>JAQFVV010000159.1:0-2889705 GCA_028023455.1 Epiperipatus broadwayi | reverse complement strand
TTCATATATCCTGACCATGAGGGCGCCACTAGTCCGAAAATCAAAACTAGACATTTATTTTAAGGGTGGGCAAAATATACAAACATAAATGTGCCGGACTAAACCCAGGGAGAGCAAAAGCTAATGAATGTGCTTCAGACAATTAAGAAAACACTGAGAAAAACGTCAGCCAAAATACTTATAAGAACTTTTTAAATTTATTAAACATAATAACAAAATAAACATGAAACTTGATATACATTTACTTAGCAGATCTTAACATTGCGTGTATGCAAGCAGAAATATGTTAAATACCCAAGCAGACAAGTTCATTTCTTATCTATAACACAATAACGGCTTATATCTTCTTGCTAGCGGTTCACCCAACAAATTCCCTTTTCCCTATAGAGATTTAGTAAGATGGATGTTGGTGGAGAATAATGGACAGTGCAGACGAGCTATTTTTAGTCCAGAAAAGAAATGTTGGAACCAAGAATGTCATAATTCTGCAAAACGCTCATGGACAAGTACATTGAAATGAGCCAAGGTTAGTCTCACACAAGAAAGAAACATGAATTACGCAATCTGAATTGTAGCAAATAAATCTCTACCAAAAATAAATAAATCATATATCCTAGAAATCGCTAGCCAAAGCCAAGTTTGATTTACTTTAACGCCGAAGCAAACAAACAAACAAAATAAAAGAAAACTACTAAGGTTGGTCTGAGCATTTAACAAGGGTTAATCATAAAACTGAGAAATTATTAAGCATATAAAATATCACTCGCCCTACACTCTCAAACAAGCAACATTTTAAGATTGAAAATCTTGCTACTAAGATTGTAATGTAAAATAAACAAAAATACATTAATATTTAAATTGATAAATTACACATCGTAAATATAGTTTCTTTTTAAGATTAAGCTGAGATTTGCGAGAGACTTAATTAGAGATTTAGCCCTGATTTTGATATGGAAAGGTAAATTACCTCGAGATAATATTAATTTCTGTTGTTCACACAAAGCTCGGTTTATAGAGTCCTCTACAACGGATGTCATTTACTACAGGTTCATGAAGTCTGAGGCATTATCGGGATTCACTCTGGACTTGACAGTTAGGTCATGATGGAAGTCACAATTTGTAGCTCTGGAGGTTCATCTTTGGAAAGGCTCAGCCCAACATGTTGTGGAGATTCTTCGTGGTGTATATTACAGGCATGGCATCTGAAAGACTGCTATTATCGCGGCAAATAGAGTTATTGTCAGTCAACAGAAATTCAACTTGGTGATTCCTGTGGCACCAATATCAAAAAAAATTTAGTCACTTTCACAATGCAACAGTTCAATAACAGCTAAAATCTGGATCGATCCTCAATAAGAAGAAGCTGAGCAATAAAAACTGAATGAACAGAATAGTCTCTTTGAATCCTCCTTTCTAATCCTAAAAAAAAAAATTACCCAGCTATTTATGTCCTTCGTTATCTCCCGTGCAATCTTAATTAGAAAAACAATACCTTACAGGGCTTAATCTTACAAAAATGATTATTATTTTTTTATAAAAAAAAATACAAAACTAAATCTCAGCTTTAAAATACATATAAGAGCACTAATTAAACTTTGTTTGCTTTTAATTATTTTAAAAGAAAACAAGCATCATAAAAAAAATATTTTATACTAAAATCAACTTAGAATTAAAAATATAAGATTTCAAAATAAATAAGTATGTGTGTTATTGCACATATAAAACTTGGTTGTTTTTTTTTAATTTACATGATAGAACCCTTGAATCGGATAAAGTATCCAGTTCAACTGCCCCTTCACGCCAACAAAAAAAAAATAAAAGCATCTATTTGCTATTTCTTTTTTTTTTTCAAACTTTAAACCCCAACATTTAAAACTTTTAAATCCCCTCCCCCTGGCTGATCATTTGCCCTGAGATCAATTTTTTAAGTGTACCTCCTATCTTTTAGGTGGCTGGCCTAAGGCTTTGTGCATTATAAGATCCATAAACCCCACGCTCATCTTCCAATACAAAGGCATTTGGACCATTTTTCTTTTGTATAGTGAAGGGTCCCTCATATACTGGGAAAAATTTCTTATATTGATGCTGGGTTGGATTGCTGACATGAGGTTTTCATACAAAAACCAAGTCCCCTACCTCGAATCTACATGGTCGTGGATTTCCCCACTTTATGCGTACTTCAGCCATATGTTTCAACTTTATTTGAGCCTTTCTTTTATCCATTTCTTTATCAATTTTGTCCCGATCTACAGGCAAGGGAGCCTTTATCAGCATTGGATAATTCTGTCCAAAATGCAATCTGATGGGGGCAAACCCTGTAGATTCATTCTGTGTCCAATTTATGTAGTTAGTGATGTTTCCTGTCTGATTCACCCATCCACGGTGATTTTCGCTGACATAAAGCCAAAATAAACGGTGCAACTCCCTCATGACTCTCTTACAGGGATTCGATTGAGGATTACAAATAGATGTTAATACATGCTGAATGCCCTGTTGCTGAATCCACTTTTTCCAGTGGTGAGATTAAAAGGGTGTCCCATGATCTGTAAGTATCATCTGGGGCCTACCAATCTTAGGAAACTGATGCTCCTGTAAGATCCGGATAGTACTTCATGTATCCACCTTTTTTAACGGATATGCAGTTACACACTTAGAAAATATGTTGTACATTATGATTAAATATCGGTATCGTTTATAGGCAAGTAAAGGCCCATAAAAATCTATGGCCAATATTTCATTAGGGTTGTGTGCTAAAATAGGCTGCAAGATCCCAGTAAATCTCTTATTTATATATTTAGTTTGTGAACACATGACATTTTCCCAAAACTGATACAACATTTGAATATAAACTTGGCCAGTAAAATACTTCCCACATGTTCTACTTTATGTGGTCCATACTTTCCATAAAGGCAATGTATATACTCTATAAGTTTGTTCCTAAGTGTTTGGGGTATAAGAATTCGCCATGAGTCTTGTTCTGAGGCGACTCTGTATTGCAATACACCATCTTTTATTCTATAGGCTTTGTATTTATCCAATGTTGCTGTGTCACTGGGGTCTGAAGTTCCTATTCCTTTCTTATATGTCATGATTTGTGCATACTCTGGGCTGGTCTCCTGTATTTCAGATAGCCTTAATAATTGTTGCTCTATGGACTCATCTATGGTCAATGTGAATGCTGCAATACTTAGATTGTTGGGCTCAAAATGATGTGGGGTCAGATCTATGGGATGGTGACTCAAAATATCTGCCACAATATTTTCCTTTTCTTTACAGTATAGAACTTTATATTAGGATTTCTGTAGCGTAAGACTCCAACATATCAATCGATCATTCGATAAATAACTGCTATTAAGAAATTCCAAGCTCTTATGATCTGTAATTACAACAATCTCTGACCCAATCAGGAGTTGTTTGAATTTACTGAAAGCCCAAACAATGGCCAAAGCTTCCTTTTCTGTCATCGTGTAATTATTTTCCACCCCTTTTAGCTTGTGGCTACAAAAATACAACACTGTGATGTTTTTGTTTGTCAATTTGAAATAACACGACTCCAAGCCCTTGCCCACTGCTGTCGGTCTGAACATAAAAAGTTTGTGAAAAGTCAGGGTAGGCTAGAACCACCTGTTCCAAGAACTTGTTTTTAATGTGTTGAATTCCTGCTCCTGTTTGTACTCCCATACCCATTTTTAGTCTTTTGTCAATAACTGAATCAAATTTGCAGCATCTAATGCAAAATTTTCATAGAATTTATGATAAAAATTGCATAATCCCAGAAAAGACCGTACCTGATGCCTATTAGTGGGTGTGGGAAAATGTTGTATCACTGTTAGTTTCTCGGGATGAGGTTTAATACCCTCTTTCCCAATTAAAAAGCCTAAAAATGTAACCTCCTCTTGGACCAGGCAACTTTTTTGTAAATTGATGGTAATGTTTTTCTGGTAACATTCCATTAAGAACATTTTCAAGTGTTCCATATATTCTTCCATATTTTTAGACGCGATGACTATGTCATCCATATATATCACAATCAGACTCTTGATTTTGTCTGATAACACTTGATCCAAACACTTTAGAAGTCCTGAACCACTATTGATTAATCCAAAAGGCAAATGCTTAAACACATACGTATGCCCTTCATAGCGTAAGGCAGTATATTTGTGGTCAAATTGATGTAGAGGGATTTGCCAATAACTGGATGTCAAGTCCAATGTAGAAAAAATGGTTTTCCCTTGAAATTTTGAGAGTTCAGTTATTGTAGGTGGAATGTTTCTTTCAGGAATGGTAATGGCATTTAACCACTGGGCATCCGAACATAATCTGACAGATCCATCTTTTTTCTTTACCACTACTAATGGGTTAACATATGGAGATGTGTGCTTTTCAATAACTCCCCATTCAATCATTTGCTGTATTTGAAGATCTACTTCAGCCTTATATTGAAATGGAATGAGATAAGAATGACTCTGGAAATGGCTTTCATCCTTAACTTGAATGTGATGCACATACCCCTCAATGATCTTAGGCCTATTCAAAAAAACTGAATAGAACTCCCTCAACAGTTCCATTAGAGCGTGTTGTTCTTCTATTCCTTTTAACATGGATTGCGACACTTTATTTTGCATTTCCACAGTATCCCTCACTTGCTGAACACACTGTACCTGAAGTGGCTTATAACTCTTTAGCCCTTCAAATGGCATCAAAACTTCTTGGCAAAGAAATAAACATTTGTCATAATCCAAAACACATTTATGCCTGTACAAAAAATCAGTCCCAATTATAATATCATGTATGAGACCAAGCATTATCAAAAAGACATGATCTAACACTATGTTACCCAGATGCAAATGTAACCACACCTGTTTGGTTTCAATATTTGTTTTCTTGCCATTGGCCAGTGTCACCTGCATTCTTTTTATTGGCAGTGTATACACACGTGGCTGGTCTTTCTTTATTTTCACATAAAACTTACTAAAGAGCAATGACATTTGACTTCCTGAATCAACCAATGCTTCTGTAATGATGTCTCCAGTCTTTATACTGACAATTGGGCAAGTCTGCATAGCTCCATTCCATGCTGGTTCTTTTTGATCCACCATCACATTAGCTACTGTCCTATGGCTTTCTTTACTTTTTTTAATTGGAGCTGATAATTGACTCTTTGACCTTTTTCTATCGAAATTATCTGATCACCCTGCATTGTTCTTTTCTCCACTTCTTCTTGGGCCTGATTATGTTCAATTTCAGTTAACAGTTTGATCATTTCTTCAAAGTGAATGTTGCTACTATACAACATGATCTGATGTATATCCCTTGGCATATTGCCCAATACAATTTAGCATATCAGCCTCTCAGACAAAAATAAAGCTATCAATGACTTCAGCCTTGCTGCTTGTCTGCAGAAAAACTGGGTGTAAGTTTCTCCATTATCCCTAATATATTTTTCTTGTGATATATTGATGAAGATATGATACTGCTTTTCTTCACTCCAAAAAGTGTGCAATAATTTGCATCTGTAATCCCAAAAAGTCTGTGGCTTGATCTTTAAGATATACCACCAATCCTCAGCTATTCCTTGTAAATAGTGGTCTGCAATTGCCACTTGTTCAGTCTCCTGCCAATTATGACATCAAAACATCTCTTGCAGGCTCTCCAAATGCTCTAATGAGCTTTCCCAAATATCAGCTGTAAAAGATTTTATTTGCCAATCTATTTTGGCCATGATGCTAGCTAGTCTATCTTCAGCCTCTTCTCTAACTTTATTTAAATTCCCAATGCAACTTCTGTCTATTTATGAAATTTATTTCTTTTTTTAATCTTCAATTGCTATTTATTATATATATATTTAAAGCACAAAAGTTAAACTGTTTACTTTTTTCTTTAAACACGAACCTAAACTCTTTGCTTGCTTTTTTATTATGAACGTAACAGCTAATTTTTTTTTAATAAACAAAGAAACAAAATAAATATATAACTTCTTAATATCTTTTTGTCTGACCTGTACGTTCAGTAATAACTCTAAAGAACACTGTTTAATTAACTATATATATTAATTATTCATATTGAAAAGAATGAACCCCCTACTCCAAACTGCTTTCTACCATTTAGCACAAACTGATCCCTACCTACTGAATCTTGCCTCCAACACTGAAATAGTCCTCAATTGTCCAAACAAAATCTCACGTGGGATTTAAAATCGAAGGCCCCATGTTGGGTGCCAAAATTACTATAGCTATGTGCCAGACGAAAGATTTTTGTTTCATATATTCTGACCATGAGGGCGCCACTAGTCCAAAAATCGAAACTAGACATTTATTTTAAGGGTGGGAAGAATATACGAACATGAATGTGCCAGACTAAACCCAGGGAGAGCAAAAGCTAATGAATGTGCTTCAGACAATTGAGAAAACACTGAGACAAACGTCAGCCAAAATACTTATAAGAACTTTTTAAATTTATTAAACATAATAACAAAATAAACATGAAACTTGATATACATTTACTTAGCAGATCTTAACATTGAGTGTATGCGAGCAGAACTATGTTAAATACCCAAGCAGACAAGTTCATTTCTTATCTATAACACAATAATGGCTTATATCTTCTTGCTAGCAGTTCACCTAACCAATTCCCTTTTCCCTATAGAGATTTAGTAATATGGATGTTTGTAGAGAATAACATGACAGTGCAGACGAGCTTTTCTTAGTCCAGAAAAGAAATGTTGGAACCAAGAATGTCATAATTCTGCAAAACACTCATGGACAAGTACATTGAAATGAGCCAAGGTTAGTCTCACACAAGAAAGTAACATGAATTACACAATCTGAATTATAGCAAATAAATCTCTACCAAAAATAAATAAATCATATATCCTAGAAATCGCTAGCCAAAGCCAAGTTTGATTTAGTTTAATGCCAAAGCAAACAAACAAACAAAAATAAATGAAAACTACTAAGGTTGGTCTGAGCATTTAACAAGGGTTAATCATAAAACAGAAATTATTAAGCATATAAAATATCACTCGCCCTACACTCTCGAACAAGCAACATTTTAAGATTGAAAATCTTGCTACTAAGATTGTAATGTAAAATAAACAAAAATACATTAATATTTAAATTGATAAATTACACATCATAAATATCGTTTTTTTTAAGATTAAGCTGAGATTTGTAAGAGACTTAATTAGAGATTTAGCCCTGATTTTAATATGGAAAGGTAAGTTACCTTGAGATAATATTAATTTCTGTTGTTCACACAAAGCTCGGTTTATAGTCCTCTACAACGGATGTCATTTACTACAGGTTCAGAAGTGAGGAGGCATTATTGGGATCCACTCTGGACTTGACAGTTAGGTCATGATGGAAGTCACAATTTGGAGCTCTGGAGGTTCATCTTTGGAAAGGCTCAGCCCATCATGTTGTGGAGATTCTTCGTGGTGTATATTACAGGCATGGCTTCTGAATGACTGCTATTATCATGGCAAATAGAGTTATTGTCGGTCAACAGAAATTCAACTTGGTAATTCCTGTGGCACCAATATCAAAAAAAAATTTAGTCACTTTCACAATGCAACAGTTCAATAACAGCTAAAATCTGGATCAATCCTCAATAAGAAGCTGAGCAATAAAAACTGAATGAACAGAATAGTCTTTTTGAATCCTCCTTTCTAATTCTAAATAAAATAAATTACCCAGCTATTTATGTTTTTTGGTATCTCCCACGCAATCTTAATTAGAAAAACAATATCTTACAGGGCTTAATCTTACAAAAATGATAATTATTTTTTTATAAAAAAAAATACAAAACTAAATCTCAGCTTTAAAATACATATAAGAGCACTAATTAAACTTTGTTTGCTTTTAATTATTTTTAAAAAAAACAAGCATCATAAAAAAAATATTTTATACTAAAATCAACTTAGAATTAAAAATATAAGATTTCAAAATAAATAAGTATGTGTGTTATTGCACATATAAAACTTGGTTGTTTTTTTTTTAATTTACATAATAGAACCCTTGAATCGGATAAAGTATCCAGTTCAATATATTGTAATCAGTTGGTTACATAGCTGTACTAGAAAAATAAATAATTAGATAGTTGGCAGCATGTTCCTCAGGTTTGAGAATAAAAAATTATTTTATTTACGAGGGAAAATATTTAAATTTTCTTAGACCTATTTTTTTAAAGTCATAATTTAATTCAATCTTTGTACAGTAAATATATTTAATGTGTATTTTTTAAAAACAATAAAAAATAAAAGGGAAGAACAAAATAAGATTTTAATCAATTTGTAAATTTTTTATTTTAATTAATTAGAGTTGCTTTCCTTTCTTTATCTCTATTTGATGAAAAAAAAATTAAATCAGTGCAATTAACAGATTATCTTGGGCTTTTTGCAAGATTGGTTTTTTAATTATAAAGGAGTGTCAAGAATTTTATGTTGTTAAATTTAAGTTCTTAATTTGTTTTTGATTTCTGTGATTAAAGATAGAATTGGCTGAACAATTGTTTAAATGAAATTTTATTTAATTTGTTATGAAAATAATGTAAGAGACAGATTGTAATTGGCTTGTGGGCAAGATTGATATAAAAAATATATGTGGGGATATAAATAAGTGATTATACCCAAGTGTCTAGAGAATTATTGCTAACTTAACTGTTGAAGAGAGTAGTCAAATCTTAATTTTACTGCTGAAAATGATACTAGAAGAAAGTATTTCTAACTTCAGCTGTTGAAGAGAAAACAATGAAGTTTTAATCCAGATGCTGGAAAAAAAGTAGAAGCCTTCACCAACCTGTGGCATAACACAGCAGAAATCTTAACCAAGCTATTGAATATAATAATAAAAGTTTTTAATCCAGATTTTAGCATACTATGAGTTTAGCAGTAAAAATTGTTTGTACCATGAAAACCATGTGCTAAATTCTGGTAAAAGCTAGGCATCACCTTCCTCCATATAACCTAACTTCACTGGAAGAAAATATAGAGAAGATAAAAACACTTTAAGCATGCCTGCAACCTAGCCTTCAACCAAGGGCAATAAGTCTCTCTATATATGTCTCACCTGGAAATTCAAGAGAACCAAATGAGCAAATTTTGCTATTTTTCAATTACCTGGAATTATTATAGACCAGGGAAAAGACACCTTAACCCTGCCAAAACCTTTAAGAAAAAATCAATTGAATAGAAAACTGGAAATTGCAACTGAAAAGGACTCCAACACTAAAGCCATGGCTAGGGATATTATTTTTTTATTCTGTATGCACACTATATTTTTATTAATAGAAAATCTATTTTTGTTTCAAAAATGTAATAAGTTTTTTTTTCTCGATTTGCCCTCCGGATAGAATCAAAGATTGCTATTTTTGATTTTTAAAAATGTTTAACAAACTTTTAGTTATTTTTAAAGAAATAACTTAATGAATTGAATGTTAATCCATGAATAAAAATTGATAGGTTAATACAATTTTATCAAACTGTATATTTATTTTTATGATGAAATGGATGTTTGAAATTATCTACTATCATGTCATGTTTTGTAAATTAGATATTAAATGTTTGAAAAATATATTTTTTTTAGTTTTAATTACTTTATTCTATCCAATTTCTATTTCATGAAGTGCAGTTTGTGTATGACCTTATATCATGACAACTTATATTCTAAGATTTTTTCTTGATTATTCCAATAAAACTAGTTATTTATAAGTAAGGGAAGCCCATGAATTGCTTACAATTATTTCTAATAAGCTTATTCATTTATTTACTTTCCTCTTACGGTAATAAATTATAGTTCTTGCTTCCTGGGCTAGATTTGTGGATAACAGCTATATGGGATAGGGGAGTTATATTTAGTATATGGGCATCCATATGATGATGATGATGATTCCTGGATTGGCATGAAGAGGGTATTTTTCAAAGTCCATGCACTATATTTTATTTAGTTTGGTCTTTATTAGAAATTAAGTTTATAGTTGGCCAGTACATTAATTGTACTAAGTGGCCAGAGCATTGATGATGATCAGCATGTTTCAATATCCCAGCACTTTTTTTGGTTGTATTTTTATAGATTAGCACTTAAGTGTGGGCATCCAAACAATGGATTAAATAATTGCCCAAGCTTGCAAAGGCTTAATAATTAGCCTGGTCTACAGGAGACGCATTTCAAATCCATTCACAAGATTGGCTGTTGATTTATTTTTATTGCTAATCATTCATGATGATGAATGGTTGTTTCTTTTGAGTATTTCTTATACTTTTGGGTAGTGCTGGTGAACTTATAGTTAGCTATGTTGATCTCTCAGAATTCCTGATCTCTCATGGTTTAAAGCCCAATTTTCTGCAAAGTTACAAATGATTAACCAATTTAAGGTGATTGATGTTCACATACTGGTGCCCATCACCCCAGATATGATCCTGTATTTCCCCATACCATTAATATATATATATAATTGCTCAGTTGTTTTCTCATCCCTGGTGTTCACCTCGAGATGTCACTATTTCTAGGTCAATTCCTAGAAATATACCATTTCACCGGCCTTCACCCAACAAAAGAGGCAATTTTCTACATTATAAATGCAGAAAAGAGTCCTCATGTTATGTTGGACAGAGGCGGTGGTGGTGACAGAGACTTCTTTCTATGATAAAACACAGAAAGAGTTCCTGACGGCTGATGGTTATGGCTTTTTTTTCTATGCTAAAAGCAAAGAAAAAGAAATGCCTTGATTGGCTGCTGTAGTAGTTGATTTTGTTTACCATTTTCTCGTAAGAGTTGTTTTGTGTGAGAGTGTGTGTATTTGAAGCAGTCGTAGTTTTTTAAAATTTGATGACGTCTATTTTTTTTAATGTGTTGTAACTTACTTTACTGTTGTAAGTTTAGTAATAATGTCCTGAAGACTCCATTACAAATGGGTAACCCTCAAAAATTGCTTTTAAGGGTGCGGAATGGAAAAAATTTCAAGGATCACGTGAAAAGTACAGTTTTTGCGAGAATTCGTCCATGATCAATTACTTTTGCTATATATATATATATGTATACACACAAACAAAAACAACCCAGTGTCTAATTATTAGGAATTACTTGTCCTCCTGTTTAATTACTGTCTCAAAAAAAAAAAGCAAATTTAACGGGTTTGGTTTTTTTCAATGGAGTATTTGAATTACGGTATTATATATATATACACAAGATTTACCAAAATAAAGAAACCCACTTTCTGATTAATTACTGTCAAAAGAAATGCAAATTAGTCAGCTATCATTTTTAAATTTAGTATTTCAATAACAGTACCCTTTTTATATAGACAGAGTTAACAAAAACAACCCACTTTCTGATTCATTACTGTCCCCCAAAAAAAGAAAATGGAAATTAGTCGGGTATCATTTTTCAATTGAGTCTTTCAATGACAGTACTTACTAATAGTAGTCGGGTATCAATTGTAAATTGTAGTATATAAATGACGTTACTTTTGATAGATTTAGAATTATGTATTGCTTTTTTAATAAAAATAATTGATTTTACTCTTGACCTAAAATACTGTAACTTTAAAAAAAGACACACATAAAGGCCAAAAAAAAATGAGAAAAAGCCCCATAACTTTAAAGACACACACACAAACTCAAAAACATTCTAATATTAATAAACATTGACTTATTATGTCTTGCTTTTGAATCAAATGATTGATTTACTCTTGCAAAAAAAAAGTACCATAACTTTAAAAAGACACACATAAAGTCCCAAAAAAAAATTAGAAAAAGCCCCGTAACTTTAAAGACACACAGACAAATTCAAAAACAAGATAAGATTAATAAACATTTACTTATTATGTTTTGCTTTTGAATAAAAGTATTGATTTACTCTTGCAAAAAAAAAATGTAACTTTAAAAAGACACACATAAAGTCCAAAAAAAAAAGTTAGAAAAACACTGTAATTTTAAAAAGACATACACACAAACTCAAAAACCAGATAAGATTAATAAACATTTACAAAAATGAAAAAATGTATCATCATATAATAGTATTAGTTAGTAGAATATTTTATTACAAATCTAAGAAATCAGATCTTTTTAGATCAAATCGATCACTTAGGTCTGACCCCGGAATCATTATATGTATATGTTTTTGATTAGCATCAATGCCATCCCGTGACAAACACCAGGGATGAGAAAACAACCAATTGCTTATATGTAAGGATATTTTATATTATATCATTAATTTATTTAAATATATATATATTATTTTCTTTATTAGGAATTGACTTATGAATCTTTAGTTCTCAAGACAACTATCTTTCTGTGCCAAACTGCAAAAATATCTTAAAGAACTGGAACTGTAATTACTTTCTGACATTTTAATCTCATCAGTTTAAACAATTCAAAAGTGGTTTTTCAACATTAAATAGTACTAGAGGGAGAAGCTCCTCTTGTCATACTAGTGCTATATCTAATTGCAGATAGTGAAAATGATTTTAATAGTATCTAAAAGAAGTGTGTCTAGAGCAAAAGTTGGTCAAATGTGGTTTGTGATTCACATGCAGCTCCTTAATCTCAATCTTATGATTCCTTTTTATCATAATAAACAGAAAGTTTTTATTTTTTCTAATAATGTATAAATAAATATTTTGATGATTCCAGGGGAGGAAATGCACTTTTCAATGTTGTTTCTTGAATTCAGTCTCATAAAATAATAGTGATTGTATATATGATAAATGTTTAAATATTAGAAATTTGTGAAAAAATCAAATTGTCTAAGAAATTTTGTGTTTGTTTTTATGCAAATTTTTATTGGTATTAGGATGTATACAGAATCTATTATGTTCGATTATTAAAATAAATGTTCAAATACATCCACAGCTGCTCCAAAATTCACTTTTTTATGAACCTATTTTTCATTTCTTTGTGACTCTTTGGTGCTGGGTGGAAGGAAATTTAAACAAAAAATGACTCATCATATTAAACAATTTTCCAAATTCTGGTCTAGAGCAAACATATAAAACAAACTATATTAAAGATTTGTGTTAATAAAGGATCAAATTTTGTGCTGCTACTATAAAAACATTTTACCTGGAAAAATACTGTATGTAGACAAAATCTTTACTATGAAAACTAGGAAGAAAAAATGAGTATTGATCTGGTCATCTTTCTACATTTCCACTTTCTTCTTAATTTTCTCTTTAAATGCTGCTTTGACATGAAAAAATACCAGAATGACTAATTGATCAATTGAAGATTTCTTTGAAAAAATGGCAGTTTATTATAATTTATAAATTCAAAATGGAATCTAAAATCTTTTCTTACTTTTCATTGATAAGTTCTTTTTTTTTGGCAAACTTTTATTTGTTTTTTAATTTCTACTTCGGCTTGGAGAAAATGGGGAAGATTGGAAACAAAAAATTTGGTTTTCAAGTTTTCTCATAGTTGTAATACTGCCTAATATTGACTTACAAAATTAATTGATTCAAACAGTCTCTTTTGATTTGCAATTGACAGATTTTTTTTTGAAATTTTATTTGTCTTTAAAGAATGAAGAAAACAAAAGAGGGAAGACATTGATTTGTGTTGTCAACTTTGATGTAAACAGGAATTTCCGTTTCATTCAATATAAAGTACAACTCCAAACAAAATCAAAATGACCTAACTGGCTTTGAAATGACAACAAATTAACAAAGAAAAAAAGATTGAAATCAAACCTTTTTTTCTTATTTCTTTGGATTGCATTTATTTTGAACTAAATAGTTTATTTGCAGCATGTGTATGGTCAATACATAATCACTCTAACCCCTTCCCTTCCTTTTCTCCATAGATAAGCCAATATTATCTCTAAATAAAGAACATAAGGTGTTTTTATTTAAAACATAAAAATACACAATTTAAATGAACACCACCTCCAAATCTAAGATTTCCAGTTGTTTTTCAAATAAAAACATTTTAAATGATATGATCAATGCAGAACACAAAGTTTATTTTTAAATTAATTTCAAAGAAAAAAAAGGATTTCTTGTATCACAAGGCCGGATGAAAAAAAAATTTCTTTTCAGTTTTTCATTTTTTAAGTCTTTATAAACCCAAGATTTTAGATACACATTCTAAAGACAAAAGAAAAAGAATCAAAATTTACAAATCGATTTTTTCCAATTACAAATAATAAAATATTGTTTGAAATTTATTTACATTTCGTAAGTGCATTCCACCCCAATCTCTCTTCCATCACCTTCTCCCATTTTCTCAAAACCCAATAAGAAATTGAAACGAGAAATAAATGATCACAAAAATAAAGATCTGCCAAAGAAAACTAATACTAAGGTGTTTTATATCAAAACAGGCAAAACTCTCTATACGTATTGCCACTCAGTGCATGGTAATCATATGGTGTTTTATATCACAAAGTAAATTTATAAATTAAATCATAATTATGATAAATCATATTTTTCCCAAAAAAATCTTCCAATTAATTAACTATTCATCCTAGTATTCTTTCATAATGTTAAAGTGGTGGTTAAAGAGAACCTCAACTGTAGACAGCCCATTAGATCGAAACTGGAAAAATATCTTAAGTTTAGAAATGTTATTTTTTTTAAAAATGGGTGTCAGAAATGAAATGCACAAGGAAAAAACTCATTCACAAAAAAGAAATTAACAAAAGAAAAGTTATTTAGATTAGATATGTTCTTAAAAACAAAAGTAGGGGATTAATCAACAACAAAGCATGGGGCCATATTGAAGCAGTCCAATCTGAGTTCGATCCTAACTTCATGACATCTAACCATAAGCCCACTTCAAACCCTAGTACTAACCTTAAATTTCCGATGCAATGGGGCTTTATACGTTCAATCCACGCTGATTTCCATAAAGAAAAACTTACTTCATAAATGGGTATTCAAATAATTAGTTTCATATTTAAATTGATCAATTCTATTAATAAATTCATGATAGAATTATGTGTGAATTTATATATTATAACTGCATGGATTGTGCATATATATTTGTAAATATTTAAATATATATAATTGTTAAAAGTTTCATTGCGTCGGGAATGTTTGATTTTATTTTTAAATAATTTGTTAAAGTTTTATTGATTAAAAGCTACATTCTTTCGATAAGCTTTCAGATTTTCCCTTTTCAAAAACAACAGTTAAAGTTTTATTAATTAGAAAAAAGATAAGGATTTCCTAATTAAAATCATTTTCTGATTTTAAGAATTCGTTTTCTAATTAGAAAATGAATTCAAGTTAATGAGTTCGAAAGCCTTATCGAAGGAATGTATCTAAAAACAACCAATGTATCTAAAAACATTGATAATGAAAGAAGCGCTAGCCTGAAGTCATCACAGAGGACAGTATATATAGCTCTGAAAAGTTTGGAGCAGAAAAGCCATCTTTGTTGTAGAGAAGTGCAGTGAACTCTATGCGTTTAAAAATCATAAGTTTGAATAGTGTTTCGATCATGGTGAAGGGCTAAAACATCAGGAATCTGGCTGCGGTTCCTGAAGTCCCCTGAAATCTTCAATGAAGCTGCTAAATTCTTTCCAGACAAATCATGCTGCCAAAATCAAAGAAAATGCTGTTCAAGTAATCGACCGAATGCATGCCTACGTTTTTTACCAACCTGGACGTGTAAATAAGAACCAGCCCCAGAAGAAATGGGTAATATGTTTCCAAATGAACCTTAAACTTTCTGGCCAGTTTCGAACTTTACTTTACACTCCCTTTTAGAGCTCTTTTATTCTTTAATGTAACAATCTTTATAAAACCTTTTATTCATGCTACTGTAAATTTATATCGTAGTTCTCTCAACCTCTAGTCTTTAAACTTTCTCTTTTCTTACTTGGCAGTTCATTTATTATATTATATATATATTTGTGTAATTTATTAATGTTGTTATTTTAATTATATGCCAATAATCTTTCGACTCGATAAACTCCTTTGTTCTATTTGCCTTACATAGAAAATATAATATTAACTCTGATAATAATTCTCGCCCATTAGAATTAGATTTATACAGTTCTATCAATCATCGAGTCGAAAGAAATTATTAAATGTTTTTTATTTTTATAGTAAATTATTAGCTCCATTTTTCACCTATGTCCCCAGCTCCTATCTAATTTACAAATGTTTATATATTCATATATATAATGTTAAAATGGTTTTTTTTCGTATTCACCAATATTTATTTATTCACGTATAATCTAAAATGTTTTTGTAAAAAGGGTAGGTAAAGGAATCAACTAAATACATTCTAATTCATATTGTTTTCACTGTCTATTAATATTCAGGAAGGGCACGATGATTGGGGCATAATTAATATGATTTACAAATACTTTAAAATAATGTTAGTTAAAAGCTCATTTGACTTTAATTCATTTGATCAAGTCATCATGTAGAGCATTCTATATGGGTTTTAGTATTCAAACGATGATTATCAAGTCATCATCTTCAAACGTTGCTGACGTAGGGCAATCTTCCACTCCGTTAGGCTGGTCAGTGATCATATTTCTGTTATTTTAAATTATCGGGGAAGAAAGCACTTCCTCTCCTGTTCATATTAGTCAAAGGGCATAAGACTTGTCAGACGCAAGCCACCATAGGACTTCGATTATCGACTAGCTATCGTCTTCAATTTCATTTTATAGCTCATAATTCATCAGCACCATTGCCTCTCTGTTCCAGTAAAGCCCACTCTGATGCTCGTAATTCATGAAGAAGTGATTTCAATTAAAGTCGAACAAATTCTCAGTTATATTTAATTAAATAAGTTTTCCAATACAGATTAAAGTTATGCCCTAAAATACGTATCTTGCTCTTCATGAATGGATTTGTGAATGTGAAAATAAATATCACATTCTTTCGTAAAAAAAATTCGAGTAATAATTTCCTTTATTAATGAATACCTTTATCTGTCTTTATTTTCTTGTTGGGGGCATAGACATAGACTTTCAAATATTATGTAATATTCATTGGCATATAATAAGGACCGCCACTCGTATTATAATTATAAACTTTGTTTAAGGACTAGAATTAATTAATTTAATCTTTATTTAAAATTCAAACCAAACAAATTATTATTATTAAATATTTTCTAAACACACTTTGTTTCTTGGTTCTTAATTCTTTCATAATTATTTTAATGTTAATACTCGCTGTCTGTGTTGGCAACCTGAACATATACATATGATTCGATTTAAAATTATTTTTAGTCAGTTTATTATCAGATATTAATGTCAGTTCAGGGGTCTCTGATCTTCACCAACCATTGAGCTAGTTCCTTGGCACATAGCACTGTGCCGTCGATTTAGATTTCTACTAATCTGAGCTGGTGAGTTGGGTTTGAATTCAGTTTGAACCGGATGAGTTTGGATCTGACTTCCAGTTCTTTTTGGTGGGTTTTTCGACTGGTACAATATGATAACACAACAATCTATGTAAATTTTAATATATGAAACTAAGACATTTTTTATGTACTTTACATAATGCAAATTTAATATTTTATTTTTTAATTATATAGTTTCAAATATCATCAAGTTTCAACTAGCCAATAGTTTTCTTATATATATACATAGTGCAAGTTAACTTATACATTTCTATAGGAAAGACACCTGGGTCTCGTTTTACGCGATAGATAGGTTCCTCAGAATACATGCGCAAACGAAATCGTGCAAAAATAGACGTAACTTACATTGAAAAGGGGGGAATGCAATCTGTGATTTTTTAAAATTCATGTAAAAGCAAAGCACCAATGTAAAATTACTTTAAAATTTGCGCAAAAAAAAATAAGGAAATAAATATGACTCATAAAAAATTTCAAATTTGAAAAAAATTCATACAAGACAAACTTTTTTTAACTATAATATTTAATTTTATTCAAAATAATATATTTTTATACATAATTTACAGTACAGTAATTTACATTTTTTATACACGTTTTAATTATTCTTGCTATTTGCTGAAAAACACATTCGTTAGCAAACTGGTAAAAAATCAGATTCTCACAAGAGAAAATACAACTAGCGCTAAGTTCACTCTCATGTTGTGTTAATGGTTTTCTGTTAATCTTTTAATCTTTAATCTTCATTTTTAATCTTTGAGTTGATTTTATTAATTGTTTATGAACTTAGACTTATGATAATAAAAAGACATTTATTCACCACTGCTGGGAAAAATTTAATTAAAACTAACAACTAAAAATTAAATTCTTATTTTTGTCTTTAGTTTTTTTATTTTTAATTCTGTTTAAAAATCAAATTTTGTTTTACATCACATTAATTTCAAGTTGCCATAAGTAATTTTTAAATTGTTAATTACAATTAAAAATCAGATTTTAATTTTTAATTGTCAAATTTAATTGTGCCCACTACTATTACTCACCTTTTAAAAATAAACTTACAGACACTAAATGATTAATAATTGATATATGTTCTTTTTTAAAAAAGCAAAAACAGAATGTGATTTAAAATACAAAATTAACACGCACAATGTTTGAACAAATTTACATTATAATCTTGTAAAATTTAACGTGTGTATACATAAAATGTGGAAATGATGATTTTAATTTCATTATTGCATAAAATCTTACTATTATAAAGTACTGAAAATATTGAAATTACTAAGATGAAAGTAGAATTCCAATAATGTGCTATTACTTTCAATATAACGTAAGTGCGCAAAATTTATTATTTAAATTAATAGCACATTATCGGAGTTTGACTTCCAGTGAAACACGAATCGCTTAACTTCAAAATCATGTTAAATAAGTCCACGTAAAAAGAGACCCAGGTGTATAACTTATTAATTGCAGGATATCAAAAAAGTATATAACCTTCTGAAGCATTCTACTTATGAAAATAGCAATCTGGGATTTAAATATTTATAACAACTTGGATTAGAGGTAAAAGAGGCTCCCTTTTTTTATTTAAATTCAGGACAAAAGTGAAGTTACTAGAGAAAACTTATTTAGCCTTAAGACTATTAGTAATTGATAGTTTCCTAGAAATATACAAAATCAAATTGTCTCTAATTATTTATATGGATATAATCCCATAATTTTCACTGCTTACATTATTGTTAAAAGGATGCCTTGACAACAGTCTGAGATTATTGATTGTTATTAATATTGAAACTGTATAAATGGTGACTGTTTTTAATGATTATATATATATTGTACCAGTCAAAACATGTTTATCCATCTAACATGAGCTGGAACTCACAAAATGTACTTCAAACCCAGTCAAGCCCAAGATTTACATCATGGACCAGCCTGAATTCAAACCCACTCTCTAAACCCCAGATCAAACACCTAATGGATAACATAACAATGATGGCACACGAGAATTAATTTTAAATCCGGTCGAGTAGGAGAGCAGAGAAGACAATGTGACATCTATTACTATGACTAAACTAAAATATATATAAGCATGGCTGTAATATGTGGAAGTGGAGAAAAGAGGAATTCGAACTACTCAAATAAGTTAGACAATAAAAATATAGTTTAATGTAATGACAAATTATTTACATAATAACTTAATTATATACATTTGTGTGTGCATAAATGAGCAAGCAATAGATGATTACATAGTGTCATTCACGCTATTATTTCTCATATGCTCTTTATTAGATAAATGATATATTATAAATAAGCACACATCTTTGGTGGGTCCAATATTAAAATGCCAATCAATTATTAGAAAGAAGTTACATAATATTGCCATTAACGCTTTGATTTACGGTTCTGAAACATGGTGACTAACATTATTACTTCGAGGAGCATTCTGAGATTCATTACAGATATAATACAAACTATTTTCATGCCACTGAGGTCGTGAAAATAAATAAAATACATTTGAAAACATATTTGAAAATGACATTTGATTCTATGACAAAATATTTAATGAAACTTCTGTTAATTAGCGCTGGTAAGAACGCTTTATTTTCCCCAAGGCAAATAGATACTCTTAAATACAGAAATAAGTTACGATGGTGGGATTGTATAAGACTGAAATAAATTTAATTAATAAAACTAGTAATAGTTGGCATTTATATATGTTTTAAGCAGAGCGCAATTTTAATATTAGAGCATTAAAACTGGCTCATGAAGCAAAAGAAATATAATATATGAAGAAGTTTGCAGTGCTGATATTATAACCAAGAAATAACAGGAAAAGTCGTGCTTCTGGATGAAAGACAAAGTGGATGGTCATAGTGTGAACCAAGAAATAACAGGAAAAGTCATGCTTCTGGATGAAAGACAAAGTGGATGGTCATAGTGTGTGCCAGAATTAGGGAACCACTGCCAGAGGCATTTTTATATGAAGAAGTGATATGCATAGTGTGTGCCAAACTTACGGGATCACCACCAGAGGCATTTTATACGGAATAAGTGGATATAATGAGAAATCTATGGGTTCAATCTTGTCATAACCCCCAGATTAGAAGACTAGAAGCACATAATATATATATATATAAGAAGATAGGCCGAAGGTCAGTAACGTGATAATGATAAATGTCAATAACAACAATGAATAAGTTTTACTGCTTTAAAATAAATGACCCTTGTTTGAATACTATAATTTAGACAAATAATATGCTATGCAGTTATAATATATATGAGAGAATATTTCATTTAATAAAATATACATTAAGATTTTACCTAGTAAAAGAAACATTAAGATTTATCCCCATCCCTTTTCTGCTATTTTTAAATAAATCAATCCCACCTTCGTTGATTTTATAATAACGGGAATATTTAAATACTGTATTTGATATTTTAAGAGTATGGAACAATAAAATAAAAACTAGCAGTTATATATAGAAAACAAATAATAAGTCACACTTTCATAATTGAATAAATAATATTTTAAAATAAATAAGGTTTCAGAGCATTAATTAGCTTGAGTTCTGGATTCTCCCCGGGTAGAAAATCCAGAGTTAAACAAATATATTTTTATCATAAATAAAATGTTGACTCGAAAAACAATCTGGCGAGTATGTTAATTAATAACGCATTATATTTTTAGGGGACGTTAATAACCTTGATGCATGAAGGTTTACTTAAAAGAAAGAAAAGATTTTAGGAATTCAACTCGTCAGATTGTTTGAGATTGGCAAATTAATAACTAAAATAGACATATAAATTCAAGTAATAAATAAATGACCGCACCAAAATTAAAGAAAGTTAGAGCATATGATATAGGATTAAATTTATGAAAATCATTTAAGATCAAATTACATTTACATATTTAAATATCAAAAAAAAGGTAAAGTTAAATAACACATTAGAAGAAATCTTCATAGATGAGTTAGGCTAAATTTAGTTTGAGGTGATGGCTTAAAAAGTTACCTTGCAATTTTAAGAGTCCAATTTAGTAGTGCACGGCAATTGAAATGCAAGTTCTCCTGTGGCAGAAAGCTTCTATTAACATACTAAAGTTCTTAGGTCAGGCTTTTACTTCACTCTTGGGCAGCAGAATGGTATGGCCATGGAAGATGATGATCCAAACAGGACTGAGAAGTGATGGATTTACTGCTACATTATTTAAGTTTCAAGCGACATATAATACATTTACAATCAGTTCTCTCAATAGTAGCTCTTCTCTTTGTGATTCAAAATTCAGCCATTTTATACTTTTTCTTTTATCAGTTGTTTTTGAAGATGCAACAGTAAGATAACATCCAAAAATAAATTCAAATCTATTTCCAGATTAGAAATAGATTTGACAACATGTTTATAACAAAGAAAATCTCCAATCTTAATCCCCATTTTAAGTAAAAACTTTAATTAAAAATACCTTCCCCAGATTAAACAATAGTGCTCCCAACCCTTTAATTAATTTTAGACAATCAACTGTAGCATCTTCCATATTGGATTTTATAAAAAATATACAGTTTAATAGAAAAAGTACTTTAAAAAAAAAAGTTTAAAAAATGACATATAATAAAATATTTACAAAAAAAATCAATATTTTGTTAGTATTTTGCTCCTATATATATATATATTTGAGCCGCACCTATGTATTTTAATAAAAAGAATTAATAATCATAAAATTAATAATAATAATAAAAATGTTAATTTAAAAGTTTAATTTTATAATGTAGGTGCGCATCAAATGTATACATAAAATATACATACACAACAAAAGGAGCAGGATGGGATATAGGGTTTAAACACAGGTTAGTAGATGGAACTATGAAGCTCAATCTTAAGCTAAGATTGATTGCTTCAATATATATATATATATTGTAGAATTAAATATTTTTAAGGATTGTTGATATAACAAATAGAAATGAAATAATATCCATATAAACAGAGATAGCCTTTTGATGTTGTCAGAAACTGTCAATTATTACTAATTGACAATCTCCCTAAGGCTAAATGAGTACCTTCATGCACCTATAATATTTCAGTAATAATTCTTTAAAAAACTTTTCCATACATTTTATGATATCATCTATTTTTTTAGTAATAGTTCAATAATTTTCTTCTTATTGCACAACTAATTTCCCTATAAATACCCAAGATATTGTTTTACACTTTTGAAATTTTTATTCTTTATGAAACGTTCCTTACCAATTCACAATTACCTTTTCTTATATCATTATTAACTCTTTTTATACCATTTTATAAAACTCTAGATATTTATTTTTAAAATTTTTCTTGTTTTTTTCTTTTTTTAACATATTGTCTTGTCACAGTAAAACATTTAATGGTAAATTGCTGAGGTATTTTGATAAGTTATCTTGTTTACACTAAAAAGTATTAACATATTGCTTAGTGTAATCAAAAGCAATTTATATATCCATATAAAAAAATTTCTATCTTTATCACAATGAGAACTTGTTAGGACATAAATCAGAATTATCTGCAATTGGTATAATTCCATTAATTTGAATAACTAATCATGGCACACAGTCTGACATATAAATTTCCACAATGTTGTTCTTCTACTATTATAACGCATCCTACTCTGCTTGCACTTCCAATATTTGTGCCTTTATAGTAAAATAATTATCTCTACAATCTTCTAATTTCACAAAGCCCAACAATATTCTATTAAATTATACAATTCTTCTTCCATGCCATGCAATCTTCCTTCAAATGATCTGCAATTGCAAGTCCATAAATAAAAGTTTGTCATCTGATGACAGTCTGGATCCCCAATCAGGGAATTTTTTGATTGGAAAATTTGCAATTCCCTGAAAACAATAGCTAGAATGAAGTTATTTCTATTGTGATTGTAAATATCTATAAAAAAAAAAGAACATTGATACATACAAACACACATTAAACCTGCCTTCAATAAAATTCAATTGACTATTCATTTAAAAACTATCACAAAACTGAAAAGAAAGAATGTGGTATTTTTTGATCTTAAACTTAAAAAAATCAGAAAACTCACTATGCTGACTGATGCACATGGATGAACAATCCATTCTGATCATTTTTTATATAAATAATCACATAATAATAACAGTTGCAAGGACCAGAATGTATAGAGTGGACATTAGGAATTTGCAGCAAACAGGAATTAAAGGGTTTCCTTTCAATTAACCACAAACGGTTTTCTGCAGCCCATCTGGCTTTAATGTAAGATTTATTTATATAATTAATAATGATATTTTGTAAATATAATTTCAGTTTTATGTTTAGTATTATGTAAATACTTAAAACAGATTTTAACCTGTATTCAGTACACTTTAAAATTCGTAATAATAAAGCATATTTTGCTGATAGAGGCTTTGGAAGGTTCCCTCTATCGGCAAAATATGCTTAATTATTACGAATTTTAAAGCGCATTGAATACAGGTTAAAGCCTGTTTTAAGTATTTACATATACTTTCTGTGCTCAATAAATTAATTACTACTCTTTATTATTATGACATATATTTATATTAATAAATATACTTTACTAACAATTAAATATCTTTTTGTTTTATAGACCAAAAGATAAAAATTCTAAGGAAAGTCAATGAAAAAAATGTAGAGTTGAACTTTAATATGTTCTTATAATTTATTTGATTATTTGATATATTTTATTATACATACTTTGAATTTATTTAAAGTGTATATCATTGGGAAAATCAATTTAATATCTCAAATATAAAGAATATTTATCTGATGTTTAAGAGAGAAAAGACAATTGTGGCAATATCTATAGATTAGAGGATTTTAAATACTGAAGCCAACAATTTAAATTAATAGTATACCTATATATTATTACATAATAAATTCCTATCACACATTTAAGCATTATAAAAAGAATTAAATATGCATTATTTAAGCAAATTATAAATACTTACTGCTTGTCAAAAATTAATCCAATGCTCAGTAAGGATAAAATAATATATCCAATAAAAAATACAACCATTAAGTGAGACATTTTCTAAAATAAAAATATATATATATTATACCATTAGATAATCTAAATTGATCTCTTTTTGGAGTTATTTTCTTTTCAACAAATAAATTGTAAAATGATCACATATGCTTTGCTACTGTGCTCTCCATTTCCTGTTTTATCTCATATAATCTATATAATTTATTTTATATTATCTCTTCTCAATGACTTTTCTACCTCTGATCCCATTTCATACCTCAAGACTCCACCTTCCCCAAATCCTCAACTGCATGCACATAATTCCAAAATTCTTTTTAATAACTCATTCAATATCAGTTGTTTCTTCTTCTATAAAATAACACACTCCAAAATTTTTCACTTTATCATTTCAGAATTGCTATCTCCTATATCACTCAACTCATTCATTCTTGTTGTAACTTGTAAAATCCTGGTTTATAGCCTTTACCAATATATTGTTTCAACTATTTACATCTTCCAAATATATTGTTTGCTTACATATATGCTTTTTATATTTTCCCTCTATCAACTACATGCATCCTATTTATTCTTTTATCCTATCAATCATAATTATCTAGCCCCAATATTTTTTATCTTATCAACCCACTTTCTAAATATATGCAAATGGAAAAAATCAAACAATCTAAAAAAAACTTTACAATTCTTTTAATCAATTTTGATATTTTTCCATTTTAAGTTATCTAAAGTCTTTCTTCATAGTATATCAAAAGACTTGATTATATTTATCATTTTCTTTATATAGAATCTCAACTAACCCATATTATCCAAAATAACTTCTACTGCAATTTATATTCACCCTCAGAGTATATTTTCTCCATTTTATTAATCTTTTCATGGGTAAACTTACATGATTTTTGTTTATAAAATTTCAACCTATTTCATATCATAGTCAAATAAATCAATTCTGTTAATTCTCATTTTCATTATTTTTCATCTAATATTACTCAATTATAAGCAACTTATATCCAAGTTTTACAACATCTCTCTTTCATTTTTCTTTTGTTTATAATTAATCATTATTATTTTTAAATGATTTTAACTAAAAAATATTTCTTATCTTCTTGAATAAAAGAATGAAGACATTGAGTGTCTGAAAAGTTCAGTTTTTCAAATTGATAGAAACGTGTTTTATAAGTGCTGACTTTGAATTTAGTATTTTAGATCTAGTTTCTAGAGTCCCAGTGCTCCACTGAGGTGAACCATAAGCTTGAAACCAATTGGTCTGCAGGTAGGGTCTTAACGAAAGAGATTTTGAATTCTTTCTCTTTCAGCACTTATAAAAATAAAGCTTATTTAGAACTATTGGTAAGCTCCATCTAGTGATCATTCAAATGCAAGCTTAAAAGCAAATTACAAAATTTATAACTTGTTTTATTAATTATTATATATATATATCATCTCCTTAAAAACATTTTTCTATTCATTTTATTTATTTGCAATGCTTTACTCAGCCTTCTTCAATTGAAATTCATGCATTAAATATACCATAAACAATACTAAGTCCAAAGACGTTATAAGAAATTTAATGTCATTTTAAATAATGACATCTGCTAAAATAGATATATCTATCTATCTAGTATTAACTGATTTTTTTTCTGAAATTAATAAAATAGGATTGAGGTCATGAAATATTCTACAATAACAGGTGATTTATGTAAAATAGATTAAATAAATACGAACTAGACTGAATTAATAAAATAATAGAATAACTTTAGTGCTTGGAAGTTCATAAAAAAATTCAAGCATTAGATATAAGAACTGTGGCATGATTTATGGATCTTGGACTTCAAAGTCTACCACTTATGCAATACACCAAACCATGAAAAGCTCTAAGGTAATGCGTAATTGATAATAAATATGAGTAATATTATATTTAAAAAAGAAACAAAGGATCAGTTTAAATATTTTACATTAATATTGCAAAAAAATATTATTTTTTGTCATTTAGTTATTATTACTGACATCTAACATCACATCACATGAAAACAGGCAAAACTCACTATACGTATTGCCACACACAGCAAGCTAGAGTAATCAATGGATGCCAGAAGACTTGTGTATAAAATTACTGATGAAGGCCACAAGCCAGAAACTACTCTGGGGATATTGGATGAGTAAGCACTAGATGGGGATTTTATGCACAAGCCTTCTGGCATCCATTGATTACTCTAGCTTGCTGTGTGTGGCAATATGTATAGTGAGTTTTGCCTGTTTTAATAACTGACATCTCATAGTATGTAATTTGGATCATATGATTATTTATTGAAAGGTAATGAAAATAATTTCTTACAGATTGGCTTATAAATATGCAGTCTGCAGCATAACTTAGTTCACTAGAATTTTTATATCACGTGATTACTATTCCCTATTCTCACACAAAAATGCACAAATATTCTTGTATCCATTGATTACTATGGCTTACACTAAATGGCATTACTCTATGAAGGTTGTTATTATTTTAACAGCTGATGTAGATATAGGAAATAGTGATTATATGATGTTTAGTGGTTTAATATCAATTCTACCTATGGATTGATGATGACTTTTTAAAGTTTCAAAATAGTTTAACATATTTTATTTTAAGAAAGAAATATTAATAACTATTCAAACTGGAATCCTAACAGCAATTTAATAAGTGCCAGATATGTATTTCTAACATTTAATAAGATAGTTGATAATTCAAACCATGTCCTTTCTATCCATTAGGTATGCATCACTAACACTAAATATTTACAAATTTATTAAAATTTAACATAAAAATTCTAACAAGCTTAAATTTAAACCAAACAGTAGTATAATGAGTGATGTCCTTGCAGCTCATTCCAACTGACAAAGTCCATCTTTCTTGAAAAAGAAACCCCTGTATGTTAATGTTGATAATAAAGCACATGCATTTAATAAGGTTAGTTTTTCATACCAAAAAAATAAAAAAATAAGGGTTAGTTAATTAGTATAACAATTTAACAAACAACTGTCTTTTACATAGTGAGTATTTTTAATGTGGGTAAAGTAAAGTCTTACCTCTCATATTAAGTTGGATAATCTGTCAAGCTTGTTCAGAAAAGGAAACCTAAATTTTATTCATTACAAATAAAATTATGTGTTCATCCCATGAGTTGAAATCTCCTGTTTTCATTTCATGATTTGATAAATAAAATGATCTAAACTAGACATATGCTTCCCCATTGTTCCGGAATAAAGTTTAAAATTCAGACAGTCCATTTGGATGATTTAAACAACACTTTTATCTTGAGAATGTCCTATAAGGAAACCAAAGACACCAAAATATATAGTGAACTGGGTTCAGATCTATATGATTACAAGTGAATTAGCTTGCACTGAAAACATTGGGTTTTCATTTTGAGGACTCATAGCTATATAGTTAACCAAAAAAGTAAAAAGTGGCTGCTGGAGAGTTGCATTAGATCCTAAGATATAAGTGCAATACTCTCAGAGCCAAGGCTTCTCACTGATAAAAGCTACAGGCTAGAACTTAGTCTAAAAATATTGGACAATTTAGGTACTGGATAGAGATTTAATGTACAAACCTTCTTGCATCCATTGATTACTATGTCTTACACAGGGTGATACTACTGTATGGAGAATTTGCTACTGTTTTAACAGCTTGTGTAAAAACAGGAAATGGTGATCATGTGATATATTAGTGACATAATACTAATCATGCCCATAAGATGATGGTGACTATGATTATTAAAAAACCAAAGATACCAAATTGTATAAATAATAAACTCAGTTCACATATGTATGACAATACAAACAAATGAGCTTGGATTGAAAATTTTATTGTGTCCACTTTATAGTTAACCAAAAAGGCAAAAGGTGAATGCTGGAGGATTGATTACATCCTAAGATCTAGATGCAGTGTTTCCAGATCCAAATCTTGAGACTGATGAAAGCCACAAGTTAGAATTAGTCTGAGGATAATGGATGACAATGATAATTACATATGATGACCACACACATTCTTAATTTATGCAATAAAATATAAGAGAACATTAAATAAACACATAAAATTCATAATATCATAAAGCATTAATATATACATTTCACAAACATACACATCAGTAGTTCTTTATGCATGCCATAGAGTTCATTATTAATTGACTCTGGGAGGCTTCAAATTATTGCAATGACTACTTTAATTATAAGTGGAAATACACAAATATTATTTGTTACCTAGGATTTTAGAACATGAATACTTCTTGCTCTTTGCTGCTTCAAATGAAAATATTTCTAAACGGATAGATATGAGGGTTTTCTTGTGGAGATTTGATGCTTATTATTCCAAGGCATTTTCTTTAAGAGAATTAGATATTGACAGCAGATTTTCAAGTTGTTAGGCAGGCATTATTTTCATGGGCAGGTTGGCTGTTTCATTGGACTCAGGCTAGAGCAATGTTGTATATTTCCAATGATGATAAACAATGCATGATGGATTCTGGATACATACTAGGCTGATCTGATTACTTGACTGAACTGAACTGGCTGCAATCTGAACTTTTTAATTAACTGAACTGGACTGATTGTTCGATGAAAAAAACTGGAGTATTTATTAGAATGATCTGTTGTCATTTTGGTATCTGCCAGCTATAGTTGTTGTTGAAATTCCTTAGATAAGCTTTTGATTACTTGTTTTAATCCTATTGTCAGTAGCCATTGCAAACTTGTTGTTTTGTGGATTTTTAATTAGTAGCCATCGCAAATTCTGTGTTTTACATTTTAATTTTCTACGGCATTTTTAATATTTAACATGCACATATTTATTTTATCAACAACCACATATTTTGTTATACTTAAAATCAATTCATCATTCATGCACATATATATTTCTAAAAAAACATGTTTTAGTTTTTAAGATTTCTCTTTTTTTCTTTAAATAGTTTTAAACTTAAATGGGAAGAGACATATTTTAATTATTTGAAAATCCAATAATTTTAATTTTTCCTGTAAAACTATGAATTAATTGTGTTTAGCAAACTACTTTTTTTTTAATATTTTAAACAGAGAGAGATTTATTTTTGAACGGTCATAACTTGCAACTTTTATTTCAAACTACTAATAATAGAGAGAAAAACACAACTTTTTAGACTTTTAGTTTTAACGTTTCTAAAGCAAACTGCATTTTATTAAATAAATAAAAATCTTTACATTTTTTTCATAAATAACTATTGAACCCTTTGCATTATTTATGAGAAATTTTTATTTTTAATAAATTAGACAAAATTATATATATATACCAATACGATATTGATACAATATATATACATATTGTATGTATTAATGAGATCATCAACTTAGATACATGATATATATATATTATAAATCAATGTCTGCATTTTTTGAAGCAATATCCATAATCTTATAATTAAATATTAGTGAATACAGTAATCAAAATTTTTTGAAAAAGACAAAATATAATCATGACTTAAGAGTGCTTTCAACTATCCTCGAAGTGTTTGTCAACTAGTTATTTGAAAGGACAACCTTCCCATAATTCTGTGATCTTAACATTTGCTGATTGCTTACTGATTAAGTCTTTCCTATATTTATATATTAGCATAGCTTCCTTAATTAAAATTAAAACCAGATATACCTGATTTATTATGGTTGTAAAAATGGAAGTTTATATGTTATTATATCTTTGCAATTTTGTTTTGTATTTTGGACTCTTTATAATAATAACAAATGTTCTTTCATTCTTTTCTCCAATGTACACCTTGATTCCTCTATCTATCCACTACCACACCTACATATCCATTTATAAATGATACAATTTTTATTTGTAAAAGAGGTTTTATCTTTAGAGTTATTTATTAATTTATTTAGTATAGGAGGTGCATAAAATGCAATGTCACATATACTGCTATAAATCTACCTTATGAAATTTGCTTATTGATTCAAAATACATCCAGGTCTTTTTTTGTACAGATTTTTAATGCAATTTTGAAGTTATGTGGTTCATGTTTCTTCTTAATATCTTTTTATGCAGTTTTCTTTTATGTGATAACGAAGTTCATATTTTACTTAAAATCGGGATTTTCCCATTTTATATGCATGCATTACATTTTACATACTTTAAAAGCCTGTTGGAAAAAGGTTTGGCAATAAATTTAGATACCATAAAAGATTTAGAGAAATATAATGAATTAGAAGAGGAACCTGTTCGTTTTACAGCAAAAATGATTCGACAGTCTTCAACTTTCTAATTAATTGAAAAATCATTTAATTGTTAATGACACGAATTATGAACTAAACTCCAATGAGAGCTAAATAGTTGTATGTCTGTGTATGTTTATATTTTCTTTTATACACATATATACATGGAAAAACTTTTAGACAGAAAAAAGAACTTTTAATTTCTACTTAAAAAGAATGTATCTTTAATTTTTTTTAAATATTTTTACTTGTAACTTTTTTCTGTCTAAAAGTTTCTCCATGTATATATATGTATAAAAGAAAATTTAACAGTTAGTCAATATTAACACACTCATAGAAGCGTGTTATATATATATAGTTGCACTTGTGGAAGTGCATTCTCTAACAGCTAGACATAGCAGACTGGATATCATGAGCTTCATAAACAATTATTAAAATCATTGTCTCAAAGTTTAATTACTGATTACAGTGTTGACAGAAAACCATTAACCCAGCATAAGACTGAAATTGGTGCAAATTGTATTTCCTCTTATGCCAAATCTGATGTCTTACTAGTTTACAAATGAACCACATATGTCAATTAATTATAATGATTAAAATATGTATGAATAAATGTAAAATAAATTGCATATAAAAACATATTGTTCTGAATAAAATTAAATAGTTAATAAAAAAAGCTTGTCTTGTATCAATTTTTTCAAATATTTGAAATTTTTTATTAGTCATAGTTTATTTCCTTATTTTTTTTATGTGAATTTTAAAGTAATTTTATCTTGTTGCTTTGATTTTATGCAATTTTTGAAAATTATAGAACATATCCCACACTTTTAAGGTAAGTTAAGTCTATTTTTGTGCAATTTTTTTAATGCAGGTTTTCTGTAAAACCTATCTACCACATAAAAAGAGACCCAGATGTATATGGTATTGATATCCAAATTTTATTAATAGAAAAATCAACTTTATTATTTATATTTTTATATTTATATTTCATATTGAAATTTTTAATAGTATAATCAATATGATTGTAATTATAACCAACATTTAATAATTCATTAGAATGCATTTCAATATTTTTGCATTTATCCGATGAATATTTACAAAGAATATCATTTCTGAATAAGAACGACTTCAAACCTGCCATTTTATGTGACATTGGTACTCTTGATTTATATGGTATATAGCATATTTTTGCTATTGACTTAATAGTCATAGAGTAATCCAGTTTACTTATATTTCTAGTTATCTTAACATTGAGGAACTGAACACACATTAAATTTTCATCTGTTTTAATCCATTGTAAGCCATTTATATTATTTAATTTTTTAAACAAAACTTTAATTGTACTTGGCTTGCTGCCTAAAAAAACATCATTGACATACTGGTAATATAAAGTAATATTTTTTTTGATAAATTTTCTTTTTCAAAATACTTTCTTTATATGTAGAAATTATAATTACATATTTGGACAAATGTAGACAAACCTATTGGCCATCCATTACTCATTTTATAAGAATCATTCTTAAAAACTGTGTAAATATTTTTATTATATACATTAGATGTAAGTGAAATGTACAGATCAAATGGCTTCTATTGAAATTATTTCTCACGCATTAAATTTTAAAAATGTTAATGTTAAAACAATAAAATTTATAGATTAAACATTAAGCTTTATGGATAAAAATATTTATGCAGTTTTTAAAAATGATTTTTATAAAATGTGTAATGGATGACCAATGGGTCTGCCTACAGTTGCTCAAATATGTAATTTTGTAATTTCTACATATGAAGAAAGTATTTTGAAAAAGGAAGTTTATCAAAAAAATTTAACTTTACATTATCAGTATGTCTCTGATGTTTTTTGTATCTGGAAATCCAAATACAATAATATAAATGGTGTAAAATGGATTAAAACAGATGAAAATTTAATGGGCATTCAGTTCCTCGATCTTAAGATAATTAAAAATATAAGTAAACTGGATTACTATATGACTATTAAACCAATAGCAAAAAGAGATTATATACCATATAAATCAAGAGTACCAATGTCACATAAAGTGGCAGGTTTGAAGTCTTTCTTATTCAAAAATGATAATCTTTGTAAATATTCATTGGATAAACACAAAAATATTAAAACATATTCTAAAGAATTATTAAATGTTGGTCATAATTGTAATCATATTTATTATACTATTAAAAATTTCAATATGAAATATAAACATACAAATATAAATAATAACATTGATTCTTCTATTAATAAAATTTAGATATCAATACCATATATTTCGAATCAAATAATGTAGATTTATAGTGGTATATGTGACATTGCATTTTATGCACCTCCTACATTAAATAAATTGATAAATAACTCTTAAAAATAAAACCTCATTTACAAATAAAAATTGTGTCATTTGTAAATGGATATGTAGGTGTGGTAGTGTATATATAGGGGAATCGAGGTGTATATTGAAGAAAAGAATGAAAGAACACTTGTTGTTATTAAACAGAGTCCAAAATACAAAACAAAATTGCAAAGATAATAATAACATATTAGCTTCTGTTTTTTATGACCTAATAAATCATATATATATGGTTTTAATTTCAATTATAATAATGTAAAAATATTGCAAACTGAAAGAAATAACAATAAAAGGAAAATAAATGAAGCTATGCTAATATATAAATACAGGCAAGACTTAATCAGTAGGCAGTCAGCAAATGTTAAGATCATGGAATTATGGAAAGGTTGACTTTTCAAAGAACTAGCTGACAAAGTCTACAAGTATAGTCGAAAGCACTCCTAAGTGACGATTATATTTTGTCTTTTTCAAAAATTTTTGATTACTGTATTCACTAATATTTAATTTTAAGATTACATATATATATAATTGTGATGTGTAGTACAGATAGCAAAATGATAAATTTCAGACACTTTCATTACAAATAATTCAGCTATCCTCTAGCTATTGTGTTTGATAACTTTTTAAAGTAAAAAAATGGCTGTTTTATTTCATGCTCTAAGATTTTATACAGAGAATTATTTTGAATAGAATGTTACATCAGTTAATTTAAATCAATTTGTCTTAAATATCTTGATGATTTAACACTTGCTTTTCTCGCAATTCTTCATCTTAAATTTATTGTTTCATGTTCTTACTATAAAAAGTTATCAATCATGTCTGCTAGAGGGAAGCTCAATTTATATTAACAATGTTTAAAATTCATCAATTTAACTATTATATATATTTAATTAAAATTATTTAATAACTTATAATACATACCAATTGTCTAAGTATAAGTTCTTGATAGCCAATAATAATTAATACAAAATGAACTGTTAAATAGACATTACACCAGCTAGATAAAGATGGGTTATAAGGTGGTACAGGTGGAGAAACCTTAAATAAATAAATATAAATTTTATAAAAAATTAAAAACTATATGTAAAAATAGTTTTTAATATATCCAGAGTTCACTAGAAAAAAGTTTGCATGTCTAAAAAATAGCCACTTTAGTAAATAAATAAGTATATATAAAAGAATGTAAAAATATCTACAAAGAGACATCTGAGATTAATAAATCAATTAAGGAAGCTTCCAGGCATGATGTGGAGAAGAGATGCTATAGAACAGAAACTATATAAAATTGAAAGTACCTTAATCCTGCAGTGGACTGATATTGACTGATATATATATATATATATCAGTGATGAAGCATGACTTGTTTAGAAACGGAAGCACATTTTTTTTATAATGCTTTTTATTTCACTTGCCAAAACAATTTTTGCATAATAGCACCTTATATATATATATATATATATATTACACACATCAAGAAAAATCTGAAACTCTCTTATCTGTAAATCAGAAAATATATTATCAATATATTTTTATCTTCCAAATCCTTTTAACATTCATAAAAAGTTTTAACTGTAAATTAGATCTTAGCATTGTGTGAACTTCTTATAATCAGTATGAAGGAGTTAGTTGAGTTCATTCCATTTTCTTCCTACCTATATAAACACAATTCAGCTGTTGCTAAAAAAAATTGAAAATCAAAAGTAATTCTATACAAAAATATGATGAATTTGAATTGCTCATTATAATCAGACTGTAATTAGTTTAAATATAGATTTTACAATGTTTTTATCTTCCAAATCCTTTTAACATTCATAAAAGATTTAACTGTAAATTAGATCTTAGCATTGTTTGAACTTTTTATAATAAGTGAGAATGAGTTAGTCAAGTTCATTCCATTTCTTTCCTACATATATAAAAACAATTTAGCTGTTGCTAAAAAAAATCCAAAGTGAATTTTTTAAATTGAACTTTAATTAAAGCTTTTGAAAGTTTTGGTGAATTTTTCCATGGAAGTACTCATTCTGTTCAATACATGGACACTTTGTCCCTGATATATATATATATATATTGTGCCCTTTTCTATAGGTCAGTGATGGTTATAAATGGTCAATTACTAAAAAATTTTAAAATTAATATTATATAGTATTTAATATTATAGATTATATTAAGCAGTAATTTTTTTTATATGATATATTTAATAATAAATATTGTGATGGTGAGAATTGTATCTAATTCTATATTTTTCTAAATTATTTTTCAAAATTTTATATAATTATTTTATATAATATAAGTAACAAATTTATTCAGACAGATAAAATTAGACTAAACACCGGAAATGATTACGTGACTGTCTGGAATATTCTATGTATAAGTACTGGTTTAAATTAATACTAATAATTAAACTATTTAAATAGTATATTATAGAAGTGGATGGAATTGTCACACATCATAATAAAAATAAGTAGGATACATCTTTATTAATTATTGTTTCAAAATTATTTTAAAGATAGTTAAATTGTAATAGATAATAATTGATTTAAAAATAATAATTAGTTAACATTTAAGTCTATTACGTCATGATTTTAAAACTTTAGAAATTGTTTATCAATCCAAGTAGGAATTGACCAATAAAAAAATAGATCTTGGCAGACAATAAAAAATCGTGCCAACTAATTGTATAAATGGGGAGAACAAAAATGTGTTGACTCCAGAGCAGAGGTAAAATTTTAAGCTCTCTAAATTTTTTTTTTCTCTTCAATTTATTAGTCAATTTTATTATAATTTTAATAATATCTTTGAAAGAAACCAACTGACAATTTAAAAATCATCCGAAGAGAATCTTAGAATAATATGTTTTAAAAAAAGTTTTCATAGTAATGTTTCACTAACTTTACAGTAACCTGCCAGTGGATTCTATCGAAATATAATCAGAGTTTTCAATAGAAAATGGATAGATTCTTAAACCCAAGTTGTAAATTTTATAATATTCCAAATATGTTAATATTATTCGTTGATATAGTTTATATAGCGTATCACTATGAAAGCTGCTTTCGTGCATATAAAATCAATGAAAGGACATTGTGCGCAGAGTTAATGAAGATAATGGAAAATAAAAATAAGTATTATTCATATAAGAATAAATGGACAAAAGGAATTTTAATACTGAAATAGTTTGAATTGCTTTCTTTAAGATGACTGGAGAAAATACTCTAGAAAATAGTTAAAGATCGGAAGTAGTGTCTATAAAATAATAATGAATGAAAGTGAAGTTTATATTTTACAGAAGAGAAATATAAAATATTGGATCCATGGAAAACGCAATTGGTACCATAATTATTAAATAATTGTAGTTTAACTAGAAATAAAGATGCATCAACGCGCCAAGATAATATTCGCCAGAACATTAAAAAGCTTCGTGGGATAACTAAATAAAATGTTTTTTTAATAATTTTGAATTAAACACTAAAACTAAAGATCGTCTAAACAGTTTATTAAATGAACTAATTTATTTAAAACTTTAATCAGCAGAAAGGAGAACATTCGGACAAAAGAAGAAATAATAAATATTATGGGACTAACCAAGATTTACCGTTAGAAAAATATGTGATTATGGTTTGAATTATTTTCTTTACTAATCTAAGTTAAACATTAAGTTTTAGATAGCGATAGGGAAAACAAAATACATTAATTCGTGATATAACATTATATGAAATAATATGTTTTGATTTTGAATTTTAAAATAAAATTGTATGTATGTGGAAATTTGTATATTTGCGATGCTTGAAGAGAAAGAAACCTACAACGAACTCTGATAGGAAGATAAAGATTGTTTTTGGTAACATTTATAATTATTAATGATATATAATGTATGTTTTATTTATTTAGATCAGCTGAGAATCGAATGAATGTAGCGCAAAAGTTTTATTGTTATTATTGTTGTAAAATGCATTTTAAAAACAACACTCTAAAACACTTTGAGATGTGATTAGATTTTTAAAAAAATATGCATACGATAATCATTTTATGTGTTATTAATATAGTTCAATATAACCGATGGTTATGTGATATTTTCTGTTAATTTTCTGATTGGGATATTTAAATATTATTTTAACAAAACGTAGATGTTGAACCTACAGTGTAATAAAGCAAGACAAATTGTTCTTATGGAATAGGGAAATGTTTTTATATTAGCGAATTTTGTTTATTGTTTTTAAAAAGTAGTTAGTATTTTATCGATGTTGGATACAGTAAAAATCTTGAGAGATAGTTTGGGTAGTGACTTGGTAGTATGTGGTGATTCGGAAACCAAGAGGATGTATTAAAAACTAGGATGCTACAGGGAATGAAATAATAAGTCGTTTTAGATGTTAATCAGCGTAGTTAACAAAGCCCTACGACTGGTACACATGTTGTCTTGGACAGTGGTATTTTATATTTTTCTTGTGAGTCATACTAGATGTTTGGTAAAGCTGAGTAAATAGCTGCCACATCATGCTTATCGCCAAGGTTATTAGACAATGAATGTCAGACCTATTCACACTGTTCCATACATTTTTGAAGTATATTGCAGATAAGTTATCTATCTATCTTCCCGATATCCTATACATTTTTCGCTATCTTTATCTGTATTTCTTGCAACTACATCGTTATATGATAAGTCTATTAAAAGGGAAACAATAGATATTTTAGAATGTATGTCATGCTATTATTTGGAATAAGAATAGTTAAGTATTAACGAAGAGTAGATTATGATTATTGAAAGAAAAATGCAGATATCCTAAGAAGGAAAGGGGTTAGAGAATTATGTTAATTCCTTTTAAGAAATGAACTATAATTTTATAAAAGTATATCCAAATAGAAATATACAAAAATATTAAATATAATTTCATGTTTTCTTATTGTTAATTATATTTTAAAAAATATAAGTATTGCATATTTAAAAAAATACAATAACATTCGATAATTATAGTATATGTGAAACTGTAACAGGTGATAATTAAACTCGTGTTATAGTATGATACATGAGTATGGCTTATGAAATAAACGTATTATAGTTTACAAGCATTGGAGAACAAAACGTTAAAAGTAATAATAATATTTGAATAATATGCGGAGTGACTTATATAAAGTTACAAGAAAATGTAATTTTCTTTTAAAAACCATATTGATTGTAAAATTATGATATTATAAATGATGTTTATCCACATAGATAATTTATAATACAGTAACTTTAATATTAAAAGGTAAAGAATGATATTACCCATAAAATAGTTAAAATAAGTGATATGATAAACCTAATGAGAAATAAATAAATAACTTATAAAAGGCATAATAAGTTTAATTAATGATAAAGGAAATATAAATGTGTATAATTCAGCTATTGTAGTGTAAAGAAAAATGAGGATATCCTTTGTAAATAGATGTAAATAGATTTGTTTGTTTTATTTATTTTTTTTATTGATGTTAATAAAATTTTAAAATTTGTTTATTAAAACTTGTGTCTGAGTTTTGTTTTCTCTGCATCATTGCATGAATTCACAGAATATGTTCACAACAATTAAACTAAGTATATGATTGTTTGCACAAAAGATAAATAGAGAAGTATGTTTAATCTTAAATATTTATTGATGTTCTTGTAATTAAATAATTATAAATTGCATTGCGTTACTGGTCATCAATCCATTATCATAAGATTTTGCTAAATTATATGCTATTAGTTACCACTTGCTTTGTTTATCAGATTATCTAAACACTGCCACTTATTAATTTATTTTATTACTTAAAGATAAAAAAGGGTAAATTTGCGATGAAAGAAAAGCTGTACTAGTTGGATTAGGCAATAAAGATTGTGATTATTATTGTTTTATTATTAATCTAATTTCAGAGTAGTAGATTATGACATAAAATCCCTTATCATATTTTGCTACCATATGTTATTAACATACGAATAAATTTAAGAACCTGAGATTATTTCATTTAAGCTAGATGATTACTATTATTGTTATTAGAGATAAAAGATTAATACTTTAATTGTTAAATGAGTCTTAGTGATTAGAAGTTGCGGAAGTCATAAGAATACTATGTAGTTATTATATGTAATAGTAGTATAAGGGGGGATAGTGTTCTTATGCCATTGAGGTGGTATCCTGTGGGATATTGTCTCAATGTAATCTACCTTGTCACCTGTATTTCCACTTCTAGTCTCATGAATTCCTGAATATTTATTTGAGTTAGTTTAAAACAGAACCTAAGTTAATTTTAAGAAACTTGAGCTAGTAAAGCATTTAATTGAATATTTCATTAATTATTAGAGCTAGAACCCGGTCAGGTGATTTTCACTATATTGTATTTATTTGGGGGAAGTGGAGATGCGGGAACATGGCGGTTAGATTGGCCTGATATGTTAGAAAAGGGCAGATTGTGGCCCTCAACGTGATTGGCCAGAGGTGTAGTGGAGATACACGTGAGGACAAGGGTTAGAATATATATAAAACCAAAACTGCCTAACACTATACTAGTAATAAATAAAATACAAAACCATAAAACAATACAATAGTAGATAAAATCCAAAATTTTACCAAAATCCTTACACAGCCATGGTTTCATCTCTTAAGTAAAAATCAAACTAAAGGAACAAACATATATATACAAGCAAACAAACCTTCCCATAATTCATTTCAAACCCTATCTTCCCTTAATATCAAAAGGTATCTTCATAAGATTGATAGCCTCAGATTCAAAAAGTTTTATCATCAAAGTCTTTTATTTTTATTTTTAATTCTTTTCATAAAAAATAACCAATGCATTGTTAAACAATATTCTATGACTTGTATTCAATTCATGAATATATAAAGATGGGTTAAGATACCTATGTTTAACTCTACTTATATGAAACTTAATCCTTTTCATTAAAGCTCAACTTACTCTGACCTACATAAAACTTATCACAACTATACAGAATCTTATAAACAATACTAGGAATAGACTTATTATCAATAGACTGCTTTGAAAATTGAATGAAGGTTACATGGAAGAAATGTTCTGATATGAATTTGTTACTTAATGGTTCAAAGCAATCTATTGATAGTAGGTCTATTCCTGGTATTGTCTATAAGATTCCGTATAGTTGTGGTAAGTTTTATGTAGGCCAGAGTAAGTTTAGTCTTAATGAAAGGATTACGGTTCATATAAATAGAGTTAAACATAGTTATCTTAACTCAGCTTTATATATTAATGAATTAAATACAGGTCATAGAATATTGTTTAATAATGCATCAGTTATTTTTTATGAAAAGAATGAATTTAAAAAAAGAAGAAAGGAAACTTTGATGATAAAACTTCTTGCATCTGAAGCTATCCATCTTATGAAGATATCTTTGATATTAAGAGAAGGTAGTGTTTGAAATAAATTATAGCAAGGTTTATTTGTTTGTATATATATATATGTTTGTTCACTTAGTTTGATTTTCACTTGAGGTCTATTTGTAGTAGCTGAAACCATGGTTGTGTAAGGATTTTGGTAAAATTTTGGATTTTATATACTATTGTGTATATTATAATAGATGCTTTACATAGAAACATTTAATGTGAGGAGTTCTCCATTTATAATTACATAATTCAAAAACCACTGTACCCAGAACAGTAGCTACTGAAAGTCAACTGCCCCAGACCAAGAGTAAAAGTAAAACTGTCAGAGTGATTGCACTGAAAAGGAAGACTATATATATAGTGTTATATATGTAGCAATTAAATTGGATTATACTAATTTGCACTTTCATTTTTTTTAAATGTTGATTAATTCATTCATCATAAACAGGAAGGTAATGTTAAGGTAAAAGTTATTTTTTGTCTAACTAATAAATTACCATTGATATGAGAAAAGGAATTTTGAGGATCTCTGAGTTTGATTTGTGAATTCTTATGGTAGCATATTTGAGCTTAATATTTTCATGTTTAATATATTATCAACATTATATAATTAATAGCTGTAATTTATTTTTGGGAATTTAATTTTTAATATTTATAAGAGATTCAAATCACCCTTCCAAATGTTTTGATATTTCAGCCATGTTTTCTGTGAATAAACATGAAATCTGAAGTCCAGAATTTATATTTCTTTACAGAGGGCGTTGCTAAAATATCATAACATTTGGAAAAGTGATTTGAATATTTTTTATTTAATTTTCAGCTAGGAATATTTTCCTATATATAGAATTAAGCAATTCGATAGATCTCATAAAAATATACATATTTACACACAAATTTTTACAGCTAAAACTAATCAATATATAAGGAATATAGAATAGAGATGTTTAGAAAGTTTAAAATTAAAATAAATATTGTTAATTAAAGCCTTAAAAATAGATGGAAAAAATAAAAATAAGAATGAATATTAGACAAAACATTATAGAGCAGATTCTTTTTAATTTACTTGAAAAATTATTTAACTGATGGTAAAAATAGCAACAAAAATATGAAAATAAGAATCATAATAGCTAAATAAAGTTTTTGCTGAAGAACTGAGACTATTCTTTGGAGGTGTTTTAAAAAGAAATGGTTCTTATGTATTAATCTGGTGATGACTTTCTAACCTTGCAATTTTATAAAATAATGTCTTTTATAATTGTTTTGTTCTGAGTGCAACATAGTAAAAGAATAGAAACATATAAAACTTTCATATAATCTAACGTTGATATCTGTATATAATAGTTGAGAGAATAACATTAGAAATAGAGAATACTTATAAGAAAAAAATTTTGATTACTATAACAAAAAGACCTTTAAATAGCTAAATGCAGAGCAAAAACATCAACAATATTATTCTTAAAAAAACATTAAAAAAAGATAAACCTTCTCTCATGATTTTAATTAAATACTATAGACAGAATTTAATTTACAACTGTCCAATGCATTCCACTCACAACTTTGACACAATTCACTTCAGATAAATATAGTAATGATTATCGCCAATCACTTACTAAATAGATAGTCTCTCTGTCATAGATATAAACTTTAAATCTCATTTAAAGATTAATATATGTGGTTCTTTAATTAAACAGACACACAGATGGAAATGTTCACATTTCTTTGACCCAACTATTATATTTTTATACATATATTAAATAACTTTTATACTTCCACACATTTTTTTAAAATCATATAGATACAATAAAAGATAAATAACCCATAGGAGAGAATATAGACCTTTTCTTTTTAGTTCTATCTTTTTTAATGATAACTAGACAGTCATGTAAAAATGTGTTGATCAGAACAACATACACAAATTTTCATTACACTTTTTCTCATTTCAGATCATAATCTTTTATGCACTCTTAAAACAAAACTAAACAGTATAATCTAAAAATTAAAAAAATATTAAATAAAATAATTCAGACAAAAATATTGGATAGATTTATATTTTTAAATACTTAAAAACCTATTTAATTGGTGATGAAATGATGGTAAAAATAAATTATAAAAATATACACTTAGTATAATTTTATTTGTGTCAAAGTTTCTAAACTTGCAATTTTGACACTATCTATTTGAGATAAAAACATTGATTAATATCACTAATTATTTATTATGCCAGAGGTTGTCATGATCCAAGTTTACATACAATCTATAAACATCAACTAAAGATTAATATATCTAATTTTAAAATTAAACATAGACAACTGAAAAAATGGAAATTTTTACCTCTCTATCTTTTTTAAAAATATTTAAACTTCCATTTCATCACACATTCTTGAAAGAAAGAAATAAAATAATCAAAACATCACATGATCACCATTTCATATGCTTACACATGTTGTTAATAAGGGTACCAAACTCTCCAAACAATAGTGCCACCAAGTGCAAGTCTTTGTAATCAATGGATGCAAAAAGATTTGTGCACAAAATCCTTATCTACTGTCTACTCATCCAACATACCAGACTAGTTTCTAGCTTCTGGCTTTTATCAGTGAATATCCTTGAATTTGAGACCACTGTATCTAGACTTTAGAATCTAATACAATCCTCCAACAGTCTACCTTTTATCTACTTAATTAACTATAATGCTAGAAGCCCAAGTTAAAAACACCATAATGTTTCCAATCAAAGCTCATTTTCTTGTATAGTTATATAGATCTGAACTCAGTTCAGCATCCATACACTTTTGGGTCTTTTGTTTTTCAAAAAGCAATCATCATTATCTTATGGGCAGGATAGATATAAAACCATCAAAACATCACATGATTACCATTTCATATGTTTACACATGCTGTTAATAAGAGTATGAAACTCTTTATATAGTAGAGTCACCAATTGCAAGCCTTTGTAATCAATGGATGCAAGAAGGTTTATGCATAAAAAACCAAGGTTCTTCACTGATAAAAGCCAAAAATTAGAAACTAGTCTGGGGATGTTGGATGAGTAAGCACTAGATAGGGATTTTATGCAAAAACCTTCCTGCATCCATTGATTTTGAAGACTTGCACTTGGTGGCACTACTGTAAGGAGAGTTTGGTAATCTTATTAACAGTATATGTAAAAATATGAAATGGTGATCATGTAATGTTTTAATGGTTATACATATACTGCTCATGGTATAATGGTGACTGGTTTTTGAAAAGCGAAAGCTACCAGAATGTATGGATGCTAAACTGAATTTTGATCTATATGACTATACAAAGTGAATGAGCTTGTTTTGGAAACATTATGGGGTTTATCTTGGACTCCTAGATTTATATTCAGCCAAATAGGTAAAAGATGACTGTTGGAAGATCGCATTAGATTCTAAGATCTAGGTGCAGTGCTCTCAAATCCAAGGCTCCTCACAAGTGAAAGCCAGAAGCTAGACATTAGTCTGGGGATGTTGGATGAGTAGGCACTAGAGAGGAATTTTATGCACACACCTCCCTGCATCCATTGGTTACAAAGACTTGCATTTGGTGGCACTGCTACATGGAGAGTTTGAATATCTAAATAATATAAATGATCCTCAAAATGCATTTTATGCTGAACCAATATTTTTAGTAGACTCAATAATAATCATTAATGTATTATCTAAAGTGACTAACTCTATATACACTAGTGCCATCCAGTGCAAGCCATAGTAGTCAATGGATGCAAGAAGGTTTGCACATAAAATCCATTTCAACAGCTTGTGTAAGCATTAGGAAGTGGTGTTCATATGAAATTTAATGGTTTATTATTTAAAATGGTTGATATCAAAGGTGTGAGTCCAGATTGTTTTGTACATGTGACACATGTTGAACAAATATTGAAGAATATGTAAGAGATGGTGAACTGAGTGACTGAAATGTGTTGGTTTAGCAAAAATGTGTATTAAAGATTATGTATCTTTTTCACTGTTATCCATAAGTTTTTAAAATGTATGCTGGAATGGAAGTATTAGGAATACCTAAAAATATTGTTTTAGTAAAAATAAGGATTTAACATGTGACTTCGTGGACTGTATTTTAAAGGAAGAAATTTAATAAAAAAACCAAAAACCAAGGAGGGGGGAAAAAAAATGCAGGGGGTGGGGAGAGAGAGCAACGAGATGGCCTCACCGCAGGGGAAGGTGAAAAATTATATATAAAACAGAAATAAGAATGAATTAAAAAAAGATTTAAAAAATTAAAAACTAAAATATTAGATTTAGAAAAAAAACAGAAATAAAGTATTGAAAAGATATAATTAAAATGCAATTTTTTTAAAAATTAATAAAAACATATTTGATACAAAAATTAAGATAAGAACTGGGTTAAGTATATAAAGTGGAAAAAAGTTATGATTATATTAAGAAAAATTACAAACAGAAAAAAATGAAATAAAAAAATAATAATGAACATATGAGAGATAAAATGGCTTTAAAAAAGTCTAAAAGATAATTAATGTTATGCAATGAAGCTACTAAACATCATATGATCAGCATTTTTAGCTTACAGAAGTTGTAAAAACCATGACAATCTCTTCATACAGCAGAGCCACCTAGTGCAAGACATAGTGTGGATACAAAAAGGCTTGTGCATAAAATCTCTATTTACTGCCTACTCATACAATATCTCCAGACTACTTTCTAGCTTGGGCTTTGATGGTCACTATGGCTATTAAAGAACTAAAGACACAAAAATATATGGATACTGAACTGAGTTCACATCTGTATGACTACATATGCAAATGAACTTGAATTAAAAACATCTGTTTTCATAGCTTTCTAGTGAACTAAAATGGTAAAAGGTGATTTCTGGAGGGTTGCATTACATCTTAAGACATATGTGCAGTACTCCCAGATCCGTGACCACAATTAATGAAAACCACAAACTAGAAATAGACTAAGGATATTTGATGAGTAGGCATTACTTCGCAATTTTATGTACAAACCTTTTTGCATCCATTAATTCCTATGACTTGCACTCAGTGACACTACTGGATGGAGAGTTTGCCACTTATTATATGCAGTAAAACAGATATTCATCATTTAGCATATAGTCAATTATCCCAATGTCATGTGAAACTGATCTGGCTGAGCATAACAGATCTTTTTGTTTGCCCAGACCTCCACTCCTTTGTTCACGTTTATTAGTTTGGAACAAAACCAGTAAATAATTTATAATATTTAAACCAACTAGAATCACCAATGATATAAATTGTTTATAATAATTATTTGGGGCATCTTTGTTAATGGCTACTTAGCAACTGTAAGATATCTTGTAACAATATGTTTTAGTTGTTCATATAAATAATATATCTCATTTCTGGAACTAAAAGATATTACTATAATATATTTGCTCTGTATATTCAGACCAAAAAAAATCTAATTTTTTTCAGTTGGAATAAAGTACTTACTAAATGTTCACAGGCAAAAATCATTAACTATCTTTTAGATAATTTGACTCTATAAATTAAATAAAAATAATATCAATTATGTCCAGTTTTTTTATTAAAGATGCCTTAACGTTATTTAATTTACTAGGTCATTATCAAAATAACACATAATCATTTCTAATCTGGAAATTTTCTGATCCTATGTAAATTATGATAATTATCATTTATATTGAGGCAATAGATAATAATAATGATTATATAAATAATTTAATATCTCTTAAAATTTTGATAATATTCTCTAATTCCTGTGATTATACATAGATAAATACTGAACATATTTTAAAGCCCCCAGTAGAGGAATGACTTCTGCAGGAAAAATTAAGTAAAAGACATTACTTAAAATCTAGTCCAAAGCTGAACTTAGTGCTAAAATACATCCATTTTATTGCATTTAAGCCCTGATTATAAAAGTAAAATATAGGAGGCCTTAAATGTATTTTAAATAAATATTATAAATAAAGTGTAACATGTATTAATAAAAAAATATGTGAATGACTATCTACTAATTTTTAAAAGAAATCAATGATAGAAAAATCACTTTACTGAAGATGTTAATAAAATAGATAAGAAATATAAGGTTTTACAGTACAAAGTGAATGAAAAATAATAGATATTTGAAGCAATATAACATTTAACAATGTAGAATATATAATAAACCTAAAAAAAACAGCATTTGCAACATGGTTTTCAACCATAGATATGAAATATAAAATGAATAACATACATTTTAAAATCCATAAAGCCAAAAATTATTGTATTAACAAAGAAAAATATGGAAAACAAAATTAATAGAAAAATTTTTAAATAAGTTTATCAGAAAATATTAAAAACAAATAAAAATACAATAAAAAATAAAATAGAAATATAAAAAAGTTAATATGAAAGACAACAAATATTTCAATAAAAACTTACAACAATAATATAAGCATTTATTTTTATATAGTGCTGTGTTTACAATTGTATTACATTCAAATATCAGCCTTTCAAGCTAATTGTGCACGCACTTTGCGAGTGTTAAATAATAAATGAATACTTTCCTTTCCAATACAAGATATAGTATTTATGCAGGAATAAAATGAATCCACCTATTCCTTGCCAGTACTTCAGATTTGCTCATATATAAGCATTTGAGTTGTAGGAATAGGTGGATTCATTTTATTCCTGCATAAATACTATATCTTGTACTGGAAAGGAAAGTATTCATTTATTATTTAACACTCGCAAAGCGCATGCACAATTAGCTTGAAAGGCTGATATTTGAATGTAAAACAATAATATAACCAAAAGTATAAAGAAAATTATAACTAAATTAAATAAGAAGCACAGTAATTTGACAGACACTAAAACTAAAAAATATTTAAGTTTTTTACAACATGAATGTATAAGTTATAAAGTTATTAAAAATTGTATTAATAAAGTTGATTAAATAAATTGTAAAGAATGATATCTAATAAATATGACAAATAAATATATTGGAGAAACAAAGAATTCAGTTAAAATAAGACTAAAACAACTTAAGTTAGATAAAAAGTTAATCTTTACTATACGTGCAACAAAAAATTGATCAAAAATATGAAGATGAAAATATGATATACTAATGATAGGAGAGAAAGATTAAAGAGGCAATGATTATTAGAAAATGTTTGCCTAATAAAGATTTAGACACAAAATGTTATTAGCTTGATAATTTTTATTTTATACATTATAAGTATAAGTTAGTGGTCTATATTTATAAAAACAATTGTTTAGCTTAAAACTAAACATTTTTTATTGTAGAATAGCATAGTTTCAATACCTTATAAACTATATTTTATATCCATTGATGAGAACTTATTTTTGTTTTATTAATAACTTTATTTAATTTTGATGATGTATCAGTATTTTTGCCACATTTAAAAAAACTAAGAGTGTAAAAGTGTATATATAAAAACCTTTAATTACATAAACAGAGTTAAAATAAAACTTAAATTTCATCAAATAGTAGCAATAAGTTGGAATGTCTGCATGCACACATATGTAAATTGTAAATAAAATTTAATTTTAAAATTTATATTTTACATATAGAGAGTGCCTTATTATTTTACCCACTAACTGTGCATTCTAGAAAATTTTCACTTCAAATAGTAATAAATATTAAATTAGATTAACCATTGCTAGAGAATGTGTGAGGTCAAAAAAAATGTTGAGTTGAAAAAAATGATGTTTTCTCACAAAAAGAAAAAAGCAGGGCTGAATTAGGCCCAGCTTTGTATTTCTAAATGCTTTGAAATTGAAGATTGTTACTTATAAAAAAAGGATAGATTTGAAGTAAAAGTAAGATCTTGTCTGCTAGTTTTCTTAAATATAAAATAGCTATCTTGATCTCAATAAAACATTCTCACATTGAGAAATAAAAATTTTGTAATAGAACATGAAAATATTCATCTATGAAAAACAGGTATTTCGATTTTAATTTTATTTATCATACCTTTTCACAGTAGTAAATAATCCATATAGCAGTTCCACTCAATACAAGCCATAGTAATTAGTCCACATCTAGTGCCTATTCATTCAATATTTCCAGACTGTTTTCTAGCTTGTAGCTTTCATCACTGAACAGCTCTCAATATGAGAGCAAACTGCACCTACATTTTTTTTCTCAGATCAAAGGCTCCTTGCTGATGAAAGTCACAAGCTAGAAACTAGTCTGGGAATATTGAATGAGTAGACACTAGATAAAGATTTCATGCACAATCCTTCTAGTATCAACTGATTACTTTGCTTGTACTAGGAGAAACTACTGTATGGATCATTTGCTGCATGGGATGGAGATGTGTGGATGTCAAAAGAGGCAATTCAATGAGAAATGGGATGATCAAGTTTTACATAAGACATGCAAAATGAAAATGTTTGATAGATTGCAATTTATGAATAATAAGTGAATAGCCAAAATAATATTTAATTGGGTTATGAGTAAAGAACAACAATAAGATTGGTAAGAAAGGTAATATAATATGCAGAAGATTTGGATAAAGACTTTGTGTCCGTATACAAAATGTGGAATGATTGTATTAGGAAAATTGTTGAGTGTTATAGTGGCAAGGAATGTGCTAGAAGAATAGATGCATTAAAAAAAATAGGAAGTTGGAGAGATGAAAAACTAGTATGGAGAACACCAATTTAAATATATATAGAAGTAAATAGAAAAAATGGATGAGGTAATTTATGATAATAGCAAAGAAAGTAGTTTACTGTTTAAGGTTCTAATAGGATCATTAGCAACAAGAGAATATATACATAAATGGAGAAATATGATGATATAGTCTGCAAGTTATGTAATGAAGGCATAGAAAATATTAGGCAACTGTTAAATAAATGTAAATGTCTACAAGCAAAAAGAGTACAAATAATAAAGTTGTGAGAGAATAAATATAAACAAAGTGATTATACAGAAAGTCAGTTCTTGTTCTTTATGCTGGGTTTGAGAAAAGATGGGGGGGGGGGATTTAGTTATAAAAAATACAATAATGAAATTGTGGGAGAATAAATATAAACAAAGTGGTTATACAGAAAGTGGGTTCTTGGTTTTTATGTTGGGTTTGAGAAAAGATAGGGGGGATTTAGATATAAAGGGTAGAAATAATGAAGTTGTGGGAGAATAAATATAAACAAAGTGATTATACAGAAAGTGGAATATTGTTTTTTATGCTGGATTTGAGAAAAAATATGGGGGGGGGGAGAAATTTTCATATAAAGGCAACAGAATTGACAAAGATCATGTTGTGGAAATGGGATGGAGCAGGATAGAGTAGAAAATGGGAAAAACAGGGTGGGGAAAGGAAAAGGAAGGTAAGGTGGCTAACGATTTTCTCTAGACATAGTGGCTAAGAGACTCTTGGATCCAAGAAAGGAGAAGACACAATATATCACATCATATGCTGCTTTAACAGCTTTTGTAAGCATAGGAAATGATGATCATGTGATATTTAGTGGATTTATATATTTTATTAAATGTTTAGTATAGGTAATTAGCTAGACAGAAGATATATACTCAGGAAAAAGAACTAATAAAGATGGTTAATTATTTGTAATACCCTATTTTAGTTTCATTGTGATCAGGGCTCAGCTAATCAAAGTATATAATTTTCTACTTCTTCTTTTCCTATGTATTGATTTCTACTTTAACATATCATACCATTTACATCTTTTTTAAACACTTTATCAATATTTTTATTTATATCAAACTAACAGTTTTGACTGTCCTGCAGTCTTCATCAGAGCTACAATATTCAATAATCAAAGTATCCAAGACAAGTCTTAAAAACTACATATTTTAAAATTATTGAAAGATTTATCCAAAATAATCCAATGGCTTTATTGTTCAGGAATTCATAAAAATTTGCAAATGCTCAAAGTGGATTTGATTTGCTGATTTTCCTCTTCATAGTCTGTAATAGGAATATACATATATATTAAATTACCTCAAACATTAAAAAATTTTCAACTACGCCCTCTGTGAATAAACTTATTTTAAAAAAATAAGTTTCCAATTACATTCAACTGTCAGTAATAGCATGCAGCATAGTATATACACAATGTTTTGAATGTCACTCTGTCCTGTCTTCTTTAGATATTGGTTACCTGACTAGCAGCAGTAGTAGCATGGAAATTTTGGCAGGCTGGCTCAGTTGGTTAGAGCACTACCTTAAAATTCAATATCCAAGAATCTAAAAATCCAGGTTCGATTCCCATACTAGTACTGTCACTAGTTAGGTCAGCAACATCTAAACAAAAGAGGAGAATAATGCCACTTAAAACAGTAATACCAATCTGTTGTATTACTAATAGTTGAATATAAATGGAAAATTTAAATAGTTACATTTTTCCAAAGGCATTCACTATTTAATATTAGATGATGGAAATAGTCCAACATATAAAAGCAACTACAATGCCATTATCACAAACCGTCAGGCAAACAATATTTATTAAATATATTTGTATATATTCAATGTAATATTTCACTTTAATCCCTGTTTCAAATTGGTGCCCAAGGCAGTTTTCTCATTCCCCTATGGAACTAGTTCTGAATATGATTCCGGTCGTAATCATCAGAACAATAATTTATAAGATTTAAATTTCTTATTGACATGTGGTATTTGAATTCAAAATAAAAAAACTCATCAATTATTTAAGAGTAACAAAACCCAATGCCCTCTACAGTTTTCATAGTTCCCCATCGTATTTTATCAAGTTGTTACAAACCTTTATAATATATACTAATATAAAATCAAGAATGTTTTTCATGATCCACATATCACAATTCTTTAAATCTATAATAATCACTACATTGAAATGGACAAACTAATTTTAGTTAATAACAGTAAATGTTTCTATTGCAAATTGATGTTGGCAATAAGCTAAAATACATGACTAAATCAACAGAAATATTTTTAAAAAATAACTGAAATAAATTAAGAAAATTCTGAAATACATAAACTATTTCAAAACAAAATTCCAATTCACCTCTGGTATATCTTCCGGATTTCCAAGTCGACGTTGGCCTGCCACCCATCCTGGACCTTTAAATAAAACTGCAAGTTTGTTAATAAATCCTGAAGTCTTCCAAAATCTTTTCATAATATAAACATAATGAAAGATCTAAAAAAAAAAAACAAATCATTAAAATAATATGACAAAATAAAACAAAAGTTTCTTTCACATTAGAACAAAGTGACATTTAAAAAAATCAAAATTTTAGTAATAATTTAAGTTCAAGTGAAAATACTCTTGACATGCTCAAATCAAAAAAAAAGAGGAATGTTGTAATGCAAAATTAGGGTGCATTATGAAATGGTAATAAAAGGTAATAATTATAAATAACCAAAAGATAGACAAATAAATGGACAGATGGTTGGATAGATGGATGAATAGATAAATAGATAGATAGATACATAAAGATGGATAAATGAACAAATGATTGAATATATAAGCAGGCAAATAGATAGATAAATAAATGGACTCATGATTGAATAGATAAACAGAAAAATAGATAGATAAATGAACAGATGATTGCATAGATAAATGGATGGATGGATGGATGGATGGATGGATGGATGGATGGATAGATAGATAGATAGATAGATAGATAGATAGATAGATAGATAGATAGATAGATAGATAGATAGATAGATAGATGGATAGATAGATAGATAGATAGATAGATAGATAGATAGATAGATAGATAGATAGATAGATAGATAGATAGATAGATAGATAGATAGATAGATAGATAGATAGATAGATAGATAGATAGATAGATAGATAGATAGATAGATAGATAGATAGATAGATAGATAGATAGATAGATAGATAGACTTAATTTGGGTCTATTTATGCCTAACCCCCTGTCGTCCAGTTGAAAGTTAGAATCCTGGCAAAACTCAAATAAATTCCCTTCAAAAGCTTAAATAATACTGTGTTATAGGAGAGTTGATTGTATACAAAAAAACCTAATCTTTTTTTAATCCTATTGAAATGACATTTTAACACCTCTGAGCACTTTAGTATTTCAGGGTCCTACATGGATGCTTATTCTGCTCACCACTTAATCCACCTCTGACAGACAGTTAAATTGTAGTTTCTGACCCTAAGAGTCTTTCTGTCTCCTTTTTTACTGTCTTTGGTCAAATTAATGTTGTATGGTGAAGTTCAATCATCATGAGCTTTTTTCTTAACTGTAATGATAAGATTATACATTTTTCAATTTGGATTCCATTTCTTTTTTTTAAAGTAAGCTCTAACTGTTTGATCACCAGCAAAAAATTTTGGAACTGAGTTTGAGACAAGAGTTTCAACTTAGCAAAGATCTTATGTGTAGGCAACCTAATTAGGAATCTTCTTGTCTACTATAAAAATGGGAAGAGACTTTATAAAGGATGATCTAGAATTAAACTGTCACATTAAATTGTCATGCATAGAAGAGATCTCAATAAAGCTATAGAAATATGGCAGTAATGCAAAAAATAACCATAGTAAACTCAAGCACAAACAATATGCAACTTTATATGATGCAAACTCAAGCTCAGAACAGATTAATAGCAACAAAGCTAAAGTTTTATTAAGATTAGTGATGGATATAACTGCTTTTGATGAAATTACCAGAATGTCTAATTTGATAGCTCCTTCACTTGAAATTCCAAATATATCAATAAATGACTAAATATATTTCAACTGTGCTGTAATACATTTGCTTATTTATGTGCATCAATGCTAGATTCAGAGAGTTCTGAGAGTTTAAAAGGTCTTGATTCTTTGCTAAATGGCATTATCACATCAATTTCATGAGAAGACAAACCTTTTCTTCAGGATTTTAATGCATGTGTTGACAAGATCAGTAAATTTTGACTTCAAATTGTTGAAAATAATTGGACATTAATGCTATCAACTCAATTATTCTTCAGTTAATGAATATAGGTTGATCATCACAAATATTTTGTTTAGACACAGAAATCCCTATAAACAGACTTAGATATATTCCTACTCAAAGAAATGGTATCTCGATAGACTAAATTAGAAGTCATAACATATTAACTGCATCTTACAAATAATTGTTGGACAGATCATAGGTGAATCTAATTCAAGGATAAATGATAATATTGTTGAAAATATGTCTTATTCTAATCATATTTGTAATAAAAGATGTTTTTCTTTTCCATACATCTACTATTTATACGAATTTTCATCAATTATTAAAAGTAAAATATCTCAATGTTCAGGATTACTATGTTTACATGATATGAATGTTTTTTTAAGAAGCATATTTCGGATGCAAATAAATATATTTGTGTGTTTGTTAAAAAAAAGATTCATAACATATTTCCTGACAAAATGCTATTAGTAATGACATGGTTACAAAAACGCACTGCTTTCTGTCTGACTGAATAATTAATTAAATGTGGAACTTCATAAACTAAATTTTTTGCAATTTTAATTCACCATCATCTTTTGAACCATTGAAAATAACATATAGATCTGGAAAATGTATCATAATTCTGTTATTTCCATTGGTGTTTTCTTTTGATTTATAATAACATATTTCAAACAGGTGAAACAGAATATTTTGATTTTCTTATGAATACAAGAATTGAACTGATGACTTTTAATGATATATCCATTTTATCTACTGATTTACATATGATTAAAGATATAATCTTAATGAAGCTAAAACAGTTCTTTGTGGTAATAAGAATCTAATATTAAAGCACATACTCTAAAAAAGGAAACACGGATATTATTTAATAAGTGAAGCTTTAATAGGTTTAGTCTTTTATTGAGATATCTAGGAAGTCCAACTGTAAAAGACATCAACTGAGGGTGATAGTTCATATTGTTTAGAAATAACTTATGAACTTTGCTCTTGAGAAAAAAAAGAAAAAAATTGAGAAATCAGGAGGGCTGCCACCCATGAATATATAAAATTTCTTCTGGTGATGCTTTTTACAGAACTTCATAATTTGAAAGAGTGTTGCCTTAAACCAATATTCGCAAATCTAAAGATCCCAAATTCAAATTCCCTTGCTAATACTGCCACTGGTCAGGCCTGCAACAGCTGAAGAAAAGAGAATAATATCACTCAAAACATCGTATTACATACTAATCGATGTACTGTTATTAACAGTTGAATATATCTGAAAAGTTTAAATAATGTTTGAATCTTTCTAAAAACATTTAATAATTAATATTAGATGATGGAAATCATAATTTTGTTTTGAAAATATAAAAGTTAATTGTTTACCAATTTGATATTTATAGTGAAGCCCTTATTTTTTTATTGACTAAATTCTTATTCAAACGTCATACATGGTGGTATTACACACACACATATATATATATTGTAACCAGTTGGGTTACATCACACACACTAATGTAGTGTATGTGAATATATATATGTAAAATAAAGGAAAAGTAGAAATAAACACAGAATAAATTTTTGTAGATATTTTTTTCTATATTTCCTAAAATAAAATATAATAAGGGTTAAATAACTCTGGATTTAAAATAATATTTTATTGTTTATAAATTAAACTTTTAAAAGGTCTGAATAAATATAAATATTGTATTATTATTATTATTATTATTCTGATTGTGAAATGTAAAAAACACAATATTGTTTTCAAATTTTTTTAATTAATTAAACAAATTTTTATCTTTTAGAAATCCCCTAAGTAAAAACATGTATATGTTTTTAAGGGGATTAGAGAGCTAAAAATAAAAACTTTGTTTTCAATGAAGGTGTTATTATCATCTCAGATGAGTTTATAAAAGACTGATTAAAAATATATCAGTTAATCTGGTTAGTCATTTTTGAAGAGAACAGGTCAGCTGCAGAGTTAGTTACAATATTTTGTTGCAACTTGATGAAGTTTGCAGCAGTTGGTTTTAGCTGACCGGAGAGTTGGCAAAATAGCTACTATGAGGTTATGTGGCTGAAGGCAGAACAGTAAATTCAGGAACCACTGCTGTTTTCCTGGTAGGAGTTTGAATTTCACATCAAGAAAATTACCCACTTCTTTGTGCTGTAATTCATAGCCTTAAACATGGAAAGGACAGCTGCTTGCCTGGAACAGTTCTACACAGACGGGAGGCCAACTATGGACCAACATTATACATGGATTATACTTTTATCTGATAATGACAATCACTAAAACCAAACTCACCAAGAAAAAAATCTAGCTTGCTGAAAAGTTAATTACGCATATGCTGCGTCAGATATATGCAGAAAATCATGGATAAACGTATATATAGCTGGTGAGTTGTTTTAAAATAAGTCATATAAAAATAGACATATATAGAACAATATTATTTTTAAGTCGGTTAAAAATCTATATATTTAAAAGAATATAAAGTAATTTTGCTGGAATTATAATTAAGAGTCAAAAATAATTCATTGACCATCTCGTTTTAAAGGCAAAATAGACGTTTTTGAACAATAATTCTCTGGACATTATTTTGAAAAAAATTATTTATAAAAAAAAGTAAAGAATCAATGATTCAATAATTTAATTTAAAAAACGTTGATAATTAATCAACAAATACCTGTCAAAAATTGACTATACTTTTTTTTAAGAAAAAAAAAAGAGAGAGAATTTATAAATTGAGACTAATTTTAAATTATATCTATATTTCGTTTATACACACACGTATATGTATGAAATTTGTGCATATTTTCCAAAGAATTTAATAATGAAAATATAATATTATTGCTGTTAAGTTAAAATATGATGTAAACGTCAGCGTGCGCACACACATATGTAAAATTATATTTTGAAAATGATGCGTGAATTTGTACTTTTTATGCTTATGGTGAGTATATAGTTAGACAGGACTGTTTTGCAGAGTATTCATGATGCTCCGAAGTATATGCTCGGCACTGTCTAGACCTAGATATTGAGCTCCCAGGGTAGTCCAGTGGTGAATATATATAGGCCTCATGAATAGGCTTTGGTCTCATGAATAGACCACATTTATACCCCTAAGTCTCACAGAGATGAGCAGGGTTGGCGCAATGCCTTTTTTTTTTTCTGGATACTATTCTTTGAGGATGATCTGTTTAGGCACTTAGAAGGGCAGTGCTTAAAAATGAGGTATTTTCTCGCGACGTCATGGAGCTTTGTGTACTGATAGTCCAGCTTGGCTCTGCTTATCATGGCGTGGAAGGCTGCAGTTCACGTATTCATTTTTACTATCTCACCTTGCCTACTTAATCAGCATTAACTAATCAAGCAAAAAGACATTTCAAAATTTATATATATATTTTTGGATGCTATAAAAGGATATTATCTTTCATTTATTAAAAAGAGAAAAAGAGACATTTTTAAAGTAAAGCAAACAAGCAAATAACTTCATGTATTAAAAGAAAGAAAAAAGTTGATAGAAACTAATCGATAAATAGTGGAACTTACTATAAAATAAGAAAAGCAATTTATACATTTTCAACAAGTAATTGTGAAAATAACTTTTATTGTCATAACAAGTGTGTAAATTTTATGAAATTATTAATTATAAAAGTATTGTGTGACAAAATTAAATTTGTTAATAATCTGTGCAATTCTATATAGTGTTGTAGTAAACCTAGCATACGTATTTGTATTACTTAAAACATAATTTAAAAGTTAAACCATTAATCATCACATGATCACATTTCCTTTACTAGCACATTAATTGTTGATAAACAGAGCAAAACTCTCCATACAGTATTGCCACCTGTGCTAAACAGAGTAATCAGTGGATGCCAGAAGGCTTGTGCATAAAATCCCTATCTAATGCCTACTCATCCAATATCCCCAGACTAGTTTCTGGCTTGTGGCCTTCGTCAGTGAGGAGCTTTGAGATGCATCCAAAGCTCCTCACTGACGAAGGCCACAAGCCAGAAACTAGTCTGGGGATATTGGATGAGTAGGCATTAGATAGGGATTTTATGCACAAGCCTTCTGGCATCCACTGATTACTCTGTTTAGCACAGGTGGCAATACTGTATGGAGAGTTTTGCTCTGTTTATCATAATTTAAAAGCTTAATCATGTATTATTTTATGTAAAAATTAAATATGTTCAGAAATCACATGCATGTATGTATGCGTATATCTGTCAATTGTATTGCAGATACCAATGCTTATCAATTGTAACACATATGTAAAATTTAATCTTTTTTTTTTTTTATAATTATTTTATGTCAATTGTATTGTAAATAACAATGTGTGTCAGATAGACACTTATGTATAAATTTTTTGATCATTTTTCTAAATTAAATGTTAATTCAAACATGTTTATTTTATATCAAGCCACATGCCTGGGTGCTGAATGGGTTTTAAATAAACCTAATTTATTAATCATGTAACTCAATGTATACCATTCAAAATCAGAACCCTTATAAGACCTTAATCATTTATTTTTTTATTGTTATTAATAAACTTATTTATTTGTTAAAAATTGTATTCCATCATCTCTTGTTCACATACAGTAATAGAGCCCATGTTGTCTGAGCTAGATTTTAGACACGGATAAATGGGGATGTGTTTAGTGCTTTGGGCATCCAGAGATGATCATCATCATCCTGGTTGGCGCAAAAGAGGACACTCTTTAAAGCCCATGCACTATCTTTTATTTTACTTTAGTCTTATTAAAAGTTCAGTTTATAGTTGGCCAGTACATTAATAGTACTTTAGTGGCTGGAGCATTGATGATGATCAGCATGTTTTAAATGTCCCAGCATTATTGTTCTATTTCTGATTATTGTGTATTTTAATGGATGGGCACTAAACTGGTGCATCCAAGTTATGTTTATATAATTTCCCAAGCTGGCAAAGGCTCAATAGTTAGCCTGGTCTACAGAAGACCCATTTTCAATCCAGTCGCAAGGTTGACTGTTGATTTATATATTTTATTGTACTAATTTGTTTATTCCCATCAATGATGATGATGGATGGTTATTTCTCTCTAGTATTTACTTATACTGATATTTACTTTATAATGCTAGTTGATTAATTATTGTAGTTACTCTTCTGAGTTAGCTTCTGATCTCTCAATGTTCAGAGATTCTATAATCTCATACTCTTATAGAATATCACATTATTTATAGATAATATTTTAAATTATTTATATTTTAAAATTTGAATGGACTGGGAGTGATGATGATGTGTTTCCATCACCCCAGTTCAATTCCTTGTTCCTAACATTATCTCACCCACCCCATCCCGTTACAATATATACATATATAACAAACTAACCAAAGGAAATACATATAAAAACAAAAAAAGACATAAATCCAATAAATAATATTATATTTCAACCAGAGGACTGGTTTTTCTTTCTGATGAAAACCAGTCCTCTGGTTGAAATATAATATTATTTATTGGATTTATAAGTCTTTTTTTGTTTATATATATATATGACATTTTCAGCAATTAATATTATGTAATAAATTGAGATTAATACTCAACCTACTGGTTAATTAAATAAAATATTCTCAATCCAAAGCTTAAGACAGAACTTTTTTAGAGAAAGAAATGGGCATCTATAAAAGAAAATGAAATTTAAAAAAAGATGATCTGCTGTTTTCTTTAAAAAAGTTTTGTACTGTACTTTGGGTTAAGGTCTTTACATGTCTAAAAAATTCATGCTTTCAAATTGATAGAAATGTGTTTGATAAGTGCTGACTTGAAAGTTGGTATTTTAGGTCTAGTTTCTAGTCTCCCAGCCCTTCACTGACATGAGCCAATAAGCTCGAAACCAGCTGGTCTGGAGGTGGGTGACAACAATAGAGATTTTGAATTCTATCTCTTTTGGCATTTATGTAAACAAAGCTTGTTGAAGCTGATTGGTAAGCTCCATCTAATGATCATAAAATGCAAGCTTAAAGGCAAGTTACAAAATTTATAACTTGTTTTGATTATCATAAATGTACCTTTGAAGGTTTTTGCAATGCTATATATTGCAGAGGCTTTTACTATGTGGTGAAACTGAACTGATTTCAGACCCATATAGCTATCTGATTTGTTAAGCTGAGTTTGAAGACATTTATGTGTCTAATAAATTCATGCTTTCAAATTGATAGAAACATGTTTGATAAGTGCTGACTTTAGAGTTGGTAACTTAGATCTAGTTTCCAGTCTTCCAGCCCTTCACTGATGTGAGCCAATAAGCTCAAAACTAATTGGTCTGGAGTTGGGTGACAATGATAGAGTAAGCTCCATCTAGTGATCATAAAATGCAAGCTTAAAGGCAAGTCATGAAATTTGTAACTTGTTTTGATTATATATATATATGTGTGTGTGTGTGTGTGCTAACTTACCTGAAGATAAATTGGATTAAAATTATTTACAGGATGAATTAATCCATACACAACTTCGTCTTTTTCTGCTTCAAAAGTACCTATATATGTACATAAAAAAATGCATAAAAATTTTATTGGAATTAAATGCAAAAAATATTAGACCATCTATCATTAAATTTTTTCAGAAATACTAAGTCTGTTATAAAGTCCCAAATTCAGCAGATGGAAACTATTATTGTTTTTCATCTGCTTAATTTGTAACATACAGGTAATGCTGCTTCAAAATTTATCAGCAGATGATGCAATATATATTGTATTATTTTTATTGACTATGCTAATGTTACATTATTGTATTTTCAAAAACATAATGTAAGATATTCATTGAATTAACTTTCCCTTTTATTAAATATAAAATACATTCAATTTACTGTGGAGATGACCCCAAAAGAGTTATAAAAAACAGTTAAAATGATATGTAAATTAAGTAAAAAAATATAATAAGATACTTTTTTTCTCATTCTGTCTCCCAGTCTTATTTGAACCAGAAAAAGGAAAGCAAAATGAATTATCTATTAAATAATTCTTTTTATATGTAAGAAGTAAAAATTATTGTTTTTCATTATTCACTTAAAATCATGACAAGATACATTGTATTGAGGTTTACACAGAAAATGAAGTACAGGTTAAAGAAAATAGCTCATTGGTTCCAACCCTAGTGCAATTGTCTAATCCACATTTCTTCCCAACTAGTTTTAAAACTACTATTAGTGTCTATAAATGGATGGTTAAAGAAGAAATAAGAATACGAACATCTTATATAATTACTTTTAGCATTTCATTTAATGATACTGAAAAGAGAAAAAAATATTAGAAAGAAATTTTCCAGATAATGGTATGATATTTTAAAGCCACAATTGTTTATGTGCTGATATTGTTTTGTTATTTATGGATATTCAAGATAAGCAAAGAAAAAGAATATTTATGAACTTTTTAAGAAAGATTAAAGAATGAAAACTATTTTCAAACTTGTTTAAAATGATGTGATTTTTTATACATACAAGAATGATAGAAATATAATATTAGAACTTGAATTCTTTGACATATAAACTGTATAATATTCTACAATAATAAGGTATTTCAAATTATTTCTAAAAAAGCTAGCTAGAAATAAATAAAGATAATTCTTTTGCATGTGAAAAGTTATAATGTGAAGCTGATAAAAAGAAAGCATTCAAACTTTTATTGCAAAATTTGAAGTGAAAAGTACTTAAGAAAGGAAAATCCTGAAGAAGAGTCATTAATTGATTTATTGTTTTATTTTTCTCATTAATAAATTGTTTTTATTTAAAAACTTATTATTATTTCATACATTCACTATAATAATAACAGAATAAAAATATTTTATTATTTTATAAAAAACATGCAAATTGTATACAGCTTAAATATAAGATTTACTAATAAAATAAAGCAATAAATATTACACACACAACCTGTAATATAATCACCCACTCATAGCTCTGAGAACATGCTCTCCTATATGTTACATCTGGAATGTACAATAACTAAGTAAATGAATATTTATGGGAAGTATGAGTTCTAGATAAATAATTTCTATTCTCACATTATTTTATTTATATATTTTACTGCTGCTGCTACTGACAAAGTTGTTGTTACAATATGTATCTTCTTATTCAATTGATAAATTATAAATAAATTGAAATATTCAACTTATTGATGTACAATTTAATTTATTACATATGTATATATAATACAAATGAAATGTCCATTAATTGAAAAACATAAATACTATCAACACTATACTAGCAATTAAAAATAAAATAGAAATTTATATAACACTATAATACTAGCAAAAACAACAAAATTTTACTAAAATTCTTCCACAACCATGGTTTTTATTCATTAATAGATGAAACCATGGTTAAGGAAGACTTTTAGTAAAAATTTTGGTTAGTATTGAAATATTATATGTATATATTGTAATGGATGAAAGATTTTGGATTAGCATATACTGACCAGAAGGGCGCCACTAGTCCAAAAATCAGAACTAGACATTTATTTTAAGGGTGGACAGCACCGAACTAAACTTATTTAAAATTAATTATTTTACAACAACTAAGGGTGTGTGAGTAAATAAAAAATTTACGAAAACTGCCAAAGCATTTAGCAATAGTTAGTGAAATAATTAGACATATATTAACATATCAAATTATACACTCACAATGCACTCTCTGAAAAAAAAAAAAACTAATATCCCAATGCCTATGATAAATACAATAAAAGCAAACAAAATACATGCTCTAAATATTTGAAATTTAATAAACAAGTATTATAATAAAATGGGTTACTTATAGGATTAAGCTGAGACTAAAATTTGACCCTGGAAAGAATAAAGGAAACTAGTTACCTTGAGATATAAGTTCAAAAATTTAGCTGATGGCATCCAGTGGCATACATAGCATTTACTCCATGGCGAACTCCGGCAAAGATTTTAGGTTTCAATTTTTATTTAGAAGGCAGGAGGTAATGCTGGAACAGTTTCCATATATGTTTTAAGGCATGTTTAACAGGATGATTTGGCTCCGAGATCCATCTTGATTTGATCTAGCCAGACATGGTGAAAATTATGTTGGATCTTGAATATAATTTTTTTTATAAAAGTCATTAAGACCACACGGCAATTCAACCAGTCTTTAAATTGGTCTACAAAAGTGGCCTCCAAACTAACTAGCAGGGTCAGTAATCCTAGCTGGAGAAATCTTAAGTCTGTAATCTCCGGTCTCTTTATAAAAAACTCTTCTCTTTCTAAAATATTTTTTTCTAATTAGTGGTTTTTTTCCACAGGGCAATCTTATCTCAGTCTTAATCATAATTAAAGATTTTTCCCAGGATTAATTTTATTTCTAATTAATTCAAAAATATTTAAAAACAAGTCTCAGCTAAAAAAAAAAAATAATTGGAAATTAATTATATTTAGAACAAGAATGCAATTAAAAGTTTGTTTGCCATTAATCACTTTAAAAAAAAGAAAACTATCTTTGAATTCAAATCTATAAAAAAAAATAGAAATGACCTAATTTTAAAGAATTAAGTATGTGTGTCAACATACTCTTTATAAACAAACTTTTACATGGCTTTTTTAAAATTTAATAAAACCAAAAGTTGGTTTTATTATTATTATTATTTTCTTTAAAGTGATGTTTAACAGAGATAAACTATCTGGCTCAACTGCCCGATCATCTGATAAAAAAAAACATTCCTGGGCTATTGTTTTTTTAAACATGTTAAAACCCCCCTGCAAAATCCCAGCTGAACATTTGTTTTATGTGTTAACTACAACAAATTGCTTTATTACATCTATGCTTAACATATCATTATTGATCCTTTGTTCAGCAGGTCTAAGACTATGGACATTATAGGACCTCTGAACTCCAGTCTCATCTTCCAGAAGAAAGGCATTCTGGCCATATTTTTTTACAGTAAACAGTCCATCATATATTGGAAAAAAGTTTTTGTATTGATGCCTTGTTGGATTGCTCACATGAGGTTTTCTGACAAAAACCCAATCACCAGTATCGAATTGATAAGCGCACCAGTTTGCACACCTTATGTGCAAATTCAACCATGTGCTTTAATTTTATCCTAGCCCTTTCCTTGTTGCTTTCTTCATCAATATTATCACAATTGATTGGTAATGGAGCTTTGATGAGTATAGGATAATTTCTTCTGAAATGCAACCTAATGGGTGTAAACCCTGTGGACTCATTTAATGTACAATTAATGTAATTAACAACATTCTCAGTCTGTTTCACCCATTCTCTGTGTTTCTGGTTGACATACAACTGAAATAAATGGTTAAGCTCTTTCATAACCTGCTCACAGAGGTTAAATTGATGGTTATGTATGGATGTTAATAAAGGTTTTATACTCTGTTGCTGAAGTCAATGCTTTCACTGGCGAGATTTAAAGAGTGTCCCATTGTCTGAGAGTATACATTGAGGCTTGCTAATTCTAGGAATTTGCTGCTCTTGTAAAACTTTGATAGTAATTAAAGCATCAGCCTTTCTTAATGGATAATCTGTCACATATTTTGAAAAGACCTGATACATGACAACTAAGAACTGGTAGCGCCGATATACTGGTAATGGACCATAAAAGTCAATAGCTAGTAACTCATTAGGATCATGAGCTAAAATTGGTTGCAAGACTCCCATAAAATTTTTATTTACAGGTTTTGTTTGTGAAGTGGTGTGGCATCTTCTGAGAACTGATAAAATATTTGAGTACATCCCTGGCCAATAAAATAATTCTCAGAGCACATACTCAACCTTATGTGGTACAAAATGTCCATAAAGACAATACACAAATTCAATAAAATAATTCCTAAGCTTTTTAGGTGTGAGGGTTCTCCAGGAACCTTCTTCTGCAGTAACCTTGTATTGAAGGATACCATCCTTGATACAATAAGCCTGTTCTTGTTGTTCTAACTTGGATAGATCCATTAGTGAGGGATGTAGCATAATCCAGGTTGTTCATCTGTATTTCTGGGAGTTTCCATAAATCCTATTCCATGGAATCATCTATAACCAATGTAATTGCAACAATACTTAAATTATCAGTGTAGATGATGCTGTGAAAGTTCTACTGGGTGCTGACATAAGACATCAGCCACAATGTTATCCTTTCCAGGGCAATAGACCACTCTATATTGAAACATCTGTAAGATCAAGCTCCAACAAATCAACTGATCATTTGCCAGGTGGCTATTGTTCAAAAATTCTAAACACTTATGGTCAGTAATAACAATGATGTGTGAGCCCAGCAAGAATTGTTTGAACTTTCTGAAGGCCCATACAATGGCCAGATCTTTTCAGTAGTCATATAATTATTTTCAGCGCCTTTTAGAGTGCGGCTTTAAAAATATAATACCATGTGGCATTTCTCCTCATCAATTTGGAATAAGACTACTCCCAATCTATGTTGACTACTATCAGTTTTGTATATAAAATGTTTGAGAAAAATCAGGGTACGCCAGAACTACTTGTTTCAGAAACTTCTTCTTGATGAGCTGAAACTCCTGCTCCTGTTGTGAACCCCAAAACCATTTCTGGTTCTTTCTTAATAACTGGACTAAGAATAATGATTTTACAGCAAAATTTTCAAGTTGTTTGTATTTGAAAAGTTTAAATAAAGTTTAAAATTTTTCTATACTTTCAACATTTAACGATAGATGATGGAAATAGTCCACTATATCACATTTGTAAAACAAGCTTTAAAATGATAACAAAACTCAATAATAATAATTAGACCTTTACTTTTTGTCATTCTTTATGACATCCAAATTTTATAAACTTTGTCTAAGTTTATCTGCCTTTCTGACAAAAAATAAAGTTTAATTTTTATTAAATTATCAAATTGTTTTGTTATCTAGTCTATTGTGGGATTTTGATTTTGTCGCATTCATTAAACTAAAGCAACATTCACAATCGATGTCGGATGCTTGAAAAGTTTTACAAACATCAGAAAGTGTCAAAAGCTCTTTATATTCTTGGTCTCTTAAGAGATATGGAACTAAATCATTAAGTGATTTGACTATTCCAATTTTTTATTTATGAAAAATTTTAAATTATCATATTCTAAAATTCTTTCTAAGCTTATATGGTTTTTATCATTATTATTTATTAGATTCATATTTTACAAATAAACATTTTAAATTGTCTTTTTCATGCTCTATGTTTAAATTATTTTTCATTACAATAAGATCCAAGCATTCCAGTTATTTATATCTCCTCTGGAAATCTATTATAGAAATAATAAGAAAGCAATTGAATAAATTTAAGAATTGGTGAAGCATGAAATCTAAAATTGTTTGAATGTCCTCTCCAGCAGATATTATCTAGCCATTGCACTCTTAATTTTTACATTTGCAATTGGTGACCCTCCAGTGAGGATAAATTAGTCCTACTTAATGCTAATAATTCTGCAAATACATTTTGAAGAATCACACATGGTGATCTAATATTGAGGGGTTTTGAGATTTTTAAACAATATATATTTAGAGCCATTGAATTTGTCACCATGTTCTAGAAATGCAGTAACTTATTAAAGTGTCAGCCTTTCTTACCATATTATTTAATATCTAGATATCCATCATACTTTATTGATAGGTCTGAATGAGGTAATATCAATTTCTAAAACATTGGCGAATTTTTTTAATTTTGCATTTTTTTTTAAATGATATACTAAACTTTGTATATCTTTAATAAATGGAACCTGTTTCAATGCATGGATGTTCTCTCTGAGCCACACAATATCATTGAACTAAATGTGAAATATCATCTCTTAGATGAGCAGACACTCCATTTGTTTTTCCTAATTTACAACGGTAAACGTAACCATTTTTTGTAAATCAAGGTTATTCTTTCTATAAAACTTTTTTATCTGTATTACAATAGAATGACTTTCACATACAATAAGCTTAATGAAAACAATGGCAAAACTCTCTTCTCCATACAGTAGTGCCACCCTGTGGTGATCATGTGATGTTTAGTGGCTTAAGCTTAATGAAGCTGACAAAGTTTGTCTGACAGGATTCAAATTTTGAGATGTATTTTATATATAATTTTTTTCTATCGAAATATCCATCCTTTCAACTATCAAACAATGAAATGAAGACATTTGAACTTCGTCTATAATCTGCTTATGTATAATTAAATTCATACATTCTATAAATTTAAAGAAATAATTGCTGCTATGTCAATATCAGCATATTTTTCCACATGATCATTAATGATTGACAGTGATTGCTATGATAAAAATGTCTATTAACATTTTAATCATATTTTTATGCTTTCCTTGCAATGAGCATTAAAATTCTCAAAATTCATTATTTGTTTTTATTTTGAATGGCAGTAGCTGAATCAGTATGAACTCTTTGATTTAAATATCACTTTAAACAGTCTACTTTTCATTCAGCCTACTTTTTAACTGCTAATAAATTTATCTTTTGAATTTGAGTGACAGAAAATTTTGCAAACAACATCACCTGTATTTCTGAAAGCAACCCTAAGTTTAATTCAGTAATTATAATTTTTGACATGGCGCACCTTTATATTCTATGTTCCAATCTCTACTGAGATATACTTACTATTTCTATTTAATTATAAATACATCTGATCATTGTATAATTCACTGAATACTATTTAAAAAGACCTCTTGGTAACATAATGTAACATTCTTTGTCAATTTTGTATTTTTTCCCCCCTTTTAAATTGTAATATTTGTATTTTGATATTTCTTTGAATGAAATTCTTTTTGAAATGTAATAATAATAAGTAAAAAAAGGAGAAGTAATAAGAAAAGGAAGAAGAAAACAATGGAAGAGCAGGAAGAAGAATGAGCAGGAAAAGGTGAAAGAATAAGGGGGGAGAAGGAAGAAGGAGAAAAAAATACGAAATAGAAAAAGAAAAAGGAGAAAAATAAAACAAATTAAAGAAAAATTGATTAATGAATTAAACAAAAAATTTTCACCCAGGTATCTTTGGTTTTCAACTTTTCCTGAGCTTAAAATAATAATAAACATATCTACTGTTTTACCACATTTTAAATGAAAAAAAAATATTTTCTTAGTTGTCTTTACTCTTTTAGGAGTAGTTTTTTTAATGTAAAACTAATTGTAGCCTTAATAATTATTTAAATTATCATTACTCAATATAAGAGTTCAATTCTTATAGTTCGAATTTTATTTCTTTAATTTTCTCTCCTTACTTTTACATAATTTCCACTTATATACTTAATATTAAAAGTAAGTATCTGTTGTTATGTCTTTAGGTGAGAAGAAAGATTTAGATGTTCTGACAGATTCAACATAGGCTTTCATTAGTTGAACTTCTTAAAGATTTCCATCTAGGCAAATTTCAAAATAAGCTTACAACCTGGAAGAATGGCACAGCTAGTACCCTTGTTTAAATCTAATGTTCTGCTCCCAATAAAACACTAATTTTTTTTTATATGATTTTGCAGTCTATAACTGCTATATACAGCAATATTGTTTATTTTTCTTCCATACTTGATTTGCTTTGCTGGCTGTTTGTTAAGTTTTTCACTGCCATGGATTGCATTTGCAGTTGCTTTCTTCCAAACATTGAAGTGATCTGTTTGTTTTTTTTTAATTACAGCCTAAATACTTTTCTTGACTTATGACATAATAAGATCAAACATCAAAGAATTGTTTTTAAAAACAATTTTACTGTATCTGAGTATTTTTCAAAAGTTTATCATTTAATTACAACCCATTAAATTAATTATTATTAATTAACTTACAAATCTAACAAAATATGACTCAATTTTTACACTTTCATTATTTTCACTTCTACATGTAACATTACTTAACATTCATTTTATTTTATTAAAGAAAGAGCTCATTTACGATGTAGAGTTACGCAAGTTTATTTAATCTTTGATATCTGATTTTAAATAATTTAGATTATTGTCAAACTATCAATTAATATTATTATTTAATCTTTATTTTCAAATAATTAAATACATTTTCATAACTTTTATTAGTCATTCATTAGACTACTGATATTCACTTAATGAATAATATTTCTGCGATGTAATTTTCACTACCTTCTTCTCACACAAAGGACTAGTTTCTATCCACTTTTAACATCTTGTGAAGGGATCTGGTCCAACTGATGAGTGCTAGTTCAGCATGAAATGCATATCTTGGGGATCATGCATCTTTTTCACATGTCTTTGGTCATATGTTTATGATTACATCAGTTAAGAACTAGTCCCTACATTGCATGAGAGTGGCATAGTGAAAATTACAGTACAGAAAATATTATTCATTAAGTGGATAATTTCTAGTCTAATAAATAATTAATAAAAATTATTAATATACATGTCTTTGGTCATATGTTTATAATTGCACCCCTCCACAAAGTGTTAAAAGTTGATTGAAACCAGTTCCTAAACTTGTGTCAGAGTGGTGTCATGAAAATTACAAAAATATTATTCATTAAATTATATACATGTGTTTCACCTGTGTTCATTTTTGATATATATATTCATAAAGTATATTTTCCACAAGTGAATGGGAAAGATATGCATTTCCAAATGATATGGATGGCTGAAGAGTGGAGAAGATTGAAACTTGACCATTAAAGTTTGAACATTTACTATCTTAATATAAACTGAGCAGTTATTGTATATATATGTGTGTGTGTTGGAGATGCTGATCTGGACCAACTAGTGAGTGATGGTTAAGCACAAAATATGAAATCATGTATCTTTTTCTCACATATGTAGTCATGTGTATCAGTTATACTAGATTCAAAGTCCCTTATAATATGAGTATATGTTTGTATATACAAAATGCCAATCGCTCTCTCAAACAGTATGTTTTTCCAGCAGCGACAGCTTGTGAAAAATGTAACATCTGAATTTCAGACATGTTTCTTTAAGCAATTTAAGATTATTGTCAATTCAAATTTCATGTTTTCTGCTTGGAAAGTCTGTATTTCAATATACTTAACAACATTGCAGCACATGATCAAGAGTTTACCTTTTAATCATGTCATTTAAAATTCAAATTTTATAATTATTCACATGGTATCATTGCTAGAAAAACATGGCATTTGGGACAGTGATTGGCATTTTATGAAGTATTATAACTTTATTATTTCTTATTGCATTACCAAATCCATATAATATTAAATCATCTATGTTTTATTATTGTTTCAATGCTTTTTTACAACCTATTATTAGATGAATAGTCAAATTAAGTCATAGATCACATGACCCCTATCTCTTAAGCTTGTAAGTTATAAACAATGAGGTTTGCCAATTCCTCAACAAGCTTTGGCTCTGGCTAAGCATTTATCACAAAGCTTGTTGAGGAATTGGCAAACCTCATTGTTTTTCTACTATTAGATGGTTTCGATTGCCCTAGCAGTCTTCTTCAGAGCTTTTACTTATATTTCCAAACCTTAACTTAAGATTGACATTTCATATTTGAATTTTCACCTAATGATATGCAAAGGGTCTATTTCATATAAAAATATGTATATATATTTACCAAATATTCGATCCCAAATAATGAGAGTTCCCCCATAATTCTTGTCAATGCAGTAGCGATTTCTACCTAAAAATAATGATTTCCCATAATAAAATCATATTATAAAAAACACTATCATCAATAATTATAATAAATAACAAACTGAATGAATAATAAATATGTTAAAATAAATTCACAGTTGAATTTTGATTTTATAACTACAGCTTAATATAAAATACTGATTAGTTTAATACCAAGCAATGTTTTCTTACCGTGATGGACTCTGTGGTGACTTGGCGTATTTAGAATATACTCTAAGGGACCAATTGATCTTATTAACTATAACATTGTAAATGCATAATATAAATAATTGTAAATAAATAAAAATATAACTAAATAAATGCAGTACAATCTTTAAAATGTAAACACTAAGCTATAATTAATCAAATTAATGTACAGTGCTTCTGAGTTATACTCCATAATCTAATAAGCTATCACAGAGTGCATATGAGGTGGGAAGGTTTAAATATTCAAATGTCTAAATCACTTGAAAAGTGAATGTTTCCTTTTATATATATTGAATTAAACACTTTTTAAGAATGTCATTCTAATGAAGAACAGAAATAAGATTTTATCCATGTAAACAGAGATAATCTTTGCTTTTGATGTTGCCAGAAAACAATCAATTGCTACTAAATGACAATCTCTTGAGCCTAAATAAATTTTCTCCATTACCTATAATAGTTCCTTTGTTGTGAAGACAGGAGAGGAGTTGAGCTATCTTTTTTTTTTATTTAAGAGATCTGTAAATTAATTTGATTAAGTATATATTATTTTTATATACCATCTTTAAAAAAGTTGTACTAATCATAATATTATGAACAATTTTTTTTCCTTTATGCCTATGTAAACATTATTTTCATATGAATTAATCAATTTCATATAATTGTATTAATAACTGCTGCTATGTCTACATAGTTTTTAACTATATTTATAGATATACAATAAACAGCATTAAAGTGTTCTTTGTTTAGCTGAATATAAAACTAAGTTTTTATGACAACCTTTGAAAAAATAACCAATTACAAATAATATTTAATAAATCTTAATTTTATATTTAATTAAACAGAAGCATCTTAATACTCAATATCATACATTATACTTATACATTTAATAGAGCAAGCTATAATATAGTTGCGATTTAATTATATTAAATATATAAAATCCAAATGAAAAAAATAAACAAATGATATATTAGCTTGAAGAATTTATAAGAAATTCAAACATCAAAAGAGATAAAACTGGATTCATAATTCACTACTGCAATACTAAACTATGCAGTGTCATAAAACAATTTCCAAATAGATAACAAAGTATAACGTTTAAGCCTTAGTATCACATTAGCAGAGTAGAGGCCATATTAACCAAGAACTAAAATCTCTCAATTTTATGATGACGCTGTTACATATTTGGTGTCGAAGAAATGCTGATATAAAAAGTATACACTTCTTATATTCAGGATCTTGTATCAACCCATGAGAGTATGAACCACATATTTTAAAAAACTATGTGCCAAATAATATAAGTTGTTTTATTGTTTAATCTATCAAAAATGCACATTGTTATTTTTGTTGATCATATTTTTTAATTCATTATAACTTTCATGATCATCTATAAACTTAAACAGTTTTGTTCCTACAGTATTTACATCATCATACTCTAATTTTACTTACTGTTTAAAATAATTCCATATATTTCACTTAATATTTGAATTTTTGAAACATAATCATACTAAAAAAAAATTTCAAAAAAAAAGGGAAAAAATTTAGTCAGGTTTTTTAAGAAGGATCAACTACTTGAGGAATTTCCATCCTTATTTAATTTATAGCTAAGCATAGTTAAATATCCATTTATTGATTAATGTTGGATGGGTAGTTGAGTTAGCTATCTGAAAAAAAGATATCATTCCTAGTAAAAACATTTATTTCTACTAAAAGGATTTAAAAACTGAACAACTCATAAGTTTAACATCATCTGCAATTGGTTTATAAATTGATTCTTTTGATACTTTACTAGAAAAATTAATTAATTTTATGATCTGAATCTATAGTGTGGAGTGAGAGTGATGATGAGTGCTATTTAACTGCATTAACACTAATGCACCATTTTGGGCTTGAAATAAGGCTTTTTTATAAATTATTCTTATATCCTATTTATTTTTATTATAATTGTATTATATATAATAAAATAAATATTCTTTAATTAACCAATCACAAGGCAAACACTTAATTAACCAATCACAAAATAAAAGTTTAATTAACCAATCACAGGACAAAGATTTAATTAACCAATCACAGGGCAAAGATTTAATTAACCAATCACAGAGCAAAGATTTAATTAACCAATCACAGGGCAAAAGTTACTCAACTCATGATAAAGAATGATTACTAATGGAGAAGGAACTATTTATTAGGATTACTGATGGCTAGATGATAAGACTTTAATAATTGACCATTCTTGTTTTAACATTTAACCAATACTAGTTAGACATTTATTCGCTATCCAATACTGAACAGTTAATTGGCTGACTCCCTGAAAAAATTCTATCCTGTCAACTATGCCAATTGCTACATCTTAGAGTGACCTCCAATTCTACAGAATAAAGATATACTTCATAAACTTTTCTACAGATAACTTCTAATAAGACTATATTATAGCTACATGCATTATTTTACAAATAAATATTATCGAACTATATATCACTTTATATATAGACCAGAAGGCATAACAAATCATAATGAACATTGCTGCATCCTGTTAAATTCTCTAGATTTGCTTTGGCATATCTGAAGGCAAGTCTCTATAGCAGAAGCAATCTAAGGCAACACACAATAATGTTAAGCACCATGGTGTTCTAAGTCCATGTGATGCACGTAGCTTCCCCAAGCAAGTGTTCCTTCTTTTTTTTAATAAATTTATTAACCAAAAAAGATTACAAATAGAATAAATCATGTATACAATAAGTAAATAACTGAAAAAAGTATTTGATAATATTTATGAAAAAATTCAAAAAGTGTTAAGTACTAAATTTTGAAACAGAAAATTATTAAGATGGGAAAGCAACCTTAACCCGTGTGTCCATATGAATAAAAGGTGGAGAAAGCTTTGAATCTCTGATCTGTGCTTGATGAAGAAAATCAATGAAAGCTGATAAAGCCAATTATGTGGATGTCCAAAAATTAATTTACATCTTGTTAGCTAAGTGGAGAATGATCACGGCAAAGGAAACAAGTTTTAGTGCATTCAAGATTGATAAAGCATCCCTGAAGTCTAAAGAGACATTAGATACCATAAAATCTCTAATGGATTTTAATGTGGGACAAAGTAGAGTATAGGTGAAATTGTCTCATCATATAACCCACACAGTTGACATCATGATGAAATATTGCAAAAGCCTCTTGACGTAACAAGGAAAAAAGATGTTAACTTTTAATTAATTATGGATAAAAGATACAAACAATGTATTAAGAGATGATGATCATGTGATGCTTAATGTATTAAGAGCAAAGCTTTATTAGTGTAGACAATTATAAAATGCTGAGCATACTTTCGATTGGATTCAATTGACTGATCCATTCAGTGCCTGATATCATTGTATAACATTTAGAATTCCATTAACTTACCTCTTTCGAGATTTTAAAAAAACTGATTAAAGTTATTTTCTCAGGTTATACTTAATCTTTTTGTATATCTAAATTATTTTTTCATTAACTAATTTCATTTAATTTTACTTATTTGAATTAAATTTTATAGCTATATTTTCTAACTTTATATGAATATGAATTTCAACATACATGTATATACATAATATCTAAATCTATGTAAGTATTTCTCTTTATATGTGTATGTAATTTAACATACACATATGAACATAACGCAGCATTTGAACCTTAAGTCATGACATAGTTAGAAAATCCTTTAACTTCTTCACCAAAGGTGCTGAAATATTTATGTATTAGGATAATACATAAGAATTAACTAAATATAAACAAATTGAAATTAATATATTTTATACATATTACTTTTGATATTTAAAATTTACTAATTTGTGTTTGGGTCTTTGCTGTTCAATTTTTTGTATTTGTTAGAGTCCTCTATAAATCAAATTGTTTCTTATTTCTTGCTGAATACCATAATGTCATCTGTGTATTGAATATTTCCAGCATATGAACAATATTTAATGCCTAGAAGAGACATCTCATTATTTTCTTATTTTACTTGATAATTATTTAAATTTAGTCTAATAAGAATAAATTATTATAAACGTAAAACCAATAAATGTGAAGCTAAAACCTTTTGAGTCAAACTAATAAGATTGTCATCCTAATTGTGTTAACAATAGATTAGTTGAAAATATCTCGGACATTAAGATATTGATAACAACATGATAATATATGCAACTATAAGCTATAGTAATGGCAAGGCTTATAATCATAAAAATAAGCAAAAAGCAAGATATTTATCTACTACAAAGAACAAAGCTGAAAGAATCATCAGAAAATAGTTTTTTGACGATGAAATCATATAATCCAGCAAGGATCTGAGCAACTAATTAAACTTACGGTCAACGTAATCCCTACCCATTAAAAAAAAAGCTTTCCTAATTTTTTTACATCTTTTCTTTATTGATTTCGTTGTTTTTTTTTTAAATATTGAAAAATAATTTTCAGGTTTGTCTTGTTTGATAAATAAACGTTGTTTACATAGTTTTCTAGAAAGTTATTTATTGAGAATGATCTTAGCATATACATGAATAATTTACAAAGCAAAAAAAAAAAACATATAATATGCAGTTTGCAGAAGTTAGGAAATGAAAATAATAAATAATTCATTTATGGCTTTGCGCTTTCGAGGTTCTCTGCCTCATAATCATAGCCATAGAGGAAACTGTGAAATAGATTGTTTTAGACATAAGCTAAGCAAATTAAATGCAAATGAGTCAGGTTGTCCATCTTTTGGAGATATCATAGCAGGTGTCGTATCTGCATATTGCATTGTTATTGCTGTTGATAAAATATGCCTTTTATTTTTCTTTTATAGTTGTTTCTATACATACAATCCTGGGGTTGGAGGGAACAAAGTCGTGGCCAGTCTTTTTTAAATGCTCAAGAAATGTAGACGTGATATCGTTGTTTTTCTGTGCCCTTTTAAATGCATACCTATGTTGAGCGGCTGTTGTCAATTGTTGTCTTCATTTCCCCATAATATGTGGCCTGGCATCCGGGCTGAGGGCACGTCATACTATAAACGACCTGAGGTCTGGGAAAGGTCAATTTAATCTTTTGAATTGTTAATAAGTCTGTTAGTATTGGCGTATGGAGACCTATTGTAAATTTTTTAGATAGCGTTTTAATTAGTCGATTTGAAACTTTAGCGATATAAGGAAGAGTAATGTGGGGGAGTTCATTCCTTTCCACATTATTTGCTGCTTTTCTATAAAATTGTTTGATCTTGTTAATAATGGTATTATATTTGAAGCCTGCTTTTACTAAATCTTTAATATGTGTTAATGTTGTCTTTTTGTCCGCTTCAAATTTACATAAGTATAAATTTCTAAACAGGAAGGTATTCAAACCTGCGAACTTGTGAGATTTAGGAGAATTAGAGTTGGGATGGATACAGCCTCTAATTTCAAATGGTTTGATAATCATGGGGTAGTTTATTGCTCCGCCTTCTCTTTGGAGTTCTTATGTCTAAGTAACTTAATGCTTTCTTTTCATTTTCCCAGGTTGTATTAATAATTAGGTTGGTTTGCTGTTGCATTTCATTTTGTATATTTGTTATGGTATCTCTCCTGGCTGCTAAAAATACATCATCAATCTAACGAGTATATATCACTTCTGAGTGGTTGGTAAGGTATTTTGGTATGATTAGCTTCTCAAAATTATTTTAAAAAATACTAGAAATTATACCACTTAATGGAAGTCCCATAGGCCAACTGTTTTTCATTGTGTACCATCTTCCTTAGAGTGTTGTTAAAATATGGTCATCCAGCCAGGATAGGAAGGCAGTGATAAAATAGATGCGTTCCATAGGCAATGATTATTTATCGATTCATTATGTACAATTTGAATAGACAATTTTCTGTTAATGGATCCATATCACACTTTAACATCCATAGTTGCTATTTGGCAGCTGTTGTTAATCATTGCATTTTTTATTTTTGTAATAAACTGAAACGAAGAGTTGATAGTGTATTCACCAAATCCTAAGCACATTAATAAATAATTGATGATAAATATATAATTTTTCAGCACATTATGGATAAAATATAACGATGCTCTATCATTCATTCATTTCTGAAAATATTTATTCCCTTTCTTATTCTGTCTAGTTATTGATTCATCACAGTTTTTTTTAAAAAAAATTATAATCTCCCCACTCCACTTTGTTCTTCATCTTAGAAGTGCAACATTTCTGCTTCTGTTGCCTTTGAACATAAGAAAGCCATGTGGCTTTATTGCTTGTGAGATCATAAGAAGCTTGATCGACAGAATCGATCTTGGGACCTCCCAATTCAAGCCCATGCTCTACCAATTGCATGGGTAAAAAAGGTTCATGGTTTTATTGCTCAGGAGTTCATAAGAAATTCAATCCAAGAACTGTGAGAACCAGAATCGATCCTGAGGCTTCTCAATCTCATGTCTGCTGCTTTGCATCAAACCATGCTGAGACACTTTGACGTAACAATCCAGAAGGTTAAAGCATTGTCTTAAATTCAATGTTCATGAATCTAAACATTCCACTGTTAGACAACTTAACAATTAACAAAAAATTATAAAAGATCTTTTGAAATTTAATAGTTACTAATTTTCTTCTTCTTTTCTGAACCAACATAATATCTGGTAGAAATGAAAATGCACATAGAAAAGGTAGGGTTTTTTTAATAATATGTTGCTTTATTACTGCTTAGCATGCTTTCAATATGGCATATAGTGGTGTGGTTAAATAGTTCTTTATATCAATGTTTAATTAGTTTGGAGGTAGAAAAATGGTGGCTTTGCTGTTTCTGTGGCCGTAAGATGACAGTCACATTAGATGTGATCCATGATTTGGGTCTCTTAACATTTCCATTGTACAGGGGGTGTCAAACTTTATTTATGAATGCCATAACTATGGATTACCCTGAATCTCTGATGATATTCCAGTAAAATCTAGAAAGATTGGTCTAACTGGCTTGACTGATGGATCTGTTTGGAAGATCATAAAAAATTCACTCTGCATGCCCTAATTGAAGGTCTAAAATAAATTAATGAGGTGGCAAATTATTAGTAATGACAATTATTATCTATTGATCATAGCATTCTGTTATCTGGCAATATGAATTGTGAATAGCAACTTATTCTATTTAGTCAAAGACAGAGCTACCTATTGTACATCCCTGTAACAAATAGATATTCCATATATAATGCTACACCTAAATTCCCTGATTAGTTTCTGGATATTGGTATTCCTTAATGACTTAAAAACTGTGGATAATGCAAACATATATTAAAGAAATAAAAAGAGAGTGTAAGGTCAGAAACTATTAGTAGCATCACATCACTTAGGAATGCAGTTATAGAGTAAATGCAAGAATTATTTCAGATAAAGGATTGTCCACATTATGGTTCATGTGTGGCTTGAATCTGATAGAAAACTATAAATATTGGAAAATAGCCAGTTGACAAGGTTGACTAGATTAGCAAGGTGAGCAGTGCAATATCACATTAAGGGTAAACATGAGATCCCTGAAACTATAACTATATTAAATAAAAAGGCACTGACAAAGGATATATGGAATGCTAACCATGGCAAGTATGGATAGAACAAAGCATATCCAGTCTGAAGAACACACATGAAGAAGACATAGCATCCTTAATAAGGCTACCACATGTCACAGAAATCTCACTAGTGTACTGAACAACAGGAAGGAGGTATTAGTCAAGCCAAAAGTAATGTCAGGACAGAACTCCAGAAGAGATTAACCAGGTCATTGTGGAGTAAATGCAAAGACTAATTCTAGGCAATATGTGCAGACTTAGAGATTAAAAGTAAACCCATACATACTATAATGTCGACATAATCTCTCCAACCTAATCTTCCATACCAGGGTGCCATCAGGCCATTCGAACCTGGAAAATTTATACAGTAGGCAGATACGCATGGGAGAGGTTACTCTTTTATCAAATCGAAAGCTCCAGTCACTAGCTCAGGGAGAAACTGAGCTTAAAGTATGTTCAAATTTCTGATTCTTAATTTTAAATATTACTAAAATATATAAATTAAGTTATTGCCAAAATTAATTCAACAAAACATTTTATTATAACGCACACACACATTAAAAGAAAATTCTGAAAATTAAATTAACTAGCGAATATATTTAACTTACATTATATGCACATATGGAAGCATTTAATAGATTTAAACACAATTTTAATAAGTGTGAATATGCTACATAGATTACACATATAACCAACCCAATCCCTTGTAATCCTAGGCTAAAATCTCGCATTTAAACCAATACTAGTTTACTGATATACTGATGTGACCAATGCAAAATGAGATTATTAGCATAACATAATCATGCTAACAGGAATTTTCGTCTGTAGCATGATATCATTTGAGAAATAAAGAATCATGGTGGGAAGAAATGAGCATCTTCCCCATGATACAAGAACGAAAATATTTGAAATATATATGTAGGAGTTACTCTGAAAAATGAGGATAGCGGTCTTTGCCATCTTACTGTCCCAGTGAGAGTGTAAGAAAATCAATAGCATATGAAACACATCTACAATCATGATGACTACTCTTTTGAGTCATACATTCAGGTGGGTATTAGGCCCAGTATACTAACATGATACAAGGGAACGAGTATCTAATGCACCTACTCAAGTTACATCGATATAAAACATCCGTACATCTATCCACCAGCACTAATCCAACTGCAAAACAATTAGAACAAAAATTAACACACTTAAACTATACAACCTTACGAATCTATGCAGCCATTTATGCTTATCTTTTTTTTAATTATTAATTTAAACAAAATTTATGAGAATGAAAATGATATCAAACACATATATAAAATATAATAAATAATTTAAAATTTTAGTCAGATAAGAGAGAGATTTCTTTTAAAAGTTGTGACATTTAAAATACTTGAAAAGTTCGCATTATCTAATCAATGTTCATACTTCATTTAAAAGAAAAGTTTACTTTCCAATGCTGTAGGTAAAGTCCATCTTTGCAGTTCTTGATGCATGGCAGAATTCAAAGTTCTTTCCATTTAATATTGTTCTATGTGGAGAGACAGTCCATTGCTGGCCAGTTTCTCAGAAACTGTCATGCACTGGAGACAGCTTCAGCTGCTGCAAACAAGTGAAACATAAATTATTGCTAACCCCTACATTTTGGAAATCCGCAATATACTTATATTTAATAAAACACAATCAGCAAGAACAATCCAAAAATCCCCAATCCAACTTCAAAGTTCTCTTTTTACATCTTTCTGAAATCTTATCAGCAAATTCCAGGATCGATCTTACATGGCTTGGCTTTTCTCTGTGGACAGAGTGTTTATTTTCATTGTTATTGGCCAGCTTTCTTTAGAGCAGGAACTCAAAATTTTATCACTAGTATTTTTTTTAATTTCTCTCCTATCTGACTTTATGCCCAAGGGCCTGTTTGCAATTACATCAATATAGAAAATCATTTCCATTCTAAGATAATTCGTTTGCCATCTGTGCATTATGCATATTAATTCAAATAAAATTATTAAATTTTTTTTTTCAATACATGTATTTCTACTTGAGGGTGATTTTATAATTTTTTTCACTTTTATTTGAAAGAAATGTAATAACATATACTTATTCTGTTACAATGCTTTAGTCACTGATATTATATGGGCATATGATTTATTTTGACTATAGGAATCATCAAGAAGTCGATGAAGCAGACAAGATATCAACCAGAGATAACACAACATCCAGAACCAACCAGAACATTGAAGAAAATAATAGAAATGGTATGGATCAACTAAAATCAACAGTAGACATACCAGTTCTATAAGTGGATGCAGAAGATAACAGGCCTCAATACTATACTATTGTGTAAACCCAAGGACCTGAAGACAAGCAACAGCTGAGCAAATACTAGCTTTCCACTGTTCATGTCATTACTGGAACCATATAATACACATATATATTTGTATTTAGCACTATCAACAAGTTGTTTGCCAATCACATAAGATTACAACTAAATGGCTTTGGAGTAGAGATAATATTTAAAGTAGATATTGAAAGTAGTGAGAACAAGTCATGTGATGCTTTATTCAGTTTTGTCTAGCAGTTTAAACCTGTAATTAGGCAAAGATTTTAAATACACCTGGGTCTCGTTTTATGCGGATTATTTTAATGTGATTTTGAAGTTATGCGACTCATGTTTCTTCTTAATATCTTTCATATTTCACTATATTTATTAGATATCAAAAAATTTAAATTATTAATAACTTATTTTGACTTGAAATACTTTTTTTTTTCAAAAATATAACATTATATTAGCATTTAACGTGAATATGGCCTGAAGCTGTATTTAGAACTTAGCCTCTAAGTAAATAACCTATTTATACTAATGATTAAATAATAATAATACATTTATACTTACATATAAAAATATCACAATAAATATTCAAAAAATTTAAACTTTTAAAATGTATTTTGTTATATATAACAGAAATAAATAATCTTTTAGATTTTTAAAATAAAAAACGAAGATTTTATAAACTGAAAATAATATTTCTAATGATAATGTATAATCTTTTTGTTTTGATTGCATTTTATTTTTATAATATAGAAACAGAAAACCATTAACACAGCACAAGACTGAAAATGGCATTAGTTGTACATCACATCACAAGTAAAAATAAAGTGGCTAACAGCTTTCTCTGGGCATAATTGCTGAGAGATTCTTGACTTCGTTTAAGAAGCCACAATACATCACATCACATCGAATCTGATTTTTTACCAGTTTACAAATGAACACTAGTGGAAATGATTAAAATATGTATGAAAAATGTAAAATTAAATACTGTAGTAATAAAAAAAAAGTTTGTCTTTTATTAATTTTTTTCAAATATTTGAAATTTTTTATTAGTCATACTTTATTTGCTTATTTTTTACTGTGAATTTTAAAGTAATTTTTTTTTTTGTTGCTTTGCTTTTATGTGAATTCTGAAAATTACAGAACCTATCCCCCATTTTACAAGGTAAATAAAGTCTATTTTTGTGTGATTTTTTTTAATGTGGGTTTTCTGTGGAACCTATCTACCGCATAAAATGAGACCCAGTGTATATGCATTTTCCTGAAAGTTCTTTGAACAGTAATAAATTAGACATGGAATATAAATATAAAAATATCTTCTACCTGAAAATTGTTTTAGAAAGAAATATCCTACTATCTGTTCATTCAATAAATATTTTAGGGGTATTTTTGGTGGCCACTTAAAAAAATTATGTTTTTAAAATTAATTGCTTTTTAGGTCACAAATGTCAAATTGCCCATGCCATCCATTATTCTACTGAATAATAAAAAATATTTAGTATATAGAAATATATATATACAATCTAAAATGTGCAGTTAGGTGTGCAGGACAGCTTAAATTTTACAATAAATTATATGCAAGTAACCCCCTATGACATGGCATTCATACAACACTGTCCCATTCTGACATGGTTCAAGAGTTTGAAGTACCCACCTCTATACATCCATACAACAAGTTTTATCAATTAGGATATTCCATATAACAAGAGATGTGATGGGAGCTTTTAACAGTGAACACCATCTCTGTCAATATTTGTCATTCAAGCAAGTATGAAAAGGCTCATTTAATGGTAATTTGTAGTGATGATGAAGAAAACATTATGTAACATTAATATGTAATGCTTTTGATCAACTATTATTTTAATAAACATATTTCTTTTATTAAATCAGGCAAAACTGAGCAACATAAGAAATGGTGATCATGTGATATTTCTCTTAGTTATAAAATAAAAATAGTATAGTTTTCTTTTAACTTTTGGAACCTAACCCTATTTTTGTACTAGTTCTTGGTTTTGTATAGTATGACTTCACATAACACGGCATTTTTTAGGAACCTATTGAATGTGGTATATGGGCGTTATTTTGATTTTCACATATAAACTAAAATAATTTAGTGTTCATCAAAAACTTTTTAAAAAAATAATTACTAATTCATCTAACACTGAGAATTCAATTCAGATGAGTGAACTTTGGAAATCTTTTTCAACCCGCAATAAACATTAAGATTTTCTTTTCCAGGTAGATTCATAATTAAGCCAACTTATTATCTAGAGAGAATAAAGCCCCAGGTTAATCTGCATTAGTCAATTGAGTACTGATGTGCTGACTATAAAAATAACAAATATGATTCTCTTATGATGATCGAGCAACATTCTTATCAACCTTAAAACCCACAAACCATTGAATAAAATCACTGGGCATTAAATAGTAGTTAAAAACTAGACTTCCAGACTGATATATGTTGTTCTTTCTTCAATTGACGGTAGGTGTCACTATTAATAAGAATGTGATTCTAATATGATGTTCCATCTATAGTGACCAACTCTAAAAACCACAACACATTGAGTAACATTACCAGATATTAAATGGTAATTAAAAACTACACTTCCATGAGAGACTAATTTATTTTGTAGCTTTTGAGTTGATAATAGATGTCACTACTATATATAAAAATCTAACATTTAATCTTTTGTCAGTATGTTAATCTATCTAAAGCAAAAATATTTTTATAATTTTACCTGAGTGTGAATCCAAAATTGATATAAAATATTAAACTGATGATGTACAAAAAAAACTGATGGCGGCACACCTATAGCCAACGGAAGATAAAATACCTGAAATAAAGAAAAAAAAGAATATCTTTAAAAAAATATTGTAAATTAATTATTGAATTTTTTACTTAGAAATCTCCTTTTTATGCTTATTTTTTATACAATTGCCATGTCTACGGGGAGCCAATCTCAGCCATGTAGGCAAAAATGAATAGAACACACAACTTGAATATATACATACATCAGTGCGTTTATTTCTGTTTACTGAGGCACTAATTTAACAATGTAACAAGCACAATAAAAACAATAATTTATCCTGTTTATTTTTAAGAATAGTTATGAAATATATTTAGTGTGTGAAAATATTTTATTTCACACACAGCCGGTAATTATACATTTCATTCATCTCCAAATGGTTTGTTTACTCCTCTAATTAAAGTCTATGTGAACTTTTTTTCATTTGAACTTTAATAGTAAGTAATTTATTAAAACTAACTTTATTCAGCATTACCTTTTCTCTCTTTCGAGAAATCGTTTTACTTTCCGCAGCAGTTTTCTCCTCTTGACTGTGACTGACTGCTTTCAACTGCTGTGTGCTAAGCATCTTGGATTCTTTTCAATAGCTATGCTAATTTATGTAATTTATTTTTAAAAAATTATTTTTATAATATGTTTTTTATAGAATAATCATTCTGTGGAAAAAATAACAGTATTATAGGTGCAATGTACAAAATTTAATCAAAACTTTATTTACACCCAATTTAAAATATATGCACCATCATGACACCTCCCTTCACTACTGTATGAAGAGTTTTGCCTTGTTTAATAATTATTGTATTTATCTGAAATAGTTGATATCAATGTTCTGGGTGCAGACATTTTGATACTTGTAAATCAAATTGTAATAATCAGAAGACAACTTCTATTTATTTCAGTCATGAAACATACTACACAAAATTTAGATATCTAATCTTTAATAAACAGAACATAAGCAATTTTATTAAAATTTTTTGCTACTTGTGAGTTTTCCTTAAACCCAAGATGGCAACCTGTATTTTTGATTAATATAGTTTCAAGAGTCTATAATCTACCAAAGATGTGTTAGTTGTTAAATTAAAACAGAATTAATAAATCGATTGTTTAATTTGGAAAAAGGGAATAAATTTCATTAAGACGATTTATTTTAATTATTGTTTTTTTTCTTATATTACAACATGCGAAGCAATGAGATGCTCTTAACATTGTCGTTCAATTCAGCGTTTCTTTTGATAGCAGTTTTTTTAGTAAATTGTCATAATGAGAATAATTTGGGACCTTCCTGTTCCAGAGTGTGATGCAATGGTCTATTTCCAAAGGGACTGGATCCTGCCCACCTAAAAAATGTGCCTTAATGGGAACACCACTGACATAAATAAAGTGTAGATATGTAATTTTGTTCCCATTTTCTGTTAATAAGTTAATCCAAAAAAAAAAAGAAAAGAAACCGTAAATATTGTAATTAATTTTTCCAAAATAATTTTTTTTAAAAAAAATAACAAATATAAAATGTAAATATTAAATGTGAAGTTTCCTAGCAAACATTTTTTCATAAACATTTTTGGAGGCCTCTGAAACTGTAGACTTATCAGAAATACTGGCAGCCATCTTGGTTTACTGGAAAACTCACAAGTACCTTTTTTATCCATTCATGCCTCAGTTATTCTCTCTACTTCAAAACAATATAGACAAACATGAAAACATTTTTATCAATAAAAAATAAAATTGATTTTTTAAAAAAGTCTGATTCAACTTAGGTACATAAAAATAAAAAAGAACAATTTAAACTTAGAATTGCAGCATGGTAAAGATTCCAATATACTTCTACTGCTTTTAAGCTCTTAAACAATAAGGTCTTTGATCATAGTGATACTGGAATTAAACTAAATTGTTGTTTTACTTAATTTATTATGAAACTGAAACTTGGACTCCATATTGTTGTAACATAAAGACATTAGAAATATTTCAGTTATTAACAATATAATAGCAAGATTATAAAATCAATTAATATGTTATGTTTTCTTGATATGGTAATCTATTATTGCAAAATGGTATCTTCTTTGGATTAGACATTTGAAAGAAATGGACAAATCAAGTCTTATTAAAAGTATTTTCTTATAAACTTGTTCCAGGTTCTGAGAGAAGTAGAGATCACTTTTATATTATAAAGATTATCTCGAAGAGATGGCTGATGACAACATACATCTGAAAGCTACAATTCGACAAGGAGCTAAAGTCATTAAAAAATATATATTGTGAAAGAAAAACAGTATCATAAGTTGCCGAATAAATTGAATAATGGATATGAATATTTTATATGGATGTATTTGGGTTTCATGGATTGGAATATATAAGCACTGAAATACTCATCTGTAATATATTACTATTTTTTTCCATTCTTCCACTTTTTTCTGCAGTTGGAATGATCATACTGTATTCATTTACAAGTATTTTCTGCCAATGGTGATGATACATATTAAACTTTTACTTAGAAAAATCTAATTAAAACATGTATTTGGAATCTTTACTAGTTGTGAAATTTTTTAAGATACGTATATCAGTATCATGTGATTATTTAGATGGTAAATAAACATGAATTGACTCATGAAATGAATAATCATCATGGTAAATTTACTGGCATTTATTTTCAAGTTCAAAACCAAAACAAATTATCACCTGCCTTCTCAGATTCCTGGTATTTTTTAACTGAGACAATGTTTGGTTTTTCAAATGTATAGGTCATGGGAAAGCCCATTATTTTTTTTAAACATTTCTGTAGTGATAAAAGCTTTGTAAAGTCAAGATGTACCCTGATTATCATACAGTTATGGAGAAGATTTATAACAGAAGTGATTGTACTTCATAATTATACTAAAAAGTTTAATAATAATATGGGTATATGAAAGTTATTAAACATCACATGATTACCATTGATTATTCTAGCTTGCACTGAGTGGCGCTATTGTATAGAGAGTTTTGTCTCTGTGGTATATGAAAGTATGAATCTATCTCTCCAAAAGTTTTGAAAGTAATATTACAGTGGGTATTTTATGAATCAGAAATCTCTGGAAAATAAATGCGGACTACTTTCATAAATAATGGTGTTACAAGAGTTTCTTGGTGAAACTATAAAAAGTAAAACTCAAGATAAATACTAAAGAAAAGACTACAGTAATTAAGATTCGATGGTTTTCCAAAATTAGTAAAGATAAAAATTTATTAGCAAAAAATTGAAAGATGTTAATAGTGATAAATGGATGATATGAATTATAGAATTAATCTTTGTTGAAAGTTTTTAGTTTTAATAGAAAAAACAATATTAAGTGAAAAGAGACTTTTAAAAATTGTATTTTACCAATGTTTATTTATGGATCCAAGACACAGATATTTAATAGTATGAGGAGTTCAGGTATAAAGTATGGATAGATGATAGTTGAATTAACAAGAACATATCAAATACAAGATATGGATGATAAAAATGATATCATTAAAATACTGTAATCAAATGAATTTATTGTGGCACTAGAAAAGATGATAATAGTTAGACATTTGCTAAAAGATAGGTAGAAAGACCTGTGAAATGAACGAATGAGATAAGAAAGTTTGCTGGAAAGGAAAGTTTTGCATCAATAACATTGAAAGAAATTTAAACTGCAATGAATAACTGATGGCTGAACTGTATTTCTATGTTCTTATATTGATTTTGTATACTGAATGATAGTTGTTTTATATTTTACTATTATCAGATATGTCCATAATGAATTTTGGATGACTTAAGGTTAGCCTCCCCAAAATTTTTATAAATATTTTCCAGATATTTTTAAATGTATATGTGCATTCATGAAAATATCCTAATGCATATCATTGGTTGAAAATTCAAATACGAAATGTTTAAATCATTCTCTCGAACATTGTTTTTTCAGTATTGCTACCTGTGAGTAATTATGAAGGGTATTCTTTTAAATCATGTTGTTTGAACCTCGGACTTTACATTTATTCATAGAGGTCATTGCTGAAAAAACATAAGAGAGATTAGAACATGTGTATATATGTATGCGTGTATTGATATTTAATAATTTCTATACATAAAAATTCATTATGTATTGACAAAAACAATAATTTATATACGGTATTGTTTAAATATTAAACTGGGTGGAGCTCAGAATTCTTTCAGTTTATCCAATCCAGAATGGCCTTCCAATACTGATCAGCAAATAGATATTCAGTTAGCATAGTTGGAAATCTGAAGTCACAGAAAAAGTTTGGTCAGATGCACATTTAAGATATTAATACCATAGTTTAATTTTACTTTAAAATAAAATTATTTAATGAAGATTATAAAAATGAACTGCTATTTGTTAATCTCTGATGTTATTTGCAATCACTCAAATTTAATCTTCCAATCATGATTGAGGATTATATTAAACTTTTCTATATATTCTCCTCATATACAAAGAAAGTGAAAAGGAGAAGATAAGAATTCAGGATTCTCTGAGATTAATAAGTCCAAACAAACTTATTATCCATCATTTCTCTAAAATTTCAAAAATAATTTTAAATATTAGTCAGTTCTTAGCTATTTTTCCATTCCATCAGTAAGATATAGCTTCTTGTCAAATATCGATTGTTGTATCATTAAAAATATTTTAATCAATAACTTTCAGTCAATGAGACAAATCGAACAGTATCAAAAACAAAATCAATTCAATTATATTAAAGACAAAATTATATGTTAGTAAATATATTTTGTTAACATATAAATTTTGTATACAAAATTACCCAGGAAAAATAGCGTTGTGTAGCTCCTTGGCGTAAGGCTGTCGTCAGATTGTAATATTCAGAACTGTGATGTGTCTGATGAGATGCCCAAAATAGATTCACCTCTACAACAGAAATATGGTTTTACTTTCCTAAAATTAAAAATAATATCTATCTGGTATGTGATAATATTTAAAGTATGAGCTTAATATAAATTAAAACACTCATCTTTTGATGTATTACAAATAAAATTAAAACCGAAATAAACTTTACTGGTGTATGATTAAAAGATAATATAACAGTTACAATAGTTAAATGGATGACACAATAAGGCTGATAAAATAGTATAAAAAATAAAGGAGATACTGAAATTTTAGCAGCTATAATAGATACAAAATAACAAAAACAGAGATATGGTAGATAATAGATTTATTTAGACCTATCGGACATAGAGAATCTTGAATTCAATAAATGAGAAATCTTATTTCAATATTTATTTTATAAAGTTCAGACAGTTAGTTGAAATTAAATTGAAAGGCTGCAAACCTTTTGCTCTTATTATAATACTTATCTGACAGCCAATCAGATGTTATGATGGCTGTCTGAATAGCGATCCAAACTGTAAACACAAGACAGAGAATTTTACAAGAAAAAGGTGGGCCACCCTCTTTTTTACTTGTCTTTTTATATATATAAGCCAGTCTGAAGCAATTATCTGTCTTCTGTTTACTGTTTGGATCGCTATTCAGACAGCCATTATAACATAAACGTGAAAGGTTTGCAGCCTTTCAATTTTATTTCAATATTGTAAATATAATGTAATTCGAAATGTTTTTTCTTCTCTTCTGTTAATTAAAAAAAAACCCCTAATATAATTTAAAGAAAAAACAATTTTAAGGTTTAAAAAAAAATAAATATCTAAAAAAAAAATCCATAAAAAGGTGGTTTATATTTTTTTTATTTTTTTTATAAAAAGAAGGAGAACAAATCCCCCCACCCCAAAAAAACCATCAAGGGGGGAGCAACCCAGCAAAAAAGAAAAAAGGAAAAGAACACCCACCCCCTCCCCCCCCAGGCAGGTGGAAGGGGAAAAAAAAAAACACAACCCCCCCCCCACCAACCACACCCCCCCACCCCCCCCCCCCACCCCCCTTGGGGGGAAAGGAGAGTGCAGACCCATGCCCTCAAATATTACAACAGTGTAATGCATATATCACATTTTTAATATATAAAAAGAAATGATTATTCAGTATTAAAAAAATTTAAAACTTGTCAACATGCTTTTGACCACTAGGGTCAGAATCATAGCATCGTAAGCACCATTATTCTAACTTAGTGGTCAAAAACATGCTCAGAACATTTTAAAGGTTTAATACTAAATAATCTTTTCTTTTTAAACATTAAAAACACGATATATATTTATATTGCAATTATATTTTGATACTCTTTCATTATAACTATTAATGTAAAAAGTACTAAATCAGAATTTAAATATTAAAAATTTAGCCAGCTTTATTCTACAATGACTCAACATTAATTAATGTATAGAAAATCTAAGATAAAATCTGAAGCTGTTAATTCATGGCCATAATTGTAATCCAAGTATGTGTTGGTAAAATTATGTGTGAGGAAAGAAATGATCACAAACATAAAATAAAAGAGGCATGATTCATTACACAAAATAAATATGTAAAGAACCAAAACTCAAACAGTATTCAAATCACCAAAAAATTAATGTTCTCAGCAGTCTAACCATGAATATGATGAAAGTATATTTGGCACAATAAAGCATACAAAATTTTTAATATTTACCCTCTGTATTAGTATTTTTATATTATTTATATTGTTATGATAAATAATAAAAATCCTATATAACAGCTATATAAATACTGTATATGTATATTAATAAGAATTAGGCAAAAAAAGCCATTTTTGGCACAGTTTTGTGCTCTTTTCAATAAATTTAGTTAACTACTTGTTAATTTTTTAATTAACAAGTAGTTAAATTTATTTTCCATTCATAAAAATGAATGGAAAATTATATAAGATAGTAGATAGAAAATTGTATAATATATGTACTGTTTATTCTGAATATTATGTTGCTGTAGCCAATTATTTGAACTTATATTGGATTTCTATATGAAGGTTTTATTCTATTTTGCTAATGTTTTATTTTGTCATTGTTATTTCACTTCCATTATGGAACACTAGATGGTGTGTCTCTGTAATAATTAGTTAACTTTTTGTTTTATTCTTGCTTCTTAGGAACCGATGCCAGTTAACATTAAAATAGATGATTTACATTTGAAAAGAACATGAAACCATGTGTCAAAGAAGGCTTTTTATATATGATTATTACTAAAAATATATACAGTATATAGCTATTGTACATTATTTTGATTATTTATTATAATTTATATAAAAGATCAGCATAATAGATTTCATATATTTCCATTTTTGATGATATATTGTTATATTCAGATCCCATTCTACAATCCTTAGATAAGAGCCATTCAAACAATATTGCAATTCTATGAGTATACAAGAGTACAGAATGAAAGATTAAAGTAGTCTGTAGTGAACACCAACTCTAATATTTTACAAATAAACTGAGAAGTATTTGTTTAAAGCAAAATAAAAAAATTTATTAGACCAATCTCATCTCCTGGAGCCTTTTTGCTAGTTTAAAACAATTAGATACAAATTCAAATGCACTAATATATGTGGCTATATGTGATTGTAATTAGAATAATATTGTGGAAGAAAAAGTTTACAGTTGTGCTCAACTGATGCTTCTCTCATTCTATCGATTGGAGGGTTAGAAATCTATTATGAAGATTGGGAAGTCTGATTACCAATAGTTTTTCTAAAGATGTTTCTGTAGCAATCAAACTCACATAAAGGCAATCAAGCCTTTTAATTTGATCTTTTTTAATTAGATCTTCTTATAAACTCATAATTGAGTATTACAAAAAGGTAAAAAGTTGAAATTCAAGATTTTTATAATGCACTAAACATGCTTTCAGCAGATCACTACCAGAATCAGAGTGCTGCATTAATTTAGCAGTTGAAAATTATACCTATATATGGACATAATTTATTATGTAAATGAAGCTGAATATGTAAATGTGGCATTTAGATGTTCCATTTTTCAACAATGGAATGCATGAATCCTTCCTGTTGATTGCATTTGGATTTGACCAAACCTCCTTACATTTTATTTTTCTATCATCTCTTTCAGCACAAATCATCCTTACATTAGTGGGACTGAAAGTATGATCTGTAGTGAGTTTGTGATCGAGGAAAATTGATTTATATTCATTATTCTATTTGCTCTGTTGTAGAAGTATCTATGCTAAGCAATCCTCATAGATCTATTCACCTGAGATTGACCCAATACACAGAACTACAGGATGGGACACTGTGTAATTTTGTAAACAACTTGAGGGGTGTGCTCCATTGGCATTTTATTCTTTGAATTATTTAATGAGTTAGTGATGGAGGCAGTCTAAAGCTAAGTCTATAAGTGTCAACACCTACGTTCCTTAGTTTTTTTGCAATTCTAAGGACATGGAAGGCTTATCCATGCTTTTGGGGTATTATTTGTAATTTTATTTTTATTTAAATTAGTGTAAAATTTCCGATTGTTCTTGTTGGTATATTCCGATTATATCCAAGACTTGTGAGATCATTGATATAAGCATCAATATTGTTTTGTCTTATCAGCCTTGTACTTGCGTAAATTCATGTTTCAGTACAAGAAACATTTGAAACCTGCAAGTTTGTGTTCAAAAGGAACTCTTGATTTGTGATGAATGTCTCCTCTTATTTGAATGGGTTTTTAAATTCATTTTGAAATCGAGCTCTTGATTGTTTTTTGGGTGTAAAGGTCCAGAAAAATAATCCCATGATTTTTATTTTCCATTTCTGTGGTCCATTGTGAAAGCGATGTATTTCCAAGATCCTAGTGCATATGTTGTTAATTTGTGTTTCAGAAGCGCATATAAAAATGTCATCAACATATCTCACAGAGGCTAAACTCTCTATAAAGTAGCATTCATTCAGTGCAAACTAGAGTAATCAATGGATGCAGGAAAGGTTTGTGCATAAAATCCCTATCTAGTGTCTACTAATCCAATATTCCCAGACTAGTTTTTAGCTTGTGACTTTCATCAGTGAGGAGCCTTGGATCTGAGAGCACTGCATCTAGATTTTCTTGAATCCATTGATTATTCTGGCTTGCATTGAGTAGTGCTGTTGGGTGGAGAGTGTAGCCTCTGTGTAAACAGCTTGTGTAAGTATAAAGAACGATGATCATGTGATGTTTAGTGGTTTAACATACCTCATGTAAATTTCATCAGACAAAGGATCTAAATATTTAGGTATAATGTTTTTAAATTTTGAGAATGATACTGCAAATTATTTTCCTTAGTGGCTATGCCATAGGTCATCCGCTCTCCATTTCATAAAATGTTGTATTGTCTAGTGCTACTATATCCTTGTCGATTCATTTTAATATTTCTATTCTAAAATCTTTTTTTATTTCGATTGTAGTTTATTTGTTGCAAGACATTCTGGGTTATATTAATGGAAAGGTCTTGACAGAACTATAAAATTCTTATATATCCAATGAAGCTAAACTGTGGAACACTGAAGTTGCTGAAACAAATGTCCTAAATTAACAATCTGTTATTTTCTTTTCAGCTTTATAATAATATGCTTCATTAAAATCTATCATGAATCTTAAGTGGTTGGCCCAGTATGGCCACTGAGGGGTACATTGTTAGATACCCAGAACATGTATATGTTTATTACAGTATCTTCTCAAAACTATGGACACAAATTTATCTTTGTCATATTTTGTGTTGTAAGTGTTCATATTTTTACATTGTAAGTTTATGATTTCAAGGTTCATTTTTTGAATATAATCATTACTATTAGATAAGACCAGCCTGTTGGTGTTGTCTTCCTTTGTGAGTGTAATGTTGTTGTATTTTAAAGTATTCAATCATTGCATTTATATTTTGAGACTATTCTTCATTAACTTTCGCCATATGAACCATTTGCAACAATATTGCCATTTTAGCTGTAATTTTCTTCTTTTCTGATGAATTCTCGAATTTAGTTTCAATGTTAGCAATAATTTTCATGTTTGGGCACTTTCAAATTCCACCAATAAACCTCAAGCCAAGTTTTTAATAAGTTATTGATTGGTTTCAGTGGTATAATCATTGTTAATTTTACTCAATTATTTGCTGTTTTATTTTTCAGAACAATGCCTTGTTTTTCCTTGAGGAAACTCAATTTGTTCTCATATTTCCCTTTAATTTCAATGGTAAAAATCTTGCATTCGTTTTTGATATTGGAAGGGGCTTTAGAATTCATCTTTATGTGTTTTATTCACCATATTTTTTACTTTAGATTTTTACTGCAGCTTGAAGAATTTGACACAATAAACCTTCAAATTTTCAATTATTTTGTGTGTTATCCAAATGTTACAACAATTCAGAAATACTTGAGGATAATTTATGCTGAAAGAGATGATACAAAAAATATAAGAAGGCTTGGACAATTGCAAAGGATCCAAATAAATTCATGTGTTTCATTGTTGAAAAAATGGAACATATTAGGTCCATTTATAGACATAATTTTCAATTGCTAAATTAATATAACACTATCATTCTGGAAGTGAGTCTGCTGAAAACATTCTTAGTGCATTATAAAAATCTTGAATTTCAACTTTTATCTTTTCGCAATATGTGATTACAATGAATTTATAAAATTATATTAATTAGATCTTACATAAAAAAAGTATCTTCCTGCCTTTCTTTTCTAATTTCATCTAAAGATTTTATACGCTTCTAAACAATATGAAGACCTTTAGTAGATTAATATTAGTTTAAAAAAAGACTCTGACTTTGTTCCACCTGGAGATAAATAGCTTTCAATATCCTCGAGCAATGTGCATTTAAGCAGATGTCTTGAGATTGTTAAATTGTCCTTGCAAAGAGTAATAGGTAACATTTTATTAATATTCTGTTTAAAATATCCAATATATTCAATTCCTGTTACTTTTCTTTAAATTCTATTTTAAGACAGATTGGTTTTCTATTATGAAACTGCAAATTGCAGGTGATCAGACTTCATTTCTATTGGCTGAGGTGGAAATGATCTAACATTAATGGTTGAGCAGAGCTTGACATCAAAAAGTATGTTCATATGGCTTAAATCCTTCTATTCTAAAAATTGACAAACTGCTTTATACTTAGTTGCACATACTCAATGACTGTCATGAAGATCGAAATCCCTTATGAATACTGAATGTGTAGATGGATTGAGAGTTAGAAGGACTCAATTTGCATTGGGAAGCTTATAAGTATTGCATATATAAAAATTATTTATCAAAATGGTGTTAGAAATATCATTTGAATTGTCTTCAACAGTAGTTGATTGTTTGCAAGATGATCTGATACAAAACAAGCCATATCATATTTAGAATGTATTCCTTCAAAAGTTAATTTAAATCCAGGATTTTAAAAAAGATTCCCATTATTAAAAGAATGACGAATCTCCCAAAGTACAATTCCATTAATATTGTGCAAAGAAATTAGTTTTAGAAAAATTTCATTTTCGATTTTGATACATTTGCAATGTTTCATTGAAGTAATTATAACAAAAAAAATCTCTTCATTACGCTGTTTAGTGATTTCCTTTTCATTTTGATACCAAATGATAAAATTTCAATGTTAAAAAGATGTTTATGTAGAAATCTGTGCCATTTCTTATAAAGTTTTTTTTTTTTCATATGTCAAATGCAGTGACCGGGGAAGCGAATTCGGGCCAGCTGCTTGGAAAGCAGATATCCTAACCACTCGGCCATCAACGTTTGACTTTTCATTTCTTATAAAGTTTATCTGTGATTTATACATAAACACAAATAACTTTAAATATATGATAAAGAAGTAATGGCATTTTAAAGCTACTTTACAAATACACACATGTATACATACATATTATAATGGAATGGTTTATTTTGCAATGAAGGGTATATCTCCTTATGATCATGAATTTAATTCAACTCTGTCGAGCTAATCATGAGAGAATTAATAATTAGAAGGAAATTCGATTTTATATACCTTCTTCTATTTCTCCTCTACTCAACTCGTATTATGCTACGGTATTCAAAATCAGGAAGAATATGCATGTACCCTATTTCAGAGTATGATTGTATCACGTTAAATATACAAAATATCTATATGTCATGTGATGAAATGGGGAGTAGATAAATAAAGAAGTTGGAAGTAATTTCGATTTTGGATATTAAATATTTCATAAAATCATTAACATAAAAAATTTTGTTTATTATTGTAATTTTACATGAAATATGTTTTATACAATTACTAACTCATTAACATAAAAATTTTGTTTATTATTGTAATTTAACATGAAATATGTTTTATACAATTACTAACTCTCAATTGGATAAGCGTAATTATCCTTCATTTCATTTCTTGAATTGTTTTACCCCCATGAAGGATAATCATTTATTACTCAAAATTGATATTTCAAACTTTACAACAATAGAAACTTAAACATTCATATAAGTGATTTTATGTCTCAGTTAACCAATTTTCCCATCACTAATTTTTGAATCTTTTTTGTTTTTATGAGGATTAATTACTCTATGCTTTGGGAGCCTTTTTTTAATCATATGACAATGTATGATAGAAAAGATCAATTATATGTGATTTCGTGCACGTGTCTCGAAAAAATGACAATATAATAGATTAGCGTCAAGCATTGGTGGTTGAGAGGTCAGCGACTGCTGCTTTACAAGCAGTTGTCCCGGGTTAGCAGGTTCGCTTCCGGCTGATGCTATGACACATGAGAAAAAATATATAATAGATTATTTAGCTGTAACAAACATTTAATATTTAATACTGTAATAGTCATCGTATAGATATTTTATATTACATGAAGAGTAAATTCTTACCTTTTTGTCTATAATAAATTCTATAAATAAAATGTCCATTAATTAAAAAACTATTGTAATAACAATAAAAATAATAAATAAAATGGTAATTAACTACTATATATAATCTTTGATCCACAGAAATACTATTGGTTAATTCCTTAATCTGTTGAGACAGGATAAGGAATTATCCAAAAAATACTTCTGTGGATTGAAAAACATTATATAATTATCAGTTAATTGCCATTATATTTATTATTTTTATTCTTATCCTATATAAATGTATATTTCGATCACATTAACTTTCAGTGTATTTCCACATCCATACCAAACTATCGCATGAAATAGTACATTCAAAGAATGATTCGTAATCTCAGAAAATTTCATTAGTAAATTTGTAGAAAAAAGGTCATCACATTTGAGGTCTGAAAATGGTTTTGGGTTTAATGAAATAGTAGCCTTTGCAATAGTGGTATCTTAAATTTTGGAAGAAAACAAAAATGAAGATCAGAAGATTTAGATATGACTTGCTTTATTGATTACTATAATTTTACCTTTAAGGCCTTAGCAATGATAAGGCTAACTATATGATAAACCTGAATTTAGTTCAGTCTTTAAGTTAGTAATAATTGAAAGGTTGCTAGTCGTTCACTGCGCCTACTGTTGTTTCTCAGTAGGTGCATATAAAAGACTAACAACCTTACATTATTACTAATTTAATAAACAACATATTTGGATAAATGCTATTTAAGTTAGATAGCAGGAGTTAAAGACATTTTCATGTCTGAAAATTTCAGAGTTTTTACTTAAATATTACATACTTAAATAAGTCTTGTTTTTGAGTTGATATTTTATATCTAGTGTCTGAATGTTTTAACGCCTCACTGAGGTGAGCCATAAGCTCAAAACAATTGGTCTGGGGATAGAAACATTCTGGATAGAGATTTTAAATATTTCTAACTGCATTTATGAATTAGGAGAGCTTGTTTGAGGCTATTGGTACACTCTCATATTACATATTTGTAAATACAAGCTTATACAGTGGAAGAAATGCAAGAAGGTTTTTAATCAATAGGAGTATAGGAGATAATTGTATTAAAACAAGTGAAACTTTCTATGTGTATTGCCACTCAATGCATGCCAGAATAATCAATGGATGCCAGAAGGTTTGTGCATAAAATCCCCATCTAGTACCTACGGTCCAAAATCCCCAGACTAGTTTCTGGCTTGTGACCTTCATCAGTGAGAAGCCTTGGATTTGAGAGGATAAAAGATGGCTGCTGGAAGTTGCCATTAGATCCTAAGATCTAGGTGCAGTGCTCTCAGATCCAAGGCTTTTCACTGACAAAGGCCATAAGCCAGAAACTAGTCTGGGAATATTGGATGAGTCGCACTATATGGGGATTTTATGCACAAGTCTTCTCTGGCATCCATTGATTACTCTGGATTGCACTGAGTGCAATAGGTATAGAGAGTTTTGCCTGTTTCTAATAATAGTTAAAAGCAAGCATAAAGAAATAAGTGATCATGTAATGTTTATTGGCTTAGATAGTTGTCATTTTTATATTGAACTATTTCCATCATCTAATATGAATATTGAATGTCTTTAGAAAAATTTACCTTGGTTTAAATATTCCAAATATGTTCAACTGTTAGTAATAGCACATCAAACATCAAAGATATTCAATACTCATATTACAATATAAAAATACAACTAGACATCATCATCCCAAACCTTCAGGAAAACAGTATAGGATATAGTTTATTTGTAGCAACACAACTCATTGATGTGAGTAGGGATACAGGTATCCACTTATATGTGGTCTTTTTATAGATATAGAAAAAGGCCTATGGTAGAGTAAATAAGAAATACATTATGGGTAATTTTAGTAGATTTAGGAATGAATGGAGCTTTCATGGATCATGAAAAGATTGTACAAAAATAATTACTATACTTAAAGAAATTAGAATAAAGAAACAGTTAAAGAGTTAAAAATGGAATGAGACTGGAGGCAAGAATATTCTATATCACCTATTTTGTTTTTGTTAGATTTAAGAGAAATGGAGATAGAAATAAGAAAAAAATAAAAGAGGGGGGAGACATACCATTAATGATGGAAAAGTAATATGTAATATATATATAAAATACATATTTTGCGGGTTCATCCGTGTTAAAAACTTTTTAATACCAATACACTGACGTTTTGACTTGGTCACACAAGCCATCCACAGAGTTATAAAAAGGTAGAAAGACGGTTGTAGAGGCGCTACAATCACTGGTTTGAATAAAACATTAAAAATCCCACCAATAGCAAAAATGTTAAATTTAAGAATGTTTTTTAAAGAAATCTTTCCAAATAGGAGGAAGTTTGCTCGTATCATCTCGCTTATTGATACAATCTGGCCTTTTAAGTATCTCAATGGCTTCTCTGATTTTGCATTGGTAGAGATTATCACATCTGGATATGATCCTGGTACTAGAAAGATCTATTTTATGACCTGAATCTATAGTATGGAGTGAGAGTGCTGATGATGATGAGTGTTGTTTAACTGCATTAGCATGCTCATCTCTCCTAACACTGATGCGACGATTACTCACACCTATGTAAGAAGCTTTACAATTTTTACATGAGATTTGATAGACACCATGAGATTCAAGAGGGATTGAATCCTTAGGCTTGGTTATTATATTGCTGATCTTTTGATGAGCAGAAAATGCTGTCTCTATATTATAGCGTTTTAATATACGTCCGATACTGTCTGTAGTTCCTTTTACATATGGAACACAAATCCTAATAGCTGACTTATCATCTTTTTGTTTCCTATTTTGTCTATTTTGGGCTTGAAATAAGGCTTTTTTTATAAATTTGTAATTATAACTATTTGCTAATAAAACACTATTAATATGATTTATTTCTTCTTTCAGATGTGTGTCATCTGAAAGGTTAATTGCTCTATTTAAAAGAGTTTTGGCTACAGAAACTATCTGAGTTGGGTGATGATGAGAATGGAAATGTAAATATCTGTCTGTGTGTGTATCCTTTCTGTAAATAGAAAAAGATAAACTATTTGGTGTTCTGGTGACTAGAACATCAAGAAAAGGGAGTTTTCCATCAGACTCTGTCTCCATTGTAAATTTAATATGAGGATGCATATTATTTAAATGTAAGAAAAAATCATCTAATTTATTTTTTCCATGTTGCCATATGACAAAAGTGTCATCTATGTATCTGAGCCAAATGAGAGGTTTTAAAGATGATGATTCTAAAGCACCAGTTTCTATATATTCCATGAATAAATCAGCTATTACTCCTGAGATAGGTGAGCCCATAGGAGTACCAAAAACTTGTCTGTAATGCTGTCCATTGTATACAAAATATGTATTTAAGAGACAATGTTTAATCAAAGCAATAATATGGTCTGGTAAATTGCAACGTTGTGAGATTATATTTAAAGCTTCATCAATTGGAATGTTTGTAAACAAAGACACGACATCAAAACTGACCAGAATGTCACTAGCATTAATTTTTAAACTTTTAAAACAGAAATAAAATGAAGAGAGTTTTTAATATATGATTTAATAGATGGGATTGTAGGTTTAATGAAATCCGATAAGTATCTAGCTAAAATATGAGTTGGAGAACCTATTGCACTTACTATTGGACGAAGAGGGGTATCTGGTTTGTGAATTTTTGGAAGTCCATAAAATTTTGGACAGACACAAGATTTTTCACGAGGGATTATTTTATTTTTTATCTCTGTTTCAATAGGTGATTTATTGATAATAGATTTTGTTGTTTCTTCCAAATATGTAGTATGATCTCTTTTGATAGTCTATCCGTTTTATCACTAAGCAGATCTAAAATTTTATTATGGTAAATGTCACGATCCATTACAACTGTGGCATTACCTTTATCAGCTGGAAGTACAACAATTGATTTGTCCGATTTTATATTATTTAATGCTTGTCTTTCTTTCTTTGAAAAATTATTTTTAGGAAGCTTAGCTTTTTTAAAATATTACAAATCTCAGCTCTAGCTAAATGAGCCGATATAGAATCAATTTTATCAAGAGCTGATTCAACATTACAGACAATTTTCTCAAAAGGTATCCGGGAAGGTGTTAAAGCAAAATTGAAACCTTTTTCTAAAACCGAAATTTCATCTGTAGAGAGGGCTTTCTTAGATAAATTGTAAACGGTTTTTTGATTTGGATACATAATGTTTTGGGATTGTGTTCTAATTCAGCATTTGCAATTTTTTCTTTTGCTTTGCTGTTACCAATTCCGAATCTTTAAATGATCCGAAAACTTGCAATACGATCAAAACTAGTCCACAGTAAGGATGTATTTTATTACTAAGGAATAAACACTAAATGTAGCAATACTTTATCAATTTTGTCTAAATTTTTCCGAGTTTCTTTAATAAAAGAGTTTAAAATAATATTGCTGGTTTTCCTTAGAATTTTACTAACATTATAATTGTTCTTGTGAAACACAATTTTTCAGAAGTGGGTATAACCTTCTGATTTTTGCACGCCAACAAAAGGATAAATTACAAAGTAACTTACATTTCTTACTCCACGTTCTTTCAAATATAGAAGCTGTTTAAAAATTTCCTCCCCCGTAGAGGTTAGTAATGTTAAAACGAAGATTGCCGGATTAAATATATAAAATACATATTTGGGGTTCATCCGTATTAAAAACTTTTAATATCAATTCACTGACGTTTTTTAACTTGGATGAACCCGCAAAATATGTACCTTATATATTTAACCCGTGCAAAATCTTCGTTTTAACATATATATCTATTATTATTATTGTGTCTTTTATTTTGTATTGATAATCTCTTCTCTTGCACAGGAAAGTAAAGAAAGATATAACTTGAGTTATACTAGATTTAAGATATATACAAGGATGAGTAAAGAGATGGTGATTAAAATGAATAAAGAAAAATTAAAAGTGAAGATGGCATAATAATCTGCTAGGAAAGAGACATTAGAAATAATTTTTATTGAAGGGATAGAAAATTCAAATGTGATGAACAGGTATAACTATTTGGGAATTGATCTTTAAAGTAATCAGAGGAAATTTCTTGGATGAATGAGATAAAAAGAAATGATACAATGAAGCAAAGCAAAGAAAGGGACTGATAAAATTAACAGTGTTTTCATATAATAAATATGACATAGCTAGAATTATATGGAAAGGAGTGGGCAGCATCAGGGTTAACTAGATTACTTATAAAAAGTACAAAGAGGAGTTGGAAGACATGCACTAGATGCAGGTGTGGATGACAAAGAACAATTCAAGAAGAAATGGGACTGGTCAAGCTTATTATGTGAGAAATGGAAAAATCAAAATGAAAATGTTCAGTAGATTGTAATTTATGGATAATAAGAGAATAGTCAAAATAGTATTTAATTGGGTTATGAATAAAGAACAGGCAACAATATGAGTGAGAAAGGGTAAATACAATGCAGAATATGTGGATAAAGACCCTATGTCAGTATACCCCTGTACAAAGGGTAGGATGATTGTGCTAGGAGAATTGTTGCGTGTTATAGTGGTAAGGAATGGGATAGAATGGATGCACTAATAAAAAAACAGGGAGTTGGAGAGATGGAGAAACTAGTATGGAGAGTAAAAAAAGTTTAAATATATACATAAATAGAAGTAAATAGAATATTGGGTGCGAGTTAATTTATGATAATAGGAAGAAAAGTAGGTTACTGTTTAAGGCTTAAAAACAGCATCATTAGCAACAAGGAAATATACACATAAATGAAAAAATATGGATGATTCAGTCTGCAAGTTAGGTAAGGAAGAAATAAAAAATATTAGACATCTGTTAATTGAATGTAAATGCCTGTAAGCAAAAAAGGGTACAAATAATGTAGTTGTGGGAGAAGAAATATAAACAAAGTAATTATACAGAAAGTAGGTTCTCAGTTTTTATGCTGGCTTTGGAAACAGCTGAGGATCTAGATTTAAAGAGTCACAGAGTCGACAAATATGTTTCAGAAATGGGATGGAGCAGGATAGAGAAGAATATGGAAAAAACTTAGATTGGGGAATGAAAAACGAAGGGAAGGTAGCTAACAGGCATAATGGCTGAGAGATTCTCAACTCCAAAAAAGAAGAAGCCATAGTGCATCACATCACATGTGAACATCTTGATAAGTTTTCAATAAAAACGAATGGCAGTTGATGTATTAAAAACCTTTTTTTGTTTAACTGTCTGATTTAATTTTTTTTAATTCATTATTTTAAATTTAATTTTGGATAATATGTTCTCTCCCTTGTAGAACTGGTGCATTTATTTCCCTTAATATTGCCATACTAGATATTAATAGATATGTTGCATGTTTTTATAATTTGATTTCTGTAACTATAAGTTCATCAGATGAAATATAATTTTCATTCTGTGATTTTATTTTCATATACTAATGCATACTAATTACACAGTGGACAACAAAAAGTCAATCATTCAATCACTTTTAAATCTACCATTATATTTAAATGGATTCACACAACTAAGTTGAAAATTACCCAAAACAAAGGATTTTGAAGATTTTCTTTCCTTACTAGTTGATAAAGCACTCACGTTTTTTTTTAATATTAATTTTTAAACACTTTACTCATCTAACAATCAGCTTAGAGAATTTTGGTTTATCCTTTACTGTTTCTTTGTGGAAGAATACCAAAGAAAAAGTCAGTTGTCTACATGAGCCATGGAGGGTTATTTTTTATCTATTTAAAGATTGTATGTTTTATTTATATATTTATCACCATGCAAAACTCATATAAGGAATACCTCACATCATGAACTTCACTTCGGTCATTTCTCTTACAAGACTGTCAATGAATGGTGAAGTCATATATAGGAATGATGCCCCATGATATATATTTTTAAAGCAATATACCATTTCAAAACAATATTTGAATTTAAGCCAATAAACTTCACATGATCACCATTTCTAAGGCTCCTCACTGACGAAGGTCACAAGCCAGAAACTAGTCTGGGGATATTGGATGAGTATGCACTAAATGGGGAATTTGTGCACAAGCCTTCTGACATGCATTTATTACTATAACTTGCTGTGTGTGTTGCAATATGTATAGTGAGTTTTGTCTGTTTTAATATTTGAATTTAATAATGTCTGCCAATAATCCATAAATTAACTATCAAAATAAACATTTTTGACCATATATTAAAATTTCATTCAAAAATAATCTTAATTTTCCACTTAATTTTACTTTATATGTATATATACAATTAATGATAATAATTACTTAGTCTTACCATGGGACATGCGATGAAACCAATAATATCCTAAATCAACACCTAAAAACCAAACCACCAAGTCCAGGCTGAGGTCCAATCTAGCTCCACTATATTAAAGTTCTCATATACCCAAATATAAGCTGCAAATTCTACACCATGATTTAATACTCTAAAGTTTTAAAAAAGATAATTATTGTAAAGATAGTAAGTACACGGAATGATTAAAAAAACAATACTGAGCATTGATTTGTGAAAGTGTGTACAAATATTACCCACATTCAAGTTTAAGAATATGTGTGTGTATGCATGTATTATTTTACAGTTTATATCTGATGCAAACTATTAATGACTCCTAACAATATTTAAATAATTCAGTCAATCAATTGAATGGATTATTTAAATATGAGTTGAGAATTATTAATTTATATATTTTTTCTAGTTTGTTTACATATACATATAAGTCATCATTTTCATTCACTATTGACTCAAAGCAAAATAAAGATATCCTATATTTAATCCAGTTTTTCCAATTCATAACTTCTCTTATAGATTCTCTTCTCCATAACATAGCAAATTCCTTTATTTCATTCATCTACATCACAAATAATTTTTTCTACGTCTTTTACAATCTCTCAAGGTTCAATTCAGGACATCTGCAATCCATTTATTTTTACATCTTCCAGAATTGTGTCCAGTCAACTCCATTTCAATCTTTCAATTCTTTTAATGATATCAGTGATATCCGCTTGCTTTCTCACATATGCATTTCACTTTTGATGTCTTGTTACTCCTAATATGAAAGATGAGGTTTATTCTTCACTTCAATGAAAGTAATAAATTAAATTGTGTGCTAATCTGCAACTGAAGAGAAGTTTTTTTTAGTTAAAGTAACAAAATAAGGCTGAGTACTTTCAAGAATTAATATATATTGTTGTGGGCATTTAAATTTATATAAAATTAACAAGTGTTGATAAATAACAGAGGGTCCACTTTCTGGAGAGGGAGAAGAATGAATTTTTGCGATTAATAGCATGAGTGAAATTGACTTTGTAGCCTACTTTCCTAATTTTTCATCTTGAATCATCTCTCTCAATGTACTGAATAGCTTCTAAAGATGAAGTAAACAAATGCCCATTAATTTTTGATGCTCAAAAATACTGAGTTGCAGATCGATTATGTAGCTACCCTCTTATATGTGTATTGGTGCTGTGTCAAAATGTCATATCCATAAGAACTGATAAAACATATGTATTAAAAGCCTTCCTTTTCAAACACAGATATATTTCCTTTTAATATAAAGTTACTTTTAACAAAAGTATTGCTCCAAATTTAATTATATTACTAATTTCATTCAATATGTTTCCATCTTTATTAATAATCAGACTTCTAACCCATGTTTTTATTTAATAATTCTTGCAACATTTCCTGAAGCTGTGAAGAAAAACAACGACATCATGTTGTAAAATCTAGATGATTATTAAATAAATTTCCATTTATTTTTTTTTATTTTTTATTTTCATGAGTCATAGATCAGCCAGGAAGCGAACCTGCTAACCTGGGACAACTGCTTGTAAGGCAGCTGTGGTGACCTTATTTTTGCTTCCATTTCTCATTTTAATTCCCAAACAGTTCTTGTAAAACTGCTATAAAAAATTTTGGAGACATGGAATTACACTATTGCACATACACCTACCTCAATATTAATCTTCTTAATGTATCAAGTAATTTAGTCACTGTTGTTATATTTTAATAAATATTCTTCAGAATATCCTGTGACTATATGAAGTGGGATCAAAAATAACCAGAATTTTGTAATAAAAAATTGTATATTTATTTTTAGATGTTGCAAATTGAACCACTTTCAAAGTATAGTCTATTTAATGCAATGGTCCAATCTAAATCTGTTTTTCACTTTTTGAAGTAGTCTGGAAACACTTGCAAAGTGATGTGTTTTAATGTCACATCATTTATTTCTTCATCACTTTTAAGTCTGAAAAAAAATTGAGACATTTTTCCATTCAAGAGATTAAAAAAGTCCCACAGAGAAAGATCAAGCAAATATGGCTGGTGAATAAGCTGCATCATGCTGAATTTAATTAAAAACTGTTTACACTCAAGTTTATGTTCTACTCACACTGCCATGGTGAGACTTACACCCTTCACTTTGTCACAAAATGGGACATTCAAATTTTACTGCATCACTCAGAAGTTTCAGAATTTATAGGTTTATAATTGCCTAACTGTTATGAACAAAATCTGAGTGAATAACCACTATTTGCACTCGAACAAAATTTAGTCATTTGACTTCATTCATCATACTTTTTTGGGATGTAGTAAATTTAACTTCTATTAAACTAGAAGTAAAATTGTGTTTTTCAAGAGCAACTTTCTTGAAGCCCTTTCAAGCATTACATCTGTCTTTCCTGCTGTTTTTCCTAAAAGAAAATAGAATTTTATATTGCTCCAATTTTTCAGCTATTACAAAAATCCGATAAATACATGGTGAGCTATATGAAACAAATTTATATGATGATATCGTTTAGCAGATTGTTGCAGAAGGATTTCCACAAGTGATATCTAGAAGCAAAAGCACTGATAGATGTGACAACCAGAAAAATGATGCTGCATTATTTTGGGGTATCCCTCATATCTTTATGATCCATTGAAATGTTTATAGCATCAAAATGCTTTTTCCATAATCTACAAATCCAAAACATAATGGCAACTCATATTCATGGGTTATTTCTGAAACTTTGCTCAATACTTGGATGTGATCCACTGTGCTAATACAACTTTAAATTTAATTTGTTCTTTTAGTTGGTTAAAGTGCAAAATTGTAATGGATGGTTGTAGTTATCATGGAAAATATGATATAGAGCTGAGAAAAAATCGGGTATAAAACTGATAGAAGATTGATAAGGCTTCAATCTTTTATTAAATTTTTATCAACATCATTACTGCATTGTTTCCATCATCTTGTACACCTTTATCATTTAGACATACTGACTTTGTCAACAATTCTATTTCTTTACCTGCTTCTTTTAAGATATCAATAATAATTCCATCACTTTCTGGAGCTTTTCCCTTCTTCATAAATTTAAATATATATTTTATTTCTTCATTTAAAATATTGGACAGTTCAGAAAATGTAATAACTATAAAAATAATTTATTTTCTTGTTCTTTATTACAATATAATTCTAAAGTCATCTCTCCCTTTTAGTATTAGTTCAATTTTTTCTTCTCATCCCATAAACAAATTTCCATTATTAAGATGTTTTATTCTTTTAAAACTTTTATTCTCTTTAACAGTTTTTCTTACCAATTCACATTTTATTTTATCATTATTAATTCTTTTTTAGTATCATTTTTACAAAATTTTAGATATTCAATTCTTCTTAAAGCAACATTTTCAAAAACATTTGTACTTATTTTTTTCATACATTGTCTTGTCTTAATAGAAAATTTATTTTGTACCTATTATTCTTCCTGCAGTTCTTTTAATAAAAAATAAGTTATTTTCATATTGATTTCAATCAAGTCGAAATCATTTTCAAAGTATGTTAATATTTTAAAACAATTTGCATAAGAACATTTCTACAAGTTAAAAATATATATGGTTAATACTGTATTTCTTATTAATTTTCATCTCTCTAATTTTGCATTAATATGTAAGTCTTTTTTTTTGAAAAGACTGAAATGGGTTTGGGCTGGACATATTGCTATAAGAGATGATAATAGATGGAGAATTGAAATCTTAAACTGGATTCCAAAGCATTGTAAAAGACCCAGAAAGCGACCATCTGTGACATGGATGAATGAAATAAGAAAGTGTGCAAGGGTGAAGAAGAGAAGCTAAAAATCAGAGATGGATTGAGCTTGGAAGATACCTTTATCCTGCAGTGGATTGATAATGGTTGATGATGATGTATTTTACAGTTCACTAATCAATGATTACTTTTTGTGTTGAATCTATTATGAACACTACATTTTCGAAATATGTATTTCCTACCTAGTCAAAATATAATCCAAGTCTAGTTATTAATCAATTACATCAAAAAGTTATCTGATTTTTAAAAGATAGAATTTTATAATGCAAAAGTAGGCAATATTTAATGCCCATAATACCATTTGGTTCTGTCCCATTTGTGAAGACTGAAGTTAGAAGAAAAAAAGTTTAATCAGTGAAAGTGCATTTTGCAGATCAGTTTGTTGCATTCATGGAGTCCATCTTCTACACAATTACAATTAATTAATTATTAAAATATTCTATCTCGATTCTAAGGATTTTTTCTTCTTTTAATTAAAACTTTTTACCCCCAGGAAGCTACAGTTACAACTAAGTTATCTGTTCAAATCATTTAATTTATAGAAGATAAATTTTAAAAAAAAAACTATGTAATATTTAAGTAATGGAAATCTTGCAAAGATAACATGAGCAATGTTAAAGGGACAGAAAAAATACATAGCAAAGAAATGTTGAAATTATGAGGTGAAATGGGAATTAGATTAATGAGAAGGAGGTAAATGATAATGAGGGAGAAGGAGCAAATGATAATCAGATTAATGAGAAGGAAGTAGATGATAAGAAAAAGAAAGCAAATGATAATCAGATTAATGAAAAGAAGGTATGGTGATAAGGGGAGAAAGAAAAAGCAAATGTTAATCAGATTAATGAGAAAGAAGTAGAACATAAAGAGAAAGATGATAATGAGAGAAAAAAGCAAATGATAATCAGATTAATAAGAAGGTAGATGATAAAGAAAGAAATAATGAAGCAAATGATAATCAGGTTAATGAAAAGGAGGTAGATGATAAGAATAGAAAGAAGAAGGAAGAAAATGATAATCAGATTAATGAGAAGGAGGTAGATGATAAGGAGAGAAAAAAGCATTGATTTCATAAGTAATGATACTTTGTTTTTTATTTATAGCTTATTTGAAATCTTTAACTAATAAAAAATATTTCAAGCCTCCACATCTTACATGAAAAAGAATATATTTATATAATATTAGGAAATAATAACTTATTGATAGAAAAAAGGGAGGGTATGCAAATGATACATTAGAATATATTATCACAATTGAATTGAAAAACAAGTTATTTTATATTGTACTCAAATAATTAAACAATGCAGGATAAAGTTTTTAAAGTTTTATGATTATGGTCATATGTGCAAAAAGCAAATTTGTGCACATCTCAGCAATCTCATTCAAGCTTTTCTATCTTTTGTTCTATTTATAGCTAGTCTTTTCTTTCAAAATTAAAGTATCCAATTCATTTTTTCCTCTTAGCCTTCATAAAATCATATCTGCTATATTCCCAACTTTCTTCTCAACATTAACATAAATATTCTTTTCCTCTTCTCTCTTCCACATCTTTTTAATGGGCTTTTAAAAAATATTCAAAAGAGCTATTATAGGTTAATGAGAAAATTTGTTTAGCCACTGGGATTGTCAATTAGTAGTAATCAATAGTTTCTTGGAAACTTCAAAAGCTAAAAGTTATCTCTGTTTACATGGATGCAATCTCATTTCTATTTTTTATTATAACAAACCATGGAAATATTTCAATCAATATATATATATATGTTTGCATAATTAAATCTTACCAAGTTATTATTCACTTACTATTCATTACATATATTTGTAACTGATTAAATCTATATTATACCACATTTTTCCTCCAATTATTTTTGTGATATGAAATTAAAAACAATCAATTTAAAACAAAATTGAAATAGACAACTTATTATAAATAAATAAAAATATTTAATGCATCAATTCGACTTTTATTCATTAATGGAACCTTTTCACGTGTTTCTTTTTACAATCAAATGACCAATTACCCTACAACAACTTCCTAAAAAACATTATTTACATTACATTACAATAATTATTAAAATACATAAATTAAATATAATTAATAAAATACATATATGTACATAAAAATGGTTAAATTTGTTAGTCCTTTTTCCCCCTCATAATATATATATATACAAATAATTTTTAAAAAAACAATAATAACCCCTTCCTTTTATTTTTATAAATTATAACTCTAAAGTTTCCAATAATCTAACAATGCCCACTTCTCCCTTAATTGTGCTGGACCTTTAACCATGTTTATACATTTTTTTAAATTTTCTTTAATATACAAAATTTCATAAGATTTTCTTTCCTTGTAATTTTTAACATACTTTATTATCTGAATATTTTTTTCACAATTCATTTCATGTCCAGTATCCAAAAAATGTATATATGGCCTTGATCTTATATTATTTCTGTAAATTGTCCTATCATGCTCCTTACCTCTTTACATGGCTGTATTTCCTGTCTGACATATATATGGTACCCTTTTTATTAGGTTTAAATAAGCTTAATAAGTTAAATTCTTAAAAATTGTAAAGATTAATAGAGATTTAAGGATTGTAAGTGGTATAGCAATGTGGATAGGGTTCTTAAAAGCTTTGTTAAGATTAAGTTCAAATTATAAATATTTAAAAGCTGTGCTAAAATGTTAAAATTATAAAGTAAAAGTTAAATATTATAATTTTGTATGGTTGAGAGGGCTGGCCATAATGATAATAATGAGAGTTATGTGTTAAAAATCATATTAAACAAGGTGTAAAGCTAATTTTTAAATAATGATTTAAAAATTAAATAAAATACCAAATGTATTGTAATAAAAATAGATTTAAATTTATATTATAAATTATTTATTAATAGTTTAGTATTTATTGTTTAAATAGTGTCAAAATTTGTTATTCCAAATTCTATCATTATATTATTATTTTTTATAGTATAATATTTTGTCATTAAATATTTAGATAATTTCATGTGAGATAGTGAATATAAAAATTGCAACATTTGTCTGGATTTTAAAAGTCATGTGACTAACAATGTATGTATTTTATTGTGTGCTTGCAAAGTTTTTAAAGAAAGCTTCAAAATTACTTTCAGAATCGTTTTAAAAAAATTGGAAAACATTTGTATATTATAAAAGTAAATATTAGGGAATTATTTAATTGTTTGTCGTTAAAATAGTTGTAGTTAAAATTTAAAAAACAAATACATTCAAAATTAAATATTAGATAAATTGATAAAGAATTATTTTAAAAATGTTATTTTAAAGTATTTAATTTGTTTAGGTAGTATTGTAAAATTCTAGAATTAAATTTTGTAATAATATTTAATATTATAGTATGAGTCATAAATTTTATTTCTAAATTTTAATTACACAAAATTGACAAATATGTAAATTAGATCATAAGTTGAAGATTAAATAACCAATCAGATTGCAAATTATGTCTCGTATATAAGTGGGTGCTCCCACTTTTTCAGACATTATTATTATATTGACTTATCATATTATTAATACTATCAACACATCATCATCAACAGTCAATTAGTCTTAATTTTTTACAAGTTTTATTATTTTAAGAAAAATTTGAAGGATTATCAATTTATTAAGTCAAAGCAATAATGTATCATTAAATTAAATCAATTCCCTGCTGGTTATTTTGATTGAAGCTTAAGCCAATTTCATGATAAAACTATGGGTTATATACCAGATATAATATGCCTAAAAGTGTTAATGAAAATACAGCTGATAAATTAAACAGAGAGACTGCAAACCTCTCATGCTTATTAGTCAATCAGGTATTATTAATAGTGATCAAATCATAAATACAAGACAGAGAATTTAACAAGAAGAGGACATCCACCCTCCTCTTTACTTGTCTTTCTATATATCCAAGCCAGTCTGAAGTACTTAGATTTGAAAGTATGAATCTTCAAACATATTCACATTTAATTCACTGAGTTTAAATTACAAATATATAGCATGAAATCCTACGATTTACTATGCAGTAGTTTTTAGATGTTATAACTTGCAGTAACATATGTTTGTAATTTAAACTCAGTGAATTAAATGTGAATATGTTTGAAGATTCACACTTTCAAATCTAAGTACTTCAGACTGGCTTGGATATATAGAAAGATAAGTAAAGAGGAGGGTGGATGCCCTCTTCTTGTTAAATTCTCTGTCTTGTATTTACGATTTGATCGCTATTAATAACATTCTGGCTAATAAGCATGAGAGGTTTGCAGTCTCTCTGTTTAATTTCAAATACTGTTTGCACTTTATAAATTAAATATTATTTACAGCTGATAAAGGAAAGTATAAGTTTAAACATTTAAGTAAGAAATTTTCTAATTATTTATCGTTAATGCTTTGTATATTTACAAGAATGTTTATTCATAATATTTTAAAAAATTTAAAGACTTCATTTGGATAACAAAGAATTATATGGAAAAGACTTAAAATTAATATTTCTTAAAATTCGGAGACGAATTTAATATTCAACTTATAACAAAAGTATAACGTTTATGCTTATATTAGTAACTGCATATTTTTTGAAAAAAAAGTTGCAGTAAATCTTTTAAAAAAATATATTGATTAAAAGTTATTACAAATCTTTCTTGGAAAAATATGATGGAAAGAAAAAGACAAATATTATTATGGATATTAATTGTATTATCAGGTTTTGTCATAAATGCCATAATTATTGTGATATAATATAAAAACTGTTTTTCTTAATTGTTTGTCAGAAAATAAAATAAAATGGATAATCAAAAATAAATATCCTGACTGAAGAAATATTTCACGGAATATTTAAGTATACCATTATAAATGACATTATATCTGCATTACAATAAAAAAAAAATTTTTTTAATGGAAGAAAAAATATTTTTTTCGTAAACCTATGTATGAAGTTTATATCACCAATAATGATGCATCTGAAGCCAATATAATACATGTGAACAGGAAAAACTCCAGAGATTACTTATAAAATCTTTTTCAAGTGATATCACATTAATAACTGTCATCCTGAGGAAGCTGCAGACAGGACTGTGTTTTTAAAAGACTTTCATAACAGGATAAACTGACAATTTTTAAATATTGTTGGATTTAAAAGTCGACTTCATTTATTTATTTTTTATTTGTGAGCAACTGCACTGATGGGAAAAGTAAAGAGTTCTGTGTTTAAAATATTCAGACAATATTGGTCGCATAGCAACCAAAAATTTTTATTGTAAACATTGTGTAGAAAGGAAAGAAAAAACTTTTTAAAATTGAACTATATAAAGAGAAGATGGAGTTTCATAAATTTAGTTTTATTATCATTTTACATATACTAACTGTAGTATTAAGATTTTAGTGTTAGGATAAGAAAGATTACACTTTACATATTTTTATTTATTCTAACAACATTAATATTTTTAAAAAAATATTTTAAAGTTTTTTGCAAATATTTTAAAAGTATAATAGTGTGGTGCTGAATGATTGATATCTTTTAATTAATATGTTGTCTTATGCTAAGTTTGGACCAGAAGACATCATAAATAGTGATTTACAAGGGTCATAGAGTCACTAAGTAAAATTTTATAAAATTATTAATTCTATATGATGTATATTTTATTATTATTTTTTTTAGAGTTGCTTGGAATATTTTCGAAATATTGCTTTGTCATATGAACATATGAACATGTGTGTGTGCATTAATTAAATATAGATTTTTATTTTATTATTCTAAGATATAAACTATGATTTTTAGAAAGATATACATATATTTTCTATTATATTACTAAGTTTAATATAATTCATTGATACTCATAATTTTTTTTTGTATGATTCTTTACAGAATGAACCATATTTTTGAAAACAAAGTCATTTGGATTTTTATTGCTGAGTTTTAATTGAATAAACACCTTTTTAATGTAGTTCTGAATTGATAGTATCATATGTTAACTTTGTTTGTTATTAGGAGTAATGCTAGTTATTTTGTGATGTAGATTGTTAGATCTATTATGAAGTTTTAATCGGTAGTGACTAGAGCAGTACGTAAGGAAACCCTTGGATGCTTATATATAGGATTTATAAAGAAGTTAGGAAGTAGCCTATAATTTTATCTTAGTAGTTTTATGCTAGTACAGTTAACATAGCCCTGTGTCTTGTATATATTTTCTATGGACAGTGTTTTGATATTTTTGTATTTTAAAATGTTCGATTGAGTGCTGAATAAATAGCCTGGACATTATTATATTTGAAGGTATTGGACAGAAAAGTCATACCTATTCTTTCACATTGTTTCCATGCGGATTATAATAATATATTTTATACTATTGAGTCATTACTCTAGTCATTTCTTCATGTCCTATGCATCGTATTGCTATCTTAATTTCAACAGTTATTATATCGTGTAGCATAGTATTTTATGAAAAGAAAATAATGAATAATTTTGGATTGCAGTATTGTTATTCCAAAGGAAATAAGTTAGGATTTTTTTTATTGTTTGGATTAAGAGTAAATACAAATAAAATTGAATATAAATGCTGATATTAGAATTATAAAGAATCATAAATATTTATTAAACAATTTGGATGATAAAAGAAATGACAACTATTCATGATATTTTAAAATAATTTTTATATTTTTGACTTTACACAAAGCAATGCATATTTTTAAAGATTAAAATAAACAACACAAAGTGTGAGGAATGTTTGTATTTTATGAATATTATTTTATATTGTTTTTTTTTTAAAAAAAAAAAAACATAAAACATATAAATGTAAATGTATTAAATTTAAGCGTAAACAGATAATATAATAACGTGAAAGCTAAACACCTTCAAACAAATACGCTTTAAAAATGCTTAAGTGACAGCCAATCAGATGAAATAATGGCATCACATGGGACTCCAAGTTCTAAAACACAAGCCAGAACTTTTTTGACAGCCAATCAGATGAAATAATGGCATCACATGGGACTTCAAGTTCTAAAACACAAGCCAGAACTTTTTCTAATAGTTCTGGCTTGTGTTTTAGAACTTGGAGTCCCATGTGATGCCATTATTTCATCTGATTGGCTGTCACTTAAGCATTTTTAAAGTGTATCTGTTTGAAGGTGTTTAGCTTTCACGTTATTATAAAACATATAAGGATTGAGAATGGTGCCAAGCAAATAGTATCTAAAATAACTAACATTATTTTTGTTAAGTTCAATTTTATTTATGGAATAATTTTAAAACATATATTCTAAAAATGAACATTATTTTTAGTATTGATATTGTTGTACACATTGAATTAAAGCTAAATCATCTATTCACTTAATTAGTAAACAGTTGCATTAAACAATGAAGTGCAGGTCTAGATTATCTTTTATTTTACATTATGTAACAAATAATGCATAAGTCAAATAGTCCATAAGTCAGAGTGAAGGTTTATTTACTTACTGATTTTATTTGTTTGGTATAATCAAAATATGTAACCTAATCTTCAATTAGATTGATATTTGTTAGATTTTATTAAGGATGCTTGTAAATTTTGTATATAGTTTTGTTTTATTTTAATGAATAGTAAAATAAATTGGTTAAATTGTTTTTTTTTATAAATCTCTGTGTTATTATGTTGACTCGTTCACCATCACAAATACATGAATAACAGAATCCAAAATAAATACGATATACTTGCTCAGTAAAAATAAATTACTCATTTTTAAGAAATAATAATTATCCAGAATATATTTAAATCATTTTTCTTTTGCAATATTATTATTATAGTCATAACTGATCACACAATTTATTGCATGGAATTTTATTATTGTTTGTTGCCACATATTTCAGATTATACCATATTAAGATGCCACATGAGAAATAAAGAATTATATTATTATTTATTATTGTTATTATTATTATTAGTTATCATAGTGTTAAATAGTAGATAAGATTAAGAGTTATTTAATTAGGAGTAGGAATATTATTATTTACCATTGTTATTATAATTGGTTAGGTATAGTTAGGAATGATACAAAATCCCTTATCATACTTGGCTACAGTAGATATTTTTAAAATTGATTAGATTTAATTTTCAAGAACCTGAGATAATTATAATTGTATTCTAGTAAAAGAGATTAGAGTTTACTTTAATAATATTATAGTAAATTACTTATTATTTTTTAAAGTCTTAAGAATACTATGAATTTATTATTATTATTTGAAATAATGGGGAGGGGGGTAGTGTTCTTATGCCATTGAGATTGTATCCTGTGGGATATAGGCTCAATGTAATTCATTACTGTTTTATCTTCACTAAATTGTCTCCTGATTTATTAGTATTTTATTAATTTAATTTGCATAAATCGAACCATATATTATTTATTAATTATTTAGAGCTAGTCGAATGGTAGAAATTATGATAGGATAACTTTATTATTTATTATATTAAAATTATAATAATTTTAGCTGGAGCATTATTATTTTATTGAGCTAGTTTTATTTTTCCATTATGTATTGAACTGAAGGTGAGAGTACTATATATATATAATACATATTTTTCGGGTTCATCCATGTTAAAAACTTTTAATATTAATATGCTGACATTTCGACTTGGTCACACAAGCCATCCACAGAGTTATAAAAGGTAGAAAGACGATTGTAGAGGCGCTACAATCACTGATTTGAATAAAACGTTAAAATTCCACCAATAGCAAAAATGTTAAATTTAGGAATGTTTTTTTTTAAAAAAAAAAAAAAAACATTCCTAAATTTAACATTTTTGCTATTGGTGAAAAAACATTCCTAAATTTAACATTTTTGCTATTGGTGGAATTTTAATGTTTTATTCAAATCAGTGATTGTAGTGCCTCTACAACCATCTCTCTACCTTTTATAACTCTGTGGATGGCTTGTGTGACCAAGTCGAAACGTCAGTATATTAATATATTAATATTAAAAGTTTTTAACATGGATGAACCCGCAAAATATGTATTTTATATATTTAACCCGTGCAAATCTTCATTTTAACATGTATATATAACTGAAGCTGATGAGGATTACCACATAGTCGAAAGTGCTACAAAAGAATTTAAACTATAATATTGTATTTACCGTTAAATTTTATATATATCGTATTGCAAAAGTCACAACTAATTGTATAAACCAACCCTACCTTATTGTTAATAATACCATTCTGTTTGAGTTACACATCTATTTCCCTACAGATTTACTATTTTTCCATCCTATCTTAATATCATCAGGTAACTTTTCTTTTATCAATGTCTTATAAAAATGCTCTGAATATGGAACTGAAACCCATGCCTTACACTATCTTTTATATTATTATTATTATTATTATTGAAAATCTTTTTAATATTTTTTATATCCCATACTAACATAATCATTCTCAACTTCCAATTTCTGGTTAAATGTTTCTTTTATATTCAATACTAATCTATCATTTTTTTAATTTAAACCCTTTCAAAGTTGATACTTTTTGAGACCATGGCTAATATGAATTTGGATAAATTATACCTCTTTTTTGTTATATTCAAATCATATTTATATAAGACATTGATAAAAGAAAAGTTACCTGGTGATATTAAGATAGTATGGGAAAATAGTAAATCTTTAGGGAAATGGATGTGTAATTCAAAGAAAATAGTATTATTAACAATAGAGTAGGGTTGATTTATAAAATTAGTTGTGACTTTTACAATATGATATATATAGGTCAGTCAGGAAAGATTGCCATTGAATGAGGTAAGGAACATGATAGGGCAATTAACAGAAAGGATATAAGATCAAGGCCATATATACATTTTTGGATACTGGACATGAAATGAATTGTCAAAAAAATATTCAGGTAATAAAGTATGTTAAAAATTACAAGGAAAGAAAATGTTATTAAACTTTGTATATTCAAGAAAATTTAAACAAATGTATAAACATGGTTAAAACTCCAGCACAAGTAGGAGAGAAATGGGCACTGTTAGATTATTGGAAACTTTAGAGTTATAATTTTTTAAAATAAAAGGGGTTATTATTATTGGGTTTTTTTTAGATTTATAAATATATATGCATTATGGGGGGGGGGGTAATAAGTTTAATCATTTTTATGTATGTATATGTATTTTATTAATTATATTTAATGCATGTATTTTAACAATTATATTTATTGTAATATTATATAAATAATGCCCATGGGGTGGGGAGGGGGTCTGCTGTAGGATAATTGCACCTGTGATTGTGTAAAAAGAAATATCTTTGCATTAAGAAATAAAAACTGGATTGATGTTTTAAATAATTTTTTTTACTTATAGTGAGTTGTCTATTTCAATTTTGTTTTAAATTGATTATTTTTAATTTTATATATAGAAGATAACATTATGATTAATTTTTAACATTGAAATTTGTTCATTTAAAGTATTTTTTTATGATATGATATCAAATAGCTTTTTAACAATATCAGAAGTCTATATACATAAGATACATGCTCAGAAATTCTAATAATCTCATCTTAAAAACCTTTACATACAAGAACAAACTCATCTCCATTTTACTCTTTATTTTCCATCTCATTTTAATGAAAGTTGTTTCACTCATAAGAGCATAAACAAAAGATCATAAAATCTCCATTTAAATCACTAAACATCATTTCTTGTGCTTTCTTTACTTTTAAAATTCTCCAATCCTACAGTCATTAATTCTCATTGTCTCCAATTTCACCCAAAAAGACATAGCAAAAGATTATAAAATCTTTTTTTTCCTCTTTACTTTAAATTTTTCGATACTTCATAATCCTACACTCCAAAATAAATGTTCAATATTCTCCATATCCACATAAATTATATCTACAATCGGAATCTTTATTCCCAATTTATACTGCCTTTCTGGTATTTAAAACTCCTATCTTTGCATTAAATATCAATAACATTCTTAAGTGTTATCACACATTCTTGCAATTTAAAATCATTTTATTCTTGTTATCCAAAACACTACTTTTTTCTTTCTAACCAACTTACCGTTCCTTTTTTATTATCCATCATAACTATGCATCTCTCATACATTCTTTACACATTTATATCATTTCCTATATTAAACATTGAAATGAATAGTCTATCAACTAAGTATACTGTACAATTTTTCTTGCCTAAATTGTTTATTAGTTTCTTAATATATTCTCATATCACACTATTGTTTTCTAACTTATTTCCATTAACATATCGTAATCTTCCAAACACTTTTAATTTATTTTTAATTTCCATCATTCAAAAATACATCCATCCCCCATTTTAAATTAAAGCTTCATTTGCTACTTTCAATTTATTACTCAACATATATCTAATACTTCTATTTATTTTTAACCTAAAAATTATACGAGTTTCCTTGCCAACATAAAATGCGTTCTTTCCAAATGTTATGCAAGCAACATCATTCTTTTCTATTTTAGACTTCTAATCAATCACATTCTATATTTTGCCTTTTATTCTCAATTATAATTCCCAAAACCGCTTCAGCTACACCTATTTAAATAGAAAGTAGGTTGAAGTAAAGAAGGGTTCCCCTCTCTTCTTCCAAGGCATAAGCTTGTGTCTAAGACCTGTAAAGGTCCCTAATATTACATTTTTACACGCATATTCTTGAGTTAAAGCCTTAGTAAATATTATTTAACAAAGGACTTAAATAGCTATAACTCTCCACTTCTTCAAGATAAATATCTCTCATTAGACTGGAGATTATCCATTTAATGAATATTTCTGTAGTGTAATTGTCACTACACCATACTTCTATCCACTTTTAACATCTTGTCGAGGGTGCAATCATAAACATATGACCAAAGACATGTAAAAAAGATGTATGATTCCTAAAATGCACATTTTGTGTTGAACCAGTACCTATCACTTAGACCAGATCACGTCTTCATTTATCTTCATCACTGTTCAGTATATATAGTTAGAGAATTATTATAGCTTAACTGACATCAGACTTATTGTTCTTACATCTTTGACACAAACCACTTTATAAAAGTATATTAATAATTTTTGTTACACTACAGAAATAATATCCATTAAAGGAATAATCTCTAGTCTAATGAATGACTAAAAAAAATTGTTAATATACTTCTATCAAGGGTTTTGTGTCAAAGTTGTGAGAGAGTAAGTTTGACATCAATTAAACTGTAGTAATTCCCTATCTACATATACTTAACAGTAATAAAGATATGTGTAGGAGAACGTGATCTGGGCCAACAGATGAGTGCTGGTTCACCATGAAATGTACACCTTGGGGATTAAATATCTTTTCCACATGTCTTTGGTCACATGTCATATCTTTCACTTTGAATCCTTCAATTTTACTCTTCCCATTAAACTAGAATTTTAGAATTTTTTTCATTAAATTGAATTCTCATACTTTATTTTTTTTGCATCTCCACCATTCTCTATTAACAATTCCATATCTTTTACATTGTTTGCAAAAAATACTATATTTACCAAAAAGAGTTTCATCAGCAACCAATATATTATATATTCTCTTGATTCCAACTACAAGAATCTGCATTCCTATCTCTAATCTTTCAATCTCCCCTCCAATTTGCTTAGAAACAAAACAAATAATAATGATAATTTTCATAAACACTGTTAATTATACTTTGCATGTTTTGGTACAGTGGTGATTAAACTACAAACATCACATGCAAGCTGTTAATATGGTGACAAATTCTCTACACAGTAGTGCCACCCAGTACAAGCCCTAGTAATCAATGGATTCAAAAAGGCTTTTGCATAAAATTTCTATCTAATGCCTACTTATCCAATATCCCCAGACTAATTTCTTGTTTGTTGCTTTTATCAAGGAACAGCTTTAGATCTAAGATTACTACACATAGATAATAGGATCTAATGCAACTTTCCATCTGGAAAATAGTCTGGGGATATTAGAAGATGTAACAGTCAGAAAACGTGTGATTAGTTAACATAGTGCAGAATTTGACCACCACACAGAATGGCAGCACCATTGAGGTAGCGAAGCCACCCGTAGTACTGAGTTCGAACATAGTTTATCTGTTCCACCAATACAATCTATGAAACAACGCATCTGATATGACATTAGTAAATATTTCTTTAGGCACGGTGGTCAGGGTATGCAAGAGATTCATGATTTTATTTTGAGTTATCAATCAGAACATTAATCTTACACTAATACTAATTAAACACTTATATTTACAAATCGAGGAAACATATTGAATGGGTAACGAATAAATAAAACGTAACTGCAGACATATAGTTTGAAATTATTTATTGAAACATTTTAATAAATTATTTACTAATAATATTTGATAATATTTAAATTGAGTAACGGAATTTTCCGATACTTTTATTCAAGAAATGCATTTATTTATTTAGTAGCATTTATGTGAAATCATTTTATCAATAATACTTTTTATTTAAGATCTCAGTAGTGGTATTTCCAATACTGTTCATGTTTACAAAGAGGAATATATTTATTTGATGACGTAATCTAGCTACCTAAAATTCTTGAGCAAGTATTTCTAAGGCAAGCCTTTAGAGATTTATTACTTTTGCAATGCAAGAGTCTAAAATAAGATTTATAATAGTGGCGGACATATATTTATTTAATTAAAAATATTCATTAATAACCAAGGGCTAACATTTATTTGAGAGTGAATTATGAAGATAATGCAGGGACGGAGTGATACATAGAATAATAAAGTTAGTTAAAGAAACACGTGGTATGTTTTAGAAAGGCGATATGGAATGGCAGTATATTGAAACTGCAAAGCCATGAATGACTTTATAAGAATGACGGGCTGGCATTTGCCATTGGCCCAAAGAGATAAGCTGTCACATAAGCATAACCAGGGACAAGCGGTTCGTGCCGCGATTGTGTTGCTGGCTGCATGACTTTCGTCAAGCCCTACGGGAGCATTTATTATGTCCGCTTGTGTAGGATGACTAAGGTTATTTTCAACCCTATTGAATCTGGAATATTCAAGGCTTGGAATGGGTCATCGCGTCTCTAAAATGTAACATGTATAATGTATAGACGATTCTGGTAAGATTTAAATATTTTCTAACTCGGCCTACATTATCAACATTTAATAAAGAACGTTGGCGACTCTCAAAGAAATGCAAGTTTATGGAATTATTAATTAAGATTTAATAAATCTAAAATATATATAAACTGGGTGATTATTACAACTAATATGCCAGCCATTTGCTAGGTAGTAGACCCCTGCATTACAATAAATGAAGCATTGAATGCGTGTCGATTTATATGAAAATTAAGTTATTTATGAAAGTAAATATTAATGAAAATTTGACACGCATCCACTGTTTCAAGCGATCATAGATTTAAACTTAGAAAATTATGAGCATGTGATAATTATATAATAAAATGTAGATTTTAGAAATACATACCCAAGAAAGTTAGAGTTAGGCAGGCTAGATTACTAAAGAACTTATATAAAAAAAATTTAATAATTAATTTTAGTTTTACAAATGAGAATTTACAGTTTATAAGTTAGATAAAGAATGAATAAGCTATAGCAGGATATTAGTAGAGTACTCTAGAGAATTTGGACACAGGTACCTGTTTATGAGAAGTTTTCCGATTCTGTGATCAGTAGCAAATTGTTCATGATTCTAGCATTAGCAGTTCTTTACAGCATTTGGATGATTCGTGCAATTTAACAGCAACAGCTTTCAAATTATTTTAGGAAGCAGTCTTCATGGTTGAATTTATGAAGGGCAATGGAAGGTTTGGCATCCGATAGGCCATCTCCCGGGTGGAGAATAGTCTGGGCGCTTTTACTTGATCATACCGTGGCAGGAAAAATTTATTTAATATCTTGGAGACTCTCCTGATCGAGAGCAGAGCTAAAGTTAAAGTGAAATTTTTTATCAAGTCTAAGATGGCCTCTTTTCTTAGATCTTATCTTTCACATTTTTGTCATAGTTTATTTTTGGATTCCACTTAATCTGCCCTGAGGATAATCAATGCTTTTTTTGTTAATTCTAATTATAGAGAAATCTGCCTTTCTATTGTTTACATTTACATTTTACATTTAATTTTTATAATTACATTTTAGGGAATTTTCCTTTTTAATTAATCTATTATCTCTCACCGACTGATTCTTTTTAAAATTTCAAAGATGAAAAGGGAACATACGGTTATTTTTACTTTTAATTAAATATTACAATACATTTCTAAAATTATTACTAAATGAAATTTAAACAAAGCAATAACTAACGAATTTTACAATTCAAAATAAATGATTAAAATTATATATTTTTATATAACTAAAAGAAGAAATGTAAATTATATTATTTATCTTTATTTATTGCCTTAAATTTGAGATCGAAATGTGTGCGTGTTTATGGTGAATTCTACATATATCTATACATTTTTAATATGGCTACACACACAATTTGATACCAAAAAGTTTAAATTTGGGTAGGATAGACCGGTGAGTGAGAGACGATAGAAAAAGTGAAACTTAAGATTGGAATACGAATCTTACTGTTTCATTTCCCTGTACTTCCCGTGAACAATTAAGGAAGAACAAAGGAGGCAAGGAAAAGAAAAAAAAATTTTTTTTTTTTTTTGCTACATCACATAATTCAAATACGAAAAAAAAATTTTTTTTTTTTTTTTACAGATATATAGAAATATAGAAAGCAGAGATTACATGAAGCAACGAATAATTTATATACCCGGATCTAGAATTTATAGTTTAATATAAAATGGCCTAATTTGACCGTGTCTGGTTAAAATCTAGTAATATTAGTTAAACTGATTATATATATATATATAAATTCTTAGAGTAAGATTAGTTAATATAATATATAAAAAAAAAATTCTTAAGAGTAATAGTAATTAAAACAATAATATATATAACAAAATTTCTATCTAAAACCTTATTTAACCAATGTAAATTCCATTCAACCAAATTTATTTTACCAAATTCGTTTTAATATTCTCATATACGTTTAATAACCATCCTAAGAGTCTAAAATATTTTTACAAACCCGGGTCAGGTGGTTAATATCGATCTCTCGTCATCGATGACTGCGGCCTTGGGTTTTCTAATTTTTGCCTTCTATCAGGTGGTTCTTTGACTCAATGTTTAAAATCCAATGTAGTAAGAAATTCATTCATTTTTGCTATGTCTTTTATTTGACTGCCTGTCATTAATGGTTGGATGGTTAGCGGCATGTTACATCGGATAGTTCTATATTTCCATTTCCCCATATTCCACCAGTCTTTAGACGAGCCTTGTAGATGGTAACTGGCCATAGCTATCCGTAAATTTGGTCCTTTCTTATATAATTGGGAAAACTTTTGTAAGCTCTCTAAGTGGGTTTGAGGGTTTTCCTCTATCTTTCCTTTAATAAAGACTTTAATGTGGATCCTCTTTGCTAAGTAGCTCTGGTGTCCATTGTCCATTTTCATGATTTCTTCCATGACCTTTGGTCCTTCTAGATTTTCATTCCCATCTATGCTCATCTCCTTTTTACTGCTGTCACTCAACGGTTCTTGTGGGCCTTCATCTGCTGGAATGAGGTCTCTTTGCTCTTCATACTTATTTACATTTATTACCCTATCTGTCTGCTCTTCTATGATCATAGGTTCGTCAGATCTTTCTAACTTCCTTTCATTTTCCATATCTTTAATTTCTTCTTCCTTTTTACTAACTTCGGATATGCTTGTTTCCTCTTCAATGCTGACTTCATTCACTGGTTCTTGTGGGCCTTTATTTGTTGGAATGAGGTCTCTTTGCTCTTCACACTTATCTACATTTATTATACTATCTGTCTGTTCTTCTATTATAATAGGTTCGTCAGATCTTGCTAACTTCCTTTCATTTTCCAAATCTTTAGCCTCTTCCTTTTGATTGGCTTGGGTTATTCTATATTCCTCTGCTATCATTCCTAACTCTCTCAAGACAGATTTTTGAATTTCCTGATACTTCTTAGCTCTTATCTTTTCTTCCTGTATCTTTTTTGATTCTTCATCTCTTCTTCTCGCTTCCTCCTCATAAATTTTCCTCATTTGTTTCCTATTCTGTCGAAATATTTCACGTAACTTTAAACTAAAATCCATTGACCCTCCAAATGCTTTAGATAAATCTACCTGTTCTATACTAACATTTTCTGCTTCCATTTTCTTATTATTTATTTATTTTATATTACTAGCATTAGACTATTCCCCACTGGTATATTAGTTCTATCACACTCTTTCACTGCCCTCACCTACTCTACATTGCCCTATCTCTATATTGCTGCATTTAACATATATATTGTAATGAACTACTGCCAACACATATAATAAGCCACTGCTGTCTATAATATATATAATGGTGCTTTAATAAAATATTTACTGCCACTTGCTTTCTCATTTAGCGCCTGATTACTTTTTTTTTGACATATATATATAAAAAAAATATTTCATTAGATCCGAGTATTTTCATTCCTTCTTAAATTATACACACATCCCTGCTTTTCTTAACTTTGTTATTATGTTTACCATCCTTTCATTCACTTGACCCACATTATTTCCTCGATTTATTATTTTCATTATTTTTATCAAAAAAAAAACAAACTCGTGTATATAGAATAATTAGCCAACTCGAGTAACGAACGCTAAAAGAAATTTATATGCATTATATTTTGCTCAGGGATATGGGTATTGTATCGAAGCCTCCACGTTATTGGTGCCAAATGCTAAAAAAAAATTATACTATGTAACAGTCAGAAAACGTGTGATTAGTTAACATAGTGCAGAATTCGACCACCACACAGAACGGCAGCACCATCGAGGTAACGAAGCCACCCATAGTACTGAATTTGAACATAGTTTATCGGTTCCATGATACAATCTATGAAACAACGCATCTGATGCGACATTAGTAAATATTTCTTTAGGCATGGTGGTCAGGGTATGCAAGAGATTCATGATTTTATTTCGAGTTAGCCAATCAGAACATTAATCTTACACTAATACTAATTAAACACTTATATTTACAAATTGAGGAAACATATTGAATGGGTAATGAATAAATAAAATGTAACTGCAGATGTATAGTTTGAAATTATTTATTGAAACATTTTAATAAATTATTTACTAATAATATTTGATAATATTTAAATTGAGTAACGGAATTTTCCGATACTTTTATTCAAGAAATGCATTTATTTATTTAGTAACATTTATGTGAAATCATTTTATCAATAATACTTTTTATTTAAGATCTCAGTAGCGGTATTTCCGATACTGTTCATGTTTACAAAGAGGAATACATTTATTTGATGACGTAATCTAGCTACCTAAAATTCTTGAGCAAGTATTTCTAAGGCATACCTTTAGGGATTTATTACTTTTGCAATGCAAGAGTCTAAAATAAGATTTATAATAGTAGTGGCGGACATATATTTATTTAATTAAAAATATTCATTAATAACCAAGGGCTAACATTTATCTGAGAGTGAATTATGAAGATAATGCAGGGACAGAGTGATACATAGAATAATAAAGTTAGTTAAAGAAACACATGGTACGTTTTAGAAAAGCGATATGGAATGGCAGTATATTGAAACTGCAAAGCCGTGAATGAGTTTATAAGAACGATGGGCTGGCATCTGCCATCGGCCCAAAGAGGTAAGCTGTCACATAAGCATAACAGGGACAAGCGGTTCATTCCGCGATTGTGTTGCTGGCTGCGTGACTTTTGTCAAGCCCTAAGGGAGCAGTTATTATGTCCGCTTGTGTAGGATGACTAAGGTTAATTTCAACCCTATTGAATCTGGAATATTCAAGGCTTGGAATGGGTCATCGCCTCTCTAAAATGTAACACATGTATAATGTATAGACGATTCTGGTAAGATTTAAATATATTTTCTAACTCGGCCTACATTATCAACATTTAATAAAGAACGTTGGCGACTCTCAAAGAAATGCAATTTTATGGAATTATTAATTAAGATTTAATAAATCTAAAATATATATAAACTGGGTGATTATTACAACTAATATGCCAGCCATTTGCTAAGTAGTAGACCCCTGCATTACAATAAATGAAGCATTGAATGCGTGTCGATTTATATGAAAATTAAGTTATTTATGAAAGTAAATATTAATGAAAATTTGACATGCATCCACTGTTTCAAGCGATCATAGATTTAAACTTAGAAAATTATGAGCATGCGATAATTATATAATAAAATGTAGATTTTAGAAATACACACCCAAGAAAGTTAGAGTTAGGCAGGCTAGACTATTAAAGAACTTATATAAAAAAAATTTAATAATTAATTTTAGTTTTACAAATGAGAATTTACAGTTTATAAGTTAGATAAAGAATGAATAAGCTATAGCAGGATATTAGTAGTGTACTCTAGAGAATTTGGACACAGGTACCTGTTTATGAGAAGTTTTCCGATTCTGTGATCAGTAGCAAATTGTTCATGATTCTAGCATTAGCAGTTCTTTACAGCATTTGAATGATTCATGCAATTTAACAGCAACAGCTTTCAAATTATTTTAGGCAGCAGTCTTCGTGGTTGAATTTATGAAGAGCAATGGAAGGTTTGGCATCCGATAGGCCATCTCCCGGGCGGAGAATAGTCTGGGCGCTTTTACTCGATCATACCGTGGCAGGAAAAATTTATTTAATATCTTGGAGACTCTCCTGATTGAGAGCAGAGCTAAAGTTAAAGTGAAAATTTTTAGCAAGTATAAGATGGCCTCTTTTCTTAGATCTTATCTTTCACATTTTTGTCATAGTTTATTTTTGGATTCCACTTAATCTGCCCTGAGGATAATCAATGCTTTTTTTGTTAATTCTAATTATAGAGAAATCTGTCTTTCTATTGTTTACATTTACATTTTACATTTAATTTTTATAATTACATTTTAGGGAATTTTTCTTTTTAATTAATCTATTATCTCTCACCGACCAATTCTTTTTAAAATTTCAAAGACAAAAAGGGAACATACAGTTATTTTTACTTTTAATTAAATATTACAATCCATTTCTAAAATTATTACTAAATGAAATTTAAACACAGCAATAACTAACGAATTTTACAATTCAAAATAAATGATTAAAATTATATATTTTTATATAACTAAAAGAAGAAATGTAAATTATATTATTTATCTTTATTTATTGCCTTAAATTTGAGATCGAAATGTGTGCATGTTTATGTTGAATTCTACATATATCTATACATTTTTAATATTGCTACACACACAATTCGATACCAAAAAGTTTAAATTTGGGTAGGATAGACCGGTGAGTGAGAGACGATAGAAAAAGTGAAACTTAAGATTGGAATACGAATCTTACTGTTTCAAAGAGTAGGTACTAGATAGAAATTTTATGCAAAAAAACTTCTTACATCCATTGATTACTATGGCTCACACTGAATGGCAATATTATATATCCAGTTTGTCATTGTTTTGTACAGTGTAGTTCTGGAACTCAAGGTCCATGGATCAAAATCCACATACATTACTCCCAGTGCTATCAATTTCTAAACAATGAACTACTTGATACTTTTTATATTTCATTCTGAACAACTTTAAGAGTATTCCCATATGCACAATTTTTCTACCTATTCTATCACAAGCCTTTTCAATGTTTAAAACTCTAATAGATAATGATTTCTTTACAGTATAAAACATTTTAATCAGCTGAGATGCAATAAATGAATGATCATCTATTCTTCTCCCTGTATGGAATCCATTCTGAATCTTCTCTCAAAATTCACTCTTTCCTACTAAAATCCTGCTCTCTTCATTAAAATATATGTAAATAATTATGAACTATGGAAGTTATTGCTATTAAGTTTATAACTAGTTAGCAAACTAAAAATTTTTCTTTTTTATTTATATTCTCTTTTCTCTCACCCAAAATCATCTAGAATTTTGTTATCAATTATAATTTAATTAAAACTTTTTATTTCTGAACTAAGCTTGCATATCTTCTGATACTTACTACCATTTCAGCTGCCATACTGGCTAATCATCTTATTTTTCATTTATCAATCTGTCTATGCTCTATTCAATTCTGCACCCATTTTTTTATAAATTAAGATCTCTAATGAATCATATTCTTTCAATATTTTTTTTTTCATTTAATGACTTTATTATAAGTTCGTAAACTATTTTTCCAAATTCTTTCTTATCTTCATACTTGTTTCCCTTTGCATTTAATCTTATAACATCCTTTACTTTTTTCTATATATATTTCAAAAAAAGTTAATGATTCTCCATTTCTGCATTGTTAATTTCTTTCAATTAGATTCCTATTAAATTTACTCTAATTCCATCTTAATTATATTGTATTTTTTCCCTTTTATTCCTATCTAACTTTTACCTTCTTTTCTTCTATTTGCTTCTTAACAATGTTTTTATAATCAAAGTCTTCCTTTTTTTCTTTTATATTTTCTAATGTTTTCTTTTCCATTTTCTTTAATTAATTTTATTACTTCTATATAAACATTCCTTTGCAATCTTCTTCAATATATCTATCCACTCTTCATAATTTTTAAAATCATTATCTGTCATAGCTGTTTCCAATATACAATTAAATCTATTGAGTTAATTTTGTATCATTAATATTTTTTCATACATTTCTTTCAATCTTTCTATACCCTTATTTCTGCTAACATAAAATTATGAGGACTATTCTGTCCTTTATTTTTCTCATTAAACATTTAAATTCTTTTTATTTTTTCTAACTCCTGTTTACCTACAAAAAAATAATCAATATATACTTCAAATTCTGCTTGTTATATAATCTCCCATTATATACTTTATTCAAATTTCAATCTATTTTTATGCATTCTTTTTAATAATATATCTTTAATACTCTCTAATCTATCGATTTCACCAATATGATTTTTCATATCACCTACAATCAATATTTTACAGTTATTTGTTCTAAATAATTATTCTCAAATGATCTTAAAAACGCTGCGTTTACAGTAGCTAAATATATTTTTCATCCAGTTTGTCTAACGACATAGTTCTTTACAATTTCTTAATAAGATGTCTTTTTTATAATAATCCCGCACCATTCTTTTCTTTAACCGATCATAAAATTTATATCAATAAGTCACCTAATGTTTTATTATTTAAATAATCTCGCCATCTAGTAATACTACGAAATACTAATTTAAAAAATTCATTTCATATGCGCTTACAAATAAGCATTATATAATAGATAGAACCCAATTTCGGATAAAAAAAAAGAGGGGGGTAGATCTATGTCCTCGTTGTCATTTAGATTTTTGTTGGTCTTAAGCCAAGATCGATTGCTAGCCTTCTACGCTTTTAAATAAAAAGTAATACAAACAAGCATATACAAATAGATAATATGTTTAAGAGTATTAATATATTTAATTATAAAAATAACAAAATATCTATCTATTATATAATATTTAAATACAGATATACTTTATATTCCTGGAATTTAGATATAATTATGGAGGATTTGAACCCAGATTTTCAAGCTATCTTCCGCTATCCAATCTATCTCATAAAACTAATATATATATAACTATCAAAGCATCAGATGATCACCATTCTTTATGCTTACACAAGCTGTTTTTTACAGAGGCAAAATTCCCCATAGGCACTAGATAGAGATTTTATGCACAAATCTTCCTCCATCCATTGATTACTCTGGCTTGCATTGAGTGATATATATATTAGCAATTAGGTAAAAAATTATATCCAGTAATTTTACAAGTTAACCAATTTCCTAGATTTAATTAATGATTAAATTGGGAGAATAAATTTTTCATTAGTAAATAAAAAAACTTCCAGTCATAAATATTTTGCTAACTTTAAATTTTCTAAATTAATTAAAATGATATGAATAAATAAAATAAAAAATCTATAATCGTCTAATTAATTATTTCTTGCCAATCAATTCACGAGAGAAAAGAAAATAAGAGTCTGACATCAAACTTAAGATTTATAGATTAAATTTGTTTTGTTTTGTTTTTTAAAGTATGAAGATAACCACAAAACATTCTTATAATAATGTTTTTTTGTATCTTGTCATTTTATAAGGGATTGAGATAAGAATTCATTAAGACCTTATAAACACACTAATAATTAGATTACATGTGAAACTAGGAAATTTAACATTTTATAGCAATTTTGCAAGAAATATTTCATGGACTGAAATGGGAAGATAAGGATGTAAAAGAAAGTGGAGATTATTTAAATCATCTAGATTTTGCATATGGTGTAATTGTTTGCTCAATGCTTTAGAACTTCAGGAAATGTTTCAAGAGTCATCAAATAAAAGTCAAAAGGTAGGACTAAAGGTAAATGATAAAAAGACAAAAGTAATGTTCAATGAATTTTTTCAAAAGAAAAAAGATTGGTAATAAACAACTACAATTACCTTGGAGTCAGATTAATAATTCACATGGAAAGATATGGATAAAATCAATCTCAGAATTAAACTTGGGTGAATTGCTTTTAGGAGAAATAACAATTTTAAAAGGAAATATGCTTATATATTTGAAAAGAAAACTTTTTAATAAATGTGTTACCAGTTCTTATTTATGGATCTGAGATTTGAATATTTAAAACAAGACCAATACAGAGATGTCATGCCACTCAGTGAAATATAAAGAGACATATGTTAGGATTAACAAAAACAGAGTGAAAATAAAATATATGGGTGAGAGAATAAACAGGTATTATTAACATCGTTGATATAGAAAATGGACAGTTGAAATCTTAAACAGGATTCCACAAGATTGTAAAAACGTAGAAAGACCACATGTAAATTGTATGGATGAAATGTTCTGGGATGATGTGGACAAGAGAGGCTGATATATAAATGGGGATATATATTAGTGCTTTTGGTCATCCAAAGATGATCAATCATCATCCTGATTGGCAAAAAAAAATACTCTTTAAATCCAATGCACTACATTTTATTTTAGTTTAGTCTTATTAGAAGTGAAGTTTATAGTTGGCCAGTACAAATGCCAGAGCATTGATGATGATCAGCATGTTTTAATGTCCCAGCATTATTGTTTTTCTGATTTTTTATTATTATGTATCATTAGTACTTAAGTAGTGCATCCATATGTTTAAATAATTGCCCAAACTGGGAATGGTTCAAGAGCTAGCCTGGTTTCCAGAAGACCTATTTCCAATCCAGTCACAAGATGGACTATTGATTTTATTTTGATTTAGTGTACTGATGTATTTTGATTGATCATTCATGATAATGAATGGTTATTACTTGGGGTGTTACGCATACTTACTTTGACTTATTATAATGCTGGTTGATGTATAATTATTCTTTTAGTCACATTGAGGAGTAGCTGGCTGATCTCTGAGATCTTTAATCTCGTGCTCTTTTTAATATATAAAATTATTTAAATATTTTTGTGATATTAAACATTCCTTTACTTTGATATCTTCTATTTAATAATATCTTACTTTAATAATTAATTTGATTTTTCATTTTAAATTGACTAGGAGTGATGATGAATTTGCCATCACCCCGGTTCCACCTCCATACCCCCATCCCATTACAATATAAAACACGAATGCATGAATGTTAACCATAATTAATAGAGTGAATAAAACATCAATATTATTAATACACATAAAAACATAATGGATGAAATTAATCTTAAAAATTAAAGTTGAATCTTAGAGGGCTTTCGGTAAAAATAACTTAATATTAAAAAAGAAATATATCTAAGTGTTTGAAAAGAAACATTTTTATAAGATGTATTTTACCAATTCTTATATAGTGATCTGAGAAAAGGATACTTAACAGAAGAACAATAATAATGTCAGATCATTCATTGAAGTATAGAAAGATATGTGTTGAGAGTAACAAGAAGAGATGACATTCAAAAAATTAAGAAGCTGAAATGCAACTGGAATAAAGAAAATAATAAGACATCTGATGTCTTAAATGGAATTCCAAGACATTGTAAAAGACCTAGAAAAAAAAACATATAAAATGGATGCATGAAATAAAGAAAATTGTTGAAATGGTGCAGAGAAAAGAAGCTATGGATTGGAAAAATTGGTTTGAATTTGGATAGGCCTTTATTCTGCAGTGGATCAGTACTGGTTAAAAATGATGATAATTATGGTGGTGAAATAAGTGAATAAAATTGATGATAGGTCTATCATCGGAAATCAATTAATAAATTATTCTAGGACAATTTCTCAAGAGACTGCGCATTGTTCATGCATAAAAGTAACAGGCTGATATTTTTATTTTACTTTTATTAACTTGAAATTGACTCCCGAACCTTTTACTCCAAAATTAATCATTCTTACCACTACACTAAATTGTGCTTCACTTGTGAATTGTTTTAGGGGATGAAATAACTGGAAAAGTTGGAGTGAGCAGATAATAATGAAGAAGCTGGCACTGAAGAGAGATTTCATTAAAACTACACAGGAGCACATCTTTTGATGTAAAATTAATTTATTTATTTTGTGGGTGGAATTTTTTTTTAGTAATAAAATACAATAAAGGAACTTGCAGAGATTCCAACTATGAATTATATTCCTAAGTGATGCCATTAGTCTTCCTTCTACCAGAGTACACACAGATTTGACAGCAATCAATTATCTAGTTCCTGATTTGTTTAATGTTCATAGAGAGCATAAGTCAATAATTACAAATTCTATCTATGAGTCTAATAACCAGAGATTATCCTGTTCCAGTAATGTTTTAAAAAATCAAATCCAGCTAGCATTTGCTGTTGGATCTAAAAAAAAGAAATCCTCAACAGATGTTGACTTTTTATGCCATATTTCTTCATTTGTAGATTTGGTTGAGTATCCAAAAAGGGGATATTGATTTGAGATGAGTCTTGAATGGAAAAACTATGTTTAAGTTATACATTTTATACGAAGCAATTTATAATGTCTAATAAAGTAATATGTCAAAAAATATTAAACTGATGCAAAGAGGCAGGCTTAAGGGTACCAGTAATATTTCTCATGGTAATATCTAGAAATGTAATGTCGCACATGAGAGTACAACCTTTGGCAGCAAAACATGTGAATGCTAAAGAAGCCATCTGTAAAACTGAAATTCATATTTTATCTTTAAAACTGCTTTGATAGCTGAAAACTGATTGAATCAATTATATTAGAGAGATATCAAGATAAAGCTAATCAAACTACAATATATTTATATCCAGAGAGAAAAATTATCTAATATAAAACAATATGTTGGCTTTAATTTCATTTAATTGAAATCATTTTCAGTACTCGTGCATTTTACTGTCTACCAAATTTGGCAGCCATTGTTTTTAGAAATATACTGTTTCAGGGGCATAGAACCTTTTCCAATTTTTTAACTAAATAGGTGCATAATTTTACTGTTCTGGTAGCCTTTAATACTTTATCTCTTTTTATTTAAAAAATCAGAGATAAGACTAATATAATACTTAATTCCTATACATAATTTTTTTTTTTTTCCACTGGTTTTAATAAAGTTCTATAGAGATACTAGAAGGAAATATGCCTATGTGTTTGAAAAGGAAGGTTTTTAATAAATGTGTTTTACTAGTTTTTACTTATGGATCTGAGACTTGGACACTTAATAGAAGAGCTATACAGAGACTTCAGACCACTCAAAGAAGTATGGAAAAATGCATGTTGGGGAATAACAAGAAGAGATCAAAAACACAATATATGGGTAAGAGAATAAACAGGTGTTACTGACTTCATTGAAAAAATTAAAAGACTGAAGTGGCATTGGGCTGGACATATTGCTAGAAGAGATAATAGACAGACAATTGAAATCTTAAACTGGATTCCAAGAGATTGCACAGGACCCAGAAAGAGACCACATATGAGATGGGTGGATGAAATAAGAAAGTGTGCAGGGGTGATGTGGAGAAGAGAAGCTAAAATTGGAGAAGATGGTATGAACTTGGAGAGACCTTCATCCTGCAATGGATTGATAATGGTTGATGATGATGATAGAGATTATAAAATATCACTATCCTAAAGAGAAGAATATAGCTTCTCATTTTTTACAAATCTTTGCAAAACAGTTTTTTTACCATCTTTATTTTTCCAAATTAGTTTCTCTCATAATTAAAGTTTTGTAAATATTTCTTAAATATCTCAATACTGGCTGTATTAACTTCATGAAATTTTCATATTCTTTAACCTATAGTAATTACGCAAAAATCTTTTATTATTATTTTTCAAAGGAATTTAGGTACTTGTTGGTTAGCCAGGACATAGCTAAGATTAATTAGTATAATTCTAGGCAATAAAATTCATTATATACGTCACATTAATGTAATAATTATATAAATATTTTTTTAAAAAATTGCACTTACTATCAGATTTCTGTCTAATAATTAATTTACTAATAAAAAAAATAAACTTGCATTTAATTGTTTATGACACTTTTGTCTTTCAATTATTTCTAAGAAATCAATTTTTTTTAAAAAATGAGCCCCCTCCCTCCATCTTTTCTCGTTCTTCTATAAATTTTAATAAAAAGTTGTAAGGCAAAAAAAATTGTTTTTAAATTTAAATGAAAATGAGAAAAAGTGAAAGGAAAGGGTTAAGTTTTAAAGTTTTTTTTTAAAAAAAGTTTGTTTTCCTGTTAATTATTGAAAGACAAAAATGTCATAAGCAATTAAATGTCAATTTATGTATTTTTTATTAATAAATTAATTATTAGACAGGATTATATGTTTTTAAAAAATCTGATAGTAAGTATAATTTTTAAAAAATTATATGTAATTATTGCATTAATCACCCTTGGTATCCGGGCTAATCCGTAAATTTATAACGCAATCAAAGATTACATCACACGAAATTACAACAATGAGGTTACATATAAGTGTTTATATACGAATGTTTACATACAAATACATTTGGCTACACACAAATGGTTACATCAATAAATTAATACCGATTATATGATTATATAATATCGTCTTTTTTTTTTTCAAAGGTATTTATTTATTGATTTTAAAAAAAAGGTACAAATATAACAGAGTAAACAAAAAAAATTATATTAAAATTACAAATGTATACACATGATTACTCATCAAATCAATTGTGACCCATCAAATAATTAGGTCTAATTGATTTTGCAGTATTAAAAAATGATATGGCTTTTTATTGCGATCAGGTTAGATCACCAAAGATAAAGTAAAATGAAAGACATTGTAATGGGGCAAGTTTTCTGCAGCTTTCCCTATTAATTTTCTAAAACGTGCTACGGTGCCTTTATAAAATAAAAATGTAATTAGTAAAAGTCAAGCAGAAAATGTCACTTTAATTTATTTTTTATATATCACAGAAATAATAACCTTAACGTTAATAAACGCTCCAAAGCATTTATTTATTTTTGAATTAATGATTCTTTCAGACTGGAAAGGAAATAAGAATTGATCATTAATTACTCACGATATATATATAATTCGGTCTCATTGTTTACCTGTTTTAATCTATTGTTATTTCCGAGTATACACTGAATATTTCTACAACTTCCAAAAGCTTATATTTTACTTCTAACAAATGCTTTTATTTTATTTATTGCAGTATTCAAGGTCAAGGTATAAACATATATAATGTATAATGAATATGTAAATAATAATAATTGTATAATAATAAGAGTACAATAATGTAGAATAAAACTGATAACTGTAATGTATAATGAATATGTAAAATAAGAAGTAATAATTGCATAATATATAATGAATATGTAAAATAAGAATAACTGTATAGCAATTATGTATAAAGATTGTGTAAAATTACAATGTTGTTAAATCATAGAAAGCCCAGCTGACCTTATAGGGTCAGAAAACTGTGTAAAATACCATATATGGTGAGAAATGTAAAAACACTGTGTGTATGTGAAAACGTATGTGAAAACACCATATATGGTTAGGAATGTAAAAGACTCCAGAAGTCTTGAGGGGTATATAAATCCCCATAACCTGATCTAATTGTTCTGAGTTTTAATTATAAGTCAGAGACCCCTGCCTCTGTAAGTCCAAAAGCAGGACTAGGGTATTATATGCAGGTCATCACGACCTTTTATTATTATTTTATTATGCCTTATAATAGGCAATATAATATAGTCAAAATTATTCATATTAAACTATAATCTTACTATCTCAATTCTGCCTTTGTCCATTTATTTACTTGCTGGTTATAAGTCACAGCAAATTGGCGCAGTCGAAACAGGAATCGAATCTGAAAGAAAGTGGCGGTCAATACCGGAAAGGAACTACAGAAAAAATTTGCTCCGTCATCATAGGATCGAATCTGTAAATAATTGCCTAAACAGCAAGCTGAGACAAAATGTAAGTGGATTTGAATCAACAAAGAAATGGCAAGCATATTACAAGTTAGTATATGCGAGTTTAATTTAGAAAAACTGAGTGACTAGCCACTGTATGTTCAGAGGATCAAAAACTACTTTATACTAAATAGTATTACCAAGAATACTGTAAAAGTAGCCTCATTACTTTGCTTCACGGGCCAGAGGGTAATCGAAATAGCGAACAAACTATGTAGAAATTTTCCGGAGACGCAGAAATACGATGAACTCGTAACACAGCTAAATGAATATTTCAATCCCCAGCCATCCAAGTTTATTGCTCAATTGCACTTTAGAGGCAGAAGGCAAAGAAAGAATGAGAAAATAAAAGAATATGACATTGGTTTAAGAGAGATGGTAAAACCATGCCTTTACAGTAAATATTTAAAGGAAGCTCTTCTAGAACAGCTATTATATGAAATAATTGATGACCAGTTTAGGCATATCTTATTATCAATAAAAGATCTAACTTGCGAAGAAGCTATAAGATGTGGAACAGCTTACGAATAGCTGCTTAACCAAGTGAGAGAGTTCAAAAGTTTCACGAGACCAGAACCACTTCAAACTACAATTTTTAAAACGTTTGGAGTTAAATCCAAAACAGATAAACAAATTAAATGTTTCCAATGTGGAAAAATTGGGCACAAAGCCCATGATTGCAGTTTAACAGAAAATGAAAGTTATCGGAAAATAACCGAGTATCCCGAAAGATGGCACCACCATACAAAGCCAAACAGAGAATTTCTGTGTGAAGCAATGGAAAGTAGCTACATAAAATGTGCTACTATAGATGAATCTGATCAAATTATGATAAATGTAAAACTAATCGGCAAGCCAATAACCATGGAAATTGATAGCGGAGCAGGGAAATCGCTGATAAAGAGTAAAGATTGGGAAAGACTAATCCAAAATTTAAAATTCCCTCCAAGGGTAGAGAACACTCAACTCAAGACCTGGGATGCTAATAAAAATCCCATAAGGATATTAGGAGTTGCAAATGTAAAGGTAGAAACAACGAAAACTAAAAAAATACTACCAATATATATCGTGAATGGAGACATTAACCCGATCATAGGCTGGGAGTGGTTTGTGCCCCTAGGTATAAAAATATGTGTTATAAAAAAATTGACATAGAATCACAAGTCAAAAATAATTATCCCAGCTTGTTCAAAAAAGAACCTGCAAAACTAAAAACCTCGCCTGTAGAGATAGAGTTAAGAGACAGAGAAAAACCTATTGTAACAAAACCTCGGAAAGTACCTATAGCACAGAAAAAACTGGTGCATTGAAACCACCATCAACAAACAGCAAATTGGCGAAGCACAGCGAGGACTGCCAGCAACCGTCTCAACTCAAAGACTATGTTAGGTGAAAAATCATACTTCTGGAGTGGTGGAGGAGTGCAGCATTCAAGGTCAAGGTATAAATATATAATGTATAATGAATATGTAAATAATAATTGTATAATAATAAGAGTATGTAAAATAATAATAACAATTGTATAATAATAAGAGTACAATAATGTAGAATAAAACTGATAACTGTAATGTATAATGAATATGTAAAATAAGAAGTAATAATTGCATAAAATATAATGAATATGTAAAATAAGAATAACTGTATAGCAATTATGTATAAAGATTGTGTAAAATTACAATGTTGTTAAATCATAGAAAGCCCAGCTGACCTTATAGGGTCAGAAAACTGTGTAAAATACTATATATGGTGAGAAATGTAAAAACACTGCATGTATGTGAAAACGTATGTGAAAACACCATATATGGTTAGGAATGTAAAAGACTCCAGAAGTCTTGAGGGGTACATAAACCCCCATAACCTGATGTAATTGTTCTGAGTTTTAATTATAAGCCAGAGACTCCTGTCTCTGTAAGTCCAAAAACAGGACTAGGGTATTATATGCAGGTCACCACGACCTTTTATTATTTTATTATGCCTTATAATAGGCAATGTATATAGTTAAAATTATTCATATTAAACTATAATCTTATTATCTCAATTCTACCTTTGTCCATTTATTTACTTGCTGGTCATAAGTCACAGCATTTATATTAATCAAAAAGTATTTTTTTAAAAAAATTCAATAATAAGAATAGCATAGTAAATAATATATTTTTAAATAGATTTGGATTCATAATTTTTATTAGTCATTCATTATCCAATAATGAATATTTCTGTAGTGCAATTTTCATTGTGCCACTCTCACACAAGGTACAGATTCATTTCAATCCACTTTTAACACCTTGTGGAAGGATGTATCGCTTGATAAAATCAGAACTTACTTTTAATAGTTTGAAATTATTAGATGGAAGTCAAACTCTGATAATGCGATATTACTTTAAATATTATAAATCTTTGTGCACTCACATGTCAGTTAGAGTTTAAAAAACTTAAATGAATCACTTACGTTTAGAGTGCATTTCTATAAATACACCAACTTTCACAGACCATAATAAGGCACACAATAGACTCAAGCCCTGATTTAGCATGGCCAGTGAAAGCTGATGTATTTATAGAAATGCACTCTAAATTTAAGTGATTCACTTGAGTTTTTAACCTCTTACTGATGAGTGAGTGCGGTGCAGAGATTTATAATATTTAAAGTAATAGCACATTAGCGGTGTTCTACTTCAGATCTAATTAAGGTTTTCAACACTTTATAATAATAGATTTTAATTGTTTGGTGTATTTAATTGTTCTCTATCTTTTAACATTTCTACAAGCTTCTGGACAAGTTGACTTCTTTTCGTTATCTCATTCCATTACATTTGGTTTAATATACATAATCTTTAAGATTTTATTTTCTATTGATGGTAGTTATAAACAGGCTTGATTATTTAAAAATAACTATATAAAAAACTCTGTGTTAATAAGGATACCAATATAATACTTTACCAACTGTTATGAAATATGTAAACTTTTATTGGATACATATATATTGCAACAATCTTTACAATGGTTCCATTACTTGTCCATGTCTTATATGTTTAAATGGTATTTTTGGAAGACAAACATTTTTGAAATATAATGTATCTTTGGTCTTAGATATCACTTAGATTGCTATAAACTAATTAAAAATAATGTGGATGAAATATGTCATTCCAATTTTATGGGTGAATATTGCATTCACCATTTATGTTTGATAGCTATTGTCTGGAGAATGTAGATCATTTCTTTCAGCTTACTGACAGTAGTTCTCTTACCCTATCTTCAAAAAGACTATTTATAGCCAGATCCTCATTCTTAATAAAAACATTTGGATTCAGTGAACATCATTTCCTATTGGCTCATTCTTGCCACTGCCTCTGCATTATCTATTTCCACATAGATTCATGATAATGAATGCTCCGTCCATCTAGATAAGATGGAATCAGGACTAATCCATTATTTGAAGGCAAGATGAGATAAGACAGTCTGTAACATCTGATATAATCTAATAAGATTTTCATTTACTATTGCCTGGAGCTACAAACAATCTTGGATAGCTTTAAAAAAACTATGTCAATAAGAAATACCAATATTGTATAATATTTGAATATCCATTATAAAATATATAAACTTTAAACATCTTTTTTGAACTATATAAAATTTTATTTGATACATATATATTGAAACTATCTAATATGCCTTTATTCTATCACTTTGTATGTTTTGTATAATATTTTGTTATCCTTTAAATTATAATGACTTCATTTACTTATGCTTAGCCTCTATGTTCAAATGGTATTTTGGAAAGACAACAATTTTTGAAATGTAATGACAGTTATAATCTTAGATATCATTTAGACTGCTATAAATTAAGGCTGAGGATGAAATGTCATGTCATTTAGATTTTGTGAATATTGTATTTTATCTTTTAATCAAGAGTCTCATCTTTCTATGGATGATTTTATTATCTCCTCTTGATTGTTTTAATTTTTCTAATGATGCTTCAAATCCAATTTATATTTTTAATTCTACTTTTCCAAAGGCTAATAAATGTAATATAACATCTCCTACTGGTAATGATTTTTTTATTAACAATTCTGGTATCAAAGCTTTTTTCATTATTCATGTTGGAAATTAAATAGATTAGACAAATTTACTTGTGTCCTATTGGAGGCCTTTTTGAATATGCTATATGTAATGGTGTATCTTCAGATGACAGTAAGATTCTGGATGGCAAATTACTTATATCATGTAATGATGGTCTTATTATTGAGAATACAAATGAAACTGTCAATAAAAATGATATTAATATAAATACTTAAGATAATTGTAACAATAGTAGTAACATTGATCCAGCTAGTATTGAATATTTGAATAATAATATAGAAATGGAAAAACACAGGCTTTTATTAATAAGGATTCAATGATAGTGTAGTTCCTGATCCCTAAGTCAACTTGATGTTATTTGATTTATCTAAAGCTTTCAATAGAATAGATCATAAAATTTTACTACTAATAATAGACAAAATTGGTCTAGCAATCAATCTTTCACAACTTATAAATTATTTTCTAATTAATAGAAAGAATTATAATATTTACAGAAGCGAATCAATCTTTACACATGGACTGTTTTAATATAATTGACACACACTCATTCATAAACAAAGATTTCAAAGAACAAGTCTCTGACTGCATGTCAATTATATTAAAAACAGTGCATTATAAAGATTGATTTCCTTCTATATATAATAACAAATATGGTGCTGTATAAAAATAAATATTTATCAATGTATTTAGAAAGAATGATGTACATATTAATAGAGAATTTTCTTTTATGATTATTTATAAATATGGAATTCCTGAAGAAAGTATTTTATGTCTTATTCTGTTTGTAATTTAAAACTCTGACTTGATATTTGTTATAGATGAAAAAAGTATTTTATGTTATGCAGATAATATTAATATATTTTTAGAGATCCAACATGTAAATGATTATAAAGTATTACAAAATTATGTTAACACTTTTTGTAATCAGTATGTAACATGCAAGTAAATATTAAAAAATGTAATTTAGTACCTTATTCAATGAATACTATGATTATTAATGATCTATATCATATTGACAATAACAAAATTATTAGTTTTAAGCAAAAGATCTGGGACTTATTTTTATTAGTAAATTTACATTTAAAACAGGGAAAACTCTCCATGCAGTAGTGCCACTCAGTGCAAGCTAGAATAATCCGTGGATGCTAGGTTTGTGCATAAAATCCCTATCTAATGCCTACTGAACCAATATGCCCAGACTAGTTTCTAGCTTGTGGCTTTCATCAGTGAGGAGCTCTGGATCTGAGAGAACTGCACCCGGAGCTAGAAACTAGCTTGGGAATAATGGATGAGTAGGCACTAGATAGGGATTTTATGCACAAATCTTGTATCCATTGATTACTCTGGCTTGCACAGAGTGGCATTACTGTATGGGGAGTTTTTACTGTTTTAACAGCTTGGGCAAACATAAGAAATGGTGATCAGGTGATGTGAAATTTACATTTAATGATCATATCCAAATAGTAGGTAATAAATCTATTCATGTTATGGGTACGATATTAAGATCAAAAATTCAATATAAATTAGACACATATCTGTTATATATTAACACTTATAAATATGCCTGTTCTATATTATGAATATGTTATTTGGACCTTATATAATCCAATCAGTATTAAAAAATTACAAAAACTTTAAGACAAATATTTTAAACATATTTATAAATATTAACCTTATATAAAAAAAAGATATATGAGCTGTATAAAAAAAGATGGGTAACAGGTGCCATTTTTGTTTAAATTAGTGCATGGCAAAGAATCATTAGAATACTATAGATGACATGGCCTATTTTATTTAACTATTTTGAAACAATTATTTAATTTATCTTTGCATAGACTATAGAAGTTGCTATACTTTTTTTAACCTGCATGCAGTTTAAAGGCTAAATAAAAGCAATGTTATGCTGAAGTCATTAATGTAAATATTATTGTTTGTTTTAATCTATATGTTTAATGTATACTAATGTCTGCACATCAATGTTATTTTACTTCTTACATCAATTTTGAAATTTTTGTAGCTTCCAGAAACCGTTTACTACAGATAAAATTAAATTATTCATCATCATCATCATTATTGATAGGCTCACATTGACTTCTGTGAATAATATTTATAATTCTTCTTGTATATTATCTATTATTACTTATGAATTCAGAGTAACTATTGAGATATATTGTAGTCATTCCTTTTCATATTGTAATATTTATTTAGCCAAAAACTTTCAATTGGCACTAACAGACTTTCATTTGGACAGTAGTGATCGACAATTCAGTTCCTATGGAGATGTTGCTTATACTTCATTTCCTCTATTTAAAAATAATTGAAATGTTTATTATTATATTAAGTATTAACATTTGTTTATATTCCACACGATTAATGTATATATTGTGCTGAGAAGTGTTTGTAGTAGCACAAGTATATACTTATTATTCGAGCAATATTAAAAATGCAGAAATAAACCTACATTGAGAGCGCGGGAAAATTCGGAATAATTAGCTAAAATTTTGTTAAAAGGTAAAGGATGAAACCCAAAGTGAAATTAAGAGAAGTATGTCTCTGATATTTTAAAAAGAAAAATGGGAAATTTAAGCTCACAAAGGGATTAATGTTTAGTTAAATAGTAGAAAGTTACAATGACTTTGTTTTAGAAAAAAATATAGAAAGAGAAAGGGGGAGGGGTGAATAACAAAATGTGTTTCTTCTTCTCTTTAAAATTACTTATATGAAAAAAGAAAAGCAAATCGAAGATATGTGAAAATTATTATAGTAAAAACATTAGATATTAAACAAAGACAAAACTCTCCATACAGTAGGGATGGTGATCATGTGAACATTAGATATTGTAAATAAATAAATTGAAATGAAAATTTGAAATGTATAAAATTTTATAAAAAAAGAAAAATGTGAAACTTGTAAAAAAATTGCTTTGTAAATCTGTATAAGATAAAAATATAAAGATGTGAGAAGATCTGTTGTTAATTAATAACATTCCAGCAAACAATGGTCGGACAAATCTATAAATAAGGTGGATCAAAATTAGACATATAATTATTTTTCTGTTATCATACTGGGCAAAAGAACTGAGACCAGAAGTCATGAATAAAATTAATGTGTATGTCTTTAGAGATGTGTGGCCTTAAATGGGCATTTGCTCGGTCTCTGCCCATGTGACTTTGAACTCACCCAGGGATGAATATCTGCAGCCTTGCCTGCTAAGTAAATTGCTATGTCCGATCGTACTATGCCTGGAAAAGGAAGAATGAATACAACTAAGAAACCTAAAAGCAAGAAAGAAGGAAACTCAACCAAATGCAATAAATAATACCAAGAATAACCCAGACAGATAGAGAGTCTATTACAGGATCAACTATCTCTGCAAAAGAAGTGGTCTGCATCCCATAGGATGGTCTACAGCAGGGGTCCCCAACCCTATGCCCGTGGGTACCACAGCGCCCGCAGACCATTTTACGTGTGCCCGCTGCTATTCAAACACGATAAAAATTATTTATCTGATACAAATAAATTTAATTTTTAAAATTTCTTATAAATTATTGTATTATATTGCAATCAAATTGTAGGGCATACCATACTTTTACAGCGTAAAAATATAAACATTAATTATATGTCAAAATTTTATTTTTGAAATAAATATTTTTTTGTACATTATGTGTATTATTAACAATATCCAACTATAAATTTACATTGAAAAAATAAATGGTGCCCATCACCTGGTTGAAAAAATAAATGGTACCCGCTACCTGGCGGTATTATAGAATGTGCTCTTAAGTGCAAAAAGTTTGGGGACTCCTGGTCTACAGAGTGCTTGAGAGAAATCCTAGGTAAACCATCTGCTATTTTCATACATGCATGTATTGATTAATTTCATGTTAGAAAACAAACTGTGAATAAATTAGAGTGCTCAATATTTAAAAAATAAAATTAAAAGGGAGAAGAAAGAACTGTTTTTAAAGTAGCTATTTTAAGAAAGGGAACAATTATTCTTTTATCAGACTTTTATTAATTATCCGTTCAAAAGTTTAATTATGTTTCCATGTATATGGACCTATTTTTTTGTTTGTATTTTAGATGTATAAATTTATTATGTCATTTAACTTCATGATTTTTTTTATATTAAACATTATTACAGCTAAATCAGTTGTCTTTCTTGATTTTCTTTCACCAAGCAAACTTAGGGATAGAAAAAAAAAATGAAAATGTGTGAAAGTACCTGATGTATGTTCATATGCAAATATGTTGCCTCCAAAGATTAAGTTTGAGATAGGTGAGAGTTTAGAAATTTAGGAATTCTAGATAGACTTTCTTGCCCATTCTGATGATCTATCAAGTATACTAATATGCAGGGCCAGGAATTAATTCATTATAATATATTATAACACTAGCAATATGTGTTGTAAAACTCACATATATCTGCATTACACGTCATAATTTTAAATACATATGATCAAATTCATTAAAAAAAGAAAACAAGGAAGAATTAAAGAATGAGTTATGTAGATTTTTAAAACGCATTTTTGTAAAATAAAATATAATATTATAGTTTTTTAAAAAAAAATAGAATAAAGTCTTGAGAATAAATGGGGGGGGGGATCTAAATTGAAAAGATTTAACTCACTCTCTTCTTTTTTAGAAAAAAAAACTCCCCTTTTATAATACCAAAATAATTTAAAGTTGTAATTATAAATTTATTTAATGCACATTGATTATGTAAGTAATATTTACTAAGACAATAAACCTAAAGCATGTGCAGTTGAAAATACGAACATAGGGACCTTTACAGGGCTTAACCACAAGCTTGTGCATTGGAAGAAAAGAGAGGAACCCTCTTTTAAACCTCTTTTCTTCCAATGCGTAAGCTTGTGGTTAAGAACTGTAGAGGTCCCTACCTTCGTATTTTCACCCACAGATGCTTTAGATTAATTGCCTTAGTAAATAATACCAAAATAAGTAAATAGGGAAAGTTAGAATAAAATTTAATTTGTAAAAAGAAAAACTTTTAAATATAATTAGTAAAAGATTACTAGCAGATAAAAGAAAATTAGAATTTATTAAACCCATACAAACTATTTCATCAATGTAAAATGATGGTATAGTTAGATTAATCTCGAAATGAGATTAGATAACAGAAAAATGCAAGAATTAATGAAAATTGATCATGATAAAGATAAAACAATGGGAGAAAGAAATATAAAAAAGAGAAGAGAAAGAAATCGTTAAGCAGTATAAGGACTATTGCTATTAACACTCTGCTGTGATAGTTATGTTCAAATCAACCAATGGTGTACCTTTAATAATTTCTAAATCACATATAAATAAAAACAGAAATTGCCCTGATATACAAATCCAAAAATCACAATATAGTTTAATTTTTTTCTGATCTTACTTCATGAGCTCTGATAAAATACCGGCACTTAACGAACCAATTGAATCATTCCAGGAAAATAAATGAGTTTTTCCTTTAGCACATGCAACTATGAATTCAAGAAGAATTAAAACAACAAAACATGGCACAGCCTAAAAGAAAATCAAAAACTAAATCTTAATTCGTATTTACCATAATTTATGATTATTATTATTAGTTTTACTTTATGTAAAAGTATGTATGTGTAGATATATATATAATTTTATTATTATATTAATAAAAAGTATATCATAAAAGATTGAAAGTAGATGAATATAAATCATATAATAAAAGTATAGCAATTAATATAAAAAGTAACCATGACAACAAAACAAATTGCATAATCAAAAAAAAATCTAACAAGAATCAGGTATTCTAAATTATAAGTAATGTGTAAAAAAAGATATTTTCATTAATTAAAGAGTTCTCGTAATCAGCTGTATTTATGAGTATCTCACTATTGCTTGGGAAATAGATTACTTCTCAATGTAAGTTCAGCCTATCCCTCTCCTATTAATATATATGGATACGTAAGATCTGATAATATGAAGGGTTAGATTGACGTAATATCTACATGGGAATGATGATAATATCAAATCCAACAAGGGCTTTGAGCATTCTATCACCATTTTTTCAATGAAATGGATAGTTGAACAATTGAAAGAGTGAAAAGATTGAAGCTTGTCCATTAAAGGTTGAGGAATTACTATTTTAATATAAACTGAACACTTATTGCGTAATATGTGTGAAATATTACGATCGGGCCCGGTTTGCATGAAATATGTATATTGGTGGATTGTATTTTTTTGCAAGTGTGTGAACATGTGTATTGATTGCTTGAGATAAAGTGAAAGATGAACAGACTGAAAGATTCTGAGTTCAAATCTCTCTAATTAATTAATTACTGATTTCATTTGAGACCAGTGAAATATTTTTACTAACTTGTACTGACAGCACCTGTGGCAGTTTAATACATGCTATTCAGGAGCAAGCTTTATTTACACACCCCAATTTTGCACCTATTGTAAATTTGAAAAATCAGTAAATGTCAGAAAGTAATGCTTATTAAATATTTATCCAAGGTTATTTTTGCTTTTATTCCCATAAGAATTCTGGACTTGATTGTCAGATGTTTTGAATATGGTCTGCACATTTTATCCTGCAACTAACTATAAAACTATCAGCCTAAAATTTCCAACCAAACATAATTATATAGATATAGTATCAGTTGGGCATTAGCTCTTCTATATTTCAGCCAGTACTTGTATAAAAGCAAATCAAGATTCAAAATTTGTCACGAATTAAGGACAGAAACCAGAAACTAGACTGATGATATGAATAGAACACAGCAGTAGATAAGAATCTAATAAGCATTCATCAGCATGATCATCATTTTCAATTAATATTGATCTACTGCAGGATGAAATCTCCAAGTTCATTCCATCTTTGATCTCTAGCCTCTCTTCTTTACACTATTCTAACACACTTCCTTATTTCATCCATCCATCTCACGTGTGGTCTCTTTCTAGGTCTTTTAAAAATCTCTTGGAATCCAGTTTAAGATTTCAACTATCCATGTATTATTATTTCTTCTAGAAATGTGTCCAGTTTCAATAGATAAAGTACAATAATAATGTAAGGCAAATCATAAAAGCATTGTGTAAACTGGACTCATATGCAGTGTTTTAATCTAATATGTAAACCACAAATGTTGCTGTAATTTTTAGCATACTAGTTTTCTTAATATATCTAAAATATTTTAATCCAAATATAGCAAAACTTAAAAGATGACCATATAATTGTGTGCACATGCATTTACAACTCTATTTGATGCAGTTGAACTTGATCTGAATACTTTTATAAATAATTTTCTGTAAATTAATTTAACGGTCCTACGGATAGTATTTTTTAGTTAATATCATAATGCATATTGCAAGCTGAAATAGATAAAAAAATTTTAATCACAAATCATAATGTGATGTGATATGGCTACTCCTTTACCAGAGTTAGAAATCTTTTAGCCACTATGCCCAGAAAAGGCTGTTAGCCACTTTAGTTTCCCTTTCCATTCCCCACCCTAAGTTATTTTCATATTCTTCTCTATCCTGCTCCATCCCATTTCAACACCACCATCTTTATCCACTCCATGGCCTTTATATTTAGATCTTTCTTATCTTTTTCCAAACCCACTTTCTGTGTAATCAGAAGTTTATATTTATTCTCCCATGACTTTATTATTTATACCCTTTCTGCTTATAAACATTTACATTCAATTAGTAGATTGCCTAATAAAATTTCATGCCTTCCTTTCATAACTTTCAGACTAAATTACCCACATTTCTCCATTTATGTGTATATTTCCTTTTTGCTAATGATCCTGTTCGAATCTTAAATAGTAAATTATATTCTTTGCTATTATCGTAAATTAACTCATACTCAAATTCTGTTTAGTTCTATATATATTTAAACTCTTTTTACTTTCCATACTAGTTCTCTATCTCTTTGGCTCCCTATTATTTATTAATGTATCTATTCTTCTACACCATTCTTTGCTACTATAACACTTAAAATTCTCTTAACACAATCATCCTACCTTTTGTACAGGTATATTGACATAAAGTCTTTATCCAAATCTTCTGCATAGCATACTACTTTTCTCAACCATCTTGTTGCCTGTTCTGTATTCATAACCCAATTAAATACTGTTTTGGTTATTCTCTTACTATTCACAAATTGCAAACTACTGAACATTTTCATTTAGCTTTTTGCATCTCTCATATAAAAACTTGACCATCCCATTTCCCCTTGAATTGCCTCCTTTTCCATACACCCATCCACATCTAATGCATGTCTTGCTACATCTCTTGGTACTTTTACTAAATAATCTAACACTCCTTTACTAAAACATAATGCATCATTACCATAAGCTAACCCTGCTACTGCCACTCCCTTCCATACAATTCTTGCTACATCTATTTATTACATAAAAACACTGTTAATTTCTTTATGTCTTTCTTTTCTTTGCTTTGTTTATGAATTTTTTCTCCCATTCATCCAAGTAGTAACATTGATTATTTAAGACGATTGCCAAATAGTTATACCTATTCATCAGATTTAATTTTATATCCCCCAATAAAAATTTCTAAATTATTGCTCTTCTCTTTCCCCATCATTGTCCATCTTTGCACAAGTCTTCAGCATAACTTCCTCATCTTCCCTACTTTCTACACACAAAAGGATATCATCAAAAAATAAAAGACCTGATAATGTATATACTCTTTGCTATCTATTAATGATATCTCTATCTTTCTTTCTAGTCTTTCTATTGCTATTGCCATTTCTCTCAAATAAAACAAAATAAAGTGACATAGGGCATGCTTGCCTTAGTCCCATCCCATTTTTAACTCTGATTCTATTCTTCCTAATTGGGATGTATAATAATTATTTTTGTACAATCACAATAAATTCCATTAAAGTCCATTCATTCCCAGACTTACTAAACTTACTCATAATCTGTTTCTATTTACTCTATCATATGCCTTCTTGACATTTATAAAGACTATATATAACTGTCAAACTGTACCACTACTCATATCTATGAAATATGTGACTACAAATAAACTATCTCCTATATACCTATTCATTCTAAAGCCTTATTCCATTTTTCCTACTATATTATTTTCTTCCATCCATTTTACCACTCTTTCATTCACCATATAGGCAAAAACGTTATTTAACACCAACATTACTGCTACCAGTCTATAATTGTTTATCTTTCTGTAGTCCTTAATCTTTCCTTTAAATAATAGCCTCATTCTTGTATTATTCCATCTGTCTGGAAATTCTGTCTTCTGTACCAGATTTAATTTTGCCCTATTTCCTAAATTCATCACCATCTCTGCTGCCCATCTACGTAAACTTGCTTTATCACTTTTCAATTTCTTCCTTGCCTCATTCAATTCATTTTCTGTAAACCTAATAATAAAAAAAGTTCTGGTATACTTTTACTAATTGAATATTACATATAGTAATGAAAATTTATGTTGAAATTTAGTCATACCCCCCCCCCTAAATAAACTAGTTTCTAAATGGTTATAATAACATTTAGATAATGTTTTGTAATATCTATAGTGTTTAATAAAATAATCCCATTAATCAGCTTCATATTAAGTTTAATAAAATGTTATATATTATTATTAATTTATTTATATTCGACTTTATATCAATATATAGTTATTGCTTAGGTTATGTAATAAATGAAACACTCTACAAAAACTCATTATCAATAAATCTATTAGATAATCTTGCATTTTAGAATATCCAATCATATTGTTAAATCAAAGATATACTAGGTTTCTATTGGATATTTATTGAATCCTGATCAACAAATCCTATAAATCTATTTTAAATCTCCAGTCAATCAATTATTAAGATGTATTTTATAACAATTAAACTAATAAAGGTTACTTTTGAAAGATAACACAATTATTGGCATTTATTTTAATCAAAATTAGGTATTAAGATTTAATAGTGAAATTTACGATCCACCTCAAATAAGTTTAAAGATAATTAAAGCAAATCATTCTGACTAATAATAGAATAAAATCTATTCCTATTTTTATAACTGAACAATGTAAGCTCTTAACAATTAATCATGAAACAATTACATCGATATTAATTTAGATAAGCCAAACAAATGTTTCAATATAATGATTATATAAAGTTAACTCTAATTAGACTTAATAATAATTATATAATAAATATATATATACAACCATATTTCACTTACCGATATTGGTTTGGTTTTATATTAGGATTTAATTATCAAAAAAAAAAATTAAGTTTTTCTTTAAATAGACAGTTCATCTTATTTTCTTTTAAATTTATTGTCACAAATTACTTTTCACACTTATAAAATAATTAGACAAGTTTATTAGATTTCATTTAAATTTATTAATTTATAATAAGTAATATATATATAGCTGATTAAAATTGTATCAGTTAATAAATACAAATGCGATTTCTTTTTAAAACCTAATAAATCTGATTGATCTTAATTCAATATTTATCAATCTGATTATCCACTGAAAAATAAAGAGCTCTGCTAATTTGCTGTAACAAGCTATCTTGAAAAGCACTCCCTAACCTCAGACCAATGGTTTCATGCTTTGGCACTCCTCAGTGAGGCACTAGGGTAATTTCAGACATTAGATCTAAAAATATCAAGCCAAAGTCAGTATTTATCTAAAAGTTAACTATTATGTAGAAAATCTGAAATTTTTAGACACCTAAATGTTTTCAAACCCAGCTATCTAACTTAAATAGCTATATGGGGCTGCGAGATCTTCAGCCAAACCATATATTAATAGCCTTTTAGCAATATAACATTGCTTAAGACTTTAAAGCAAAAACTATCATGACTCAATTTTTAAGCTTATGTTTTATGTATTTTCACTGATTTCTGTTTTTCTAATTTGTATTTTACAGCAATTTCTTTCATTTCTTCGATAGAAATTTATCACTTGTATGATTCATGATGGGTACTGCAGCATTGCCTAGTGAAACCGTACAGTGCACTGAACAGTATCGTAAAAAATAAAGAGCCCTGATAATTTGATTATCCATTACTCTATAATCATTTATAATAAATAATAAATAAATGTATGTGAATCCCAAGAATGCATTGCATGACAATGCCCTACATAAACCACAGGAAAGATTCCAATATATTTCCCTTAGGCTTCAAATAAAATATATAATTAAAAAAAATATGACTAAATAATAATGACTTTATTTATCCATTAATATAAGTTATAAACAATCAAAGTAGCATGAAAATTTATTGCATTTAAACTCTTCTATACAAATATCTTAAGTTAAATTTTAAATAAAATAAATATTTGAAAATATTGAGTCAGGAATTAATATATCTCATCAGATAAGAGTTTAAACTTTAAAAAAAAAAAGAATTTCTCTAACCTTTTATTGTGTAGATAACTTATCAATCAACTTCTAAATATACACGTTGTTTGTTCATAAATAAATCGTATATTTTAAAATAAAGATAAACAAAACACATCTTTTTAATATAACAAAAATTATATAACAAACAAGTTAAATCAAAAGTTGTTGTTTTTTACCCACTATGTTCCCTTACAATTCCTAATTTCATTGTTTATGATCTAAATGTAAAGAAAAGATCCTTTTTGAAGTAGAGAAGAGACAATCATGAATAATAATAAACGAGGATTTTGAATTCAATTATTATTATTATTATTTTTAATTCCAATAATTATCCTTTCTTTTAAATAATATCCTATTTATATTATAAATAATAGTTACTTGGTTGATGCAAAATTACAGGCCACATGTATTATTCTTATTTCTGATCAAAATGAATAAGAAATGCTAACATTTCCCCAAGTCAGTAAGGTGAGATTTCAACCACTTAATATCACATAGAAATTAGATCAATCGATCTTGTAAAATTCCATAATAAAAATATGACATATATATATACATATCATGGTGTTTGTATCCATCATCAATTTATAGATAAAATCTTAAATTTTATTCATAAAATATTTTATAGCTTACATATAATAAAATGAATTTTGATGGTCCTTTCTTTTTCTTCATTTTTTTAAAATACATCCTGTCGTTTCTCCTGGAATTTTATCAACAAATTGACCCCACTTAAATGAGCAGATCATTTTGGATTTTATTCTTCCATTATACTTTAGCAATCCTCCACTTTTAAAGTAAAAATAGCAATTTATAAAGATGAATTTAAAAGCATCCATTCTGGACAATGACAAAAGTGATTCAGTTATATTTATGTCTCTTTGCTGACATCAATGTTACTAAGGTGACTGTTCAATTTAACTCAATTGTCACTCCATTCATTGCTTAATAAAAATGTCATTATTTAATAAATAAAAATGAAGACTTTTAAAAATATTATATACAATAAAAATTTTCATTTTATAATTCCAATATTATTTTTCATTTTAAATAAAAATAAAAAATTCACATGACATTCCCAATATATCCTAATGAAAATATATATTTTAATATATATATATCTTTATTATATCCCAATACTGAAGCAGATGGGTCTGTAGGACAGATCCACACTTCATGTCTTTCTAGATTACTAGACAAGGATAAAACCTGATCCATGCATGTTATGATGTTTGTAAAACTTTTTGTCTGCTACTCTATCTACATTTAAATTTTAGGTCAGTAAATAAGTTATTAAAGTATTATTTTCTATTAAAATGTTTTATGATAAATATTAGAGGGACCCAGATAGATAGATATATATGCAAATACATATATATATAGAATTACAGATGGAAACTTTTATAAAAATCAATATATAAATTTTTAATATGATATTTTTTTAAGTATTTTATTCTGGAGATGTGCTTTCATGATAAACCTTACTAACATTCTGTAGCATCAAACAAAAGAAAATCCATTAACAAAATGGTAATGGATTTTCTAATTAAAGTAAAATTAAAATAGAAAAGATAATTTGAAATATAAATTCTGCAAATCTACATTTAATTAAAAACAGATTTGAAACAATTAAATCATTGGGTTTATCAGAAAGTTGATCTCAAAAATACAATACCAATATACTTTAGGTATTCCAGCATTGCCACTTAGCCTGGAGTATATGGAAAATGGAATTTCCCAAAAATAGTTGCAAAAGGTATAAATAGCCAAAGAGAACAATAGAGGTCAGCCAGTCCCAGTTTTTATCAGCAATTGCCTGGCAAATCTACACCAGTCAAATTTTTAAAATAATGATAAAAATGTTCCAAAGTATGGTAGCAAAATAGATGGCATCAACCTGCCTGACTCCTGTGTCCTAAACATGACCATCAAAATACCATAGGCCAGAGAAACCTTATAAAAATGAACTGCTGAACTGTTGAACTCTTTTATTCAATGCATAGCTAGCTATGCCTGTGTGGAAATTCAGTTTTCATTGAGGGATTCCAACTTCCATTTGGACTTATAATAAATTAGGTAATATGTTTCCAATTTGTTAATTTCTAACTGCCTAATTTACTCTTCTAAACTCCAGTGACCCAATAATATAAATCCTGCTAATTGTAATGTCTTCTAAAAATGTAATCCCCATAATGTAATTTAAATGTAATTTAATATTCTGTAAAAATATACTTGCTATTACTTAAAATCTAATGTCTTTGCTCTCTTTCTGTTTTAAAATTATGCCTCATCTTAATGCTAAACTTCCTTCTAATTGCGGTTTAGAAAATATTGTTATTAATTACTTAAATGAAATGAATATATGCCAATTTTTGTTCCATCTCGACAAAAGCTTTACTCAAATAAATATTTTGCTGCCTATTTCCAGATCAATGTTTGTCAGTAAATAAAAATAAATAATTCCCTAGCTCTGAAGATTTTGGAGCAACCTTTGTTTTGTCGAGATGAAACCATTTTATATTATTATGTGGGTTTTTTGAATATTTATACGTACACAGTTTAGTTGTGGGGAGACACTAGATTCAAGTATGAGAGTTTATTTAGTTTAAATTATTTCATTTTTAAAGAGTGAAAGGGAGGAGGTTTATAAATTATATTCATGTTAACTAATAAGATAGAAATAGAATGTCATTTGAAATTTTAGTGGGATTTTATGTTGAAGGGAGATACATATCGCTCATTACTGTGCCGGTCGGATTTGTATGTTCACGTAACAAGATCTAGCATCTAGGTAAAAGTACCTCGAGTCCAATCATGCGCAAGATACACAGGTCAGGAACACTCATGAACTCTGCCCTATTTGCCTATTTCCCAGATCTATGACATTATGAACAACAATCCTGATGACATTGATCTAATTTACTTCTCACCACCGGCATCGATCATTGGAGACACAAAAAGACTCTAGGCTAAACTTTAATGATAGACTAACTTAATAACTAGCTATATTTTATGATCAATGAAGGCTCGTGACCTAGCATATTAATTATGTATTTAGCGGAGATCATCTAGTCATATTGAGCATCATTAATAAATTAAGATATTAACTTAACTAAAAGAAAGCAATGGTTCGAGTTGATATATATATTTAAGATTTATTAATAACAAACATTATGTTGGGCTATTTATCCGACATTAGCCTCACAAGTATTATATATATGTTTGATTCATATTTAACAATAACATGATATTTGCAGCTATGCCAATAATATATATGTGTGACTTAATGAATTAGTGCTATTGGAATGCATTACGAAATACTATTACACCCCCAGAGACGAAAAGAGCATTTACTTGATTTGAAAAAGACAATAATTTTACAAGCAGATATTACATTTGGTTATATTCAATATTATTATTAATTTGAGTTATAAATATTTAATGTGCAGGATGGATAATGAATAATTATATAAATGATACTAAATTTATCACATTGATACGCATAGTAAACTAATGGAAATATATCTGTTTAAAGAGATCATCTCATTATGACTTATGGCTATTTCTGGGTGACTAATAATACACTGAAAGGCAGTGCATGCATGGTGGCAGATTGGGGTGGTCCAATTATGGATCCTGGAGTGTGCTTCATGAATTTTAATAACGAAGTGGACCGATTTCTTCTGCAAAGTAGGCAGGGTCAGTATTGAGACGAAGGATGGTCGGCTATGTCTTTATCGGACTGTATTTTTCAGAGTGATTCCCGTATAAAGCATGCACATAAGACCAAGTATGTCCCCAGGGTGGTTTTACAGCCTGATTCAAGGACATTGAGAATGACGATGGGGCTTGACTTAGTGAATACCTCCATGTGAGATAGAAGCACGAATATATATAAATGAAGTGGCCTTTATGCACATAACACTTAATAATACAATATAACTATAACTCTAAAGATTAAAGATTATCTAAACATATTTATTGCCCATAAATTATGAAATACTCGGTGTAATGATATGGTTTCTTCATTAAACAAACATGAATAATAATTCTAATTAAATATAAACTAAGATTTGAAGACCCCTCCTTTACATTATGTTACTTAATGTTATTCATTACTTCCCACACATTTAATAAATCTCAATCTTGGTTAATAAATGCCCTTATGAAAATATATAATTTATTACAAAATAAATAGGTGGTGGTAATAGCTAAGATGGGTTTTACATATATAATATAATTTAATAATAAGAGATAGCGCATTATTTAGGAAGGAAAATATAAAAAACAGATGTCAATCTGTTTTTCTACAGTAAACATAAAAATATAATTAGTTTGTTTATCTAAAATCGCGAGCACCTAGGCAAGTCAAATAAGACTTGTTTTGGTTAAGTTATAAATTAATTACCCGATAAATGATGGGTGGGGAAAACGAAAATGAATTATATGCTTGCAATTTTAGAATATCATTGGCATTTCTTTTAAAATATAAATACATAAATCTAAATGAAAATTATTTGCCGCTTGGAAATAAAGAAAAGAAAAACATTTTATAAGAGGCTTAGTATTGATTGGTTATATAGAGTTATAAGAATTACATATTTTGAAGACATTTAATATAGATGATTAGAAATTATAAATATTACAGAGAAGGCAGGATTTAAGAATTACGAGCGGTCAAAGTTCTTTTACCTTGCTTATTTGGAAGAGCGATTTTACTAGGAGTCAGTCCATCGGTATTGTTTCACTAGATCTAGGATAGCATTATTATTTGAGAGTTAGCATTTCACTTTCACTGAAAAAATATATAAAGTTCATCAGTATGGGATGCAGAGCTTCGTTTATGGGAACAGCATATTAGAACGAAGGAAAAAGGTGAAATTTCCCCTACTCACGACACATTGAGTGAGAATCAAAACTGGCGTGGAATATGTCTAGCAACATAATTATTTAGTGGTCTCCTCCCCTGTGGATTCAAATCCAGCAGTATATATACTTTTATTTTGAAGATGTAACTTAGCAACTACTGCTGGGCCTGAGGCAGTTTAAGCACTTAAGGTTCATCTGGAATAGTTTGACCGGATACTCTTATCTAGTAAGATGTTTGAAACAATGCAATTTTGTTATCAGTTTCTTGAACGATTGTTTTAAAATAAATCTTATGATTTTAAAACAAGCTAACGTGGACAATTTCCACTAATGGGTTTATTTTATTATTACAAAATCATAATCTTTTACTTTTATCTAAGGGATCTTCCGGGTAATTGTTTTTCGAGAGACTTTTTAACAAGATTGCATCATTTCTGGCTACAAAATTATATATAAAAAAATAATACGTTTCGTATATGATACCTTATATATAATATAACTTTATTAATTTATTCGCAATCTCCTACACTGAAATATATAGATTTATGACTTACGCCCGCATATACATGAAAATATTATTAAATAAAATATTTTTAAATTAAAATACATACGTGTTTATGTGATTTATGTTATAATACTAAGCAAAAGAAATATATATATATTATTAGCTATGTATATACGTGCATAAAGGTGGGTTTGAATATAGTTAGATGGTAGGAGATTGGATGTGGGCTGTGAAGCAGGATCTGAGCATCAGATCATCTGCTTCATTACAAATATTCGTAATAATAATTAATGCTTATTTTATTCTTGTTTGTCTGATTTTGGTCAATTTTTATAACATTTGTGTAATTTTTGGCTCAGCACAATTCTATATTTAAATGCTGAAATATATTTTCCAGTATTCATATTTTGCCTCACTGGCATTTAGCTTGATTACTTGTCTTTTGTTCTTTGTGATCACTAGATCAAAGCTAGACCACATGATAATTTTACTGGCCATGATTTATCAGGATATGAAAGTCAAAAATGGGAAGAACCGGGGCAAACTAAGCTCAGCTAGCCTTGGCAATTCTCATATTTCTTTCATCTGAAATATTTTTAGGTTTGCCAATGGTGCAGACTATTCTTTCTTTATTTCTTGGTGTCATGGGAACGGGGCAGGTGAATTGAGTCTATGCTGGTAATGTAATATCTAATGCTGGGATTTGTTAACTTTCCTTTGTCTGAGCACATTATGGTGGATTGACTACGATCTGACCGATTTATGTATTTTAAATCTTGAAATATTTATTTGTGAATATCGTGATCCATTTATATTTTAAATGTGTTACCCTAACTGACACCAGTTCCTATAGTTTGAGTTAATCATTTCTTTCTTAAAATAAATTCAATCACAAGAAAATTATGTTTAAAATAGCTCTTTAAAATATCCATTCTGATATCTCAGACGGCTGGGCGTCTTTCATAAATCGCTAATCATGACATTTGTTATATTGGCATATAAACTATACCACTCTCTTGCCAAAGGCATAATAAACAACAGAATAGAAATTTGTGTTAACTAACTTATGAAATAAAAACAGAGACATTAGATAAATTATAAAATGTTTTATTAAATATATATGTGAATTTAAGCTACTTGTGGTTCGTCTCTATTCCTCCATTCTAAAATTAGTATTTTCTAATTAATTATTGTGCTGCTATCTGATGACTCAAGGTCACACAATACCATTTTATATTTAAATAAATATATAGTCTAATTAGAGTTAGACATACAAATTAGTTGAGGCTGATGCTCTACCATTGATGCTAGTGGGCCGGAGTGTGGAAAAGATTAATTGCTTGCCTTGAAAATGTTGTTAATTAGTTTGCAGATTTAGAGAGTGGGTAAACAGGGCAGAATCCATAAGTATTCTTTATCTTTGATCTTTCATATGGTTCGATTCTAGGTACTTTTACCCAGGTTGTGAATCGTGTTGAGTTAACATACAATTTTGACAGGTACAATACCAATAAATAAATAAACATATGTGAAATATCAAATATTTAATTTTGTAATAAGTTGCTATGGTCAACGTAGTAACAAAAATTGAAACATGTAATAATTAAAAATAATAATTTTATTCATGTAATCTTTATTACTCCCTTATTTTTCTTCTTAAATTGACTACAATCAATTTATAAGTTGATAATATTAATAACAAATATTATTTTAATATTATGGTTGTCATTGTTAATTAGTTGATCTTTATAATTCCACACCTCCATTAACCATAAATCAAATTAAAAAAATAAGGCCAATATTGCCTTTTTTATATACTGCAATCTACAACACAAATTTTAATAGGTACAATATGTATAGTAATTATTTTTATACATTCTGTTAATAATATCCATAAAAGCTTCATTCATTCCCAAATTTACTAAACTTACCCATAATCTATTTCTATTTACTCTATCATATTCATTCTCTATATCTACAAAGACCATATATAACTGTCTACCTGTATTCCTGCTATTATCTATAAGTTGTTTGACTACAAATAAACTATCTCCCATATGCCTATCTGATCAAAAACCTCTTTGCATTTCTCCCACTATATTATTTTCTTCCATCCATTTTGCATTCCTTCTAGCCATCATATATGCAAAGCCTTTATGTAACACTGATATTACTGCTATCAGACTATAATTGTTTAACTTTCTATAATCCTTACCCATTTTTTTAAATAGTAGCCTTATTCTTGTATTATTCCAGCTGCCTGGAAATTCTCTCTTCTGTGCCATCTTACTAAAACATGATAATAAATTTAATTTTGTTATTTTCTAATATCTGTCTGAAGGTTTGTAATGATGGTATATTATTAGATGTGATATGTTGGACTATTTCCATCATTTATGAGTGAATTTTGAATGTATAGAAAATTTTAAACTTTATTTAAACATTCCAAATACAAACATCTTGTTAGTAATAACACACAAACAAGTTGTTTGTATTTGGAAAGTTTAAATAAAGTTTAAAATTCTTTATACATTTAACATTCACTCATAGATGATAGAAATAGCCCAATATATCACATCCATTATTTTTAAAGTTTATCACTATCTCTGCTGCTCATTCATCTAGACATCTTGCCTTTCTATTTTTCAATTTCTTCTCTGTCTCATTCAATTTATTTTCTGTAAACCTAATATTTCCATTACAATATGCTTTTGTTTGTTATTACTATGTCCTTCATATCTAACATCTTTTCTATATCCATTACATACTTATTTAAGGTTGTCTCTAATTCTTCTCTAGAGCTACACTCTATTCCCTCATTATCTAGTAATACTATTTTTCTTTTCCCTACATTCCTTCTTTTAATGTATTTCCAAACATCTCTTTCACTTTTATTAATATCCTCCAACAATTTACTATTTAATTTCAATCTCTCTATATAATTATCTATTTTAGCTAACTTCTTTTTTTAAATACTTTTTCCATTTAATATTAATATCTTTTTCACTTTTTCTATTTTTAATAGCACATTTATATTCTCTGCATACTTTTTCCTCTCTTTTACATTTTTACTAATTCTCACTTTAACTCTTATTTTTATTCTTCTGAATATTCTCACCTAAAACTCTATTTGCCACTTTTTCTACTTTACCACACCAGTCTTTATAGTCATCCCCAATAAACTTTTTTATGATTTCTTCTACTTGTATTTATATTCTTCTAATTTATTTTTATAATTCATTTTCCATCCACATCTTTCATTATCATTTCTTGCTATTTTTAATCACATTACTAGCCATTTCTATTATAAAGAAATTATGATCACTATTACATACTCTCTCTGTGTGTGTGTTATCAAACATATTTTCCACACTTTATTCATTCCTTCTTTCTCTATTAATACATAATCTATTATGTAATATATATTTTTCTTAGACCATGTGCATTGTACCTCATAAATATTTGATAGATTTCCAATGCTCAAATTTACTCTCTGACAAAAAAATTTTAAAAGCTATCCTACTTACATCATCAATTTCTTCAATATACCTATTATTTATCCTCTATAACCATTATCCTTTTCCCTTTTTCTTTGAAATTCTGTATATCCCTAACTAGGCATTCATATATGCTACTGTTCCACTCCATTATAGTTTGACTATTTCCAGTGGTCATATACACTATAGCCACCATCCATTCTTGTCTTCCTAACCTTATCTCAAACCACAAATGTTCTTAACATTTAACAGTATTTAAATATTTTTTTGACATAACTCCTATACCACCAACCCTTTTTTATTTATTTTTTCTATTTGTACCCTATCATAATAAATCTTCCAGAATAGGTTCTTCTTCTTCTCTCAGATGTGTTTCCACTATTGCTAATACCTCAATCTCTTCATTTTTAATTGTTTTGTTTAATTCCAGCCACTTTTCTGGTCTCCTACTACCTTTCATATTCCAATATCCAATTTTAACAATTTTTTCTTTTCTTACTACCCTTTTATAAATTCTTTTGACTCTTTGTTCTCTATTACATTTGTAAGTAGCTTGCTTATCATTAATTTTTCAGATCCATTCCCTATCTATAACTCCATTTATATCTAAATCAGCTGCCCTTTGTTTATTCCTTACATCCCATCCACTCTACCCCCCCCCCTTATAAGTTTCCCAAACTATGATATTTTTTATATATCAAACTCCTTAATGCTTCACTTCCTTGTTTTGCTAAGTGCAATCCATCTCTACTATATAACTCCCATTTACTAATAAAAAAATCCCACACATCCACAAACATAACATTATTTCTTTTACATATTTCTTTCAATATCTCATTTGTAAAACATGCCCTGTCTAACATATACCTATTTTCGAATCTTGGTAATAATTAAACTATTTCTACTCTTCCTTTAATCTTATTCAAATTACTAATCAATTCTTTATACTCATTCATTACTCTCTCCAATGACTCTGACATTATTTGTCCCTATAACATAAACATCTCTACTCCCTTGTTTCTTTACCTTATCTGTAACATTCTTAATTCTAGCTCTAGGCAAACATACTCTTGCATACCTATTTCTATTTCCCCTTGCAATTACATCTTCACATTCTCTAATTAAAGTTTCCTTTCAATATTGTCTCATAATTTACTTTCCCTGCTTCATCCATAACATTTTCTTCCACTTTCTAGATTTCCTTATCTAATTCTTCCCTATCATTTCAAACATTAATTCATTAATCTGCTCACACTTTATCTCTGACAATTTTAATTTTGCTTCTATATACTTTACCTATCTCTTCCTCTATTTTATCTTATTCTTTGGTTAGCTATCTCCATTGCACTATTTACTTAGTCATCCATATCTCTTGTCATCCACTAAATACATACTCTATTCTATCTTCCTTAACTACATTGTGCTCCTTTTCTCTTGACTTTCTCTTTAAACTATCTACTCTTAGAAACCATTTTTTTTCACATCTTTTATCACATTTATACATGATCTACATAACTATACATCTGTTACACCCTTCCTAGTCTTCTTTAAGCATTTCAATTGACTCATTTACAGTGTCATCATTTAGTATCTTATGAATTCACAGTATGAACAAATTTGGTGATAGCTGTGATAACTACATATCCATGCATAAATATTTTAGTTTTACGATAAACTTAAAACTAAAGGTTAAATTATTGACAGATTTGAACTCAAGTTGCCATGAGAGCAAAATTATTTAATATTTTCAATTAGACAAAAAACAACACTTTTTAGATACAAAATTTTATTAATTGCTAATTGTTACACAACGTTTTCTGGTGTGATTAATGACCTAATAATATATTGTAATGATCTGGAGAAATTAGAGACCTAGCATATCTGCACTACGGGCGCCATCTAGGCATTTGAACCTAAAAAAATTTATAGAGTAGGCAGATACGTAAGTCAAAAAAAAATTTTTTTTTTTTTTTTTGCATCCGGTCATTAGCCCATGTCACTAGCTCAGTGGAATAGCAGCGATTTAATAATATAATATATATATATGAGGAATAAAATAAGCCACTGCCAGTAATTAACATACAAACATTTATTTATGCACATATATATAAGATTTAAAATTATTTTAGTATTAGTTTTACATTTTAACATTTAACATTATTTTTAACTTTACCTTAGATTTTAATTTACATTTTAATTTCTATTATATTATAAGTTTACATTTTAATTAAGTTCGCACAGATGGGATTATAAAAGCTTGTTTTAATATGTTGCTATAGATCGGTTACATAGATTCCAACGGTCAAAAACATTTCAATAAACATAAACAATCAAAATACAAAATTATTGATTACTGACAATTGCATAAGGAAATATAAGAAACCCTCTAGTATTCAGCATAAGATACTTGCATTGTCACCAATAACTTAAAAGACATCCGAATAAATACATTTTAGATACTCCCCGTAAGGTATCATTATTTATCGAATGTCTATATATTTTGACCAAATATGAAAACCCGAAACACAATTCACCGTTAACCAATCCATGCAAGCGTCTATAAACAACTTAAATTTAATGCATTTTTATTTAGGGTCAAGTATGAATAGACTACATAGATTTGCACTTGAAAATAAAATATTATACCCCTATTTAACCTTAGGCTAAAATTCGCAGTCAAACTGGCATCAATTCATCTGATACATCGATGTATTCAATGTAATACGGAATATGGCAGCACCAAAAAGATTAAGAAAAGACATTGACTCTCATCAGATAGGAATATTACATCTATCTAATGAGAAGAACAATAAAAAAAACTCCATAGAAAGGAACTGCGTTCTGTCTTATAATTCCTTCCATAGGCAAACGGGTGAGTGCGGCGTATATATAAACAATTCTGCCAGTAGCAAATCTCCGACTACATCTACTAACTACATCAATATATCCAATCCATTGACCCAATTTAACGACATAAATAACCTAAGATTACCCTTCCCTAATATAACTTTACAAATCTATACAGCCATTCACGCTCAACTTAAGTTTAACATTGATATATTTTAAGTTATCGGAAAACAGAAATCATAAATAAACTTAAAGAACAAAATTAAATAAATGGAAATGATTTTAAACAAATAAATAAAAAATACATCAAATAACATTTTAACTACTTTGGTCAGATAGGAAACTAATGCAATTATTTTAAATACGAAAAATTTTTAATTTAATGTTCATTAATTGTAAAGTTCTTACGGTTTTAAACAGTTCATCTTTATCTGTCATTAGTAAGTTTGAATGGGAATTCCCACGCCGCCCTGAAGATATTGGTATACATTTAGCCTTGTTTTATTTATTCATTCGGAGGTTTTTTAATTTAGTTGGTCCTCAATGTAGAAAACGATGTCTCACTCCCTTTTCTTTAACAGCTGAAAGAATTGAAAGCGCCTCTTTCAATCCCTTCACCTCCAACTCCGTACTAATACATATAGTCACATCATAATAATCATTAACTAACCAATAATTTCCAAACTTGTCCTTTTTATATTAATGTGAAGGATTGAATTTACATTACGTCACCGATGCGATGGTCCTTTCGCTGCGGTCCGATTCCATAGGGATTTCTTATTTGCTAACAGTTTCTATTGTTTTCCTATCTGACCGATGTTTTTACATTTAAATGCCCAAGGCTGGTTTACATTTAACTAATTAAAACAATCATTTCCATTTCTGATTAATTAATGTGTTTTCCAAGATTAAAGATATATTTTTATCTCTAAATCTTTTTAGGTTTTTGTTTTTAAAATACCTTTCTATTTTTAATAAAGTTTTATTTTAATAATTTTTTTTTTATCTGTGCAATTTATATATAGGAGTTTAAGATGATATTTAATTTCAATTTTTAATTCTTAAAGAAAATTTTTAAATGCGAACTTTTTATTTTTCTTTCATGATTAATAATAAAAAACAATGTAACGTACATATGTGCCCGTTACATATCAGTAAACTTGCATAAAAAAAAAAAAATGAACAAAAAAAAAAACTTTTTTTTACTTAGGGTTAGTAATTACGGTACACGATTAACAAAATTTACAAAACATTCGGTTAGTATAAAGACTATATACAAAATAAAAAAGGTTGACTATTGCTTTCCTAAGGACCATCCACATCTACACCTCCTCCCCACAAGAGTTCTATTATTTTTTCTTATACATTTTATTTTTCCACATGGCATGACAAGCAAGTTATTTAAATTATTTATTTAAGAAGGTTGCATTGAACTAAATACGTTTTGAAAGATAATGGATTTATACGTGTATATTTGCAGCACAATTATAAATACCACCAACTTATTTATGACTGATTAAAATGCTTAAATAGGATTACACTGAAGTAAATTCCCAACAGTACTCATCATAAGGTACCACATTTTGATCATAAACTTCCGTGGCTGTGCGCGCCTATACACGTTAAAGCATAATATATATCAACAAACAAAAAAAAACATATTTATTGCAACCTTTTGACTTTTTTTTTTTTTTTTTTACAAAAATTAGTTTTAAAATTATTTATACTTTCTAGTGTTTAATATATATGCGCAATTTCTTCTGGCAGTGCTTTTATAAGATTTAAAGTATACGACTTTATGTAACAGATAAAAATATTTCATTTTGAAAAAAGAAATTTACTCAGGGCATATGTGGTTTTTATTAATAGATCGGCCCAAGTTGGGTGGCCAGTTGTAACGATCCGGAGAAATTAGAGACCTAACATATCTGCACTACGGGCGCCATCTAGGCATTTGAACCTAGAAAAATTTAGAGTAGGCAGATACGTAAGTCAAAAAAAAAATTTTTTTTTTTTTTTTTGCATTCGGTCATTAGCCCATGTCACTAGCTCAGTGGAATAGCAGAGATTTAATAATATAATATATATATAAGAGGAATAAAATAAGCCACTGTCAGTAATTAACATACAAACATTTATTTATGCACATATATATAAGATTTAAAATTATTTTAGTATTAGTTTTACATTTTAACATTATTTTTAACTTTACCTTAGATTTTAATTTACATTTTAATTTCTATTATATTATAAGTTTACATTTTAATTAAGTTCGCACAGATGGGATTATAAAAGCTTGTTTTAATATGTTGCTATAGATCGGTTACATAGATTTCAATGGTCAAAAACATTTCAAAATAAACATAAACGATCAAAATACAAAATTATTGATTACTGACAATTGCATAGGGAAATATAAGAAACCCTCTAGTATTCAGCATAAGATACTTGCATTGTCACCAATAACTTAAAAGACATCCAAATAAATACATTTTAGATACTCCCCGTAAGGTATCATTATTTATCGAATGTCTATATATTTTGACCAAATATGAAAACCCGAAACACAATTCACCGTTAACCAATCCATGTAAGCGTCTATAAACAACTTAAATTTAATGCATTTTTATTTAGGGTCGAGTATGAATAGACTACATAGATTTGCACTTGAAAATAAAATATTATATCCCTATTTAACCTTAGGCTAAAATTCGCGGTCAAACTGGCATCAATTCATCTGATACAACGATGTATTCAATGTAATACGGAATACGGCAGCACCAAAAAGATTAAGAAAAGACATTGACTCTCATCCGATAGGAATATTACATCTATCTAACGAGAAGAACAATAAAAAAAACTCCATAGAAAGGAACTGCGTTCTCCATCTTATAATTTCTTCCATAGGCAAACGGGTGAGTGCGGCGTATATATAAACGATTCTGCCAGTAGCGAATCTCCGACTACATCTACTAACTACATCAATATATCCAATCCATTGACCCAATTTAACAACAACATAAATAACCTAAGATTACCCTCCCCTAATATAACTTTACAAATCTATACAGCCATTCATGCCCGACTTAAGTTTAACATTGATATATTTAAAATTATCGGAAAACAGAAATCATAAATAAACTTAAAGAACAAAATTAAATAAATGGAAATGATTTTAAACAAATAAATAAAAAATACATCAAATAACATTTTAACTACTTTAGTCAGATAGGAAACTAATGCAATTATTTTAAATATGAAAAGTTTTTAATTTAATGTTCATTAATTGTAAAGTTCTTACGGTTTTAAACAGTTCATCTTTATCTGTCGTTAGTAAGTTTGAACGGGAATTCCCACGCCGTCCTGAAGATATTGGTATACATTTAGCCGTTGTTTTATTTATTCATTCGGAGGTTTTTTAATTTAGTTGGTCCCCAATGTAGAAAACGATGTTTCACTCCCTTTTCTTTAACAGCTGAAGGAATTGAAAGCACCTCTTTCAATCCCTTCACCTCCAACTCCGTACTAATACATATAGTCACATCGTAATAATCATTAACTAACCAATAATTTCCAAACTTGTCCTTTTTATATTAATGTGAAGGATTGAATTTACATTACGTCACCGATGCGATGGTCCTTTCGCTGCGGTCCGATTCCATAGGGATTTCTTATTTGCTAACAGTTTCTATTGTTTTCCTATCTGACCGATGTTTTTACATTTAAATGCCCAAGGCTGGTTTACATTTAACTAATTAAAACAATCATTTCCATTTCTGATTAATTAATGTGTTTTCCAAGATTAAAGATATATTTTTATCTCTAAATCTTTTTAGGTTTTTGTTTTTAAAATACCTTTCTATTTTTAATAAAGTTTTATTTTAATAATTTTTTTTTTTATCTGTGCGATTTATATATACGAGTTTAAGATGATATTTAATTTCAATTTTTAATTCTTAAAGAAAATTTTTAAATGAGAACTTCTTATTTTTCTTTCATGATTAATAATAAAAAACAATGTAATGTACGTATGTGCCCATTACAATATGTTATTCTAGATTTTTATTTATATTGATTTTTTTTCAATTTATTAAAAGAAATTTGTATTGAATTACATAATAAATGTGAGAGAGATTTTAATTCACTAAAATCAATAGAATTCGTAAACCTGCTGTGCTTACATGTCTGCCAAAATACAAATGCCCCTTTTCTAAAACTTTAATTTGCGACTGTTTATAGAATTATGATATTTTTTCTCCTTTCTATTTTTTCCTTACAAACGAAGTAAACAAAACGAAAATTAATAGAAACACTATTTAAAATTACATTGTTTATTTTTTTTAATTAAGAGCTGAAATTTGAAAGACTATTATATACATTTTAGATCTATTGCAACATGTTTTAATTAGTCTATTTCATATTGTAATTATTTGCATAATCGCACATCTTTTTATTACATTTAAAATGAATAAAAGAATAAACAACAAACTTTTTTTTAAATTACTATATATACTAGATAAGATGAACAGCAAACTTTTGATGCAAATTCATATAAGAAAAGGAACGAATATTAGCTGTTAATATTAATTTTTAAATAATATTTTGAGTACTATTTGGAGTTACTTATTTTGTTATTGCTTTGATTAAAGTTTATAGACTGACGTTTAAGTTATTGCTAAATGTTTATACAACTGGATAGAACTTTTTTTTATAAAAAAAAAAAAGCTTTAAAAAAATGTAGATGCTATGACATAAGAAAAAAAAAATGTTGATACTTCCTGCTTTTCTCAAATTTCAAGTTTAATTGACTAATTAAATTGACCTTTCGTTCAATTTGTGAATTCACAATTTGAAATATTTTTATTTACCATTTTAATATTGATATAAAAGCTTCTAGGAAATACTTTTATCCTGGAATGCTCATTTCTTCATTAAATCATTTATTAATTTTAATTAAGATATTCTTATTTAGTTCTTTCTATGTGATGTGATGTGATGTATTCTGGCTTCTCCTTAAACGAAGTCAAGAATATCTCTGCAATTATGCCCAGATAAACCTGTTAGCACTTTATTTTCCATTCGCCACTCTAAGTCTTCCCATAATCTGCCCCATACCATTTCCACAACATAATCTTTGTCAACTCTATGGCCTTTATATCTAAATCCCCCTTATCTTTTCACAAACCCAATATTTATGATTATTTTCTGAAACTATAAAATAGCTACTGCATTGTTTTTATAAATTGGTTAAACCAATTATTTTCACAAAACAACTTTAATTCTTCCATTCTTATTATATTTTTAGTATCACTTTTTGTTTATTTTTTAATATTGTGCATATATATTCTAAAATAATTAATATCTTTTCCCACAAATCTATAATTATTATAATTTTAAATAATGTTTTACCTCTGCTACGTCTATGTATGCATCTAGATTCAATTTATCCCATATCGCGGTAACTTCATCAATATATACGTTCTGTATTTTATTATACATACTTATAATAAAAACACCACCCCTTCCTCCACGCCCTATATCACAGATGATATTTCAAAATTAGTTCTTTATTCTTGTGGTTTGTTTCTATAATATCTGCCATAATGGTCTAATTTATTATCTTCATTACATTTTCGAATTCTTTTAATTTTTTTTTCTTTGCATACTTATACATCCAATCTTAATATTTTCATTTATGTTCCCTCCTTTTAGTGTAATTTATTAACTTATTTATTTTTAAATGTCTTCTATTTATTTTTTATTTCCTCTACTATATTTATCTCATTTTTTAAAAATAAATTGTTCATATTATGTGATGTGATGTGATGTATTCTGGCTTCTTCTTAAACGAAGTCAAGAATATCTCAACAATTATGCCCAGGTAAACCTGTTAGCCACTTTATTTTCCATTCCCCACTCTGAGTCTTCCCATAATCTGCCTCATGCCATTTCCACAACATAATAAAAAAACTACTAACTCACTTTCTGAATAGTCACTTTGTTCATACCTATTCTTCCATAACTTCATTATCTGTACCCTTTCTGCTTTCAAGCATTTCCATTCACTCAACAGATGCCTAATATTTTCTATACCTTACTTACACAATTTGCACACTAAATCACCCATAGTTTTCCATTTACATGTATATTCTCTTGTTGCTAATAATCCCGTTCGAGCCTTAAACAATAAACTACATTCCTTGCTATTATCATAAATTAACTCCCATCCAATGTTCGTTTACTTCTATGTATATTTAAACTCTTCTTACCCTCCATACTAGTTCTCCATCTCTCCAACTCCTTATTTTTTATTAATGCTTCTATTCTTTTATCCCATTCCTTACCACTATAACACTCAGCAATCCTCCTAATACAATCATCCCACCTTTTATACAAATATACTGATATAAATTCTTTATCCAAATTTTTTGCTTACTGCATTACCTTTCTCACCCATCTTGTTATTTGCCTTTTACTCATAACCCAATTAATCACTATTTTGGCTATTCTTTTACTATCCATAAACTGCAACCTACCAAACATTTTCATTTTACTTTTTGCATCTCTCATATAAAAACTTGACCATCCCATTTCTCCTTGAATTGCCTCCTTTGCTGTCCACATCTCTGTATCTAATGCATGTCTTCCTACTTCCCTTTGTACTTTCTCTAAATAATCTAAAACCCTTTTACTAACACATAATGCATCATTACCATATACTAACCCTGCTACTGCAACTCCCATACAATTCTAGATGCATCATATTTATTATATGAAAATACTGTTAGTTTCTTTACCAAACCCTTTCTTTTCTTTGCTTCATTTACCAATTTTTTCTCCCATTCATCCAAGCAATTTTCCTGATTACATAAGATGATTCCCAAATACCTATATCTATCCACCACACTTAACTTTATATCCCCCAATAAGAATTCTAATGTTAACAGTTAACTATTGTGCCCTCTATTGGATTAAAAAACAATTTTGAAATGACAAGAAAATGCATCCTTCTATACTCATATCAATTTGAAGACTGAATCAAAATTGATGGGTGTATTTTATCTGGCTGAAGATAGAAATTTGTGATTTAAAATAATTAGTTTTATTGATTAAAAAAAAGTACCACGATACTATGATCATCAACATTACATGAGTTAATTAAATTTTCAATTTTTTTTTCCATGGGTCATAGCATCGGCCGGGAAGTGAACCCGGGACAACTGCTTGTAAGGCAGCCATGCTGACCACTCGACCACCAATGCTTGACAAATTTTCAAAATTTTTGTGACTATGAAATAACTGATAATTCAAAATGACAGTTATAAAAGTTCCAAATAATGTGTGTATCTTATTTTACATAAAACATAGTGACCACACTTCAATCCATAGTGGAATAAAGTACCTGAACACTAACAATATTCTATTTCTGATTTTTAAAAATTAAAAAATTTAATCAATAGTAAACTGGGATGCAACTTCATTTGAATAACCTTGAACAATATAGTGGACTCAAGCTAGACATTTCACAATCAATTTCAGTTGAAAGGAATTGTGCTCAGCCCATTGCTTCGATACAAGAATATCACAACTCCATACAATTTACTTCTCTGCCTACTTTAGCATAGAGATGGAAATGGAAAATTCAGAAGCTAATAAAGGCATTTTTGGATTGAGGTAGAATGAAATGCAGTGCTTGAAGGGCAACCATAGACTGACTAAGGAGGAAAAAGTTGAGCAAAATTCAGAGAAAACATTTTGCAAGGATCAGTTAACCATAAGGAATTTCCAGTAATAGTACAAAAAAGACAAATGTTTGTATTCAAAATGGTTGCAGCTTAATATTACTGCTATTAGCAACTATTTATAAATGAGTTTGGCTATTCTTACTCCAGAAAAGAAAAGATAAAGAATAAACAAATTGGAAAACAACAACAAAAAAGACTGAAGTCAGAATTATTCAATGAATAGTAATGTGATTGTGTAAAAAGAATCTTAGTGCAGATATGATCAATAACAGGAGACTCATAGCAAATGGACTCTTTACTAACCTAAGTGACTGAAGATGGTAAGATAAAATAAATGAAAGAAAGAATGGTGACAAATTTAGTTATTAAATGCTGATTTTCATTTACTTATATTTTTTTATTGTTGTACTATGAAGCAGTATTTATTTACTTTCTATCAGCTTGTTAATAAGATACTAAATTTATGCACAATAGCTAAATTCTGAATTGTAAACTACAACAAGGGTCAAAATCAAGATCAGTTTCAAGGAACTCATTTATTAGCTGCGTCAATTTCTCAAACATCATCAATCGCAAATTGGAACAGGCAGAATAAATTTGGCTTCTTATTGATTGTAAAAAGCATCACAGTTTACAACTTTATATATTTCATCTTCCACATTTTCAAATAAAGCAAATAAAATCTGCTTAATATAAACAAGATTCAGGCCTATTCTGATTTCTAACTGGTAATGTTGAGCTGGCATACCTGATAAAGGGGATTCCCTTGAAACTGATCTAACGCCCTCTGTAAACAAATATAAATTCTGAACTTCAAACAGCTAAACCCAAAAAGATTTTTTAGTTGTATTTAACCAATCCCATGCAGAATCAAAATATAATCAAATTATTAAAATATAATAATAATACTTTTAATGAGATTCTTTTTCTCTTAATTAATAATATTCTTTTCTTTCCCATTAAGTAAATAACTGCCTTATTTTTAATTAACATAGTTTATCTGCACCTTTAATATTTATAAAAATGGATTTTTTTCTATTATTTTTTTATATATAATTACTTTACTCTCTCCTATATGTACAACTCACATAATAAATTATTATACGTTGATATAGAAATGTTAAACTTTCTATATTAACATCTATGATACCATTAATTTCAGCTAAATATATTAATGATTATTTAATGCACAGTGCATGCTTACACATACCTGCATGTATATAATGTAATATATAAGGGATTCGAACCCAGACTTTCACACAACCCTCAACTCTCCATGCCATCTCATATTGCTGACCCACCTGATCACACACATGTTGAAAAGATAAATAATCACCAATATATGTATTAAATGCTAAACCAGCAATCATCAGTTGATCCAGATTACTATCTCCACACATATATATAATCAATGCTCAGTTTTATATTAAGATAGTCAATATTCATACTTTAATGGACAGGCTTCAAACTATTCCAACCCACAACTCTTCAGCCATTCATTTCATTGAAAATCTGATGATGGAACATTCAAAGCCCACATTAGTGCCCATTCTACTCATGTTGATGTTGGTCATTGAATTATTGTCCAGTACATGAGAGGTCAGAATGACTCACGTCAACATGGGTAGGATGACAACCTTGGCACTAATGTGGGCTTTGAATGTTCCATCATCAGATTTTCAATAAAATGGATGGCTGAAGAGTTGTGAGTTGGAGTAGTTTGAAGCCTGTCCATTAAAGTATGAAGATTGGCTATCTTAATATAAAGCTGAGCACTGATTATATATATGTGTGAGGATAGTAATCTAGACCAACTGATGATTGCTGGTTTAGCATGAAATACTTATATTGGTGATTATTTATCTTTTCAACATGTGTGTGATCAGGTGGGTCAGAAATATGAGATGGCATGGAGAATTGAGAATCCTGTGAATGTCTGAGTTCGAACCTTTATATATTAATGATTATTATGAATCATTTATTAAGTTAGAGATTTATTGCGCTAGAGATTATCATATCATTCCAAGCACAGATATAAATGTTAAACCCAGTTAAAAATTAATATATCTTAATAAATTGCGACCTCGACCAACAGATGAATCTAGTTTAGCACGAAATGCATCTTAGGAGTTGTTTGTTTCACATGGAAGCCGCTTGCGGGAGTACAAGGGACAAAGGGCTTCCTCAGTAGGTGGGGGGGGGGAGACAAATTGCAGTGATAATTAATAAAATTTATTTGTAAATGAAAATGCGTATTTACGAATCACTCCATGGTTACGTTCTAATTCTAAAAACTTTATGTTGACAAATTATTCCATTATTAAAAGCAAGTTCTGATTGTAAATATTTTTTATTTAAATAAAAGATTACTTTCTTACTTAAATTGTTCGAAATATAATTAATATTATACTCTATCCTAGAGCTACAGCAAACGGACGATTGCCATTTCGCAGCGATAAGTAATAAAATTTATATGTAAATGAAATGTTTACATTTCTGAATCAATCCACTGTTAGAAACACATTATGATTGCAAATATTTTTTTATTTAAATATAAAATTACTTTTTTATCCAGATTTAAATTGTGACAAATATACCAAATACTATACTGTCAACCATCACGCTCAATCAAATAGATTGACGCATTTCGCTGCGTTAATTTAAAAAAATTATAAATGAAACTGTTCAGATTACTGAATTACCTTTATTTAAACATCCTAATTTATATCAAAAATGACATATTACTATAAGTACTTTATTTAAAAATAAACTGTTTAAGACACTGCGTCTTAATAATTATGCATAGTAGATAATTTATTATATCAGTCATATTTTATAAGTTCTTTTCTTGTTTTATTTCTCAAAACCAGAGACCTGGGGTTTTGGGGGGTCGATTCCGATACAATATCGTATATATATATTTTTTTAATAGCGTTATCTTTATTTATTTTTTAAATACTAATCTTTTTTTTTAATACCGATTATTTTTTTTACTAATCTGCTTTTCATTGGATTTGGACTATCGATGGAATTTGGGATTTACCTCAAATTCGTAATTGATATATAAAATTACCCCAATACACGATGGTCTAAACCCAAGAAAGCAGAATTAGTAAAAAAGAATTTTTTAAAACGATATTATAGTTTAATACCCCTCTGTTGATTGTAACAAATATATATCATTTGTAATCGCTCTATTGATAAGAAACCAATTGCTTGATTTTGTTTTTAGTTATTATCTGAAACACACAGGCTTATTATATATCTGTGTCTATATATGTAATATATAGGGTATATGAGCACAGACTTTTACACAACCCACTACTCTCCACACTATCTCATAACACTGATACACTTGAACACATATATGTTGAAAAGATAAATAATCACCAATACACATATTTCATGCTAAACCAGCAATCATCAGTTGGTCCATACCCTATTTTTAGTTATTATAATCTATCATAAAACAAACGAAAGTACAAGGCGTGGTATAATGATTCAAAAATTTACAAAATAAACAATGTGTGAAAATTTCTTCCCTTAAGTAAATGTAATGTAAATTCTTAAAATTCCTAAGTATTTTTTTATTTTTTTTTAAGTGTCATAGCATCGGCCGGACAACTGCCTGCAAGTGCAAGGCAGTCGCGCTGACCTCTCGACCACCAATGCAAGACAATTCCTAAGTATTTGATCATATATAACATGACTAAGTTATTATGCAGAAATAACAAACATACAAAAAATTAAATCATCAAGTAAAGAAATACAGTAATCTATTATTGAATGAATATTCGAGACGTTACTTTTGTTAATAGAAAATATTATAAGTGATGCATAAGCTATTTTTAACTGGTTAAAGGCGATGTAGTTAAATCTGATAAATTCCGACCACTAAAAACACAAGAGTTAATATGAAAATAAAAAAGTAAAAGTGTGAATAGTTATAATTTGGTAATATTCTACCAAATCTTTTGTTAAACAAAAATTATATATAATCTATTTTGTTTTAATTAACTAATTTTATTTCGTGAGAAGGGCTTTTTCACAGTATAAAAAAAACATATGAAAATTGTACAAATTGGTACTTATATAATGTATTAATAATTATTCATTGTAAATATTATTTTGAATCAATATTTAAAATTAAAAAAAATACATATAAAGATATTTTCTTCCGTGTTTTCTTGCGAGTCCGTTAACGTCATCCTAATTTAACTCTTTTTTGCTAATTCTGATTCAAATACTAAAAGTTCTTGCGAATTTTGTTCTGGGTCTATACTGACTTCACATTGCGAAACTTTCAGGCAAACGATCTAACTGGAAAATCTGTGTTACTGCATAATCAGCGCTTCTATAATTTTTTACTTCGCATATAATATTCGTAGGACCTACAAATTATAGAATTTTGGTTAAAAGAGGGATGTTTATCTTTTGACTTTCGCAAAACATGATCATGTAGGCCTTCGGTTTTGATAAATGCGAGGTTTTGTGCGGTCGCACCGCCCTCAGGCCAATTGTTCATGGAATTAGGGGCGCTGAAGTTTAGCTTGCACAAAGGCACTTTTACCCACGCGGCAGTCCTACCATAAAGTATAAGTAGCTAAGATCTCTTACGAGGGACTTCCGACAAGGAGTATCTATAATAAATCGTATCGGAAATCAATTAACATCACGCGAAAGATTTAGAGAAAAAAGTTTTGAGTTAAATTTAATTTTGTTAGAAATATTTACTAATAAAATTCATCATCATTCTTTTACATTAAATAAAATCATAGTAATTAAACAACAAATTTACTACTTTGATTCGGAATTTAAAAATTGCAAATTGTAATAAAATCTTATCTACATTGCTATATTTTACCTCGTTTATATAGTCCGGAACTTGTTTAATATTAGCGAAAGCTGTTTCGTTAATTGATACCATATAAAATAATTTCCTTAATCGTGAAAAAGATTGATGCCAAATTAAAGGTACTGCGCCAAAGTTGGCCATTTTGCACAATTAATCACGTGATTTAGTATTGCAGCCTGTAAAACAATATAGCTCTGCAATAATTTATCTAGGAATAAAGTCTAAAGCATTTCATTTTACGTTTAATTATAGTAAGTCAATAATATGCTAAATAAATTATTGTGTTTTGCTTGTATTTCTGTAACTTCAATTGTGACTGATTTTTCGTTAAGCAAACCAATTTGTGACTATAAACAAAAAAAAAAAAAAACGCTTTAAGTGAATATACCAAAGTAATGTATTAATAATATAATTATAATTGAGACTTTATATAACTGAAACGGAAGTAACTATCTTCCAAAGAGTTATGCAACGTAAATAAACTATTAAAATTAGTGACAAACTTTAAAAAATGCGCATTATAAAATTATTGAAAAGATGTAATGAATCTAATAGAAAAAAAACGTGTAATATATATATATTCATTATAATGTCTTTTTTTATGTCTATTTCACTTCTGTGCTTGAGGTTGTTCTCACCTATTCTATTCCGCCACACAGAATTTAACGCATGAATAGACACGATGTATTTTTTAAAAAAAACCCATACAATATTAAGGAAATTTTGATTTGAGGAAAACAATTTCCATATGCATTATATTGAAAATAGATAAATACCCAAAATAAGAGTCATAGATCACATGACCCTATCTCTTAAGCTTGTAAGTTATAAACAATGAGGATTGCCAATTCCGCTACAAGTTTTATGATAAATGCTTAGCCAGAGCCAGCACTTAAAATATCTGTCAGAACCCCCCCCCCAAACCCTGACCATGGTTTTGTGCTTTGGCACTCCTCAGTGCGCTCTGGCTAAGCATTTACCATAAAACTTGTAGAGGAATTGGCAATCCTCATTGTTTAGATAAATACCATCTTTAAAATAACTTTACAGATGTGCTTGGGGGGGACTGCTATTGTAACAGTTGATGCCTCACATCAATTAAATTAAATGCATAGTTTATTGGTGCAAGTTTTAATAAAATTTATAATATAGCCAGAGCCGAATTTGTTTTCTTACTCAGAAAATATAATGCCCCCTTCTTTGAAAGGAGTGCTTCTATCAATTAAGTCAAAGATAAGTCAAGAAAAATGCAAGCTAAAATGCACCATCTGCTAATATCTATTTTTTCAACAATTCAAAGTGATTTCTAAGTAATCATAAAAATAAACTAAAGTTAGTTTCCATAAAAGTATAAATTTAAATGGTAGAAATTTGCGAATTGCTTAATTTTTTCCACACATGCGAGACTAATATTTCAAACAACACTTTGCAACATGCAAAATAAAATATCAAATACTTCTGCTATTATAAAAATAAATCACAATATAATAGTAGAATTATTGTATAAAACAGAAACTTAAAAACAATAATTGAAACGTTTCTCTGATTTATACAATAGTCTATTGTTATATTGTGATTTACTTTTCAACATGGTGTTTTATACAAACATTTAATATTTTTTTACTTGTACCTTCCACCTAAATTTCTGAGCTTATATTAATATTAAAAAAAAAATACAAATAAGTAGATTTATATTATGATACATATAAAAGGCTGCAGAAAGTGTTTATTGTTAACTGAAATGAGACCCTTTGATTCCTCTTGGAGGGCTTAACGGAACCTAGCAGAGCAAATTCCTAATGTCCACTCCGTATGTTCTTATTGTTGCAGCTGTTATTATTGCGTGATTATTTATTCATATAATAAATGAACCTGGATGAGCTACTCATCAACACGCGTTAGCCAGTGTGGTGAGTTTGCTAGCTTTTTATCTCTGAGTTTAAGATTAAGAAACACCAGAGTCTTTCTTCTCAGTTGCCTGATAAGGCAGAATGAATTTGTGCATGAATTGAAAAAAAAATTCTTTCTAATAGATATTTACAATCATGACAGACAAAAATAAATCATGGCCGATATTCTCAGTAGGCTGTAAAGTCACCCGCCAAGGCAGCATTTGGTGGCCGAGAGTGGAAGGTGCTAAGAATCCCCTGAGTGCAGACCCAGACTGTCTTTTGATGATGATTTTTTATTTAAGTACTTATAATTGCAGATCACTTTTAAGCAAAGAAAGATTGCAAGAATTAGAAGAACTCTCTTATATTAAATGAGACATTATTGGACTTTGTGAAGTTAGAAGAAAAGATGAAGAGACAATTGATTTAAAGAGTGGACATGTACTCTACTATAAAGACACAAATATTGGAAATGCAAGTGGAGTAGGATTCATTATAAATAAAAAGTGGGAAGAACAACATTGTGGAGATTGATGGTGTATCAGACAGAGTGACAAGATTAGTTTTATAACTTGATAGCAAATATTAAATTCAGATAATTCAAGTTTATGCCCCAGCAAGTTCTCATAGTGATGAAATAGTAGAAGATTTTTATATGGATGTACAAAAGGTTTTTGATCAGACCAGGCAATATTTTTAAATTGTTACAGGAGACTGTAATGCTAGAATTGGTAAACAACTGAAAGATGAAAGTGCTGTTGGTAAATTTTGTTATGTTAATAAAAATAAGATAATATAGACCTGTGAACTTTGCAGAAAAAGATAAACTTTATATTATGATTTTTTTTGAGAAAAATGTTAAAAGGAAATGAACATGGGAGCATTCAAATGAAAGTACATCAGAATTGGATTATAAACATCACATAATCACCATTTCTTATGCTTGCTTATAACTCTTATTAAAAGAGGCAAAAACTCACTATACGTATTGCCACACAGCAAGCTCCTCACTGATGAAGATCACAAGCCAGAAACTAGTCTGGGAATATTGGATGAGTATGCCCTAGATGGGGATTTTATGCACAAGCCTTCTGGCATCCATTGATTACTCTAGCTTGCTGTGTGGCAATATGTATAGTGAGTTTTTGTCTGTTTTAAGAATTAGATATTTTGACTAACAGAAAATACATATTTCAAGATTGTAATGTTCTTAATAAATTCAACACAGGAAGTGATTGTCAATGCAAGACTAGAGACAAAAATTATTTAAAAAAACAAACAATATTCACAGTTGTTTTTCCTAATATTCAGAAACATTCTAATGAATTTAAATTAGAACTTACAAATTGGTTTCAAATATTAGTAGATTTTGAACAAGATTCAGATTTGTATAAAATTAATATGAAAATAACTGATACACTTTTAAAAACTACAACAATGATAACTGGTAGAAAAAAGCAGCAATTGGCCAGTAAAATTTCTGCTGAGACTAGAGAATGTGAGGAAAAGAAGGTATATAAAAATATATAAAAATGACGCATTAAGAAGGATTGAATATCTCGAATTTTGTAAAATGGTGCAAAAAAGAGTTGATAATGATATAAGAAAGTATAATTGTGAACAAGCGAGGGAAGCTATGGAAAAAAAATAAAAGTCTCAAGAATGTAAAATAACATTTTGATATTGTAAGAAATTTATATCTGGTGGAACTATTACTAAAAAGAGAGATGGCTTCATGAAATGGGTAGAAAAGTTCTCTCAAGAATTATATAGTAATAAAGAACAAGTACCTCCAACAACTATTATATCTTCTGAATTGCCCAAAATTTTAAATGAAGAAGTAAGACATGCAATTAAATTTATGAAGAAGGGAAAATCTCCAGGTAATGATGGAATTATAATCGATATCTTAAAAGAAGCAGGTTAAGAAATAACAAAAATTTTGGCAAAGTTATATACCAAATATCTAAATGATAAAGATGTACCAAATAATTGGAAGAATGCAGTTTTAATAATAATATTTAAAAATGGTGATAAAGAAGATATTAGAAATTACAGACCTATCAGCCTTTTATCAGTTTTATGCAAAATTTTAACAAGAAAATTACAAGTCATCTACAGAGAACTCAAGCAACTGAAAAAATAATATGGATTTAAAAATGGTGGATCACATCCAAGTATTGAGGGAAGTTATAGAAAGGAGCAATGAACATGAGTAGCCTTTATGCTTTGGATTTGTAGATTATTTTTAAAAGGCATTTGATTCTATAAGCATTTCTTCAGTGATCAAAGTATAAATCCAGAATATTGTTATATTCTGAAAAATATTTCCAAAAATACAATAGCACCAATTAGATTATGTAATGATATTAGGAAGATTAACATTGAGCAGGGTCTCCATATCTCCAAATATTTTACAATAGTGCTGAAAGAAGGATTTTGTAGATTAACCTAAAAGAATAAAACTAAATGGAGATTATTTAAGTCATTTAGATTTTGCAGATGATGTAGTTATTTTTGCAAATAATCCTTCGGAGCTTCAAGAAATGTTCCAAGAGTTTTCAGATGAAAGTAAGAAAGTGGGGCTAAAGGTAAACATTAAAAAGACTAACTTAATGTTCAATGGATTTTCTCAAAACATGAAAATAAAAATTGATTATGATGAGTTAGAAGAAGTTAACAACTACAAATATCTTGGTCAGATTATTATTACTAATGGAAACATAATGAATGAAATTAATCATAGAATTAAACTTTGTTGTAGTGCTTTTGGTAGAAATAACTTAATACTAAAAAGAAATATGCCTATGTGTTTGAAAAGAAAGGTTTTTAATAAAGGTGTTTTATCAGTTCTTACTTATGGATCTGAGACTTGGATACTTAATAGAAGAGCAATACAGAGACTTCAGACTACTCTAAGAAGTATGGAGAAATGCATGTTATATTATAACTAAAAAAGATTGGAAATGCAATACATGGTAAGAGAACAAACAGGTGTTAATGACATCACTGAAAAGTTTAAAAGACTGAAGTGGAGTTGGGCAGAACATATTGCTAGAAAAGATCATAATAGATGGACAGTTTAAATATTAAACTGGATTCCAAGAGATTGCAACAGATCCAAAAAGTGATCACATGTGAGGTGGATGCACGAAATAAGAAAGTGTGTAGGTGAGATGGAGAAGAGTGGCTAGAGATCAGAGAATATGGATTGAACTTGGAGACCTTCATCATGCAGTGGATTAATAATGGTTGACAATGATGATGATGACATAAAAAATATTTTTGTAATAAAAGCCAAAAAATTATTGTGTAGATCAAGCACAATTGGGGTTTTTATGGGGTGACCATAAATTAATTCAATTTTCTATTGTAAAAATTAGTGATTGAATTAATTATTTTCTAAACATCCCACATCTTTATTTCAAGTTAAATATAAAAATCATATGGTTGAAGAAAATAATTATTTTTTAGCTTTTTATTGCACAGTAAATAAAAGTGTTTACTATAAAATATATATTGTTTCTAAATTTTTAGTATTTGGATATGTTTTGTAATTACAGTATTTCTGTTTAAAACAAAAAATAAAACTGTAATTATTACAAGCATACATTTTCAGGAAATTCTTCCCCATTAAAAATCAATTCCAATATTATTTACATATGACAAAAGCATTTTAAAGAAACACATTTTACATTCAAGAGGAGATAAAATATCCAGTTTAAAAAAGCAAATTTTACAATCAATTGAAATTAGGGTAAGTTTTTATTTCTGTTTTAATTGATTGTAATAATTTTTAGTGTAATCTTTTTTTAAAAAAAAAGACAATTGAAAAATATAGCACCCTCATAATATATCATTGAAAACTTACTGAGCAAATATCAACAGCATTTTGAAATTTGATCTGTCAAATCCTCTACTATACACAAACTAGGGGATCAACTTGAAATATTTCATTGATCTATTGCATCACAACCTATTTCTAACACATGTACAAAGTTTTATGGAAGCCTATTTGATAGAGTACAAAGTTTTAAGGAAGCCTATTTGATTGTGTACAAAGTTTTAAGAAAGCCTATTTGATCATGTACAAAGTTTTAAGGAGGCCTATTTGATAGAGTACAAAGTTTTAAGGAAGCCTATTTGCTAGAGTACAAAGTTTTAAGGAAGCCTATTTGCTAGAGTACAAAGTTTTAAGGAAGCCTATTTGATAGAGTACAAAGTTTTAAGAAAGCCTATTTGATAAGAGTACAAAGTTTTAAGGAAGCCTATTTGATCGAGTACAAAGTTTTAAGGAAACCTATTTGATAGAGTACAAAGTTTTAAGGAAGCCTATTTGATAGAGTACAAAGTTTTAAGGAAGCCTATTTAATAGAGTACAAAGTTTTAATGAAGCCTATTTGATAGAAGCTGGTTAAATCTTGATTATAAAATTTATCCTAAACAACAGTTTCTAATTTGAATAAAAGGGTTTAAATTATATATTCATCTATTTAAATCTCATAGGACAGTTTTCTGAAGGGTTTTTTTTAACCAAAGTATGTATTTATGTTGTTAATCAGTGGCAATGGAAAATTAACCTTTATATACTAGTGAGGATATCTGCAATGCAATATCACTTAATGGATCTTCAGAGATTTTCTTATTTATTTCTGGAAATTCAACTTAGTGCATTTAATAATAATTTTTATGAAGTTTCAGATGCTTCACAAGAGTATAGCTGCCTTTGAATATAACTAATATTGAAATTTTATAATAAATTTAAAAAAGAGGCAAGCTGTGGGTCCATGTCATATTCAAGATTAGTAGAATCATGGAGATATAAAAGAGTTTTATTGTAGAATGGAAAAACAAAATATGAGCATAGAAATATGAGAATTAATGGATCTAAACACATTTGTATCTATGCAATATTTTAAGACTCTTAGCATCTACAAGTAAATTTTATTACTTCTGTATAAACCAATTTGTAAATCAGAATATGCATACATATAGAATGCTGGTCCATTTTTTTCATTAATTTAAAATTTTGCAATATGGTCTTTTTGCTTTTTCTAATGCATTCTATTGTCTGCTGTACCTTTTTTTTAGAATGTCTTTGAAATAATTCTTAGAATATAAACAGGGTTACTTCTTTCACAAAAATCATTCTTGGATTCACATTTTGGAAGTCTTGGATTGTTCATTCACTTTATATGTCCAATCCAACAGAAATATGATTTTACAATAACAGTCTTTATACCATCATATCCAATCAATTGAAAAATATATTGATTGGTCTTATGACATTACCACTATGCTTTTAAAATTATATTGAATATTCTTAAACATTTATAATGTTTTTATGTTGTGTTGATGAAGTATTCAAGTATCACTTTTAATCAATAAATTAAGTAACAGAATTTTTCTACACATAACCAATTTAATAGCAATAGGTGATCTTAGTAAAGGCGGCATCAAATTGGAGTCTGTCCTGCACCACAAAATTAATGTCCATCTTTCTAATTAATCAAGATATTTAAATTCATTTAGATTTGATAACATTCTAATTTAAAAATGCTGAAGATATTGCTTCTGTTATGGCTGATAAAAAAAAACCTTAGTCTTGTGAACATTAATTGTGAAACTAAAATCTTTATGCCTTATATTCAAATACTAAATATACCGATTTTCTTTTGAATTGGAAAATATATCACATCCATCAGCATCTTGAAAATGCAGAATCTAAAAACAATTCTTATTTTTGCTTTTAATCAATTCAAATTAAAAATTCTACCAACAAACCTGCATGGCATGCATAATACCAGTTTTCATTTCAAGGGTCTTAGATGTCCTACCTCTACATCATAAATATAATATGAATAAACTTTAATAAAAGTACCAAACTCTCTATATAGTAATGCTACCAAGTGCAAGCCTTCATAATCAATGGCTGCAGGGAAGATTGTGCATAAAATCCCAATCTAGTGCCTTCATACATTATCTACAGACTAAGCTTTCATCAGTGAGGAGCCTTGAATTTAAGAGCATTGCAGCTAAAAACTAGTCTGAAGACATTGGATGAGTAGGCACTAGATTAGTATTTTATGCACAAATATTTCTGCATCCATTGAAGTCTTATACTTGGTGGCACTACTGTATGGAAAGTTTTTGTACTGTTATTAATAGCATGTGTATGCATATGAAATGGTGATCATGTGATGTGTTATAGTTAAATAAACCATGTTAGACAACCAACTAATTTCAAAGATACCATAACTTTATTTGATTTAGTTGAATGCCTTGATTAAATCAATAAAAACAATATATAAATTATCTTTATTTCCAACACTTTTTTGCATTTTCCTGGTGACAAAAATTATGTATATAGTGGTTCTCAATTCTCTAAAACCACGTTAAATTACTGATAAATATTTATGACTGGAATGAAATTTTTGAAATTACCTTTTTTTCTGATGGAAAATAATAATATTCCATATTTACTTCAATCTTGCATATTCTCTTTATTTTTAAAAATCGGAATAATAGAATCATTCTTAAAATCAGGTGGCTTAAGTTTATGAATCCATACATTTCTATAAAAAAAATGAATATTGTTCAAACTAACACATCTTTTCCACATTTTAAAACTTTTCCAAATATCTCCTCAGGAGCAGTAGCTTTCACATTTTTAAAATTATAAAGAGTTGTTTTGACTTCACTAAGTTGGATATCTTTGTCCAAATATAAATGAATAAATTATCATCTCAAATATTGTATCATTATTGAAAAGATGATCAAAATCCTACTTCGATCTCTTCAAAATATTAATTTCATCATATAAGAAAATGTCATTATTGAATTCATGTCTCAAATTCATATGTTGTTTTCACTGCAAAAAGTAAGATTTAACGTGACCATAATTGGTAAATCTCCTTTGCGATCAATCAAGCATTTTTAAATCTTGTCCACCATTGAATTCCTTCTTTCAAATTTCTATTATGATTATAAAGAGGCATATTTAATTTAATATTATGCCGAGCAGAAAATACTGTTTTCTTTTAATCAAATCACTAATAATAAGATCATCATCAAAAACCAATCATGATTCTTTTTGTAATGAATCCAATATTAAATAGATTTACTTATATTCATAACACACAACTAATTTCATACCTCAATCACCTAATAATCAAAACCAACATTGATTAATTTTAGTGAAATAAGTATTAAATTAAAGAGAAAGGAATTCGTCTTTTTAACATATGCACCTTAGCTGCACATGTTAAGAAGATGAAATCCTTTCTCTTTAATTTTATACAATCTATGCAATTAATAGAAGTGAACATTATAAAATAAGCATTGTAAAAGTAATAAGAAAGATGGTTTTGTTTAATTTTTTTATAATTTTATCAATTCATAAAGAAAGATAAGTTGATAATCTAATGATCCTGAAAGCCAAATTAACAATTTTAGTATTCAACAACTGTTTTAATTTGGCACATATATTCATTAATCTTGACATGATAGTACATTTCTTCTAGTTTTTTTAATCATCATTTTGTATTTTGTTTCATCACTTTTCAATAGAGCGAATAGCTTCACAGGTATATACTGTTATATATTCACATAGTATTTCATAGATTCGGCTTTTATTTTTCAGTATTTCAAGTTTTAGTTTTGAAGATATTAGGATTCCTCTTATTGTAGATAATATTGTCATTGGTCAGGTCAGAAATGATTGAATTCCAAACTAAAAAAAATTTGCAATCAGAATACCTTTCCAACGCTATTGCATATGATACAAGGAATCCTAATTTCTATAAAATCTAAACAACTCTAGCAAACCTTGGCCTTTGCTTTTTTTTATTTATTGTGCCAGTTTTTAATATTGACAAAAGATTCAATTTTTGACAACTTTAATACTGTGATCCCACCTAAATTCAGATAGACTCATTTGAGACACTGCCAAATCAAAAGAGGTATTTGGATCTATTAACAACTTGATCCTGAGGCTGTAGTTCTCCATTTTACAAATGAAACTTTCAGGGCTTCACTTAAGAAATTCTTCCAAGTTGCAGTTCAGTACTAGTTTTTTGCATTTTATGTAAACTAGACCTTTCCTCTTCCCATAACCACAAGGGTTCAGATTACAACTCTTTAATATTTTTAAGAGGTTTTGGACAGAAATAAGCTGCCAAGAGAGAGAGAATTCTGTATCAAAATTTCAACTCAAAAATACGTATAGGGATGGATTAAATAAGAACATAAGACTTCATCCATTGAAAAATCACAAGTGTTCTTATAAAATTTGATAATTTTAATTCTACTTGATTTTCTATGAAAAAGAAACAAATTTGATCCACATGTGCTGAGCAATTTTCTGAAGTGGCAGGATTAAGTTCTTCCATGTAACCAATATTCACTATTACTCTACCATATGGACAAATATAAAATTTCTTTAACTTTTCTTTACAAAAAATGAGCTTTTCGCAATTATCTTTTTTTAAATTGACTCACTAATAATGTTTTCGATCAATTTTTCCCTTTCAAATTAATGCTATAATTCTAAACAAAAACAAATGAAACTCTCCATACAGTAGTGCTAATCAGTGAAAGCCAGAGTAATCATTGGATGCCAAAAGGCTTGTGCATGAAATCCCTATCTAGTGCCTACTCATTCAATATCCCCAGACTAGTTTCTAGCTTGTGACCTTCATCAATGAGGAGCTTTGGATCAGAGAGCACTGCACCTGGATCTTAGGATCTAATGCAATTTTCTAACAGCCACCTTTTTTATCTCTACTTAACTACAAAACTATGAGTTTATAATTGAAAACAATATTATCAATCCAAGTTCATTAGCTTATATAGTCTTATAGGTCGTAACTCATTGCAGTACCTATACATTTTGGTGTCTTTGTTTCTTTAATAATCATAGCCACCACTATCCTATTAGGCAGGATTGGTAGTAAATAACTAAACATCTCATGGATAAGAAATGATCATGTGGTGTTTAGTGGTTTAATTCTAAACAATCCATAGGGGTGAATTCCTATCATGACTCTGCAAATTTTATTATGTTTATATTGTAGTATAACTTGGAGTAATATTTCGGGTTATGTAATATTACTAATACATAACTCAAAATAAAAGTAAAGATATTTATTAAAAGTATTTTTGCAATAAATATGTAAATTATTTAATAAATGGAAACTTCATTGAGTAAACGAAGTTAAAACCACAGCCAGGGTGTATCAAAGGGCATCAACCAATCAGACTGAATCTACAGGCTGACAGAAAACAATTCTAAACTTATCCAAGCTATTACTGAGAAAAATATGATTACTTTTCACTCATGTTGTTATGCATGAGTGGTAGCTGGATATTATAGCAATATGATTGAGATACAAAGTATAGCAACATTTCTTATATTCCAACTAAAATTACACTCTCCCATCAGCAAGTTATGCACTTACATTTAATATTTTTAAAAGTGGTCATCTTTTAGTCGGTAGTAGTTCAAACAAGTTTGTTATTGGGTTTTTTCCAGCCCATAGAACCAGTCTGATTAACTGTTGAATTTTAATAAATATTGGCCATAGTTTAACTTCATTTATATAATGGAGTTCCCCTTTATTAAATAATTTAATCTATACTAACCATTAAAATTATTCAATTTAAACACAATTTATATAGACACATACAGAATTTTATATGCAGTGTATATATGACATCCTGCATATATATATATATATATATATTGTAACCTTATGAAATAGGAGATGGGTATGAGAAAGAGAGATAAGAAGAAAATAGAATAAAGAAGAGATAATGATAAAGATAAATGATGAAAATGAAATGAGAGTGGCCAATTATAACCTGATAGAATAAGAGAGACAGAGAATAGAATAAAGGAGAGAGAAAAATGAAATGAGATGATAAAAAAAAATGACATAAAAATAAAATAAAGTAGAGAAAGAAATGAATTGAGATAAAATGAACTATAAATTAGAGACTCTAAACGACTCGGCTCAGTGGGGTTACAATAAATTTAAAGAAAAGAGATGATGATCCAGAGATGTACAATCAAGTAAAGGTCAAATCCAATACTGATAAACTAAAATTACTATAGCTTATTGATATTTTAATAAACCATATAAAAGATTAACTAAAATCATTAATGAATATTTACCATATTAGTCCTACCAATAGATCATACACTCTCTGAATAAGATTAATGATGCTTTGCTTTAAAGTATTATCTTATAGAATTATATTTACTAAAACAACAAGAGTAAATAACCCCAGGGATTTTAAAACTAAAACTCTTGTATAAAATTAAAGTTTAAATTAAGTCGCCTAATAAAGAGTTACTGTAATGAATAAATAAATAAGTGACATCTTAGCTGACCATAAAATAATTATAATATGTTCAATCTTAAAATAATAAACAAAACAAATATTAATTCATAAAATTTAATGAATCAGTATAAATTTAAACTAATAATGGCCTATTATCTAAGATATTACTTGAGTAAAGAAAAGAGCAAGAGTACTTTTAATGCCTTTCCATACTCATAGACAACCACTAAAGACCTCAAATGCAAATGGATTAGAATTCTTTAAATATATAAGATTTAAGATGATGATGGATGATATGCAATGAATATAAGATAATGTAATGTGCAGCTTTTAAAATAATATTAATTAAAATATTCTTCTAAAGTACTAATATTGTTAATCTGATATTGCATAATCTTTAGTCTGAAAAGATATACTGATAATTTGAAAAAAAATAAACTTTTGCTTAAGTATTTAACTATGTATCTGCCATAATGCAATTATCTGTATTTGTGATTCAATATAAGAATCATTTACTTCAACATAGTTTTTTTAATTTTTAAGACAATATCAATTATATTTAATTAACTTAGAGTCTACTTGCAAATGTCTGAATTGAAGATTCATTAAATTTAAAAAAAATTAAGACTTTGTGAACTTGGAACCCAAGACAATGATATATTTTCATATAAAAGTAAAACAAACAAACAAAACTTTTGAAATAATAATAATTTAATTTATTAATAATGAGAAGAAATGTTTTTTTTTAAATATAGTGGAATACAAATAGTGCCAATACTGCACTAAGATTTTATATAATTATTTGGATTAATTAATAATATTATGGTGTTATCTATTAATCAGAATGACACACAGAACTATGTTTATATTGGAAACCCTAAGCTTAATTTTATACTCCTCAACTTAACAAACGCTAAGTTGGAGTAAGCATATTCAACAATACTTTTGAAAATATCATCACTAGTTTCATAGATATAACTAATATCACAGCCAGATATATTGTGCCAGTCAAAACATGCTTATCCATCTAACATGAGCTGGAACTCACAAAATGTACTTCAAACCCAGTCAAGCCCGAGATTTAGGTCAGGGACCAGCCTGGATTCGAACCCACTCTCCAAGCACCAGATCTAACACCCAATGGATAACATAACAATGGTAGCACACAAGATTTAATTCTTCATCTGGCCCACTACCAAATCGGAGAAAACAATAAGACTCATGGACTTAAACATATATATAAACAACGTAAATACTAGGCATTCCACGGATAAAATCTAACATATTTAAATAATAGGGGCTTTACTAATGAATACTTATGGGCAATTAGTGAATTGGATTGATTTAATAATGAGACAGAAACTGATATATGATGAATTAAAATATATTTATTGGCAATTGTTGTTGGCAAATGCACACAGGCATTTCATTTATAAAGTAACATTCTCTAGACTATTTGAACAATAATTGATGTTGGCAAATAGGTTTGTGGCTATGATTTAATGGAGCCAAATATCCTGCTATACAACTAATCACTACATTAACTTATTTGTTATGTCCTTTTATAATCAGTTCGAGTGGCTCTTTTACATAAAATCAAACCAAGTCTGGAGTGAAACTTAATACATCTGACTATAATCAATTTATATATTAACTATGGGCTTATAAAGCATCCCAGATAGCTTGAGATCGAACGGGTTTTCAAGAATGCTTCGGAAGATTGCATATTAGGGAGGAAAGAGTTGGCTATAACGATTTTACTAATATGCTAGGCACAAGTAAAGTATAATAATAAAGTGGCTCTGTGGATGGAAGAATAGTTTTAGGGTTTTTGTGACAAACAACGGTTTACCCAATAACCGGTCGTCATGTTGCTAATGGGGAACCTTTATTTGGTTCAGAGGTGGGGGACTTACATGCTAATCTGGCCCGTAGCTCAGACTTCGCTACTGCACTACCCATAAGAGAAGATGTGCTGGCAACGCCGTGGCTCCATCTTATATATATATCAAAAAGAACAGCACAACGAGAAAATATTAATAAATCCCACATCCGCCAATCCGAAGGATATTATAAATTAAAGATCATATATTAAATGAACACTAGATCATCAGCTTGATCAAAAGAGCCAACTCTTCTGTAGCATGAGAAATACGATATGCTACTGACAGAAATATATAGATACAAACTTTACTTTATCCCGTTCAATCTCTTTAGTTATCTATAACTACTCAACTTTTAAAAAGGGGAAAAGTATATTTAATAGGGGACTTACGAATACTTAACTAAAAAAATATACTTATGATTGCACTCCATGCTAGTTTAATCTTTAGTAACATAATAAATAAAGGTTGAAAAGCCACATTTTATATTTATATTAATTAATTTACTAAATGACAAAAATATGAATTTGGGTTTTGAAACAGCGCACGAAATGATGCTATATAAAGAATAATACGGAGATTTTAAATGATATCTTTTTTAAAAAACATATTGATAATTAAATGCACACTGTTTTGAAACATAGGCATAATTAACAATAATTAAAAATAAGCAAAAGAAAAGCAAAATATAACTGCAGTGATTAAATTATATAGCAAAATATTAATTAACAAAGAAATTTAGCAAAAATATTTCATTTATAGATTTCAAATATGATTTAGACAGAGTTTACAATATTGAATTAATAAAGAAGTTTGCAAAAGTATTTCATTTTAGAGAATTTACAATATTATTTGGAAAATAATTTAGAAAGAAATTACAATAATATGGTTAGCTAACCTGATTTTGAAGAAATAATGATTGTTGTTGAAATTCACACAGAGCTCTGCGATTTTAAATAATATTAAAACAGTTCTCCTATAGCTGAACTGGAGATATTCGAGCTGGAACGAAGGTGAGTTCTTTGGCGGCTTATGGCATCTTTTATTTGGTGTGGTTGTTGCTTCGGCATTTGATGGATTGAACTCGGCGTTCCATCACGGGAATTGCAGCAATTCTTGCCTGACTTTAGCCAGACATGGTAAAATTAAACAATTTTGACTTCTGATATTAACAGCTATTCAACAGCAAGATGGAGTCCATCTTCCCGCTTAAAATAAGCCCTATTTATACATTTCGACTAAACTTTAACACCTTTTTGGAATTTCATTTGTCTCGGGACCAATTGACTTTTAATTAAATAAAATAATATAATCCAATTTCTGCAACAGATTACGTCTCCGAGGTGTTATATTTAATTTACTTTAAAAAATTATTAAAACATATAAATTATATAATTTGATTCAGTTTCATTAATTAAATTCCTTTTTAGGTGTTATAGAATGTTAAGGCCTAGCAGAAAGAACGGTATTCTGATTTAATGATAAAGTCTTTTGTGCAAACAAAAATCAATCAGTAAACTAGATTTTACTTTTTACCCGGGTGCGTCACTAATTGATTTCTTGTTTACACAAAATTCTCATTTTTAATTATAAACGGATTTTTATTTTACTGAAATAAATAACTTTTAACATATTTGTTTTTACCAAATTATTTGTTTAAAAAAAAGCAAATTTAAAGAAAATACTTTAGTTTCAATTATATATGTAAAACATTAAATCAGAAAGCCGTTAAATATATTTTAAAGAAAACATTTTACATTATAGTATATCTTTTTTATTTTAACTTAAATATATATATAAATCATTTTGCCACTATTCCAAGGTTTAAATTATCCATCCACATACGAATATTATAGCGAATATAATTAAAAATTGACTGAAAATTTATAAAACATTTTATAATAATTTATGAGCATTTCTCCGCTATAATTTTATCAAACCTGTCTAATTATAGCGTGTTTTCGTAAGTAAATGGATGATGCCATTCAAGCGGCCATTGTAGCAAAGTTTTCCCGCTCGACTTATATATAACATTTTTACATATGACATTTCTACATTTAAGATAGGTTCAAAACTAGTTCAGACGAGTAGGTCATTAGGTTGATGGTGAAACGGAAAGGGATTGGAGGTTTCCGTTTCATATCAGTAAACTTAGTAAAAAAAAAACAAATAAAAAAAAATGACTTTACTTATATAACACGGAGCTAAATTATGGCTTCTTTCAAAATATAAACTCATGACCTAATCCTACGCTAAACTTATGATAATACATCATACTGGATTACACTATATAATAAATTTAATGCTTCTCACAATTATCAATACACATAATGAAATTATTGGTTATTAGTAAATATTTTAAACTTAAACAGATATATACCCAAACGAGTATACCTCTTTGTCAAAATAATGGATATGTTTTATATATATATATAAAATATAATGCGTGTAATAAATATATAAAAGGGTATATAGATAATATATGGATAAAATATAAAGTATATAATAGGTAAAATGGATATAGATAAAATGTAATGTGTATAATAACAATATAAAGGGTATGTAAATAAATATAAAGTGTATCATATATATATATATATAAGGTATATAAATAAAATATAGTGTATAATATATATGGAGTGATCAAATCACTCACAAAAATAACAATTTAAATAGGATCTGGAGGTTGTTTAAGGAGTAACTCCACGCCGGGGTTGAAACAACATCCCAATAGCTCATCATCATTTTCATCAGATGTCCAACCGTCTTCATCATCATCGGTTATCCATTCATAGCTTTCATTTTTGTCTTTCAACCTCACAGGAGATCGCTTAGGGTGCATTGTCAGACTTAGTGCGAATTCGCTGCCTTCATACGGTATCTCGTTATGCAGCTCGACATTCTTTTCTTCCGTAAGTGCTTTTCCCCATTCCTTGCTTTGATTTTGTGTCTCTTGGGATTCATCCTTTTCCAATCCAACTTGTTCTTCATACCGGGACAACGTGCTATTTTCATAATTAAGCTGGCACTTATGTTCATTTAAAAAGTTGTTTCCTTTGATTTTGGTATTTTCCTGATCGACTTTGGCTTCCCCCTCTGTAAAATTATTTTCAGTATCATCTTCAGTCTGGCCAATAACTTGCACTATCTCATGTCTATTAAGTCTTTTATCTTGGTAATCACTAGCAAAGTTGCTTTCCTTACTTTCCTTTTCTGTCTCTTCTTTCATTTCTGTTACATCTCTCAATTCTGGAATACATGCTGTGATAATGTTTTCTTCTTTGTTGGCTATTTGACTTCTTTGTAGCAGGTTTTCTTTTATTTCATATATTTCCTCTCTGATCTCCCTTTGGGCTTCTTCATACTCTTGCACTTTACTGTTAAATTCTGCCCCTACTTTAAAGACCCTTTCTTTCAAACCCTTTTCTTGACATTCTACTTGTTCAACTAAAGCCTTCACTTCTTCTTTAATCACAACAAATTCCTTTCTATTTTCTTCTTGGTTTTTATGTAACATTTCTTTAAATTCTCCCCTCATTTCTTCAGATTTCTGCTGGCAGCTGGTTGACAATTCCTGTAGACCTTGGCACAACATTTCTTCCAGCCTTTTATCTCTGTCTGCCATCTCTTGTCTAATATCTCTGCTAAGGTTTTCAAATCTTTGTGACATTTTCTGATCTCTTTCCTCCATTTTCTGATCCATTTTCTGATCCATTTTCTCTGCATCCTGTCTAAGCTGTCTCAGCAACCAATTCAAGTCCCAGCCTTCCTGTTTAATCTCCTTTATCGGTATCTGTTCCGATATTTCTGTAACTAAATTCTCTGGCATAGCTATAGTTTTCTGTGCACCCTCATCTCTATCCTGGCTCATACCATCTTCCCTTTCTATTTCTTCCGTACTGCTGTTGTACTCATTAATCTCTCTTCCTGATCTCAACATGATACCTCCACCTTTCATCTCCATTCCTACTTCTATCTCTTCCCCACTGCTCATTGCTTCTGTTTCTTTGTTCATTCTGTATACTATATATTCCTTTCAAAGTTATTATTATTACGCCTACTAAATATTTGATTTTTAAAACTTTTATACTTTTAATACGGCTGTTTGCTGCTCTCCCCCTTCAAGAACGACTCGTTCACTTCCATCCCAACTCTATGCCTAACTCACTAATATATCTATAAGCCCACACCATTTTGATGCCCGTCCAACATATAATCAATTAAAAAAAAAATTCGTGTCCCTACTTTTTATTTTATAAAATATACGAAATTCTTTTTTTATTTAAAAAAAATCCCTTCTTTTTTTCTAGCTTTAATAAAATATACGAAAAATTTAAAAAAAAATCTTTTTTTTTTTCGTCTATATATCTAAAGTATAACACATATTTTAATATTAAAGATGACTTAATAAAAATTTAACTCACCCCCGCTCTCTTCTTCCAGCTGTTTTTTTTTTATATATATACACATATATACTTAAATAGTTTTATGACCTAATTCCGTTTGACCCGTCTGCACCAATTTCAAACCTTTTAACTTTTGGTTAATTTGACGTTACTTATATATATATATATTTCTTACTCATTCTAAATCACTCCAATTCATAAAAATACTTTGATAAAACAATGAGACCCCCCTTTTCTTTTAATCTAAATTTCTTTTCTCTGCTCCCTAATGACAAATTTATAAGAGGATGACTTATAACTTGATCAATCATCCTCGGGCGCCAGTCACTAGTGAACAGGAAAGACACAAAATAAATTTAATAAATTTTTTTGCTATATACACACAAAAGTCCATAACTCAAGGTATGTAGGTGTTTACATCGAAGCCTCACTTGGTCGTCCAAACGCGGAAAAAAAAATCTTACATATATACATTATTCAAAAAAAATTTGACTCAAAATCATTAATTTTGACCAAAAGAATTATATATATACTCCATAATCTCTTCAGGGGTGGAAATGAGTTACAAGCCCCACGTTGGGCGCCAAACGCGGAAAAAAAAACCTATGTGCCAGTCAAAACATGCTTATCCATCTAACACGAGCTGGAACTCACAAAATGTACTTCAAACCCAGTCAAGCCCGAGATTTAGGTCAGGGACCAGCCTGGATTCGAACCCACTCTCCAAGCACCAGATCTAACACCCAATGGATAACATAACAATGGTAGCACACGAGATTTAATTCTTCATCCGGCCCACTAGCAAATCGGAGAAAACAATAAGACTCATGGACTTAAACATATATATAAACAACGTAAATACTAGACATTCCACAGATAAAATCTAACATATTTAAATAATAGGGGCTTTACTAATGAATACTTATGGGCAATTAGTGAATTGGATTGATTTAATAATGAGACAGAAACTGATATATGATGAATTAAAATATATTTATTGACAATTGTTGTTGGCAAATGCACACAGGCATTTCATTTATAAAGTAACATTCTCTAGACTATTTGAACAATAATTGATGTTGGCAAATAGGTTTGTGGCTATGATTTAATGGAGCCAAATATCCTGCTATACAACTAATCACTACATTAACTTATTTGTTATGTCCTTTTATAATCAGTTCGAGTGGCTCTTTTACGTAAAATCAAACCAAGTCTGGAGTGAAACTTAATACATCTGACTATAATCAATTTATATATTAACTATGGGCTTATAAAGCATCCCAGATAGCTTAAGATCGAACGGGTTTTCAAGAATGCTTCGGTTCAATGCCGAAGATTGCATATTAGGGAGGAAAGAGTTGGCTATAACGATTTTACTAATATGCTAGGCACAAGTAAAGTATAATAATAAAGTGGCTCTGTGGATGGAAGAATAGTTTTAGGGTTTTTGTGACAAACAACGGTTTACCCAATAACCGGTCATCATGCTGCTAATGGGGAACCTTTATTTGGTTCAGAGGCGGGGGACTTACGTGCTAATCTGGCCCGTAGCTCAGACTTCGCTACTGCACTACCCATAAGAGAAGATGTGCTGGCAACGCCGTGGCTCCATCTTATATATATATCAAAAAGAACAGCACAACGAGAAAATATTAATAAATCCCACATCCGCCAAGCCGAAGGATATTATAAATTAAAGATCATATATTAAATGAACACTAGATCATCAGCTTGATCAAAAGAGCCAACTCTTCTGTAGCATGAGAAATACGATATGCTACTGACAGGAATATATAGATACAAACTTTACTTTATCCCGTTCAATCTCTTTAGTTATCTATAACTACTCAACTTTTAAAAGGGGGAAAAGTATATTTAATAGGGGACTTACGAATACTTAACTAAAAAAATATACTTATGATTGCACTCCAGGCTAGTTTAATCTTTAGTAACATAATAAATAAAGGTTGAAAAGCCACATTTTATATTTATATTAATTAATTTACTAAATGACAAAAATATGAATTTGGGTTTCGAAACAGCGCACGAAATGACGCTATATAAATAATAATACGGAGATTTTAAATGATATCTTTTTAAAAAAACATATTGGTAATTAAATGCACGCTGTTTCGAAACATAGGCATAATTAACAATAATTAAAAATAAGCAAAAGAAAAGCAAAATATAACTGCAGTGATTAAATTATATAGCAAAATATTAATTAACAAAGAAATTTAGCAAAAATATTTCATTTATAGATTTCAAATACGATTTAGACAGAGTTTACAATATTGAATTAATAAAGAAGTTTGCAAAAGTATTTCATTTTAGAGAATTTACAATATTATTTGGAAAATAATTTAGAAAGAAATTACAATAATATGGTTAGCTAACCTGATTTTGAAGAAATAATGATTGTTGTTGAAATTCACACAGAGCTCTGCGATTTTAAATAATATTAAAACAGTTCTCCTATAGCTGAACTGGAGATATTCGAGCTGGAACGAAGGTGAGTTCTTTGGCGGCTTATGGCATGTTCTTATTCAGTTGCGAGACGATTTAAAATGGTGTTGGAATGAAGGCAAGTTCTTTTAGCGGCTTATGACATCTTTTATTTGGTGTGGTTGTTGCTTCGGCATTTGATGGATTGAACTCGGCGTTCCATCACGGGAATTGCAGCAATTCTTGCCTGACTTTAGCCAGACATGGTAAAATTAAACAATTTTGACTTCTGATATTAACAGCTATTCAACAGCAAGATGGAGTCTATCTTCCCGCTTAAAATAAGCCCTATTTATACATTTCGACTAAACTTTAACACCTTTTTGGAATTTCATTAGCCTCGGGACCAATTGACTTTTAATTAAATAAAATAATATAATCCAATTTCTGCAACAGATAACGTCTCCGAGGTGTTATATTTAATTTACTTTAAAAAATTATTAAAACATATAAATTATATAATTTGATTCAGTTTCATTAATTAAATTCCTTTTTAGGTGTTATAGAATGTTAAGGCCTAGCAGAAAGAACGGTATTCTGATTTAATGATAAAGTCTTTTGTGCAAACAAAAATCAATCAGTAAACTAGATTTTACTTTTTACCCGGGTGCGTCACTAATTGATTTCTTGTTTACACAAAATTCTCATTTTTAATTATAAACGGATTTTTATTTTACTGAAATAAATAACTTTTAACATATTTGTTTTTACCAAATTATTTGTTTAAAAAAAAGCAAATTTAAAGAAAATACTTTAGTTTCAATTATATATGTAAAACATTAAATCAGAAAGCCGTTAAATATATTTTAAAGAAAACATTTTACATTATAGTATATCTTTTTTATTTTAACTTAAATATATATATAAATCATTTTGCCGCTATTCCAAGGTTTAAATTATCCATCCACATACGAATATTATAGCGAATATAATTAAAAATTGACTGAAAATTTATAAAACATTTTATAATAATTTATGAGCATTTCTCCGCTATAATTTTATCAAACCTGTCTAATTATAGCGTGTTTTCGTAAGTAAATGGATGATGCCATTCAAGCGGCCATTGTAGCAAAGTTTTCCCGCTCGACTTATATATAACATTTTTACATATGACATTTCTACATTTAAGATAGGTTCGAAACTAGTTCAGACGAGTAGGTCATTAGGTTGATGGTGAAACGGAAAGGGATTGGAGGTTTCCGTTTCAATATCTTTATATTAGGTTAAGCTAATAATAAAATTAAACCAACTTAAGTGTATGGGACAATCATTCATCAGAGATCAGTTATATTTTTTTAAAAAAAAAAAAATAACTCTAGTCCACATAAAATTATTCCCTCAATGTTTTAAAGATAATGTTGTAACAGATCTACAAATCCAGCGGCAAAATTCTGGATGAAAATATTAAATTATTATGTGTGAATTGCCACTTATACCATATGCATATTTAATATACTTTAAAATAAATATAACTTATTGTTGGTTAGCTTGTGTGTGATAAAACTATGATAGCAACACAATTCAAACATTGATATACCTATGAGCTTTAAATTAGCTACAACTACCTGAAGAAATACATTTCCTCAAACAAGCATATCTTGTTATCACAAATCTAAAACAAATGCAACATCACCTACTGTGGTGGAATTAGCATTAAACATGAATGATAGGCAAAAAAAATATAAAATACTAGGCTCCTCAGAGCTGGAAAAGAATATGGTGGCTTCCAAAAATACCTAACTTCGAGGCAAAACAAAGATGTCTGGTATTAATCTTCAGTACATCTGGGAACAGGAACACCCACCAGAATAGCACAATCCTCTCTCATGGGATTTTCAATGCTTATAAATGTGATTATCATCACTGAATAACCCTCTTTTGGGGACAAGCACTATCAAATCATGGAATTACATTACAATAAGGATGGAGGATATTCTCGACTCCATAAACATATTCAAAATTATGAACTAAGCTTAATTCTTGAGGCTACCAAATTCTAACTAATAGCAAGATATATACTTCACTTAAACTCACTAAGTTATTTCCAAGAAATTTATAAAATACAAAAAGGAAATTCAATATTCGAACCAACAAAGCAAACTATGTGTCAACTGACTACTGTAAAAAATACTTTAAACTTAAATGCATATAAAATTCTAGGCAAGGCACAATGCACACATAACAAAATATTAAATACTAAAAATATAGTACTAGTGGACTTCTAAAATTGTAAATTAAATGCAAGAAATCTTACTTCTCGATGAATATAAAATATTTGTAATTATTCTTAATACAACACCCATAAAACAAATGAATGGATATTCTCTGATAAACTACTTTAGTAAATTTAAAATAAAAATTGAGTAAAACATCCCATTTATATGAAAATAAGACTGTGATACCTAAATCTCTATGATAAAATTATTAAATAAAAACTAGCTAGTGTAATGCTTAATGAATAAACCAAATCTACTTAAGAATGGCAAGAAACATTTGCTCATTCAAATAAACCTATTTCATTTTAAAATTATAACCCTAGTTTACCTGTATATTTATGCAAAAAGTGTTACATAAAAATTTAATACCATAAATATCTTTATGGTTTCATTTTTTTTTTTTAAACCAATAAAACAAACAATAATAGAAAATAAATAAATACTACATTAACTTAAGTTCATATTCCGACTCCGTGATGATCTTTCCATTTCATAATGTGTAGATAATTTATCCAGGTTTAGATATCTATTTAAATTTGAAGCTTCAACTAATACATTTATATACATGGCAATCATTTCCAAACGAAAATGTTCAGTAGTTCTTTATATAAACACGTTCACTCTCTTTTATCTTTAAGGATAATTTTAGATATTAAAATAATAAAAACAGCGTAAGCATAGACATAAGTTGGCACTAGAAAATAAATTATTCAACTGAGTAGCATAAGTATAATAAGCATAAGTATAAGTAAGATAAGCCAGCATTGAAAACAATAAATTCTTCAGCTAAGTACATGTTTTTATATTTATAATCCTAGGTCCAAACGCAGAATAATTATAATATATCTATTAGTTAACTTTCACTGTTCTTCTTTAGATAAATGCATTTTTTTTTTTTAAATAGAGCTCTTTTTTTTTAAAACGTTTCTTAATATTTAAAAATGTATTTCTTATTTTTTTAAAACAAATTTCCTATTATTTATTTTTAAACATAAGAGTAGACTTTGTTTACAATTAAGGACGCTCCTTGTTTTATGAACTAAGATCAACGGTCATAAAGTTACTTATAAGTACTGGCCACTATAACAAAACATTACATATTTGCCAGAAACAAGTTCATTAACAATATTTTTAAATTCATTTAAAGTTTTACTTCCAAACAAATTCTTTTCATATTACTGGCATAAACGAGAATAAGCATTTTAAAATACATATTTTCTTCTTAATATTATTCCTTTAAGAGCATATTTACATATATATAGCATGTATTAATAATGCAGTATATATATCATCTATAAAGTATTACTTTGTTATCAGTTTTAATTTATGAGACGCTAACGCATTTCCATTTTAATATTTTAAAATGTTTGAATTTTTTTTTTCTTCACGTGTATTTTTAATTTGATAGGAGATATACTATATTTTAGTGCAATAAAGTCTTTAGCCATAACAATACTTAATAATTTAAGTTTTACTTCTAAATAAAGAAAAATAAATAGATAAAAAATAAATGAAATATGAGACGCTGTATTTTCTTCTGCAAACATTTTACCGTAAATTTTAATGCCTCAACTGGAATGAAAAATTGTCAGGAAAAACGGATTATCTGTCCTTTAGCCTTCAACCATTACTGGACAATTTAAAATAATGGTTTTAACAACATACTTTTATTTTATTTTTTAAAATATAAAGTTTTAAAAATTACTTTTTATTAAATTACTATTAAGATTCAGCTACACATATATTTAAAACAGATCAGCAACTGAATAACCCCTTTAGATCTTCCGTTTATCTCACAATTTTTCACACACACACCCCTATAGTTTATTTAAAAACCAATAAAAACTATTTTTTTATTAAATTAAAATATTCCAACAAACCAGCTGTAAAATCGATCTAATGACGTAATCAATATAATTTTTTATATACCACGTGACCTGCAGCTAGAAATCAAAATTTTATTATTAACAAATATTATACAATAATTTTTTTTTAAATGATATTTTATCCAACCCATAGTAATAAATATAAAATTTAAAACTATCCCTCTTTATTAACTTTTAAATATTTCTTTCATAAATTTATATCCATCCATTTATTTATTTATAAATATTAGAATTAAAATATTTTTTCATTTTTATTTTATTCTTATGTTTATGTATCTTTCTTGCACACACACACACACACACACATTTCCATATACGGGTAATCTATAAATATGAGCTCACCCATTGTTTAAAAGTTATTCTTTTAAAATTACAGAAATAAAATATTATCAAATATTTAATTTAAAACCTTTGTAAATGGAACGCTACTATCTTACATCTAATAAATACTGTTATATTGTTCTAATAAAACTTACAGATTATTTTTTTAAAATTTATTACTATTCCTTCCAACTTATTAATAATATCTTATTATTATTCTTTAAACATTAAAATAGATAATACGATAATTATTTTAGAATACATTTAATATCACTTACAAATTGACAACTATTTCTGATATCTTTCCTTTCTTTTTTTAGAATTAAAATTATTATTTAGCATTTTTTTACCAATCTAACTCATATATCTCTTTCAAATACTTAGACATAATTCCATAATACAATAATGATTACAATCAATACAAGATTATCCTATTTTAGTCATTAACTAATTTAATTTTCATTTTTATCATTTTTTTTTTTTTTTTTAAATCAGACAATTTCAAACAAAAAGGTTAAGCTAAGATAACCTTTGGATTCTTTTAGAACTAAGGGAAACTTTAGTTAGGTACAATATATATATATGAGTGTGAATAGCTCTAAAGAAGCTTTTCTGAATATCTCTATCCCCAGACCAGTTTCTAGCTGTTGGTTGTCATCAGTGAGATGCTAGGATAGTCAAACATTTGATCTAAAAATACCAGCCTAAGCCCAGCTTTATCTAATGGTTAACTATTAAGTAGAAAATCTGAAATTTTCAGACATTTATGTCTTCAAATTTAGTTATCTAATTTAAATAGTCATATGGGATAGGACTAAATTTATATATACCATATATTAACAGCTTTAGCAATATAATATCACCAAAGCCTCAAGAGCAAAACTATAATTGCAAGGAAATCAAGTCATACATCATGTGACTTAATTTAATAAGTACTATAAATATGATATAATGAGTGAGAATAGCTCTTAACAAAATTTTCTGAATATTCCTATACCCAGATTGTTTTCTAGCTGTTGGCTGTCATCATTGAGGTGCTAGAATATTCAGACATTAGATCTAAAACTACCAGTATGGGATAGTGATATTCAGAAAAGCCTGTTGACATGATTTCCCTGCAAATATATTGTAACGAGACAGCGTTACATCAATATTAAATCTAGGATACATCGATAAACACACACACACCAGCAAGCAACATAAAACACTCGTAACTTTATTTCGTAATTAGTAATAGTTTTCTTTCTCTCATAAATACATTTTATAAAACACATTGATAAAATGCAGACGGTAAAACGTCTAATTAAATGATTAAAGCCTTTAGATAATAAAATTAATAACAAAAAATAATATGCTTTCCTAAAGAATAAAAAATAATACGCACTCCTAAAATAATAAAAATAATTATCAATCAAAATCACCACGGGGAATTAGAAAATGTTTATTTTAGAAATATAATTTTAGCTAGAATAAAACTTATAGAAAAGATTTGAGGAAAAGATAAATGCTCGACTTCTAAATTTAAAATAACTTGTATTGTTCTAGTAAAACACACGCACACACGCATGCCTTCGAGGTGTGAAGGAATAAGGTTGGTTGAGTGAGATTGCAAAATGAGATTGTCCCAAAATAAATATTGCCGTTAGCACAAAGAGTGAGTGAGCAGGTACCTCAAACGCGGACCTGAACGACAACTCCAAGAACAGGGAACTATGGGGGTAGATTGGATCCTAAGATATGGATCAACCCTTATAAATACTAGTCAAAACCTATTCATGGATTTTAATTTGGAAATTAATCAATTAATTTTGGAAAGAGTTGTTTGGATTCAGTTCGATTCGATTCATTTCGATTAATACATTTTCATTATTGTTTTTATTTTCCAATTCTCAGTACGCTGAATTACCACCTGTTCATTTATTCCGATGCTTATGCTTTTATAGAATTGTTCTGAATTAGCTTGGTTATTCCGCAATACTTAAAATGATCATCATGAAATTAATACCAAGAGCGCCGACTGTCATGAGGGGCTAATCAACCCTTCAGTGGCTGATCGGCGCTCCGCTACTGAAATATCTCCGAAGCTATGAAATTCTGATAACATCGCCATGTTAAGTGAATGCTCCTAATAAAAGAAATGTTCCGTGAAACACCCAAACTCGTCCAGACCAATCGACCTTCGTTGCAACCAAGACAAATCCTAGGTAAATATGTTTTTTTATTCTGTTCACTCACTCAATTAATAAACTCGTAAGGCAATCTCGAAATTAACCAACATAAATTTACTCAAATAAATCTTAAGACTTTCCTCGTCATGATAGTTTATCTTTGTTACTGAACTTTGTAAACATGAACTTTGAACTTAAGTGAAGCTAAGGAAAGATTATATATTTATCAAATAGAAAGGAACTTTCTCGTCATTCAAATTATGTTATGAATACTTATGGTTCTCTGTGGGCGTGAATGTATGTGCGCGTGTGTGATAAATCAATTAATAATGTTTTGTAATAAATCAATTAATAATGTTCGTAATAAATAAATTAATAATGTTTCTTTTCATATTTAATAAACTTGTTCAATATCTTATCAAGTCGAGCATATCTCAAATCTTTTCACACACAATCAAAACCGTAGTTATTTATTCTTTGATAACTTATCTTTGAAGTAGATTTAGTCAATTTTAATTTTCATTTAGTTATTTTATTAATTATGTCACCATCGTGCCGTAAGTCACGATGTTTCTTATTTCACCTTAGTTAAGATAGATTTAAGAGCGGGCGGGTCTATAATCAAAATAAACGTCAATAAATTATGTTATATACAATAAAGCGGGGGGATGAACTTGTAAGCCTTGTGTTCGGGGCGTAAGCGAACAACCTCATAGGTCAGTGATAACCAATAAACGATCCTTAAGCCGTGATCGACTTAGTAGAAAACCTTGCTGATTTTAATTAGCGGACAATGCGTCTTCTCCGGGAGGAGTCATTTTAGAAATAAACATGTAACGACCTTGAGACACCTTATTGGTCCATGCTGGGAGTTTTGAGCTAGTGGGTGGGATTAGACTTTGAAATCGTTTTGACATGATGTAAGGTGATGCGAGTAGTTAAAATCAACTTAAATAATCGTATCTGGCGCCCCCTTATGTGGATCGTGAATAACTGTCGATGTAAGAAAAAAAAATAAAGCCTTACGCTATGTCATGTTTGTTTCGAAGCCGTAATCTCGGGTTAGTGAGGGGTTCCCGTTACATTGGCGCTTCCAACGTGAGGCTAGTATAAATGAAGCTTCTAAACATAAAGAAAAAGCAAATCTAGATACTAGCAAAAGCGGCCGAACTGGGAGAAGACGCGGAAATATTTATGTAAAAAAAAAAAAAAAAAAGCTTAAAAAAAAAAAAAATATATATAATAAACAAACGGAACAAAATCGCGGCGATGCTTAACATCGCAAATGGGTAAACAAAACATCGGAACCGGAGCAAAATAAACAAAACAAATAAAGCATAGCAGGAGATAAGGGAGCGGACGCCGATCGGTCGCTGTCACCATAAAACAAATAAATCAAAATAAAAGAAGAACTTATCACCAAATGGATAACAATATGGAAATCACGTGGGAGGAGACAGGGGAAAGCCCCATAACATTTAAGAAGGCCGAAGTGAAAGAGGAGGCCGAATCGGACATGAAAACCTTAATAAGAATGATGGGCCAGATGATGAAAGAGATGAGGGAGGGTAGAGAGGAACTCATTAGGGAGATCCGAAAGATAGCGAGGAGAAAGACCGAAGAGCCAGAGGAGGAGCAGGACAGAGAGGAAATAAAAATCACCGAGGTAGAAAATGAAATCACCTCGATGAAAATAGAAATCGACACGGCCAAGGCCGAAATAGAAGAGGTGAAAATGGAGGCAATAACAGCGAAGGCAGGGCTAGAAGACATCGCACAAAAGGTGGACGCGATGGACAAAAGAATGGAGGAAATCGAACCACAACGGAACGGACCGGAAAAAATCATGACCGAACGACTAGAGAAGTTGGAAGAGAGGGTCGAAAGGGAAATAAATAAACGGGAGCCAAGCCAGTCGTGGGCCGAAAGGCAAGTTAAAATCGAAACCTTCAGAGCAGGCGAGAACGAGAGCCCCATCGACCACATAGAAAGCGTACGGAACCTATTTTCGGAACCCTCGAAACCAGAACGGGACAAAATTGGTATTGCCAGCACGTACTTACAAGGACCGGCTCGGGATTGGTGGAGGACCATCGAATTCAAACCCAGATCGTTCATGGAGTACCGTGAGGAGATACTACGGAGTTTCTGGAACACCACCAGGCAAGAAGGAATCTACTTCCACATTACGAACGAGAAGTACGGCTCCAAATTGGGCGAGACTATCACCCAATTTTACTACAGGCAGGTGGCCGGTCTCCAACAACTGCCAGCATACCATATGACAGAAGAACAGATCGTCTCGATCGTAAGACATAATATGCCAACGGACATCAGGCGGATGATGTTGAGCCGGGACGACAAGGGCATCCACGAGATGGGAAACGCCATCGCAAGATTCGAGCGAGCAGAAGGAAGGGGGAGGCAGATAGAGAGGCCCAGACCAGAGCTAGAAAGGAGGAAACTACCACCAGACCGATACTAAAAAAAAAAAGAAAAAAAAAAAAGAGAAGAACGCTGCCGGACCCGGACTCGTAACAGGAGCATGATTACTGGAGTACCATTAAGAAACCAACTAGTACTGTAGGAGAACGACCTCGGACCGGAAGAAACAAAAAATGTCGCATCGAACCACACACAAACAAGGGGGGAAGGGGGGTCAATAAACCATCGTTTCATTTAAACCAATAACTAACGCAAGAAAACTATTCACGTTAAATAAGTCAGTATTTCGAAACCATCTTCCCGAAAGCCATTTAGATCAAGGAACATCGCCCGCCGTCAACTAAAAATGTAGTAATCCAAGAAAAAAAAAAAAAAACACGAAGACTAACTAGAGGAAAAGAGAGCCGGATCACGAAAAGTACACGATCACTGTTCCTTCCCTCACCATTTTCCATTGTGCTAGGAGGTACAGAGCTCGGATATTTCGTATATTTATGTTCTAGATTGTTCGCTACCTCTTACTTGTCGTTTTTCTGCAGAGGGGACGTCGGAAAGGTCCATCCCCCTGCCTCCCATTAGATAGGCCGTAAGGAAAGGCCCATATAGAGTCGTAACCTTGCATCGCGGGACCTCGGAAATGTCCATCCCCATGCCACCCTTCCGCCCGGGTGCCTGTACCAGATTGGGTAAGATATACCAATTATGGCACGCCGAGCTGAGTTCGTAGAGATCGAATCCGAGCCTGACCACATAACCTGCCAATGTGTTTTCTTTACGTGAGGGAAAGTCGAACCACAGGAAGTGGCCCGGAGTAAACGAGGGGAAAGTCGTGAAGTACGGTGTAAGAGAAAAAAAAAAAAAAATCAAAATGCGAGGTTTCGCACTTTTATTTTTTTTTAGACGGAGCGCGGGGATATGTAACGAGACAGCGTTACATCAATATTAAATCTAGGATACATCGATAAACACACACACACCAGCAAGCAACATAAAACACTCGTAACTTTATTTCGTAATTAGTAATAGTTTTCTTTCTCTCATAAATACATTTTATAAAACACATTGATAAAATGCAGACGGTAAAACGTCTAATTAAATGATTAAAGCCTTTAGATAATAAAATTAATAACAAAAAATAATATGCTTTCCTAAAGAATAAAAAATAATACGCACTCCTAAAATAATAAAAATAATTATCAATCAAAATCACCACGGGGAATTAGAAAATGTTTATTTTAGAAATATAATTTTAGCTAGAATAAAACTTATAGAAAAGATTTGAGGAAAAGATAAATGCTCGACTTCTAAATTTAAAATAACTTGTATTGTTCTAGTAAAACACACGCACACACGCATGCCTTCGAGGTGTGAAGGAATAAGGTTGGTTGAGTGAGATTGCAAAATGAGATTGTCCCAAAATAAATATTGCCGTTAGCACAAAGAGTGAGTGAGCAGGTACCTCAAACGCGGACCTGAACGACAACTCCAAGAACAGGGAACTATGGGGGTAGATTGGATCCTAAGATATGGATCAACCCTTATAAATACTAGTCGAAACCTATTCATTAATTTAAGTTGGATTGATTAGAATTAATCAATTAATTTTGGAAAGAGTTGTTTGGATTCAGTTCGATTCGATTCATTTCGATTAATACATTTTCATTATTGTTTTTATTTTCCAATTCTCAGTACGCTGAATTACCACCTGTTCATTTATTCCGATGCTTATGCTTTTATAGAATTGTTCTGAATTAGCTTGGTTATTCCGCAATACTTAAAATGATCATCATGAAATTAATACCAAGAGCGCCGACTGTCATGAGGGGCTAATCAACCCTTCAGTGGCTGATCGGCGCTCCGCTACTGAAATATCTCCGAAGCTATGAAATTCTGATAACATCGCCATGTTAAGTGAATGCTCCTAATAAAAGAAATGTTCCGTGAAACACCCAAACTCGTCCAGACCAATCGACCTTCGTTGCAACCCAGACAAATCCTAGGTAAATATGTTTTTTTATTCTGTTCACTCACTCAATTAATAAACTCGTAAGGCAATCTCGAAATTAACCAACATAAATTTACTCAAATAAATCTTAAGACTTTCCTCGTCATGATAGTTTATCTTTGTTACTGAACTTTGTAAACATGAACTTTGAACTTAAGTGAAGCTAAGGAAAGATTATATATTTATCAAATAGAAAGGAACTTTCTCGTCATTCAAATTATGTTATGAATACTTATGGTTCTCTGTGGGCGTGAATGTATGTGCGCGTGTGTGATAAATCAATTAATAATGTTTTGTAATAAATCAATTAATAATGTTCGTAATAAATAAATTAATAATGTTTCTTTTCATATTTAATAAACTTGTTCAATATCTTATCAAGTCGAGCATATCTCAAATCTTTTCACACACAATCAAAACCGTAGTTACTTATTCTTTGATAACTTATCTTTGAAGTAGATTTAGTCAATTTTAATTTTCATTTAGTTATTTTATTAATTATGTCACCATCGTGCCGTAAGTCACGATGTTTCTTATTTCACCTTAGTTAAGATAGATTTAAGAGCGGGCGGGTCTATAATCAAAATAAACGTCAATAAATTATGTTATATACAATAAAGCGGGGGGATGAACTTGTAAGCCTTGTGTTCGGGGCGTAAGCGAACAACCTCATAGGTCAGTGATAACCAATAAACGATCCTTAAGCCGTGATCGACTTAGTAGAAAACCTTGCTGATTTTAATTAGCGGACAATGCGTCTTCTCCGGGAGGAGTCATTTTAGAAATAAACATGTAACGACCTTGAGACACCTTATTGGTCCATGCTGGGAGTTTTGAGCTAGTGGGTGGGATTAGACTTTGAAATCGTTTTGACATGATGTAAGGTGATGCGAGTAGTTAAAATCAACTTAAATAATCGTATCTGGCGCCCCCTTATGTGGATCGTGAATAACTGTCGATGTAAGAAAAAAAATAAAGCCTTACGCTATGTCATGTTTGTTTCGAAGCCGTAATCTCGGGTTAGTGAGGGGTCCCGTTACAATATATATATATATTGTAACGAGAGAAAGATCTTTGAGATTCGCATATACTGACCCCAGGGGCGCCACTAGTCTGAAAATAGAAAGTAGACATTTATTTTAGGGTGGACAGGATATGTGAATCAAAAGGCACCAAACTACACTCAGGGAGGAACAAGATATCTTAAATATTATTTAGACAGTTGAAAAATCAAAGCACAAAGACAAACATCAGCAAAATTAAGTTTAAACAATTTATTAATTTTATTAAAAGTTGGGCAATAGAATGAGGACATCTAGCCATGAATACAAAAGTGTCTTATAGTAACATACGCGTACTTACCAGAGAGTGCACAAGAGTATGATAAACATGAAGGCATTAAACATTTTGGCAGCAAAATTCTCTCACTTAAAATATAAGAAATGGTTAGGGTAATATCTTTTTGCTGGCCAGTTGTAAACTTACAAAAACAAACAACAACTCTAGCTTCCTAAATCAGAGATAATAAAACAGTTACTGTCCCACCGGAAATCAACGAAACCAGCATGAACGTTCGAGCAGTAATATTCTAATTACTGTCATTAAAATGCTGCAGGACTGCTGCGCGTAATACTACATTCAAAGTAAACATGGTTGATTTCACACACAAGACAGCAAAAGATATTTGATTATGATCTTACGTAATCCAGAAAGAAATGACTACTTTCAGACAACCCGAAGAAATAACTTGACAAATAGCCAGCAAAAAGATTTTGTTGCTTGCACAAAAAGCGCAAATGAAACATGTTTAAAGATTCTTTATTGTACAACTAAGGGCAGGTAAATAAATAAAGATTACGAAAACTGCCAATGTGTTTTGTAATAGTTAATGAAATAATCAGGTATATATTAAACATATAAAATACAATCTCCTTATGCACCCCCTGATAAACAAAAATTGCAAACAAACTTGGAATCTTAAAACTAAGATTCCAAGGCGCACTTTAAATACTAGAAAAAGTACATACAGATAATAAATAATTAAAAACAATTAATACCATTTTAAAACATATTTATCATTAGATTGAGCGAAGATTTAATTAAATACAATTTATTTACCCTGGCTAGAATAGGAAAAAGGTTAGCTTACGGTAAGGCAGAGTTCTAGTGATTTAGTGACGAGTGCGCACTTTTGATAATAGTTCATCTTTCAGGTCCTTTGACAGTGGCAAGGTAGAGGCAGTGTTTATTTTAGAAGTTCATGGCATGACTGAAGGAGAGCTGGTAGGTGTGGGTCTGTCCTTTGTTTAAATTAGCCAGACATTCTAATGATGGCAAAACTCACAGCGGTGGATTTTGACATCTTGCACAGCAACGAAGTTTGTCAATAATTATTTAAGTTTTTAGTAGGAATTAAATGTCCGAACAGCTACTCACAATGGTATCTCTTTGCAGGCCATAATCCAAGTGTGTATCTAATAATGAATCTCTTCTCTCTCCTAAAATTGGCAGGCTATCCTTGCCTCGCTACATTTCCCATGCAAAACTTTCATTAGTGTCCATTCTATATTCCAGGCAGGGCAAATATTAATTTCCCGCTCAATCTAATTTAAGACTTCCAACCAGGGATAATTGAAACAAAAACGACAAATACAAAACTAAATCTCCACTTTTTAGAATTAACTTTAAAAATAATTACAATAAAAGCAACAGGAATATATAATTAGCAAGCTTGCCTGTTTTTAATCAAATTGATTAAAACAGATGGTGAAAGTAAACTATTTTACAATCAATTTTATAAACATTAAATAATCTATTTTAAAATATAAATGTGTATGTGTTTTAAATAATAATAAAAATTTTAGCATTAGACATTTAATGAAAATGAAGTTGTTTTACCTTTTTAATTTTGGTAATAAAACCATTGAATCGGAAATCAATCTGGCTCAACTGCCTCAACACGTGATCAAAAAAAAAAAAACATTCCTGCAATTTTTTTTTAAACTATAAACATTCTAAAAACTACCCCTAGAAATTCTGCTGAAGTTTGCTTTGCACTCATGAAAAACAAACTATTTCATTTCCAAACATTTATCCGTTCCCATAAATCCTTAACCAAATCTTTTCTTTTTTTTCTTCTTTTTTTCAAACAGTACGTCTGATCAATATCACTTACACTCAGTCAGGCGGTTGCTTCTTATGAAGAGTTTGGTCAGGATGATCTACTCTCCTGAACCTGTCTACAGGTTTTCTTGATACATTGCCAAAATCTACAGCCATTAAAAATTCTGCCATTTCTTCTATTGACCACCTATTATTACTCAACATCATTTGTTGTATGTCTGGTGGCATATGATGTTGGATAGTCCTCGTGACTTGATCGTCCGACAATGGAAAGGCTGTTAATGCCTTGAGTTTCGCTACTTGTCTATAAAAAAATTGCGTGTATGTTTCACCACGAATGTTGGAATATCTCTCATGGGAGATTTTATAGAGTATCCCATCCTGTCTGGCTTCACTCCAAAATGTTCTTAAAATGGCATGCCTATATTCCTCAAATGTTCTTGGGTTGGTGAATAAAGTGTGCCACCAGTCAGAGGCTGTTTCACAAAGGTAGTTACTGGCTACTGTAACTTTATCCCTTTCCGGCCAGTCTTGGACATGAAACATATTAGACAAACTTCCTAAATGATTTAATGGGCTTTCTCCCACCTCAGCCTTGAACGTTTCTATTAGGAATTGTTTTTCCAAGAATCTACTGGAGGGCCCCTCCTGTCTGTTACTTCTGGATTCTCTATATTCATTTTCTGTTTCATACTGTTTGTCTTCAGTATAGAATGCCCTATGTTTATTCCCTATCCTATCTAGTCTATATTTGAGTCCTTTTATCATTTCAATACAAGTTTGTACTTCTGTTTTCAAATTATCCTTACTTTCCTCTATGCCTTCAAACATCTTTTCTAATTTCCTGACAGCACCATCAACCCTCAGATCTATATCTCTATGCATTTCTCCTTCCTTTAACATCTCCAATTCTACTTGTGTTGTTTTATGTATGTCTATCTATTCCTTGCACATCCCTTCAACCTGCGCCATCTTTATTTCTAAGCTACCTGTCCTAACACTACCTTGCTGTACCTCATCTTTTACTTCTTTTATCTCTTCCTTTAAAATTTCAACTTCCTGAACCTCCTTATTTCGATCTTTCTCTGTGGCTTCTATAGCTGCTTGATTTTTGTCGACTTTCTTCAATATTTTCTGTCTTAACTCCTGCAGTATTGTTTGTTGACTCTGTTTTATTTCTATATTTTGTTTTGCTATATTTTGTTTCATTTCCAGCAACTCTTGTTGTATTTCTTTCATCTCAGCTTGCTGACTTTGTTTCATTTCTATTATCAACTTTATCATCATCTGTGTCTCGCTCTCTTCTTTTTCTACTATCTGGGGGTATTTAAATGAAACAGGGCTCTCTTCCAAACCTGCTGGCCTGTCACCTTCTTCTTTACCTTCCATTTTTACACAAGGCTAACTCGCTATACTAACTTTTTTTTTTTAAACAAAAATCTCAAAGCAAATAAAATGCTATTTATTTATATGCAAGAAGACAATGAACTATTTTTACTACTTTTAAATTCGAAAATTTACTCCGAACGATTTTTTTTTTGTTTAAACAACAACAACAAAAAAAACTCTATTTATTATTTATGTCATATGAAAAAGATGAATTATATATATTTAACTCTTCAAAAATAATTAACTCCAACAGACTTTTTTAAGAAAATACGCTATTTATTGTTTATTTATTTATGTCATATGAAAAATACGAAACCCCGTTCTACCAAACTGCTCCAACAATACATGCAATAATTAACAAAAATCGAACCTCTACCAACTAGATCTTGCCACTTATACCTGAAATCTTTCTCAACCATCTAAACAAAATCTCACATGGGTTTAAAAACTTGGAAGCTCCACGTTGATGCACTAAAAATTAATATATATGTAATGGAAGAAAGATCTTTGAGATTCGCATATACTGACCCCAGGGGCGCCACTAGTCCAAAAATAGGAACTACACATTTATTTTAGGGTGGACAGGATATGCAAATCAAAAGGCACCGAACTACACTCAGGGAGGAACAAGATATCTTAAATATTATTTAGACAGTTGAAAAATCAAAGCACAAAGACAAACATCAGCAAAATTAAGTTTAAACAATTTATTAATTTTATTAAAAGTTGGGCAATAGAATGAGGACATCTAGCCATGAATACAAAAGTGACTTATAGTAACATATGCGTACTTACCAGAGAGTGCACAAGAGTATGACAAACATAAAGGCATTAAACATTTTGGCAGCAAAATTCACTCACTTAAAATATAAGAAATGGTTAGGGTAATATCTTTTTGCTGGCCAGTTGTAAAATTACAAAAACAAACAACAACTCTAGCTTTCTAAATCAGAGATAATAAAACAGTTACTGTCCCAGCGGAAATCAATGAAACCAGCATGAACGAAACCAGCTTACCTCCTGAATCTAAATGAAAAGCATAAATACTCTGTAATTATAAGTTAGTGTAGGAGCTAGAAAGAATATACAAGTATGTTATACCATATGTTAGTAAAAAGCCATAAGAGAGGTTAGGGTTAGGGTTGGTTCAGCATAAATGTCAGGATGCACCTCTGCAAGATTATCACAAATAATGTAAACTGATATGCTGGAAATGACTATAAAGGTCTTCATATTTCACAGATGGGAGTAAGGTAATGTGCATATTGGATGTACATATAATGCTTGATTTCAGATAATGTTCAACCATAGCCAAAGGAACTGAGACAGATGTTAACAGAGATGATCATTGAACAGTCATTAGAGAGCAGATGATAGTAACCACATAGCTAAAGGACAACTGCAATATATTAGTATAGTGAACTGACACAGATCAAGAAAATCACATTTGTACTGGAAAACAAAGCTAAAATAACTGGAAGTATTACAGCAGAAAAAACAACATCAGACAGAGATCCAATACAGGCAGACAATGTTTCTAACATTCACTGTTATAATTAAAGCAACACTAAGAAGAGGCTACACTATTAATTGTGATGAAGCTAAGGTTGTCTTGTTTGAGAGAAATAAAATAAAAAAGAATTAAAAAATCTTTATATTAAAAATTTATAATTCTAAAGCAATGAACTTATTTAAAAGCTGTTTTAATAGTAAGAATGTATGGAATATAAGTGGAATAGTATGTAATATCTAGTTTAAGTATGTTAGTTATTTTGTAGTTTTTCACACTTAAAAAGTCTGCTTGTAGCAGTGAAACCATTGGATGTATTTTAGAGATTTTTTGGCTAGTCTGGTCGAGTTGCGAATTTGGTAAATTTTGCTTATTTTATTGACTAATTTAGCTTTAGGCTTTTAATGTTTACATATCTTGAAGTAGTATATCCTATATATGTTTCACCTATTTTTCCCATAGCTCTATCTATGCTAGCTTTAAAACCTTCATGAGTACATATATAAAGATTCTAACAGTTGGTCACTGCATATATATATATTGTATGTATATGACTCATTTCAAACACACAGATATATTATTTAATTTTTTAAAAAAAATTTCTTTTATATATATAGATTTATGTGTGTGTTTATTATTATATAGTCTATGTAAATAGTTAATGAATAAGCAGTTGTAGAGAGAGAAGGTAATAATATTTAATATTGATTTATTATATTTTTTATTAAATAATGTGTTAACTTATTTAACATTAATTTTTTTTGTTAAAATAAAGCAGATCAGAAAGAAAGTGTAAAATAAGGCGATCAGATTAGTAGATTAGGAGATAAAAAAATGTACATGTGCAAAAAAGTGTGAAAGAATGAAAATGTCTGTATAAATACAAAAACACTTTTACACCTATTTCTAATGACTATACATTGCCAGCTTTATTGTTTGTGTTATCTGTGTCTAAGATTATTTTTATAAAGGGGGTGCTTTGATGTAATAAAACGTGATTATTGATTTTCTTGTAAAATTGCGACAGACCATCAAACTTGTGAAGCTTTTGATCTTTGTTTGTCTCAAGATAACAGGATTTGCAGCTGGCCTTTTTTTTGGTCAGAAATTTGAAATAAAACCCGAGTGAAATAATATTGAAGGAAGGCAGTTCAATTTTTGTTTGGAGGAGAGTGATCTAACAATATGTAGTTTTAAAAGAAAGTCAATCAGTAATATTACTAAGATCAGTTTTTTTAAATATTATTAAAGGAAGAGATGTAGCGGTCAGTTTTTTTTATTAATAGACAGAAATGTAATGATTGAGTTCGTGAAAACCAAAGGAAATGGACAGTTTTCATTTTTAATTTTAAAGAGTGAGAGCGATTGATTTTTTTTCTCTCTCTTTGAAAATTGAGGAAGGAGAAAATGACTGTTGTTTTAAAGTCAGTATAGACAAAGATGTGTGTATATATAAGTAATTCCCTGCAAGATTAAGATAAAGAAAAAAATAGAACAAAATTGAATTTCTTGGAAGAAATTATTAACAATTCTATGAAATGATATTAATATATTTTGCTGTGTATAATACAATGAATTTGCATTGCTAAAGTCACTTCTGCTTCCTGGAGTCCTATAGAATGGGTTAAAATCACTAATCTATTGTGAACTCATATAACAGTCAAATAATAACCAACAAAATGATCGAGTTTAAAGCCAACCACACAAGCTATTTGAAATGCTTCTTTTCTGGCTCCTGGTCTATTATAGGCTCATTACCTTTGGATGGAGGGAGAAGGGGAAAGAAGAGGGAAAGAAAAATGTATAAAGGCCTTATAATTAGGTTTGATTAAGCTATCAACCAATTTTTTTTTGTTAAAATTTTCCTCATGGTCATCTAAAGTGTCTAAAATGATTTTTTTTAAAATGGAAGAGACAAGCAAATCCACCAGTTCATACTTATCTAAAAGTATTTGTAATAACTCTTTTTGAAATGGTAGAAGGAAACCAGTCAACGAATTCAGCGTTATCAAAAGTATCAACAATAAATAATTTTAAAATTGAAGAAATAAGCAAGTCAATTAATTCATGTTTTTCTTAAAAGTATCTGCAAGAACTTTATTTTTTTTAAATGGAGCAAAGACAAGCAGTCTGAAAATTCAAACTCGGGACATTTATAGGAAGTGAAAGTAATCAGATAACTATGAACTTTCCTTAACAGATTTTTTATTCTTACTTATTAAAAGTAAACCTTAATTTATTGGTCAAAACATTATTTTTTTTCTTTGATACAAAAACATTAAAGGTCTGTTTATCGATAGTTATTGTCAATATCACATAACATAACACAAACACAGTTTAAATCTTTAAACTTAAATTTTCATTATTTTTTTTATTATTTTTTTTTATATTATATATTGTAATATTGAAATGTTTTTTTTTATTGTTCTTCATTTGTTATGATAATGAGCAACCTATAAATATATGTATTTATAATGTTTTTTTTATTTTATCTTGTTGCATATTAAAATTGATATAATGTATTTTATTTTATTTTGCTAAAAGGTTGCAAGATTTTTTTTATATATGTAATTTATGTATTAATCTCTAATATAGGGGTATACATTTTAAACATATATGTTAACATTACCGAATGTGTGCATGTGTAACTGCTTATACAAACATGTCAAAAGAATAGGTTATACATAATTAGTTTAAATATGAGAAATTATAAAGCAAGAATCACATTTGAATGGAAGTGAAATAAAACACACAAGTTTTTTTTTTTTGATAATTTTGTTACATATGAAATTTATTTTTATGACATAATAAGTTAGGAAAGTCTTAAGTAAGCATTCCATGAAATTTATTTTTTTAAATGTCATTTTAAGCCAGCTTATTTTAAAATATCCAAAATGACAAACTTGTATATTAAATTTATTTGGTTGTGCTTATATAAAATTTTGGGTTTATTAGTTTTGTATTGAATTAATGTAATAATAAGCCATTTATCTAATTAGTAAATTTGATTTTAAAGAAAGAAAGAATAATAGTATTAATAAAATATAATTATATATCTTAATTGGTTTTTGAGTTCTTATTAAAAATGTTGTTGTATTTTTCTTGTCTTAATTCTATTGTTTTAAATGATCATCATCATCATCATCGCTCACAGATATTAAGAATCATCAGCATTCGCAAATATTAAGAAAGCGCTTGCAAAATGTTAAGTAAACTAGAATGTTGATTTACCTTTAAGTATTTAAGGATTATGCTTGATAATAACCAAATTGTAATAATTATAGTTCAATAATAGAAAGCTAAAATTATGTTGTGTCCATGAGTTTTGATCACCCTCATCAAAGATGGATATCATGTTATTGATTAAAACACCATTTAAACATAGTACTGTACATGAGTTATGATTGCCATCATCATTAATAAAGTATAATCATTAAATCTAAGGTTTAACATAATTAATATATTTAGTAAATAAGGATTTGTAGAAAGTTGAATATCATGCATAGAGATTCGTGATGATGAATCATCATCACTAGTATTATTAAATCCTAGTTTTAACTATAAAAGTATTTTAGTAAATAAACATAAATTCATATAAATGCTAGTGAATGTAATAATTAAATCCCAGTTTGACATGGGATGATTTTAAAAAGTGCTTATGAGTTTATAAAGATAAATTTATTGTTGCGAGTTTATTAATAAGCTATGGCTGGTATCATCATCACTATTATTATTATTATTATTATTATTATTATTATTATGATATCATCATTATTATCATCATCATTATTACCTTTATATTGTGATAAATAATCTAGTTAAATGGCCATCACGATGCTTGTTTAGAAGCCATTAATAGGATTATACTTGTCTGTTCATCAATGTACGTAAATTTGAGCTAGCAATGTCTATAAGAGTCTTTGATCTATATAAAAATTTTGGTAATATTGGGATCTTGTAATTTTATTGATATAGATAAAATATAAGAGTGTCATTTTTTTTATTAGTCATCCAAGTCATGTGTAATAAAAATATACGCAAATGAGCTAGTAATATCTATAAGAGTCTTCGTTCTATAATATAAATTTTGGTGATATTGGAATCTTATAATTTTATTGATAAAGATAGAATATAAGAATGTCATATTTTTGTTCATTAGTCATCCAAGTCATGTGTAATAAAAATGTACCGAAGAGGTTTGAACTCAGTACACTAAAAAATATTTATCTAGATTTAAAACAATCTAGTGGCACTAGTGGGAAAACACATGTACTTAGCTAAACTGAATAAAGAGTGATATAATCCCTTTCCAACTTCATAATATTAACTTTATATAATATATTTTTATAAGTTGTCATGAATAGCACCAGTGTGTGTGTATGACCATGAATGGTCTTATATATTTGGAAAGAAGAATAGGAAGGATTCTTTGTTAAAAGAACCTAGTATGGGAGATAAGCATAATGCACTCCAGGAATCTCAAAGTGGGTAATTTTATTCAGTTGCTATATTTAATATTCTTTTATTTGATGACAATGGCCAGTATGTTTTATTGTTCAAATGACCTCCCCAATATCTAAATAATTTAAATCTTTAATGATAATAGTTTTAATTTCCATTGTTGTTATTTTATATGGAGAAATGGGATAATTTATTTATTTCATTATTAGCATAAGAGTTAATGTTTAGGATAATTGCAAACTGGCTATAATGTTATATTTAATTAATTAATTAAATATAGACACCTAAATAGAGCATGATATGCATATATTCTTATTTATATGTTAGCGTCATCCTTATTTAATTATAAATTGTATTTTAGCTAACACAGTGAATTCATTTATCATTTAATTTTACTTGGTTACAAATGATGAACCGTTGGAGCATATCATATATCCTGTTTAGTGTTTAGTTATTGAATTATAGCAACTATCATTTTATCACCCATCAATAGATAGATTGTAATCGGTTATACAGTAACAGCCTTTTTATCACTCATCATTACAATATTATTTACTGTTACAAATGGCGCAGGTTATAAGCATATAATAAATATATATGTTAATAATTAATAATTTTCTCCATTACATATGTATATTTTTTCATTCTGTTACAATATATATATATATTGAGCCGGATTGATTTTCGATTCAATGGTTTTATTGCTAAAATTAAAAAGGGAAAACAACTTCATTTCATTAAATGTCTAATGCTAAATTTTTTTTATTATTATTTCAAAACACATACACATTTATATTTTCGCATTTATATTTTAAAATAGATTATTTAATGTTTATAAAATTGATTTAGAATAGTTTACTTTCACTATTTTGTTTACAAAATTGATTTAAAAATACTTTACTTTCACCGCCTGTTTTAATCAAAAAGCTTGCTAATTATATATTGCTGTTGCTTTTATTTTTAATCATTTTTAAAGTTAATTCTAAAAGTCTAAAAGCGGAGATTTAGTTTTGTATTTGTTATTTTGGATACAATAATCCCTGGTTGGAATTCTTAAATTAGATTGAGTCGGAAATTAATATTTGCCCTGCAGGAGATATAGAAATGAACACTAATGAAAGTTCTGCGTGGGAAATGTAGCAAGGCAAGGATAGCCCGCCAGTTTTTGGAGAGAGAAGAGATTGATTACTGGATACAGACTTTAATTATCAACTGCTAAGAGTCAGATGGTTTTGAGTAGCTGTTCGGATGTTTAATTGCCTGCTAAAAACTTAAATACTTATTGACAAACTTTGTTGCTGTGCAAGATGTCAAAATCTACCGCTATTGGTTTTGCCATCATTAGAATGTCTTGCTAATTTAAACAAAGGACGGACCCATGCCTGCCAGCTCTTCTTCAGTCATGCCATGAGCCTCTAAAATAAACCCTGCCTCTACCTTGCCGCTGTCAAAGGACCTGAAAGATGAACTATTATCAAAAGTGCGCACTTGTCACTAAATCATCAGGACTCTGCCTTACCGTAAGCTAAACTTTTTCCTATTCTAGCCAGGGTAAATAAATTGCGTTTAATTAAATCTCCGCTCAATCTAATGATAAATATGTTTTAAAATGGTATTAATTGTTTTTTTTTAATTATTTATTATCTGTATGTACTCTTTTCTAGTATTTAAAGTGTGTCTTGGAATTTTAGTTTTAATATTCCAAGTTTGTTTGCAATTTTTGTTTATCAGAGGGTGCATTAGGAGATTGTATTTTATATGTTTAATATATACCTGATTATTTCGTTAACTATTACAAAATGCATTGGCAGTTTTCATAGTCTTTATTTATTCACCTGCCCTTAGTTGTAAAATAAGAAATCTTTAAGCATGTTTCGTTTGCGCTTTTTGTGCAAACAACAAAATCTTTTTGCTGGCTATTTGTTAAGTTATTTCTTTGGGTTGTCTGAAAGTAGTCATTTCTTTCTGGATTACATAAGATCGTAATCAAATATCTTTTACTGTCTTGTAAGTGAGATCAACCATGTTTACTTTGAATGTAGTATTACGCGCAGCAGTCCTGCGGCGTTTTAACGACAGTAATTAGAATATTACTGTTCGGACGTTCGCGCTGGGTACGTTGGTTTCCGGCAGGACAGTAACTGTTTTGTTATCCCTGATTCAGGAAGCTAAAGTTGTTGTTTGTTTTGTAATTTTACAACTGGACAGCAGGAAGATATTTTCCTAGCCATTTCTTCTATTTTAAGTGAGATAATTTTGCTGCCAAAATGTTTTATGCCTTCATGTTTGTCGTACTCTTGTGCACTCTCTGGTAAATATGCGTATGTTAACATAAGTCACTTTTATATTCATGGCTAGATGTCTTCCCTCTATTGCACAACTTTTAATAATATTAATAAATTGTTTAACCTTAATTTGGCTGATGTTTGTCTTTGTGCTTTGATTTCTCAACTGTCTAAATAATATTTAAGATATCTTGTTCCTCCCTGAGTGTAGTTCGGTGCCTTTTGATTCGCATATCCTGTCCATCCTAAAATAAATGTCTAGTTTCTATGTTTGGACTAGTGGCGCCCCTGGGGTCAGTATATGTGAATCTCAAAGATCTTTCTCCCGTTACAATATATATATATATGCAAATAAACATCGGTAATATAGCTATATTGCAGCAGGTATTTTTATTTAAAATAAGATATTTTGAATTGTAAATGTTGTTTCTTTAAAAAAGTCAATTTATCATTTTAAATATTAAAACCACATGGGCTCTCATCTGATCCTTCGTGTCAGCCATGTGTGGTGCGATTTCTAATCAAACACACATTAATATAACATTCCCGGGCCAGCGATTCTCTATTAATATTGACTTCTTTTTTTGTTTACAATGTTTACTTTCTTTTATTTCTGAATTATTTTTCCCAAATAATATTTTTGATGATGGTATAATAATAGTTGTTGTTTTTTTTTTTTTTTTGGTGTGTGTTCAAATAGTAATTTGTGTTTTTTAAAAAAAAATAGTATTACTGTTTTTGTATAATTGGATTGCTGAAATTTAAGAGGGAATGGGGTTTTTTTGGATGGATCTTTAAATAATAATTGATGTTACTTTGATAGGTTTCCATTTGATTGCCGACAACAATTAGTGGGAGGGGTGTTTTTGTGTACGATTAAATAATAATTTACGTTACTTTTATAGGTTTACATTTGATTGCCGACAACAATTATTGGGAGAAGTGGGTTTTTTTCCATGTGTGTGTGTATGTTTAAATAAAAATTAAAACCGTTACTTTTATCGGTTTACATTTGATTGACAATCGATTTGACTTCCTTTCATTTATAAATTATGGTTTTGGTTCTACAAATAAATATTTTTGACAATGGGACAATAATAGTTGTTGTTTGTTTGTTTAATTTTTATTGACAAGAGGGTGTTTTTTGGTGTAGGTTCAAATAGTAATTTGGGTTACGTTTAAATAATAAGTTACGGTCTTACTTTGATTGGTTTACATTTGATTGCCGACACTAATTATTGGAAGAAGGGGTGTTTTTTGTGTGTACAATTGCAGACAACCAATTATTGGAAGAAGGGGTGGGTTAACCATTTAAAGAATAGTAGTTGACGTTACTTTTAGTGGTGGTGTAATTTGATTGCTGACAATAATTAGTGAAAGGGGTGGGAGTTTTGCGATGATGATTAAATACTAATTTACCTTCCTTTTATTTTACATTTGATTGCCGACAATAATTATTGGGAGAAAGGGGTTGTTTTTTGTGTATGTTTAAATCAAAATGGAAGTTACTTTTATCGGTTACATTTGATTGACAACCGATTTTACTTTCTTCTTTTTTTTTCGTTTATAAATTATGGTTTTGGTTTCCACAAAACTTAATATTTTTTGACAATGGGACAATAATAGTTATTGTTTCTTTCATTTTTATTGACAAGAGCGGGTCTTTTTCGGTGTATGTTCAAACAGTAATTTGGGTTACGTTTAGAAAATAATTGGTTTACCTTACTTTTACTACTATATATTTGATTGCCGACAACAATTAATGGGAGGGGTGTTGGTTTTTGTGTACAATTAAAGAATAATTGTATGTTACTTTTATTTTTGACATTTGATTGCCGACAACAATTATTAAGAGAAAGGGTTTCGCATTTTATTTTTTGTTTGTGTGTATGTTTAAATCAAAAATTTAAGTGACTTTTATCAGTTACCATTTCATTGATGACCGATTTGTCTTTCTTTTTTTTCATTTATAAATTATTTGGGTTTTCCCAAATAATATTCGCTTTGACAATGGGACAATAATAGTTGTTGTTTCTTTAATTTTGATTGACAAGAGCGGCTTTTTTTCGGTGTATGTTCAAATAGTAATTTGGATTATGTTTAACTAATAATTTACAGTCTTACTTTGATTGGTTTACATTTGATTGCCGACAACAATTAGTGGGAGAGGGTTCCCCCCCCCTATACAATTAAAGAATAATTAATGATGTTCCTTTGATTTGACCGTCTGATTGCTGACGACAACAATTATTGGGAGAAGTGTTTTTTGGCTATGTTTAAATAAAAATTTTAGTTACTTCTTTTATTTGACATTTGATTGCTGATGACAACAATTATTGGGAGAAGAAGGGATGTACGTTTAAAATAAAAATTGAAGTTTCTTCTTTTATTTTTGACATTTGATGAAGGCCATTTGGAATCCCTCAAAAAATCTTGCCTTTTGAAGTGAACATTTCCGTCGTCGGCCACAACGAGACTTACAAATGAAAGTCGAAATATGTTTTTGGACCTCAAATCTGCATATATTTGTCACACAATCTAATTTTTTCTTTCAACAGCAGGGTGTTTTTTTTTGCTGTAGAAATATTCCAGTGCCAGCTTCCATGTCTGGCAATTCCCATCTCTTGTCAAGTTTTTCTGTTGTTTGAATTAGCCATCTTCTTGGTCTCGGAAAATTTCTTGCTAAAACATGACTCAAAGTGTGATCGTTTAAAAATTTTGGTATAATAATCCACCCTAATTAAGAATTTAGGAGGCTTATAGCTTTATGAGGAACAATCATGACACTGTTAAAATTGTTAAAAGGTAACAGTACATCAATTCGTCTTAAAAAAAGGCTCCAATGAAAATTTAAATACTTTTGACACGATCAAATTATCTAACCCTCGTACAATATTGTTACATAAAATACGTAACACAGCATTATGATATAGTGCATGACACAAACAACTATGGCATTTTCCTCTGCTTTTAGCAATGGAAAAAGCCACACCATTAGCCGCTAAGCCGAGTTAACACTCTTTCTAGATTTTATCATAGAAAGAAAGACTTAACTCCGAGTTAACATTCTACCTTTTATCATAGAAACAAGACTTAACTCCAAGTTAACAATCTTTCTAGGATTTATTTTAGAAAGAATGCTTAAATGCTTGGGTGTGGCCACGGAAACACCATATTTCTAGAAATTTAGCTACAAATCATGCCACCCACAGCTGACATGAAGGATCAGATGAGAAACAACCACATGTTTATCATAACTGTATGAAAAGTAGAGCTGCATTAACTTAACCAAGAGATGCAGGTAGAGGAGGTTCGAACCTCACCTATTCCCTCAGATTGCTACTAAGCAATTTACTCCCCAAACCTCACTAGAATTTATTCTTTATTATGCCCAGTGGTCAGGGAGAGATGAGATCTTAAAGGGAAATTTTAACAAAAAAAAAATCAGGTTTAGACTATATAATGATACAGACAAGATATTGATGAGATTAGTGAATGAAAATTTATTGTTCAATTTAAAAAAGTGACCATTTGAAGAAATAATTAACACAAAAAAATGTTGCAAGTTATTTTCTTGCATCTACAAACATGGATATGTATTGATATGCATTAGTAAGATCCAATTAATATAATTAAACAATATAATAACAATACCATACTTAGCCAACAACTGGGTGCTTTACGTTAAAGGAAAGAGACAGAAAAACATAACTCTAGGGTGAAATTACAAAAATGGATAATTGGTTAAAAGTAGTTAAATAGATTAAGGCCATGTTCAAATATAGCCTACATTTAAATGACAAAATAAAGAAAAATCCCCCCAGCAGACACTTCTCAGACTTACTCTGCAATATTTTGAGCAGATTACAAAGTTAAGGTTTATTTATAATGAAAGTAAACATTACTGTGGGCCTTGGTGATTTAATTGTGTGAGTTTAGAAGCAAGTCTCAGAGGCACAAAGGTTTTATATATGGCTAACTTAGGGTTTGGATAGCACTCTGGGTCTAACACAAGAGTTAAAGAGATGGAGTTCATTCACCTCAGCATGATCTGAGCTCAGGGCCAGAATATAAGTGCTTGTGTCCAGTAGTAATATTGAAAAAAGTCGAGATCCACTGTATCATCAATGTCCATCTCAGAACAGTGTTAGCCTATTAATCACTGACAAGGAGAGCTATGGAGATGTGCCGAGACATTCTCATGAATCAGCAAATAGCCCAATATAAGAGAAAATGTGGTCAATTGACCATTTAACGTTAAAAACCTTAGGTAAAATATACATATATGAAATAATATGACTTCAAAATTTTTTGAGACAGAAAGAATATTCACTATTAAACTAATTATTTTACACATTTTAACTAACATTAAAAGATATATAAAAAATAGGTATAATAATTAATCACTATTTAACTAGTTCACCCTTAGAGTTAATGAAGATTTAGAGTTTAATTTACATATATATAACTGTACAGTACCCTCTCTTACATTTAATAAAATTATAAAATGCTTAAGCTATATCTGTTTTAGATAAATACATATATATTAGTAAAAAAAAACAGGTTGACTTTAAGAAAGTATAAAAAAATATAAGGCAGGATTAGATCTTTCTTATAAAATGCATAAAATTGAATTCTTTGATATACATACTCGAATGTCATTTTCTTTTTATATTTCTAAGTATAAATTAAAAGAAATATTGAATTATTTTTCTAAAAAAAACAACAATTGTGTGTTCTGCTTTTTTTCTCTCTTTCTAATATATATTTTTTAAAAAAATCAGCACGGCAAGAGAAAATTGGAAGAAGTTTTATTCAAAGAGTTTTCTAATAAATCTGAAATCTTCCTGTATTTAGTAGCAGGTCGAACAAGTAAAAATAAATAAAATTAGATTATTTCTCCCTTCCAGTTCCTCCTATATACATATATTTATGCCAAGCCATAAGAACGAAATCATGTTTCTTTCTTTTAAAAAAATATAAGTAGTATACAACTCAAGTAATGTATACTGGCAATCCGTTAACAAAAAAAAACTTTACATATATATTATAATGGTCAGGAAAATATGAGTCTTACCATATCTGCCATACAGGGCACCACTAGGCTACTCAAACCTAGAAAATTTATAGAGTAGGCAGATATGCGCTGTTAATGATCCAACTTTTACATAGATATTTTATCATGACCGCCAGCCCTAGTCACTAGCTCATGGAGTAGCAGAGGTTTAAAACATTTATTTATTAAAATATATTTTTAATGAAAACTTAAAAAAAAAAAACTAGATCACTGCCAGTACTAATAAAATAAAAGATTTTATTCACGTATATATATGTACAACAAATAAACTTGAAAAATAATTACTATAAAAAAAATTAAGCTTTATGTTTCATTATTATTATTTTCTTTTAAACTTTAATTTTTAATCTTAGAATGTTGAGCATAGATAGGCTACCTAGACAATGCACTTAAAATATTTTCAAACATTTGACTCCAGGCTAAAAATCCACAGCTACACCAATGCTCGCTTCCAGATATATATCAGAAACCAATGCAATGCAAACATGTTAGCATAGAATCACGCTTACAGGAATGTGCATCTGAACAGCAAGATATTATTTGAAGAAACATGGCCTTTGTCCAGTACAGGAATGTACATCTGTTTGGCGAAGGAATCATGCATGTAATATAATAAAGAGAATAACGCTATGTACGGATGGGAGAGCAGTCTATCTTGCCAGCTTATCATCCCAATCCATAGAGCTGGAATGGTCAATGGTGCAGGAAATATGTCTGCGTCCATTGCAACACTGTGACTATCTCATTGGGGTCATGCATTCAGTTGGGAATGTTGCCCTGTGTGCTAGCACACTTCACATTACATTGATATAAACCTTCATATATCCCTCCACCAGCATTGATACGACTACAAAACAAATAGTCTGAAATCAAAACCCCTTTAAACTAACATATACTTAAATGACTCTAAGCAGCTATCCATGCTCAACTTAACTTTAAGTCAATTTAATAATTTAATTCTTTAAAAAAAATCTTTAGTTTAAGGTTTTTAACTTATTTTAAAATTGCACATATTATTCAACTTATTTTTACGTCAAATAATAGATTTGACCTATTTTATTGTTAAAATCCAATAATGCACAAATAATGATACGTGTTTGATTTGATCTTTAAATTTGTTTGCAGTCGCAAACTCCTGCCCCATTACAAACATACCTAATACTAAGCATAAGTAAAAAAATTATAACACATATTTTAAAAAGATTACATTTAAACTTTAGATAAGACTTTTAAAATTGCAAAATTTATAAAATAAAGTTCAGATTTGATCAGGAAAGAAAATCTATAGTTCATATTTAAAAAAAACAAAGTTAGGAGATTTTTAAATTAAAGAGAGTTTATAGTTCATTTTTATCCTTTATAATTTATACTTTCCTTTCTCCAGAATCATTCCTTCATGATGAAAATCTCAATTTATGCAAGGGCCATTTCTTGCAGATGATGATGATTTATGAAGACTTATGACACTTTATGAAGATGGTTCCAGTGGTTCAATCCTGGGATCCTTGGAGATGAAGGCTGCCTTCGGCCGACCAGTCTGAGAGAAGCGTGATTAAACAGATTACATTTTTGGTAACAGCGACAATAACTTTTTTAATTTTTCAGCAACGACAAACGAATTCAAAATTTTAATCTTCTAATTCTCTAATTGATTATTTCTTTTGGATTTTTCTTTTTATAGTCCTCAGGCACCTTATCTCTGGAATGCACAAATCCATCAAACATATTCCATATCTGTATTTCATTGGTTCATTGACTTTGTGGTCAAGTAGATTTTGGGTTTGTGTCTATGTGGATTTTTTCACTGAGGTCTGTGTCTATATTTTTGGGTGGGAAAAGCAAGTCTTTTGTCTCTATTCCTCGACTTTTATCTATTTCGTAATCATCTTTTGAATGGTAATTTTGCCCTAAGGCTCTGTTTGTAATTTTTATTTTTAAGGTCAAAAACTCTCTTCGTTATTTTTAAAATCAAAAGGTTTTTATTATATTTTATTTAAAGATTAGCATTTTTGCTTCAATTCTATAATTTTTTTAAAGCTTATCTTATTTCAGTATTTAAGTGAATTAATAATTCATTATTTGTGCATTTTGAACGCTTGTGCTTTTAATTCAGTATTAGAATTTACAAAAAAGTTAAGTATTAAAATTTAAATATAACACATATATATCCTGTTACAATATTAAAGGATTAAGAAACGCTAGTATACTGGTCAAAAAAAAGTAACAATGAAAATGTTAAAAATTATCAGGCTATATATATTTTGATTAGGTCCAAATAGATTCACTGAGTCAATTTTTAAAAAATTTTAAACTAAGGATACCTTTTGAATGATGTAACTACTGTGTAATGTTGGTAATGTTTTAAAATGCTTTGTTAAAGTAAAAGTGAGAGTAGTAAATACATAAAAACTATATTAATGTTAGAATAACAAAGTAAAGGTAAATATTATAATTTTTGTATGGTTGGGAAAACTGGCCATAGTAAAATAATATGCTAAAAAACCCTAGTAAACAAGTGTTAAAAGCTAATCTTAAAATAATGATTAAAATTAAATAAACTAGTGTATTTTAAAATAAAAATTATATTTAATATTTATGTTATAAATTATTTATTTAAAATATATTTAATATCTTAAAAAGTTATATGATACAAGTACTCATATTTTTGTGCTTACAACTTTTATAAAGATAGTTTCAAAATTACTTCAGAATTGTGCTAAAAATTGAAACATTTATTTGTCACAAAATAAAAGTAATTTCAGAATATTTAATTAGTAGTTTTAAAAATGTGTAATTAATTAATAAAGTTAGATTTTTAAAGATAGATATATTAAAAATAAATATTGGATAAATTAATAAAGTATAATTTTTAAAATGTTGTTTTAAAATGTTTAGTTTGTTTAAATAAGTGTATAAAATTAATTTAGAATTAAATAATATAGTATTTAATGTAATAAAAATGAGTCATGATTTTTATTTTTAATTTTCAATTGTGTAATCTTGACTAATATGTAAAATAGTTTATCATTTAAAGATCTAATAGCCAATCAAGTCATTAATTTAATTTACTATAAAAGTAGGTGCTCTCATGTTTCTGTGTGCTTTTAATAACTCAATTGTGTGCTTTTAATAACTTAATTAGGTACTTTTAATAACTTAAATAGGTACTTAGTAATGAATTAACTCTCTTAATAATTTATTTTTTTAAAATATCAAAGTATTGCCTAGTTTATTACTTGAAATAATTATTTTAAAAGAGAGTATTGAAAAGATTATAAATGTATTAAGGTAAAATCATGCATTATTAAAGCAACAAAATTCCCTATCAAGTATTTTTATTAAAGCTTGAGCCAGATTCACAGTAGCCATGGAATTCATACCAGAAATAAGTATATATTTAAGGAAAGTAAGGATGGTGGTATAGATACCAAATGAAAATATGATTCTAGAAATGTTATTGAAAAAAATATATCATTATTTATTTTGATATTTAGGGCATTGTCAAGGAAATTGGACAGAATTTAGTTTAAATGCATATCGTAAGAAAAGATAGCCATATTGGTAAAGCAATGCTATACAATAAAAACTTTAACTTTTAATATTTTAAGGGGAATATATTTTTAAAAGAGTTGCAGTAAATATTTTAAAGGAAATATTGTTTTTTGAAAAATGTTTATTATGAACTTTTCCTTTAAATTATAAAGATATAAAAACCGATAGTACTGCAAATATATTTTACATGATAAATAGTCATTGTTTAAAAAAACTGCATTTATTTAATAATGTAAAAAAATGATTTTGGAAAATTATTCTTTGGAAAAAAAATGCCTGGGTAATTAAAATTATGCTGACAAAATAACTTTATAATAACTTTATTTAAATGACTAAAAGATATTTTAAAAATGGAATTATAAAGTGCATATTTTCCATACAAGTATGCATGAATCCATATAGCCATAACTGATGCATCAAAAGGCCCATGTAGAATCCTATTGAATGGGAAACTCCAGAGGATTATTTGAAAACTTTCTCAGTGATATATCAATTTAATAATCATTATCCTGAAAGCTATAGACAGTTGACTGTAATTTTTATGAACTTTCATCAAAGGATTAATGATTATTTTTTTAAATAATTTCAGATTTAAAAGTTGACTTGATTTCATTTCTTTTTTTGTTTTTGTCATTTATGAATTTACACTGCATTAAGGGAAAAAAGAGACTCTGTGTTTTGTTCTCAAGTGTTAAACAGTAGCATTGTCTTAGTAACTGCACCAGGGAGGAGAAAAGTTTTTGTTCTAAAGCATTGGACAGTAGTTGTTTTAACAAACATTTTGGGAGAAAAAAAAAGAAAAACACTTCTAATGAAGAAATATTAGGAGAAAGAAAAGAACATTTTTTTAAAATTTACTTTATAGCAGGTTGGAGTTTTGCATAAATATAGTCTTATCTTTTTCCTTACTAATAATAGTATTATTTTTTTATTATTATTATCGTTAGGCAGAAAAATTACATATAAAAAATCTATTAATCTAACATAATTATTATTGTAAGGAATATTTAATTCTTTGTAAAGTTTTTATAAATATTTTTCTAAATATGATAGTTCTTGCTGAATAAATGCTATTATTATTTAATAGGTTTCTTTTATGAAATATGGACCAGAAAACATCTAAGAGTGACCAACTAGCAATTTGTCATTATGGGTAAACTTTGTAAAATATATTAATTTTTACATGATGTATATATTTTTTTTAGATTACTTGGAATATTTTATAGTATTACCTTATTATATGAACATATGAGTATGTGTGTGTGCATTAAATACACATAGAACTTATTACTGTTATTCTAGAAATATGAGCTAGATTTTTTTTAAAAAAAAGATATGCATACTTTTCTCTTATATTACCGATGTAATATGATTTAATGATCCATATAATTCATATGATTCTTTAGTAGAGAAAGCCTATTATTATTTTAAAATGTTTTAAAGTATTGATTTAATACATTAATGCAAAATCATTTCTATTTCTATCGCTGAATTTTGGAAGTGAATAAACCTTTTCTTGTTTAGTAGTTTTAGATTAGCGAAGTCATATGTGAATCTTATTTATTGTTTTAGAATAATGTTTGATAATTTTGCGATGTAGATTGACAAATCTATTATGAAATTTTTAAGTGGTAGTGACCTTGGAATTATGAAAAGAAACCAATGGGATGCTTGTATGTAGGATTTATTGGGAATAGAAAGTAATTTATATTAATATCTTAGTAGTTTATGCAAGTCCAGATAACATACCCTGTGACTTGTATATTTTCCATGGGCAGTGTTTTTCTTAGTATTGAGTATTTTAATGTTTGAAGGAGCTGAATAAATAGCCTGGACATTATTTTATATTTGAGGTCATTAGACAGAAGTCATGCCTCTTTGTATGCACTGTTGCCATGTAGATTCTCATATATTTTTATACTATTGAGGCGATACTCTAGTTAGTTCTTCATGCCTACGCATCATATCGCTATCTTAATTTCAAAAGTTATTGCATTGTACAGAATTGAATTTATGTAGGAGAATAATTGTTATTTTTGAAAGAGGATAAGATACGTTTTTTCTTACTTTGGTTTATGTTGAGATCAAATACAAATGAGATTGGATGTAAACAAACTATAAGCATAAAGAATAAACTCTCCATGCAGTAGTGCCACTCAGTGCCAAACAGAGCAATCAGTGAATGCCAGAAGGCTTGTGCATAAAATCCCTATCTAGTACCTACTCATCCAATATCCCCAGACTAGTTTCTGGCTTGTGTCCTTCGTCAGTGAGGAGCTTTGGATCTGAGAGCACTGCACCTAGATCTTAGGATCTAATGCAACCCTCCACAAGCCACCTTTTACCTCTACTTAACTACAAAACTATAAGAATAAAATTGAAAACAATATTTTCAATCTAAGCTCAATAGCTTATATAGTCATATGGGTCTGAACCCAGTTCAGTACCCATACATTTTGGTGTCTTTGGCTCTTTAACAGCCATAGTCACCACTATCCTATTAGGCAGGATTTGTGTTAACCACTAAACATCACATAATCACTATTTCTTTTCTAGCACATTACTGTTATTAAAACAGGCAAAACTCTCCATACAGTAGTGCCACTCAGTGCTCTCAGATCCAAAGCTTCTCACTGACAAAGGCCACAAGCCACAAACTAGTCTGGGGATATTGGATGAGTAGGCACTAGATAGGAATTTTATGCACAAGCCTTCTGGTATCCACTGATTACTCTGGTTGACACTGAGTGATACTACTGTATGGAGAGTTTTGCCTGTTTTAATAACAGTAATGTGCTAGCAAAAAAATAGTGATCACGTGATGTTTAGTGGTTTAACCCCAATCCTGCCTAATAGGATAGTGGTGGCTATTGTTGTTAAAGAGCCAAAGACACCAAAATGTATGGGTATTAAACTGGGTTCAGACCCATATGACTACATAAGCTATTGAGCTTAGATTTAAAATATTATGTTTTCAATTTTATTCTCATAGTTTTGTAGTTAAGTAGAGATAAAAGGTGGCTGCTGGAGGGTTGCATTAGATCCTAAGATCTAGGTCCAGTGCTCTCAGATTCAAAGCTCCTTACTGATGAACGATACAAGCCAGAAACTAGTCTGGGGATATTGGATGAGTAGGCACTAGATAGGGATTTTATGCACAAGCCTTCTGGCATCCACTGATTACTCTGGTTGGCACTATACCAGTCGAAAAACACACATCGATCCAACAAACCCCTGAATACAGGTAAAGTATCTCGAGTCTGACCACATACAAGATATATGAATCAGGTAAATCATGAATTCTGCCCTATTTACCTATATCCCCAGGTCAAAGATCTAATCAATAGCCTTTCTCAACGATACGATCGAATTCCTTTACTTTCACCGTGCCGGCAGCTGGGTCTTAAAGCATGAGATTCAATTTTTATTATATTTAAATGAGAATTTGGGTGATTGATTAATAGATATATTTAAAAATCAAAATTTATTTAAATTAAAAGTAAATAAAATGATTAAGATCTAGATGCAGTGCTTTCACATCCAAAGCTCCTCACTGACGAAGGCCACAAGCCAGAAACTAGTCTGGGGATATTGGATGAGTAGGCATTAGGTAGGGATTTTATGCATAAGCCTTCTGGCATCCATTGATTTCTCTGTTTAGCACAGGTGGCAATACTATATGGAGAGTTTTGCTCTGTTTAAATAAAATGATTCGAGGAACACTGGAAGTTTGGTTTTAGTTATATATATATTTAAAAATCATTTAGCATTTTACATTAGTCTAACTCAAGCTCTTTAAAAAAAACAAAAAAAAATCTTTAAATTAACTTTATAAATCATACAAATTCTTGAAGAATTTATATTAGCGGTTATCTTTTACATTGTTTACTTTATAAATCATACAAATTCTTGAAGAATTTATATTAGCGGTTATCTTTTACATTGTTTACTTTATATATTTTTACTTTTGGTTATAGCTATTTTCCTTTAAAATAAGACAAAAATAATTTTATAATTAAATGCTCACGGATTTTAAAATTCCCCGTGCAAATTTAGTACAAGCTTGTAATATAGTGGCAGGTTTAAACATCTGCCTAATCCACATATATAAGAATGACTATTTTCATGAATTCTTTATACAAGATTTAAAAAAAAAACATTTCTATTGAAAAAGACATTAATTAAATACACAATTATAATAAGACTAATTTGACATTTTACTCCACTAACATATAAAAGAAAAAAATTGATTTTATTTCTCTTTATAAAAAAAATAATAATTTAGATATCAAATAACTAATGTTTGATGACATTAGTGGACCTTGCTGGAATAGCTTATAACTAACTTTACAGTGATTAAAACTGTAAGCTATTATAACAAAAAAAATAGATCAGTTAATTATCAAGCAAACAAGCCACTTTAGTTGGACTTACAACTAAAATCAAATCTATAATAAAATATAACGTGAATTAGCCAAAATCAAACGATTTTAACTAATTACGAAAACAAACAAGATAGTTCATTACTCAAATCGAAGATCCTTAATTAGAATCAATTTCCCTATGGCTTATGTATTAGATAGGCAAAAGAAAAGCAGAACAATGTTGGGTTAATAAATATACGAATGTAAAGGAGAGAAGAAACGTAAGTAAGAACATACGGACCAGATTACAGACACCCATATGCCTATACCAATGAAGAATAAAAAGGAAAATCGATACATCCACATATCGTGTCCATATCCCGATAGGAGATAGGACTTATGGAGAGCCCTCATATCCGCCTCTACGAATTATGCTGACAAACCAACTCTACCTCAACCACAATATCCGATTCACAGACGTGTGCAAAACTGGAAGCTAACTCTGAATCACCAAATCAATGACCATTTTAGGTCTGTCCATGATACTCCAAGCATTCTTTATTAACCCGAGATATTATAATCATTAAATATGAATGAATTATAATTAAATAGCTTTAAATGATCTAATACTGCATAGAGATCAGCCTGCGTAAACAACTACTTTATATAAATATTTAACCTAAAAAAAACGTACATATAGAAATAAGGAAATTTATTTCTCAAATAAATCCCCACTTCCCTCTTTCCTAACTCAAAAAAAGGCATAATAATTAACTGACGCTATCCAGCGGTGCTGTTACTAGGTCAAAATCTATAGCATATTACTTTTTGTTTTAAATTGCAGAAATATAAAATGATAGAATCCCATTCTGGAAAATCTATAATAAAAACTGTTTAAAGAAATACGGAACGTTTATTTTGACATATATATATATTCGACATAACTTCACTTGTGAAATAAAAATAGATCAAAATTATTTTATTTTAAAATTAAATCGTTCTTTGTTAATGTTTCCATCTAGTAAAACATAATTTGCTCTCTTAGCAAATTATTCTGAGCCCCTGTGAGTGAAGTTTGTCAAAATTTGAAATCTCACGCTAAAATTACTATAAAACAAATAAATAAATTCATATTTAAATAATTAAATATATTAAAATTTGAAAATTATGGTGAGCTTGAGCTAATGAAAGATTATTATAATTTAAAAGAAAAGGTTAAAGAATCAGTTTAAAAGATTTTCAATCAACAATAACTTTTGACATTTTTTTCTAAAGATTTACGAAATTACATTAATATTCTTACGATAATAGTTTGAAACATCTTGATGGAAGTATTCAAGCTTTTTGGCATTTTCCTTGGAGTTCCCCAGGATGAGTTCTACAGGTGAACATTGGTGGCTGATGGCTTCTTTGACAGCAGGTAGACAGCAGCATAACTGAAGCTTTTTCAGGTCTCAGGAAGGAAAGGGCAGTGATTTACCCTTTTTACTACTCGATCGTCATGTCATGGCGTGGAGACTTCTACAACTTTCTTTCTGTCTGTTCTCTGCCTTTTGTCTGGTCTTTTTTTTCTCTCTTTCTAAAAAGGACCACTATTTATAACTTCCCATTCGTATTCAATTTCTGCTGTCTCAGGTGATTTGCAATTTTTAAAACAATAGAAATCATTCTTTTATTCTAATTTTAGAAAGTTTGTGCCTCAATAAGGATCAACATATTTCAATATAATTTTATGTTAGTTTTTAATTAGAGATAACGATGTAGAATCTCTACTAATTAATTAATAGAGATTCCACAGTAAAATGGATTTTGGTAATTTCTAAGTGTTTTTAATTTAAACATTTATTTTAAACTTCTTATCAAGGTACAAATCTTTCAGAAAAGGCCATTTTGGATTCTTAAACTGAAAAAAATAAAACATTTTAAACATATATATCAAATATATAAAAAAAATTCAAAGTTAATTATTTGAATTTTTTTTTTCTTTTAATAATAAAAATGGAATAACAGTGTTAGTACAATTATATATATATATGATCCAAAATAAATTTTAGGATTTATTCAGGATAGTTAAAAAAAAATGTTAAAATATTTTTTTAGAATAATAAAAAAAAAAAAGCAAACGTTAGTAAAATAAATAATTAGGTGAGTCAGACTGTGAAACGGCTAATCTGAGTCACATTTACCATTTCAACACTGAGTGGCGCTACTGTATGGAGAGTTTTGTCTGCTTTAATAACAGTAATGTGCTAGCAAAGAAATAGTGATCACGTGATGTTTAGTGGTTTAAGGATAAAGAATCATAGATATTTCCATATTTTATTGAATTATTTTTAAAAAATATGTGATAATAAAATTCTTCACGAGATTTTTGAATATTTTATTATACATGGTAATGCATATTTTTGAGGAATAGAACATCCAGAAGAAACAACATAAAATAGAATGAGTACTTATATTTTGTGAATATTATTTTTATGTTTAGAACACACATAAAACACACACATAGAGATTTTTATTAGAGTAGTGCCAAGCAAGGTATATAAAAGTATGTCAATCATATTATTTTATTCAAGTCAATTTATTTATTTAACGAACCAAGATAAATATTTTGAATAATATCAGCACTATCATAGTAGAAGTTTGTTTAATTTATTACAAAATCTACGAACATATATTAAAAATAAATGTTACTTCAGTACTTTATAATTTCATATTTTAGAGTATGCTTATGGAAAACATATTTTTAATACATGTCAATTAATAGATATTATATTCAACTATAATTGTATACGTAATTAGTAGTATTATTATTGTTATTAATACATTGTACAGGCTTAAACCTCATTTATATATGTAATATATGCGGGATTCGAACTCAGACTTTCACATGACCCACTACTCTCAGTGCCATCTCACAAGGGCTTTGAACGTTCCACCATCAGATTTTCAATGAAATGGAAGGCTGAAGAGTTGTGAGTTTGAATAGTTTGAAGCCTGTCCATTAAAGTATGAAGATTGGCTATATTAATATAAAGCTGAGCACTGGTTATATATATGTGTGAGGGTAGTAATCTAGACCAACTGATGATTGCTGGTTTAGCATGAAATACGTAAATTGGTGATTATTTATCTTTTCAACATGTGTATGATCAGGTTGGTCAATAATATGAGATGGCACTGAGAATAGTGGGTCGTGTGAAAGTCTGAGTTCGAATCCCGCATATATTATTGTTATTGTAAATAAATATGCAAAGTTATAAGTCAAAGTAAAGGCTTATTTACTTGTTGATTTTTTTTCTTTTTTCTTTTTTAATGAGGAATGATGTAATTTATTTAAGATGTACCTGTAAATATTGTATATAGTTTTTTGTTAAAAGTCTATAATAAATTTTGTTAAACTTGTTTTATAAAACTTTGTGTTGTATTGATTATTCACATTGCAAAATACATGATCATCAGATATTAAACCAAAAACATAATATTTGCACAGTGCGAATATAATCATTTACTTAAGAAATTACAGTTCTTCATAATATAATTTATTTGAGAAATTTCATTTTACATTATTATTATTATTATGGCCATAATTAATTGTACAATATATTGCATAGAATTATAATGTTATTCGATGCCACATATTCTCAGATTTTCAGATCATACCACATATTCTATTTAAGATGCCACATGAAAACGAAAGATTATATTATGTTATTTCTTGTTATTATTATTATCGATAGTTACCATAACACTGAAAAGTAGATAAGATTGATAATTATTCATCAAAGATTATTATTATTTATTATTGTTATTATTATTATTAGTTAGGTGTAGTTGAGGGTGATACGAAATCATTTATCATACTTGACTACAGAAGATTATAAGTTGATTAGAATTATTTTAAAGAACCTGAGATTATTATAGTTATATTATTTTAATAAAGAGATTAGGATTTATTTAGTAGCATTATATTAAATTGATTATTATTTTAAAGTCGTATGAATTCTATAGAATTTATTATTATTTGAAATAATTGGGGGGATAGAATTCTTATGCCATTGAGGTTGTATCCTGTGGGATATTGGCTCAATGTAATTCTTTACTGCTTGTATTTCACTTTATTGTCTCATGATTTATTAATATTTTATTTATATAATTTTTCATAAACCGAATCATTATCATAGGATATCTTTGTTATTGATTATATGTATTTTAGCCATAATTATTTATCTGAGCTATTTTTATTTTCCTATTATTATATTTCCGGTTAGTGAGGGTACAATATATATGTGAACACATTATACTTATAATACATAAATGATTTAAGTTTATGATTTAAGCCAAAATAAAATATAAGTGAAAATTAAAGTTACCGATAACCATTTAAAATTGTGTAAGTCTTTATTAGATAGCCATGACGACATTCTGGTCAGCAGTCCATACTGATGGCTTAGGGTGATTTCTGGCCTTGGTTATCCATTTATAGCAGCAGGAATTTGTCAGGCAAAAATTGTTCTAGCACTACATTTCTTGGGTTACATCTTTCAAGCTCCAGCAGACAGGAAAACAATCGAGAAATAGAGAGAAAAGTCTACTCCGCCATTTTACCTACAGTGCCCATTTTAAGTTCTTTTTCTTCTTGTCTATAGAAGACTAGTGGCTTAACAATTTATTCAGCAGGGGGATAAGATATTTTTTGGTTGCAGAGAGCTTTCCAAAAAGTTAACTATATTTCTTCTCCAATAAAAATATCTTTGTGGCTGTTTTTCGGTTCAAGCAGTAGAGCTGTGTCAGGTAAAAGAGAAAGAACACCAGACAAGTTCTCAATTTATACCTAATTTATTGGCCATCTTACATTTCAATGCCATTGTTCTGCTATTTTATTTTTAATTACAGTGTTTTTTAATTAATTATTCCTATCTAACTAATCTTTTTCTCTAATGAGATCTGTGATTCTAAAAAAATTTATTTTGTTATTTAAAATAAAATCTTAATTTTATTTCATAAAATTTATGGAATGTTTTAAAGTTTCTATTTAATTTAAATTTAGCCTACATTCTCTGTGGTTGGACTCAGGGTCTTTAGCTAAACCACAGAGACTGGTGAAGCTAACATATATATACTTTAATATATTAAAGTATTTTATATATATATTCAATGTGTATATATGTATAGCTTCAATATATGTGTAGTCCATGTACTACAATAATACATATATAGTGCACTGTTATTTAATCATTTATCATGGTTCTTAATTTTAACTAAGAATTATTGTAAACAAGAATCACACCACGTGCACATGTGTTAGTATAGTGGGGGATAAAGTCAAAAATCTTAATTTTGGCAATAATATTTTTACAAAATATATTTTTTTGTAAACAAGAACTGCTCAACCGGAACTATTGCTAGTTCTTGAGGGATTAGAAGTGGTCAAATTTAGTCACAAACATACTGTTAAAAATTAAAACAAAAGTTTAAATGATTTTAGTAAATTAAAATCTAAAATCTTAAAAAGGTGTTAATGGATTTACTTGCAGCAAATAATTTTGTTGATAGAAATATCATCTGATCTTGGGATCGTATAAATAGGTCATCTTTTATACATCAATATCTGACTCATATATTTTTCAAGAAGCATAGCCATCAGATTTGCTGTTTCCTTTGCCAGGGAGATAGCAATCTCGAGTACCATCCTACATACTGACTGGCACAGCATCATCATCATAGGAGTGGGCATAAAAAGATAACTACTAACTTATGCTGCCTATCCAGAGATCTGAAGTGCTACTACACCTGTCATCTGATGTGCCTAAGTAACAAGCTGAGAGAAGGTATATAATCATCCAAACACCACAGAGCTCTAAAATAAACTTTTAAATCTTTAAACCTTAATCTATTTAAAGTTAGCTTATAATATAAAACTGAACGTTCAAAATGTAATTCTTTAAACTTTAACTTAAAGTAATATAAAACTTATATAAATCTTGCCTGAAACTACTTTTGTAAATTTTAATTTGCCTATGCTAAACTAAAACAACTGTAATCATTTGTTTAATTTAAACTTATTATTACTATGGTTATGCCTATATATATATAAAAATCGATGTCTGTATTTCTTCAAAATAATATACGCAAATTTATAAATAAATATTTAAAAATATAGTATTTAAAAGCTTATAAAAAATATATATGTGTAACAGTCACTTAGGAGCGCTTTCAACTAACTTGTAGCTTTGTCAACTATCACGTTTAAAATCTCAGCTTTACCATAATTCAATGATGTCAACTTTCCCATAATTCTGTGATCTTAATGTTTGCTGCTTGCCTATTAACCAAATGTTGCTTGTATTTACATATTAACATCGCCTCTTTAATTTTCCTTTTATTATTATTTCTTTCAGTTTCCAATATTTTTACGTTGTTATAATTAAAATCGAAACCATATATACATAATTTATTATGGCCATAAAAGACAGAAGCTGATAAATTATCATTATTATAGAAGCTGATAAATTATCATTATTATTTTTAATAATGATAATTTATCAGCTTCTGTCTTTTATGACCATAATAAATTATGTATATATGGTTTCGATTTTAATTATAACAACGTAAAAATATTGGAAACTGAAAGAAATAATAATAAAAGGAAAATTAAAGAGGCGATGTTAATATGTAAATACAAGCAACATTTGGTTAATAGGCAAGCAGCAAACATTAAGATCGCAGAATTATGGGAAAGTTGACATCATTGAATTATGGGAAAGCTGACATTTTAAACGTGATAGTTGACAAAGCTACAAGTTAGTTGAAAGCGCTCCTAAGTGACTGTTACACATATATATTTTTATAAGCTTTTAAATACTGTATTTTTAAATATTTATTTATAAATTTGCATATACATACATATATATATATACGTACTATTTTATTTCTCTAAATTTATCTTATGTTATGATATATATTTAGGTAATGCTTATTTAGCTTGCTAGCATGCTGTTTTGAAATCCTATTATGCTGGAATAATAACTGATCACTACATGTTCATTATTAGAAATTTGATTTAGTTTTATATTATGTATCTTTTATGGTTTGCACAATCTGAGTTATAAATTATGACTTTTAAATATCTGTTTTATCAAAAGTAATAGACTAGCCATAGGAATGCTATAAAGATATATTTATTAATGCATTGTTAATTACCCGTTGAATATATTTTCTCCTCCCTAGAAAAACTAGTTAAATGTGTAGATTGAGGATAGTAAACTAGATTAATAATATAGTTTTAGTCCTTTAAGATAGCACAATTATGCTTATTTTAAGAAGTGAATTCTGTTAGTTAAACAGATAGAAGCTATTCGTTTTTAAGTGCATTTAATTTAAATGTACTTATTTGTATTTTTCTCTATGCGGTGTGAGTGTGTTCTTACAAAGAAAGCTTTGTATATTATTTCTTGCTGCACCTTTTATTGGGCTTATGGTAGAGGCTGGCTCCAATCACTTAATATGGGAAAGGCTATATTTTATTAGAACTGGAGCACAAGGATCCAGACCCCATGTATTAAGCCTATCTGAGCTTTCCGAACTCAGTACATTTGGATTTTAATTGTGGCAAGCTATCCAGTTTTTGTCTCTCTAGTTTTGCATTAACATGTATCTTACATCTTACTAATCGATGATCACTTCCTGTGTTAAATTTATTAAGAACATTACAATCTTGAAATATGTATTTTCTGTTAGTCGAAATATAATCCAATTCTGCTGTACCTTCATTTGGATGCTTCCATGTCCATTTCCTTTAACATTTTTTTCAAAAAAAGAATTTATAATATAAAGTTTTTCTTTTTCTGCAAACTCCACAAGTCTATGTCCTCTCTCAATTCTATTACCATAACCAAAATTACCTACAGCATTTTCATCTTTCATTTGTTTACCAATTCTAGCATTAAAGTCTCCCATAACAATTTTAAAATGTTGTTTACTCTGATCAAAGCCTTTTGTACATCAATATAAAAATCTTCTACTACTTCATCACTATGAGAACTTGTTGGGGCATAAACCTGAATTATCTGCATTTGGTATCTGGTATTAAGTTGTAAAACTAATCTTGCCACTCTGTCTGATACACTATCAATCTCCACAATGTTATTCTTCCATTTTTATTTATAATGAATCTTACTCCACTTGTATTTCCAATATTTGTGCCTTTGTAGTAGAGTCCATGTCCACTTTTTAAATCAATTGTTTCTTCACCTTTTCTTCTAACTTCACAAAGTCCAATAATGTCCCATTTAATATAAGATAGTTCTTCTAACTCTTGCAATCTTCCTTCACTTGAAAGTGATCTGCAGTTGTAAGTACCTAAATAAAGAGTCATCATCAAATGGCAGCCTGAGTTCACAATCAGGGGATTCTTAGCACCCTCCACCTTCAGCCACCAACCACTACCTTGGTTGGTGACTTTACAGCCTCCTGGGAATAAGGGTCATGATTTATTTTTGTCTGTTATGAATGTATATATTGGAAAACGATTCCTAATCTTCAGAAACATTCTAATGAATTTAAATTAGAACTTACAAATCGGTTTCAAGTATTAGGAGATTTTGAACATGATTCAGATTTGAATGAAATTAATAGGAAAATAACTGATACACTTTTAAAAACTGCAACAAAGATAGCTGGTAGAAAAAAAGCAGCAATTGACGAATAAAATTTCTACTGAGACTAGAGAATTTATGAAAAAAGAAGGAATATGAGGATATACAACGATGCATTAAAAAAGATTGAATATCTCAAATTTTGTAAAATGGTGCAAAAAAGAGTTGAAAATGATATAAGAAAGTATAATTGTTAACTAACAAGGAAAGCTGTAGAAGAGAATAAAAGTCTAAAGAGTGTAAAACAACATTTTGGTATTGGTAGAAAATTTATATCTGAAATAAGTAAAAAAGATGGCATTATTACTGTACCAATATTGAAATTGGCACATACTAATTTATCTAAAAAAATAAGTTATAAAAATCTAAAGTGTCTTTATTAAACAAAATGCAGTTGTTTTCGAAAAAAGTAAGAGTCAAATAGTTTTCTATCATTAGTTTTTGAAATAAAAGTTAGAAAATAATTGATTAAAAGGGAGGAGGGGGAGTTTTGATTGGAAAAGATAAACTTAAAGTTTTATAAAAGGAAGTAGAGAGTATTATTATGAGTCGAAATATAATTTAAAGTTTAAAAAAAATACAAATCTCTTTTCATTCAAATTAAAGCAAAAGTAATCTTAAAACTAGTTATATATGTGTGATTGTAAATAAATAAAAATGTATGCATAATAAATGTTAAAATGAAATAAATAAATACAGAAGATTATCATTTAAAAACACGGTGGTGGGCTACTAATTAAAAATACAAAAACAACATGTTTGTGATGGCCACTACTAATTAAACAATCTTCAAAAACACATTGTCAAAGGATTCGTTACTAAAAAAATTTCGACAACACATTGCTGGAGGATATTAAAACAAAAGCACTTCGCAGATATAAATAGCCAGATTTTTATCGGACATTTAGTTTCAGTCTAGTTTGTCTAGTGTCAGTCTTGTTTCAGTTCAGATAACAGTGCAGTTTATATTATGTATCCAAAAACAGAAATGCCATGCTGAGCAGCTTTTGGGAATATACGCTCTTACTTCAGCTCTTTAGTCCAACAAGATCATCAAAACCTGCCTGTGAAATAATGTCTGCATAACAGCTCAGAAATCCTCCATCACTCCAGAAATAATAATCATGAATAATAAAACTCCTCAAGAAAATGTCCCAGCCAGCTGGAAATATTCTCACCTAAAGCAGTAATCAAAGAAATTGAAGTTCTACATCCACATTCAAAATCCTAGGTAACAATATTTCATATTCTTATTTCTATAGTAGCCATTGCCTTCGTATTTAAGATTCAAATTATATAAACTCTATAAGCATGCATAAAATGAACTATTGATGTGCATGTTTGTGAATGCTATATGATTTATAAAAGTCAAAGATTATTTAAGATATATTGTAGCATGTTAAAATAAAATGTGCGTTTGTTATCTTAGATTTATACAATGTTTAAAATTAGTAAATATTAATTAAAATAAATGGTCTTTAAACTTATACTTTATTTGTCGGTCAATTCTTTTTATCAATTTCTTTTTATCAATCTCTTTTTACCAATTCTTTTTCTATATTTTATTATTGATTAAAATTAGACTCGGCTAGTTTTTGGGATTGTTTCGAGCACTGGATTATGAGCCTACTGACCAAATATGTTAATCTGAGAGTAGCTGGTGCCTGGGTTTACTCCAAAACAAATAAAGTGTTTGAATAGTAGAGGTTTGAATCTAGCAGCCGAGGTGGGCCATTGTTGATAGTTAAAGCTATCAATAATATTTCCCATTTTGCTTGAATATGCCGGTTTGTTCACGTAACATTTATAATTAAATAAGATTATAAATGTATTATGGAGAAGTTTGAAACCAGCCAAAATATTTACAGTGTAAGTAAATTTGATTCAGCAGATAGATCTGGTACAAATGTCTCCCAACATTTGGGGCCGAACCTGTCATAAATGACAGTTAATTAAATACGTTGTTCTTGTTTAAAAATAAAAATCTTAAAGAAAATCTAAATTATGTACTTAAAGTGGTATTAATTTAAAAATTAAAAAAAAAGAATTGACCGAAACCTTTTTTTTTTTTAAATGAAGAGAGATTTATGCTATTTACGTTAGTTAAAATAAATCATTCTGTTAAATCAGAGGGACAGTTGGGTGTTTTGGGCGGAGCTAAAGCATTAGGATTGGGTAGAGAAAAATGGACAGAAGGGGGTGAGTCAGCGTGTATTTCCATTTTAGTAAGAAAAATAAATAAACAGCTTGTATTTAAATTTAGTCAAAAAAAAATATTGTTAAAAAAGTGGAGGAAAAAGAGAAAAAAGAAGTATCTGAGATGCGAATGATGATCAAAATGATGATGAATAGTTTAAAGAAGAATTGTGTCAGAAATTTGAACAAAGCCAGTTAGAACTCAAAGCAGAACTGATGAAAGAAATTAATCAGGTCAAAATAGAAATGATTACAGAAATGAAGGAAATAAGATGTGAAATTAGAGGAAAGATAGAGAAAAATCAAGAGATCGTATAAGTAGATTTTGTCAAAGAAAATAAGGAAGTTGAGGTCATAAAAGAGATAGAAATTAAATTAGAATCAGATAGCATTGCAACAGAGAAAATAGAAACAAATGTAGATCAAGAAATAGAAGAGAGACATAAGTTCAAGGTAGAAGATAGCGTAGAAATGTTTTTACAAAAATTTAAAAAGGTTAAAGTAAAAGTTTGTGTTCGTTTTAAACAGAGATTTAAAACAAAGAGAAAGCATAAGAAAAAATATTCACAGTTAAGAAAAATATGGAGGGCTGTGAAGCTTAAAGGTTTTCTAATGTACAAGGCAGAAAATAGAACAAAATGAGAAAGAGATAAAATAAATTTTAATCAAGGGATAGAAGTGGGAATATGGAGTATAATTTATGTTAGTGAGTTAGTAGAAAGAAAGAAGGAACCACCTGACATAGTTTGTCAGTTAATCGGGCGGAATAATAAAATAAACAAAAGAAACAATAAGGACCGGAAATGGACTACGAGTTTAATATAATTATTTTGACGTAGGTGAAAATCCTGAATTAGAATTTCATTATTTAAAATGATGGATTGTTTGTCAAATAATAATAATGGAGGCTTTGTAAAATAAAAATTTTTTTTTTCTCCATGCACATATTAATTAAGAAAAATGTTCGTAAATAAATAAGTAGGTCAAATAGTTAAAATAAAATCGATAAAGTCAAGTTAGATAAATAAGTGTAATATATCTGTATAGTAATAATGAATCGTAGTAAAGTAAGTTGTTTTTGAATATACGCAAGTTAATAAAAGTGGAATAAATAATGGATCGTAATATAATAAAAATAGTTTTTCTGAATACACGCACATAGATAAAGAAGTTAAAATAATGGTTTAAAAATAGTATCGTAAAACTAATATTTAAAATGTTTGTAATGGTTTAAAGATAATATTATAAGATTAGTGTAAATAAATATTTTAAATAATGTTCATAAGGGTTATAAATAATATTGTAATATAAATAAAAATGTTAAAGTAATGTTCATGTGTATTTAAAAATAATATTGAAAGGTTAATATAAATATCAACTTAATCTAAGTTATATTAAGAGTGTATAAGGGTTGAAATAAGTTAGATAAGTATTAAGTTGAAAGCTGTCGACTGGATAAATCTTAATGCCCGTAACGGAGTGGCAGGGATCATTCCTCTTTAAAAATGTGCACTGGGCAAATCCAGCATGAGCCACAAGTCACTTACTTCAGGGGAGAATCCCCATATCTCGTACCTCATTTTCCAAAGTGTAAGTTTAAAATGGACAGTTGATAATTCCTGCTATTTGCAGCGACCTTTTCTTAGTCAAAGTCCGATCAAGAGAATTGGCAACTGAAGCTTCGTTTTTCATAGTGTAAGTCGGTATATGTCAGCAAATCTGCATCTGCCTCATTTCCAAAAGATCCCTGTGCCACAAAATTAGTGTCCGGTGGTCACTATCCAGGACTCTGAACATTGTAAGCAATGTCTTTAGCACAGAAAGAAGTAAAGCATAATTGAAGATTGCCCTTAGTATGAAAAGTGAAAGATATTAAAAAAGCAAATTTACAAAAATAATAATAATTAGAATTAAGAATTAAAGTTGTCAGAGATAAAATGGTTAAAAATGACACATTTTACTCTCAAAAAGAAAGTAGAGTTTATTATTATGAGTCGAAATATAATTTAAAGTTTAAAAAAGTTTAAAAAAAATACAAATCTTTTTTCATTCGAATTAAAGAAAAAGTAATCTTAAAACTAGTTATATATGTGTGATTGTAAATAAATAAAAATGTATGCATAATAAATGTTAAAATGAAATAAATAAATACAGAAGATTATCATTTAAAAACACGGTGATGGGCTATTAATTAAAAGTACAAAAACAACACATTGGTAATGGCTACTATTAATTAAACAATCTTCAAAAACACATTGTCAAAGGATTAGTTACTAAAGAAATTTCGACAACACATATTGCCGGAGGATATTAAAACAAAACCACTTTGCAGATATAAATAGCCAGATTTTTATCGGACATTTAGTTTCAGTCTAGTTTGTCTAGTGTCAGTCTTGTTTCAGTTCAGATAACAGTGCAGTTTATATTATGTATCCAAAAACAGAAATGCCATGCTGAGCAGCTTTTGGGAATATACGCTCTTACTTCAGCTCTTTAGTCCAATAAGATCATCAAAACCTGCCTGTGAAATAATGTCTGCATAACAGCTCAGAAATCCTCCATCACTCCAGAAATAATAATCATGAAGAATAATAAAACTCCTCAAGAAAACGTCCCAGCCGGCTGAAAATATTCTCACCTAAAGCAGTAATCAAAGAAAATGAAGATCTACATCCACATTCAAAATCCTAGGTAACAATATTTCATATTCTTATTTCTATAGTATCCATCACCTTCGTAAAAATTCAAGATTCAAATTATATAAACTCTATAAGCATGCATAAAATGAAATATTGATGTGCATGTTTGTGAATGCTATATGATTTATAAATGTCAAAGATTATTTAAGATATATTGTACCGTGTCAAAATAAAATGTGCATGTGTTATCTTAGATTTATAAAATGTTTAAAATTAGTAAATGTTAATTAAAATAAATGGTCTTTAAACTTATACTTTATTTGTCAGTCAATTCTTTTTATCAATTTCTTTTTATCAATCACTTTTTACCAATTCTTTTTCTATTTTTTATTATTGATTAAAATTAGACAGGGCTAGTTTTTAGGATCATTTCGAGTGCTGGATTATGAGCCTACTGACCAAATGCGTTAGTCTGAGAGTAGCTGGTGCCCGGGGTTTACTCCAAAACAAATAAAGTGTTTGGATAGTAGGGGTTAGAAACTAGCAGCTGAGGTGGGCCATTGTTGATAGTTAAAGCTATCAATAATATTTCCCATTTTGCTTGAATATGCCGGTTTGTTCACGTAACATTTATAATTAAATAAGATTATAAATGTATTATGGAGAAGTTTGAAACCAACCAAAACATTTACAGTGTAAGTAAATTTGATTCAGCAGATAGATTCGTTACATTACTAAAAAGAGAGATGACATCATGAAACATGTAGAAGTCTTCTATCAGAAATTATATAGTAATAAAGAACAAGTACCTCCTATATCTATTATATCTTCTGAATTGCTCAGAATTTTGAATGAGGAAGTGAGACATGCAATTAAATTTATGAAGAAAGGGAAGGCTCCAGGTAATGATGGAATTATAATTGATATATTAAAAGAGGCCGGTGAAGAAATAGAAATTTTTTTAGCAAAGTTATATTCCAAATGTTTAAATGATAAAGATGTATCAGATGATTGGAAGAATGCAGTATTAATATTAACCCTTAAACCGCTAATTATATTATTGGTTGTATGAGGTAAAAATCAAATCTTTTAGTTGGCCAACTCACAAACTGAAGACGAAGCTTATTGTTAAAGCATATTCGCCTATAATATTAAATTCAACTCAGATACGTTTATAAAAAATATATTACTAATTTTTCAGGGTATTGAAAGAGAACGAAAGTTCTTTCAAAAATAAATTGTTATTTATTTATTATAAAATATATTCAATTTCGGCAAATATAAAGCGAATGTCTAAACAAAAAAGTGGTGACGCAAATGCTTTTTTTCAATGTTACGTTCTGGAAAAGTAAAGATTTCTTTTTGCTAAATCTTAAATATTTTTACTAAAATCTTCAATATTTTTCGAAAATAATTTTGGTTTTTTAGTATATTTTTTAAAAAACTAGTTTAATTTCTCAAACTATATATTTTTAATACTTAAAATTGCATTCGAAATGAAAATCTCAGCGTATTTCTTTATTTTCTTTGATCAGGGGGTTTCTTTGTTCTTTCCAGCCAATCAGAATGTCTTTTTCGGCTGAGATCTCACTGATAACCAATCACTGATAATGTTCTTTCTTTGTTTAGGTTTAAATGCAGTTTTTTTTATTTTTTACTTGTAAAATAATTCGGAAGAGGGCACCATCTTACAGAACTTTTAAAAACCTAATCAATACCTGTCAAACGAATATTCTAGCATAAGAACTAGCAGAGTTAGAGTGACATCAGATGTCGACGAGGAGCCTCGTAAGAGACGGTTGAAGAATTAATACTCAAAAAAGGTGATAAAGAAGATATTATAAATTATAGACCTATCAGACTTTTATCAGTTTTATACAAAATTTTTACTAAGATAATTATAACTCATCTACAGAGAACACTGGACTTCCACCAATCAAGAGAACAAGCTGGATTTAAAAGTGGTTTTAGTACAGTAGATCATATCCAGGTATTGAGAGAAGTTATAGAAAGGAAAAATGAATATGAGTTGCTATTATGCTTAGGATTTGTAGATTATGAAAAGGCATTTGATTCTATAAACATTTTTTCAGTGATTAAAGCATTGGATCATCAAGGTATAGATCCAGGTTATTGTCATATTTTAAAGAATATTTATAAAAATGCAATAGCAACAATTAGATTACATAATGATACTGGGAAAGTCAACATTGAGAAATGTGTAAGATGAGGTGACCCCATATCTCCAAAACTTTTTACAGCAGTGCTGCAAGAAGTATTTTGTGAATTAAAATGGGAAACTAAAGGAGTGAAAGTAAATGGAGATTATTTAAGTCATTTAGATTTCGCAGATAATGTAGTTGTTTTCGAAAATAATGCTTCAGAGCCGCAGGAATGCTCATCAGGAAATTGTTACAACTGAAGTAATAAAAGGGTTGTATATGGGTCTGGTTACTATATATATATATAATCAATAGATGGCATTTTACCAAAACCACCTAAACAAGTGTAAAATTTGTTTACATAAATGACAAAAGAGTCAGAATTAACTATCTCATTCATTTGCTCACCCTCAGATCAGCTGATTTCAAGCTATTTGCTATCATCAGTGAAGAATAGAGTTAGAAACTAGATCTAAACACTGACTCCAAGTGTTTATGCAAAACGTTTCAGTTTGCAAGCGTGAATTTTTCAGACCGATAAAGTCTTCAAACTCAGCCTAACAAGCCAGATATCTATATGGGTCTGATCTCAGTTCAGTTTCACCCCATAGTCAAAGTCTCTGCAATATATATCATTGCAAGAAAACTTTAAAGGTACATTTATGAAAAACAAAAACAAGTTATTCACGTAACTTGCTATCACTTGTTATTTATGATCAATAGATGGCGTTTTACCAAAACCACTGAAACAAGTGTAAAATTTGTTTACATAAACAACAAAAGAGTCATAATTAACTATCTCTTTCATTTTCTCACTTTCAGATCAGCTGATTTCAAGCTATTTGCTATCATCATTGAAGGATAGAGTTAGAAACTAGATCTAACACTGACTCCAAGTGTTTATGCAAAACGTTTTTATCAGTTTGCAAGCGTGAATTTTTCAGACTGGTAAAGTCTTCAAACTCAGCCTAACAAGCCAGATAGCTATCTATTGATTATAAATAACAAGTGATAGCAAGTTACGTGAATAACTTGTTTTCATTTTTCATAAATGTACCTTTAAAGGTTTCTTGCAATGATATATATTGCAGAGACTTTGACTATGTGGTGAAACTGAACTGAGATTAGACCCATATAGATATCTGGCTTGTTAGGCTGGGTTTGAAGACTTTACCGGTCTGAAAAATTCATGCTTGCAAACTGATAGAAACGTTTTGCATAAACACTTGGAGTCAGTGTTTAGATCTAGTTTCTAACTTTATCCTTCACTGACGATAGCAAATAGCTTGAAATCAGCTGATCTGAGGGTGAGCAAATGAAAGAAATAGTTAATTCTGATTCCTTTGTCATTTATGTAAACAAATTTTACATTTGTTTCAGTGGTGTTGGTAAAATGCCATCTATTGATCATAAATAACAAATCATAGCAAGTTACGTGAATAACTTGTTTTTGATTTTCATATATATTATGCCATTACTATTTAGTCATTAGCTAAATTTGTAGTAATGTGCATGAAAGAAAATGTAAAACAAAAATCATCATCACATTTTTATATAAAAAGGAAGCTGTAGGGCATCCAAGTTTAAACCCTACAAGATCCAGTTCTAAAAGCTTAAGATAGAAAGAGAGTGGGACAACAGTTATATTCTTTATTTGTTTGTGTGTTGATAAAAACTCAAAAAGAGTAGTACACACAGTTAATTATTCCGTATTTAATTTTTTTTTTGTTAAAAAATAAAGTTATAACGCATATGTATAGGCAGTGTGTGTTATAAAAGCTATTCAGTTAGTCATTTTTAAATTACAAATATTAAACTCTCTTCAAAGCTAACCTACATTTGCTAAATTCTGATATTTTATTCTTTCTCTATTTTACTTTTCTATAATTGTAAGTTCGAATTTAAAAGCTAAGGATTTAATTTTAAATATTAGGGTTATATAATTACTAAGCTAACAATTGGATTATTTAATGTCAGTTTATACATGATTTGAATAATGGAGTGTGTGTGTTACATCACATAAATATATCTACATTTATTAAATATTGAGAGAAAAAGAAGAAAATCTGTTATATTATTTTTTTTCTTACTCAACAATTTTTTTTGTATTATAAGGGTTGTTTTTCTGTTGAAAAACTTAGAGATGATGTGAGAAGTCTAATTTTAAAAGTGTCTCATTCTAAGATCAAAAAAAGAAGCTCAAATTTGAGATGTTACATAGGTATAAAAAAGGATTAAGACTATTTTTTCCGTCAAAACAAAAGTTTGTCTAAAAATCAGGATAGTGAAATTTTTAGTACTATCCAGCTAATAAACGATTTGGTTGAAAATAAGTTATAAATTTAATTAAAAGAGGTGATCAAAAATGGAAAAAAATCGGATAAAAAAGCAGTCTGGAAAATCAGTTGATATTATAGAGACTTTTAAAATATTGAAACTAGAAAAGACAAGGATTTTTAATTCGACCCGATATCCTTTTTTAAATCATTTTTTTAAATATAATGTTTTGAAGGTTAAAAATATAAGGATGTCGGGCTAGAAAAAAATATATATGTCTCATCGTGGGGCTTTTTCCAGGCCACTTTGGAACCAGTATATCATATAGAAAAGAAAAGATCTTGTCTGAAAAATAATATTCTACACCTTTCAACTGACTGAGAGAAATAACATGTTTTTAAATAGAAAGAAGAAAACATTCACCTGCATTGGAAAGCAAAAAAAAGAGTAATCTACTGATAAATATTAAATCATCAAGTCCAATTAATTGTTCCAGTAACTGAGTTTAAACCCAAGAAAAATTATAAATGTGAAAACAACTGCTGTACTTCATCCACTAAAAGAATCATGCTTGACAGGAAAAGAGGAAAAGTTCATATAATGATTTCCAAATTGTCCACTAAAGCAAAAAACCTCAATAGGATCATCATCATCAAATAATTATACACCTCAAGAAAGAGATTGTTCCAAAGAAAAACGGAAATGGTAGCTGCAAAATATAGACATTGAACAAGATAAATTTGAATTATTGGAAGTCGCTACAAAGAATAGAACTGGTAATATAAGTTTTTCTTTTATATATTTTCTTTATGATATCAGAGACTTAGTAAAATTTTAGCAACAGAGTGGTATATTTTTGTTTAAAGAACTTTTAAAACAACCAAGATCAATTGAAACCTAGAATTTCTTAATAAAGATAAACATAAGCATTAATGATTTTATATGTACTAAAATTATGATTGTCTATTATCTTAAAGTTATGAAATATTATTAATATGTAACACATTTTTTTATTATTATTTTGTTTTAAATAATATTTTTGTTATTATGGGGATAAAACATGCACATACATAATAATATAATACTTGTTGCATATATGTAATTGTGTGTGAATGTAAAACAATAGGCAATATTAGGAATATTAGAGTATTGTGTTTTATGTTAAAGTATAGCATTTCAGAGGGTAGAAGGGAGGGGGAGAAAAATAATTTAAAACTTGTTTCTAAAAACTTGCTCTTTCCAATTTTACTAACATTTATTTTTGTCATTCTACTTTACATGTTAGATTTATAAAGGTATGTGTGCGAAAGAGAAAAGAGAGAAAAAAAAGAGGGTTTATTTTTTTGAGACATTTTCTCATGGAGTGAAAGTCATGGTCAATGTGACATCCAATTTGAAATAAATTTACGGGAAAGGAGGAAGAATTTAAAATTAATGTTATGATTTTAAAACAGTCGATTATGATTAATTGTTGTTATTGTTAATATCAATTTCCATGTAGATATAGAAATTTTTATGTATATGTTAGAAATGCAGTAATAAATATTAGTTTATTTTATTAAACGAGGCGTATATATTTCATTAAGAGTAGTCTTTATTAAGTGTGATCATTCATCATCAAGGTGAATATTAGCTATTTAAGTTCCAATTAGATATACTAAAATTAAACAATAATTATGAATTTCTTTATAAAAATTAGGTTTATGATTAGGCTTAGTCCTAAAGCTGTGGTTAACCATTATCGTTATCATTATCATCATCATCATCATCACGTTTTAATTAATGAGCTGTTTAAATGTTTAAAGGCCATAAATAAATATTGATTTCTTATTATTATTATAATAACCACCATTCCATCATCTATTTCATGCAAGGATGAGTGAATTGCCATCCTAAATTAATAATAATAATCTGAGCAAGTAAAACTTGTAAAGAAAAATATTGAAATGCATTTATTATGTTGAGATCTAAGAAATGATTCCTGTCTAATGAATTTATATACTCCACTTTAGTTTAAATATTATTGCATACAGTGATATGGGCCTAAAAGCAAAATCCTCCATTTTTATTAGAAATAAAGTACCAAAAAGGGATTCAAACCCGGTACATGTGAAAAAGTTATAAATATAACTTTGTCTAGGCCCAGATAACCTAGTGACGCCCTGATAGACCATATTCACTTGTTGTTCATGTAGATATGCACTTGAGATCCAACCAAGAGATAAGAGTGAGTAAAATCTACAGTTGGATATATTGAGAGATATTTGATTGAGTTACCAGTGTACTCACTCACTTGATTTCCATATACCTGAGTTATAAAAGTTTGTTCTGAATAATAATTGCTTATAGTTTGATCTACTTGTTTATTGAGGATACAATGCCTGCCTAACTAGAGTTTGAAATAGGCCAGATACCTTAAATGACTAGTCTACAGGCATTATTGTTTATAATTATTGATACTGTGATATTTTTAATTTCTAATTATAGAAATATGTTTAATTTATTCCTACTCATCATTTTAATATTTATTTACTATTATAGCTACTATCCAGGAGTATGTTTCATTTAATCCAATGTTATTTTAAATATTATTATATATTATAGGCTACTCAGATATGGTATGGTAATAGTTATATTTGAATCTTTGATCTCCTTATTTATGTTACAATGGATCTATTGAGCAAGTATTTAATTTATATTTCTACCTTTATGAATATTTTCTTTGATCTAGTTTTATTTAAGTTACAATATATATATATATATATATATATATATATATATATATATATGTAACTTATATATATATATATATATATATATATATATATATATATATATAACAGCAGCCATCTTAGCACTGTAATTAGAAATCTATCTTAGGCTAGCATATTTACTGATAATTTAGAAAACTATGATATAAAGATATTGTTTTGGCATATTTACTTATATAAGCATAATTTCTTAACTGCACACATATACATACATATAGTTAGACATATTATGATGAGATACTGTAATTAAATTTAATCTCATCTCACTGTGTAACACCTGTGTGTGTTTTATCCCATTGTATTTTTATTGTTTTCCTAGTATTTGGTGATTTTGATTTATTAACAAATTTATTTAAATTTAATTCATTTCCATTTCATTGTTAATGATTCAAATTCCGATTTCAGTTCATCTATTATCTTTAATATTTTATATGCAATATAGTTTAATTATAGTTTTAAGTGTTAAATTTACCTTTAGGTTAACATGACAATCCATTTTAACCTTTTAGTTAGTCATGGTTAGTTAATTTTGGGGTTTCATGTCTATCCCTGTTCAGAGTCAGCTCGCAGATTAAATTAAGAGCCATGTGTAACTTCAGAAAGACCATTTATAGTGTGTTAATCATAGAGCACAGGTAACTAGGTTGAAGCTTGGTCAGACTCGGGATCTAACTATCCCATTTCAATCAACTAGTGTACTTTACCTGGACTCTGGGTTTTGTTACATGACTATACAAATCTGACCATTACAATATATTTGGATGTAACTATTTATAAATAGTAAATTGTAAAATATATCTGTTTGAATTTATAGTTAACCATGATTGTATTGAGGATCAAACATAACAGATTTGCATCAAAGTAGATAAAGAACCCTAGAATGAAAATAATAAAAGAAAAGAAAGGCTCAAATTTAAGAAAATGGGGATCAGAAGAAAGCTGAATTCATGGTCATAAATTTACTTATTTATGATACTGAGTTAGTAAGAATAGTTATGGCTAATTAAAACAGTTTTGAGACATCAGTACCAGTTAACCTGAGCTATGGAGGCAATACCTAGAAAGTTTTTAAATTCTGCATTCTTATATAAGAAATTAAATCAGACAAAATTGGTATCCTTTGATAATTTATGGAGAGTAATCATATTTAAAATATTAGTAACTTAGTCAGTGTCCATGGAAACATCTGATGCAACATTTGAGAAAGTTACAACAATATCGAGAGACTACTTTTCACCAAGCTAATTATGAGTATAGAAATATATGTTATATTCACAAAACCAATCAAATATGAGATAATGGTAGAATATGGGTAAATTAAGAAGTCACGCAAACAAATGCAACTGACATGTTTTTGAATGAGGTATTAAGGAACAAATTTATTTGTGACATGATGGAACATATTTTTACCTAAGATTGTTGAATAATTAATCAACATTTGAAGTATCTCTAGCTTTAGCTAATTTAAATGAGAAGTCTCTAAACATACAGCAGTTCTTAAGTAAAATCCTAGTCAATAGAGAACAAATAGGACAAGGGTTTCACAAATAATATGTGATCTAGATGCAACAGTAACAGTAGTTATGAAATGTATAGATTCAAAGAAAGCATTTGCCTCTATTGTAAAAAGCAGAACCATATCAATGGAAGTTTAAATTTAAAAATTTATCAATTCCTAATTGGCAAATCTAAAAATGTTATTTAAAATAATGTGTTAATAAAAATGATTAATATCAAATTTCAAAAGTTTTTTCTTTCTTCCTATCACTATGCAGGTTTTGGAGAGGCATGTTCACCCAAAAGAAACTACACATAATGCTGGTAAAAATAAAGTAACTTTAAAAAGATGTAGGTTTAAATTAAATGAAAACCATAAGGAGAGGAATGTAAAAAATTTAAAAAATAAGAAAAATGTGATAATAATTACAGATATGATTAAAATAAATGCTATATTAGTTAAATTAGAAACAGACTGGAGATCAGTAGTAACTATAATAATGAATAAATACAGAAAGGAGATAATTAAAAATAAAGTAAAACTAATTCCTACTACAAGAAAATACATGATTATCAATGAAAATTTAATAAAAGTGCTGCAAAAAGCCAAAATTCATGTAAGGTGAAAGGCAAATATAATACAGTTGCTACAAATAATAACTAATGAACATCACCAATCTTCTAGAAAAAAAATTAGTTTAAACCCATAGGTTATTGCATAATACTCACAAAATTATAAATCATGATAAGGGCATTGGAATATGTATAAAAAATACAAGTTTTAAAATCAGGTTTAGGAATATATATATAGGATCTCTAATTAAATTACATATAAATCATACAGTTGAACTAATTGCATGCAAAATTAGTCAGATCCCATTTGCTCTTAGTAAAAAGTAGTATAAGAATTAGAAAAATTAGAGAAAGAAGGTGTAATAGAAGCAATACTGATCTGAATTGGAACCTCCCATTATGCCAGTAATAAAAAGAGAATGAGGATATTAGGTGGGCCATTTATTAAAGCACTTTTACAAGAGAATTATCATCCTCTATTGATTAAACAAATCTTAACAGCTTTGGTAAAAGGAAAAGTATTATAGATCTAAGACAGGTATATCTATGCTCACTAGTTGAGGATGAAACAACTGAAAGGTCAGTGTGGATTATGGGCAAAGTGATGTATAGGGTTAATAATTTTCTGGGAATAGCACCTGTGCTTGAAATATTCCAAAGAGGAGTAAATCAGTTAGTAATGTGGAATCAGAGAGCTGTTCCATATTTTGATGAACTTACAATAATAGGGAAAGATTTAAAGCAACTAACAAATTTTATATAAAAGTATGTTTGATATGTTTAGCAAATCAGGCATTAGAAATAGCCCAAAGAAATGTAGATTTGGGGGAAAAGAAATAAAATTCTTAAGATTTAGAATCACTAAGGATGACATATTTTCTTAAAAAAATAAATGCAATTATAAATAATTCCCAGCCAGCAAATAAAGAAAAGTTATATACATTTCTAAGTCTTATTAATTAGGATGAGCATTTTTAGTTGCAAATCAAAATAGTTAAACCATTATATGAGTTGCAAAAAAGTATAATGGAAATGGCATAAATAGCATGAAGTAGCATTTGAGGCATTATTAAATCAGTAAAATCTAAAGAATTAGTTCATTATGATTAAGAAAGATTTAATCTTGACTTGTGAAGCTTGACTATTAGTAGTCAGACCACATCTTTTGCATAGTGACAAAACAGGGAAAGATTTCTCAGCTACATTTGCCTCATTAACATTATACCCAAAACAGAACATAATTGGACACAGATAGAGAAAGACACTATCCTTAATTGCAGGAGTTTAAAAGATCCACCTGTTTTTCAATGCAGGTAACTTTCTTAGTTCACATTGAAGGAGCATATATTCTCCAATGTTAACTCTCTTAATAGATTACCAGATGTGTCAGAAACAACAGATAGGAAAGATAGAACCATAAACGTGGAAAATTCAGCAAACAATGAATGTATATACAATCACAATGTTATAAAATGGACAAAAATATATATAGGGATTATAGAGTTTTACAAAAGTGTATATGCAAAGGATGGCCAATGTTCAGGCCATCTTCAGTGTGTGTGTCAATATGGAAAAATCAGAAACAATTAACAATGTAAGAAAATTGCATTATGTGAAAATTAGAATGATCGTTCCATCACAGGGCAGGTTAAAAGTAATTGTAGTTACCTGGGCTTTGTGAGAATAAAAACGCTCACCTGATAATATGTGTCATTCCTAAAGACAGATAAAGATATAGAAAAGTGTATACACCAATGCCATAAATGAAGATTAGGGTTAAATTTACAACTAAAACTATGGAATCTTTATGACATAATAATGCCATGGCAAAGAATATACATAGATACTACAGGCCTTTGGAAAGATAATTTTTAGTTGTAAGCAACACTTATACCAAATTTAGAAGTACAAACTCTGCAACATTAGTAAATCACTCACAATGTACATTCACTATGTTTGCATATCTGAGACTAATATCTTTAGGACAATGGAACAGCTTTTACCTCAAATAAATTTTAAAAGACTTGCAAAAAATGCACTACAGTGTAAATGAGTTGATTTAAAGAAGTATATAAGAGGTGAAAAAGGCATTAATAAAAGTGGAAAGAGATATTTGATAAACAAAGTTAATATGTGTACTGTGCCATCAAGATATAACTCCACTAAAATCAAGTCAAAAATGTTTGAGTGAATTGATGTTTCAAAGAAAGATGGAACCATTTGTCAATACAGTAAATTTACAGACTTCAAGAGAATGGTTGAGATCATCAAGGAGTAGAAGAGATGACAAAATTTTAAGGTGGATTGTCCCTTATACATGGATGTCAGCACAAGTAACTGCAATTAAAGCAAAATAAATCACTAAACATCACATAATGATTTCTTACACTTGTTCAAGCTGTTAAAACAGGCAAAACTCTCCACACAGTAGTGCTACTCAATGCAAGCCAGAGTAATCAATGGATCCCAAAAGGCTTATGCATAAAATCCCTATTTAGTAACTACTCATTCAATATCCCCAAACTAGTTTCTAGATTGTGGCTTTCACGGTACCTATATCTTAGGATCTAATGAAACCCTCCAGCAGTCACCTAATTGAAAACAATAGTATTTTTAATCCAAGCTCATTAATGAGTGGCACTAACATATGGAGAACTTTGCCTGTTTTAACAGTTTGAGCAAGCATAAGATGTGGTGATCATGTGGTGTTTAGTGCTCTAATATCAATCCTGTCTAAATAGTTGTGGCTATGGTTATTAAAGAACACTAAAATGAATGGGTACTGAACTGAGTTCAGACCTTTTGACTATATAAGCTACTTAAATAGAAATAAAAGGTGTCTTCTGGGGGGTTGCATTAGATACTACAATCTAGGTGCAATGCTCTCAGATTCAAGTCTCCTCACTGATGAAAGCCACAAGCTAGAAACTAATCCGGCAATATTGGATGAGTAAGCACTAGATAGGAATTTTATGCATAAGCCTTCTGGCATCCACTGATTACTCTGGCTTGCAGTGAATGGCATTACTGTATGAAGAGTTTTGCCTGTTTAAAAAATATATACAGTAATGATGAAAAAGATACAATGGAAGGCTTTATCAGAAGCATCATGACCATGGGAATGAATACTAATAAATTGTATAGACAAACTTATTGGAAAGCCATATATATGGATATTCAGGAAATGCAACTATGACATATTATGGGAGTTGATAATCAAAACAACTCAGAAGATGAAAACATAGATACAATTCAAAGGCACACAGAGACTAAAGAGAATGTGACAATGATCCCAAGTTCTTTAAAAATTATGATATAATTCCTTCATCTAACAAAGATGAATAAAAAAAGTAACTAATTTAAGCCAAAGGGAGGGGAGTGCTGTATATGGAAAGAGTTTTTCTAATTACAAAGAAATGTATGTAATATAAATAAAAGAATAAAAAATGTTAATATATTTAGCCTGAAGCAAAAACATTAGTTGCATGAAAAAGATAATATTTAATGTAAAGAAAGTAGTCAGTGTGAACAATTGATTTCACAAAGATCTGCTTGTCTCCTGAATCTGAAGAACGAATGTGAATACTTTGTCGTAAAATGTTAGCAGTGAAACCATAAAGAATTACACTACAGCATTCAACAGTAAGAAGCCATAATGAGGCTGCACTCAATTTTTCAATACTAGAGCAGTGCATGAGTGCTAACCACAGTGTTAATCAATAACAGAAGTGTTAGTGGAAATGTGTGAGTGCAGCTCCACAAAACCATAAATAATGTCAAGCAATACACTGAAAGTGACCAGGTCTTCATGTTTTACAGACAGAAAGAAGGTAATACATACACACATTATCATAATATTGTCTGTACATATAATGTTTGATTTCAGATGGCAGTCAACTTTATCAAAGTGGCTGAGATGTCAATGGTACTGATGAGAAAACAAAGACTACAAATCTGATACCACCACCAAAGAACAACTGGAGTCTATTAACCTCATAGTACTGATATAGATCAAGCAACTTGCATTTGCACTGAAGACAAAACTCAGTAGCTGAACTAATACAGGGGAAAATGAGAAAACACCAGATAGTGATCTGATTCAGGCCAGACAGAGTTTCCCATATTGACTGCTGTGTAATCCAGAATTTGAGAAGAGCAACAGCATCACCAAGAATGACACGTACTGTACTCTCTCTCTCACTCTCTCTCTCTCTATATATATATATATTCTCATTTCCCCACACATATTCTTTAATTAAAAAAAAAATATTATATATATATATATATGGATTTGTGTGTACAAGTAATATATGTAGTTTATAGGTAATAGATTAATAAAGCATAATAAATATAAGGTTGCAAGAAGTAATATTTAATATATTGATCTATTAATTTTGTTAAATAATATGTTAAATTATTTGGCTGTATTTTTTTAAAAATAAAACAGAATTTATTAGGTGTAAAAGATGATCAGTAAATTAATAGATAAACTAAGCAGACGTGTAAAAGAGTGTGAAAGAATGAGTGCAGCTGTTTTTAAACATAGACCATTTTTTACACATATTTCTATGGACTGTAGATTATGAACTGTTTTTTTATGTAATCTACATCTTAGATTATCTTAAGAAAGGAGAGGAAATGCTTAGACAGAATAAATAATTATTAATCTTTTTTTTTGTTAATGACTTAAAACCGTCTAGGTGAGATTTGATTGCTATTTCCAAAATCACAATTAGTTTTGATAGATTTTTTTTTCTTTGATCAGAAATTGAAATATATAGAGGGGGCAGTTTTTGAGAGACATTCAGTTAATAATTTTAAGAAGGAGAATTAATGAACAATATGTAGTTTTTGGAAGGCAGTCTTTTAAAAGTTTTTTTCTCTTGCCGAATATGCAGTTCTTTTAAACTAAAAGAAATGAGCAGTTAAAGTTAAAGTTTTTTTTAAAACTCAGAAGGAGTTGTTTAATTTTTTTATTTCTCTCTTTAAAAATTTAAGGAAGAAAATATGACTCTTGTTTTAAAGTCAGCATGGAAGAAGATGTATGCATATATAAGTAATTCACAGCAAAATTAGTTTAAAGAAAAGAGATGGATTTAAATTGAATCCTTTGAAAGAAGTTGTTAATATAACATATAATGATACTTATATATATTTTGGCTGTTTGCAAAATCATCAGGATGCTGCGCTAATTTGAAATTTCTGTTCCTTGAAACCTGTCATCCATGGGTTATCTCACTGATCTATCTATGGACCCATATACCGGTTGATAGTAACCAAAAGAATGGTCAAGTTTAAAGCCAACCACATAAACTATCTGAGAGGCTTCTTTTCTGTCTCCTGGCCTATTATAGGCTCATCACCTTTGAATGGAGGGAGAAGGGGAAAGAAAAGAAAAAGAAAAATGTACAAAAGCCATATAACCAAGTTTGATTAAGCTATAAATCAATTTTTTTAAAGTTTTCTTCACATTTATCTAAAGCGTATACAATAACTCTTTTTAAAATGGTAGAAACAAGCAAATCAAACAGTTTATATTTATCTAAAAATATTTGTAATAACTCTTTTAAAAATGGTAGAGACAAGAAATCAATGAGTTCATATTTATCTAAAAGTATTTGCAATAACTCTTTTTAAAATGGTAGAAACAAGCAAGTCAACCAATTCATATTTATCTCAAAGTATCTGCAACAACTCATTTTAAATGGTAGAAACCAGTCAAACCAACCAGTTGAAGCTATAAGTTAGGCAAGTGGTCTGAAAATTCAAACCTGGGACATTCATAAGAAGTGAAAATAATCAGGTAACTTTGAACTTTAATTAACAAATCTTTTATTCTTACTTATTAAAAGTAAACATTAATTTCTTAAGTCAAGCATTTTATTTTTTCTTTTGATACAGAAACATTAAGAGTTTGTTCATTCATTGTGTTATTCTCAATAATACTACCTCACAACACACACACACACAATTTAAATTCATTAAACATAGATTTTTATTATTTTGATTTATTATTATTATTATTATTATTATTATTATTATTATTATTATTATTATTATTATTATTATTATTATTATTATTATTATTATTATATATTGTAATATTAAAATGTTTTTTATTATTATTGTTCAACCTATCAATATATGCTTGATAATGTTTTTTTTATTGTTATTTATTTTGTTACTCAAGGTTGCAATAATATTTTTTTATATATGTGATTTATGTAATAACCCATAATATAGAGGTACACATTTTAAATATATATGTTGACATATCACAGGATGTGTGCATGTGTAACTGCTTACGCAGACCTGTCAAAAGAATAGGTTATGCATAGTTAATTTAAATATAGTAAATTGAAGAGCAGGGCTTCACATATGTATGAGAGTGAAAAAACAAAAACATTACATAAATGAAATTTATCTTTATGACATGTAATAAGTAAGGAAAGTCTTAAGTAAGCATTCAATGAAGTATTTTTTTAATGTTATTTTGAGCTAACTTATTTCAAAAATATGTAGTGACAAAGAAAAAGCAGATATATAAAATTATTGAGTTACGCATATGGTATTAAGATATTTTGTTTAGTTATATATATTTAAATAAAGTCAATTGTATAATTAGTAAATTTGATTTTAAAAAAAAAAAGAAGAGGAATAGTATTAATAAATATAATTATATCTTATTTGGTTTCCGAGTTATTATTGAAAATATTGTTGCATTTTTCTTGTCTTGATTCTATCGTTTTAATGATCATCAGCACTCGCAAATGTTAAGCAAGCATAGAATATTAATTTACACTTAAGGATGTAAGGAATGCTCTTGACACATAACCAGATTTTTTTAAATAATTAAAGGTTAATAATGGAAAGCTAAAATTATGTTGTGCTCAAGAGTTATGATCACTATCATCATTGAATAAACAAGAATCATTAAATCCAATTTTAAAAATAATTAATATGTTTAGTAAATGGGGTTTGTGGAGAGTTCAATATCATGTGGGGAGATTCGTGATGATCATTCATCATCACTGGTAAATACTGATAATTGAGATATAATTTTATCTATAATGGTATTTTAAGTAAATAACCATAAACATATATAAATGCTAGTGCATTATAATTAAATCCCAGTTTAAACATAGGAGGATTTTAAGAAGTGCCTATATGCTTATAAAGATAAAATTGTTGTTATGAATTCATTATAAAAGCTGGGGCTGGGTTCAGCATCATCATCATCATCAATATATTATGATAAATAATTAAATGAAGTAAATAGGTTTAATGGCCATTTATGTCAGTAATGGTCTTCACTATGTGTGTTTGGAAGCCATTAATAAGAGTAACTTGTATCTGGTCATCAAGATACTTAAACTGAGCTAGTGATGTCTATAAGAGTCCTGGATATATAAATTTTGTGCTATTGGGATCTTATAATTTTATTGACATGGATAAAATATACGAATGTCATTTTTTTTTGTTCATTAGTCATCCAAGTCATGTGTAGTAAAAAATGTACTGAATGAGTTTGAACCTGGTACCCTATAAATAGATATTTATCTAGATTTAAAACAATCTAGTGGTGCCTGGGAAAAACACATGTACTTAGCTAAGCTGAATAAAAGTGATCAAATCCCTTTTTAACTTATTAACTTTCTTTGATATTTTTAAAAAAAAGTTATTATAAATAGCACTAGTATGTGCGTGTGGTTATGAATGGTCTTATATACATGGAGAGAGGAATGGGAAGGATTCTTTGTTAAAAGAACCTATTATTGGAGATAAGTGTAATGCACTTCATGGATTTCACAGTAATTTTATTCAGTGGCTATGGCTAGTATTGGTTTATCTGATGACAATGGCTAGTATATTTTTATGGGTTCAAATGACTTCCCAATATTAAAATATTTTAAACCTTAAGTAATGACAGTCATTAATTTTATTTTTTTTATTTTGTGTGTTGAGAAATGGGATAATTATTTATCTCATGGTTAGCGTAACTAAAGTAATGTGTGTGATAGTTGCAAACGGGCTATGGTGTTATATTTAATTATTTACAAATAGACACCCAACTAAAGCATGATATGTATATGTTCTTATTTATGTGTTAGCATCATCCTTATTTAATTACAAACTGTATATCAGCTAACATAGTAAATTCATTTCACATTTAATTTTATTCAGTTACAAATGATGAACCACTGGAGCATATCATATATCCTGTTTAGTTTTTAAATTATAGCAACTATCATTTCATCTATCTATTTTTTATAATATTTTATTCTGTTACAATATATATATAATTATTTATTAATAATATATCTAAAGGTTTGCATTTATAAATAACTGTGACTGCATTGACAATTGAATATAACAGCCTTAATATATATTTGTTTTGCTTTGAGTTAATATACTCATGTTGTTAAATTTACTTTGTGTGTATAATTTCTGATAATAAGTTACTGATGACTACCCAGCTGGTATTGGCAATAATACACCTGGATACATAGCAAATGATTTAGCTTATTAACAAACTATGCAAGTCTAATTGTTAGTAGTACAGATATTTAGGAATAACACATGATCACCATCTCTTATGCTAGCACATAACTGTTATTAAACAGACAAAACTCTCCATACAGTAGTGACACCCTGTGCCAACCAGAGTAATCAATGAATCTCCATCTAGTGCCCACTCATCCAATATACCCAAACAAGTTTCTGGCTTGTGGCCTTTGTCAGTGAGGAGCCTTGGATCTGAGAGCACTGCACCTAGATCTTATGATAATAGGCACTAGATGATGATTTTATGCATAAGCCTTCTGGCATCCATTGATTATTCTGGTTGGTACAGAGTGGCATAACTGTATAGAGAGTCTTGCCTGTTTAATAATATTTAGGAATGCTAATACTTTTCTTTAGAACCCTGACATGTCCATTCCACAGACAGCATGCCTCATGTGCATGTGTGTTGGTCCTACCTAGTTGTTTTTTGCTCCATGCTTTGGTTTGCTTCACTGTTTCTACAATATTGTGGACAATGTATGTACTATCTTTCAATATCTGACAGTTGTCAGATGCTGTATGAACATCTGAAAGTTTGTCTCACTCTTGGAATGAAATTCCTATCCTTGTTGGAAATGATCGAATTACAGACCCATGTTGACCTAAAGTCAATCTGATTTATCATGTACAGGATATAATTCATTTAATACATATATAAGGGATGGGCAGACATCTCTACTATATATTCCATATATTGATACAGGTATATAATAATCCTGTATTTCAGTTGGAGTGTGAAGTGGATTGAAGCCTGTTCATTAAAGTATGAAGATTGGCTATCTTAATATATATCTGAACAGTTATTGTATATATGTGTAGAGATGATAATCTGGACCAACTGATGTTTGCTGGTTTAGCATGACTTACTTTATTGGTGATTATTTATCTTTTCAACATATATATATATGTTCAAGTGTATCAGTGTTATAAGATAGTGGGGGTGGGGGGTAGTGTGAAAGTCTGTGCTCATATAAACTACGTTTTTATTTATGGATGTTATTTTGTTTCACGTATTTTCTTTTATGTTGCTATTTTTTTAATCTATAATGAAAAGTGAAAAAATTTAGGCGAGAAAAGTATCAAAACTGAAAAAGTTATGAAATAATAGTGTAAACAAAAATTATCAAAAAGCTACGTCTATGACTTTTATTAGTCGAAAGATAGCTAAGCCTAGTTGTTTAAAATTATTTTATATTAAAGCTTTTCTTTGTACGTGCGCGTATATGTATTTACAGTAATCGAGATAAAGCTCTGTACTATCAGAACAAAACCTTTTACTAATGATTAGTTATAGTTTCCAACTAGATGTCGCTTTACTAAGTAATAAAAATTCAACATGGCGCCTATTATCCATCGCAGTTATTTGTATTAACTTATTAATGTAGTAGTTATAGTGACTTATCACTATAATGTAAGTGATCTTTTTTTTTATGTTTATATCAACAAATTTTAAAAAAGGTAAGATAACTTAAATTATTATTATTAATTTGAAAAATGAAAATCATTAGTACCTTTATAAAAATATGTGTAAAATAACGTAAAAAATTGTTTTTATAATCTTGGAATTAAAAATAATTAATTTTTCTTTTATGTTTTTGATAGAATTAAAATATAATTGTAATATATAAATGATTTTGGGGGAAATTTGTTGAATATGCAAACACTATATATCTGAATAGACTCAAATACTTAATTCAAAGTGGTAAATTTGCAAACATCTTTATATTCTACAATTGTTTATTTTAAATTAATTACGTATACTAGATAATTCATAAATATTTATACTTACTTATGTGAGTATTTATATGTACGTACATAAAAATCAAAAATGATTTGTAGGATAAGGTGAATGATTCACCTTACAAATCATTATTGTAATATATCTTTCATAGATTAAATAGCCAGACTAATAAACAATCATAGCATAATATTTTTTAATACTTTTTGCTTATTGCATCCTAGGCTACGGATGGTTTCCACAAATGGGGATAATAGAATGACCTTCAGATATGTAGGTCGACTGTAAATAGCAAATAAACATTGTCTGACTAAGAGTACCTCAGATATAAGATAGAATGTTATGGTAATATAATTTTTCAGCATCTCTTGGCTCAAGATGATAGGGACTGTTTCTGATACAAGTCTTTTCCGTGTCCCTCTTTTTGATCTCTGTCACAAATTAATATAGGACCCTCATGAGACTCATGTTATCACTCATGTTTACCAATGAGATTGTGTGTTTATCCAACAGCATTTCCATCTTTTAATTATACGACCTTTCTGACTCCAATTTCTCTTTTTTTCTTAAATTTTTTATTAGCTCAAGCCTTCAAGAATTAAGAAAGCAGTGAGGAGAACAGGCTGTGATTACCATTTTTTAGTTGTGTTCTTTGCTCAAGGAAATATAATCATTTATGCCCTTGTTTGGAAGTGGATTTGAGGTATGAGTACCAGAAAGCTAAGATTATATGTTTAGGCAGTTCTATTTAGGAATCCCCTTGCCTACTAATCTAGAAAATGTCTAAAAATGACTTATCTTAGTCTGATTAGCTTGTTGTACCTAACAAATTTCTCAATATAGAAATGAAATAATAATAATATCAATAATAGTGGTAAAAAAGGAAACAGTATAATAGTAAATATAATATCAGTAGTAATGTGAAACAGGAAGCACTGTAATACCGAAGATAAGTGTTATAAATCTGTTTTCCCCTAAATATAAGTCCATAGATTTCCTAAATATAAATAGATAGAATGTGCAGACTTTATTTAATATAAAATCTTCAAGATTAGAAGGGAGGATTGCACTGATAGCTAAGGAGTTATCAAGATACACAGAGGCTAAACTCTACTCATCTAATATCCCAGACTACTTTCTAGCTTGTGGCTTTCATCAGTGAGGAGCCTTGGATGTGAGAGCACTGCACCTAGATCTTAGGGATTCTATGCACAAACCTTTTTGCATCCATTGAGTATTACTCAGACTTGCACTTGTGGTGCTACTGTATGGAGTTAAGCCTCTGCGTAAACAGCTTGTGTGAGCATAAGAAATGATGATCATGTGATGTTTGGTGAGTTATCAAGATACTGTTAGTGAATTTCATTTTCCAGAAAAAGGAAGCTTAATAGAATAGATGGATGGTTACAAGTTTTTTGGAAGGGTTGATCAGTCAGTGAAAGAAAAATGCATGTTGTTGGATTTACTGTAAATTCTCTAATTTTATATTTTCTACTATTGGAATTCCTTGTTCCGATAATGAAAAGTTAATGTATTAAAACTTGTCATGCACAATGGCACTAGTGCTCATTTTTTTAGTGTCTGTGCTCCAATTTTAGATTTAAAAGAAATTCAGATGAAAAAAGCTTTTATTCCTTGCTGGATAGCATTGTCATATCAGTAGCATTAAAAAGTGGGATTTTTGTTTTTGGAGGCTTTAATGTGTGTGTTGATATTTGGTCAAATTTTTCTTGAAAATAATGATATTGGTGCTGTAAATTCAAATAATCTGTTGTTATTGAATTTTTGCAAAACACACGGATTGACTGTAAAGGAGCATGGATGCCTTATAGCTCAAATTAATAGTATTTAATGGACTACATTATAGTTAGGAATCCGAATAGAAAGTTTATATTAAATGAATACTTACAAGCGCAGTTTGTTGGATGGCTCATAGATTAGTACATTCAAAGATTATAATGATGTATTAAAAAGTAGATCTTATTCCAAACATATTCTCAAGAAAACTCATGTTTGTTTTATAGAAGTATCTATTGTATGTAGTAAATTTTAACTACTATTAAATTGCTAATTTAGATCTTCAGAATTATATTAGTGAAGTATGGAATTCTCTTAATGAATGTGTTATGGATACAAATGAATCTTTTTTTAAGCTCACTAAAAAGAAATATGACTGGTCTGATCTAGTAATTTGATGAAAAGGAAATGCATTTTCTGCTTATCAGAATAATAAATTAAACGTGGCTTTATAATAAATATAAAGATTTGATGAAGATTGACAAAAAGACTAAAATACAACTGGTGGATTAGAACTGCAAAGTAGATACAAGAATTAATATAATAATCAGTCTAAATAAGATTGAAACAAGCTACTAATTATATTTACAATTATGTAATTATCAACCCGGCTTTCATCTCTTATTAAAACCTTTTCAAGATATTTAGATTGATAATTATATTAAGTATATGTCTATAACAACATTGTGGGCAAATAATTTTTTATACTAAATATTTGATTTTTATGTACTAGAAGCAACATATTGATCTGGAAAATATTTTCATAATCCTATTAACTCCAGCAATGGACTTTCTTATGTCTGGTGACAATGATATTTTGAACAGATGGAATATTTTGATCACCTTTTGAATAATGATACAAGAATTAAGATGATGACTTTTAATGATATTCATTTTATCTATTCATTTAAGTTGGGACAAAAACAGTTCTTTATAATTTTAAAAGTGGAAAGACTGCAGGTCCTGATGAAATATCGGTAATTTTAAAATATTTTAGTAATATCTTAGCTTCAAAAATATTGGAATGTTTAGGAATATAAGAATCCATGATATTGCCATTGAACTTAAGGATGTTTCTTTGTCCAACTTTTAATATTAAAGGAAGGAGTAATTATCATAAAATATTATCCATTGCAGCAAAGGTATTTCAAAGATTTTATTGAATATGTTGCTTCCAGTCATAAGTGAATGATTGCCAGAGACTCATTGTGGTTTTATAGATTCAAGAAGCACTGCAGACATGGTTTTGGTGCCAGTTGATTGCAAGAAAAATATCAGGACCAAAAGATTGATTTATATATTGCTTTTATGAATTTATTCAAGACATTTGATTCAATTAATCAAATAGGTTTATTCATTGTTTGAAATTCCATTATTGTCCAATAAAATGTATTTATTTTATTTAGCTTCCATATGATGGAATGACAGAAATGTTCATACTACAGGTGGAAAATCTAAAACATTTGAGGAGAAAACTGTGTTAAATATGTGCTTGTTTCAATGTTGTTTGCAATTTTTATTGCATTTATCTATGGAATTGTTTATAATGGCTCAATAAATGGGGATCAAGCTGCAATACAGGTTTGATGGTGGAATGTTTAATTTGAATTCATAAAAGCAAAAACAAGAATTTCATCTTTTTGGATTCTGGATTTACAATATGCTGATGATGGCATTTTACTTGCTACTTCAAAAGACATTTATGGAATATATTTAATGTTTTGAAAGCACCATTTAAATGCTTGCTTTAATAATTAATGTTAAAAACACAAGTTTTTTATCAGCTAATAATGGAAGAAAAATCATCAGCAACTTTAGCTTAGTTATCAACTAGAGGATGTAACTTTGGTAGTTTTATCAGTAGAAAGTTGAACTTAGATATTGAAATATACCACAGACTCTAATATGATTCTGCTGCTTTGTATTTCATTACATGGAAATAACTATGGGAATTAAGTTGTATGTAGGATTGTTATTTTACCTAATTTTGTATAAAAATGAGACTTGGGAACTCTATTGACACAATATAAAAGCATTAGAAAAGTTTTACTTAAGGATACACTATAAAATTTTAAAATACAATGGCTAGTTCATAAAACCAATCAATCCAATATGCTCTTCAACTTGTTGAATGTGATATTGTAGACTCTCCTATTCATTGGATTGGACATGTAAGACAAATGAATAATGCAAGATTTTATAAAAACGTATGTTTCTTTTCAGATAGGTAGACTCCCTTTACATTATAAGGTTGTCTCAAGACTATTTAAAGAAGTACGATATTGATTGTTTCCATTGGGAAGATATCACAGAGAATAGAATTCATTGGAGACCTACAATTAGACATGTTAAAGTTTTTCAGAAAGGAAGTTTCTGCTGAAGAAATTAAAATATAGCATCGCAAAATATTGAGTAAACAGAAAAATGGATCAGCATTTGTGATTTATATAATCATTGCAAAACTAATTTCTAAAACAGTTTTTTTTTCTTTCCTTGGAATTGGAAGGCTATACTCTAACCATAAGAAAAATATTCAATTCTATTTAGTCTATTCTAGAGTCAGAATCAATAGGCCCAAATAATATTTTTTTATGTCATCCATATTGCCAGACTGTTTTCTGGATTTGCTTTCTATGAGGACCTATTTAGATTTGATCTGAATCTCCGGCTTGGAGAAATTAATTCACCCTTTCTGTAGTCTTATAAATATAATGGTTGCTAGTTCTGATGGAATATGTAAGAAATATTAAAAACTTAAATTCTCAACATAATTCTTTTTATAAATCTTGTTTTATTTTATGAACTATTTTCCATTTTCGTAGATATATATTATTGTGATGCTGGAAAAAGGCTGAAAAACTGTCATCTATTAACCTGCAGATTGAAGGGAGAAATATTCTCTTCTATCTCTTCAATTATTTTTCAACCAACTCCTGTGATCATTTCCAAGATTTATTTCTAAATAAGCATTTATTTTATATAGCGCATGTTTTTAAATTGTAATGCACAATAGCTTGCCAGGCTGATCTTTAATGTATTAAGATTTATTTCTATAAATGTATATAGATTTATATTTAAAATAATTTATAACATACATTTTTTTATATTCTTATATTTCTTCATTTTTATTTCATTATCCAGCATGCATCTTGCTGCTGTCTTTTTCAATGTAGTACTATGATTGTTTTCACCTTTTATCAAGACTTCTTTATTTAATAAAGAAAGAAAAATGTATTTTTCTTACTTGTAGAAAAGAGAATAAGATTAATTAGTATAATTTTGTTACTTTTATTGATTTGTTTTCCAGTTTCCTGTAAAATTTCTGATGCATTGTCATCAATTCCAATGACCTTATTTTGGCCAACAATCTCGAGACTTCCATTATTGACAATTTTTTTATATAAATTATCTCATCACATATATCTAGTTTGATATCTTTCTGGTATAGCTTTTATTTATTATTGCTTCAGGTAGAATCTAGCCATAAGCATTTTCAGCAAAACTTTTCATAGCAAGGATTGTGTACAATTTTAGTATAGTATTACTCAAGTCTTCCAGCTTATTACAGTTTATCAGTAAGAGCAATTTTTTCTTTTTTCTAGTGCCATCTATTATAGACTTGAATGATCAATCATTATTGGATAGTAGTGTAATTTAATCTTTAAGCATTTATGTATAACTGCATTGCTTTTAGGCTTAAATCTTGAGCCCATATTGAGAAAGACAAAAATCCAATAATTGGCCTTGGAAGGGGGAATTCATTTGGACTATCATTGGTAACCACTGATCATTCAAACTTATGGTAGGATAATTTGTTTCTAATTATTGGCTTACTGAATGTTCTTTGGCATTGATCCTATTCAATTCACATGAAAAGTTTTTTTCTTTATTTTGGCTTCTTTTTTTTTTTTGGCATTTATTACAGTTTATTTTGTCGTCCATTTTGACTTTTCTAATTCTTTTTAGTCATATTTTTTTCAGATTCTTATTAGCCATCATTTACATCTGGAACCTCTAAAAAAGTTTCAATATTATCTTCAAAAGCTCTAAGTATCTTTTCTAGGCTATGGATATTAGATAAACTGATAGTTCTTTTTCAGTTGTCCTTAAAATTTATGTTTGATTCATGATTTATTCCATAATCTGCACTTGGTTAAGTTTTCAGCATACGTCTTCCATTACTAAGTGCCAAGAATACAATCAATTTGATTTTTCTGAACTCCATCCAATGATTTTGTCTACTTAAAAAACATTGTAATAAAAATATTATTGATTTTCACAAAATCTCATAGTGCTTTTAGTCTACATTGATCAGTAACTTCCATTTCCAGTTATTCATTCCAGTCACTGATTATTAAAAGTATGTTCCAAATTCAGCTTGCATCTGATTATAAAACTTTTCAACTTATTTTTCACTTGTTCAAATTGTTAAAGCATAGATTTGTAATATACAGTCATTCCTAATCAAATTAATATCGTTCAATCATTTATAGAATTATATTCACCACTTATTCGAATTGCTAGAGTATAGATTTGGTAATATGTAGTTATTCCTGATTGAATTAATACCATTCAATAATTCATAGAATTATACCTACCACTTGTTCAAATTGTTAGAATATAGATTTGGTAATATATGATTATTCCTAATCGAATTAATATTATTCAGTCATTCGTAGAATTATATCCACCACTTGTTCAAATTGTTAGAGTACAGATTTGGTAATATATGGTTATTTCTAATCAAATTAATATGATTATAGAATTATATCCAATGACATTCCTTGAAAAATCCTTCCTTATAATGAAAGTGGCATCTTTTTTTTTTTTTTTTTGGATTTCTTGACCTAACTCTTATAAATAAAAAGCTTTTTTTTTTTAATTTAAAAAAATTTATAATTAAGTAGTATAATTTAAACAAAGTATATATCACATATATTGAAGACAATATAAAACAATATTTAAAAACATTTTGTAGCGTTTTGCTCAAAGAAGTCTTCTAAAATCAAATCAACATCTAACTTCTGGGCTTCTTGATTTACAATAGATAGGATTGCTAAAGCATATCATGGGTCATAGTTGACCTTAAATAATTTTTTATTAGTTTTAACTTAGAAAATCTTTTTTTCTCTAGAGGCAACAAACACTGATATAATTAAATACGTTGCAGAAATTATGAAGAGATTAGGAAAAGCTCTTATCATTTTATGCTAGAATTTCAAACACTTTAGATGGCCTTTTCTAATATTCTAATGAAAGAATAATTTTTAAAACTTCCATTTCTTTGATCAGCATATTCCATTTAAATTTGTCTCCTTTACAAAATCAGTAGATGAATCTTTTTGTGTAGTTTTAGTATTCATCTGAATGATTTCTATGTGGCATGTTTTTTTTAATTTGTTTTTATTATTTTTTGAAATATTCCCAAAATTCAAATAAATCCATATGGTTTTTCAGTTTGTAATGATTGTTTTGCTTTATTCACTACACTAAAAATTTTTACCTTGATAGTTACAATTGTCTCGTCATAGACGTCATAGCTAAAATATTTCTTTTTCACAATCTTTTATTTTGGAGTTATGTGCAAATCTGCAAGTGTGTTCGCTTAAATTAATATTTTTTTGACTCCAGTAACCCTGTATCTGATCCATCCAACCAACATAATTTCTCAAATGAAGAAAGTGCTACAGAAATATGTATAGAATCATTTAAAGTTCCCTGCTAACAAAAATAAATCATATCAAAAAATGAGAGATATTATAAACTTGTAATCTTTTATTGAGTGTTATTCTGCATTACTTTTAACTTGAGGATTTTCTGATATTTTAAAAAGTGCACCATAGACCTTACTATATTTTAAAGGCAACATTCTCATCTTTTATCGCAAAGAAGCTTCATAGGAAGACCATTCATATATTTATGAAGAATCGACCCATTCTTTGTAAATGATGCTAATAAATCATAAAGCTGTTGAAAAATTCCAAAGAAAATGAAAGCATCAGAGCAAGTTTTAGCTCCTATCTGTAAAACAAGATTATAGTTATAGTATGCACAGAATAAAGTTTTCTTTAATTCTAACTTGCCTTTCATATTTGGATCATTATCATACTCTTGTTCCCTGATTTCTAGAGAATTAATTTCTCACTTCAGCATAGCATATAAATTAGAAACATATTAGAATGTAAAAGTCATTTGTCCTTGGTAGCTAATATCTAGAGTTCAGTCAAGTATTACAGCAAATTTATTATCTGGTTTTGGATTTTACTTCCTATTAAATTCACAGATTTTTTTCAAATTCTTTTGCTTAGATAATGATCTCGACTTTGTTTACTGGTGATTTGTCAAAGATGGTCTTGAATTATTGGGTTAAATTTCCCAAGTAGTTTATTCAATTATTTCTAAGAAGTTTCCATTATGTGAATTACCTATGTTTTCAACATAGTCTCGAAATGTCAAATTACACTGTTAGAAATTGTATCAAGGATAATAATCTTTCAAAAACTTGATGTAATCACAATTTTTCTTGTATCAGTAATTTCTATTATACCCTGTCTATACCTTGCATATCTGAAAGTCTTGTTTGAAATTCTGTACATTTTAACATTGGAACCAAATGATGCTTTGATACTTCATTTTCTACCAGACTCTTATGGGTATTCAGCAATTGTTGAATCCTTATGAGATAAAGCAATCATCGTATCTTCATGAAAAAGATATTAGAAACAAAATATTTTATCTTTTTTATCAGAATATATTATCCTGGAATGATATATGATTTCACCATTTGAAAATTTTCTTTTAAGATGAAGTTATTTTGGTGAGGAAATTCATCCACAAGAATTTTTGGTGATCCTTTTTTCACTAAATAATCTACTATTTGCTGGCTCATTCTCTCGGGCCAAGTACCAGGATCATCTGTTATATTTAATAATTGATTAATTATTTCTTTACACTCAAGCACCCTATACTGAATTATTTCCATGACATTGTTTTTTTCTTGTAAATGTGTTTCTTTAAAATATTATCTATCTATGTCCTTCTTAATATTCTGAATATCTTTTTCTGAAGTCATTTTCATTTATATGAATATTTTTATCTTTTTGATTGGTCCTTTACAAATCTGTGTCATTTTTGTCAATTCTTAATAATTTATGCAAAGTACTTTCTTGCTTTTCAACTGTAATTTTTCTTATTTCACTTAATTTTCTTTTGGTATTGCCACTTTGGTATTTTCTGCCCCATTGTTTTCTCATTTTGAATAGGACATCCTATGAAAAAATAATTAGAATGTTAAAATTTCTTTGCAAAGACAGATAATAATTGAAAAAAAATATTTGTATTTAGTTTAAAACTTCTTAAATTTGCATTAAAATAAATAAAAATATCTCCAAAATGTTTTATTAATGAAAAAGTATTAAAAAATTGCTATGAATAATATAAATTAGCAGCTTAGAATTTTATATTTTTAGAATAATATTTATGATTTAAATCAATTAATTGAACGACTATGATTTTTTTTATTATGTATTAAAAAAAATAATGAATTTAATTATAAAACTATACGCTTTAACACAAATTACTGTAATTATAAATATACGATAACTATTGAGAAAAACTTTCTTACAATTTGTCTTATTTTATGTGCTTAGCCGACTTTCGACTCCTACAAGTCATAGACATAACATAAATTGTAAATTAGAAGTGGGTATATATGTTATTAGTGCTCATTTACATAAATTTAAATATGAGCTTTAATTAGGGGGAACAGCCATCTTTTTGAGAGGGGCACACATGATTCTTTTCTATTGATGGAATTTTTGTCATTTTATATGTCCCATACCTTTTTAATTTTTCACTTAAAGCCATTGCGTTCAGTGCATACTATGTCAACAGATGATGGTGTAAAAGAATGACCAGCTACAGAAAAAGGTTCAAAAAATATTGAGTGTGTCTTTATTAGTTCTAGCCTTATTATATAAGTATGTGTGTTGGGCTACTTGCATAGGTAGGTTAGCCTGAGATTTTCCATTGTAAAATGATGGGCAGGTGGTTCCTGGCATTTAATTCTATGAATGACTTGAGAGTGAAGATCAGTTGGTAAGATATCCTTTGCCTTGTTAAATAGCCGGTGCAGAGGGAATGCAGTACATAGAGCAATTTGGTGGATAGGGGTAATAATGTTAGTAGTACAATGGGTTATGTTATGTATATAGTGGAGGGCCAAAATAATTAAACAGTATTTGTGAGTTTTCAAGTAAACCAAGATGATTACCTATATTTTTGATAAATGTACAGTTTCAAGGGCCTATAATCTGAAGATATATTAGTTGTTAAATCAAAAGAAAATTAATAAATTGATTGTTAAATTTTTAAAAAGGTATAAATTCTGATAAATTTCATTAGCAAGCTTTATTTCATTTTTTTTTTTTTACTAATAACGTGGGAAGCAACGAGACCTCTTAGCATTGTTGTACTTTAGTTCAATCCAACTTATTAATTTTTGTCAGCAGTTTTTTTGGTAAATTATCATAGATAAAAATTTGGGATTTTCCTGTCACAGAACATGCAGTAGAAAGGTACGGGATTCTGCTCTCCTGAAAGGTGTGTGTTAATGGTTACTATATGATCGCATGTCTAAATGATAAAAATGTACCACCAGATGATTGGAAGAATGCAATAGTAATATTGATATTTAAGAAAGATGATAAAGAAGATATTAGAAATTACATAATTATTGGTCTTTTTATCAGTTCTGTACAAAATTTTTGCCAAGATATCAAGCAAAATAAGCTGCATTTAAAAGTGGTTTTTAGAGTGGATCTCATTTAAGTGTTGAGAGAAGTTATGGCCAGGATTAATAAATATAAATTGTCATTATGCTTTGTATTTATAGATTACGAAAAGGCATTTGATTTTATATGTGTTTTTATAATGATTAAAGAGTTGGATTATTAAAATATAGACCCAGAATATTGCCATATTCTGAAGAATATTTATCAAAATGCAATAGCAGTTATTAGATTACATTGTGATACTAATATGATTAACATTGAGACAATTGTTGACAGGTTGATTCCATATCTCCCAAACGTTTTATAGCGTTTTTATAAGTATGTTTTAGTTAAAAATGAAGCCCATAGGAGTGACAATAAATGGAGCTTATTCATGTCTTGTAGATTTTGCAGATGATATGTTTGATTTTGTAGATGATATGTTTGATTTTGTAAATAATGTGTCATAGCTTCACAAAATGTTGCAAGGATTATCAGATGAAAATAAAAAAGTTGGGGGGGGGGGGGATGAGAGGGTACCCTTGACTTAGACTTTGAAATTTGTCTGACTAAAACTTTTTCACAATCTAAATGATTTTAGAATATTAATTTCAATTAGTTGGCCTTGTTTAATGTAGAAAGATATCCAAAATTGACCAACAAATGGTTATATCTTTTTTATTTCAGATTAATAAAACAAAGATGGAAAACCTACAAGAAACAAACACAAAGCTTATATATACTTTGTATAGATGTTATGTATCCTCAATAGCAGCAGCAGCTCATCACCAATGAATATGATCATTGCAATTACCAAAGAAAAATAATAATACATTAGATGTGTATTTTGCATTGACTATACAAACTAATCCATGACTTACACAGCCGTCCACATATATTATATGCTGGTCATTTAGTCTGACATCTTGTGTTGCTTTTTTTCAATTACTTTTTAAATTTCTTCATCACTTTGATTAATTTTGTAGCTCTTCATAATATCTTTTCCTCAGCCATATCTTTCCCAATAAAAAGCAATCAATAGCGCACTTTAGAGTGTCTTTGAGGTAATCTTTATATCATAAACAGGATCATTCCCTCTCATTAAAACAATAACTTATTTTTTAAAGAAAACTCTTATTATTCATTTACTTTTCATGTCCAATTCCATGAAAAAGTATAATTTTCTTTTAATAGACTCTATAATAGCAATCCGACAAGCCAAAAAATGTACGGATTGGTCTTATAATCTCGTTACCAAATTTTTACAATCATGACGGAGCATCCTTAAATGGAATTTTTTAAATATCTTTTGCAAGGTTGTTAGGAATTCCAAGTCTTATTATTTTTATAATAAATTGAGCAAAATAACAGCTCTATATATAACTAATATAATTGCGATATTTTATCTCGGTGATAAAATATACAGTTAAAAGCAGCAACAGCACATTGGAGTCTCTTTGTCATGCCTTAGCATCTAAGTCCACCTTTCTTTTGACTCTTTTAAGTTGATAATTGTTCAAGCAAGAAGTTGATGTAGATTTTTCTTTTGTCATTGGCCTATAAAGAACTTAAATTTTTTTGAAATTGAATTATTAAGCAAAGCTTTTCTAGATTAACATTAAGAACACTGTATTTTTTTGAATAGGAAAGAATATCACAAGCAGCATATTGCAAGTTTAGAAAACAAAAGTTTTTGCCTTTAATCATTTCAAAATAAAACCCCCACTCTCAAACTTGCATCATATTTTAATACCTGTTTTACGAGGCTTTTGTAGACACTTTTAAAGATCATTGGTATTAAAATTGAAAATGAAGTTGAAGTTAATATACATAGACTTATTCAATCATTTAAGTTTTTGATCCCAATATTCTTTCTTGAATATAAACCATGTCTGTTTTTTGTTTCTCTCTGAAACTTCGTTGAGTCTGGTAACCATCTATGACTGGAAACAACCTATTTTTAAAAAAATGACAATGACTACAGTCTTTTCTATCCCTATTAGTTTTATTAATTGAAGTCTCTTTAAGACCAGGTGGCACAATTTCATGAGTCCACATATTTTTAAAAAATTCCAATTTTTAAGCCAATATATATATATATTCATCATGTTGTAATCAAAACTTTTCTAGGTGTGCAATCATAATCTTCAGCCTTTTCATTTGTAAGATTACAAAAACTGTTTTAACTTCACTAAGCTGGATATCTTTATCCAAATCTAAATGAATTAATAAAATGGATAGAACCTTAAAAATCATTATTTCAATTCTTGTATCATTATTCAAAATTTGAGCACAATATTTTTTTCACCTGTGCTTAATATCATTGTCATATAAAAAATGCTATGCCATGGATTTATTAGAATTATAATATTGGTTCTTTCAGGTCTTTGTTATGTTAATGTACAAAAATCAAACATGTTATCATGATCAGCAAGTATCTACATCTTATTTGCAGTTTTAATTCACCAATCATTTTTAATTCTTTTTGCCAGTGGTTGAACTTCTGCTTTTAAGTTTTGATATTGCTTATAAAACTCCAAATTCACTTTATAATTATGCCAGATAAGACATTAGCAGTAGAATCATTGTCAAGAACCAATCAGGATTCTTGCTTTTAACGAATCCAAAAATAGACTTGACTAGTGTTGATAGTACACTTTATTTGAATTCCACATCTCAGTTTCATGATAATCTTAAAAGTCCAAATTAGCGATTTCAAACAAATTGATCAATCTCAAGAATAAATATCAAATTTCTTTTGACTATAATTGCAATAGAACCTATTTTTAATGCTAATATTTTGAAGCATACTAATGTATGATCTATCCACTAATGCATACTTTTAAATGCTTGAATAATATGAACCATTGTATTCTGACTCCTGAGTATTATGTTGTCTATAGATGCCATTGAATTGAGTGTGAGTACATCCCAGGTTTTTTATGGGGATTTTTGTATTTAAACAAAGTGTTTATGATGATTAATTCATATGTCATGCAGAAATTCAATAGCAGATAATTTGCAATAACTTTAGTGTAAAGTTATCGTGTTTATTAAAACATGTATTAAAACCTCCTAGAGGAAAAGTTCAGCCTTTTAGTAATAATATTGTTGCAATAATACTAGCCACAAAAAATTAAACCTTTCATTCTCTGTATTTTCTAAATATAACATTGGAATATGTGCACTGATAAATACAGATTCCATTGTGCAAAACAATTTTAATTCCATTATCCTTTCATTGATACTACCAGGAATTCCAAAAATAGGATATCAAATTGAATCTCATTCATATCCAACACTTTATAGTCTCCCTTTTACTTGATTGCCTACCCTTCCCAAAAAAAATTTATAACCAAACCATCAATTAAATTAAATTTTCCCTAGAAGGCAAGATTCATTAAAATAAGTGGTATCAATCTTAAATTTTATAGCTCGTTAGTGATAAATGTTTTCTATTCACGTTTTGAAGAGTTTACTTATCCAAGTCATCTTAGCATATGTCTATATATGCTTTTAGTTAGGGAAAAAATGACAATTAAAATATTTATCTTTTCTACTACCACAACTTCCTGGTATTGTTAACATTTTTGATTTTACAATTATTGCATCATTTTAATAAGTGATCTGCCAGGCATAGTAATCTAACCAAATTGTGCCAGACAAGTCATTTTTAATTACCTATTCTAGATCTTTCTACTTTTTGGTAGGTTCGGGATTCCTTACTAGAATTGCCTAAACATACAATCTTTTGTCAAATCCCTATTATATTTGTCTTTCAACATCAAATATTTACACACACATTCAAAATGAAAGAAAAAGATTAGAATTACAATTATTGTGGATAATCTGGTTACACAGACACAATTTCGTTATCATGGATAGGTCATTTCCCTAGATTACCAATGGTAAGATTCATGACAATCTGGCCTTACACTAACATAAGTAAATGAAAACTTAAGATAAAGGAATACAGATGAGACAGAGATTTCAGATGCAGTACCTAGTCTTTGATAAACTAACATTATTTTCTACAGGTAGCAGAATATATTTTTGGTCAAGTATAATGATTCGCAATTATTCCTCATATCTGAATATCATATTATTATGTGCCACCTGTTGACTTTATTTGTAGTTATTTCACTCAACAAATGTTATGTATATATATATATGTTCATATCTATGACAATCCTGTCTAATCTTTTTCACAATAAAAATTGTTTTTAACAAGATTCTGTACTTAGATAGTCACTTAATTGTTTATGTGATTATTGTGTGTATAGTTTTGTTGTTAATTTCTTTATTTATTTTCAGATTTTGTTGTCTGTGATAAAAACATTTTTGATTTTCATTTTGATTAAAAGATAAGATGCCTGGAATTAAACCTAAGGAATTGCATGTAGCTAAATCTATTAAAGATTTGAACAAATTTACAGAATTTAAAATCAGTAGTGACAAAAATAAATTGTAAGTTATTATTCCGTACACTGTTACAGTTTTAATTATTATATTTATGTTAATCTTGTTATAATATATTATATTGCTTTTTGCCAAGATGTATTTATTTATTACTAAAATACATCTATATTAAATGATAATTTAATTCACTAAACACCACATGATCATCATTTTTTATGCTTACACAAGCTGTTATACAGAGGCTATATTTTCCATACAGTTTGTCTATGCATAAGGAATAGTGATCATGTGATTTTTAGTGACTTAATACCAATCCTGCCAACAGAATTATGGTGACTGTAGTTATTAAAGAACCAAAGACACTAAAAAGTATGTATGCTGAACTGAGTTCAGATCCATATGACTATACAAGCTAATGAGCTTAGTTTGAAAACATTATTGTGTTTTCATTTTGGATTCATAGCTTTATAGTTAGCTAAAAATGTAAAAGGTGGCTGCTGGAGGGTTGCATTAGATCCTAAGATCTAGGTCAGTGCTCCCAGATCCAAGGCTCCTCACTGATGAAAGCTGCAAACTAGAAACTAATCTGAGGATATTGGATGAGTAGGCACTAGATAGCGATTTTGGGCACAAACTTACTTGCATCCATTGATTACTCTGGCTTGCACTGAATGGCACTACTGAATGATGAGTTTAACCTCTGATAATTTAATCAATGTGATTCAATACTAATAATTTTCATGAATGAGCACAATAATGCAATGGCCAATTGGCTACTCTGTCATTTCAAGTGCTCAAACTTTTTACAAATTCCCAAATAATAAAACCAATTGATTGTTGTTGTTTTTTATTTGTATTTTATGCTTCAAGCTAAGATTGGATTTTCATTAAGGTGATAATAATATGTGATTACTTTGTACAAAACTAATGAAAAGAGATTGATTTTCAGATAAATGTTATGGACTCAAAGTATATGTCTACATCATTAGAAACACCTATCACATAAAGTTGGCACAGGGACAATGCATTACTTTAGCTATTCTTCAAACAATATAACTCCAACTGGAAAAGCACTAAAGGCAGTCTTAAAAGAAAGATGCATAGAATAATATAAAAGTCAAAATTTTCAGTGCAAATGTATAAACAAAAATATTTTGAATTGCTGTGAGATGTGAGCACTAGGCTTGAAAATTGGAGACCCGTTTGATATTTTTGATCACAATTTCTTGTAGTATATCTTTAGTATAAAGTATTCTACATTGATTAATAAGGTCTATATTCAATAAATATGGAGTTTATTAAAAATCGATATTGGAAATGAATTGATCCACATTAGACTTAAAATATCAAGCATTATCAAAAATTAGCCATTTCTTTGCAATGAATTATTATGAGATATTTTATATAGCACTATGTTTTTATACGGTAATAGTGATATTAGTGATTAAGCCAATGCACATGCACTTTAAAGATAAATTATAAATGAATATTCTCACTTTTCCAGACACAAGATATAGTCTTTTTGAAAAGATGGAATAAATCCACCCATCCTTTCCACCCAAACATTTATGTATGGGAAAATCTTAAGCGCATGGAAATGAGAGTGTGAAGATATTAAGCAATCACTTTAAATTACATTTATGAAAATGTTCTATTGAGGGATATGAATAACTAATGAAAGTTTATTAAAAAAAAGATATTAGGTGTAAAAAATGCTAGATCAGTTGTTTGTCATATTGAAGCTTCAAAATCTATCCAAGCTTGGAAAAAAGTATAATGAGAATAAGGACAAGTTCTGAAGGCATATCGATAATTGGAATTTATATATTATTAACAATTAATGCTTATTTTTTCTCAATACATAATTAGTCCGTTGTAGAGTTGAAGGTAGGAAAAGGCTGGGATATCTATTTGTGAGATACATGGATTTATTGGGAGGCAAGGGGGTATATCGTGATATAGGGAAGAGCCTTTGTAAATAGTCGCTACAAATCAAGGTTGCTTTATGAAATATAACCACAATTGTTATTCTTGTCAAAATAAAGCTCAGTAAATCACTTCATGATTTGAACACGGTATTGGTGAGAACATTATGGAATTACTTACAGATTGAATCATGTCTAATATCCATTTGTTATTTGATAGTAATTAACCTTATAGATTGGCTCATCTCCATAATAAAAAAAAATATTTTATTTTTTAAAATTTAAATATGTTAGAGTCTAATATAACTAAACATGATAGGATTTTATTAGTTTAATTCAATTGGTATTCTAACAAATGGTGAGTAAAAGGTGGTCATAATATTATAAATTTATAATATTCGTTCAAAATTCGTTGGCAAGCATTTGAATAAAAGGTAAACAGGTAAAAGATCAAAATTATAATTAATTTAGCAAGTAAAATATATGATAAAATACATTTTTAAAAAGGGATATGGCAAGACAAAGTTTTGTCTAGATCTCTCCACAATGAGTAATAAATAGAATATTAAACACTGGTCAGTGTTTAAGGTCAAGATATTTTTTCCTATATTTTATCCTCTGGCTAATAGTTGGATACATTCAAGAATTGAATGGTTAAATGATAAAATTGTAGTATCCTGTTATTGACAAATATATTTTCTGCTGATAAATTAGTTTATAAGTTTGAATTTTTATAACAACTATATATATTTTGATTATACTTCTCATCTTATATAGCAGTCGATACCATGTTTTATCTTCCCTTCTCTAATAAATCTTTTATAATAAGGATCTTCATTAATAACACACAAATAGACAATTTAGTTAGTAGATTACACAATATATTGATTGGTATTATTTTCCACTCTTCTTCAGGTGTTGTTGGCCTAACCAGTAGCAATGCTAGCATAGGAGTCAAACTTAGACCTTTAGATTCTTGAATATCAAATTTTAACGTGTTCTGACCAACTGAACCTTTGCCAGAATAGCTCAATTGGTTAGAGCATTGCCTTAAAATTCGATATTCAAGAATCTAAAGATGTAAGTTTGATTCCTATGCTAACATTGCCATTGGTCAGACACACCCGAAGAAGAGAGGAGAATAATACAACTCAAAACGTGTAATCTACTAACCTGTATTGCGTTATTGCAAACAGTTGTTTATATTTGAAAAGGGTCTATTATTTTTCTTATCCTCCTTGTTTTTTTTTCTTTTGTATTATTTATTCTAATGTCTGATTGACAATATTTACATTGGGTACAGCACTGTAGAGTAATGTTATCTCATCACAGTGCCACCTATTAGCAGCATTACTTACTTTCATACTGTGCAAGATAAAATTATAAATTATTCCTGAATCATTACGTTTTTACAAAGAACGTTTTTCATATAATTACTAGAATATGGCTGCACCTAATAAAAATGATAGAAAAGTTGTACACCAGATCTCATTTTATTTCCTTTTGTTTTCCTATCAGTAAATCATTTACTATATGCATTAATAAATCATCTTTTTTAAAATTATTATAGTTATTAAAATAATTTTATTTTTGTGTGTATTGAATTAAAAGCTGCAGTATTTACTTATTAATTAGGGTGGTGAAATTTTAGTCTTCATTATTTATGATTATTTATAATTGCGAAATATTTAATAGTATGTTTTATTTAATAAACTAAGTAAATTTAACTTACAAAGATTTAAAGAATCATTTTTGACAAAGTTATAAATAACAACACTACTTTCTGTGGCAAAAGATGGCCATGTTGAAAGCATAGTAGATCATTGGGAGATAAAATTTAATAAAGTATGTATAACTGATATAAAAATACTATAGAGATCTTCAACAGCTTATCTTTGAAAGTTAAATTTACTTGATTTATTAAATAAAATGCACTATTAAATAATTAGTAATTGTAGATAATCATAATGATTTTAATGAAGACTAAAATTTTGCCACCCAGACTAAAACATAAGTACCAAAGATACACATATATGTTTAATATTGTTTTATATCTGCAACAATTAAAATGGCAAGATGATATGAACTGATGCTATAAGAAATAGCAGCTATTAATAAATAGTATAGCCATTCCAGCTTCAAGAGAGAGAGAGAGAAAAAGACAATAATAATAATAATACACTACAAATGAGTTTTATGATGATAATATAACCAATCTTTAAGTGCAAGTACATCTTCCTATGCTGATTTATTCTGTTTATTTGATATTTTATGATGCCAGCTTCTTAACTTTTGCAGCAAACTTTTTTTCTGGAAGGCTTCAACATCTTCTTTGATTGTAGCTTTCCATTGTATTCTATTGTCATCCATATCTTCCTATTGAATGTAATCAATATTGCATGTCTTTATGCTGTCTTTGAGATAATATTTATAAAGCTAATGTTTCTCTTCCGTGAAAATTATGCTCATGTTCACCATAAACTACTTTTTTTTTATAGAAAGTCTGGAATATATATCATATCTCGTGGTATATCCAATAAAAATGCGACCGTAGATTCTATAGTATTACATTCATCACACTGCTCCTTTTAACAAGTTAAAAGATATGGTATTTCATCACAGTGATATAATTATTGAAACTAAACAAATTGTTTACAAAACTACTATTTTATCAAATTTATTTTATGGAATTGAGAGTTGGATCCCCTGAGTATACCATAAAAATATTAGAAAAAATTAGTTCTATACATTTTAACTATATATTTGTATCTTACTATTATACACAGTTTAAGAAACTATAGAAACTGCTTCTCAGTTAGTATCTTTTTAAATGTTGATGCTTTTTATAAAATCATATATTCTTTGAAAAATCATTATTCTTTGAAGCATATTATGAACTAAAATTTACTCTTTTCATATGTCTGCCTTTTTTTAGGGTTATAATTTTATTATAAATCTTTATATCATTTTGAATTCTTAGATTGCATTCTGCGGCAGATAAAGTTTATTCCCAAGGAGAAGAATATTATAAGTTGGGAGATGAAGAAAAAGCTTATATTCAGTTTATGCGTTATTTTGAAATAATAAAGAAAATTAAGAAGTCATCCGAATATCAGGATAATCGGGTAAATATTTATTTGATTTTTTTGGATAAAAATTTAATTTTTTATAAATATATTTGATTTATATATATATTATCACAATGATAACATTGTTAATTAAACTTATTTCTTGTTACAGGAATTTTTATTAATCACTGAAATTTTATATATGATAGTATAAAAAATAATCTGGAAGGGTGGTCATTATGCATTAAATATTCCTTTTTTTTTGGTTTGTCATATATATAAAAAATTGTCAAATCTTTCTAAAATATATATATATATTTCAGGAACTTTCCTGGAGAGAGAGCCAACCATCCACACCTATATAACAACTTCTCCACAACAGCTGATGATAGTTTGTTACCTGAAATATATATTGTAATTTGTCAGTTTTTTATATGAATGGCAACTAAACAATGTATGTTTAACTTGTGAGATTGGAGCTGATATCTTTTCAGATTTCTTTACATGTTTTTAAGGTTCATTTATCTATTTATTCAATATATTGAAATGGTTATACATCTTGTGATATACAACAACATAGTAGAGTGTGTGCAGATATATATATAAAGTTGAAAGGAAAAGTAGAAATTAACACAGATTTTTTTGTAGATATTTTTTAGGTTACACTGGAATAACAGTTAAAGATTCAAAATTAATAATTTTGAATTTTAAAAAAATGTATTATAAATTAAACATTTTAAAAAGATCTAATAATATTTTATTAATTCTGATTTTGAAATTAAAACAAGCATGTTTACTGGAAATTATAAAATTCCATTATCTATTTTGATTACATTAGGAAATTTTTTTAATTAAAGCTCGTATTTTGATAAAAATTCTGCAGGGTTGTGTTTGAATATGGATTAAGGATTTGAAAAGAGTCATTAACTTTTTTCAATCAAGATAAAGAAAATTTAATTTTAATTGCTGCGTTTTTAAAATTCCACCCCTGACTATAAAAAGGTTGGAAAAAAAGATTAGAGGGGGAGTTTTTAGAAGTTTTTACAGATTATGACAGCATAAGGACTATGAAGTTATATAGATGCTCCAGACAATGCTTTGTTGGTCAAAAAATTATACCTGACCTTGGTCAACGCATTTTTATACAACAATGATCAAGAGCCTTGCTCAAAGTAAGTAGGTCACTTTCTTAAAAGTTTAGCCTGCAAATGGTCCAAAATACCCAAATGATAATTAACATTAACCATATGCTTTTCAGAATGTATTTATGGTTAATAATGCTTTTAAAATAAAATTTAAAAATAGTGAGCAATGTTTTGATTCAGCACTTGAATTTGCAATTTTTTTGGTTTTCGAGCAATTTCCAGTCTGTGTTCTCCTATTAGAAATACAGTGTCTCTTCATCCATTAAAATGTTTGGCAAGAAATCCAGATCCATATTGCATTTCTTTGCAGCACACCACTGTAACTTTTTGGTCAATTGTTAACAAATGATTTACAAAATGCATGCTTCCATTTTTATAAATGGATGAATGGTGCCTTTGTGAATCCCAATAAATTCTTCAAGGAGTGACAAGACATGCAGCAATTAATTTTAAAAAGGTAAGCAACTTTATGCCCACTTTTTTGTTTCCAGTTGTTTTTAGACTCTCCTGACTGTGGATCCTCCAATGGTCTCTTTACAATCATAAAATATTGCAAAACATTTGAAGCTGTTCTTGTGACTTACGGTTTCACTGGTGTACTCAATTTGAATCATTTCAAACATTTGAATCAACAGTTTTGTCCAATTTAAAACAAATTTTAATGTTAAGGCTTAGTTCTAGCATGGATTTTCTTTGAAGGTATCAAACACATTTCATGTTGTAACTTATGATACAAGCATGTTAGTGCCATAAAATTTTCATGGTGAATAATTAAATTATGCTACATAAAATCATGTTATACCCAGTCATGTTTTTATTGGGACCCACCGTGCTTATCTTTTTTATGCTAATTTAATTTTATGTCTAACAAATAATAAGTGCTTAAATGTTCGTACCTTTTTTTTTAACATATTTTTATTTTTCCTTTTTAGCGTTATTGGGATGACTTACTAGGATCAAAAAAAAGTGAAAAAGCTATTGAAAGAGCGGAGAAACTTTATAAAAGTCTTGAACATAGGTTAATATTTTTACTACATTATTTTTTTTTTGGTAATATTATTAATATTTCATTATATCTTGAATGATTTCTCAATCTATTTTATATCTTTTTTTCTTATTAAATTTATGCTTAAGATGAAGCTTCATTGTAGATGAAACATTTTACAAATCTTTTAGTTCAGAATTCAACGTTTCATGAAGTATTACGATTCTTCTAATATTAATCTCTTTAGCCATTGCAATTCTTATTTCAATTTTTTTTCTTAATTGTTAAATATTTAAAAGTGTTAATTTGTTATACAAGTCTTTATTTTTTAAGTAATGTCAAAAATTTTTATCTTTAATTACCTTTTATCATAATTTTAGAGATATTTTCATCTCAAATGAATTAAAATTGAAACACTCCTATTTACTAGTATTGCTGTCTTCGTATTATAAGCATATCTTAGTCTAATCTTTTTTTACTTCATTATTAATTTCATTCTTTAGTATATTCCTTCATTATCATTTCTAAGTGTAAATAAATATAGATCATATATATAGATGTGTCCATGCGTTGCTTTTATGAATAAGCTGTTTTATTTATCTTTCCTTTTCAAAATATTTAACGTAATTATCTTATCTATTCTACCAGTAATATGTTTTTTTAATTATTATTATTATTATACATGCATCTTTACGATATAAGATCTTGCTAAATTTTATGATACATCTCTAAAACTTAAGTGTCAGTATAAATTATTAAGAGGGTAGCAATGAATGGCAAACTATTACTAATGATTCCAAAAACATTTTTCTTCATATGACTGTACAAATATCTACTGTAAGCTTTAGAAATTAATAATTATAAGTTGATATAAGTTTTATAAAATTCCCATCTTCAGATTGGTTTCGGAATTTTTACCTTTGTCAAACGGTATCCATTGATTACTCAAGCTGACACTCATAGCCTAAAATAGTATGAAATAACTGCTTTTGAAAACATGTGAGAAAACCATGTGATATTTTTATGATGTTCAAGTATCAATGCATAGTCTTAATTCTTTATTGCTTAATTACTTAAAAACCTGCTTTAAACACAGAGCATTATATCCATATTAAAATATAATTTGTTGATTAATGTATTATATAAATCATTGAACTTAGTTAATTTATTTAAATTTTCAAATTTAAATTTTATGTTTATAGTTTATGTTCTTTGCTTGGCAACCTAGAAAAAAATCTATAAGATTAATTAATCAAAAAATTTGAGTTTTTTTTTTTTTTTTTTTTGCCAAATCATTTATTGCAGTCATTCACAAGTCCACAAATATAAGTACGAAGGAGAGGATGAAGAAGTATATTTATATGTTTATAATGTATTTATATCTAAATACTTACAACTTTAAAAGAGGACTATTATGCTAATGCAAATTACTTCCTCTCGTTTAAAGGGCGTTCGTCTGTAATAATTAAAATATGGAGGAAGATAAAGGGAATAATTTTTTTTAATAATGTATTTATATAAATTTATGTTTATAAATTTTACGTGTACTTAAATAATTACCAAAATAGATCTAACTCCAAAAAATTACTTGTCAAATATGTCCTAAAATAACAAACACTATTTAAAATAAATAAATAAATTGTATTTTTATATTAGACTATTTTCATCATCTAATATGAGTATTGAATGTCTTTAGAAAAATTTAAGTTTATTTAAATATTCCAAATACATTCAACTGTTAGTAATAGCACATCAAACAGGTTAGTATATGCAGAACGTTTCGAGAGGTATTAATCTCCTCTCTTCTTCAGGTGTTGCTGGCCTTACCAGTGACAGTATTAGCATGGGATTCGAACCTGGACCCTTAGATTCTTGAATATTGAATTTTAAGATAACGCTCTAACCAATTGAGCCATCCTGCCAAAGGCATCAGTCAGTAGAAATATCATATACTTATCTATGAGGTTCCTCCTGATTTTTCCACATTTTCCTAAGAGCAAAGTTGATTAGAGGTACATTATTTTTAGTTAGAATCCCATACTAGTACTTTCACTGGTCAGATCAGCAGCACCTGAAGAAGAGGAGAGAAGAATACCTCTCAAAACGTTCTGCATATACTAACCTTTTTGATGTGCTATATTTAAATAAAGTTAAATTTTCTAAAGACATTCAATACTCATATTAGATGATGGAAATAGTTCAATTTAAAAATACAACTGGAACACCATCACCACAAATCCTCAGGAAAACACTAAATAAATAAGTTGTTTACTTTAGCTTTTTAATTTATATTTCAATTTTGATTAGAATTATTTATCTTATTGGTATACTTTTTATTTTGTCTAATTTCTTCACTTTTTTTTTTCATGAAATATGTAAAATAATAACCAAGGTATTCTTTTTTAAAAAAGTTTTCTGATATATAAGATAGTTCAAATTTTTTTAATAGTTAGAAAATGCTCCTCATTTTAAAGTCATAATATTTTAATATACTTACATTTCCTGACTTATTCTTTCATATGTATCATATATATGAAGTGTTTAGTTCTGTGTCTTTCATATATAATATTCTGTAATTTAAAATTCAATGTTTTGGTTCTTTCTTAAATACAGATCTCCAAATATTTATATGCTGATACAAACTTAAAATTATATTCCCGTTTCTTCAGCTCAACTGTATTTCAGTCTCTTAATTCTTTCCATGATGTTAGTAACACCTATTTGTACTCTCATCTATGTGTTTAATTTTTATTCAGTTGGTCTGAAGTCTCTGTATTGCTCTTCTGTTAAGTGTCCAAGTCTCAGATCCATAAATAAGAATTGATAAAACACATTTATTAAAAACCTTTTCAATATAAGCTTATGTTAATCCATCTCATTAGTCCCTTAAAAATTTATTTACAAATTGTAAATAAGATTCTCGATATTCTAACACAATTATTTAAGTATTCAGCATAAATGTAATTGCTATATTTCAATTCCAAATATATTAAGTTTTTTGAAATCTGAAGCTAGATTTAATTTTTTTCTTTCCTAGGCAAGAATCAATTAATTCAATAAAAAGTAAATGATATTTTTTAAAATTTTTACTACAGTAATTAGCAAAAATTAGTTTATAAATTGTATATTTTTTAGCTTTATTTATTATTAGTTAGCTTATGAATTTTTTTTTTCTCACAAAGCTTAATTTTTAACAAAATATTAGAGGAACCTATAGAAAATCCAACCAGAATATAGATTCACTAGTAGATTTAACTCCTTCAAATCTGCTACTATAGTCATATCTATTAACCATATGCTTCATGATTTATTTTTATCCATATCTATAAATTATATTAATTTTATATGTACATATTATATCTGTAAACTAAAAATGGGAATTAAGGATTTTGGAGAAAAAAATAAAATAAAACAATTGCAAACAGAATTAATTTAATTCGTATTTGGAAACTTAAGTTCTAACCCATTCTACATATTATACCAGGGGTTCCCAAGCTGGATACCTGTACTAGCATAGAAAGCTTATCCTGAAAGGGGGGGGGGTGAATAGCAGATAAATAAGTATATATGCTAGTAATATATTCCAAAAATAGCTATGTCATTAACATTTTCAGGCTATTCCATATTGGTACTATCTGCCAATCAGACCAATAATATTTCAGTTCTCTTTTCAGACATGGATACAATGAGATTTCATGAACTTTTTTCTTACTACAGGGTTCGATAACTCAAAATGCCTGGTTAAGATTCAAGATAACTAGTGAAATTGCCAGATCAGTGTCCCCTTGAGGCTCACCTCCATGGCATCTACACCGTGTGTGACATACTGAAAGGTACATTCTCCAACTGCTTATTTCTTATTATAATGAAAAGGGTGTACCAGATAATTTACTAAAAGTCCAGAGATATGGGGACCTGGGAACTAGTGTATTATATTAGCATCCAAACATACTATATATACTAAACACATACAATACCAAAAAAAATCATCAATTTACATCTATTTTTAAATAATGTTTGATGAAACGATATAAATGTGTGTGTGTGTGTGTGTGTAACACACATATTGCACTAAATATATTCCATTGTAATGATAATTGAAAAGTAATAACAATAATACACTCAATGGGTAAAATAAAATCATATTTTTCTTGTAAGTAGTTGTATTTGATGAATTTACAAAAATATTTATATGACCCCAAAATCATATTTGGAAACAAATATTAATTAAATGTATATTTTATGAAATTGCTTAACCTTGAAATAAATGCTGGGTTCAAGAAAAATGTTTGCTTTTTCATTGGCATAAAAATATGCAGGCTGTTAAGTTATAGAATCTGACTTTGCTGAGTTCTGATAAATTTCTCATGATTCTACTATTATGTGACCTAATTCTTGAAATAGTTATCCAAGGAATAATGATGCCAGAATCTTTCTAAAAATGAATTATTCAATTCTTGTGTTATTAATTTAAGGTAAAAAAAAACCCACCAAAAGATTAGAATTGTTTTCAAAAGTGATGCTGTCTTTTCAATTTTTCAAGTTTTCTTAAACATAGTGTTTGTATGCATTTCAAAATTCCCTTAGAAATAGCTTTATAATATCTTTATTATGAGGATTAATTTCATGAAAAATGAGAAGAAAAGTAGTATTGAATTGTTTACAGTATATTGTCAAAAGAAATATGGATAACAACAAATTTTATTTTCTCTCAATTTTGATAGACCAATATCTTCAGGAAATGGATAAATTTTCAATAACTAGTAAGTAAATGATGAACTTTTTGAAAATAGAAAAGATGTAATTGTGACAACTTTTTCACTCTTGATTATTTGTTTATATTAGGCTGAAGATTATATATATTTGATTTGTATACAGAATATTTTTATTAACAGGACAAGTTCTAATGCATATCCTATTTAGATTTGGATAACAATATTCAGCATAATGGAGTCAAAATAGTTGTAGTTGTAGGTCCTGATAAAATAGTCAAAGAGATTTTTAAATTATGGTGACGATATGTTAGTTTCAAAAATTTTGGAATGTTTTAGGAATATATGGATACATGAAGTTGTGCCATTCAATCTTAAGGATGCATTTATTTTCCAATTTTAAAAATAAATAATTATTGTAGAATATCATTATTATTCACCAGAGCAAAAATACTTTGAAGAATTTTATTGAATAGGTTGCTTCCAGTTATAAATGAATTATTTCCAGAAACTTAAAATAGCTTTAGAGATCAAGAAGCATTATAAAGATGGTTTTTGTTACTAGAAAATATATTTTTTAAAAATGTCATCAACAAAGTAGCAATTCATATATTGATTTGGTTAAGGCATTTGATTCAGTTAATAGGACAGATCTATGTCATTGTTTGAAATTAATTGGTTGTCCACCAAAATTTATTCATATTATACAGCTTCCATATGATGGAATGAGAGGAAATAGTATTACTAAAGGCAAAAAATGTGAGGCATTTGAAATAAAAATATGTTAAGCAAAGATGTATACTTACTCCAACATTTGTTTTAATTTCTATAACAGTAGTCTTTAGAATTATTTATAGGTAGCTTAATCAAATAGGGTTCAAGGTTTGATGGTGGAATTTTTAATTTCAATCAATTAAAAGAGAACATAAGAATTTTTTCTTCTTGCATTCTGGATTCACTGTATGCTGATGATTGTGCTATTTTTGCCAGTTAAAAAGACGATTTACAGTATGTTCATAATATTTTGAATGCAGGTTTGGTTTAATTAATGTTCAAATCACTCAAGTTCTTTAATAATTAGTAATTGAAGGAAAATCATCAGTAACTTTTCAATTGGCTGATTATGATCTTGCGAATGTACACTAAATACTTTGGTCATTTTATAAGTAGTGAAATGAACTTGAATGTTGAGATACAACATGCAGTGTATTCATCACAGGGAATTTCTGCAACTAAGTTAGCTGTATCTTGAGTTGTTACTTTATTTATTTCATGGAAGTGAAATTTGGACACCCATAATATAAATGCATTTAGAAAAATTTCATTGATGCTCCATAAATTTTTTAAAAATGCAATGGCAAGATCATAAAACAAATTGGTGTTCTTCAACTTGCTGGATGTGATATTATAGTCTACTATTCCAAAGTCAGACCTTTGTTAGATTGAACATTGGAAGAAAAGAATAGGGTGAACCTAAGCATGGTTTGCATGGAAAAGATAGACTATCTATGCTATAAGGATTATCTCAAAGACATTCTAAAATAATTCAATATCAATTGTTTCCATTGGCAAGATATGGCAAAGAATAGAATACATTGAAGAATTACAATTAGACATGGTATTGAAGTGTTTTAGACAACTTTTTTTTTGCAAAGGAAATTGTAAAATGTCAAGTAAAACAGGCAAAACTCTCTATACAGTAGTGCCACTCAGTGCAAACCAGAGTAATTAATGGATGCCAGAAGGCTTGTGCATAAAATCCCTATCTAGTGCCTACTCATCCAATATCATCAGACTAGTTTCTAGCTTGTGTCTTTCATCAGTGAGGAGCATTGGATCTGAGAGCACTGATCTTAGGATCTAATGCGACCTTCCAACAGCCACCTTTTATCTCTACTTAATGTCAAAACTATGAGAATAAAATTGAAACCACAATAATATTTTCAATCCTAGCTCATTAGCTTCCAAGGCTCCTTACTGATGAAAGCCACAAGCTAGAAACTAGTCTGGTGATATTGGATGAGTAGGTACTAGATAGGCATTTTATGCACAAACCTTCTGGCATCCATTGATTACTCTGCCTTGCACCGAGTGGCACTACTGTATGGAGAGTTTTGCCTGTTTTAATAACAGTTATGAGAAAGCATAAGAAATTGTGATCATGTGATGTTTAGTCAAGTCAACAGAAAAATAGACCAGTGTATTCTATATGCGAATGTATTTGTGGTTCATAAATTGGTTGTATAGTCATCGCAAAACTTATTTCTAGAGTAGTTTTTTCCCCCTCCTTTTTTTTTCTTAGAATTGGAATGGCTATACTTATTTACGAATCTTATTATTATTATTAATGAGCAAAATATTTCATGCAAGGTTCAGAGATTGTCATATTTGGGGAGTGAGGGGTGCAGGGCTTGAACCATATTTTAGAAAATAATAAATTTTAGAGAAAACTATAAAAAAATTAAGATTAGAAGTTGATTTTATAATATAAGAAAAATGATAATAATATGAATTAAATAGTAAAATAAATGATAAAGTTATAATTATTATATTAAATAATATTTAAAAAATAAAATAAAGTGATATAAAAAAATTAATATAAAATATTGATAAAATTATTTAGAAGATAAGGTAATAAAATGAAAAATTAAGGGTTATAAATTATGATTGGGAGCGATCGTATTTATCTCTGTATATCACAGATTTTTATTAATAATTTAATTTTACACATATCAGCCCCCCCCCCTCAATTACATACTTTCCATAAACTTTAATTTTTCTCTGCATCTAATCTTTGAACTTAAATATTTTTGTGATTGAATGTATAATAATTTATTATAGTGATAAAAGAAATAAAACGGCTAACATAAATGTAAATTTAATTGTTTACAAATAAACAAATATGTTCCTGTTTTTTTTTTTTATTGTATCAGTAAGCCCGTAATAAAGTATCCTTTATTTATTATTTTTTATAAATAACTGTTTCAATATCAACAATATTATATTATTTCTCTGTTTAATGTGTGTTTAGATCTGTTGACCACCATATATGCAGACTTTTTTCCTGACTAAACACTATTTTTATAAAGTTATTAAGAAATGGATAATCATTTTCAATCATTATTAATTCACTGCAAGATTAAGATCTTTCCAAGTTTAATTCAGATTTTGCAACTCGTAGCCTTTTTTCCCCATTTTTATTTCATCTATCCATCTCACTTGATTTCCTTCTAGGTCATTTATAGTTTTTTGGGATCCAGTTTAAGATGTCAGTTATCCATAAGTCATTATCTATTCTAGTAATATGTCCAGCACAACTCCATTTTAGCCTTTAATTCTTTCAATGATTAATGTCATTGATATCTGTTTGTTCTCTCATTCAAGCATTTCACCTTCAATCCTTTCTTGTTACTCCTAACATACATTTGTCCATACTATTGTTGAGTGGTCTGAAAATACTTTTGTTCTTCTGTTGAGTGTCCAAGTCTGATTTACAAGTTTGAACTGATAAAACATCTATTAAAAACTTTCCCTTTCAAACACAGGCTTTTTTTTTTAATATTAAACTATTTTTTTCCAAAGTTACTCAGTCCAAGTTTAATTCTACAATTAATTTCCATAAGCATTAATAGGACCAAAGTATTTGTAGTTATTAACTTCTTCAAATTTGTGATTATCAATATTTATTTTCTTCTAAAAAAAATCCATTGAACATTGCTTTAGTCTTTTTGGTATTTAGCTTATAGTCCTGCTTTCTTACTTTCATCTGATAACTCAATATGTTCTGAAATGGAAGCATTATTTTCTAAAGCAATCACATCACCTGTGAAGTATAGATGATTTAATTAAACAATCACATCACCTGTGAAGTATAGATGATTTAATTAATCTCTGTCAATTTTTTATTTCCTCAGCTTCTCATTTTAATTCACAAAATACTTCTTGTAAAAATGCTATAAAAGTTTTGGAAATATGGAATCGCAACTGTCATACATTCCTGTTAACTTCATTCTTCTTAGTGTCACCATGTAATCTAATCATCACACTTGCAGCTTGATAAATATTTTTCAGAATGTGACCATATCTTGGTTCTACAACATGTTGATGGTTCATAGTTTTAATCATTGTGGAAATGTTTTTAGAATCAAATGCCCACTCATAATCTACAAATCCAAAGCATAATGTCAGCTCATTTATTGGTCTTTTGTATACGTTCTCTCAATACTTGAATGTGATCCATTATGTTAAAAACACTTCTAAATCCAGCTTGTTGTTTTGATTGATTTTAATCCAAAATTTGCTGTAGTTGAGTTATAAATTATCTCGGCAAAGATTTTTTATACAACTGAAAGAAAATATCATCTCTTAAATATCAATATTACTATTGCATTCTTCCAATCATCTGGTGCATTTTTTTCATTTAGATATTTGGTATGTAGTATAACGGTCAGATACATATAGTCAGCAAACCAATCTTAGGAACCAAGGAATGACACTAACTCACATATCTGTGTGTAACATTGATCTAAACATTACCATAAACAATACAGAGTCAAACCTCATTACAGATGCCCTCAGGACAATTTTCACATGACCAACGCATTTGATGCTAGCATATACACTTTTTTATGCGCCATTAATTCAAGAGTTACAAGAGACCCTTAAAACCATACATGGCAATAAAGATACAAAATGCGAGAGGTAATACATATAGATTTATTAGTAACAATAATAAAGAAAAACTAAAGCAAAGTAAAATTTATGTCTACATCTAAACCCAAGATTATTTGCAATTTCTTACAAGTTGAAATGAAATTAATTAGCAACTAAGCAGATTAACTATCACTAACCTACATGCAATAGAGGAGCTATAGGCATTATCTGACTTAATAGTCTCTAGGATGGATATTTTATGATCGTTTAACGATTAATTAATAAATAATTAAACAGGTTTAAGATAGGAGTATGTACTTAACTATATCAAAGTTACAATCGTGAATAGATGATCGCGATATACTCAGAATTATGACAGACTGAATGCTTGGAATCTCAGACTTTAAAATACATTAAAATACGAAGCACAGTGCTAGGTTATGAAAACAGAGTCATTCAGGGCAGGAATGGACATCTGCTCTCACAACTAGTAATGAATTGATTACTACCAAGCAGGAATGAGTGTCTGCATTGATAATATAAATCATGGCAAAGATTCTGGGTATAAAATTGTGAGATATGCTCTCCTTTAGCATGATCATATGTAAGAATACCCAGCAAATCAAAGCAGGAATGAATGTCTGCTTGAAGAACAAACTATACAAATTAATAAAAATATATATAAAAATAACCCAGCAATTAATTAAAATGAAGAGTGATAAATAGCTATGAAAGTCTGAAATTGCAAGACAACAAAAGCGCGAATGGCCACATTATAAGCATTGGCGTCATATATTACCTTACTTGTCAAAAACTAAGGCCAAATATAATTAAAAAGATTCCAATAATCCTGTTTAATGAAAATCTACTCTATAGATCTTATACATACATAGTAAGAAATACATTATGATAACTTAAGAGGTCTGTGATATATAGAGATAATTATAATAAAACATTTATAAAAACTGACCTTATCTCGGCTCATGTAAACCAAATGACGTATTTGTCCTAATAAAAATTAAAATTAATCTTAGTTTTAACATTATTTTCAAAACTAATTCAACTTATTATTATAACTGTTATTTAAAAAACCGCTGGTTTTATAAATGCAAAATAAATCTCAAATTGAAATTAATTATAATTTAGAAAACCAAAATATTTGACAGGCAATGGGCGAGCATAATTAAAAAAACATCTGCACTTTTAATTTTGTAGTTTTCTTTTATGAAAAGGGGAAGAAAGATGATTCTAAGAAATAAAATGTCTTTACAAAAATAGCCCCCCCATTACTTGATTTTTAGAATAATAAATCTAACATATATGTAAATTTTAAGGCTGATCAATCTAGCAATATATTTGATCATTCTTAACAAATATAGGTTAGTAAAATATATATCAAAGAAAATAACAGAAATAAATACTAACACAAGTAAAGAAGAACATTGAATACATATAAATTGTTTTATTGTTCTAAGATTGCAGATCTCAAGTCTACAGTTCGAAGGTTCTTGCACTCTTTTATTTATTACCTTCGAGAAGGATTTCAAAATTTAGCAAAATATGAAAAGCATTGTGAGATATAATAGTGACATGAAGCTTCCATGGGGTAATTCACATGGTCCTGGATGATTCTTTTCTCAGATATCAATAATTAATTGAAGACAGGCTGGTTCTTTGGAAAGCATTTGGCTGAAGGTAATTAAATAGGTGGCTTCTTATTTTGGAAATAACAGCATGGCAGGTCTGTAGACTGAATTTTTTTGTGATGGCAGAAAGACTAGGCACAGGTACACATTAGCATATTTCACGAGAGCAACAGCAGTTCACCCACTCCATCGGGATTCTGAACTCAAGCTCCCCAGAGATGGCAAAGAGGGAGTGAACACAAGCTTTCTATAACAAAGTATGCGATTTCTTTCAACCAGATAATCAATGATCTTAATAATAATCTTGAACTCTCTTCTTGGAAGAATAATCCTTTATTTTTTTGAGGTATTTATTATGACTTTCGACAAAAGGCATCTGGATTAATTTTAATTAAAATATTTTTTCTGATAACAATTTTGATCAGTTTAATGACAATTTAATCCTGTACTTATTTATTAATTAATAAAATTTTCCAAATTTCTAATGTCTTTTGTCTACATGCATTCCTTACAGTAATTAAATATGTATAAACACCTCTTTACTGCATGGTCAAATATTGAAAACAATCTTGTAAATATAAATTACAAAGAGATTACTTTTTTTCATTGCTCAAATAAGATTTCTATAACAATTATAAATGTGCTTATGCTCTAAAATTAATCTGCCTTTACCAACTAAAAATCTTCAGGAATTTTAATTAGCCGAATTTTAACTTATTTGTATCTTAGAATTTTCTAGAATTGGATATACGATTGGAACACTAATTATTTATTCTCGGCTGTCTTTCTGATCCACCCCCTACCACTACACATAATAAATTTCATGAGTTAAAAAATTTTCAGTAAATTTTTAATAAATAAGATTTCCTATAAAATTAAAGTTATTCAGTTAGAAGTTGAAAGTTATAAGTTCAAAATTAATATCACATGACCACCACTTCTTATGCTTGTGTATAGCTGTTGTTAAAACAGGCAAAACTCACTATACATATTGCCACACACAGCAAGCTAGAGTAATCAATGGATGCCAGAAGGCTTGTGCATAAAATCCCCATCTAGTGCCTACTCATCCAATATCCCCAGACTAGTTTCTGGCTTGTGGCCTTCATCAGTGAGGAGCCTTGGATCTGAGAGCCCTGCACCTAGATCTTAAGATCTAATGCAACTCTCCAGCAGCCACCTTTTATCTCCATTTAACTACAAAACTATGAGTCTTAAACTGAAAACACCTTAATGTTTTCAATCCAAGCCCATTAGCTTATATATGAGTCTTAAACTGAAAACACCTTAATGTTTTCAATCCAAGCCCATTAGCTTATATAGTCATATGGGTCTGAACCCAGTTCAGTACCCATACATTTTGGTGTCTTTGGTTCTTTAATAGCCATAGCCACGACTATCCTATTAGGCAGGATTGGTTTTAAGCCAATAAACATCACATGACCATCACTTCTTATGCTTGTGTATAGCTGTTGTTAAAACAGGTAAACTCACTATACGTATTGCCACACACAGCAAGCTAGAGTATTCAATGGATGCCAGAAGTTTTGTATGGGTACTGAACTGGTTCAGACTCATATGACTATATAAGTTAATGGGCATGGATAGAAAACATTAAGGTGTTTTCAGTTTAAGACTCATAGTTTTGTAGTTAAATGGAGATAAAAGGTGGTTGCTGGAGGGTTGCATTAGATCCTAAGATCTAGGTGCAGTGCTCTCAGATCCAAGGCTCCTTACTGATGAAGGCCACAAGCCAGAAACTAGTCTGGGGATATTGGATGAGTAGGCACTAGATGGGGATTTTATGCACAAGCCTTCTGGCATCCATTGATTACTCTAGGTTGCTTTGTGTGGCAATACGTATAGTGAGTTTTGCCTGTTTTAAGTTCAAAATTATTTACTTCTAAATTAATATGAAGCATATATATATAGTTTTGTCAATATTTTTATTTTATTTTTCCACCTTCTTTTATTGTATTAATAATATCATTTCCTGGAACTTTTTCGGTTCATAAATTTATTTGCACGTCTCAACTTCTTTATTTAAAATGTTTGGCCAGTCGGAAGATGTAGTCATTGTGGTGACTGCTTTGCTTGTTTTTTATTACTATATAATTCTTTATAGAACTCTTTCACACATTTCATAATGTTATCTGTCTTTTTAGTAATAGTTCATCTTTTCTTCTTATTGCTGAAACAACTTGATGTTTTATACTTTTGGGATTATTCTTTAACTTTTCTTGCCAATTCACAATTATTTCTTATAACATTATTAATTATTTTGTTTGTTTTTTTACCATTTATAAATCTCCTGTTATTCTGGATGGATCATTTTTAAATATTTTTGTATTCCTTTTTTATTTTATAAATTTTCATCTCACACTTGAAAATGTATTCATGAATTGTTGCTTTTTGTGCCAGCTTGGAAGGAGTAATTCCCGTTACAAAAAATATCCATTATAAAAATTAAAATTTGTTCATAATTTGATGCAAAGTGTTAATGCTATTGATAATTATGAAATTAAATTAAAGATCATGATAAAAGAAAATGAATAAATTACATGAACTCTGATTTCAATTAATGAAATGAGATACGTTATTAAAACAGGCAAAACTCTCCATACAGTAGTGCCAATCAGTGCAAGCCAGAGTAATCAAAGGATGCCAGAAAGCTTGTGGCCTTGAGGAGTCTTGGATCTGAGAGCACTGCATCTAGATCTTAGGATTTAATGCAACCCTCCAACCCTGCACCTAGATTCTAAAATCTAGGTGCAGTGCTCTCAGATCCAAGGCTCCTCACTGACGAAGGCCAGGAAGCCAGAAACTAGTCTGGGGATATTGGATGAGTAGACACTAGATAGGGATTTTATGCACAAGCCTTCTGGCATTCATTGATTACTATGGCTTGCACTGAGTGGCACTACTGTATGGGGAGTTTTACATGTTTTAATAACAGTTATGAGTAAGCATAAGAAATGATGATCATGTGAAAATGAGATGTTTCATTTGTTTTGATAAAGTGAAATCTCCACCTCAATATATAATAATCATTATAGATATCCAACTGAAAATTTGTGAATAATATTAAAACAACACAGTCAAGACTAAATGTTAGATTAAATGAGCATCGTTTAGTTCTACAAACATATAATAGATAGATGGGTGATGTAATACCAGCAAATGCTGAATCATTTCATTTACTATATTTAAAAAAAATTTTTTTTTTTTATTGGCAGTAAAGACAAATGTCTGTGTATAAAATGAAGTATTCTATATTAACTCGTATTTGAATGTTTTTTTGTTAAATTTTGCATACTAATTTACAATTTCAATTACAAAAAAGACATGATTATATATTTTATTTTGAATACAATCTTAAGCCTTATAATGTTTTCATTTTTAATGTTACTTGTTAATATGTGTGTGGATATACATTTAACAGATGGAAAGTTGTAATGTTATATGTGTTGCTATGATGATTCTATATCCATCCTAATTCTATATTGGCATGCTAAATATATAACTGTAAATAAGATTATTTTTATCTAAGTTGTAAAGCAGGATAACGATCAATATATGTCCAATCTTTTCTGAACTCCATATCAATCAACGTGGCATTAGATATGATTAGTCACATTCCCAGAGAGAAGAAATATTTATGTTGGGGCATTATCTACCCTCTAGACAAACAAAATTAGTAAATTTGCACATAAGAAATCACTAACAAAATCAGTGGGAAAAAATACCTATCAATTATAAAAGTACAGCATCAAGATATTTGATCTTAACATCATTAATTATATATATAGAAGGAATATTGACATGAAATTAAACAGCTAAAACTATATTTAAATAAAATATTTAATTAATAGAAAGATTCTGATATATATATATATATTGAAGCAGATGATCTGATGCTCAGATCCGGCTTCACAGCCCACATCCAATCTCCTACCATCTAACTGTATTCAAACCTGCCTTTACGCACGTATATACATAGCTAATAATATATATAATTTCTTTTGGTTAGTATTATAACAAATAATGTAAACACGTATGTATTTTAATTAAATATTTTATTTCATAATAATATTCTCATGTGTATACGGGCGTAAATAATAAATATCTATATATTTCAGTGTAAGAGATTGCGAATAAATTAATAATTATATTATATATATAAGGTATTACATATGAAACATTATTTTTTCATATATAATTTTGGAGCCAGAAATGATGCAATCTTGTTAAGAAGTCTATCGAAAAACAATTATCCGGAAGACCTCTTAGATTAAAGTAAAAGATTACGAATTGGTAATAATAAAATAAATCCATTAGTGGAAATTGTCCACGCTAGCTTGTTTTAAAATCATAAGATTCATTTTAAAACAATCGTTCGAGAAACTGATAACAAACTTGCATTGTTTCAAACATCTTACTAGATAAGAGTATCCGGTCAAACTATTCCAGATGAAACTTAAGTGCTTAAACCGCCTCAGGTCCAGCAGTAGTTGCTAAGTGACAGCTTCAAATTAAAAGTATATATACTGCTGGATCCACAAGAGAGGAGACCATTAAATAACTAAGCTGCTATACATATTCCACGCCAGTTTTAATTCTCACTCAATGTGTCGTGAGTAGGAAATTTCGCCTTGTCCCTCCGTTCTAATATGCTGTTCCCATGAACGAAGCTCTGCATCCCGTACTACTGAACTTTATGTATATTTTCCAGTGAAAGTGAAATGCTATCTCTCAAATAATAATGCTACCCTAGATCTAGCGAAATAATACCGATGGACTGATTTTTAGTGAAATGCTCTTCCAAATAATCAAGGTAAAAGAACTTTGACCGCTTATAATTATTAAATCCTGCCTTCTCTGTAATATTTATATTTTAATCACCTATTTTAAATGTCTTCAAATATGTATTCTATAACTCTATATAACTAATCTATATTAAGCCTCCTATAAAATGTTTTTCCTTTTCTTTTAATTCCAAGCGGCAAACAATTTTCATTTACATTTATGTATTTATATTTTAAAATAAATGCCAATAGTATCCTAAAATCGCCAGCATATAATTCATTTTCGTTTCCCCACCCATCATTTACTGGGTAAATAATTTATAATTTGATCAAAACAAGTCTTATTCGACTTGCCCAGGTGCTCGTGATTTTAGATAAATAAACTAATTATATTTTTCATGTTTACTGTAGAAAAACAGATTTGACGTCTGTTTTTCACATTTTCCTTCCTAAATAATGCTCTATTTTTTATTCTTAAATTATATTATATATGTAAAACCCATCTTAGCTATTACCACCACCCACTTATTTTGTAATCATTTATATATTTTCACAAGGGCATTGATTAACCAAAATTGAGATTTATTAAATGTGTAAAAAGTAATGAATAATATTAAGTAACATAATGTAAGGGAGAGGGGGATCTTGAGATCTTAGTTTTATATTTAAGTATAATTATTACCCATGTTTGCTTAGTGAAGCCATATCATTACGCTGAATATTTCATGATTTATGGGCAATAAATCTGTTTCGATAATTTTTAGAATTATATTATATTATTAAGCGTTTCGTGCATAAAGGCCATTTCGTTTTATATATGTTCATGCTTCTCTCTCACATGGAGGCATCTGCAAAGTCGGGCCCCATCGTCGTTCTCTATGTTTTTAAACCAGGCTGTAAAACCACCCTGGGGACATCCTTGGTCTTATGTGCATGCTTTATACGGGCATCGCTCTGGAAAATCCAGCCCGATAATGACATTGCCGACCACGCTTTGTCATCCATGATTCGCCTGTACTTCACTCCAGGGAATCTGGACTCTTTCATTCGTCAAACTGACCCTGCCTACGTTTGCAGAGGAAATCGATCCATTTTGTTATTAAAAATTCATGAAGCACACTCCAGAATCCATAATTGGACCGACCCAATCAGCCGCCATGCACGCACCGCCTTTCAGTGTCTTATTAGTCACCCAGAAGTATTCATAAGCCATAATGAAATGATTTCTTTAAACGGACATATTTCCATTAGTTTAATATAAATATTAATGCTATAGATTTAGTATCGTTTATATAATTATTCATTACTAACCCCGCGCATTAATTATCTATAACTCAAATTAATCATAATATTGAATGTAACCAAATGTAATATCTGCTTATGAAATTATTATTGTTTAAATTAGTAAATGCTCTCTTCATCTCTGGTGGTGTAATAGTATTCCAACAATGTATTCTAATAGCGCTAATTCATTTAATCACACATATATATATTATTGGCATAGCCGCAATTATAATGTTATCGTTAAATATGAATCAAACACATATATACGTAATACTCACGAGGCTAACGTCGGCTAAATAACCCGACATAATTTTGTTATTAATAAATCTTAAATATATATATATCAAACCCGAACCATTGCTTTGGTTTTAGTTAAGTTAAAATATTAAGTTATTACTTATGCTAAATATGACTAGATGATCTCCGCTCAATACATAATTATTATGCTAGGTCACGAGCCTTCATTGCTCATAAAATATAGCTAGTTATTAAGTTAATCTATCATGTAAGTTTAGTTTAGAGTCTTTTTGTGTCTCCGATGATCGAAACCCGTGGTAAGAAGTAAATTAAGTCGATGTCATCGGGATTGTTGTTTATAATGTTATAGATCTGGGAAATAGGCAAATAGGGCAGAGTTCATGAGTGTTCCTGACCTGTGTATCTTGCGCACGATTGGATTCGAGGTACTTTTTCCTAGATGCTAGATCTTGTTACGTGAATATACAAATCCGACCGGCACAGATTTTTTTTTTTTTTCGGGTTTGGCGCGTCAACATAGGGCTTTGAATACAAACACCCATATACCTGAGATAGTAGTAGATAGTGATAGATATAACACGTTTTTTAAAAAAAAATTTTTTTTTGAAAAATTTTTTTTCCCCGACACCCAGCTTAAAAATTTTTTGAATATTGGTACACACTCCCTGTGAGTCATTGTTAATATAAATATAAATATTTTCTCTCAGTATATATATAAAAATATGTTTCAAGTAAATAGTATGTCATATACTCAATATTTTTTTTCCCACATAAAAGTTTAAAAAGTTTTTTCGTTTTCACGAACCTATAAAATAAAATTAGTGGCAGTTTTGTTTTGTTTTCATTCACGTGTATGATTTGAATAATAATGATGTTATATAATGTTTTATTCCTTGTCCATAAATGTTCATTACATGTATAATTCTCGTGAGTTTTTAAAAAAGAAGTAAAGAGAAGTAACAGCTTTTAAGGGGCTTTTACTCTCATATTAATTAAAGATAAAGAAGTGCTTTCCCAAATAATGTTTATAGTTTTCTATACATGTAAGTTTCCAGTGATATAAAAGAGTGACAGCTTTTAAGGGGCTCTCATTTTTATAAGATAAAATGTGTTTTTCCAAAGAAGTGAATAAGATGTTGTATAATGTTTCTTTTTCTTGGTCATAAACGTGAAATTACATGCAGGATGCCCGTAAATAAAATAGTGGTAGTTCTAAGGGGCCTCCACAGTTTAATAATAAAGTAAAAAGTATGTTTTAAATAGTGGTTTTATATATATAAGTTTCCATAAATGATTTTAATAACAAAGTATTTTCGAGTTTACAGTATGATAAAATAGTGTTAGCTTTTAAGGGGCCTTCACATTTATAATAAAAATAAGGTATGTGTTCTAAATAGTAGCGTTTATATATATAAAAGTTTCCATAAATGATTTTAAATAACAAAGTATTTTCGAGTTTACAATGTAATAAAATAGTGATAGCTTTTAAGGGGTTTTTCACATTTAAAATAGAAAGATGATAAAGAAGTGTGTGAGATATAGAATAATAATATTGAGATATATAATAATTTTTTCCGTTTTTAATAAATATTTTATAAATATAATATGTCCAAGTTTTGAAGTATGCACTAAATAATAATATATAATAATTTTTCATAAATGCTTTAAATAACGATGTTCTATATAATTTTTTATAAATGTTTCAAATAATAATAGTTCCAAGTCTGAGAGAATTAAATTAGTGACAGCTTTTAAGGGGCTTTCGCATTCAAAGATAGTAAAGTAGTGTGTGCGCTAAATAATATATAATGATTTTTCCTAAATGTTTTAAATAATGATGTTAAATATAATTTTTTTTCCTTGTTAATACATCTGTTAAATAAGTATTTTAGATTTATATGTCCAAGTCTGAGAGTTAAATAAGTGACAGCTTTTAAAATGCTTTCACTGTTAAAAATAATAAAATAAAGATTCTAAATAATCGCAAATGTGCGGTTTTTTTTATTTTAAATGTTTTAATAATATTCATGCGTATATAACTGCCTCAAATCAATGAAAGAAATAATGAGTTTTTGTTACACTTTCAGTCTCTTATAATGTTTTTACTGTTAAAGCTGTAAATGTATAACTATTAAGTATAGATCTTAGAAAAGTATACAACCCAATAATAGCGGATCATCTGGTCAGAACATATAGCCCTATCCCTTTGGCTGGCGCCCGGTAGCAATACCACTATAAATTTGCCAATAGGTGATCGAGTTATCAAATTTAAAAGCAATAATTCATAATAAAAGTTATATAGTTTTTTTTTTTGGTTCAAAATATGTGTATCAATGCAATCGTTAATCAATCATTTTGTTAAGATGTTACAGGTGCTGAAGAACAACTCTAAAAACAGACAACGAAAGAAGACATAATAAAGAAGGCCAGGTAGAAGTTACAATAATTTTTTTTATGATATACTTTGCATTAAAGAGCTAAATAGTAAATAATCAGTATAGATATATATGTTTCACAGTAAAAACTAGAAATAATTAATATTAAATAAAAGGTAGGATAGCAATAATCATTTAAATAAATAAAAATTAAGTACGGAAGGGGGAGAGTGTAGAATGGGGGGAGGAGAAGCTGGACGGATAGAACATGATGACATGGATATGCAATGGTAAATGATTTAGGACTGTAATAATTTGTATATGTTATAATAGTTTTTATTATTATTTTATGTTAATCAGTTAACCAAGCAGTTTTTGAAGACAGTGAATAATTTGTATATATTATAATAGTTTGTTATTATTATTTTATGTTAATCAGTTAACCAAGCAGTTTTTTTTTAAAGACAGTGAAAAATTTTTCTAGTAACATAGCAGAGAGGATATTATATCATAAACGAAAGTCATAAATTTCTAATATAGCAGAGAATTATCCTATCATAAATGAAAGTCATAAATTTATAATATAGCAGAGAAATGAGGGTATTCTATCATAAATGAAAGTCGTAAAATTTCTAATAAGTCATAAAATTTCTAATATAGCAAGAGTTATTCTATCATAAATGAGAGTAAAATAAAAATTTCCTTCAGATACATCGCCAATCCAAAGTTCTTTAGTTACCTGGACATCAAGTAAAAGCTTTTTTTTCTTTTTTTAAACATTTTTTTTCGGTAAGTTCAGGAAAATGAAGCAGATGATCTGATGCTCAGATCCTGCTTCACAGCCCACATCCAATCTCCTACCATCTAACTGTATTCAAACCTGCCTTTACGCACGTATATACATAGCTAATAATATATATAATTTCTTTTGGTTAGTATTATAACAAATAATGTAAACACGTATGTATTTTAATTAAATATTTTATTTCATAATAATATTCTCGTGTATACGGGCGTAAATAATAAATATCTATATATTTCAGTGTAAGAGATTGCAAATAAATTAATAATTATATTATATATATAAGGTATTACATATGAAACTTATTATTTTTTCATATATAATTTTGGAGCCAGAAATGATGCAATCTTGTTAAGAAGTCTATCGAAAAACAATTATCCGGAAGACCTCTTAGATTAAAGTAAAAGATTACGAATTGGTAATAATAAAATAAATCCATTAGTGGAAATTGTCCACGCTAGCTTGTTTTAAAATCATAAGATTCATTTTAAAACAATCGTTCGAGAAACTGATAACAAACTTGCATTGTTTCAAACATCTTACTAGATAAGAGTATCCGGTCAAACTATTCCAGATGAAACTTAAGTGCTTAAACCGCCTCAGGTCCAGCAGTAGTTGCTAAGTGACAGCTTCAAATTAAAAGTATATATACTGCTGGATCCACAAGAGAGGAGACCATTAAATAACTAAGCTGCTATACATATTCCACGCCAGTTTTAATTCTCACTCAATGTGTCATGAGTAGGAAATTTCGCCTTGTCCCTCCGTTCTAATATGCTGTTCCCATGAACGAAGCTCTGCATCCCGTACTACTGAACTTTATGTATATTTTCCAGTGAAAGTGAAATGCTATCTCTCAAATAATAATGCTACCCTAGATCTAGCGAAATAATACCGATGGACTGATTCTTAGTGAAATGCTCTTCCAAATAATCAAGGTAAAAGAACTTTGACCGCTTATAATTATTAAATCCTGCCTTCTCTGTAATATTTATATTTTAATCACCTATTTTAAATGTCTTCAAATATGTATTCTATAACTCTATATAACTAATCTATATTAAGCCTCCTATAAAATGTTTTTCCGTTTTTTTTAATTCCAAGCGGCAAACAATTTTCATTTACATTTATGTATTTATATTTTAAAATAAATGCCAATAGTATCCTAAAATCGCCAGCATATAATTCATTTTCATTTCCCCACCCATCATTTACTGGATAAATAATTTATAATTTGATCAAAACAAGTCTTATTCGACTTGCTCAGGTGCTCATGATTTTAGATAAATAAACTAATTATATTTTTCATGTTTACTGTAGAAAAACAGATTTGACATCTGTTTTTCACATTTTCCTTCCTAAATAATGCTCTATTTTTTATTCTTAAATTATATTATATATGTAAAACCCATCTTAGCTATTACCACCACTCACTTATTTTGTAATCATTTATATATTTTCACAAGGGCATTGATTAACCAAAATTGAGATTTATTAAATGTGTAAAAAGTAATGAATAATATTAAGTAACATAATGTAAGGGAGAGGGGGATCTTGAGATCTTAGTTTTATATTTAAGTATAATTATTACCCATGTTTGCTTAGTGAAGCCATATCACTACGCCGAATATTTCATGATTTATGGGCAATAAATCTGTTTCGATAATTTTTAGAATTATATTATATTATTAAGCGTTTCGTGCATAAAGGCCATTTCGTTTTATATATGTTCGTGTTTCTCTCTCTCATGGAGGCATCCACAAAGTCGGGCCCCATCGTCGTTCTCTATGTTTTTAAACCAGGCTGTAAAACCACCCTGGGGACATCCTTGGTCTAATGTGCATGCTTTATACAGGGATCGCTCTGGAAAATCCAGCCCGATAATGACGCTTCGTCATCCATGATTCGCCTGTACTTCACTCCAGGGAATCTGGACTCTTTCGTTCGTCAAACCGACCCTGCCTACGTTTGCAGAGGAAATCGATCCATTTTGTTATTAAAAATTCATGAAGCACACTCCAGGATCCATAATTGGACCGACCCAATCAGCCGCCATGCACGCACCGCCTTTCAGTGTCTTATTAGTCGCCCAGAAGTATTCATAAGCCGTAATGAAATGATTTTTTTAAACAGACATATTTCCATTAGTTTAATATAAGTATTAATGCGATAGATTTAGTATCGTTTATATAATTATTCATTACTAACCCCGCGCATTAATTATCTATAACTCAAATTAATCATAATATTGAATGTAATCAAATGTAATATCTGCTTATGAAATTATTATTGTTTAAATTAGTAAATGCTCTCTTCGTCTCTGGGGTGTAATAGTATTCCAACAATGTATTCTAATAGTGCTAATTCATTTAATCACACATATATATATTATTGGCATAGCCGCAATTATAATGTTATCGTTAAATATGAATCAAACACATATATACGTAATACTCATGAGGCTAATGTCGGCTAAATAACCCGACATAATTTTGTTATTAATAAATCTTAAATATATATATCAAACTCGAACCATTGCTTTCTTTTAGTTAAGTTAAAATATTAAGTTATTACTTATGCTAAATATGACTAGATGATCTCCGCTCAATACATAATTAATATGCTAGGTCATGAGCCTTCATTGCTCATAAAATATAGCTAGTTATTAAGTTAATCTATCATATACGAATAAGCATTTATTTTATAACGTCTTGCGTGCTATTATAATTACGATAGAATGACAGCCTGTTAAGCTAAATTGTGTTCGAAGGTATTCATTTATTAACAACATTCTCACAGCGTCTGCGCAATTTAGCTTAACAGGCTGTCATTCTATCGTAGTTAATCTATCATGTAAGTTTAGTTTAGAGTCTTTTTGTATCTCCGATGATCGATGCCGACGGTGAGAAGTAAATTAAGTCGATGTCATCGGGATTGTTGTTTATAATGTTATAGATCTGGGAAATAGGCAAATAGGGCAGAGTTCATGAGTGTTCCTGACCTGTGTATCTTGCGCACAATTGGATTTGAGGTACTTTTGCCTAGATTCTAGATCTTGTTACGTGAACATACAAATCCGACTGGCACAATATATAGCTACGTATGCAAAAGATTTGTTCAATATGTATTTTCAAAAATTTATTGTTTCCAATTATTAATTCTATAACTCTCTAGATCAGTGTTTATCAAACTATGTTCCATGGAGCACTGGTGTTCCATAAAAGGTCAGTAAGTGTTCTGCGAAAAAATATGATATTCAGGTAAATTAGTTATCTTTTATCATTTTAAATACTGTACTAAATGGTTGTTTTCCTAAAGGTTTGTGATGATAGTATTTTAGTTGTATTTTTTTATTAGACTTTCCATCATCTAATATGAGTATTGAATATCTTTAGAAAAATTTAACTTTATTTCAACTGTTAGTAATAGCACATCAAACAGGTTAGTATATGCACAATGTTTTGAGAGATATTACCCCGCCCCTCTTTTTCAGTGTTGCTGGCCTGACCAGTAACAGTACTAGCATGATTTGAACCTGGGTCCTTAGATTCTTGATTATTGAATTTTAAGGTAATGTTCTAACCAACTGAGCATCCTGCCAAAAGCAACAGTCAGTAGTTAAATTTCATATAGTTATCTATGAGCTTCTTTGTGATTTCTTCACTTTTTCATCTTAAGAGCAAAGTTGATTAGTGGTTTCCATACATTATGTATAATCACTCTAGGTTGACTTATGGGATTGTTTGCCATTGTCATGTGAGCAGCTTCTCTAAATTTTTTTTTTTTGTAACTTCTCTATCCAATATTTCCCAATTGAACATACGTTCATTAGTACATACATTGTTTTTTTACTTTAGACACATCTGTCGTCTCTCTTCTAATCATCAGTTTGTTTTCTTGCAAGCACTTTTCAATGGGATGACTGGTCTCATATGTTCTACATTCACATGGTATTTCATAGATGCAGTTTTTTCTTTTCACTATTTCAAGTTTAGCTTTGTAGATGTTAGAATTCCTCCTAGTGTGAAATGGCTCTGGAAGGCTGTTCTGATGTTATATAGATTGCAGATTTTCCTTAATTTGTCTGCTATTTTTGATATGTATGGGTACACTACAATACCAATAAATGTTTTTTTCTTTTGATGGTTTTTTTTTGTTGTCTATTTAAGGTTTTTTTAATAACAGCTGTAACTAATATTTTGGAATAAATGTTTATTTTGTTTTTTATCTCTTATACTTATTTAGGTTATTTGTTATTAAAACTGAAAAATCCAAACCTATCTTTCCATTAAAAAATCAAAGAGTTCCATTAAAATTTTACTATTTGTAAAGTATTTCATGATAGAATAAGTTTGGAAAACACTGCTCTAGATTATTAAAAAATATTTAAAATAATAAATGATTTTTATATTCTAAAAAATCTCATATTATAATTAAAATATAATAATACAAATACATATAATTTGCAATAGAAATTATTAAATAAATTAAACAAATAAAGTTTACATACAATTTTACTTTCATGGGAATTTTCTAGTACTTTGCTATGTTTTGCTGATAAAGTCTCTTTGATGGTTGATATATTTTTTATTCTTCAAACAAAGATAGTGTCTTATAGTTTAGACTGATTTGCTTTTTAAGTTTATATATACTTAAATTTACATCCTTGCATTTAGGCAATACAAAAACTAAATTCTCCGAGTTTTGCAAATGTTAATCTTATGCTGCTTTTTGTATGCTGGAAGTATAATTTTCAATGAACTCTTCCAGGTTAGTAGTTTGCGTTTTAGTTAAATTATCTTTTGTGTGTGAAGCTTGTAATTTCTATTTAAGATGAGATTATGTAGTCTTTTTGATCATTTATCAGGAACAGCTATTAAGTGCCCTTAACGAACTGCCATTGTGATAGCTATAGCAACAGAAATTGCTAAATTTCCTAAATCTTTGCTCTGTGATCACATCTTTTAACTATCATTCTAATACTTCAACTGAATAACTACAGCTTAATTTTAAAGCTGGCCTGATTGTTTTTTCAATTAGTGAATAAAACTTATTTCAATAATAGAAAAATGAGGTAACTGAATTGTTATCAAAGTAACAAATCAAAATCTTTAGAAAATTTGATAATGTTATGATTTTATTTTAACAAAAAGGGTTCTCTTTTTTTAAAACAAATCTTTCCCATTTCCCCTTAATTTAGTCATTATAGTACTTAGAAATATAGAAAAAACAGTAGTAAAAGAAAGTTTTAAAATTAATTACTTTGATAAATGAGTTTTTGGATTGACATTATGAAATCTATATCAAGGAAAGAAAATAAATCATTTCTTTTTGCATTTGAAATAGAAATGAATGATATTACATTTGCACAATCTAATAATTTGTTTGTATATTATCATAAATATGCCAACCTAACATTTGACATACATAGTAAAAGAACTTAAATTCTTTAATATCATTAAATAATATTGTGAATGATGACACATAATCAATAAATATGTTTGTTTATGATTATTCAATGGGAAATTCCATGTTTGTTTTAAAAATATTTTGATTAATCATCAAATGCCTGAAAGAAACATTGGTGTGCGCTATTTTTTTGCTTTGTTATGAAAGTCTGACTCTTTGTTAGCAACCAGACAAAATAGTTTAAAAGTATAAATTAAAAAATAGTTATTATTTCCCTGTGGTTGCAAACACACTTTCTTTGGAGGTTTTCATTTGAAAATCGTAACAATATTTTAATTTATTTTGTTTTTAAACTTTTTTCGTTATTAGTAATATGTACCTTAATGGAAAGTTTTTGGTTAGGTTCGTATAGCAAAGTAAGCAACTGGAGCAGACTAACACTTTTTCAGGCATTTGGTAGGTCTAATCAAAATAATTTTGGTACCCACAACAATCCCATAACCCAGAAGCTTGCCAAGGTTTTTTTTTTTTTAATTATCAATTTCCAGGAGTCTCCAATATATCTGACTAGAAACTGTTGTATTTAATATTTCCTTTTATTTATTATTTATAAATATTGTAAATATGCAAAAAATTACACCAAAGTACTAGAATTGTTTAAAAATTAAAATAAGTTTAATATAATTTCAAGTGCAATAAACAAAATAAAAAATGGGGGGGGGGGGGCAAACATTGAGTTTTTCATGTTGGTAAATGAAAATCTCTAATAGTCTGCAACATTGCGACAAATGCATCTTCTTAGTGCAGTTGCCGATGCACAAATTCCACTAAATAGGAATCCATGTGTTGTCATGCACTTCCCCAATGCATATTATGTCAATGGAAGATCCCAAGTTTTGATCATTTTGGCAAAATGTTACAAAAATAACAAACATGCTCACCAACAGTCTTATGCTAAGCATAAAAAATCACGATAATATTCACAATGTTTTAATGTTTCTATGTTATAATCTATATGAAAAAAGGAATTAATTAAAGCTTGTGAATGAAATTTATAAAAGATTTATTAATATTTTTTTAACTTAACAGGAATTTATAATGTAGATACGTGTTCAGTAAAATAATTTTGAGAAAAAAGCATAAATACCTTGACATCCCTGAAAAGTGATAATTAAAAATAAACATCCTGGAAAGCTTTTGGGTTACAGGATTATCTGTAAGTACCATGATTTTAAACCAAATGCATGAAATTTCCTATCAAATAATCATTCACAATTACTTTTTAATTCTGAAAATATGCCTATATAATAAGATATACATGCAATAGTTAATATATATTCAAATGTATTTATCAATTTAGGTATGAACTTAAGCGAGAAGAGGAAGAAGTTCGTCAAAAATTGGAACATTTAGATAGACTTGAAAAAGAATTAGAAAACGAGAAGAAAACTGAAGTTGTCAAAGATAATGCAGTTAATGGTAAAGAACATTATACTTTAAAAAAAAAAAAATGTTAATTTAGATTTATTAATGATTTTATTTATATAATTGTTACAAGTAATATTTACGCACAGATTAGAAATACAATTAATGGAATAAATGCAGTCTGATCTCATTAATTGCATCTTATTTTTGAAATAAATAGGCAAAAAAAAAATTATATATTTCTTAAATATTAAAATAATTCAGTTATCATTCATATGAATGTATTTGATTTTATCTCTCATTACGTTTATTGTTGTTTATTTTCTAAATTGAAAATGTATTTTTTTAATTGTAAAAATGTTTTGTGTATTTTAATATTAACAGTAATGAAGAAAATATGATTAGCGAATTTAAGTGAAAGAAAAATAAAATTATAAAATAATTGATTGCTGTTTAAAAGATTATTGACGTTGAAACTCTGATTTTAGAACTTTTAGTTCTTGAGTCTGAAATATTATGGCTGCTATTTGTCCTCTTTTTAAAAAAATCTTTATATCAAAGACAGACTTCAAATTTGTGAGAAAACCATTAAAGCTCATGATTGCACATCATTGAATTTGGCTTCAAATTTTCTTTTCAAGGATAGTGTCTAATTTAAAATAAAATTTAATAATGTATTTTATTTATTGCTTAATTTTAGAATTACTTTTAGTAGTTACTACAATATGTATTACAACTAATAAAAATAGCAGACAATCTTAGAGATAAATTGCACACAGTTTAATATGTTTGTACTTTGAAAATTTATATATAACTTTATTACTTTAAAATGTTTGTATATATATTGTGTTCTATATATATGAGTTAATATACTTGCACTTGAAAAATTTATATTGTTCATGAATTTATTTTAAAATTATATTTTAGTTGATAAAAAAAATCAAATTGCTAACATACTATAAAATAAAAACTCACATGCAATCTGTGCAAGCAGGTAGATGTGTGTGCTTATATATAAATTAAGTACATTCTTAAAAATTTAATTTATCCACATTATTTTTTATAAACATGCAAAAATTTGTTCTCGCAAACTTTTTTTTTTTTTCTTAAGGAAGAAATAAATCTGTGCCATCTTTTCAGAATAAATACGTAGAGGTTGTAAAACAGAAATAATTATCAAAACTATTTAATTAGAGATCTAATTAAAGATTGAAATATTTTGTAAATTATCTGTTCAGGAGGAAATATGGTTTATTAGAAATTAGTATTTCCAACTGATTAGATAATAAGTTTAATCAATATCATAATTAAGAAAAAGAGAGGATTAACTTTAAAAAAAAAATTTTGAAAATTAATTAATAATGTAGGTCCAATCTCAGACATTGATTGGCAAGGATATAAAAGCTACAAAATTTTTTGTTTTGTTTTTTTCTGATGAATTTTGCGATGAAGAGTTTCTGTTAAGAGTCTGTCATTTAGTTTGCTGACAAGTCAGTAGTATACTGTTACTAATTCTACTGCCAGTTTGCTATACGAAGTTTCCAGTTAGCTATATACATAGACATCTAAACATCACCATGCATTACTAAATTGTCAGAGGGGTGTTCATTCGGTGTTCACTACCCAGTTTTTTCACATTTGACCACCTGAAATGCAATAAATATCCTGGACTGCCATTACTGAGTTACCTACCCATTGTCAGAGAAGAATATTGCCATCAAGACCCAATATATATGCTGCTCCTGAAAGGAGAAGTGACCAGCTGCTAAAAGAAGCTGGAAATGCCAGGTATGAGCTCAAATCAACATTTAAGAGGGCATGAGTGCACTCCATAAACAAAGCTATAATAAAATCTAAGTAAATATAAAGATATATGATAAATACAAAGTTTAGATAAAATTTATTCTCTTTATAAATTTTATTAAACTAAAAATAATTGAGTATAAACTTATTTATAAATGAACTAATCCATAGAAAAACTCTATAATTTGTGTAATTTAATTTACTTTTGTTTTGATTATTATGCTGATTTTTTTTTATATATAAATATTTTGTTTTAAATTGTTTGATATGGCTTAATTCTCTCTCCATACCTCATCATATAATTTTAAATAAGATCAAGTTGTGTCAATTATAATATGTGTGTTTTTAATATACGTTATTTGGTAGTTTGAATCATGTCAGTTTTTTGCTTTTTGTGTTAGTCAAGGGAATCAAGCGTTTGAAGCATTTTAAAACTTTCTTTTGTTGATAAGCTGGTCAGATTTGGCTGGGTGGCATTTGAGATTAATATCCCAGGATAGGTATTTGCTTCTTGCAGTTAGCGAGGAATGCAATGGTCTTGAAAGGTGGTGTGGGTTGTATATTTATATAATCTCTGTCTGACTGTTGGTATGATTAATGTGTAAAATATATTAACTATAGTAACTGCTTGTATAACGATACTGCAAATACATATAAAGTATTGCTGTTAAACTCTAGAATATTAAATAAAACAGTAATTACTTATAATGAGATATTATTTTATATAGTAATTAGTTATATAAATGTCATCCAATGTAGGTGCTCATAGTAACCATTATTAATGTCACTTCAATGTGAGTGTCCGAACAATTCCATTCTATTTGTATTGAATTTAAATATTTGATCAAGTAATTATTTAAATGTCATCTTAAAATGACAGCTATCGGATAAAAATAATAATAATAAAAGTTAGTAATGCGGTGAGTCGTGCGAGAGTGGAGAAACAGCCAACTTTAAAATAACTATTTTAGTTAGACAAATAAAAAGAAAAAAATATATATGTGAAATGTTTAATTGCTGGTAGATGTGTAAAAATGACAGTATAAAAACAGCAATGGTAAGAATCATAAAATAAGGAGGCAGATAATGTTAGAGGGGATTATGTGTAGAAGATCAGATGAAAACACCATGTAAACAAAAAGTAAATAAATATATATATAATAGATTAAAAAATAGAAAAGTTTAAGCTTTTGTTTTTTTCTTGTCTTTCTAATATGAGCCCAAAAAGCAAACTAACAGTTTAATAAAAGAGCAGATACAAATATTTATGAGACTAATGTGAGAACTAAAACAAGATCGACAGGAATTAATAGAAAGTTAGCGGGAGTTCATAGAAAAGATATGTCATTAAAGTCAGAAGATAGGAATGAGATGATATCACAAAATATGGATAAAGTTAATAAGTTAATAAAAGGTGATATGAATGAAATCACACAAAATGAAGTTATAAAGAGATTATAGCGAAGGAATAATAGAAAGTGAACATGTAGACAACCAGAAAGAAGTGTTACATGAAATATGAAGAATAGAAGTAATAAAAGAAAAATGGGCTAAGTACTATTTATATCTAGTCTATAAAAAAAGAATTTCAAGCTGACCTAAAAGGGAATAATGAACTTGCACCTAAAAAAAAAAAAAAAGATTATTACATACAAGGAACAACAGAGTGCAGATTTTGTTAGCTATTTTCATGTAATTAAAGACCATGATATAAAATTCAATAATTTTAGAAAAATCTTAAGTAAAGTTTGAAGAGGATGGGATGACCAAATTAGAGAATTTTGTGAATACATTTCCACAGCATGGTCTATGTCAACAGTAAATTATATAAAACTAAGGGACAGTTGCCTCATAATTCCATAATTATAGATAATAAATTATAAGTATAGTTTTATCCAGCCAGGTAAATACATAACTTTCCATAAAATTATTAAGGCCTTCTTAAAAAGACCTTGTATAGAGCTGGGCATATTAATTAGAAAACAAAAGAAAAGAACCACCTGATAAAAAGTAATTCAGTAATCAGGTTGACCTCAGACTTCACCTTATAATAACAACCTCTGATTGCGTAATTGGAAAATGATTAAAAATAAAAAAAGTTTTATAGTAAATATGAGTACAATTTTATTAGCGTCCGAATAAACCTTTGAAAAAGAAAAGACTTAATGATAATTATAATGAGTATAAATCAGAATAATAACCTCCAACAATTTTATGAGTAACCCTGCTCATAAGTTTGTGCTTTGAACACAGCAGAGCGTGATGAAATAAATAAATAAAAACATTAAAATAACACATTTAAAATGAGAAATAAAAGAGTAAACATAATAATAAAATCATTCATTTCTTTATGTACATATCAAGCAGTGATGAGTAAAAATAATTATTATAGATCGAGGTAAGTGTGCATATAGAAGTACATGTAGGAATTCTCAGTTGTATTTTGGTTTTAATTAAACTGGTCCTTTGTGGAGACATTGATCTGCAGATGGGTCTGTGTGTATAACCTGTTATAATGATGATGTGCCAGTAAAAAAAATTCCTGGCGTCATTAACAGTGTAGCTGGAAATAAAATTCTGAGCAAGTTCATAGGGAAAGAATATCATAAGTCAAATGCGCAGTAGAGATAGTCCTGCCATTTGCAGATTCCATGTTTTAACCTGTATTGGCCCATACTGTAGTTATGACTTCCGCAAGAAATTAATATGGTTTAAATCAACACAGACTCAATCTGCACATGTTATGCAAATTTCTTAAGTTCGATACCTCTTTATGTATTTACTTATTGTTAAGTGTCTCTTTTCATGATATCTGTCTATAAGGAAAGTATTAAAAAATTTTAGTTAAAAACTAAAACGTATAGATTGGGGGGCATGTAATGTGACATATGTATATATATGTTGAAACAGTGAGATTCATATTCGAATCTTAAGTTTCACCTTTTTCTATCGTCTCTCACTCACCAATCTATCCTACCCAAATTTAAACTTTTTGGTATCGAATTGTGTGTGTAGCAATATTAAAAGTGTATAGATATATGTAGAATTCACCATAAACACGCACACATTTCGATCTCAAATTTAAGGCAATAAATAAAGATAAATAATATAATTTAGATTTCTTCTTTTAGTTATATAAAAATATATAATTTTAATCATTTATTTTGAATTGTAAAATTCGTTAGTTATTGCTTTGTTTAAATTTCATTTAGTAATAATTTTAGAAATAGATTGTAATATTTAATTAAAAGTAAAAATAATCGTATGTTTCCTTTTTGTCTTTGAAATTTTAAAAGCATCAGTCGGTGAGAGATAATAGATTAATTAAAAAGAAAAATTCCCTAAAATGTAATTATAAAAATTAAATGTAAAATCTAAACGTCAACAATAGAATGGCAGCTTTCTCTATAATTAAACTAACAAAAATGCATTGATTATCCTCAGGGCGGATTAAGTGGAATCTAAAAATACAATAACAAAAATGTAAAAGATAAGATCTAAAAAAAGAGGCCATTTTTAGACTTCCTAAAAACTTGACTTTAACTTTAGCTTTGCTCTCGATCAGGAGAGTCTACCTGCCACCGTATGTGTGAGGAGTAAGCGCCCAGACTATTCTCCATCCGGAGATGGCCTATCATATGCCAAACCTTCCATTGCCCTTCATAAATTCAACCACGAAGATCTGCTGCCTAAAATAATGAGAAAGCTGCTGCTGCTGTTAAATTAAATGAACCAACCTAAATACAGGAAAGAACTGCTAATGCTAAAATCACGAACAATTTGCTACTGACCAATGAATCGGAAAACTTCTCATAAAACAGGTACCTGTGTCCAAATTCTCTAGAGTACTCTACTAATATCCCACTACGCTTATTCATTCTTTATATAAATTATAAACTATAAATTGTAGAACTATCATTTGTAATGCTATAAATTTAATAATTAATATGTAACCTTCTTTAATAATCTAGCCTGCCTAACTCTATCCCTCTTGGGTACGTATTTCTAAAATCTACATTTATTATTTAATTATCGCATGCTCATAATTTTCTAAGTATAAATCTATGATCGTTTGAAACAGTGGATGCGTGTCAAATTTTCATTAATATTTACTTTTATAAATAACTTAATATTTTCATACAAGCGACACGCATTCAATGCTTCCTTTATTGTAATGCAGGGGTCTACTGCTTAGCAAATGGCTGACGTATTCGTTGTAAAAATCCTCCAATTTATATATATTGTTTTATATTTTATTAAATCTTGATTAATAATTTCATAAAATTGCATTTCTTTGAGAGTCGCAAACGTTCATTATTGAATGTTGATAATGTAGGGCCAAGTTATAAAATATATTTAAAATCTCACAGAATCATCTATACATTATACACGTGTTACGTTTTGGAGACGCTGTGACTCATTACGAGCCTTGAATATTCCGGATTCTATAGGGTTGAAATTAACCCCAGTCGTCCTACACAAGCTGACAAATGAATGCCCCATAGAACTTGACGACCATCATGCAGCCAGCAGGCAAATCGTGGCACGAACCACTTGTCCCTGGTTATGCTTATGTGACACCTTACCTCTTTGGGCCTATGGCAAATGCCAGCCCGTCATTCTTATAAACTCATTCACGGCTTTGCAGTTTCAATATACTGCCATTCCATATCGCCTTTCTAGCATACCACTGTGTATAATTTCATCCCTGCATTGTTGACAATTCACTCTCAAATAAATGTTTGCCCTTAGTTATTAATAAATATTTGTAATTAAATAAATATATGTCCGCCGCTACTATTATAAATCTTATTTTAGACTCTTGCATTGCAAAGGTATAAATCCCTAAAGGCATGCCTTAGAAATACTTGCTCGAGAATTTTAGGCAGCTAGATTACGTCATCAAATAAATGTGTTCCTCTTTGTAAATATAATAGTATCGGAAAATTCCGCTACTGAGATTTAAATCTTGCCAAATATTATTAGTTTTACCGTTAAATGATATAATGTTTTAATAAATAATTTCAAACTATACGTCTGCCGTTACTTCTTTATTTACTTATTCGATACCCATTCAATATGTTTCCTCGATTATTTAAATATAAATGTGTAAGATTAATATTCTGATTGGCTAACTCTAAATAAAATCATAAATCTCTTGCATACCCTGATCACCATGCCTAAAGAAATATTTATTAATGTTGCATCAGATGCGTTGTTTCGTAGATTGTATTGTGGAACCGATAAACTATGTTCGAACTCAGTACTACGGGTAGCTTCGCTATCTAGATGGTGCTGCAGTTCTGTGTGGTTGTCGAATTCTGCACTATGTTAATGAATCACACATTTTTTGACCATTACAATGTTACATAAAACCTTTAAATGTTTATTCAAGAAAAATAATGTATATTTTTTTAAATAAAAATAAAGATTTTTGTTTTATAAATCAAAAATCTGATTAAAGCCTATTGTAATGTAGGAAATATTAATTACTATTTTAAAAAAATACATCTATTTTTTTGATTAAAGATAATTCTGATGGTTTATGAAACAAAGGGACTAAATTCTAACTTTAAATATATAAAAGTAACTATAAAGTTATTTAGTGAAAAGAATTTGATTATACAAATAATTATTGAAACTATTTAATTAGAGATCTAATTAAAGATTGAAATATTTTGTAAATTATCTGATCAAGAGAAAATGTTTTATTAGAAATTAATATTTTCAACTGATTAGTTAATAAGTTTAATCAATGTTGTAATTAAGAAAAAGAGGATTAACTAAAAAAAGAATTTGAAAATTAATTAATAATATGCATAATCTCAGACATTGATTGGCAAGGGTATAAAAGCTACTAAATTTTTATTGTTTTTTTTATTCTGACAAATTTTGCAATGAAGAGTCTACAGAGTTTTGCTGAGTTTTTTTGTTAAGAGTCTATCATTTAGTTTGCTGGCAAGTCAGTGGTGCACTGTTACTTATTCTACTGCCAGTTTGCTATACTAAGTTTCCAGTTCATCTATCAGAAATATATAGCTATATACATAGACATCACCATGCATTACTAAACTATCTGAGGGGTATTTATTCAGTGTTCACCACCCAGTTCTTTTAAATTTGACCACCTGAAATGTAATAAATATCCTGGACTGCCATTACTGAGATACCTACCCATTGTCAGAGAATATTGCCAACAAGACCCAAGATATATGCTGCCCCAGAAAGGAGGAGTGACCAGCTGTTAAAAAAATCTGGAAATGCCACTTATGAACTCAATCAATATTTAAGAGGGCAGGACTGCACTCCAGATAAATATAAAGATATATGATAAATTCAAAATCTAGACAAATTTTATTCTCTTTACAAACTTTATTAAACTAAAAGCAATTAAGTTTATTCTTATTTATAAATGGATTAATCTATAGTAAAGAACATTACAATTAATGTAATTTAATTTACTTCTATTTTGATTATTATGCTATGTTTTTTTTTTTGTAAATAAATATGTTGTTAATTTGGCTTACCTCATCATAAAATAGTAATTAAGACCAAGTAAGTTGTGTGCGTTTTATATTGTACTGCTATTTTAGCTGTACTTATAATAATTTTTGTCTAAAAATTATTAAAATAAGATATTTTCATAAATAACACAGAAGTAATAAAATCAATAAGTTGTCTGTAAATAATTGATTTAAAAACAAAAAAAAAGCATTTTGTTTGAAATAAATAAATTTATAAAAGTCTAAAGAGATTTTTATTGTAGTTTAAACAAAATGCACTTTGCTAAAAGAAAATAATCTATAAAAGTTTAAAGAGTTTTAAACTTTTGTATAAACATCATTTATCAGTAAAAGTTACGATTAATTAGTTAGAAGGGGGAGAGGACTTGGTTTAGAAATGTTAAAAATAAAAGTTTAAAGATTGATTGAAAGGGGGAGGAAATTAACTTAGAAAAATTAAAAGTATAACAGTTTAAACTATAAATCTTTTAAATAAAATTAAAGATACTCTCTTTTTATTTGATTTAAAGAAAAAAGAAAGGTAATCTTAAAAACTAAATGAATTGATTTGAAATATATACATGCGTAAATAGTGAATGATTGTAAGCATAAAGATGTAGTAAAATATGTGCATGTTAAGAATAAAATAAAATATGAAGGTGGGTATTAAAAATAAATGAAAGTTGATAAGTTAAAAGAAATTCCCTCAAGGATTGCAAATTTTCAAAAGCTACATAAAAGAAATGAATTCGCAATGGCTACTAATTAAAAAATCCATCAACAATTAATTATTTAAAATCTTATCAGAATTTCTGGCGGCTATACAAACTAATTAAGAAAGTGACAACAGGTCATCATATAAATAGAGTAAAAAAAAAATCAGATTCAATCAGTCAGAGTCTGATGTATCTAAAGATAGAAAGGAGGAAGGAAAGATGGCTGCAGGTTGTATATTTATATACCATCTCAGTTTGACCATTGGTATGATTAATGTGTAAAAAATATTAACTATGTGGAACTCCTCTGCTTGTGTAATAGTACTGCAAATATATATAAAATATTGTTAAAATTTAAAATATTAAATAAAACAGTAATCAGTTATATAATTGTCAATTTAAATTGGTTTTAGCGAGTTTCCGTATATATATTATGTATTAATTATAATCAGTAAAAAGTGTCAAGATTGTGTCAAAGTGAAAAGGATTCCACATTTAAAATAAATTGGGGACTATTGTCATAATAAATATAAGATTATTTCAAAATTGTATAAAGCTGCATAAAAGATAACTAGAAGATATGTGTATATCTGCTTGCAGAATTAAATTCAATGAAGAAAAATGTTAAGATTTTAGTATTTAATGGAAAGATTGATACCGAAGAATGGAAAATGGGAGAAATTTGTTTTGAAAAAGAGAAGTATAGTTATTTGGAATCATAAAATAGAATGGGCTCATTAAAAGTCAGGCATAGTTCTCTTATAATAAATATGGAATATATAGAATTATTTGGGTAGGGTCATAGGGTCTGCTTTAACATTTACAATTGATGCACTTTATTTTGATCAAAAAACTCAGAAATTTTTAGATAGAATACAATATGAAGTATGAAGTATTGGGTGTGAACTGTAGACAACAAATGTGACTATTCAAAATGAAAGGAAGTGGTCTTCATTTTCAATGGGGGGAGTTAAAAGTAAATATAAAATGTTTGAAAGTTAATTCCATGAATGAAAATAAATTAGCAAAATTACTGCTTAATTAATATTATGTGGCCAAGAAAGATTTTACAATATGCAAAATTAAATATATAATTATGGATAGGAAAAGGGAATAAATAAGTTGGTTAGATGAAAAAAGATAGAGTTATGAAAATTAATGTGAATAAAATAATAGATTGTTATTAAATAAAAATTATATAAAATATGAAAGGATGTAAGATAGTAAAGTAAGCTTATTGTTATTTAATTGAAGGGCAGGAGCTTTTGATACTAGAGAAAGAAACTAAAATTGGAATAAAGATTTAGATTTCAATGTAGTTAATTGGGGGGGGGGTGAGCACTTTTTTCTTGGAGTGTAGGATATTGGAAGAATATCTGAATAAATTGTATAAAAGTGTGAAAAATTTAAAGGTAATCAGCTAGAGATTTTATGATTTTTTTTAGTTTGTTTGTTTAGGTTTTTATAATGAAATTGGGGAATATAAAGATAGGATAGTGGAACTAATGAAATAGCTTTTATTATAATGGGATAGGAAAGAAAAAAGAGTGTTGGAAAACTATTTAGATAATGAGTAAGAAGTAGATTTAATTATTGGGTTATATAAGGATTTTGGAGGGATGGGATTGTGTAACAGTTTCTGGGCACACTGACTTTATTTAATTAAGGAGAAGCCATTTTTTATCACATCCTCAAAGAAAAAAATAGTGAAAATTTCTTATAATTTAAAAAGATAATTAAAACAGTAGCAAACCTTCCATACATTAGTGCCACCCAGTGCAAGCGAGAGTAATTAATGGATGCAAGAAGCTTATTCTGGCTTGCACTGGATAGCACTATCATATGGTGAGTTTGCTATTGTTTTAACAGCTTGTGAAAGTATAGGAAATGATCAACTGATGTTAAAAGATAATTATAACCAGTTTAACTTAAACATTAATTAAAAAATCATTTTATTGAATGCATAACTTCTCTCTAATCAAATAGTAAAATGATTATTATCAACCTTTTTTTTATTGAAATAGTTTTTTATCAAAAATAGGTCATATTGTCAATTTTTTAAGTAATATAAATTCATTATAGATTGTTGCAATGTTCTGATTTGTTTTTGTTATGTATATTGTGACTCTAATGTTTGTTTTTAAAATATAAATAAACTACATTTTTCAATGTAATATTTAACAAAAATTAATAAATAAATAAATAATTTTTATATAGACATTTTATTCAAAGATCACCATTATATTTAATTATTTTATATATATTTCAGTTATACAAGATGGGATTATATCTCCTTTGCAATTATATACTTTGATGAAAGATGGTGAGACGTCAATATTATTAATTGATATTAGATCAAAGATCGATTTTCAACATTCACATCTGATGCACAAGTTTTGTATCAACATTCCAGCTGAAATATTAAGGCCTGGGTAAGTTGTATGTGCTACACACACATCAGTATTAGCAGCGATAATCCATGCTAGAGCTTTAGAAGAATATTGAATGGATTATACTATTGAATGCAAGTGTTAAATGAAAACTGTGAGAAATGTGATGCTTTATTTTGGTCTAAATGTATTTACACACGGACATGTTTATGTGTATTTCCATAAAATAACATTCAGAAGTTTTCTCTGCATTGCTTCTAATGAAGGTAATAGGCAGAAAAAATTGTGTTGGATAGTATTTGGTGTGTTAAGAAAAATATTACGATCAAGTGTATCACTCTATAATTAAAGATTTAATCATAAACTTTGTCTACACGAAAATTAATTAACTCCATAAAGTAAAAATATTGTCTGGAAATAAGATAGATATATAATATTCAAATAGTTTTATAGCAAAAACAACTTATCATTAACAAAGTGTTTTTTCCAAAGATTTATCAAGATCTTTGTTATACTATTTACGGAACAAATCAATACAGAATTGTTGATAAGAATTCATTTTTATGAATCAAATTAAACTAGCACATCTTTGACATATTTTATTTTGATTGATTTTTTCCTTTCTCTATATTTATGTATAATATCAATATGACTCCAAATGAGTTTATGTCTTATTCTTGAGCCTAAGTTCTTTAGTGTAACTAATAAAATTTATTCTAATGCTTTACCAATTACAAACATTTTAATTACTGTAAAAATTTTAACATTCACCCGTTTTAGCTTCTTTTTTTTTTGTCATGTATACGCTTTAGAATTTTATAACAGTTTACAAAAAAACAACTAAAACGTTAATTTGTATTAACAATCCTTACTGTTAAATTATTATTTATCTATATTGGAATTGATCTCTCTAATTTATAAGAGTCTTTAAGTTTTACAAAACTAAATATCGTAGTAACTTGGAAATTTTTGACAACGTAAAATTATGTGGAGTCATTATGGGAAAATTTATATCATGCTTGTCCTTCATTATTATATTGGACATATCCTGCGCAGTTTGGCATTGTTGGTCGAGCATCTGACTTGGAATCGGAAGATCCCAGGATCGATTCTGGCACTCGCACTGTTGGTGCTCAAACTTCTTAGGAACTCCCGAGCAATAAAGCCGTATGTCTTTTTTTTATATATATTTGATATGATAATCTTTTTAAGATTAGTGGATTTTTTTTTTTTTACAGAAATAATAACTACATTTTAATCTTATATTATCAGTATTATATCAAATATTATGAAACGTGATATTTATTTTCATCTCACAATTATTTGCAATCTTTCAAAGTTCTTGACAAAAAATGTTCACTATCATAATTGAATATATAGCTCTTATCTACTTCTTCTTCCTCCTTCAATATTTTGCTTTTTTTCATATTTCAATATAAACTTCATTAATACTCCTTTAACATTTAAGCAAATATTTTTTTTATTTATAACAGTTTCGACTGTCCTAGCAGTCTTCTTCAGATCTTAAAACTTAAAAGTTTTAAGATCTGAAGAAGACTGCTAGGATAGTCAAAACTGTTATAAATAAACAAAAATATTTGCTTAAAGAGTAAAAGTTTTACGATCTGAAGAAGACTGCTAGGACAGTCGAAACTGCTATAAATAAAAAAAATATTTGCTTAAAGTGTTAAAGGAGTATTAATGAAGTTTATATTATCATAATTGAACTTGGGAAACTCAAATAAGGAAACATTTATTTTTACAATTCTAATTATGTAATATTAAAAGTAACAAAATATTGATAAATTGATATTAATCTCTGTAATTGTTTGATAATAGCTTTTGCTAGTCAGATTACCAATGTTTTTAGCAATTTAATTCATGCTACGTATATGGATTGTGCTCATCTGCTTTATAAATTTAACAGCCATTGATCTATGTAGAGGTTGACAAACATAGACTATCATTCGTGCAATAAATGATTGTTAAATCTGTAACAACAGTTGTATAATTGAAGAACTTAATAAGACCACTAATGATTCTAGTTCCTAGTTGTAACCTCTATAGGTTATGATATTTTGTTAATAGTTAAACTGTCTCAAAAAAAAAGCTAAATGATAAATAAAAATAATTATGTACCCATATTATATAAATATAGGTATACTGAGAGTAGTAAGAAGGGATTGAAAGTGAAACTCATAGGTGAGAAAACAAATACTTATCATTGAAAGAATTAAGAGACTGAAGTGGGACTGGATTGGACATATTGTTAAAAGAATTATGAATAGATGGACAGTTGAAATCTTAAAATGGATCAGGAGATTGTAAAAGGTCTAAAAAAATGTCATGTGTATTGAATTGATGACATAAAGAAGTTTGTTGGTTTGAAATGGTGGAGAGATTACAAATCTGAGAAATTGGATTAAATTTGAAAAGACCATCCTGCAATGGATCTATAAATTGTTGAAAATGATAATGATGATGGTGAATACATTTTCTATATATTTATCCTATTTGTATATAAAAACATTGAAATAATTATCTATTTACTAATTTTTCTAGTATTTCTTACCCAATATATTTGTATCCTTTTCATGTAATCCAATCAAATATTATTTTTATAAATCTATTTTCATTCATATGTTGTAACTTTTAAAACATTTTCAATTTATTTTTGATTTACCTCATTGAAAAAGAAGTTTGCTCATTTCATCTCAAAATTCCTCATCTGGTACTCATAGCCCAATGCATATTTCTGTTCTATTTTATCTAAAAATTTCTGAGTTTCCTGACCAATATAATGCATTCCCTTTGAAAGATTAAAATAGATATTACTATTATTTCTTTCCAAATAATTCTATATATCTCATATTTATTATATGAGTTCAATGCAATTGTTTTTGTCTTTTTCTCTCTCTCTTAATTCTTAATTATTTATGTAATTCTTTTTTCCATTTAACAAAGTGCCTAAATAAATACTCCAGCTCTTCAAGGCAAATATTTTGTATTTTTTATCTTTCGGTGTTATCCTTCCCATTAAATGCTATGAATCAAGATTTTTCTTCGCTGAATTTAATTTTTATATTTCCCCTTGCCTCTCCATATCTTTTATGTTGCTACCACATTTTTATTTTCTTGGTTTCAACTATAAGACTTCTTATCACTTCTCTTTGAAACAAAATAAATAATAGATGTAATAATGAACTTAGTTTGTTTCAATCTTATTTTACATTTAACTTTCATTAATTCCATATCTTTCAATTGAATTTCCTATTCTTCTAAACAAAATCCATCTGAATCTCTCACAAAATTTTATTCTCTTCCATTCATACCCTAACCTTATTAAAATATATGGAAATAATTTTAAAACTGTAGAAATTATTGCTACCGGTCTATAGCTAATTAACATTCTAATTTTTTTTTTCCTTTATATAATAATCTAATTCTCAGATCTTTCCATTCAACTGCAATTTTATTTTCAATTACAATTTTACTAAGAAGGTTTGTATATTTTCCCATATCTACTCTCATTTCTGCTGCCTTAGTACTATATCGGAGAGTGATCCTTACACGCTATCACACAGACACAGGCTTATATAAAATTCACCTGGTAACAATAATACTCCTTCAGTAACTTAGGATTATGATTTAATACATTATTAATACAACCATTATAAGCATTTGAATTACAAATGTAAATATATTAACAATTTATAAAAAACATATATATTTATATACCCGAAGACCTTCTCAAATAATAATAAAGGCAGTGTGACCAGTTTAGTCCCTAGACTTGCTTTGCCACATTCAGTGTAAAGCCTCTCCACAATATTAGCTATGAAGAATAATACACAATGACATCCAGCATCATTGTTATTGCAAGTATATCTGCACGCTTGTAACTAATTCGTTGGATCACTTAGATCCTGCTGACATTGTCTAATGTTATTTATCTGTAGATGCATCCAGTTACTAGTAATGTCTTTTTTTTAATTGTCAATAATTAATTGGACTATTTTCTGATGGAATTCTATTATCTCTTTTGCTCTTTAGGAATTTAATTAAGATTGTTTCCTGAATTTATAATTAATTTTTTAGTAATATTAATTCTTTTATCTATTGCTGCAATCAGTTTTAATTTTACATTTTACTTAAATTTATTATTCTACTTTTTATAACTTTAAATATATATGTATTTCACTTACATACATATATTTTAATGCACAATTATTTATATTTATAACTGTTTTTTAGCAACATATGTATATTTATTTTAACATACACATATAAACATAGCACTTACTATCTTATTTCTCCTTTTTCAAGTTGCTTATTGTTCTATTCAATTCTGCATCCATCACTGTATCCATTTTCTCAAGAATTAAGCTCTTTTGTGAGGTTTCTTAAGTATTTTTACAACTTTTTTTCTATTCTCACACTCACTTCCCTCCGCATTTAATAATAAAGTTTTTCTCTTGCTTAGTTATCTTTTTCACATATGTAAATTTTTTCAGAACCCTCTCTTTCTGCACTATTAATTTCTTTTATTAAGTCCATTTCTTTCTTAATTTTATTCTAGCTATTTCTTTTTTATTTAAATAGCTATTACATCTAATATTTATCTTCCATTTTTTCTTAACTGCCATTTATAATTCCTATATGCTATTCTTTTTTTTTTTTACACTTCCTAAAGGTTTTTCCTTTCATTTTCTCTTATTAATCCTTTTACTTCTGATGATATTCATCCAGTCTCCATAAAATTTACAATCATCTTATAATTGTTTTGAAGATACTATTCAATCAAATCAATTTATTTCCATTCATTTTTGTCAATCTTATATAGCATTTCAGATATCTGTAATTTTGTCAATATGAAAATCATGATCACTACTACATGTTTTTTGCCCTTATCCAATATTGTATTAATTATTTTTTCCTAATTACTCTTTTATCTATGAAGACATAACCAACAGTTTTTAGATTCTGTTTCTACCATATAAACTTCATTACTAAAGTTCAAATTTTCATTCCACCTTTTTTTACAAATCTCTTTAATAATGTTTTATTCATATTCTCTACTCCATCATATCACTATAGTACTGCGTAAATTGATTTGTTTTAATATTCTGTATCAAATATTGAAATTATATTTTAATATTTTTTCATTAATATTAAAAAAATTAAGAATGTAATTTCCATTATTTTTCTATGAAAATAATTTGAACTAAATTTAATTTATTATAATTTTACTATAAATTATTAATCAAAGTGACTGATATATGCATCTTGATTTATAGTCAGACTTGTTTTATATTTTTGTTAATTAATCAACGCAGTCCTGATATTTTCGACTTTTTAATCCTACAAATGTGATACTATGAATTATTATTTAATTTTTTTCTCCATCTTCTTCTTGAGTAGAAATATCTTTCAAAGAGTTAACAGATTGAGATTGTTGATAGCTTAAGGGTTGATTGCTATCATTTATTTGTATAAAGTCTTGAGTAATTGTCTTGGTAAATAACATTCTTATATTTATTTCATTAAATTATATATTTTGTCCAACATATGAATAGACGAGAAGAATTGTTTAAGTAAAAAAGCCCACTTCAAACTAAATATATTATTACTCCTGAATGTGACATGTTATGATAACAACTGAAGCTATTTGCTAAAAATAATTAAAAAACACTAAAATCAAAATAATTTAACTGACTTTTCTGGACAAGAGATTTAAAAATAAGCAATAACTTATGTAAAAAAAAAAAAGAGAGAGCAACCTTAAATCTATTGCATCATGCTAAGTTTAGAAAAATTATGTGTACAATACATTTAAAAAATAATTCCAAGTGACAAAATTATGAACTTTGTTGCTAGGAATAATGATGTGGGTTCAATTTAGTTATAACCAATAATAATAAAACACAAAAACACCAATCAAAATTCAAACAATAAAAAAAAAAAAAAAGATGAAAAAAACATAAACTACACCCTACCTCCACCCCCACCCAACAAATAAAGAGATATAAAACCATACAACCATTTAGGATTTTGTAAAGGAAAATATAGGGAGTTTTTTTTATTTTGAATTGTTTAAAACAATTATTGTGCTAGTATGAGATAGTGATCATGTGATGTTTAGTGGTTTAAAACCAATAATAATCTTGAGAGAATAATATAGCACAAACGATACAATATAAGCTAAGGCTATATACGCACATATACAAAAACTCTTAAAGTTTTTTTGCTAAGAACAGTAGAATCAGAAGTAGGAATACCCAGGGAGAGAATAAAAGTTTACTTGATTCATTGCGAGCAGAAAAAAAAGAACAACAATAAAAAACATTTTTGATCTGGGTCTGTAGAATGAAATTATTGTGCTTTGTTGACTCAAATATCATGATTTCTCAAATAATTCATTAGAGAAATGAATTTAAAGGAGTTGCCCTGACTTGAGATTGTTGATGGCTTAAGAGTTGATTGTTATCATAAGAATGTTATATATAATGATATATTTTACTTATTATCACTGCCATTAAAACTTTTTCAACAACAGCACACACTTTCTTTTTACTTTCCAAAAACTATTTTTTTCCATAACCATATATATAGATTTACTTGTTTACCATATCCAACGTTTTGACCACCTTATTTGTAGTCATTTTCAAGAATTTTCTTCCTTTCTCCCCACCCACCCCAAAAAGGAAAAAGTTTGGCGAAAAAGAAAGCAAATCCTTGAAAATGACTACAAATAAGATGGTTGAAACATTGGATATGGTAAACAAGTAAATTTTTATATATGGTGATGGAAAAAATAAAGTTTTTGGAAAGAAAAAATGAAAGTGTATATATTTTTTGATTATATATTACATATAAGGATCTTAAATAATATATGAAATAATTAAGACATTAATGTATTGTTATATTAGTTTAAAAAAATAAAAGCACATTTAATGAAGAAATTAAAAGCAATTAGAAGAATTAAGATCAGTCAAATTCTTGGGAAATTAATAAGGATTTGTTAGAAAGAATTGCAGAAAATGAAAAAAAAAGTAGAAAGTATCTAAGAACATGACAAAGAATATACAGACTAATAGTCTGAAATAAAATGGACTTGTGAAACATTGCTTCTAAGCAAATTATTAATGATAGTGAATTAATAGCTTAAATCGTTTTAAGTATTTAAGAATATATAATAATCTTTTTTGCCAAAATTTTAAATTTGCACTTATGAATTTAATATGTTTTGATCATTCTATCAATCATAAAAAAGTTTTTTTAGTGCATCTTCTGTTCTGGAACTGATTTTGATGCTTTTAAACGAAGTGAACATAGTAGTATGCAAATTCAGTGGAAAACAGTTAAAAGTTGTGCCACATGTTAAATGAAACCACTCGATAGAGACTTCAGTATTGCTACACTATATTCAAGGATCAAAGATATTTTGGAGACGTCATTGTATTCAAAGAAAAATAATTACAGATCTACAGTCAACTCTTTGTTATATATATATCAAATAGCAGCCGTTTAGGCATCAGATGGATATGTTTTTTAAAAATAGAAAGGCATCAATAAGAATTATAAAGAAACTGAAGCAATCAGAAAAATTAGGTGCAGTGCTCTCAGATCCAAGGCTCCTCACTGATGAAAGCCACAAGCTGGAAACTAGTGTAGAAATATTGGATGACTAGGCACTAGATAGGGATTTTATGCACAAGCCTTCTGGCATCCATTGATTACTCTGACTTGCACTGAGTGGCACTATTGTATTGAGAGTTTTGCCTGTTTTAAATTGAAATATTTATGGCTGCCAGATCATTGTAAACCTATAAGCTCCTGCAGAGAATATTCGACAGATGGAATAGGTGCTGGTGCATTTGCAGCACATGATCGCTTGATGGCGCTGCTTTTCTCCGAACCCACATCAATATAACGGTTCCTGGGCCAACGTTTTCTATACATACTACAGTAAAAAAATATTCTTTTTTATTTATACTAACACAGACTTGTTTTTTAATTTTTTTGTTTTTTAATAAAGACTTTTTAAGAAACACTTTTTTTATATATGGGGGATGGGGAGTTGGTTTGCTTTTTAATAATCAACTTCTTTTTTAAAAAAAAATTTTCTATAATAGTACAGCCGTAAATTTTGTCTTTTAAACATTTATATTACCACAGAGTTCTTTCTGAATTTTTTCCTTTTTTAATAAAGCCTTTTTTTACTTCACTTTTTTTTGGGTTTGCTTTGTAATAATCTAAACAATAACAATTTAAGAATTTTGACATTTATTTGTTTTCTTTTTAAGAAAAACTTTTTTTTTTTTTTGGTTATGGGGTTTGGTTTGCTTTTTAATAATCTAAACAACAAGAATTTCTCATGTTTATTTTAATTAACAAGCGATTTAATCTAAAATATTAGTTTATTTCATATTTTATTTTGCTGAATAGCATATATATAAATATATTCCAGGTACTACCATCCTATATATACAGTATAAGAATTAGTTTTATAGTAATTATAAATTCTGTTTTAATTTAAGTTGTAAACAATTTTAATTAGACCACCGCAGCTGTCCTGATATAGCGTGAGTCTAGTTTTATAATCTTAAATTTGCAATAACATTTCTTAGAATTAACAAAGTTGTCAACAAATGTGCACTCAGACCGCCATTATTAAACAATGGTAACAGGATATAAAAAGTAACACAAAATTAAAGTTAAAATTTAATAACTAAAATTGTTAGATCTCAAAGATGTGCTAATGGGTTTCTAGCTGCATACTAACTTGTAAACCACCAGATGGTCAAGAGTAAAAATGTATAAATAGTTCAATTTTTATAATCAAAATATATACTATATTGTTTATGCAGAGTTGTAAGCTGAATCCACACCTGTTTTATCTTTGAAATGGCAGGGTAAAAAGGCTTTGACTTGCCACTTTTTTCTGTGGAAAATGGGAGCCCATGCTCCTTTAAAGTGCAATGAATAGCATCCCAGCCAAACACCCTGTTATAAGAATATCTTAATGGAAACCAAGCCATCTATTGCTGTCCAGTGTGCCAGAAGCTGCAAAGAAGAAAATCGGTAACATTTCTAATTGCTGCAGAGCTCTGTTTATAAACTGTTAATTTTTCCAAATATATCTAAGCTAGCTATATAATGAATCAACATTTAAAAAAATTGTTTTCTTAAATTCTGTAACTCGACCAGATAAACTCTTAAATTAATGTAAAACTCAATTTTGTCTGAAATCAAAATTTATAATTTGAAAATCATTCTTTTAACATGTAACACGCTGTAATAACCTCATTTAAGCTTTAAATTACTACGGTCTTATGCCTCTTTATTCTAATTTAATTTACTTTTATCATTTTATTATTGTATGTATTTGATATGCCAAATAACTCTAAACCACGAGTATACATATATAATTTTGGTCTATTACTTTGTGAAGATATTTTCATATCTTCATTTTAATAAATATTAAATATTTGAATTGTTAATCCCTACTCGCTGTTTCGAGATCTTATTATTTTAACTGATTGATTTTATTTATTAATTTAATGGTAATCAGTTAAATCCTAAATAAAGTTGTAGTTTGCTTAGCTATAGTTATGAATTATAACTTTCTATATATGTAATCCATATATTTATAGGAATTAGCCATAGGGATATTATTAAAGCATTTTTCTAATGTCAAATATGCTTTCTCCTTCTTAGATTATATATATTAAATATGCAGGTGGTAATTTATGCTAGGTTACTTATATATGTATAGTATATTTGAGATACTAGTCTTGAGAACTGGGTTGTATAGATATGCAAATAAACATTAATTATTTTAAGCCATGTTAAGTTAGTTAAACGTATTGATGTTCTATATATATATATATAGGTTGCGACTGTGTCCTTACAAAGTACATATAGTACACTAACTGCTTGCTGCACGTTTTCTTATGATTGCTGATGGAGGTTACTCTCACACTTCTTGTTCGGGTAAAGCAACATATTTTAGAACCGGAACACAAGGGTCCAGATGATTAAAAGCTTATCCGATTCCCTGAACTTTTAATGTTCTGATATTCATGGCAAGTCATTCGCTCATAGGGTACCGAGCATTCGATGCTGAAGCCCATGAATAATGACCCACTCGCACCGTAATTATTTTACTAATATTTTAATATGTGTGATAGTGTGTATAAGTAAACCTAGAGTAAACTAGTTCTCTCTAACTTAAGTTAAATGATGTACCCTAATCTTGGCTAACATGCTAACCTGCGTATCTTTAAGCCTGATTATTTGCTCACTTCTTTAACTTTATATATAGACGACACTATAGAAGCGCTGTGTATTTAATTGTAACTTTGGCTAATATGTTCCGTATGATTTCACAGACTGCAAACTAGTTAGGATTTAGCATGTTAAATCTAGGCATAAACATGAATATCGCTCATCATTTTATTAAATATGTATAGTGAGAGAATCTGTAACTATCAATCTCATTAGCTATGTAACACTTGCGAGTGTAATATTCCACATACTGATTATATAATTTTTGTGTGTTTTATTTGTGATTTGTTTTATTTTATTAATTAAATTGTTGCTTAAAATATAACTCGTTTATTTTTTTATTGCTTGTAAATCAATTTGCATCCAACTCCATTCTGATTTATTTGTACATCATTATATATATATATCTGTATTGGACTCATTAATTATTAATATATTGTTAGTTCTCTTAGCCATATGTGTGTGTTCCTCTAATTTAATAGTAATTTAGTTATCCCCCCCACCCCAAGACTTTTGCTTCACCCTTTGCTACTGTCGGCCTGTGATCAAATTGAACTCATGTGTAACTTAAGAAATGTCATTCATACAGCATTAAGTCATGGAGTAAGGGTGAATGGACTGAACGCTGGTCGAACTCTAGGTTCCACCATCTAGATTTCGATCAGATTTAGTGTATTTTTACCTATACTCTAGATTTTGTTGCATGGATGTACAAATCTTACCATTACAATATGAGCTGCAAAGCTGTAAGGAACGTCATTTTGGAGCCGTCGAACCAAATATCCTTATGAAGACCCAGGTACGCTGGCAGGAGTGGAATCTGAAATTCCCACCTCCTGTAATTCACTAACACCATGCTTTTACCGCAACCACATAGCTTCGAGTCTGGAAGGATGTTTTTGGCCTGAAAAATTGCCACAGCATCAGCTTCTGTGGTCGGCAATTCATTAAACTTATACCATTCGGCTTCACTGTCCATCATTTTACTGTTCTCGACCGTATTCATGTGAAAATGTGGAATTTCGCATGAGCTCGGTCGAACCCAGCTTTTCACATTAACCTTTCGAAGTTGTGCGCAGTTACAAATCGTAGTGAAGCGTGGGTGATGGGCTGACAATTCTTACTATGTACTACCAGTTCGACTACGGTTTAAGACAATTATTCGGGAATGCATATGTTAAGAGTTTCGCATACTTAAAATACGGCCACCATTATATCATACCTTAGGGATCTGTCCATTGCGCTCACTCTAGGAATACTGTCATGAGACAATGAGCATAGTATTTCGTTATGTATGCATAGACATCATCATCAAGTGGTTTGTTATGGCTACAACAACAATGGCTGTTGTGTTATCTGTAAGTTAGGCTGTAAAACGGTATATTGATGTGCATTTGATGAAGAGCAGCACCATCGAGCGGTCAGGTGCTGCAAATGTATCAGTACCATGGAATCAATGAGATTGCACATATCTGACTTTTAAGAGGTATCCAATGCCATAGTTTGTCAAATCTGCATTTGATTCAAAATTTTTAAGTCCTCATTGTTGTCTTTTGTTAGTGGTAGTCCTACTTTTATATAAAAACAATTCATAGACTGTGGGAAATTTTTATTGGTTTATAAATATTATGAAGATGATAATTGAAGAATAAAAAAAAAAATATTGCAAAGCAAAAACTGATGAAGAAAACTAGACTGACAATAAAGAAAAGTTATATTGATGATATATGTAACAACACAAATAATGTGGCACAGGTAATAGATATACCTAGAATTGCTTGGGAAAATATTACATATAATTGTTTATAAAATATCACAACTGAACCAAATAAAAGTGATTAAAATCAAAATTATTAGTCTACTTTTGGCAAAAGAAGCTAAAATTCCAAAACAGAATAAAAACTGAAACACAGGCTTATTATATACCTGTGTCTATATATGTAATATATAGGGTATATGAGCACAGACTTTCACACTACCCACCACTCTCCACTCTATCTCATAACACTGATACACTTGAACACATATATGTTGAAAAGATAAGTAATCACCAATATACGTATTTCATGCTAAACCAGCAATCATCAGTTGGTCCAGATTACCATCTCTACACATATATGCTATAAGTGCTCAGATATATATTAAGATAGCCAATCTTCATACTTTAATGGACAGGCCTCAATCTACTCCACACTCCAACTCTTCAACTGTCCATCCAATTGAAAACTCTTCAACTGTCCATCCAATTGAAAATCTGATGATGGAACGCTCAAAGGCTACATATACCCTATATATTACATATATAGACACAGGTATATAATAAGCCTGTGTTTCAGTTATTACATAGTAGAGATGTCTGCCCATCCCTTGTATATGTATTAAATGGATTATGTCCTATACATGAGGGGTCAGATTGACCTATGGTCAACATGGGTGTGTCAAGAATCTCAGCCTCAGGATGGCCTTTGATTTTTCCATCATCAGATTTTCAATTGGATGGACAGTTGAAGAGCTGAAGTGTGGAGTAGATTGAGGCCTGTCCATTAAAGTATGAAGATTGGCTATCTTAATATATATCTGAGCAGTTATAGCATATATGTGTAGAGATGGTAATCTGGACCAACTGATGATTGCTGGTTTAGCATGAAATACGTATATTGGTGATTATTATCATTTCAACATATATGTATGTGTTCAAGCATATCAGTGTTATAAAGATAGAGTGGAGAGTTGTGGGTGGTGTGAAAGTCTATGCTCATATACCCTATATAAAACAGAATCAAATTTAATTTTCTGTCATTAAACATAATGTAAAAAAAAAAGTACTGCTTTTATTGTTAACAAAAATGGTTTTTTAATACAATTTTTTTTTTTTTAGTTTTATTTACTATTGTGTTGTTTTTTCCCTCATATTTTAGGCATATATTTTAGTTTGAATTCAGTTTATAAATGAAGTTTACATTTTTCAAAAAAAAAAAACTGGATATTTTTTTAATCATACTTTTATTATTTATAGAATTATTGTAACTCACTTAGAAAAAGATATTCCTTTGGAGAGTACAGAAATTTGGAATATGAGAGGACGGGTTGATTATGTTGTACTTATGGATTGGCACAGTTCTCTTCAAGATGTTATTGTTGGCTCTAAGTTATTAATTTTAAGAGAAGCTCTGGTTAGAGTAAGTATAGTTGTTTAAAACATTTTCTTCTAATTTTTTAAAGCTTTATTTGCCTATTAATTATCTATTGAAAATATTTTAAAATAAATTTTCAGAAAAATATAAGCAAAAATAAGGAATTAGATGAAATTATTTTTATCCATTTAAATATAGATTATTTGTGTATAATCATACACAAATAAGATAAATGCAAATTTCTAAAAAAAATTAGTATCGAAGAAGTAAATCTTTTATTTATTTTAATCTAAGAAAAGAATGGGCAGATATGCAATATTTATAAAAGTAGAATAATTTTAAATAGTATTTGAATTTTTCAGAAAAAAAAACTCACAAAAATGAAAGTTAAAGAAATATTTCTGAAGTAACCTTAAGAAAGTTTGAATAATAATTTTGTAAACTTGACCTGATAATAATTTTGCGATATTTGTGCCTAAGATCGTCAAAACAATAAACTTAAACTCCATCTTTGCAGTTGCGGTCTACAAAATTGCATGTAGCGGAAACAACTGCCAGGCTGCATATTATGGGGAGACGAAGGCATCTGTTCAAGTTAGATTATCCCAACATGTGTATTCATACAATAGGGCTTTAGCTGATTCATCCCACCCTTCAATTTTTGTACAGCATGCAATAGCTGCGGGTCATTCGTGCAGACCAGATGGACCTAGAGTATTATGTAGGGAACAGAGTGATTTGCGAAGAAAGATTAAGGAGGCGTGTTTCATCATCTCGAATGAGCACGCATTAAACAAAAGAGAGTCGTTTTGGCAAGTGGAGTCGCTCTGATTCTAATTTACATATTCACCTAGTCTAGTTCGAATATTTGCATATCAGTATATTGTTGAAAAATGATATGTGTTTTTTGTGCTTGTTGATAATGAAGGGTAAGCCTTCGAAAACGTTCGGAGAATTAATAAATTGTTGATATTAGTCGTAGAATGATTCAAGATAATTTTTCTTATATCATATCCGAATTATAATTTATAATTAATGTGTGTATATTTAATTCTAACATATTAAAGTTTTACATTTGTATCTATAACACACAGTTATTTTGTTTTATATATATATTCCTGAAAATGAAAATAAAGAGAAATAACTTAAAAGGAAATATAAACTGCTAATGCAAAAAAAAAAAAATTATTAGTATGGCTAAAAACTCAATAATAGCAAATTATTACTTGTAATCAATCTCTACATATACACTTTAATGCAAATTTTTTTATATAATTCCTTTAATTTCCTAACAGTTTCGACTGTCCTGTAGACTTCATCAGAACCACAACATTTAAACATATAATCATATAACCATTAATATACATATAAAAATATATATTTTACATTATTATTCATAATCATATTTTATTTTTAACTCTATACCTTTACCTCCCTCTTCTTTTCTAATAATTATTTTTTCATTATTTCTTTACTGTTTCTACTTTCTTTTTACTTTTTCTTCCTATCTATCATTCTACATTTCTCTCTAATATATTTATCATCTTTTTATTTTACTTTTAACACCTATAAATCTAATTCTTTCTTTCCTTTCTAATATTTATCTATACTTATACTTTTATTAATAATCTTTATTCCTATTTTTATTCCCTTTTATAATTCACTTATTCATTTTACTCACCATTTGCATAACCTTCCTCTTCCTTCTAAATTTATAACTGATTTTTTTCAAAATCCTTAGATTCTTTTTCATATACTTCTTTCATACACCTCCCTCTATTATCAACTTTTTTAACTATTTATCCTATGTTTAAACTTTATTTTACAAAACTCTCTATATATACAATTTCTCTATCATTATTAATATTCCTATAAAAATCATGCCCCCCCCCCCCAATCTCTATTCAAATTACTGTATATATGAAGCTTGCAAAACAAAACCTAGTAGTAATATCTTGACTTATATATGCGTGCTTAGTTTTTTGCCTGAATGCATGTTAATTTAATGAAGCAATAAGGTACTATAATTAAGTAATCATTATCAATATTAGTTTGACATTGCTTGCTATTTTTGACCTGAAACATGCTAACATTTTAAATTTGATGCTATATAATAAAATAAAGATTGCCTTTATTGTATACTTTACAGACCATTCTTTTACTTTCATAAGAAATTATTACAGTATTAGCAATTAAACCATAATTGATTCCAGTTAATTTGAAGTGTAAATTTACAACAGAAATTAAGTCTTTAACTCAAGATTTACTCTTCTGACTTTTAAACTGTAAAATAACAACTTAATTGCTGCCTTGAATATAGGGATTAAATAGATATAAAGCTAGACATTATCTGGTGCTCCACTGTTTGTAACTATGTTCAGTACTTGTGTAAAAATTAATTTTAATATATAATTGTTAAATAAGTTGTTTTATTTACTTTATTTTAATATAGGTGTATGTGTGTTCTATCTGAAGATATCTACATCTTTCCTGTTATTTTTTAAAAAGTTATCATCATCATTTCACTTCAGTTTGGAAGTCTTTAAATTTAATTCAGTTTTTTTAATCCATAGCTTTTCTCCACATCACTTTAGCAAATTTCTTTACCTCAACTAGCCATCTCGCATATAGTTTCTAGTTCTCTTACACTGTTTTGGGATCCAGAATAAGATTTCAGTTGTCTATTATCATCTCATCTTTTTCTAAAAAATATAATATTAATCATTTCTCTTTAGCATCTCCTAAAGCAGCATCATATTGAAAAATGAGATTGCCTTTTTTACAATTAAATTAATAAAATATATTCTTTGATGAGCATCCTAAATTTTTTTGATTTACCTTAATATTCTCCACCCCATCCCATCTAACAGAGATGTTGCGTGAGAAATTTATTCTAAAAATTTTGATATTACGTTTTTTAGCATTGATTTTTTTTCATGATGTTTCAACTAGTTAGCAGTCTTCTTTAGAACTTATCATCATTTCTTTAATTAATTTTTAAAAATTATTGATAATAAGTTTTGAAAAAGACTGTTAGCCCGTTCAAAATATTAGGAAGAGAAAATAAAACATAGGAAGGAAACTGCAAAAAGAAAATTAATAATGTATTAATTTTCAATATAATCAATTATAAATTATTATATTACGAACATAAACTTATATGAGTAAAGAATGTTAAACTTCACTACAGAAACATCTTGTGAAATAAATTATTAGCATATTATATAAAAAAACAATTAATGAATTGCAAACTGTGACAATATAATAGTTTGCAATTCAAAAAATTGACTGATATATGTATCTCATTTTACAGTAGGTGGCCGATTCACTGCTCTATTTTCTATATTGTAGTTTTCCATATAATAACAATTTTATTATGATTTTAATATTTATTTTTTGCAATTATTTATTTTTTAACCCCTTCTAAGAAAAATATTTGTTTTATATAATTGTGATTCCAAATTAATTTTTTTTATTATAGGCAATATTTATAATAAGTATTATAATATTTAAAAAAACATGCAAAACTCTCCATACAGTAGTGCCACTTAGTTGAAGCCAGAGTAATTAATGGATGCCAGAAGGTTTATGCATAAAATCCCTATCTAGTGCCTACTCATCCAATATCCCCAGACTAGTTTCTAGCTTGAGACTTTCATCAGTGAGGTGAGAAGCCTTAGATCTGAGAGCACTGCACCTAGATCTTAGGATCTAATGCAACCCTCCAGCAGCCACCTTTTATCTCTACTTAAACTACAAAACTATGAATCTAAAATTGAAAACACAACAATAAAATTTTCAATCCAAGCTCATTAGCATATATAATCATATAGGTCTGAACTCAGTTCAGTACCCATACATTTTGGTATCTTTGGTTCTTCAATAGCCATTAACCTATTAAGCAGGATTAGTATTAAACCACCAAACATCACATGATCATCATTTCTTATGCTTGCTCATAACTGTTATTAAAACAGGTAAAACTCTCCACACAGTAAGGCCTGTGCATAAAATCCCTATCTAATGCCTACTCATCCAATATCCCCCAACTAGTTTCTAGCTTGTAGCTTTCATCAGTGAGACTCATAGTTTTGCAATTAAGTAGAAATAAAAGATGGCTTTTGGAGGGTTGCATTAGATCCTAAGATCTAGGTGCAGTGCTCTCAGATCCAAGGCTCCTCACTGATGAAACCACAAGCTAGAAACTACTCTGGGGATATTGGATGATTAGGCACTAGGTAGGGATTTTATGCACAAGCCTTCTGGCATCCATTGGTTATTCTGGTTTGCACTGAGTGGCACTACTATGTGGAGAATTTTGCCTGTTTTAATAACAGTTATGAGCAAGTGTAAGAAATGATGATCATGTGATGTTTGGTAGTTTAATATTTAAAAAAAAATTTTTTTAGAATATAACCATAAAAATTATTTTTGATTTGCATTGGAATTACAGATTACTTTCTTATGATCTACGAAATAAATTTTATTTTTATTATTGTAAGCATTATTTGCAATAAATATTATAATATTTATATAAAAAAAAACCACAGTTTGCAAAACATGGAGAAAAATTACTTACGTTTAGACAAAAGCAGTTTAAGATACCACTAAATTCCAAAAAAGTGGCATAAAACCTATACTGTGCAAACTAAATTTAAGCTAATTTGATTTTTTGCAAATTATAAACATACCTAGGAAGGTACTGAGATGGATACCTGTTCAGTTTAAAAAGATCTGCCAAATTAGGATAAATGAAAATTATAATGATATCACATATCATTTGTAGCCATTAAAGGTTAAGACTATGAGCTAGTAAATGTTCTATTTTTGATTAGTTTAATGAAAATAATTTGAGAATGGTGTTGGAATTAGTATGCATATAGAAGAAACAGAGATTTGATTGTATTAAATGTAAACCAGTTACATCACCCAAAGCATGACTAGTAACTATTGATCATCAGAATAAGTCCAAGCATCTTTTTGTAACTTAATTCATAAAACATAATAATGGTAATGTAAATTGATATACAGTTTGTCATATTTTTATAAGAGCAAATCAGATTCATTTTATGCAGAACTTATTGGAATCAGTCATATACTATCAATTACCTGCTCAAAAATAAATTGCACATAAGCATATAATATCCAGTCATTAATAATGTCCATCTACCCAAAGACAAATATTATTTTCCAATCATTACTCACTTGTCTATCCAAAGATGGATTTCACTATAAATTTTAGTATCTAATCATGCACTCTCAGTGGTCTCTCCCAAAGTATCCAGTTATCACTATCAATTGTCTTCCCAAAGGTCCAAAGACACATTCCACATACATGATAATATCCAACCATCTCTACCAGTTATTTACCAAAGATAGATTCCACATAAACGTTAACATCCATCCAAACTCCGCAAATGTTAGGATTAAGTTATTACTGTCAGTTGTCTTCTCGAAGCCAAATTCTACAAAAATATTAGTATCCTATCATTACTAGAAAATATAATAAAATTGCATCAACTTAATATTGAGGTTATATAAAAATCAAAAATATAGGTCCTCTACAAATTAATTGTTCAATGCAATATTGATATAATTGTACTTCAAAAGCATCATCGTTCTTCTAATAATGTATATTTTTATAAAATTTCTGGATTTACATTGATTATTGATAAGATGGATTGCAAACATGGTATGACTACTTTTGTTTCAAGTCATCTTGTAAAGCAAACAACTTTCCTTGAATATCATTCAAATTATATTGTAATCACATTTAATTTTTGTATACACCCTGTTTACCTACCATTTCAATTCTCATTATACTCTTTGGACATCTTATGATACCAAACAAGACTTTCAGATGTAAATCCTGATTTATGTTTTGTTTTGATAAAAAACGGTTTACTATTACCTGCTGAATTATTGACATTGAATCTCCCCCCCCCCCCCCATAATCAGCATTAACCAAGTCTAATTATTTTTTGAATTTAAGTATGGCTAACTGGAGTCAATAAATATACTGGATATCTTGAAAAAAATATTAATAGAATCATTTCAATTCTCTTGTTATGATAAATTTAACAGACACAGCTGTTCAGAGAAGTCCATTCCTTGAGGATATTGAAAGCAAATTATTCCACCAAAACCAGCAGTTTAACTATAAAGATTATAAGTAATTTTTTATCTATATTCATCTGAAAAATGCTGACAAACTTATAAAATCATTGGATGATGCCAAAAGACAAAAGCAGAAAGAGATCGTAGAAAACAAAACTTTACTAAACCTAGTCGTAAGTCCTAGTCATTGTTACCAAAATTTGGTGGATGCAAAAGTATCTTTAAAAGAACTACTACTATTATTGCTAATGAAGTTGCCAATCTTATATATCAGACTAATAAATTCAAGATGGATGGAATAAAAAAAAGCATCATTAGAGCAAGATTGTAAGATTCACAATGATCCACTAATATCAATCTGATAAAATCTGTAGATGTTCTTGAATTTGAACTTGCCCTTGATTGTCTTAAACGAGGAAGGGCCCCAAGAACATACAGCTGACTTAAAGCCAAATCATGATTAACAAAACTATTCCCAAAATTTGACATTAAAACCAAGTAAACATAGCAATGATCTAAAAAAAATGATCCTTATTATGTGTCTCTAAACAAGCTTTTTGAAAAAATGGATTAATAGAATTTTTTTAGGAATTGAAAGCCATCTACTTACTGATACTGGCTCTAGGCCAGGAAACTCATTGAAAAAGGCTTTCAAAATAAATTGAAACTGCTATGACTAATTTCAACTTATGATTCTCTTTGGAAAAAGGTTCTGCTTAAAGTTTTTAAAATTCTTAAATGCAGGAAAACTACTAATTTCCTTGAGAAAATACTCTCCAATAAGAAAATTCAAGTGTGTTAAATAAAACTTTATAGAATGATCTTTCACAGGGTTCAATTCTATCACGAATTTATTTTTCATCACTAAACTTCCTGAAACAATATAGGAAATTTATTTATGCTCATATTGTTTTGACTTTTCAAAAGAGATTCTTTTCCAAAAGAAAATAGTTTCTCAATAATGATAAGAAAAGATTGGAAGCCTTTTGTCAACAATTGGGATCGTATTCCTAATTCAATGAAGGAATCATCTCATAAATCTGAAATAGCCTTTCATAATAATAGGACTGAAACATAATCCTAATCCAAGCTACTTAAGAATTATCTAAGATTATAAGCTAACTTATTTTTCTCATTTAATAATAGATCAAAATTAACTTCGGTAGAAAGCAAGCTAGTATTACTTGGGTTGTGATGCAAATACTTTACAGACAACTTCCTTTGCACTAGCATATTCTGCTGGTGAATACTGTGTCCCTATTTGGAGAAAAAATTTCAGCCTTAAATGTCTGGATATTCAATTAAATATATTAGTATGAGAAATATTACTGGTACATTGAAGTCTGTTCCTTTGCAATGGCTTTTTTTTTTTGTTTTATTGCATATTCCTCTGCTATTTCCCAGAAGTTGCCTCATAGAAAATGTGTAATAAGCTATTAAACAGATTAGACTTGAAAATATAATTTCATCACCTAAGTCTCTAATTATGATCCCCTTTTTTTGGATGCTCAACCAAAAATCTACAATCAAAAAATTATGGTGTAAAAATGGATTTCTTAGAAAAAAAATTTTCCAGCTTCATCAATAAAATCAACTCGATTTGATTTGCCTAGATACAATTGGAATCACATCAACAGATTCGGAATAGCTCGTGGTTTTAGTGATCATTTGTTTCACAAATGGAATTTATCAGCCATCAATCTAGGTAAATTTGGGTGATGACAAACTATGACTATAGTTAATGGCGGCCATATCTCTGGCTACTGTGTCAGAATTGAAGGATTTTATTAAGTCATGGATAAATCTATTTCCAAGTTCAAATCTCTGCAGAGTTCCTTTATGATATTTTATTAAATAGTTAAGCTGTCTTAAAAAGAAAATCCAAATGCTAAATAAATAAATGTGTTCAAAGACAGGTTCCATGTATATTAATATCCAGTTATTGTTTTAAGTTATCTGTCCAAAAATAGATTTCATATAAATGTTAATATCCAGTCATCACCATCAGATACCTTCCCAAAAAGATTCCATAAATCTAGTATTCATTGAAATTTAAGATTTAATGGGCACTATATGTGTTAAATGTCTGTTTATCAGTTAATAAATACAGTACAGTGTTTAAATTAGCATTGTAAATTTTTTTTTTTTTTTTAAATATTTAAGCACTGTATCCATTTACAAGATGTAAATTACATTCAAAGATCAGCCTTTCAAGCTAATTGTGCATGCATCTTCTGCGAGTGTTAAATAATAAATGAATACTTCACTCTACAATACAAGATATAGTATTTATGCAGGAATAAAAGGAATCCTCTTATTCCTACGACTCAAATTCTTTTATATGAGCAAATCTGAAGTACTGTTGAGTAAAGCGTGAGAGTAGAATTCTCACTTTAAATTACTATCTACGATGTTGGAATGAATGACGTCGGTGAAATTGTCTATTAGTAACATGTCCTAACTCCAGAAATATGTTATTGTAGCAATTGATGCAAAAGGAATAAGAAGTATCACTGTTTAAAATAGGAATTGTTAAATAAGAACAGCTTATTTCTTTATATAGTTTCCATGGAAGATCACATACTTTTTTCAGTGGTGATATAAGGACTTATTCTTGATAATAAAAAACTTAATCTTATCTAATCAGAAAGTCAAGCATTATTGCTTTGCAATTTTCTGTGTTTACTAATTCCCAAAAGATAGTTTGACATTAAATTAGATAGTAATGATGTGCTAATTGAAAGCTCTTTCGATACTATCAATACTAGTCAACAATGAAGTAACTTACTGTCTTCATGAAGAAATGGGGGTTTTTTCCCCCCAGATATTATAATAAATTATTTAGATAAAAGTATAACAGTATTTGAAGTGTTATAACTTGTGGTAAATTAGAGATAAGAAGAATTTTAAAATCATTAAAATAAACTTAGAAAAAATGAACATAAAAATAGCACCTAGTGGAAAAATTCATGTTAAATAATAGAAATTTGTATTTGCATTTGAATTTTCCAAAATAGCACATTTGATATTAAATCTGACAGTTTATGATTATAACTAACCTAGAAGTAGAAAATGAATAACTGTTTGCATTATAGCTCAAATAAGAATGGATTTTTTTTTCTGTTTAATTAGTGGGATCCTCATGTTGTTCTAAGGTCTCAACCACTAGTTTTACAAGGAGGCTATGAAAATTGGTTGCTTCATTACCCAATGTTAACTACTAACAGTACAGTAATTGTGCCGATTAAAGCTGAAGTTTCATCAAACAGTATATCGTGTGAGTATTAATATTGTTCAAATGAATATTTAATTGTATATGTAATAAATTATAAATAATTGTTTACCCTTGTTACTAGCTAAATAAGTTGTATATTGAACAACTGTAATTTGTTTCATTGTATTCCATAATCTTATTAAGTTGGCAAATAAACCATAAACATATTTCCAATACATTTATACTAAATGCATTTACCCACAATTCAATTTAACAACCCAAAAAACCGGTAACATTGAAAGAAATTAATAAGCTGATTTTCATGGCTATGTATAAACAAATATTGTTTTTTTATTTTCAAAAAATATTGCGTTAGCTTCATCAAAATTAATTTTGTTCTAAGAATTCTTTACTTGAGCATATCAAAAATGTATATTAGCAATCCTATTGTGAACTGTAAGTCTAAGTCTATGTTCTTCAAAATAATGTTTATCATGAAAACAAGAACCTCTATTTAAAAAAAAGTTATTTTGCATCTGAAATATATTTTGCCTGTGTTATTTTAGTAAGCATTTAAATAAATAACTTTTCTTTTAAGCTATCTTTTTATTTTCAATTTTTTTAAATGTACTTTATAAGGCATTTAATACTTTAAATGATCAAATTTCACTGTTAAAATTTGTCCATAATGTTGCCTTCTATATATATATGTAATTAAAAATAATCAATTTAAAACACAATTGAAACAGACAACTCACTATAAAAAATAATACCTCATTCTGGATTTCATTCTTTAAATGGAACCTTTTCAAGATATTTCTTTTTACACAATCATATGTGATGCACTGTGACTTCTCCTTATACAGAGTCAGGAATCTCTCAGCAACTATGACCAGAGAAACTTGTTAGCCACTTTAACTTTCCATTCCCTACCCTAAGTTTTTCCATATCCTGCTCCATCCCATTTCCACAACATAAACTTTGTCAACTCCATGGCCTTTATATCTAAATTCTCCTTATCTTTTCCCAAACCCAGCATAAAAACCAATAACCCACTTTCTGTATAATCACTTTGTTTTTTTTTATTCTTCCATAACTTTATTATTTGTACCCTTTCTGTTTTCAGGCATTTACATTCAATTAACAGATACCTAATATTTTCTACTATTTAAAGGAAAGGGTAGGAATCATAGATTGTTAAACAATTATAGACCAATAGCGATAATGTCAGTGTTATATAAAGTTTTCTCGTATAAGGTAGCTGGAAGGGTTGCAAAATGGATGGAAGAAAATAATATAGTGGGAGAAATGTAAGGAGGTTTATGGATATGAGTAGGAATACGGGTAGACAGTTATTTATGGTTTTTATAGATATAGAGAAGGCATATGATGGAGCTTTAGTGGATATGTTACGAAATTATATGAAAATAATTACTGTACATATCAATTAGGGAATATAGAATCAGTTAAAGTTAAAAATGGGAACGGACTAAGGTGAGGATGCTCTTTGTCACCTATTTTGTTTTTGTTGTATTTGAGAGAAATGGAGAGAGCAATAGAAAGAGGGGTAGAGATACCATTAATAGGTAGTAAGTGAGTATATACATTGTCAGGTGTTTTATTTGTGGATAATGTCCCTTTGTGTGCAGAAAGAAGGGAAGATATAGAAATTATGCTGAAGACATGTGCAAGGGTAGGTAAAGAGATGGGGATTAAATTTAGTGAAGAAAAATCAAATGATGATGATTATTACAGGGGAAAGAGAAGACAAAGAAATTTTTATTGGGGGATATAAAGTTAAGTTTGGTGAATAGATATAACTATTTGGGAATTGTCTTAAGTAATCAGAGAAATTGCTTGGATGAATGGAAGAAAAAATTGATAAATGAAGCAAAGAAAAAAAGAGATTGATAAAGAAATCAACAGTGTTCTCATATAATAAATATGATGTAGCTAGAATTGTATAGAAGGGAGTGGCAGTAGCAGGGTTAACATATGGTAATGATGTGTTATATATGAGTAAAGGGGTATTACATTACATAGAAAAAGTATAAAGAGAAGTAGGAAGACATGCATTAGATACAGATGTGTGGACTGCAAAGGAGGCAATTCAAGGAGAAATGGAATAGTCGAGTTTTTATATCAGAGACACATAAAAAAAACAAAATGAAAATGTTCAGTAGATTGCAGTTTTTTTAGATAATAAAAGAATAGCCAAAGTAGTATTTAATTGGGTTATGAATAAAGGGCAGGCAACAAGATAGGTGAGAAAGGTAATGCGGTATGCAGATTTGGATAAAGAATTTATATCAGTATGTTTGTACAAAAGGTGGGATGATTGTGTTAGGAGGATTGTTGAGTGTTATAGTGGTAAGGAATGGGATAGAAGAATAGATGCATTAAATAAGAATAGGGAGATGGAGAACTAGTATGGAGAGTAAAATGAATTTCAATATATATAAAAGCAAATGGAATATTGGGTGTGAGTTAATTTATGATAATTGCAAGGAAAGTAGTTTATTGTTTAAGTCTTGAACAGGAACTTTAGCAACAAGGGTATATACACATAAATGGAAAAATGTGGGTGATTTAATCTGCAAGTTGTGTAATGAAGGCATAGAAAATATTAGGCATCTGTTAATTGAATGTAAATTCCTGAAAGCAGAAAAGGTACAAATAATGAAGTTGTGGAAGAATAAATATGAATAAAGTGATTATACAGAAAGTGGCTTATTGGTTTTTATGCTGGGTTTGGGAAAAGATATGGGGGATTTAGATATAAAGGCCATGGAGTTGACAAAGATTATGTTGTGGAAATGGGATGGAGCAGGATATGGAAAAACTATGGCCAATTATGTGCTACAGCAACTCCCCCTCAATACATTACAATAAATATAATTATTAAAATACATATAGGTACATAAAAATGAAACTTATTACAATCCTTTTTTTTTCTCTCATAATATATATATTTACAAGTAATCTATGAAAAAAACTAATAATAATTCTTTTTTATTTTTAAAATTGCAATCCTATAGTTTCCAATAATCTAACAATGCCTATTTTTTCCTAATTATGCTGGACCTTTAACCATGTTTACATATTTGTTTAAATTTTTTTGAATATACAGTTTCATAACTTTTTCTTTCCTTGTAATTTTTAACATACTTTATTACCTGAATATTTTTTTGACAATTTATTTTATGTCCAGTATCTAAAGGGATGGGTTATGAGTGGGATTTTATCATCGATTATGATTGACTATGTAGAGAAAAATATAATTGATAAGTATATCAAAAATAAGAAAATTATAGAATATCATAGATATATTTAAAGAATTGAACAATAATAAATACAATATTAAGTTTACAATGGAAAAAGAAGAGAAGGGATTAGAGTATTTAGACATTTTTTTAAGAAAAGGAATTAATGGTGAAGTACTTAATAAACATTATATTAAGGATAAAGAAAAAAGAGATGTATTGATCTAAATTCTTATCAGCCATGGTTGCAGGAAATAGCAGCTTTGAAAGGGTTTAAGTTAAAAAATGATAGGTTAATATTGAATATAAAAGAAGCCTTTGAACAGAAATTGGAAGTTGAGAATGATTATGTTATTATGGGATATAAAAGAAAGGATATTAAAAAGATTTTCAGAAATAATAAGAATAATACAAAAGATAGTGTAAAGTATGGGTATACAAATAGGAAGTGGGTTTCCGTTCTCTATTCAGAGCATTTATATAAGTTACCTGATATTAAGATAGAATAGAAAAATAGTAAATCTTAAATGTGTAATTCAAAAAGGAGGCTAATATTAAAAATAGTGTAGAATTGGTCTATAAAATTAATTGTGATCTTATATGATATATATAGGTCAGACAGGAAAGACTGCCATTGAAAGAGATAAGGAGCATAATAGGGCAATTAACAGAAAGGATATAAGATCAAGGCTATATATATATATATATTTGGCTACTGGTCATAAAATGAATTGTCAAAAAAATATTCAGATAATAAAAGTATGTTAAAAATTACAAGGAAAGAAAATGTTAGCAACAAAATTTAAACATGGTTAAAAGTGTAGCACAATTAGGGGGAAATGGGCACTCTTAGATTATTGGAAACTTTAGAATTGTAATTTTAAAAATAAAGGATAGGGATTATTATTATTGTTGTTTTTTTTAGATTATTTGTAAATATATATTATGAGGGGGGGGGGGATTGTAGTAAGTTTATTCATTTTTATGTACATATATGTATTTTACTAATGGGGGGGGGGGGACTGCTTTAGCATAGTTGATCATGTGACTGTGTAAAAAGTAACATTTTAAAAGGATTTCATTAAGGAATGAAAGCTGGATTGATGTATTAAATAATTTTTTTATTTATAGTGAGTTGTCTGTTTCAATTTTGTTTTAAATTGATTATTTTTAAGGCATTTAATGTATTGAATTTATATACAGATGTATACTGTCAGAACAAATACTGCAGTTGTGGTAAAGATGAACAGACAACAGAAATAATTATTACACAAAAAATTTGATTAAATAATAATTGATGTTTATTTGGCCAACAAGATAACATAAAAATTAATATTAAAAAAACATTTACGATACACAGCCATAGAGGCTTAGAAAATAATAATAAGACCAATGTGGTCTGTAAGAGTCTCTAGACCCACTTTGAAACCTTTAATGGAGAATTCTCTGGGTACTCCATTGTCTTCTTGTCCACTCGAACTTCAGCCTTGTAGTTGTCTTTTGTTCATAATGTGAAGCAGCTCTCATGATGCCAATGTGTGTACATATTCTTGCATGGCATATATATTTCTTCTTAAGTTGTCATTTTATCCTGTTCCAGTTCATTCCCAGGTAGCCACAATATAATCCTTTAATTACCTCTGCAAACCATGGGAATTTCTAGATTCAGATTAACAATCTAATTATTTATAATGCTATTACTATTCCTGGGACAGAAACAGTTCTTTTAATTATAATCAGTTTAGTTGATCTCTAAATTTATCTAGTTTTTTAATTATTAATTAAAATAAATATTTGCTACTAATGAAAATATCAAAACTCAAACTTATCTGAAATATTTTATTTAAATAAAATATATAACTTTTTCTTTTAAATTATTTAATTCATATAAATATTTAGTTTATTTACAAGATTTTTTATTTATTTCCAAACATAACATATATTAAAGAACCAAAATTATTTTTAATTATCATCATGAGTTTTCTGCAAAAGACAGATCCCATACACAAACTAGACTTTTCATGACATATATTTGTATTTTTATATATATGCATGCTACTTATAATTCAGGTAGTATGCTGTTAAGAAAAGTCAAGAAATTTTTATGAATTTTAGATTCCAAGGTCAATAAAAAGTAGTCACAATTAGCACATTTCAATAGGAATCAATATGTTTCTGTTTGAAATCCATATATAAAATACACACAAATTAATTTTTATGGTTATCTAATATGAAACATCTCGATTCTTTTCGGTATTACATTAAACAATTCTATGAATAACGTTAATATGTTACTATAAGAAAAGGTTACATTCTGTTAGACAATTAAATAAATAATTTGCTGAGCATTGTTTTCAACTCTTCCGGTGGGGAAGTCATAAACATAGCACTTTAGTTTGAACTGAAGTGCAATGATTGTGTCCCCACCCCCCTCCAGTGTTGAAAGGAATGTCCAGCAAATTATTTAGTTGTCTAACAGAATGTTAGCTTTTTTTGTATTAGCGTATTAACATTATTCATAGAAATTACATATTTAAAGAAAAGAAGGAAAATTATAGTTACATTAAACAATCTTCATTGTATCTCTTAATATCTGATTGAAAAATTTATTAATTTCTAGAATGACTGAATTTTATTGGGAGATATGTTTAAAATCTGATTTTCTCCTATTTTTTCTCTCAAGAATTTTTTTTTTTTAATTGCATTAGAATTGGAATAATCCTATGATTCTTTTAAAATATATCAACAATTAATGAACTCTTAAAATGTTTAAAAGTATTAATATTATCAAAATCTTGAAAAATATAATCTAAAATTATTATTAATTTATTATTTATGACTTTTATTATACATTAATTATTGTGGTATAGTATTACAGTGATAAACTGTGTTTTTTCAACTTTTGGCTTGATGTTGGCATCTAGGTTTATTTTACAAGCTCATTTTAAAACTTCTTTTGTCGAATAGGTTAGCTATTATAAGTTTCATTTGCTTCTTATTTATAAATTTCGATATTCTTTTTGATTTGGTTCAGCATACCATTAAGGAAAGAAAGATATTTGTTTCTACTTCAGTTTCAGATTTCCCAGACACATTCAACTATTCTTTGCATCACAGAGATTGAGTGCTCACATCTGAATGAGTCACTGCAATAGTATGATAGGTATTCATACTGCTAGCTTTCATAGCATTTCTGCAATGGTTCCATTTTATTTATAAGATATTTTACTAATTTTAAGAGGCCACAAATTTCAATTTCTCTTTCACTCCCATACATTAACTCATTTTTACTTTATGGTACTAATGATCTATTCTAACTTTATTTACTGAAATAAATTATATATGTATGTAGCTGCAAATAATGTTAAAGAGGTCAAAATACAGTAAATAAATAACAAATATAAAAATATTTTAATAATAGAAGTAAAAAAAGTGCACCACAGAAATATGAGAATCAAACTATATATATATATTAAATATAGGAAGCGTACTAATAGCTCTAACAAGCTTTTATTGATAAGTGCTGAAGAGAAAACATTTAAAATCTTTTGCTAGAATTATTCTTATCCTCAGACGATCGTTTTTGAGCTTTTGGCTCAGACTCTAGATATAAATTACCAACTCAAAAGCCAGCACTTATCTAATATGTAACTATTAAGTAGAAAATCTGAAATTTTTAGACACATAATTGTCTTTAAATTCAGCTATCTAACTTAAATATCTATTGGTACACTCCCTATATTGCATATCTGTAATACAAGCTTAAAAAGAAAAGTCACACGATATATGACTTGCTTTATTGATGATTATGTATATATTATTTTATAAGAAGTTGATGTGATTTAAGTCTGTGTTGGGTTAGGATTTTAATTTTATTCCTTTATCATACGTATAGTCTACATAATTTACTATATACATATATAATCCAGTCCATATGTCCTTGTCACTGCAGCTGTTGTTACTGTGTGATTATTCATGTGGATCAGCAAGTATGGTGAGTTTATTGCGTTTTTTATCTCTGAGTTTAACAGCAAGAAATATCGTGGTATTTCTTCTCATTAGGTCTTAACTGAAACATCATTTGAATTTTTTTCCAAGACAGTATGGATGGGTGTATGAATAATCTTTTTAGTTATTCATAATAACAATAAAAATAAACTACGGTTTTTATTCCACGGAAGCTGTAAAGTCATAAGCCAAGGCAGCAGCAGCTAGTGACAAAATGCAGAGGAGTTAAGAATACCTTGATTGAACCATTCATCGACATCCTTATATTTAGCTACATAAAACTAGATCGTTTTCAAGTGAAGAACAATTATATGAAATAGATTATATTCCAGACATTAAGAATGTAGGTAATTTTTTTGAATCGACAAGAATAGCACAATTATCAGCATATTATAACTGCAGAATGCAAGAGGATGAAGTCCATTGGTTTTTAATTGGTTCTTATTAAAAACTCCATTATTATATTTCTTGATATCTGCTTTATGAAGACATCTATAAACTGTTTTTAAAATCATTGTCAAAAAAAAAATGGAAAAGATTGGAATTAATGTATATCCCTGTTTAATACCAATTTTACTTTCAAATGCTTGAAATTGAAGTACTGATATTATTGTTTTTAATGGGACACATCCAAGTTTTTATATATGTATATATAGAGAGAGATTTCAAAGTGTTAAGTGAAAAAATTAATAATTGCAAATCATTTGAGTTTGGAGACCTAATAAAAAGGGGAAAAAATTACATAAATATATATATATGGGTGCTTATAGGCATTAATAGAGAAATTTGTTAGTTCTATAAAAATTATATGGTTGTTTTCCAGTAGATTGGGAAGACTCATGCCACTGTGTCACATACATAGATTTAATAATTACAAAAAAATGTATCTCATCTTGATTATTCCATGTGGATTAAACCACACTAAATTTGTGGGTTCATGCACCCTAATTCAACTGTTACTCAATCTCACCAACTGGAAGGTCTATCCTCCTTCCTATTCCATAATCATGCTCTATGTAAACACGAATCATCTTGCAAGGCAAGCATAGAATTATACCTCAAAGATTTAATATCTATTGGATTTAAAAAGAAAAATTAAACAATTTTTCATCAAATTAAATTCTAAACCCTCTTACTGATGAGAGATTATGGCTTCTCTTGCCATACATTCCTACATTAACAAAAAATTTTAATAAAACATTTTCTCTAACTTATTGTCTCGCTTTTCATACCCCCCCCCCTTAATTTACTAATAGATTACTTAACAACTCCAAGGATAGGTCTGAACCTGAACTCACTCCTAGAACCATTTTATAAAATTAAATGCCTCAAACTGGATGCCAATCAATCTATTATGGTGAAATTCGAGCATCCTTATCTACGCAGCATCAATATCTATACAAAAGGGCCTCAGACAAACCAGAACCCAGCTTTATCTTCCTCAAAACTTTATAGTTAGCTAATAAGATAAAAGATGGCTGCTAGAGGGTTACATTAGACCGTAAGATCTAGATGCAGTGCTCTCAGATCCAAGGCTTCTCACTGATGAAAGCCACAAGTAAAAAACTAGTCTGGGGATATTAGATGAGTAGGCACTAGCTAGAGATTTTATGCACAAACTTTCCTGCATAATGGTGATCATGTAATGTTTAGTGGATTAATACCAATCTTGCCCAAAATGATTGTGGTGACTATGGTTATTAAAGAATGAAAGACACAAAAAGTATGAATGCTGAACTGAGTTCAGATCTATATGATTACACAAACTAATGAGCTTGAATTGAAAACATTATTGTGTTTTCATGTTTGCACTCAAAGCTTTATAGTTAGCTAATAATTAGGTAAAAGGTGGCTGCTGGAACGTTGTATTAGATACTAAGATCTAGATGCAGTCCTCTCAGACCCAAGACTCCTCACTGATGAAAGAACACAAGCTAGAAACTAGTCTAGGGATATTGGATGAGTAGGTACTAGAGAGAGTTTTATGCACAAATCTTCCTGCATCCATTAATTATTCTGGTTTGCATTGAGTGGTGCTGCTGTATGGAGAGTTTTGCCTCTGTGCATATATATATATATATAACATAGGAAGTTTTTTTTTTAATTTGTATTAGTATGCATATATAAATTAAGATTATAGTATGAACAAAATTTATAAAAAAAAGCAGTAATGTAGTTATTAATAATAGAGAGTGCACATTTGCATATATATGGTTACTATGTGTTAATTCAAAAATGAAAATAGTAATATAAACTTATTGTAGCATATTATATATATATTTTTAAATAAAATCTTGTAGATTTTAATCTTTTTGATGCAAGACAATAGTATCTAGTGAAAATATTTTAACGATTCCTATTTTTTATTAATAAATATTAATGCCTTACGAAAAAATTATCTTTGAATATACACCTGGGTCTCGTTTTATGCAGATTATTTTAATGCGATTCATGTTTCTTCTTAATATCTTTCATATTTCACTATATTTATTAGATATCAAGAAATTTAAATTATTAATAACTTATTTTGACTTGAAATCTTTTTTTTTTTTTTTCAAAAATATAACATGCCTGAAGCTATATTTAGAACTTAGCTTCTATGTAAATAACCTATTTATACTAATAAGTAAATAATAATAATAGATTTATACTTACATATAAAAATATCGCAATAAATATTCAAAAAATTTAAACTTTTAAAATGTATTTTGTTATATATATATATAAATAATCGTTTATATTTTTAAAATAAAAAAACAAGATTTTATAAACTGAAAATAATCTTTCTAATGATAATGTATAATCTTTTTGTTTTGATTGCATCTCATTTTTTTAATATAGAAACAGAAAACCATTAACATAGCACAAGACTGAAAATGGTGCTAGTTGTACATCACATCACGAATAAAAATAAAGTGGCTAACAGGTTTCTCTGGGCATAATTGCTGAGAGAATCTTTACTTCGTTTAAGGAGAAGCCACAATACATCACATCACATCGAATCTGATTTCTTACCAGTTTACAAATGAACGCTATCTGTAATGATTAAAATATGTATGAAAAATGTAAAATTAAATACTGTAGCAATAAAAAAAGTTTGTCTTGTATTAATTTTTTTCAAATATTTGAAATTTTTTATTAGTCATACTTTATTTGCTTATTTTTTTAATGCGAATTTTAAAGTAATTTTTCCTTCTTGCTTTGCTTTTATGCGAATTCTGAAAATAGTCTATTTTTGTGCAATTTTTTTTTAATGCGGGTTTTCTGTGGAACCTATCTATCACATAAAACGAGACCCAGGTGTAGTTATAACTTTAGCCATTTGAGGATTGCAAACAACAGTGGGACAAATATGCTCTTTTCTTTTTACTTCTAGTAAGTGATTCATTCTTTTTAAATCTACAGAGACTTCTGAATGATTTTGTGCTTTCACTATAAATTGATAACTATTATTTTATTACTTAATAAGGAAAATACAAATTTCCTTAAATTATGCTTAGAATATTTTATCAAGTAAAATACTATAATATAACAAACTTTTGAAAGAAAAAGTAAAGAAAAATGGCTGTGCTTTTAATGTATCATGTTAGAATTATTAGGAATACTGCAAGATATTTATAAAATTTATGAATTTTTGTGCTTTTATTTTTTATTTATATTTTTTTTGAATAGCATATTATTTGAAGTAGTAAAAAAAATCATATAGTATTATAATACTAGCCAAAAAACAAAATTTTATTAAAATAAAAAAATAACCATAGTTTCATCTATTAACAAATAGACCTTTTCAAGTGAAATTCAACAATATACATACAACATATATATATATGTATAGAAAACAAAATAGCCTTCTTATCATTCACTTCAAAAATCAGCTTCCTTTAACATCAAAGGATGTCTTGATGGCCTCAGAATCAAGAAAAATTTATCATCGGAGTTTCTTTTAGTCTTCTTTTTAATTCACTTTTTTCATAAAAGATAACCTCTGCATTTGTCAAATAATATTTTATGACCTGTTTTCAGTTCACAAATATACAAAACTGAATTATGATATCTATTTTTCAATTCTGTTCTTAAGAACTAACTCTTTCATTAAATCTTAATTTAGTTTTGATAGTTTAGATATTAAAAATATGTATCAATCAGTTAATAGGGTTAAAAGCATTAATGTGTTTCTTTCTGCTATAAAGAAACACGAATATTTTTTTGAAGATGAGATTAAGATTATTCGTGATTTGCTATTATTATTAGAGGGTTATGTATTTTATGTGTAATAGTGTGTTTTATAAGATTAAAAAGGGATCAGTTATTGGTTATGTTATTTCAGCTTTAATGTGCTTTGTCTCGATTGATTTTTTAGAGAGTAATGTTATTAATAATTTTTCTCTTTCTTTTATTTGTTAGGTATGTTGATGATTGTTTGCTTGTTATTCAGAAAGATAAATTGAAGGATATATTTTGATAGATTGAATGCTTTTGATTCTAATATTTAATTTACTATTGACGGGGTGCTTTTGAATTTATTAAGTTAAAATTTCTAAATTTAAGTGTTGATAAAATTAATAATGTTGCATTCATTTTATTAAACAAAAAAATTTAAGAAGTATGATAAGATCAGACAGTTTTCAAGCTTTTATTTATAAGAAAATTTCTTTCTTGAATTTTTGTTATAGGAATAGAAGGCTTAATAATTTTGAAAATAATAGTTATATTCAGAGGAGTCAACTTGCTTCTGATTATATTGATTTAGGTTATAATCATGAATTTATTAGAAATATTATATTTAATAAAAATATTTATAAGTCTGTTAATAATAAAGATTTAATTGTTAATGAGAATAAAGAATTTATTTCTTTACCATTTAAGTTATCAATTTATAAATTGATGTATAAGAATAGTTTTTTACTGGGTAGTATGAAAATGGCCTGGAAGAAAAGTTTTGGTTTAAATTCATTATTAAATACTTCAAAACAGTCAATTGATAGCATATCTGTCCCTGGTGTAGTTTATAAGATTCCTTGCAGTTGTCATAAAATTTATATAGGTCAAAATATAAATTAAGTCTTAATGAAAGAGTTAAAATTCATAAGAGTAGAATTAAAAATAGATATCATAACTCAACTTTGTATATTGATGAACTGAATACAAATCATAAAATATTATTTGATAATGCAGAAGTTATCTTTTATGAAAGAAGTGAATTATGAAAAAGAGTAAAAGAAATTTTGATGATAAATTTGCTTGAATCAAAGGCCACCAATCTCATAAATGTTAAAGGAACTTTTTTTATATATATGAATGATAAGAAGGCTATTTTGTTATGAATGTATCTTGTTGAATTTTACTTGAAAAGGTCTGTCATGGAATAATTTTAGTAAAATTTAATATTTTCGATTAGTATAGTAATATTCAATAATTTTCTGTTTTATTTATCATTACTAGGATAGCGGTATCATGGTATTTCATTTTTTTATTTGAAATAGTGTATATTGATACAGTTCATGTATATGTAAAACTATTTGATCTTTTAAGCAGATGTATATAATAATAAACATAAATAATAATACTAATAAAGAAATGTTTTAAATTACACCCAAGTTTTTTATGTTATGTGTTATATATATTAACTGATAATGTTTAAAATAAAAATAAATGGTAAAGTACTATATTTTTTTATATTTATATATAGTGGATTTTGATTATCCTAATTTTGAAGATGCTCTAGTACCTCAAGTTTCATTAGCAAAAACTGAAGAAACTTATCATAGTGATACACTGCTTAACGTACACGGTACTGATATTTCGTCTAAGAAGAGCATTCCACTTATTGATCGTTCCAGTAAGCCAAAGGAATTCATGGAAAACAATAAATCCGAACATGCTTTGGGACAACTATTAGGTGAACATTTAGTTATTGGAGATACTCCAATCAGACAAGGAAATGTTAAAGAGAGTCGGTCTCATGTGCAGAGAGAAATTGCAGAAAATTTAGCCAAAGAAGATCACCTAGCTCAAGTATGTATATTTTTTTGCATGTTTTGTGCTTAGACATGCATCAGTGAATGAGTAAAATGTATTTCTTTGCAGACAAAGTGATTGTGAATTATAAAAAAGAAATCACAATTGATAAGATTGTTATTATTATAACCAAAATAGCATCATGACTAAATTAGAGAACAATGTCCCTTTCTCATATAACATTAAATTAAAGTTGATTAATTGTATGGAAAGGGTATAGAGATGTCTAATGCATTTTAAATGTTATTTAAGGGATTATGTGTTTCGTTGATTTGATTTTTTTCTTTTTATCAAAAAATCAAAAGTACGTAGAGTTAGCTTGTGATAAATTTCTAAATTATACTATTGATAATGTAATGTCAAATTTACATATTTTTACTTAAAAATGATCTTGTTTTCAAAACCTTAAGCTCACGAGAATTTTTCATGACATAAGTTTGAATATTATTAAAATAGTAAAAGTTGGAAACTGGGGAAAACTATTTTTGGTGCTCTTTTAGTACACGATCTCTGCCATTTTGAATTTCAAAAACGACCAAAAACATCATCTGACACATAAAATAGATATGAGATCACATAATAAAAAAAAAAAAAACCACGTGACCCGAGTTCTAAATTTTTCATATTTTGGCCTTTTTTTCAAGTTAGTCACGTGACCTAAATTTGTTACGTTTTGGCTTTTTTTTTTTTTATTATGCGATCTCATATCTATTTTGACCATTTTCGCGCATTTTTTAACACTTAGATGTGTCAGACGACGTTTTTGGTTGTTTTTGAAATTCACAGTGGCGGAAATTGCGAGATCGCATAATAAAAAAAAAAGCCACATGACCCGAGTTCTAAATTTTTCATGTTTTGGCCTTTTTTTCAAGTTAGTTACGTGCCCCTAAATTTTTTACATTTTGGCTTTTTTTTTTTTTATTATGCGATTTCATATCTATTTTATCCATTTTCGTGGACTTTTTTATCACTTAGATGTGTCAGACGACGTTTTTGGTTGTTTTTGAAATTCAAAATGGCAGAGATCATGTACTAAAAGAGCACCAATTATTGTCCTAAATAAATTGGATCATTTGCTTAAACTATATCTGTGCACATGTTCTCCATCACTTGTTTCATTTAGACAATAACTCTGTAAGTTAAAGCTAGCAATGATATCATTCTTATCAGTTTTTAGCAGTCATTTGACTTCTAGTCCAACAAACAGGAATTTCAATCTATGAAATTGGATTTTATTACATCATCTGGCTCATGACGCTGTTGAATCCGGCCTGCCCCGTAAATGCCTAAATATAGAAAATCCATACCTGACTACACTCGCTGTAAATCGCAATCTCTAGGCCTAACACTCACATGTTCATATAACATTAACTTTATCCTAATCCCATGAGAAATATAAAATTCTAATTATAAAAATTAAAAATTTTATCATAACATACATAAATTTAATTATAACTTCTAAAATACCAATTTTATATTGCAAAATATAAAAATTTGTGAAGAATCACATTGCAAATAACATTAATTTTGGTTTTTAAAAAATACTTCTATGCAGCTTCAGAGTATTATTTCCTAATTATTATTGTAGCATCAATCAAACAAAGTTCTTTTGGGTTTAACTTCTTATTGAAAAAAATAATGTAGGTGCATGATATTTTATAAGTAAGTTTATGTTTTTTCTAATTATTACAATTTTTAATTTAATATAATTTATAGCCTATAAAATGAACCAATTAAAAAAAAAAAAAAAATTGATGCCGAATGCCGCATTTTCAATGATAATTGGGTATTCAGATATTTATTTGTAAATATAGATGATAAAACTGTTTGTTTGCTTTGTAACAAAACTATTTTTGCTTTTAAAGAATATAATTTAAAAAAGTAATTTTCAACAAAACATTTCATAAAATATAAACTATCTATAATCGATTCCCATTTAAGTCATTATTGCATTTATTTATTTTTTAAAAATACATTGATAATTTGGTAATTCAAGTAATATAACATTTTTTAGAGTCTGATTTTTTTTTTTTTTTGTTAAATCTTTCAATCTATTTCGGCCTACATTATGATACAAAAATTTTATTTGGTCCGCTGACGAAAAAACTTGCCCACCCCTGATCTAGACTTATGTTTCGAAAATTCTGAATAGTATTAAAATTTTCAACTCCAGTCATTTACTTTTCCAGATTTAAAGATTAGTAATCCATTCTAGAACATTTAGTTTGTATATTTTGACCATCTCATTTATGTGCTACATGTGGATTTTTGGTGAAAGAATGTATAGAAATGAGTATATATATCTTTTCCCCATCTTTCATTTAGATTTGACTAGCCTCAGCGCTTTACACATCTTGTGAAAATATAAATTTTGTGTAATACCCAAGTTTCTAATCACTTTCAATAATTGCACAAAACTTTATATCTACTGTGACCTGACTATAATTTTGTGTGGAATTTGTAAATTTTTTATGCGATATACATAATAGTAACGAAACACATAACTTAGATATAAATTGTATTTCCAAAACCTTTGTCAAGATATGCCTAAAATAAGTATTATTTGCTATAGATGTTTTAGATTTACCGAAGGTGTTCTTCTGTTTTGTGTTTAAGAGTGCCTTCGCAATTTGTCACCAAAGAAAAATTAGAGCAATTCTATTCTTGCAAAGATTATCTGTGAAGATGTAAGCATGAATAGGATAACATTCATCTATGGGAAATCATATTGTCAAGATATTAAATTTCTACAATTCCACATCTGTCCTTATTATATGTTATTATATTCTAACCTTGAATAACAGATGACTGTTATGGCTTGACTGGAAAAATATATCTACAAGAATTAGATAATGAAAACTTTTTGTTTTTGTCTTGGATAATATTAATGGACAAGAGGAATTCAACTCATATCTTAATTTTTTTATATTTAAATTTGTTGATGAATTATAACGTTTTATTTTCTGTTATTTATTTTCAGCTTAATTAATCATCGTAATAAGTAGACTAAAACATATCTGTTTGAAATATGTTATTTGACATTGTTGGTTATATGCTGATATTAATTTATATCAATTAATATATTGCAGAGGTATATTTTATATTGTGATGAGATGTACTGTGACTTCTCCTTATATAGAGTCAGGAATCTCTCAGCAACTATGCCCAGAGTTCTAAATTTTACTATATTCTTCTTTATCCTGCTCCATATCATTTCCACAACATAATCTTTGTCAACTCCATGGCTTTTATATCCAAATCTCTCTTATCTTTTCCCAAACCCAGCATAAAAACCAATAACCCACTTTCTGTATAATCACTTTGTAAACTTAAGAGCATGCTAACGTTCTAAACAAGCCTTTTTTTTTTTTATGATAAATGCTACTACAAGAGAAGGCATTCAAATCATCTTTATCTTAGATTGTCCCCATCCCCAGACCGGTTTCGACCTATGGGTCTCTTCAGTGAGGAGTTGGGACATTAGATTCAAAAAACCAACTCAAGCTAAGCATTTATCTAAAAGGTAATTCTCAAGAAGAAGATCTAAACCTTTAGACATCTGCATGTCTTTAAAGTCAGTTCTCCAACTGAAAAAATTATATGGGCCTGAACTTAATTCAGATACTCCATATATTAATAGGCTTAGCCATTTAATTTAGCCAAAGCCCCAACAGCAAAATAATAATAGTAATAATAAAAAGTCAGATGTCACATGACTTATATATAGCTTGCATTTACCAATATGTAAACTTAAGAGCATGCTAACGCTCTAAACAAGCTTTTTTTTTTTTTTTAGATAAATGCTTAGCTTGAGTTGGTTTTTTGAATCTAATGTCCCAACTCCTCACTGAAGAGACCCATAGGTCGAAACCGGTCTGGGGATGGGGACAATCTAAGATAAAGATGATTTGAATGCCTTCTCTTGTAGTAGCATTTATCATAATAAAAAAAAAAGCTTGTTTAGAGCATTAGCACGCGCTTAAGTTTACATATTGGTAAATGCAAGCTATATATGTCATGTGACATCTGACTTTTTATTATTACTATTATTATTTTGCTGTTGGGGCTTTGGCTAAATTAAATGGCTAAGCCTATTAATATATGGAGTATCTGAATTAAGTTCAGGCCCATATAATTTTTTCAGTTGGAGAGCTGACTTTAAAGACATGCAGATGTCTAAACGTTTAGATCTTCTTCTTGAGAATTACCTTTTAGATAAATGCTTAGCTTGAGTTGGTTTTTTGAATCTAATGTCTCAACTCCTCACTGAAGAGACCCATAGGTCAAAACTGGCCTGGGGATGGGGACAATCTAAGATTAAGAAAAAAAAAGCTTGTTTAGAGTGTTAGCATGCTCTTAAGTTTACATATTGGTAAATGCAAGCTATATATAAGTCATGTGACATCTGACTTTTTATTATTACTATAATCACTTTGTTTATATTTATTCTTCCACAACTTCATTATTTTACCTTTTCTGCTTTCAGGAATTTACATTCAATTAGCAGATGCCTAATATTTTTTATACCTCCTTCCACAACTTGCAGACTAAGTCACCCACATTTTTCCATTTATGTGTATATTCCTTTGTTGCTAAAAATCCCGTTCAAGCCTTAAACAGTAAATTACTTTCCTTGCTATTATCATAAATTAACTTGCATTCAATATTCCATTTACTTCTAAATATATTTAGACTCTTTTTACTCTCCATATTAGCTCTCCATTTCTCCAATTCCCTATTCTTTATTAATGCATCTATTTTTAAATCCCATTCCTTACCACTATAACACTCAACAATTCTCCCAACACAATCATTCCACCTTTTGTATAAGTATACTGACAAAGTCTTTATTCAAATCCTCTGCTTTTCACATTACATTTCTCATCCATCTTGTTACCTGCCCTTTATTTATAACGTAATTAAATACTACTTTGGCTATTCTTTTATCATCCATAAACTGCAATCTACCGAACATTTTCATTTTGCTTTTTGCATGTCTCACATAAAAACTTGACCATCCCATTTCTCCTTGAATTGCCTCTTTTATTGTCCACACATCTGCATCTAATGCATATCTTCTTACTTCTCTTTATACTTTTTTTAAGTAATCTAATACCCCTTTACTAACATAATGCATCATTAACATATGTTAAGCCTGCTACTGCCACGCCCTTGCATACAATTCTAGCTACATCATACTTATTATATGAAAACACTGTTAATTTCTTTATCAATCCCTTTCTTTTCTTTGCTTCATTTATCAATTTTTTCTCCCATTTATCCAAGCAATTTCTCTGATTATTTAAAACAATTCCCAAATAATTATATCTATTCATCACACTTAATTTTATATCCCCAATAAAAATTCTTTGTTTTCTCTTTCCCCGGTATTAATCATTATTACTTTTGATTTTTCTTCACTAAATTTAATCCCCATCTCTTCACTCACGCTTGCGCATGTTATCAGCATAACTTCCATATCTTCTCTTCTTTCTACACACAAAAAGACATCATCCGCAAATAAAAGACCCGATAATGTATATACTCCCTTGCCACCTATTAATGGTATCTCTTCCTAGTCTTTCTGTTTCTCTCCATTTCTTTCAAATACAACGTAAACAAAATAGGTGACATAGGGTATCATTGCCTTAGTCACACCCATTTTTAACTTTAACTGATTTTATATTCCCTAATTGATATGTATAGTATCACATGATCACATTTCCTATACTAGCACATTATGATAAACAGAGCAAAACTCTCCATACAGTATTGCCACCTGTGCTAAACAGAGTAATCAATGGATGCCAGAAGGCTTGTGCATAAAATCTCTATCTAATGCCTACTCATCCAATATCCCCAGACTAGTTTCTGGCTTGTGGCCTTCATCAGTGAGGAGCTTTGGTTCTGAGAGCACTGCATCTAGATCTTAGGATCTAATGCAACCCTCTAGCAACCACCTTTTATCTCTACTTAACTACAAAACTATGAGAATGAAATTGAAAACACAAAAAAATATTTTCAATCTAAGCTCAATAGCTTATATAGTCATATGGGTCTGAACTCAGTTCAGCACCCATACATTTTGGTGTCTTTGGCTCTTTTACAACCATAGCCACCACTATCCTATTAGGCAGGATTGGTGTTAAACCATTAAGCATCACATGATCACATTTCCTATACTAGCACATTAATTGTTGATAAACAGAGCAAAACTCTCCATACAGTATTGCCACCTGTGCTAAACAGAGTAATCAATGGATGCCAGAAGGCTTGTGCATAAAATCCCTATCTAATGCCTACTCATCCAATATCCTCAGACTAGTTTCTGGCTTGTGGCCTTCGTCAGTGAGGAGCTTTGGATCTGAGAGCACTGCATATCCAAAGCTCCTCACTGACGAAGGCCACAAGCCAGAAACTAGTCTGAGGATATTGGATGAGTAGGCATTAGATAGGGATTTTATGCACAAGCCTTCTAGCATCCATTGATTACTCTGTTTAGCACAGGTGGCAATACTGTATGGAGAGTTTTGCTCTGATATGTATAGTAATTATTTTCATATAATTTATTAATAATATCCACTAAAGCTTCATCCATTTCAAAATTTACCCATACTCTATTTCTATTTAGTCTATCATATGCCTTTTCTGTATCTATAAAAACCATGTATAACTGTCTACCTGTATTCCTACTCATATCCATAAGTTATGTAATTACAAATAAACTATCTCCTATATGCTTATCTGATCAAAAAAATTCTTGCATTTCTCCCACTATATTATTTTCTTCCGTCCATTTTGCAATCCTTCCAGCCACCATATACAAGAAAACTTTATACAGCACTGATGTTACCACTATTGGTCTATAATTGTTTAACTATCTATGATCATTACCCTTTCCTTTAAATTGTAGCCTTACTCTTGTATTACTCCAACTACCCAGAAAATCTCTCTTATGTGCCATCTTATTAAAATATGATAATAGTTTTAATTTTGCCCTATACCCTAAATTCATTACCATCTCTGCTGTCCATCCATCCAAACCTCTTGCCTTTCCACTTTTCAATTTCTTATTTGCCTTATTCAGTTCATTTTTTGTAAACCTAATATTCCCATTATTATATGCTTACATGTTTGCTGTCACTCTGTCCTTCACATCTAACACCTTTCCTATATCCATTACAAATCTTATTTAAGATTATCTCTAATTATTCTCTAGAGTTACACTCTATTCCCTCATCATCTAGTAATACTATTTCTCTCTCCCCTATATTCTTTTTTTTAATGTATTTCCAAAATTTTTTTACTCCCATCTCTTCCACTTTTAGTAATATTCTCCAACAATTTAGTATTCAATTTCATTCTCTCTCTATAATTATCTATTTTAGCCAACTTCTTTTTTTCTAAGTACTTTTCCCATTTAGCATTAACATCTTTTTCACTTTCGTTGTTCTTAATAGCGCAATTATATTCTCTGTATGCTTTTTTCCTTTCTTTTGCACTTTTATTAACTCTCACTTTCCTATTACTTTTATTCTTCTGAATATTCTACCTAAAACCCTATTTGCCACTTTTTTCTATTTCATCATACCAATCCTTATACTCATCCAAAGCCAATTCTTCAATGGTTTCTTCAACATTTATTTTATACTTTTCTAACTTATTCTTATCATTTCACTCTCCATCCACATCTTTCACTATACTTTCTACTTTTATTACTAACCATTTCTATTTTAAAGAAGTTATGATCACTATTACATACTCTGTCTTCATTATCAAACACCTTCATTTTCCATACTTTATTCATTCCCTCTTTCTCTACTAATGCATAATCTATTGTGTGGAATTATTTCTAGACCATGTGTATTGTCCCTCATAAATATTTGATAAATTTCCAATCCTCAAATTCACTCTCTGACAAAAATTCTTCAAAAGCTGTCCATTCTTATTACCTACATCATCAATTTCTTCAATATGACCATTCATATACCCTATAACCATTATTCTCTTTTCCTTTTCTTTGAAACTCTGTATATCCTTAACTAGGCATTCATATATGCTATTGTTCCACTCTATTATAGTTTGACTATCTCCAGTGGCTATTTACACTATAGCCACCACCCATTTTTGTCTTCCTAACCTTATCTCAAACCACAAATATTCTTGACATTTAACAGTATTTAAATAACTCCTATGCCACCACGGGTTTTTTCTTTTCTATTTATACCCTGCCATACCAAGTCTTCTAGTATAGGTTCTTCTTCTTCTCTTAGATGTGTTTCCACTACCGTTAATATCTCAAGCTTTTTTATTTTTAACTGCTTTGTTTCCAGCCACTTTCCTGGTCTCCTACCATGTTGCATATTCAAATATCCAATTTTAACAATTTCTTGTTTCCTAACTACTCTTTTATAAATTCTATAGACTCTTTCTTCTTCATTGCATTTATAAATAACTTGCTTGCCATTAATTTTACAGACCCATTTCCTCTCCACATCTATGTTTATATCTAAATCAGCTATCCTTCGATTATTTTTTATATCCTGTCCATGCTTCTTTTTTCTGATAACACTCCCACTTAACCCCCATCCCCATATTTTCCCGAACTATATTCTTTATAAATCAAACTCCCTAAAACTTCACTTCTTTGTTTTTCTAAATGCATTCCATCTTTACTATATAACCCCCTCTTTCCAATAAAGAAGTCCCACTCATCTACAAACATGACATCATTTCTCTCACACAATTTTTTCAATCTCTCATTTATAGAACATACCCTGTCTAACATATACCTCATGAAGTCTTTGTAATAATCCAATTATTCCTATTCTTTCTTTAATCTTACTCAAATTCCTAATCAATTTTATATACCCATCCATTACTATCTCTGATGGCTCTGACAAATTATTAATCCCTATCATAATATATACGTCTCTACTCCCTTGCTTTTTTACTTTATCTGTAACATCCCTTGTTCTAGTGCCAGTCTGTCATACTCTTACATACCTGATTCTATTTTCCCTTGCAATTATATCTCCACATTTTCTAATTAGTGAATCTCCTATCAATATTGTCTTATAGTCTACTTTCTCTGCTTCATCCATAACATTCTCTATCACCTTCTGGACTTCCTTACCTACTTCTTCCTTATTATTACTACTCAATAATTTTTTCATCTGCTCACACTGCGTTTCTAATGATTTTAATTTTTCTTTTACATCCTTTACCTCTTCCTCTATCTTATTTATTCTTTGGCTAACCATCTCCATTTCACTATTAATTTTTTCACCCATATTTCCTGTCACTCCATTAAAACCATATTCTATCCTATCTTCCTCAATTATATTTTGCTCCATTTCTCCTGACTTTCTCTTTAAACTATCTACACTTAGAAACCACTTTTTCACCTTTTTTATCACATTTACACAATGTCTACATAACCATAAACTTGTTACGTCCTTCCTAGTCTTATTTAAACATTTCAAGTGATAAACATCATTACATACAGTACACTATCACAGCATGCCTAATTTCTTTCTGACCATTATATATGCATTGTGAAATACAAATGCAATCTATATTCCTTATTTTCCAAGTCACCTACTCTATATTTGACTTTATACTTCCTCTCTTACTCTTCAAACCCCTTTGCATAGAAGGATAAAAAACTTTACTTTCTTTCAATAATCATCAATTGATAACCGCATATTTTCTGACCATATACCTCCAAAATGTTATCTTTTTTTTTCCAAATAAATCACTCCCTTTCTTAAATTAAAAAAAAAAAATTTTTAGTAGCAAAGTTACTAAAAAAACAAAACAAGTAATCTTACATACAACTTAGGTTATAAAATACCCTTACATTAACACACATTCAACAAAATAATTATTATTTTTTTTACTTCTACATTTAAAATGGCGAACAAAACACTTTCTAAATGTTAACAATTCCCTATGTTTCCAAATTCAATTATATCTCTGTCTCTTGATCACAATTTACTCTCCACTTTCATAGCAAACAACCTTTGTATCGATGATCTCAGATGATTAATCGCATAAAAAAAAGTAAATAAACTTCAACTTAGCTTTCAGCATAGAAGAAAAACATCAGATATGTCTTTATATATAATATAATGACCTTTTATTTAGGTACTTGCAATTTCAGATCACTTTCAAGTGAAAGAAGATTGCAGGAATTGGAAGAAGAACTGTTACATATTAAATGGGACTTTATGAAGTTAGAAGAAAAAATGAAGAAACAATTGATTTAAAAAGAGGACACGTACTGTACTACAAAGGAACATATATTGGAAGTACAAGGGGAATAGGATTTATTATAAATAAAAAGTGGAAACATTGTGGGGATTGATTATGTATCGGACAAAGTGGCAAAGTTAGTTTTTCAACTTAATAGCAGATACCAAATCCAGATAATTCGGATTTATGCCCAATAAGTTCTCTTTGTGATGAAGAAATAGAGGGTTTTTATATGAATGTGTAAAAAGCTTTTGATCAGATCAAACAATATTTTAAAATTATCATGGGAGCATTTAATGCTAGAATTGGTAAATAGTTAAAAAAAAAAGTGTTGTAGGCAAATTTAATTTTGGTGATAGAAATAAGAGAAGACTTGGACTTGTGGAGTTTTTAAAAAAAGTGAAACATTATATTGAATTCATTTTTTTTACAAAAATATTAAACACAGATGGACATGGAAACATCGAAATGAAGGCACAGCAGAATTGGATTATATTTTGACTAACAAAATATGTATTTCAAGATCATAATGTTTTTAATAAATTCAGTACAGGGAGTGATCATTGATTATGTGATCATTGATTAGTGAGATGTAAGATACATGTTAATGTAAGACTAGAGACAATAATTATTAAGAAAAACAATATTTACAGTTGATATTCCTAATCTTCAGAAACATTCTAATGAATTTAAATTAGAACTTACAAATAGGTTTCAAGTGTTAGGAGATTTTGAACATGATTCAAATTTGAATGAATTCAATAAGGAGATAACTGATACATTTTTAAAACCAACAACAAAGATAGCTGGTATAAAAAAGCAGCAATTAACCAATAATGAGACAAGATAATTTATGAAGAAAAGAAGAAATATGAAAATGATGGATTAAGAAGAATTGAATATCTCGTATTTTGAAAGTGGTGCAAAAAAGAGTTGATAATGATATAAGAAAGTATAATTGTGAATTAACAAGGAAAGCTATAGAAGAGAAAAAAAGTCCCAAATAGCGTCTTGGTATTGGTAGGAAATTTATTTGTGCAATAAGAAAAAAAGATGGAACTATTACTAAAAAGAAAGATGATATCATGAAATGTGTAGAAGAATTCTATCCAGAATTATATAGCAATAAAAAACAAGGAAAAGTATCTCCCACAACTACTATATCTTCTGATTTGCCCAGTATTTTAAATGAAAAAGTGAGACATTCAATTAAAGTTATGAAGCAGTGAAAAGCTCCAGAAAATGACGGAATTATAATCGATATCTTAAAAGAAGCAGGTGCAGAAATAGAAAAAATTTTGGCAAAGTTATATACTAAATATCTAAAGAAGATATTAGAAATTACAGACCTATCAGTCTTTTCTCAGTTCTATACAAAATTTTTAGCAAAATAATCGTAACTTATCTACAATGAATTTTTGATTTTGAAAGTGGTTTTAATACATTGGATCACATACAAGTATTGAGGGTTGTTATTATGCTTTGGATTTGTAGATTATAAAAAGACATTTGATTCTATAAGCATTTCTTCAATGATTAAAGCATTGGATCATCAAGGTATAGACCTAAGGTATTATCATATTCTGAAGAATTTTGCAACAACAACAATTAGATTACTTAATGATACTAGGAAGGTTAACATTGAGAAGGGTGTATGACAGAATGACTCCATATTTCCAAAACTTTTTACAGCAATTTTGCAAGAAGTATTTTGTGGATTAGGCAAGGGAATAAAAGTAAATGGAGATTATTTAAGTCATCTAGATTTTTCAGATTAGTTGTTTTTGCAAATAATGTTTTAGAGCTTCAAGAAATGTTGCAAGAGTTATCATGAAGTAAGAAAGTAGAATTAAAAGTAAATGTTAAAAAGACTAAAGTAATGTTCAGTGCATTTTTTCAAAAGATGGAAATGAAGATTGATTATGATGAGTTACAAGAAGTTAACAACTACAAATACCATGGTTAAATTATTACTACAGATTAAAACATAATGGATGAAATTAAACTTGGTTGGAGTGCTTTTGATAGAAATAACTTAATATTAAAAGAAAATATACCTATGTGTTTGAAAAGGGAGGTGTTGAATAAATGTGTTTTACCACTTCTTACTTATGGATCTGACTTGGACATTTAACAAATGAGCAATACAGAGACTTGAGACTACTCAATGAAGTATAGAGAAATGTATGTTAGGAATATCAAGAGAGATCGAAAACAAAATATATACATGGATGAGAGATTAAACAGGTGTTATTGATATCATTGAAAGAATTAAGAGACTGAAGTGAAATTGGGCTGGACATAATGCTAGGCGAGATGATAATAGATCGACAGTTGAAATCTTAAACTGGATTCCAAGAGGTTGTAAAAGATTTAGAAAAAGATCATATGTGAGATTAGTGGATAAAATAACGAAGTATACTGTTGAGTGATGTGGAGAAGAGAGGCTAGAGATCAGAGAAGTTGGTTTGAACTTGAGGAGACGTTCATCCCTGCAGTGGATTGATAATGATTGAAAATGATGATGTAATTCAAAATTCTGAAATGTAAATTATAACGCTATATTGTTCAAAAATTTTAATTGATTCTAATATTGTATTTACTCCTATTAGTTGTTTGTTTTTTTTATGCCTAATTTTATTTTTTAAAAAAGCAGTTTGATATTTAAACCAGTATTTATTGAATTATTTAAAGATCAAATTTATTTTATGCGTGAAATATGGAAAAGGGATTTATAAATAAAATTGTCTACAATTTAGAGTTTCAACAAGCAGCTTTTTAAAATACAAATCTCTTGGATATTATTAATTCAGGATAATTAAATATTTCTACAAAAAGTTAATTAAGAGAAATGATTCGAGGAATAGTCAAAGAACTTTTATTTACCTACAAGCGACTATGAGCAAGACTATCTTCCTCTTCCCGAATGATATCTTATTATGTAATAGAAAATAATATCCAAGAAGCTAACTTAATTCCTTAGTCTAGACTGCAATCTATTAAACATGACAATTTTTTTATTCAAGCATAGACATAATACAAAAGATACTTCGAAAGATGTCTTCTTCATTTTCAGTAATTACTTCATTTACTTAGAATAATTGTAATCATTCATAGCAGACTCACTGAAACTGAATCTAAACGATTTTTGACAAACTAATTACATTAGTGTATCACTTATTGCTTGAAACTTTACCATGCTGATAGAGACAATTGGCCTGAATAGTAAAGTAATTATGTTTTCTAGCCCCCCTTAGTTAGTTGAATTGAAGACCTTGCCCCTAGTCAAGGAATTTTCTTAAAAAATGGGGGGAAAAAATTCAGGGCATTAAAGAAATATTGATTGGAATAACAGTTTTTTTGACATTAAAGAAATTACAGATTCTACTAAGACTATTTTCCAGGAAAATAATGAATAATAAATTATTCAAAATAATACAACCAATGAAAGAAGTTTTTATATCTGGTCAAAAACAGTTCACCAGTATAATATATTCAAATGTTACATTTGATTTTTTATCATATAGATAATCACTTATGTAGACATTGACATTTGGGCATATAAATGACAAAGTACAGTAGTTCTATTCAAGTTTTTTTTTTTTTTTTAGAATAAATCAAAGAGTGTTTAGCTGTTAAGTCTTTCACTACTAGTTTACTCTGGTGGTTGACTTAAGTTTTGAAAGTTTTATAAGTTGTATTATTTATACTTAATCCATACAACACTTGAGATCTGATTGGATATTGCAGCTATTGGTGCTGATGATGAATTTTTTTCTCTGATAACAATCACTTCCACTATAGAGATCCTTTATGATAGTTACTTTTATGAATTATTTAAATTGTACTATGATTGCTATAACTAAATCCCAGAACTTATTTGAAACCTTTGTACAAAAAATAATCTTATCAGGTAACTATTCAATCTAATGATAGATTGGTGTAGTCTTTTTATAAGAATGTCACAATATCTTCAATTCAAGTCTTGTATTCATAAAACGATCGCACAATCAACGTATTCCAAGTGATTTTGCCTTCATTCTTATTTTCTTATAGGTAATAAGATTTTATTTGATTATATGTTTATTTCTTCAAAGTTTTAAAGTTCTTTGTAATCCTTTTAGGATTTGAGGTTGTTTTTGGAATTATGCATTATTACTATTTCTGACATAAAGATATCTTATGGATGATGTTGATATCAAAAAAAAGTGTTGATTAGGAAAATATTATTCCTAAAAGCTGAATTTAAGATCTTTTTACTATTTTCATTTTTTTTATTTACCACTATCGTGGTGATCTAAATATTTTTTTGATTGATTGTCAAGTCCAATGATGCATTAAAATCTCCATGCCTCTTGAAATGGAATTAAATGCTTGCTATGATGTATCATAGAACTTATCTTTGTCTTCTAACAGTGTTGATGGTAATGAATAACTTGTCTAAATGATGAAGTCTGTTATGGATAGCAAACTTTATATCAACTCTGTGGTCTAAATCTTCTTTAATCTTTTGAAAAATAACAATATTCACACCAGCCTCTTCAATTTGTATCTTTAATAACTATTTTTCCTGATTTTTTTCAGTGACATTTTTTTTTCAAAATTAGAGTATATGATCTTTATGCTTCACATAAATCTTAATGAAATGATTTATTGTTATTATTTTTACATCTGATTTTTGATTTTTAATCAAGAACGATGGCAATGGAATGCATTATTGCATAATTTTATTATGTTCAGTCATTTGAGATGATGTTGTTTTAAGGCTTTTGATTTTTTCTCATTGATTAAGACAAAATACAGATACAAAGATCACAAAGAATATTATTCTTTCCTCTATACTCAATCAAATCAAGAGCAGTATGAGAGAGATCTTTCATATTTCAGCTTTATATCAGAGTTCTAATTAATACTCTGAACCAGAAAATCACATGATTATTTTTAAGATGATTATTCTAACAAGAAATTAATAATATTTCCCAAGTTCTCTAATAAGTGGCCAGACCTGCAGTAATGTATGGTCAGTATTCTTTTGCTTGGTAATAGCATCCAAATAATATTAGACTGCTTTTCACACTTAATTTTTACAATGTATAAAATTTTATTAATTAATGCCTGTTGTTTTATCTTCTTCAGAGACCTAAATTGAAAATTTACATTATGTATTATTATCAAAATATTATCCAATTTTATATTCCATATTGTAACGATCCGGAGAATAGCACTTAACGTAATCTGCACTACAGGGCGCCATCTAGGTATTTGAACCTATAAAAATTTATAAAGTAGGCAGATACGTAAGTAAAAAAAAAAAAAAAATTTTTTTTCTTCTTTTTTTAAATTTTGATTCCGGTCGTTAGCCCAAGTCACTAGCTCAGGGAGTAGCAGAGATTTAATAATATAATATAAGAGTATATATGAAAAAAAGAATAAAATAAGCCACTGCCAGTAATTAACATACAAACATTTATTTATGCACATATATATAAGATTTAAAATTATTTTAGTATTAGTTTTACATTTTAACATTTAACATTATTTTTTTAACTTTACTTTAGATTTTTAATTTACATTTTAATTTCTATTATATTATAAGTTTACATTTTAATTAAGTTCGCACAGATGGGATTATAAAAGCTTGTTTTAATATGTTGCATATAGATCGGTTACATAGATTACACGGTTAAAAACATTTCAAAGTAAACATAAACGATCAAAATATAAAATCATTGATACTGACAATTGCAGAGGGAAATTTATAAGTAACCCAATAGTATTCACCATAAGATACTTGCATTGTCACCAATGACTTAAAAGACATCCGAATAAATACATTTTAGATACTCACCGTAAGGTATCATTATTTATCGAATGTCTATATATTTTGATCAAATATGAAAACCCAAAACAGACTTAACCGATAACCAATCCATGCAAGCGTCTATAAACAACTTAAATTTAATGCATTTTTATTTAGGGTCGAGTATGAATAGACTACATAGATTTGCATTTGAAAATAAAATATTCTATCCCTATTTAACCTTAGGCTAAAATTCGCAGTCAAACTGGTATCAATTCATCTGATACATCGATGTATTCAATGTAATACGGAATACGGCAGCACCAAAAAGATTAAGAGAAGACATTGACTCTCATCAGATAGGAATATTACATCTATCTAACGAGAAGAACAATAATAAAAAAAACTCCATAGAAAGGAACTGCGTTCTCCGTCTTATAATTCCTTTCATAGGCAAACGGGTGAGTGCGGCGTATATATAAACGATTCTGCCAGTAGCGAATCTCCGACTACATCTACTAACTACATCAATATATCCAATCCATTGACCCAATCTAACAACGAAACAAATAACCTAAGATTACCCTCCCCTAATATAACTTTACAAATCTATACAGCCATTCACGCCCGACTTAAGTTTAACATTTATATAATTTAACTTAACGGAAAACAGAAATCATAATAAAACTTAAAGAACAAAATTAAATAAATGGAGATGATTTTAAATAAATAAATAAAAAATACATCAAATAACATTATTAATAAATTAAGTTGGTCAGATAGGATAATATTGCAATCATTTAAATATGGAAAATTTTAATTTAATGTTCATTATTTATAAAGTTCTTACGGTTTAAAACAGTTCATCTTTATCCGTTGCTTGCCATGAACATGAATTCCCACGCCGTCCTCAAAAGATTGGTATCCATTTAGCCGTTGTTTATTTATTTATTCGGAGGTTTTTTAGTTTAGTTGGTCCTCAATGTAGAAAACGATAGTTCATTTCTCTTTCTTTCTTTGGCAAAACTGAAGGGATTGAATCGTGCGTCTCTCCAATCTCTTCTCCCGCACCTCCGCACTAACACCTATCTGTCACATCGTAATAATCATAATCACTCCCTAATAATTTCCAAACTTGTCCTTTTATATTACTTTGAAAGATTGACTTAACATTACGTCATCGATGTGATGATCCTTTTCGTTGAGGTCCGATTTCCCAATGGATTTATTTCATTTGCTAAAAGTTTCTATTGTTTTCCTATCTGACCGATGTTTTTATATTTAAATGCCCAAGGCTGGTTTACATTTGACTAATTAAATTTATCATTTCCATTTCTGATTAATTAACCTGTTTTCCAAATCAAAGATATATTTAAAGATAAATTTAAAGATATAATTTTATCTCCAAATCTTTTTAAAATTTAGTTTTAAAATACTTTTTCTTTAATAAAGTTTTATTTTAATAATTTTTCATTATCTGTGCGATTTAGTATATACGAGTTTAAGATGATATTTAATTTCAATTTTTAATTCTTAAAGAAAATTTTTAAATGCGAACTTTTTAATTTACTTTCATGTTTAATAAATAAAAAAAAAACAATGTAACGAACGTCTGTGCTCGTTACAATATAAATCCAGTTCTCTTTATGGGTATGTTTTAATATGTAATATTTAATTATATTCTTAATATTTATATAAACACTATATTTCCTTAATTATTTATTATATTAAAATATAATTCAAAGTAACTACCAAATCATATGGTATAAATCTTTTAAAAAGCAGCATGGTATTTTCGCAACTGTTGATGCCAAAATTGTTATTTTTATCCAACAAAAGAAGATATCTTTATTAATTTTATTCTCACAAAGTTATTGATTCCTGAATTTCTTATTCTACATAATATCTGGTGGCTAGTAGAAGAGATATGATTTTGTTAGTTAAAAATAACAATTTAGTCAATAATATTTATGAGAATGAAACTTTGCAATATTATTATTAGAAAATAGTTTGACATATAACCTGATGTAATCTTTCCTAAGAGTAGCATGGCAAAGTCTGGCAAATTTTAATGCCCAAATTATTATTTTTTATCAACGAAGATTTCATTCATGTAAAATATTAATGTCCAAATTTATTGTTATAGAAGAGATTTACTTTTATGGGCTAAAAATAGAAATTTGGTCATTAACATTTTTGAATCTTTACTATGCTATTTTATGCTGGATTATATCATATGATCAGGTAGTAATTTTCAATTATAATAGATCATAAGTTATTATTTGTTTATATTTAAATATAATAGAACTGGATTTATATAGGATGTAAAATTATGTAATATTTTTAAAAAATTTCTATTTAGGTCTCTGAAGAAAGCTGTTAAGCGAGCGAAATATAAACATGAGTTAATAAAATTTATACATAGCAAAAATCAAACAAGAATTTTTGCTTATATTAATAATAAAATGTGGAGTTAAAAGAAAAGATAGCTGATGTTCAACTCTTCAAAAGACTTAGGTGCTGGTTTGGTAAAAATATATATGATCTTAGAACAATTTTACACCTCCCTTAGCAACGAAATATTCTTTCAGTATAGTAATGCTCTTATTTTTTAGCTTGGTAGGGATATTGGAGTTGACATTACTTAATTCTATGACATTAGATTTTAGTCAGCAGATTATTTTCTGTAATTCCAAAGAGAGAGGTTTTTTAAGATCCAGCATTGGAGCCAATTTATCTTAACAGAGAGAACATTGCTGATATGATAGATATTAACAGAACATTTTATTGAAATTAACTTAGATTTTTTTGTTAGACCAATTATTCCAAATTCTCCTTTTCTTGCCAGATAGACACAAATATGCCTGCTTGATTATCAAATTTTAGAATATATGTATTGATCTGGTCTCTATCTTTCTCTGAGAAGTACATAGTAATGTCTATTCTGGATTCACTAGTTTAATTGACCTTAGACAGTGCTTTCACATTACAGGATAAAAGATGAATTGGGGCTTTTATATTTTCCATTTTTAAGTTCCATAAGATTTTGTGATGATAAAATAAGCAAATTAACACAATTTTGGAAAGATGTCTAACTTACCAACTTGCAAGATTTTTTTTTTGCATTTTTCACATATTGTATATTTATGTATATGTACTTATGAATTTTTTTCCCTCATCTTCCTGATCACAGAGAGCATTAAACTTTTCATAGTAATAGCAGTTCGAAAGATTATTCTCCCTTACACATAAGATGAATAATATTTTTCTTCTGAAATGTGTTTTCAATTTGTAATTATTAGATAATTTATAGGGGACTCACCTTTCTCTATCTTATTTGTGTCATATATTAGGACCTTTAGTTCCACCTAATTAATTTGGAGTTTGATTAAAAAATGAATAATAGAAATATATATTATTTTAATAATTTAAATACGCAATGTTGAAAAATAAATGCTTGAATAACATTTTTTCATTAATTTTTTTTTCATATATTTAAATTTTATTATTCTCAAATTGAAATTGAATAATTTAAATTTAGTTTATGTGTATTTTTTTTCTAATTTTTAGGAAAGAATCTTTTTACAACAAGAACAACTAGATAAGGAAATAGAATTTGAAAAATTAAGATTACGTAAAGAAAGAGAAATTGAGGCATCTCAGTTACAGGAAGTCCAAAAGCGAGAAGAAATGCTTTGTGAATGGCTTCAAAAACTACAGGAACAACAACAAATTAAAGATGAAGAAGCCAACCATCTTCGTTCAGAAAATGAACGTATGCGCCAACAACTTGAAGATCATATGAATAAAGAAAGTAGGAGGCAAATTGAAGAGGAAACTGCTCGCATCAAAAAAAAAGAAGAGGAGAAAAAACATTTAGAAACCCAAGTCATTAGGTAATTTTTTTTTTTTTTAAATTTAAGAGATAGAAAACAGTTATTGTAGGAAGCTTTTATTTTGGAAATGAATGAAATACTGACTCAGAAATGTTTACAATGGAGATTTTGTTTGTTTGTTTGATTATTTTTAGTTGTGCAATTAATTGCAGTAATTTATTATTCATCACATAAACTGTTTTATACTTTCATTTATGTTATTTTTATAAATAAATAATTTGGCATTCAAATCTAGGTAAAAGATCAACTTTTTTGTGTGTTCTTATTTGTTGTTATTTTTTTTTCCAAATATTTGGCCAATAGCTATTATTGCTTGGAATCTAGCTATAATTAGTTAGATATATTGACCCTACATTGATCAAATGGCAAAACTCTCTATACGTATTGCCACTCGGTGCAAGCCAGAGTAATCAATGGATACCAAAAGGCTTGTGCATAAAATCCCCATCTAATGCCTACTCATCCAATATGCCCAGACTAGTTTCTGGCTTGTGGCCTTCATCAGTGAGGAGCCTTGGATCTGAGAGCACTGCACCTAAATCTTAGGATTTAATGCAACTCTCCACCAGCCACTGAGTGGCAATATGTATAGAGAGTTTTGCCTGTTTTAATAACAGTTATAAGCAAGCCTAAGAAATGGTGATCATGTGATGTTTATTGATCAAATGAATGTTGATGCAATGTGATTGCATTATAATAAGGGAGTTGTCATACTTCTAAAGGGCTAAGACTATGATTTGCTTTAATTCTTTTTAAAGTAATAATTACTGGCTTTTTCTCCCCTAAACTTACTTATTCTTTCTCTCTCGCTCTATGTGGGATTTTTTTTTTGTAACATGTAATATTATTATATTCTCAAAGGTGTAAATAATTCTGTAAAATAATTAATTAATCTTGATAAAATTAAAATCTTAATGATTTTATAAGAAAAGAAGTTCTGTAAAGGTTTTATATATATAATATAGGCTTGTGAGTTTTACTATTAAAACAAAAAATAAATAAATAAATGATAAAGTGTATTTCACAGAATGAAAAGTTTGCTTAATAAAACTTGGAAAAGAAATATCCATATTTTCTTAAATAGATGATGTCTTGATAATTATTAGAGTTGTCTCTATATAGATCACAGAAATATGACTAGAAAACTTTCCCAGATTGTCTAATTCTATCAACAAATAAATTTTTAGCTTGGCAAATTTCAATTGAAAAACTTATTCATTCTGTTTTCATACCAGCTCCTTCTAAATTTTTAGCTTATCAATCATTAGACCCATAACTCAATTTGGTTCAGTAATAAATAAAATTATCAGAAACAGATTTTCATCTAAAATTATAATATTCAATTTCATTAGCTGTCATTTGAAAATAAAAGTCTAAATTATTATTCCAAACTTGTTATTCCAATGGCATTCTATGTTTCACAATGGATTGCTTCTAATGTGATAATAGCAGATATCAATAAAAAATAAATCCTAGATATGATATAGAATAAAATATCTTTATATAACGACAAAATAAAATAATATATGACAATAACTGTAATATGATCATAACATATAAAACCTCTTTTCGGCAATTTTTAATTTTTTGCCCTTTTCAATATGTCTTGTTTTTTGTTTGTTTTTTTTAAAAAAATAGGATTAAACTTTATTGGTACAAAATGTTTTACAAGGTAAGCATTGATTTACATAGTATAATATGGAGATCTAAGATGATATACTGTATTTTTTGTCCATATCGTTTCCAAAAGTGGATCATTAGTCCATGAGATGATTAATTATTAAAAGTAAACGTAGGTTATAATTAGGAATTATTTGTAAAGTCTAGAGTTCAAAAATGAATAGCGTTTTAGGAATTCAATATTGAAAAATCCAATTTCAGCAGATAAGTTGAGGAATAGGAAAACACTTGAGATAATATAAAATACGGGCTAATACAGTCTACTGTTCAGTTCTTCAGAATGGCCTCGAATATCCCCAGAAGAGAGCAATTCAGTATAGTTTGGAAGACTTATGAAGAAATAAGAAAAAAACTAAGCTTTGAAATGTCTCTGCTGAAAACCATTCTAATCCATCATGAAGAGCCACATGAACAGCAAAGGGCCAACCTATCAATAATACCATTTGGAAATAATAGTAATAAATAAGGTGAATCACTTGTAATTAAAACTATTAGGCCAAACTGCAGCTTACTTTGCAATAACACATGGATAAAATCGTTTATAAGAATAACGCTAAAAAAAATGCCAAAAAAATAACGTTATTTCTCCTTTCCTATGAATGAGAAAATCAATGTCGGAAACGATCTCTATAGCACCCTCATCGCAGTTCCCATATTCAACAGAACAATGATTTAGGCTTCCAGGGCGCCTCCCGACCATCAGATCCTCTCATAAACGAAGAATTTTCATTAAAAGACAAAATCACTGTAGTAATCTATCGAAATTTCAATGTCTGCCATATAATTTGCACAGTGTTTTTCTAAATGTTGAAATTATTCTTATTTGCGATGTGTTGACATAACTGGTATATGAAAAGAGTGTTAAGAAACTCCTCTTTTAAATAGGAATAGTTTTAGAGAAAATTAATTCCCTAAATTTAAAAAAAAGGAACTAAAACGGGGAGCCAGTAACAGAGTTAACTGGAGTCCTTGGCTATAGCGACATCTACCCATTCTATATAAAATTAACATAAGCCTATAATTTATTTAATATCTTTATAATAATATATATTATATAACCCTCCATTCGTTTTCCATTATCCAATTATTAGTTAAATTAATTGACGTTTTATAAATGTTCATATAATTATTTCTGTTATAATTAATGTAATTAGTTTCATATATCTTCCTTCTATTAATTTCTTTAATATTATTGTATGAACATTTATAAATTGTCAATTAATTCAACTAATAATTGGATAATGAAAAACGAATGGAGGGTTATATAATATATATTATTATAAAAATATTAAAGCATAAATTATAGGCTTGTGTTAATTTTATATAGAGCCGATAGATGTTGCTATGTATGCAATATAGGTTGTTTTTTGTAATTAAACAAGACATATTGAAAAGGACAAAAAATAAAAAATTGCCGAAAAGAGCTTTTTTATGTTATGATTATATTATAGCTATTGTCATATATTATTTTATTTTGTTGTTATATAAAGATATTTTATTCTATATCATATCTAGGATTTATTTTTAATTTGCAAAAGCAATATAAAGGATTTAGTTTCTTATATTTCAGATATCAATAAGCATATAGATAGTTAACTGGAATGTCTGATTCAAGAATGCTGCCTTGCAAAATATTAGAATCCTATTTTTAAAAAAAAGGAAGGATATGTATTTTATAATCAGTTTGTTAATACTAATTTTTTAATTGAATATTTGTTGATTCTCTATTTGGCATTAAATCTTTCTAATGTCCAACGCATTGACTTGGTAAAGATGGCAAAACTTTTGTATTTTCTGAAATAGTGGATACCCCCATTTAAATACAAGAGATCAAGTAAGTTTCGTTAACTGTCTAATCTAGAATTTAATAATCTATCATTGGTGATATATTATCAATCGCATATATGATGGATCTGCCAATTTTATGAATACTAATGGAAAGAATATTATAGAAGTTTCAAGCACCTGCTAAAAAATTATATGCATCTTATGAAATTTTTATAAAACGTATTTATTTGGAATGATGCTTTGGTTTCTACTGCTTTAAATTCCTATATTTATGTTTTTCCACAAAGAAAATAAGTCTTATTGGTGGTCTTTTGACCCAGAGTATAATTTACTTTTAGTTGAAGAAATCTTTCTATATGACTAGAGATTACCCATTTAATATATAAATAATATACTGAACAATGATAATATATGTAAGTGATTGTGATTTGCGCCACTGAAGAGTGCTGGCTCAGCACGAAATATGCATTTTGAGGATCATACATCTTTTCCACATGTCTTTGGTCATATGTTTATGATTATATTCCTCCACAAGATGTTGAAAGTGGATAGAAATTAATCCTTACATTGTGTGAGAGTGGTATAGTGAAAATTACACTACAGAAATATTATTCCTGTATTTTAATTCTTGTTCCTTTTGTTAATCATTTAAATCAGATTTTAATAACAAACTTTCTGGTAAGAGATAAAAAAGGAAGATAAAAACTATCACAGTACACAATTTATTTTGTCATTACACCAATTCCATAAATATTGAAGAAAAGATTACTAAAGAAGTCTAAAGCACCCATTTAAAAAATTCCAATTAGAAATGTGACCACAATGCTCTTTTACCTTTGTATGCTAATATAATGCAATTCTTAAATACTCGTTGACTTTGAGTATGATTGAAAAGATAACCAATTAATAATTATAAACTAATTAATAGCATTGAGCTAGCTTTCGGCAAAACACTGCTAGAACTATTGCTGAATAAAATTATGCATTACAGGTATGCTTATATAATATTTAAATAATGCACAATATGTAAATGAGGCAATTAGATATTCCATTTTCCAGATAATGGAACACACAAATCCTTTTTGTTGATGGAATGTGGATTCTTTGCAATTTCCCAAGCCTCTTTGCATTTTCTTTTCCTATTGTCTTTTTCTGAGCAAACTGTTATAACAGTGAATGGAGAAAATAGTAAGACCCATGGTGCGTTCATGGTTTTTTCTTTAGTTCTTTTGTATAGTTATGGGGAATCTCGTCCATATAGATCCACGAGAATTGCCCAACATGCTTATCCATACAACCGAGCTAAACAAAAAAATGAATATAGATCTATCTTTCTTGACTATGAACACATCATGGGTCATCCATTTTCTCCATTCAATGTTAAAATGGTTTGCTCATAAAGAGACGATAGGAAAAGAAAGTACAAAGAGGCTTAGGCCATTGCTAAGAATTTGCATATTGCGCCTCATTTAAATATTATATAAGTGTACCTGTACTGCATAATTTTATTCAGCACTATGATTCCATAAGCATTTTGCCGAAAGCTAGCTCAGTGCTATTAATTAGTTTATAGTTATTAATTGGTTACCTTTTCAACCAAACTTGAAGTCAGTGAGTGTTTCAGAAAGTATGTTGAAAAGAGACAATAAGTTGAGATTTAATATACTCACATAATTTTTTATAATAAAATTTATTTAGATAAACTTTTAATTTATTCTAATAGGATTCGTTGACGATACATAGTCTTTATATTATGTGACAATGATTTAAAGCTGAATATTTTATTATGAATCACAGACTCATGACTATATAAGAAATTAATGAGTAAATCCAGGAGTCTTTCTTAACTTTAAACAGATATCTATTTATGTCTTGTAAAATAAACTATAATAATCTTTTTTTGCAATATTATTTTTAAAAATGTGTATATGAGTAAATCCAGGAGTCTTTCTTAACTTTAAACAGATATCTATTTATGTCTTGTAAAATAAACTATAATAATCTTTTTTTGCAATATTATTTTTAAAAATGTGTATTCGTAATAAACTTTCTTTTTGTTAAGTAAGTGTAAACTGTATTCTATGTTATACGATAATCTCTTTCAAAATGTAATAAAAATTGAAAATACGAAATAAAAATATTGTTAATAATAAATGTAATATTGTGAATATCAAGAAAACTGAATGCAGATTTACATGCTGGTAAAAACATCAACATAATTGGTTTGCAACGAATTCTTAAATTCAATTTGTATCATTGCACTTTTACAAAATAGGCCGTTTTCAAAGTCATTTGCAAGGATAATGAGTTTGTCAATTTATTTTATGGTGTTTATAGATAGTCACTAATCCTCAATATACTTAAAATAAGAAAAGTTTTTTTTTCTTTTAAGTAATTTTCAAAAAGTTAATTAATTTTTAGTGAAAAATCAGATTTATTTAATGACTGTTCAGTTTTGAGTATTAAAAAGAAAAAATATATATCTCGTTTAAATTATTAGTTTAAGATGCTCTATATTTGATGTCTTAGAAAGTTATCAAGAAAATGATTTAAGGTTTTCAAAAAGGAAAACTTATTATCATACAAACTTAAAAGATTATGTAAGACATCAGGTGAATCCATATATATATATATGTGAATCCTGCGCAATCATATATTAGAAAATGAACGTTGTTTTTTTTTATTGCGAAATTTAAATAAGCCTGGTCATATATATATATATACTATGAACAAATGAAAATGTCTGCACTAATAATGTAGGGTGTGATGTTAAATGTTTGTATTATTACATGTTTATATTCATACATGAAAAGAAATATATCAATATATGTTGATTCAAGTGGATATTCATTTGAGGGCAGAGATCAATAATGAAAGTATATTCTTATGAGGTGTGTACAATAAAAATATTATAAATAATGAGATTTGATATTAAATGATTAAAAAAATATTTATTTGTGTGATGTCTATATTTCTTAGTTTTAAGAAAGAAGTCAATTTTGTTAATATATATATATGAAGTATTTTGAAGTTACATTAAATAAAGTATAAGAAATTTTGAAGTTAAATAATAATAAAGATGTAGAAGACATTTGAAGTTAGGTGTTTCTAAATCAATCTATCTGAGGTAAAATATTTATTCAAACATGAATGTTTTTAACCCAATAAACATCACATGGTCACCATTTCCTATGCTTGCTTGTAATTGTTTTTAAAATAGGCAAAACTCTATATGTATTGCCACTCAGTGCAAGCAAGAATAATCAATGGATGCCAGGAGGCTTGTGCATAAAATCTTCATCTAGTGGCTTGTGCATAAAATCCCCATCTAGTGCCTACTCATCCAATATTCCCAGACTATTTTCTGACTTGTGATCTTCGTCGGTGATTTTATGCACAAGCCTTCTGGCATCCATTGATTACTCTGGCTTGCACTGAATGGCAATACATATAGAGAATTTTGCCTGTTCTAATAACAATTATAAGCAAACATAGGAAATGGTGATCATGTGATGTTTATTGGCTTGAAACCAATCCTGCCTAATAGGATAGTAGTGGCTATGGTTATTAAAGAAACAAAGTCACCAAAAATGTATAGGTACTGAAATGAGTTCAGACCTATATGAATGACTATATAAGCTAATGAGCTTGGATTGAGAATATTACAGTGTTTTCAATTTAAGACTCATAGTTTTGTAGTTAAGTAGTAGAGATAAAAGGTGGCTGCTGGAGGGTTGCATTAGATCCTAAGATCTAGATGCAGTGCTCCCAGATCCAAGGCTCCTCACTGACGAAGACCACAAGCCAGAAAATAGTCGGAGGATATTGGATGGATAGGCACTAGATGGGAATTTTATGCACAAGCCTTCTGGCATCCATTGATTTTTTCTGGCTTGTACTGAGTGACAATATATATAGAGAGTTTTGCCTGTTTTAATGAATGTTTTTGACAGAAAAATTGGAAATGTTGGGCATATTTTATCATTAACAATTGAGATTTAGTTATATTATTGTGAGTCTAATTATTGACACAATACGATCATTTTAGTACATTGCTTGCTATCTAAACATAATAAAATATTATTGACAATAAAAATTATAAAAGTTTCTATGCTTGGCTTAGATTTAGAATGAAATACTTCATGAGGTCATATTAATATGATTCAGCTCAAGATAGTTAAAATAGATAAATGGGAATATATATTGTGTTCTATTAGCACACACACTTTTGTAAAACATTTAAGATTCTAAGAGATGAATTGAAAATAAAAATTAAGTCTATTAGAACTAATGAAAGCATAGATAAGATTAATGACATCAAAGATGAAGTAATATTAAAAGTGGTAAAACTTGGTCAAGTCAAATGATATATTATAGAGTGTGTTAGTTGGAATTATATATACCTATTTAATACTATCATTCCAATAAATTGTATATTTTTATTTAATTTGTTCCTGTGCAGTTTATTATTTTAGAGACAAATCTAACAGATGTGAAATCCACATGAAAACCAAGAAACCAAAACCAGGATAAAATAAAATATATCTACATTATATGTAGACATGTATTTGATTCTCTATGGAATTCGATAGATGGCGCTAAAGTAATGTCATCTTTAAAGTCCACACATGTTCTTTACTCACTTAATTTGTTTTATGAGGATGGTTTGTTTAGAATGTATTCTTTAAATTTAAATTCAGACACAAACAGACCATTACAATATATATAAATGATTGGTATTATATTTTGTTCACATTATCCATATAAAAGCATGGTTAGTGAAGATTTTAATCTTAGTGACTTTTAATTATCTTTTATCATATGCCAAGATACTCTCTAAAATTTAGAAGTAGCAATAATAATAAAGTACATAGAATTTAAAAATAAATCTTTATAGACATTTTTTGTATAGAAAAATTAAAATCTTAACATCTAATTGTAAATCTTTTTTTGTTTTTTTTAATTTGTAGATTAAGAAAAGAAAGAAAAAGAAGAGAAGAATTGGAAAAGAAAAAAACAGAAGAAGAGACAGTGCATTTCCAAAAAGAAAAAGTGAAAAAAGAACTCTTAGACAAGCAAATAGATGGAGAACAAACAAGATGTAAGAACAAAAATATCATATTAATTATAATTATAAAATATTGCTATTAATAAGGTTTTATCACAATATAATATGTCGTGTTAAAAAATGAAATTCTAGCTGAATAAGATAAAAACAAATATTTGGATGGCAGGGTCATTAACTTCTTTAAAAATGATAATAAAGCATAGAAAAGGTTCATTTCAGACTAAATTGAAATGAAAAACCTGGGAAAGATTTTTAGGGGTAGCAAGATATTGAATTGTTCTGCCTATGGTATTCTTTATGATTCCATGGATGTAAAAATTGAAATATTGAAAAAATATATATTTTGAATTTTAGAATGGAGAATTCTGAAGAAAATAAAATGAGTGAATACTTGATCAGATTAAATTTGTATTTTTGTTTGAAACATTAGTGACCATGATGAATTTGTCCTATTTTAGTTGTAGATAATCCAATTTATTATTAAATACATTATGCTTGAAAAGTTGATGAGATAGAAGAGAACAACAGTACTGATTTCATTATCATGATCATAAATGTGCCTTCAAGAAATCTCAAAAATCTATCAGATGATTCTTATGAAATGCTATTTGTGTGGTAACAGGGAGCTTGATAGCATTTAATAATGATAAAATTAAATTTTAGTTTTCAACCTTTTTTTCATAATTATTGATTTAATTATGATAGTTAAAAGTTGTAAATCAATGCTAATTATAAAATATTTATCTGATAACTGTAAGAAAAGTAAAATATATATATATTGTAACACTTCTGTTACATTGCACACAATAACATAGTGTATGTGCACAAATATATATAAAGTTGAAAGGAAAAGTAGAAATAAACACAGACAAAAATGTTTGTAGATATTTTTCTACATTTCCTGGAATAAAATAACAACTATAAAATGTTAAATAATTCAGTATTTAAAGTACAATTTTATTATAAATTAAACATTTAAAAAGGTCTAAATAAATATTATTATTGTAGTCTGATTTTGAAATTAAAAACAAGTATGTTAAACTGATAATTGTAAAAATTTCTATTATCTATCTTTGAAATCTTTTAATTAATGCTTGTATACATTTCTCTATTTTTAAAAAAAATAAATTCTAGAAATAGCTTTTGATTAAAATTGTTTTTAATCAAGATAGGAAGGGACAGTTTAATTAAAAACAATGTATTTTTATCACCTCAGCTGACTCTTATAAAAAGAGTTGATAAAAAGATTAGAACAGTTTGGCTAGTAATTTTTTGAGAAGCAGTTGGTAGTAAATATAGCTGGTCAGTTATTTGGCTAGCAGAGTAGTCCAGATCAGGACAGAAACCTACAATGAGGATATAAGACTGCAAGGAGGGCAAGTCAAAAGGCTGCTCTATAGTCCATGATTGGTGGAATTTTAATTTACATAAAGAAAAGGGGTCAATTTCAAGTGGTTCATAGCTACAAAGTCTGACAATCCTAGCCAGAAGAGAACTGATCAATGGCAATTATTAACCCGATTATACCTTTCCTGATAATGCCAATCTCATCAAGAGAGATCTCTCAGCTTGCTAAAGAATTAATTTATGCATATGCTGTTTCAACTATATGCAGAGAAGCACAGATAAACGTATATACCGTTGATGATGAGTAACGTTATATATAAAGATAATAAAAATTTAAATAATTTTGTTAATAAAATGGCATTTAAAAATATAACTCAAAGTGCAAGTAATAATTTTGCTTGGACTAAAAATAAAAAAGTAAAGGGTTAATAGATGATTCTATATTCTAAAGAAAGATGTAATTAATTAACCTGTGATACTAATATGTATATCTAGAATAATACTAGTTTAAATTTTATTTTGAAAAAAAAAAAGGAGGACTTCAAAAATCTTTTAGATTAGAAACTAAAGGGGAAAAAATCATTTAAAATCTAAGTTTAAAGACATACTAATAATTTTAATTTATAATCGATATATATGTGTATGTGTGAATTTTATGTAGATTTAAAATGGAATTAATTATGAAAGATATTTTTAATAAGTTTATTATTTTGGTAAATTCAAATATGATAGATGAATTTCATTTATATGTTAAATCAATTAGTGTACCGCATATATGTACGCACCATGATATATATATATGTTTAAGTAAATCTAAATTAAGGTATTTATATCAATTAAGTAATTTAAAAAGATTTTTTTACTTATAACAACTCAAATAAGTTCAGAAATTATTAGCCATATGTCTATGTGCTGAATGTGTTTTAAGTAAACCTGTTGGAACATGTGTGTAAACCACAATGTAATAAATTGAATTTTGTTTTTATGTTAATCAACCCATATGTAAAATAGAATCTTTTTTTTTTTAAATTTTATTAAGTACCAATTGAAATGTATTCATTGTGAAATGAACATTTGTGCGCATATCTATATATGTCTTGCATGTCAACTCGTTAAGAATTATTGTAAAATCAATATAATAATTTGAATTTTGTGTTGTAATCAAAATCAGAAAGTTTATATGTGTATTGCCTTATTCTAGAGACCTTAACTTCATCTTTTTGTTATTGTTATTAATAAACTTGTATTTCAATTGTTAAAATTATTCCAGTGACTTACTTCTAAATGGTTTTTAGATCATATTATGTATTGCATCATCATCTTGATCTGTATAACAGTAATATAATAGAGTTTATGTTCTCTGAGCTAGATTTGCGCATAACGGTCTGATATTTAGAAGGGGATATATATATTGGTGCAGGGACATTCCAGTATGATATTGTACTGGTTTTGGTGCGAGGATTATATTCTTCAAATCCCATGCACTATATTTTATTTTGGTTTAGGCTTATGAGAATTTAAGTTTATAATGGCCAGTACATTAATGGTACTAAGTGGCCAGAGCATTGACGATGATCAGCATATTTTAATATCCCAGCACTATTTTTTTTTATGGTTATGTATTCTGATGGATGAGCACTTAGTTGGTGCATCCGGATTATAATTTAAATAATTGTCCAAGCTGGCAAAGGCGAAATAGTTGGCCTCATATATAATAAACCCATTTCAAGTCCAGTTACCAGATTGATTATTGATTTATATTTCAATCCCAGTCATAATATTGACTGTTGATTTACATTTATTGATGGATTATTCATGATGATGGATGAGTAATACTTATGCTTATTTGATAATGCTGGTGGATTTACAATAAGTCATAATTAATCTAGGGAGTTAGCTGGCTGATCTCACAGAGAGATCTCATCTCTCATGCTCTTTATATATATAATTACTTATATATTTTGTGATATTATATATTACTTTAATATTATTTTATTGAACATTACTGTAATATCATTAAATATCTCTTATTTTAATATTTTACTTTTACTTTAAAACTATACTTAAATGTATTTTTAATCATCATTTGAAATATTTTTGTATTTATTTTGTACCTGGGGTTGATGATGATTTTCCATTACTCCAGGTTCACTCACCCTGATATCCCCATAGCATTATAATATATTCACATTTTTCTGTTTAATCTAAACAAATTTTTGTTTAAAATGGAAAGAAATTATAATTATCAACTGAATATCATTATTTATAAGTTATTACATTTTAAATTTGTAAAAACTGACAGGCGAATTAATAGTTCTATAAAATGTATGACATATATATTCTACAAGTTTTTTAGTATTGAGAATATATAATAATATTTACAAAATAATAAACTTTAAATTCACAAACCATAAGAATTCTTTACAAATCAAACTTTCTAATGTGATTTTAATAAGCTTGTAAATAACACCTTTCATATTAATTTAATACACTAATCATATGAAAAATTAATCCAGTTTCATCTGATTAATGGATTATATTGATATGAGGGTATGTAAGTTTATTACTGTAAAATGATTCTGCAAAATTTGATTTTTATAGTATGCACATTCAAAAATTATTATTTTGTATTCACACGTGTGTGGAAAAAGAATATTCATTCTAAATTTTTAAGAATGTTTTTGATACTTGTGTGTTATCCTGTCTACCAAGTTTAGCAAATGATTTTTTTTAAAAATATACAGTTTCAGGGGCATACAGTAAATGTTAAAAACCAAAATGGCTGACAAGTAATGAACGTATTTAATATTTATTTCTTTTTTTTATTATTATTTTTATTTAAAAAAAAAAAAAATTCTGCAAAAATTAATTACAGTATTTCCAATTTGTTTATTATTTCTTTGTATTAAGTCAACCTAGTGATGAGCGGTGATTACCTTTTTAATATAGTTACAATCTGACAATGTGCTAGTAAAATTCATTGATCATTACATAACATAAAAATATAAGAAATGTAAAGTGTCATATCATGTGCTTTTCAGGAGGGCAGAATCTCATACCTTTATAAATACTTTACTACATGCTGTTTTGCCAAAGGAAGATCTCAAACTTTCATCATTTTGCCAAAATCCCAGTGGCAATGTTCAGAGCGTGTCAGCGTTTACAGGTTATAATATAAATAAAATTTAAAAAAATTGAAATAAAGCTTCTGAATGGAATTTATAATCAATTTATTAATTTTTTTTTTTAACTTAACAGTTAACACAGGGGTCCCCAACCTTTTTGCACTTAAGAGCACGTTCTATAATACCGGCCAGGTGGCGAGCACCATTTATTTTTTCAAACAGGTGGCGAGCACCATTTATTTTTTCAATGTAAATTTATAGTTGGATGTTGTTTATAATACACATAATGTACAAAAAAAATATTTATTTCACAAATAAAATTTTAACATATAATTAACGTTTATATTTTTACACTGTAAAAGTATAGTATGCCCTACAATTTGATTACAATATAATACAATAATTTATAAATAATTTTTTATCATGTTTGGATAGCGACAGGCACACATAAAATGGTCTGCGGGCACGGGCATAGGGTTGGGGACCCCTGAGTTAACACATATTTGACAAAATAAAATGTAAAAAAAAAAAAACTTGTATGCCCCTAAAACTGTATATTCAAAAAAAAAAATTGCTGCTGAGCTTGATAGACAAGATAACACACAAGTACCAAGTTATTAATATTTTTTTAAAGTTAATCTAAAATGGAAAAAAAGATTATATATATGTATTGATTTACATCATTGCTAGAAATTCATTAAATCTCATTATTTGTGTATCTTTTGACTGACAGTAGGGATGGCTAGTTAACTATGATGTAAACGTAGATTTACTCTATAGGATAAATGCAAAAAGAAACACTTCATTTTCAATAAAATGTTAATGATTTAATTTTTAAAAAGAAAACACTGTGAATAACAAAGTACATTGAACTCTCAGTCTATCTTTTATATAAGCATGTATAATTTTTCTGCATTATTAAAGTTGTTAATATTCTAGTAATTTATCTTTTAAATACTTAGCTCCAACAGATACTAAGATATTACGTCAGTTTAGCCCTAGTATTTTGTTCCATAATTTTCATTGAGCATAGATTACTTTCCTTCTACTTTTAGGTACTTTGTAGTTTAGAATCTTTTTTTTTTAAATGTCTATAGCTTCTTTCTTTTGACCTTTTTTTTAATTGAAGTTTTATAGCAATATTTATATTAATTTATAGTAACTACAAACTTTTTAACATCAATTTTGCATTTGGATTTTTTCTCTATTACCCATCTTGAACACTGGACTGATTTGTTAGAATTATTTTTTTTTAATTTTTATGTAAAAGAAAATACAAATGTAAACCCTATGGAAAAATGCTAGCATTGTCTAGTTTCAGTTATGCTGTCGTATGTAAGAGGTTAGAATGTTCAATTAATTCAAGTTAAATGATAAATGTAATTAGTAGCAAATTTATAAAATCTCTTGCCATATATAAATACGTCTTTGAGTGACTTCTTCAACGGAAGATTGTCTACTAGAAAATACCAATATCAGTTGTCTCTAGAATTGTATGTTATTTCCTCAAGATCTTGCCTTTCCCCCCACCCCGACAAGATTGCCTTCAAGGTTAATGTGGGGGGGGGGGGTATTTTTTTCCACTTTAAAAATATATTCCCAATATATCAGTTTGTGGGTGTTGTGTAATTTTGACTTGCTTGCTCCAACTGAAGAATTCTGCAGTTAAATATTCTGTATCTAATTACATAATTTAATACAAGAAGAAATGCATTCTTACAAAAATTTATTCCCTTCTACAATTTTTCAATATTCTAATGAGGTCAATAATTAATTATTCAAGAACTTATATTTTACCTCTACATCCATATAGTTTTAAACTTGTTAAAACAATGAGCAACAAGTCACACTTTTCACAAACAAAAGAGTTCATGAGAAATTATAAATTAAAGTTGTTGTTTTTATTTTTGTAAGGAATTAGCCTAAAAGTTATCAGATCCTGCATTACTGAGATGATTAAATCTACATTGAAGGAGCATGTTCCTCTTTAGATCATCCCCTCACATGCTCCATGGACTATTCCTGCTCTGTTTCTATCAAAGATGTTTCTCTACATATATATTGTAAAAAATATTTTTGCATAAAATTGAGTCTTTTTTAATATTTATTCCACAATCTTGTAAGAAGATTACCAATAAAACATAACAAACTCTCCATACAGTAATATCATCCAGTGCAAACTATAGTAATCAATGGACGCAAGAAGGTTTGTGCATAAAATTCCTATCTAGTGCATACTTATCCAATATTCCCAGACTAGTTTCTAGATTGTAGTTTTTATCAGTGAGGAATCTTGGATCTGAGAGAACTGCACCTAGATCTTAGGGTCGAATGCAACCCTCCGTCAGCTATCTTTTACTTTTTTAGTTAACTATAAAACTATGAATCCAAAATTAAAACAGATATTTTCAATCCAAGCTTGTTTGCTTGTATACTCATATAGATTTGAAACCAGTTCGGTATCTGTACATTTTTGATGTCTTTGGTTCTTTAATAACTGTAGTCACCCCAATCCTATTAGCAGGAATGGTATTATTACCAATAAAAATCACATGATCACCCTACTTGCACAGTCTGTTAAAGGAGTGACAAACTCTCCATATAGTAAACTGTCCCACAGCAGTGCTTAAACATATGAAGTGGTGATCATGTGAAAATTATCAGTATTATTTATGTACTATAATAGATTTATTAAATTTTGAATATATTAATTGTACATAAATACTGTTTGAAAAATGTTTTATATTATTTTTTGCAGCTTTTTCATCATCTGGAAAAGAGGATACGGATGAAACCTCCAACCTTTCTAACCAAATTACTAAAAGTTCCACTGAGTCATTATCCCAAACATTATCTGATTCATTGTCAATTAAAACTAGTTCCTTTAATAATAGTCTTTCAATATCTGCTTCTGCTACAACTGACAAGCATGGTTTCAGAAATCAACACCCTAATCACAGAATTTGTCTCAAAACTCCAGGCTTACCACCAGGATGGGAAAAAGTGTTAGATCCACAGACTGGTTGTTATTTTTATGTAAATTCTTTTACCAAAAAGGAGCAGTGGCAACCCCCACCTATGATAGCCATACAACCAAATCAAGGTTAGCACTTATTAGATTGTAGATATTTTTATTATTGTTGTGTTTATGTTATTTTTTGTTAAATATTTATATAGTAAATTACTGCATAGATTTAAAGGGTTTTATATATCTGTATATAATTACTGAAATTTAATTAAATACACTGGAGTTTCATTTTCCAGAATTGAACACATCAACGTATGTCACAATCTTTAGATTTAGGATCTGTTATTAGAATATGAACATTAGCGCTTTGAAAAAATCAATCCAATTTATTGTTAGAAATGATTGGGAAAAGATTGGAAATTGTAGTCTTGCAAAAATAAAAGTTATGAGAATGAGAATTTATTGTCCTGAAAGTAAGAGTTGTAATAATGTAGTTGTAGTTTCAAATACAAAATCCAGAGATATTTTTTATATATAATAGTTCAGCAAATGGTAAGTTGTTGGAGATGTGGGTAAAGCTGTTACAAAGAATTTACGTAAGAATAGCTGTATATAGGAGATAAGACACTCCATCCAGTTTTACAATTGCCAATGTAAATGCTGACCAGTAAACTAATAGTTATAAATACTGATGAGAAAATATGATGATATGTTATTAAGATCATGTAAGAAATGAAAAAAAATTATTGAAAATCAATGCAAAAACGTGCATATAAAGATGAAGGAGAGTGGAATGCTGCAATAGATCAGAAAAGATAAAATAAATTAGAGAGAAAACCATATATTTGAATTAAGATAGACATATATAGCATATTGTAAATTTAGTGTTTATGTGTGATTTTCACTGAGTTTACTTAAGTTGACTCTTTCGTCATGAAAAAAATTTATATTTATGTGTGTTATCAATATTTTTAAATTTATCGTCCATCAGGTAGATATCTGCTAGCATCCAATATAAGGAGAATCGAAAGAATTTTTTGTCGTTGTTTTAACTAGTCCGACTGATATATTCTATTGTTCAGATGTGTTCTATGCAGGTGTTTGCTTTGTTAAATTTATTTAGGTTGTCATTAATTATTTATTAAAGTAATTAATGGCTTAGTTTTCTGCTTTTTTATTATTTGATAAGTGATCTTTAAATTTTGATTTTTATTTAGATGTAATAATTTTAGAAAGTAATGTAGGTAATATTTTCTAAGGCATTAAACCTTTAAGCATGTGCGCTTGAAAATACGAAGGTAGGGACTTCTACGGGTCTTAACCACAAGCTTACTCTTTGGAAGAAAAGAGGGGAATCCTTCTTTACTTCAACCTACTTTCTATATAAATAGGTGAAGCTGAAGCAGTTAGAACTGAGAGCGTGAAGTAGGTTGAAATAAAGAAGGGTTTCCCTCTTTTCTTACTTGTGGTTAAGAGCTGTAGAGGTCCCTACCTTCGTATTTTCAAGCGCACATGCTTAAAGGTTTAATGCCTTAGTAAATATTACTTACGTAATCAATGTGCGTTAAAGGAATTTATAAAGTAATGTAGTTAGAGATAAAGGTTGTGTACAGTATTGGTATTTTGAGATATTTTTGGATACCATTTTTGCAGGCTGGAATCCTTTAATCTGACTGCCTGGCGTAGATATTGTAGTTACTGGTTTTTTTTCTGTAACAGATAGCTTCGTCATTTCAAATCTGCTTCTAAATAATGTATACTATTTGCATTGTGGGTTATAGAAAGGCTTCTTTCCATCCATACCAATATTTTGATACGCTATACTTTTAGAAATTAAAATTATTGTACGCTTTATGTAAACTTGCTAATTTTATTATTTTCCTCCCATCTATTTCCTATTCTTACTTTTTTTTTCCAAATGGATATAAAACCAGCATATAAAGTCTGATGATTATGGATCAATATTTTTTTTTTCTTTCACAGTAATGCTTCATTATTAACAGCTGGTTATATTTTAGTATTTTCAAATATTGGCTTTTTAAAATTTACAGACATTGTTCTAATGTTATCATCAAAGGTTTTTATTTGTTTGTTTTTTTAATCTAGTAAAGATTGCGTTATTTAGAAAACTTAATTAAACATATTTTGTAAAATAATGAAAAAGTTCCATAAATAATTTCTAAAAACATATTATTTCTCATATTATTACATATTTGTTTAAATAGATGTTTTTTAAAAACAAAAAGTATTAAAAAGATTATTATTTCTAATCACTTTTAAATAAATTAATACAATAATATAGATTATTACTATTATTTTTAAGAAAAAGAAGAAAGTATTGATTCCTATACTGTGAAGTTGAAAGATAAAACTGATGCTATGGCTAAGAAATCCGCTTTAACCCGATCTCATTCATCACCTAATATTGCTCAGATAGTCAATTTAGAAGCAGAGAAAAGCATCCGACCTCATGTAAATAGATTAAATAAACCTGCTGTAAGGTAATTATTAGATATAATTTATATATATATCACATTATTCAACTTACATTTAAACATGTCCAAGATCTCTTCTATTAGCTTAATATCAAATTTACATAATTATACAAACAAGTTGTCTTGGATTCAAAACTTAGAAGTATTTTTGAATTTCATGCTACTAATTTAATAAGCATAATAGAGTTAATGGTTGCTATTGAATGTGTATGTGCATTAGATCCAAACTGCTCATAATAAAACTTATAAGCCCGAAACTAGTCTAGGAATGTGGATACATTTGGACTATCATTTGTCCACTAATTATGTAACCTACTGAATGACTGGAGTAGAGTAAAGAGAACTGCTTCTGAACACACAAAAATTAAGCTTTAAAAAAAGATTCTGTTCTATCGTGTCAGCCGCTTGATGGCGTTGATGCTAAGCAAAAACACATAGATATAATGTTCCTGGCCAGCGATTCTATAGAACTATTGACTTTATTTTTAGAATAGGAAATAAAAGTAAATTATAATACAATTTCCATAAAATTAAAAAATTCAAACAAAATATAAAAATATAAGCCGACTTTTTGGAACAATAATTAATCAGAGACTGGCTTTTTTGTGTGGTTGTGTGTGTGTCGATAAAAAATTACATTACTTTTGAATAGCAAATAATAATATATTAGAGCCTTTTTTGGATAGTAATTAATCAGAGACTGGCTTTTGTGTGTGGGTGGGTGTGGATATAAAAAGTTACGTTCCTTTTTTAATAGAAAATAAGAGTAAATTTTAGCCTTTTTGGGACCTTAATTAATCAGACACTATGTTTTGAAGTCAAAGTCAATTATATTACACTTCCATGAAATTTAACAAATTTCAAACAAAATTTTACAATGAAAGCTGACTTTGACCTTTTTGGAACAGTAATTAATTAAAGAGTGGCTTTTGGTGTATGTGTGTGTGTATCCATAAAAAGTTACGTTACTTTTTTAATAACAAATAATAGTAAATATAGCAGAGACTTATTTGGACAGTAATTAATCAGAGAAGGGCTTCTTTGGGTGGGTGTGTGTGGGTGGATCGGAAAAGTTATGGTACTTTTTGTAATAAAAAATAAAAGTAAATTTTACCCATTTTTGGACAATAATTAATCTGATGCTGAATTTGGGGGGGAGTAAATTAGATTGCAATTTACCCACTAAAGTTAATAATTATAACAAATATTAAAATGAAAGCCGACTCCGGTGTCTAGCAATTGCCAATTTTCAGAGTTCGAAGCCGCTTTCTTTCTTGTCTCGGACGATTTCTCGTGGATATGTTACTTTCAGAGGGATCTTCAAAATAGTGCTGTGCTGCACCCTAAAATCCAATTTGTGCAGATTACACAGTCCTGATGAAACAGTGATGACTGTTAAAACTGTTAGAAGGTACCACTAGGTCAGTTGACATGAAAAAAAAAAAGTTGGATCTGAAAAGTTCAATTATTTAGACACAATGCAGTCAACACATCCTCACATGATACTGTAGTGAAAATAGATAACCCAGCATTGCGATAAAGTGCATAGCACAAGCAACTATGGCAGCCAATGAAAGCATTTTTCTATGCTTTTATCATAGAAAAAAGCCACAGCGGTAGCCAGCAGGCAAGTAAATGGACTCTTTCTGTGTTTTAGCAGAGAAAAAAGGTTATCTACTTGGTTGTGACCACAGAAATGGCATATTTCTAGCAATTTAGGTAGAAATAGTGCCGTCAAGTGGCTGATACGATAGAACAGAACACTACCAAAAAAAAAAAAACACATATGTAATGGTTACAAATTAGGATTAAGAGCTTTAGAGTTTTTATTTTATGAGTTTGCAAATTAATATAGAATTACATGAAAAACATTTTTAGCAGCAAAAATGATTTTAATTTATATTAATTTGACATGTTTTTGCTATTAGGTTTAAAATGATCTTTAATAGCATAAATGTAGTACATACACTAAATTGTAGTAACCCACAATAGTTTCTGCTGTTGGCCTTCATCATGAAAAATTTCCACTTAACCATGTAATAGATGTCTTTATGCTATTCAAGTTAATATATTGAGATTCAAATAGCATAATTTGATTGTATATATCAAAGAAAGCATTAAATAATTTTCTTTGCTTCTTTTCAATATCAGGTTTTATGAATTTGATTCTCTCTATTTATCCTATTTTAGAGCCATCTATAGTAATTATAATATATATATAATAAAAATAATACAATATATTGCTTATAATAAGTTCTCTCATATACACTTTAATGCATTAAAGTGTATATGAGAGAAGTTATTATAAGCAATATATATGAATATATTGAAATGGAAACCTTCCAATCTCTTTCCGTTTCACCATCAACCTAATGACCTACTCGTCTGAACTAGTTTCGAACCTATTTTAAATGTAAAAATGTTATATATAAGTCGAGCGGTAAAACTTTGCTATCATGGCCGCTTGAAGCATCATTCATTTACATATGAAAGTACGCTATAATTAGACAGGTTTGGTAAAATTATAGCGTAGAAATCCTCATAATTATTCATAAAATGTTTTATTAATTTATCAGTCAATTCTTAATTATATTCGCTATTATATTCGTATGTGGATGGATAATTTAAACCATGAAATTATGGCATAATGATTTGTACATATAATATTTAAGATTAAATAAAAATAATGTAAAATGTTTTCTTTAAGATATATTTACGGTTTTCTGATTTAATGTTTTACAGATATAACTGAAACTAAAATATTTTCTTTAAATTTGCTTTTTTTTTTTTTAAACAAATAATATTGGGAAGGAAAATATGTTAAAAGTTATTTATTTCAAGTTAAAATAAAAAGTCATCGGTTTATAATTAAAAATGGGAATTTTGTGTAAACAAGAAATCAATTAGTGACCGCACCTGGGGTAAAAGTAAAATCTAGTTTACTGATTGAATTTGTTTCAACAAAAGACTTCATCATTAAATCAGAATACCGTTACTATCTGCTAAGCCTTAACATTTTATAACATCTAAAAAGTAATTTAATTAATGAAATCGGGATCAAAATTATATAATTTATATATTTTAATAATTTTTTTAAAGTAAATTAAAAATAACACCTCGGAGACTTTATCAGTAGAAGAAAATCAGATTATATGATTTTGTTTAATTAAAAGTCAAGTGATCCTGAGGCAAACGAAATTCCAAAAAGGTGTTAAGGCTTGGTGGAAATATATAAATAGACTATATTTTAAGCGGGAAGATATACTCCATCTTGCTTTTGAAGAGCTGTTACTACGAGAAGCTGAAAATTTGTTAATTTAGCTATGGCCTGCTAGTCAGGCAAGAATTTGCTGCATTTCCCGTGATGGAACGCCGAAGTTCGATCCACCCAAAAGCCGAAGCAACAACCAACGATGCCCTAACAAGCTTATAACAAATAGAAGATGTCATAAGCCACTAAAAAGGACTTGCCTTCATTCCAATTTTAATCCAGCTACAGGAACACCATTTTAAAATCGTCTCCCAGCTAAAGAGAGGATGCCATAAGCCGCCAAAGAACTCACCTTCGTTCCAGCTCGAGTATCTCCAGTCCAGCTATAGGAGAACTGTTTTAAAATTATTAAAATCGCAGAGCTCTGTGTAAAATTCAAAATAATCATTATCTCTTCAAAATCAGGTTAGCTAACTATATTATTGTAAACTCTTTCTAAATTGTCTTGTAAATAATATTTGAATACTATAAATGACCTACTTATGCTAAATTTCTTTATTAATTTAATGTTTTGCTATATAACTTAATCACTGCAGTTATATTTACCTTTCTTTTGCTTATTTTAATTATTATTAATTATGCCTATGTTTCGAAACGGCATGCATTTATTTACAGAATATGTTTTTTTAAAGATATAATTTAAAATCTTCGTATTATTATTTATTATAGCGTCATTTAGCGCTCCGTTTCGAAACCCTAATTTATAAATAATGGTGACCCTTTGTGCTCGTTATTATTTTGTCATTTAGTAAATAATTAATGTAAATATAAAATGTGGCTTATAAATCCAAACTTTCAACCTTTAATTATTATGTTACTAAAGATTAAACTAGCCTGGAGTGTAATCATAAGTATATTTTTCTTATTAAAGTATTTGTAAGTCCCTTAAATATACTTTCCCCCTTTAAAAGTTTATTAATTATAGATAACTAAGAGATTGAACGGGATAAAGTAAAGTTTGTATATATGTATATATATTCCTGTCAGTAGCATATCGTATTTCTCATGCTATAGAAGAGTTTGCTCTTTTGATCAAGCTGATAAACTAGTGTTCATTTAATGTATAGTATTTAATTTATAATATACTTTAGCTTGGCGGATGTGAAATTTATTAATATTTTATCGTTGTGCTGTTTTTTTTATATATATAAAAGATGGAGCCACGGTAAGTCCAGCCCATCTTCCTCTCTTATGGGTAGTGCAGTAGCTAAGACTGAGCTAAGGGCCAGAATAGCACGTAAGTCCCCCGCCTCTTATGAACCAAATAAAGGTTCCCTTTTAGCAGCATGACAATCGGTCATTGGGTAAACCGGTGTTGGTCACGAAAACCCTAAAATCTATTCATCCATCCGCAGAGTCACTTTATTATTATATTTTACTTGTGCATAGCGTATTAGTAAAATCTTTATAGCCAACTCTGCCTCCATAATATGCAATCTTCGGCGTAGAACCGAAGCATTCTTGAAAACCCATTCGATCTAAAGCTATCTGTGATGCTTTATATGCCTATATTTAATGTATAAATTTATCATAATCAGATGTATTATTAAGCTTCACTCCAGACTTGGTTTGATTACATGTATAATAGCCACTTCAAACTGATTATAAAACGCATAACTAATAAGTGAAATGTAGTGATTGATTAAATAGCATAATATTTAGCTTCATTAAATTTGAGCCACAAATTTATATGACCCAAATATCAATTATTGTTTGTACCATTGCCTAGAGTAATATTGTTTAATAAATAAAATGCCTGCGAGCATTATCCAACGCTAAGTAATGGGTTATATCAATATATATGAAATTGTCAATAAATATATTTATAATTCATCATACATCAGTTTCTGTCTCATTATTAGATCAATCCAATTCACTAATTGACCATAGCTATTCATTAATAAAGCCCCTATTAATTAAATATATTAGATTTTATCTTTGGAATGTCTTTAGTATTTAAGTTGTTTATATATATAGTTAAGTCCATGAGTCTTATTGTTTTCTACGATTTGCTAGCGGGCCGGATTAAGAATTAATTCTCGTGTGCCATCATTGTTATGTTGTCTATTAGGTCTTTCATCTGGGGCTTGGAGAGTGGGTTCGAATCCAGGCTAGTCCCTGACTTAAATCTCGGGCTTGACTGGGTTTGAAGTACATTTTGTGAGTTCCAGCTCGTGTTAGATGGATAAACATGTTTTGACCGGTACAATATAAAGAAATGCAAAGAAAGAAAAGGAGAAGAATAAGAGTATATACTTCTAATAAAAAATATAACAACAGAAATTAAATATGTTAAATAAGATTAAGCACACAAAGAACACTTAATCTACTTAATTTTATTTAACATTTAATCTCTGTTGTAGTATTTTCATATTATTATTAATAATGATAGAGAATCAATATTCTACCAGAGTATGTAGTGGTAATAAATCCTTGGTACAAAACACTATTTGTTAGTTTATTGCAAGTCTGGTTAAGCAAACTAATAAATATTGCTTTGTACCAAAGATTTTTTACCATAATAGTTGATAATTGTCTACATACTCTGGTAGAATATATTTTATTATATTATCTATGGTATATATATATATATATTGTACCCTCACTTCTCGATATATGATATAATTTAAAATATGACTAGCTCAATTAAATCATTATGCTCAGCTAAAATATGTACAACTATCTTTAATATATTTTTATAATATTATAACTTATCAGATTTATTACAAACTTATCAAAAATTAATATAGTTCAATATTATGTACTAATTAAATAAATATTTACTAAAATCATGAGACTGTGAAGTGAAGTTACAATTGGTAATCAGATTTACATTGAGTTAATGTCTTTCCAAGACACTGTCTCAATGGCATAAGAATACTATTACTTCTTCATTATCTCATTCCTAACTCTACAGCACTCTTATGACTTTTATAAATGAATTATCTTTAATAATAATAGATAAATAAATCTCAATCTTTTGTTAAAGAAATATAATTAAAATGATCTCAGGTTCTTCTAATTATCTTAAAATAATAATAATTCATGTAAATAGGAATGATAAGGGATTTAATATCAATCCTAAATACACCTAACTTATTCTAATAACAATAACCAACAATAAAAATCTTTAGTGTATAGCTTAATCTTATCTATTTGATTATACCATTAATCACTAAGAAAATAAGTAAATCATATACATGTCTTTCATTTCCACATAGTATCTTAATTTTAAAATATACTAAAATCTTATAATTTAACAATCTGTGGCAATAAATCTTATACTCTTATATTGTGCATTATAATTACTTTATGACCATTGTAATATTATATGTTAATGTCAATCAATTTCTATAAATTATATTAAGAAAATATTGTGTTTCTTTCTAAAGTAATAAAATAATAAATTCATATTGTGCAAATATTATGTACTTTCAAATTATCTGTTGTCAAATGCTGTGGTGTAAAATAATGAATTCGACACACTTTTAAAACAACTTAACAAATTTATTTACATCAACTTTAACAAATAATTTATTTACACTATTTACATTTAAATGGAACTAAAGAAAATAAACAAAATAAGAAAAATAATAATACAAGATTTTTACACTGTTACTATTTCCATAACCATAAGTAGATAATTTATACATTTATTAAATGTTCTATCAATAACATTTAATTAAGTTTATGACTTTAATTTTAATAAAAATCATTTATCAATTAATATAAGAAAAGGTTTTATGTAAGACATCATTCATGTAGCATGTATGTAAATAAACAAACTTTAATAATTAAGAATGCTATTTCACTTAAGTCTTACTGCTATTTATATTATAATGTACTAGTATGTATTAAATGTACCATTAATATTACTCAAAGATCAATTAATGTATAAACTGATATAACTTTGTAATATAATAACAATTATTGATTATCACTGTTTATTTCATTCCGATATAATGTCATACCACATGTCTTATCAAAATATGCAATAGGTATATGTTCTTTTAAAATAATATTTTAAAATTATTCAACAATTTCAAATTTTATAACGTATTATATTAAATAAAATTCTATGATTCTTTTCCACTTTAATTATTACACTTTTACTTGTTATTCCTATTTCCTCCTAATAAACTTCTATCTACAAATACCATTTTAACCTTATTTAACTTTAGAAAAATAGAGGACCCATTTTTAAACAAAAATAATAACGATCCAAACTTTCTTATACCTCATCCTTTATATACAATAAGCCTTCAATCAAAATATAAATTTCTATGAAAAATTAACTTAACTGATCTAATAAAATAAATTAAAAAAATATAGACTTTATATACTTCTTACTAATTTGAAAAGAAAAATAAATAATTTATGCTAATAATAGATCTAATTCCTAATATTGTAACAGAAACATTAAAATTTACTTACGAAAGAATCATATAATTATTTCTAGGGTATCATATTACGTTGTACTAAATTTACATCATCAATTTAAAATATGCATATTAAAATAAAACTGCTTATGTGTGTATATTATTTAAACATTAATACATTCATTCAATAATCATATAACATTTGGTTGATCTAAAGAAAAACATAGTAAATACATCAAATTATTATCATTATTACACAATTTTTACTATAAATGATACTTCAATGTACAGTCCGTCACACGATGTTTTCCAAGATTTCAGTTTTACAAAATAATTTCACATTTACACTCAACAATTATTCTTTAAAATATTACGTGTTATATAATTATAAAATAAACTTTATGCAATAAAAAGTTATATTAGTATTTAGTTATTATTTTAAAAAAATGTAAAATGTACCTTTCCTATCTTTAATAAATTAATAATTAATGAAATATTTATGTTAGTTAATAAATAAAACATATTACATAACATCCAACGGTGTCTTCTTTCACTATATTGTTCTTTTTCCTAGGCACAAATTTTCACCAAACATTACTTCCTTTTCCGGTACATCACGTGTCTTTAAAAGTTTTTATGAAATAAATGAAAACGTTCTTTTTTTTAAAAAAATAAAAGTCAAAGTCAGTTCCACCATAAACAAAATAAAATTAAAATAGTTTATAGGATCCATATTCATTTTCTTTAAGGAAAAATTTTTAAAAGTTATTATTTTTAAAATTAATCTATAGTTTATAAAGTTCTTGTTTAATTATTTTAATTGATTTGGATATCCACGTATATTTGCGCATTCCGTAACAGATATTTAAGTAAGATTATTTTTAGTCTTCTATACGACCAGCGTTCAGACTTTAATAATATAATAATTTTTATTTATAGGTATTTCTTTACCTGTTAAATTTCCAATTCATTTGCCTTTTAAAACTATTAAAATGTAGTCTTTTAAACCATAAAGTCTTAACAAGGCAAGTATTTATGTAATCATTATTACTTATCATCTTTACTAAGTTATATACTTAGATCTATAATTCACAAATACTTTCTTCATAAAGAAGTATTTCTCATTCTTTTAAATATCTATTTTATAAAAATTAGTTACCATTAGCTTTTAAATTTATACAAAGTCCAACGTATTACTTTTATGCATCTAATAACCCTCCTAGTTAATTCAGCGTCTGTTAAATTTTTCTCCAATACATTTTATCCTTATACGATGTCCTCATGATTATTTGATAGTAAATTGAGCTTCAATAGGAAAACGATCAATAGGGAACTATAATAAATTAACACTGCATATTTATCGGTAACTTTTATAAATTATTTTTAAAAACTACTCTTTTATAATTTTCAAACGATTTTTAGAGCATCTAAAATTACTTAGCTATTTCTAATAGCATCCTTTACTTTAAGAATTTCAATCACAAGTCCCCTCCGAACAATTGAACCTTGGTTTTATACCGGAAGAAAACTCCCACTTGATTGGTGAATTAAACAATCGACTTGCTAGCTTATTTACATATTTTACCAACAAGATAGAATTAAAAATAAATAATGACTTATTTAATATTTATTATTTATCACACTATTAAATTCTTAAATTAATATTCATCATTTATTTAGATCCATTAAACATTTTTTAAAATATACTTTCTTACTTAATTTCACTTTTAACTTTTATAAGATTATTTTTATAAACAAACTAAGTCTATTTTATTCGTTACGTTTTTAAGCAGTATTTTAAAAATCAGATTTAATATTTCACATTAATTATTTTTACTTTTATCTCATGATAGCCAATATAATATTTATAAATTTTATAACAGAATTTTTAAAATAGCTTTGCAACTTTACTAAAAAAACTCCCAAGCATGTGTGTATGTGTCTAACTAACATCTGTTTTACAACAGAGCTACAGACGCTTGTAATAATCTAAAAATAAACTAACAATTCACTTTTTAAAAATAAATATTTTTAAAATAAATAATATCTTCTAACAACTTTTAAAATAATACTTCGATATTATTAAAATCAAATATTAATCTTCTATTATGTATTACTAACAATTAAAATATTTATATTCATTTATTAAATATTAATTTTTATCAACAATAAATATATGCATTTAATTTTAACTTGTCTTTTAAAACTTTAACTTTAAACAGTTATTTATTAAATTTATTAATGCAGTATTGCTTATGGCCAGTTTTCCCAACCATATACTATTATCATTCCCATTGAAACGTCTCTCTCAAACATCAGCACAATTTTCACATATCAAACACTCATGAATTACTTTAATTACACTTTTAAAAAGATTTTATTATAAACAAAATTAACATCATATAGCTAAATATATCTTAAATTTAAAATTTTTTAAATAGATTGATACAATAATTTATGGAGACCCATACAAAAGGGCACAATATATAATAATTAAAATACCCTTGAATAAACTCTGTGATATTTTCAATATACCAATATAAAAAAATCAGTATTAATTTTAGCCAGCTTACAGTGCATGCCATCCAGAGTAGCATTTAACAGTTAATTTTAATTGTTAAATATTAATCAGGACATTGGCTGTAAGCTAGCTATAGTCAGTATTGATTTTTTTATTTTGGCATACTGAATATTATAGAGTTTTATTTTCGAAAATTTTGATTATATATATTGTTTAGGTCTTGATATTGGGCTTTGTCTCTAGAGATATGGGCCGCAATTTTCTCAAGAATTACTCTACTCCGTTTCGATGTCAATAATCCAATGGTTCCAATTTTACGAGAAAGTTTAATATATGTAAACAATTATTCCGGCAATACATATAATTGTAAACAGATTATTAATATTTTTAACTTATATATAATACAGTCATTAAGTCTCTTGCTTACTCTCAAGGTTCATGAGGATCTCCCAATGTTAATTTCCTCGCTTCTGGCTGATTCTCCTTCAGGCTTCTCGCCTCTGCAAAAAGAAGCTCCATCTTCCTCTGCTGCTTCCAGTGTAACTGATCTTCTATATGAAGCAATAGAACTGCAAATCCCCCCCCCCCCCTAGATAAAAAAAAAACAAGCATTCTATTTTTTCCTTTGTTTTCTGGAGTAATTTCTTATTCATTTTCTATCCCCTGTGGGCATGTTTTCTTGATCTTATCTCTTGGGTTTTATTTAATTATTTCTTTTTGGAATTCGATTTTTGATTAATCAATCAAATTAATTATGGGCAATCGAATTCCTGCGTAATCAGATTTTCTTTAGTTTTATTCATTTATTGTTTTAGTAATTATTTTTATTCTTAAATTATTTTTAGCCGGTCGTTTAGAGACACACATTTAATTAATGATTATATTAGTGATTAGTAACTACTCCAATCCTCCCCTTACTCCAGAAATTATTTGTTTTACACGTAGTCTTGTAATCTTTTTGGTTTACTTTTATTCCACTGGGGTCTGGGCGATTTTTGCCTCTCCCTGGGTTGTTTTTTTATTTTTGTTTCCTTTTGCTATGATCTTGCGGCTGTACTTTTTCCTGTTTTTCGGCTTCTGGACCTGTTTGTTCACTCTCTCTGCCTCAGGTTTGGTTTTCTGGTTCTTCCATGTGTGGTATTATTGTAGTTGGGAATAGCACCTCTTCTACTATTTGACGATGAACGTGGTTTATGTGTCTTTTGTATCGTTTACCCTTCCCATCTTCTATGTGTTAATATTTGTCTGGATTTCTTTCCATAATTGTATCTTCGACCCACTTCTTTGGCAATGTGTCACTGAGCCATATTTTTTTCACCAATTTGAAATGTTCTCTGTTCACTCGTATGATGGAGATGCTTGTGTTTTGGTTGTAACACGCCTACTTTGATTTGCAGTTTTCTGCACATCAACAATTCCACTGGCGATTTGTTTGTTGTTGTAGATGGCATTGCGGGTTGATATAACATTGCTTCGTATAATATCTCTTGAATGCAGGTGTTCGGAGATTTTTTAATTGCCTTTTTGATTGATGTACGGCCTTCTCCATGATGCTGTTTGACCCTGGGTAATATGGGGATGCCCACATGTGTCTGATTTCATTGTTGTTCAGGTATTCCTTCATCTCTTGTGCTGTAAATCCCGTGGTATTGTCAGTGACTATTACTTCCGGTAATCCGTGACATGAAAATACCACTTCTAGTAGTTTTATTGTTTCTTGTGCACTCGTATTTTTGACAATGTGGTATTCGACCATTTTAAATATGCATCAACCAGCACTAACAATATCTTGTCGTTAATAGGACCGACATGGTCAATGTGGAGTCTCTGCCTTGGGCCAGGGTATATATATTCTTTTGGTTTCATGTCGTGTGCTTGACACGCTGAGTATTTCTTAATATAATTTTATATATCATGTTATTCTTGGCCACCAGACATAGCTACGAGCTAAAGCTTTTGCTCATACCATTCCCGGGTATCCTTCATATAGCAAGTTTAGGACTTTATTCCTTCCTTCCAAGGGTATGACTACTCTGTCTCCCATTAATATGCAACCTTTACTAAAAGGCAGATCATTTCTATTCATCCAAAAGGCCGGGGCCACATTTTGTGGTTTCTTTGTTGGCCAGCCGTTCCTACTCCAGTTATTTAGCAGCCCATATCCTTTATCTTCCCTTGTCCATTTTTCCACTGTTTCACTATTGAGGATTTCAGACTGCATAGAAGCTATCTAGTTGATCTCTATTTCATGCATTTATGGTTCCCGTCTGTCGGGATTTCTGGACAATGCATCTGCGTGCTTGTATACTAGTTGGTAGTCATATGCTGCTAGTATATGACTGTAGTTTTTTTTCAACCTTCGAGAGGATTCTAGACGCATATGCAATAGGTCGTTCTCCGTTGTTGCATGGATGGCAGAGGACCGCCCCCACTCCCCATTCCGAGGCATCTGTGGTTAGAGTTACTTCTTGATTATTGTTGAAGTGGATTAACAATTTTTCTGATGCCAGTAGATTTTTTGTGTGGCCAAAAGCGTCGTCATGTATTTTTAACCACTGCCACTTATGATTCTTTTTTAAATAACTCAAACAGGAGTTTTGCTGCGTTAGCTTTATTCTGTAGGAATGGTTCGAAGTAATTAATTAGGCCTAAAAAGACCTGCAAATCTTTGTCATTCCTTGGGCTTTTTGTCTTTTGTACAGCATTTCCTTTTTCAGGCGAAAGCCGTTTCCCTTTTCCGGAGATTACATGTCCTAGAAACGCTAAATCTTTTGTGTTTCATACACTTTTCTCAGCATTCAGTTTTGCTCCGAAGTTGTTTAATTTCCCACATACCCTAGTCACTTTTGACGCAAGCTCTCTGAGTCAGCTGTTATTAATATGTTGTCAAAATATGGTATGATGCCCTCAAATCCTTGCAGTAGCGGGTCAATTTTTACCTGGAATATATTTGGGACTGTTGATATGCCAAATGTCAATCTATTGAACTTAACCATCCGAAAGGTGTTGTGATCGTTAATATTTCGGCCGTTTTCTCTGATACTGGGATTTGGTGAAATGCTGAATTTAGATCCAGTTTTGCAAAATGTGATACTTTTTGTGGGCTTGCTAATACCTCTCTTACATTCGGTACCGTGTACGCTCTTTTATTTGGAAACCTATTTACGGTTACTCTGTAATCGCTGCATATGTGTATGTTTCCATTAGGCTTTGTAACTATGACTATGAGTGTCGCCAATCTGCTATTTCTACAGGTGTCAAAACGCCTTTATTAACCAATGAATGGATTTTCTCTTCTATTTTTGTTTTTTGAGCGAATGGTATGTTCCGCGGTTTACAAATTGTGGGGTGTGCATTGTCAAGTAGCTCCATCTCTTCGGGATTTGTGTCTATCATGCCTAATTCGTCGGTAAATAGGTCTGGATATTTATTTTTAATTTATTTTCCAAGGGAGATTTTTTTTAATACGTTAACTTGAATTCCAATTGCTTGGAACCAGTCTCTACCTATTATAGGGCTGAATCTTTTTTGTACTATGTATAACGGTAATGTATTTAGTTTATTACGGTATTTAACCAGAGTTTATATTTTGCCCAGTAGATGTAATGATTTCCACTTACATCACGGGCTTTTACACTGATTTGTTTTTAGTATTAATCCAGGGTTCATTGCTGATAGTGTTCTCCAATCTATGTCTGATATTATAGATATCCCTGAGCTACTATCTATTTCCATTTTCATTTTAACTCTGCAAATTTCCAATTCGATCATAAATTGTTGTTGTCCGTCCTTGTTATATTTCTAATAGTAAAATTATTATTCGGTTTACCTCCCCTATTCTTTTGACTCCACTCTTTTCCTTGATTTGTGTCTATATCGGTTTTTCTACATACATGTGCAATGTGTCTCTTATATCCACATTTAAACACTTTTCTTCTCTCCACCTGCACTCTTATGCTCTGTGGTTAGTTTTCCGCAGCAATAACATGCCATTTTATTTCCTGTTTCAAAATCTGGTTTGCGTGGGTTATCCCGATTACTGTCAGTTTTATAAATCTGGGTATTTATCTCTTCAGTTGTATTTTTAAAAACTTGAGCTTGTTCTGTTATTAGTTCATAAGCCATTCCTTTCTGGATTGCGCTCTGGTACTTTGTCTGTATCCATTAATAATTGTTTTCTCAATCTATCGCTGTACATACCCCAGAGTAATTGATCCAGGAGAAATTACTTCGATATAGTCTCCGTATTCACAATCCCTAGCCAATTCTCTAAGGGCTAAATTATAGTCTTTTACCGATTCTCCCCTTTAGACTGTTTTCTATTCCTTAGTTTTAACCAGGCTATGTGAACGGGATGGCCTGGGGTTAAAATTCTCTGTCAGTTTTGACTAACTCTTAGTATTCTATTTTATCGGTGGAGTCAAAAAGTTTATTGACAATTTGTATAACTTTTTTTCTCTGAGAAGCACAAGAGTGATGCCACTTTCCTTTTATTTTCTTGTATATCTTTCAGGGTAAAAAAGTTTTCTATCTGTTTTATATATAGTAGCCATTCTGCAGCGTTCTCCACATCAAATTCGCTTATAACTGTTTGTCCAAAAGACAACATTTTTGCCTTTACTATATGTTTAGTTGTTGAAAAAGATCGTCAAGTTCAGATCAATTGTGCGACTGCACCAGGTTGTTATGTCTTGATATTGGCTTTGTCTCGACAGATACGAGCGACAATTTTCTCAAGAATTACTCTACTCCGTTTCGATATCAATAATCCAATGGTTTCAATTTTATGAGAAAGTTTAATGTATATAAACAATTATTCCAGCAATACATATACATATAATTGTAAACAGATTATTAATATTTTTAACTTATATATAATACAGTCACTAAGTCTCTTGCTTATTCGCAATGTTCATGAGTATCTCCCAAGATTAATTTCTACGCTCTGGCTGATTCTCCTTCAGTCTTCTTGCCTTGGCATACAGGAAGTATTTTTAAAATCCTAGGTCTGCAAAAAGAAGCTCCCTCTTCATCTGCTGCTTCCAGTGTAACTGATCTTCTATGTGAGGAACAGAACTGCCAACCCCCCACCCTAGATAAAAAAAAAAAAACAAGCGTTCTATTTTTTTCCTTTGTTTTCTGGAGTAATTTCTTATTCATTTTCTATCCCCGATGGGCATGTTTTCTTGATCTTATCTCTTGGATTGTATTTAATTATTTTTTTTTTGAAATTCGATTGTTGATTAATTATTGACAATCAGATTAATTATGGGCAATCGAATTCCTGGCTAATCAGATTTTTTTTAGTTTTATTCCTTTACTGTTTTAGTAATTATTTTTGTTCTTAAATTATTTTTAGCCGGTCGTTTAGAGAAACACATTTAATTAGTGATTTTATTAGTGAATTAGTAACTATTCCAATTATAAACATATTTTTTTTAAAAGTTAACCTTAATTTTTTTTTAAATTCTCTTTGTTCTCCAAAATCATCTATTGTATTTGGAGTAATCAGTGGACAATAATGTTAATGCGTGTCCTTTAATAAAATTGTGTCAAACATTATCATACATATTGATTGATTGACTGGAGTATTTTCATCATTGATCTCATAAACACGCAGTGACTATTATTAATGGATTTTGTGTTTGTTTATATGAAATATAAACAATGGAATATTGAAACAAGCTTTTTAAATGTACCTAACTGTAAATCACATTGGGATAATAAAATTTATTTTTTATAAGAAATTGAATTTTTCTGTTGTTCTGAAATATTAAATAACTCCTGGATATTTGAGCTTTGTAAATGCTTAGCATAGAAGCACATTATTGCACCATTGGTGTAGCTTAAATAATTTCCAATCTCTCATTATTCTTTTCTAGATCCTAAGAAATACCATAGAGCAGAAAGAATTTCTTCATCTACAATTCTACAAGACTTTTGGGCAAGTCCTGAAGTACAGCTATGATCAGATTTTATATAGGAAGGGTGATTCTATTTTGTATTTACAATTGCTAAGTGCTTTTTTTGTTTGTTGCCAATAACAGTTGCAAATAAAAGAGTTTCTAGGAAAATTATTATATCACATACTTCACCTTTCCTGAGAAACCATTACTATAAAAAATATTTTGTCATATTTTTTATGAATGAGAAATTGCAATTCTTATATCTTCATCATCATTCAAGATAAAACATCCCATTAATCTTTAATATAGCATATGAAGTTGTTTGAATATTAAGTCTATGTGGAACAGAAGTTTTAAATATATCTAAAATATTAATTCTATAAACTTCTACAATAATATAATGCTGTAGCTGAAAGTATTCTAACCATGAAGATATTTGAAGACCCTTTCTGAAAACAAATATCAAACAAGTTTTAAAAAAAGAATGTAAAGTAATAAAGTTAGTTGTAACAAAAATAGTTCTTGATAGTTATGGGATTCATTTATTATTTCTAAAATGACAAGTAATTGATAGCATAAACAACACCCAAACTGGTGTCTATTGACTTCCAGAAACCCATCCATTCAGAAGAATAGATATTCTAAAATTTTCTAAATAACATTATATGCACTCTCTCATACATAACCAGTAGCTACCCAACATTCTAAGCACTAGCTATTTTACAGAAAAAACAAAACATGGCATTTAGCTAGCCAGATTTGCTCATTAGATGCTCTAAACCTGAATCATGATCATTCTGCTGTTCTTAGTGATTTTTTGCAAATGTGTTGGTTGCACTTTATATACAAAAATAAGATTCTTTTTTTAAATTTTACATTCTTTCTTACTGTAGATTAGATCATGTAATATTATTGTAAATTTTAAAATTAAGTTTACTACATTTTTTAAATTCTATTTTAGAAATTTTATATTCATTTTATTGTTTTTATAGTACTGAAATGCCATCTGTGAATCGTAACGTTAAACCACAGCTTCAAGAAATAAATGCTGCTCGCCTTAGAAATTTAATGCCAGTCTTTGGCAATCAGGTTGCTTTTTAATATTTTTTTTTTTTTGTCAAAATAATGAATTTCATTTCAAATTGATTTAAAAATTAGTGTTTTTCCTTATTATTTTAACTTTTTGTTATTATTGTTGTTTTTGTAATTAAACATTGATACTTTATCATATCATCTGTTGTAAATCTTAAATAATTTTTTAAAAAAAAGAACTCATCATCATTTTGAACTATGATTGATCCACTGCAGGATGAAGGTCTCCAAGTTCAATCCATCATTTCTGATCTTTAGCCTCTCTTCTCCACATTACCCCTGCACATTTTTTTTATTTCATCCATCCATCTCTCATTTGGTCTTTTTCCAGATCTTGAACAATTTTTTGGAATCCCGTTTACGATTTTAACTGTCCATCTATTATCATGTCTTTTTGCAATATGTCCAGCCCAATTTCACTTCACTCTTTTAATTTTTTCACTGGCATCAGTAACAAACACCTTTTGTTCTCTCGCCCATGTGTTTTATTTTCGATCTCTTCTTGTTACTCCTAACATGTATCTCTCCATATGTCATTGAGTGGTCTGAAGTCTTTGTATTGCTCTTCTGTTAAATGTCCAAGTCTCAGATCCATAAATAGGAACTAATAAAACACATTTATTAAAAACTTTTCTTTTTAATCACTTAGGCATATTTCCTTTTAATATCAAGTTATTTCTAACAAAAGCATTCTCCAAGTTTAATTCTCTGATTAATTTCATCCATTATGTTTCCATCTGTAATAATAATCTGATCAACATATTTGTAGTTGTTAACTTCTTTTAACCCATCGTTAACCATCTTTATTTTTTCCTTTGAGTAAATCCATTGAGCATTACTTTAGTCTTTTTAACATTTTCCTTTAGTCCTACTTTTCTACTTTCATCTGATAATTCTTGTAACATTTCCTTCAGCTAATTACATGAAAACATTTGTAAAAGCATCATCTTCAAAATCTAAATGATTTAAATAATCTCCATTTATTTTTATTCCTTTAGCTTCTTGTAAAACTGCTGTAAAAAGTTTTGGAAATATGGAGTCACCCTGTCTTAAGTCTTTTCAGTGTTAATTTTCCTACTATTGTGTAATCTAATTGTTGCTGTTCCATTTTTATAGTATTTTTCAGAGTAAACCAGCATCCTGGGTTTATACTTTGATGATCTAATGCTTTAATCACTGAAGAAATGCTTATAGAATCAAATGTCTTTTCACAATCTACAAATCCAAAGCATAACGGCAACTCATATTCATTGGTCCTTTCTATAACTTCTCTCAATACTTGGATAAGATTCACTGTACTAAAACTACAGTATATATATATGTGTGAATTGTTTCTTTATATATATATAATGTTTTCACGGTTATATGATGTAGATAAATTATAACTTTTTGGGCTGTACCGTGTATTGTTTTCCATTAAACACCGATATTTCGACGGACTAGCAACCGCCATTATCAAGGTTAACTTTTGAAAGAAAAATCGTTAGATCTTAAAAAATAACGTGACTGTTTGCGAGATTTGAAATGAGATTCAAGTTCAGCATTCACAATATGAGGCTTATCAAAATGTTTATTTCCCTCAGTATTTTTACCTATTAATTTTAAGTTAAAATTAGATAAAATGAGAGGTTTCCACATAGCTGGAATACGTTGTACTTCATCAGCCCTATTTAAACCAGTAGGTCTTATTATAATATGGGTGGTCAAAGAATAAAATTTATTAACAATATTTTAAAAAGTGCTAAAAATAAAGTTTTAAATAATAATGTATACTATATGATATATCCTTCTTGTGCTATATGTCCTCGTATTTTTGCAAATATAAAATTACATAAAGAAGGTAATCCTTTGCGAGTTATAATAGATTTTGATGGTTCCTTCATATATCAGACTTCTAAATATATTGGTAAACTTTTACAAGACTTTTTAGGATTTGGGGAAAATACTATTGCTTCATCGTTTGACTTTGTAAATAGTATTAAAAATTTAATAATTGATGAAAATGATGTTATTGCTTCATTGGATGTTACAGAAATGTATGGATCTATTGATAGAATGAATTCCATAAAAATAATTGAACATGCATTAAAAAGTAAAAGTATTTGTAAATATATGATAAAATTTATCATTGATTCTTTAAAAATTTTTAATGATAACATTGTTGCATCTTTTGAAGGTCAATATTATAAAATGACTAAAGGTTGGCCTATGGGTTTGCCTGTAGTTGCACAAGTTTGCAATTTCGTTTTATCTACATATGAGAGTAGTATTTTAAATATGTGTATTTTTGGAGATATTAAAATTTACAAAAGATATGTGGATGATGGTTTTGTTTGTGGAAATACTAATAGTATAAATTTGCTTATAGAGGAATTAAATAAGTTGAATGGCTTGAAATGGACTATTGAAAAAGAACAAGACAATAAGATTAACTATTTAGATTTAATGATCACAAGAGATAACAGTATATTAAATTATAAACTAATAATTAAGCCACTGCAAAAAAGAGGATATATAAATTGTAAATCAAAAGTACCAATGATGCATAAGATGGCAAGTTTTATATCTTTTTTGTTTCGGAATGAAAAATTATGTCATTACCAAAGTGATAAACTGAAAAATATTGAGATATTTGCCAAGGAATTGCTGGATATTGGTTATAAAATGGAACAAATAAACAATATTTTATGTCAATTTAAAAAAAATTATTATAATTTAAAAAAAATGAAGATTAATAGTAAAAAATGGATATCTATTCTATTTATTTCAAATCCACAAGTAAAATTTTTTAAGGATTTATATAAGAATGTGTTTAATGTTTCATTATACGTTACAAACAATATTAATAAATTAGTCAATAATTCTAAGGATGCCATACCTGTCAAGCAGAAAAGTAATATATATCAAATTTTTTGTGATTGTATGCTATCATATATAGGTGAATCTAGGTGCAGTATTGAGAAAAGATTGAAGGAACATGAATTGTTATATAAGCGTGTAAAAAATAAAAATAATGGTGATTTAATATCTCCAGTTTTCTTTGATCACGAAAAAACATGTAAATATAAATTTAAATTTAATTTTGAAAATGTGAAAATTCTTCATAAAGAGAGAAACCATAGTAAAAGAAAAATGAAAGAGGCAATTTTTATAAACAGAAATAAAACGCATTTAATAAATCGACAAGTTTCTAACATTAAAATATGAGATTCGTGGAATTTGAATTGATGACGTTTGCTTCCGCTTTTGTTTTTGAATTTAATGGCAGTTGAGGCAGGTTAGAAAGTAACCGAAAGTACTTCTGCAGATTTAAGGATTGTTTGTAAATCGTTAAAAATATTATTTCAATTATAATTACAATATTGTTTTTAATTAACGGATATTTTATTTATTTTATATATATATTATACACAGCATGTAATTCTATCATTAAATCTTCCATTAGTGCTATCTGTGTTTCTAAGTTTCAAATTAAGCAGCCTAAAAAATATAAATCTCTCTTCCACCACCGTTAAGATTTTTAAGTAGACAGAAATTCAAAATAATGTCAGCATCTGACGCTAATGTAAATAAACAGAGATGTTACTATTCTAAATGATCTACTTTCCATTTTATATATATAATTCAAGGTGAATTAATAATTTTAATAATCTTGAAACTTTATTTGATCACATAAGAAATTAAACCAATGCAATGTTATCAGCGATTGTTAAATCTTCCTGCAATGTTAACTGTGTCTCAAAAATTCCAAATTAAACAGCTTGAAAATCACTGCTGTAACGATCCGGAGAATAGCACTTAACGTAATCTGCACTACAGGGCGCCATCTAGGCATTTGAACCTAGAAAAATTTATAAAGTAGGCAGATACGTAAGTCAAAAAAAAAAATTATTTTTTTTTTTTTAAATTTTGATTCCGGTCATTAGCCCAAGTCACTAGCTCAGGGAGTAGCAGAGATTAAATAATATAATCTAAAAGTATACAAAAAAGAATAAAATAAGCCACTGCCAGTAATTAGCATACAAACATTTATTTACGCACATATATATATAAGATTGAAAATTGTTTTAGTATCAGTTTACATTTTAACATTTAACATTATTTTTAACTTTACTTTAGATTTTAATTTCTATTATATTATAAGTTTACATTTTAATTAAGTTCGCACAGATGAAATTATAAAAATTTGTTTTAATAATGTTGAGTATAGATCGGTTACATAGATTACAATGTTTAAAAACATTTCAAAATAAACATAAACGATCAAAATATAAAATCATTGATACTGACAATTGCAGAGGGAAATTTATAAGTAACCCAATAGTATTCACCATAAGATACTTGCATTGTCACCAATAACTTAAAAGACATCCGAATAAATACATTTTAGATACTCACCATAAGGTATCATTATTTATCGAATGTCTATATATTTTGATCAAATATGAAAACCCAAAACATATTTAACCGATAACCAATCCATGCAAGCGTCTATAAACAACTTAAATTTAATGCATTTTTATTTAATGTCGAGTATGAATAGACTACATAGATTTGCATTTGAAAATAAAATATTCTATCCCTATTTAACCTTAGGCTAAAGGTTCGCAGCCAAAACTGGCGTCAATTTATCTGATATATCGATGCATTCACTGTAATACGAAATACGGCAGCACCAAAAAGTTAAGAGAAGAAATTGCCTCTCGACAAATAGGAATATGACATCTATCTGACAAGAAGAGCAATAAAAAAAAAAAAACTCCATAGAAAGGAACTGCGTTCTCCGTCTTATAATTCCTTCCATAGGCAAACGGGTGAGTGCGGCGTATGAAACGATTCTGCCCATAGCGAATCTGATATTACATCTACTAATCACACCAATATATCCCATCCATTGACCCAATTCAACTACGACACAAATAACCTAAGATTACCCTCCCCTAATATAACTTTACAAATCTATACAGCCATTCACACCCGACTTAAGTTTAACATTTATAGAATTAATTTAACGAAAAACAAAAATCATGATAAAACTTAAAAAACAAAAAATAAATAAATGGAAATGATTTTAACTTAAAAAAAAATATCAAATAACATTATTAATATTAATTTATGTTGGTCAGATAGGGTTCTATTTGTATTTTTTATATATGGAAAGTTTTTAATTTAATGTTCATAAATTATAAAGTTCTTACGGTTTTTTAAACAGTTCATCTTTATATGTTCCTTGCCGTTTGAACGTGAATTCCCACGCCGTCCTAAAAAGATTGATATCCATTTAGCCGTTGTTTTATTTATTCATTCGGAGGTTTTTTAGTTTAGTTGGTCCTCAATGTAGAAAACGATGTTTCACTCCCTTTTCTTTAACAGCTGAAAGAATTGAAAGTGCGTCTTCCAATCCCTTCACCTCCAACTCCGTACTATTACATATAGTCACATCGTAATAATAATTAATAACTAATAATTTTCAAACTTGTCCTTTTATATTAATTTGAAGGATTGAATTTACATTACGTCATCGATGCGATGGTCCTTTCACTGAGGTCCGATTCCATAGGGATTTCTTTTTATTTGCTAAAAGTTTCTATTGTTTTCCTATCTGACCGATGTTTTTAAATTTAAATGCCCAAGGCTGGTTTACTAATTAAAATAATCATTTCCATTTTACAAAAGATTAATTAATTTGTTTTCAAACTTACACATCTATTTTATCTCTAAATCTTTTCTGAAAATTTAGTTTTAAACTACTCTTTTTTTTAATAAAGTTTTATTTTAATAATTATTTATCTGTGCGATTTTATATATTTGCGAGTTTAAGATGATTTTTTAATTCTCAGTTTTTAATTCTTAAAAAAAAAAGAAATTTTTATTGGCGAACTTTTTTTTTTTTTATGTTTACTAATAAAAAATAATGTAACGTACGTATGTGCCCGTTACACTGCTAAGATTTTAAATAGTCAGAACATTGTAAATCCAGACATGAATCACTCAACTTTTCATTTCCATTTTCAAAGCAAGATTAAATTTGCACCTGTTATTTACTTGCTCTGAATTTCTGTTGATTTAAAATCTTAGCAGCAGCGGGAAAGATGTTTATTTTTTTTTCAATTGCTTAATTTGTAATTTTTAAAACACAAGTAAAACTACTGGCAAATTTAATAATAGGTATTATAATGTTTGTTTGTTTTTAATTCCAATATAAGTTTATGCATTTGTTTAATATATTTATATATATAATCATAAAGTATTATAAAAACAAACTGCATATTCTTTTTTTATTATTATTAATGTAAGAATTTAATTCACAAACATTATAACAATAATGTTTTGGTTTAGTTCCACTTGCCATCTTCAGAATTGACTACAAAAAGGAATTACAACAGTAATTTGAAAAATTAAAAATGAATTTGATAAACAATAATTGTTTGTAAATACATTCAAAAACATTATTGTTAGCCATTAACATATTTAATTCCTGAATTCACTAGTCATATATCTGTACAAAATAATCGAAATATATAAAGAAATACTCAAATGAGTATGGAATATAATGAAAAAATAATAATAATTCCAAACAGCAATTACAAAATTCAAAATTATCTATTATTTAAGTCATTTATCAAACTATATAAAATTAATCTTCTGATTTTTTTTTTTATCAAATTTACTCCATAAAATAATTGCAAATTCAAATGTAACAAAAATTATTTTTATAAATAATTTCATCATATAGTCAGTATATTACAAAACTAAATTTAAAATTCAATATATAAATGGGCTTAATTGGTTAAAACAAAGTAAGATTAAGGACCCCTATGCATTATTTTTAATTGTTAGAAATTTTACTTATTATGAGGAAAAAATGTTTTAAATTTAATTTAAAATTATAGTATGGAATCGATAAAATATTTCTGATAACTAATGTTAGCAGCAAACTGTTTTTTCCCTATATTTTTATTTTATAGGGGCTCTATGTGAAGTATTATTTAATTGTAGGCTTTATGAAGGACAAAAAAGTTTTAAAATTATATTTGAATTGTAGGTCAAAATATCTATATAAAAGCATATTTGGTGACTTAAATTGTTGTTCTTTTGACATTCACAGTATGTAAATAACTTGAGTATTTTTCAGTTTTTTTATTAATTAAATAAAATTGTGAATTAATGCATATTACAGTCTACTTAAAATTATCTTCATGATTTATGTCTTGTAAATTAGGAAACACAAAAGTCAAAGCATGCTATCTTTTCCTCTTCTTTTTTCGGTTTTAAACATCAATCATATTTATTTCAGAGTTTATGCCTAGAGTAATATTTCAAAGAGGTTGAGGTTAATGAAACACATTACTAAAGTATAAATTCTTTTCATGACTGTTTAGAGTTTATTTTAACTTATTAATATGCAAAGTTTTCCTTTATAATTCTTTCTCAGTCATTATAATGTTGCTGTAAAATCTAATTTTTAGTTTACTCTTAATCTCTTCTAAATCATTTTTGTTATATTTGAATTTTCAAATATTTTACTGGGAAATTTGATAAAATCAGAAAGTTAGTTTTATATAGCTAATAGGTAGTTTTAATTTTTAAGTTTTGATTTTAATTTGTATAATTGTTGTTAGGGATGTTATTGCTTTTATTTTTTATTATATATAATAATTATTTTGTGTTTTGAAATTGTTACTTAAAGTTGTATTTTTTAAAAAACAATTTATGTATGTATTTGTAGGAATCACTTCGCGATTATTTCTTGTAGTCTGGTTTATTAAATAAATGAAATACTCTCAAACCAGAGCATAAGACTTTTTTTTTTTTTGTACATAAAGGAAATATGGGAATGGCTCCTCTCTTTACCTCATTTTCTTATACAAAAGTCTGCCTTAAATACTTTGAACAGAAAGCATGAATTTAAATCAAACTATTTTTAATTGCATTATATTGATAATTAACAAGTATGAGATTATTTTTTTAATTTAAACATTGACAATATTAATTTAAAGAATGAAATGTGTAATATAAGATACAGCAAGTTGTATGAAAAATAATCTTGAAGTGTTACATATTATTAAAACATTAGACTAACAAAAATCAATAAGTTTCATATTTATTAATTTGTAGAGGTATGATTATTTTAATTAAAGTTTTTTTTTTTTTTTTTTAAGAGTCCTGGTTTGACTGGATTACGTAATTTAGGAAATACTTGTTTCATGAGTTCTGTGATTCAAAGCTTGTGTAATACTATTCCACTGTCAGAGTATTTTGGCAATAATACTTACCAATATCATATTAACAGGTTTGTTTCTTCATGTGTGTGTGTGTGAGCACATATATATATAATAATCCATGCTATTTATATTATGTTTTTAGTATTCGTTGTTGTAAAATATATATTAACATTTTTATGTAACTGTTTATGTATGAGCTCATTGTGTGGACCCTTTGATGATGATTGAATACATCTTTTAGGAATAGAATGTAGTTTTCATTTTATATGTGGTTCATGGTTTGGATTTTCAATAGCTGTTAAATTCCATTTATGAAGCAGATGAAATGCAATAATCATAAGTCATTCTGAATCTGTTGATTAGATTTTAGATGCAACTAGAAATATCAAATTCAAATTGTTTTTATTGTTAGGTCTGGAAAAAGAAATTTGTTTGGAATCTCATTAGAATTGAGTTTTCATGCCATAATTTTTCAATTATAGATCTTTGGTTAAACATCCAAAAAGAAATTCTGATGTGAGACAAGTCTTTGGTGGTGAAACTACATCTTAAATCATTGGCAAATTCAATTTGTTTAATAAAGCCACTAATGATTCTATCTTCTAATCATAATCTCTATAGGGGAAAAATAAATTATTGTGCTAAATATAAATAAATATCAAATTAAAAGATAGCCTAATTTATTATAATGATGTAACCACTTTATATAAATTAATTATATGTAGATCTATTATTTTGCCAGATTTGCTGCATGAAAGTGTCAGGATTTCCTATCTATATAACATAAAAGCACTGAGGAAGTTTTCATTTAAAACTACCCCATAAGCTTTTAAAAATATAGTGGCAGTATTATAGAAGTAATGATTATATTTTTCAGTTTTCTGGATGTGATGGTTTTTAATCTGTATTGTAAGGACATGTCCTAGTTTAATTAGGAGATATGAAGTGAATGGATAGTGATAAACGGTACTTATGTATTAGACCTGCTACCCATGTTTGTGATGAACGAATGCCTTATATTTTTCCAGCCAGGGGTGGGGAAGGTGTTTGTAATGCCATAGTTGTGACTTTAATATGGCATTCTGCTTTCACAAATACCTCAGCCACCCTCACTGGAAAAAGGTATGGCATTCTGCCATCGCAAAACATGGGCAGGAAATCTAATATGTAAGTACCTAATAAACTTCATAAGAAGTATATTACAGGGAATGTAAGCATGATTTTGGAAAAAAGACCAGATCTTGTTTTATATTATAAAAACTATTTCACAGTTATTCTAAAGATGCATTGTTTGCTATCATTGAAAGAATAAAATAAATTGGAAAATTAGAATTTTGCAAGAAGTTTTTTGCAGAAGAAATTAAAGTAGCATTATAAGTTATTGTACAAATAAACTAAAGGACAGGGGTGTAATATATGTAGGAATATTTGTAGTTTATGAATTGTTATATATAATCATAACAAATCTTCTCTTTAAGTGTTCATACTGTCTCTTTTGATTTTTGGTTTTTGTGTGTGTGTGTGTGAAACAGCCATATTTATTTAAGAATACTCTCAGTAATTAATAATATTGAACACATTTGAAATGAATTATTAATATCTACCAAAATAGAAAATACATTAAAAAGTTGAAAACTATTTTAAATATCTGTTAGGTTATAAACAATGAGGATTGCCAATTCTTCAACAAGCTTTGTGATAAATGCTTAGTTAGAGAAAGCATTTAAAATATCTCTGTCAGGAACCCCCCCCCCCCCAAACCCTTGACCATGGTTTCATGATTTGGCACTCCTCAGAGAGATGTTAGGGTAGGTTCAGACACTAGATCTAAAAATACCAACCCAAAGCCAGCATTTAACTAAAAGTTATCTATTGAATGGAAAATCTGAAATTTTCAGACATCTATCTTCAGCCATACCATATATTAGTAATCTTAGCAATATAACAACGCATAAGGCAGGGACTATAAATGGTCAAAATAAGAGTCATAGATCACATGACCTCGTGTGATCTATGACTCTTATTTTGACTATCTGTTAGGTTGTTTTTAAAGATCCCCCCACCCCCAAAGTTGTAATGGCATAATTGCATTAAAACAAGCAGTAATAAAATATTAAAGTCTTATGAAATATTTAATCATTTAAAAATCAGTTGCTTTATAATGTTCATTTATTAAATTTCAGATATATGCTATAATATTATTACTTCACAAAATATTGTAAATGATATATATTCCATTAACATTTGCATTAATTTCATTTTTTGTTTGCTAAATATTTGTTTGTATTTTACACTTACCAAACCTAATAAAAAAACGACAACGATCATTTGATGAGTGGATTTCAAAATAATTTGCTGCAGAAATTCAAATACCCAAATTAATTAAGTGACGACAATTAGGTAATATAATAATATTTAATATAAATCTTAATTGATTTTTGTATTGCATTATAAAAAAAAATAGCTGTGAGAGATGACATTGTTTTTCAACTGTGCTTGATTTTTCTAAATTAACAAAGCAGTATTTATCCTCCAGTCCCAGATTGTTCTGGGAATTTATCCTCTACCTAGAGACTCACTTATCAACCAATATTAGGAAGCTGCTTAGATTATTAATAAACTGGTTACCTGAAAAAATTCTTGAGTTTTTTCAGGAATTCCTCAATAATTGGAAAAACTTCCAATTCATCTCAAGTTTCAATCAAATTCATGGAGATAAGAGGCTAATGGCTATCCATTTCATTATAAAACGTTTCAATAGGAAATGGTGCCAGCATGCAAAAATATTTTAAGTCAAAAATAATCGTTCAGGATTGAAGTTAATACGATTATCTATTTATTCACATTTTGTTATGCAAATTTAACCATTTCATTATATAACTGCCTTGAAGAATCTGTTACTTTTTCTATATTTTAGTAAATTAATTAAAGTAAAAACAAGCTTTAAATAGAAAAAGATTCTCCAACACTTTCTCGTAATGTAATAGAAGATGTTACTAAACTTAAGGAGTTTTTTTGTTTGTTTTGCACCTTGCACTGGATGGTGAATTGGATGTGATTCAGTTACCTGTAAAAAACAGTCCTAAACTTGTTTGGAATCTAAAACAATTTTTAATTTTTATGTAGCTCAAATTTAAATACCTATCATGAATATGGTAAACAGATGCTATAACGGCCATCAAGATCCTTTGTAGGTTAATGGTAATAGACTTCATTGCATGGAATTCAGAAGTTTCTGAACTTGGAGTTAAAGTATCTTATTGATATTGTCTAGTAATTTACTTGGTTCAATAAGTACAAATAATTTTTTTAATATAAATTATAATACAGAGAGCGTGCCAATAGCTCAAACAAGCTCTTAATTAATAAGTGTGGTATGAGAAAATATTTAAAATCTCTATCCAGAACCTTCCCATCTCCAGACCAACTGGTTTCAAGCTTATGGCTCACGTCAGTAGAGAGCTAGAATATTCGGGCACTAGATCTAAAATATCAACTCAAAACTCAGCACTTATTTCATATGTAATATTTAAGTAGAAACTCTGAAATTTTTGGACATGAAAATGTCTTTAAATCCAGCTATATAACTTAAATAGCTATATGGGACTGAACTAAATTCAGATCTACCATATTTTAATAGCCTCAGCATAGCCAAAGTCTTAAAGGTAAAATTATAATAATCGAAACCAGTTGGTCTGGAGATGGGAAGATTCTGGATAGAGATTTTAAATATTTTCTCATACTGCATTTATCAACTAAGAGCTTGTTTGAGCTATTGGTACACTCTCTGTATTACATTTTTGTAAATACAAGCTTATAAAAGTAATGTCACGTTATATATGATTTGCTTTTTTGATTATTATAATTTTACCTTTAAGGCTTTGGCTTTGCTGAGGCTATTAAAATATAATAGATCTGAATTTAGTTTAGTCCCATATAGCTATTTAAGTTAGATAGCTGGATTTAAAGACATTTTCATGTCTGAAAATTTCAGAGTTTCTACTTAAATATTACGTATGAAATAAGTGCTGAGTTTTGAGTTGATATTTTAGGTCTAGTGTCCTAATATTCTAGCTCTCCACTGACATGAGCCATAAGCTTGAATCCAGTTGGTCTGGAAATGGGAAGGTTCTGGGTAGATTTTAAATATTTTCTCATACCGCACTTATCAATTAAGAGCTTGTTTGAGCTATTGGTGCGCTCTGTATTACATTTTTGTAAATACAAGCTTATAAAAGTAATGTCACGTTGTACATGACTTGATTTTTTGATGATTAATATAAATTATCTAAGATGGTACCCTAATTATTGAGTTGGAAGTTATTAAAAGATTTAATTTCTAGAACAATTATTCCATATTTGCAAAATACTCTAAGAATAGAAATATCTTTATGACTTTAAAGAAATTATAGTAACTATTGCATAGTTGAAGTAAAATTAGATCTGTCAAAAACATGTTATAATATAGGATTTTGGAAAAACAATACTTGGCATTAGTTTGATTTTATATAAGAAAAAATTATTATATTAATGGTGGATATTTTTGTTATTTAATATTTTTTATGCATAAATCTTTAATCCATATGTAATAATGGTTGCTTTTATTCTCAATATTTATAAATTTCAAGGGTTTTTTTCTAACCATTATATGTGACATTTTTACTACGTAGTTTTGCCCACTAAATTCAGTTATTATTAATCTTGCAGTAGTGTTAATAACTGCTCTTTTATGTTTTTTTTAATGTGTTTTCAAAATATTTTTTTATAACTCTAATTTTTATTCTTTATTTTCTTTTGCATTTGTAATTTCGTTTTCTATCTTTTAATCTATGTGTATATTTTTAGAGAAAATAAATTAGGTCATAATGGCGAAGTAGCCGAAGAGTTTGCAGTTATTATAAGGGCTGTATGGTCTGGACAGTATCGTTCTATTTCTCCTAGAGATTTCAAGGTAGAAAAATATTTTGTAAATGTTTACAATTTATGTGTTTGAGATGCATCATATTTTATATGTAGAATAAATAAATATGAACTTATTTCAGAAATATGCAATGAAAAAATATCAAAAGTCAAGAAATATATATATATATGTAAATACATGAAAGTAGTCAACACTTGAACAATATCAATCACAATCTGTTGTCAAGGCAACTTTTTAACAATAAAGGTGAAAATCCACTTTCATCTGTGGTCTTTATAGACACAAGATTGCAATTTGATTACAGATACTGAAATTATTAATATGTGCACATGAAAAATGTAGTGTGAAATTCTCTTTGCAGTTGGGATAAATGTTATGTATTATGGAGTTGCACAAAGTTTTATCTTAAATAATATTATGATTAAGAAAGCTTAAAAAATTGATTGGTGGAATGCAGATAGGAAACCATTCTTGTTTATTCTCATGCTTTCTGTCAGATTTTAATAATTTTTCACTCTATGTTTCCATATATTCATATGTATTTGTTTCTTAAATTGTTCCATAAATCTTATCTGAGAATATTACAATTTCTAATGTAAAATTTAAATTAGTAATATAAAGTTTTATAATTTTTTTAAAAAAAGGAATGAAAATCATCTTTATAATTAAAATTATGTGCTCTTTTTATATAAACAGTAAATTTTGAAAATATGTTTAAAAAGCCTTCCTCCAGCTGATCCTGAATAATGTTAGAATTTTTCTTTAAGAAAAGCTGTAGGTCTTTTAATTGGTTTTATTTGTATGAGACTACAAATATTCATATTAATTGATGTTTCATGTAAAAGGGTATTGTGCTAAGCACATTAATTAATAATATTTACATATCTGAAATCTTTTTCTTATAAATTATATTTTGAGTCATAAATTTTTATGTTAACCATCGAATGGCTTTATTATTCATATGTAATAGTTGAAGTCTTATGATGTAAATTTGTCTTAGTGTCAAAGAAAAATGTTTATAATGTTACATGCTCTAAAGATCGAATATATATGTATATTGTAACGGTATAGAGAATTTGGGGTGAACCTGGGCTGATGGGAAAATCATCATCACCAAGTCATTAACAAAATATAAAATTAAATAAATAATGAGCATGAGAAATAGTTTACAGCATTATAAATAAGTATAAGTAAGAATCATTCTTTATGAATGATCAACAATAAAAATGAATCAACAGTCCATCTTGTGACTGGATTTGCAATGGGTCTTCTACAGACCAGGCTAATTATTTAGCCCTGGCCAGCTTGAGGCAGATTATTTAAATATTAATTTGGATGCACAAACTTAAATGCTAATCAATCAGAATATATAACAATAAAAACAATAATGCTGGGTTACCTAAAACATGCTGATCATCATCTATGATCTGGCCACTTAGTACCATTAATATACTGGCCAACTATAAACTTAATTTCTAATAAAAACTAAACTATATAAAATGTAGTGCATGGGCTTTAAAGGATATTTCCTTTGCGCCAATTCAGGATCATCACCAACTGGATGTCCATAAATACTAAATATAATCCTCTTTTATATGATAGACCATTATGCATGAATCTAGTTCAGGAACAAAAGCTCTCTAACTGTTATTATGAGAACAGGATATAATCCTAATATATAAGAGTTTGCTATTAACTGAAAGGAGACCCTTTGATTCCTCTTGGAGGCCTTAAAGGGACCGAGCAGGGCAAATTCCTAATATCCACTCCATACGTTCTTGTCATTGCAGCTGTTATTACTATGTGATTATTCATATACTATACGAACATGAATGGGCTGCTCACCAACACGCATTAGCCAGCGTGGTTGAGTTTATTGGCTTTTTACTTCTGAGTTTAAGATCAAGAAACACCATGGTCTTTCTTCTCAGTGCCTGATAAGGCAGAATGAATGTTTGTGTAAATGATAAAATATTTTTCCAATACATATATACAATTATGACAGACAAAAATAAAGCATGGCCCTTATTCCCAGGAGGCTGTAAAGTCACCAACCAAGGCAGCGGTTGGTGGCCGAAGGCGGAGGGTGCTAAGAATCCCCTGATTGCGGACCCAGGCTGCCATTTGATGACGACTTTTTATTTAGGTACTTACAACTGCAGATCACTTTCAAGTGAAGGAAGATTGCAAGAATTAGAAGAACTGTCTTATATTAAATGGGACATTATTGGACTTTGTGAAGTTAGAAGAAAAGGAGAAGAAACAATTGATTTAAAAAGTGGACATATACTCTATTATAAAGGCACACATATTGGAAATACAAGTGGAGTAGGATTCATTATAAATAAAAAGTGGAAGAACAATATTGTGGAGATTGATGGTGTATCGGACAGAGTGGCAAGATTAGTTATACAACTTAATAGCAGATACCAAATGCAGATAATTCAGGTTTATGCCCCAACAAGTTCTCATAGTGATGAAGTAGTAGAAGATTTTTATATGGATGTACAAAAGGCTTTTGATCAGAGTAAACAACATTTTAAAATTGTTATGGGAGACTTTAATGCTAGAATTGGTAGACAAATGAAAGATGAAATTGCTGTAGGTAATTTTGGTTATGGTAATAGAAATGAGAGAGGACATAGACTTGTGGAGTTTGCAGAAAAAGAAAAACTTTATATTATGAATTCATTTTTTGAGAAAAATGTTAAAAGGAAATGGACATGGAAGCATCCAAATGAAGGTACAGCAGAATTGGATTATATTTTGACTAACACAAAATACATATTTCAAGATTGTAATGTTCTTAATAAATTTAACATAGGAAGTGATCATCGATTAGTAAGGTGTAAGTTACGTAGTTAATGTAAAACTAGAGAGACAAAAATTATTAAGAAAAACAATATTTACAGTTGATATTCCTAATCTTCAGAAACATTCTAATGAATTTAAATTAGAACTTACAAATAGGTTTCAAGTGTTAGGAGATTTTGAACATGATTCAGATTTGAATGAAATTAATATGAAAATAACTGATACACTTTTAAAAACTGCAACAAACATAGCTGGTAGAAAAAAGCAGCAATTGACTAATAAAATTTCTACTGAGACTAGAGAATTTATGAAGAAAAGAAGGAATATGAAGATATACAAAAATGATGTATTAAAAAGAATTGAATATCTCGAATTTTGTAAAATGGTACGGAAAAGAGTTGAAAATGATATAAGAAAGTATAACTGTGAAATAGCAAGGAAAGCTGTAGAAGAAAATAAAAGTCTCAAAAATGTTAAACAACATTTTGGTATTGGTAGGAAATTTATATCTGCAATAAGAAAAAAAGATGGAATTATTACTAAAAAGAGAGATGACATCATGAAATTGGTAGAAGATTTTTATCAAGAATTATATAGTAATAAAGAACAAGTACCTCCTATATCTATTACATCTTCCGAATTGCCCAGAATTTTAAATGAAGAAGTGAGACATGCAATTAAGTGTATGAAGAAAGGAAAGGCTCCAGGAAATGATGGAATTATAATTGATATATTAAAAGAAGCAGGTGAAGAAATAGAAACAATTTTAGCAAAGTTATATACCAAATGTCTAAATGATAAAGATGTACCAGAAGATTGGAAGAATGCTGTAATAATATTAATATTTAAAAAAGGTGATAAAGAAGATATTAGAAATTACAGACCTATCAGCCTTTTATCAGTTTTATATAAAATTTTTACCAAGATAATTACAACTCGTCTACAGAGAACTTTGGATTTCCACCAACCAAGAGAACAAGCTGGATTTAAAAGTGGTTTTAGTACAATAGATCATATCCAGGTATTGAGAGTAGTCATAGAAAGGACAAACGAATATGAGTTGTCATTATGTTTTGGATTTGTAGATTATGAAAAGGCATTCGATTCTATACACATTTCTTCAGTGATTAAAGCATTGGATCATCAAGGTATAGATCCAGGATATTGTCATATTTTAAAGAATATTTATAAAAATGCAACAGCAACAATTAGATTACATAATGATACTGGAAAAATCAACATTGAGAAAGGTGTAAGACAAGGTGACTCCATATCTCCAAAACTCTTTACAGCAGTGCTGCAAGAAGTATTTTGTGGATTAAAATGGGAAACTAAAGGAGTGAAAGTAAATGGAGAGTATTTAAGTCATTTAGATTTCGCAGATGATGTAGTTGTTTTTGCAAATAATGCTTCAGAGCTGCAGGAAATGTTGCAGGAGTTAGCAGATGAAAGTAGAAAAGTAGGACTAAAGATAAATGTTAAAAAGACTAAAGTAATGTTTAATCGATTTGCTCAAAATATGAAAATAAAGATTGCTTATGAAGAATTAGAAGAAGTTAACAGTTACAAATACCTTGGTCAGATTATTAATACAGATGGAAACATAATGGAGGAAATTAATCATAGAATTAAACTTGGTTGGAGTGCTTTTGGTAGAAATAACTTGATACTAAAAGGAAATATGCCTATGTGTTTGAAAAGGATGGTTTTTAACAAATGTGTTTTACCAGTTCTTACTTATGGATCTGAGACTTGGACACTTAATAGAAGAGCAATACAGAGACTTCAGACCACTCAAAGGAGTATGGAGAGATGTATGTTGGGAGTAACAAGAAGAGATCGAAAACGCAATGTATGGGTAAGACAACAAACAGGTGTTACTGACCTTATTGAAAAAATTAAAAGATTGAAATGGAGTTGGGCTGGACATATTGCTAGAAGAGATGATAATAGATGGACAATTGAAATTTTAAACTGAATTCCAAGAGATTGTAAAAGACCCAGAAAGAGACCACATGTGAGATGGATGGATGAAATAAGAAAATGTGCAGGGGTGTTGTGGAGAAGAGAAGCTAAAGATCGGAGAAGATGGATGAAACTTGGAGAGACCTTCATCCTGCAGTGGATTGATAATGGTTGATGATGATATAATAATTTATAATATTTTAAATCTATTCAGGATTGAGTAAATTCACTGGAACAGGCACCAGTTATAACGATTCGAATTTAGAGACTTAACATAATCTGCACTACAGGGCGCCATCTAGGCATTTGAACCTAGAAAAATTTATAAAGTAGGCAGATATGTAAGCCAAAAAAAAAATTTTTTTTATTTTATATGTTTTGATTGATTCCGGTCGTTAGCCCATTGTCACTAGCTCAGAGGAATAACAGAGATTTATATTTTATAAAAAAATTCAGTTTCTAAGAATATATAAAAAAGAATAAAATAAGCCACTGCCAGTAATTAACATACAAACATTTATTTACGCACATATATATAAAATTTAACATTATTATTTTAGCCTGTTTACTTTAACATTTAACATTATTTTTACTTTATAATTTTAACTTGATTTTAGAATTTGATTTTACATTTTAATTTTTATAAGTTTACATTTTAAATTTTATAAGTTCGCACAGATGGATTTATAAAATGTGTTTTTAATGTTGAGTATAGATCGGTTACATAGATTACACGGTCAAAACCTTTTCAAAATAAACATAAACGATCAAAATATAAAGTCATTGATGGAAATGCAAAGGGGAATTTATAAGAAACCCAATGGCATTCATCATAAGATGCCGCAAGACACCAATAACTTAAAAAAGACATCCAACATAAATACATCTTAGATACTCACCGTAAGGTATCAGTATTTACCGAATGTCTATACATTTTGATCAAATATGAAAACCAAAAACATAATTAACCGGTAACGAACTCATGCAAGCGTCTATACCCAACTTAAATTTAATGCATTTTTATTTAGAGTGTCGAGTATGAATAGACTACATAGATTTGCATTTGAAAAGAAAATATTCTATCCTTGTTTAACCTTAGGCCGTAAGTTCGCAGTCAAACCGGCGTCAATCCATATGATACATTGATGTATTCAGTGTAGCATGAAAATACAACAGCACAATATACTATACTGTCAGGAATGGACATCTGAACAGTATAGTTAGAGAAGACATTGACTCTTGTCCAATACAGGAATATTACATCTGTATGGCAAGAAGAACAATAAAATAAAAACTCCATAGGAAGGGACCGCGGCCCTTTTTGCAGACTTACAATCCCATCCATAGGCCACAAGGTTTTGTGCGGAATTCTGCCCGTAGCGAACCTCATACTACTTCTACTAATTACACCAATATATCCAATCCATTGACCTAATTCAACTACGAAACAAATAGCCTAAGATTACCCTCCCCTAATATAACTTTACAAATCCATATAGCTGTTCACGCCCGACTTAAGTTTAACATTTATATAATTTAATTTATCGCAAAACAAAAATCATAAATAAAACTTAAAAGAACATAAAAAAATAAATGGAAATGATTTTTTTTAAAAAAAAAGAAATACATCAAATAAAATTATAACTAATTAATAAATAATTTAGTTTGGTCAGATAGGAATCTATTTCAATTATTTTAAATACGGAAAGTTTTTAATTTAATGTTCATGAATTATCTAAAGTTCTTACGGTTTTGAAAGGTCCATAATTTGTAGTTGTTTGTAATTTCGAACGGGAATTCCCACGCCGTCCTGAAGATATTGGTATCCAGTTAGCCGTTGTTTTTTATTTATCCGGAGGTCTTTTACTGTAGCTGGTCTTTAGTGTAGAAAACGATCGGTCATTTCTCTTTCTTTTTTTTATAACCTCTGAAGGAATTGAAAGTGCGTCTTTCAATCCCTTCACCTCCAACTCCGCACTAACACATATCTGTCCTGTAACGGTCACATACGTACGTTACATTGTTTTTTTATTAGTAAACATGAAAAGAATAAAAGTTCGCAAATAAAACTTCCTTTTTAAGAATTAAAAATTGAAAGTTAAAAAATCATCCTAAACTCATATATATATAAAATCGCACAGATGAAAAAAAATTATTAAAATAGAACTTTATTAAAAATAGAAAAATTATTTTAAAAGCAAAAACTTAAAAATGATTTAGAGATAAAAATATATCTTTAAGTTTGAAAACAAATTAATTAATGTTATTGAAAAATGGAAATGATTATTTTAAATTAGTTAAATATAAACTAGCCCTTGGGCATTTAAAATATATAAGCATAGGTCAGATAGGAGAGAAAAACAATGGAATTGGACCTCGGCGAAAGGACCATCACATCGATGATGTAATGTCAATTGAATCCTTAAAATTAATATAAAAGGAAAAGTTTGGAAATCATTAGTTATTACAAGAGGACAGATATATGTTAAGTTGGAGAGGGTTGGAGGAGAAGGGATTGAAAGACGCACTTTCAATTCCTTCAGTGGTTATAAAAAAGAAAGAAACAGAAATGACCGATCGTTTTCTACATTAAGGACCAGCTAAAGTAAAAGACTTCCTGGATAAATAAAAAACAACGGCCTACTGGATACCAATATCTTCAGGACGGCGTGGGAATTCCCGTTCAAAATTACAAACAACTACAAATTATGGACCTTTTAAAACCGTAAGAACTTTAGATAATTCATGAACATTAAATTAAAAACTTTCCATATTTAAAATAATTGCAATAGATTCCTATCTGACCAAACTAAATTATTTATTAATTAGTTATAATTTTATTTGATGTATTTCCTTTGTGTAAAATCATTTCCATTTATTTTTTTTTGTTCTTTAAGTTTTATTTATGATTTTTGTTTTGCGATAAATTAAATTATATAAATGTTAAACTTAAGTCGGGCGTGAATGGCTATATAGATTTGTAAAGTTATATTAGGGGAGGGTAATCTTAGGTTATTTGTTTCGTAGTTGAATTAGGTCAATGGATTGGATATATTGGTGTAATTAGTAGATGTAGTATGAGGTTCGCTACGGGCAGAATCGCTTTATACGCCGCACACACTCGTTTTGCCTATGGGAGGAATTATAAGACGGAGACCGCAGTTCCTTCCTATGGAGTTTTTTTTTTATTGCTCTTATCGTCAGATAGATGTAGTATTCCTATCTGACGAGAAGCAATTTCTTCTCTTAACCTAATTGTGCTGTCGTATTTCGTATTACATTGAACACATCGATATATCAGATGGATTGATGCCGGTTTAGCTGTGAACTTTTGGCCTAAGGTTAAATAAGGGATGAATGTTTTCTTTTCAAATGCAAATCTATGTAGTCTATTCATACTCGACACTCTAAATAAATATGCATTAAATTTAAGCTGGGTATAGACGCTTGCATGGATTCGTTATCAGTCAATTATGTTTTTGGTTTTCATATTTGATCAAAATATATTGTGCCAAGGCCAAATTGGCACATGTATATAAAATAATTTTGTCGTAAAAAAATTATTAAAACAAAAAAAATCTTTCGCAAAAGAGTTTGAAATAAAAGTTGAAAAATCATTGATTTAAAGTGGGAAGGGGGTTTTCTTAAAGTTAAACTGAAGGTTTTATAAAAAGGAAGTAAAGAGTTTATTATTATTAGTGAAATACAATTTAAAAGCTTTAAAAAAATATATAAATCTCTTCATTTAAATTAAAGAAGAAAAATAATCTTAAAACTAGTTTTGATGTGTAGAGTAAAATTATATATGTGCGTGCGAATGTAAAAAAAATGTATCAGTATTAAATATTATAAATAAATGAAAAATGTATTTAAAAAAAAACACAGCGGTGCGCTACTAATTAAAGATATGAAAACAACACGTTTTGAAATAGCTACTACTAATTAAACAATCAATCAAAAAACACGTTGTCAAAGGATTAATTGCTAAAGAATTTCGACAACAGATATTTGCCGGAGGATATCGAAAAGAAAACACTTCGTTGGTATAAATACTGAATATTTTATCGGACAATCAGTTGAGACAGTTCAGTTGAGTTCACAAATCAATTGAGTCAGTTAATTTCAATCAGTTAAGTTAATGGTATTCAGAAACAAGATGCAGTGCTGAGAAGATTTTGGGAACGCACGTTTTTCTCCACACCCTGATGTCCGATGAAAACAGCAAGATCTACCCATGAAATAATGTCAGCATAACATCTTAGAAAATCTCCATCAGTATCTAATTGTCTCCAATAATAATAATCATGAAGAATAATGAAACTCATCAAGGAAACGTCCCAGCCGGCTGGAAGTATTTGTAATGGAAATATCCTCACCGAAAGCAGCAACCAAAGAGAACAAAATTCTACGTCTACATTCAAAATCCTAGGTAAACATTTATTTATTATCATTTATACGTAGTAGCCACCGCTGTAATTCGTAAATATTCAAGATTCAAATTATATGAACTCTTATCATACATAAAATGAACTATTGATATGTGTGTTTAAGTTTCAAATGCTATTAATGCTTTATTATTATGAGTTAATATGTGCGTGATCATTATATCAGTGTTATTAGTTAAATCAGATAAATACCAGTGTTCTATTATTAAAATCTACAAGAATATTTAAACTAGTCTAGAAATGTTAATTTAAAATGTGTGTGTATTATATTAAATTTATAGAATGTTTAAAATGATTTAATGTTAGTTAATAAATTGTCTTTAAAACTTAAACTTTATTTGTCGGTCAATTCTTTTTACCAACCTTTTATTAATTCTTTCCACCACCAATTTTGTATAATTTATTACTGATTAAAATTAGACTGGGCTAGTTTATGGGATGGTTTCGAGCGCTGGATTATGAGCCTACTGACCAAAGACGTTGTTTATTCTTTTGAATAGATAGCTGGCACCTGGAGTTTACTCCGAAACAAATAAAGTGTTTGGATAGTAGGGGTTTGAATCTAGCAGCCGAGATGGGCCATTGTTGATAGTTAAAGCTATCAATAAGATCTCCCATTTTGCTCGAACGTGCCGGTTCGTTCACATAACCTTTATAAGATTATAAATGTATTATGAAGGAGTTTGAAACCGGCCAAAACTTATATACGTGTAAGTAGGTGGTTTCAGCGGTTCGACCCGGTACATAAATGGCTACACCCAACTTGGGGCTGGACCTAAGGAACAATAGTAAATAAATGCTTTGTTTCTTGTTTAAAAAATTTTTCTATACAAAAGCTAAATTACATATGTTAAAGCGTTTTAATTTTTTAAAAAAAAAAAAAAGAATTGACCGAAAACTTTGTTTTCTTTAAATGAAGAGAGATTTATGCTATTTACGTTGGTTGAAATAAATCATTATGTTAAATCAGAGACAGTTGGATGTTTGGGCGGAGTTAAAGCATTAAGATCGGGTAGAGAAAAATGGACAAAGGAGGGGTGGAGTCAGCGTGTATTTCCAGTTTAGTAAGAAATAAATAAAATAATAATTAGTAAACTTATTAAAGTGAATAAAATACGGTATTAAAAATAATGATAAAAAGTGTTTAAAATTATAAATTATAAAATAAAATAAAATAAAGCCAAAATGGAGACTCAAGGTAAAAATATAGAAAATATTCCCAACAAGGAAAAAAGAGAAATCATAGCTTTACTAACCAGCATGTTTGAAAAACAAAAAGAAACAGCCGAAGAATATAAAAAAATCGCCGAAGAGCTTAAAAACCAAAATAATGAAATGAAGAGTAAATTGGAAGGGCAAGCTGAAATGCTTGAAAAGTTAAAGGACCAGATCGAAATGGGCCAAAATAAAATAAAAAAAGAAATTAGAGGAAAGGTAGAGAAAAATCAAGAGATCGTAGAAGTAGATTTTGTCAAAGAAAATAAGGAAGTTGAGGTCATGAAAGAGATAGTAGAGTCAGATAATTGTAAATATAGTAGTTTGGAAATAGAAATTAAATTAGAATCAGATAGCATTGCTACAGAGAAAGTAGAAACCTATGTAGATCAAAAACCAGAAGATAGCGATAAGCATAGTAGTTTGGAAATAAAATTAATCAAGATAGAAAATAAAAATAAAAAGGTGAAAGTAAACATTCGTATTCGTTTTAGACGGAGATTTAAAATGAAGAGAAAGAATAGAAAAAAATATTCACAGTTAGGAAAAATACGGAGGTCTGTGAAGCTTAAAGGTTTTCTAATTTACAAGGCAGAAAATAAAATGGAAAGAGAAAGAGATAAAATAAATTTTAATCGAAAGAGAGATGTGAGAATATGGAGTATAATTTATATTAGTGAGTTAGTAGAAAGAAAGAAAGAACCGCCAGACAAAAATTAAAAATATGTAATCTGACGGATTCGCCGGTTTGACCTAGTTATTAACGACCATGGACTTGGAATAATGGAAAATGTTTAACAAAGTTTAATGAAACAAAAATAACCTATAGTTTTCTTTTTAAACAAAATGTAAAAACGAGTATCAAAGTTAGCTTGAATAATGAAAAATAATTAAAGTTAGTCTTAGTAAAATAAAATAACAATCTTAGAGTTTTTAAAATGTCAAAGCAACGATAAAATGATTTATGTCAAAACCCTCGATTATGTCTTATCGATTATATTGATATCCCAGCTCATAAGTCTAGAACATAGCGGAGCATGACGCAAACAAAACAAATGTGTAAAATCAAAATAGACAAGCAAAATGAAAATGTTTTTTTTTTTTTTAAAAAAAAGAGAGTAAAAATAACGCTTTAAAAATAAAAATGAAATAAATAAGTGTATAATGAACGTATTAATGGAAATAAAACATTATCAAATAAAGTTAAAAAAAAAAAAAAAAGTGTATTAAATTAGGATTGAGGTGTGTGCGAGTATTTGGGCAAGGAGATAAATTCCAGGCCTGACTTTTGTTGGATTAAGCCTTTTCTTGCGGTGACTTTGTTCTACAGATGGGTAGTGCGAAGAATAAATAATACTGATGATGATGCGCCAGTAGAAAAGTCCTGGCATATAAAAGTTAATAAATCTGGAGGAAAAATTCCCAGTAACCAAATAAAATAAATATTTTAGTAAGTCGAATGTGCAGTAGAGATAGTCCTGCCATTCGCAATCTTAAAGTCCCTGTTCATGATCCGTTGTGCACAAAAATGCCCATGCTGTAGTCACGACTTCCGCAAGAAATTAAAAGTTGGTTTAAATCAGCACAAAATCCATCTGCGTGTTTGAATTGCCTTATACTTTGCTGCCAGCTTCTCTTAATATTACATTTATTACCTAATGATGAAAATAAAAACTAAAAATGCACTCTAGAAAAATAAGAATTTGAAGTAGGTCAAATAATTAAAATAAAATCGATAAAATCAAGTTAAATAAATAAGCGTAAATATATCTGTAGTAAATAATAATAAAAAGTGACTCGTGATAAACTAATAGATTTTTTTTGTTTATTGAATACACGCATGTTAAATAAAGATGTTCGTAATGATTTACAAATAATATTATAAGATTAGTGTAAATAAATATTTTAAATAATGTTTCATAAGGGTTATAAATAATATTGTAATATAAATAAATAGTGTAAGTAATGTTCATGTGTATTTAAAAATAATATTGAAAAGTAAATATAAATATAAAGTACAATCTAAAGTGTATTAAGAGTGTATACGTATACATGTGTATATACGCGCACATACACTGGTAATATTCGGTAAATACGATACCTTATGATGAGTATCTTAAATGTATTTATCCAGATATCCTTTTAGGTTATTTTCTTGGTACTGCTGCACCTTATGATGAGTGCAAAAAGGGATTTATTTATTATAGATTCCCTGTAAGCAAGTCCAGTAATAACTCGATATCTAGAATATTAGTAGGTGTAGAATTATGCTGCACGTATACACATGTGTAGGAATTATCTAAAATAATAAATTAATAAATCTTTAGAGTCAATAATTAAAATTGCAAGAGATAAAATGGTCACAAATGACACATTTTACTCTAAAACGGAGGGGGGTGTAATGTGCCAAGGCCAAATTGGCACATGTATATAAAATAATTTTGTCGTAAAAAAATTATTAAAACAAAAAAAATCTTTCGCAAAAGAGTTTGAAATAAAAGTTGAAAAATCATTGATTTAAAGTGGGAAGGGGGTTTTCTTAAAGTTAAACTGAAGGTTTTATAAAAAGGAAGTAAAGAGTTTATTATTATTATTAGTGAAATACAATTTAAAAGCTTTAAAAATATATATAAATCTCTTCATTTAAATTAAAGAAGAAAAATAATCTTAAAACTAGTTTTGATGTGTAGAGTAAAATTATATATGTGCATGCGAATGTAAAAAAAATGTATCAGTATTAAATATTATAAATAAATGAAAAATGTATTTAAAAAAAAACACAGCGGTGCGCTACTAATTAAAGATATGAAAACAACACGTTTTGAAATAGCTACTACTAATTAAACAATCAATCAAAAAACACGTTGTCAAAGGATTAATTGCTAAAGAATTTCGACAACAGATATTTGCCGGAGGATATCGAAAAGAAAACACTTCGTTGGTATAAATACTGAATATTTTATCGGACAAAGAGTTGAGACAGTTCAGTTGAGTTCACAAATCAATTGAGTCAGTTAATTTCAATCAGTTAAGTTAATGGTATTCAGAAACAAGATGCAGTGCTGAGAAGATTTTGGGAACGCACGTTTTTCTCCACACCCTGATGTCCGATGAAAACAGCAAGATCTACCCGTGAAATAATGTCAGCATAACATCTTAGAAAATCTCCGTCAGTATCTAATTGTCTCCAATAATAATAATCATGAAGAATAATGAAACTCATCAAGGAAACGTCCCAGCCGGCTGGAAGTATTTGTAATGGAAATATCCTCACCGAAAGCAGCAACCAAAGAGAACAAAATTCTACGTCTACATTCAAAATCCTAGGTAAACATTTATTTATTATCATTTATACGTAGTAGCCACCGCTGTAAGTCGTAAATATTCAAGATTCAAATTATATGAACTCTATCATACATAAAATGAACTATTGATATGTGTGTTTAAGTTTCAAATGCTATTAATGCTTTATTATTATGAGTTAATATGTGCGTGATCATTATATCAGTGTTATTAGTTAAATCAGATAAATACCAGTGTTCTATTATTAAAATCTACAAGAATATTTAAACTAGTCTAGAAATGTTAATTTAAAATGTGTGTGTATTATATTAAATTTATAGAATGTTTAAAATGATTTAATGTTAGTTAATAAATTGTCTTTAAAACTTAAACTTTATTTGTCGGTCAATTCTTTTTACCAACCTTTTATTAATTCTTTCCACCACCAATTTTGTATAATTTATTACTGATTAAAATTAGACTGGGCTAGTTTATGGGATGGTTTCGAGCGCTGGATTATGAGCCTACTGACCAAAGACGTTGTTTATTCTTTTGAATAGATAGCTGGCGCCTGGAGTTTACTCCGAAACAAATAAAGTGTTTGGATAGTAGGGGTTTGAATCTAGCAGCCGAGATGGGCCATTGTTGATAGTTAAAGCTATCAATAAGATCTCCCATTTTGCTCGAACGTGCCGGGTCGTTCACGTAACCTTTATAAGATTAGCGTAAATTATGAAGGAGTTTGAAACCAACCAAAACTTATATACGTGTAAGTAGGTGGTTTCAGCGGTTCGACCCGGTACAATATAGACATTCGGTAAATACTGATACCTTACGATGAGTATCTAAGATGTATTTATGTCAGATGTCTTTTAAGTTATTGGTGCCAGTGCAGCATCTTACGATGAATGCTATTGGGTTTCTTATAAATTTCCCTCTGCAATTCCACCAATGATTTTATATTTTGATCGTTTATGTTTATTTTGAAATGTTTTTGACCATGTAATCTATGTAACCGATCTATACTCAACATTATAAAACAAACTTATAAATCCATCTGTGCGAACTTATAAAATTTAAAATGTAAACTTATAAAAATTAAAATGTAAAATCAAATTTTAAAATCAAGTTAAAATTATAAAGTAAAAATAATGTTAAAGTAAACATGCTAAAATAATAATGTTAAATTTTATATATATGTGCGTAAATAAATGTTTGTATGATAATTACTGACAATGGCTTATTTTATTCTTTTTTATATATTGTTAGATAAGAATTTTTTTATAAAATATAAATCTCTGTTATTCCACTGAGCTAGTGACAATGGGCTAACGACCAGATATCAAAATATATAAAATAAAATAAAAAAAATTTTTTTTTTAACTTTTGTATCTGCCTACTTTATAAATATTTCTAGGTTTAAATGCCTAGATGGTGCCCTGTAGTGCAGATTACATTAAGTCTCATTCTCCGGATCATTACAAATGCCTAGATGGCGCCCTCGTACGGCAGATACATTTAAGGCTTGTTCAGTGACTGTTAAAATGGCTGTCCGGCGTGTGGTATGATATTCATTAACCACGAATGCCCTGATCAAATAAAATAGTTTAGGAAATAGTGCGAATAGCACCCTGAACATTAGAATAGTTATAGTAAGAATAAGATAGGATAAGATGGCATTGTCAGATATAAAAATGATCATTAAGTAACTTTAATATTTAAAAAAAAAAAAAGAAAATGAATGATTTAGTAACTTAAAAAATACGAATACTTTGAAAATTAAGCCAGTAATATTTTTTTTTTAAATGAGTATATATATTTTTGTATTAACATAGTTTGAATATTGTGCAAAGAAAAATACGTCCACGAAAAAAAAAAAAGAACTTTAATGCATTACTATTATTAATTAGTACAAACTCTAACTAAAGTCTTATTTTTTATCATTTTTTTTAAATAAGTTCCGTGATATGTAACGGGATATAAATATGCATTACATTTAAATTCTAATACGTAAGTTTTGCAAATATCTAATACTGAATTAAAAACACAAACGTTCAAAATGCACAAATAACGAATTATTAATTTATTAATGTTTGATTTAAATATTAAAATAAGCTTTAAAAAAATTATAGAATCGAAACAAAGATTCTAATCTTTAAATAAAGTATAAAATAAAAACCTTTTTAATAATAGCGAAGATTTTTTTAATTTTTAAATATAAAAATTACAAACAGATCTTTAAGGCAAAACGACAATTAAAAAAATGATTACGAAATAGATAAGAGTTCCCGCCCAGAGATAGAGACACAGACCTCAGTGGAAAACCCAAAATCTACTTGGCCACAAACTGAATTAACCAATAAAATAGAGATATGGAATATGTATGATGAATCCTGCATTCCAGAGATAAGGTGCCTGAGGACTATAAAAGGAAAATTTAAAAATATAATTAGTTAGTTAGAGAGAGAATCAGAAAATTAAAGTTTTGAATTCATCCGTAAAAATAATTTTAAAAGTTATCGCCGTCACAAAAAAAAAATGTAATTAGCTTCATGGTGCTTCCTTCGGCGTGGCCGGCTGAAGGCAGCTTTCATCTCCATGGATCCCAGGATCAAACCACTGGTACCGTCTTCAGAAAACATCGTAAATGCGTCTTCATAAATCGTCATCGCCCACAAGACATGGATCTTGTATAAATTTGGATCTTCCTCGCGAAGGAACGAGCACGAACAAAGGAAAGTATAAATTTATAAATGAAACATAAACTCTCTTAAGTTTAAAATCTTCAAACTTTATGTGTTTTTAAAATGAACTATAGACTTTCTTTCTGAGCAAACCTGAACTTTTATCTTTCTATAAACTTTGTAATTTTAAACTCTTAGCTAAATTTTTCAACGTAATCTTTTAAAAAAAAATGTATTGTATTTTATTTTTGTTTATTCATGTTTAATTAATATCTGTTCATAATAGGGTAGGGATTTGCGATTGCAAACTTAAATTTAAAATTAGAAACGTATATCATTATTTGTGCATTATTAAATTTTAAAAATAGGTTAAAATAGTATTTGTGAAAAAAAATAATAAGTTAAATATAATGTGTCCTTTTAAAATGATTTAAAACCGTAAACTAAAGATTTTTTTAAAGAAATAAATTAATAAAATGATTTAAATGTTAGTTGAGTGTAGATGGCTGCTAGACTGGTTTAAATATAAGTTAGTTTTAAAGGGGATTTGATTTTGGACTATTTGTTTGTAGTTGTGTCAATGCTGGTGGAGAGATATATGGACGTTTATATCAATGTAATGTGAAGTGTGTTAGCACCTAGGGCGACGAGTCCAACTGAATGCATGACCCCAAAGAGGTAGTCATATCGTTGAAATGGATGCAGAAGTATTTCCTGCACCATTGACCCATTCCAGCTCTATGGATTGAGAAGATAAGTTGGCAAGATAAGACCGCTCTCCCATCCATACATAGCGTGTTCTCTTTATATTACATACATGATTCCTTCGCCAAATAGAAGCACATTCCTATACTGGTTGAAGCTCATGTTTTCTCCAATAATATCACACTGTTCAGATGCACATTCCTGTCGGCGTGATTCGATGCTAACATGTTCATATTGCGTTGGTTGCTGATATATATCTGGAAGCGAGCATTGATATGCCTGCAGATTTTTAGTTCGGAATCAAATGTTTGAAAGTCTTTTAGGTGCGTGGTCTGGGTAGCTCATCTATACTCAACATTTCTAAGATTAAGAATAAAAGTTAAAAACAAATAAAATAATAACTAATGAAACAGAATAAAACAACTTTCTTTTTTTGTTATAAAAATTGTTTTTTAAGTTTGTGCGTTATTAATTATATATGTAAATAAAATCTTTTTTTGTGTTATTAATACTGACAGTGATTGCTTTTTTTATTCTTTATTATTAAAAATATATTTTAATAAATATATAAGTTTCTGTGTCTACTTGAGCTAGTGACTAGGGCTGGCGGTCTTAACAGCATGTATCTGTCGACTTTATAAATTTTCTAGGTTCAAAATGCCTAGATGGTGCCCTCATATGGCAGATATGTTGAAGGCTCGTTCAGTGACTGTTAAAATGGTGCCCAACATGGGGCGTATCTTTAAATTACTAAATATGTAAGGGCACATACGTACGTTACATTGTTTTTTTTTATTAAACATAAAAAAATAAAAGTTCGCAAATAAAACTTCCTTTTTAAGAAAATTAAAAATTGAAGTTAAAATTCTATATTAAACTCATATATATATAAAATCACACAGATGAAAAAAAAAAAATTATTAAAAAGAAACGTTATAAAAAAAAAAGAAAAAAGTATTTTAAAACTAAATTGTCAGTAAAGATTTAGAGATAAAAATATATCTTTAAGTTTGAAAACAAATTTATTAATGTTATTGAAAAATGGAAATGATTGTTTTAATTAGTTAAATATAAATTAGCCCTTGGGCATTTAAAATGTATAAGTAAAGGTCAGATAGGAGAGAAAAACAATGGAATCGGACCTCAGCGAAAGGACCATCACATCGATGACGTAATGTCAATTGAATCCTTAAAATTAATATAAAAGGAAAAGTTTGGAAATTATTAGTTAGTTATTACAAGATGACAGATATGTGTTAAGTTGGAGAGGGTTGGAGGAGAAGGGATTGAAAGACGCACTTTCAATTCCTTCAGTTGTTCAAAAAAATGAAACATCGTTTTCCAATATTGCGGACCATAGGACATCAAGGTCTGAAGAATACCATCAACCATAAAGGACCAACGGTTAACTGCACACCGATCTCCTTATGACTTCGTGGGAATTAACACCTTCCATTACAAAAAATCAGAGATTACGGACATTTTTCAAAACAGTAAGAAATATATAATTAATGAACATTTGAAAACATTAAGAACTTGAAAATATAAACTTTCCCTGTATTTAAAAAAAAATAGAAATAGATTCCTATCTGACCAAACTATAATTTTATTTGATGTATTTTTTTTTTTTTTAAATCATTTCCATTTATTTTTTTTTTGTTCTTTAAGTTTTATTTATGATTTTTGTTTTGCGATAAATTAAATTATATAAATGTTAAACTTAAGTCGGGCATGAACGGCTATATAGATTTGTAAAGTTATATTAGGGGAGGGTAATCTTAGGTTATTTGTTTCATAGTTGAATTAGGTCAGTGGATTGGAAATATTGGTGTAATTAGTAGATGTAGTATGAGGTTCGCTACGGGCAGAATCGCTGTATACGCCGCACAAAACCTTGTGGCCTATGGATGGGATTGTAAGTCGGCAAAAAGGGCCGTGGTCTCTTCCTGTGGAGTTTTTATTTTATTGTTCTTCTTGCCATACAGATGTAATATTCCTGTATTGGACAAGAGTCAATGTCTTCTCTAACTATACTGGTCAGATATCCATTCCTGACAGTATAGTATATTGTGCTGTTGTATTTTCATGCTACATTGAATACATCAATGTATCAGATGGATTGACGCCGGTTTGACTGCAAACTTTTGGCCTAAGGTTAAATAAGGATAGAATATTTTCTTTTCAAATGCAAATCTATGTAGTCTCTTCATACTCGACACTCTAAATAAAAATGCATTAAATTTAAGTTGTGTATAGATGCTTGTATGGGTTCGTTACAGGTTAATTATGTTTTTTGGTTTTCATATTTGATCAAAATGTATAGACATTCTGTATTTATGTCGGATGTCTTTTAAGTTATTGGTGTCTTGCGGCATCTTATGATGAATGCCATTGGGTTTCTTATAAATTTTCCTCTGCATTTCCATCAATGATTTTATATTTTGATCGTTTATGTTTATTTTGAAATGTTTTTGACCGTGTAATATATGTAACCGATCTATACTCAACATTAAAAACACATTTTATAAATCCATCTGTGCGAACTTATAAAATTTAAAATGTAAACTTATAAAAATTAAAATGTAAAATCAAATTCTAAAATCAAGTTAAAATTATAAAGTGAAAATAATGTTAAAATAAACATGCTAAAATAATAATGTTAAATTTTATATATATGTGCATAAATAAATGTTTGTATGTTAATTACTGGCAGTGGCTTATTTTATTTTTTTTAATTTATTCTTAGATAAGAATTTATGAAATATAAATCTCTGCTGTTCCATTGAGCTAGTGACAATGGGCTAACGACCGGAATCAACCAATATAAATTTTTTTTTTACTTACGTATCTGCCTACTTTATAAATTTTTCTAGGTTCAAATGCCTAGATGGCGCCCTTGTAGTGCAGATTACGTTAAGCAACATCTCTGGATCATTACAAACTTTAAACAGTGAAAGATAAATTTATTAATAACAAATTAAATTAAGATCTCCTGGTTATAGCTATACATTTAAATTAAGCCCTCTGCTTTTGATTAATACCAAAAAGAAATCCACTATTACATTGTAACATATTTCATAACAAGAAATGAAATGTTCTTATATTCTTCTTTAGAAAAAACTATTTTTCTGAGTTGTACATTGTGTCAGTGTTAATTCATAAAATTATTAGTATCCAGTGCAAACTAATTCTTTGATAAAATTATACGTAAAGTTTATAAATTGTAAATAAAGTATGCATCCACCAATATAAGGTATTACTTTCTTCAAGATTCAAATCATTCTTTATCTGTCTTGAAACATCAATTGTTTTGCCTGTATTTTTATATATAGTGTACCAAATGTTATGCAACTTAAAGATTATTCTTTTATACATATGTTAATAGTTAAAAGTAATTTGCTATTAGTAAAGTTTACTTAAAAATCAATTCCAGTATTTTGTTTATGAAAGCATGTTAAAAAAAAAATAATATTTTAAGATCAACAGAAATTAAAATTTAAAACAACTTTTACAATCAAGAAAAAAAGTAAGTTTGTTTTGATTATTATTTGAATTTATCGTAAGTGCTTTTCATGTTTAGTTTTTTTTTAAAAATATATTGCCCTCTCCTACACATTACTTGAAATTTACTGAACTGATAACAATTCATTCAAAATTTGATCTAATAATTGCCTCGGATTATGTAAACCCTGCAATATTCATTATTATATTACAGTAGCATTGATTTCTAACACTTGTATAAAATTTGAAGGATATCCATTTGACAGAAATATGTTAAACATCGATTTCATATATTTTCTTAAACAAGCAAAGAGTTTCTTAGTTAAATAAAAGCATTCAAAGAAAAATGAAAAGAAAAAATGAATTTCATTATTTTAATATAGCATTTAGTGTAGAAAATTATTATTGGAAAAAATATTGCTTACAAAATCAATAATTATAATATATATAAAGTAGCATGTGGGTCTGGATAATCTTACATGGGAAAGTCATAAGTGTTCATTAAAAAACAGGATACATGAATACGAAATATTGTATAGAAAACTATTGGACAGATGAGATGAAAGAAAGAGGTGATTTTTCAGAGTATAATGCTAATTGCCATGGAAGTTTTTGTTTTGTTAATGTTTTTATTTTATACTTTGAAGTTTATTTAGAAAGAAGAATTGCAGAAACATTTTATAAGTTTGTAAAATAATTTGATGAATAAATATTTTAACTGTTAAATGTTTACAAATTTTGGAAATGTGACAAAAATTATGTTTAATAAAATGTTTTGTAAATTAGCTGTAAATTTGAATTTAACATTTTTATTTGTAAAATAGAATGCTACTATTTTTTAGCTATTCACTTACAGATTTTACTCTTAAACAAAGCAAAACTCTCCATACAGTAGTGCCACCCTGTGCCAACCAGAGTAATCAATGGATGCCAGAAGGCTTGTGCATAAAATCCCTATCTAGTGCCTACTCATCCAATATCCCCAAACTAGTTTCTGGCTTGTGGCCTTCGTCAGTGAGGAGCCTTGGATCTGAGAGCACTGCACCTAGATCTTAGGATCTAATGCAAGCTTCCAGCGCCACCTTGTATCTCTACTTAACTACAAAACTATGAGAATGAAATTGAAAACACAATATTTTCAATCTATGAGAGAGTTTTTGCCTTGTTTAATAACAATTATGTGCTAGTATAAGAGATGGTGATCATGTGATGTTTCGATTTTACTCTTAGGTGTATCAACTTTTCTATAATTGAATCCAGTTTTATCATGATGTATACAGATTTAAAACTACAAATAGTTAAATTCATATTTATTTGATTTTTCAATTGAATACAGTTGTTTACAAAAAATGTTGAAGTTAGATGGGAGATATATTGTTGAAATCTGGAAAAACCCAGGCAACAAAATTCACAGATTACTGATATTTTACTTGTGTACCAATTGCATATATTGTCTATGTAAAAGATGGATTACTTTTAATATAAACAGTAGTTACTCTTTAATACAGTTTTGTATTATTGTGTCGATTAATCTTATATAACCATTAGTAAAGTTAATCTTGTCATGCTGCTATTTGTTTGATAATAGGTTTTATAGTTTTATCTCTATTTCTTTGTAGTGACTTTTATATACAATAAAAATCATTTTTAAAAACTCATATTTGTGTGCTAATAATTGCTGTTATTGATATTATTAAAATAATTTTTTGCTGTTAAAGTAAATTAAAATTTCCATATTTGTAAATGTTTTTATTAATTTTAGAACACTATTAGTAAATACGCCCCAATGTTTAGTGGTTACGAACAACAAGATTCTCAAGAATTCTTGCTGTTTTTAATGGATGGCTTACATGAAGATCTTAACAGAGTAGGTTGCATTTCTCTACTATTTTTTTTTATGAATTGATTTAAATATTTTCAACTAATAACTATGTAATTAAGGAATATATGCATTGATAATTTCTTAACGAAGTAATCGATTGCTTTATAATAAAGTGAGTGTTATTAGTTATTTAATGTCTAAATTGTTCAATAGTTATGTGCATTAGTAATAAAATATTACTATTCGTCTTATCTACAGCTATATTATTTTTAAAGATAATGCTTATTTTTTGCTGATAATGAATGATTGATTATTTTTTATAATATTAGTCGGAAATCTAGATGTTTTTGAATCATTGTAAAATATAATTAATTAGATTATGCTAAGGAATAATGTGTCATAACAAAGTCACAACTGCTCTTTAATTTAGGAGCAGGTTTTAAAATATATTACAAAAACTACTACTGGTGATAATGAATTATATCTTTGAAATTGCATCTAACTTCATTCAAAGGTAAAAAGAATGCATCTCTTATTTTATTTTTATAATTAATCTCTCCAAATTTTATTCTGTTGCTCTATTTCCATCCAGCATAAATTTGAACTTTTTCTAGGTTTTTTTTTTTTTTATATTCTCATTTGATCCAGTTTAAGATTTCAGGCATCTATCATCATCTCTTCTAGCAACATATTCATTGTAACTCAACTTTATTTTCACAAAATTCTCTCAGGCCTTTAATTTGCTTTCAATCCTTTCATGTTATTCCAATATAGGTCTTACCATACCTCATTATATGGTCTAAAGATAGTGTATTTTTATTCTTTTCAAGTATTCAAGTCAGAGAATCTATAAGTAAGGATTGATAAAATGTATTTGTTAAAAAAAATCTTTTTCAAGCATATAGAAATATTTTTTTGTAATATTAAATGATATTTAGCAAAAGAATTCCCATCTATGCTTCCATCAGTATTATTAATCTGGCCAAAGTATTTATAGTTATTAACTTATTTTAATTCATTATTGTTAGTTTTTAGTTGCTTCTTCTTTGAAACATCATTAAACATTAGTATAGTTTTTTTTTTTACAATTTACCTTTATTTCTATTTTATGACCTTTTCTGAAGTTTTGAAAATTTTTTGTGCATCATCTTCAAAATCTAGATAACTTAAGGAATCTCATTTATTTTTATTCTTGTTAAGTTTCCCATTTTATTCCATAAAATGTTTTGGAGAGATGGAATTTTCCTGCCATATACTCTTATCATTATTAATCTGTTTTGTGTTACCATGTAGTCTAATCATTATTGTTACATTCTGATAGTCTTCAGGATTTTACAATATCCTAGTTTAAGTCAGGTTTCAAATATCACCCTTGAAATGCTTCTAGAATAATGGATTTTTTACAAAACTAAAATAAAATATCAACTTATACTCATTGTTTTTTTTCTATAACTTCTCTTAATATTTGGATGCAATCTACTGTATAAATTCAACTTAATAAAAATCTTGTATAAAATTGACAGAAAACTGTTACATCTGTAATTTTTAAAAGCTTCATTTTCAACTTGTTCAGTTATTAATATTATTTCAGCAGTTTTCCAACCATCTGATATATATTTCTGCCAATGATTTCTTTATGTTTTCATCTACTTATCTAATAATTCCATTATTTTCTGAAGCTTTTCGGTTCTTCATAGATTTAATTGCATGTTATACCTTTTCATTAAAAATATTTGGAATTTTAGATGTCATAATTGTAGGAGTTACTTTGTTTTGTCTTTTTTATTAGTATATAATTTTCATAAAAATTTTCTACATACTTTTTGATATCATCCTTCTTTAGTGATAGTATAATTTTCTTCTTCTTATTTCTGAAACATTTTTTCTTAAGTTACTAAGACATTGGTTCATATTTTTGAGACGTTTGTGCTTTTATATAATTTTCCTACCATTTTATAGTGATATTTCATCATTAACTTTTTCTTTTACTATTTTACAGAATTTCACATATTCAGTTTTTCTTATTACATCATTTTAAAATATTTTCTTTTCTTTTTTTGCATACATTGCCTGTCTCAATTGCTGTGGTCTTTTTAGTAAAATATCAATTATCTTATTTAATCTGAATGACTTTTCAAATCAGTAAATATTTTTAAAATGATTTGAAAGTTTCAACTTAAATTTATTGGAATATTTCTGGAAGTTAAAAATATCTCTTCTTTGTGTTATCTTTTTTAATAGCTTACGCTTATAGTTTTACATTGTTGGATATCTTGCATGTCATTAATCGGTAGTTATCAATTAGTGATTTATAATATATATTACAATCTTGAAATACATAGTTTCTAATTAAACTCTGCTGAACTTTCATTTAAATGGTACTTTGCACATTCGCCCCCTATTTGGATTTTTATTTTAAAGAAATTGTACTGCTTTTTTTAATTCCACAAGTTTATATCTTTTTCTTTCCTTTTCCATAATTAGTTTTACCCACCATACTTTCACTTATGACAATTTTAAAATGTTTGATCTTCTATACATCTATATTAAAATTATTTTGGCATTCTGTCTAATATACCATCTATTTCCATAAAGTTATTCTTCCATCTTTTATTTATAAGAATTGCAGTCCCACTGTGCATTCATATATAGGTCTTTCTAAGTTCATTTTTCATCTTTTCTTCTAATTTGAGAAAGTCTAACAATAGTCCATTTAATATAAAACAGTTTTCCTTCAAATCGAAAATGATTGTAGTTGTAATCGATTTTAGAAAAGATCACCATCAAATAGCAAACTAAAGTCCATAACCAGGAAATTCATAGGACTTTCTGCCTTAGCTGATGACTTTACAGCCATAATTTATTTTGCTTTTTATGATTATAAATTTAAAAGAATTCACACTCATAAACTATTTATACTTGCCTTCAAGAAAACCAAATCAATATCTTATTCAGCAACTATCTGAGATCTAAGAAAGAAGACCACAGTGTTTTTAAGTGTTAAACTCAAAGATGAAGACTAATAAATCCACCTGATGCATGTTAGTGACCTATGGTTATTTAACATGAGAATAATAACAGCTGCAAGGAGTGGATATTAAGAATTTACCCTGTTCAGTTTTTTTTTAAGATAGCAAGGCATAATCAAAAGTCTTCTTTAAATTAATGGCAAATATTTTTTACAGTTTTAGGATTTGACAAAACCATTAGAGGTGAAGCCTGTAGTGTTATTTAACTTACCATAAGGAATCTCAGCCAGCTTGGATGTCATGAGGATTAACAGATTGATAACTATTGGTTAATTTAGTGAGTGGTGGTGTGTGGTTATTTTTAACCAGTGAAGCAATCTATCTTTGATTCTGATGATCGATCAAGACTAGTCAATTATATAGAACAAGTATGTTGTTGAGTTAAACTTTGTCTCGGCAGTGATTGATGTATATATTTTTTAATGCAGTTAGGTATTAACGGCACTGGAAGAGTCTTATACAAAATGGTAGTTTGTACTTGCATCTTTTTCAGGATTCTGTCATCATAACTATTTTATAGTTTTTTTAATCTTCTCATTTTTGTCTTTCACTTTTTTGAACATTTATTTTTCTTTAAAAAAGTGCTTGGAGTAAGCACTTGCAAAATAGGCAGGTGTTTTATTTATTTCACCCATTGTATTTCAAGTGCAAAAATTTTCTTAGATATTGTGTTGCCATACTTATAGGAAGGCCAAAAATAGGGATGATATATGTATAGGGGTACATACAAACACACATTGATATGCATTAGTATATTTACTGACAAGGCATAAAGATGTTAATTGGATATTAATGTATGACTATTAGAAAGCGAAGAAAGAAAAACATCAAAATACTAACTGGATGTTGACCGATTATTAACATTTACCCTGCTAGTATTTCTCAATATTTATGGAGAGCTGTTTAAAGGATTTTGCCTTGCAATTGAAACTAATATTTTTGTATGTATATATATGTAAAAAATATAATACTGCCTAACACTGCCAGTAATTATAAATTAAATAAAAATTCATGAAACACTATAATACTAGCCTAAAAAACTTAACTTTACAAAAATTCTTAAACAAACATGTTTCATCTTTTAATAAATAGGCCTTTTCAAGTGAAATTTGATTAAACATACCGTATATATATACCAAACAAAATAGCCTTCCCATCATTTACTTCACAACCCACCTTCCTTTCACGTCAAAGGATGTCTTCGTAAGATTGATGGCATCAGATTCAAAATATTTTATCAGCAAAGTTTCTTTTACTCTTTTTTTGAATTCCCTTTTTTCATAAAAGATAACTTCTGCATTGTCAAATAATATTTTATGATCTGTATTCAATTCATGAATATACAAAACTGTGTTATTATATTTATTTTTAATTATACAGAAAATAGAAGAAAAACGGAAAATACCTTTTTTCTTTTTCTTTTTTATGTTGTACTAATCTTCTGAAATTCAAACAAAATGTTATAAAAACATTTATAAACAACAAAACATAACACTTATATTAATTATATAAAAAGCCTTTTTCGGCAAATTTATTTTTTGCCCTTTTCAAATATGTCTTCCAAGATACCACGATTACATATATATAGAGCGACATCTATGTTAATACATGACAAGTAAAAATATAAAAAATATAAAAAATATACAATCAAAACCAAACAATTCGAATAGAACAACTGAAACTGAATTGGACAACTTATATTATCATATAACTCATACAACTATAAATCAATTTTTCTCCATTTCGCAAATTGTATTCCAAAGAATCATCCATCTCAGCCATCTATCCATTCTTTTTTCATCAACCATTTATTATTCATTCCAATAGACGTCTTATATATATTCATGCAATTAGTTTTATTATACATAATATAATTTGTTTCATATATCCTGCGTCTATTAACATCTTTTACATAATTTAAAGCTTTTATACTATCAGTACAATTAATTTTATGTCCAGTTTGTAAATAGTGAACATATAATGCTGACCTATCATCTTTCCTATCGATAGCACCATTATGTTCCTTAGCTCTTTCGCTCAATTGCTTTGCTGTTTGCCCATAATAAACCATTTTACAAAATCCACAAGTAATTTTATAAACCATTCCCCTTTTATATTGTATCTCATCTTTTAACCTATAATTAGTTATTAATTTATCTAAGTTTCTACTATTGGCCCATCCCACATTAATATTTTCATCTATATACTTTTTCTTTTTTTACATAAAATTTTGTATACATTGGGTAAATATGAAATTTTAATCCATTTTTCTTCTTATTATTATTATCGATTCTCTTATTTCTCTTTTTATAATTTCCTAGAAAAATACCATCAATATGCCTTATTCCATATCCGCATCTTATATAATCTTGTTTAAATTTTTCTTTTTGCAATTTAGCAATATTTCTATCAGTGTTAAACTTATCATTTTTATATTTAAAATTCTTTATTACATTCATCTTTTGTATCCATGGTTGTCTTGAATCAATTGGTATAATTTTTCTCAATTTATCATCTTTAACAAAATGCTTAATTACAATATTTCTATCTTTACCCAAAAACATCTCAATATCTAGATACCTAATCTGGTTATCAATTTCCTTCATAGTAAAACGGATATTATCCGCATTATCATTAAATTTCCTAAATAATTTATGTACTATCCTCCTATTCCCAATTATTAAACTGTCATCGACATATCTGACGTAATATATTACTTCTTTTTTAACTATACTTCTTGTTATAATATTATTTTCGATATCATTAATAAAAACCGATGCCATTAACCCACTGATTGCACATCCCATTACCCATCCTTTATTTATTTCCCAAAATTGATTATTATATTTAAAAAACAAACTGTTATTTATCAAAATTAAACCTTCCTTTATTATACTAATAATGTTATCATCAGTAATGCGTTGTGATAATGCCTTTATCACTACATCGATACTTTTCAGTCTAGGGATACTAGGATACATTGACTCTATGTCCATGACAAAAATACTATGGTTTCTGTTTATCTTCAACATATTCAATTCATCAATAATGGCATCTGTATTTTTTATAGAATACTGCCCATAACCAATCACTTTAGCTATCCAGCCGTTCAATTTTGTAAATATTTGAACGGCTGGATAGCTAAAGTGATTGGTTATGGGCAGTATTCTATAAAAAATACAGATGCCATTATTGATGAATTGAATATGTTGAAGATAAACAGAAACCATAGTATTTTTGTCATGGACATAGAGTCAATGTATCCTAGTATCCCTAGACTGAAAAGTATCGATGTAGTGATAAAGGCATTATCACAACGCATTACTGATGATAACATTATTAGTATAATAAAGGAAGGTTTAATTTTGATAAATAACAGTTTGTTTTTTAAATATAATAATCAATTTTGGGAAATAAATAAAGGATGGGTAATGGGATGTGCAATCAGTGGGTTAATGGCATCGGTTTTTATTAATGATATCGAAAATAATATTATAACAAGAAGTATAGTTAAAAAAGAAGTAATATATTACGTCAGATATGTCGATGACAGTTTAATAATTGGGAATAGGAGGATAGTACATAAATTATTTAGGAAATTTAATGATAATGCGGATAATATCCGTTTTACTATGAAGGAAATTGATAACCAGATTAGGTATCTAGATATTGAGATGTTTTTGGGTAAAGATAGAAATATTGTAATTAAGCATTTTGTTAAAGATGATAAATTGAGAAAAATTATACCAATTGATTCAAGACAACCATGGATACAAAAGATGAATGTAATAAAGAATTTTAAATATAAAAATGATAAGTTTAACACTGATAGAAATATTGCTAAATTGCAAAAAGAAAAATTTAAACAAGATTATATAAGATGCGGATATGGAATAAGGCATAATGATGGTATTTTTCTAGGAAATTATAAAAAGAGAAATAAGAGAATCGATAATAATAATAAGAAGAAAAAATGGATTAAAATTTCATATTTACCCAATGTATACAAAATTTTATGTAAAAAAAGAAAAAAGTATATAGATGAAAATATTAATGTGGGATGGGCCAATAGTAGAAACTTAGATAAATTAATAACTAATTATAGGTTAAAAGATGAGATACAATATAAAAGGGGAATGGTTTATAAAATTACTTGTGGATTTTGTAAAATGGTTTATTATGGGCAAACAGCAAAGCAATTGAGCGAAAGAGCTAAGGAACATAATGGTGCTATCGATAGGAAAGATGATAGGTCAGCATTATATGTTCACTATTTACAAACTGGACATAAAATTAATTGTACTGATAGTATAAAAGCTTTAAATTATGTAAAAGATGTTAATAGACGCAGGATATATGAAACAAATTATATTATGTATAATAAAACTAATTGCATGAATATATATAAGACGTCTATTGGAATGAATAATAAATGGTTGATGAAAAAAGAATGGATAGATGGCTGAGATGGATGATTCTTTTGGAATACAATTTGCGAAATGGAGAAAAATTGATTTATAGTTGTATGAGTTATATGATAATATAAGTTGTCCAATTCAGTTTCAGTTGTTCTATTCGAATTGTTTGGTTTTGATTGTATATTTTTTATATTTTTTATATTTTTACTTGTCATGTATTAACATAGATGTCGCTCTATATATATGTAATCGTGGTATCTTGGAAGACATATTTGAAAAGGGCAAAAAATAAATTTGCCGAAAAAGGCTTTTTATATAATTAATATAAGTGTTATGTTTTGTTGTTTATAAATGTTTTTATAACATTTTGTTTGAATTTCAGAAGATTAGTACAACATAAAAAAGAAAAAGAAAAAAGGTATTTTCCGTTTTTCTTCTATTTTCTGTATAATTAATTTTCAATTACTAATAACGTTACCTTTGGATTTACTACGTTTACAATATGGAACATTTGTGGAAATACATGAAGGATATTTTGGATTTGTCTAAAATGAATAAGATTAAAAAGTTAACTAAATTGTGTCTATATATGGAGAAAATTAAGGGCCAATTATCATATCTAAATAATTGTAAATTGTATAAGATTATTCCTAAGTCATGTGTAATTACTCTCAAACGGAATAAAAAGATATCAAACAATGCTAAATTGATTTATAGATTGGAAAATTATCTGTTGCAAAATTTTATCAATGAGAAATACTATATTTATAAATGTTCATTGGATAAATTTAAAAGTTTAAATAAAACAGTAAAATCAATATTGAAGACGATAAAGATATGGGATACTTTCAAGAATTTTTTAAATAATTACCGTAATAAATGGAATTATAAAATTAATATTAAATATGCTAAAAAATGGGAATGGTTAATTAATAAATTTTATTGTACAAGATCATACAGAAGTGATAGTGTTCGGAAATTGAATAGTAAATATAGAGAGTGTACGAATCAAAATTCAGATAATTATATAAATTTAACGGATTATAAATTTTCAACTGAACAAAATATATTGTTAAATAAAAATCCATCTTTCATCCCATTTATAGACAAGGATATAGGGAAAAAAATAACCACAGATGTTGAATTGGCACATATATCATATGAAGAAAAAAAGAAACTACATTGTGTTTTGAATAGTCAATTATATGAACTTAATATACCTGTTAAAGACTATAAATACAGAAAAATAATAGATGAAATTAAGAATGTGTGTAATATATATAAATTAATAATATGTAAAGAAGATAAAGGTTGTCGCTTTGTTGTGATGTATAATAAGGACTATTATGATAAAATTGATCTGGTAATAAAAAACGAGGGATATATTGGATTATCTAAAGACCCTACAAATATGATAAAAACTAAATATGTAGATTTATTAAAAAAGATGAAAATTTATAAATTTATTGATGATGGGCACTATCATTATTTGTATCCTAGGTCATATGAGAATCCATATATATTTGGTAAGATTAAGACACATAAAGAAGGTAACCCTTTAAGGTTACTATTCAATTTTAGTGATTTTATATTAAATAAATTTTGTAAATATTTGAACGGCTGGATAGCTAAAGTGATTGGTTATGGGCAGTATTCTATAAAAAATACAGATGCCATTATTGATGAATTGAATATGTTGAAGATAAACAGAAACCATAGTATTTTTGTCATGGACATAGAGTCAATGTATCCTAGTATCCCTAGACTGAAAAGTATCGATGTAGTGATAAAGGCATTATCACAACGCATTACTGATGATAACATTATTAGTATAATAAAGGAAGGTTTAATTTTGATAAATAACAGTTTGTTTTTTAAATATAATAATCAATTTTGGGAAATAAATAAAGGATGGGTAATGGGATGTGCAATCAGTGGGTTAATGGCATCGGTTTTTATTAATGATATCGAAAATAATATTATAACAAGAAGTATAGTTAAAAAAGAAGTAATATATTACGTCAGATATGTCGATGACAGTTTAATAATTGGGAATAGGAGGATAGTACATAAATTATTTAGGAAATTTAATGATAATGCGGATAATATCCGTTTTACTATGAAGGAAATTGATAACCAGATTAGGTATCTAGATATTGAGATGTTTTTGGGTAAAGATAGAAATATTGTAATTAAGCATTTTGTTAAAGATGATAAATTGAGAAAAATTATACCAATTGATTCAAGACAACCATGGATACAAAAGATGAATGTAATAAAGAATTTTAAATATAAAAATGATAAGTTTAACACTGATAGAAATATTGCTAAATTGCAAAAAGAAAAATTTAAACAAGATTATATAAGATGCGGATATGGAATAAGGCATATTGATGGTATTTTTCTAGGAAATTATAAAAAGAGAAATAAGAGAATCGATAATAATAATAAGAAGAAAAAATGGATTAAAATTTCATATTTACCCAATGTATACAAAATTTTATGTAAAAAAAGAAAAAAGTATATAGATGAAAATATTAATGTGGGATGGGCCAATAGTAGAAACTTAGATAAATTAATAACTAATTATAGGTTAAAAGATGAGATACAATATAAAAGGGGAATGGTTTATAAAATTACTTGTGGATTTTGTAAAATGGTTTATTATGGGCAAACAGCAAAGCAATTGAGCGAAAGAGCTAAGGAACATAATGGTGCTATCGATAGGAAAGATGATAGGTCAGCATTATATGTTCACTATTTACAAACTGGACAAAAAATTAATTGTACTGATAATATAAAAGCTTTAAATTATGTAAAAGATGTTAATAGACGCAGGATATATGAAACAAATTATATTATGTATAATAAAACTAATTGCATGAATATATATAAGACGTCTATTGGAATGAATAATAAATGGTTGATGAAAAAAGAATGGATAGATGGCTGAGATGGATGATTCTTTGGAATACAATTTGCGAAATGGAGAAAAATTGATTTATAGTTGTATGAGTTATATGATAATATAAGTTGTCCAATTCAGTTTCAGTTGTTCTATTCGAATTGTTTGGTTTTGATTGTATATTTTTTATATTTTTTATATTTTTACTTGTCATGTATTAACATAGATGTCGCTCTATATATATGTAATTGTGGTATCTTGGAAGACATATTTGAAAAGGACAAAAAATAAATTTGCCGAAAAAGGCTTTTTATATAATTAATATAAGTGTTATGTTTTGTTGTTTATAAATGTTTTTATAACATTTTGTTTGAATTTATTTTTAATTATTCTTATGAATATAGTTATCTTCAGAGGAATCACTTTTCTCTAACTATATTCAATTAGGATATAATAATAAATTTATTAGAAATATTATATTTAATAAAAATATCTGTAAACCTGCTAATAATAAAGATTTAACTATTAATGAGAATAAAGAGTTTATTTCTTTGCCATATAAGTCATCAATTAGTAAATTGATTTATAAGAATAGTTTTTATTGAGTTGTATGAAAGTGGTTTGGAAGAAAGGCCTGAATTTAAATTCACTATTAAATGGTTCAAAACATTCAATTGATTGCAAATCTATTCCTGGTATAGTTTATAAAATTCCTTGCAGTTGTCATAAAATTTGTATAGGTCAGAGTAAATTAAGTCTTAATGAAAAGATTAAAGTTCATAAGAGTGGAGTTAAAAATTAATATAATAACTCAGTTTTGTATCTTCATGAACTGAAATACAGGCCATAAAATATTTGACAATGCAGAGGTTATTTTTTATGACAAAAGTGAATTAAAAAGAAGAGTAAAAGACACATGGGTGGTAAAATATTTTGAATCTGAGATCATCAATCTCATGAAGACATCCTTTGATGTGAAAGGAAGTTGGGTCTTAAAGTGAATGATGGGAAGGCTATTTTGTTTGGTATCGAAATTACTAAACAGAAAAAGAATCAGAATTAAAACCAAATCTTTTTTATGTTGCACTTCAAATATACAATAGTCAAACATGTTTAAAAATACATATATATAAGCAACAAATATTACAAATTATAAAATTATCATAGAAAAGCCTTTTTCGGCAAATTATGTTTTTTGCCCTTTTCAATATATCTCCACAATTTAAAGCACATACAGCGACATCTATATCAATACATGAGAGAAGACAGATAAACAAATGGACATCTGACATGATCTATTATGTGATTTTTTTTTTCCTAAATTCTACTACAAAATTATTCTGTTATATATATTGAATGATTTAAAGTTGTAATTATAAATTTTATTAAACGCCCATTATTATATTAAGTAATAATTTACTAAGGCTGTAACCTTAGAAATAAGCGTCTGAAAAATACGAAGGTAGGGACCTCTATAGGTCTTAAAAACACAAGCTTACGCTATGAAGAAAAGAGAGAATCCTTCTTTACTTCAACCTACTTTTATATATAAATAGGTGAAGCTGAAGTGTTTTGATCTAAGAGTGTGAAGCTATTCAATACTTCACTAATTAAGTCCACAATTCTTATAATACATTAATACTCGCGAAATCTTACGATTTACTACGAGTCAATGAAAAGATATTATAGTAAGAAATCTGTTACGATAATTTAAAGTTGTAATTATAAATTTTATTAAACGCCCATTATTATATCCACATATATTAATTAATTAACCAGCCATTCTTTATCCAGTAACCACTTATTATTTAACTTAATGGATGTTTTGTATATATTCATACAGTTGTTTTTATTATACATGATATAGTTTGTTTCATATATTTTACGTCTATTAACATTTTTAATATAATCAAGAACACTTATATTATCAATACAATTTATTTTATGTCTGTACTGCAAATAATGAACATATAACGCAGATCTATCATCTTTCCTAGTAATAGCATCAATGTGTTCTTTAGCTCTTTCTCCCAATTGCTTTGACGTCTGGCCATAGTAAACCATATTACAAAAATTACATCTAATTTTATAAACCATTCCTCTCTTATATTTTATATCATCTTTCATCCTACAATTAGTTATCAATTTATCCAAATTTTTGCTATTAGCCCATCCCACATTAATGTTTTTATCTATATAATTTTTTATTTAATATATTATATACACTAGGCAAATATGAAATTTTTATCCACTTCTTTTGTTTATTAGTCCTACATCTATTATTATTCGTGCTATTTACCCCATATTGTGAAAATATATTGTCAATACTATGCGCTGCATATCCATATCCCATATATGTTTGTTTAAATTTATCCTTCTGTAACATAGCAATATTTCTATCTTTATTAAATCTATCATTCTTATATTTAAAATTCTTAATTACACTCATCTTTTGTATCCATGGTTGTTTTGAATCAATTGATATAATTTTCCTTAATTTATAATCTTTAATAAAATGCTTAATTATAATATCATTATTTTGATTTAAAATAATTTCAATATCTAAATACCTTATTTCATTATCAATTTCTATCATAGTAAACCTAATATTATCAACATTATTATTAAATTGTTTATATAATTTATATATTGCCCTCTTATTACCAATTATCAAACTATCATCTACATATCTAAAATAATGTAGTACTTCTTTTTTAATTATACTGCCTTTTATAATATTGATTTCCATGTCATTAATGAACATAGATGCCATAAGCCCACTAATCACGCATCCCATTACCCATCCCTTATTTATACTCCAATATTCATTATTATATTTAAAATATAAACTATTATTTATTAGGTTCAATGCTTCATTTATAATACTAATTATGCTATCATCATTGATATATAGAGATAAAGCCTTTATGATGATACTAATACTTTTAATTCTAGGGATACTAGGGTACATCGATTCTATGTCCATCACAAAGAAACCACAGTATCTTTGTGGGATGGGCTAATAGCAAAAATTTGGATAAATTGATAACTAATTGTAGGATGAAAGATGATATAAAATATAAGAGATGAATGATTTATAAAATTAGATGTAATTTTTGTAATATGGTTTACTATGGCCAGACGTCAAAGCAATTGGGAGAAAGAGCTAAAGAACACAATGATGCTATTGCTAGGAAAGATGATAGATCTGCGTTATATGTTCATTATTTGCAGTACTGACATAAAATGAATTGTATTGATAATATAAGTGTTCTTGATTATATTAAAAATGTTAATAGACGTAAAATATATGAAACAAACTATATCATGTATAATAAAAACAACTGTATGAATATATACAAAACATCCATTAAGTTAAATAATAAGTGGTTAATGGATAAAGAATGGCTGGTTAATTAATTAATATATGTGGATATATATTCATTCAATATATATAACAGAATAATTTTGTAGTAGAATTTAGGAAAAAAAAAATCACATAATAGATCATGTCAAATGTCCATTTGTTTATCTGACTTCTCTCATGTATTGATATAGATGTCGCTGTATGTGCTTTAAATCGTGGAGACATATTGAAAAGGGCAAAAAACATAATTTGCCGAAAAAGGCTTTTCTATGATAATTTTATAATTTGTAATATTTGTTGCTTATATATGTGGTATACTTAGTTGGATTTCATTGAAAAGGTCTATTTGTTAATAGATGAAACCTTGGTTGTGGAAGAATTTTTGTAAATTTTAGGGTTTTTGGCTAGTATTATAGTGTTATATGAATTTTTATTTTATATATGTGTATAGTCATGTAATCACTTTAATTATATGTTGTAATTTTTTTATCGTTTTTGTTTTTTTAAATTATATTAAATTTTTTAATGTGAGCATTTATATTTAAATATAACATATAAACAAATCAATACTTTCACATTTAGATACACTTAGAAATTTACATTCTAATGAATATTTTTTAACTCCATATTTCCATTTTTTATAGATAAAAAATCGCCCAATAGTGCCTGAACAAGATAATGATAATGTTCCTGATTATGTTGCTGCTGAGCGTGCGTGGAAACTTCATAAGCTTCTAAATGAATCTATTATTGTAGAACTTTTTCAGGGTCAATTCAAGTCATCTCTCCGATGTCTTAAATGTGGCAAAACATCTGTTACATTTGATGCTTTTATGTATTTATCCCTTCCAATACCAATTAATGCTCATCGCTCTTCATTGACAGTGAGATTTTTATTTGGATTTATTTTACGTACTTCAAAATAATTAAAATATCCCTAATTTTTTTTTTTATTTATAGATGCTAAAAATAATAGACAAATCATCAGTTTAAATTTTAATGAATCTCTAATTTGTTTACTTTATACTTATAGTATTTTTAAATTATATATGTATATAAATTACACTTTTTGATTCATAGTAAGTTTGATTAACTTCTCAGTAATTGTAAATTCCATTCTTATTTGTTATTATGCTCATTTCCAATCTATATAACTTCATAAATAGGAGTGATAAGTAGATGATTCATTTTCTATCTTTGTGTATTTACTGTTTTGACTATTATTAATTGTAGTATTTGCTGGAGACGTGTAAGCATGGTGCTGATAATATTTGATTTATATGTAACATTACTACTTTCATTAAAAGTTATGAATAGGCAGGATAGCATTTCCATTGATAGTCTATCATTATTCTTAACTGAGTGATTATGAAGCCTGACATAATTGTTTATTTTCGAGATAGGGCTGGTAGTCCTCCCACTTTATATTGCTCTTCTACAGCTATCTGTAATGATATTTACATAGTTTTTTTTTCCTTTAAAAAATGGCAAAACTGCGAACTAATGAATATTGATTTATTAATTTAAAAAAAAAGTTAAATGATTAGTATTTTTAACAGTCAGTAAAGATCAAAGTTTTTTAGACCTTTCTCCACATGTTTGATGGAATTAGTTCTTTGTAATCTAGTTTAGAGACCATTTGCAAAATTACTTTGAGACAGTGTTTATAATAACAAAAAGTATGATTTTTACATAGGTTATTAAATATTTCTGATTATTTTTATATAATAATCGTATAATATTTATTTAAAGTGAAAAGAACACTTATACATTTTGACTTTATTCGTATATGTTTTATTTTTAAAAATAGAAGTTAATAAATTTGACCATAATGTTAACAAAGAAAATTACAGCCAGAACAATGACCATGCTTTGTGAAATTGATTGCTGACAGCTAACCAAGAGTGCAGTAGGATCTTGAGATATTCTAAAAATAAAGATTATAAATTGCATTTTTAATATTTTATAACAAATTTTTATAGATTTATCAATGCTTTAGAGTAATAAATTTCAGTAAGCAAAGAATTTCTAAGAAATCAAGTCCAACTCATTAAGTTTTAGTATAAAATAAAAGCTTTATACTGAAATCAAAGGTTAACATTGATAAAAATTGCTACCAGGCCTAACAATAGGAAATATCAACCCGTTAGAGTATTACTAATAATAAAGATAAAAGTTATTAAATAGTTCAATACAAGGCAAAGATCTTTCCAGTAGCCGTCCAATGAAGTTTACTAAAAATAAAATCATTACCCAGCGTTTCATCTTTTGGTACTGTTTAATATTTTTCTATTCTTATTTTATTCTCATTGGATAGCAAGTGGATACAATATTACATAACATGTTCTTTAAATTACCCGATTTCCCCGAAAATAAGACCTAATGATTTTTCATGATGTTTATATAAGCCCTAGTTAAGATCATCCAGCCACACATATTGAATCATAAAAAAATGAATGTATAAATAAACAATATTATTGACATTAATGTTTTAAGTAAATGGTAATATAAATTATATGGTTCTTTTATATTGTCCTGTCGACAATTTTCAACAAACACAATTCTACCTGTTTAGAGAAACAATTTGCCGCAAATCAGTATATCGGAAATTTGTAATTTCATTTATATATTTTTAAGTACTTATTTATATTTAATACTTAGATTTAGTGTTGTTGTTGATTTAGTTTTAGAGATTCATCATAGTAGCTTTTAAATATTCAAGATAAAAGAAAAATTGATTTCTTAAACATTTTTTTTTCCTCTTAAAAGATTTTATTAAAATAATGGAAGTGATTTTAGTAATCAAAATTTATCTTAAGTTAAATCATCAATCTTTTTCCTGAAGAAAAGTTATTAAAAAGAATACCAAGCAGGGCTATGACAAGTAATTTGGAAAGCAATGTGTACACATAATGATGGATAGTTGTAGTTGCCATAATTCAATATGCTGTATGTTATAATGGACATACTTAATGTGAAATACAGAAACATTTTCCGAATTTTTGTATTTGCATTTTTTTATTGTCGTGTGTAGACAAATCATTCTTAAGTATTTTTGTTACTGCACCTGTTTCACAAATCTTCAGTTAGCACTAGATTTAATGGTAAATTTAAACAGAATAATATTCTGATTGCCAGATAAAATGAGTGCAAAAAGAAAGAGCTATTCCAGTGAGTACTAGAAAGGAATTGTGGGAGCTCCCAGGGTAATAATCTTACAACTTTCTATAAAGAAAGGAAGTACTTGAATAAATTTACATTTTTATACATGAAAAACAAGACATTCTCTGAAAATAAGCCCTATGGTATCTTTTGGAGCAAAAATTAATATAAGACCCGGTTTTATTTTTGGGGGAACACAATATAATAACATGAATATAAATTAATAAATAAAATTAAAAGAGATTATACACAGTAAGTATTGTATAGTTTAGTATAAAATTTTGTTTGGAATGTTTTTTGCCTTTCTCTGTATAATGCATATATTATTATAGCAATATTTCGACTTTTTTTAACTGCGACTTTTTTACTTTCCTTCCTTTTCACTTTTTTCATATTTATATATGTTTTATAGCAGTAAAAAATAATATTATGTTCTTAGAATCATAGTGACAAACTAAAAGCAGTTATGGTTTTTAAAATTCTATTTATAGTTTATACTATTATTTACCATTAATGTAGACTTGTATAAAAATATTTTTCATCTTTTTTTTATAATCAAACATATATGTATAAACTTTTTACAGTTGTTAATATTATATAATAACTAAATTAACATTCTTAACACTGGTTTATTAAGTAAATGAAATGCTTTCAATCCAAAGCACAAAATAAAACTTTTGAAAAGATAAAAATGGACCATCTTATCCTTTTTATCTAAATTCATTTATATAGGCAAATCTAAAGCTGTAAATTGAACAATTCTGCCAATGTCAATTAAAATAATATAAAGCAATTTGAAATATAGTTTTAAAGAAGTAATTTGATCAATTTAAGATTTTCATGCTTTCTTTCCAAAGTGCTTTAGATTTGTTATATAAATAAATTTAGATAAAAAGAATAAGATGGTCCATTCTTATCTTTTCAAAAGTTTTAATTTATGCTTTAGATTGAAAGTATTTTATTTATTCACTAAACTAATGTTGGAGGGATCTAGTTATTATATATATTGTACCAATCGGAATGAAAGTGAAGATCGAATCTAACCGCAAAAACAATATCTGCACTACAAGGGCGCCATCTAGGCATTTGAGCCTAGAAAAATTTATAGAGTAGGCAGATACGCGCTGTTAAGATTCCACTTTATTTAAATATTCCGATCGTTAGCCCAAGTCACTAGCTCAGCGGAGACGCAGAGATAAAAATCTATAAATTTTATATCTTAAACATCAAAGAGTAAAAGCCACTGCCAGAAATTAACATATAAAAATATTTATTTACGCACATATAAAATAATATTTAAATTTTGAGGAATAAGTTTAACATTTTAGATTTTTATATTAACTTTTAATTTTACATTTAACTAAGTTTCAATGAGTTTAATTATTATTTAGATAGTCAAGTATGAATAGACTACATAGATCTGCATTTGAAAAGAAAATATTCTTCCCTGATTTAACCTTAGGCAACAAATTTCGCAACCAAATTGGCGCCAATCCATCTGATACATTCATGTATTCAATGTAGCATGATACGACAACACAAAATACTATATTGTCAGGAATGTACATCTGAACAATAAGTAGAAATAGAGAAGACATTGACTCTCCACCAACAGGAATGTGACATCTGTTGGCAAGTAGAACAATAAACAAAAAACTCCATAGGAATGGACTGCGGTCTTCTGCCGACTTACAAACCCATCCATAGGCAAACAGAGGGTGTGTGGTGTATATCTATAATCCTGCCCGTAGCGGACCTCATACTACATCTACTAATTACACAAATATATCCAATCCATTGAACCAATTCAACTACGAAATGAATAACCTAAGATTACCCTCCCTTAATACAACTTTACAAAACTATATAGCCATTCACACCCGACTTAATTTTAACATTTAAATACGTTCGCACAGATTTGTTTAAAAATGTTGGGTATAGATCGATTACATAGATTCCACGGTCAAAAACATTTCAAAATAAACATAAACGATGAAAATACAAAATTATTGATACCGACAATCGCAGAGGGAAACTTATAAGTAACCCAATAGTATTCACCATAAGATACTTGCGTTGTCACCAATAACTTAAAAGACATCCGAATAAATACATTTTAGATACTCACCGTAAGGTATCATTATTTATCGAATGTCTATATATTTTGATCAAATATGAAAACCAAAATATAATTAACCGCAAACGAATCCATGCAAGCGTCTATAAACAACTTAAATTTCATACATTTAAATAATCTTTACAATAAGAAAAAAAAAAAAAATGGAAATGATGTTTATCAATCGGAAAACATATAAAATTAAACATTATTAATTTGATTTAAAAACTTACAAAAGTCAGATAAGAGTCCGTTTTAACATTTCAGTTGGCTTGTTTATCAATTTGTAAAACTTGACGAAAGTTCTTAATTGATTTTAACAATTGTTCATTTCATATAGCTTATGGTAGAAGAGTCCAGGCCTCTGCTTTCAATTCCCGCGACGCCTCCATTGGAAGGTAATGTTCTGGAGATGGCAATAGCTAGTTCAAGGTATCACAGTCTTTTCATTTTTTTTCTTTTTTATAGAGAGTGTGGTATGTGCGTCATACCACATCTCTCAAACACACCACACTGGAACTGTCCGAAAAAACTGTATTTCCCTTTTTATATTATCCACATGGATTCAATGAACAAAACGTCAGTAGTCTATCACTTTCGTTAGGGTCCGAGCCAAGGCTTAGTGCTTCCATTGGTCAAGCTAAAATTTCTTTCTTCTCTTATCTAACTTTTCATCTGACTTTTTAATTACACAGCTTTTAGATAATTAATAAACAATCATTTCCATTTACAGATTACAGGAATTAATTAATACCTGTTTTTACTTTAACTTACGTTATTTTTTTATTAAAATATTTTTATATTTCAATCTGGTATTTTTTTATTAAAAAAAATATGTTCAGATACTTTTTTTTTTTTTTGTTTATGAAAAAAATATTTTTAAAGTTTAGCATCTGTGCGAATGTATATACGTATAACAAACATTTTTAATTTTAGCGTTTAGTTTTTTACTCTTATTTGCGAACTTGTAAGTTTTTATTTTAAATTAATGTAATGACATATTTATGTATCGTTACAATATATATTTGTAGTGGTTTATTCCGGCATAAACACATATATATGTGGTATACGTTTATTACGTATTTCAAACCTAAGTTTTTGCTCTTTTTTATTTAACAAAAATTATAATGTTAACACATATATATGTAGTTGGTTTTGCAATGTACTCTAATTACTCGCCCAGCATATTTATGAGCATCAGTGATGACCTCGAGCGCCAATCTTACCTACGAATAAATAAGAATTATGCTGGGAGAGGATGAGTATCTATTTCTGGTGATTAGAGCTTGTACCTCTGGCTAGCTCACTCAGGGATAGTAATCATTGACCGTGGGAAAAAGGTGGAGAGAACATATAAAAAATGCGCATGTAGCGCATGAACGATTCTTTTGATTTCCTACTTTTTGCTTTTAATACTGTTCTAAGAAATTAACACTGACACACACAATTAAATTTATAACACTACTTAATATTTATTAATACAAAACAAATAATAAAAACCCCATAGAACCCCGTAATTGCATATTGGTTTGTGCCTGAATAATTAAATAACCCGTATGTAAATACACTCGCATAAGTTCATACATGCAATACACAAAAATACAGATCATAGCTTGAAAACACTTTCAATCAGGCATTGTCTATTAAGGCGTATCTTTATACAGGGTATTATTTCAACTTTCTCTTCATTTACTTTAACCCTTTTACGCATTATTGAATAGGATGTGCTTTCATTCAAAATAGTTACTATCATTTAGGAAAATGTTTGGTTACCTTGTTTATCTCACCCAGGTGTAGATTGTTAGCAATTTTCCACTGGCTTCATGCTGCGCTGTACGATTAAAGGATTTCTTTCTTTGGTAAGATTCCATAAGGCAATCAATGGCGTCCGGTGAATGCTGTTCTTTTTATAGTTTCAGGAAGGGCTTCACTCCTACATTGACAGTAACGGTAGTATCTACGCAGGATGGATGGCATAGCCTGGCCCGTTCTGTTCTTCTACCCCAGCCTGTTCATGATTTTTCAATTATAAACTTTTTTCTTTTTACTACTTCTTCCTACGATCCTGCTCGTGGCAGTCACAGCTCTAGAAGTTTACTAAGTTCCGCTTTCTCGACTCTAATTAATTATACTATTGTTCTTTCTTCTTTCATTAAACCACGTGGTTTGCGAAACGAAAATCTTTTCAATACTTTTCTTTTCTTTGTTTCTTTTATCTATGCTTAGGAAATTCCAATTTACTTTGCGATCTACACTCGACCGTTCATTGTCTCTTATTTTTAACATTTTATTTTATTAATTAAAATGTCTTTGGCTCAAAATAGCGATCTGCAACTTTTCGGGTCCTTTCTTTGCAATTAATTTATTTTTTTTATAATTTGTAACATTCTTCCTTTGGTCGACCATCTTGGAATATTTCTTTCTAAATTAAAATAACTTTTATTCCTTTTTACGAAATTATTACATTTACTCACTCATGCAGCAATATAAACATGCGTATAAATAAATATCAGAGCACAAGCCATATAATCCCCCGTCCCTCTTATATTTCAATCTGTTTTTTATTTACTTACTTAAAATATATATATATATGCCCCTGCATACAAGATCACAACGAAAAAGAAAAATAACAATTTACTTAATATTACACTTGATTTAATTAGATATGTATGCTCGGTAGTATTACCCTCTGACTTAGAACAGGGTTTGAATTCATCCCTGTTATAATATATATATATTATAGTGCACATACATGTATATATGAATTTATGCAACTAAAACATTATACAAACTTTTACATACATGTTGTTCCATGTTTATATGATTGTGTATTAATTAATTGTATAGTTGTTTTGTATATGTTCATTTATATATATATTTAATGTAATTAGTTCATAGACTTTTTTATTATTAGATTCTTTAAACATGATTGGAAAAATTATATAATGTCTGTGTGGTGCATATGTGTAGATTTGTATAATATTCTATAAGTGTAGAGTTGGATGTGTTCTACAAAATTCTATACATATTCTACAACTAGTATTTTTCATTTATAAATAAATGTTTGTATATTTTATACATATACATAGATACACACACACACATATATATATATTAAACAGTCAGCTCAAATTCACGTGGTAGTAAGGAAAAGTTATACTAAAAAAGAACAAAAACAAAATAAATGTTATATTATTTAGTTAGTTTTTCTTTAAGATAATTATTTCATTTAATTTTGTTATAATTAAATAAATAATAATTGTTAAAATAGCAAACATAAGGTTTAACTTTTATTTTAAGTACAAATAGGAAAACCTGATCATAAGAGTGGAAGTGTGTATATAGAATAAATGTAAACACACCACAAATCAACATATCTATTTGTTTATTGTAAAAAATTAAAAGATTATTTTCTTGTGTGAACTGTAATATTTATATTCATGTTATAAACATGAAACAAGAAAAGTTATAATCATATTAAGTATATTATTGGCTGAGCCTACTTTTGAATTAATCCATCAGATTAATAGCGCTCATTTGTTGCATAGTTTGTAAAACAACTTAAAACTTGTTGTGTGTTATATAAATTAGATATTTGCATATTTCTTTTTTTGATAATGGAACACTTGACTCTTTTTTGTTAATTGCATAAGGGTTTCTAGCAATAGCTCATACTTCTTTAAATTTACAATTCAGTGCAAAACGTTCCATTTGTTGGATCCAGTGCATAACCAGGTATGCGCTCATGTTCAAGAAATGTTGATCAGTGTTTGGAGCTTTTTTTAATGATTAATCTTGATAATGTAAGAATAAATCATTCTGATTAATTATTATTATTTTTAAAAAAAGATATTAAAATATAAAATTTGTTATTTTTATTTACAATAATCAGGTTTGTTGAATAGAACACTATGTTGGAGTACTACGTTATGAACACAGAGAAAAATCTGAATATTAATAGAATATTATGTGAGGAGTTCTTGACTAAAGTAATAAAAAGGTTTTATCTTCAGGACTGATAATAAAACAAATACACATTTTTTTAAATTGGGAATTTATGAACAAAATGAATTTCTAAACCAAAGAAAGAAAAGGGGGAGGGGGATTGATTCATCTTATTTGCTAGATTTCCAAGGAATTGATGATTAGCTTAAAATTTGTTTGTCTCTCATTTTATAATTGATTTGCTGATTCTTTTGTGGAAATAATACATAAAATATTAGGAGATACCTATTCAAATAGTAACTACTTCATTCAGAAAACAGTGTCATTAAAAACATTGCTCTTAGATCTCAGAGGGGCCCAAAAAAAGAAAATAGTGGATTTTAAACAAATGAACCCAACAATTCTAAATAATATACTTTATAAAAAAGTAAAATGATACAAATGGAAATATTTTTTTAATCTATTTCAAAATATTATTAATCAAAAGTTTAACTTTACTATGTTTTTGTAGCTAGCTTTCTTATTTTTCTTTAATTATATTTAAACAATTCTAAGAATAACATTTAAAAAAATGTTTTAATTGATTTTATAGTTACAACATATTTGCAAATATATTTAAGTTTAGAAGCATACATATTTAGCACCTTTATTCTAGTATATTACTTATGGTCTTTAAAATAAGTATAAAGAAATGTAAGAAGAAAATAAATATAAATTTTTGAGATACATTTTTTTAATATATAGCAATTGGACATACATATATCAAAATTGAGACAGTAAAAGAATAATTTTATTCCATCAGCAAAATAAATTTTAATTCATGAAACTGGACAGATTTTTTTTTTTTAATACATTGGTAATGAGATATTTGCTTGTCATAATATTTTTTTAATAATCTTTAAAGAAGGAACACCTAAGGTTATATGTAAGTTAAACAAATATATTACTGTATCTGCTATGTAAGCTTAAAGAAACAGATATTTTACTCTATTCTAATATATACTAGCTACAATAATGTTGCTGATGAATATAGTAATATTTGTTTTATATGTCAAGTAGAAGATAAATATAAAGAAAATATTTTATATACAAACTATGTGAGAAATATATGTATTCTTAATAATATAAAAATATTTTCTATTTTAAATTAGATGTTATGACAAAGTAAATGTTTTATAGAATGTTTGGGAGATATATTCATGCTATATAATTTATAAGAACTATTATAATTATTGATATTATTTTGAAATAGATATTTAACAAACAAACATAGGCTATAGATGATAGGCAAGCATACATGATGAGAAACTGGAATGTATGATTAAAATAATATATGTTATTGTTTACAAATATTGTAAATTATCATCTTACAAATTTGAATAGTGGTATTTAGATTTATTCACCACTCATATAAATAATTTTTATTATAGTTTTTTTTTTTTGTTTTTTGCAAAAGGATGTAGAAATAAAATTCTAAATGAAGAAAATATTTCAATAAAATTTTTAGGATTGATAAAATGAGAATTTAAGATGTTGATCACATCAGATATTTATTTATCTATTTTGTTATTGTTATTTATTTATTTTCTTAAATGTTAATCAATTTTTCTAGTTCTTATTCCCATTTTTATTCATTTGTTTTATAGGGGATTTGATGAATATTTGTGAGTGTCAGATGATCTGATGGGTTTATAGCATAATTTCATCATGTATTTTATTATTATTACCAGCATAACATTCCAAATTTGACTCATGATCTTTGCTACCAGTGTGTTTGCCATAAGAGTTAATAAAACGAGGATAAGGCGATTAGCATGAATATGCATTGGATAAATATTTGCATGACATTCATAAAGTAGAAATAATTGCAAGTTAGGCGAAATAAATTATTTCTTATTAATAGATTAATATTATTATTTATTTTTTCAGGTATATAAAAAAATTAGTAAAGTTCTTTATACATACCCAGTTATTATATTATTCGCTGTTACATAGTTTATTTTATCCAATTGAGTAGCCTCAACAAAATAGCTTTCAATAATTTCTAATTAACCACACATTACAATATATATCTATATGATTATAAAGATAAGATATTTTGTGGAAAAAGGAAGAAAAGTGGAATGTAAAAAGTTGCATTCAAAAAAAAATTAATTAAGATGTTGTTATGTATAATGATTTATAAATATTTACAATAATATATATGTAACATTAAGACTACGCGCGTAGATGCGACAGTAGGGACTTCTACAAATCTTAACACAAGATTAATGACTTTAAAAGACAATTGAAACATAACTTTTTTTTGGTTTTATTTATTTATTTATATGTAAATAATAACCTAATGGATTATATTTATTTAAACAGGCAAAACTCTCTATACGTATTGCCACTCAGTGCAATACATATAGAGAGTTTTGCTTGTTTTAATAACAGTTATAAGCAAGCATAAGAAATGGTGATATGTGTTATATTTATTCTGTTATGTAATAATATATACATAGTTTAGCCCTCTGCAAGTTGAAGATATTTGGCTGGTGAAATTTTAAACATATTTTATTTTTGTTTCATTCTTGCTAATAATAATTGGATGATTAGGTAAACTGTCTCTATGGCAACAACCTGGAAGAAAGACTTTCCAATGTGTTATTTTGCCTGGATCCAAAGCATAGGTTGTGAAGATGGCAAATGAATGATGTCTTTATTACATTCCAAAAGTATGAAAGAATAGGCAGAGAATCAAATAAAAATCACTTTTCAAAGAAAAGACTTATAAATAAAATTTCGCATAAAATGAAAAGAGTGAATTACTTTTTGTGATGTTGGAATAAATTATATTTAAAGAAAAAGTAAAGTGTCACCTATCACCCATTGTAATTGTTTGTTGCCATACTATATAGCTATTTCACATTAGGTGTTTTGAAAGTCTATGGGGGAAAAAACGCAATACTTGGGAATGAAACTTAAAAATGAAAGTATTTAAGCTTTTATTTATTAGGTGCCAAAAATTGTATATCAACTCTGGGATTCATCTAAATGGCATTTTTTACAAAATTATGCATCATCTGTTAGCTTAAATGCTTTAAGGCATAATAATACATTCCACATCATTGCTGGACTCTGCATTACGCACTTTTCTAATCAACTACATCATCTTATAATATTATCAAAATCAGACAATTTTAACTTAAATATTTATATTTCTAGTGTATCAAATTTCTTTTGGTTCATTTTTTTTCTTACAGTCAATCTGTGATGTTCTTAAAACCCTTCGCAAGCTCCACAGTTCAGAAGCATCAGTACGTTTTTTTAGTATTCAACTTTCACCTTTATAGGCAGTCGCAGACAATAGCATAGTTTGAACAAATCCGATTTTTATTTTTAAAGATTGATTCTACATTTTTCAAACTTTTCATTCTGACTTTGTTTTAGTTTTAGTCTTTGACAAATCTTTTGTTTGCTGGATCATTTGTCTCTGAGGAATGAGCCAAAACCAGTGCTGTCAGTGACTTCTATGAGTCAGTTATGGTCCCTGTCATAATAATCTTGATCTTCATATTTACCGTAATGTTACTTATTCACTATGTTTTTTAACGTCATAATAAATATATTCCTTTTGTTTTTATTTTCAGCTACAAATATGAAATCTTCAGTACACCAAAGTAATTGATATTTTTTCCCATCATTCCTACATCCATATGTGTCTTCATCCCATCTGGCTTCCCTTGTTACATATTTGCTTTATGAATTGAATGGGAAAAAGGACTATATTTCTTGTCACTGTGAAACTAGTCTGTTACATAATAGCCCGTTTTAACTGCAATTCTTAATCCTACATAGTAAATCCTCATAATAATGATAAGCTTTTCTCAGACATCTACTTTTAAGAACATGATCAATTGAATCAAAGATCTCTTATTCTTTAAACCTTCTCAAATCATCAGTTTATGTGCCTCAATGCTATTTGCTGATTCTGAAATTGCATGTCTTCAGTTCTTTTTTTCAGTACTTTTTAGAGAACAATTGTCATATAATTTTACTTACATGTGATCTCTTTGTATGATAGGTTTTATGCTGGCAATACTTTTTTCTTTAATATAGTAATGATACTTGTTTTTTTTTCAATTTGTATGCCATTGAATTGTCCAGAGTAATTGACGCTATTGATTTTTCTTCAGTTTTTTTTTTTTTTTGCATAATGTCTGAAGTAATACCATCAATTTCAAAAACTTTATGCTTTGGCGATGAGGGTTTTACAATGCCAATCAAGTTTAATCTCATAGCAGACTGATTGCTTTTAAAAACTTTGTATTTTTAGAAATATGTTTTCTTTTTGATTAAAAGCTTCTATGATTATGAAAAAGCCATATTGAACTCAGAAACAATTAACATAGAATACTTTTATTTTTTAAAAAGCATTTCCCAAGGTTATATTTTCTAATCATATCTATTTAATCTAAGAATAGAAAGCAGCTGGCTTGAGGATAGAAGATGGAAAGAACAACTGTGAATATACAAATGATATTAATAGCTGAAAATGAGAAAGATGTCATTGAGAAATCTTATTTTGGAAATGAAATGGATAAGCTAATATGTAAATGTCAAAAAGACAAAGATTATATCTACTCAAAAATTTGAAGAATATCAAATAAAAATAACAAAATAGAACAATAAAAGATTTTATTTTTCTAGAATCAAAAATTTGCAACAGTGAAAATTGTACTTAAAAAATCTAGTGATAAATAAAACTAATCTTGGTTGTTTAATTCGGTGCACTAATCTTCCTAATGTCTCTATATGGTCATGAAAGTGAGACTTTAATTACAAATTAAAGATACTACATGATTTTAAATATACTACTGTAGAAGGCTTCTTAGAATTCTCTAAATAGCAAAGTGGATTAATGAATAAATTATGAAATCCATAAGGTCCTTATACTAATTGGAGATCAAAATATGAAGCTGAAAATGATCTCAATATAAAAACTGGTGTTCATTGAAGAAAAAGTTCATGCTTGGTAAGAATGGAGGCTAAACAATGTATTGACATCTATTTCTGAATTGGATGCATGTAAATTGATTTTTTAAAATTTACAGATCACTGAGTACTTTTCCAAATAAAGGATTATAATTTCTTAAGCCGTTGGGATGCATTTGCAATAATCACAGCATTGCCTTGATGCAGTCCAACATTACTTAGAAATCGAACACCTATTTCTTTCTACTTTTTAGTAAATAAAGAAATTAGAAAAAAATAAGACTAATTACATTAGAATGAAATCTAAAAACTGTTGTCTTAAGAAGTTTTTGAGTCAACACATTACTTATTACTTTTGTCAAAGTATATTTTTATATGGAATTCAAAATAAAAAGCTTTGACTTATTTACAACAATTGCTTATTCATAAATAGAATAAGAAATATATAGCAGATGCTATCAAGAACTATAGAATGAAAAAGACAGTAAGAGATTATGTCAAGAATTTTTTGAATCTTCATAACTGCACATGCTATTGGAATCTTATGTTAATCTTCATGGCTTAATGTGATAAACTATGTTTTGAGAATCTTCATGTTCTGACAGTAAAGTATTAATCATTTGTAAATAGAATAAGAAGGATGGTAACAGATATTGTCAAGAATTTATTGTTTTTAATTCTCATGGGACAATAAAATGTTGCTCATTCATATATAGAATAAGAAAGAAGATACTGAAGCTTTTGAGAATTTTTTCAACTAACTTGTTCTCTTTTCTTACTAGATGCTTATTACTTTTTGGAATAAAACACAAGTTTTCCTTTAAATCATTGATCACAATTAATTTTATTATCTTGAATGATTTATCTTAGATGTCCATCAGGTAAATATATGCTGTCATTTCTAGCGTGTAGATAACCTTGCTTTCTGTTATGCTTTGAGAAGAATCATCATTAATTATTTGGCAAACAAACTGGATCTCCTTTAGGCATGTTTTATCTTTCAATTCAATCCCAAAAATTTTGTAGTTTTTTTTAAGGATTAGCTATCAATTTTTCCCTCCACCTTTTTTTCTCAAATCCTCTACTGTTTCTTTTATCATACTTTTCATAATTTTCTCAAATTATCTTTTTTCGCACACTCTTTTCTACTCCTTCTATATTGCTGATTTTATTTTTCTTACATTTTTCCTTCTAAAAATCCACATCTTGAATTGTTCTGCTTTAATAAACTGTCGAATTAGTTGTGATTTCAATCTTAAATGTGAATAAATTAAGTAGCTTTTATTTTGTGGTCATTTGTTAAAATTCTTATCTATGTATAAAACTAAGTTAAACCTTTTTGCACTGGGAATCTCTTTGGTTTTTATATTTCATTGTTATTTAAATAAAAGTCATAAAAAGCATATGTATTTTATTGAATCAAAAATGTGATATCATTAAAGAGAAATTAATCCTTTGCGTTTAGTACTAATTTCATCTTCTATTCTTTATAATCTTTCTGAAATATTTATGTAGATGACTTTTTATTATTGTAAATCTGAAAAAGTGTTCTTGCTGTTTAATATTATTTTATTTCAGGATTGTATTCACTTATTTTTGAAAGAAGAAACGATGACAGGTGGCAGTAAGTGGTACTGTCCTCGTTGCAAAGAACACCGAGAAGCTGTTAAAAAATTTGATATTTGGAAGTTACCACCTATACTCTTAATCCATTTAAAGCGGTAAATAATCTTTGTGAAACCAAAATATTTTTAAATTAATGATGAAAAATTCTGAATGGTGAAAACTAATTTGTTTTTTATATTTTTTAGCTTATAAGAGAGTTTATAAATATCTTTTCTGTATATCTTATATTTGCTCAACTAAAAGTTACTGTAATTAGTTTGTTATTAATATACTGTGTAGATATTTTAGAGGAAATGAATTATTTAAAATTCTTTCAGATATTTTCCATCCATAATTATATGAATAGAAATACAATAAATTAATAATAAATTGTAGAAGCTGGATAGATTCTGGATATTCTTTTTATCTGGAGTTCAAATTCAGGTCAGGTAAAATTGGAAATTTTTTCAAATTGTAAACAAGATTATAATTTTTTTTTCTCAAGTATCTAGCTCAATGGCTGTTTAATTAACCTTCCAATTACTGGTATGAAAGTGGGCATTTAGTGATTCTTAACTAAAGTATAAAACATAGAAAGGAAATTGGCATCCAATCTTGTTTTCTTTGATAATTTCTTTTACAGAGCTGTTAAATGTATAAGATTTGCAGATGATATGGCTCTTATAACCGAGAATGAAAAGTGTCTTCAGAATATGTTGAATAAATTGGAGGAATATATGAAATGAAGATTAAAGTTGAGAAAACTAAGTGTTTATGGATAGAGAGGAAATGCAAAAAGACTGCAAACTGAAATCCATGATAACATAGTTCAACAGGTAAAGGGATTTAGATATTGGGGTAGTTGTTAGAGTGAGGATGGAAGAAGTGAAGATGAAGCTAAAAGAAGAATAACGCTGGCAAAGGAAGCATTTATTAAAAGAAAGAAATTATTCTGTGGACAGTTGAAGAGAGAATTATGGAAAAGATTAATTAAATGCTGAATGTGGATTGTAATATTGTATGGTTATGAAACCTGGACAATGAATAATAAAATTAGGAACAGATTGGAAGTCTTTTGAGACGTGGTAATGGATAAGAATAGGGAAAATCAGTTGGATGGACAAAATAACAAATAAAGAAGTTTTGAAAAGAATAAATGAAGAAAGAAGATTGATTGAGGAAATTAGAAAAAGAATGTGAAACTGGATTATACATATATTAAGAAGAAAATATTGTTTAATGAAAGATGTTTTGGAGGGGAATGGAAATAAGAAGAAAGAATGAAAAGATTGACATTGTTGGATGATATAAGAGATGGAAACAGTTACATGGAATTGAAGAAATGGGCAATGAAGAGAATGGATTGGAAAAATTGATGAATTGGTGATGTGACTACTCTCTGGGCCTATCCATGGGACAGAATACTATTGATGTTGGTAGAGCTATTGGAAATATCTTTGCCTTCAAATGTACTGTTTAAAGGCTTTACATCTGTTTTTTTTTCTGCAATTAGAATCATTACAAACTAAACATATTTGTGCTGTGTTACACCCCCTCCCCCATTTTAACCTGCTCTGAAATGATGGATGATTATTATCAAATGAAATGTTATATCATTTCAATAGAGACTGCAATCTACGATTTCTTTCTTTATATGACTTAATTTTTTTTTGCCTAATTTATTCTTCAAAATATGGGTAAAATAATTTTTTAAACAGTATTATATTGAAAATGCTTTTATTAAAATTGTTAAATTTCCTTTCTCGTCTGAATTGTATATATTAGATCCCTAATAAAACTTGATCATTGAATGAAATTATGGTTCTCAGAAATTATCATTAAAATATCTATAATTATTTCTGATGTCTAAAAGAAATTGAGTTTTTTTTTTAATGTATTCTAAACAGTTTTGCCATTAACCCTCACATAAATTTATTTACAAGTTCCTAACTTTTCTTTGTTATTCTTAAATTCAAAAAATGATTAAATGTTATTGTCACATTTTATTGAAGTAAAACTCTTTCTTTTACCTTTGGAATTAAATCGTTGCTACTCAATTAGAATTCTAATAATTATTATTATTACAGATTTTTATTTTATTGACACCTGCTGGGTATGAGAAATCATAACATCATATACACATGACAGTCTAAAAGAGATTATCTCTTCAAACACCCATCTCTGATTTAAGGGTAAAGATTTAAAAAAATCAAGATATCTGATCCGATTTTTTGTTATCCAAGAAGTACTTACTATTCCTTTTTTAAATTTTTTTTATTATGATTCCCTTCCCCAATTAAAGTATATTTAAATAAATCTGTAACTTAATTGGGTATAAATCCCTTAATGGGTAAGAAATTTTAAATATTCTCGAAGACTATATATAAGTTGTCACTTTGTGGATTCCATACCAATTATTGAAGCAATGATTATCCTTAGTTATACTTTTGCTAAAAACAAAACATTAAGAAAATCCGCATATGAATAATTTTGCTCTTTGAAAATGCCAATAAAAAAGCAACTACGCTTATAGAAAAATGTCTATAAAAAAAAAAAAATGTGTATGTTATAATCCAATCATAAGTATTTTACCTTCTCATAAAGAAAATATTATTTTGTTTTAAACTTTCAATATATAGCTAAGCATGCGTTCTGACTAATTGGGCAAATTCATAGCACTCAAACCCAGCGGCTATTTATAATAATTATCTTTAAATTCATAATATTCAATTTTCTGAAAGACTGCTTCAGCACTGACCTAAATTTAAATCTCCGATCCCAGTATTTTTACTACTGTATGAAATGCATAATATTTTGGGTAATTGATATGTTTAACACGTACATTATACATACTTATCTTTAAGTTTCATTAGTTTTTGCTTCATTTTTTCCATTTTATTATTAAGTCAGTTTTTAAAATTTAACTGTTCCTTATTAATGGAAGATTGCAGTTTTTGATAGTGTTGTGTAATGGCTGATACCAAAATCCTTGATTTTCTTCTTTATTTCTTTTCTCCATATTCTAGATCCATCTACTGTAAACATGATAATCAATAGATATCTGATAATGTAGTACTATAATATCCATATCACAAATGGTTTCTTCCTTTTACTTTCATCAATGAAGACTAGGGTTTAAAGCTTGAACTAATTCATTTACACATCTAATAACCACTTTTTACTCCTTTATACTGTTCAAGTTAATAGCCCTAAATTTAAAAAAAAACCTAAGAATTATTACCCAAGCTTTTAGATGCATAGAAACTAGTTTGGGGATTGGATAGTAGAGTGAAGAGAAATGCTCTTGAAAGCATATAAATAATCATTGTTGCTTGTATTCATCTTAATTTATGAAAGTAATTTTTAAAAATAAACAAACAATAAATGTTTATCTTTTTTTCTAGATTTTCTTATGAAGGATTATGGCGTCGCAAACTTCAAACATATGTTGATTTTCCACTTACAACTTTAAACATGCAGTCTCATATAATTGGTCCCGCTACCAATTGCCTTTATAATCTTTATGCAGTATCAGTAAGATTTATTTATTCATTTTGTTTTGGTTCTTTTTTGGGTGCGTGCATGTGTTAAGAAAATGTCTTTTATATATAGTTATCTTATTTTTTCTTCTTCTAGAATCACTATGGAACTATGGAAGGTGGGCATTGTAAGTATTTTCCCCACAATTTCTCTAAGTAGTTTTAAGATTTCTATCATTTTAGAAGAAATTATTATTATATTTTTTAACAAATTCTAAAAAAAAAAAAAAGTACGCAAAAAAATATTTATTGAAAAATAATAATTTTTTTTTTTTTGTATTTTTTAAATTACAAAAAGAAATATTTTTGTCTTGAAATTTGTTCATGAAATAAAAAAATGCTGTAATCTTTTTATCCATGTCAGATAAAATGAAAATTTTATTTCGTAAGATTTAAATATATTTGCTTGTTTCTTAAAACAATTTTACCTTTAGTTTCATTATTTTGTTTTATTCTTCTTTGTGAATGTATTTGGTTATAAAAATGTGAAATCAATAATGAGTCTTAAGTGGATCGTTCTCTTGTGAAACTTTACATTAGCGAATAATTGGGGAATGACAGCTGCAGAAGGTTAGTCAAAATGTGTGAAAGCTTTGTTATCATGTTTTCTCAGAATGTTGGAAATAAATTTATCTTTTTATCTGTTAAGGTTAGAATCGAGAATGCATAAAAACTTAAGTAGGGAAATTTGTTGTTGAATCTTCTCGATGTAAACTACTTTCTTTAGTAGCAAGAAATGATTACTCTTATTGAGGCAGGTGATGTTATTATATGTTAACAATTATTTAAGTTTGTTAACTTTATTATTCCAGCGCTTGTTGAAAAGGAGGCACAACAGTAATTAATTAAAAGATTTGTGGTTTTTAAGAACAAATCTTTATTCACAGATTTGTTCAGTATGCATTCAACATCTGCCACAAGTTCCGTTTGGGAGTTGTGCATCTTGCTCCTACAAAACATGGACTGAGCTATAATAAAGAAATCTGTGAATGGGTAAGTTCAAATCTCCTGATAAGTTAATGACATTTGAAGAGTTTGTCGAAGTCAGACAATAATACACCATACAGTAGTGCCACCCTGTGCCAACCAGAGTAATCAATGGATGCCAGAAGGCTTGTGCATAAAATCCCTATCTAGTGCCTACTCATCCAATATCCCCAGACTAGTTTCTGGCTTGTGGCTATTATCAATGAGGAGCCTTGGATCTGAGAGCACTGCACCTAGATCTTAGGATCTAATGCAACCCTCCAGCAGCCACCTTTTAACTCTACTTTACTACAAAACAATGAGAATAAAATTGAAAACACAATAATATTTTCAATCTAAGCTCAATAGCTTACATAGTCATATGGGTCTGAACTCAATTCAGTACCCATACATTTTGGTATCTTTGGCTCTTAAACAACCATAGCCACCACTATCCTATTAGGCAGGATTGGTGTTAAACCACTAAACATCACATGATCACCATCTTTTATGCTAGCACATAATTGTTGTAACAAAGGCAAAACTCTCCATACAGTAGTGCTACCCTGTGCCAAACAGAGTAATCAATGGATGCCAGAAAGCTTGTGCATAAAATCCCTATCTAGTGCCTACTCATCCAATATTTATGCACAAGCCTTCTGGCATCCATTGATTACTCTGGTTGGCACAGGGTGGCACTACTGTATGGAGAGTTTTGCCTTTGTTTACAACAATTATGTGCTAGTATACGAGATGGTGATCATGTGATGTTTAGTGGTTTAACAATAATACACCTTGTTTCATAAATAAAAATGCAAGTTTCTTTGCATATTTTTTGTGAGTTTATTATTCAGCACTATGCATCTTTGAAATATTTCAGGGAGAGTCTGAAATTGTAATGTTAATGCTCTACTATGTCTAATCTTCTTCAATTGTAGTTTAATATTCTCAACAATAAATTTTATAAGGTAAATCCTAAGAGAGAATACTGCCATGTTAACATTTTTTATTGAATGGTTGATTTTAATTTTGCAACATTTCGGAAAGACTGTATTTAAGACATGATTAGAAGAATTTTAAATGTTTTTTGAGGTTGATTTCTTTATTCAGTTTCAGAGCTGATAAGTATATACGAGAATAAGCCATTAGAAACTCTAAACATGTAAAGAAAACTTTCTTGCTAATCTCCTATGTCAGTTGTGTTTTGGCAAAGATATTCCATATCAAAAGCTTGGCTTAGCAGTTAATAAATATTGTATTCGTACTTAATTTTGTTGCCATAATTATTATCTACAGTATTAATTTCTTTTTTTTTAACATAGATATGCGTGTGTGTTTCACACATAGACATTTATATATATATGATTAATAGAAAGTAGAAATGACTAATGAGAATAGACTGCAGACATTAAACTTAATTTATAATTCAACGTGATTATTTAAATCTTATTACTACACTGTGTCTTATTATTTCTTCATACTGGTTTTAAACTTTCTTCCTTGTTTTATATCTTCAGAATATATGTAAGTGTATGATTCCCTGAATGTTTGTGATGATGACATTTTATTTATAGTTATATATTCAGCTATTTCAATCACAATGTTGAATTGTTCAAAAATTTTATTTATACATTTCTAAATATATTCAATTGCAATATCACGCAAGATAGTATGGAATATGGTATTCTTTTTTCTTTAGTTGTTGCCTGCCTGACCAGTGATGATGATGTGGTACTTAAACCAGTGACCTTTAGATGCATTGTTAGTGAATTTAAGGTGATGCTCTGAACAATGAGTCTATTCTGTCAAAGATAGAATATCTTAGTTTGTTAAAGTATCACCTTAAATTTACTGCTCACAAATCTAAAGTTCACCCATTTAATTCCTCTGCTATCTGTCATTGGCCACATCAGTCCCACACTAATACTTAGGTGTATTTAGAAAAGTATAAATAAAATTTGAATGTTTTTAGAAATATTTAATAATTCAACTAGATGATGAAAGTAGTTCCAAATATATTTACATGCAAGTATATATATATGTGTGTGTGTTTAAATACATGAAAGCAGTCAATCCCTAAACAATATCAATAACAATCTCAGTCTGTTGTCAAGGCAACCTCTTTTCTACAATAAAGATGAATACCATCTTTTTCTGTGGTTTAATAAGTTAAAGATCATAACTTGACTAAAGAGAGTGAGATTATTCATTTAAAAAAGTGTAAATCAATCATTAACCATGCAAACATAATCCTGTTCTGAAAGCAGACTAACAAATAATCAATTATAACTGCACTGAAACTATATATATATATATCTTGTTATAAATAAAACTATTGCTAATCTGCTTTATATATATAAACTATTTGATGGTTTTGAAAATTAGAATTAAAAATTTCTAACTATATAGAAATATGTGTGTGTGTGTATATGTGATATCTTTTATACCGTTTAAGTAATTAAATAAAATTAGTTTTACATAAATAAGTTCCTGATAATTTCTCAATAATGAGAAATGATTTTAAGGGAGTGTGGTTTTCCACAATTGGGGATTTTAGTAATGCTGCTTGTATTTAATTGGTTATTTTTTTGAGAAATTAGTAATTATGTTACCATCCAAATTTAATAATAATTTTATATTTAGCTAATTACTGAGCAATTATTTTTATCACAAATAATTAAATTCACCAAACTTTTTGTATTTGTAATTATTGGTTGGTGGAAAACGAGAAGTTAAATTCCCTGATCTAGTTTCAAGATAAACCATAGATACATTTGTAGTATTTCTTACATCACTATTTGCAGCCATTTACTCCAGTAAATTTTATCCATCTTTTTATTAATAAATATATGCTTGTTGAAAACTGTGTATTCCATTGACTGGGAGCTCAAATTCAAGATTAATGTGGAAATTTTTTTGGCAACTTAGGATTTTCCAAGAATGTTTAGGCTTTTTTAGATAGTCAGCCTTTACTGTCCAGGTGAGCATTCATTATTGGTAAATAAATAAGCACTTAGTTTATTTCAGCTTCCAAGATACTTCATCAATTGTGCTTATATGTTGTCCATAAAACAAACGCTTGTTGCATCATCACACAGTTTTCACTTTTGTTGAGAAGATTTATGCTATAAGTTGGGTTATTTAATGGACTTTTATTTTAATTATTGAAATATATTCAGTAATTAAAGGTTATAAAATTAACATTCCTCATTTTTAATGGTAATATAATCCTATTTATTTAAAATGATATTTCATTTGATTTTCTTTTTTTCCTATGATGATTATGATTCTATTTCATTTATTTTTATTTAATTTTTTTTTTTTTTTAAATTAAATGTAGATAAAAAGTAGAATCAATCAGAAATATGATGCATTATATTATAAAAATCTCATGACTTATTATGATTCCATGCCAATATATATTCAGGTCATATTTAGTATTTTTATTGTTCTCAATGCAACTTTCATGGTATTGTATGAACAAAAAGTATTTACAGATTATTACATTCCACTTGTATGATTGAAAACTTTTTTTATGTATTATGTTTTAGATACAGCTTATTGCAAAAATAGTATTCTTCACAAATGGTTTAAATTTGATGACCACGAAGTATTCGAAATGAATGTTGGTGATGTTAAAGTGAGTCATTCAATTATTATTATTTTAAAGTCAAAAGTTGTTTCAAAGAAACTCATTGTTTGTTGTTGTTTTTGTTTTTTTTTTTGCAGTCTTCTGCAGCTTATATTCTTTTATATACCAACATAGCTTTTGGACCTCCAGTTATGCACAACTTTCAAAATAGTGAAAGCTTTTATCGAAAATAATAAAAAAGATTCTAGGAAAAACAAAAATAATTTTTATACAATAATAAGTGGCTTAATTTTTCTTTTTTGTGATACCGTTTTTCAATGACATCTAATTGTAAGTATTAAACAATAGTTCTTGATAACAATGGATTTAAAATGCAAAAGATCATCTGAAATGGAGTGAATAAGTAAATGTTGAACAATGATATGCAGAATTTTTTTAAAAAACAAAAACAAAATGGATTGTGATGCAGTATGTTTTAGCTTTTTAAGTATCTTTTTTTTTTCGTTGTTGTGTTCTTTTCTTTAAAATTAAACTGAAGTCTGTAATGATGGAAATATTTTATTTTAAAACAAAAAAAAAAGTGGGACCAGATTGTTAATACTCAAAAAAGAAAATAGAATTTATTTTATTTCATCTTTTTTTCCTTTCAAGATTTATGTCATTGTGAATGATTATTTCATATTTAAAATGCTTTAAAACGATCGTTTTTTTTGTTTTGATTCATTTTTTACTATGAAAACAAATGTGCTCTACTAAATTTTTATATGTAATGATTGTGTTTTTAAAATATAATTATTTTATTTACATTTTGTTACTACTCATGAAAGGACTTTACCAGTTGTATATAAATGTCATTTGTATATATAATAATTTACAAAATCTATAAGAAATGGAATGATTTAAAGAAAAGTAAAAATGTATATTTTAATAATTAATGAAATGGAAATTTGTTATAATTATTTTTTAACTTCTTTAATATGATTACTGAATTTGTTAATTATTTTTGTTTGTTTGTTTGTTAAGCAAATATCACATTTTGCTTTTTTATTTATTGAAATATTTTTGATTTGTGACATATATTGCTACTAAAATTTATTTAACATTTTTTATAAAGAATAAAATTGCATTACATCATTAATATTTGGACAGCGTATGTTTTATAACTTTTATAAGTCTGTGTGTAGAACTGCTTTTGTTTATGACAAATACGTCAAACTACAAAAAAGTTTTTTTAGATCAAAAAATAATGATCAGATGTATTTAAATTAACGGATGATTTAATTAAAAACTCTTAAATATTTATGTGCATATGTGTAATTCGTATGAAAATATGTATTTATATCACAGAACATTCTGTCTAACACATTACTCGGAATTATTTGTAAGCAAACTCTCAGCGAATCATTTTAATAAACTGACAAATATAATTTTACTTTTCATTTATCAATGCCAACCGATTCATTCTGATAAAAAGAGATAAATGAAAGGTAAAATCGTGTTTGCAAGTTTATTAAAATGATTCGTTACGAGTCTGCTTACAAATTATTACGGGTAACGTATTAGAATAAGAAATGTTCTGTGGTATGCTTATAACTCTACATGTTACATATTTGTTTACATGCTGTTGTAATTAGAAATATATATTTGTATGTATATGCAATCATCTCTCATTTTGCACACTTACTGTTATGCAGTCAGGCAATTTGCTAAACGTTTTGAAATGCGTAGTTATTTTTTATTTTCAGCATGACTTTCTTTTTTTTGTCAATAAAGTCATATAATGGGGAAAATTAAAAAGTGAATTGCTTTTAGTTTACAGAATTGTAAACTATTATTCGGTATTTTCTTAGGTCTTTGCAAAATGTTCATCAACTGAAAGAAGAATCCACTCCGTTTACTGCAGGTTCAAGTAAGTAAAAGTTGACTTGGAAAATTTTAAAAAACAATTGATAGCTCAAATGTTTAATGCTAGGAAACATTTTGGAAAGAAATGGGGAGCAGAATATTGGAAGAATTGTTTTTAATTTTCAGACAGCTTGACCATTTTCTGCATTATGTGGCAATTGCAGAAGTGATTGTAAGCTATGTGACTTCTTCAGCTCAAATATACTTTCAAGATACTTTTTTTTGCTCAAAATCTAGATGTTAAAAGCTTGAATTTCTAATTGTTTACTTGAATAGTATAACAGAATAAAATGTGATTGCTGGGTGCATAGATTCTTTAATTCTGGCTTTGAATTCTAAGTCTTTATTAATAAAGCAAAAGCAGAAATCCCTCTGGGAGTTTGGGTATTACGAGGGGGATCCAAAAATAACTGGAATCATTTTCTGGTTTCTGCACCTGTTGCAGTGTATGCTTCGGCTGTTACACACTCATTTCAGAAACCCTTCTGCATCAATCTGCCAAATGACATCACTGAGTGAAATCATAGTGTCACTTAGCACATTTTTTTATAAAGTGTGTTTCACGTATTTGTCAATTTTTATAATGACTGAAAGTTTGAACAATGTAAAATTCTGTTTTCGTTTACAGAAAACGGAAGGCAAAATAGTTGCAATGCTTGAAACAGATTGCAAGCAAGCTGATCTTGTAAAAACATAAGTTTATGAATTGTTTAATTCAAATGTTAAATTTACCACATCCCTGAAAAGTGTCGCAAGTGAAGTTCAAAGTCAAAACAATGCTGATTTTTTTTTGTGTGATGCAAATGGCATTCTTCTCTCAGATTTAGTTCGTAATAGTCGGGCATTTTATCTGCAAGTTCTGAACATTTACATGATGCAATAAAATGTAAACATTCTGTTTTGTGGCAAGCGGGAGTGCAAGCTTCACCCCAACTAAGTATCATCTCTCAAAACCTTGAGTGTGAAATGCTTTTTAGTTTAATTCAGCGTGGGCCAGCCTATCTATCGGCCATATTCACTTGGTCTTGCTTCATGCACTTTTTTTGTAATCTCTCTAATGAAAAATTATCTTTTTTTTTTTTTTTGCGGACTTAAAATTGATGAAAAAAACGACAGAGGCGTTAAAAGTCATCACTTTATAAGTGTTTCCAGACTATTTTCAAAAATGAAAAAGAGGTTTAGACTGATGTATTGCGTCAAATGAATAGTAATTTGAAAGTGATTAAATTTATAACACATAAAAATAAATAAAACAATTTTTTATAAAATGTTGGTTATTTTTAGGTACTACTATCTGGTATGCATTGATTACTTGATTGCAATGCATAACTCGAGATTGTTTTTGTCAGCATGTGTAATAAGGTGAGAAATTGTCATGATGTTCATATTAATCTTCTTAGCCAAAGGATAGAAGGGACTTCAGTTGGTATAAAACAGATCATTAAAGCATATAATTCTGGGATGTTTTTTTTTTTTTTTGAGACTGTTATTAATATTTATAAAATAAAAAGAGATTCCAATCAGGAAATAGAATCACTAATGGTTTATTAAGTCCTTCATTTATGCCATTATATTCATGGTTTTGACAGTCTTAATTATTTAGTGTGTGATTTGTGTTTATCCACATCTGCATTTTAATTATTATTATACTGCCTGTTGAACTTTTTTTGTGAATTACATGAGTGCATATACTTTCTGAATTGGCTAGAAACTATTGATGAGGCTCCAATGGTGTCTAGGAAAATCAAATCCAGTTAACTTTTAAAATGAAATTTGTTTGGAACCTCATTTATATCATAATTATTCAGTAAGAGGTTCTTTATTTGAAATGGCAAAATTATATTTTGATAATTATTAACAAATCTAATTTAAGAACTTTTTTACACATTTTGAGTTTATTATTGCAAATGATATAAAATGCTAAAAGCTGGCTATTAGATGCATAAATGTATGATTTCCAGCTATGAATTCAAGTTCTCACTAATAAAGACAAAAGTGAGAAAGTGATCTGGGATATGAATATTCTAGCATTATTATTGATTAATCAAGCTTTCAATAAATAATTCTATAATTGGATCATTTGGAAATGATTTTAATCTCAACACTTCCAATTTATATATCATAAATACTTTTATTTTTAAAATAAATGTCAGAACATTTATTTGAAATCAAGCAATAAGTTTGAATGATTGCTAATCTTTCAGTTACTTCTGTATTAAAATAAAATACCTTGGAGCTGCAGTATCTGTTCATTCCTCCCTCATGTGCATTGCATATAATAGCTGAAATTTTCTTGATAAACTTTGATTAGAATAAAATATGTATTGTTTATTGAACTGCAGTATTTTTCAACATGCATATATATCTTTTTTACATGTTTATTATGCATATATAAATTAAGATTATAGTATAAACAAAATGTTTTAAAAATAATAATGTAGTGATTAATAATAAATTGAATGGGCACAATTTACACATACTTTATCAAAAATGTGTTCACTCATTCAGTTAAAAGAAAAAATAAGAATTTTATAAAAATATTGTACTATATTTTTATTTTTTAAATAAAATGAATGGCCAAATGTCTAACTGATCGCAATTGAATACACTCTAGGCCATATTTTTTTTTTTTTTTTATTTCAACATTTTTTTTCTCTTGTAGAAACAATAGTTGACTTGTCTTATTAAGAAACTATGATGGTTAATTGTTTTAATGTTTTTAAATCGGTATCAACTTTAAGTATGTTCTTAAATTTTGTAAAACTTTTAGTATTACACTTAGAAAACATTTTATTATATGAAATACTGTATATCAAATTTGGAAAGAATAATGAAAAGTAAAATTTATGTGCTTTCAACATAAACCAAAGAAATTTTATTAATAAACATAATTATGTATGATGCTTTGAGACAGAAAAACAGCCGCTGGTATATTATAAAGTTTATTTACAAATTTTGATATATTTATTTTTTGCATATGGCATTCAGAGAGAAAAATGGTTATTGGCATATTATAAAATATATTATATTTACAAACTTTTAATATTTTTTTGTGATGTTTAGTAGTTCTGAAGATATAAATTAGCGATTTTAGTGTTTAATAAATAACAATTGAAATTTAGTATTCATGGTAGATTCTTCTAAAAAATGAATATCAATTTTTTTGTGAATATGATTGGAATAATACTCATTTTTTTAACGCAACTCTTATTTTAATCTTAGACATTACTAATCTATCCAACAATCTGAGCAGCTTATGAAAGCTCTTGTATTCTGAGTCCTAATAATAATGTAATTATTAAATGCTATTGTGTTGGGGATGCATTTGTGTTCTTTATAGTGATTTTTCTGCCTTAACAGTGTTTATTATAGTCATTCCATGTGTTGTGCATACAACCCATTAGAATTTATAGCCTCAATATCATTAATTCCAATTACTTTTGATTAAAATCTACTATTTGTACTATTATGCGCATTAAAGTCTCCAAGAAGAAAAATTTAATTGTTTAATGGTATTGCTGTGATAACAAGGAATAAAAGCTCTCCTTCTCTGAATCTAAGGTTGGAACATAGGCTCTGATAAAATGAGTTTCAGTACCATTATGCAAAACAAGTTTTAGGATCGTTAATTTTTCACTGCTGCAATGAGGAATTCCAACACTCTGCATTTTTCTTTCACTGCCAGACTTGCCTTCCTTTGTTCTAATAAACTCCCTTCTTTCTTCTGGGAGATAAGTTTCTCTAAAAGCAGCTATAGCAATTTAAAATCTTGACAATTCTTTAGTCATAATTGAAGTCTTCCATTCTGGTCTTAAACAATTTGTATTAAGTAAAGTTTGCACATTCTACATTCCTATATTTAGAAAAAAAAGATTTATATTTGTGAGACTATGCTACCAATATAATTCTTACTATTTTTATTACTTCTACCAGGCATGACAACCAGCTAGGCTGTGTGAGACAGGTCATTTTTGGCCCACATTTTTCAGTGACTGGCAGAGGGATTCTTAAAGTAGGACTACCTAAATATACACTCTTTGCCAGCCAAAACTCTTGTCTCAAATCTACTTCCAATCAGAATAATTAGTGGATTGTATTGCCTCAAGCAAAGACAACTAAGGAATGCCAGCTTGGCTCGAGATAAAAAGAAAAAAGAAAGAATATTAGAGTTAGAAATGCTGTACAAATAGTTAATGGGTAGAAATGTTACTGCACAAAGACACAATTCCGTAATTATAAGATATTTGATGGCATGAGAGGCTCACGATGAAAGGACCCTACAGCAACTTAAATGAGTGAAGAAGAAAAAGGGAGACAGAAAAGGCAGTATCAGAACCAGTATCTAGCCTTTGATGAATGAACATCCTGTCCTACAAAACAACGGGAGCTCCTGGTATCATATTATTTATTTGATATTCACGGTTGGCTTTTATATCTAGTCTATTTTACTATCCACCACCTAAGCAGCCTGCTGGTAGTCTGAATATAGCACCTGACTTACAATTCCATAAGGCTTTCAAAACCATATGATAAATCATCCTATGATGTATAATCATTTAGCAGGTTATTCCCTAAAATAATGTAATTATTTTCAATTAAATATCATTGTAATTTATGAGGTTTATCCCAAAATTTTGCATTCATTATACTAATCCTAAAAAAACTAAAGATTAATATTCCTAAAGATCAATCTGTTAATAGGTTTATTCATGAAAGATGAACTTGTGAAAATAAAAAAATTACTGTAATAATTTTGCAAATACATCTATAATAAAAATTATAATGACAGATAATTTTTTCACTTCGAATGGATTGTTTTGTTATTGAATAAATAAAAATATTCAGGAGAAAATGAATTCTTATATTGAAAATTGATTGTTTTATAGTAATGAGAAATAAAATATAATTCTATTTTTATTTACCTAGACGTAACGAAAGGTAGTCATTAATTAAACAAAACTTGATTGATTTTAGAAATATGTGGCAATAAATTAAAGGTGAAACGTCATAATAAATATAAAGATCTGAAGAAAGAAGTTCAAGAATGCTTAAAAATGATTGGTGGATTAAAATTCCAAAAAAGAAACAACCATCTGCTGATCCCAGTTACTCTAAAAAAGTTTTCTTTATATTTGAAAGCAGCATGAACCTGAGAAACAATATCGCATTCCTATTTAATCCAGCAGTGGCAACCTCATTTATGATGATAGTTATCTTTTGAACAGATGAAAACAATATTTTGATCACCTTTTGAATAATGCTACAAGAATTGAGAAGTTGATTTTTAGTAAAATATCTATTTTACGTAGTCATATAAATCTATACAAAGATATCCAGCTTAGTGAGGTGAAAACAACTCTAATCTTAAAAATCAAAAGTCCTGATGAAATATCTGGAGAAGTTCTAAAATATGGTGATAATATGTTTAACTTCAAAAATATTGGAATTTTTTAGGGATATATGAATCCATGAAGGGGTGCTTTTATTGTTTCCAACTTTTAAAAATAAAGGAAACTAGATAAAATTACAATAATTATCATGGAATATTATTATCCAATACAGCAAAGTGTTTTTCAAAAATTTTGTTAAATAAGTTTCTTCTAGTTGTAGAGACTCAATATGGTTAGAGAATGAAGTATCATAGAAAATGGTTTTTGTTGCCAAGCAAGTGCAAGAAAAGTGTTGCTTTTATTGATTTAATCAAGGCATTTGATTCAGTTAATCAGACAGGTTTATGGTATTGTTTGAAAATGATTAGTTGTCCCTCAAAATTTATTTGTATTATATTTTCTTCATGATCAAATGAGAGGAAATGTTATGACTACAGATGGAAAATTAGGCATTTGAAATGAAAATTAGCATTAAATTAGGGTGTGTCCTTGCTCAAATATTGTTTTCAATTTCATCAAAAATGGAAATTAATGAAAGTTTATTATGCTGTTCTTTTATGTAAATTATAATAAATTTTTAAAAATCATATAAATATAATAATAATTACACATAAAAAACCTTTTTTTAGCACATGGTTTTGTGTTCTCAAATATTAAGCATTTAATATAACATTAACCAGTTATTGCAGATATAGCACCATCTAGTGTTCTATAAAGGAAGTAAAATAATAATAAAATAAAACATCAGTAAAATATTTTTTTATTATAGATCCAATATAACTTCAAAGAATTGACTCTATAAGATAAACAGTATATAGACTAAATAATACATACAATAAACAACTTTATATATACTACCTTATATAATTTTTCATTCATTTTTAATGGACCCGTTGTTAAATAAATTTATTGAAGTTTTATTATATATACTCATACAATTATTTAAATTTTTCTTAATATGAAATGTTTCATATATTTGTCCTTTTTTTGGTTCTTTAATTTAAAAGTTTAATAATTTTTGTAGCAACTAATTTATGCCCATATGTTAAGTAGCGGATGAATAAAGCCGATTAATCAACTCTTCTATTAATTACATTATTATATTCTTTAGCTCTTATCTCTGTTTTCTGTACGACTAAACACCCATTGCCACAAGCCCAGCGTCTTTCTTCATAATCAGCTGGAATCATGATTTTCTGCCAATACCAAAAGGCACGTTGCTAATAGTCACAATTTTATATAGGATTCCTTTTTTGTATTTTATATAATCTCTTAATTTATAATTATCTATTAATTTATCCAGACTTACTATTCGACCATCCAATTTGTATATGTTTATCTATTTAATTTTTGTTTTTTATTAATGAATCATAAATTTTGGGATAATATCAAAGTTTGATCCATTTCTTATCTGAACTATTGTTACTATCATCATTTTGCATAGAAATTTTATCATTTATTATAGATTTTTTAGAATTAAAAACTATATTTTTATGGCAGTTGTCTTTGAAACTGTTTATAGGTAAGGATCAAGATATGATATAGGTTTGATACAGTAATTTTTAATTTGGATTAATTAAAAACAAGTACTTCATCTTCTTGGATTCTAGATTTACAGAATGTGCTTAATGTTTTGAATGCAATATTTAAGGCTGTTTTAATAATTAATGTTCAAAAAATTCCAACACTTTATCAGCCATTGATGGTAGAAAAATTCTCAGCTACTTTTAATTTGGATAGTTATCTTCTTGAGAATGTAAACCAATTAAATACCTTGATAGTTTTATAAGTAGAAGGGTGGATTTCACTGCTGAAGTATAACACAAACTCCAATTTGCTGCTGCTATTTAAAAGGTAGAATATTTCAACACAGGAAAATAACTACTGCAACTAATTTAACCATATGTAGAACTGTTATTTTATCTCATTTATTGTAGAGTAGTGAGACTTAGACACTACTACTAGAGTATAAAGACATTAGAAACGTTTCATTTAAAGATGCTCCATAAAATTTTTAAATTATAATAGCAAGATTGTAAAAACCAATCAATATGTTCTTCAACTTGTTGAATGTCTTACTACACAGTCCACTATTGTAAAATGACGTCTTTGTTGGATTAGACATATAAAATCAATGAATAATGCAAGACTTCCTAAAAGAGTGTTTTATGATGAACTTAAACATGGTTTCCTTGGGAGAGATGAACCCCATCTATGTCATAAGGATTATCTCAAATGCAATATTGATTGTGAAGATATGGCAGTGAATGGAATACATTGGAGATCTACAATCATAAAGAAAAGTTGTGTGCTAAAGAAAGATAGCATTGCAAAATATCAAACAGAAAAATAGACCAGAATGTTGTATATGTGAACATATTTATGTTTCACAGATTGGTTTATAGTCATTGCAAAATCATTTCTAGGAAGGGTCTCTTTTCATGATGTTGGAATGGTTATTGTCATGAGTGAATGCTAGTATATGCAAGTCTTGTTTCATTGATAATGATACATAAATCTATTGGAAAGGAACTTTTTTATATTCTGGAAAATTATTTTTTTGCAAAGCAATGAATTTAAATCTATTTTGAAATATTACTGTTTTTAAAAATCTTGAAACCATATAATTGGGTTTCATTCAGTAGTATTTTACTCATTCAGTGGGTCCAATTTGGGATCAGGTTTCCAGGATCAATTCAGGCACTCAAACTTCCTTACGAACTCCTGAGCAATAAAGCCATTAGAATTTTTTTAATTTGAAGGTAATTTTAATTTTTATTTTTGTTTTGAGGGTCTTCAAATAAATAAATGACAGATAATCATTTTAAAAGTTTACAATGAAAAAAAAATATTTTAAAATGAGGAAAATTCGCTTTTTTTTTCCATATGTCATAGCATCGGCCGGGAAGCAAACCCGCAACAACCGTCTGCAACCAACTACTTGCTTGCATGGTGGCTACGCTGACCTCTCAGCTAGCAAAGCTTGACGAAAATTCGCTTTTCCCCTCTTATTTCATTTATTTGTCAAAATTTCCCACAGAACTGACTTTACACATAGTTTATTGTATTCTTAATGTGTAAAAATTGAACAAATTTCTATTATTTAACATCAGATAATATGGAAATACAAATCACATATAAAGAATTTTTTTTTTCAATTTGAAAATTTCAACATCTAATTAATGAAATTATTTTAATCTTTCACATATTCATTTACATTATTTAATCACAAAGAAGATTCATGGAAATTTGAAATGTTGTGCTTTTAAAAGAAAGTCTTGTAAATAGTTACTCCCTTACAGCCGAACAAATCACATGATCACCATTCTATAGGCTTACACAATTGTTTTTCACAGAGGCAAAACTCTGTACAGTAGCGCCACTCAGTGCAACCCAGAGTAATCAATGGATGCAAGAAGGTTTATGCATAAAATCTAAGACTCCTCACTGATGCCACAAGCTAGAAACTACTCTGGGGATATTGGATGAATAGAAACTAGATAGGGATTTTATGCATACACCTTCTTGCATTCATTGATTACTCTGGTTTGCACTGAATGGCATTACGGTATGGAGAGTTATTTTTAAACTACAGGAATTATCTTTAAACTTTGTTTTAAAAAGTGTTAGGACTCCTAGCATTATATAATCCTCTAGCTCAAAAATTATAAGAATGAGTTTGGTTGCTTAATTAAGGCATTCTGTAAACCTATATCTCAAATATTATTACTAAACTTAGTATTAAAATTTGTATATTTTAGATGCCCAATCTTTAATAATAGTACATTTTAAAAATAATCAGTGTCAAATCATTGCTATTTTTTAAATTTCTGGAGTAATATCAGACTGTAAGTCCTTGTATGTTATGTCTACCACTTCTTTAAATATTCTATCTTTTCCTCAAACATTTTAAATATAAATTATTTCTGGAAACATGATTTTCTTCCTGATTATCATTAGAATGAATCAATTGCTTTACATCAGGATTTTGAGATATAGATCTTTCTAATGTAAGTAAATATTTTTCAATTTACATCATCTTGCTCAGATTTTCCTACTTCTATGATCATTATCTTAATAATTACTGATAATAAATTTCTCTTCTACCTTTTGCCTTTCCTTATATTCTCCGTAATTTGGTATAATCGTTTTGGAAGTGAAACAATAGGAAAAGCTTAAACTGGAATGCTTATATGTTTAGTATACTCTGCTTTCAATATCTCTAAAACAATATCAGAATCATAGAAATACAGCCTCAGAGTAGACAACTGCATTGCTATGATTGATATTTTAATGTTATCGAAAGCAGGTTCAGCATACTATATATACTAAGCATATAAACATTCCAGTTGAAGCTTTTCTTGTTTATTTTTTTCCAAAGCAATTATTCCTAATGATAATAAATTCATAATTACACATAATAAATATTTACGTATGATATTGAAAGTTAATTAGAAAGTTTAAATAAATTCATTCATTAAAATTAAACAAAAATGTTAGTTTTCCTGACAATAAGAATTATGTGCGGAAAGCAGTAACATCTACAGAAAAAATAGCTACATGAATTTATATGGTTAAATAATTATTAATGATAACAGAATTAAAAACATCAAAATTTTCAAACATTAAGAATTGTGTACAGAAAACAAAATCCATAGAAAAATAAAAAAATTGCTACATGGATTTGGTTAAACGTCTAAGATCAGTAACATCATAATTTGTATTATTGCGATTAATGAAATTTTAAATTATCAAATCCACAAGTTGCAGATATTGAAAGTCCTCCTATGACCTAATTTATATAGGCAAAGTATTCTTGTGTTCCACAATAAATTCTTCCACCCATAAGTAAACAAACATCACAGCCTCTAAATTTTTTTTTTACTATCCATAATAGTTTTCGGTTGTGTATAGTAAATCTTTCATTAATGTGTATTCAAAATTTACCTTCTGAATTAACTATATCTTCTGCAAGTAAATTAGATGAATGTTTTTGAAATAATGTTCTTGTTGATGTCTTGGTCTTAAATTCTATAATTATAATAATGGAGTGATCTCACATGTTCTCATTTGATACTTAACCTCGATGTTATGTAGCAATTCATTATATAAATCTAATTTTTTCAATATAATAGATATTGTATCAAATAAAGATTCACTTATTTGATGTGGGACATCTTAAATTTAAACTTTTTTTTTAAATCCATGTATTTGTAATTATTCTAACCACTTTGCCAATGGACTATCTATACCCTTATAACAGTTTCAGCCATATAAGAAATTTCCCATTTTTCTTCAGATATTTTATATACTGCTGTATGTTCTGTTTTTAAAATCCAACGTAATAGCTTTTAAATTATTCATGCATATCCAAGACTATTGGTAATATATTCAATTTTTCTTACTATTCTAAATTAGACATAAATTGTCTGTATCTAATTCCTGATCATTAACTGACAATCCTGTCTTGCACATATAATCTTTTCTTGTTCATCATATGTTTAAAAGTCTGAATAGATAGATATTGAAGAGCAATTAAAGTGGAATTGATTATCACAAATTCTGCAAGTAAAAAATTGACCATCTGCATGATTTACATAGTATATTCTTGTTAAAATTATTCTTAAGAGTATATAGAGCAACAACACATTTATATCATAGCAACCATTTCTCTTCTTTAATTTTTGATATTATTTTTTCTTGTATACTATGATTATATTCATTATCCATTTGTAACATTATTGTGCTTAGCATTTCTTTTCCCCATGTTTTTGATATTTTACTGTATATTTTTCAAAACATTTTGTCACACATTTCTCAACTTCCCAATTGTTTTATTATATTTTTTCCCAAAGTCTTTTGGAAAACATCAGTTCTTGTAAATTTACTGACAAAATTTTCCACCAGCCATAACTAACTTTTTACCATTTAATATCTTTAAAGATACTTCTCCAGTACTTTAGATATTTTTTCTACAATAAATCCTGATTCTTGAGGGCTCGAGAAAAGTATGTCTTTATGCTTTTATTCAACTTCTATCATTTTTGGATAAATTATCTTGCTATCTTCACTTTGCTTTATTTCTGATTCTTGAATATAATGTTTTTAAGCCTGTCTCCCAGTGCCTTAAATAATCTTGCATTTTTCTATTCTAATTTTTTTTTTATTTTTGTAATTCTTGAAGCCAATCTATATTTGTTAGTATATGTTCTTTCAATTTGTTCTTCTTATTTTATCTTCTAATTCCAAACTCATTTCAATAATATATATACTTGAACAATTCTGTGCTTTAATTATCTGTTTTTCCATGTTTTCTTCTTTTTTTTTTCTGTACTAATTAGCTTCTTTTAATTTTATCTTTTTTATATTATTCAAATTTTTAATACATTTTTTTCGAGACAACAAATAACTGCTGTTTGAATCCTCCATTTTAAATATATAGTGGTATATATGCAGACATAAAATATTCAATATCAATTATCAAATATGAATATTAACTATTAATTCAAATGGGTAATTCAAAATACTGGATAATAAATATTAAAGAATAATATTTCACCATAATTTTGAAATATCTATACTCTCATCATCCAAACATTTAACTAACCTAGTTAATATTGTCTTGTACTTCACTATTTCTCTTACAGAAATACTTGACATGAATGATCTACTTCAAGCAGTTTTTTAAAATTTATTTTACTTAGAACTTAAACAGTTAATCACTGTGGGACAAAAAAAGACTTGTTCAGCAGATGTTTACCAGAATAGTTAATGGGAAAACACTACTCATCAGGTTAGTCAAATTTCCAACAATTTTACATTTCCCCTGTCTTTTCTCACTAGCTAAAAACAGATCAATAGAAATATTAACCAAAGAAGCAACCTGAAAGAAAAATTGTTTGCTTTCTCTTCGATTTAAGTCCGTAAATTGCAAGGATGCAGAATGATTGTTGACTATTCCATGAAGTCTTTCCAAAAAATGTTTTATTTAAATTAAATAAGTAATCATATGGTTTGTTGCTCAGGAATTCATATGAAAATTTGATAAACTGAGTTGCAATTCATGACTTTCAGTTTTATTCCATCACTCTACCATTGCACAAAACGATACAGGGCTTTTGACTAATCAGATCATAGCATGTACATAATAGTCTCATCCATACATAATAACATATTGTAAACAAGTGTTTTTATTTGTAATGCATCAATGTTACTTAGTAATTTTTTTATATAAAAAAAAAAGACTAAGACGGAAAGATCTGTAGTGGAGAAATATTTTAAAAAATGTTAGATTTATTTTTTAATCAAATATTTCATCGAATAAAAAAAAAAAAAATTTCAATAGTCACTCATAAAATTATTTATTTTCTTCAAGGATTTTTATCATTCCTTAAATACCATGTAAATGTTATTTATATATTGGACTATTTCCATCATCTATCTAATATTAAGTATTTAATATCTAAAAAAATTGACTTTATTTAAATTGTCCAATTACATTAAACTGTTAGTAATAGCACACAGTTTAGTATACACACGTTTTGAATCGTATTATCTTTTCTTCAGATGTTGCTGGGCTGACAAGTGACAATACTAACATGGGAATTGAACCTGGATCCTTCGATTCTTCAGTATTGAATTTTAAGATAACATTCTTAACTATCTTCAAACTTCAGAGGTGTAAAAAACTAACTTGATTCTTAAACAATTAAAGAATGCATATTTAAAATATAGATTACATGTACAGTATAATACAATAAATGTGTGAATTGTCAAAATCTACTTACAAAATAATTCAAAAATTATAACCGAAATTGCCTTTTGAAGCTGCACATCTTTGTTAAAAACAATAAATGCAAATTAACAGTAATATGGGTAATATACTAAGTAAGCCAGTGGGTATTAAGAAGCCAACTGTAAATTTTAATATTAGCATGAGTAAAATGTTTCTAAACTGACACTATTTACTTTTAGGTATCCAATCATTCTTATACAATTTTGATCTTATTTGGTTTACAAGAAAAACTATAAATCTATTCATAAAACGATTAACATGTAGTTCATCGTTATTTGCTTTATACTAGAATAAATCTACTGCAATTAGAAACATTTGTTTTACAAAAGATACCTTATCGGTAATCTGATAAATTGTATAGATTGCCTTGTGCATGATTGGGCATAAAAGCCATGAAATATTTTGTACAGAAATCTTTTATTAAGCATTAAAATGGCTAGAGTATGAATTTCAAAAGTTGATGATTTTTTTCTTTTTCTTTCTCGTTAGCATAAAAATAAGTATCTGAATTTGAAAGAAAAAACGGTTTGTAAAATTAAGTCTAGCATTTGAGTTTGGGATTAAAAAAGATATTTTGTAAAGCATTCCAGTATATCAGAGTTAATAAGTGTGTCCATATGTTTCAAGGTAATAAAAATAAAGACTTAGAATAATGAGATATGGTGTCCTTGCTTTGATGCAAAATAGTATAAATAGGTCTGAAAAACTGCAGTTGCTTTAGTCTTGAATCAGAGAAGAAAGAGAAAAATGTGACACAGAAGTACAGTAATTATTAAACAGCAGAAAAGACACAGCCAGCCAAAGATGCAGTAGCTATTGTGACTATCTCTTAGAAGAAAGGGAAACTGCTAGTTTAAATATTTTCTTACTGACTGCTATTGTAGAATGGCTTTATACTGTGGACTGTTTAAAAAAGGTACAGTCAAATACCTGGAATTGTGCAGTTTTATTTAGATGTGTACATTGTATATGAATGGAATACAACTTTGTCTTTTTTACAAGAAGAAAAGCTGTCAAACATATTTTCCCATAGTAAGATCTATTTTCATTGTCTACCATCATTGATGCCCAAGGAAATTAATTAAAATAAAAAACTGAATTTATAAAGACTTATCAAAGATGTGGCATGAAATGTTGAATGTAACTAGTTTATGATAATTATACTAATTGTTTTAATTTAAGACCTTAGAATTAATATTAGTACTCTATATATTGCACTTAAAATGCACATCCGTGAAGCTATATTGCAAATTAATAATTGCTTAGCACTTTCAGAAGCTTCAGGTTCCCATATTCATAGCTTATACTAATGATTGTTGTAGATATCTTTTTTAATAAAGATATATGCAAATAGCCTACACTACCCATTTTTTTAAAATGGAGAAGCAGGCATCTCTCCTATTGGTGGCATTGGAATCATCTGCAATGAAGCGTGCTTCCTTAATCTTGCGCTTGGCATCATTAAGCTCAGACCATTTCAGCCATAGAGGGTTCAAACACATGGTCTGTGAATTTTTGATGTTTGAAAAATATAGAACTTGCCAAGCGCAAGATTAAGGAAGCATGCTTCATTGCAGACGACCCCAATGCCATCATAGGAGAGATGCCTGCTCCATTTCGAAAAAATGGGCCACCTAGGCTATTTGCATATATCTTTATTAAAAGAGATATCTACAACAATCATAAGTATAAGCTATGAATATGAGTACACGAAGCTCCCAAAAGTGCTAAGCAATTATGAATTCCTAATATAGTTCACATATATGCGTTGAAGTGCAATATATAGATTACAACCCATAAGTGAAATAAACTAAGTTAATTAAATTAATATTAGTATAAGTTTATGTAAGTTCAGAATTCCACTCAAATTTTATATTATGACTATGTGTTTGTAATTTGTGTTATGATTGTTGTGAATATAAAAGCAATAATTTTATTTTATAGTTAGTGTAAATAAATTATTATGTTATTAAATTTAGCTACTTTGCTGTTTGAAATCATTCCAAACATCTGCCATTAATGTACCACTAAACCTGAGAAGTTACGCAATTCTTTGGAGGATATGCTGGAGTCATAGATAATAATTCATCCAAAATGACTCTTTATATAAAGGAAGCGGTGTCTAAAGTTAATTTAAATTGGATCTAAAAGAAATAAAAAATTTATTTTGGAGAGTACTATTGTCATTTCAATAATCATCGTCACAATGTTTTGTTATATTTAATGTAAACCATTACATTTTGATGTTTCAAGCATTGTGACAGATTAGACAAATACCATTACAATATATGTATCATATAATCTATAATCTTTGATTCCATATATTCTGCAGCTCTCTGCAGAGAAATGGTAAAAAAGGCTAATCAAATGTTAAATGGTTAACTTTTAGCTAAGGATAGTTAACAACCAATAATTGGATGGGTTACTGAAATGAAAATCCAAGCTTGCTTGAATTTGAAAAATATTTTTTTTGTTTTATCTGCATTTGAATCTTACATTGTGAGTGTAACAGGCAAATATACTAAATATTACACTACAATTTTAAAACTTATTGTAAACCTTAATAGGTTGATAGTTTAATTTTATATGTGATTGATCACTTCTTATGCTCCAAGAGTATATTGCCAAGAATGTATTCTGTAATTAAAAGATATGTTGTTCATGCTTCATGGTAACAGATCAATATTTCTGATTAATCACTTTAATCTATTAATATAAGACTTCTGATCACTATTTTTTTTAGGAATAATTTCATTATAACTTTAATACCTTTTCAGCTTATATGACCTCATGAGTAGCTACTTATCCAAGCTTCACCTATTTCTAATGTTATTGCCAGCTTGTTTCTCATGGATATCTTAAATGTCTAGTATGCTTTTAGTTTTCTTTAATTGAGAACTGAATAGGGATTTTTATTCACCAACAAATTAGTCTCTAACAGAGATGACTGTTTGCCTAAAGTATGATAATGTTATATATATTTCAGTAAAAATAGAATATTATAAATTAATATTTAAAATTTCATGTTGTTAAATAACCTAAGGGCAATCATTTCAAATTTCTAGGGTATTTTTCAAATATTTGCCTTTTCACTGCTGTTTTTTGAAATGCTATTTCACTGTCAATGAAATGAAATTCTTCACATTTTATAATCAAATATTTGACTTGCATTGGTGGTCGACAGGTCAGCACGACTGCCTTGCACTTGCAGGCAGTTGCCCAGGTTGCAGGTTCGCGTTCCAGCCGATGCTATGACATTTAAAATATATATATATAAAAATTTCACATATGTACATCAAATACAAGGAATCTTTGATGTCAATAGGTATTCATGATTCATCTCTTTAATACATACCGGGAAAGTAAAAAAATACTTTATTTACGATTCGATTTATGAGTTATTTCTAAATAAAATATAAAAAATAATCTTCATATGCATGTAAATAAGAAAAGTTGTATGTTCAATTATCATGATATACACAATTTTCATTTTACCATATAATATTAAATTGTCCAAGCACTTTTACCACTGTTACACAATGCTTTATTTGCCACCCTTTTCTTACAGTTCGATTGTAACAGTTGAGATTGGGAGATATAAAGTTCTGAATAAGATTGCTGTGGCAGTTGAAAGTGTAAGAAAAGAGTGGTAAATAAAGCAATGTGTAACAGTGGTAAAATTGCTTGGACAATTTAGTATTATATGGTATGCATTTAGCAATGCAAAATTTTATTTTACTTAGATTTCTATTTTATAAAAAAGTACAGCAAATTTCCATAATTAATGAGTTATAATCATATTTATATTTTAAACGATTTATCTTAGTCTCTCCATAAAATTGTTTCATCAGACAGTTTCAGCCACACTGAAGGTTTACATAGAATAAGTGTGTGGGTATGTAAGTATGGGGGTGGGGGGAGAGTATGATTATCCATAATCAATATAAATAAATAACTAGATAATAATGAAGCCTTTTTAAAATGTACTTTCTAATTAATTTATTATAAAAATCTTGCTAAAATAAAAGTATATACTATGTATTTATAAAGTTTATACTGTTTTTGGAAATTTAAAAAAATGGTATATCCTAAGTTATATAAAACGAAGTTTGAAAGTTATGCTATTGTTATTGGATGTATTTGGATTGATACTACGTGTGAAATATTGTACATTTCATATAGCTCGTTTTGAGGATATTCTATGAGTACAGGTATTGTTTTATACCTAATTTACTATAAGAAAGGATTGTGGTAAAAATAGTGTTATATGTAAATTCCTATATTCAAAAAGGATTATGATCATTTTCAACTATTATTGATCAATTACAGGATGGTCTCTCCAAGTTCAATCCATCTTCTCTGATCTCTACCCTTTGTTCTCCACATTACCCCAGCACACTTTCTTATTTCACCCATTTCACATGTGGTCTTTTTCTAGGTCTTTTATAATCTCTAGGAATCCAGTTTAAGCTTTCAACTAACCATCTGTTATCTCATCTAACAATGTGTAGCCCAACTCCATTTCAATCTCTTAATTCTTTCAATGATGTTAATAACAACTGCTTGTTTTCTCACCCATGTATTTCATTTTCACTCTCCTTGTTACTCCTAACATATATATCTCCATACTTCATTGAATGATTTGAAGTCTATTGCTATTCTGTTAAGTGTCATTCAAAAGAAATATACTGTTGCTAAATAAGTATCTAAACAAAAGTCATTGTGAAATAATGATACTAGTTGTTATTCAATTTGTTCTCAGTTTGATGCCTTTGTAGGTGCTTTTCTCAAGGACTACTGGTTTCATTTTAAGAAATATATTCCTGTATCCATTTGAAATTAAAACATTAGTGATATTCTAATATACAATTATGAATGTGTATAAGGATTGCCATTAGATTTATCTATGTAATATTTAATCTCCATATAGAGTAATTTTGATATATATTGAGAATTATTGTCTCCTTGTGCTTAAAGAATGTTGACTTACACAATAAGAGTCAAATAAATTAATTATGTGATAAGAAAATTTAAATATTGAAAATGATATTAAATTTTGTTTAATTAAATGTATTAGCAATCATTTAATTATAAAATTTATTATTTAATATTATAAAAATGAATTTGTTTGTTTATTTGTTTTTTAACAAAAATAATACCATGTAATTTCTGTTATGTTTTTATAACAAAAACACCAATTTTTTTTCTCATTAAAGATTAAGTGATTGTTAAAGAATATTTAAAAGATAAAGTAATGATATTGAAATAGGCATGTGACTAGATATTAGACCAGAAAATGTGCTGATATAAGATAGATAAGTCAAACATTGCTGGTACCATTGAAAAGTTGATTCTACTTTAGAATAAAAAAAATTGTAGCATTACTGATATACAATTTAAAGGGATCATATTTGAAATTACTAGATATTGATAAATATTTAAATTAGTCATTTTGCAAACTGAAAAAATTTCAGAAAGCATAAATGTAAAACTTTTTAACATTATTAAATTTGCTCTTCATTACCCAAGTAGCCAATTCCAATAAAGTTGTGTAAGGAAAATAAGTCCCCAGGAAAAAGCACGACTGTCTCAGCAAAAAGAACTTAAATCATTATTTGTAAAGAAATCATTTATCAACTTAATTGTACAATAGATAAATAGAATATAAATCCATGTGTAACTAAATATAGCAGTTACATCAGAATGCTTTTGTGTATGGCTATGCACATACATTTAAAAAAGATAAATGAGCTCTTTTGGTACCATTTATTATACATTCTCCACCATTTTGGTTTTTAAGGCGAGCCCTAACCCTACCACCAACAGATCAAATTATGGCTAAATGTGCTATTAAAATTGCATAAGCTCAAATAAGAAATGTGTGTAAACTAAATTAACCTCAAATACGTGAGTGAAAGATCAAATTATGGCCATAATCTGGTGTTGAAAAATTTAAAAATAAACATGCAAATTTTGTCGAACTATGATTAATCAAAATAAAATCACTTGTCTAGAAATCAAAATATTAAGAATATTAGAAAATAACCAAAAAAAATCCTGCCATCGTAATCACATGACCAAAATGGGGGGGGCGTGTGATCATGTGACCAAAATATCAAATTATTTTGGGTCATTTTCTAATATCCTTGATATTTTGATTTCTAGATGAGTTTGATTTTTTTTCCGATTGATCATAATTCTACAAAATTTGCATTTTTAATTTTTCAACATGAGGTTATAACCATAATTGATTTTTTGGTAACAAATTTTGGATTATTTTAGTTTATGCAAATTTATTTGAACTTATGCAATTTTAATAGTACATCTGACTAATTTGATCTTTTGATCGTGTGATTTGATTGAGCGTAGTCATACAAAATTTGCATATTTATTTTTTAATTGTTGTTGGAAATTGTGATTTTTTTAACAAATAATCAAAATAATTGGAACACTGCCCATCGCGACCCTCTTTGGTTGATTGACTTCTTTTATCGCTTGATTGGGTCAGCAGTAGGTTTGGGGCCCCTCTTAGAAACTAAAATGGCAGAGAACATATACTAAATGAATACTACTCATTCAATACTATTTTTCAAAGTTACCTTTATATAGCTTTGATTTATTAAATTATTAACCGAATAAAATAATTTTTCTATTGATCGTAGGTAATAATTTTGAATATATGTGTGTGTGTGTGTGTTTGAAATATTTATAGACAAACACTATTCAATATAATCTTGAATAGCTTAAAAAAGAAAGAAATTAATTGTAAAAGTAATATTTTTTATCACGTTTTATTAGGAAAAAAATTACTGGGTATAAGTTTGTTGAAAATTTAAAAAGAAAATGTTTGCATGTTCCCAAATTCAGTTAAACCAGGGTTTGTTTCCTAACTGAAATCTAGATTTTCCTTTTTCATTCTTGTTTATAAAAGAAAACAAAACTAATTTTTATATATCAATTAAAAAAAATTTTTTGAATGATAAATAAACAATGTAAAGTTTTACATATAGCAATATTGTACATAAATAACTTTTTTTTATCTTGCTACATTATTAACATGATAGTTTTGTAGGCTAATGTTTATAATAATTACTCTGTGCAGTTGGTAAAACATCCTCTATGGGATCTAGAGGTCCCACCATCGATTCTGATGCTTGCAGATCTAGTTCTGAGAAAAAAAAATCATACACCTTTTTTAATTACTATTATAATTTAATTTCTTTGCCTTCAACCACAAGTCTGTTCTATATATTATGTGTGTGTATTTCAATAAAATGGAAAATTTTAAGAAAATTCTAGCAGTAAAAACATTGAGAAATTAATATAAAAGTTTAGTTATGACTTTGGTCATCTTGCAACTACATCTGCAAATACCTTTTCTCTAGTATGATTGAATATCAACTCTTGGAAAATAAATATGGTAATGTCTTTACTCATATGTGTCAATGATAAAGTAAGGCAAGATAAATGAGAATTAGCTTGATTTAAAGAATATGGTAGTGCATCTTGACTCCATCTCATATAATTATAATACTTTAATGAGATTTGATGGTATCCCTCAATAAATTACATTATCTTTAGAATGCATCACTGTGTCGATTAAATATCTGTAGATTCAAATAAAGTTGTCACCAGTAGATACTAGGCTATAAAAATAAAATTTCCATTATATTATGTATGGTTATAAGGAAAATATTAAGAATACATTTCTTTTGTATTGTCTTATATTTGTTTAGTAAGTATCCACTTGTCCCTAGCTTTACATCATAAAGAGAATGGATGTGGCCAATTAGATATGTCCCGGACAAAATCTAATTGCATAGTATTTACTTTTTAAAAAAATAGAAACTAGGATTAGTTTGCTTAATAAATAATATTTAATTTATAAAGCACAAACAGTATTTGAAATTAAACTGAGAGACTGCAAACCTCTCGCGCTGTCTTGTATTTACGATTTGCTTAATAAAGTAAAAATATACGTATGTAGAGAAGTTTAAAAGTGATTTGTCTAAGTCATATGAAGAAATAGTAAATTTTTGTTTTATTTTTTGTTCATGTTGACTAAATTTGCATCTGAGTAGTTTCATGTTGTGTCCAATGTCTAAAGAGTCAGTTTAATGAGCTACATTTTGGTGAAAGATAGATAAGGTATTTTTCTGAAGGTTTGTGATAATAGGATCCTAGTTGTATTTTTATATTGGACTATTTCCATCATCTAATATATATATATTGAATATCTTTTAGAAAAATTTAACTTTATTTAAATATTCCAAATACATTGAACTGTTAGTATATGCACAACATTTCAAGAGGTATTAGTCTCCTCTCTTCTTCAGGTTTGCTGGCCTGACCAGTGACAGTACTAGCATGGGATTCAAACCTGGGTCTTTAGATTCTTGAGTTTTGAAATTTTAAGGTAACACTAACCAACTGAGCCATCCTGCCAAAGGCAACAGTCTGTAGTAATTTCATATACTTATCTATGAGGTTGCTCCTGATGTAAGAGCAAAGTTGATTAGTGGTTTCCATACATTATGTATAGTCAACACTGGGTTGGCTTAGGGATTTTTTGCCATTGTCATGTGAGCAGCTTCTTTAAATTTTCTTCTTTGTATCTTTTCTATCCAATATTTTTTGTATTTTCCCAATTGAACATATGTTCATTGGCATATACATGTTCTACTACCTTACACACATCTGTTTTCTTTCTTCTAATCATCAGTATGTGTTCTTGCAAGCACTTTTCAATAGGATGACTGGTCTCACCAATATATGTTCTTCCACATTCACATGGTATTTCGTAGATCCCTTCATTCACAATAGAATCAGAACAAGAACAAAAATTGGCATTCTTAAATGTTCTTGTGACAAGACTATCTCATGGCAAAATCAAAACTAGTTTACCAAAAACATACAGGAAAATACCTAGCCTATACATCCAATCACACCAGAAACATAAAACATTGAGTTATACTATTACTATGGAAAAGAGCAAAAGAAGTTTGTTTAGAAACCAGTGATTTGGATCTATATAGAACAAACTTACGAAAAATGGTTATCCATCAGAACCATCAAGAGAAAAGACTTATTATTGGTACTGGAGTGTACCAATCCAATACAAAAATAGACAAATTAAGGAAAATGTACAATAAGTATAACATCAGAACAGCATTCCAGAGCCATATCACCATACAAGGAATTTTGGCATATACAAAGCCTATGAAATACCATGTGAATGTGGAAGAACATATATTAGTGAGACCAATCATCCCATTGAAAAGTGCTTGCAAGAACACAAACTGATGATTAGAAGAGAAAATGTGTAAGAACATGTATTTGCCAATGAACCTATGATCAATTGGGAAACTATTTTTGTGAAGAAAAGGTAGAAAGAAGAAAATTTAAAGAAGCTACTCACATGACAATGGCAAAAAATTCCATAAACCAACCCAGTGTCACTATACACAATGTATGGAAACCACTAATTAACTTTGCTCTTAGGAAAAGATGGAGAAATCAGGAGGAACCTCATAGATAAATATACAAAATTACTACAGACCGTTGCCTTTGATTAGAGCGTTCCCTTAAAAGTCAAAACTCAAGAATCTAAGAACCCAAGTTTGAATCCCATGCTAGTAATGTCACTGGTCAGATCAGCACCTGAAGAAGAGGAGAGAAGAATACCTCTCGAAATGTTGTGCATATACTAATCTGTTTGATGTGCTATTACTAACAGTTGAATGTGTTTGGAATATTTAAATAGTTAAATTTTCTAAAGACATTCAATACATATATTAGATGATGGAAATAGTCCAATATAAAAATAGATAAGGTATCTATGTATAAATGTAAGTTATTTGTCAATTATGTTTGTATTATGCCCAAATATGGGGAAAACTGAGTCATTGTTTTTTGTTTTGTTTTTTTTTTATTTCAGAATACTAGTGTTTATAAATATCTGATATATTAAATGCTAATCAGTTTTTTTCATTTAATAAATTATTTAATATAATGTATTGCTTTTCAAGATATATAAGTATTAATTGAATGATAGATGATCACTTTGAATATTTTTAAAATTATAAATACAGTATTTGAAAATAGTGACTTTATAAATATAGACATGGGCTAGAAGTAGTGAATAGTTAGCCAGTTAAGTATTGTATTCATTATTTATTTACAGGCTCACTTGTGTGGAGCAGGCATTAACTCACAATTAAGTGCATGGGTAATCAGTTAGATATGTGTAGCCCCCATCTAGTACAAACTATTCACTTAATATAATAATGCATATTATAAAGGGCAATAGAATAATTTAAATGATGTTGGAACATTATAAAAGCAGATAGAAAATAACCCCTACCTTGTGTGAGAGTGATGTAGTGAAAGTTACACTACAGGAATAGCATTAATTAAGTGGTTTGTGTTCAAGTTGTGAGAGTAGTAAGTTTGAAACATCAATTAAACTAGTAATTGTCTACATATATGTATATATATATACTGGATATTGATAAAATGTGAGATTGTGATCTGCACCAATTGATGAATATTAGTTCAGCACCAAATGTGCATAGTACATCTTTGTCATTTTTATGATTACATCCTCCACAAGGTGTTAAAAATGGATAGAAACCAGTCCCTACCTTGCCCAAGAGTGGTGTAATGAAAGTTACAGTACAGAAATTTTATTAAGTGGATAATCTCTAGTCTAATGAATGTCTAATAAAATTATTAATTTAGTCATACTGATGTGATCTCTAATAAATGCCTGGTTCTGGTAATTACAAATAAAATAAATGCCCAAAAATATAATGTCTGATTTATAAAATACATTTTTACCTGGAAGAAGTGAGCAGTTTTTTAAACCTTAGATCATTGTCTGGCTGATCTAGTTTTAGTACAAGAAAATTAACTTATTATTGAATTTGATTTCAATGGTTATATTAAAGTAGTATTCGATTATTTACAATGTAAAACATGTTTGTTTTTCTTAATTAGATGGGTTATCCATCGGCATTGCTGGTTACCAGCTGACTGTCTTTAAAGACAAGGCATTATTTTACAACACGTTACAAGAGGGAGTAATCAATATTATGTAATTAGAACAGAATGAAACAATAATATCAAGAACTAAAACTGTAATAATTTGCAAGTAATTTAAAAAAAATTGGTTTATATAATAATGTAAAAGACAATATTCGTATTCTGTCATCCAAAGGATTTCTTTTTTTTTTTTTCCAATTATTTGCCACATATTTTTCATTGAATAATAAAAGTGTTTGCATTTGCGAGATATATAATTTTATTGTACGTTGAAGTGTTATTTTTTATAACTTGGACTGAAAATGTCAACATTGTTACTAAATATTAAAATTTTGGATTATTTTTTTAATTTTATAAAAATTGCATTAACTACTCATTTATTATTATTATTACAATACATATTTTCTTTGGTTTTTTTTGTTTTTTATCTTCTGTCTTTAGTCTTATCACATTTCAAGTTGGTAGACTTTAGCTAGCCAACCATTTAATTGTACACCTGGCTTGGACTGCGATATCCAGTTAATTAAATATAAAAAAGCCAATTTAAAGGGAAAAGTTAATTTAACCCCCCCCCTCCCAAATGAATAAATATGATTTACTATCATAAATTATGAAAAAACATTAATACAATTTTCGTGCTCTTAATGATTTATAAATCACTGTCAGCAACCGTTGCTAGGAAATAAACATAAGTAGCAACGGAGCTAAAGCAAATCACAATTTTCGAGTAAAATAATCAGCTGTTTTTAAAAATAAAAAAATGGGGACGACAACTAAAATCGTAACCATCTTAATAAAAATTACATTTGAAAAAAAAAAATTTAGAATTTAATATTTCTTGTGGAAATTAGAAAAAAATGAGATGAGAAAATTGTAGAAATATATCAAACATTTTTAGAAAAATAGTAATGAAGATAAAATCAAAATAATCTTGTAATTTCCAGTTAGTATTATTTTCTACCCAGTTGATATTTTTATTCATAAGTGATGCTGTGAAGAAGAAATAAACATATGGGAAAAATACATAAAGTAACTATATACTTACATTATTAAAACACTATATCTACGCATCAAATAGTTCAAAACAGAAATATAGTAACTGCTCTCTTTTCCTCCCACCCCTAAAAAATCCCATAATGCTTTAAAAATAAAAAAGCTGATTTTCTGGTTTCGTAACATATATAATAGTATGAATTATAGTTAAAATAATAGCAAATCTTTCACATAATAAATATTTACATATTTTTATATAAAAATTTACAATTTTTCATAAATGATAAATTTTTGTGTTGTTCCAAAGCGTAATTACGAAGATACCATAAAATTTTCGGTGGTAATAATGCATATTTTAACCTTTTTCAAAAATATGATGCCGCCTGCGTATTTATATTCTAAAGATAAATCCAGAAGCAAAAGCAATATGATAATACATTCTAACACATCATCAATTTGCTTTTGTTCATCAAGCAAGCAAACCTGAAACTATGGGCAAAATACATTTATCTAATAGCTATGTATCAAAATCATTTTGACATTTTTATTTTAAAAAAAATACTTTAAAGTAACCACGAGTTTTACAATTTACATTGAAAAATTGACCTGAGATGGTTAGCCTCAACTTTAGCCAAAATATAGCGAAACAATAATATACAAGTCAAATATATACAATATAAAAAGAACAGATTGATATATACAGTTAAAGAATTGACACAACTAGCGAAAACACAGAATCCTATAATTTAATTTAAATTTTTATGACAAGAATTTAACAGTATAGATAAATGTTAAACGAATATAATTATTTTTTAGCATATTACATTTTAATATAGGGTATATGAGCACAGACTTTCACACCACCCACCTCTCTCCACTCTATCTAATAACACTGATACACCTAAACACATATGCTGAAAAGATAAATAATCACCAATATACGTATTTCATGCTAAACCAGCAATCATCAGTTGGTCCAGACTATCATCTTTACACACATATACAGTATAAGTGCTCAGGTGTATATGTGTGTAAAGATGATAGTCTGGACCAACTGATGATTGCTGGTTTAGCATGAAATACGTATATTGGTGATTATTTATCTTTTCAGCATATATGTGTTTAGGTGTATCAGTGTTATTAGATAGAGTGGAGAGAGGTGGGTGGTGTGAAAGTCTGTGCTCATATACCCTATATTACATATATATATAGCCACAGGTATATAACAAGCCTGTGTTTCAGTTATTACATATTACATTTTATAATTGTCAAATAAACATGCATGCTATCCACATTATTGCTACAAAAAACTGCAGGGTTATTTAATTATTAAAAGTTTTTAATATAACTGTAGCAGCACCACGAGATTGAATGAGCTAGTCTGATTTGCGAAAAATGTACATCTGAAATAAGTAGAATACATCTTCTGGGTACTTCTTACACAGAATACATAATGATGTTAAAAGTAAACTTAAAATTGTGTTTATTAGGGGAAATGCTTTCGAAGAGATTGAACAAGAATTTTAGTAAAGGATAGTGTTACACTGAAATTGGATAATTTTAGCTGGAATAAATGATGTGCAAGGATTCTTCTAAATATATATGGTTTCTGTTATACAACAGTAAGAGACTCTTGCCAGTGAATTAATATTTAACTGATAAAAAGTGATATGGTAATGTCAAAACATCACATGATCACCATTTCAAATGCTTACACATGCTGTTAATACAAGTACCAACTCTTCATACAGCAGTGCCACCAAGTGCAAGCCTTCATAATCCATAAATCCAGGAAAGTTTGTACATAAAATACCTATCTAATGCCTACTCAGCCAACTTCCTCAGATTAGTTTCTAACTTGTGGCTTTCATCAGTGAGGAGCCTTGAATTTGAGAGCCCTGCACCTAGATCTTAGCATCTAATGCAATCCTCCAGCAGCCATGTTTTACCCACATGCTTAATTATAAATCTAGCAGTGCGAGATGAAAACACTGTAATGTTTCCAAACTAAGCTTATTTGCTTTTATAGTCATAGAGACAGTTAAGCATTTATATATTTTGGTGTCTTAGGGTTTTTTAGAAACCAATCACCATTATCCTATGGGCAGGATATGTATAAAACCATCAAAACATCACATGATCACTATTGTCAAATGCTTACTTATGCTGTTAATAAGAGTCCCGAACTCTGCATACAGTAGTGCCACCAAGTGCAAGCTTGCATAATCAATGAATGGAGGGTTGCATTAGATCCTAAGATCAAGATACAGTCCCTCAAATCCAAGATTCCTCATCGATGAAAGTCACAAGGTAGAAACTAGTCTGGGGATGTTTGCTGAGTAGACACTAGATTTTATGTATAAACTTTTCTGCATCCATTGATTAAGATTACTTGCACTTGGTGGCGCCACTGTATGGAAAGTTTGAGAAGGATGTAGCAGGGTTATGGTTATGTAGACAGTGTGTGAATGTGATAAAAGAGGTGAAAAAGTGGTTTCAAAGTGTAGATAGCAAAAAGAGTAAGTCAGGAGAAATGGAGCAAAACGTAATTGAGGCAGGCAGGAAGTCAGGAGAAATGGAACAAAACATAGTTGAGGAAGGTAGGATAGAGTGTGTTTGTAGTGGAGCGACGAGATATGGATGAAAAAATAGGTAGTGCATTGGAGATGGTTGACCAAAGAATAAGTAGGATAGAGGAAGATGTAAAGGATGTAGAAACAAAATTAAAATTGTTAGAGAAGAAGTGTGAGCAGATAAAGGTATTATTGAGTAGGAATGATAAGGAAGAAGTAGATAAGGAAGTCCAGAAGGTGGTAGAGAAGGTTGTGAATGAAGGAGAGAAAGTAGACTATGAGACAGTATTGATAGGGATTCATTAATAAGAGAATGTGGAGATATAATTGCAAGGGAAAATAGAATCAGGTATGTAAGAGTATGTTTGCCGGGAGCTAAAATTAGGGATGTTACAGATAAAATAAAGAAGCAAGGGAATATAGATGTATATGTTATGGTAGGGACTAATAATTTATCAGAGAGAGTAGTGGGTGAGTACACAGAATTGATTAGGAATTTGAGTATGGTTAAAGGAAGAGTAAGAATAGTTGGATTATTACCAAGATTTGATAAAAGGTATATGTTAGATAGGGCATGTTCTATAAATGAGAGATTGAAAAAATTGTATGAGAGAAATGATGTTACGTTTGTGGATGTGTGGAATTTTTTTATTGGGAAGAGGGAATTATTTGGGAAAGATGGGTTGCACTTAGGGAAACAAGGAAGTGAAGTTTTAGGGAGTCTGATTTATAAAGAATGTAGTTTGGGAAATTTGTAAAGGGGGGTGAGATTTTAAATTGTGTTATTAAAAAGATGAAGAATGGATGGCAGGTAAGGAATAAACAAAGGGCAGTTGATTTAGATATAAATGTAGATGTGGAGAGGGAATGGGTCTATAAAATTAATAGTAAGCAAGTTATTTATAAACATAATGGAGAAGAAAGAATCAAAAAAATTTATAAAAGAATAGTTAGGAAAGAAAAAATTGTTAAAATTGGGTATTTGAATATGCAAGGTTGTAGGAGATCAGAAAAGTGGCAGGAATTAAACAAAGCAACTGAAAATGAAGACCTTGAGGTATTAGCAGTAGTGGAAATACATCTAAGAGAAGATGAAGAACCTGTTTTGAAAGATTTGGTATGGAAGGTTATAAATAGAAAAGAGAAAGAAAAAAAGGATGGTGGTATAGGTGTTATATCAAAAAAATATTTAAATACTGTTAAATGCCAAGAACATTTGTGGTTTGAAATAAGGTTGGGAAAACAAGAATGGATGGTGGCTATAGTTTATATAGCTACTGGAGATAGTCAAACTATAATGGAATGGAACAATAGCATATATGCATGCCTAGTTAAGGATATACAGAGTTTTAAAGAAAAGGGGAAGAGAATAATGGTTATAGGAGATATGAATGGGCATATTGAAAAAATTTATGATGTAGATTATAAGAATGGACAGCTTTTGAAGGAATTTTGTCAGAGAGTAAATTTGAGCATTGGAAACATCAAATATTTATGAGGGACAATACACATGGTCAAGGAATAATATATCCCACACAATAGATTATGTATTGGTAGAGAAAGAGGGAATGGATAAAGTACAGAAAATTAAGGTGTTTGATAATGAAGAGAGAGTATGTAATAGTGATCATAATTTCTTTGTAATTGAAATGGTTAGTTAGTAATGTGATGGAAAATAGAAATAAAAGTAGAAACAATAGTGAAAGATGTGGATGGAGAGTGAATGATAAGAATAAGTTAGAAGAGTATAGAATACAAGTTGAAGAAACCATGGAAGAGTTGGTTGGAAATGAGTATGAGGACTGGTGTGATGAAATAGAAAATGTGGCAAATAGGGTTTTAGGTGAGAATATTCAGAATAATAAAAGTAATAGAAAAATGAGAATTAGTAAAAGTGTAAAAGGAGGGAAAAAGCATGCAGAGAATATAAGTGTGCTATTAAGAACAAAGAAAGTGAAAAAGATATTAATGCTAAATGGGAAAAGTACTTAGAAAAGAAGAAGTTAGCTAAAATAGATAATTATAGAGAGAGAATGAAACTAAATAGTAAATTATTGGATGATATTAATAAAAGTGGAAGAGATGGGAGTAAAAATTTTGGAATTACATTAAAAGGAGGAATTTAGGGGAGAGTAAGATAGTACTACTGGATGAGGAGGAAATAGAGTGTAGCTCTAGAGAAGAATTAGAGAGAACAGAGGGATAAAAAATATGAAAGCATATAATAATGGGAATAAGGAACTCAATGAGGCATGGAAGAAATTGAAAAGTGGTAAGGCAAGAGGGTTAGATGGATGGGCTGCAGAGATGATAATGAATTTAAGGCATAGGGCAAAAGTAAAGTTACTATCATGTTTTAATAAGATGGCACAGAAGAGAGTTTTTCTGGGTAGCTGGAGTAATACAAGGGTAAGATTATTATTTAAAGGAAAAGGTAAGGATCATAGAAAGTTAAATAATTATAAACCAATAGCGGTAACATCAGTTTTATATGAAGTTTTTTCATATATGGTTGCTGGAAGAGTTGCAAAGTGGACGGAAGAAAATAATGTAGTGGGGGAAATGCAAGGAGGCTTTAGGTCAGATAGGCATATAGAAGATAGTTTATTTGTAGTTACACAACTTACAGATATGAGTAGAAATTCAGGTAGACAGTTATATATGAGTTTTATAGATATAAAGAAGGTATATGATAGAGTGAATAGAAATAGATTATGGATAAGTTTAGCAAATCTGGGAATGGATGGAGCTTTAGTGGGTGTTATTAAGAAATTATATGAAAATAATTACTATACATATCAATTAGGGGATATAGAATCTGTTAAAGTTAAAAATGTGGTGGGACTGAGGCAAGGATGCCCTATGTCACCTATTTTGTTTGTGTTGTATATGAGTGAAATGGAGTGAGCAATAGAAAGTCTTGGAAAAGGGATAGAGATACCATTAATAGGTGGCAAGAGAGTATATAAATTGTCGGGTCTTTTTTTTGCAGATGATGTCTTTTTGTGTGCAGAAAGAAGAGAAGTTATGCTGAGGACATGAGCAAGGGTGGATAAAGATATGGGGATTAAATTTAGTGAAGAAAAATCAAATATAATGATGGTGAATACTGGGGAAGGAGAAGACAAGGATTTCTTATTGGGGGATATAAAGTTAAGTGTGGTGAATAGATATAGTTATTTGGGAATCATCTTGAGTAATAAGAAAAATTGCTAGGATGGGAGAAAAAATTGATAAATGAAGCAAAGAAAAGAAAGGGATTGATAAAGAAATTAACAGTGTTTTCATATAATAAATATGATGTAGCTAGAATTGTATGGAAGGGAGTGGCAGTAGCAGGGTTAACATACATCAATGATGCGCTATGTGTTAGTAAAGGGGTATTAGATTGCTTAGAAAAAGTACAAAGGGAAGTAGAAAGACATGCATTAGATGCTGAGGTGTGGACAGCAAAGGAGGCAATTCAAGGAGAAACGGGATGGTCAAGTTTTTATATGAGGTATGCAAAAAGCAAATTGAAAATGTTTGGTAGATTGCAGTTTATGGATAAGAAAAGAATAGCCAAAATAGTATTTAATTGGGTTACAAGTAAAGGGCAGGCAATAAGATGGGTGAGAAAGGTAATGCGGTATGCAGAAGATTTGAATAAAGAATTTATGTCAATATACTTGTACAAAAGGTGGGATGATTGTGTTAGGAGGATTGTTGAGTGTTATAGTGGTAAGGAGTGGGATAGAAGAATAGATGCATTAATAAAGAATAGGGAGTTGGAGAGATGGAGAACTAGTATGGAGAGCAAAACGAGTTTAAATATATATAGAAGTAAACAGAACATTGGGTGTGAATTAATTTATGATAATAGTAAGGAAAGTAGTTTATTGTTTAAGGCTTGAATGGGATCTTTAGCAACAAGGGAATATACACATAAATGGAAAAATATGGGTGATTTAGTCTGCAAGTTGTGTAAGAAAGGCATAGAAAATATTAGGCATCTGTTACTTCAATGTAAATGCTTGGAAGCAGAAAGGGTACAAATAATGAAGTTATGGAAGGTTAAATATGAACAAAGTGATTATACAGAAAGTGAGTTATTGGTTTTTATGCTAGGTTTGGGAAAAGATAAGGGGGATTTAGATATGAAGGTCATGGAATTGACAAAGATTATGTTGTGGAAATGGGATGGAGCAGATTAAGGGAAAACTTAGGGTGGACAATGGAAAAGGAAGGTAAAGTGGCTAACAGGTTTCTCTGAGCATAGCTGCTGAGAGATTCCTGACTCAGTTTAAGAAGAAGTCACAGTGCATCACATCACATATGGTAATGTAATTAATAATTAGAGCTAGTGTAGTCTTTAAAAAAGAATTTAATATTGTATCTCTATGGAGTGGTTCTGATGATCATCAAAGTATCAAATGATAACATGACTTTTTCAATAGTTTTTTTTCCTTCTAGTTAAGCATTAACATATCGTTTATCTTACTAATTGATCACTTCCTGTTCAAATGTTAGCAAAATATAATCCAATTTTGATGTATTTTTGAATATTTTCACTTAACATCTTTGTCAAAGAAAGAATTCATAAATCTGCATCCTTTCTCATTCCTGTCATTACAACCAAATTTATCCATAGCACTTTCATCCTTCAATCATTTTTCAATTCTAGCATTAAGTTTTCAATGTCAGTTTTAAAATGTTGGTGTAAATAAAATGTTTTGTACATTTATAGAAAAATTCTCTATTTCTTAATTTCAATGTGTACTGGCTGATATATAAATATGAATTATCTGCATTTGGTATCTTCCAATAATTTGAATAATTAACCTTGCTTCTCTGTTTGATATACTATCAACCTTAGCAGTGTTATTCTTTCGTTATTCCCCACACCATTTGTGCTTTCAATATTTGTATCTCTTATAATACTTTTCAAATCAATTATTTCTTCATATTTTATTCTAACTCCACAAAGTCCAACAATTAATATTTCAGTTCTTTTTCCAATTAATATAATAGTTCATTTGAAAGCGATCTGGAATTGTAGGTAACTAACTAAATAAAAAATCATTCATTAGCAACCTGAATATGCAAGCAAGAGATTCTTAGCACCCTCAGATTTTCATCATCAACTGTTGTCTTAGCTAATGACTTTATATCTCTTGATGGTATGAGTCATAATTTTGTTTTTGCATCATTATAAATGGATATCATGCTCATTCTGCCATTATGAAAATAACAGATATTTCATTAATTATCAAGCATTTGAGAAAACCATGGTGATTATTGTTCTTAAACTCACAAATAAAAAGCCAATAAATTCACAATAATGGCTGATGTATTTTAATGGATAGTCTGTCCACGTTTATTTAGCATATAAATAATTATATAGTAATAACAACTGTAATGACAAGAATATATTGAGGCCTCAAAGAGGAATCAAAGGATTTCCTTCAATTAATAGCGAATTCTTTTCTGTAGTTGATATATATTATATCCCTCAGCAGTGAGCCATTTGAACTTGAATTTATTGCTATCATTATCGAAGCCCAAAAATATACTTTCTAATGATGATGCAAAAATCGTATAACCTTGAAACTTAGTTCGAATGTCATTTAATACTAAAACTAATGTGACTATCGCTTTCATTTATAAAATCATAGTATATATTATCCTGTACAATAAATAGTTCATTATTTATTCTTCAGAAATTATTTAGATACGAACTATAAATAAATAGTTCAGGTTATAATTTGATAAGGAGACTTCTATTTCAATCACTCTTATTCAATAAATATTTACGGATTACAATAATCTTATGAACAATGTAAATATTTTTCATCAAACCATTTACAAGATGTAAAGTGTTGTTAGTCGAGAGGTCATCGCAGCCGCCTTGCAAGCAAGTAGTTGGTTGCAGACGGTTGTGGGTTCGCATCCCGGCCGATGCTATGACCTATGAAAGAAAAAAAGATTAAAGAGCTAGCAGAATAAATTTATCTTTATTATCTGCTATTTTTAGTTCTTAAGTAACTTTAATAACAACGAAATTAGAATCTCAGATTTTCTTCACAAATTTATTAATCTCAATGACGTGATAACATTTGTGATTGTATTCATAGTTAAGTTTTCTTATAATTAAAATAATAATCTTAAATGTTAATGCAATTCCGACACTATACTGCATGAATTTTAATTATATACTTTTATATACTATGCACTCTTATAATTTAAATTTTATTATACTTTTGTGATTTTGAATTCTCAGATTATGCAGATATTTTATACATTAATGGAATCAAAACAAAATAATTATAATAATATTTTAATAATAAGTTTAAGCTCCTAAAAGAAAATATTTATCACTTATGAATAAATAAAGTTCTCTTTTGTACTTCATATCTAGTTAACCTTCTAAATGTAGCATAAGAACCTTTCATCGGTGTATTTGACAAATAATGTTGCCAATGACAGAATAACATTACCTTTGGAGAGGATGTATAATTTTCTCAGCCTTTTCAAAATACTATTATCTTTAGACAAAGCATTTTTTATTATAGTCTTTTCACATCAAATATGCACATTAACACCATTACCCTTTTCAATACTATTCTGATGAGATCATGAGCAATAAAGATGTAGAACGTAATACATATAATTATTCATAACACCAATAATAATATACATATAATTATTCATAACACCAATAATAAGATAGGCAAAATGAAGAGATAATCACAAGTACACGCATCCAAAATGTAAGTGTACCATTAGCATCATACCACTAATCTCTAAAAACAAAAGACAAGAATAAGCAACATAGAATTTGTTCAACACAATATTTATGCCATCTATGACATATTAGATTCTAAAGGCATAATTTGAAATAACAAAAATAGTTTCAAACACCTACTATTTATCACATAATAATACTATAAATCTGATATGGAAGACTGATAAAATTCATTTTATTCACAGGTACTTGATAGTTTCAAGACCAGTGTCGCTCAACACTATTTCAAAATAAGATCAATGATTGAAGCACTTATAATGCTATAAATCCTAACAATCCAAATATTGAAAATATACTTCCAATAGGAATTCTAAGATTCTCGAGGTTGACTAAGCAACTAAAATTTGGAGCCTAGATTAGTTGATTTTCTCATCAAGGTCAATCTCAGAGCCTTGCCTACGGTTGCCTTCTTGCACTATTGACGGAGCTATGGTATGGACCCTATCTGTTCAATGTGTAGAAAACGAGAAGAAACAGTGGAACATATTTTGAAAGAATGTGAAACATGGGTTAACTTGCACAACATTTTAAAGTCTTTTATTGCAAACAAAGAGACTTCCTCTGTGGATTTAATTCAGGCATTCAAGAAAGGATTTTTTGGATGGATCAGACTCTCAACATTTGCATTTGGATTCTCAGGAATAGACTGATTTTTGAAAAAGGTACAGACATCGATCCATTAAAGATGATTTTGGAATCATTGCATGAGTTCAAAGCTAGCAATAAGAAATTCTGCCAGAGATGGCTAACAGACCAAACATGGTCGTTAATATGTGTTGTGGTTTGAAGTTACTCAGATGTAACAAATAGGTTACATCTATAATTTAATCTTCAGGAATTGAACAGCCATGTTATAAGTGGAAGTAATAGTTTAATTTTGATAAAGTTTAAAACAAATTATATACTAACTGAAATTTGTTCATCTAGAGAGAGGAAGATTATATGGATCAGAATTTAATTGAATGGTTTATATTAAAATTTAATCTAGATAGTGACCCATAGAGAGAAAACTGAATTTAATATGTTATTAACAGAGAAAACTGTAATTTAAAAAATGTAATAAAAATACTCAATGTTACTTTTATGTAATTCTATCGTTGTGTTATGTATTATGATTGAAATTTTGTAATTGATATGTATATTTTGCAAATCCATTTGGGTGTGAATAAAGTCCAATTTTGAAAGTAAAATAATTGGGTGTAAGAATTATAAATTTATCAATTTATTTCTAAAAAAAATCATACATCATTTCCAAATGTACAATCCATATCATTCTTTAAACAACCTCCTATATCAGATGTCCATATTACTTTTGTTTGTACTACACTGCAACTATATTTTGAGAACTCCAATACCACTCACGATACATTCAAATCATAAACAAATTGTTGAAAATTATTATATGAATCAAGAAAAACTTAGACAAATTCTATACCCAAAAATTTGTTGCCCTTTACCACTTATAAAGTTTATATGTCTTAAAATCACTGACTCTAAAACACACTTCATGGTGTTCCAGTTCATATAATGATTCCATGACAAACCAGAATATTTTATTAAGAAATAGCTATAATGTTTCAAGATCACAAATTGATAAAAAAATTCTTCAATATCTGAGGCAATGAAAAGAGTATTGACATAATCCAAAGTAATATGAAGTTTGTATTCCACTTTTTTTACATCGCAAAACAAATAAAATGTTCCAATTCAATGGAGCACATTTCAGCAAATATATTTTACTTTAAAGTAAATGCAGAATAGAATTAATCTTTCACAGTATACTTGTAAACAAAACACAATTTCTTGGAATGTGGTAACTTTCACTTTTCAATTGTACAAATATTTAAATCACCAAAAATTTAGTATGATGAAAAATATAATGGCTATTAATATCATGACAGCAGATCTCTATAAAGTTTATAATTAGTTCTATAAAAAACTTTAATAAGTTATCCCTGTAATCAAGCATAATTCTATATCAATAATATCAGCATAATAATTTTCATTTTAAATAAAGCATTAACACAACAATAAATTGATAGTTGATAATAGTTCATAATAATGTAATTTTACATATGTCGTACTTAGGACATTAGCAAATCAATGTTACAAGTTCTGTGTTTTCTTCCTCCAATAAAGCTAGTTGCTGGAAGTTACAGATACATTGCAGTAGGACAAATGGGTTACTTTGGAAGAGGCTCCATCATATGGTTAATTAGCCTTTTATTTTTTTAGTTACAATCAACTGATGAATTAATAGATTAACAAGCTAGTTGGCTAGTTAATAAATCCATTGCCAGCATATAAGATATTTTTATAAAAATAAATCATGATCTTAGTTTCATGTACATTTATATTTGGTTCCATTCTCGCATTCAAAATAATTTAAAAGTCGGAGAAATAAAAAAAAATGCATAGTTTTCACGAATGCAGTTCATCAAGATAGATAAACAAACTATAGTGATTAAAATCTTTTTTTTTTTAAAAAAGAAAGATGATAAAAGCTTTAAGCATTGATTGCAATAAAGCCAATTACTCAAGGCTTTAATAGGTTTATAAATGTAGATGATAACAATCAATCCTTAAACTATCGTCAACAATCATAAATTTGTAGTTAAGGCAACTTCCTTTAACAATAAAGGTTTCATCCATGATCAAGTTGCAATCTTTAGTGTCTGTATAAACATATCACATAGATAAAGGTGGTACCACCTTTATTGTTAAAGGAGGTTGACTATAGGTTGAGATTGTTGATAGCTTAAGGGTTGATTGTTAATGCATATATAGTATAACAAATCACTATGCTGGATACAGATATGTAAGCTCAAACTAATTTTCAATTCCTGAGAAAAGAAGGAGAGTGGAAGCTCTAATCTCGAGCTCCAGACATAAGGTAAGCCTTTAACTTTATTTTCGTTATAATGGAGAGTGATAATTTTATGTAATCATATTCATAGCAAACAAACACTAACATTCAAAAATAAAGCAAATATGGTAGACATCTCTTGCGTGGTTTCAAATTCAACATTAAATTCGAATGGCAAGGATTGACAACCCAAAGGGACCAAAACCCTTTCACTTCATAATAATGAACCTTCAATATCATTTTAATATCCAAAAAGTTTAAAAAAATAATAACTATGACCCAAATTCTAGCACAAATGGCCAGATAGCCTGTGGCCAAACTGCAAATACCACCACTAAAAACCCAGGAAAACATAATACACATCTGCTCACAGATTTCTGCCGAGAATATATTCATGAACTGTAATCCTAATTTTCAATCCTCTAACGCTTCAAATAAAAAAGAAAATAATTATGTACTGACAAATATTTACAACCATCAAAACAATTATAATGAAAACTTCTCTAATCTGCTAGGGGCCAGCAAAAATGCTCCTAATGGTGGACTACTACATAGTCTTAAAGATATACACACTCAATTATATGAGACTAATTACCCTATAGATGATATAACCACAAATTCATCTAACTCCAATGAAAAAAGCCTCTTGCAATCAGACATTTCAAAAAAAAAAATATCATATGCTAACACAATGGGTTTAAGCAAAACAGTAAATAATACAAAATGTTATGGTGGCTAATTCACACAAATTCCTTTTAGATATAACAGATTATGAGATAGAGCAGCACTCAGAACTTAACTATAGCACTTCTTTTCTGATTATGATACAATAGATAATAATAATTTAAATGAAGAAATATACCAAATGATCACTAACAATTTCAATAAAACCATACCAAACATTCTTTATAAGTCGTTCTTAAACTATAACAACAAATCACAAATTCTAGCAATTATAAACCAAAATTCTTCAAGTTTCCCATGGATCAACTCTACACCCTTATTAAACAACACTAATTTGAAAAAGGAATTCATAAGATCCTAACCCATCCCAATGACCATTATGTGGTCATTGAATTCAAAATATGGTGGACAGAATGAATTAGATAACTTCAAAGTATTAAGGAATCATATGCTTCATAACATGTACAGACCAGTTACACTATCCAGCAAAATCAAATACGGTCTTGCACATTTCACTGAATCAAAAGCTGTCTTGCAAATATATTCATCAACTATGGCAATATTAACAAGTTCAATTACCTGAATAATCCGCATCTTGAAGATCAAATCCTGTCTAACACTGTGATATTTTCATTTGCCCTAAAGAAAAACATCTCCCCCACTGACATCACCACCATCATAACAGCCAGAGGTTCACCAATGGTTTTATCATTTTGAGGGGTGTGGCCCCAATGCTTCTACTGCTTCCAAAGGTCACATCTCATAAAAGATTGCATGGCTTGAATATGCAACTATTGTGACCTTAAAAAGAAAATACATTGCTGCAGTGGAAAATCTAGCAATTCAGAGCTCACATTAATTCACAACAATCAAACAACACCTAATCCTACCTCAAACAACAACTCTACCCAGATCCATATCATCCAAACCTCAACAAAAAATCCAAACAAACCTGAAATGACATCTTCAAATATCACAATCACCAATACATCCTCCCAAACCAATACTACTCAAGAACAAATGGAGATAGAAGCTGACACAAACCTTGAGGATGATCTTGTTGGCCAAAATCTCATACAAGAAGTTTATTAGGCCATCACTCATCTTAATAAAACTGATCTAGTCACAGAAGGTAAGAATCTTTCAAACCCACTAGACATTGAAGATAGCAACTGTGGCACTATAGAATCCATTTTCATTCAGCAAAAAATCTTGTTATCACAACAATTAGGCCCATTGGTTCCTTCTGTGCCAAAAAAGGCAAACAAAATGATCAGCAGACTACTCACAAAACACCCCTGTAACTCCCAAAAACATTAAAGAAGAGTTTGCAAATGTAAACTGCCTAATGGATAGTAAGTCTCAGGTCCCCCAACTGTCACCTCCATAGAGCTCAAGTAAAACCAGGAAAACAATAACCCGCGAAGACTTTCAACAGCCAAAAAACCTAAAAAAGAAGGTAAATCCAAAACAACCTAGATATATCTGCAATTGCAAATCAAACTAATAAGATGAACAAAAGAAAGTCAGTCCTTTCAGACAAATCCAGATCAAACAAAAAGAATGCTCAACCTCCAAATGATTTTCAACTTCCCTCCAACAATCAAACAGCAGATCTAACCTCAGCTAAGCATCTCAAATCTTCTGAAAAGAAGAGGAAAACTATGGACCCCCTCCCAATCCTCTGGAACCATTGGAAGAACCTTAAAAAATTATATCCCTGCTTCAATATCAGATAACTGCCAAGACGAATTTCTATCAATCATTTCCCCTCATTCTCAGGTGCCCTCTGAGAAAGTGGATGCTCCAGATGATCCAAAGGACATTGATTGGGAGGATTTGTCCACTGACTCAGAGCTGTTGGTCAAGGAAACACTAAACTAGATAGTTATGAACTGTAAAATCACTGGAGTCAAGGTTTGCAGCATTAACTCATTAAGTAAAGCCTATGCTAAAACTGGATTGCCCTCAACTCTCCTCATATATTCCTAATGGGAGAGACTAAACACCATCTGGACACTGATCATAAAATCCTAGCACTACTTTTGTCATCAGGTTATACCAGATTTTTTATTGGCTCCTCAGTTTCTGGAGGAGTCTGCATCCTGCTTAATAATGCAATACCTCTCAATAGATTTAAATTTTCTACTGTTAGACACCAACATGGTTATCATTGAAGTTGACTACTGGGGCTACTCTATTATCATTGCCTATGTGTACACAGCCAATGACACAACTCAATATTACAACATAATCTATATGCTAAATGCCACCATCAGCAACAGAACCAGTCTGACAATCCTCTTGGGAGATTTTAATACCACATACAAAAACTTCAACACTAGATTCATCCATCACATAAACTGAAGACATGTGTGGAGAGGGCTTCTCCCCCTGGTGGCTTCTCCTTTTACACCAGAACTCTGATTGACCTGATATATTATATGCCAGACCTCCACTTTTACATTGATGCAGCTTTGGTTCCTGTCTTCTCAGACCATATGACACTAGTTATCCATCTAGAAGCTACTGTGGCTCCATTTCCTGCTGTGGGGTCTGGAAGAACTATGTGTATGGTTACAAAGTCCAGCATGACAGAAGCCATAGTTTCTGAGGTCTACATTTATTTCCAAAAGATCAACATTCTTTCCCTTCTAGCTGAAGAAACCTGGTTCACTTATATTGGTTATTCTCCAGTCCATTCTAAACCATAACACCAGGAAAACTAAAGGCCCAAATAACCTACTCAGAGACCTCACAGACTTTGAAAATCAACTACAAATGCTGCAACAGAATCATTCCAATATAAAAGACATCATATCACTTAAAAAATCTTTACCATACTAAACAAAAATCACTTGCAGAAAATATATATCCATCAGGAGGTCTAAATTCTTCTTGTCTCAACAACACTGTTGGACAAGAGGGTACTCATATGAGCATTAGGGACAAAGACAAGTTACCCCATCATCAATCACCAGTGATAGTAACACACTTGTAGGTTATCCTATATCACTCATCAGTCAGCATTATCAACAACTTATGCAAACAGATAGTCCTCCTTCTGAACCAGACTGGCTGGAAGCTGAGGACCCAGGTGAGTATGGCATTATGAAAGCCCTACTTAAAAAAACTCATGTCCCTCCCTGATAGCATTCACTCAGGACTACATGGCATCCCTAAGTTTTTTCTAAATCACCTAAGCCAGTTTACGGTTCCCCCATGGTCAAAATGATTGAATACTTAGCTAATGGACACAAAAATATAGCTGATCTATATCCGTTTGCACTCGTGCCATTTTTGAAAAAAAAAACCATTCATTGATCTAACCAGTATTCGACCAATCTCCATGACCCCATTGCTTATCAAGATAATAGAGTCAGTCATCAAGAATCAAATTTAATCTATAGTCCTTGAACACATTTCTCCTAATCAGTATGAGAAAAAAGGCTCTTCCATCTCACATGTTATGGCTAATGTTATGGCTCTCATTGACTATATCAGAATACAAAAGAAATCTAAACCCATTGTTATCCAGCTGGATATCACTGCAGCTTTTGATTCAGTGCACATAGACATCCTTATGAATCTGTGGGCCAAGTACAATATTACAGCCATGATTATACAGATAATCAGCAATCTATTAAACAACATAGAAATCTTTTGTCTCACTGGATGGCAAGCTCACATCAGGTTTCAAACCTTTTAAATCTCTTCCTCAAAGCTTCCCCATGGTGCCCTATGCTTCACAGCATACATAAACCCTTTCCTGATGGATATTGAAATATCTGGTCATATTTGTTCCTTCCATCAATAAACACCTCAATTCATTTGCCTACATTATTCCTTCCATCAATAAACACCTAAACTCATTTGCCTACATAGATGACATCATGGTTGTTCTACCCATGATGAAACACCTGCCCCAACAACAATTTATTTTAAATTTGTATTCTGCAAAATATCCTTTTACAAATAAACCCCAATAAATCAGCCATCTGGCAGATAAAGTCAGGAAAACGAATGTCATCTACCTATACCGCCAAGCCACAAAAATTCTTGGGATTTCCCATCTTCAAATCCTCAATGGCAATGGCCAGAGAAATACAGGACAGTATCTTCCAAACACCAGAACATATCACCACATCTCTCTATAGAATCTACCTCTCACTATATGGAAGGGTATGCCTCCTGAATATGACAATATTACCAAAAATTACATATTACCTGCCCTTCATCAAACTAACCAAAAACAAAATTAATCACCTATGCACCAAACTCTTCTGGAAAGAGAAGACTGTGGTCATCAGCCTTTGATGAATCCAACTGTCTTGGAGGTTTAATGGCCTGTCTTTCCACTCTATTCAAGCAGCCATCCTCTAAAAAATGCACAATATGCTACATAATTTAACACACTCCTTTGGCTATAACAACACCACCAAAAAGTTTTCCCCATCAGATCGACCTCGACAAAGGAAAATACCATGGATATCATCCCTTATCAATCATCTAAATCAATACAAGCCAATTATGGACACCAATCTTGATGTTAAAATCACTTTGTGGGATGCATACCACCTAATCAAATCCTCACCCACAACCTCCAGAAGGTAGCCTCAAGCTCACAAACCAAAAATTAATCACCCACTTTAAAAGATGGTGTCTGGAGCCCAAGTATCTGGACTCTATTATTAAAATTAACCTTAACATGCTTCCTACAAACTGACTCCTATTTTACCAAAGAAGAAACTCCAACATTGATCTGACCTGCAGTTTATGTTCTCATGAAGGGAAAACCATTGAGCACTTCATATATCATTGTTCAAACCTTAAAACAGTCAGAGATATAGTCTCTGCCAACTCCAATATCACAGCGGATCTAATTGTCTTGCCCATAAAAGTGTTTCACACTGGAATATTTGCAATTATTAGACTGTCCATTTTCATCCTCTACACAATCTGGGTAGTATGCTGCAAGTTGATAATGGAACTGCCCTGTCTAGACCCAGGTCTGTTGTTTTGCAAAACAATAAAGAAGATTATGAAAAGAAATGACCTCATCTCTCCCAAAAAATCCTTTGAGGATACTTGGAACCTATTCATCTTCCCAACTAATAACCACAGAATGACAAACATGCCAGCCTACTAAACATTCAACAAGAAGTCTCAGGACTTAGCATAATCTCATTTAACTTTGTATATATCCTTTCGAATTTGTACACAAAGTAAGTAATAAAATATATTTTTGAAACGAATGTTAATTGTTAAGGTAAAGATTATACATGAAGAGAGAAATAAAAAGAATAGAAGCTATTTTGATAAATGAAAGAAATGTTATGCAAATGTTAAGAAAATAAGGCAACAATTTATGAGGTTTGGGATGTACTATAAAGCAGTGCATCATGGGATATAATTATTTTAATACGATAGGAGAATGGTTATGTTGGAGTAATTGAAATCACGCTTTTCCATTTTGTTTAGTATATTATGATATAATGCATTAAACTAATAACATTCATTTATATATATATTCATTCCATTATAAAGATCAATTTCTCATAAGCAAAACATTTGACCAAATTTTAAGTTTAAACTGATTCTGATTTAAAATTAAAGGCATGTTTTATTGTAAATTGATATACTACATATGCTGGTACTTTGGTATTAGTCCTGCAATGTAGGGGAGATAGGATGTCTTTTCACATCTGTGTAATCTTGTGATGATGTCAAATTGAAAGGAAAGATATTATTTGATATTTATCTTTATCAATGGGTCTTTTTTTTTTGTTTGGACTATTTCAACATTTTCTGTTATTGTCCAGGATTTCTTTCTGACAACAGGATGAAAATTTAATATAAGTCTTTATATTTCTTTATTTTTGTGTATTTTTTTCCTTTTTTTTTTTCTGTTTTCTTTCTTTAAAATTAAAATTACAGAAATACATGCAAATTTTTATATTTATCAAAGTAAAGATGACAAAGCTAGCAAGACAATGGAGAATTGAATCAGAAAAATACATAATTTTTTACAAAAGTAAATAAAAAGGACAATATAAAAAGCTCAAATAGAGATATGGTAATATAAACATTGGCTATTGTGTTCAATGATAATAAGGCTTGATTACATTATAGTTTATTGAAGTTCAATAAAAGCAATGAGTCAAAAACACATCTTAGTACATAGGTAATTTTGCTATGGATTTAAAATCTTAGGTTTTTCAAACAATAATTAACTAATATATGAATTTTTTTCTACAGTACAGGCTTTTTCATATCTGCACTCCAATATGTAATATATAAAGGGTTTGAACTCAGCCTTTCACATGACCTCAACTATCCATGCTACCTCATGCTGCTTACACACTTGATCACACACATGTTGAAAAGATAAGGTATCATGTGATAGTTGAGGGTCATGTATAATTAACTAAAAATATGAATAGCTTGTAAGTATAATATACACCAGTAGTCTTGAGCATATTATTTTATCTATGCCTGATTATCTATGGAATAATATTAAGGTATCTTAGGTCAGTATTTGCAAAATATAGAAATTTGAGTTATTGTTATAATGATTATATTAACAATTTAAACATACATGTATATAAAATTCTATGGCCAATGATAGATTGGATAATTAGACTGTAAAATAGATTGCTATCATCCTAAATATGAAATAATGAAGAACTTTTTACATCATTATGGTTTTTTTAGAATATAATTACGCATTAACTTTTATCATAATTTCATATTAATCCTTAGAAGTTGTTTGCACTGTTTGACTAATGTTTATTCTAATGTGGCTATGGATTTTTACTCCCAATTTAATCATTCCCAGATTAATCAAATCTTGCACACGTTATTTCAGAAATTCATACAATATGTCTTTTCTGTCAGTTTTAATGTTTTTTTTAAATTATTTTTTGTATTTAATGTTTTTCTTCTATTTTGTATTATCAATTTTTATGTAAACCTTTTTTAAAAATAAAAGTTATACATTTAGGTGTTATTGAGACATTTGTCGCGATATTTTAATGTTATGTTTTATATATAGAATCATAACATTTATTTTTAGTTTGATTATAAAGAATTTTTGTTATCCAATTTTGAAAAGGACTATCCCAAAATTTATTATGGATTAAAATTTTTTTTTTTCCAATTTAAATACTTTTTAAGTCTCAAATCTCCCTCCCCCCTTCCCCTGCCACATTCTAATTCAAGAGATTACTTCCTAATATATGTTTCAACTTTCTCTAGCATTTTGTCTATTTTTATTTTATTCATTTTTTAAAAAAAAAAATAACTCTTTAACAAAATCTAGTATGCTATTTGGGGGGGGGGGCAAAGAGAGAGGGTGAAAGAGCAATACAAAGACTTTAGACTATTCAATGAAGTATGGAGAGGTGTGTGTTAGGAGTACTAGAATAGATCAAAAACAAAATACATGGATAAGAAAACAAACAGGTATTACTGACGTCATTGAAAGAATTAAAAGACAAGTGAAATTGGGCTGGAATATTGTTAGAAGAGATGATAATAGATGGATCATTGAAATCTTAAAGAGATTAAAAAAGACTTAGGAAGAGACCACATGTGAGATAGATTGATGAAATAAGGAAGTGTGCTGGGTTGATGTGGAGAAGATAGGCCAGAGATCAGAAAAGATAGATTTAACTTGGAGAGAGACCATCCTGTAGTGGATTGATAATGGTTGAAAATGATGATGAATTAAAATGAAGTGCAATGTTAAGATCTTTCTCATTTCTCCCAGATTTCAATCTAAATCTCTAATGATGATTCCAAATTGAATGCTAAATTATGTAAAGGTAAATATATTAAAGTGATGATAAGAGTCATGATATGAGATATGGTAAGTATAGAAGATAATAATAAAGAGATATGTCCAAATTGAATGTGAAACTATGTAAAGATAAATATATTAAAGTGAAGAAATGTCATGATAATAAAGAGATATACTTGTATACACATTTGTTTATGCATATAGATATCATTGGGCAATTTTTTGACATCTGCATACTTATTTTTTATTATAAATAAAATGATGCGACCATATTGATAACCTTAACAAAGCAATAAAATTTAAGGAAGAAACAAGTATTATTTTTAATAGCCATCTTCTTATGCTCATGGAATCATAGAATACTTTATGGTAATGATAAAAAGTGATTTTCAACCCAGATTTTCGTTTATTGGCTTTTTTCAGTGGAAAGTACTGTTTCTTATATTTACTGAAATGAATGTAGAAAAATAAATGACTGCTCTTTAAGGCAGATTAAATAAAAATAGCACGTGGGGGGGGGGGGGTGAATTTGAATTTCTTTACAAATTTAAAAAATGTAAAAGATAGTTTCTTCATTGCAATTTTTTCTGGTTGATAAGAAGTTATTTTTTCTATGTTTCTAGTTGAATTTTGTTTTCCTATTGAAACTTGTTTTTTATTATTATTATTATCATCATCATCATCATTTATGAGGAATAAAATCATATACATATCAATATGCTGCTTGCAAAGGAAATTTGTATTATGATACTGTCTTCACCAATTTAGAGAGGTATCATGATCTTATGGATGTTAGATCATCATTATCGTTATGTTTTTATAAAAATCTAATATACCATTCTATTTTTTTTTGGAAAAGAGGAAGAAAATAGATTGTTTAGACATTTTTAAAAAAATAAAGTACAATATCAAATTATACTATAATGCAATGCAGTTTTAAGATTTAAGTCTAAATTCTTTAGTATTGATTCCTTTTGAACCTTGTGGATACTTTCTATTTGAGTAATCTTGGCTTTTGGTCTTTATTTGATCTATACTTTTATTAGGAAAAATGTGTAAAATGGTAGGAATCATTAAAAGATATGATTCTGGCTGCTAGAATATTTGTTGACTCATTTTAAATCTAATAATGGATAACTTATTGGGTCTTATTTATGTCCTTTTTAATGGTTCACCTATACTTAGATTCTAATTATCTTCATAATGATTAAACTGAGGATTTTAAAGAAAAGTTAGAACATGCATAATGTTATTCCTTTTTATATAATTTTACTCTTATTTAGATGTAAATGAAGTTCCACAATCTGATAATGGTCTCAGGTATCCATAAAAAAGAAAATTGGATGATTTTTTTAGAATTCATATATTGCAGCTAGAAATAGTTTATCTGATGAGGTAGGTATACATAATATTGATGAGATATTCCATCTCATTAGAAGAAACCTAAAACTTATATATGAAGCTAGAAGTTTTAAAAGTAAATTCCAGACAATGAATTTAATGCATTAGAGATTATTGAATGCATGGAAGTTTAAGATGACTGTTTGACCAGTTTGGTATATAAAGAAATCAAATATTTTTCCAAAGTTGTTATGATATTAACATGCATTTTGGTCCAGTAGAACATTAACATATTGCACATTTTTAAGCAGCAAAATGCCTAAAAATGCTACAAACACAAATTATTAACCTAGATTTTAATTAAGTAGAAGGAAATTAATCTTCAAACATATGCTGATTATTGTTTCCTGAAGGTTTGTGATGATGATGTTCTAGTTGTATTTTTATATTGGACTATTTCCATCATCTAATATGTGAATGTCTTTAGAAAAATTTAACTTTATTTCAATATTCCCAATACATTCATGATTAGTGAATAAATCTATGTGCATTCACCTAACAGTAAGAGTAGATTTATACATTAAAAATGAACACATATTCGAAGGTTAATTTTCTTCTACATAATTACATATATAGACAGCCCTAAACTATTAATATATATATGTCCTAACCTACATTTTAGTTACACTGGAATCATTATTGTCTATTCATTATACCTATCATTTACATTAAGCTCATTAATTCTTTAGACAAGTGATATTTTTTATAATCCTTATTTTTTACATTGAATCATTTTAAGTTCACATATGGTTTGTCCATTAAGCTTTTTATTATTCTGAAGCATTGACTAACTATTCTTTTCTTGCAATTTTTTTATTTTCTCAAACTTTCATCAATAGTAGATAAAAGTGCAGCAATATATGTATCTTCAATCTTTTAAGTGTTGGCTAAATATAGAAAACAGATGCCTATTAAGAATGTATAACACACCATTGTCTTTATTACAACAATATTGTGTTTTATAACTGAATTCTTGCCTAAGAGATTCCAGGTGATCTGCCGATAGCTTGATGTCTAATCAAAAGTAGAAAAAAACATTTTTATTTTTAAAATCTAACATCAGAAATCATACTCTTGGATAGTTATTTTGTTTATATGTTGTTTATCCAAATGGATTCTTCATTCTTTCTGACAATCACAAAGAGATTATTATATAGTGATGAATATTTTGAATGTACAGTTACAAGTTTTTTAAACCTTTTTCTGCTTCCTCTTTGAGTTGATGGGTTACGTGATACGACTTCCAGCATTCTAGTACTTTTATTTTAAGCGATCAAAAATCCTACCATGCGTCCTTTCTTATAATGTTCCAGATTTTAAAATTTTCTATTGCTTATTTTTAGAATTGAATTAGAAATTTTTTCTTTGAAAAAAAAAATTATTGTGTTTTTTTTTTTCAATTTCTAACTAAAGTTTATTACTTAAACTGGTTAACTATTGAAAATATATACACATATATTCATTCACATGAAAACATATTCTTATTTATAAAGTGGTTTTTGCATTATTTGTAAACAGTGAAGATGTTTTACATTAATAAGTGTCATTAAAACTATTCAAAGCATTAATAAAATAGCTGATTTTAGTAAAGCTAACCATTTCAATATGCATATACAAGTGTGTTGCGTACAAATGGGACAAATGTGTTTTATAAATTAACCAATTAAATCTTTCAGATTTGATGATATACACCTCCAAGCTTTCAACAAATCGTAATGTATGTATTAAATAATATTTAAAGCATTTCATTTCATTGCAAGATGTTTTCTTCCTGTTTAATCACTTTTTCTGATCCATGGCTTCTTCGTGTCATTCCAGAAAAGTTTCTTAGCTCATCAATTTATTTCATATATCATACAATCTTTCTGGATCCAGTTTAAGACTTCAATTGTCCATCTATAATCTTTTTTCTATAAAGATATCCATTTGATTTTGTTTTAGTCTTTTTATTTTTTCAATGATCTCAGAAATGTTTGATCGGTTTAACCTGTATATTTTAATTACAATTCATTCTTGTATCATTAGAACACATTTCTGTGTGAGTTAAAGTCTCTGTATTAATCTTCTATTAAATACCAAATATCAATTCCATAAGTAAAAATTGGTAAGACTTTTTTATTATTATTAGAAATCATTTTTTAAATAAGTAGGCATATTTTTTCAGTATTAGATTACTTATAAAATAACTTAAGAGAACTTCACTCAAGCTTAATTTTATGATCAATTTTTATCCATTATGTTTTCTTTTCTATTAATATTCTCATCAAGATATTGTCCTGGTCGGTTAGTCGGACCGTGCGATTTCTTGTTTTTGTAATTTGTATTTTAGAGCGATTTCAGGGATTTTTTCATGTTGCCTTAGGTAGGGGTTTTAATTTTATAGTGATTTCAGCGATTTCTTCACTAGAAATTTATCACTTATATAGTTCTTGATGGGTACTGCGCCGCCTAGCAACATGGTCTGGCTTATCGATCAGTATCCAAGATATTTATAGTTGTTGTAATTTTTAGAATAATCATCCTATTGCATACCCATATCAAGGTTAGTATTTTTAGTGACACCATATAATCTAATCACTACTGCATTTTGATCAATACTCTTTAGAAATTTTATGGCATCCTGACTCCAGAAATATTTATAGAATCAAATATGTTTTCATAATCTACAAATCCAATGCAAAATGATAATTCAGACTCATTGATTCTTTCACTTCTTTCAATATTTGATGAAATTATAATCTTTTTTAATTCCAGTTATGTTTTGGTGCCGGGGGAAACGGGACTTGAGTCTAAAGTTATCTGTAAATAAGTTGTAATAATCTTTTAAAGATCTTGTGTAGAACTGCTAGAAGAGATAAGCATGTAATTTTTATTTTTTTCTCTATTTAAGTCAAATTGTGACAGCATTTTTCATTCATTTGGTTCATCTTTATCATTCAGATATTTGACATATGAGTTTGTTAACATTTTTTTTTATTTCTTTATGTATTTCTTAAAATTTCTTTATCCTCCTCCCTTCCGAATTTTTTTTATTTCTTTATGTTATTTCTTTTAAAATATAGTTAACTAAAAAGGTAAAAGATGGTTTCTGGAGGGTTGCATTAAATCTAGATGCAGTGCTTTCAGATCCAAGGTTCCTCACTGATGACAGCTACAAGCTATAAACTAGCCTGGGGATATTGGGTGAGTGGACATTAGATAGGAATTTTATGCACGAACCTTCTTGCACCCATTGATTACTTTGGATTGCACTACTGTATGGAGAGTTTTGTCTCTATTGTAACAACTCGTGCAAACATAGGGAATGGTAATCAGATGTTTAGCAGTTCATTTAAAGCAGTTGTATTTTCTGATGCCATAATTGCAGATAGTACTTTTTTTGTTCTTTATTATTATACCATTCTTTGTAGAATTCTTCCTCACACTTCGTAATGTCATTCTTATTTTTTAATAATAATGTTATCTTTTTTTTTTATTGCTGAACTTTTTCTCTTTCCAATACCAAGATGTTGTTTTATATTTTTAATACTTTACTGTTGTTTTTTTATTGCTTTCCTTGATAATTCACAATTGTATTTTCTGATATCGTCATTAATTCTTCAAATTCTAGGCATTCAATTTTTTTAAATGTATTATTTAAACATATTCCTAATCATCTTCATTACATTTTTTTATATATTGGCTAATCTTAGTATAAAATTTGCTAAAATGTGTTACTTTATTATATCAACCACTTGTATTCTTAAAACAATATTAGTCTTATCATACACTTTTATATTAATTTGCCCTATCTGTATATGTTTCTGTTTGTACATACACATTTTCTGGATATGTTTCTGTATATCCACATTTTTGTTTTTTGCTTCAGCTGAGATTTTGAATAGTAATGCAGTAGCAAAATAGATATGGAACAATAAAGGATTCCAGCTACTGAAGGTCTGGATCAGCAACAGCTGGCCAAGTACAAACCACAGTGCATGGTACCAGCCTTTTGGACGGGAAAATCTATCATATAATAAAGGGTGTGTATTAATAGGAGACGAAGTAGTCATACCAAGTGAGGGTAGAAATAAATAGCCATCCTGGAGTAGTGCATGCAAAATCTTTAGTACATAGCTATGTCTGGTGACCATGAATAACATATGTCATAGAAAATTACATTACAAAAATGTACAAGTTACCAATCCGAAATAAGCACGAAACCCAAGGAATATGTACCATGGCTCAAAACAGATAGACCACAGCAGAGATTGTATATGGATCATGATAGTCCTATCAATGGAAAGATAGTATTGGTACTTGTCTACTCATACTCAAAATGGGTGGAGCTCTACATCATTAAAAATACGAGTGATGAGTAAAATAATAGTTCTTAAATGTAATTTTTTCATGCCATGGATTACCTGAAATATTCATATCATACAATGGCATGAGATTTACTGCTCAAGAGATGGAGGACAATTTTACAAAGGAATAAAACACATCCATGCACCACCCCTACCACTCAGAATCGAACTGTCTAGCTGAAAAGACTGTTCAGCAAATTCAAAAAAGCTATAAGAAAAAATGCTAGTAACAACATGCAAGAAGTTTTATATGACGTGTATGAAAATCTCTGGCAGAGCTGCTGATAGCAGAAAATTGCATACTAAATTGGGTATATTAATATCAAAGAGAGACAAATACTCCCACTCCAATGGTGAAGTCAACACATTCCAAATTCGTGAAAAAGTTTAGATACGTGACCTGATTGAAAAGAAATGGTTGCCCAGACAAGTTGTAACCATTCAAATGCAAAATGGAAAGGAATATCAGCAGCATAAGCCATGTTAATCATATCAAGTCACATGTGACATACACTTTATACCAAATAGTGAAGATTCAGCAAATCTAGAAGGAAACAAGAAAAAGTGAATGCAGAACTGGACATTGAAACTCAAGAAAACAACAGCCTTATTTAGAAAGTAAAGAAGATGAACCAGAAACTGAAATTGAATCTAGGGAAAGGCAAAGATTGCCCAGACCACAATGAAAAAAATGCAGATCCCCAAAATTTCAAGATCATGTTTAAATACTTGTCTGTTTCCTGAAATGAGGGGGAGTGATATGTATGTATATATGTTTTAAAAAACAATTAGTAAAATGAGATGAAGAATTGAATTGGCGGCAGCCTGACCACTAATTGAATTCTCAGAGATTGAATTCTTAGAAAGACTGAAATTGATGAATTTCCACTTGGATTAGTACTCCAAAAAACAAAAGAACTCAAGGTATTAAAAGACTGAAAGAGAAATAGTGGGTATGCTTATTTCCAATCTTTATATGTGTGAGTCAACTAGTATTTTTTCCTTGCCAGCTAGAAGCAGTGGAAGAATCCAGCAGGGGACATTTTAATTTCCCAGGATCTTGGTTCCTGGAGTTTATCAAGCCAATTAAGGTTTATAACAATAGTGGGTATGCTTATTTCCAATCTTTATATGTGTGAGTCAACTAGTATTTTTTCCTTGCCAGCTAGAAGCAGTGGAAGAATCCAGCAGGGGACATTTTAATTTCCCAGGATCTTGGTTCCTGTAGTTTATCAAGCCAATTAAGGTTTATAACAGATTGCTCCAATCTTATTATGGTTTGAAATGCCTAATTGCTTATAAGATTATGGTAGACTGAAAACCAATGCTAAGGTAAATGTGTGTTTTTGTTTTGCTCAGTTAGCCAATCTGTATATTATGTGGAAGGACTTATATGCCTCAAAACAGTGAAAGAACTCATGTGCAATAAATATGTTAACTTATGTATATTTATATCTTGTTGTAACTATTTAGCTAATATATATTTGTTCATCATTATAAATTCCTCAAAAGCAGTAGAGGAACTCGTATGCAATAGATGTGTAAATTTTTATATTTATATCTTGTAACATTTTAACTAATGTATATTTGTTCATCATTATAAGCATATGTGAATAAATTGCATAAAACTACTGAGCCACTCAGGGTTTTATTTTATCTGACTAAGGAATAATTAACTCTGACATAATTTTGTTATTCTTACTCAGGCATAGTGGGAATAGGACATAGAAAGTGTAATAATGCTTAAAGCTAAATGGGTTTATAAGTAATCATTAAAATCAGGCAACACGTAGATAATCCTAATATCAATAACAATCAACAATCTCAACCTGTTGTCAAGGCAACCTCCTTTTAACAATGAAGGTAGAATCCCATCTTTATTTATAGTCCAATATATTTATATAAACACAAAAAATTTTCAATCTCTGTGGTCAAATTGTATTCTTTAATGTCTATATAAAAATATTGGACCATTCTACATTTCTTGTTGAAAGGAGGTTGCCTTGACAACAGGTTGAGATTGTTGACTGTTACTGATATTAAATAGTCTAAGAGTTGACTGATTTTAATGATTAATTATAACATAAATACAATTGCTTTTATATATATATATGACCAAATGAACTGATGTTCATCCATACGAAATTTGTTCTAAAAAAAATAGAAATATTATAATTTAGCATTTATATTCTTTTCTAACAAATTAGTAAAATATATTGGTTTGATATATTTTGATTGTGTATATAAAACATTAATAACCTTTATTATATGAGTGGTTATTGACATATAGTAAAATATGTAAACAAAAAAAAATCCTTTAAAAAATCAAGTCTAACAAAATGCATTAATATAATATTTTAGATTCAAATTACATTAAAACATGACAGAATATAATAATAAAGTAAATTCACTTCAAATTGAATGTGTGCATATTTATAGAGCTATCAATTAGTACTGTAATTGAATTACAATATCGTTTCTTCTTTATATTTCAATATTTCATGATTATACTTTAGTTACTCGGGGGATCCTAGAATTCCAAAGATTTGACTAATATAAACTTTCTTTATTTTAGACCTATGCTTCAGCAATATGTTGATCTGAAGAGTGTTTTTCTTCAAGACAAATCAGCTTCAAATTGGATGAGCATTTCTCTACATATATGCAACTCCAGAATTGGTCAGTATTGTGGAGTTTAGATGGGACACTCAGCAAGACAGTCTGAAAATTATAAACTTATAATTTATTAAAAAAATTTAGTTTATAATATTTATTCTTGGTAAATCCTTTAATTATCACTACATAAGTAGATAAATAAATAAGTACATAAGTAAGCTGTTAACTGAACAAAGACCCTTTGATTCCTCTTTGAGGCCTTAAAGGAAAAGGAAAATTTATAAATGTCCAAGCCATATGTTTTTGTTATTGCAGCTGTTTATATAGCATATGGACATGGATGGGCTGCTCACTAACATGCATCAGCCAACTTGGTGAGTTTATTGGCTTTTTACCTCTGAGTTGAGGTCAAGAAACACCATGGTCTTTTTTTCTTAGTTGCCTGATATCTCAACTGAAATTTCAGTTGAGTTTTTTTGAAAGCAGAATGAATATGCATGAATGAACAATTTAAAAATATTTATAACCATGATAGACAAAATAGATTATAGCCCTTATTTTCAGGTGACTGTAAAGTTGCCATCCAAGGCAAAGAGTGGTGGTCAAAGCCAGAGGGTACTAAGAATCTCTTGATTGCAGACACAGACTGCCATTTAATGATCTTTTATTGAAGTACTTACAACTGCAGATTATTTTCAATTGAAGGAATATTGCAAGAATTGGAATAACTTTCTTATATTAAATGTAACATTGTTGACTTTGTGAAATTAAAAGGTAAAAAGATGTTTTAAAAAATGAGCAAGCACTATATTACAAAGACACAAATAATGGAAACACCAATGGAGTGGGATTTATTATAAACAAAAAAAAGGGAAGAACAATCTTGTAAAGATTGATAGTACATCAGACAGAATGGCAAAATTAGTAATTCAACTTAATGGCAGATATCAAATGCAGATAATTCAGGTTTATGCCCCAATAAGTTCTCATTATGATGAAGAAGTAAATGATTTCATGTAGATAGACAAAATGGCTTTTGATCAGATCAAACATTTTAAAATTATCATGAGAGACTTTAAGGCTAGAATTGATAAATGATTGAAAGTGTTATGGATAAATTTGGTTATAGTAATAGAATGAGAAAGAAGACAAACTTATGATGTTTGCAAAAAACAAAAGAAAAACTTTACATTAAAAAATTCCTTTTAAAAAATGCTAAAAGGAATGGATCTGGAAGCATCTCAATGAAAATATATCAAAATTAGATTTTAGTTTGAGTAAATAAAAAAAATGTGTATTCCAAAATTATAATGTCCTTAATAAATTCAAAACAGGAAGTTCTCATCAATTAATGAGATGTAAGATATGCGTTAATGCAAAACTAGAAAGACAAAAATTATTAAGGAAAACAATATTCACAGTTGATATTCCTAATCTTCAGAAACATTCCAATGAATTTAAATTTGAACTTGCAAATCATTTTAAAATATTAAGATTTTGAGGATGGTTCAGATTTGACTAAAATTAATAGGAAGACAACTGATACACTTTTAAGAATTGCAATAAAAAAAATTGGTATACAAACACTTAAGAACTACAACAAAGAAAATTGGTATAAAAAAGCAATAATTGACCAGTAAAATTTTTATTAAGACAATTTATGAAGAAGAAAAGAATATGGATTGAATATATAGAATTTTGTAAAATGGTATGAAAAAAATGTTAATAATAAGAAAATATAATTGTAAATTAGCAAGAAAAGTTAAAAAAGAGAATACAAGTAACAAAAGTGTAAAACAACATCTTAATATTGGTAGGAAACATATTTCTGCAATAAGAAAATTAAACAATTACTAAAAAAAGAGATGACAACATGAAATATATGGAAGAGTTTTATAAATAATTATATAGCAATAAAGATCAAAATAAAAAAAAAAGTATCGCCTACAATTAATATATCTTCTGAATTTTCCAGAATTTTAAATGAAGATGTGAGACATGGAATTAAATCCATGAAGAAAAAAGACTCCAGCCAATGATGGAATTATAATCGATATCTTAAAACAAGCAAGTGGAGAATTAGAAAAATTGTATACTAAAGGTTTAAATGATAAAAGTGTACCAGACAATTGGAAGAATGCATTGCTAACATTAAAAAGGATAAAGAAGTTATTAGAAATTATAGATCTTTAGGTCTTTTCTCAGACATATATAGTTTTTAACAAGATAATTACAAATTCTTTATAGTGAATTTTACATTTTAACCAACCAAATGAATCAGGTTGGATTTAAAATTGGTTTACATCCAAGTACTGAGAGAAGTTATAGAAAGGACAAATAAATATGATTATTTTGGATTTGTAGATTATGAAAAAGCATTTGATTCTTGAAGCATTTCTTCCATAATTAAAGCATTGGTTCATCAAAATATAAACCCAGGACAATGTCATATTCTGAAAAATATTTATCAGAATGTATTAGCAATGATTAGATTACTTAATGATACTAAGAAGGGTATACAACAGGATGACTTCCTATTTCCAAAACTTTTTACAGCAGTTTTTCAAAAAAATACTTTGTGAATTAAAATGGAAAGCTGTAATAGTAAAAGTAAATGGAGATTAGATTTTTTCAGATGATGTAATTATTTTTGAAAATAATGTTTCAGAAAATATTACAACAATTATCAGATGAAACTAAGTCTAAAGGTAAATGTTAAAAAGAATAAAGCAATATTAAATAAATTTTATTAAAAGAAAAAAATAAAGATTAATAATGATGAATTAGAAGAAGATAACAACTACAAATACCCTGGTCAGATTGTTAATACAAATATATACTTAATGATTGGAAATTAATCATAAAATTAAATCTGGATATAGTGCTTTTGGTAGAAATAATATCAAAATTGTGTGTGTGTTTGTAAAGTAAGGTTTTTAATAAATGTGTTTTTTTAGTAACGTGACACTTGGATACTTAACAGAAGAGCGATACAGAGATTTCAGACTACTTAATGAAATGTGGAGAGATGTGTTAGGAGTAACAAGAAGGCATTGAAAACAAAACACATAGGTAAAAACACACAGATGTATTGACACCATTGAAAGACTTAAGAGACTGAAGTTGAATTGGGCTGAACATATTCTAGAACAGATTATAATAGATGGTCAGTTGAAATATTAAATTGGTTTCTAAGAGAGTGTAAAAGATCTACAAAAAGACCACACATGAGATGGATGGATGAAATAAAATATGTGCTGAGATGATATGGAGAGAGAGGATAGAGATCAGAGAAGCTGGATTAAACTAGAAGAGACCTTCATTTTGCAATAAATAAATGATTGACCGATGATGACATAAGTAAAATCAAATAAAATAGAAATCTCTCTTATATAATTCAAAAATATCATCTTTGTTCTTGAAATAAAACAAATTAAGAATTAATACCCTTTGTTTCTATTTATTTTAGTTTACTTACACTTTTATATAAAATTATTCTTTAGTTTCAAAAATTCAAAACTTTTTTTTACTTCAATCAGATTAACAAACTGCTTTCATTTTATTATTAATAAAGTGATCTTAAATTACAAGTTCTTTCCCCAAATTCATAGCAAAACAAATATTTTAATCATTTTATAAACAATTTAATGATTATTTAATAACTCATATTTAATGTTTTAGAATACTTTATTTGATTTTCTTTCTTTCTGCCTCCAACCCCTCTATAAATGAAAATTAATTTATTTATACATCTTGTAACTTTACTGAACATCATAAAAAAACATTATTATTCCATCTTACTATTTTAAAACCATATATTTATAAATTAATGATAATATGATCATTTGGAATCTTATCTGGTCAAATCGCAAAATTGTATGCTTGAGGTAGAATAAATGTTTATAGATTTGTTTAAATTTACAGTAGATTTATGATATACATCATTTCATTTCTCCCACTTCAAATGGGAACACCAATGGACATCATCTATGAGCTTTAGCATTTTTGCCTAATTTAAGACTTTTTTTTTATATTATATAATTATCTGCTGTTATAAATATATATATTTTGATGGACTTTCCCTATTTTCTAATATATATGCTTGGGAATAAAATATTCTTACTTAATAAATCATATTAGTTTCATGTTTTTTATATTTCTCTACATGTTTATATTTCCTTGTTTTACTTTAATATTTTTGTTTCTTATCATTTTTTAGAAAATCTTTATGATATATTATAACACAACAAATATACAATCACTTTTGTCTTTAAAATATATATGTTCTCCAATAACATCAACAAATTAAAAAATCCTTCTCCTTTTTATTTTCAAAAACTTTATTTTTTTATATTAATACTGAACATATATATTGTACCTAAAATTAAAAATGTGCTACCAAAATAATAAACTCCTAAAATGGCTTGCAGGGGAAAAGATGGCAAAATAATAAACTAGTTTTTTCAGGTATCTGGCATATTTCGAGCCCTAGTTGGGCATCCATTGTAACCTAAATAAAATAGTAAAACATTGTGACTTATGAAATAATATCAAGTGGGTGAGTATATTTAATAAAAATATTTCTAAATAAATACAACAGTATTTTACCACTTTTTATCTCTAGTTTTATCATATTAAGTGAATATTATATGAATATGGTCTATAAAGGTACCACTAGGTTAGCTGCTATTTACAAATGTACTGGGTTTGAACCCCTTTAGATACCTTATTTATAGCCGGATGTAGAATTATGGATTTTAGGACCATATCATGTTTACACTGACATTAAAAAAAAAAAAAAAAATCCTTATGCTTTGGTTGTGCATATACAATTCATTAGACAAAAATTATCACTTAGATTTCAATATTATAAATGCATTTCAACATTTTCATTAGTTTTTCTACCTCATATCAAACACTATCAATTTATGATGGCAATTTACTCATATGATGTGAATGATTGGAATGGTGGTTATTTTATAACGACTCACAAATGATAACCAAATACAGTGAAAATCATTATTTATCTATGACCATCAAACACATTTATCTAGATCATTAATTTAAAACACGATGATGATGATGATGATGACAGTGGTACTTCCATCCACAGCTTTAGATCTAACACCTAACATAAAATCTAGCTTTTATAAATACATAATTATTTGCCTAATTTTAGCATATCTAAATTAGAACTTAACCATTAATATTCAACAGTGATGATGAATGATCATAATAAAGCAATGAATATCCTTAATAAAAATATACCCCTCTTTTAATAAAACAAATTAACATTTATTACTGGGCTACTAAAATACACATACTATTTAAAGATATATATGAAAATTTATATGAATAACAGTGACAATTATTTATATTTAAATCCTAATATTAATAATATTAAACTCTTCCCCTTTTCCCTTTAATGACAGTATCCAATGTGTATGTCATAATATAATGTTTGTGCATCAATTTGGACTAAACGAAAATATTTCATTAAAAAAATAAACACTTTGCATGCACATACTTTGGTAACCTTGTAAATTTAAATATCACATATAACAAGATAATTAATTAGAAAAAGATTAGTTAGATTCTAGAGAAATAAAAGCATTTATAGAACCTAGATTTAAATTACTTATCTCCCCCTCTAAGCTATTAAGGTCACTAATCATTGTTTTTAAAAAGAAAATCCAACTCCTCCAATGCTACCTTTCTATCACTTTCAACATTCGTACAACACAGCTATACATGTGGCAAGTATAATTATATTACATGTGTGTATGTGTGGATTCTCATTGTTAATAAAACATTATTAAATAAAAGAAAAAAATCTTTTAACATATAAACATGTTACATAATTTTGAATTGACCCACAACAATACGATTCACAAAATAAAATACATCAATAAGTGGATACATATAATAATTTTAGAATACATAAAATCACCAATACTGTAGTAGCTGTTATTATTCAAATTCTGCTTTTTACTTGATTTTGGTTTTAAAATTCAGAGATAATAAAAGATAAAGAATTTATTAAAAATTTTGTTAATAGTCCCTGATATAATAAAAAGGAAAATATATAATTAAAATTCATATTACCAGTCCTTTTATTTTCTTGAGACACACACTTTCCAAGAGTTCAAATTCAGTTTGTTGAATGTTTATAAATTTTGCAGCAACTACATACACCAATCTGTAACATGTGTATATTACCGATTTCAGCAGTTTACTGGAACAGTCCTATTTTTTTTGGCTTGCAGCTTGTAATTATTTTACTGCAATGATGATGAAGTTACTTGCTTCTATAGGAATCATTTGGCACTAGAATTGTTTCATTTCTTTTCAGCATACTTATTTTAATAGATTAAGGAGATGTTTTATATTTATCATTTTTGCTAGGTTTAAACTCAATCACTGGCATAAAAGAAGTAGCATGGTTTAACACTTTTCAGTAGTTTACTTATTTTCATTTTTGATTCAAAATGCAGGTGAGCAGTGTCTTCTATCTCATTTTTTACAGTTACAATATACGTAATACTTCTGGCTCAGCCCCTTCAGATGCATTGGCTGATGGCTGGATCAGCACAGATGAAATATGTGTACTTAGCCTGCCATTAGGCTATATGACCTTTCAAACAAAATTATATATAAAAATGACAGCAATTCAAACTGATCTCTTTCCTAACTTTAACTTGTTCTCTTCAGTTTTAATATTTTTCTTTTCTAAGTGATTGCCAGCCTTTTTATATCAGTGAGTCTCTTACAGACTATCCAGATAGAAAACCTGATTTTTATTAGTTAAACCATCTGATTAAAACTGATCATCTGTTTCAAATTCACTGTTGGTAATAAATCCAGACTAATAGATAGAAACACCTGATTTTTTGATAATTAACTAGTCTGGAAGGAATCCCTTGCTTTAATGTTTTCACACCTTTGTCTCACATCTAGCTTTGTAAAAATTGATTACTTTTTTCTCTGATTTAAAGACTTTCAGCTGTACTGATATTCTAACCTTGTGAGTTTAATTAACACAGTATAATTCTTTCCACAATATAGCTTTTCAAAAAAAAAAGGATTTTAACAGAATTTTTCTTTTAATATATGTGAAGCTGTAATGTAAAATACAAGCATACACTCAGATATTTACACCTTCAGAAAAAAACTTGCCTATGAAAAATAATATGAATGATTTTTGCAAACTATAACTTAATATTCAAAACCAAATTATTAAAACTATTAGACTTAGATTATTGTTATAGAAAAATAGAGCAGAATTTAGCAAGTAGAGATCAATTTTGAAAAAAGTTAATAATCAAAATATGAAAATGATTAGTTTGTGTCCACAGACAACTACCTATGTGTGTTGTAATCTTAAGTTTTAAAAATAACTTAAATAATTCAAGGTAGGTAATATTCTTTTTGGGTTATATCAATACAAAGAGCATAAATATTTCTCCCACTCTTTCTGTCCTAAGCTTTAGGGATTTGATTCTGTAGGGTTTAAACTTGAGTGCCCTATAACTTCCCTTATATAAGAAAATGTGATGATTTTTTTTCATTTTATGCACATTCTACAATTTTAGCCACAGGCTAAATTGAAATGGGCACAAAATATTTATATAATACAATCTCCAACATTTCAGTTGTTTTATATTCTTAGTCATTTTCAAGGATATCTCCCTCCTCTTTATGTTGGAGTATTTGATAGTGCTTCAATTTAACTAACCTTTCTACAATATTTTTAGCTAGAATGTCTTATCAAGTCTTTATAGTATATTTTCATAGTTGCCAATAACCAAAATACAAACATTATTTCCATAACTAGGATGACTTTGATTATCTTCAAAAAATTCTTGAATCATATAGGTAGTCAAATATACACAACCACACATTTCTGGAAATCTGTCATCAATAGAGTATTCTGATAAGGATTCAATAATCATATCTAAAATGAAATACTTTTACCAAATTTCAGGTCAAAACTTGCAGATGGTTGCTCCTTGTGGCAATTCAATAAGGTCTAAGGTTATGACAAATAATGTGCATACATTGTTCTAACAGAAATAATACATTGGAATAAAAAACAAACTCATAATTTTGTCAGGAATTATTCATCTGGCGTAAATAAATATAAAATCATCAATTGATATAATCATCTATGGACTATATAATTCATTAGTATAGAAATATATTTATAACTATTATAAACATACGATCAGCTTGGATGCATGACACAAACTTCAACTCTCCTTCAAATCCTAAATTTCGATAAATATATTACACTTTAATTCTTTCCATTCTATCAGCAAATAACTCTCTACTTTGAATTTCCTAGATCTTATTCCAATTCCAGTAAAGATCTTAAGATCAGAGAAAAATAAACAGCATATATCTCATTACATTTTTCCAAAGTTCATTTATTGCCTCCATGTGTTATTTATAAATATTTAATTTCATTACTCCCAATATCAGTGTCAATTATAAATCTGTTTATAGATTTGAAATAAGTTTTTTCTATATCTTGGCTATTTCAAATATAATCAGAATGCAAGCTGTTTTTCACAAAGACAAAACTCTCCATACAATAGTGCCACTCAGTGCAAGCCAATCAATGAATGCAGGAAGGTTTGAGCATAAAATTCCTAATTAGTGCATACTCATCCAACATTCCCAGACTAGAATGCAGCTTGTGGCTCCTCACTGACAATGCTCTCAGATCCAAGGCTTTTCACTGATGAAAGCCATAAGCTAGAAACTAGTTTGGGGATTTTGGATGAGTAGGCACTAAATAGGTATTTTATGCATAAACTTTCCTGCATCCACTGTTTTCTCTGGATTATACCAAGTGAAACTACTGTATGGTTTTGCCTCTATTAAAACATCTGGTAAGTCAATTATCATTGCATAAATACTCCAGTACATATCAACAATTAAATAACCACAGAAATTGGTAGAATAAATTTTTGATAATTAAGTCATAAATAACATCACATATATATTAATCAATAAGGAATTTCCAAGAGCGTATTATTCTAAACTATCTTTTCTACCCTCATAATGACAACTTACACATTTCTCCCATGAATTGACTATTTTCTTTCATAAACTTGATTTTCTTTTTTGTTTGCTTTCTATATTCTCCATAAATAAATATTAATTCGATTTAATATTCAGGATTGTATTTCTCCCAAGATTTCATACTCTATTTTTGTTCTAAACTTATTTTCCTTTTTGTTGACTTTCTACATCCTCCATAAATAAAAATTCAGTTTTACATTCAAGTTTGCAATTAGTGTTTAAAAGGTACTTATTTAAATATCATCTTGTTCTTTTCCATGGTCAAAAATGATCCTATCTATCCTGGAATTCAATCATATGTATTATATAAACTAGTTATTTGCATTCAGTTTGATTTTTTAACCATTCCAGAATGAACAATAAAATGTTCACATAAGCAATTTCTTATTAATTCATCAATTTTATCCAAAATTCTTGAATTTTCTCAATATGACTTGACCTCACAAATTTGTAGGTAATCTTGAATTTTAATTTCTTTATTTGTATTATTAGATTCTGCCTTGGATATAATTATTTTCCTGCATCATTGCTATTCATCTCTGAGAGCAATATTAAGAGTAAATTCTTTGTGGATATTATAATCCAACAATGTTCTGCATTTTCTGTTTGTTAGCAAAAATTAAACATTGCTGAACTTTTGGACACATTTTAGTTTTAATATTTCAATGGTAATATTTTAATTACCAAAGTAAGTTTTTCCATTTATTGCTTTCATGAATAATGGCCAAGTAAGACCACTTTGTACTTACTATTCTTCAGGATTCTAAGACTTTTGATCAAAAGAAACACCTTCTTCAGATAGTTCAATAGTTTAGATTTCTCAGTAATCAAGCCCTTCACTATTTTTTGCTATTCTAAAGTAGATTGTTATACAGCACATGTAGAAAGAATTATATCATTATTCCCTTGGGATTTTTTTTACATCCTCTTGCACATATGATTTCTTGACTGGTTTTGTCTATTATTTCTTTAATTCTTTTAACTTTATATTTTTAATATATCTTTTATGTTTGAACCATTCATCTTGTCTCCTTCTCGTTTCTATTGTATTTTATCCTCTCACCTATGGTCTTTTCCTATTTTTTTCTGGTTGATTCTCCCTTCATATCCTTAATTTGCTGTATATTAATCTTTCCGCCTGGCTCTACCTTATCCCACATTATTTCATTGATTTTCCTTAACGAGATCCTTTATTCTCATTCCTTAAATATTTTATTCATTTCCATCACTTTTTCATCTAAGATTTATTGAATTATCTTTTTACTAGCAGTGCTATTTTGTCCACTCCTCTGATTTATTTCTTTTATATCTTCAGTCACTTTTTGTAACACCTATCTTGTTGTCTATTACTTTTCATTTCTTGAATATTTTTATAAATTTCTTGCATCATCTTTCCTATAAATGATACCAACTTTTGATTATAGAATGCTTCTTTTGTTTCTTCCATTTCCAGTGATTCTTCTTGACTGAATTTACCCCAATATTATTTCTATTTTTCCATCTTGGTTGTCTTTCAGTTTATTTCATGTTAGTTCTTTGACTTTTTCTGTCAACTTTATTTTTATTTTATCCCTTTTGTATTCTTTTACTAAATTTACATTGTATCTAATCTCATTAATTACATTAAAACCTATTAGAGGTCTGCCTTGCATATTGAATTTTTTAAAGCTTCTATTGCAATCTTTCTATCCTTTATAATTTCTATAGTTTGCACACTATTTTGGAGCACTTCAATTAAGCACTTAGTATTTTCCTTCAACATCTTTTTCTTTTTATTCTTTCCCAGAAATTTTCATTACTTTACCAAGTATTTTTCTCTTTTTCTTCCACTTTCTTCTTTTTTTTTTTTAGTCTGTCTTACCATTGCTTCTTTGATATCTTTTTCTTTATTTTTTGAGTTTCACTTTCTTACATCTTTCCAATATTTATTTTCTTCTTCCTATTTTTTATAACATTTTTTCATTATCATGACTTTTTTTAATATTGACCTTTTTTTTCATCCATATTGTTAAACATTTTCTCTCTCTTTCTTGTTTGCAGTCTTTTTTCCTAAACATTCATTTTTTATGAATACAGCAAATTGTTCACCAATCAGTTACTGAGTTGCTCCACAGTACTGTTTTCGATCTTTTATTTGATATTAATTATCATTTATTTGATTTACTTATTTTAAATATTTCATTTAAGTTTGACTATATACTCACTTCTTTCTTCTATGTAATCCTTTTTATCAAATTACTGCTAAACATTCTTGATTACATATTCCCCAATAAATCTTGCATTTTTTAAACCACCTATTTGAAATTATTTTTACCTGACATCTTGCCTTATATACTTTTCTTTATTCTCTCATTCTAGTGTCAACATATATGTGATTGTCTCCCTTTCACTAATACCTCTTAGTCATGGTCATTATCATTATATCTCTCAGTTTATCATCGTCTTATAATTAATTATTCAATTCTTCAAAAACTATCAATATATTTTCTTAAACATTTGGTTAAATTATCTTTAATGATTTATTAATTGCCATGTTAGTCACTATTTTATATATTAAATAATGGCATGAAGGACATTGATGATTGAGCCTTCCCTTTGACCACCATTTTATATAGTGAACATGCATAAAGAAATGATAGCTGATAATGAAAACTAAGACTCTATTACTATTTGATGATCACAATAAACATTTAAAATTTGTGGCGAAAGTTTGTTATTTTTGACATATTTTTGTTTAAAAGCTTCTAAAATATTTATTTTCTTTCTGTAAACCTAATCAATTTTAGTTATATCAATAATGATTGCTGTCTGATAAAATATTATATTTTTACGTATATAATTGAAATGCATTGACCAACACATTGTAGTAATTTATTTAAAAGTAAAAATAACCAAATGGTTTATTGCTTGGAAGTTTATAAAATTTCGAGCAAGTGATAGCTAGAGTTATGATTCATGGAGACTGATTAAATGTTATTTTTAATTTTTCACTTAAGTAATTTTTTGAGCACTATATTGTGTTTTATGTCAGCTCATATATCCTATATATATATGAATGATTATTTGTCATTGACACTAATAAAAATAATATTCTGAACAATGTATTATGTAATTTGTATGTGAAGTTGAATTTTTAGAAGTTGAATAAAGTGTAAAACAAATTTATATAGAAGACCAGATGGTGGTATCCTCATGAAAATACTACAGTTAATTTGTGAATTATAAATAAGCCGGAAGTCACCATAGAACTATTTTCTAAACAGTACATAAACTGATACACCAAGGTGTACATACATAATATCTTATGTCCTTAACATAATAATTGTGTAATCTTGAAAGTATGTGTGCACATATGTTTAACTTATATGGAAGAAAAACATACATACATACCTAAATTACTTAAATAAATATTAAAATATCTAGAATGACTGAAATATTAATTAAATAAATAATAATAATAATTCTTGATATTTTGAAATATAAATAGTTTAAAATTAAATAAAAAAGTCTCTCAGAAAAATAAATAATTTATTTCTGATTTTGACAAAAAAGAAACTGAATTATTAATATTTCAAGAGGTATTGGTGGTCGAGAGGTCAGTGCAACTGCCTTGCACTTGCAGGCAGTTGCCCGGGTTGCGGGTTCGCGTCCCGGCCGGTGCTATGACACTTAAAAAAAAATACTGTTTTATGGAAAATAAAAGATGTTATTTTAATGTATATGTAGACTATAAAAGTTACTTTAAATATACTTTGTATTGATATGATTAAGAAAGCAATCTTAATTAAAAATTATTTTTGAATTATTACAATTTGGGCCAATAACAAAATTTGTTGGATGTGTGGATTCTATATAATTCTCTTTTGAAGTATATGGATAGAGCATAAGGATTAAAAGTTATACTATGAAATAATGACCATTTTACACTAATATTATAAATGCCTCTTTATTTTCTTTATAGCCAGAACACGTGGTGCCAAAATAGCAATTAGAGATCATCTTTATGATAAAAATGATTATAGCATTTAACACAAAGTATATCATTATAGAAACAATGCATAATGCTAGCTGAAATCTATATAAAATATTTGAAATTCCCAATAGCTTTCTTTATTTAAGGAGGAAGTGTGTCTGCAATAATATAGCTATGGGGCATTTCAAATAGAATGTCATTATATATATGGACTTACTATTATGCCTCTTTTCCAATTAAGTTACAAATGACTGACCAACATGAGACATGCTAATGATTATTACCAAATACCACTAATTTGATTTTCTATTCCTGTATTTCACTACAAATGGTGTCTGAACATGAAATAATATGAAGTGATTTATCTTTATATATGTAAAACCTAGTTGGAGTTCCAGGATATAAAAGAAGCAAAAATGTGATACCTTAATATTATTAAAACAGGCAAAACTCTCCATACAGTAGTGCCACTCAGTGCAAGCCAGAGTAATTAATGGATGGCAGAAGGCTTGTGCATAAAATCCCTATCTAGTGCCTACTCATCCAATATTCTCAGATTAGTTTCTAGTTTGTGGCTTTCATCAGTGTGGAGGATTACATTAGATCCTAAGATCTAGGTGCAGTGCTTTCATATCCAAGGTTCCTCACTGAGAAAAGCCACAAGCTAGAAACTAGTCTGAGGGTGTTGCATGAATAGGCACTCGATAGGGATTTTATGCACAAACCTTCTGGCATCCATTGATTACTCTGGCTTGCATTGAGTAGCACTACTGTATGGAGAGTTTTGCATGTTTTAATAACAGTTATGAGCAAGCATAAGAAATGGTGATCATGTGATGTTTAGTGGTTAATACCAATCCTGTCTAGTAGGATAGTGGTGACTAAGGTTATTAAAGAACCAAAAATATCAAAATGTATGGGTACTGAACTGAGGTCAGACCTATATGACTATATTAACTAATGAGTGTGAATTGAAAATATTGTTGTGTTTTCCAATTTTATTTTCATAGTTTTGTAGTTAAGAAAAGATAAAAGGTGGCTGCAGGAGGGTTGCATTAGATCCTAAGATCTAGGTGCAATGGTCTCAGATACAAGGCTCCTCACTGACAAAAGTCACAAGCTAGAAACTAGTCTGAGGATATTGGATGAGTAGGCACTAGATAGCGATTTTATGAACAAGCCTTCTGGCATCCAATGATTATTCTGGCTTGCACTGAGTGGCACTACTATATGGAGAGTTTTGCCTGTTTTAATAATAGTTATGAGCAAGTATAAGAAATGGTGATCATGTGATGTTTAGTGGTTTAATATCTTAATATTGTACTAGAATAATAGAAAAATCTTGAATATAAAATGAAAAATTTCATATAAAATTTAGCGTACCTGTAAGTTGGGGAAAATAATTATAAAAATCATATTTATGTGTGTATATGCAAGTATAGAATGAGGAATAAAGAAAAAAGTAAATATGAAATAAAAATGGATAAATCAAGATTTTAGGCTAGTTATAAAAAGTTTGAGAAATTTAGGAAAGACAAAATAAAACAGACTGGACAGAATAGAAGAAGTTGGACTGCATACAATAAGAGGAGTAAATACTACACATCTGACTGATAATCTTTTCATGTTTGAGAGTTCTAAGAATGGAAATCATAGGATAATTAAGATGGCAATACTGTAAATGTTTATTAAACAAAAGTCTATTAAAATGAAAGCTAAAGAACAGCAACAAAATATGGAACACACAGAGCCAACAGTGTGAGAAAATAGAGAGTAATGATATGAAAAAAATAAAGATAATTAGCAAAATATTTGACAGAAAAGAAAATATATCCAATAAAGATGTGAGTCAAAAATAAAATAATAAGAATATTCAAGAAAGGTTTCATTAACAAAAGGAAAATAAGACTGTTAAGGAAACGTTTGCTAGACAAGAAAAAGTAATATGGTGATTCAAGAAAGCTTTAAAAGACAAGAAAATAATAAAGCTAACTATGTTAGACAGGTTTCTTAAAATATTACAAAGAATAAAAATAAAACTTGTGAAAAGTCATGAGATAGGGATAATACTATATTCAACTTTATTTTCAATAAGAACCAATGTTGATTAGAAGAGGAAATAAAGGTTGCAATAAAGATTGATATATAGGGGGTTTGAACTCAAGTCTTTCAACTATCCACCCTACCTCAATCAAAAAGAAAACGAATCACCAATATATGTATTTCATGCTAAACCAGCACTTGTCAGTTGATCCAGATTATCATCTCTAAACACATATATACAATCAATGCTCAGCTTATATTAAGATAGCCAATCTTCATACTTTAATGGACAGGCTTTAATCTACTCCACCCCATAACTCTTCAGCCATCCATTTCATTGAAAATCTGTGATGGAATGCTCAAAGCCCACATTGGTGCCAACCTTCTCATCCTATTCATGTTGACCACAAGTGACTCTGACCCCTCATGTACAGGACATAATCCATTTACATACATATATGAGGGATGGGCAGATCTTACATCACTATATTTTAACATGAATTTTTTTCTACAGTACAGGCTTTTTCATATCTGCACTCCTATATGTAATACGTGGGTGTTGGGTGAAAAAAAATTCATGTATTAAAATATAGTCTACCCATCCCTCATATATGTAAATAGATTATGTCCATCCTGTACATGAGGGGTCAGAGTGACTTAAGGTCAATATGGATAAGATGAGAAGGTTGGCACCAATGTGGGCTTTGAGCATTCCATTATCAGATTTTCAATGAATTGGATGGCAGAGAGTTGCAGGGTAGAGTGGATTGAACCTGTCCATTAAAGTATGAAGATTGGCTATATTAATATAAGCTGAACATTGATTGTATATATGTGTGGAGATGACAATCTGGATCAACTGTCGAGTACTGGTTTAGCACAAAATACATATATTGGTGATTATTTATCTTTTCAACATGTCAGCAGTATGAGATAGTGTGGATAGGTGAGGATCATGTGAATGTCTGAGTTCAAAGCCCCATATACTACATATTGGAGTGCAGATATGAAAAAACCTAAACTGTAGAAAAAAAAAAAAGAAATTAAAATATAGTGCTGTAAGGTGTATATGTATGTAAATGGATTATGTCCTGTACATGAATGATCAGTGACTTATAGTCAACATGGGTAGGATGAGAAGGTTAGAACCAATGTGGGCTTTGAACATTCCATCATCAGATTTTCAATGAAATGGACAGCTGAAGAGTTGCGGGGTAGAATGTATTGAAGCCTGTCTAATAAAGTATGAAGATTGGCTATCTTAATATAAGCTGAGCATTGATTGTATATATGTGTGTGATGGTAATATGAACCAACTGACGAGTGCTGGTTTAGCACAAAATATATATATTGATGATTATTTGTCTTTTCAACATGTGTGTGATCAAGTGTGCAGTATAAGAAAGTGTGGATAGGTGAGGGTCGTGTGAAAGTCTGAGTTCAAACCCTCTATATATTACATATTGGAGTGTAGGTATGAAAAAGCCTGTACTATAGAAAAAAAATCATAAATTAAAATAAAACATTGATATATTGCAGAATGAGTCTGTCCAAAGTTAATGCAGTTTTCAGATCCATAGTCTCTCTTCTCCATAACACCCAAGTAAACTTCCTTATTTCATCCATCCATGTAATTTGGATGTCTTTCTAGGTATTATAGCCTTTTTTGGGATCCATATTTAAGATTTCAACTGTCCATCTATTATTATCTCTTTCATAAATATATTCAGCCTAGCTGCATTTCAGTTTCCTAATTCTTTCAATAAGGTCAGTGATATCTGTTTGTTGTCTCACACATATTTGGTTTTTGATTTCTTAGTTACTCCTAACATACATCTCTACATACTATGTTGAGTAGTCTGATAGATTTGAATTGCTCTTTTATAAAATGTTGAAGTCTCAAAAACTGATAAAACATATCTATAAAAATCCTTCCTGTCAAAAACATAGGCATATTTGCTTTTAACTTATTTCCACCAAAAGCCATTTCATCCAAATTTCAATTCTATGATTAATCTGACCAATATATTTGGAACTGTTAACTCATTCTAATTCATGATTATCAATATTTTTTTTCTTATGAGAAAATCCATTGAACATTACTTTAGTCTTTATAGCATTTATCTTTAGTCCTACTTTTTATTTTCATCTCATAATTCTTGGCAATATCTCTTGAAGCTGAAGCATTATTTACTAAAAAGCAATTATATCATCTGCAAAATCTAGATGATTCAAATAATTATCATTAATTTTATTTCCTTAACTTCCCATTTTAATCTACAAAATACTTTTTGAAAAATTGTTGTAAAATAATCCTTGTATAACATATCCTTCTCAATTTTAATATTTTTAGAATAACTATATAACCTAATCACTGCTGTTGCATTTTGATAAATCTTCTTCAGAATAAGCCAATATTCCAGGTCTATATTTTGATGATCCTAAACTTTAACCACTATAGAAATGTTTATAAAATCAAATGCCTCTTCAGATCTCAGAATATAATAGCAACTCATATTCATTGGTTCTTTCTATAACTTCTTTCAATACATGGATATAAATCCATTGTACTAAACCCACTTTTAAATCCAGTTTATGTTTTTGGCTAGTTAAAATCCAAAGTTTGCTGTGTATAAATTGTAATTCTCTAAATCAAAATACTATCTTCTTTATTAACTTTCTTAAATATCAATATTATTATTGTATTCTTCCAATCAACAGGTAAACCTTCATTATTTAAATATTTAACTCATAACTTTGCCAACATTTTTTTTCTTCATGTCAATTATAATTATACCATTTCCTTTCAAAGATAGATTTAAGTGGACATTCATTTAAAATGCTGAGCAGCTTAAAAGACATAATAACTGTAGGAGTTACTTTGTTTTCTTGTTTTTATATATGAAGTATAATAATTCATAAAACCAACATATTAATGTTTGGTCATTATATAAGTTATGTTTATTCCTGATGACTAAAAATCTGTTAATAGACTATAGACACTAAAACTAATATCAATATCGACTACCATGACAAAACATTACAAACTATATATCTATAACAAAAAGGTTATAACCTAATAAACAAAACTAACATCTGGAGGATAAAAGATACTACATTATCAACCATATCAAAAATAATAATTATTAGTTAATTAGAAAAAAACAGCATACTAGCAATAATACAAAGAAAACTTTTTTTTTGAATATATCTTGAGAAGAACATTAATGGTATCTTGAGGATAAAAAAGCTTAATTAAAAGCACATCTTGAGGGGAAAAGGCCTTGACTTCAGAAAATTAAAGGTGTATTTTGAAGAAAAAGAAATCTTGGTGCAATAAGAAAGGTTAAATGCTACTAGAGGAAGTATGCTTTTGTGTAATGTTCAAAAAGCATCTGGAAAAAAAATGATCCTTGACATGAGACCAAGTTTAATATTTTTCTTCATTTAAAAAAATTTTTTTAAGACAAAAAATTGTAGAGTAAATAAAAGTTGGGAGGTAGAGTGAAGGAAATTGAGGAAAGAATAATGGGTATGTTTTGAAGATTACTAGATGAGCCAAAAATTATATCATATTAATAGGCATTTCTTAGATATTTGGTCATCAAGCAGTACAATGCTTTGTATGCAACCAGATCATTCAATGATTCATATTTTTCTTTGCACTTTTGAGTTGTGCATTTTCTGAAATATCATTAGATGAGAAATTCTGAATCTATTTCAATTTTGCCAAATGTAGAATCACTAAAAACTATATATTTTTGAGTATTTTATATCAATTGAGTACTTCTGACATATTCCCAATTCATGACCATACATGAATATGATTAGTTCCTGACTTATACTTAAAAATATGTTATCACATTATAATTCAAGAAAAAGAAACATCCATTTAACTTCCTAAAACTTTTTTGAAAAGTCCAGAAATGACAGATTTTCATTTTTTCAAGGTATACATATTTGTAACAACAATAAAAAAGAAAAATAGCAATCAAAGCAAATAAGTCAAGAAAGTAAGTCAGCAAGCACAGAATAGATGTCATATTTTTGTGACCTTACAGATCATCTGATAATCTATGATATATATAACTAAACTAGATCACATCTATAGAAATATAAATAAGCAGTACAATTTAAAATTTGGAAATGCTATGAATGTAAAAACAGAAGGCAAAATAACTTAATATTTAAGCATTCTCTATAAATATAAGAGAGTAACCATTTAAACCAAGTATTGAGTTAATTAAAATAATGAGATATCTGAGAGAAATAAGATTGAAAAGAGATTGCTTTGCTATCTCAAACATTATTGTCATAGTTGTAAAAATAGTTATTATAATTTATTAAATTATTGTCAAAATGCTATCATCATTTGGAAATAATCTTTTATTAACATCAAATTAAAAATAAAGAGAAAGAAGTTCAAATAAAAGAGAAATATTCGACAATTGAACCTCCCAGTAAGCAGCAATAATAAAAGATTTATCCCATTAATTAAAGAAAAAAAAGACAAAAAATAGTATTAAAAAAAAAAAAAAAAAATTTGACAATTAAAGTTGAAATAATACTAAACCTTTATAATAATAAGATTTTGAAGAAAGATTTTTGGTGTTCAATTACATAACTGAGATGAGGTATATAATGAAATAACCCTTAAAAAAATGCAGTGATTGAAAGGCAGAGTCCATACTTATGGAATTTTTGATTGGAACTAATAGCAATCAATATCAATCAGGAAATTAAGTGAAGAATTATCATGCAGCAATAGATAACAATGATAAAGCTAGAAAAGGTTGATACATCATGTTTGAATTTAAAAATTAAAAATCCATCATTCTCCTGGATGCTGTATTAATACCTCAGTATGCTGTTTGCTGGCTAATAAGAATATGTAGACAGCAAACATGATTTTATTATAAGTGTAAACAGCACCTACATGAATCCCTAGATTAGACAGTAACTTTCTCCTTTCCCCTTGCCTCATCACACGATCACCTTTTCTTATGCTTACACAAGCTGTTAAAACAGTAGCAAATTTTTCCATACAATAGTGGCATTTTAGTTGTGCATTATAATCCCTATCCAGTTTCTACATATCCAATATTTCCAGATTGTTTTCTAGCTTATGGTTTTCCTCAGCGATGAGGATTGTATCTGAAAGCAGTGCATCTGAATCTTTGGCATATTCATATACTGCTTCATGAAAAAAGATTAATGTAGTGCAATCATGAATTGGTGATGAAATATAAATTAAAATTATTCTCCTTTCTGATGAAATATAAATTAAAATTATTCTCCTTTCAGTACCATTTCTTGTCCCTCTGGTAGAGACAGTGCATGACTTATACATTGACCACTATATGTGTGTATACTATTTGTGATACATACATTGGGAATAAATACTCATGTGTTCAATGTTGGTTATAAATTGTTCATAAAAACTGAACATCCAGAGCAGTGTGTATATAAAAAGTTTTCTAATGTGTATGAGGTCTCTAATAATATTGTAACATAAAATGCAGAAAGAGGAACTGCATATATGTTGCAGATGAGAAGGAAATTCAAAACATTTATCTTGTAAACCCTTTGCTAGAGACAAATGTGAGAGTTTATTGTTCATGGAGTTGAAGCATATTTTTTTTTGTTTTTGACATTTTAAGATTCTGAGGTCAAAAAAATGTACTGTACTGGAAGTGAATGATTCTACTGATATGTATGAGTGTGGGTACATGCACATACATATAAGGGTAATAGTAAATAAAATAAATAAATATAGAATTAAAAGATTTATCTTTTAAATATGGAATTAAAAAAATAATTAAAAATTCATCAACAGATGTGAACAGTATAAAATTTGCAAAAGAAAAGAGGGCATATGGAAATAATGTGCAAGAAAAAAATTAATGTAACCAATAATGAAATAACTAATTATAATCGATATTTCAGGATCAGGGAAAGCAGTTTACCAACATTAAAAATGTGTTAACACCTAATGATGATAAAATGATGCTGAATATTAAAATGTATAATCAACCTATATCCAAGGAGGTCAACAGTGGGAGTGGTGTATCATTAATATCAGTCCACAATTGGTATACCATAACATCAAATTGTAAACAAATCCCTGTAATAACTAAAATGGATTTGAAAGCATTAGATGTGCACGGTAACGTTATCAAAATTAAGGGCATAGTTAAAGCCCCAGTATGTAGAATTGAGGATAAAGCAGTGGAACTACATTCACTTTTATCAACCCCCTAATTGGCTATAAATGGTTTAGAAAATTAGGAATTAAACTTATATTCGTGAAAAAGGTCGAGGTTGAAAAAGAAATGGAAAATAAATTTCCTAGCTTGATTAAAGAAGTGCCAGAGATAATTAAAACAATACCTATTTCACTAAAAGTAAGCAAGGTGCTACCTATAATCTGTAAACAGTGAAAAGTTCCAATAAAAGAAAAAAAAAAAATCAACTATATAGACGTGCTAAAAATCAAAACATTAACAGCAAAATTATAGCACATTGGACAGAAGACGATGGCTATCGATAGATCATAAAGCAAATTAAAAAAAGCTAGCCTAATCAACAACCCAGTTTCCTCTATAAGAAACTCTGAAATGCCCATGAACAGATATCTGTCTGTTAAATGATGCATCGTTATGGCCGAACAGGTGCTAATACCACTCATAGGTAGACAGCAAATATTAAATTTGCTGCATGAGGATCATCCAGGCATAGTTAGGGCAAAGGCACTAGCCTGTAATTATATATGGTAGCCAAACATTAATGCACACATAATGCAATAATTGTCAGTCATGCGCTAAATCACCCTTGTCCAATTTTGAAGCATGGCCAAAAGCTGACAAGCCATGACAATGAATTCGCATAGAGCATTGCAGTCCATTCGAAGATCATCTGTTCTTTGTAATGGTCGACTCATATTCAAGATGGGCAGAACATAAAATAGTCAGAAACACTGAACAGATTACATGAGATGTTTGTCCATTATGGGTTTCCTGAAACATTAGTTATCAGATAATGAAATATCCATTTATATCATACAAGTTCAGGGAACAATGCAAAAATGGGGAATAAAACACTTATTCATCATCCCATACTATCCCCAATCAAATAGAGTAGCCGAAAGAGCGGTGCAAAATTTAAAATCTACATAAAAAAAGGATAAAACTAAAATACAGGAAGCAGTTCTTTTAGCACTGCTTCAACAACATTCAACTCCAGCTGAATCTGGAAAATCACCAGCTGAATTATATTTAGGAAGGAAACTATGCACAAAATTAAAAAACATAATACAGGCAGCAGATCAAAATAAGCAGAAACAAGCAGCACAACTGTTCATATAAATTTAAACCTCAAGCAAGAGTATGGGTCATAAACAAAATAGATAACCATTGGACGCAGGGAGTTGTGATTCGGCATCTTCCAAAACAAGTCATGACAGTGCACATGAACGATGGGAAAATATTAACAAAGCATGTAAACCAACTGTGGAAAGATGAAACTGTGGACGTAATACCTATGTTAGTCACAACAGAGACCAATGTGAAGATGCAAAGAGAAAATAAAATGGAAACAAACAATATCCATGACAACGAACTGCAATCAAACACATCAAGAGAAAACACAACAAATGACGTAGAAATTATCCCTCAACAATGTGTTAAAAGACAAATTAAAACCCCAAAGTATTTCAGCGACTATATATTAAGTTCAAAGATTAAAAACTAATCTCCACACTTGGGGGAAGTAATGATTTGTATGTGTGTGGGTATATGAACATACACATAAGGGTAATACTAAATAAATAATAAATAAATGTAGAATTAAAAGATTTATCTTTTAAATACGAAACTAAAAAATAATTAGAAGTTATAAGATTAAAAAAAAGATTATATTCTAATTATAGCGAAAAAGTAAAATTAGTAATAATGAAATAAAAATATACTTATAATAATTAAAGGAATGAGAGTCAGATTTCTGTCATTGATACAAGAATTTGAATCTCATATTAACTCGTTAATTAATGTTAGCAAAAGGTAAAACATTCTGGAATCCAACATGTGTGCACTTTAGAGAAATAACTATCTTATCTGATGAGCGGGAATACCAGACTATCAGCTGCAGAAAGAAACAATGGAAGACATGCAAATTGGAGAAAAAGGCAAACAGTTAATGAGGAGCTCAACTGGCAGATGGCCTAAAACTTGGGTGCTGGACATCACCATTTGCCTAGTCTAGCATGGAGAGCTTGGCTCCGGATATGAAAAAGCAAGTTAGGAACTAAACAAGTCGGAACGATCTTTATTATATTCTTTTGTACGTCTATGAGTCTACGTGTACATATATGTATCTCATTTCCACATATATATTTTGTACCAAGATTGGTTGGTACATAATAATTTTATCTAAAAAATTATTAAAATAATAAATCAACAAAACAATAAATAAGTTATAAAAATCTAAAAGGTTTGTTTAGTAAAAAAAATGCAGTTTGCTGTCAAAACGTAAGATTAAAAATCAAATAATTTTCTATTATTAGTTTTGAAATAAAAGTTACAATTAATTAATTAAAAGAGGGGAGGGGTCTTGGTTAGAAAAGTTAAACTAAAAGTTTTATAAAAAGAAGTAAAGAGTTTATTATTATTAGTTGAAAGTTGATTTTCAAGTTTAAAAAATATAAATCTCTTTTATTTAAATTAAAGAAAAAAAAGTAATCTTAAAAAAACTAAATAGTAAATTGATCTTGGGTTATATATATGTGTAAATGACAAATTAATGTGAACTTTATAGTAAAATATATATGTGCGATTGCAAATAATAAATAAATGTATGCGTATTAAATATTAAAGAATAAATGGAAGTTATCATTAAAAAACACAGCGGAGGCTATTAATTAAAAAATATAAAACAACACGTTTGCATGGCTACTACTAATTAAATGATCTTCAAAAACATGAGATTATCAAAGGAATTTCGACAACAGATATTGCCGGCAGATATAAAAACAAAAACACTTCGCATGTATAAATAGCAAATTTTATCGGACAGTTCAGTGGGGACAATCAGTCGAGTTAATTGCATCAGTTACATTACAGTTCAGTACAATCTAGCAGTTTATTATGAATCAATCAAGAATGCAGTGTTAAAACTTTGTAAAACATACAGCTTTCTCCAGCCTGGGTCCAGTAAACAGCAAAATCTGCCCGTGAAAATAATGTCTGCGTAACAGCTTGAAGAATCTCCATCAATATCTAATTGTCTCCAGGAATAATACCAACTAATAATCATCAAATCTCCGCAGGAAAACTTCAAGTCTAACCAGTTAGAATATTTTATTAGAAGCAGCAAACAGTAAGATGCCTCCCCGTCCTAAAATCCTAGGTAAAACATTTTCTTATATTCATTTCTAAAAGTAGCCATCACATTCATAAAAGAGTCAAATTTAAGAACTCTATAGCACATAAAAGTGAACTATTAATTTGTGTGTTCTAAATATATGTTTTATATTCTTTAATGCTTTATTATATATGTCAATGTGTGAATTAATATGTGCGTGATCATTATATTTAAAATACCAGTATTATGTTAGTAAATAAGATTTATAAAAATATTTAAAGTTAGAGTATAAATGTTAATTAAATAAATTGTCTTTAAACTTAAGCTTTATTTGTCGGTCAATTCTTTTCATCCATTCTTTTATTAATTCTTTCACCACTAATTTTGAATAATTTGTTATTGAGTACAAGTAGCTGAGCTAGTCTATGGGTATAACTTAGGCGTTGAGTTAGTGGATATTGTTCAAAGTGCATTGTTTATTCTGAATAAATAACTGGCACCCATGTTTACCCAAAACAAAAAAAGTGCTTTGAACTTGGTGTTGAACTCAACAGTCGAGAAGAAGTTATGTCCTGGAAAGGTAATGCTAGTTATATATTTTATAGCTATCGTTTGGACATACATACTCTCCGAATATGTTCTTCTCTGCCTGAGACCGGTGTTTCGATCGTCCCAACCATATCAAACTGTTACAATATATATTCTTAAATTTAAAAAAAAATTTTTTTTTAATATATATATATAATTTGTGTGTGAGTGTTGCATATAGTTAATAGAGAATAGTTATTACTAGGCAATAATGAAGAGAGAAGGTTTCAAGAAAAAATATTCAATATATTGGTCTATTATTATTAAATAAAGCATTCAGTTATTTAGCTTTATTTTCTTTAAAATAAAACCAAACTGGACAGGATGGTTTAAAAGATCAATAGATAAATAGCTGAAATGCACACATGTGAAAGAAAAGTATGGCTGTGTAAACATAAAAACATTTGAACACATCTCTGTTAACCGTAGATTGTAAACTCTGTTTTTTTTTATGTTATCTGGATTTTAGATTGTCCAAAGGAGAGAAAAATGCTTTGGCAGAGTAGATAAAATAATTATTAATTTTCTTATTAATTACTTTGGACCATCAATTTGTGAGGCTCTGGTTGCTATCTCAAAATGAGTTATTTTTGTAGGAGGAGACTTTTAATCAAAAATACGGAGATATAAAAAAGAGGCACAATATTCACAGAGGCAGTTAGCAGTAGTTTTTCTTCTGTTTCTTTTGAGCTCAGTATGAGCTGTTGATTTTTTTCACTAGAAAAGTTAAAGAGGAAAATGTGAGACTTTTGCTTTAAAACAGCATAAAAAAAGACGTGCAGCTATATAAATAATCTCACAGCTAAGTTACTTTAGAGGGATGGATCAAAATTGAATCTCTTAAAAGAAGTTGGTGAAAATAATATAAAATGGTATTTATATATTTTGGCTATTTATAAGACAATGAAGATGCAGTGCTAATCTTGTTATTTTGTTCTCTGAGATCTCACATCATGTGTTAATTCGCTGGTCTATCTGTGGACTCATATACAAGTCTTTAATACCCAAAGAATGGCCGAGTTTAAATCAACCACATATGCTATCTGAGAGGTTTCTTTTTTGTCATCTTTGAAGGGAAGGAGAAGAGGAAAGAAAGAGATGTATAAAAGCCATACAGCCAACCTCAATTAGTCTACTAATCAGTTTTAAAAGTTTTCTTCATATTTATCATAAGTGCCTGCAATAACTTTTAAAATGGTAAGAACAAGCCAAACCAACCAGTCGAAGCGATATATAAGAGTGTTCTGATATTTGAACCTGGGACATTAATAAGAACTGAAAATGGATCGGGTAACTTGAAAATTTGAGTAACAAATTTTTTTATTTACTTATTAAAAGTAAACTTTGACGCTCTTTCTATAATCAAGCATTTTTTTTTCCTTTTGACACATAAACATTAGGGGTTTGTTTATTGATTGTATTATTATCAATACTGCATAACATTACACACACACAATTTAAAATTTATTAAACTTAATTTTTCATTATCTTTTGATATTTTTTTTTTTATATATTGTAATACTAAAATGTCTTTTTTATTATTGTTGTTTGTTTAGTGTGATAATTGAGCAACCTATCAATATATGCTTTGTAATGTTTTTATTTATTTACCTCTTTGCATATTAAATTTGATATAATTTATTTTTGCTCAAGGTTTCAATAATATTTTTTTATATGTGTGATTTATGTATCAATGCATAATATAAAGGGACACATTTTAATATATGTTGACATATCACAGGGTGTGTGCGTGTATGACTGCTTATACCAACCAGTCAAAATAGGTTACAGTTATTTTAAGGTAGCAAATTAAAGAGTAGCAAATTAAAGAGCAGGTTTTCACACATGTATGAAAGTAAAAAAAAAAACACACACACATTGCATAAATGAAATTTACCTTAGTGTCATATATAATAAATAGGGAAGATATTGAATAAGTATTCAATAGAATTTTTTTTTTATGTCATTTTAAGCCAGCTTATTTTAAAATAGATAGAAACATGAGCATATATATAAGTTTATTTGGTTATGCATATATAAATTCTGTCTTAATTATGTATTTAATTAACATAATAATTGTCATCAATTGTATAATTAACAATTTGATTTATTAAAAGGAAGAGTGTGAATAAATATAGTTTTACCGTATTTAGTTTCAGAGTTATTATTATTAGTAGTGTTAATTTTTTTTTAAATCTTGTTTTGATTATAATTAATCATCATCACTCGTAAATGTTAAGTAACTGTTAAGCGTTGGATAGTAATTTACATATAATGATGTTTAAGATCACGCTTGACATATAATCAAGTTTTGAGTAATTATAGGTTAATAGAAAAAAGCCAAAATTTTGTGTTGTGCCCTTGAGTTTTGACCATCATCATCAACGGTGGATATTATATTACTGGTTAAATCACCGTTTAAGACTAATACTGTTCAAGTAAATAATTATAGATTTATCAGAATCTAAATTTTATGATATAAGATTATAATAAACTAAAGATTAGCCTTTCAAGCTAACGTACATGCGCTTTTTATGAATGTTAATAATAATAAATGAATACTTTCATTTCCAACACAAGATAAAGTCTTTGCGAACGAATAAATGAATCCACTTATTCATTGAACCCAAATGCTTATATATGGGCAAATCTTAAGTACTGGATATGAAAGCGTGAGGATAAGTGGATTCATTTAATCGTTTGCAAAACTTGTGTTGAAAATGAAAGTATTCATTTATTATTATTAACATTCGTAAAAAGTGCATGTACGTTAGCTTGAAAGGCTAATCTTTAGTTTATTACAATTTATAAACATAGCGCTATATAAATAAATATCTCATTTAGATATGATTAGTTATGATCACCATCATTGCTAAATAAATAATAATTAAATCCAATCTTCAATGTAATTAATATGTTTAGTAAATAGGGGTTTATAAAAAGCTAAATATCATGTGGTGAGATTCGTGATGATCACTCATCATCACTGGTAAATATTGATGATTGAATCATAATTTTAACTATAATAGTATTTAAGTAAATATAACCATAAATGTATAAAAGGTTATATTTTAGGCCGTAAGATTCATTATCATCGATCATCTGCGCTAGTGAGTATTAATAATTAAATCCCAGTTTAAACATAGTATGATTTTAAGAAGGTGCCTATATGCTTATAAAAGATAAATTTGTTGTTATGATTTCATTACAAAAGCTATGGATGGAATCATCATCATCATCATTATATTATGATGAATAATTAAATAACTAGGTTTAATGACTATATATGTAAGTAATGGTCTTCACTATGTTTGTTTGTAAGCCATTAGTAAGAGCATACATGCATCTGTACATCAATATACTTAAACTGAGCCGGTAATATCTATAAGAGTGTTGGATATATAAATTTTAGATTATTGGGATCTTATAATTTTATTGACACGGATAAAATATAAAAATGTCATTTTTTTTTATTCATCCAAGTGCATGTGTAGTAAAGAATTTACCAAATGGGTTGGAACCCGGTACATTATGGACAAATGATATTTATCTAGATTCAAAACAATCTAGTGGCGCCTGGGGAAAACACATGTACTTAGCTAAACTGAATAAAAGTGATCAAGTCCCTTTTCCATTGCTTTCACTGTAATTTTATTCAGTTGCTATAGCTAATATTGGTTTATCTGATGACAATAGTTAGTGTATTTTGTTGGTTACAATAACTTCCCAATATCGAAAATATTTTAAATCTTAAATGATGACAGTGATGAATTTTCATTTTTATTTTGTGTGTTTAGAAATGGGATAATTTATTTATTTCATTATTGGCGTGACTAAATTAATGTTTATGATAGTTGCAAAGGGGTTATGGTATTATATTTATGTTAGTTACAAATTGGCTGTCATATTTTATATATTTCTTTATAATTACAAAGTAGCTATCCAAAAAGGGTTAGAGATAGGCCATATACCTGAGATGAGAACAAGTCAGAATGGCCTCAGGTTCCATTTTGTAATAGATATCATCACTTATTTCTTAATTACAAATTATAATAACTATCATAAATTAATACACTGTACAGGCTTAAACCTGCATTTATATATGTAATATATAACTATCATAGCATATTTGTATTTTTAGTTACAATATGTATATAAAATGTAAAGTTACTCTAATAATTATTGTCAGCTAATGTATTACATTATTGGGAGTTAAATTTATTAAATATCTGGATTTAACCAAAATAGTGTTGAGTCATTATTTGGTAAACTATTGGAATTCAGTCAGGGAATAGTAAGATTCAATAAGGTGCAGACATAACACCTATTATTGGAAGATTATTGATTATAGATTTCCAGAATAAGTGTGTGAATAAATGCATTCAATTATTTATATAAATGAGAAAATTTTTCATGAAATTTCATTTTAGGTGACAGATGATAATCAGTTTGATACCCATTATAATGTAGCACAAATTTATACAAAACATAATTATAATATAAAAATGGGCAATATAACAAAAATGATTAAAAATTATTATCATTAATTTGTTTTATTTTATAAATAAATAAATTAATTTTCATTTATAAACTCTGAAATTTTATGAGATGTTAAAAAATCTACCTTTAATATCTTAAACCAAGCACTCACATATGCAAATTAATAATAATCTTTTTTTTTATCAATTTGTATGAGCAGGTTAAAATAAATGTTTACTTTAATAATACATTTATATATATATTTATGGAATAATAAGAAAACATAAACTTCCCAATTAAACAAGTAATTTATGCTACATATTGATGATGGATATGAGATCAATTTATGTATTTATTGTGGGTATACATATAGTAATTTTATTAGTAGCCACAATTTTTACTTATATTGTTGTGAACACAAAATTATTGTCATTATATTAAAATATGGACTATAATTTTACAATAGTCTGAAACATTTATAAGATATTGATTTAAAAATTAAAACAAAATTATTAATTACATGAACTGTATTTGTTTTTTTTTTTAAATTTAAATATTTTTATTATTTAAAATTTATTTCTTGTTTATTCTTGCAAGGGTATAAATAGTTTACTTGCTTGTATTAAATTGCTGGGAAAAATAATATATGTGCAATATGTTAATTCATTGCTCTTTTAATCCAGAGACATTAGGAGGGAGGGGAATCAAGTTTTATTGACTTCAATACATGGAATTACATTTTACTTAAGTAGCATTTTTAAATTTATGGTAAAAGCATATGCAGTATATCTGTGAAATCTGGAGAGAGAAAAATTGTGGAGTAAACTGTCTTGTCAAAGAAAGCTTTGACCAAGATATATTCAAGAAAGAAAAAAAAACTAATAATTAATATAATTGTAAAATAAATCTAATAATCAATGCAAATAAATTTAATACAAATATGCTCAGTATATATATTAGTGCATATAAACAAAGTTAAAATTTTTCGTATTGAACTATTATAAACTCATAATATTTTGAAGGCATAAAAGTGTTTGAATATGGCTTAATTATTTGGTCTTCCAATTTCCTAGACTTATTTAACAACAGGTTTTTATATTGCTACATTAAAAATTCCGTCTCTTTTTTATAAGTGCTTACTTATATGTTCAAAAATCCCATTTTATTTTCAACTAATATAGATGTTTTTTAATTGCTGTAGTAATTTAACTATTAAGAAAAAAATAGAATAGTTGTTTCCATATAAAAATGAATACACCAAAATTTGTTGTTTCAATATATAATGCAGTTTTTTTTTTAAGATAAGTAAAATTTAATGAACAATATATAAATCAAAATATAGTAAAAACTATTAATATATATGCATAAATTTATGATATGGCGAAATAAAACATAATTTTCTTTTAATAATTTAAATTTGATTTAAAGTAAACTATTAAAGTAAAAAAATATACGTATAGAGTCTTGCCTGTTCTAAAATTATGTTAATGTGACTAATACTAGACACATTAGTAAAAATTAAATTAAATAATTTGTAAAACCATTTTCATTAAGTCAGAAAACATCTTAGACATTACACATTCTAAAAAAATAACTAGTTATTATAATTAATATTTAATCTCTCAAAAATAATTGATATTTTAATTATAAATTTCTACATAACTAGGCTTTAAAATATTAGTAAAATAGAACATATTACAAAAGCATTTTTATCAAATTACGAAACTGATTTTTTTTTTTCCTAGGGTAACGTTTTTCCATTATGTATATATTTTTTGTAATTATAATTTTTAAAAAATGCAAATACTAAATCATTTTACAATAAAGCAGACGATCATAACAATTGGCGGCCATTTTTCTTAGTATGAAAAAATAAACGTTATATATTACATTGATGATATAGTTTTATGTATTAATTCCGTGAGTATATATAAAAATGTATGTTATTACCAATGTGTCTTTTTTTTTTTTTTTCAAGAAAAAACAAGAGATCGTTAGTTGTTATTGTCATAGGAAAATGTTTTTATTAAAATTTATCTACAGAAATATTTCAATAAAAATACTCACATACGGTCAGTTTTAGTAGTATCCAAAAAAAAAAATAATAATAAATTTTTAACACAGTAAATTGAAAGTTTAATGCATACGATGTATTAATAATCACCTAAAGAATATTATGTGATTCCAGTGAGTTATAGGTAATATGTATATATATGTTTGTTTTTTTAAAAAAAAACAGCACAGTAATCGGCCAATGATAATGTTTTTAGGAATCTTCAAACGTATACATAGCTAAAAAAAAATTGTAAGTACAAAAAAAGTTCTTTTTAATTAAATATGTAAAAATAATACTTCCGTTTATTAATATTACATGTACACACAACGTATACATTTTTAATAAAATTATTTAACAACGCAGTATTTTTAATAAACCACTAGGTAGAGCTTCTTTTCCGGAAATCACGACTTATGAAATTTCGCGCGAAAGGGCAATTCTAAATAAATGAGTTTGATTGGTTAAAAGCCCTAAACAACAATGACGTCAGGTAAGCTAAATTTTGTTGGAGAAAATCAGAGGGACATCTATATCCCGTTGTTGGTTAAAAATCCTTTAAAAATCAAAGTCATCGGAAATATTTTGAAGGTAAGTTTCAAATCTTCTATTTATAAGTATATCTTTTTATAATTTGGTTTGATATGGATGCCCGTTGACCATAAGTTATTAAAAAATTGTAATTGTTATGATATCGAGATGTAGCGGGAGTCGACCCCCGATCATCTGATCTAATAAGACTCTTTACCCTCGTAGTTTTTTACTATTTACAAATCTGTTTTTAAATGCAGTTATACGATATTTAACAGTAATAACAAAATACGTTTCTGTGACAAATATTTATTGTTTGTTTGTTTTTTTGGTCATACGGTGATAAAGAGTCTGTAAATTTTGACCCAACTATTTAGGGAAGTGAAATCATAAAAATGGATTCGTCCATTTTTTTCTGAGGACGCATCGATTGTTCTCCGGCTTGCCTTCGTTTTATACTCATTTTATGTATTTATTTATAAAATTATTTATATTGTAATTTTAAATAAAATACTTCTTTAGTTATTATTTGACATGACGCTGCCCTTTTGGTTTTCCGTAGAATTTGAATGTTTCTATATACATCAAATGAATCGACGATACAATTTAAATTTTTTTAAATTAAATTCTTTTTTCCATTGCGCACTGATATTGTTTTAGATAATAAATTCAATTTAAAATAGCAGACAATTAGAATTTATATGAATAATGTTGTGTAGTAGTTTTGATTTGGCCTCCAATTTTCTCGTAAAAATTGGTTATAATTCAAAATCTAGTGGACGAATCCATGTTAGGATGGGAAGGGTAGTTCTTTATATTTGTTTGGTAAACTTAGTCTTAGTTCTCGAGATTTAATGTTTTTATTAAGAAACTGAATTATGACAATTGTGTATTTTTTGGAAATATTATTTTGTAGTAGTCATTCATTTTAAGTTAGCTTTTTGCTTCAGTTTTGTGTTACCTCAATGAATGAATATTGGACGATTCCAAAATATTCTCGGCTGTTGTCTGTAATCATGGGTCGCAGCCATGTTGAAATTCGTGGAACTTGATTGATAATTTAACAGTTTATTACCTCATAGTATTTTGTTTTATTTAAAGTCTAATATTTTTAAGCAATACGTGATTATTTTTTGCTTGAATTGAGTTTTATTTGTACATTAGTAATTTTAATTTTGTAAATGCTAAGTTCAGATAATTAATGGAGTAGAGTTCTGTGCTTGCATTGGCCGAAAAGCAATGCCAACATGTCGCACTAGCAACGTCAAATCCGAATGAAAATAATGTTTTAAGTTTCATTTTGGAAATTTTAGATACCATTAGTTAAGTAAATATGAAGATATTTTCATACTGTAATGTAATTTTCATCTGCGAACAAGACTGGAAATATAAAATTATTTTAATAAAATAAATGTAGTTTAGATCTTTTTTGTGTGTCTTCAGCAAAATTTGATTAGTTTCTTAATTTAGCTCTCGCATTGCATTTTGTGTACATTATATTGTACACTTGATTGCAGCGAAAGCATTGAAGAGTTTAGACATATTTTCATTATGATTTGTGGTGTGAAGCATAATTCAGTAAGGTCAACTATTGTTGTCGGAACCAGTTGTCAAGATTTTACGTCCCCTTTCCCCTTTTACTTTCTTGTTTCTTAGATTGCGACCGCTTTAGTAAGAAAATCATATATTTTGTAATATGTAACTATAGATGTATTCGATTGAAATTGCCTTATTGTTAATCTGGATAATTGTAGTAAATTTATTTTTAAGTGATTTCAGTTATAGCACATACATTCATAATATTTATATTTAGCCCCCACCCCCAATACTTTAGTTATTTAATTTTCATAATACTGTAGTTTTAAGTTGTTAACGCCTCCTTCATTGCTATGCTTTCATTCATTTGCGTTGTGAAAGGATCAGCCGTTGATTGGTGTAATAATATATAGATACATGTGAAGTTTGTTTTTTTTTTTTGTAGTAAAATTTATTATTTTACTGATTATTATTTGACAATATTTTTTTTTTTTTGATCAATATTTAAACATTTCAGCTACGTTCTATTTTAAAATTTAATTCAATATTTTTTTGATTACTAGCAATTTTCTTTTGTTAATTTTCATTTTTTACTTTAATATTATATGCAAATAAAAACATTGTAATATATATTTATTTAAGAAATAGCCTTCTGTCATAATTTATTAATAAATTTAACATTTTAATGTTTAATAGCTTTTGCATGTACATTTAGAATTATGTATCAGTCCCTTCTAAATTATTATGGTCATAAAATGTTCAAATTGTTCCAATTTTGATTTTATAATGTTCATTCGTGAAAACGTAAATCAAACCAAAATAAGACAATTTTTCAATTGGTAAATATTTTCAAAATTGTCATTGAAAGCCCTTGCTTTGATTCAAATATTTTGTAATGATTTTCATGCTTATATTGATATCATATGGAAAACTTATGAATAAAAGAGCACTTATATTTTTTAAATCTTAGAAGTGACTCATATTCCACAATGTCAGAGCAAACTTTTATTACATTTATTTTTGCTAAAATTAGTTGAAGCAGAACTATTTCATTGAGCTACATTTTAAAAATTAGACACATTTTTATAAACCTTGTTTAGTTTTTTTAAGAATTAAATAAAAGAATAACAGAACTAATCACATGAAAATCATTTTATCCAAACCCTGTAATTTTAAATTTATTTAATTTGACTGTTATATCTTTTAAAAAATGCTAAATTTAATAGCCAAGTAGCATCTTTCAACTGTTTGTAATTATTGCTTCTCTAAATTGCTGGGTAAATTTTCTGACAATTGCTTAGCATAACCATTTTTTTTTTTTTGCAATTGTTACTTAAAGAAAAATATTTTTGGACACTTTGCGCAAATTGAATTAGAAATTTTGAAAACCTCATATAGTAAAGTTTAAAAAATCAGAAAAAAATTTTTCATTCTGCGTAATGTGATATAACTATTATTACAAAGTTGGTGGTTGTTAAAGTAGTGTTATAGATAAACAATTGAACATTTCTAATGCAGTTTTTAAAATTAAGTATTATCTTTTTTTTTTTTTTTTTACAAATCACTAATAAAAACCATTTTTATATATCAACTACTTTACCAAATTTGTTCCAAATGAAAAAGGTTTATTGATATTTTATACCCTATAGTAATTGAATTTCTTTCATTTTACTTCTGTTGGAAGGAAATTAAAATCAGCTGCCTCTATAAATGCTTTTTAAATGATTGTTCCATCTCTAAAAAGTTATTTATTTCTAACAAGAATATGATATATTAATAAAAATGCATGTATACAGCTGACTTTGATTTTAATGTTTGTTTAGTAAAAAAAATAAGTACTGTAATAATTTTCTTAGAACTTGTTTGTTTAGTAAAAAAATAAATACTGTAATAATTTTCTTAAAGCTTTTCACTATTTTTACATATATAGTTAATTTCATAATCACTAGGCATCATTTTGAAAAGCCTTTTTTTTTTTGACCTTGAATAATGAAATATTTTTATTGCTAATCAAACAATGCTTTTGAACAAAGAAATAATGGTTCCATTTTCCATATTTATATTATATTTTTAATGTTTTCTTGATGTCATTTTAAAATTAGTAAAAAAACTGTTTAAAATTGACTAACAGGAGCAAAATAAACTAGTGACTTTATTGTGCTTATGTTGCAACTTTTCATATAATATATAGTTGTGGTATTCTTTATATTGTTGCTGAAGATGAATCGCCCACATTTAAACTACATCTTTTAAGATAATCACAATTCAATAAACTTCAGTAATTTGTGGAAACTTAGCCCAAAATTACAAGTTTGTAAAAATGCTTGTATTTATTTCTACATGTTTTTGAAAATTGTGATCCAAAATATATATATATGGATGTATTATAGCAATTGTCCATAAAGCATCAAGTGATCACCAATAGACTGTAATCAGTATTACTGGCATTTATGCTGTACTATATATCTATATATATTTATGAAATAGGCTGGTAATAGTGATAAATGCTAATATACTTTTGCAATCTGAATCACCAGACAAAAGTTGCATTTCTTTTATTATCTCTAAATACATTTTATTAAGATGCTGGAATTGTTTTTAGTGTAGATGTAATACTGTTAATCCAACAATCTTTATTCTTTCAAAAATGAATGGTTTTGCTGGATCACTCAGAAATTGAATGAGCATGCTAAAAGCTCTAAACAAGCTTTTCGATAAATGCCACAAGAGAAAGCATTTAAAATATCTTTAGAATTATCCCTATCCCCAAACTGGTTTTGAGGTAATGGCTCTTGTCAGTGAGGCGCTAGGACATTCAGACACTAGATCTAAAATACAAACTCAAGCCCAGCATTTATTAAATGCTTAACTATTAAGTAGAAAATTTGAAATTTTCAGACATCTATGTCTTCAAATCCTGCTATCTAATTTAAATAGCCATATGGGACTGAACTAAATTTGGATACACCATATATTAATAGCCTTAGCAGTATAATATCATCAAAACCCTAAAAGCCAAACTATAATAGTAACAAAACCAAGTCATGCATCACACGACTTAATTAGCTTGTATTTACAAATGTAATACAATGAGCGTGCTAATAGCTCTAAACAAGCTTGAGTTTGTATTTTAGATCTAATGTCTGAATGTCCTAGTGTCTCACTGACGAGAGCCATTAGCTCAAAATCGGTTTGGGGATTCTAGATAGAGATTTTAAATGCTTTCACTTGTGGCATTTATCAAAAAGCTTGTTTAGAGCTATAAGCACGCTTATTATATTACATTTGTAAATACAAGCTAATTAAGTCGCTTGATGTATGACTTGGTTTCCTTCCTATTAAATTAAAAATATATACAGTACGTTATTAATTTGAAAATATTAAATAATTTATTTTAAAGTGTTTCTTAAAAAGACAAATGAAGATATCAACTGCTTTTAAAATTGCTTATATATTTTGACTTAATTCCAAAACTTATATTTCCTTTCTGTGTGAATGTAATATTAATACCAATGTAAATGTTACCTTTTCTGTACAAATGCTTGAAGATTTACATTATTAATACATTTTGATTTTTAATTTTTTTTTATATTGCATTAAGTATAAGAATTACATATTTATATATGAGATTGCTAACATATGATTAATATTAAGCATTTACTATTTCTGAAGAATAGTGTTAAAATATTTAAAAAGTTTATAAATGTTTTTATAAACGAATTAGAAAATTATAATAATTATGTTTGAAAATATTTTAGTTTTTCAAATAATTCAGTCTTTTCATTAATCCATGAGTAAATATTTATATTTGATAACACCACCGATTCTTCATTTTTTTAAAATTCATAGTTTCACTTAATAAAATAAATACAAAATACTGAAGTTTTACATAATATAGCAGATTTCTGACAGCATTTAAAATGAAAATACATTGATTGAATCTGTTAATACAAAGTATTATTTCTCATGTTTTAACATCACTCGATTGTCTAGTTATTTGCTGTACACGTATTTTTTCTATACTACAGAATCTCTTGGTTTCACTTATTTCTTAAACATTAAGATAGGTAAAATTAAAAGATAATGAAAATTTCTGTACAAATGCATATTATGTAGTTTTTATTACACAAATAACATGATTTTTAGATAATAAAATAATTAGAAAATTTTTATAAATGATTTTGTAACTGTCAGCTTTGTAATCCTCACAAATTATTTACAAATATTAAGATTTTTATATATCGATTTCATTTCAAAATCTGTTGAGTAATTATTTAAACAATTAAGTTTTTTCATTGTAAGTTTTGGTTAATTTCATGAAAATTATTATGCAGTATATTGTCGTTGGAACTTTATGGATAAGGATTCTTTTTGTAAGATGCTCTATCTAAAGGCAACAATAGGTAATTGGCAGTATTATAACTTAATGATAACAGTTATCAGTCATAATTTGTTATTGCTTGAGATATCTTGAAGGTAATTCAATATAGTATTTCAAATTTAGAACTACTTCATAATAGATCTTTTATTAGATAATCTTTTTCAATATCTTTTAATGCTGATTAAATACATATTAATTTTTGAAAAAAAAAAAAAAATGGTTTTATTTTAAAAGTATGGAACAGATTTCTAATAAAATAATTTGTAAATAAAAGTAATTTTTAAAATGTCATTAATAAATACTAAAAATGAATATATTTTTATTCCTAAGGGGGTTATTTTAGATTTTATAGTATTTTTTTAAAACAAATTTGTTATCACCTTTTGAGCCTTTTCTTTTTATAAGATTTTCTTTGTTTTTTTTTATCTGGAGAAAAAAATTACTTTCAGGTTTTTATTTTATTATAGAAAATTATGCATAAATTCTATGTTGTATTAATTATTACAAATGAATAGTGATAATTCTTATTACACACAAAAGAAATGCACATGTTTATTTTATGAATTACATTTTGGCTTTTAAAAGTGCAATTTAGAATTTTGATAAATGACTACTATTAAAAATGATGCCCATATTTATTTAAATATATTGAAAAAAGATAATGCATTGATTCTATTATTGTTACGATGCCAACTTTTTGATGACTTGTTCTTCGGTGAATTAATAATCACATGATTTCAGCTTACTCTGTGCTGTTTTAGTAGCATACTTTTTTAATAAATAATAGTAGCTGGATGATATTGCTTAATAAATCTCTATCCAGTGCTTTCCAGACTAATTCCAAGCTTATGACTTATATCAATGAGGAGCTTTGGATCTTCGGCTGTAGTCTGGACCTTTAGGATCTAATATATCTTCATTTTGCCGAAGCCTAGATGGTTAGAATCATGTTAAATTGAATATTCATGGAGCTAAAGATCCCAGGTTCAGTTTCCATGTTAGTACTCATTGATCAGACCAACAACACCTGAAGAAGAATTGAGAATAATGCCACTGGAAACATACTACAACTAACGTGTGTACTATTACTAACAGTTGTATTTATTTGAAGTTTAGTTTGAAATTTTTTTAAAAATATTTAATGATTAATATTAGATGATGGAAATAGGATATGGTATATTAACTCAATGGATTATTCCTAATAACAAATGAGAGTTTGGATCGGTAGACAAGTGGCATATTGTTGAACAGAAATTAAATCTATGTATATAGTAAATCAGTTCTGTATTTGTGATGACAACTTTATGACTGGTGTATTGGGAGATAATGAGAAAAAAAATGATGAGAGAATTATTGTTAGAAATTTAAAAAATTTGTTTACCACCCTTATGTGAGTTTGTCATTTCTTTCAAGGAATATGGTATCAATCTCTGAAGATGGTCTGCACAATGCTTTTACAAGTCTATTAAAAAAAAAAAATTGACGAGATCTTATATTTCTCTTCATGTTTTTTTTAAATAGTACTAAGACATTACCAATAGCCTCATTTTTTAAAAAAATAACTTAAAAGTTGTTTCTATATTTGAAAATTTAGAAATATATCAAGATACTTAAAAAATTCTTCCAATAGTTAAAATTATTGATGACCAATTTATGGAGTCTTCAGTACAGGAATTTCATTTAAAACTATCTGGTGTTTTCTTCTATCAGGAATAAACACTCACTTAATGGCAAACTATTTTGTCATTGAGAAAAAGTTTGCTAATTTTAATCAGTTCTGTATTTATTAGAGTGCATGTGAATATATAAAAAAATAAATTATCTTGCAAGTGTGGCTTATATTTTAAATATTTTTTTCTTTATCTTTTTTTTTTTTAATAAAATAAAGCATTATAGAAATCTCTTGTTATAGTTTATTCAAAACAGTCAAAAGTTATTAATTTTATGTTCAAAGCTTATTATTTTTTGAACTTTTAGCTGTTAATCACAAGTAAGAAGAATTTTGTGAATAAGAGATCTAGCTCATTTAAATATGGAAAAGAATTCAGAAAAAGGATTAACTTCATATCAGTAGCAATGTGTTATATTTGTTGTAATCCTGTCACTAAAAAACAACTTTTACTGTGTTTTCAAAATGGGTGAAAATTATGAGAATCCATTGTTTTATTATCTATAAAACTTATTTCAGTTTTCCTAGGTAGAGAAATATTAAACAGTGATCAGTGATCTAGTAAAAAATGAAAACATTTTATGAAAAAAACAGTTTATTCTTTTATCAAATTAATTAAAAAAATTAAAAACTAGAAACATTCAAATATTGTTTACATAATTTTAAAATTTAACTGTAAATTATAACATTAAAATCAGTGACTTCCTCACTGTTATGTGCCAATAAATGTCACGTGATCAACATTTCTTACGCTTGCTCTTAAGTATTATTAAAATAGGCAAAACTCTTTATATGTATTGCCACTCAGTGCAAGCCAGAGTAATCAATGGATGCCAGAAGGCTTGTATATAAAATCCCCATCTAGTGACAACTCATCCACAAGCCAGAAACTAGTCTGGGGATATTGGATGAATAGGCCCTAGATGGGGATTTTATGCACAAGCCTTCTGGCATCCATTGGTTACTCTGACTTGCACTGAGTGGCAATGTGTATAGAGAGTTTTACCTGTTTTAATCACTGTTATGTGCTTAATCTCTTAACTATATTAGAGTATTTGGCACCATATTGAATTTTTAAAAAAACTGACTTGAGACACAATAACTTCAGTTTTAATAATGTTAGAGCAAAATGCTATACATTGGCAAAAAATAGAAAAATTAAAGAAAATAATAAAGCTAAGACAAATCATGATTACCATTAAAAAAGTATGGGAAAAAAGGAAATTTCAACATCCGAAAAAATTATTAATTTATTGTTTGTTCATAATTTCTAATTTATCATTAACTTAGTTTAAAATTACATCTTCATTGATAATTTCTTTGAATTCCTCAAATTCTTATTCAAATCATATATAAATATTTCTTATCTGAGATAATCCATAGTTTCAGAACTTAAAAAATTAGTAATCATAAGAATTTTTCATTTTTATCTTGCAACCCAAAAGTTAACAAACCTCAAGGCATCTATAAGAAAAAGATTCATTCTAATAAAAGATACAAAATAAATCATTTCCTGAAGGTAGATATGCATTTGTCATCATAGCAATCGGCTTCTTGTCTATCCAAAACTAGAAATTAAAGGCTATTATGTATCAATGAGTTTTTTCTCTTCATTTTATATTTTTCATGTATACCAGTGATGTTTATATGTTTTTTGCATCATATTAGTGATGCTATCTTGTTATATTTATTGTCCCAGAGATATAATTTATTTGCATATAGCTCATTTACTAGCTATAGACTTGATAATAATGTGATATAAGATGTGGCAAAACTATTTGAGTTCATAGCATGAGTACCAAGACATAGGCAAGAATTAGGATTTGATTTTTTGCCTGCATACAATTCCATGTGCATCACCCACTCCACTTAAAATCTCTCTTTATTGGTTTTAAGAGTATATTTCACATGTTACTACACCCAGTAAATTTTGTGATTGCTTTATCAACTGCAACCTTTCTGTACATCTGATAATCAATCTTAAAATTTACATTGCGCTGCTCTATAATACCTTAACTATATATAAATCATTACTTGTTATACAAATACAGACATACAAGTACAAACACACTAATACAAATATAAACACATTAATAAATTATTAAACCATTTGAGAATCAATATGTCTATAAAATAAAGTCATCTCAAACTTAGATTAGAGCCCCAAAATTACATTGTACATAAATCACTACCTTCATTATATTTGAATTTGAATACAAGTATAATTTATATACTATACAGACCCGCTCTAATACAAACATTAATAAATTATACATTTATTAAATAATAATAAAAATTAAAATTGAATACTTACACCTGATATTACGTTTATTTTCGGGATGAAGGACTTGAAATTATAAATAATTGAGAAATGCTTAATTCACTTTATTAAGAAGTCTGGCCATTACCAAAATTGTGCCTTTGGCTTCTTCGTGCAATCTAGTAAACTGAGCAGAAAAATTAAATGAACTTATTAATAAAAAATCTAAATTTTGTTCGATTTTAACATACCATTTGAAAAAGGAACTCAAGCCGTAAAGAATGATGGTATTTGTCAATACATCCTTTTGGTTTTCTTGCAATTTTGAAAAGATAAATGTTTTGATTTCAACAAATCAGCGGCAGCGACACATAACTTTAAACTTGTTAATTGGGTTGTAATTTGACCCCTTTTGGGAGAACATAGATTACAGATTGTCACGTGTCATTTGTTGACATCACGGTCGTTGTTAGGCATGAGCAGATTATCCACTGTTTTAGCATGTTCAAACACATTTAAAATTATATCAGGCTTCTATTAATTTTTCATGGAACACTTATTGATTTTCTGTGAAACACTGATATTCAGCAGAACAATTTGGAAAATTCTGTTCTAGAAAATATTGATAGTCTACTCTTTTAAGATATGAAACATTTTTAATTATTTTTAAAAGTGATAAAAATTAATAGGATGGCACTACTACTAGTGACGATCATGTATTGTGTTATAATACTAGTTACTTGTCCCATATGGAAATTGATGAAATATTAATAATCACATGTTTCAAATTATTGCTGTGATGGGTAATAACAGAAATTTGTGACTTCCATGCTTATGCTTCAAATTCTGGCTATCTAATAGATGAAATGGAAGAATTGGAAATCACAAAAAAATTATATCATTTATAATTACTATGTATGAGTATGACTTTCAGTTTCTGATGGAAAAAAAATCATTTCAAGACAAAGAATAAAATTTAAACATAAGTTTTGCAATGGCTACAAAGCAATCCATAAAATAAATATATATGCCCCCCCCCTCTTTATAATTATAACTCCGCCATATTCTATCTTCAGCCATACCTTCCTAATGAAAGTAATGAATATTGCATTTATTTAAAATATCTTTGAGATAAATACATTGTAAGTAAGTCTATACCATTCATTTATTTCATTTGCTTTACCTCACAGAGATGCACATTTGCAATAGGAGATTCAATAACATTACATTCAGCAAGATGAAGAACATACCAATTTGCCTTGTGATTCTATTATATTTTTAGAATCTTAAGGGGTAATCTTAAATAAAATTTATCCACTGCCTTTATACAATGACGAAAGGAAGCTATATCAATTTGCAAAGTAATAGTCATATATACAACTAATTTAGTTTTATATTACTATAATAAAATATCTTGCCTTTTAACTCATTAAATGTAAACATCACATGATAACCATTTCTTATGCTTGCTTATAATTTATTAAAACAGGCAAAACTCTCCATACAATATTGCCACTCAGTGCAAGCCAGAATAATCAATGGATACCAGAAGGCTTGTGCACAAAATACCCCATCTAGTGCCTACTCATCCAATATCCCCAGACTAGTTCGTGACTAGTGGCCTTCGTCAATGAGGAGCCTTGAATCTGAGAGCACTGCACTTAGATCTTAGGATCTAATGCAACCCTCCAGCAGCCACCTTTGATCTATTTAACTACAAAACTATGAGTCTGCCTTACGCTAGTTGCCAATACTGTATGGAGAATTTTGCCTTTTTTAATAAGTTATAAGCAAGCATAAAAAATGGTGATCATATGATGTTTCGTGGCTTAAAACCAATCCTGCCTAACAGGATAGTGGTAGCTATGATTATTAAAGACACCAAAATATGTTAAGTATTGAACTGAGTTCAGATCTATATGACTATATAAGCTAATGAGCTTGGATTGAAAATATTATTGTTTTCAATTTAAGACTCGTAGTTTAGTAGTTAAGCTGCTAGAGGATTGCATTAGATCCTAAGATCTAGGTGCAGTGCTCTCAGATCTACTGACGAAGGCCACAAACCAGAAACTAGTTTGGGGATATTGGATGAGTAGGCAATAGATGGAGATTTTATGCACAAGCCTTCTGGCATCCATTGATTACTCTGGCTTGCACTGAGTGGCACTACTGTATGGAGAGTTTTGCTCATTAAATGTATTAATAGCACATTTAGTAAGGCATTTAAATTTTTATATTGTCAAACTGATAGTCATCTAAATCAAAAGTTGCTAAAGATTTTTTTTTATTATCAATGTTTTTGTTATATATATACATTACTAAAACCTAAGTCCCTATAGATTCCATTCAAAACTTATGAATTGTCAGGAATATTATAAGCATCGGCATACTACAAATATGAAATCTAAGATGTTTTAGTGTTTAATTAGTTCAAGCTGATGCTGTTTTCATGAAGCTAATTATTTTAATAAGTATTGTTATAAAAATCAAAAACAAAGTTCAGAGCTATTATACATCTATATTTAAGACTTTTTTTAAAATTTCAAAATACATTAGATTTTGTTTCAATAATAATAATGCTTTCGCTTTCATTTCATCATATAGAAGTTGTGAATAAACTTTGATGTATTCATATTTTATTAATTCCTAAATTTCATAACCATATACTTTTTAATTAACTCTAATATATGTATATATTTTAATTCACACATTTTTTGGGATTAAACTGACATATAATAATGCCTGTAATTCTTATTCTTTCTAAAAGATACATTGAATCTCTATAGCTGGGAGTAGCTATTTGAATAAAATCCTTGCAAATACTTTTGCAGAAATGAATAAATGTGACATTGTGTGATTATTGCAAAGTTATATATTTGTTTTAAATTTATAAATTGGATCATTAGAAGCATTTTTTAAGATCCTGTGAATCAACTTTATAGATGTTTTTTGCCTTAAAAATGTCATTAGTTTTGAAGCTAACATATCGCTACCATGTTTTAAAACTTTTCTAAGTGTCTTGGGACTTGAAGTCTTTACATTTTTGAGATTTTAAAGAGCTGCATTAATTTCAGTAAATTCCCTATGGATGTATTTGTCCAAATTTAACAGAGTAGGTAAGATAGAGATGTCATTATGGACTATCATTTCAATTCTTTTATCAGAGATAAAAGTATAAGTAGTGGTAGTGCATCATAGTAAGTATAAATAAAAAGTTGGAGATGTTTACCATGCTTGATTATGACAGTAGAATGAATAATATACAGTGAGAAGATAGATTGATATATTTTCCAGAAAGTAACAGCTTCTTTTTGTAATTCAATTAAAATTTAAAAAAAAAAAAGATACTTGTGTAGAATTTCTGTCGGAAACTTGGCTAGACATTTTATTTTAAATAATGCATTTTCAGGGGTTTTCAATATGGTATAAACAACAATATGGCTGACTCCAAGTTGTTGTATTCAATATTAACTTTTTTTGTTTATTTATTAAAATGATAAAGAAGCATAAAAGTCCAAAGGCTTGTAATTAAAAAAATTTTTTTAATGTAAATACAGTAAAGAAAATTTTTTAAAAAAAATGTGATTATTCATGTCAGCAGACAGACATCACTTTTCAGGTAGCCACTATCTCATAATTTTGAAAATATTTCATTGCAATTTGTTCTGTTGATGAAAGGTTCCAAAAAAGAAATGTTAAAAAAATCACAATAATTATAGCCACATGTTAAGTGTTTTCGTGTTAACATTTGGATGTTACGTTGTGGTTGGAATTTATTAAAAAATTATTTGAATTTTTTTTTAAAGTTAATATTCAATTTCGAAAACATTTAATATTTTTTAAAAATTAACAAGCTAGCTAGTCATGTTTCAGAAAATAATTTTGCAAAAAAATATTTAAACAAATATTTCGACCATGTTCGAGAAAATAATTTCAAGAAAAAAAAAATGTAAACAAATAGTTCAACCGTGAAAATGGATTACTTAAAATAAAAACCTAGTAAGCTTCCAGAACAGATTCTTCATACATATAAAAAGAAAGAGAATGAAATAATTTAATTTTTATACTGATAATGTTTATATTAAATGATATATTGCTCAAAAGTTAAAGAAATTTGAGTACTGAAAGTAACATCAGTCATGAGTCATGGACCTTTTTTGCTCCTGCTGGGCAAAAAAAGTTTATTTCTTGGAAATTTTATAAGCTCTAACACTGAAAATGATGACTCAGAACCACAAACTATGGTCGTTGGGCTCCAGCATATGACACTACTATTGCACTAAAAGCAGGGTCATTGCACTTATAGTGATATAATTTGCCATTGCATGATATTTTTATACTTCAATTTATTTCAGCATCTTGATTTTAGAACTTTGTGATAAACTTTAATTAAAGTTAGAAAGAAAAAGTACAGGTTAGTATTTGCTTTGTTAAAATTTCATTAAGTAAAGATTATAGAGATTTGAAGTTAGGATTTTTAGTCTATATTTATCCTCCACTCCAACTCAAACAACCGATGCACATGACCCCACACATATGAAAAAGATAAATGATTTCCAATATACGTATTTCATGCAGAACTGGAACTCATCAGTTGGGCCAGGTCATAATCTACCACATGTATACAGTCAGTGCTCAGCTTATATTAAGATAGCAATTGCTTAAACTTTAATGGACAGGCTCCAACAGATTGTCTATTTAATTGAAAAGTCAATGATGGAATGCTCAAAGTCCTTGATGGATTTGATATTGTAGTCATACCCATATAGAAATTGACCCCCCCCCCATATCCCTCTATTTACTATAGTAAACAGTATACTGAATGAATAGGTTAATTACATTTTGCCTTGGAAATATGTTACATCAACCATAGTATAAGTCCAGCCTATGATGGATCCATAATGGTCCAATAATATGGGGAGTCAGATTGATGTAATGTCTGCAAATTTAGCATAGACTTTGAGCATTCCATCATTGGGGTTTTAGTGAAATGGTTGGTTGAATTGTTGGAAAGGTGAGAAGATCAAAGCCTGTCCATAAAAGTTTAAGCAATTGCTACTCTAATATAAACCGAGCACTGACTATATGTGTGGAAGATTATGAACTGGTCCAACTGATGAGTGCTGGATCTGCACGAAATAACATATTGGAGATCATTTATTTTTCATGTGTGTGGTCATGTGTAGTGATTGTTTGAGATGGAGTGGAGGATAAATAATGACTGAAAATTCTCTATATACTATAGTAAGCATTCAGTATAGTAAATGCATAGGTAAATTAAAGATTGTAAAGTTTTAAAAAAAAAACATTTTAATGCAAATCAGAAAGCTCTAGACTAATGAAATTAAAGAATTTATACATCTTGTGCTTTGGAAAGTTTTGATAATAATTATTATTTCTCTTATAGTATTTTAAAAAATAGATTGATGAATTTTAAAGGGAAATAATCAGGTTATAATATTTGATACATTCTTTTTTAAGTTAGTAAATTGATGATAAAATTTTATCAAAAATATTTTACATTCATTTTCAAAACTTAAGTTTATTTGTAAATAAATAATAAGGAATATGAAATAATTTATTATAAACTTACACAAAACTACTAGAGACGAAATGATTTTTGTTTTGTCATTATTTCATTATCATATATCTGCCCAAAAGCAGTTTCCACAACTACTACAGACTATCTTTTTCAAATGTCACTTCTTTTTATGTAAATAACTTTTATTACTGTTTAAATAAGTAACATTTAGGATTATAATCATATCACTGAACTTTCTCATTCAAATGTTACTCATAATTATTTGTAAGCTGACTCATAAATCATTTTAATAAACTACAATTTTACTTTTCATTTATCAGTGACTTCTAAATGAACATATGATAAATGAAAAATAAAATTGTATTTACAAGTTTATTTGTTATGACTCTGCTTACAAATAATTTTGAATAACATTTGAAAGGAATGTCTATGATATGAAATACCATTCTTATTAATATAATTTTTCATTAGTTTTTGATTTTTTTTTCCACTTTAAATCTCGAATCGCTACAAATAAATGTAGTTTAAATTTTTTTTCTCCCCACAACTTCTGTTGAACCAATTATATTTCTTAGGCATCTCCAAAACTTCCATTTGCTTTTTTTTACTGCAAGTTTTTGCCTTATGTTAAAGTTATAATCTTGGCTACAGCAATTATTTATATTATTAATTAGTTTGTATGGTCTGGTTGTATTTTGACTTAATACTTATGGATTATAATATCGGAGTTTTTTAGAATTACAATAATTCATAAAATATTAAAAATAGTAAATTGAATAACAAATAAATAGTTATTATTCATAATTTATCCAAATTGTGTTAATCTTGGCTTGATACCACTTTCATTATTGATGCCATATGATATATTTCCAAAAGTCTATTTTTATTTTTTGAGGAGAAAAAATTGTTTACAGACATATATAGTATATATTTTGCAAACAGAATGAATTATGATTGGGAAAGGATTCTAAATGTAAATGAAGAAAGAAAATTAAAAGGTGGATACTAGAATTTTCTTGAATTATTTTTTTTGGTACTAGTTGGTTAGCTGTACTATGCCGTTAGGCGACGCTGCAGTACCCATCAAGAAGCATGCAAGCGATAAATTTCTAAACAAAATTGCTGTAGCAGTACCCATCAAAAACCCTCAAGAAGCATGCAAGCAATAAATTTCTATCTGAAATCGCTGTAAACAATGATTTCAACAATTTCGGATAGAAATTTATTGCTTGCATGCTTCTTGAGGGTTTTTGATGGGTACTACAGCATCACCTAGTGGCACAGTACAGTTAAACAACTAGTACCATTTCTTGTTTTTATTTGTATTTTAGAGTGATTTCAGATTTCTTCATGTTGCCTTAGGCGTTTTAATTTCACAGTAATTTCAGAGATTTCTTCGTGTTGCCTTAGGCGTTTTGCTTTTACAGCGATTTCGGATACCATGCTTCTTTAGTATTCTTGATGGGTACTACAGCATTGCCTAGTGACACAGTACAGCTAACCAACTAGTACCTTTTTTTTAAAATCAAAATTGTAATTTAATGAGCTCCATTTATAGACTATCAGTAACCTTTTTGTTATCCCAATTAAAATATAAATTAGCATCAAAAACTTCATTTGAGCAATTTGAAATCCTGAACTTTTTAGGTTTAATTTTATTTCTTAATAATAAAATAATATTTGAATGTGAAGATAAAATCTAATTGTAATTCTTATGATTTGAATGCTTTTAAACTTGACAAAGTTATTATTTAGATGATTTTTTGAAAAACAAAATTTTGATTGGGGTTTTATAATACCATGCAATGACATAATAAATTTACACTGCTTTGAAGTTTGATGTTTCATTATATTGCTTGATAATGATCAACCAAAAAGAGCAAATCATGCAGCCATTTAATATCTTTGATGTTTGACGTGTTCTAATCTTTGGTTTTCAAAAAAATAAAAATTTCTAATGTCTTATGGTGGGGTAATTAATGAACTTCAATATAATAGGGGAAACCTTCATTCTCAGTCAGCAAATCAGGAAAGATTGAAATAAGTTGATAATTGATATTACTTTTTAATATGTGATTCTAATCATGCAAACTCTGCAAAATTTCTTAGTGCTATGCAAAATAGCCCCCCCCCCCATTTTTATTCATTGGGGGGGGGTCCCAAATTTTTTATGATTTTTAGATTTGAAGCGCAAGTGCAATTAAATGTGATTAATTTAAGTAAATTTTTGACATCTGTACTCATTAATGGAATATGCTATAAAATCTTTGCTGACAATAATAACTGAATTCTTAAATTATTTGTTATAGTGTCAATTCATTTAATTAAGTGTAGTCTTTTTTTTTTGATTTTTGAATAAACTGGATTTGTGTAAAAGAATTTAATTTACTGGCAATTATTGATTATGTACTATTGATTTTGTAAAATATATTGTTGCACATTTTATCACTTCTGCATTTTTTTGACCTTTGGAATATATATTTTGTTCCATGAATATCATAGTGGTCTTTTATATTGATAGTATTATTAAAAATTAAATGAAATAATTTTTTAATTTAGTATAAAAAATATTCAATTTTCCATTCATCTTGAAATATTTGTTTATTTTCTATCATTTTTCTTGAAGCATTGTGAATATAGAGAAATGGACTTTTCTTCTTAAACCTGCATGTGCATATAAGAATTAAATAATGATTCATTTTAATCATGCATAGTATCTTAATTTGCCATATATAAAGTCTTACATTTTGTTTTGTGTTAAGCATGCAGTCTGCTAAAAAACTTATTACTGGGCTTTATTATATAGCATTTTGCTAAAACCAGCTTGGATCATCAAAAATGTACTCACGTTTATGTGGACTTTATTATTAAACAATATTTTGCAAGTCTCATTATTATAAATTTACTGCTTTTCAAAGTAATTTTTTAGATATCATTAAAAGTCTTATATTTGATCTTTGTTTTCCTTTTCAAAATTATTAGAGTATTAATCTTTTTTTAAATCTTCAACAGTTGTTCTTAATAATTGTTGAATCTGTCTTTTTTTTTTCTAAATCCAAATTGCTTTTTGGATAAAAACATTAAAAATTTGTCTATATAAAATTCTCACTTATACTCTGAATGAGAAAATCTTTATTATGTTTTTTTATCAGAATCATTAAAAGAAAATTGATTGGCCAGCTAGCTATTCATCCAAATTATAAATTTCATACACACAAATTCTTTTTTAAAATTGTTTTTTTTTTTTCACATATAATTTTAATTTTTTGAAGTTTTCCATTCATCTCTATTATAGACGCTAGTAAATTAGAATAAGGGATAGATGAAAAGGAGTTGTCCAGGATGATATATGTGATTGTCTGATGGCAGATAACTGTAAGGATGTTATATCATATTTCTTTAATTATTAATTGGTTTAGTGTGAATTTGTGATTTGTTTACATATATACTTGTTTTTTTATTTAAGATGTTTTATTCATTACTATGTCAAATTTTGTTGTTCAGTATTTGTATATTTTTCTAACCAAATTTGCTTAGTTTATTTCTTAGCTTTGTAAACTTGCTTTACCTTTTTTATTATTGATATTTGCACTATTTTATTAATTAGAGCTTTTTTTATTCTTCAATACTGACTTTTAGGAAAGGCATTTCCATTAATTTTGTAAAAAAGTTATGATTTTAATGTGAATCCAGTATATATTTATCAGTTTAATAATTCAGAATTCTATTTAAAGAATTTAATTTAAATATCCTTAATTAGTTACTGATTTATACACTTATTTTTTTAAGAAAGCATTAATTTGACATTAGCTAAAGTATAATCCAGTGTGTAACTAGAGTATTCTGTTTTTAAATGTCTAAATGAGAATTAGAATTAAATCATGCATGGTATTTGGGTTTTAAGTAATTTAAGTTACATTCAAATATCAGCCTTTCAAGCTAATTGTGCACGCGCTTTGCGAGTGTTAATAATAAATGAATACTTTCCTTTCCAATACAAGATATAGTATTTATGCAAGAATAAAATGAATCCACTTATTCCTACAACTCAAATGCTTATATATGAGCAAATCTGAAGTACTGGCAAGGAAAGCGTGAGGATAGACCATTCACTTTAAATTACTATTTACGATGTCTGAATGAATGACGTCGGTGAAATTGTCTAGAATTTACTAAACATCACTCTAACTGAAACATAATCATCTGTAAATAAGTATTTATTTTTATATAGCGCTGTGTTTACAATTGTATTACATTCAAATATCAGCCTTTCGAGCTAATTATGCACGCGCTTTGAGAGTGTTAATAATAAATGCTTTCCTTTCCAATACAAGATATAGTATTTATGCAAGAATAAAATGAATTCACTTATTCCTACAACTCAAATGCTTATATATGAGCAAATCTGAAGTACTGGCAAGGAAAGCGTGAGGATAGACCACTCACTTTAAATTACTATTTATGATGTCTGAATGAATGACGTCTGTGAAATTGTCTAGAATTTACTAAACGTCACTCTAACTGAAACTTAATCATATGTAAATAAGCATTTATTTTTATATAGCGCTGTGTTTACAATTGTATTACATTCAAATATCAGCCTTTCAATCTGATTGTGCACATGCTTTGTGAGTGTTAATAATAAATGAATACTTTCCTTTCCAATACAAGATATAGTATTGAAAGGCTGATATTTGAATGTAATACAATTGTAAACACAGCGCTATATAAAAATAAATGCTAATTTAAGTTTGTAAAAAGATTCTAAAGAATATGTCTAAATATAACAAAGTTTTAATTTTTAGAGTAAATTTTTATAATAAATAATATTTATTTTCATCAAATATTCAATATTTCATCATTTTAATATGATCTTAAAATTATAAGTTTAAACACAGAATATTGCTCAAATGAAATACAATAATATAAAATTAGTACGACTGCAACAACATAATGGAAAGAAAACAACAGAATCGTGATGAAAAGAAACAGTTCATGTTCTGAAAATAATAGCAACCTATCCATAGTCTATATTGTTTCAAATTTTTAAAAATAATTTTAATTTTAATTTTGGCTATTGCTTAACTCCCTGTTGTCTACTTTTTGATAATTGACAACTTTATTCTACTCTGTGTACATTAAATGATTTGCTGAAAACATTTTTGTAGCAAAGCAAATAGTGACAATATATTTAGCAGTTATCAACAGTGATAACTTGCTATTGCTTTTTTTCAGTCCTTTCAAAAGTTATTCTAGAATTTCATGATTAAGATTCATTGTAATCCACTGAGCCTCTAGTGATTAAAATGGAGATATATCATTTTTTTATTATTATTAATGTCTTATCAATTTAATAAAGAATATAAATATGACTTAGTAAGGTTTTTTTAATTATTTAATTACTGTAACATCTATTTTAATGCAAAACTAGATTAAAAGTGAATTGATGTTTTCAATATTTAAAAATATTCATGATTATGAAAACAATAGCCAATTTAATTGTATAAAGTTAAAAGATGTATATATATGTACGATCATTTATTGTAATCATAAAGTCATTTTTGCTCTATAATTAAAAATTCTGTTATAATCCTGTACATATTTATTTATATCTATTTGCAAAAGATTTCATACATCATCCAAATCACTACTTTCATGCTTCTCTGGCTCCTATTGTATTGTGTGGAAAATACTCATATTTTACTTTCAAAGTAAAATTTTTTTCTTTAATTCACTTTTTTCTCTTTGGTTTGTCTTTATAATCATCTAGATTGCATTAGCAAGAGCATCAAAATAAATAAGAATTGGCCATTGCAATTTTTATTTTAATTTTATCTTTTATACCATTAATTTGAATTATATTGCATGTCTCACATCAAGATGTAGCTATTCTTCGTGGGAGAAGAAGGGAGGGGGTGAGGTTCAACTTTTTTCCCATTATCGAATTAACATATAAATTTTAATATCATTTCCCAGAACAGCATCATTAATCCTTTTATATAATTCTGACTTATTTTGTCTCAAGCCTTTGCATCATATTTTATGAGATATATATTTACCTTTTTTGATTTCCAACATATTTGTTTTTTTGGCTTAATTGCAGATCTATTCTATACTATTTGTATTTATTGATTTGGGAAATGTAATTATATCTTGATTGATTAGTCAGTGATGATAAATTAAAACCATCTAGTAGAATGGTTTACCTTTTCTTTTTTTAATTTCCATAACAGCTCTTATTAATAAGAAGTTAACAGTTACAAATACCTTGGTCAGATTATTAATACAGATGGAAACATAATGGAGGAAATTAATCATAGAATTAAACTTGGTTGGAGTGCTTTTGGTATAAATAACTTGATACTAAAAGGAAATATACCTATGTGTTTGAAAAGGATGGTTTTTAACAAATGTGTTTTAGCAGTTCTTACTTATGGATCTGAGACTTGGACACTTAATAGAAGAGCAATACAGAGACTTCAGACCACTCAAAGGAGTATGGAGAGATGTATGTTGGGAGTAACGAAGAGATCGAAAACGCAATGTATGGGTAAGACAACAAACAGGTGTTACTGACCTTATTGAAAAAATTAAAAGATTGAAATGGAGTTGGGCTGGACATATTGCTAGAAGAGATGATAATAGATGGACAATTGAAATTTTAAACTGGATTCCAAGAGATTGTAAAAGACCCAGAAAGAGACCACATGTGAGATGGATGGATGAAATAAGAAAATGTGCAGGGGTGTTGTGGAGAAGAGAAGCTAAAGATCGGAGAAGATGGATTAAACTTGGAGAGACCTTCATCTTGCAGTGGATTGATAATGGTTGATGATGATGATGATGATCTAAAAAAACATTGAAATCATTGGCCAATTGGGTGTTTCAATAGTGATAATGTGATTATCAATAGTAATTTGCCATCTCTTGTTATCAATCTATATTTAGGTATATAGTTATTTAAAATATTAATATAAGTACACCTGGGTCTCGTTTTATGCGATTAATAGGTTCCTCAGAAAACATGCTCAAACGAAATCGCGCAAAAATAGACATAACTTACATTGAAAAAGGGGGGGTGCAGTCTGTGATTTTTCAAAACTCGCATAAAAGCAAAGCACCAACGTAAAATTACTTTAAAATTCGCGCAAAAAAAAAATAAGGAAATAAAATATGACTAATAAAAAATTTCAAATTTGAAAAAAATTGATACAAGACAAACTTCTTTTAACTATAATATTTAATTTTATTCAAAATAATATATTTTTATGCATAATTTACTGTATAGTAATTTACATTTTTTTTATACACATTTTAATTATTATCGATAAACAAGTTCGTTTGCAAACTGATAAAAAAATCAGATTTTTCTCAAGAGGAAATACAACTAGTACCAACTTCACTCTCGTGTTGTGTTGATTTTCTGGTGACAACGTTGAGACAATGATTTTATTAATTGTTTATGAAGCTCGCGATATCCAGACATATACAAACATTTAGCGCTCGTTGGAATTTAAGAACACGTTAATGATTAGTGTCATTAATAAGAAAATAATAATTGATTACGCTCTTTTTTAAAAGCAAAAACAGAATGTGATTTAAAATGCAAAATTAACACGCACAATGTTTGAACAAATTTACATAAATGCTTATTTATATATATGATTAAGTTTCAGTTGGAATGACGTTTAGTAAATTCTAGAAAATTTCATCGGCGTCATTCATTCAGACATTGTATATAGTAATTTAAAGTGACCGTTCTATCGTCACGCCTTCTGTGCCAGTACTTCAGATTTGCTCATTATAATCTTGTAAAATTTAATATGTGTATACATAAAATGTGAAAATCATGATTTTAATTTCATTATTGCATAAAATCTTACTATTATAAAGCACTGAAAAAATTGAAATTAAGATGAAAGTCGAATTCCGATAATGTGCTATTACTTTCAATATAACGTAAGTGCGCGAAATTTATTATTTAAAGTAATAGCGCATTATCGGAAATCAACTTCCGGTGAAACACGAATCGCGTAACTTCAAAATCGTGTTAAATAAGTCCGCGTAAAAAGAGATCCGCGTGTATAGCTTTAAAAAAACAAAAAAAAAAAGAACAACAGTAACATTATTTAAAACTTTGTAGAATTGTTGTGGTTAATATATAAAAAGATTATATATGTGAAAATGGAGTTTCAGAGTTTTTCCAAATAAATTTTGATTATACTGTATGTATAATGCCACTTCTACAAATCATTCGGGATGACATTAATCTCATTGTCTTTTGCTCTTATTAATTTTAAGATTACTTATCTCTTTTCATTGGGAGGGGGGGGTATTTCTTTTTACATAATTTATCTTGTATCATTTTCTCCAAACTCATATTTTAGAAGTCTTCTATTAATATTTTTTTTTTTTAATTAATATGATTGTTTAAATAATTCAAGTTTTTTCTTCATCATTATTCCAAAATGTTTAATATACTTTTTAAAATTCTAATTTCATTTTATCCATGAAGAAATAATATTAGCTTTTATTGACAGCCAATTTTATTTTTTTTACTTAATTAACCCATAGAGACCTGAACAGCCATTTTTAATTCCCAAAAAAAATTACAGGACCTACAATTTTAAATAAAATGTCTAATTTATTACAATAAATAAATATATATATATACATTTTTATAAAGTGCAAATATGAAAGAATGTTATAAAGCTGATAAAGTAGTCATTACCACAAAAAATAATTAAAAAAAATGATATTTTTCACATTTTTAAAATCTTTATTTTTACATTGGTTCACAAACTCTCAATTTTGAAAGGTATAGCCTAAAATGACAATTTCATAGACAGCTTCATCACATTCATCATAAAATGCAGAAAAAAATAATATATAACATGACCTACCTGAGTTACAGATTGTTGGTGTAATGTGGCAGAATGTGACAATTTCAGTTTCGTTTTTTTACTAACCACCCTATATGTTCAATTTTTGCAAGCAGTTGTTTTTCTAGGCCCTCTATGCGGGATATCTATTAGAAATGCAAGGTTTTGTGTGGATTAGAAATGCAAGGTTTTAGTGTGGATCAAAAAAAAAATAACAGTAGTAACTTTAGTAAAGTGTAAGTTATGGGGATAAAAAATAATTACTATATTATTGAAAAATCATGGGCTAAATTATGCATTATTACATAGGAAACCATAATAGCAAAGTATGCTATCAAATGAATAAAAAGTTATCTATAATGAAACGAATAAAAATGTAGTAAATTCTAAGTTATGCATGTAAAAAATAATTACTACATTATTGGAATATCATGAGGGTAAGGGTGAGCTAAATTATGCATTATTACATAGGAAACCATGATAGCAAAGTATGCTATAAAAGGAATAAAAAGTTATCTGCAAAGTATGCTATAAAATGAATAAAAAGTTATCTACAATGAAATGAATAAAAACATAGTAAATTCTAAGTTATGCATGTAAAAAGTAATTACTACATTATTGGAATATCATGAGGGTAAGAGTGAGCTAAATTATGCATTATTACATAGCAAACCATAATAGCAAAGTATGCTATAAAATGAATAAAAACTTATCTACAATGAAATGTATAAAAACAGTAAATAAAATAAAATAAATAACCCAAAGGAATTACAAGCAATTATTATATATCAGTGGGAGATGATGATGATGAATGTTGAATACTTACGGGTAATGGGGAATACGAAACTTCAAAATCAAACACATAAACAGAAAAGTTCGTTAGAATCATAATTATGTTTAGCGGCGAAAATAATTGTTTTCTCCGTATATTTTTTTTATCCGTTGATAAAATCTAGAAAGATAAAAAAAATTTACAAAATTTTAATAATGTACTTTACAAAAATTGCTATAAAAAATCTAATTTTCATCGCACAGAAAAAAATTTTAGACGTACAAAAAGATAGAAAAATGGCGGAGAGAAAGAAAAAAAAAGCGTAACTGTGACGTATACGGTTTGCACGCTATTGCGGTCGAAATTGCAAACTTTTTTTAATGCGGAAAAAAGCGGTTTTCGGTCTCAAGGGGTTACTCTCTTTAATATTTCTTTTTTGCAATGATTAAATTTTATTAAATAATTTGTGAATGTTCAGCAATATTTTTCAAAGCTTTCTTTCTCCTGGAAGTTATTGAAAAAGCTTGTTAGACAATCAAAACATTGGATTGATTAATTGCAAATGAAAAAATAATAAAAAGATGATTTATTAAATATTAAATAATATACAGAATTAGTGGAGAATACTGTTGAAATCAATCTTGGAATGATATGAGGCTTCATTATTTTATGTAGTTAATACATTATAAATAGTATAACAAATTATGTTATGGCAGTGGCAAACTGCTGTAGACAAAGATTGAATATTGTCACTTGGTCTTAATATCTAACCTGCCATCAAGTATAAAATTTCATATACAATCTGTACTATATGTTATATTTTAAATAAAATATTTATTTTCATTTTTTTACAACTTATTGTCAGAACATAATTATTTTATGTTCATTTTCACTTCTACAGTTTGTTAGAAATTTTTTCAATTTCATGAATTCACTAAATCTACTCTTCTATCTGTAAATAATACATACTAATGTCCACAAATCTTAAGATTTTTCTTATTTTTTTAAAACCATCTCTAGTTATTTAACCCAGTGATTCTCAATCTGTGCATCCCTAGGAGGGCACAAAATAATCAAAGGGCAGACAAAAGACATGAAAAATAGACAAAAAATTAGAAGAAAAAAATTTATTGAAACCAAAATAAGAAAAGATATATTCTGCTAATATAAAAAAATGTCATCCATAATGTAATTTCGTGGTAGTGTAGAATTTTATCCTTGTTGCTGCATATCAGCAGCAAAAGAAAAAGAAATATTAGGGTTCCTAAAAATCATTAGGAAGGGGACACGATTAAAGCTGATACGGAAAGTTGTGCCTTGAATACTAAAAGATTGTGATGTATTGATTTAACCCAGGGGTCCCCAACCCTATGCCCGCGGACACCATGGCGCCCGCAGACCATTTTATGTATGCCCGCCGCTATCCGAACACGATAAAAAATTATCTGATACAAATAAATTTAATTTTTAATTTTTTTTACAAATTATTGTATTATATTACAGCGTAAAAATATAAACGTTAATTATATATTAAAATGTTATTTTTGAAATAAATATTTTTTTGTACATTATGTGTATTATTAACAATATCCAACTATAAATTTACATTGAAAAAATAAATAGAGCTCGCCACCTGGCCAGTATTATAGAATGTGCTCTTAAGTGCAAAAAGGTTGGGGACCCCTGATTTAACCCATAGTTTTTTTTTCTATAGATATACTTTTAGTTGTTTTTTTTTTTAAAAAAAATTAGTCTAGGCAATTTCAAAATACAATGCCAATTATTTCATCAAATATTTTTTCAGAATTACTGAAAGTAATATTAATGCTTTGTTTTTCCTCTCCTTTTTTTAAAAAAGTCAAACTTTTTCTTCAAGAATAAAAATGTCATCTATTAGAAATTCATTTATATAAGAATCCAGTAATATCTTACTTACATAGAACTTTTGTCCAAATGTAAATTATTCAAAGAAAATCTGTTCATTGTTTTGATTCTTAATTTATGTTTACAAATATTAACATTTTTAAAAATAATAATCAAATGGATTGCCACTCAGAGAGAGGTTCATGTGATATTCAAGTACCAGAAATAATAGCTGACTTTCAGTCTATTTGATGATTGTTCCATTCTCCAGTACATTAATGAATTAATCCGTGCAGTCCCCCCTTTTTTTTTCTTACAGAATTGGAACATGGAGAAAAATGGAAAAAATCCGTTGGATGAGTAAAATAATAAATGAAGTTTTGAAAAGAGTAAATGAGGAAAGAAGATTGATTGAGAATATCAGAGAAAGAGAAACTGAATTGGACATATATTGAGAAGAGATTATAGTTTAATGAAAGATGTTTTGTAGTGAATGGTGAGTGGAAATAAAAAGAAAGGACGGAAAAGATTGACATTATTGGGATGATATAAGTGACGGGAAGACTTATGTGGAATTGAAGAAATGGGCAAGGAAGAGAATGGAATTGATGAATTGATGTTCTGACTTTTCTCTGGACTTGTCTATTGGACAGAATACTATTGATTGACAGAATTGGAATTTCATCATTTTTTTATTTTTATATTGGTTATGCCTTTAAATATATATTAATTATATAATTTATTTTTATCCTTTATATCATTCATATATTTGGTCAGTGTACTAATTTTTTATGAATTACTATATATTAGATTCAATAAGCAGTTTTATATACTTTCAATTCTCATATATTGTGAAATTGTTTAGGGAGAGGTATACTCATTATTGGTTTGGATAAATATATAACTGTTGAAAATAGCATTGATCATGTACTAAAAAAATATATTAAAATAATTACATGTACCTTTTTATAAAAAAATAAAACAAAGTTATTGATGAAAATAAAATCATTTAATTTTCAGGATTTTAAAAAAAAATTTATCAGCTTAATTATATTTGTTATATATCGGATTTTTAAAAATTTAAATTACACTAAAATTTATTTGCCATTTATTTAAAAGAAATTTTTAAGAAAATGGAATTCTAGCTACTAAATATCCACTGATTCATATTGCACCTCTGTTTAATAGTTTTTCCATAAATTGAACATAGCACATACAGAAAAAAACTTGTTTTTATACATCAAAATAACTAACTACCCAGTAATCTTTAATAATTGGCTCAGTGATAGAATTTCTTGTTAGTATGCAAAAGCATCTATATCAAATTTTAAAAAATTTTCAGCAGTTTTATATTTAAATAATTGCTTTTAAATATTTGTAACATTTTTTTTAAACTTCAGTTTGTTTTAAAAAATCTTCTTTAATATAACAACAAAAAAGACAAGTATATATTTATCAATTTTTAAAAAATATTTATTAATGTTTATATATACTGTTATTAATGTTTTTATAAATAAAAGTTATCAAATGATTATTTGGATTTACAGTATGTAAGGACAGGTTAAAAATCTATTTATATGATGAAAAATTAGCAAGGATTTATCAGGGTCATCCACATGTTGATCTTTCATTGCATGAGTATATTTTTGCTTACTCTTACATAGAATGACACACATTCATGTATATATTGGAACTATACAATGGGTGCAAGATCAATGAGATATAAAAAATATGAGTACCGGGAATATAGTCATCGATGTAATCTGGAGACAAAGTGTCTTTATTGCTTACAAACTACATTCAAAATAAATAAATAATTATAATATAAACAATGGCTGAATTCAAATTTTTAACTTAACTGCTTGAATCCAGAGCACCATATTGAATTTTTTAAAAAAAACTGACCTGAGACAATTTTCACAATAACTTCAGTTTTAATAATGTTAGAGCAAAAAAAATTACATTGATAGAAACTAGAAAAACTAAGGAAAATAATAAGGTTAAGACAAATAGTGATTACCATTTAAAAAATAAGGAAAAAAAGAAATTTCAACCTCCGACATAATTATTACTTTGTTGTTTGTTCATAATTTCTAATTTATCATTAACTAAGTTTAAATTACATCTTCAGTGATAATTTCTTTGTATTTCTCACAAAGTTATCTTTCAAACCAAATATAATGTCTTACCTGAGATAATCCATAGCTTCAGGATCTCCAAAAGTATTCGCATAAGATTTCTTCATTTTTATCTTGTACCCCAAATGTTACCAAAACTCAAAGGCATCTAAGAAAAAGATTCATTCTAAGAAAAGATACAAAACAAATCATTTCCTGAAGATGATAGATATGCATTTGTCATCATAGCAATTGGCTTCTTGTCTATTTAAAACTAGAAATTGTAGGCTACTGTCTGTAGCACTGATAAAATTAGTTTCATCTCTTCATTTTATATTTTTTTGTGTATATCAGTTGTTTATATTTTTATGCACACCAGTGATGGTATCTTATTATATTTATTGTATCACATAGATATAATTTATTTGCATGTAGTTGATTTGTTATCTATAGACTTGAAAATAATGTGAAGAAAGATATCGCAAAACTAGTGACTCCACAGATGATTATCAAGGCATAGGCAAGAATCAGAATTTGATTCTTTGCCTGCATATGCATTCTTTCTGTACATTTGATTATTAGTTTTGTAAATCATTACTTGTAAATATAAACACACTATATAAAACATCATAATAAATTATTAAATCTTTTGAGAATCATTATTTTTATAAAATAAGTGGATTAGAACACACAAAATTACTGTACATATGAATTCATATGAGCATAAATAAATATAGAATTTATATATACACAAACCAATACAAATGCAAATTAATAAATCATTTTTCAAATAAATTATTAAACCTTTTGAGAATCATTATTTTTATAAAATAAGTGGATTAGAACACACAAAATTACTGTACATATGAATTCATATGAACATAAATAAATATAGAATTTATAAACACACATACCACTACGAATGCATATTAATAAAAATTAAACTCATTTTTCAAATAACTAAAAACAAAATTAAAATATTCAAAAAATTAAAATTGTATACTTATGAGCCCGATATTCTGCAATTACGTTTAGACTCCATGGAAGGCCTTGTTTGTGAATGATCGGCGCATTTTTAATCCGTTTTGTCAAATTCATGATGCCGATAAAACTTTTCTGCCTTCATTGTTTCGTGGAAATTAGAAAATTGATAATAATAAAAAATTAAATGTGCCTGTTAGGAACAAAAATAATAAAAAATCCAAATTTCATTGTATTTTCTTGTTAAAGACATCTTTAGAAAGCTACATTTAGAGATGTATCCAATGCCTGTATTTCTGCTGACATCATACTTATAGTTTTTACATCATTAAAACGCATGGGATACCCGCTTAATAATCCGAAGCAGTTAAGCAAATATCTTCCATAGGTGTGCATGTACATTGTGTAATAATAAATTCCCAAGGATGTCATGGCTAAATAGTTACTTAATCTATAATCAAATATTTATTTTACAATATATCTCAGGATTAAAATATATAAAAATAAATATGCCTGTTTTTGCATATGTAAATGTGACTAAAAATAATCAGTTCATTTTAAATTAAGTAAACTAAATAAATACAAAGTTGAAAAATTTATCAATAAAAAAAAATCAATAAATTTTATTTACAAATAAATATAGAAATAGCATGTTTAGTGATAATGTTATTTTATTTCATTAGACAATAATTTAACAACTTTATTTCTGAAATAAATTGACATGATGAAATGTGGGTGGTTGGTTTTTTTTTTTTTTAGTGTGTGTGTTTAGGTTTGTATATCACAATATGGTATATCAATATATTAAGTTAATATAAAAAAGAACAAATAATATTGTCTCTAAATTTTAAGCACAACTTACTTAGGCCAACTATAAGAATTTTTTTTATATACAGTTTGATACTCGAATTTAGTAAGAATCCATCTGGTCTCTTAATAAAATTATCTAAATATGAAAGCATAACTAAATATATAACAAATTGGATAACTACATTATCTTCATAACTGCTTAGGACTAAACGGCCATATTGAATTTGTTAAAATACTGACCTGAGACACAATTTTCATAATAACTACAGTTTTAATTATGTTAGACCAAAAACAATTACATTGCTAGAAACTAGAAAAACTAAGGAAAACAATAAGCATAAAATAAATAGTGATAACTATATAAAAAATAAGGAAAAAAGAAATTTTCACATCCGAAATCATTATTATTTTATTGTTTGTTCATAATTTGGAAATTAACATTAACTAAAATTCAAATTACATCTTCAGTGATAATTTCTTTGTATTCCTCACAACATTATCTTTCTAAACATGTATAACATGTCTTACCTGAGATAATCCATAGCTTCACAATCTCTAAAAGAAGTTGGTTATAAATTCTTCATTTTTATCTTGTACCCCAACAGTTCCAAATGTCAAAGGCATCTATAAAGAAAAAGATTCATCCTAATAAAAGATATAAAAGAAATCATCCTAGCAATTGGCTTCTTGTCTATCTAAAACTAGAAATTGTAGGTACTGTCTATATCACTGATAAAATGAGTTTCATCTTTTCATTTTATATTTTTTTGTATGGACACCAGTGATGTTTATATTCTTTATGCACACATGCTGTCTTGTTATATTTATTGTATCACATAGATATAATTTATTTGCATGTAGTCCATTTGTTAGCTATAGACTTGAAAATAATGTTATGAAACATATAGCAAAATCAGAGTGATTCCAAAAGCATGAACAAGAATAAACAAAAACATAAACAAGAATCAGAATTTGATTATATGCCAATGTATGCAATCTTTCTATATATTTGATTATTAGTTTTATAACTCGTTACTTGTAAATACAAACATAATTATAAGTAATAAATTGTTAAAATTTTGAAAATCATTATTTTATAAATTAAGTGGATTAGAATTTTAGAAAATTACGGTAGAACTTTAGAAAATTATGGTAGATATGAATTCTATATGAGCATATATAACTACAAACTAACACACTAATTACAAACTAAAATTAATAAAAAAGATAATTTTAAAAAAAATTTAAATAATAAAATTTTATACTTACAAGTCATTACGTTGAAGCTCTATTGTAGACCTTGTTTGTGATTAACACCGGAGAAATTTTCACTTTCATGCCGTAAATCATTTTTTGTCTTTTATCGCTTCGTGATAATTGCAAAAATTATCAAAAAAAAATTAAAACTACTGCCAAATATCCAAATTTCAACGGATTTTTTTTGAGGTAGACATTTTTGGAATGATGTGACGGAGAGCTATCAAATGCCCGTATTTTGGCTGACATCATGCTTATACTTTTTATGTCAGTAAAAAAGAAAATAACACATCAACAACGAGCGCTCACAGAGCAAAAGCAGATAAACTTTTTATAATAATAATTCTATGCTATAAATATTTCTCTTCATGGTTAACTTTAAAAATCAATATATATATTTACTCCTAAATATAATATGGGAACTATCCCCCAAAACAGCAATTTCAGATAAATGCCACAAGTGAATGAGAGAAACCATATATTGTTTATAATTCTTACAGAATTATAACTAAACCTTATAAACTTTTAAACATATTGCAATATCTAAAAAAAATAAATATGATTTCTATAAAGGTCTAAAAAAATTTAATCTTATTTGGTAACAAACTCATCCACACATATAAGTAAATACTAATGTTATTGTGTTAGCAGAAATATTGTAAATAATATTAATTAAGATATCTTGACTGTTTCATACCTTCATTGCTTGCGTTTCTGGGAGAGAGTAATATCTAAATCTTTTTTTTGTAAAAAAAGATATATATATATAGCTTATAAATGTATTATTATTATTATTATTTATATACAAAATGAATAATAAATAAATAAATTTAAAATGTCTCTTTTCTTTCTTCCACATTGACTTAGGACAATGAAATTTCAAGTTGTAGATTTAATCAACAGCAGTCTATTAATGGATTTATAGTAATTGCTTTTTTTATTATTATTAAAATTATTATGGCTATTTAACAGTAGCTCTTAAAAATTTAAATATTGTAATCATCATATTTAAAGTTTTCTTTCCATATCTTCAATGACTTATTTGTTGTTTAAAGTTCAAAATTTTATCTGAAATAAATTGACTTTATATTTTCCTTGTGGAGTTTGGATTTTTCTTAGATACCGTTTTGTTAGATATAAGACAATTAGATGACTGGAGAAGCCAGATAGCTTCAAGTAATGGGGCTTAATTTTTTATCCTTGCATTATTTTTCCTTTTAGTATAATTTAATAATGTCTTTTTTTTTTTTGAGGAAAACAAGTGTATACTGCAGGATAAAATAAAAGCTAAGGTTCAGACATTTACAAAGGAAAGAAATGATATAATTGCACATTTTTTTAAATTTGCATCATTGTTTTGGTAATAAAATAAGGTAGCCTAGGACAGGGGTGGAGAACTTTTTAAAAATTCTAAAAAAGCTAAATAAAAGTGAACAATATTTATTTTGAAGAACACATGTTGAATAAAATGTAATAGTAAAAAATTAATAGTAATTAAAACAAAATTTTGAAAATAAACATAAAATCAACGTAAATAGACATTATTTAATGAGAATTTTGCTGTTATACATTGGATGCCAAATGCTTTATATCTGGTTCACATTTTGTCAATTTTAAAAATGTAGATGCTGAACTAGATTCATCTGTCATTCTATTTCTCGAACTGTCTAATTAAATTCATTTCTGAAAACAATGATTCACATGCTTATGTAGAGGGGAAAATTGATAATATAGTGGTCACTAATTTTTTTAAACAATCAAATGTTTCAGGAATACCATTCCAGGCAATCAATAGTTCCTCTTCAGCATTCTTTTTACATATGTGATTGATCAGTCATTTTCCATGGTTTCTAATTCATTCCTCAAATCAACAAATTTCTGTTTCATTATACAACTGGATTGAAAATTGACTGCATTTCCAAATTTTCCTAATTAAGCCATTCAAAACTTTTTAACTTGAGACTCCATTGATATTGTGTCTGGGTATAAAATAAATTTTGATGTTTTTGAAAATTATCTGAACTATATAAATCTAAAATTCATTAATTATCAATTGAATTACAGTACAAAAGTCTTGCATCAACTTTATGTGATCTGGCTTCTTGTGAGATTCTAAATCAATCAAGAACTTTTTTAGATTCGGAAAATATTTGAAGGTGTAAGAAATAACATCACAGTTGAATAATTGAATTTAACTTCTAATGCTTTGATCAAATCAAATATGACAACAGTTGTCTTACTATATTCTTGCAGTTTCACTTTTAATTCATTTAGATATGAACGTATATCAATAAAAACATTAATTTCTCATCGTAAAAACTATCTAATTTCATCTAAACACTCATGAATCTTTGAAGAACTTCTCTTCAACTTAACCATCGGACATTGTAGTACATAAGTAAACCATTGTGAGTTCATCTCACTCAATAAATTTATAAAATAAATTGGCTAACTTAGTCACAACAGTTCATAACATCATCCACATCATTCAGTGGCTTAAAATTGATCTTGTGCATAAAACCTGCTGATATATAATAAGATGAAAACCCAAATTTGAATGTCCAATATGGTTGAGTATATAAATTGAGAAAACCATTTTTTTTTCCAGTCGTACTTCAAGCATCATATGTAGTTGCTGATATAGTATTGGCAACATCTATTTCTTTTTCAGTGAGTACGTTTGAAACTTCATTGCAAATATCTATTCCTTTTGTTGTTGTCACTAATGATCTTAAACAGATCAATTCTTTAATATTATTTCCAACACAATAGCGAATAAAAATAGCCAGCAGGCTGATCCATTTATATCTGTACTTTGATCAATGCAGAGAGAAATTAAACTAGATTTTATATCTCGTTTTTGTTGGTAAATTATTTTCTTAGCCATTTGCAGGACTCTTTTTTTTAACTATATTTCTAGCCAATGATAAATCTTTTATGTTCTGAATAATTTTTGCTTTGTTTTCAAAATCTTCAAAAAGAACTAGTGCACATTTCATCCAAGCTTCTTTCATATATTCTCCATCATTAAAAGGTTTTCCATATTTGGCAATTATATTTGAATGATTTTCGATAAATTTCATTAAGATGTTGATTGAATATTTATAATTTTAAATGCTTGGGCAATATATTCTTTTTGTTCATCTTTAATTTTTTCACAGAGGGATTTATGATTGGTCTCGTAATGCTGTTTTACTGATGATGTTCTCAATATAACTTCTGGAACATAAAACACCCCATTGTCTTGGTGCCTTTGTTAATCATTCCATACTCATCATTCCACCAATTTTGAAATTTTCTATTGCTTAACAATTTTTTTTATTTTTATTTTCACTAATCATATTAATATAATGGTAATAAATTATTTAAAAGCAAATTTAAATGAGTTTTAAAAATTTTATAAATCAAAGATTTATTGGATGTTAATGTTATATCCGCCAGTCTGACAATGCGGCTATCCAATAACGTTCGCTTCTGTTCAATTGCGTATGCTCTCCAACGAATGCTCTGAATATTCTCTGTATTCTCTGCAAGGGATGCTCTCCAAACGAATGGTCTGCACTGAATGCTCTGCCACGGATGCTCTCCAACGAATGGTCTGCACCGACTGCTCTCCAATGAATGGTCTGCAAGTGGATGCTCTCCAAACGAATGGTCTGCAACGATCTTTTTCTACAGTTCGCTAAAGTTCAATTCCCACGATGTTCTTTCAGGCTGGCTGCTACAAAACGGTTCACAATGGGGCCTACTTTAGCCCCAGTCCAGTATAGCTGTACACGAACTCTTCGTAGTAAGCACTGCGACTGCCGTCAGCTATCTCCTACTGGAATTGAACAGTAACTCTACTATAGATGCACTCCATACTGTCTGCTACTCGCTACTGTGCGACTGCTCTCTATGTTACACTGCTAGATGTTACCCAGTCTTATCGCTCTCTGACAACTGCAACGATCAATCAATGCACTGACCAATAAGGTAACGTCTCTTATCTAGAAACATTTGTAATTAGCAAATATTTCTAGGAATTGTCGATCGCCATTACGTCAATGCACTAATTAAATTCCTCAGCTATCAGAGCGCGATCTAAAAACAGTCTTACGAATAAATTCTAGTTTTTTCTGGAGTGCACAAACATGTCTGCCATTTTACAAAACACTACACACCTCCCTCCACTCCAGAAAAACCCTTGTTGCTAACGTTACTAATTGGGATTGACATTTTCACCCGGTTTCTACGGCTAAACTTGTAGTTCAATGTATTCGCTACTCCCAGGTTCCAAATGCGACTGCGCCAATGTTCTATTCGCACTTACGACTGTGCCAATGTTATATCTGCCAGTCTGACGGTGCGGCTATCCAATAACGTTTGCTACTGTTCAACTGCGTATGCTCTCCAACGAATGGTCTGCAACGAATGCTCTGAATATTCTCTGTATTGCTCTCCCATCGAATGGTCTGCACTGAATGCTCTGCCACGGATGCTCTCCAACGAATGGTCTGCACCGACTGCTCTCCAATGAACGGTCTGCAAGCGGATGCTCTCCAAACGAATGGTCTGCAACGATCTATTTTTACAGTTCGCTAAAGTTCAATTCCCACGATGTTCTTTCAGTCTAACTGCTACAAAACGGTTTACAATGGGCCTACTTTAGCCCCAGTCCAGTGTAGCTGTACACGAACTCTTTGTAGTAAGCACTGCGACTGCCGTCAGCTATCTCCTACTGGAATTGAACAGTAACTCTACTGTAGATGCACTCCATGCTGTCTGCTACTCGCTACTGCGCGACTGTTCTCTATGTTATACTGCTAGATGTTACCCAGTCTTCTTATCGCTCTCTGACAACTGCAACGATCAATCAATGCACTGACCAATAAGGTAACATCTCTTATCTAGAAACATTTGTAATTAGCAAATTTTTCTAGGATTTGTCAATCGCCATTACATCAATGCACTAATTAAATTCCTCAGCTATCAGAGCGCGATCTAAAAACAGCCTTACGAATAAATTCTAGTTTTTTCTGGAGTGCACAAACATGTCTGCCATTTTACAAAATACTACAATATTATTATCTTTACATTACACTTTTACAACAAAACTTCAAGCAAAAAAAAAAACCGATTTTGATTATGTTAAAAAAATGAATGGTGTCAACAGGTTAAAAAAGATTAGGACAGAAAATAATTTTATTACTTCAAAGAGTTATATTGGAAGGTTGACTTAAAATATCATTTTCACCTATATATGTATACTTTTTTTTTTTTTTTTCAAATTTTGTAATTTATTGTTTTTAATCAGAATTCAATTGTAAATTGAATTCTAGTATAATATATTTATTTATTTTATTTTTTGGTTTACAGTAAATTTTTATTAGTACAGATTTTAGCAACAAAAAAAATATTGAATAATTTAAAGCATAGAAAATTAGTATATCTGGGTCTTGTTTTATGTGGATTTTTTTATTGCAATCTTGAAGTTGTGTGATTCATGTTTCTTCTTAATATCTTTTTTCTTTTATGTGATAAAGAAGTTCATATTTCACTATGTTTATTAGATATCAAGAAATTTAAATTATTCATAACTTATTTTGACTTGAGATACTTTTTTTTTCTTTTCAAAAATATAACGTTATATTAGTAGCTAACGTGAATATGGCCTGAAGCTATTTGGAATCTTACTTATGAGTAAATAATAATAATAGATTTATACTTACAATATCGCAATAAATATTCAAAAATTTTAAACTTTTAAAACATTTTTTTAGATTTTTAAAAATAATCAGAAATAACAAAGATTTTGTTGATTTTGTAAACTGAAAGTAATCTTTTTAATGATAATGTATAATCTTTTTGTTTAGATTGCGATCTTATTTTTTTAATATAGAAACAAAATGTAAAGATTTAAAATTTATTTCAGTAGTAAACAAAAATATCTATCGAATGAAGATAAATTTATTTTCTGATAAGTAAAAATCATTTCATCATAGATTTTATGTTGATGCGTGAAACAAAGAAAAACATAAGAAAATGCTGAAATCTGAGTTTGCTGCAATGATCAACCTCTTAAATTCCAACTAGAGCTAAATAGCTGTATGTCTGGATATCACGAGCTTTATAAACAATTAGTAAAATTATTGTCTCAAAGTTTAATTACCGATTACATTGTCGACAGAAAACCATATTAACACAGTACAAGATTGAAGGTGGTACTAGTTGTACTTCCTCTTGTGGTGAATCTGATTTCTTATCAGTTTACGAACGAACCGCATATTGTCAAATAGCGATAATGACTAAAATATGTATGAAGAAAATAAAATTAAATACTGTAGTTAATAAAAAAAGTTGAAAAAGCTAATTTTTTTTTTTCATGTGTCAAAGTATCGGCCAGGAAGCGAACCTCGGACAACTGCTTGTAAGGCAGCCATGCTGACCACTCTGCCACCAACGCTTGACAAAAAGTTAGTCTTGTATTAATTTTTTCTAAATATTTGAAAGTTTTTATTAGTCATACTTTTTTTTTTATGCGAATTTTAAAGTAATTTTTCCATGTTGCTTTGCTTTTATGCGATTATCCCCCATTTTTCAAGGTAAGTTAAGCCTATTTTTGTGCAATTTTTTTTAATGCGGATTTTTTGCGGAACCTATCTACCACATAAAATGAGACCCAGGTGTATATGTAAATTAAATAGTTCGCGTGCCAGTAAAAAATTCAAACATGCCATCTCTAGCACACATGTCATAGGTTCGTCATCCCTCGCCTAGGAGATTTTCAAATACTTTTTGTATCATTGTCCTTTCCATTCAGGAATGCTTGCTAAGTCCTTTGCATACATGATCATTTAAAAAAATTTCTGTGATATTGTTTACACTATTTCAAAAATAAAATAATTATTCTTTATATTACTTTATAAGCAAATAAATCACTTTACCTTTTTTATAATAAATTCATTTCCCTTTTTTCCCCAATAAATTAATATAGCAATATTATAAATAATATGAAATCTTTTAAAAATATACATATTTTAAAAATGTTAAAATGGAAATGAACATTCATGCACGGTATTCTTATTTCACTATAACTAAACCTATCATTTTAAATATAAATCTTTAACTTTAAAAGTAATGTATTTATTTTTGTGCATGTTTATTTAAACATTCTTATATAAATAGGAATATGTTTAAACTTATTTTAAAAATAAATAATAGTATTTCAAAATGTATTTGTCAAGAGAGAGATCAGTATTATAGTTCTTATATTATTCAGCCGAAGAAAAATAAATATTGCTACAATATAAATATCAAAATAAACTTATCTACAATGTATATCTAATATTTATAAGGAAATATATAATAATTATGTAATATAATTCTTAGATATTACTTTTTTATCCATTTCTATAATATGTGTATGAATTACATTATAAGCAAACCTTTCTTAAATATTTTCTTAAATTAAAACTTTGAATTCAGACTTTTAATGAAATAGATAACAAATTTGTATTTAAAAAAAAGATTTACTTTCTCTCATGAAAATTAATTAATATTTGTTTTGGTTTATTTTATTTTATTATTAGGTAATAATTAGATTACATAATGATACTAGGAAAGTCAACATTGAGATGGGTGTAAGACAGTGTGACTCCACATCTCCAAAACTTTTTATATTTGTTTTGGTTTTTTATTTTATTATTAGTTAACAATTAGATTACATAATGATACTAGGAAAGTCAACATTGATATGGGTGTAAAGTGACTCCATATCTGCAAAACTTTTTACAGCAGTGCTGCAAGAAGTATTTTGTGGATTAAAATGTGAAGCTAAAGGAGTGAAAGTAAATGGAGATTATTTAAGTCATTTAGATTTTGCAGATATAGTTGTTTTTGTAAATAATGATTTTAGAGTTGCAGGAAATGTTTCAAGAGTTATCAGAGGAAAGTAGGACTGAAGATAAATGTTAAAAAGACTAAAGTAGTGTTTAATGCAGGGGTGGGCAAACTATGGCCCAAGGGCCACATCTGGCCTTTGGTATGCATTTGTGTGGCCCGCCTATCAGTTTAAAATTTATTTATATGTATAGATTTTACATATAGATAAAAAATACATAATGTGATAGCTTCCCGTTAATAATTGACATATATATATGTTTCTTAAAAATAAAATAATATTGATTTGATGCATATGTATATTTGTCTTTTTAAAAATAAAGTAAAATTCGATTTGTAAATATTTTCAAATCAACGAAACTAATTTTTAAAAAATTGTTTATAAAAAACCTGTTTTTTTAATCGCAAATGTAAACTTTGAACTGAAATGCTCTTTAATAAAAATGAAATCTTTATTGACAAATGGAAGATTTTTAACTTCTATTAAAGAAAGATCTTGCTTACGATCTATAAAAATCTCAACATTTCCCAAGTGTCTTTTGAAATAAAAGTTTATAAACACTTGGGGAAAATGTATTGTCTTTATTCTTTTACTTATTTTGCTATTTTCATTCAATCCAATACATCGAGGTCATCAAATGTGATTAGCAAACCTATGCTAAATTTTAGCATTTAAGAATCGAACAACTTGTTAATAATAACGCATAAATAGACAACTGCAGGTTAGTAATTATTTGTAACTTTTATTTTTAAAAAATTTATCCCCTTTTTAAAAAGATAAAATTAAGTAATTAAATAGAATGCTAAACAGCTAAAAGATTTTTTTTTTATCCAACTTCTCTCATCTGTTTTTAAAAGATTTTTTTTCCCTGTTAAGATAAATTAATCATGCATCACCAGTTGAAACTTTTTTTTAAAATTTATTTTGTAATTATCAAACTCAGGTGTTCTTGTAAACAACTTCAAAATTACTAAATGAATAATAAATGTAGTTGATTTGAAAAACTAATAATACTAAGATTACAAAATTATTTTCAACTTTAAAGGTGATGAAATATATATGAATGTCAATTATTTTTTTATTCTTAATTCTTTTCTTTATTCTTTACGCTAGCTTCGTAAATGCTGTAATAATAAAAGATATAATTCATTGATTAGACGCTATCAGCCTAACTTGTTTTTTTTTATATGTGTAAAATAAATAATTGTTCAAATTAAGATCCTGGAACTTTTCGCTCAATCAACTCTGTTTTGTCTAAATCTCACGGTTTTTATTAAAATCATTGCACTTGTTAGTATACTGTTTGTTTCATTAGTGTTCGGACGTGCATATTAATTTCCAAATTTTGAAATCTGTCTTAAAAATGACTACAGTTAAAAAACAAAATTGACAATGAATGCTGTGTTTTTAACAATGAATGGATATGGAAGTATTTTTTCACAAATGTTGAAAGCAAAGCAGTGTGCTTAATATGCCATGAGAGCATTGCTGTTTTCAAAAAGTATAATTTGAAGAGGCATTTTCAAAATAAGCACAATACATTTGCAAGTACTTTATCAAAAAATGAAAAACAGCAAAAGGCAAATGATTTATTAAAAAGTTTAAACTGGCAACAAAACGTTTTTGTCAAACAAAATGACATACAAGCTGGTGCAACGAAAGCTAGTTTTGTACTTGCGTATAATATTGCCAAATGTAACAAATCATTTTCTGAAGGTGAACTTTTAAAGAAATGCATGCTTGCCACTGTTGACATTGTCTTCCCAGAAGTTAAAACAAAAATTGAAGCAACATCTTTGTCAAGAAGAACTGTAGTATGTCGTATAGATGCAATTTTAAAGAATTTGTTAAAACAGTTAGTTAAAGTTAGCGAATCATTTGATTGGTACTCTTTGGCACAGGATGAGAGCAATGATACTAAAGGTACTGCACAACTGCTTGTATTCATCAGAGGAAGTGATCATAATTTTGCAATTACTGAAGAGTTGCTCTCACTTAAAAAATTGATGGATACAACAACTGGTAAAGATTTGTATGAATGCCTTGAAAATTGTCTGAATAAAGCTGGATTACCATTGAATAAATTGGTAAGCATAACAACCGATCGTGCACCTTCATTAACAGGAAAAGCAGTTGGACTCATAAAGCTTCTTGGTGAAAAAGTGAAAGAGCATCCACATCATTCTTTAATATCATTGCATTGTATAATTCACCAAGAAAACATATGCAAACTTTATTTAAACGTGATTGATCCAGTAGGGTATGCTATAAACACCAGAGCAAGAGGACTCAATCACAGACAGTTCAGGAATTTCTTGGATGAAATGGATTGTGATTATTTAGATGTGTTGTATCTTAATAATGTGTGTTGGTTAAGCCTTGGCAATGTTCTGAAAAGGGTATGGAATCTGAGACAAGAAATTTTGCTTTTCTTTCAAATGAAAGACATTAATTTCAATTTGTCACTAACATGAAAAACAATGAATGGATATGTGATTTTGTATTTGCAGTTGACATTTTTAATAAATTAAATGAATTGATCATTAAATTACTAGGCAAAAATGTTTTTGCACATGAATTATTTGTGGAAATTAAATCTTTCTAAGTGAAATTACAACTTTTGGCCAAACACCTCCATGAGTAAAATTTTGTGCATTTTCCAATATTGCTGATTTTAAATCGCTGGAAAATGAATTTAATTTGTTATCCATTTACCAGCAATGTAGAAACAGTATTGGATGATTTGCAATTTGAATTGGAGATCTTCAATCAGATAATGCAATGAAATAAATTTTTATGAATATGACACTCACTGATTTTTATGCATCGCTCAATTCACGAAAATTTTGTAATTTGAAAATCTTTGCTTAAAAAATGTTTGTACTGTTTGCTTCATTTGTGAACAGACATTTTCCTGTATGAATATAAACAAATCAATGAATAGGTCTGTTTTGTCAGATTCAAATTTATATGTAATTTTACGAATAGGTACTAGTAGTCTCAATCCAGATTATGATAGTTTAGAGCAGATTGTAGACAATTGCATAAATCTCATTAATAAGAAAAAATATTTTTTGTTATATATTTTTGTGATATATGTGAACATATTTAATAAATTTGTATGAAAATTACATTTTCAAATAATACTTCTATTTATATTGCGGCCTGCTAGAAGTGTTACGAAAGACAATGTGGCTCTCAGCGAAAAAAGTTTATCCACCCCTAGTTTAATGGATTTTCTTAAAATATGAAAATAAAGATTGATTATGATGAATTAGAAGTTAACAGTTACAAATACCTTGGTCCAATTATTAAAACAGATGGAAACATAATGGATGAAATTAATCATAGGATTAAACTTCGTTGGAGTGCTTTTGGTAGAAATAACTTGATACTAAAAGGGAAATATGCCTATGTGTTTGAAAAGGGTTTTTAATAAACGTGTTTTACCCATTCTTACTTATGGATCTGAGACTTGGACACTTAATAGAAGGTGAATACAGAGACTTCAGACCACTCAAAGAATGCATGTTGGGAGTAACAAGAAGGGATCGAAAATGCAAAACATTGTTAGAAGAGATGGTAGTATATGGACAATTGAAATCTTAAACTGGATTCCAAGAGATTGTAAAAGACCCAGAAAGTGACCACATGTGAGATGAATGGATGAAATAATAAAGTGTGCAGGGATGATGTGGAGAAGAGTTGCTAGAGATCGGAGATTGATTGAACTTGGAGAGATCTTCATCCTGCAGTGGATTGATAATGGTTGATGATGATGATATATATGTGTATAAAAGGAGAAACTTCTTTTGTTTTCAAATACATTAAAGTATTTAAGTAAATCCCTACAATGGAAAAATCTATTAGTGTGAAAATTATTTTTCTGTAAAGCAAAGGTTTGGAAAATAGATCCAGATCTATTTAAACTTTGACAGACAATTTTAAACTTATTATATTTGTATCATAGAATGGCAGAAGTTAATTAAACAATTATTGAGATAGAACAGAAGTCGGATATAAAACTATTGGTCAAGACTGTATAAGATAATTGGATAGAAAAAAAATCTTTGAATCAACTGCTTACCTGCCTTCAAAATTCTCAAGCTGCTTTAAATATCAGAAGATACTATTATCTCATTGGTAAAATAAGTTATTTCCATTAACTATAAAAGTATGTAAAGAACTTTATGAAAACTTTTCAAGCTTTAAATAGATAACTATCCATTGAACCTGCAAATGGAAATCTTAAAATTGTCTTGGAAGTCATTTACTATTTCTGCTTAGGAAAAAAACAAATCAATATTAAATTTGCATGCAAATCAATAAATATAGAAATATAAATGCCAACATTATTTGGAGGAATTCTTATAGAGCAAACTAAAATTCTGGAAATATATTTAATAATGATATATTTATTGAAGCATGTATTTATAATTATTTATCTTTGAAAGGACTATTATATATTTAGCTTTGATTGCATTGTAGATTTGTCCACATGATATTGCAAAAACATAATTGATAACATTGGATTAATATTATAAGCTGCATAAATTAGAGAAACTAGAATTTACAGAAACTAAGGATATATATATATGTACATCATATAATTTAACATTTTTAAATATTGAACAACAGTTATGTCATTCACAAGTTTCACATTAATTTACAAAGAAAATTGAAATTGATTATGATTTTTCTGTTATTTTTCATGATTTATATTCCTTCAGAGATATTGCATCTTGTTAAAGGCTTAAACATCTGCGTATTAAAGTCAATGGAACTGTGTGTATACTTTGTTCAACACTTTATCCCTTTGATTTATTGTTTCTCTTTTGTTAATAAAAGTATTTGTATGTTTTCTATGGTCGTTATTATATACAAATGTGCATCTGGTATACCATATGGAAAAAAGAATGAATGTGCTAGCATGTATGCGGGAATAGAAATGTTTATATAATTACTAAATTTTAGTCTTTTCATTTACATACAGTATTGACTTATCATATGCAATTTTTTGGATTATTGGTTAGATGTGATAGTGCAGCTTTTTACAATAGTATTCTAAAGTACACCTGGGTCTCGTTTTATGCAGATTATTTTAATGCAATTTCGAAGTTATGCGATTCATGTTTCTTCTTAATATCCTTTATATTTCACTATATTTATTATATATCAAGGCATTTAAATTATTAATAACTTATTTTGACTTGAAATACTTTTTTTTTCTTTCAAAAATATAACGTTATATTAGCAGCTTACGTTAATATGGCCATAAGCTGTATTTAGAATATTAGCTTCTATGTAAATAATTTAATTATACTAATGAATAAATAATAATAATAGATTTATACATACGTATAAAAATATCGCAATAAATATTCAAAAATTTTAAACTTTTAAAATGTGTTTTGTTAGATATTAACAGAAATAAATATTTTTGTAGATTTTTAAAATAAATAATAACAAAGATTTTATTGATTTTATAAACTGAAAATAATCGTTGGAATGATAATGTATAATCTTTTTGTTTTGATTGTGATCTCATTTTTTTAATATAGAAACAGCACAAGACTGGAAGTGGTGCTAGTTGTACAACACATCACGAATCTGATTTCTTACTAGTTCACAAACGAACCCATATTGTAAAATAACGGTAATGATTAAAATATGTATGAGAAAATGTAAAATTAAATACTGTAATTAATAAAAAAAGTTTGTCTTATATTAATTTTTTTCATATATTTGAAATTTTTTATTAGTCATAGTTTATTTCCTTATTTTTTTAATGCGAATTTTAAAGTAATTTTTTCTTATTGCTTTGCTTTTATGCCAATTTCTGAAAATTACGGCAACCTATCCCCCATTTTTCAAGGTAAGTTACGTTTATTTTTGTGCGATTTCTTTTGTGTGTGTTTTCTGAGGAACCTATCTACCGCATAAAACGAGACCCAGGTGTAATTGAAATTATATTATTAGTCTTTAATATTATTTTCCATTTTTTATGTAAATAATAAACTCAATATACACCTGGGTCTCATTTTATGCGGTAGATAGGTTCCGCAGAAAACCCGCATTAAAAAAAATCGCACAAAAATAGACTTAACTTACCTTGAAAAATGGGGGATCGGTTCCAAAATGTTCAAAATTCGCATAAAAAAAAAAAAAGGAAATAAAGTATAACTAATAAAAAATTTTAAATATTTGAAAAAAATTGATACAAGACAAACTTTTTTTATTAACTATTTAATTTTTATTCAAAACAATATGTTTTTATGTATAATTTATTTTACATTTTTTCATACATATTTTAATCATTACCGCTATTTGACAATATGTGTTTTGTTTGTGAACTGGTAAGAAATCAGATTCGTCACAAGATGTACAACTAGCGCTACCTTCAGTCTTGTGCTGTGTTAATGGTTTTCTATTGACAATGTAATCGGTGATTAAACTTTGTGACAATTTTACTAATTGTTTATGAATTTCGTGATATGCAGACTGCTATGTCTAGCTGTTAGAGATAATGCTCTTCCATTAGTGCAACTGTATATATAACATGCTTCTACAAGGGTGTTAATAATGACTAATGGTTAAAATTTCTTTTATACACATGGAGAAACTTTTAGACAAAAAAGTTACAAGTAGAAATTAAAAGTTATATCTTTTTTCTAAGTTTTTTCATGTACATATGTGTATAAAAGAAAATATAAACACACTTTAAAGATACATTCTTTTTAAGTAGAAAATAGAAGTTATTATAACTTTTTTCTGTCTAAAAGTTTCTCCATGTATATATGTGTATAAAAGAAAATATAAACGTACACATACATAACACAGACATACAACTACTATTTAGCTCTCATTGGAATTTAAGAGTTTGTTCATTGCAGCAAACTCAGATTTCAGCATTTTGTCTCAGACATCAACGTTAAATATATGATTAAATGAATATTACTGACCAAAAAGTAATAAATTTGACAGATATTTTTGTTTACTACTGAAATAAATTTTAAAGGTTTGCATTTTGTTTCTATAAATATGAAAAAAATAAGATTGCAATCCAAACAAAAAGATTAAAAGTTATCATTTCTAGAATGATTATTTTCAGTTTACAAAATCTTTGTTATTTCTGATTATGTATTTTTTTAAAAATGTAAAAGAATATTTATTTCTGTTATATCTAATGAAACGTGTTTTAAAAGTTTAAAATTTTTGAATATTTATGACGATATTTTTATACTGTAAGTATAAGTAGATTGTTTACCTAGAAGCTAAGTTTCTAAATAACTTCAGGCCACATTCACGTTAGCTACTAATATAATGTCATATTTTTGAAGAAAAAAAAAGTATTTCAAGTCAAAATAAGTTATTAATAATTTATATTTCTTGATATCTAATAAATATAATGAAATATGAACTTCTTTGTCACATAAAAGAAAACCGCATAAAAAGATATTAAGCAGAAACATGAATCACATAACTTCAAAATTGCATTAACAAAATCTGCATAAAACGAGACCTGGGTGTATATTTGTATTATTAAATTTATTATTGTGTTAACTTTGAAATAGTTTTTTTTGGCTTTATACTATTAAATTATTTTTTTCATGCTCTTAAAGTCATTTTTTTTATTGTGTTTTAACTGGAGACAAATGAAGTGGTTTTAAGGAAAAAGAATGTCACTTAAAAATGTTTTTTTCCTGAATAGTACAACTATTGTTATACATAGCTATATATAAATGTCCTGTTAAATGTGATAGCGTAACTTGATGCATAAATTAGCTAGCAATCTATGCAATCAAAATGATAGTTTTCTTAGCTGATGGTCTGTTTTGTTACATATGGCAACCCAACATATATCACGAGTTATTGATTGATTACAATTGAGAGTAAAATTATTTGAAGTTGGAGAATTTAGAGAAATAGTCTGGAGAAAAACTAAAAATGAATTCAGCTAATAAATATGTTGAGATAGGTAAGAAAATAACTGATGTCAGGAATGAGTGAGAGTTTTGAAGCGAGCAGAAGGCTAGTTATTCAAATGACTTATGGAAAGTAATTTATTCAAGAATGAGCTGGACAGTCATTCAGAGTTAATATAAAGCAATAGTCATTAATTAGAGTAATTGGTAAATCAAATATAGTTATAAATGCTGAAATAACAAATAGAAATACATTATTGAAAATGATATGAAATGAATAAAAATATTATAAATAATGGAAAAAGTAATAGAGCAGAAAATATATGAAATAAATAAGAGTTGCAAGACAAAATCATAGAAATAATAGAAAAGAAGGCAGAAAATCAAATAATATTAAACGTTATAGAGGAAAAACTCTTAATTAAATTATAAGAAATATAGAAAGAATAAAGAAGTTATAAAGGAATTTAGGTTATAAGAGAAATGTTTACTTCGGGAAGCATTATTTTAAAGTAAATATTAGAACTTAAATGAATATCTAAAAAAGGAGTGGAATCATTGCAGTTTTTTTTGTTCAACAACATTTGAACTTGGAAGTGAATCAGAGAGATCACGTCAGATATTGAAAACTTTAATAGAAAAACATCACTGAAAAGTTGAGTGAGCATGACTATATGAGAAAGTTCAAATTCAGGAGAATTACTTTTATACAACAGTGTTTAATTTTCACTATATAAGTAATTGGAAAATAGCAGAAACTTGTTGGATTGTAATTTAACAATTTTTTTTTTTTAATATTATGTTTCAGAAATAGAATGTAGAAAAGAGAACTTACAATGTTTGTGGGAATTAAAACTTGATTTAATAGCTAGCTAAATAATTGAATCTAAAATGATTATCAAAACTGGAAAACTAAAACATGAATATACTATAAACCTAAAGTACTTGGCAAGTTTTGTGAAAACTATATAAATTTGTTTTAAATGTAGGAAGAATATGTTTATGTATAAAGGAATAGAAAGGAAAAATCCTTAAATCGAGGAAATGTTCAGTGATCATCTTAATAGCCTGATATTCAGTTGTACCCATTCATATAGTTCTGTCATTTCATTCATATAAGGCTAAGTTTAAATTAAAGGAGAACTCTAACTTATAAAATATAAGCTTTGATCTATTACTTGTGAAAACTCACCTTAAAGTTAATAAAGGTAAATGTTAATATGATCTTAAGCTGGGACTCATTGAAAATCATATTTTGAGACTTGACGAAGAAATGTTTGCTGATAAGAAGATCCTAGATCATATGCAGAGTATTATATGTAATAGTTATAATTACCAAATAATATGAAAGAAGATTTACAAAGAATTTTGAAGGAAAAGTAGAAAATATTATTAATGATGGCATATAAAAGTGACAGTAATTGATAAAATATACTTGAAAGTTAATATATTGATGTCAATGATAATATGCATGAAGCTTAGTTTGAAATATTTAGATCAATAGAATTTAAGTATCAGATATATATATTCATAAGTCTGAGATGTTTATTTAGATGTTTAATTTTTAATCAGTTTGATATTAAATAAAGAAGTTGCCAGATTATCTATTTCTAGTTATAGGCTAGGAATAGACTTTTTTATATAGAGTTCATGAGATAATAAATAAATTTTGTAAGAAAGTGCTAAAGCCTTTGAAAGATTACATTATTTGAATTGCTGATAATGATAACAGAGCAGCTGTTTCATAATCAATTAATAAATTGTATAAATTGTGGAAATTAAAGAATTATCCTGTAAATGAATTAATTAGTATATATGAAAAAATAGTATTAATACAGTTGAATAAGGAAAAATTTAACCAAGAAACAATAACTTTTTTCATTTAAATGCAATCACATATGGAATAATAGAATAAGTGGACACACACATATATGTTATGTTATAAACAAACTTTTTCTTTAACCATTTCATTCTCAGCAATGCCATATTGAATTTTTTATGCAGCTGTTGAAAATCTAATTTTCACAATAACTTAATAATACATCATAAAAAAAAAAAACAAATACCCCATATAAAACTAATAAATATAATAATTTAAACAATAGTATAAAATTTTTTAAATTTATTCCTAAATTTAGATTAAATAGCTAGTTGGATATTAATAATTGATGCATGTGGCATGTTATCAGAAATATTCTTATTGTCAACTATATTGGGACTTAAAACTTGCTTCATTAGATGATTACTTATGTATTTCTAACTATTAGTGACTGCACTATCTTGCTGATAAAAGTACCTTAGTTCATAGAATTAAATAATTAATTTAGTGATGAAAACAATGTAAATAAACAATTACTTATATCAAGTAATGGTCTTATATACATATATATATATATGTGGTGTTGAGTCTTTTTTTAACATTTATTAGCTTATTTCACGATTCTCTTGAGAATTACTTATGATCCCAAACTGAAAGAACTGATAATCTTTGAATTCATCATTTACAGTGTTATGGTTATCTCTGAGCTAGGAGGAATTCTAAGAATCCCAACATTACAGAATGATTAGTTGTTTGGGAGACTACATGATCTTAAGAGAATTTTGAATCAGAAATATTTCCTTTTTGAATTTATCATTCTACCATTGCACTAAATGCACATGACATTGTTAGTTTGTGATCACAAATCATATATACGGGTTGATCTTGTCTTGTCTATTGAAGTAGATTGGATCTGTGGTTGAAATTAGTTTAATCTGAGATATGGGATTATTAATAAACAAATATAGTTAAGGTAATTACATTAATGGTATAAATTTGCTTAAATAGATCTAGCGTGATTACACTTATATAAAACATTATTACTTGATAGCATATGCTATAATTATTAAATTGTAATTATGTAAATATTTGTCTTTGAATTTTACTTATAAATATCAGCAGATAATAAAGTACTTTATGAAAATAAGGTTGGAAAAAAAAAACCAAGTTATTTACAATTGTATGAATTAATTTTAAATACTAATCACATTTATAGTTCCAATAGTTTGAAGACTGCAGAAAGGAGTTTGCAGTTAACTGAGTGATTTCTTTTTGAGATCCTAAAGAAGCTGATCGTGGCAAATTTCTAAAGACCACTCCATACATTCCTGTCATTATAGGTGTCACTACTATATGGTTATTTACAAAGCAAACAAATATTGATGGGTTGTTCACCAATATGCAGTGGTCAAATGTGTGAGTTTACTAGCTTTTTATTTTTGAATGTAAAAAAAAGAAACACCAGGAAATATCAGCCTTTCTTTTCAGTTACCTGATAGTTTTTAACTTTAAAATTATAAACGAAGACAGTGGAATGTATGTGAATGTTTTTTTTTTATCTAGATATTTATAATCATGACAGACTAAACTAAATTATAAACCTTATTCCCAGGTGATTGTAAATCATCCTCTAAAACAGGGATTGTCAGTTAAAGGCATAATATTCTAACAACTTACTTAATGCAGACCCAGACTGCTATTTGACAACCTTTTATTTAGGTACTTACAACTACAGACCCCTTTCAAATGCAGGAAAGGTGCTCCGTTTGGAAGAATTAATATTAAACTGGACATTTTTGAACTTGAAATTAAAAGAATGGATGAAGTGACAATTGATTTAAAAAGTGAGATATATTTTACTACAAAGACACAAATATTGAAAGATAATCTGTAAACCTTGCCAAGAGCTTATTTTGCAAGCCTATATATAACCTTTGTAAATACAAGCTTATTAAATTAGGTCATGTGACATCTGACTTGATTTTTTTTTTTGTAATTTAATTTTTGTTATTAAGGCTTTGGCGATTTTATATTGCTAAAGCTATTAACATATAGTGTATCTGAACTTAGTTCAATCCCATATGGCTATTTAAGTTAGATAGCTGGATTGGAAGACATGGATGTCTGAAAATTTCAGCTTTTCTACTTAATAGTTATATATTAGATAAAGTGGTGGGCTTGTCCTGGTATTTTTAATCTAATGCTTGAATATCCTGGCACCTCACTGACTATGCCAGTAGCAGAAACCGGTCTGGGGTTGAGACTATTCTGCAAAACTTGTTACGAGCTTATTTTGCGAGCTCTATATATAACATTTGTAAATACAAGCTTATTAAATTAGGTCATGTGACATCTGACTTGATTTTTTTTTTTTGTAGTTTTATTTTTTGCTATTAAGGCTTTGGCGATTTTATATTGCTAAAGCTATTACTATATGGTGTATCTGAACATAGTTCAGTCCCATATGGCTATTTAAGTTATATAGCTGGATTGGAAGACATGGATGTCTAAAAATTTCAGATTTTCTACTTAATAGTTATACATTAGATAAAGTGCTAGGCGTGTCCTGGTATTTTTAATCTCATGCTTGAATACCCTGGCACCTTACTGACGATGCCAGTAGCAGAAACCGGTCTTGGATTGGGGATATTCTGCAAAGCTTTTTAAGAGCTTATTTTGCGAGCTCTATATATAACATTGAAAGCACATAGAAATTGTGGTTCATTATAAATAAATAATGGGACAACAGTGTGGAGATTGATGGTATATCAGAGAGTGACAAGATTAGTTATTCATCTTAATGGAAGATACCAAATGCAGACAATTCAGTAAGATTTTCATTTGGATTTATAAAACTTAAAATTATTACAGTACATTTTAATGCTAGAATTGGTAAATGATTGGAAAATGAAAATGCTGCGAGTCAATTTGGTTATGATCATAGAAATGAGAGGAGACCGACTAATGGAGTCTGAAAAGAAAAAAAAAACAACTATTATTATGAATTCTTTCTTTGAAAAACATGCTAAAGGAAATAAATTATAGAAGCATCCAAAGAAGTTACAGCAAAATTGGGTTATATTTTGGTTAACAGAAAATGTCTCTCAAAATTGTGTGTGTTCAACACAGAAAGTGATTATTGTTAAGATGCAAGGTATTTAATGCAAATCTAGGAATGGAAAATATTAAGCAAACCACTATTAATATCCATAACTGATAGATGATTATCACATCTCATATACTATCATCACAAACCTTCAGGCAAAATGATTTTATATCTCCAAAATGTTTTATAGCAATTATTCCAAGAAGTATTTTATGGATTAAAATAGGTTGAAGTAAATGGAGTCATCTAGGTTTTTGCAGATGATGTGGTTATTTTGTAAATAATGCTTCATAGTTTCAGGAAATGTTGCAAGAGTTATCAAATGAAAGTAAAGAAAGTAGGATCAAAGATAAATGCTAAAAAGTCTAAAGTTCAATGAGTATTTTCAAAAGGAAATAAAGGATTGATAATCATGAATTAGAAGCTTGACAGCTGCAAATACTTAAAGGAAATTATTAATACAAGTGAAAACAATAGATGAAATCAATCATAGAATTAAACTTGGACGGAGTGTTTTTGAGAGAAATAATTTGGTATTAAAAAGGAAATATATCTGTATTTTAAAAGGAAGGTTTTTAATTGATGTGTTTTACCAGTTTTTATCTATGAATTTCAGACTTGGACAGTTGCCATAGGATCAATACGGAGACTTTAGACCATTCAATGAAAAATGTATGTTAGGAGTAAGAAGAAAAAATCAGAAACAAAATAAATGGACTATGAGTCTAATATAATTATTTTGACGTAGGTGAAAAGCCTGAATTAGAATTTCGCTATTTAAAATGAGGGATCTTTTATAAACGAAGCTTCGGCTGCCGATTCTCTTGATCGGACTTTGACTAAGAAAAGGTGGCTGCAAATGGCAGGAATTTCAACTGTCCATTTCCGACTTACGCCCTGGAAAACGATTGCCGATTCTCTTGATTGGACTTTGACTAAGCAGCTGCAATGACAGGAATTTTCAACTGTCCATTTCCGACTTACGCTTTGGAAAACGAGGTATGAGATATGGGGATTCTCCCCTGAAAAGTGACTTACGACTTACTTTGGTTGTTGCCAGTGCGCTTTTTTAAAAGAGGAATGATCCCGGCCAATCCGTTGCGGGTACTAGAATTTATCCAGTCGAGAGCTTTAAACTTAATCCTTATCTAACTTATTTCAATACTACCCTCATCCCTTTAGATTCGAACCCTTATACACTCTTAATACAACTTAGATTGACTTTCATTTATATTATTTTTAAATTCATTATGAACATTTAAATATTTAGTTTTACGATACTTTTTTTAAACCCATACGAACATTATCCATATTTATTTATGCTACAATATTATTTTGAAACTATCACGGACACATATTTATTTATATTACAATATTACTTTAACCCATTACTTTACTTATATATTATCGTGCGTATATTCAAAAACTATTTTATTTTACTGCTCTTTATTATTATACAAAGATTTTATTGGACTTGATTACTTTAAACCATTTATTTACTTCCTTTTATTAACTTACGTATTCAAAACTATTTTATTTTAATGCGCGTGTACTCAGAAAAAAAAACTGTTTTACTTTATTGCGATTCATTATCACACAAATATCTATTTGATTAACTTAATTTTATTCTAGAAATTCCGTTACCTTTTCATTTATTTAAACCTACAACTTTACTTTTACATCATTAACTTGACCCATTTATTTAACTTGATTTTATTGATTGATTTTTTTTTTTATTTGAGCTGTTTGTTTACGAGCATTTCTTCTTAATTAATATGTGCGTGGAGAAAAAAAAAATCTTTTATTTTGCGAAGCCTACGTTATTATTATTACTTGCAACATTTCATTTATTATTATTCATTCATTTTTAAATTTATTGTCTTAAGTTTTAAATAGAAGTTTCAGATTTAATTTATTAGATTTATTTACTTTAGAATAATCATATTCGTGCTCATTGTCCATTTCCGGTCCTTTTTGTTTATTTCCTTTACTACTCCGCCCGTTTACTAACTCTTAAACTATGTCCGGCGGCTCCTTTTTTTTTTCTACAAATTCTATAATATAAACTAACTTTCCTCTCTTATCGGTTCCGCTTTTATATTTTATTGCTTTATCTCTTTCCGTTCTGTTTTCGACTTCGTAACTCAGAAAACCTTTATACCTAGACAAACTCCGAATTAATTCAATCTGGGAATATTTTTTTCTACGCTTTCTCTTTGTTTTAAATCTACGTCTACAGCGAATGCGAACGTTTACTTTAACCTTTTTAAATTTTTGTAAAAACTTTTCTACACTATCTACTACCTTGAACTTATGTTTTTCTTCTATTTCTTGATCTACATTTGTGTCTACTTTATTTATCACAACGCTATCTGATTCTAATTCAATTTCTACCTCTTTCGTGACCTCAACTTCCTGACTTTTTTTAATTAAATCTAACTCTATAACTTCTTGGTTCTTCTCTACCTTTACCGTTATCTCACATCTTATTTCTCTTACTTCTGCTCTGAGTTCTTTAATTTTTGTTTTAACCTGACTAATTTCTGCCTTCAATTCTGCTTTGAGTTCTTCTTTGAGCTCTTGTTGGCTTTGCTCAAATTTCTGACACAATTCTTGTTGACTTTGTTTAATTTCTTGACGCATTTCTTCCATCATATTCATCATCATTTTCATCATCATTCGCGTCTCAGATACTTCTTCTTTCTCCTTTTCTACTAACTGGGGATTTTTAAAATATATTGGGCTTTCTTTCGGATCCATTTTCAAAAATTTCAATTTCAAAGTACTAGCGCTTATGTTAAACTAAATTTAAATACGACTTATTTATTTATTTTTTCTTACTAAGACGGAAACTCACGCTAACTCCACCCTTTTAGTCCTTTTCACTACCCGATCTTAATGCTTTAACTCCACCCAAATATCAACTGTCTCTGATTTGATAGCATACATGTCAAAATCTTTTTTTTTTTAAATTAAAACTTTTACATACGTAATTTAACTTTTGTATAAAGCAAAATTTTCAAACAAGAAACAAAGTATTTCGTTACTATTGTTTCTTAGGTTCAGCCCCACAGTTGGGTATAGCCATTTGACATATTGTTAGAACAGTTGATACTAACTGATTGTAAAAGACTTAGAAAGAGATTATATGTGAAATGAGTGAATAAAATAAGGAAGTTTGCTGATGTGGTATGGAGAAAAGCAGTGAATCAATAATAATTGAAAATGATGATAATGAATAGCTTGAATGTAATCTTAACTATAAACTGCAGCAGTAATTTATATGCAAACAAAATGAAAATAAATATTAAAATCCATTATAATTTATATTATAATTCAAACTATTAGACCCTTATAATATGTTACATGTTAAAAGATTGAAAGAATTCACTCATAAAGATTAAATATTATCTGTTGGTAATGAGTGGAAAACATTACCATATACTTAATTTATTGAAATATATGCTTAGCATCTTTGATATTTCATTGAAAATTATTAGAAAAAGTCTACAATATTGAAACTAATTTTTCACCAAAATTAATTCAAATTTTCATTTTGTAGTTGAAAAAAGTTTTTAACTGAGAATTCAAATGGTGACATAGTATTAATGAGAGAGACACTTAAATTTTGATGTAAACTGGAAAGAGAAGTTTATTCTGGGTATAAAGCAAGCAAGCAGGACAAATTCCTAATGTCTACTTGGTACATTCTTATAATTGCAACTGCATTATATGATTTTTATATGGTAAATAAACATAACTGGTTTATATATCAATTAGCATGTGAGTTTATAACTAAAAAATACGTCATTCTTTTCATTTGCTTGATAGCTTTCTTGAAGGGAGGTTGAATGGGTGGGTGAGTGATAATTTTTTTATAAAAATATTTACAATCATGAAAAACAAAATTAAATTCTGACCCTTATTCCCAGAAAATTATAATCATTAGCCAAGATATTTATTGACATAATGATGATCTTTTATTTAGCTATCTACAATTGCATAGCATTTTCAAGTGAAGAAAAATTACATGAATTGGAAGGACTATCTAATATTAAATAGGTCATTGTTGCAATTTATGAAATTAAGTGGAAAGGTGATGAGACAATTGATTTGAAAAATGGATATGTAATTTACTATAAAAGTACAATTATTGGAAATACAAGTGAATTAGGATTCACTATATATAAAAGTAGAACAACAACATTGTGAAAATAGCTGGCATATCAAACAAAGGAGTAAGATTAGTTAAACAGCTTAATAGAATGTACCAAATGGAGATAATTCAGATTTATGCTCAACAAGTTCTCATTTGATAAAATAGAGAATTTTTACGTAGTTGTAAAACATTATTTTGATTAGAACAAAAAGTCATGGAAGACTATGCTAAATTTGGAAAATGATTTTGTATACACAAAAATGAGAAGAGATACTACTTTGGGGACTTTGCAGAAGAAAAAGCAGTCTATTTTTGTATTCTTTCATTGATAAAAAGGCTAAATGAACATGGAAGCATCCAAATTAATAAATAGATGAATTAGATTATATTTTGATTAACATATTAATACAAAACTGCTAACAGAAACTAGTAGTTAGTATTAACAGTTAATATTGCTAACCTTTAAAAATATTCCAGTGAATTTAAATTAGAACTTACAAATCATAAAACATTAACAGACCTTTGAGATGATTCAACCATGATTGACATCAAAATCTACCAGAAACAAAAGTAGCCAATACAAAAAAAAGCAAAATTTACTGCCTTACATAAAATAATATATGGAAAAAAAAAAAGAATCTTGAAAATATTTAAAAATGTGCCATAAATTCTGGAATTATTTTCAATAATATTAAGAAATAATATTGGTATAAGAAAATATAACTAGAAATTGGGAAGAAAAGCTGTAGAAGAGAATAATATATTCAAAAGCACCTAAAACTATATCTTAATATTGGAAATTGTTTTGACAACAATAAGAAAAGAAAAACAGATGACATCATAAAATGTGTAGAAAAGTTTTGTATAGGATTTATAGTAATAGAGAACTATAAACAAAATAATCACTTCATTTATAGCAATTTGTGAATTACCAAACATTTTATATGAAGAGTATGCAAGCAAATATATGAAGAAAGGAAAAGTTCCAGGAATCTATAAACCTGTTAAATTAGGTGAAAAAATAAAAAAAAATATTGAAAAAATTACATTCCAAATGTCTAGATGGTAAAGATATACCATATGATTAGAAGAATGTAATAGTGATTATATTTAAAAGAAAATTGTTAAAGGTATTAGACTTTACAAATCTATCAGTTTTATATGAGAATTTATAGATAATTACAACTCATTTTTTTGCAAACTGTGGATTCAAACCAACCAAAGGAACATGCTAGATTTAAGTGGTTTTTTAGCACAGTGTATCATTCAAATATCAATATATTTTTTTAAAAAGACTTACGTATTAGTTACCACTGTGCTTTGATTTGTATATTATAAAAAAGCATTTAATTCTATAAGCATTTCTTTAAGAATTAGTTTTGGGCCATCAAGATATAGATTCAGAATATTGTAATATTCTGAAGAATGTAGCAAATTATAAATTACATCATGATACTAAGATTAACATTGGATAAGGGTATATAATAGAATGACTCAAATTCCTTGATAAACCATGAATATTAATATTGATAAAATATTTCATATCTCCAAAACTATAGCACTTTTTTAAGAAGTATTTTATGAATTAAAATGCATGGATCATATTTAAGCCATTTATATTTTGCTGCTAATATGGGTTTTTTTTTTTTTTGCAAGTAATGCTTCAGAACTCCCATAATTGTTAGCAAGAGTTGACTATAAATTCTTAGTCCATTAATACAAATGAAAACATAATTGTTGAAATTAGTCATAGAATAAAATTTGGATGCAGTAGTGTTTTTGTTAGATATGTGTAAGATTTTTAATCAATGTGTTTTACTATGCGATAGGTCTTTGGATATATGATCCAAGCACATTACAGATTTCAGACATGTTGCGAGTAACAGAAAGCAATTCAAAGTGAAATATGTGGGTGAGAGGGCAAACTTATCTTTAACATCATTGAAAAATTAGGATATTGATATAGAGCTTGGCTGAACATACTACTGATAGTAATGGTAATAAATGGACAACTGAAGATTTGAACTACATTTCAAGAAATTGTAAAAGACTTGGAAACAAACAGTATGTGAGATGAATAGATAGAATATGGATGTTTGCTAGTATGATTTGGAGAAATTATTGATCAGAGAAACGATTAAATTTCCAAAGGTCTTCATTCTACAATGAATTGATAATGGAGTGATGATAAGGATTTTGATGCTATATATTGTATCGCGAAGCAAGGTACATGTTGAAATTGTTCGTTTACAATTATTAAAAAATAAACATTTTCATAAATAGCGCAAGAAGTTTTAAAAGTGATAATAAATGATAAAATCACTAAGTTGCCCTTAAATAATTGAATTAAAATATCTCATTTGAAAAAAAAGAATATCTATAAAAGTTTAGAGAGTAATTGGAAGGGGGAGAAAATTCAACTTAGAAAGGTTAAAACTAAAAGCACTTAAAATTAAAAATATCTCTTTTCATTTAAATTAAACAAAAAAAAAAAAAATCTCATTTATTTAAAATAAATGAGATTGTAAATAACAAATTGATTTTAAATATAAAAAAATATAGTAAAATGTGTGTTAATAAAATAGAATATGAAAGTTGAATATTAAAGAAAAAAAATAAAGGAAAGTTTATAACTTAAAAGAAATTCCTTCAAATATTGCAAATACTAAGAAGTTACATAAAAGAAATGAATTAGCAATGGCTACTAATTAAAAAATACATAAACAACCGGATTAATTAATTAAAATCTTATAAAAATTTAATCAAAAGCAATGGATGAATTTCAACAATGGATATAGCTGGTAGGTATAGAAACTAATTAAAAAAATGACAACGGGTCATCACATAAATAGTCAGTTTTTCATCATTCAATCAGTTGAGTTTATAATCAGTTTTACAATGAGTCTTCAGTCAGCTGTGTCACGTATCCAGAGTCAGTGTTTTTTCAAGACAATGCAGTGTTAGCAGTCATCAGAAGTATACGGCCAAACTCCAGCCTCAGTCCGATGGAACATCAGCAACCTGCCCGATAAAAGTGATGCCTGCCTAATAATTTGAAACAGCCAGAGATATCTAACTGTCTTGAATAAGAGTATTACGAATAGCAATGACAGGAACCTCCACAAAAACATCCAATTCCAACCAGTTGGAAAAACTCATGTGAAGCAGCAAACAGCAAGAATTCAACATCCAAAATCCTATAGGTAATAAAAATTTTCTTATTCCATTTCTGATATGAATGTAGCCATTGCAATAATTTGAAGCCTCCAGAGTCAGTAAAGCAAATGAACTCTATAATAGCATAAAATGAACTGTTGATGTGCATGTTTTGAATACTTATAATTATTTTAATGCTGAATTATATTACTGCTGTATATCTTATTATAATATGCGTGTGCCTGAGATTATTATAAATCTTTTTTTAATTTAATTAAGATTTTATAATAGTAGTTTTCAAATTATAATAGTAAACATTTCATTAAAATAAATTATCTTGAAACTTAATTTTTTGTCGGTCAATTCTTTTATCACTAATTAAAGCAGTAATGTATTTTGTTATTCTTTTGATTGAGCTATTTGGGATTTCTTTGGCACTGAATTAGTTTGCCATCATTCAGGGCACTTTAATTCTTGTAGCTAACTGGCGCCTGGAGTTTAATCCGAAACAAAAAGGTGCTTTGAATGATAGGTGTTGAATTCTGCAGCTGAGAAGATCTATGTCCTTCAAACATGGTCAGTTATATATATTTTATATATAGCTCTAGCTTGGGCATGGGTACCCTCTAGGTATTATGCTTCTCTGCCTAAGGGACCATGGTGGTGCACTGATTAAATTGCATTGGTGTAGATCGAATTAATAAATAGTTGTATCATATTTTTTTGTATAAAGGTCTTATATTTTTTTTCAAAGTTTATATTTCATAATTAGAGTGATTTCCCCAAGAGATCTAAACCCCACCCGGTTCAATATATATAAGTGTATATTAAAAACATACAAAAATACATTTGGGTATAAGTTTGTATCACTATTTTAAAACAGTAGAATTTTTAATCATTTGCACTTTCCTAAGTTATTTTGGTACTTATGCATTAGACCTACTATGCCTTTTCACATTCGTATCAATCCGCTGATAATTTTCTAATATTGTAATCTGGCCAAATAACATGTACACTTGAATCTTGTTCAAATTTAAAATGATAAATTTGTCAAAATGAATCACATGTACCTATGTTCACAAGATTTACAGTTATTGGCAATCTGAATACGTATGTCATACAGTTCTAATATGTGACAGTAATTACACCAGATTAAATCTAATAATACTAAAAATATGAATTTCACACAAAAATGAAATATGCAATTTCCAAATGTTACTTTAACTGTATCAGGGATCTAGGCACTATATTGAATTTTTAAAAAACTGACTTGAGACAGAATTTTCATAATAACTTAAGTTTTAATAATGTTAGAGCAAAATGCTATATATTGACAGAAAATAGAAAAACTAAGGAAAACAACAAGGCTAAGACAAATAGTGATTATCATTAAAAAGGTAAGGGAAAAAAAAGAAATTTCAACATTCGAAATAATTTTTACTTTATTGCTTGTTAATAATTTCTAATTTATTATTAATTAAGTTTAAATTACATCTTCATTGATAATTTCTTTGTATTCCTCATAAAATTCTTATTCGTACCATATGTAATACTTCTTATCTCAGATAATCCATAGCTTCAGAATCTCCAAAAATATTCACATAAGAATTCATTATTATCTTGTAGCCCAAAAGTTAACAAATCTCAAGGGGTGTACAAGAAAAAGATTCATCCTAATATTAGATACAAAATAAATAATTTTCAAAAAATGAATATACATTTGTCATCATAGCTATTGGCTTCTTATCTACCCAAAACTATAAATTGAAGGTTACTGTCTGTAGCAATGATAAAAACCAGTGATGTCTATATTCTTTGTGCACACCAATGATGCCATCTTGTTATATTTATTGTCCCACAAAGATATAATTTATTTCTATATAGCTTATTTGCTAGCTATAGATTTGAAAATGATGCTAGATGTGGCTAAACTACTGACTCCACAGCATGAGTACCAAAGCATAGGCAAGAATCAGGATTTGATTCTCTCGTACAATTCCATATAGTATATATAACCACTGGCTATCACCACACATATCTCTTGAAACCTCTCTTTATTGGTTTTAAGTGTTAATATTTTCACATAGTTATGCCCAGTAATTTTGTGATTGCTTTATCAACTGTAACCCTTCTGCACATATGATAATCAGTCTTAAAATTTACATGGCACTGCTCTATAATATTTTACTTTTATTTATAAAAATCATTACTTATTATACAAACACAGACATACAAGTGCAAACACAGTAATATAAATACACTAGTAAATTATTAAACCTTTTGAAAGTTGCCTCAAACTTGGATCGGAGCCCCAAAATTACATTGTACATAAACCACTATGTTATTTGAATACAAGTATAATTTATATACTGTACACACTAATACATAAAAAAATTTAATAGTAAAATTTAAAATACGTAAATAAATTAAAATTGAATACCTACGATGTTAGTTTTTATCGGGATGAAAACCTTGAATCATCGGGTCATCTTTAATTCATTTTATTACAGTCTTGCTGATATGAAAATTGTGCCTTTGTCTTCTTTGTGCAATCTAGTAAAGTGAGCAGAAAAGAAAAAAAAAAAATTGAACCTATTAATAAAAAATCCAAAATTTGTCTGATTTTAATATGCGATATACCATTTTAAAAAGCAATTAAAATGAGAGAATGCAGGGATTTTTGTAAACGTTGTGCTTATAGTTTTCCCACAATTTTAATAAGAAAACAATTTCAACGAATCAGCTGCCTCTAGCAACTATTACATTATCATCTGTGAAATAGTTAAATATGGTCAAAACAATCACTAAATTACAAAACGCTTAAAATATGCACATATGGTACTTACTGAGTAATATGTAACAGTAATTGTCGCAATAAAATAATCAATTTGTCTGTTATTTACTTTAAGTGGATAAAATTTTGTTTCAAAACGGAGACTAAAAGTAAAATTATTTATTTTTCCCGAAATGGTGACTTACTTAACACTTGTGATTGTACAATGTAACGCCTGCATGGTATCTTCATCAGAAATGTTAGTAAATGTATTTATTTCAAAACCACCAAAAAAAATTAAATTACTACACTTTTATTAATTATTCAATGTGTTGAACAGTTTTTTTGATGTTGTCCAGTGTGATTGACACAAAAATGAACAGTCCGAATAAATTGATTTCTTTTTCACATTTTGTTTGATGGCTTTCATCATTTGCCACTATTCTACCATGAATTCTCATGGTGCAACACTCATCCATCTTCTTATGCAAGCCGTCAACCATCGACTGTTCCTGAAGAATTTGTCCAGTTTAGTTTATTTTTCTTTTTGTGCAAAAGTCTCTTGTCAATTTCAATGATTTTGTTAGGGCCTCTAATTTTATGTTTTTTTCTGCTAAACCAAGTTGAGTTTTCACCTCTTCTATGGATGTTAATTTGCAAACCCAGCTGTAAATAAATCTGATTGCCATCAAAAATGGAATTCTAGAACCATCCAACTATGTTCTCTTATAAAGGCCTATTTTATTATTACATCCTCAAACTTTACAGTGTGATTGCTTGTCCGAAATGTGGATGTCCTCGACCACATCATTTTATACTGTTTTTTAAAAAAGAAAAAATTGTAGTATTAATCAGAAAATTGGAAAAAAATATATCAGCACTGAAGTAGAAAACATTTTGAGTTGTCGTCCGAACGAAATCTTGACGATAAATTAAAGTGTAAATTTATCACGTTATTGGATAAGATTGCAGGAATTATTTGAGAGGAGCGCAAGGTTAGACATTTGTCATGAATGTGAAAAGGCGTACTATCTCTTTTATATTGCAAGACTAATATGTTAGTACTGTTTGTTTGTAAGTAGTGACTTAATTTATAAAGGATAATAAAATCTAATATAAATCTTTGAATATATTTTGCAATTGATTTTTTTTGTCCATTGTTTTCTTGATGCAACAATGTAAACTTAGATTATTACTTGAATTATATTTTATGCTCATATTTTTTATATGAGATATATTTCACAATTGAATGAATTTTTCATTTCTGGTATATATATGAACATACCTATATGCATATTAAATACAAGTATTAAAATTCATCTTGCTGCATATTTTTTGAGTTTTTCTTTTATTGATTTGGCAATATCTAAACAAAAGGTTTTTGAATTAATGAAGAAGTACATGTTAAGTAGTTGAATCATACTTTGTTTCAATAATCATGTCATTTTGATAGTCAGTAATTATCAGACTTATTATGGTCTAAATTTAGATTAATAATGAAGAACAAATTTCCCATGTCATTATTCGGTTACAGAATAAGTCTAATTTTTTTAATTGAATGAGGGGAAGAAAATACATGATAATTCTAATCAATAATTGATATCTGTAGAAAGGGGAATAATGTTGTTTTTTTTTTCCATGTGTCATAGCATCGGCCGGGACGCGAACCCACAACCGTCTGCAAACAACTACTTGTTTGCATGGTGGCTGCGATACCTCTCGGCTAACAACGCAAGACTAAAGGGGAATAATGTTTGTAATTGTTTCATTTTGAATGACACAAAACAAAAAGAATTGCAGAATAAATGAATAAAGATTCTTTGAATTTTTACATTTTGTCAGATTTTTACCACCAGAGGCAGATTTCAATTTGCATTTACTCAGTTGAAAAATGAAAAATTTTTAGCAGTAAATTAAATTGCACATTAATAATGAAGTTTTTATAGAATTATAGATATGGGTGGTATAAGAAAGATCACTAGACTGAAAGCATTTATGAAAATAATATTTTTTGAGACCTTAATTCAAATACATATGTTGTCAGCACTTACAAATTTGTAACTGATTTTGTCAACTTTTGAAATAGAATCCCCTCCCCTCTTATAATTATTAAAAATATAATTTGTGTCCTGTTGGAAATTAAATATATATTTTTTTGTATTTTTGTACTTATAAAGAAATCACAATATGTACTCAACTTGCTTACATTTCATTACTTGTTGTTAATTGTGCTCTTATAGGTCTAGTATTTTTTAAGATATATATTTCATGTATAAATAAGAAAATATAGTTATTAATAAATTAAGATTATATTTTAATATACATTTACATGCACTAATTCATAATTATTCAAAAATAATAGTAAAACAGCTTACTGTATTACATTTCTATTTAAAAAATAAAATGGATAACTATGGGTCAGATGACCAATTTCTGAAGCTGTTAATAAATATCAAAACAATATTTTTTCTTATTATTAAAATGTAAACAATCTTTTTTTCTTCAATAATTGTTTTAATAATATAAAAACATGGTAGCAAACTTATCAGACACAAACCTCTTCATTTATTTTAAATCCATTTCTACTTTAACTCTGTATAACCATTATCCACTTGCAATGAGTGGTCTGAAGTTGCCCATTTCAGATTCTCAGCAAAACTTTTCATACAGATTATTTGACTAAATGCCATATTGGGGGGAGGGGATTGCATTTGGTTTTAAATGCAATTTTCACAATAATTTGATTTGTTTAATGCAAAAGTAAAATACGTTTCCTTAAAGTAAACATATGGAATACAATGAACCTAAAAAAAAAGTAATTATTACTGTTAAACTAATAAAATGAAAAATAAAAAAGAATTCAAATATTTTTAAAATTGTTAATTTTATATCTATTCATTAATTACAAATTTTTGGTAGATAAATTTTAAAATTGACCTATTACATTAAAAATATATGAAACTTTAGTAAGTGATGAGAAATAAATTTTTACATTTCTAGTCTACCCTTTCTGAAATGATGCATTTTTCCCCTAAATAAATATATATGTGAGAGCAAATTATTGCATATTTATTACAAATAATATTGATAAATGAGTTTTTAAAAGTAATATACTTTAGTACACACTTTATATATTCACACACACATTTGTTTGGCTTGCAGACTACTGACATATTTGCATTATGGTTTTTTAATTAGTAATAACAATTTTACAGTAATAAGTTTATATTTTCAGTGTTCAAACATTAACTAAATACAATGTTTATATATTTATGGTAAGCACAGTAATAAGTATTCAATATTATTTGGTTCTTGCAATTCATACATTCTTTTTTCACTTGAAAGCATAGGTAAAAAGATAAAAAGACACAGAATGGCAGTTTGGATTTACTATCAGGAGATTCTTAGCATCCCTTTACCTCCAGTTACCAATCATTATTTTGGGAATAAGACCCATTGTTAGACTTCATAAAATTAAAAGAAAACCTGATAAAATGATATAAAAAATGAATAATGGATTTTATTATATATAATGGAAACAGAGTAGGAGAACAACTTTCTGGAGATTGATAGAATGTCAGATACAGCGACAAGATTAATTATTGAAATTAATGGGAAATACCAAATGGCAGGTAACTCAAATTTATGCCTTAATAAGTTTTCATTGCAATAAATTACAAGATTTTTATATAGACATACAAAATTATTTTAATCAATTGAAAATTGAATGAAAGATGAAAGTGTTATGGGTGAATTTGATTATGGTGATAGAAAAGAGAGGGTATAGAGTTGTTTGAAGTTCACAGAAAAAGGAAAATTATATTATGAATTTTTTGAAAAAATTTTGAATGAATATGGAAGCATCCAAATGAACGCACAGCAGAATTGGATTACATTTTGACTAACAGAAAATAGGTATTTCAAGATTGTAATTTACTTAATAGAATCAACACAGAAAGGTAATGAGATGTAAGATATGTGCCAATACAAACTAGAGATGAAAACTATTAAGAAAGTCATTATTAACCATTGATATTCCTAATCTTCAAACACACTCCAATGAATTTAAATTACAACTTGCAAATCATTTAAAAAATATTAATAGATTTTAAAAATGGTTGACACTTGACTGAAATCAATAAGAAGATAATTGTTACTCTATTAAGAACTGTAAGAAAGATAGTGATACAAAAAAATCCAACAATTTACTAGTATTTTCTACTCAAGAAAAGACAATGTGAAAAAGTTTTTAAATAATCTGTTAAGAATTGAATATCTCTCATTTTGTTAAATGTTATAAAAATGAATTAAGAATGATGGTTGAAAAGATAAGTATAAATTTGCCAGAAAACCTATAGAAGAAAGTCTCAAAAATGTTACTAAGATTTTGGAAGGAAAGTTATTTCAGTAATAAAAAGAAAAAATGGAATTATAACCAAAAAAGAGAGATGGAATCATGAAATATGTTGAGTTATTTAAAGAATTATATAATAATAAAGAACAAGAAAAAGTATTTCCTACAATTACTATATTTTCTAAATTACTTAAATGAATTATTTAATGTCTTAAATGAAGAGGTGAGATGGGATTAAATCTGTGAATGAAATACCTTAAAGAAATGATGAAATTATTATTAAAAGAAATGTAAAAGTAGTAGAAAAATTGTGCAAAGCTATATATCAAATGTCTAAATGATAAAAATGTACTAAATGATTGGAATAATGCAATAGTATTATTGATTTTTAAGAAAGGTGATAATGGTTTTAGACAGTGCATACCTATCTAATTTTATATAAGTTTTATACAAAATCTTTACCAAAATAATTCCAACTAATCTATAGGCAACTTTGGATTCTGACCAACCCAAAAGAATCTTGATTTTAAAAGTGATTTTACTACATTTGATTACATCTTCAAGTATTGAGAGGAATTATGGAAAGGATTCATAAATATGAATGACCAATATGCTTTGGATTTGTAGATGATGAACAGGCATTCAATTGTATAAGCATTCCCATAGTGATTTAAAGCATTAGATCAGCAAGTGTCAGAATCAGGATATTGTTATATTCTGAAGAATATTTATCAAAAGGCAGCAGCAATGATTAGATTACATAGCAATATTAAAATTAATATTAAGAAATATGTGTGGCAGAATGATTGTATATCTCCAAAACTTCTAATATTTTTGGATTAATTCAAATGGGAAGCTAAAAGAATAAAAGTCATCTAAAATTTGCAAATGAGGTAATTGTTTGCAAATAACTCAGAGATTCATGAAATGTTGCAAGAGTCATTAAATGAAAGTGATAAAAGATAAATACTAAAAAGATTAATATATAGAGTATATGAGCACAGAGTTTCACACAATCCACCACTCTCCACTCTTATTTCATAACATTAATACACTTACATATATGTTGAAAAGATAATCACCAGTATACATATTTCATGCAAAAACAGCAATCATCAGTTGGTCCAGATTATCATCTCTACACATACGTGCAATAAGTGCTCAGATATATATTAAGGTAGCAAATTTTCATACTTTAATGGACAGAAATTCAATCCACTCCACTCTTCAACCGTCCAGCCAATTGAAAATCTGATGATGGAATGCTCAAAGGCCATCTTGAGGCTGAGATTCTCGTCACACCCACGTTGATCTAAAGTCAATCTGACTCCTCATTTACAGGACATAATCCATTTAATACATTTACAAGGGATGGGCAAACTTATATATGTATTAAATGGATTATGTCCTGTACATAAGGGGTCAGATTGACTTTAGGTCAACGTGTGGGTGTGACGAAAATCTCGGTCTCAGGGTGGCCTTTGAGCATTCCATCATCAGATTTTTAATTGGATGAATGATTGGAGTGTGGAGTGGATTGAAGCCTGTCCATTAAAGTATGAAGATTCATTATCTTAATATATATCTGAGCACCTATTGCATATATGTGTAGAGATGATAATCTGGACCAACTGATAATTGCTGTTTTAGCATGAAATACGCATTTATCTTTTTCAACATATAGTGTTCGAGTGTATCAGTGTTATGAGATAGAGGTAGGGAGTGGTGGGTTGTGTAAAAGTCTGTGCTCATATACTCTATATATTACATATATTGATACAGGTATATAATAAACCTGTATTTCAGTTATTATAAAGATTGTTAATTATAAAATGGAGGTTGCAATTAACAAACAATGGATGAAATTGATCATAGAATTAAACGTGGATAACTTAATATTTTAAAAAAATATGCCTGTGTATTTGAAAATGAAATTTGTTTTAAATAATGTTTTATGAGTTCTTATTGTGAATTTGAGACATGAATATTTAGCATTTGAAGAGGAATATAGATTTTAGACTACTCAGTAAAGCACAAGTTGTATATTAGTAGTAGTAGAAAGAGATTGAAAACAAAATAGATAGGCATAAGAACAAACAGGATATCACTGCCCTCTTTGAAAGAGTTAAAAAATTGAAATGGAGCCAGGCTGGTCACATTATTTGAAGTTTTATATCGAATCCCAAGAAATTGTAAAAAATCTAGAAATAGACCAAATGTGAGATGAATAAAATAAGGAAATCTGCTATGTGGAAAAACTATGAATCTGAAGATTGGATTAAACTTGAAAAGATCACCCTGCAATGGATTGATAATGCTTGAAAATGATGCTGATCGATATAAATAGTTATTATTCTAATAAAAATGCAATTTTTTGCCAAAAAAATTTAATTTCTATAAATATAATTAAATAGAAACAAATATCTGAATAAACTGTTTACAATAATCCTGTTAGCCGGCCAACACTTTGACATATTAAAAAAAAAAAAAATTCATAAATAGTTTTTCCATATTTAAATCAAAATATTAAAAAAAAGGTAATTTTATATTAGTTCTTTTTGTTATTTTTATAAAGTTGTTGCAAAATGGCGGACATTTAAAAAGAAAAATTGTATTATACATCACATTCTCATATGACTTGAATAATTTTTCTGCCAATTTGAATTTCAGATGGAGGTTTGGAAAATTTGAAGGTAAAAAATTATGGGAAGGCAACAGAATAGTGAAGCTTTCTTTCAAAATACAAAAATGCTTACAGAAATATTTTAATGGTACATATATTGTCAAAAATTATCTTTTAACATGGTTCCAACTTCACCTATTTCAGGATCACAAACAACAGTGGCATGAATATACTTAACATTTTTCATTATTTCTCTAATAGATTTATTCTGTTTTAACATGTGGCCCACTTCAGAACATGATTTTTTTTTTTCACTATTAAATTGATAGCTTTTATTACTTAAGAAAAGCATAAATTCTTTTAAATTGTGTAGAAATGAAATATTGTATTATAACAAACTGGGGGGGGGGGGGGCTGACATTACATTTGATATCATTAGACATACCATAAGTGATACAAATTCATAAAATTTAATAAATTTGGAAATTTTAATGCTTTATTTATACTTTGTTTATTTAGATTTTTAGTTTTGGATAGCATATAATTGAAATTGTATAGTGCAAATTGTGATTTATTTTTAAGAATTAATATCAGTATATCTTTTTTAGTTAAGTATAGTGTGCACACATATATATAATTGATTTTTAAAAAATGTTAAATCTGATATTTAGATAAAAAGTATATATAAAATGTCTGCATTTTTGTTATAGAGAAGCATGTGAAGTAACTAGAGAAAGCAAATGAAAAACATTTTTTAGCATGGAATACATCAATCCAGTTACAGTTATTTATTTTAAGCTATTAAAAATAAAACCATTGTGATAATAGAAACATGGAATGTTAGGATTATGAACAAGATAGATATTAAAGAAATGACTAAATATCATATAATAAAGATAAAAAATTATGTAAGATTTTCTATTCTGAAATTCAAATAGACATTTTAACATAATATATTGTTAATAATTAACTGAAAACGAATCCAAAAAAATTAGTGATTTAGATATACATGTCAGTGAGTGGTCACTTTGATGATAAAGTAGAAAATATACAAAGAAATTGAAAGGAAAAAGACACTGAAAAAATATTTACAAATAGTTGTGTAATGATAATGGGAAATTGGAATGCTATGATAGGACAAAAAAATGATAATAAAATTATAAGGGACATTTTAAGGGTAAGATATGGAAGAGATGAAACATTTTTGTAAACAACATGATAATGAATTTTGGTTTAAAAATTTATATATGAAAAGAATTTAAGCAAAAAAAAAATTATATTAGATTTATTCAAAATAATTTTAGAAGCATTATTAAAAATCCACATGCTTATCTGGAGCTGTTATAGATTAAGTGCATAATTTTGTATAAGAGAATTGATATGTTAAAAAAAAACTAAGATAAAGACAAATTTAATTAGAAGTAAGAATTTTTCAAGTAAAATTTAAAAAGTATTGCAGTAAAACCAACAAATTATGAAAGATGATAAGAAAAACTTAGATTAGTATGAGGTGTGGAATTCATTAGTAGAGAGAAGGCAAAAAAATATAAATTCTGTAGAAAAAAAACATGTAGAGGCTTAACATGTTAGTGCATTGAAATATGAATTACATAAAGCTGGAATGAGTATATGAATGTATATAAAAGATTTCTACTGGCTATGAGAAAGTATTATGATTGCAGGATTACAAGAATGGATATTCTCATTTTAAAAATAATTGCAATTCTAAGTGTTTGGGAAATACAGAATTATAAGAAATAGTAATATGTAATGAAGAAAGTACTTATAGTTTTGGTTAGGTGAATGGATGCAAAATATTAAAAAAGAATGAATTTTTACAAGAGACTATTATTGCAAGTAGCTTTGATCTTTGTCAAAATTGATAATGGTTATGAATTTTAAAATCTTTATTTAGATTATAGAATCATGATGTTTTACCAAAGCTATGACATCATAGATCTTTTTCTTCTTTTTTTTTTAATTTGTAGATAATGATGATAAGATAAATGAGGAATCTATAACCAATCAACAAATCACCATTAGTTCAGTGTTTATCTTTCTCACAGCTGTTTTTCCACTTGAAAAATAAGAAACTTGGAGATTTTTCAGATAAAATCATACCACATGTTATCTTTATTATTATTACATCTATAAATAATTGCAAGAACTAATATATATTGAAGTGGATACTTCATTGACAGTAATAATTAATTTCCAAAATCAGGCTGGGGAAAGAGTTGAGAGCAGTATAATATTAATTCAAAGACATTAATAGCGTAGCTTTTTTTTTTTTTTGGTAATAAGTATAGCTTTAGTTAAATTTAATGATAACAATTTAAAGCTCAATTGGTAACCTACATACACATCTACATGTACAGATGCATTAAATTATTTATGTGTGCATGTTTGAATGTTGATGAAGGCTAAATTTCCAACATTGGTTTAAATAATGGAATAATTTGAATTCAGTTCTAAATTTTAAATAAATTGTAAATAAGTTTTTTTTTTTTGTAATTAAATTTGTTTTTTGGTCACCACATTTAATTAAGGTTCATTATCAGATTCCAGATAGTTAACTATATTTAAATCAATTGATATATGGATTTGGAAAATAGATTGTTATTCATTCAACTGCACCCTTCTCTAAGAAAATAATATTATTTTTATTTTGGAAAAGAATCACTATGATGCATCAGTAAAACTAATGCTAACTGAAGTATTTGCTAAATAGAAAAGAAGCTCTGAATGAATAAGCACAAAACTCCTAGGATTATCGACCTCAACCAAAGTGGTATCTTGAGTATTACTTTCAATGCTTATCTACTGTTTATCTTGTCCAAAGTAACTACAAGAATTAATCAACATAGGAAAATTTGCCGACTGCAACATTTAATGAATGTGGTACCATCTGCAAGAAATATTAAATTGTTTGAAATATTTAAATATTATAGAATTCTGAAACTATGTAATCTGCTCAAATAAAAAGACATCCATATTGAATTTTTAAAGAATTGTTTTGAGACACAATTTTCACAATAACTTCAGTTTTAACAATATTAAAGCAAAATGTTAGATGTTGCCAGAAAATGGAAAAACCAAGGGAAGAAATAAGGCTTAAAAAAAATAGTGGTTACCATTAAATAATTAAGGGGGATTTCAGTATCCTGAAAAATTACTTTGTTGTTCATTTATAATTTATAGTATAAAGTTTTTAAATCACATTTTAGTTAATAATTTCATATATTCCTCATAAAAAATTCTGATTCAAAATATATCATACTTCTTACCTGAGATATATATTGTAACGGTATACGCCGTTACATTAATTTAAAATTAAAATAATTTTTTTTCTTAAGTTCGTAAATAAAAGCTAAAAAAATTAGAGTTGTTAAACATGTATACGTATATATATTCGCACAGATGCAGAACTTTAAAAATTATTTTCTTTTTAAAAAAAAAAAATATTTGAACGTACTTTTTTAAAAAAAAAGTATAAGATCTAAAGATAAAATATTTTTGTAAATGGAAATGATTGTTTTATAAATTAATTGAAAAGCAAACTAGCCCTTGTGGCTCTTATAGAAAAAAAGGTCAGTTGAAAGATATAGATAAGAGAATAAAAAATAAATTAGATGTCCAATATAGAAGCAGCAATGAAGGCCCGGATCAAAATGGAAATTATTGCAACAGGAAATGATGTTCATTGAATCCGGAGGAATACGATAAAAGGAAAAATATTGAAATTAAAAACAGTTCCAGCTTGATTTTTGTGAGAAGAGCGATAAGACGCACTTGTCGCTCTCTCTCACTTATTTCAAATAAAATGACTATAATACCAGGATTGAAACAGCTTAGGCCTCCTCCAGAACAACAGACCGGACTTCAAATAGAGACGTCGCGGGAATTGGCACCAGGAACCGTGATTCTCGTTCTGTAAGACATGAACTATAAAATTTAAAAATAATTAAGAACTTTCGTTCAAGCTTTTAATATTCAGAACCTAAATTTTAAAATGAACTCTTATCTGACTTTCAAATCGATAATTAATATTTAGATTTTATACATTTAAGTTTAAAAAAAAAAAATCATTTCCATTTTTATTTTTTTTCTATTAATATTATTGTATAAATTATTTAAATGCATTAAATTAAGTTGGGCATAGACGCTTTCATAGATTCGTTCACGTTTAATCATGTTTTTGTTTTCATATTTGATTAGAATATACAGACATTCGGTAAATAATGATATCTTACGTTGAATATCTAAAATGTATTTATTCGGATGTCTTTTTAGTTATTGGTGTCAATGTGGCATCTTATGATGAATGCCATTGGGTTTCTTGTGAATTCCCTCTGCAATTACATCAATGACTTGATATTTTGATCATTTATGTTTATTTTGAAATGTTTTTGAGTTTGCAATCTATGTAGTCGATCTATGCTCAACATTAAAAAACAAACTTTTATAAATCCATCTGTGCGAACTTATGTAAATGTTAAATCTAAGTCGGGCATGCATGGCTATATAGATTTGTAAAGTTATATTAATTAATTAGGAGAGGGTAATCTTAGGTTATTTGTTTCGTAGTTAAATTAGATCAATGAATTGGATATATTGGTGTAATTAGTAGATGTAGTATGAGGTTCGCTACATGCAGGATCTCCATTATACCCCACACACCCCGTTTGCCTGTGGAAAGGGATAGTAAGATGAAAATGCAACACCCCCTGTTTGCCTATGGAAGGGGATAGTAAGATAAAAACGCAGTCCCTTCCTATGGAGTTTTTTTTTTATTGTTCTTGCCGACAGATGTAGCATTCCTGTTTGGTTGAGAGTCAATATCTTTTCTAACCATACTGTTCAGATGTACATTCCTGACTGTATGGTATTTTGTGCTGTCGTATTTTCATGCTACATTGAATACATCAATGTATCAGATGGATTGACTTCGGTTTGACTGCGAACTTTTGGCCTAGGGTTAAATAAGGGATATAATATTTTCTTTTCCAATGCAAATCTATGTAGGTTATTCATACTCGACAATCTTAAAATAAATATAAATTTCATCTGTGTGGATGATTTAAAATCTTAAAATAATAATTTAAATTAAAAGAATATTAAAATCTAAAATAATAAATGTTATTCCTCAAATTTTAAAGTGATTATATATGTGCGTAAATAGATGCTGTTTTTGTGTTAATTACTGGCAGTGGCTTTTATTTTTTTATATTTAAGATACAAATTAAAAAAGTTGTATATTATTATCTCTGCGTCTCCACTGAGCTAGTGACTTGGGCTAATGGTCTAAATATAAAATAAAGTGGGATCTTAACAGCACGTATTTGCCTATTCTATAAATTTTCTAGGTTCAAATGGCCTAGTCGCGGCCTCGAAGTGCAGATACAGTAAGACTGCTAGGTTTGATCACCCTCTCCCCGACCGTTATAATATATATTAATCAAATTATAATAAATCAAAAAAAGAAAAAAAGAATTCAATCAGTATTGTACTGGTCAAAATAGTATGCTCACTTAATAAGATTCAAATCCTAAGCAAAAGTACCTCAAATCCGATCATGCTCGAGATACACAGATCTGGAGCAGTCCTGAATTCTAACCTATTTGCCTATTCTTCGAGTCTCTGACCCAATGAACAACAATTCTGATGACACAGTAAAGTTATTTTAAATCCGTGCCCAGAAGCAAAGCAGTAGAGCATAAGATCAGACTGATGATGATGATCGAGGTCGGAGTAGCCCAGGAATTACATTTATTATAGTTATTTATTAATGCTAAGCTCTTAGCTAAAGAAAGTAGTTCTAAATATTAACTCGAAACTACTAATTCAACGACAAACCAGGATTTACATGAAATAGATATATTTATTAAATATTAAACAAACGCATATATATATTACAAAAGATTAAAGAAATGTATATATTTTACCAAATAGTTTCATGCTTAGGACAATATTGTTTATCTACAAGGCTTGGGAATTTGTTGTATAAAATCCCCTCTATCACTCATTTAATAAATATAATTTTACAGATACAATTTTATAGTGTTTTATAACTTATGCGGAGTTAATAAGCTAATTAAAGAAAACGTTTGCTACAGAGCGTTGTGGATGCCGAAATTAAATATAAAAGATCGAGACAGTTTTAACAGTAAATGATTTATTTGATAACGGGCAAAATATATGATTTCAATCTTGTATTTCTTAGAACCATTATTTATACTTTTATTCGCATTGTTTTGCAAAGACGTCTTTTAGAAATAAGAAACAAACAATGCGCTTTATTTATGAGAGTAAGTTATGCAATCATTAATGTAAATTAGATTTACGTCTATGGGAATAGATAATGATTTTTTTAAAAGAAAGCAGTTTAACTTAATGAACTAAATGTATTTTTACGAAATGAATCATTATCTTTAACACATCATTGCGACTTATTAAGATTAGACGGACGGATGCTCATATTGAAGAGCAAAGTAACGGTACTAGCATACAATTAAAGGAAACTGGCCTTCATGGCATTTGGATATATGTCCAAGCATTCTGGCGGAGCGATATCGAAGGAAAGGCTGGGTTTGAGAGCCCAGAATCTGGTTGTACTATAATTCACAGCACATAATTTTATAAACTTTACGTTCCACAGGAAGTAGTGTTCCTGATTACGAACGATTTTTGAAAAGTAGGATGGGAGTTTTAGACGTTCCCAATGACTAAACAATCGAGAAATGGAGAAGATAAAATATCAGAATAAAGTGGATGGTATGCCAGCAACGTTATTGGACATGAATATAATTTTATAACATAATTTTCATATAATATTATTTTAGAACTTGGAAATTGTCTAACCTCTTGCGCAATAATCTGTTTTCAATTCTGAGTCATTTAACAAATCATAATGGATAATAACTTTTATTTATATTACTAAGCTAATAAAATTTATATTTGAATTCGATTCCCATATATGTATTAATTAAAGAATTAGCCCTCCGGGCGATGGTAAGAAAAGGTAGAATTTTATATTAGGTGTCGCAATCTTTTATAAAGGCAACTAAACAACAAAATAAAATAAGCATCCACAATACAATACTTTTAGGTATACAACCAACCTAGCGAACGATTTCTATTTTAAATAAGCAAATGAATATAATTTTACTAATCAATTTAATTAAAATCGCGAGATTGATTGATACCGACATATTAGAGAAAATAATATATATTAAACAAAATAAGTTGTATACCTTTAATTGAGCCGCATAAAGTTATATAAACATAGATTAAGCGTGAAAGCAATGTATATTTAGAATTACGTAGAGAGAGAGTTTACTAGCAAAACGTCATAAATGGATCTATGAATTAATTTAGCAACAAATTATAAATCACCCGTGAATGTTCTTATTAAGGCAGCTCTAAATTACATGATTTTACTTAAGATATCAGCATAGCGGCAGGCAGGTTGGCAATTCTACGTCATCTCATATGGCCGGTAAGATGGAATTTTACGGCTGGTAGACAGTCCACTGAGAGGAAAAAGATGGACGGCTCCACTACTCACGCTCCATGGCACTAAACTTCTCTTGACTTCTTAAATGATGGTCTGGCAACACTTTTTGAATCAGGAACGTAAAAGTAACCGACTGATCAAGCGAAAGTAACTAACTTATCAAGTGAAAATCACCGACTGACTTTAAAAGGTCTTATGGGCTCTTTTTATACACTATCTCTATAATCCCCTTTACAAACAACATTTAATTAACAACATGTTTTTATACAGATAAGGCTCGAAGTACCATTTTTAGCTATTTTAAATCATTCGACAACAACTGATAAACGATTTGTTTTCGATCTTAATTGCGATTGACAATTTTAATTAAAGGCAACAAGCTGAATTTAAACAAAGATTATTTTAGCATTTCGAGCCTCCCCCATTCTTCTTTGTTGTCAGATTAAATAGTTTAAATCAAAATACATATAGATATAACAAAAAAATTAATACCATTATTGCTTCATTCATATATATACGCATCATGCACCCTACTGTTTTACTTTACTAAATAGTTTTAATTTTATTAATTTCTTTAATCATTATGCATACAGTGTGTGGGTGAATAGCATATATTTATAGCAGGGTCTCCCTAGTAGGTTAGTATAGATGGTGAAACATGAAGCATCGATGATGATTAGACATCGATTGCTTCAGTATGACATTGTAAAAAAAGATGGGGATGATAAAATCACCAATTGATATTACCATTATAAATACAACAAAAAAGTAAAAAGACGTAATTTGAAATTTCTAAATAAGATCACCATGCTAATCCCTATTAGTTACATTAAGTTCAGTATAGACAATATATCTATTTAAATATTACATATATATAATAAAATGTAATGTGTGTGTATATATATCATGCAAGTCCTAAAAAATTTTGAGAGCTTGATAACCTTAAAAATAAGATGTGCCACAGATTGGAGTTTTGATTCCCATTCCTCATTTAAAAGTATTTTCATTTTAAACTTGATAAACCAACTTTGTTAAGAATAACATTTTCATACTAACTCATCGCCATTACAGAAAATGTGACAATCAAAATAGCATTCATTCAAATGACAGATGATTTATTAATTTAGAATCTGCAAGAATTTATTACTTCAAAAAGCAGTCAAAGATTTTTAGGAAAGAAAAATATACAGAAATACATAGTTCTTTTTTTTTTTTTTTTTTGTAATTTCCCATTTAGAACAATATATTTTTAATTTTTTTTGCTAAAAAAGTTTAAAATTTTTATGGCACATATTTATAAAAAAGTTGTTTATCTTCTACCTCTTTCATGGTTTAAGTCTTGCAGATGAGCATATCTTGTTATACTATCTAATATATAAATGCAAAATATTAAATATATTATTCCATGCTCTATTATAAATATTTACTTTTTTTTTACTATGTAATTCTGTTAATAGTGTTCATTCCTTCTAAAGAAAATATTAGATTTATATCAGTTAAACAATAACTAACTGAGCAATGCTTTCAACCTAAAAATCATATTCACATGCTCAAATTTGTCAGCTGAGATTAATTTAGAGAAAACACAATATTTCATAACTGATAGTTAATATGTAAATTTGTTAATTTACATATTCCACTTTTGGGATAAAATGATTATTATGGGTCTTTGTTTGTTGCATAGGTGTTGTTAGTAATGAACCATGCCTTTTTAGACTCTTTTCCGGTCATTGTGTTGTGTTCACACACTAATATTATGTGGATGTAAACTATGGCCAAATTCCATTTTATGTTGCTAACAACACCTATGCAACAAATAAAAAAGACTCATGTATCGCTTTATTCTGAAAGTGGAATATGTAATTTAACAAATTTACATATTAACTATTAGTTATCAAATTTTGTGTTTTTCTCTGAATTAATCTCAGCCAACAAGTTTGAGCATTGTGAATAAATATGATCTAGCTTGAAAGTATTGCTCAGTTTAGTTAGTGTTTAAGTGAAATAAATCTAATCTTTTTTTTTTAGATGTAAATGAATGCTATTAATAAAATTATTTCATACTTTTGAATTATTAATAATAAAAAATAACACATTTCAAGCATTCTGTTTACTTATTAGCAAAAATAATCAGAAGTGAAGCTGATACAGAATCCTAATAAAGAAAGCAATCAGGTAATCATATGCCTCTCAAATGTAAAATAAAGTTAATAAAAACAAAATGCCAAATATGGTATTAATGGCTCAGTTTCCATTTGTGATGGTAGCTAAAACAAACCCTTTTTTTTTTTTTTTACTATAGTGCAAAATAATAAAAAATAATATTTTTAATTATCTGTACTACCTGTCACGTGTGAAAATCACTTTAAGTTGAATCTAAATATAAAAGCAAAAGATTACTTAAAATTGATAGCTTACAAATAATATTCTATATATGAAATTATTGGTCATGCTGCAAACAGTAAACAGAAATAAAAATGCAGATATAACTTAACCATTAGAACTATTTAAAATATATATCCTCATCTAAGCCAGAAGTAGAAGCATCTAACACATTAATTCATATTCTTGGAAGACCATGAAACTGCACAGATATTTGGAATGAATTTGGTACAACAAAATTAAGTCTTTTATCACATTTTGAGTATGATAAAAAGCAAAACATTCGCGAGAATTATCGCAAAGAAGTACCAATCCACATTCTAAACAGTCAAAGTGAGCTTCATATCCTAGTTGTTGTTTTTTTTAGATGTATAATAGCAATGCTTATACATTGAAATGTTATGGTGACAGATCTATATTTGTATAGTTTTCATTCGATCTCTTTTCAAGATTAGAAGTATATGGCTATTTGGACCAAATTTTCTTCTTGAAGAATATATTAACATATAACATATGGTTCTCCAAATTAGTTTTAGTTTTCAAATGTTTAGATGGCATATAAATGGAAAATAAAATGTAAGCATTAGGAATTGTTATATCAAAACAATGCCAGAATGGTTGCAAGAGCTATTGTTTGGATTTTCTATTGTCAAATCAGCACTACCTATATGACAGTTATACATTTTTACCACAAAACATGGATATGTTTGTCATTTCTGATCTTTATTTCTTTGACTGACTATTTCCCGAAGATAGATATGCATTTATAATTATAGTAATTGCTTTCTTGTCCATCCAAACCAGGTGTTAAAGGCCACTGTTTTTATCAATGACAAAATGAATCCTCTTTTCAATGTTTTTTATATATTTCAATGATGCTGTCTGAAATACCTTTTCTTGTTATATTTATTGCCCCACAGAGATATAATTTATTTGCTAGCTTTAGACTTGCAAAAAAAATCTCATTTCAGAAAATAATGTGATGCTGTTTTGCAGTATGTGGCAAAAATAATGACATCACAGCATGAGTAGTATAGTCAAGAATCTGCATTTGATTCTTTGCCTGCATAGAAATTCCAGGTCTAATACAACTATTATTGCTATCAGCATATACCCATCACTTGAAACTTCCACTGGTTTCGAGGGCTCATATTATCACATTGCCTTACAACTGTAACTTTGTGCATTTGATATGCAGCCTTTAAATTTACATTGGACTGGTCTACATAGAACTAAATTTTATAGATGCAGTTAAAGTCATTACTTTTGTTATTTCAACATATTTTCATTGTCATTAAAATGCAGACGCACTATTACTGAATCTTTTGAGGTTAAGTCTGACTTAGACTTGGATCAGAGTCTCAAATGTGTTTTCAAAATGAACTACATGGGTCTTGCATGAAATTTCTAATATTCCAAAAAAGCAGATGACTCATTATCTGACACATTTTTCCAATTATGCTTCATTCCTCTTCAGTAACGTATTCATTGGTTTTATTTTAGCAAAAAATACGCTCGCTTGTATGGGGGAGGGGAATTTCCAACCTGGAGTCTTTGTAAAACTGCCTATATTTGTCTGTGTTCCATTACATGAAGTGGCATATTAGTGAGTTGTCAGAATGAAGGACCTGATTAAGAGCTTATGATTGATAAAGGAGCTTCTTCATCTTCCAAGGATAACTTAGGATTAGACATTTCATTTGTATGAGAAACTGTCTTTGGAATTCAAAGGTCTGAAAATAGGGAAATCTTTGATACCTTGAATCCATTTCTGAATATTTTTTTTTTCAGTTAAAAAATTTATATTTTTTCCATACAATCATTTAATAAGCTGAGAGGGGAAATTACTGTAAGTATTTAAATAAAATATATAAAAATTATTTTTTTGTCATTGTAAAACATGGGGTGTAGTTTTCAAAAGAGCCCCCCTCCCCAAGAGAATGACAATGTTTATGTATTTGTAATCCATTCAATTTTTCAGCAATTTTGAAACAAGGAAATTATAAATGTTTAAAAATGAGCAGTATTTGCTCAATGCTGCTAGAAACCATTAAGTGAGTAGTTAATTATGAAAAGAAATTTTTATTATATATTACCTTTGGTTTATTGATTTGATATGATAATATTTTTATTATATATTTCTGCTATCAAATTGCATTTTAAAAGATTAAAAAGAGGTTGCTTGGGGAAGATGATTATGCTGATAATAATATTAGGTAATGGGTTAATCACTGTTGGTAAACATAAAATAAAGAAAAGGAAAGATTCTGAAATATATTTTTTAGAACTGACATTTATTTGTACTTTATCTTATATGTTGCTTTATGAATCTTCAGGTAGTAATTATTAGTTTATTAATAGGTATGATGATGATTTTATAAGTAAAGAAGTAGAGCTTAAATTAAAAAGGGCTTGAGGAATAGTTTACAAATGAAAAATGTATTTTTCTAGATATATTAAAATGTAGTTATATTAAATAAATCATTATCAATCCACTGCAGGATGGTCTTTCCAAGTTCAGTCCATCTCTGATCTTTAGCTTCTCTTCTTCACATCATCCCTGCATACTTTCTTATTTCATTCATCCATCTCGCATGTGGCCTCTTTCTGGGTCTTTTACAATCTCTTGGAATCCAGTTTAAGATTTTAATTGTTCATCTATTATCATCTCTTCTAGTAATATTTCCAACCCAACTCCACTTTAATCTTTTAATTTTTTTAATGAGGTCAGTAACACCTGTTCTCTTACTCATATATTGCATTTTCGATCTCTTCTTGTTACTCCCAACATGCACCTCTCCATACTTTTTTGAGTGGTCTGGTCTCTGTATTGCTCTTCTATTAAGTGTCCAAGTCTCAAATCCATAAGTAAGAACTGATAAAACACATTTATTAAAAACCTTCCTTTTTCAACACAAATATATTTCCTTTTAGTACCAAATTATTTCTACCAAAAGCACTCCAACCATATTTAATTTCTTCCATTATGTTTCCATCTGTACTAATAATCTGACCAAGGTATTTGTAACTGTTAACTTCTTCTAAATGATCATAATCAATCTTTATTTATTTAGTTTTTTAACATTTATCTTTAGTCCTATTTTCATCTGATAACTCCTGCAACATTTCCTGCAGCTCTAAAGCATTATTTGCAAAAACAACTACATCATCTGCAAAATCTAAATGACTTAAATAATTTTCATTTACTTTCACTCCTTTAGCTTCCCATTTTAATCCATAAAATACTTGTTGCAGCATTGCTGTAAAAAGTTTTGGAGATATGGACTCACCCTGTCTTAAACCCTTCTCAATGTTGACTTTCCCAATATCATTATGTAATCCAATTGTTGGTGTTGCATTTTTATAAATATTCTTTAAAATATGACAATATCCTGAATCTATAGCTTGATGATCCAATGCTTTAATCACTGAAGAAATGTTTATAGAATCAAATGCCTTTTCATAATCTACAAGTCCAAAACATAATGGCAACTCGTATTCATTTGTCCTTTTATAATTTCTCTCAATACCTGGATATGATCTACTGTACTAAAATCACTTTTAAATCTAGTTTATTCTCTTGATTGGTGGAAATCCAATGTTCTCTGTAGATGAGTTGTAATTATCTTGATAAAATTTTTTGTATAAAACTGATAAAAGGCTGATAGGTCTGTAATTTCTAATATCTTCTTTATCACATTTTTTAAATATTAATACTGCATTTTTCTAATCATCTGATACATCTTTATCATTTGGACATTTGGTATATAACTTTGCTAAAAAAAATTCTATTTATTTCTTCATCTGCTTTTTTTAATATATCAATTATAATTCCATCATTACCTGGAGCCTTTCCTTTCTTCATACACTTAATTGCATGTCTCACTTCTTCATTTAAAATTCTGGGCAATTCAGAAGATGTAATAGATATAGGAGGTATTTTTTCTTTATTACTATATAATTCTTGATAAAAGTCTTCTACCCATTTCATAATGTCATCTCTTTTTTTATTAATAATTCCATCTATTGCAGATATAAATTTCCTACCAATACCAAAATGTTATTTTACATTCTTGAGGCTTTTATTCTCTTCTACAGCTTTCCTTGCTAGTTCACAGTTATATTTTGTTATATCATTTTCAACCCCTTTCCGCACCATTTTACAAATTCGAGATATTCAATTCTTTTTAATGCATCATTTTTGTATATCTTCATATTCCTTCTTTTTTTCATAAATTCTCTAATCTCAATAGAAATTTTATTGGTAAATTGCTGCTTTTTTCTACCAGCTATCTTTGTTGCAGTTTTTAAAAGAGTATCAGTTATTTTCATATTAATTTCATTCAAATCTGAATCATGTTCAAAATCTACTAATACTTGAAACCGATTTGTAAGTTCTAATTTAAATTCATTAGAATGTTTCTGAAGATTAGAAATATCAATTGTAAATATTGGTTTTTCTTAATAAATTTTTGTCTCTAGGTTTGCATCAACATGTATCTTACATCTTACTAATCGATGATCACTTCCTGTGTTAAATTTATTAAGAACATTACAATCTTGAAATATGTATTTTTTTGTTAGTCAAAATATAAATCTAATTCTGCTGTACCTTCATTTGGATGCTTCCATGTCCATTTCCTTTTAACATTTTTCCTCAAAAAAAGAATTCATAATATAAAGTTGTTTTTTTTTCTGCAAACTTCACCAGTCTATATCCTCTCTCATTTCTATTACCATAACCAAAATTACCTACAGCACTTTCATCTTTCATTTATTTACCAATTCTAGCATTAAAGTCTTCCATAACCATTTTAAAATTTTGTTTACTCTGATCAAAAACCTTTTGTATATCCATATAAAAATCTTCTACTACCTCATCACTACGAGAATTTGTTGGGGCATAAACCTGAATTATCTGCATTTGGTATCTGCTATTAAGTTGTATAACTAATCTTGCCACTGTCCGATATACCCTCAATCTCCACAATGTTTCTTCCACTTTTTATTTATAATGAATCCTATTATTAGAATTGAATTAATGATAGTACATGAAAGATGTGTGTGTGTACAAAGTACACATAATGCAAGTTTCATTCATTAAATGCTTGCTTTTGGAAATGAATTGAGTTATGAATTTTGAAAATTTATATCAATACTGGAATTATCTGAACTTAATTCATGATTTCGTTTTACTTAAATGAAATAGAATTAAAAGAAAGAGAAAATATTGAATAATCAGAATTTATTTTTATAACGGTAGTTATTTATAATTTATCGCCATATTGTATATTATTTGAATTAATTGTAGTGGAATGCTAGCAGAATGATTTAAAGAATTAAGAGTAGAATTGTATATGAATTTATATTGTTGAATAATGTTGATTATAATGTAACCCTATTAGTTATTTATCAGTGAACATACTTAACTGTTAGTCATGTCCATTCGAGTTAAGGGAGGAATTCCATGAATTTATTTTTATTAAATTTTCAGACAGTTAAGGTAGCCCTATACCATGAGCCCAACGAAGGTTATGAATTAATGAAATATTGCATTTATATTTTTGCTACATGCAGTTAATGTAGCCTTGTTATATGTGCTTTTTTGAAGATATTTTAAGTGATATTTTCCTTGATTTACATTTTTAAGAATCTAAAATGTTCTTATATTTGATGAATATTGATTGATGACGTGAACCTATGTACTTCATAATTTTATTGTTTAATTATACTTATAGGTATTTCAACTGATACCTTTTATTTGTGTTATGCAATGTAAGCAATACTGTTACAATGATAATCTGAAATGATTAAGAAACTTTAAAGCTATGATCAGGAAATCATGCCAAACATCAGGAATAAAATTTATTTCCAAAACAGTGTACTTCAAAATCCAGACTATACACAAGTTAAATTTACAATAGTATATGAAATGTGTTCACAACATTGTCAATTAGCGTCAACCACATTATGTGTTAAACCAAGAAACAATCACAGATCACCATTTCTTATGCTTGCTCACAACTGTAATTAAAACAGGCAAAACTCTCCATACAATAGTGCCACTCAGTGTAAGCCAGAGTAATCAGTGGATGCCAGGAGGTTTGTGCATAAAATCCCTATCTAGTGCCTACTCATCCAATATCCCTAGACTAGTTTCTAGCTTATGACTTTCGTCAGTGCGGAGCCTTGAAACTGAGTGCAGTGTGTACTTAGATCCTGGATTGAAAATATTATTGTGGTTTCAATTTTATTTTCATAGTTTTATAATTAAGTAGAGATAAAAGGTGGCTACTGGAGGGTTGCATTAGGTCCTAAGATCTAGGTGTAATGCTCTCAGATCCAAAGCCACAAGCTAGAAACTAGTCTGGGGATATTGGATGAGTAAGTACTAGATAGGGATTTTATGTAGTAGCCTTCTGGTATCCTTACAGTAATGCCACTCAATGCAAGCCAGAGTAATATTAATGTAAACGTAAATAAACTTTGTATTTAAACCCAAAAGTAAAGTAGTTAATAAAAACAAATCATTTAGAGAGTGAAAATTGAAAGCTAAGTTCATTTAAAGTATCTAGTATGACTAGATAATATATTGAACCTAATAAAAGGAAAATAACTCCTATGTAAAGTTAATATATTTGTTATATTAATTAAATTGAAATGGAAAATTTCTGGTTCATTAACCAGTGGTGTCATTTTAGATAATGTTACATATAAGTTAATTTAGTATAATAATTATTAATGGTTATAGATCGAAAGAGAGAAAAAGTGAATAGAAATTGCCAAAGATAATTGTTAGATGTCTTTTATTGCAAGTTTATTTTTTAGTGCTAAAGGAAGAATATATTGAATAATAATAATATACGTCTTAAGAAAATTGGGGGGAGGGGGGTTAACTGCAATTCAAATTATTTTCTAGATTCTGAAAGAATTGGTGGCGTCCAACTGAACTATCAAGAGCTGCTGAAAACGAAGAAAACAATGATAATAATACAAAATTTATAGGGAGATCATGCAAAAAATGATAAAAAGGAAAGAAAATGGGATCAACAGTCTGTCTACCATGCTATGAAGTTTACATCTGGGCTAGGGATGTGAATCTTGAAATCATTTTAGATCACAAAAGCTTAGGATTTTTTTTTAAGATGAAGATTCATGGGTCATTTTGCCAGCCATTTCAATGGTGGTCATTAAACAGGTATTTAGTTTTATGTATGCAGAAGATAAATGCATCAGTTTAATCTGTGTTTCTTTGATAAGTTTAGATTTGTTGATTTTATATATAAATGAAAAATGTGATTGGAATATATTCTTTTACTACTGGTAGGGAGATGTTTTTGGAAGCTGAGCCCATTGTTATCGTTATTAATAGAAGTTTCAGAAAATTAATAATTTTTAAATGGAAGTATTGGACATGTGTTCTGTCAGTGTACATCAATATCTTAAATATTATAATTATGTAAAACATTCGGATTATGTTGCCCAAATGATTTCCTCATTCATAATTAGAATAAATCATGATTTTAAGTTTAATTAATAAGACACCAAAACACTTTATTTTTAACTTTTGCTAATTTTATTTACAGACAATAATATATGGATGAACTCTAAAAAGATCGTACTGTATATTTTAATAATAATATATTATACTTTATGTATATGTTCGTAAGGATAAAATCACTTTTAAGCTTAAACTATTTCAGTTGAATAAAATTATATTTTCTTTAAATCTAAGTATGAACTTTGGTTTCAAGTAAAAAAATAACCATTGTTGATATGAAAAATTATATTAGTATTAAGCCTTAATTAAAAGAAGAAAACATCTTATTTAAAACACTTTCTTTAAATTCATTTTACTCATACAGTATTTTCACAAATAAAAATAATTAATGCAAAAAAAGTATTGATTAATACTAAGTTTGGTGATTTATTAATTACTATTAAGCTTATACCCATGACATCAAGTTCAAATGCAGATGAAATTTTGGAAAATTTTTATGATTCATAGCATATCTAGTAATCTATTTGTTCACTAGAGGGTAATCAAGAAAGGAAAACTATCAATTTTACATGAATATTGTCTATTTCTCTGTAGAGGATGCTCAAGTTATCTTTTTTCTGTTAGATGTAACTAATGGTCATTTTTATCTTCGCCTACCATTAAACTAGAAATATGCAGTATAGCTTAGAAATTACATTGTTTTTTTATTTGGGTTTTTACAGGTTCATGAATTCTTTACATATTATTAAGTAAATAAATAATTACCGTAACCAAAATACAATGAAAAGTTTAAAAGTGATCCTAATTAAGATGAACGAGAAGCACATGCAGTTTTTATAATTGTATAAATGTGTGATATGACTTTGATTGCAGCAATTTTATATTTATTTTTGCTTGATCCATCTCTCAAAATCGAGAATCAGAATTTTAATGTGAATATGGTAAAATGTACTGGATAATTGGTCTAAACTACTATAGGTAGTAATTTTTTTTTTTAATTTCTTAAAAATTCATCTGTTCAGTTTACTGTATATTTTTGCGAATTACATGTTATAATGATTGTTTAGTGTTTTTTCATTTAGCATTACAACTCTTAATTACTGGCCAAGATATATGTTTAATTCTTTACTGAATATTTATTTTATTCAATGGAATAAACTTAAATTGAGTGGTGTAAAGATCTGTCTCAATTTATAGATTTATTACTAGATAAATTTACAGAATGGTGTGTTTGTGTTCTGTATATTCAGTATTTATATCTTATGTTAGTTTGATTTTTTAATGATGCTTGATTTTGAAAAATGTGTCATCAATTGTACAAAAGCAAAATCAGAATTATAATTTAAATTTCAAACTTTTTTTTATGTCACTAAATATTTTATTCTCACACATTTATATATAATTGTGGGTTCTTTTTTTTTTTTTTATGAGATAAGATTATCATTATATTTTATATTATTACAAAGAGCATATTTTCTTAGCATTAAAAATTATAATTAATATGAATATTATTCAACTATTGTCGTTAGAACAAATAAACAACTCTTTAATAATTCAGGTTGTTTTATTAATCACTGATGGGAATAAAATTTTTATAAAATTTAGATGGTTATCAGAACCAATTTAAATATTTCAAGGTACTAAGGTAAACTTGAATATCGAATTAAAACACAGATTCCAATATTCTACTATTATAACTAACAATTCAAAAGATAGAATATTTTATCATAGTGATTTAATCACAGTTAAATTAATAGTATGGACGCGAGACATGGACCTTTATCAGTATAATATAAAAGGATTGAAAAAACCTAATTAAAAATGCTCCACAAGATTCTGAAAATACTCTTTAAATTCAAAAGACCAATGGATTTGTAAGCCAAATTATTGAATGTAATTATATGGAATCAGCTTGTAAAAATGTACCTTTAGATTGTGTATGTGAAATAAGTAGATATTGACAATTCTCTAAAAAAAAATTCTATTAAATTTGAACATGGTTTTAATGGGATTCTATTTGATTGATTTTGAGGGGGTATCTTACATAAGAGAGCTACAATTAGGCAAAATAGGGAAATATATCAGAAAGATTAATTAACTACAAATGAAAATAAATGGCAGTATTTTAAAATGCCAGATAAACAGACTAAAAGATTAATATGTAGTATATTAGAACATTTGTGTTTCACAGATTGGTTTGTACAATGTTAACAATTTTCTTTCTTATTTTTATTACGAATGATTACAAATGATAAACCTTTGCACTAATAAAAATTTGTAATATAGAAAGGCATTTTCTTTTCATCAACAAATTTATTGGCAGTTTAAGTTAATAATCATCCATCTTTACTGTCAATCCAAGCCAAATTAATGGCTCGTTACTTTTAAAAAAGTCAGTTTTTAATTATATATCCAATATAAAATTCTGTGTATTAACCATTTCAAATTATTTGAAAATCTACAAATAATAGATTTTTATTCTATTATGAACTGTTGTATTTTCAGTCTCTGCACTAGGTGAATGATCAATTACTGTATTTCAAACTTCCATGTTACTGTCTTTTTTTTTTTTTTAAACTTAGCTTTTTTAAAATGTTGACTAATTAGGCTACAATAAAATTGCTTGAAGAAGTTATGTAAAAATAGGCTTTTAGAGGTTGCAGTGATTGCATCATGGTAGACTATTCACTTGAAAAATTCTAATTAAGTGAATACTTGTTAATCCAAAACTTTGAATACTTACATGTGTGGTGTTTTTGTCATTCTGTTGAGTCTTACAGTCATACGTAAGCATTTTACTTTAATCAATTTCGAGATATTCAAGAATTAGTGATCTAATAATTTGTGTAGAGTATTATGCTGTATTCATATTTTTTTGCACTGTTTTTTTTTTTTTAAAAAATTCTGTATATTTTAAAATTATTATTTTCATACATCAAAAATAATAGGTCTGCTATATACATATATTAAACTTTTAACTTCTTATATCTTTATATATATATATCATAGATAGATCACATTTTGAATTATTTTATTATACACTCGTGGTCTGGGATTCCTTTTCATTTTAGATTTGGGAGTTTTAAAAAAAAGTGTTTTGAAATATATGGAAAAAGTTTTTATTTTAATATTGTTTTAATTATTAATAAATTTAAATATTAACAATAAACTTTCTGCACAATATTAATGTTAATTTGTTTTTATCTGTATTTTTAAAAAATCATATTTGCTGTAACAAAAAAAAAAAAAAAGAGTTGTTTCAGGGTATTTAAAATTTATCTATGAAATGAATATTTAAAGTATCACTTGTAGTTGAATTTAAAATAAAATTTAAATGATAAAAAGGTACTATGAAATTAATATGTAGTAGTAATAAGATTAGATTTTTTCATCGCCATAAAGGAATTTTTTTCTTTTCTCTTTTAATTTTCTTTAAAAGATTATATTTGCAGTAAAAAATGGGTATCATAGTATTTATAATGTTTTTATGAAATAAATGTTTGAAATGTGATTTATCCAATAATACAATTTAAAATGAAATTAATATGTAATAAAAAAGTTTTTTTTTTCATTACCATAAAGCAATTTTGCATCCAAAGTTGATTATATATATATAATGTGAAAAAGAGAAAGGAAATTAGAACAGCCTGCTTTTTTTATATATATAAAATAAAGTGATTGTTAATATAATAATATTTTTATCATTCAATAAAACTATTTTTTTTTGCTTTGATATATTTGTATAGTCACTTTTGTTTACTTAATTTTTGTTATATCATGAGTATCTATGAAAGCAATTGAAAATCCAAAGTTTTGAAACTTTTTTTATATAGAATTTTGAAATTTTCCCACATTTTGATATACAGAATTGTTACAAATCAATAACTTGTTTTCAAATAGAGCAGATTTTTTGACTCACTTTAAAGTTTTTTTAATGCCCTTCATTTTATGAACAAAAAAAAAAAAGAGTAATATCAGTTTCTTTAAAAAAGTTATAGGGGCTATTTTATAAGCTTATATTCAAGTTTTCATTATGAGATGAGAATAGTTAAGAAAGTCTGTTACCCCCTCTGTGTATTATAATGTCATATATTGACTTCTTTTTTTTCTGTGAATGTGATTTTAATTACAAAACTTTTACTAAACACATAATTTTATATTTTCATGTATTTTTAAGAAATAAAGTTTAATGATAAATCAAAAATATTATGACGTAAATAATTATTTGCATAAAGTCACACTCAAACTTTTCAGCATATATAATAATGATTTTTTGTTGATTTAATGAATTACTTCAAATATTTGCATTATTAGGAAAAATGGTGATGTTTCTCGAAAAACATAAAAAAAAATTGTCAGTGTTATTATGTTTAGCAAATTATACAAATCTGCAACTGTGCTTCATTATATTCAATAGTAATCAAATACATTTGCAGAATTATTTAATATCCAGCACGAACAGTTTCATTATTGCTGAATATATAAAGCTTGGCAATAAAATTATCATTGAATCCCTTTTTATTCTAGAAATAGTTTTTGCTTTTAGAAATCTTGCAACAAAGTGGAGTATTCAAAGTGAATACTTACAGAATTATTTGTTTTGAGAACTCAAAAGGATTATTGGGATTATATGGTTTTGGAGATGAGCTATGATAATTCTTCCTAGGTTATCATATGATTTTCTTGGCATGAAAAGTTACAAAGAAATGCTATTAAAAAATTATGGCATCCTCAGTTTTGATTACTAATATCCTTAAGTAATTGAAGAATGACTTCTACAATTCAAAAATTTATGAATTTTAAGTTTCGCTGAAGCTTTTACAAAAAAATTCAGTAAACTTTCCTGATTCTTTTAAATAATTGTAGGTATTTATGTCTTAATAATTAATTTTATTAGCAAAATTATTTTAGAGCTTCAGAATGAAAGAATTTTTAAAATAATCAATGGCAGGATATTTCCTACACTTAATCATATGATATTCTAGAAATGATGGGTAGCACATTATTTTAGCCAAGCATATTCAATAAGAATTTAAAACAGTGGGATCTTCATCATTCAATGTTATCTTTCCCAAGTATGCCCTGTGTGTAAATAGTATATGTTCTACTTTTTCCAACTAAAATGTATTGTTTTGAACATAATTAACAACATTTGGAAAACTCAGTTTTGTTCTCATGATATTGGTTTTTGGATATCTAATAAAGTTTTTATAAATACTATTGAATTCATGACTCATATAAATATTGTTAATTAGGGCTGCAGTCTTTTTTAAGAGTTTTTCTAAATTAACAGATAAGTGATAATTATTTTTCTGTGTTACTATTTTTTTCACAATTCTATCCATATTATTAATGTCAAACTTCCTGAATTTTAAAAGCTGAATAGTTTTTTATCAGGACTAATAGAATTATCATTTATTTGTTCCACTTATATTGTTTTAATTGATGCAAACATATTTTTCAATTGCATCAACTTTTCTATTTCTTCTGTCTAACTTTATTCATCTTTGTGTATGTGTGATAATTTTTTTTTTAATAAATGACTTATCAATAAATTAAATTAAACTCGGGTTCTTCAATAGCATGTATATATCATCATGTCATATTTAATTTCAAAATCACTTAACAAATAAGTTATAACTTTTTTTAGACTTTTAACACTATCTTTATTATTATTTTGAGAAAATGGATTAATAACATTTCACTGAATAAATTAATCAATTTTTAGAAATTTTTTTAGATATTGAAATATAATCTTAAGGATTATATTTTAACAAAATATTAAATGAAATGTAATAAGTAAACACAAACTCTACCAAAGCTGTTCTTACTCGGAACTCGTATGCACACGCATTAGCAGCTGTTTTATAAGCTATTGAGATGAGATTTAGATTTATCTCTAAACTTAGTGCTATATTAACTTGTAAGTAGAATTTTTTTTTTTTCCAGTAATATAAACTTAATAATGAGTTGCTTCTAATTATATTGTCATAAGAACAGAAATATGTTCAAGCTATCTTATTCACTCCTCTAAGTCTCATTTTATCAAAAATATGGTTTTAAAACAGATTTATACAATGAAAGGTTTAACAAAATATTACTGAGACCAGGATTACGAATAATCCATTAATGATAAAAATCAAATCAGTTTCTACATGGATACAAGTTTGCTAAATATCTGAATTTAATATATAATTTTTTTAAAAGAAATTATACGTGATATTTCAAAGATTTTTAAAATCTACAATGTTCAAATTGATAGGAAAAAAAATATTGCATAGATACTTTTCTTGCCTATGAAATGAAAGGGCATTTATTAATGAGTTTTAGAAAACCAGTTCTTTGTAATAAAAGGTGTATTATATTTTCAAATCGTTTTAAAAAATTCTAAAAATTTGGCCTTTCAATATCTTCCATAGTTAGTAGCAGCATTTTAAAACTATATGATTTTACATGAAATGATTGTTATTAAATTTTAATGATGCATTTTAAGTGCTAATTTATATGTTAGTATATAAAATAATATATACTTGTGGCAGACTATCTAAAAAGAATGGATTTATTTTCATCTGAAAGGTTATAGGAATTAAATGCAATATAAGGTTTGATAGATATTTTCTTTTAATTGAATTGAAATTGCCTAAAGTGATTATTATGTTTAATAACTTGATTGGATATGCTGTAATTAGTAATAAAGCAAAATACATCTTAATTTAGATAAATATTAAACATTAAATTACCCCACATGGTTAAGAAATCCATTACCACTAATATATAAATACATTAGAGTTCGTATTTCAAAATAGCCAGATCAAAATAATACCACTTTGACCTGTCTGCTATATGATGTTATATATTAAAATACGAACAAGCTTAAACAAAGAACTTGAAATTTTAGCAAGCAACATCTTAACTTTTTGCTACAAACAAACGTTTTACTATTATTATATAAAGACAAACTAAACTTAAGTAATTTTAATCTTTAAACCACCCAACAGAGGGCGGTACTAGATTTCTTAACCATGTGGGGTGATATTTGTATATTTATTTCAGTATAGCATTATGCACTGGGATTATTATCTTAATTTATTTTTAAATCTTTTATAACAGTAATTTACTTTGATATATTTTTGAATACAAAAGAATATTCATAATTTTAATATCGGAAGGATCTGCTTTAAATCCATCTTTTTTTTTTTAAATAAAAAACTTGAGTTTATATTACTGTTGAATTTCCATTCAAATGTATTAATCCATTTAGCTTTGAGCATTATTACACTTACTATTTAAGTAATATTTTGGGTGCAATTTGAAAATTATAATTGCAGTTTGTAATGTTATAATTGACTATTTATTAGTCTGCATTCAAAACAGGTTATATTTACCTATTTTAAGGAAGTTTATGATCAAGTTGCCATTTTTAAATGTTTATACAAATATATTGCACCCTTAGTAAAGGTAAGATTCCATCTTTATTGTTAAAAGATTGCCTTGACAACAGGTTGAAATTGTTATTGATATTGAGATTGTCTAAGCGTTGATTGATTTAATAATCCTTAAATGTATAGAAGTTAAAGTTGTTTTGGAACAAAAAAAATTAGATGAAAAGATTGATTGCTCTTTAATTTAGAAAATTTAATTATTTTAAAAATTATCTAATTGTGTATAAATGCAACATGAATTTTTATATAAAAGAATACATTACCAAATTATTGAAATCTTCAACATTTTTTATTATCAATTGACTTTCTTTTTTATATATTGACTAAGTTGTAAACTTGAATTAGATTTCAGATTAAGATTGTTCATTTTATATACAATTTGTAATAGCTTTGCATATTAATTTTTATCTAAAAATTAGTTTATAATTTATTAATATTTTATCTTCAATCTAGATGTATGTTAAACCACTAAACATTGCATAATCACGATGTATGTTAACAATAGCATATATATATATATATGTGACAGTTAATTTTTATTAAATTTCATTTAGGTATTAAATGTGTTGACTTAATATATGATCTGTAATGATGTTCTTTTGTCTACCATTAATCTTCGAAAACAGGAAACAAAATTATTTGTAATGGAGCATCCATTTAAAATCCCTTACTGAACAGGAATTTTACCATATATCTATTTATTTAATTTGAATTATTTAAATATTCATTAATTTTTATTTTAGTATAATTAAGATTTTTGTTACAGCAATTTTAAGATAAAATTGATTTTAAAACTGACTACTTTTTTTTTTCAAGATAAAAGTCTGAAAATATGTTCAGACTAAAATCATTAAATACTGCACTACTTACTTGTTGTGTTATGCTTGTAATTATATCAATGGTGTTATACAGAACAAGTGAAATAAATTCAGAAGTGAAATTTGTGCTACCTCTGATCATGTCAAAAAAATAATTATCATAATCTGTCTATTAGTATTTATGAATTTTATCCAATTGGATAATTCTGCAAAATAGAATTATGTACTCTTTTATTTTTTATTTTAAATTGAAATAGACATATCAACACTTAAAACGAACAGTTAAAAGTTGAAGATAACACTTGTGGTGTTTATCTAAACTTATTTCTAGTTGGGAAATTATTTTTGAATCTGTATTAATGTCTTGTTTAGGATCTCTTGAAGTCTTCATCAATTAATTTCTTTTTTTTACAAGATTTGTGTGTGTATATATATATATTACTTTGCATATGAACATAAATATATTTATTAGATAATTTGCTTAAACCTTTAGCAAAGAAACTATCTGAGAAAAACATGATTTACTTTCTTGCACAATCTAGTCTTTCATTTTTTTAGTCAACTGTTAGCCATAGCCATCACAGATTTTTTATTTCAAATTTCATATTAATATTTACATAATCCAATTTAATCTTGCATTAGGCTAAAATTATATTTTTGATAAAAAGAATTGCAACACTATATACTCTCCTCTCTTCATCTGAGCATTCTTTAGATGAGCATTTGCCTGCTTAGATAAGCAGTTACTCACTATAACAATTTTTAAAAATTGTCTAGCATTTTTTAAAATGATTACTATTTTGTAATACCACTGACATAATTAGCAATGTTCTTATAAAATAACATTGCAAAATTTATGCTAAGTATTATGTAGTTAAAAAGTTGATGATATATAGTAGTAAAGTGCTGTTGAAAGTTGATTTATTTAATCAAATTTTTATTTAATACTGTTGAAGTATAATGTAGTCTATAGTTAAGTTGCTGATACATCCAAGACAGAGAAGGTTTTTATCATAAGCATAAACAATCTCTTGAAAAAAAAATAGAATGCATAAAATTAGAAATAAACTTTGATCATATACTAAAAGAAAATTAAAAATAGTTTACTTTCCTAATTTTTATTCAGTATCTTTGTAATATATTCTAATACAATTGCTTATACACTCAACACAAAAAAAAAATTTTTTTTTCAGATGGCAATTAAACACTTTTTTTTATTTATTATATCCTAAAAATAAGTTGAGACATTATATTTATTCAGTATCCTTATGTAGTCTGCAATAAATATGCTAACACAACCAAGTTATTTTCATTATAAATATAAACAATCTCTGAATAATAATAATAAATCCTTTATTCAGTATGTAATTAAAAACAATATTTGATCATAAGCAATAATAAAGTGCACTAAAAATAAATTGAAAAATGTGTACCTTAACTAAAACATAATCTACTTTTCTAATCTTTAAGTTCTTGGAAATAATTGAATTATTGGTTGAATCAATCATCTACATAAAAAAAAATTTTTACTTACATTATTAAAACTAGAGCAAGTCTTCATCAAAATTAAATGGAAAAATGTATTCTATACATTTATTAATCTAATTTTTATGTAATTAGTCTTCATCTTTATAATAACAAATTATCAGAACTTAATTTGCTTCAATATCTTAGTGCAACAAAAAAATTTAAAATTTTACTCATTAGTTTAATTACATAACGTGAAGTTAGAAATAAATTAGGAAATGCACATTACATTAAATTTAATTTTTCTTTGATCATGCCATATTTTTAATGGAACAAATGTTATCTTCAATGACATCATTCAGAATGATGACTGTAATAATAAAGTATTTAAAATTATTCAAAACAGGAAAATCACTTGATTTATGTTATATATATTTTTACTAATAATTATGCTTAAGAATTTTTTTTTTTTTTTAATTTTCTAATTTAGAGTTTATAACATACTTTGAATCTATTAAGAAACAAGTTTAACTTTTACCATATTTGCTTACAATATTCTTGATTTACAGGAGGATTTGGAGAGCTATTTGTTCTTATTATTCAAAGCAATATAAATTTTTCTGTTGTATATATTTATTTGAAGTAAAGATGAGGATCATTAAATTCTTTGTTTTGTTAAAACAATTGAAATTTCGCTTTCTCTTAACTTTATATCTTGAGTCATTTCAGCCTCTATTCCATTGGTCATTTTCCTGGCCAAATATGATAATAGAATTACCTGTTTGTGCAAACCATATTTTCATCCTTCAATAGCGACTATTGCAATTCTGACTGATCTGTTTCTTTTCAGTGGAGTTTCAGTTGGCATATTAATTTATGAGTGATTTATAACGATTATGACATTACTAAAATATTGTTAAACTTATAACATTTTATTTGTATCTAATTATCTACAAAGCAAAAAAAAAAGAGCTGTATTAGTCAATTTGCAAAATGAAGGTAATCTTACGTGATAGATTTTTCTTGTTGACTTAGTAAAGTATATGTTGGTTCAGAAATTTATTTTTATTTTAATTTAGTAAGTTTTCTCAATGTTGTTACCAAATGAAAAATAAATTTTATTTAGTAATGAGTCTTAGATTTTTATAAATGTGAGAAATTTATATTTTTCAATTGTAATAATCATGATATTAATATAATGATATTATATTTTATATTAAAAAAAACCAATGAAACTAGGATTATATTGAGATCCAATTTAAAAGTGTATATTTCCAAAATGGCAATTAGTCTGTATGATTTTCTTTTTCTAAGTTTTAAATAATTTTTTTTTTAAAAAATCAGTTTGAAAATGTTGGATATACAATCTCAGTATTTTATATTTTTAAACTTTGCCTTCATGCATATAGGAGAAAATCGTATTTAAAGATGAACAAAGCTATTTTTATTATTTTTTTACTATGACTTTAATTCAAGAAAATTGTTTTTATGTGAGTTTGCAAAACAAAAATAATCATTTTAGGGGAAATTAAAAAGTCTCTAAAACTAAAATGGCTTTAGATAGAATTGTAGATTTTTATATTTGTGAAACTCTCTTGCAATATTGGGAATTGTGTAGAGACTGTAAAAAAAAAAAAGACTAAATGGAAAGATCCATAAAATAATTTTATTTTTTTCCTGAAGTTTTTTTTGTTTATTGATTGATAGTGAATCTTGTATTATATTTTATTGTTATTTTGTTTAGTCTTGTATCATGTTTCTAGAATCATAGTTTTTAAACAGTTATTTTTTATTAGATTTTTAAAATTTTTGATTATTTAGAGGAAGTTATTAGTGGTTTATATAATTTAAGTTTCAGTTAGATGCTGTGGGTATTCTAGTTTGGTTTTATTATTGAAAATTGTCTTTATATAAGTCTGTTAGAAAAAGTAATCCTTTTGAAGGAAATTCAAAATCATCTAATCCTAAAATAATTTCATAAAAAAATCACTAAAATCATAGTTTTACATTTGATATTCTCATACAGTATATTAATTGCATACCATTTGATATATAATAAACGATAAAAGAAGTTTATTCATTTGAAAAGGCTTTTAATTGCAGCAGTTTAAAAAAGTGATGAATACACTTGATTACATTATTGATGGATGTGTGAGAAATTATTTTAATCATAATTCAAAACAAATTTGATTCTTTGATAATAGAAAAATTGAATTTTATGTGCGAAGTTACTTCCATTTATTTGATTAACTAGCTGTACTTGCAGCCTCACTCATTAGTAGAATAAAATAATATAGCACCATATAACTATTCCATGGATTCTATTTTTCTGTATTATTTAAATGAAATAATACATGAGTTATCAACAATAATATTGAATAATCAACTTTTAGTATATTCATTTAAATATATTTCTCATGTGATATATTAATTAGTATTATTAACTGATAAACATAAACTGATATGTAATTATCTAAGACATGTCAAAACAAAAAATATGTAACAGAGTTGATTAATAAGTAATAATCAGTTTCAGGGAATTTTTTCTGGCATGGTAGTTAAAAGTTATAATATATTTAAATATATATATATTTTCTATTGATCAGAATTATGCATTTCCAATTTGAATAATAGTATATAATATTCATTTACATATAATAATTAAGTTTCAAGAGATACAGTTTCTGACACTTTATTTGTAATACATAGGTATTTGTGTGTTTTTCAATATATATCTTGAATAGAATCTTGCATTACTAATTTAATTAATAAATATCATGTTGACGTATGGTGAAGATAGACGAGACTGATTTAATCTCCTGGGTTATATGATGATACCCTGGTTTCTTGCTAAAATACTGTAAATTTAAGGTTTTTTAATGCATTTACATATTTTCATGTTTGTTTATGGTTTGATTAACAAATATTATCGATCATGGCAATAATTGTAATATGTATATCCAAGTAAAAAAGTGACTGCAATGTTCTTCAAACTCCTGAAATGTCATTTCTGAATCAATGCATATATTGTGTAATATTTTGGCCATTCACATAAATTCTAAAATATTAGCATGCATTGTATATATAAAGAATAATAAAAATATATTTTATAGAGTACTTATTAAAAGATTTCTATTTTATTATGCACACTACTATTATTTTTACAAGTAAATAATTTATTGTGTTTGATAATTTTTAATATTGTTTAAAATAGGTTATAAAACTGTGGAAAAGTCAGCTTTTTTAAAATCGTATGCCAACATTTTTGTGAATATAAATAATGTGAGCTGCCTCTTACATTTTTTTTTATTGATTTATTGCTCACATAAGGATAGAGAAAAAAATACTTTTTCAATAATGTATAAGTTATCTTTTTTTCTATTTATTGTAAATTGACATTTATAAGATAGATACTTCCTGCTTATTTTTTTATTTCTTATATTTAGCTTATCTTTTTATTATCCTCTATATACTAGTAGTTTAATTAATTAATGGAGATTATTACCTTTAAAATTAGGCAAATACCCATGTCATTATAAAAATGTACTTTACCGCATTAGAATGTACTTAAAGGGAAATGGTAAAAATTCAGTTGTAATTCTCTTGCTGCAGCTGTTCATTTTAAAATTTACTTTTTCACATAAGAATATTTCAACTGACTTTCTTAAAAGTTTATCAAATTCAGTAGTATTTCTTTTGCTATAGCTATGCCATTTTAAATTTTACTTCAACACTTGTTAAATATTTATTAAACTAAATACCTAAAAGTTTATTAAATTCATTTTTATAACTGATCTAAATAGTCAGTATTCAAATGAAAAACGAAATAGATGGAACAAATGCAATTTTATTTGTTTAAAATATATTTACAAAATCAAATTTTACCTTCTTTTACCAAAAACTATACTTTTAGTTTAGATTTTTTTCCAACTCTGTAATCTGTTTATGTTGTTATTTGAAAAAAGTTGCAATATAGATTTTCCATGCATTTTTATATTGTAAATTAAAAGTTTTTTAAAACAAAGTAAAAATGTATGTTAGTAAAATTCTATACAAAACAAAAATCATGTTAGATTCTTAAAGATTGATGCAATATATGTTGAGTTGCAAAGTCACAAACTTAGATATGTTTTTTTTTCTTTGTAATCTAGACAAAATTTCCAGTAACATTTTTATAATCAGTCATCTTATCACAATCTCATTGACAAGACTTTAATAGGAATAATAGCTATCTTAATAATGGTAGTTATTAAGATCAGTATCGATAAGAATCAACTTTACGTCAAAAGAATCTTTTGATTCCAGTAATCTTTAAAACTATCATTACATTAGTATTATAAAATATTTAAAAAAATGTTCAAATAAAAAAAAAAAACCTATCTCAGTGTGAAATAAGCATATGGGTCTAGAACGTCATATTGAATTTTTAAAAAAACTGGCCTGAGACACAATTTTCACAATAACTTCAGTTTTAATTATGTTAGAGCAAAAAAAATTACATTAATAGAAACTAAAAAAACTAAAGAAAACAATAAGTCTAAGACAAATAGTGATAACTATTTAAAAAATAAGGAAAAAAAAAAAGAAATTTCAATATCCAAAATAATTATTACTTTATTGTTTGTTCATAATTTCTAATTCATCATGAACTAAGTATTAATTACATCTTCAGTTATAATTTCTTTGTATTCCTCACAAAATTATCTTTCAAATCATGAAATAATCCTGGGCTTCAGAATTTCCAAAAGTATTCGCATAAGAATTCTTCATTTTTATCTTGTACCTCAAAAGTTCCAAATGTCAAAGTCATCTATAAAAAAAAGATTCATCCTAATAAAAGATATAAAAGAAATCATTTCCAGAAGATAGGTATGCATTTGTCATTATAGCTTTCTTCAAATACCCATAACCTTTCAGAACATTTACATGTGTACTTTGGTTTGGAACAATGCTCTTAAATTCTACTCTCAGGTTTCTGTATTTATTTTTGGTTTCATTTCATTGTCCATCAACTGTTTTATTTTACTATATAAATTATTAGTACATGTAAGAATTTCATCTCTCACATCATTATTTTTTATAGTAAATAATACGAATATTAATATAAAAAATGGCAATTGTTATTTTGTTTTTCAAATACTAGTTTTTAACCGGTATAAATGTGTGCACATATATCCCTTATAAATATCACACCTTTCTAAATGTTTGTATAAATTGCAAATTTTTGAATTTGAAAATTCCATTTTTAGAGAGACATATACGCTATTAGATGCCAAGAACTGCATTTAGACACTTCTGGGACCGTTGGCCCTGTAGACTTTGAAGGTACTGCTTTGTGGGGTTGCCACAAGGCAGGAGAAGATGTGTAACTCAAAATGCAGACTCGCAAAAGTATTGAAAAAAATAATTTTGACTACACGGCAATCTGTTCATATGTTCGCATATTCAAAAGGAGGGTAGTGTCTTTGTAGTGGAGCAATTTGTTCAAAGCACATGTCAAACAATTTTTGACTTATATGAGTACGAATTTTTATTCATATCAGGAAATTTATTTTTAAAAAAGTTAAAAGGGGGCAATTTTCCAAATTTTTTTCACAACCTCCCTGGCGGTCAGGACTTCACTTTAAGAACTCCTGATCTAATCAATAAATGATAATTTGCAATTGGTTGCAACCTTCATAATAATTTAATCTAGCATCTAGTAAAAATACTCATAAAATGAATAAATAATTTCTGTATTTGTCATGAATATCTCATTTGGTTTTGAAGCTTATGTGAATGTTTTAAAAAATAAAAATTGTATATTTTATATTTTTGTTAACCTTTATGAATTTAAAAATATTATTAAGTTAACTAGAGCTGGCACTATTCAATATTATAATAATTTTTTTTTGTTTGAGTCTTCATAATTTTACTTAATAGAATGATTGTTTTCTTCCATATTTTTATTTCCAGAAATCTGAATAAAACATTAAGCATTAAAATATTGAAAACTACTTCTATTAAATTTTATATTTTGTTTAGTCACACTCTTTTAATAAAGTGAATGATCCCAGTGTTAGAAACTTTATTCTTCCTTCTCATTCATTAAAAAAAAAAAATCAGAATTTTATAACTTATTTTTAAAAAAATTATTAGTTTTAATAAAATTACATTTTGTTAAATGTAATTACTTGTAACCATCTAGTCTCAGTACAGATAAATCTCGGAAAAGATAGTTACATAAATTCATTACTTTATTAATATTTCAATTCATTTGCAGTTGTAAGATTTTGACACTAAAATATTTTACATTTTGATTTTTTTTTTAGATATGATATGGCAAGATATAAACACACATTATAATTTTGTGTATATATAGTCATTATTAATCACTAAGTAATAAATATGAATTGGTTATGTTATACTTATATTCATTGCCATTAAATGTCTGCTAAATTTTCTATTTTTATTTTTTTTATTCAGTTTTTTTTTTTTTAATATTTATGTTGTCTTCGGTTTAATCTTAGCTATAAAATTTTACATTAATTGATCCGTGTATTATTATATTGTAATCATACTACAATATCTGTTATAGAATTACTAATTATTTTGCAGATTACTCCCTATTACGTAATTATCAGTGTAGCAAATAAAACTTGTATCTTATTTATATATCATTCCATTTTAGGATATCCAGTATGATTAGCATTTTATTTATTTTTTATGAAATTTGTACACATTTAATGTTATATAAAAATATTTAGAATTTTGCAATTTTGTTGAAAACCATTTATGAATAGGGCCTTTGGAATTCCAAAAATGTTTTTCTCAAATCAGGAGCAAGCTAGAAAACGAAATTTTGAAAATCTTTTTATTCATTTTTTAATATGGTTTCTTCTGATACATGACTTGTCCACACTTAAGTGAGACAATTGATTTTTTAAAAACAAATGAAATGTAACATTTTGGGGGATATCCATTTTTTTATTTATTGTAAAAACATGAAACAAAATTTTAGATTGGAATTTTAATGGGATCCTACTTTCCAATCTTTATTTTCTTTTATATACATAGTTTTACAACAAAAAAAAGTGGCATTATGATGTTGTAAATACAAAATTATAAAAATAATGCCATGATTTTATAGTAATTGAAAGGAATTATGTATTTCTCATATTTATGGAAGTCTGTTAAAAATAAGTTCTTTCTTATTTTGATATTATACTTATTTTATTAAATGATTAATAAATATGAGAAAAATTGCATAAATTACAGTGAAATTAAGATATTGTATCATGCTGTTGATTCCTGGTATCTTGCCAGTGAATTAGTTTAGACTTTTTTTTTTGTATTTTCTCATTTTAATAGTCTAAAACACGAGCAATTTTAGTATCTGTCTTAATTATTTTGCTAAAGCAATATAGGAGAGATTGAAAATTTTATTTTATTTTTGTTTCAAATTTTAAGATAAATATGTAATTTGCAAATTTGATTTGTCGCATATTAATTACATTTTTTTTTTATAAAGAAAATAAAACAGCTAAAAAATCTCAAATCAAACTGTTCAAGAAAGCAGCTAAGTTCCTTTGTCAAAATTTAAATATAAAATTTTTAAATAGATATCTTGTGTTGATGGTGAATCATCGCTTATGAAAAAACTGGATGTGAAGTGAATTATATTAGGATAATAAAAGGAAGAAAATACATAATTTTTTTTATAAAGTAATTGTAAGATGAAAATGGTAATATAATTTCAGAAATAGTTTTCCACCTTAAAGACAAGTTTGATTAAACATTAACCACAAATGAAAATTTTTACATGTGACCTGTTAGGTATTTATTAAAATTTAAGAAAAATTCTGATAAGCAATAGCATTATTAGGAAAACTAATGTTCCAGTAAAGGAAAAAGAACTATATGTTGAATATTTTATTTTTTAAGCCTTGATTCTTAGATTTTTTTGAATTAGGACATGTTATGGATTTGAGCAGTTAAAGCATTCTTTACAATTATAATGTTGAAAAGTGAAAATATTTAGAAGTATTCCTGAATTTGTTATTTTAGAAAATTTATTAATTAAATAAAAACTAAATTTAATAAATGTATTTTTTTATGCATTATTTTATAACTAATTTTATTAAAAAATTCTGAAGGTTTGAATGCATTAAATTTACCTATGAATCGGGGACTTTAGTGTGAAGAAAATAAAGGAATATTTTTTTAGTCTTAAAATTTTATTAAATATTCATTATTAGTTATAATTTTGAAAATATTTTTAGAAAAAATGATTTTATATATATGATAAAACTTTATGAGTGATGTTTGTGTAAATAAATATATATCTTATTTAAGTCCTAAAATATATATTTAAAATTGGAGCATCAGTAGTAACACTAAATATTTTATTTATGTTAATTTTCTGATTTTCAAAATAATTGAAAAATGCAATGAAAATATCATGTCCCTTTGTTGTACCAGTAAGAGGAATCAAACAACACAATTCTTCATAAATGATTGTTGTCAAAATATCGTGCAACTATTGCTAGGCACACCACATCATTTACATCGGTGCTTTCATCAACAGCAACACTGAATGCATCAGCTTGTAAACTGATCTTTTGTTTTGTTGTTACATCTTTGGCCGTGTCAGTTATTCTTCTTTGAATTGATCTTGCAGAAGCTGGTATTTCTCGAATTCGAGACCATATCGTTTGTTTATTTGGTCGATCACTGAATTAAGATTTCAGCACTTTTCAAAAACGTTTCTGTGATGAATTGTTCATCTGTGAAAGGTTTGCCTTTCGAAGCCACACAATGAGAAATTGTATAACTACATTCGGTGGCTTTATTTTGGGTTCCAATTATTTGTTTAAATTAATTAGTTTGTTTGTTAATAAAGGCAGAAACAGCTCTTTTATAGCTTCACTTTTCTCATCTGAGTTTTTAAACATGAACACATGTTTAGTTTGATAATGTCTTTGTACACTTGAGTTACGAAGCACAATACTTTCACAGCATAATGTACACACAGCACAATCTTTTTGCTGTACAAATCCATACTCATTTGTCCAAGAGAGCAAATATCACATTTTTTTCTTTTGTGGGACATTTTGGGAATCTCTCAGTCAGTATGCCATGAGAATCTCTTTTTTGAAAGAAGCGCCACCAATGAGCATCGATTATTTACCATTCAACTACTGAAATTAGCTTTCTAGAATTGATAACGTAATAAGCTTTTTATTTGGATTACGATCTTATTTTTTAATATTATCAGAAATAAAATATGAATATGTAGAATTTATTTCACTTGCAAACAAAAATATCTTTTAAATGAAGTCAAGGGTATTATTTTCTGATGATGATTTAATCGTAAATTCAATGTTAAATGTAAAAACAAACAAAAAAAGACGCTGTAATTGAAATATATTTTTTACTATTTCAATTTATTCCGAGTGCCATTGATAATTGTTGACGTGCCAAGCATGGTACAGGTGCCATAGGTTGCCGACCCATTTTAGATGATAGATTAATGAGTTCAGTCAGAACATTAAGATATGATTAATTTTTTTTGTAACTTTTTATCATGAAGCAACTTTTAATAGTACAATACTTCAAGATTACATCACTTTGCTTTAGTACTAAAATATTTACTGCATTTTTGAAAAGTTTTAAATATGGAATTAATTTTAAAAGTGCATCAGTTTTGATTTGACATTCATCAATTTCCATAAGTCTTAAGGTTATTTTTTATATATGAAATGTAAAAAATAATTTACTAAAGAATACATTGACATCTCGCTGTAATAATTGTCTGTAATTGTGATTTATTATGATAACCCTGCTTTTAATTCGAGTGCCTTGCTATTGTGGCCGTGTTGTTGTTTTTTTTTTTTACAATTTATGCTCGATATCTAAGTTATGCATTAAATGTTTTTTTTATTTGTAGTATATTTATCTATTTATAGCATTCATAAATTGTAGTATCAGGAAATTTTCCAAACTCAGTATAGTGCATTCATGCAAAAAAGTATATTAAATGTAGTTAAATTATATTTATATAATTAATAGCTTTTAAAGCATTAATGTGATTTCTGTGTAAGTAATAATTAAATTAATTTTCCTGAAAAATAAAATATTTTTTTTAAAAATATTTTTAAGAAATTAGCAATATTAATATCTACCTTGCTTAATTACTAGATAAATAAAAAATTTGTTAATGTTTAAATTATTTATTTATTTTTAAACTATAATTGTTTTTCATTATAAGTTTTAAAAAAATGCTTTAAAGATCTATAACTTTTTTTTTCTCTTTATATCACTGATTTGTAGATATTAAGCTACTTCATATTTAATATCTAATAGTAATAAACAAGGCAAAACTCTCCATACAGTAGTGCCACCCTGTGTCAATCAGAGTAATCAATGGATGCTATTGCCTACTCATCCAATATCCCCAGACTAGTTTCTGGCTTGTGGCCTTCGTCAGTGAGGAGCTTTGGATCTGAGGAACTTAGGATGTAATGCAACCCTCCAACTGCCACCTTTTAACTCTACTTAACTACAAAACTATGAGAATGAAATTGAAAACACCATATTTTCAATCTAAGCTCAATAGCGTATATAGTCAATATGGGTCTGAACTCAGTTCAGCACCCATACATTTTGGTATCTTTGGCTCTTTAACAACCATAGCCACCACTATCCTATTAGGCAGGATTGGTGTTAAACCACTAAACATCACATGATCACCATCTCTTATACTAGCACATAATTGTCAATAAACAAGGCAAAACTCTCCATATAGTAGTGCAGTGCTCTCAGATCCAATGTTCCTCACTGACGAAGGCCACAAGCCAGAAACTAGTTTGGGGATATTGGATGAGTAAGCACTAGATAGGGATTTTATGCACAAGCCTTCTGGCATTCATTGATTAATCAGGGTGGCACTACTGTATGGAGAGTTACCTTGTTTATTAACAATTATGTGCTTGTGTAAGAGATAGTGATCATGTGATGTTTAGTGGTTTAACACCAATCCTGCCTAATAGGATAGTGGTGGCTATGGTTGTTAAGGAGCCAAAGACACCAAATGTATGGGTGCTGAACTAAGTTCAGACCCATATGACTATATAAGCTATTGCACTTAGGTTGAAAATATTGTGTTTTCAATTTCATTCTCACAGTTGTGTAGATAAGTAGAGTTAAAAGGAGGCTGCTGGAGGATTGCATTAGATCCTAAGATCTGGGTGCAGTGCTCTCAGATCCAAGGCTCCTCACTGACGGTCACAGGCCAGAAACTAGTCTGGGGATATTGGATGAGTAGGCACTAGATAGGGATTTTATGCACAAGCCTTCTGGCATCCATTGATTACTCTGGTTGGCACAGGGTGGCACTACTACATGGAGAGTTTTGCCTTGTTTATTAACAATTATGTGCTAGTATAAGAGATAGTGATCATGTGATGTTTAGTGGTTTAATAGTAATAATATGTTATTTGTCGGCTTTATAAATTAAAGGCTCAATTTTCTTAATTAACAGAAATATACTACCTAGGTTGATTTTATTACGATGTACTACTGTATTGTACTCTTATTCATGTAATCAAGTGTGCCAATTGTATATGCAAAATGTTCTGGAATTTTTTGACATATGTGGAGTACTTTTAATCATAACATTTCTAAATGTTATTGTATGATTTGCTATAGTGGTCATCTATGTTTGACCATTATAGTGGTTTTCAAAAAATGTCATCTGACTTTTTTTTTTTTGTAATTCTAATCGTGTAGTAAAATGCTGGCAAATGATACAATTCACACTAAGAAAACAAAAGCAATTAATAAATCGTACTTAAGGTAAAATATGATTTACTTGTATCTAATTTTTATTTACTATCTTTACAAACTCATCAAAATGCCTTTGATCACAAATGTAAACAAATCTACAAAAAAAATATATTTTTAATTATTTTATAATTTAAAAAAAAAATTGATTTCATGCTATAATGCACTGCATTAAGAATAAATTGGAAAAATATATACATTAATTTTAATATGAATTTCTTAATTTTTATTTAATAATTCCGTAATAGAAATGTAGATTCATTCAAATTGCACCAAAAATGAATAGAAAAATAACCATATTAGCTTAAATGTGATTTACTTAGCTAATTTTGTTTAATATCGCAATAATATAATTTCCAATTCAAAGAAAAAAATGCTTTTCATCATAAATGTAAACAATTTCTGAAAATTTTTTTATTCTTTTACATTATCAAAAAGGTATCTTCTATATTGCATTTATTAATCTAATTTTCATTTAGAATGCATTTTCATATTAAACAAAAAGTCTATATTCGGCAAAATGTGCATCAATTATAAAGTGCTTCAAAAATAAATTAGAAAATGTACATTATGTTTAATTTCATTTTCATAAGCTCACTTGAAAAATTTAATCAATTGTTCTTATATGAGGTCTTTTTTTTTATGTGATTTCAATATATCCATAGCAATTAATAACATGTCTAAAATCACTATTAAATAAATAAAATAAAAATCAACTTTATTGTACATATTAATAAACAGTTAATTCACTATATTTAAATATAGTGGTTTTTTTCCTTTTAAGATGTTTAAAACTTCTTCCATTTGTATTATATTACACATTAAATCTTTACCCCATAGTCTTCATAACATACTTTCCACAGTGCTTTACATAATTTTTTGACAGCTTCGGCTGCCTTGCAGTCTTTAGATCTCAAAAATCTTTCAAACTACTAACTAATGATATATAATTTTGTAATAATTAGTTTATTATTTGAAAGGTTTGTTGTGATATCTGAAAAAGATTTAGGTGGGGTATTCTTTTTTAAAAAAAAATTTCCATTAGTAATATGCTTAGTTGAAGATTAATTAATTATTACTTTTTTCTCTTTAATTTTTTTGTTATAAATTATTCAATGCTTAATGCATATTTTGAATCTGTGGTAACAAATTTAATTTTTTAGCACAGGAAACTATTATAGTTATTTATTTTTGTATACAATTCTTGATTTACAACAAATTTTGGGAGTGGTTCCAAGACTCCTAGCGGATGATTGCTCATACTGTTTACAATATGTATATTATCCTGTGTAATATTTTTGTTGATGTACTATATAAGTATAATACTGATTTTAAAACTTAAGAGGTGTGTATCGATTATATTAGAGTGGATAACTGAAAGGTGCTTGAAAGTCTGGTTTTAAATCTCCTTTAATTATATCTAACTTAAGTATATATACTATACTTATATTTCAATATTAAGAGATATATGATGATTGATTTGATTTAATATTATACATTTACAGATTAAGATTATGAACAAAAGTAATTTTTAAAAAATAGAATGTCATATGGGAAAAAAGAGACTGATAGAGCATATATATATATATATGTTTATACTGCTGTATATATGTTCACTCAATTGCACGGGTGTTGTGACTTACATCCAATGTAGCCGCCTGATGGCATGGTTACTTGCAAAAATAATGAAATGTAACGTTACCAGGCTGATAATTTTTTGCCTTCTGTTCTCCGATAATTTTCAAAAGTATTTTTAAAAAATTTATGAACCAACATTATTTTCTAAATTATATTTTTTACTTACATTGTACATTTTAGCGAGTAGCGCAAACCAAGCTTTCAGCTCATAGTGCTGGAATGTGGGAGGAGTGATGGTTTTGATGATCTGAAGGATCTGCCAAATACATGTACTAGTCTGAGAAAACAAAGATTATTTATTTCCATAACAACGTACAATGACAGCCATTTCATGAGTCTCATAGCTGTTCCCCTGCAAACATGACTTCGCGTGACTTATGTGAAATGATTCTGGAACATACCCTTTTGCAATTGTTTTCACCTTCTAAGACATATAGGGAAATGCGTGATGGGCTTACAATTATTAGTATGTAATAGTACGTCAGGTAAGGTGTAATATCATTACTTCCAATGCACCAAAAAAAACTTATGGCCAGTTGAATTCCATACACCCTCATCCTATGGTAGCTATCTGAAGTGCGTAATTTCCATAGTGACATGAAGCACAGTGTGCAACACCATCTAGGCCTGTTAATGGCTAATACGGACAGATCTGTAGGCTGTAAATTGGGCTGCGTAAATGGCATATTTTTGTGTTTTTGCAGAGAAACAACGCCATCAAGTGGCCACATTGGGCGTAACTCACAATTACCCATTGCACTTCCGCTAAATAAAATAAAAATTATTAAAAAAAATTGATGTAATGTTAAACTGACTACTGAGCTGATCGCCATAAAAAATATCAGAATTCTTTAATTTTATTAGCAAGAATGATTTATATATTTAATTTTAATTTGTTTTAGAACCTTAACTTTAGACATAATTATTCTTTGTTAAAAGGTAAACTGAAATCTTTAGGTATTTGCAATTTTTATATAATTAAATATTCTTTGACTTAATCTCTATCCATGCCATTCAGTTCCAAATTTTTGTGCAGACATTAAAACTTGCTGATAATAGCAGATGCTAAATAATATACATTTTAAACCTCTACATATATAGAATTTTTAAATATGTATCTATGGTAGAATTTTATTTAAAAATTAATTACATTCATAACTTGAACAGTTTTATGTGATCAGATAAATGATCAATTCTAAAAAAAAAAATAACTTTATTTCATTTGGAAATTGTAATATATTACAATTGTCAACATTTTGCTCTATGCTGTAAGTATATAAAGAAAGAAAATTGATCCAAATGCTTTTGGAGATCATTTTTATAGCAGTGGATCTCAGCTGCTTTGGAATTTATAAAAAAACATAATTTGATTGTTAATTAAATAGGATTTAAATCTTTGCAAAAGCATGCACTGATCAAAATATATATCTGGTTGATCTTTTTTGATATATAGCATTAGCTGTATATTTGTCTTTGCTGAAATTTTTGGAAAAATTTATGCTGAAAACTTAGTAGGTTTATATATTTTTTATTTGAAATAATAGTAAATTTTATACCCATCAATTTATTTTTTGATATATATGATATTAGAATAATTTTTTAGATCATTTTTGAAACTTATTTCAAATTAGATTGAAGTGAAAAGTAATTTGTTTATTTGATATAGTGTAAATGTTAGCTTAGCACAGGAGCAGTAAATTGCACTTATAATAATAAAAATGGAAATATTAGAAACTAACTTGACTTTTTTGTATCTTTAGTAGCACTAAACACTGTATGGAGAGTTTTGCCTGTTTTAATATCTTTAGTAGCACTGACTGCTTTATTAATGTTTGACTTATTTGAACAATATGGATAAATATTTAATGACTGACTAATGTAAGACTACTTTATCTGTATAATTTGGAAATAAATATCTCAATCATTTTCAGCTATATTGATCCATAGATTTTTCTTCATGTCATAGCACAGTCTCTTGATTCATTCATTTACCATCTCTTGGGATAGTTTAAGATTTAAAATAATTTATATCTACAGAAAATTTTAAGCATAAATGAAACTATTAAATACTTAATGTTTCTTTGTAAACCATCAGTATATAAATGGCGCTTTTTTTTTTTTCATATTTGAAGTTTTTTTAAATTGATTAAATTAGTCCAATAAAGTATTACGAGATGAACTTGAGCATGGATTTTATGAAAGAAGCCAATTTTTTTTATGCTATAAAAATTATATCAAATATTGAAGAGCTGCATTGAGGTGCTTCAATTAGGAAGAAAATTGGAAGTCTTTCGGAAAAGCCTATAGCAGAGGAACTTTTTCATCATAAAATGTCAAGCAGACGAGGTTTGGAAGCAGCACATGGTGTAAGTGGACATATTCATATTTCACAAATTGGTTTACATAGTTATTGGAAACAAAAAATTTGGTGAATAGCTTTTAGATGGGTGCTAATGATAATGATGGTTTAAAGGTGAAGATGCTGTATTATTTCATCTAATTATAATATTTCATTGATATGATATACTATTCTTTTGTTAAATATATATGTTAAAAATACTATATATATTTTAAGTTTTACAAAATAATAAATTTGCTGATTATAATCAAATATAAGATCATATCTATAGTTAGTTCATTTATAAATAATTAAGTTATATCAAATAGTTTGTTGTGTAGAAAGTTCATATTTCATTTGAATATCAGATTACATCACACATTCTAAAATGGATAAAAAGATCATATTTGAGTATGAAAACAATCAGCTATTATTGAAAGAATCTAAATATTATAAAGAAATAGCATTAGTCATATTAAAAAAATCATAAACTATCCTAAAGTGATCAAGTTTGTGTACATTTTGAATCTTGTTTGATAAATTAGTAAAGATAGAAGGATGAAACAGTAAATTTGACCATTTTAATCACAAAACATTTAGCAAAAGAGAAAAATAAGTAATTATTTTTGTTCAAATGAAAAATGATGGATTGCTAAAAATTTGTTTCAATTTTAACTTATAACATATTTGAATATCCTGTTGAGAAATAAAACAAAAATAAGGAATAAAAAACAAAATTTGGGGAGAGAAAAAAAAAGATAAAGTGATGAAAATTTTATGATGTCAAATTTCACTGCTGACATTTCTAAAGTGAGTTTTTTGCATCCATTTTTGTACTTCGTAGAGATTTTTAATCTACAAAAAAAAAAAATGAACATCTTTTGTTAATAAGATATTAGTGATCATGTAAAACTTATTTGGCAAAATAAATCTTTTCAAGAGAGACTATGATGGACAGTATTTTTGCAATATCTGCTACATTTTGTTCCAAGCCTCTATCCGTCCATGTATATTATCTTTCATGGATAATAGCTCATTTTATTTATAAGCTTTGATTATAACACATATTGCTTATTATTCAGTAGGTGTACAGAACTTTTCAGTTTATATATATATTATTTATAGTAATCATATATATTTACTATTTGGGTTCACTTTATTTCAGTATATCTTTTTTTAAAAATAAAATGAATAGCAAAATATTGGTCTATCCTTTTCAAGCAAGCTATTGATGTACTAGAACAATTCAATTTCATCACAATTAAACATATTCTGGATATTCTTTTCCCCATGTTGCCAGACACTTCGTTTCTAGTTGTGATGTTTTGAAGTCTGTATCAACTTTGGAATCTTTATCCATTTCACAAACTTGCCAGTTTTTATTCTCTACTACTAATAAATCTCTGTAATTTTTGTTTTAGCATTTAAGAAAGATACTTTATGAATTCCCTTAAATTTCATAAAGCTTTTAGCTTTATAGTTAGAAATCATTTTATTACACAAAATAGTGTATATTATCGATATTGGGGGGGGGGGGGGTTGAAGAAAAATATGTTTTTAAGGCAATCTGAGAAAATATTAATAAATGGTGCTCTGAGGATAGCTACTATTCTTAAAATTTATTAAATTTATGAATTTTAATATTTTTATATACTTTTTTTTTTGTGTGTGTGAAGTATATAATTGAAGTAGTATATATTGATACAATGCATGTCTTTTCTTTTTATATATTGATACAATGCATGTCTTGACTTCACTATAAGTTTCTGAGTATGAGTTTGGGAAATTAAATCTATGATGATAGAATGCAATTAATCATTTATGGAAGAATAATTATTACTTTTTTAAAGCTTAATCTTCAGTGATACTAAGAATGAAGGGACAAAGATGGAAAAATTCTGGAAATTAAAAAGAGAGAAAAATTAATTCTTAGGAATTTAGAGTAAAAATAAACATATTCCTGTTGGTGAAGTATTCAAATAGTGATCGTGACCATCTATTTATTTTACTGTAATATTGTTGTGTTCACAAAGACATCAAAAACAAGGAAAAAATAGTGAAGAAAGTTTAATATAGTTACTAAGAAAGAGAAAAAGTAATGGAAATAATTGTTCAGATATTAGAATTATGTCAAAAACAAGATCAATTGAAATTAATGAAGACTCAGATGATATTAAGAAAAATATATTGTCGAATAAGAGGTTATTTGAGTTAGAAACATATCTGAAGACTAATTGGTAAAGCTTAGGATACATTGAGGTAATAGAGAACACATAGCTATAACAGTGTATTGAATTTATAAAATATTTATGTGTATATTAGAATATATTAATATAAAAATATTTTAGTTTGGTAAATAGTGTTACTAATCAAGTTATAGTGATAGATCGGACCACCAAATATAATTCTGAGAAAAGGAATAGCTGTATGTAATCCTGAAAAAAAATACATATATAAATGGGCACTTTGCGGAAGACACAAATTGTTTACAACAGGGTTTTTCAGGATTGAACAATTTATGCGATCCTTAAAAAATATATATTTTTTTTTTGGTGGAATCTTTGATCATCTCTAGAAAAAAAAAATTATTAAAAAACCATTGAAAAAATGTTAATATTATGTATAATTTATGTAGAAAATGAAAATAAAAATTATTGTTTCATATGGTAATTTAATGGCTGATATGTGCTTGCCGAACAAAATATCGAAAGAGTTTGATTTATTTTTTCTGTAAATACATTTTATATTTGGCAACTAATCTGTTTTTGTGTTTTCTTTTCATTGCTACATATGTTGAAAATGTTTGGGGGCATAAGTAGGTTATGGCAAAAGACATTAGAGATTTTTAATATTCTGTGAATTTGTAACCAAAAATCAAGAAGTTATTGCTGGCATTTAATTTTTAATATCAAATTTGTTGAGATGTCAATTAATTATTCTTTTTCCTTCATTAGCAAATATTATGTAATTCTTAAATGGGTTATTAATCCAATCACAGAAACAATTTCTTTTATGAAATATTCTTTAATTTTTAAAACATTATAATAATTATGTTTCCAACATCTAATATTAAATATTGGATGCATTGAGAAAAATTCAAACTTTATTTAAACTTTCCAAATATCTGTTAGTAATACGGTACAGTTTGGTATGTAATGTTTCTTTTTCTTCATGTGTTTCTGGCCATATCAGTGACAATATTAGAATGTGATTTGAACATGGACTTTGAGATTCATTAATATTTAATTTAAGATAATGCTCTAAGTGAACTATTCTGTCAAAGAGAAATCCATAGAAATTTCATATAACTATCTGTGAGGATACTTCTGATTTCTCCGCTTTTTCACGGGATCATCTTAATTAGTGGCTTCCATAGATTTTTTTTTATAAATCTAAAAGTTCAGGTTTGATTTCCATTCTAGTACTATCACTGATCATACCAGCAATATCTGAAGAAGGGAGGAAATTAATCACCACTCTGAACATTATGTACTAAACTGTTGTTATTACTAACGGTTATACATATTGGAAAAGTTGAACTTGCAATGAACAGCTGCTTGAAATTTTGTAATGTATGCTTACCACTCATAAAAGTACTATTTCATGGGATAATTGTGGTTCTAAATAGATTATTTAAAAGAAGTAAAAGGAAAAATAATTACTTTGTTGTCTAGATTATTCTCATTGTCATTATTGGTAGTTTCAGACCTTCCTAATGCTCCTAAAATACATAGGAGCCATCTAATTCTGGATTAGTAAGCGATTTTGCTAATGCTTTTAAAAAAATCCAAGCTTTTACTTTTCTTTGATTTCTTAAATTTTTTATATAAAATGAATAATTTAACAGTTGTCATATTAACATTTCAAAGAAAACTGTATTGATTAGTGTCTTGTTCAAGTTATAATTTATCTGAAGTTTTCCAGTGTTAGAATACTTTATGCAGCTATACTATATGTAACAAAACAGTACTATACAAAATTATGATGAGGTATTATAATAAAATAAATTTGATTTTTATTATTCTAAAAATTACTTACAAAAAGTGTAATATACAAAAAAGTAGGAAACAAACTCATTGATTATGAAATATATATATAATATTACCTAAGTGCAGACTACACACACTATGTCATTGGTATATTCCAAAAAAAATGATATAAAAATGTAGACTATGGGGAGGGGGGGTAAATTCAAACTAATTTGATTTTTGTAAAATGGAGATATATTTAAGAATTTAAATAGAAATGGACAGATCTTCAATTTAAAAAATAATTACGATATTTGCAAATTGATAGTGATAAAATCTACTGTAAATAGCCATTGAAGATTAAATAAAGTTTAAATTTTTCTAAAGACATTTCAATATTTAATATCTGATGGAAATAGTCCAATATATAATTACTATTGAAATGCCATCATCACAAACCTTCAGACAAACATATTACACATTGTACTTTATGCCCACATAGTTCTTATTAAGTCCTAGAAGACATTTTCATTTAAAATTGAAACTCAAATAGGCCTTCAATTGCAACCATATTTCATCATTTACTTTTAGAGTACACATCATATTTATATTTACTTAAATTCTTATTCCACTATTAACTCAAAAAAATCTTTTTTTTTTTGTAATATCCATCACACTTCTGCATATAAAAGTAATATTTTATAGTTTCTAAATAATTTCTTCACATAACAAAGTAAATCTTGAATTTAATTGTTTGGATTTGATGAAATTTATAATTTGTACATTATCCAAATATTTGTTTTATCATGAGAATGTTACGATGACAACAGTAATGGAAATATTTAATGTGTAGAGCTAATGCAATTATTTGTGAGATGCCTCTTTGAATCCGGTAATGATTTTGCTCCATTTGTAGAAATCGTCATCATCGACCATTATCAAACCACTGCAGGATGAAGGTCTTTCCAAGTTCAATCCATCTTCTCCAATCTTTAGCTACTCTTCTCTGATCTTTAGCTTCTCTTCTCCACATCACCCCTGCACACTTTCTTATTTCACCCATCCATCTCACATGTGGTCTCTTTCTGGGTCTTTTACAAGCTCTTGGACTCCAGTTTAGAATTTCAATTGTCTGTCTATTATCATCTCTTCTAGCAATATATCCAGCCCAACTCCACTTCAGTCTTTTAATTTTTTCAAGGAGATCAGTAACACCTGTTTGTTCTCTTATCCATACATTGCGTTTTCGATCTCTTCTTGTTACTCCCAACATGCATCTCTCCATACTTCTTTGAGTGGTTTGACGTCTCTGCATTGCTCTTCTACTAAGTGTCCAAGTCTCAGATCCTTAAATAAGAATTGGTAAAACATATTTATTAAAAACCTTCCTTTCCAAATACATAGGCATATTTTCTTTTAGTATCAAATTATTTCTACCAAAAGCACTCCAACCAAGTTTAATTCTATGATTAATTTCATCCTTTATGTTTCCATCTGTATTAGTAATCTGACCAAGGTATTTGTAACTGTTAACTTCTTCTAATTCATCATAATCTATTTTTATATTTTGAGAAAATCCATTGAACATTACTTTAGTCTTTTTAACATTTATCTTTAGTCCTATTTTCATCTGATAACTCCTGCAATATTTCCTACAACTTTAAAGCATTATTTGCAAAAACAACTACATCATCTGTAAAATCTAAATGACTTAAATAATCTCCATTTACTTTCACTCCTTTAGATTCCTATTTTAATCCACAAAATACTTCTTGCAGCACTGCTGTAAAAAGTTTTGGAGATATGGAGTCACTCTGTCTTACACCCATCTCAATGTTGACTTTCCCAGTATCATTATGTAGAAATGAGTTTGCTATTAACTGAAAGGAGACTGATTCCTCTTGGCAGCCTTAAAGGAACCGAGCAGGGCAAATTCCTAATGTCCACTCCATACGTTCTTATCAGAATACATATATATATATATATCTGAATACATATATTTAGAAATACATTTATTTTGTTTATCAGTTCTCATATGTACATTAGAAGTATTCATTATTTTTATGTAGATAGACAATTAGCTTCAATGTCTTTAATTTTGTAAAGTTTGAAGTGCTATTATTGATAACTTTTTTATATTTAACACTTAGCCTATTTATAAAGTTCATCTTCATTCTCTGCCCAAGTAAAACCAAATGTCATAGTTTTTATCTTACTTTTGCCTCTTTTTTTTTTATTAATAGATTAATCTTCACATGATAAAACATGTAAATGTACTTGCATCATGTTAGTGATTGTTTTTCATTGTTGTTACTTGTCAGTGATTGGTCTTTTTGCTTGAATTTTCCAGTTTTTAACTATCTGTCCATTATAAAAGTTGGAATTTGTGAAATGAAAAAAAATTTAAATCTTAAATTGAAAGTGAATAATTAAACACAGCCAAAATTTAATTGTAAAATTATTAACCTTATATTGTAAAGTTAACTTTAAATTAGATAAATAAACATGCATCAAAAAGAATTTATGTTCTGAATGCACAAAAATATGAACCAAAATTATACAAAGCCTTGATATGTTATTATTGGAAGTTCATGGCTTACTCACAAATAGACTGTTTGTAATGCTAACTTCAGATATGACCTAGCGAAACATATATTTGCCTGTATGCAGATTTCTTTCACTTTTGTATCAATAGTTTATATTGTTGCACAATATTTTTGAACTTGTGCTAAACATTTTTCAACCAATAGAAGATTTTGTTATGGAAAAATAAAATGAACATGTCAGATGGCTCTATTTCAATTGTTCTATAGAAGCATATTAAGATGCACACTCCACAAGTTTTTTAAATAACCATCTTAATATGATAGAGTGAGGCCATATTGTATATTCAAAAAAGTAGTTTCACTATATAATAAAGTTACACTATATAATATAGGTATTTACAGATTTGTTATTATGAATTAACTATTCTTTTTTTTTTTAATTTATAATAAAAACTTTAACATTTTATACAAGTAATTAAACAAATGATAAATATGTTACAGTTTTGTATACCAAAACCCAAAGAATTTGAAATATTCTACTATTAAGACAAAAAGGCTTCAGGCCATTGCAGTTATCTTCAACTCAAAGAGGTTGACCTGTAATAATGTTATAGAAGGAGACTCTAAGACATCAAGCAAATGCAACTCAAAAGGGCGTAGCAATAACAAAATATTTGATTAGCCTAATGAATAAGCCACTCAAAACAATTCCAACTTTTACTGAAAACATGTTTATCTGATAATAATCTCACGTAGAGTTATTCCAGGACCACCATAGATTCGATTCATCATTTTCTTTGGCAAGTATCTCAGACATTGAAGGAAATAAGTTTCCCAATCACTATACAGTTTTCTCAGCCACTTGAATTTCTTGTTGTCGAATATCATAGTACATCTTATATATCATATTGTGTTAAGGATATGGACAGTTACCATCACATTATGGGGGTTAAATTTCTCAATGTATTGATTAAATAAAAGTTTTAAGTTGATGATTGGCCTGTGGAACATTAGCTCTTATCTGACCAAATGCCGAACATTCTTCAAATAGATGATGAAAAGTTTCATCACCAGATCTGCATAGTAAACAGATTGGTTCCAAATTCATGCAGTCTTTTATTTAGAACCTTAGCTGTTGGAAATGAGCCATTCATAAGTTTGAAAACAAATTTCAAGTAGGATTGGGGTGCATATTTTTCAACACATCTTTTTTATATATATATATCCAACCATGCATTGTCATGACTTTTAAAATGATTCATTAAGTCTTTATATTTAATACCTTCCAAACTGGGCTCATTCAGATCATCCTGGAGATCCCTATAAGCAATGAATAGGTCTGTTATAAAAGATCTTCCCTTACACCCAATTTTATTAAGGGTGTCAGCATGATCAACCAACAGCCCCAAAAATTGACTTGATGTGAGATATGTATAGCCCTGGATCAATCAGTCCAAGACCTTTTTCTATTGGCATTTGCAAGGTTGATATTGGGATCCATCTTGAAGCTCTACCCCAGACATATTTCTTTGCAATCTGGTTTATTCTGAGTATTGTTTTGTTATGTAGGCTACCCAGGGTGCACAGTATGCCAAAATTCCTGAAACAATGGAATTCAAAATTAACGCTCTTGTAATTTCATATAATTTAAATGAAGAAAAATTTACTTATTTCAATTTTTTTAATAATTAATTTATTTAAGAAAGAGTTCATCTTTGTCTTGGACATATATAATGGTATGCCCAAGAAAGCAGACGGGAGAGCCATGAAGTTAGATAGCATTTTTTTGCCTGTAGCTAACTGCCAAGCTGCAGACTTTATTGGTTGAATAGCTGAGCCAGTTTCAGCCTGAAAATTTTCAAAGATATTCATCATGACTTAGATATTATAGCTGTTTTGAAATATTATTATATCATCAATGAATGCTGCATTAGCTACCTGCAATCCCAAGTGCGGAAGACAAAGGCTGGGAACAAGGTTCTCAATCTTACGAACAAGAGGTCTATATAAACTGCAAACAGAAGAGCCACCAAGGGAGAACCCTGTGGAATACTCACTCCTCTTAGGGATAAAAACTTCAGATCTTCTCATTGTTTTTAAGAGAGATTCTACTATTTTTAATATAGTTTTCAACTGCATTCACCAACCATATGTGATCTGGGATTAAAAGGTGGAGGGACTGAATCAAATATGACCAATTGACCAGATCAAAAGCAGCCCTAAAATCTATTTGGATAGCATAATATTGCGTTAAGTTTTAAGATCCCTGGCATATTTAATAGCCTCATGAATATTTATGGCTGCTTTTACTGTATGTCTACCCTTAATTGCATGGTGAGTGGAAAATATTCTAGTATTGATACAGTGTTGCAATTTCTTCAAGAGAATTCTAACCAGAATCTTCGAATCAATATCTTCTACGGAAATATGTCTCAGTTCATCAATTGATGAACTTTGCACTAATTTGTCTTTTTTTGAGGTTAAAAATTGTCTTGTTGCTCGTAAAGGGCCACTCAATTCTCTCATAATACAACTGATTAAAAAATCTCTACATTGTAAATCTGAGAGCATAGTCAAGCTGTTTATAAACAGGCTGAGATTGTGTTGTTCGCCATTATTGATTGTACCTTGAGGTTATTAATCTCATCCTGAATATCCTGATTTGAAATATACTCTTTCTGTTCACTGATAATAATACTACTGTATTGATCAATAAAACCTGTGCTTTTGCCAAATTTTATTTTTAACTTTTCAAATATGTAATTGTCAACATAGATTCCAGAGGCAGTGGTATCATCGTCTTTGGTGATGCTGGCAATACCCCTAGAGTGTGGGATGTATAATCTAGCATAGTTAATCAAGGGTTTTGATAATTTAGTCAAGTTAGGAATTAATTTCCTGAGCCATATTGTATGAGCATTTTTATGCATACATTGAAATAAGCTGTTGTATTCTTCTTGTAAACTGTTTATTAATTGATGATTAGGTCTGAGGTTAGTAACATTGAGTAAAACTCTCTGAATTTCAGAGATTCTATTTTTCATTTGATTCTTGTAACATATTTTAGAGCGATCTTTTTTAATTTTAAACCAAGCAATACAGGGTGGTAGGTCTGAACATTTTATGTAATAATTAATGATAATCAAGATAACAGATAATTGGTCAATCGAGGACAGAACACCATCTTTTATGATATTCTAATAGAAAATCTATATTGATTTTTGATTTGACAATAGTTATCAAGTTCTAACTTTATACATAGGTGATCTGAAAAACTAACCAACTATATATTAATCATTGACTCATTCAGCTTATGCCCAGACACAAAGAAAAGGTCTATAAGAGAAGAGAATCTGCTATTGAAGAAAGTATATGCATTATCTGGATATTTTTCATGCAATGGATACAGTGAAGTTTCGTTCATTTTATTTTGTAATGCACCAGGAAGAGATCGGAATGTACAATTAAGGTCACCACCCAGAATTATCCCTGGTTTTTGCAAGAGCCTATTCTGAACGTTATGGATCATATTTACAATATCATTACCCTTAGCTACAGAGTATGCAGCAATCAAATAGTGCAAGTCGGTCTTATAAACAAGGTAAAGTACAATATAGTTTGTTTGTAAAGACAGTAGCTGAATTTTTTCACTCTCCGAAATGCATATTTATTAAAACAGCTGTACCTTGGGCAGATCTATCATTAGGTCTAAAAAGCAAAATATTCTTTTGAAATAATTTATCAATAATATAACTAGGTATATTATGATAAATTTTAGTCTCAGTTAAAATTACTATTTCATATTTTTCTTTAGATAGTCAACAATTTTATCAACTTTACCTGGACTAGTTAAACCTCTAATATTAAGAGTTAGTGTACTGAGAGATTTGTTCATAATTACTGGAATTAATTGATCCTTTATCCATCAATATATCACTTATAGTTTCATTAATCATTTCATTTGTATCCTTGTGATGATCAATTTCGATATAAACTCAGAATTACTACCAAACCAATCTAGCATCGTAGGGTTATTCTTAATATCATTGGTATTGACATCAACTCCTGTAATTATTCTAGAATCAGTATTGCTATAAACGCATTCAATAATGGTATCACTATTGACGTCTATTCCTTCACCAATATCTATCAGAATTTACATTGTTGGAAATGCTCAATCTCATTTGAACAGACCACCTCATTAACATTTTGAGCATAACTATTTACATAAGATGATACTTCAATAGGATCAGAAGATTGGCTGAGACTCATATCAATGTCATCAACATCACAAAAATCATTATCAATATTTTTATTAGTATTAATATCTACTATGTCTGCCCACATCTTAATGTTATTAATTCCACACAAATGATTGCTCCATTGAACTTATTACATTTTACACAATTCCCAGTAACACACAGTGCAGCTATATGATCAACTCTGTTGCATTTAAAGCACAGTGGAGGGCTTGCTTTCAATATAATTGAAATTGGCATTTGGTCTTTGAGGCTTGCTTTCAATATAATTGAAATTGGCATTTGATCTTTGAACAACCTAGGTGTGTTTGATCTTTCACAATATCTTATTCCTTCACCAATATCTATCAGAATTTACATTGTTGGAAACACACTCAATCTCACTGGAATAGACCACCTCATCAACTTCTTCAACATAACTATTTGCATAAGATGATACTTCAATAGGCTCAGAAGATTGGCTGAGACACCAATGTCATCAACATCACAAAAATCATTCATTATCATCATCAACCATTACCAATCCACTACAGGATGAAGATCTCACCAAGTTCAATTCACCTTTTCCGATCTTTAGCTTCTCTTCTCCACATCACCCCTGCACACTTATTTCATCCATTCATCTCACTTGGTCTTCTCTTCTCCACATCACCCCTGCACACTTATTTCATCCATTCATCTCACTTGGTCTTTTTCTGGGTCTTTTACAATCTCTTGGAATCCAGTTTAAAATTTCAATTGTCCATCTATTATCATCTCTTCTAGCAATATGTCCAGCCCAACTCCACTTCAGTCTTTTAATTTTATCAAGGAGATCAGTAACACCTGTTTGTTCTCTTACCCATACATTGCGTTTTCGATCTCTTGTTACTCCCAACATGCATCTCTCCATACTTCTTTGAGTGGTTTGAAGTCTGCATTGCTCTTCTATTAAGTGTCCAAGTCTCAGAAAGAACTGGCAAAACACATTTATTAAAAACCTTCCTTTTCAAACACATAGGCATATTTCCTTTTAGTATCAAGTTATTTCTACCAAAAGCACTCCAACCAAGTTTAATTCTATGATTAATTTCATCCATTATGTTTCCATCTGTATTAATGATCTGATCAAGGTATTTGTAACTGTTAACTTTTTCTAATTCATCATAATCAATCTTTATTTTCATATTTTGAGAAAATCTATTAAACATTATTTTAGTCCTACTTTCATCTGATAACTCTTGCAACATTTCCTGTAACTCTAAAGCATTATTTGCAAAAACAACTACATCATCTGCAAAATCTAAATGACGTAAATGATCTCCATTTACTTACACTCCTTTAGCTTCCCATTTTAATCCACAAAATACTTTTTGCAGCACTGCTGTAAAAAGTTTTGGAGATATGAAGTCACCCTGTCTTACACCCTTCTCAATGTTGAATTTCCTACTATCATTATGTAATCTAATTGTTGCTGTTGCATTTTTATAAATATTCTTTAAAATATGACAATATCCTGGATCTATACCTTGATGATCCAATGCTTTAATCACTGAAAAAATGTTTATAGAATCAAATGCCTTTTCATAATCTACAAATCCTAAGCATAATGGCAACTCATATTCATTTGTCCTTTCTATAATTTCTCTCAATACCTGGATATGATCTACTGTACTAAAACCACTTTTAAATCCAGCTTGTTCTCTTGGTTGGTGGAAGTCCAGTATTATCTGTAGACGAGTTGTAATTATCTTAGTACAATTTTTATATAAAACTGATAAAAGACTGATTATCTTAGTACAATTTTTATATAAAACTGATAAAAGACTGATAGGTCTGTAATTTCTAATATCTTCTTTATCACCTTTTTTAAATATTAATATTATTACTGCATTCTTCCAATCATCCGGTACATCTTTATCATTTAGACATTTGGTATATAACTTTACTAATATTTTTTCTGTTTCTTCACCTGCTTCTTTTAATATATCAATTATAATTCCATCATTACCTGGAGCCTTTCCTTTTTTCATACATTTAATTGCATTTCTCACTTCTTCATTTAAAATTCTGGGCAATTCAGAAGATATAATAGGCATAGGAGGTACTTGTTCTTTATTACTATATAATTTTTGATAGAAGTCTCTACACATTTCATGATGTCATCTCTCTTTTTAGTAATAATGCCATCTTTTTTTCTTATTGCAGATGTAAATTTCCTACCAATACCAAAATGTTGTTTTATACTCTTTAGACTTTTATTCTCTTCTACAGCTTTCCTTGCTAGTTCACAATTATACTTTCTTATATCATTTTCAACTCTTTTCCACACCATTTTACAAAATTCGAGATATTCAATCCTTTTTAATGCATCATTTTTGTATATCTTCATATTCCTTCTTTTCTTCATAAATTCTCTAGTCTCAGTAGAAATTTTATTGGTTAATTGCTGCTTTTTTCTACCATCTATCTTTGTGACAGTTTTTAAAAGTGTATCAGTTATTTTCCTACTAATTTCATTCAAATCTGAATCTTGTTCAAAATCTACTAATACTTGAAACCGATTTGTAAGTTCTAATTTAAATTCATTAGAATGTTTCTGAAGATTAGGAATATCAACTGTAAATATTGTTTTTCTTAATAATTTCTGTCTCTCTAGTTTTGCATTAACATGTATCTTACATCTTACTAATCGATGATCACTTCCTGTGTTAAATTTATTAAGAACATTACAATCTTGAAATATATATTTTCTGTTAGTCAAAATATAATCCAATTCTGTTGTACCTTCATTTGGATGGTTCCATGTCCATTTCCTTTTAACCTTTTTTTCAAAAAAAGAATTCATAATATAAAGTTTTTCTTTTTATGCAAACTCCACAAGGCTATATATCCTCTCTCATTTCTATTACCATAACCAAAATTACCTACAGCATTTTCGTCTTTCATTTGTTTACCAATTCTAGCATTAAAGTCTCCCATAACAATTTTAAAATGTTGTTTACTCTGATCAAAAGCCTTTTGCACATCCATATAAAAATCTTCTACTACTTCATCACTATGAAAACTTGTTGGGGCATAAACCTGAATTATCTGCATTTGGTATCTGCTATTAAGTTGTAAAACTAATCTTGTCACTCTGTCCGATATACCATCAATCTCCACAATGTTATTCTTCCATTTTTTATTTATAATGAATCCTACTCCACTTGTATTTTCAATATTTGTGCCTTTATAGTAGAGTACATGCCCACTTTTTAAATCAATTGTTTCACCTTTTCTTCTAACCTCACAAAGTCCAATAATGTCCCATTTAATATGACAGTTCTTCTTCTAATTCTTGCAATCTTCCTTCATTTGAAAGTGATCTGCAGTTACAAGTACCTAAATAAAAAGTCGTCATCAAATGGCAGCCTGCGTCCGCAATCAGCGTCCGCAATCAGGGGATTCTTAGCACCCTCCGGCTTCGGCTACCAACCGCTGCCTTGGTTGGTGACTTTCCCGTCTCCTGGGAATAAGGGCCATGATTTATTTTTGTCTGTCATGATTGTATATATTGCCAAAAAATATTCTTAAACTCTAGGTAAAAAGCCAATAAACTCACCACGCTGGCTAATGCCTGTTGGTGAGCAACCCATCCATGTTCGTATACTATATGAATAATCACATAGTAATAACAGCTGCAACGACAAAAATCATTAAGTATTTTTATTGATATTGCTATCTTCTATGTCTGCCCACGTCTTAACATTATTAGTTCCACACAAATGATTGCTCCATCGAATTTATTATATTTTACACACTTCCCAGTAACACACAGTGCAGCTATATGATCAACTCTGTTGCATTTAAAGCACATTGGGGGGGCTTTCTTTCAATGTAATAGAAATTGGCATTTGGTCTTTGAACAACCTATGTGGTATTTGATCTTTTGCAATATCTTTTTTTAGCTTAAGGACAACTTTCCATGAGTTTGAAGGAATTTGGAAAGAGATACCAGGAGTCATCTCTTTTTCCAATGTAATTACTTTGGCATAATTGTTTAACTGGGTTTTAAAGAACTATGTCAAAGTTAGGGAGAATGTGCAAAACCCTTCCGAATAGTAAAGAATTAGGGTCTTTTGATACATCATATATCTTATGACCCTGAACCTCTTTTATTAGACTCTCAGCTAGATCTTTCTGTTCCTTATTAAAATATTCGATAGAAATAAAGCTTTTTGCTGGGAATAACGCAGTGTGTGTAATCGATTGTATTAAACCATTATTACTCACCAAGGTTAAATATTCATTTAAATCAGGCTTCTCTAAGATGTGCTTACTGTTTTCGTCATTAATTTGTATTATCAAACTAAAAATAGAAGTATTAGGGGTCATGCAGTTAATAAAAAAAAAGTTTCCAATACTACTTTAACTTTATGAAAGGTTTAGAGGATAGTCGCGATAACTGTTGAGCGTGCAATAACTTAACATTCAGTTCAGCGAATTGCGTCAGTTTGTTAATATTTTCGGCTGATTTATAAGATTCAATTTTATTATCTAATAACTTTGTGTTATTGCTGGTATCATACTGGTTGTTTGATTTTCATTAATTAAAGTTTGAGGTTGAAAATCTTCGTTGTGGCTATCAGTTTTTCTTTTCTTACGCTGATAGAGGACATTCCAATCTGTACCTTGACAAGTTTCAATGTTTTCATTTAAGTTCATAAGCTCGGGGAGACCACTCTCAACAGCGGACGAGGTAGCATATTTTGCTTTTTTAGAATTTTTCATATCCACATCATTTTGGGAAATATTAAATTCAGTGTTACTAATTAAATCATGGTTACTAATTACTTTTCTTGCTTAATATTGTTAACCTTAGTAGAAGGCTGCTGAATGTTTGAGCGACCATTTTTTGTCATGCTAACATTGGCTTTTTTTGTTTGGGTGAGTACATACAGATTGAGCTCCCTCCTTATTTTCTTTATCTTTTAACTCACTCACCTTATTCTCATGGGTCTTCTTGCCTTTTTTTTTCCATTGGCAAATTGTGTCAGGGAAAATATGATATAAATTTTCGTCAGCTGCAGAAACTTCTCAACTTATTGTAACGCCGAGCATGGCATTCTATTTTGAATTAACTATTTTGAATTTTTAATCTATTGGGTGTTTGTTTACTCTTGAAGAACAGATGCAAATTGCATTTTTTGAGACAATATTACTACCACCTTGTTTCAATAACTAAAATAGTACCAGACTGTATAGTATATTCTAGAACTCTGAAATAAGATTTTGTGAATATTTATAATGGTACATTTTGGTTGGTTAAAAGATGAAAACTTGAACCAAAAGTATATGTTATCCAAAAAAATCCAGAGATGAGGGAATAAACCTTTTTTAATTTTTGTTTTCTAAAAATATAATAAATATATGTGAAGAATAATAATAATGCACAATTTTTAAGATCTTTTTTTTTTAAATTTATAAAAATACTACAAGACATAAATTGCAATACATAGTTTTGGATTACATAACCCATTATGTTGGGGTTTATTTGTTGTTGGTTTTTTTTTTTTTTCTGTAATATAATGGTTTGCAACCCCTGCTTGAATAATTAAAATATGTGTGCACTATGAATGAAGAAAGCCTAATTATAATCGTTGGTGTGTAGTTGCACAGTCTTTGTTAAAAGATGCCAGTTTTAATATTTGTGAATATTATTGATATCTTGGGCTATCACCATCAAATATATTCCATATGTTTTATTTAATAATATGATAGGTAGTGGAAATGTTCAGGAATAAAGATTTAATTTTAAAATAAATTTCTGTAATGCTATATGAAACAAGTACTATTATTAATTATATAATGCTATATAAATAATTATCAACACAGATGAAAAAATTGAATTTAAAATTTTATAAACTGTCATGAATAAGGAATTCTACTTATGATATTAAAAAATTATAATATCTGTGATAAATTATTTAGTTTTGTTTACTGATTAGTATTAAGTTGTCTTTGAAAAAGTCTTTTTTTTTTTTTTATAAATTTCAATACAAAAAAATAAATATTCAAATGATATTTTTATTAATGGTAGTAGTGCTTATTCATATTCAATACCCAACTGTCAATAATTAGATTAGAAAGTATTACTGTGTGTGTATGGGGGGGACCTTAAATTTTATTTAAGATTAAATATATTTACTAACATGTATGAAGCCCCCCACACACACACTTTTTTTTTTATAATTAAAAAAAAACCTATTTACAACATTTTCACTACTTCATATCTTACAAATCACCATTTCTACTACCTTATATTTCAAATATACAATTACAAAAATTATAATGTGCATTTCATCTCAACCAATTCTTTTTTGATATATCTAATTTATATAAAGTAATACTTAGCAATGTTGTGTGTCTAATTGGGAAATAGGTAACAGCTTAACTAAAGCTTGATTAGATTGATATACTTATTAGAAATTATTAGACCTATTTTTTCCAATATATAGTTGTGAAAATAGTAATTTCTAAAGATTTTTTTTTTTTAATATGAAAATTCATCCTCACACATAAAAAAGTTATATCCAATAATTTTAATATTTTGTGAAGATATATATTTTTGTTACTAAGTTATTTTTCTGTTTGTTAAAAGCATAGTTTTACTATGTATTATAATGCAAAGATCCATCTTTTATGTGAAATATAAGGCTTCCTGTTTGGAATATTATACTGCTTTATTTTTAATTTTCATTATTATACAGATTTTGTTTAATATATAAATAAGTTTAACTTGTATGTATAAAAAAGTAAAAACATTTGCATTTACTATAATCCAAAATAACTCACAATAATAGCTGTTAATAGCTTTTTACTAAAACTTAAATATATTTGTATATGCTTTTCATCAATATAAACTATTCCCATCAAGTAATAATTTATATTTTCATTATTTATATGAATGTATCTGATATTAAAACACGCAAAACTCTCCATACAGTAGTACCACTCAGTGTCAACCAGAGTAACCAATGGATGCCAGAAGGCTTATGTATAAAATCCCCATCTAGTGCCTACTCATCCTATATCCCCAGACTAATTTCTGGCTTGTTAGTTGCAGTGTTCCCAGATCCAAAGTTTTTCACTGATAAGGCCACAAGCCAGAAACTAGTCTGGGGATATTGGATGAGTAGGTACTATATGGGGATTTTATGCACAAGCCTTCTGGCATCCATTGATTACTCTGGTTGGCACTGAGTTTTGCCTGTTTTAATAACAGTTATGTGCTAGCATAAGAAATAGTGATCATGTAATGTATCTTATATTATTGTTTTTAATTCACTAGTATTAATGATTAAAAAAATGGCAACTATGTGTAGTTTTTTTTTTTTAAAGAAAAAGTGTTTCTTTGAATGACAAATTAGAGATAACTGAATTAAATGAACAAACCTCATGTATAAGGTTACAAGATAGGATTGCCATACAAAACTATTGTGAATAATAGGTTTTTAAAAATTAGTCACTATTTTTGTGAACAGTAAAATGCTTAAGCAGTTTTTATTATGGAAATATGAAGATAAAACCAGCAATAACATTCCTTTAAGTTATGTTTAACCAAAGATCTTTATATTTAACTATATAAATGGTCATAAAGATGAAGAAGCTGCTGTCAAGGATTTAAAGTCTATCAGACTGCTTTTTTAGATTTCAAAGCAATTTTCATAATACTGTAATTTTTTACAAACTGATTTAGGAAACTGTATAACATTTTTGGTTTAAGTTGTACAACATTATATGGTAAATTTTAATGTTGAAACAGCCTTATATTGGAAAAAAAAAAACTCTCTTAATATGTACTTCGGTAGACATTAGAAGACAGCGCCTGGTTTTTACAAGCTTATTTCCTCATTAGAAGCTCATGAAGATAATCTGAAGCTAAAGTTTGTACTGATATGATGCTGAGAACTCTAAGACCCTGAAGAATTACATGAAGGGTAGTTGAGAACAGTATTAAAAATCAAATAAAAAAACCTAGATGACTTGTGAGCTTTTCTTTCAATTTTAATTATTCTATTTTAAATCTTTACTGCAAAGAAAGTTTTATTACTTTTAGTTAATAACCTTGGTCATTCTAGCTCTATAAGTGGAATGTGTAAAGATGTAAAAAGTATATTTTCTTATCTCCAAATAAGGCTTAATTTCTGTAACTATACTATATTGAAAAGCTATAAAAATAGAAACTTTTTTGAAATGGCCTGACATTTGAAAGAATAAAATAAAAAGAATTACTATTTTGGAAAAATTTTTTGATGTTAGACATGATTAAAATCATTTGTAAATATAAGTGGAAAATAAAGAATGAAAAAAGTTTAAATCACTAAAATATCATATCATCACCACTTTTAATGCTTACACAAGCCGTTAAAACAATAGCATCCAGTGCAAATCACAGGAATCGGTTGGACTCATAGTTGTATAGTTACCTAAAAGGGTAAATGGTGGCTGCTGGAGAGTTGCATTAAATCCAAATCTAGGTGCAATGTTCTCAGATTTGTGGATATTGAATAAATAGGCATTAGATAGAGATTTAATGTACAAACCTTGTAACATTTATTGATTTCTATATCTTTGTACTAGGTGGCACCACTGTGGTGAGCGTGGCTGGTGTTTTAATAGCATAAGCAGTAGTGATTATGTGACATTTTAGTGGGTTAATATCAATTCTGGACAAAGAATGACAGTGACTATGATTATTAAAAAACTAAAGACACTAAAATATAGTTAATGAAACAGGTTCAGATCTATATGACTATACAAGCAATTTTGTTTTCATTTTGGACTCTGAGCTTTATGGTTAACTAAAAAGATAAAAGATGGCTACTGGAGGGATGCATTAGATCCAAAGATCTAGATATCGTGCTCTCATATCCAAGGCTCTTCACTAATGAAGTTCACAAACTAGAAACTAGTCCAGGGATGTAGAATGAATAGGCATTAGATAGGGATTTTGATGCACAAACCTATCATTCATTTGATGTGGTGCTCTCAGATCCAAGGCTCTTCACTAATAAAGGTCACAAGCTAGAAACTAATCTGGGGATATTTGATGAGTAGGAACTAGATAAGGATTTTAATGCACAAATTTAGCATCCGTTGATTACTATTATGATTTGTGCTGGATGGCACGTTGATATTGTTTTAACAGCTTGTGAAACCTAAGAATGGTGATCATGCGATGCTTTAGTGGTTTAATACTAATCCTGGCTAAAGGATGATGTTGATTATTAAAAAAAAACAGATACAGAAATGTATAACTACTGAAATGGATTCAGATTTGTATGACTATATATATAAGTGAATGCACTTGGATTGAAAACATTATTGTTTTTATTTTGACTCGGCTTTATAATTAACTAAAAAGGTGACTGTTGGAGTGTTGCATTAGATCCAAAGATCTAGGTGCAGTGTTTCAGATCCGCAGTTTCTCCCTGATGAAAGCCACAAGCCAGAAATTAATGATTGGATGAGTAGGCACTAGATAGGGATTTTGATCCACAAACGTAATATCCATTGATTGCTATGGCTTGCACTGAGTAGCACTACTTTCCATAACATTTAGTTTAAGTATTTAGGCAACTAGGAAATGATGTATTTCTATAAGATGGGGTTTTTTTTTATTGTTGAGCAGACTCCTGTCCTATAGGAAGAGGATTGTCATTCTGCTCATTGAAAAAAAGATATAGTTGCAGAATTAAGTCTGAAATGCAATTGTAGTATTTTAAAGATTAGCTTCTGATTTTAAATGATGGGAGCTGAAGTTAATACTGCTGTTGCAATTTCTTTTTCTGCTACAAAAAAAAAAAATGTAAAAAGAGAAAATACAGGACTTTGTACATTGACTTTATATACCAAGGAAGCACAATCAGAGTCTTCCAAAAAGACAAACATCTTGCAACAATCAAAACCTTTCCATTGTTGTTGATAGCAACAAAATAAATACAATTCCTTGAAATGCCAAATGAAATTGATATTTATTTTTAAATGTATATTAGTCTATTATTATAGAAAAATATGCTATTTATTGTTTTTATATATATCTAGAGTTTCCATGTACCAAAATTATTTTTTCACAATATTTTAAAGAGAAAAAAAAATTCTTGTCAATTAAATAAAAGATTAAGTTGCCATGATTTTTTTTTTTCAGTTTTGCTTGTAAATAGTTATGTGTTAAACTAATTTTGGTGCAAATTATATAATAGTAACATGTGGCTTTATTGCTATATGCATTCTTGAGCTGAAAAAGAATATATTTTACTTATCAGTGAGAAGTCAGTTTCCATTCTGCCATTATTGTGAGATGCTGTTAAATGGTGCATAAATGAATTCTGTTTACTAAATATTTAATATATCTTCCCTGTCAAAACCTCTTTAAAATAATATTGTGATGTTTGTAGCTTTTTTTTTTTATTTTCAATTTTTCAAAGTTAGTAATGAATTATACTGAAAAGACTTGCCCCCCCCCCTCTTTTGTACAGATTTGAGAATATATTTCTGAAATTCAATTATCAGTATTTATAAAATGATTTAAATAGATGTTTGATAAAATTGCAAATGTAGCATAGTATGAGAAATAAGTTGGAAGTAATTTCCACTTTACATGTAGAAATATAGCACATTAATGTTTACTCAATTTTTTTAAAGTCTTTCATCATCATCATCAACCATTATCAATTCACTGCAGGATGAAGGTCTCTCCAAGTTCAATCCATCTTTTCCTATCCTTAGCTTCTCTTCTCCACATCACCCCTGCACACTTTCTTATTTCATCCATCCATCTCACATGTGGTCTCTTTCTGGGTCTTTTACAATCTCTTGGAATCCAGTTTAAAATTCAATTGTCCATCTATTTTCATCTCTTCTAAAAATATGTCCAGCCCAACTCCACTTCAGTCTTTTAATTTTTTTTTTCAATGAGGTCAGTAACACCTGTTTGTTCTCTTACCCATATTTTGCGTTTTCGATCTCTTCTTGTTACTCCCAACATGCATCTCTCCATACTTCTTGGAGTGGTCTGAAATCTCTGTATTGCTCTTCTATTAAGTCTTGACTTCCCATTATATTTTATGATGTAATAATTGCAACTCTAATTTGTTTATTACCCCAAGGGTCATATTGGATATTTATGAATTTGAATGTGTAATTTTCATAGTGAAGTCAGTTTACATGATGCTAAAAAAAGATAAAAATATTATGTTTCATAAAGTTAACACACACACACACACAAAAAAAGAATACTGAGAAAATATACTGATTATTTTAAAATAAAAAAGTAAAGAATTAAATTTTTTTTTTTTTAATTATTAATTTTAAATTTATCCATATAATGTGAATTTTGAAATATGCATTCAAATAGTTATTTTAATAATAAATTTTTATATATTATGTTGCAGCTTTTCAAAAAATGTAAAATGTTTCGCGTATTTTTTAATTTCCATATATGGAAATTATGTTTGGGATTTTTTTTGGTAGGGGGGAGTGTGTTGTTTTTCTAACAAAAGCATTAATTTGTTTCAAATGTTTATTTAATAATATTGCTTTTCCATGCTGGTGACAATCTTTTAAATTTTTTAATATAAAAAGATAAGTAATTTTACTTCATGGGAAATAAATTTGAAATAATTTATTGAGATAATTCAATATAATGTAAATTATTATTAAAAATATAATTATTAATACTTTATATCAGTTTTTTAAAAATATCTGTAAACAAATTTTCTGTGATTTTATTTTTAATTAATATATATATTAAAAATTAGTTTTTAGAAAAAAGTTAATAAAACAAACCCTTTGAAATTTATAATTTAGCATTACCATTAATAAAATTGAAATTAAATCTTAGATGACATATCATAAGCATGCAAAGTATATACTGCTTTCTGTTACTTTAAGAGAGAGATAAAATAGTATATTTTTGTTTATCTGCACATTTAATGCATATCAATACTTCAAATAGTTAAAAAAAAAATTTACTGTACACTTGAGAAAGTATTTGTTAATAAAATTATGGTCTGAAAGAATTTTAGCATATATTTTTTAGCTAGTATCTTAATATTATTTGATTTTCTATTTTATTTCTTTATCATTACTAGTATAGCATTAGGTAGTATTTAAATTTACATTTACATTTATTTTGCATATATACTGAAAATTTGCATAATTCTTTAACTATGCCATCCCAACATAGATACCAAAACCAAAAAAAAAAATTGTATTAGTTAATCTGCTTTGTTTTATATTAGCAGAAAACTAATTTTACTTTTTTGTTGTTTCTTAAATCAAGAAATTAAAAAAAGGGGTGGGGTGGGGTGGGGGGTGAATGTCATTCATTAGAATTAAAATATCTTATTTTCTTTCAAAATTGAAATGTTATTCATTTTAGCATTACAAAAAAAAAAGTGAAGATATAAAAGATAAACCATTGTAAAATTCTTAATTTTAGAGTGCCAGTTTTTCTAATATTTTAATATATGAATTTTTTTCTTTCTACAGTACAGGCTTTTTCATACCTGCACTCCAATATATAATATATAGGGGGTTTGAACTCAGATTTTCACATACCCTCAAACTATCCACACTATCTCATATTGCTGACACACTTGATCACACTCATGTTGAAAAGATAAATAATCAGCAATATTCATATTTCGTGCTAAATCAGCACTCGTCCGTTGGTCCAGATTATCATCTCCACACATATATACAATCAATGCTCACCTTATATTAAGATAGCCAATCTTCATACTTTTATGGACAGGCTTTAATCCACTCCACCCCACAACTCTTCAGCTATCCATTTCATTGAAAATCTGATGATGGAATGCTCAAAGCCTGCATTGATGCCAATCTTTTCATCCTATCCATGTTGACCATAAGTCACTCTGACCCCTCAAACAGGACAATTCATTTACATATATATACGAGAGATGGGCAGACCTTACAACACTATTTTAATATATGACTTTTTTCTCTATAGTACAGGCTTTTTCATACCTGCCCTCCAATATGTAATATATAGGTGGTTTGAACTCAGATTTTTACATGACCCTCAACTATCCACACTATCTCATACTGCTGACGTACTTGATCATACACATGTCGAAAAGATAAATAATCACCAATATTTCCATACAGTAGAAACATATTCCTTCATCGAAAGCTTGTTGGACTTTTTTTTAATTATCCATTTTTAAGGTAGGTGAATAAATCTTGAAAACAATATGGCTGACTAGAAGCTGTCATGTTTAATATTTTTTTTTATTATTTGTTTTTCTAATAGTATAAAAATTCAAGAAATTACACAAAAGTACCACAATTGATTGTAACTAAAATAAATTTAATATAACTGCAGTAAACCTGAAACAGTTATAATAAAGCTCTCTGCATAAGTCACCAAACAATCACTGCTGTGGAAGTATTTTTCCTGTTGGCTAGTATCCCATAATTTTGGAAGTATTCTACCACATGTTCTATCACTGGAAGATCCTACATTTTAATCCTTTTGGCAAAATGTTCTAAATAAAAATAATAAAGACTCAATGACAAACTAACACTAAATGTAAAAAAATCACAACACTCTTTGCAATGTGTTAAGGTTTATACATTATAATAGATATAAGAAAAGAAAAATTAATTAAATCTTGTGAATGGAATTTGTAAGAGCTTCATTAATATTTTTGAATATTAGCGGAGTAATTCACAATTGATTTCTGAATATTGTTAAACTTACACACGTAAGTGCATGTTTGGTAAATATTTATAATACACCCGGGTTTTCTTTTATGCGGATTTTTTTAATGCGATTTTGAAGTTATGCGATTCATGTTTCTCTTTAATATCTTTTTATGCGGTTTTCTTTTATGCAATAAAGAAGTTCATATTTCACTATATTTATTAGATATCAAGAAATATAAATTATTAATAACTTATTTTGACTTGAAATACTTTTTTTTTTTTTTTCAAAAATGTTATATTAGCAGCTAGGTAAACAATCTACTTATACTTACAGTATAAACATATTTCATTAGATATAACAGAAATAAATATCACATGATCACAATGAAATAAATAAATATTCTTTTAGATTTTTAAAAAAAATACATAATCAGAAATAACAAAGATTTTGTAAACTGAAAATAATCTTTCTAGAAATGATAACTTTTAATCTTTTTGTTTGAATTGTGATCTCATTTTTTTTTAATATTTATAGAAATAAAATGCGAATATTTAAAATTTATTTCAGTAGTAAACAAAAATATCTGTCAAATTTATTATTTTTTAGTCCTTAATAATCATTTAATCATATATTTTATGTCGATGTGTGAGACAAAATGCTGAAATCTGAGTTTGCTACAATGAACAAGCTCTTAAATTCCAATGAGAGCTAAATAGTAGTTGTATGTCTGTGGTATGTATGTGTATGTTTATTTTCTTTTATACACATATATACATGGAGAAACTTTTAGACAGAAAAAAGTTATAACTTATTTTCTACTTAAACAGAATGTATCTTTAAAGTGTGTTTATATTTTCTTTTATACACATATATACAAGAAGAAACTTTTAGACAGAAAAAAATTACAAATAAAAATATTTAAGACTGAAAAAGAACGTATCTTTAAAAGTTTCTCTGTGTGTATATACGTGTATAAAATATAATATAACCGTTAGTCATTATTAACACACTCGTAGAAGCATGTTATATATATAGTTGCATTAGTGGAAGTGCATTCTCTAACAGCTAGTCATAGCAGTCTGATATTGCAAGCTTCATAAACAATTAATAAAATCGTCTCAAAAGTTTAATCACCGATTACATTGTCGATAGAAAACCATTAACACAGCACAAGACTGAAGGTGGCGCTAGTTTATGTTCTCTTGTGACGAATCTGATTTCTTACCAGTTCACAAACGAAACACATATTGTCAAAAAGAGGTAATGATTAAAAATGTATGAAAAAATGTAAAATAAATTGCACATAAAAACATTATTTTGAATAAAATTAAATAGTTAATAAAAAAAGTTTGTCTTGTATCAATTTTTTTCAAATATTTGAAATTTTTTATTAGTCATACTTTATTTCCTTATTTTTTTTTTATGCAAATTTTAAAGTAAGTTTATGTTGTTTTGCTTTTATGCGATTTTTGAAAATTTTGGAACCGATCCTCCATTTTTCAAGATAAGTTAAGTCTATTTTTGTGTGATTTTTTTAAATGGGAGTTTTCTGTGGAACCTATCTACCACATAAAATGAGACCCAGGTGTGTATATAAAAAAAAATAAAAAGGAATTAATTAAATGTTGTGAATGGACTTTATAAGACATTTATTAATATTTTTTAAACTTAACAAGTAACACATATTTGGTAAAATAATTTTGAGAAGGAAAAAAACAAATGAATACTTGGATGCCCCTGAAAATGGATAATTAAAAAAAAAAAGTCTGGCAAGCTTCTGACAAAGGCATAATGTGTAAGTATAAGATAAACTAATAAATTATACAGATATTTTTTTTCAAATTAAATAATGTTCATAAGAAAACAACTCTTATATTGATTGCTCCATTAGAATTCAATTTTTTTTTTTTTTAAAAATTCCCTAATGCTAAAAGCTATCTCATTATTGTGAAACTGCTTCTTTTGCATAATTCGAATTTACTTGTTTCAAAAATTTGGTACAGTTTACAAATTTACACTTTATTTTCAAAACTATTAGAATTAGTCATGTATTTAGGTTTTTCAATTGGATTACCCTTTCTGTAGACAAATTACTGCAGTAATTTAATAAAAATACTCAAATTATACTATATTTGGATGACTTAAGCAGTATAATAACCTATCGTCATTGACATGGTGTTTGTTTTGAATGTGTTTATTTTTTGATAATTTGTTTTGTTTGCAGTTATATATTAAATATATACATAATTTGATGCAATTGCTAGTTTAGCAATCTAGGTAAATCTTCTATAGGAAAAAGTTATTATGTAAAATAAAATTCTGCTAAAACATAAAATCATTTCCAAATTATTTTTGATAATTCTTAATACAATATTTATAGATGAAATGACCAGAATCCTATTATGATTAATTGAAAAATCTTGACACAATCACAATTACCAGGTTAGTTCTTTTAATTTTTTTTTTTTATCTTAACTCTAGTTAACTTTTTCAAGTACTGAATAAATAATAAAAAGACATTAGATATCTGTGCTAAACTGAACATAATATACAATTGCAGAATGTAATTAATTACTCAATAAATGTTATAATTGATTATTTTTGATTGGGGGGGGGGGGTTTGAGGGGGAAAATTATTCTACAGATATAGTAATATGAAGTTATTAGTTGTCATTAATAGATTACTATATATTAAGAATAAAACCACCTCCATTTCATTTTCTTGATTCTTTCAATATCATTAATATCTGTTTGTTGTATTAACCATGTAAATTGCTCCTTCTGTTAAGTATCCAAGTCTCAGATCCATAAGTAAAACTGGTCAATATCTATTAAAAATCTTTTCAAACACATCTATTTTTTTTTTTTACCCTATCCAAGTTTAATTCTATTATTAATTTCATCCATTTTTTTTTCCATCTGTATTAATAATCTGATTAAGGTAATTGTAGTTGTTAATTTTGGCTCATTCATGATTTATCAATTTTTTTTTGCTTCTGAGAAAATCCATTTAACATTACTTTAATCTTTTTTAACATTTATCTTTAGTCCTACATTTTTATTTTCTTTTAATAACTTTTGTAGCATTTCTTGAAGCATTATTTGCAAAAATAACCACACCATCTTTATCCTTTACTTTTGTTCCTGTTGTATCCCATTTAAATTCATAAAATAATTTTGCAAAACTGCTGCAAAAGGTTTTGGAAATATGAATTATCTTGTCACATATCCTTCATAATGTTATTTTTCTTAGTAGTATCATTATGTAATGTAATTATTGTTGTATTTGAATAAATATTTTTTCAGAATATGACATTACCTTGAGTCTATGTCTTAATCCAGTTATTCAATCACTGTAGAAATTATTTCACTTATAGAACCAAATTCCTTTTCACAATCTGCAAATCTAAAGCATAATGATAATTTGTATTTATTAGTCTATTTTATAACTTCTCTCAGTACTTTGATGTGATCCACTATGCTAAAACCACTTAAATCCAGCTTCTCTTTTTGTTTCCTTAAAATCCAGTTTATTGCAGATGAATTTTAGTTATTGTGGTCAAGATTTTGTATATAACTGGGAGAATATTGATAGGTTTTTAAATTTTAATATCTTTTGTCTTTTTTTAAGATTAATATTACTACTGCATTCTTCTAATTAACTGTTGAAGAGTAGTAATTAATTTATTGAGCGCACAGAAAGTGTCTGTAAATACTTTAAACAGGTTTTAATCTGTGTTCAATGCACTTTAAAATTTGTAATAATCAAGCATATTTTGCCGAAAGAGGGACCTTCCAGAACACGACACAAAATAGTGACCTTTATGAAGATAAGAGCAGTCGTCTTATCTTTAACCTAAATGTCCACTTATATAGGCAAATCTGAAGCATCTTGATTTGGACGCGTGAAGTTGTTGTTTTCTCCACTATTTCCTTTACAAATTAGCATACGCATATGTTAATTTGTGTAGTGAAAATGTCTTATCTTTAACCTAAATGTCCACTTATATATATTAAATAGTGGAGAAAACAACTTCACACTTCCAAATCAAGATGCTTCAGATTCACCTATATAAATTGACATTTAGGTTAAAGATAAGATGGCCAATCTTATCTTTATAAAAGTCGCAATCTTGTGTCATGGTTTGGAAAGTCCCTCTATCAGTAAAATATGCTTGATTATTACGAATTTTAAAGTGCATTGAGCACGGCTAAAGTTTGTTTAAACTAATTAACTGTCCTAATCTCATCATTTAAACCTGAGGTATATAACTTTGCTAACAATTTTTTATTTTTTTCATCTGCTTCTTTTAAAATATCACTTATAAGTCCATCATTTTCTGGATTTTTTTGTTTATTCATAAATTTAATTGTATATCTCACTTTTTCATTTAAAATGCTTGGTGATTCACATGTAATAACTGTAGAAGATATTTTGTTTCTTGTTCTTAATTACTACTTAATTTTTTATAGTATTGTTCCACATATTTCATGATATTTTTTTTTAGTAATAATTCCATCTTTTTATTTATTTATTGCAGAAATAACTTATTTTTTTTTATAACTTAATTATTTAGTGGATCAATTTAAAATTTTTTCATTTTTCTTATTGTTTTTGTATGCCTCCATAGAAAATTTACTGGTAAATTACTATTATTTTGTACCAGTTATCTTTCTTGCAGTTTATTTAATAGATTATCAGTTTGTTTCTTATTTGATTTCAGTAAAGTCTGAACCATCTTCAAAATATGTCAAAATTTTAAAACAATTTGCAGGTTCTAATTTAAATTTATTGGAATGTTTCTGAAGATTAAAAATATCAAATGATAATATAATCTTTCTTAATAATTTTCATCTCTAGTTTTGCATTCTTATGCATCTTAATCTCATTAATTATTGATCACTTCTTGTATTGAGAACATTATAACCATGAATATATATTTTCTTTTAGGCAAAATATAATTCAATTTTACTATACCTTCATTTGTATGCTTCCATGTTCATATTTGTTAAGCATTTTTATCATAGAAATGTTCCATAATATAGGGGTTTTTTTTCTTCTGTAAACTACAATTCTTTGTCCTCTTTTATTTCTATCATTATAATCAAAGGTACCCACAACACTTATTTTTTTAGCTGTTTACTAATTCAAATATTGTTTGATCTGATCAAAAGCATTTTATACATCTATATAAAAATCTTCCTTCTTCATTACAATGAGAAATTATTGGATCATAAATCTGAAATATGTATTTTCTGTTGATTTATGTAACTAATCTTGCCATTGCTTGATATAGCATTGATCTCTGTAATGTTGTTCTTCCATGTTATTTTTATAATGAATCCCACTCCACTTATGCTTTTAATGTCTGTATCTTTGTAATAAAGTACATATTTACTTTTTAAGTCAATTTTCTTTACTTTTTCTTCTAACTTCACAAAGTCCATCAATGTCCCATTTAATATTAGACAGTTCTTTTTAATTTGTGCAATCTTCTTTTATTTGAAAGTGATTTGCAGTTGTAAATACTTAAATAAAAGGTCATGCAGCTTGAGTCTGCACTTAGGGGATTCTTAGGATTCTCTCCCTTTAGCTGTCACTTGCTGGCGTTTTGTCTGTCATAATTGTAAATATCCGTGTATGTAAAAAAAAAAAAAACCAGTTCATTTACATATTCATCTTTCTTCCAAGAAAATTCAACTGAGAAGAAAGACCAGGATGTTTCTCAATTTTAAACTTAACAAAGACCAGAAAACTCACCACCTAGCTGATGCATGTTAGTGAGGAGGTTATCCATATTCGCTTATATGAATAGTCATCTGGTAATAACAATTGAAATAAAAACATAAAGAGTAGATATCAGAATGTTTCCCTCCTCAGTATTTTTAAAGCCCAAAAAAATCTTTCAGTTAATAGCAAACTTCTTTCTAAAGCCAAACGAAGAATGAGCAGAAAACAAAAAAGGCTAAGATTGGAGTAAGAATAGCTATGCATGTAATTCAAGAATGGAAATATGATAGAATTAATGATTGCATAAAAATGATTGAAGACTTGAGACAAGTAAAATTGCTATAAAGTTTTGTCAGAACATTTGCTCGTGTAAGTCTTTAAATCCTATGTTTAAGAAAATATAGATTTTTCAAGTAATATAAATGGTCTACAGATATAAACAACCCAAATTCAATTAATGGTTACTCATTGATCTGAAGAAACATCACTTATATATATATTTGTTTGCTTAAAACAAAGTAGAATTTTGCAAAATATAAAATTTAAATTTATGTAATTATAGAGAAATATTTTAATATTTCAAAATGTTAATTCTCATTTTATATTCATATATTTTACCATTTTTTTTAAAAAATGCAAAGATTAAAATAATTATTGAAAAAATAAATGTTGTGGAAATTTGTTTTTCAAAGAACAATCGGTGATGCTTTTAGGGCAACCATAATTTTTACTATATTGTAATAGTAAATTCAGAAATATATTTGAGCCATCTAATAAACTAGACTATATAACTATGAAATATATCCAGACAAGATTATATTACCCATGAGAAATTCAGATATCAAATTATAAGATAGCAACATTCTAGTTGGAAGTTAGGTTGGTTATGCAATTTGAAATATTATTTTAAATGTCTATACTCTGATAATAACTCATCATCATTAAAAACTCAGATTTACATTTACCAACTTTGATTTCCCTTGAAATAACATTAGAATAGACTGCAGTCAATAACGTTAGAATTTTCAAAATGTTATATTTTACATAAATTGTTGAAGTACCCGATAGCTACTTCACTTGTGACACATTTCTTTAACTCATTAATTATTGAGTATCTGGATAGTCTGTAAAGAATTTTGGTAGCATTAATTCATGTAGAACTCAATTGAGAGCTATAGTAATTGAAGGCACATATACTAAAATATTTGCTAGAATATTACTACTAAACTCCAGCCTTTTTCAGCAAATAAATTACTGTTTATTCTATTTCTGATAGACACTTTTGTTGTGCAATATTAGCATACCACAAAGTTGTAACGCATAAAACAAGATTGCCTGCCGTATAGCAGTGAAGATTGATTTTTAAAATGCTTTGGCCTTCTTAACTTCTACTAAATCAATATCTAGTAGTATTCTGAAAAATTCAACATTTATTAGTGAACTAAAAAATTATAAATAATAGGCCAGCAGCAACAAAAAACTTTAAGACTTGCCAACATTTTATATTACAAAAAGCAGTGTCCAAGGATACCTAATATGAGAACTAAATTACTTTTTTTTTTGTCTATGATAATATGATTATTATTAGAAAAATCAAAAAAATTTATTATTGAGTAATGCTTAAAATTAAAAAAAAAAAAAAAACTGGGATGAGTTAGATCGGGAAACAAATCTTCAGCTTGGTAAATATTAACAGGAAAAAATATTCATCAATGTTTACAACTGTTCCAAGTAAATACTTTTAGTATTCCAATATATACTTTAATGGCCAAAACTAATTGAATAATTAATAAATTAATCACTAATATATTTTCACCTAAATTAATAACTTTTTTCAATCCAAATAAAAGCCATCTGATAAAAATCACAATAATTAATTCTGGTCTAAAAGATCTCTTGACATATTATGCAGTTTGGAGTGGTATTATCAGTCATCATCAGCTTCTAAAGGCAATGTCTTGACCTTTCAGCCACAACGTTCTATATTCAGCAATTCCTATCATATCTGCATATGAAAAACATTTAATTTCACTCACATTTTTAATATATGATATTCTTGGTCTGCCTCTCAGTCTTCCTAAAATTTTACCCTCCAAAATATTTTGTAAAAACTTAGGTCTTAAAATATGATCACAGAACCTTAATCTTTTTCATTTTTATCAGTCTTAAAATATCACCAAAAATACTTAAATCTTTCTCATTTTTATCATATTTAGTAGTTACCTTTTTATTCTAAATTCTATTAATATTTATTTGATCATTAGTCTTCTTTCTCATCCATATCATTCTGTTTAATCTTCAAAGTCATATTTCCATCCCTTTCATTCTTTTTTTCTTCTTCTTATTTTCTTAATGATCATGTTTCACAACTATCAGTCAGTACACTCCTAATGAAAAGTTAATAAACTTTTATTTTTTGGTATTGATATTTGTATTTAGTATAAAAAAAATTTTGAAAAGCATGTTTCGCCAACATTCTTTTTTTAATCTCAACAAGACAATTATTGTCATCATAAATCAAATTGTCCAGGTAACAAAATTTATCCATATATTAATCTATTTAGCTTCTCTGTGTCTATTATCATTACTCTAGTTTTATTAACATTTATCTTTAATTTAAAATATTCTCTAAGTATATTCAATATCTTAAGCATTTTTATTCATTTCTTTTTTCTGAGTTTTCAATTGATACTATATTATCTACACAACAAATTTAATGAATATTTCTACCGTTAATTTTAATTTTTTTAATAATTCATATTAAGATCTTAATAAATAAATTGACTAAGTAGATTGATAATGGACAGCCTTGTGAGACAAGGCTGCTCATTATCACCCTATGGGCGATAATGAATAATATTAATTATAGTAATAATTATAGGAATAGCACACATTAATAAATATATAAATAATTATTTATGAGCACCAGGATCAAAACTTTATTATACAGTGCTTTCAAAATATCAATTAGAAACAATGGTCTTGGAGTAGTTGAAGATAAATTTTATCAATTCGTAAAAGTTGCAACATTTGGCAGATATGAGTGATTTTCTATTCAACTTTCCTGTCAGCCATCTGATTCGGTAAAATTGGCAAAAAAATCATACTTGATAACTCGCGACTAACCTTATTAGATATAGTATATCAAATACACAGAATCATTATAACTCAATGACGTATAAAGATCTGTCAATTATGATATATCCAAAAATTTAATCATGAAGCCTATTGTGTTAGAAAATGTTATTGGACGAATCATTATCTCATATAGGTATCAAATGTCTGCATCAAGCATTTCCAATTACATTTTTCATTAAGATTCATTAACGGTTCTTTAACCCAACTTGTTATTATATAGATAAAATGAATAAACCTTTCTACATATTATTGATTTTCAATAACTTAAGATGGAATTTATTTATTTCTAGTAATTTATTAAACAATATTTTGACATCATTTTAATTGGTGACAAAAAGACTATATGAGCTGCATTATCACTTCTGAGATTTAGATGGCTATTAAGATCTAAAACTATTTTCCAAAACAATTATTATTAGCATATAGTAATTATTACAATATAAAGATATATATTGAAATGGATACTTCATTGACAGCAATAACCAACTTCCAAGATTAGTCAGAGGAAAGAGTAGGGAGTTATATAAAATTAGTCAGAGAGATCATGAGCATAGATTTTTGAGTCATAAGTCCTTTTTTTTTTTAATAATAATTTAAAACTCAATTGATAATGTAGATAAACATTTATGCATACAGATATCAAATTACAATATTAATTTGAATTTAAGCTGCAGTAGGATTTTAAAATTGGAGGGGAAATAAATCTATGAAGGTTTTGAAAAATAATAAACATTTTTATTATTTAAATAGAAAATAAAAATGTGAACAGGAACTATCAATGATCATAATACTATGCATGCAATAGGATTTTAAAATTGGAAAAAAATATAAAATGATTTTATAATAGGTATTCAAAAATAAACATTTTATTAACCTAAATAGAAAATAAAAGAAAAGTGCAAACAGGAAATTCCCGAATAAACTGCTATCAACGATTCTAATATTTTCAGCATCTGATCATATTGGAAATGAGCTTCATTTAAGAGTGCCCTTGTCTGACCATTACAATATATATAAAATAAATTGCCGTATATACAGTTAAATGTTAGTAAAAACTAGTCAAACTTCTAAAATTATGAAATAAAAATGTAAACTTAATATAATAAAAAATTATAGAGCATTGATTTAGCGATGTGCAATCTGCTTTTTTTGTTTTGGGAGTTATAATATTTTTGGGTATTATGTTCTTAGCTTTCCTGCCTGGTTGAAAATGAAAATCAATCTTAAAAGACTAAACACACCATGACTAAAACTAACCCTATTTCTATTTCAAGTATTTTTTTAATGGCATTAATCAGCTTTCTGGCTGATTTTAGATAGATAGATTCTAAAGTATCTTATGCTCACATTTTATGATAGACATGGGGTTGTATTATAGTATATTTGTTCATGCTTTTTTTATTCATATATTTTTTTCTCTCGTAACAATGTTAATCAGTTTTTTCATTCTGATTTTCAGGCTTATGTCTAAAATTATGGGTATGCAGCAGAATAGTATATTTTTACTGCTAAAAGTATAAATAAACAGATAAACTAACTTAATTAGTAACTTACACCTTACAAAACATGATAAATATATCTTGGTTGCAATGTTTGCTTTCATTGTAAATATCTTAATTTAGTGGGGAAAAGTGTACACAGAGGAAGACTACATTGTAGGTAAACTAACTATAATTATTTTGTTATTCTGATGAGATTCTTATTTTCAATTAAAAACAATATTGGTACTTAGGTATTAGAGCTGCAACATAGATGAGATGGTAGGTCTTTTCACATTCGCAATAAATGTGTAAACTTGCAATCACATCAAATAAACCCTGCGATGTTACCTGATCTCGTATCAAAGCATGTTTTTTTTGACAGTGTCACTTATTGTCCAGATTTCATTCTGACAACAGCTTCCACTCATAATTTTAATTCAAGGTTAATTATTGTTCACATTTCAATTGCATTTTTGGTTTTTTCATAGTTTTCATTCAAGAATTTTCACTTTATTTGTACTTTTGAGTTGCTACAGTAGTTTTGATTTTAAGTGAGTAAATATACATAATTTTTCTTTTGATTTTCTGATCATAATTTTCTGATAGAATTCAAGAATTTCATTCCTAATGGGGAGCCGCTTTATTTATAGTTGGGCTTGTCAAGTGAGATCTATAGAATGGGCAAAACTAGTTTGGCTTAGCAGATAAAAACGCAATTGATTGAAATAACTCTATGCAGGAAATTTTTATCACTGCCTTTTTTTTTTTTGTGATAATTTTACACTCTCAGTTATTGTCCAGATTTCCTTCTGACAAGATCTTTAATGCTGTCAATTGCAATTTTAAACTATTTTTTACTTCATTTGTATTTGTAGTTTTGATTCAATGATTTATTCCAACTGTTGGAAGGTCTATAAAAGTGCTGAAATACGAAACGCCAATTACGATCATTTTCGGCATGAACCACAAATACAATCACGTGTTAAATAAGAATGCATTTTGGGAAAAATAATTTTACTTTTTAGTCTCCATTTTGGACCAAAAAGTTTATCCACTTCAAATAAAGTAGAACCAGAAAAATGATTGTTTTATCATGATAATTCCTGTTATATAATACATGATAAGTACCGTATGTGAATTCTTTTTTGTTTTTTTTTTTGATATTTTAGACTTTTGTGTGATTTAGTGATTGTTTTGTCCGTATTTAAAGTAATATTTGTGAATTGCATAATTCGCTTGTCAAATTTTATATTTTGTATGGCAAATTAATATTTTTACTGAATATACTTTTTACGATCGTATACTTTGGTAAAATTCATATTTTTAGTATTATTAGAAATTAATATTCCGCATAATATTTTATATATTTTTTGTATCAAAGTCATACTTTTTAGTATTGTTAAAAATGCATAATTGAAGCGCAAGTAAATGTCCATTTAGTGAGGGAAATTTTTTACTTTAAGTCTCCATTTTGGGCAAAAATAGTTGATCTATTTAAAGTAAAACTGACATCGCAACCATTCCTGTTATATATTATACAATAAGTAATATATGTTACAGTATTTTGATATTTTAGATTTTTGTATAATTTAATGATTTTTTTGTCCATATTTAAAATAATATTTGTGAATTGCATAATTAATTGGCTTGATAAATTTTACATATTTTTGTATGGCAAATCAATATTTTTACTGTTATTAAAAATGTACTTTTTAATATCATATATTTTGGTCAAATTCATATTTTTAGTATTATTAGAAATTAGTATTCCACATCATATTTTGTATTTTTTGTGTTAAAGTCGTACTTTTTAGTATTGCTAAAATGCACAATGCCGTTAAGTAAATGTCCATTTTGGTTGGGTGTGGATTTTTTTAAGTCTCCATTTTGAACGAAAATTGTTTTTAATATCAAATTTTTTGGTGGATATTCATATTTTTAGTATTGTTAGAAATTAATATTATGTATCATATTTTTATATATTATGCGGTAAGTTCCGTATATGTATATTTTAGGGTTTTTTGGTAATATTTTACAATATTTTAGTAATTGTTTTAGTATTAGACCTGCATCACCTTTTCACATATATATTCAGGCTGCTAATAACTTTGTAAATCTTGCGAAAATATGTTCACATGGTCCATTTTGATGAATTTATCATTTTAAGTTTGTAGAAGGTACAAGTGTACACGTTATTTTAATCATATCAAAAGATTAGAAGGTTGTCATCGGTTTGATACAAATGTGAAAAGGTGTTGCAGATCTAATACATAAGTACCCAATATTTAATTATTTTTTATTCAACATAAATAACCTTGTTTAATTAAATACTATCTCTATTAATTACTTCAAATGATTAAATGTAACTAAGTTTAAGCTTAAAATGCATTTAATTTTTCGTATATGTAGCCTTAAGTTTGAATAGAATTTGTAGTTAAATTATTTAACTTTATTATCATTGTTTACAGCATTTTAAGACCAGTGATAAAAGTACTTCAAAAGTCTTTAGAGAAAAAAAATCTATATTTTAGTAATATAAGATAAAAAAAAATTTATTGTCTAACCATGGGAGCTTTTAATGTTTCAAAAAATATTTATAGTTAAAAAAGTATACATTTGAAATATAAAATAATAATTTTCCAATTAATTACATTTTGTTTTTATGCATTTAATGTAAAAAAAAAAAATTAAAAAATTGTGCTAAATTCAGTTGCATAGTGTTTTTTATTCTTGATTAATTCTGCCATCTAGGATCTGAATGAAAATAAATTAGATTAATTTCAACTTCATGGGAGCTGTAGATTATATGCATATTTAATATATAAATAGTAACTTTACATTGACAGACTATATAAAGCAGGGGCAGAGAATCTAGCACATTTTCAAAAATACATGTAAGATGGCTGTGTATTAAACTTTTATTTAAACATTCATGTAGTACAAATATTTGAATTAAGAGTTAAGTAAAATAAAATATTTTCTCAACTACATCTTTTTTCCCCAACCTTTATAATAGTTCTAGTTTCTCTATCACTTGCAATATTCCAAAAATTATATTGTGTGATCTATCTAACTACGGATTTAATCTACCATACTGAAGGCTTTTGTTTTTTTTTATATTGATTTTTTTCAGACAGAAGTGTACTAGTAAAAACAAAACGTGAATTTTATTTTGTTTTAGTATTAGTTCACATTTATTTTTTCATTATTAGGATGTCTGCATTAAAAAATGATAAGAAAAATTGTCACACAAAGTTGTGCATATTTCTTTTTATATATAGAAATAGTAAGTCAATGTGCCTATTTATCGAAACATTCTAATTACCAGAAAAATTGTTCAGAATAAAGAAATATTAAAATAGAGAATTTGGAAAATTAGTTTCATCAAGTGGCTGACAAATTTCATAAAAGTACACCTGGGTCTCTTTTTGTGTGGATTTTTTTAATGCGATTTTGAAGTTATGTGATAAAGAAGTCCATATTTCACTTAAAATCGGTATTTCTGCGTTTTATATACACGCATTAAATTTTACATACTTTAAATACCTGTTGGAAAAAGGTTTGGCAATAAATTTAGATACTAGAAGATTTAGGAAAAGATAATAAACAGAAGTGGAACCTGTTTGTTTCACAGCAAAAATGATTCGAGAAAATCTTCAACTTTCTAATCAATTGGAAAATCATTTTCTTGTTAATGATATGAATTATGAACAAGCTCTTAAATTCCAACGAGAGCTAAATAGTTGTATGTCTGTGTTATGTATGTGTATGTTTGTATTTTCTTTTATACACATATATACATAGAGAAACTTTTAGACAAAAAAGTTACAAGTAAAAATATTTAAGAACTTTTAATTTCTACTTAAAAAGAATGTATTTTTAAAAGGTTTTAAATATTTTTACTTGTAACTTTTTTGTCTAAAAGTTTCTCCATCTACATATGTTTATAAAAGAAATTTTAACCATTAGTTATTCTTAACACATTCGTGGAAATGTGTTATATATATATTTGCATTAGTGGAAATGCATTCTCTAACAGCTAGACATAGCAGTCTGGATATCACGAGCTTCATAAACAATTAATAAAATTGTCTCAAAAGTTTAATTACTGATTACGTTGTCGACAGAAAACCATTAACACAACACAAGACTGAAGTTGGTGCTAATTGTATTTCCTCTTGTGACGAATCTGATTTTCTTACCAATTCACAAATGAACCCGCATATTGTCAAATAGCGATAATAATTAAAATATGTATGAAAAATGTAAAATAAATTACACAAAAACATATTGTTTTGAATATAATTAAATAGTTGATAAAAAAGGTTGTCATGAATCAATTTTTTTCAAATATTGGAAATTTTTTTATTAGTCATACTTTATTTCCTTATTTTTTTTTTAATGCAAATTTTAAAGTAATTCTACTTTGTTGCTTTGGTTTTATGCGATTTTTGAAAATTATAGAACATATTCCACATTTTTCATGGTAAGTTGAAGTCAATTTTTATGCGATATTTTTAATGTAGGTTTTCTGTGGAACCTATCTACCACATAAAAAGAGACTCAGGTATACAAACAAATTATGTGTGAAAGCATGTTTTTTTTGTTGTTTTTTTTGTTTTTTTTAAAAAAAAAACAGAAAAATTGGAATAATTATAAAAGACTGCATTCTAGTTGCTGTAGAATGAATCTGTCCAGAACATAAAAAGTAATTTGAGAATATGTCATGAAGAATAGCTACTAGACAAATTGGAAAATTGCCATTAAATGTGGAACAATCAATCATTAATAGTAATAATGTTACTTTATTTTTAATTCACAAAAAAATTATGGCCCTCATTTAAAAAGAAAATGTTTAAATTGATCCACCAATTGAAAAGATGATACCCACCTCTAATGATTAGGGATAAATTAGTCAAAATTTTGATCAAATATAGTGGGGTAATTTTTTAATCTAATTTTGTATTGCCCCTTGAATGATATTATAAATATCCAAATGTACCTTGGCAGAAAAAGGTTTCCCCACTCTTAGTTTAAAAGTTCATTATAAAAAAAATAGATTTGTCTTATCTACTAATTTTTAATAGGTTGAATATATTTCAATTATTTGTTAAAATTGTATATATAAATTACAAAAACATACAGATGTATATAAAAATCCAATATATTTGTGAACGAATGCACATGTATACAATAAAGATTATATTAAAAAAAATAGTGAATTAAGATTTAAAAAGTAAAGTAAATTTTATTTCAATTTTAATAAAATGTTTAACAAAATTAGAAAAATTTGTATACATTTTTTTATTTTATTTTCTAAAATCATGTACAGGGTTAAAAGTGAAGAGAAATGTAAAGAACTATAATTTTGTCTTAAGATTCTTAAAAGTTAAAAGTCATATCTAAACATGAAAAACAAAGAATCTTATTTTTAAATCTCAAAGAAAACAATTTACTTCTTTTTATGAAAGTATTTATAATTAGAAAATAATTGTTCTAAATTGGAGATTTGTTACTAATTTATTGATTGCTAAAATGTTGGGTTTTTTTTATACATATGATAGGAAATGCAAATTTCACAATATAAGTATTAAAATTCTTCATAATTCTAATTGTGCAATAATAATCTAGCTAAGAAAATAAAAATAATTTAAATATTTTTAAAGGTATTTATTTTAAATTTATTCATAAATTGTAAATTTTTGTGTGTTAATTTTAAAATAAGAGTTTTTTAATTGTTTAAAATTATTTTACATAAAATTTCAAATAAAATGACATAAAAGGTTGTTTATCTATCATTAACAATAGTTATATTTGTTTGTAGAAATTGAAGTCCTTCAGCTGGATCTCGGTCACTTAGAATGTCTTATTTCTAACAAAATATTAGATTATATAATAATTTGTTTTCAATTATTTATTTAGTAATAATTGATAAAGATGGAAAAGAGAAATACATTAAGAATTGAATTTGATCCTTTTTTAGACATATAAACTACAAGTAAATGCATTGCATATATTATGATGAACAATTTCTTTTACAAACCAATATTAAATAATGTAATTAATATTTTACTAGTTTGGTATTTACATTTTAGACATGCTACGCTTTTTATATCTGTGTCATGTCACTCATAAATTGCTAAACTTGCGATCCTCTCAAATAAACCGTGCAATTTCATCAAATAACGTGAAAACCAGCACTTCGACAAACTTAACTGATAAATTTGAACACAAAAACAATAAAAACACATTATGATACTAAATAAAAAGATAGTTGTGAGATTTTGTTTCATCGTGCCAATTACGATACTAAATAAAAACAGGTCATTGTGAGTTTTTAAAAAACTAGCACTTCATGCTGTCAAAAAACAGCTCCTCCCCCGCACAAGGTATGGCATTCTGACAACACAATGCCAGAAATTCCCAAATTTTATTTAAAAGTAAAAAATACTACATATATTAACTCTGGTATGAAATTGCAAAACAGACAAAAAAAGTGATGCTTTCATTTGCATTCTGGACAAGATTAAAAAAATAAATTCATCCTGTTTATTCTGTTTTAATAAAAGGGTACTTATTTTTTACACCATACAAGCCGCCCGATGGCGCTTTACACTTTTTAATACACATAAAATATAATGTTACCTAGCCGGCCTTTTTTTATTGTCCAATGTCTGGTATTATATTTATATCCAAAAAAAAAAAAGTCTACATTAATTTATCTACTTATTTTTTATTGGAAACAAACAAGCCTTTTTTGTTTTTGCTTTTAAAAAGACACTTTTATTTTAATAACATTACCGTGTCAGACTTTTTTGTCTTTATTGTCTGATTTCAGGTATTATTTTGAGATTAATTTTTTTAAAAAAATACATGTATAAATTAATTGCTGTACTTTTTTGGGATTGAAAACAAAGTATAAATTTTATTTATCTATTTATTTATTATTGGAAACAAACAAGTTCTTTTTGATTTTTGCTTTTAAAAACATGCTATTATTTTAATAATGTTACCTTGCCAGACTTTTTTGTCTTTATTGCTCGACTTAAAGTATTACTTTAAGATTAATTAAAAAACATGTATAAATTAATTGTTGTACTTCTTTTGGATTGAAAACAAAGTATAAATTATTTTATCTACTCATTTATTATTGGAAACGAACAAGTTCTTCTTTTTTTTGCTTTTAAAAATACATTATTTTAATAACCCTACTGTGCCAGACTTTTTCTTTTTTATTGTGCAATTGCAAGGTCATAAAGGGGGGATATTCAGCGCATAGTGATGAAATGTGCAGGGGGGCCAATGTTTTTGATGATTCTTCAGGCCATCCAAAAGATGCAATAGCAATGCAAACCTCAGCCATTTGATTTGTCTCATATGTGTTCTCGTGCAAAGCTGAGTTTTTGCATGATTTCTCTGCAATGGTGCTTGTCCCTACTCTTTTCCAATTGTTAAAAATGTTGAAAGTTGTATATGGAAGTGCAGCAATGCATTTAAAATTATTACTATGTAATACTATGTCAGTTAGGGTGTAAGATCATTACTTGGAATATACATTTCAAGAGTTATTACCAGTTGATTTCTAGACACCTTCATATGATATGGTAGTGATTTGTGAAGTGCGCATTTGCAATTTCATGAAGCACATCAGCGGGTCATAAAATAAGTACCAAAAAAAGTTTACAAATATTTTTTTCCTATATAGCATAAAAAGTGAAGAACTATAATCTGCAGCTGTTCCAAGAAGATGGTGATTTTATTTGCATTCTGGACTCAATTAAAAAAATTAGTCCACTATATTGATTCCATTTTAATAAAAGTTTAATAATTTTTTTTTTAAAGTTTTGATAAAAGTTTATTAATTTCTTTTTTAACAAAATATATGTACTTAGATATTTCTCGACCAAGTCCCTATGCAGCCATTATATAGTACAAACATGTGCTTTAACTTTCCATTTTGTAAAAATCTGATGCAGACATAAGTTGTTGTTTTTTTAATCAGTCCATTTTTTACTTTTCTGCCATAATTAATAAGCTTTTTTTTTCTTTTTTTTTGTTTTATTGTCCATTTTGTAGTTAATATACTTAGTATTTTTGTAGTTAATGATCTTATTTAAATGATAGAACAGATGTTTTTTTTTTTGCTTATGTAGTATTTTTTTTTGATAATTTTACTTTACTGCCTATTTGTAATTTCATGCAGAGTTAATATACATAAGTATTTTTTAATTTTAAGTAAAATTTGGGAATTGCTGGTAGTGTATGCGATGGCGGAATGCTGGGAGGGGGGTTGACAGCACAAAGTGCTGTTTTTCTTTAGTATCATAATGTGCTTTTAATTTTGTGTATAAATTATTTTTTGTATTGCTAAAAATGTACATTTTCAGATTTAGTCTGATGTGATTTTCATATTATAGCTGCTACACCTTTTCACATATGTACCAGTCTGCCGATAACTTTCTAAATCTTGTGAAAATGTCATGAAATAATTTGTATATGTAGTCCATTTTGACATATCACTTAAGTTTGTCAGAAGTTCCAGTGTACATGTTATTTGATGTCATCGCAAAATTAGAAAGTTATTGGCAGACTGATAGATATGAAAAGACATATCAGATCTAATATATAAGTACCTACAATTTTTTAATAGTTAAATGTTTTATATCAGGACAGTTTATTTCCATATAATGAAAAATGTAGTTGTACATTCCTGAAAGCATCTATCAATTTTTGAAAATCTTTTATATGAATTCACATTTATAAAAAGAGTTTTTCAAGAAATATAACTTTTTATCATTTTGAAAATTTAGGAAAAAATACATCACGCGCAGTACATGCAATTTTTTTGTTCCAGTTTCTAAAAAATAATTTTCATTTACAAATGTTGATGAACTGCGACTGGAAATGAAATCTTTAAAATATTTTCTAAAATGTATAATTAGATAAATGTTCTGAACTTTTTATTAACTTCAGCTATGGTATAAATTATTGGTAAATGTATATACTCTACTAATGCTCAGAAAATGTTTCCAAAATCTATATATTTCTGCCTAAAATGATGTCAGCAACCATGAATAAATTAAAGTTCAATCACAAGTATTTTTAATGCTATTCCACATGCCAGTATGAATGGCTGATTCAATCAATTATATAAGTATTAAAACTAATTGTAAAAGCTTTTGAAAAATAAACCTTCAAACTGTAGATAAAATGATGCTTGTATCTGTCTTCCACTTCTGATTTCAACACCATCAGAAGAAAATTGAAATATCTCGAATATACCATGGTATAAATGTGATTATATCAGAGTGATTTTCTACACCAGAATTTTATCAAGCCTTTTATGTAAGATTGACCTAAAGAAATTAATCTTTCAATGTAAACATTTTTTGAATTTAATTGCAGAACAAGTCAATTATTCTCATGAAATTTGGAGTTAGGAAGTACTTTATGCCCTATTGCATTTAATTATTGATTAAAAACTTTCACTTAAAAAATATATTTCAAACTATATAGGTTATAATAGAAAAGAGGCAGCTTAAAAATTAATCCATTTAAAATTAAGGTTTGCATATATATCTTAATCAAGGCTGCAGAAAAAAGGAGCGTGTTGTTAATTGAAATTATACCCTTTGATCTTTTTTGAGACCTCAAAGAAATCGAGCAGAACAAGTTCTTATTGTCTATTCCTTATGGTCTTGTCTTACTTTGTGACTACGTATAGTAAACAAACATGGTTTGCTCACCATCATACATACTATTCTGCATGTGGAATCACTGACTTTTTATCTCTGACTTTAAAAATTAAAGTAATTCCATTGTCTTTCTTTTCGTTTATCTAATAGTTCTTAACTGAAATATTAGTTTTCTTGAAGGCAGATTGAATGGGTGTGGGAATAAACTTGGTTTTTTAAAGATTTATAATCATGAGAGACAAAACTAAATTATGGCCTTCATTCCCAGGAGTCTGTAAAAAAGTTAGCCAAGATAATAATTGCCGGTTAAAGGCATTGGGTGCTAAGAAGGCCTTGATTGTGAACCCAGGCTACTATTCAATTATGATCTTTTATTTAGGCATTTATAGCTGCAGATCATTCTCAAGTAAAAGAAGATTGAAAATTGGGAGAACGGTCTAATATTATATGGGACATTGTTGAATTTTGTGAAAAATTAGAAGAAAAGGTGATAAGATGATTTAAAAAACAACCATATACTTTACTACAAAGGTACACCTATTGGAAGCAAAAAATGTAGTATGATTCATTATAAACAAAAAGTAGAACAATTTTGATGATATTATATCAGAGAGAATGGCAAAATATTTAGCTTAAAGGAAGATATCAAATGCAGATCATTTAGGTTTATGTCCCAACAAATTCTCTTTATGATAAAAGAAGTAGAAGATTGTACAAAATGGTTTTGAACAGACCAAACAACATTTAAAAATTATCATGGGATATTTTAGGGCTAGAATTCTGGGTAAATTTAATTGTGGTGATAGAAATGAGTGAGGACAAGAGTGTGGAGTTTGCAGGAAAAGAAAAACCATATTATGAATTTATTTTGTTTTTTGAGAAAAATTTTAAACAGGTAGTGGACATGGAACTTTGAACCAAAGATACAGCAGAAGTGGAATATACTTTAAGTAACAGAATAATGTGGTGTAGGATATGTGTTAATGCAAAACAAATGCCCAATGTTATTAAAGAAGATAGTAATAATAATTGATATTCCTAATTTTCAGAAACACTTCAATGAATTTAAATTTGCAAATTATTTTAATATATTAACAGATTTTGGCGATGGTTCAGATTTGAATGCAATAATAAGAATCAGATGTGCAAAAGAATGTCTTGATGTTGGGAAAAAAAACTAATAGTGCAATAAGAAGAAATGGAATTATTACTAAAAGAAGAGATGACATCATGAAATGTGTGAAAGGAATTTTCTAAAGAATTACATACAATTAAAGAATAAGAAAACAAAGTTTCTTTTGCAGTCATTACATCTTCTAGATTGCCACTATTTTAAATGAAATGAGAAATTCAATTAAATATATGACAGAAATGATGGAATTATCTTTCAAAAGGAAAATTTATTCACAATCCATAAGAATCATTTACAAAAAAAAAAAAAAAGGATCTTTACATATCAATCTCAATGGAGTCCAGTTAACAAAATCAGAGGTTACGCTTGTATACATAGAATAACCAATTAATTTCATAACAATCACATTAAGACATTAGTTATCACCAGAAATTGAAGACATAACTTCCCATTCCAGAAAATCATAGTTGTGGCCCATTTACATTAATCTGATCATGTATATCACATATATGACAGTATTAGTCAATTCAAACACATATAAGTTTGTTTAATTTATGAACATGTAGATAATGATTAAAAACATATTTAGCCATTTAGTCTGTAGAGCTTTATCTTACCAAGTGAAACTTTTAAAAAGGTGAAGAATTAAAAAAATTGTTGCAAAGTTATACACCAAATGTCGTAATGATAAAGATGTGCTAGATTATCAGAATACAGTAATAATATTTATTTTTAAAAAATGTAAAATTTTTTTACAGAACTGTCAATTTTTTATCAGTTCTATACAAAAGTTTTACCAAAATAATTGCAACTTCGAATGTTAATTTACCAAAAGAACAAATTTATTTAAAAGTGATTTTAATATTGAATGAAGTTAGGGAAAGGATCAGTAAATAAAAATTGCCATTATCTTTTGTATTTGTAGCATTTGATTTTATAAGCATTTCTACAATGATTAAAGTATTGGATCATCAAAATCGACAAGAAAATTATCACTTTCTGAAGAATATCAAAATGTAACAACAGCGATTTAATTGTATGGTGATTCCATATCTCCAAAACTTTTTATAGCAGTTTTATAAAGAAGTATTTTGAAATATGATTTTTTTTTCTACAATACAGACTTTTTCATACCAATATTTTGTGATTTAAAATGGAAAGCTATGGAAATAAGTCATTTGGATTATGCAGGTGGTGTGGTTGTTTTGTTATAAATAAAGCTTCAAAGTTTCAGGAAATATTGCTAGAATTATCAGATCAAATTAATATAATAGGATGAAAATAAAGATTGAAAATTATGGTTTAGAAGTTAACAATTATAAATACCTTGGTCAGATTCTTTTGGCCAAAACATCAAAAGGAAATATACCTATGTATTTGAAAAAGTTTTTTAATAGATGTGTTTTACCAGTTTTTACTTATGTATCCAGGACTTGCACTGTTATTAGAAGAACAATTAAGAGACATGAGTCCATTTAACAAAGTATAGAAATATGTGTCTTATAACTAATGAGATTGGAAACAAATATATGGATGAGCAAACAAATGACACCATTGAAAGAAGTAACTGAAATGGGACTGGTCTGGATATAATGATAGAAGAGATGGTAATAGATGGACAGTTGAAGTCTTAAACTAGATCCCAAGAAATTCCAAACGATGTAGAAAGAAATCATTTACGGACAAAATAAGGGAATTTGCTCCGTGTTGTGAATGAAAGAGGTCAGAGATGGAAAAAAACTGAAACTTGGAAAGAGATCTTTACCTGCAATGGATATATAATAATTGAAAATAATGATGATTGTAATGTATCTTGGTCACATGATTTTTTTTTTTTGTCTATAAAAATTATAATTTCAAAATACAGGTTCTAAATCTGTATTTAAATTTAGATAGTCCATAGACTGATAAATTGTTTCCTAAACATCATCAACTTAAAAAGATTGATTTAGTTAATAAAATGTATAAAGTAAGATAATTATTTTTTAAATAAGTTATTAAAGATTAAACAAAAATTTAATTAACAATGTTACATCAAAAAAAAAATAAATAGGAAATTTAAAGCAACGTGAACAAAAGTAAGAGACATTTTAAAACTATATACCTGTGTTTATATATGTAATATATAGGGTATATAAGCACAGACTGTGTAACACGTATATTAATGTGTGTTTAATGGATAAAGGGAAGAATAGGAAACTCAGATAAACGAAAGAGCTTTAAAGTTAACAATTAAATCCAGTTAGTAATGTAAAAGCTATGATAATTATTTTATTCTCAAACTTTTAACTTAAATATATTAAATTTGAGGCCAAATTAATCTTTTCAATTCTTAGGATATAACCATTTAAAGTTATATTAGTACATACAATATATTGATAATATTATGTCAGCAGAACATATTTTATTGAAAGTATAGCAATTTCTTTAGTCTCTTGCATGCATTGAGGAAATTTTAATATAACGTATTGATTATCACAGATAAGTCAGATTGACCAAATAACCTGAAGTTTCTAGAGAATTAAAATAAAATTTAAATTAGAGTACACTGATCCAGTAGATAATATGTTCTGTGCATGAACTATCCAACTAAATGTTTGCTTGGGGATAGCACATAAACCAATTGTGATTTGGAGATACATGTTTTAAACAAGTCACTTTCTATTAATATTTTAACCTTGTAAAAGAAACCTACATTCAATATGAATCAGGTTTTCAATTTGCTAGTTATGTTTAGCAAATAGTAGTAAGAACTTGTAGCTATCGTTATTCCACACTGTTCTGTCAATATTTAAAACGTAGTTAATTAAAATTAATCTTGTATTAGTTTTTATTCAGAGAATAAATATATTTGTCACAATGTGAAAATTGAGTCTATGACAGTAAAAGACAATAAATATTCTAAATTGTAAATTTGATTGTGCATTTCATCTACATATCAGATTTAAATCTTAGAACATATAAATGAAACAATCGACAGGATTGAATTCTATTTTTTGGAGTTCCAGGTTTTTCTTCAAATCCTATGATGCCTAATTGCATGGTGATAAGTGGATGCAATTATTAAACTAAAATTTATTTTCAAACTCCATACCACAAATGTGTGTTTCATTAACTCCTATCCGTATTGGTTTTTTTTTTTTTTTTGAAAACATATTGTAAATGCTTGATAGCTGATTCTTATATTATTAGAACAACACATTTTTTCTGGACAAGTTTTACCATTGTGGGGAATCTATTATAAATAAAATATCACCGACAGCACACTCCAGTTGATTTAGAAATTTTAGTTTACCAATTTAAAATTTTCTTTAATTATTGTTTCATTAACAGTTACTTTAATAACGTTTTTTTTATATTTTTAAGAAACAATTTTGTGACATATTTTGTTTATATTAATAAAACAAGGTTAGGAAACAAGGGGGAAATGCTTTGGTTTTTATACTAATAGTTACTAATTTTAAGTTTAGAAGAAAAAAAAGTGTGAGAGAAGAAACAATATTTGAAGTTTTCTATTTCTTCTTTTTCTATATATTGATTTCTACTTTAACATATATCATTTATACCTTTCTTAAACACTTTATCAATACTTTTATTTACATCAAACTAACAGTTTTGACTGATATAAATAAAAGTATTGATAAAGTGTTTAAGAAAGGTGTAAATGGTATAATATTTGGTGTTACAAGGAGTAATAATACATAAGGAATTATTGCAAAATAAGATAAAAAACAAAATCAATACTTTCATTTTGGGGTGGTAAGTTGGTGGAGTGAATTGAGATTCCTAAAATGTACATTAAATATAGAGATATACAAAGGCATTTAGAAGTTTTTATATGTTCATGTACACCTGGGTCTTGTTTTATGCGGTAGATAGGTTCCTCAGAAAATGCACACAAAAGAAATGGTACAAAAGTAGACGTAACTCACCTTGAAAATGGGGGATACGGACTGTAATTTTCCAAAAATCGCATAAAAGCAAAGCAACAACGTAAAATTACTTCAAAATTCGCATAAAAAAAAAATAAGAAAATAAAATATGACTAAAAAAATTTCAAATTTGAAAAAAATTGATACAAGACAAACTTTTTTTATTAAGTACAGTATTTAATTTTATTCAAAACAATATATTTTTATGCATAATTTACATTTTTTTTCATACATGTGCGGTATTTTAATTATCGCTATTTGAGACATCAGATTCGTCGTGATGTGATGTGAGGTACTGTAGCTTCTCCTTAAACGAAGTCAAGAGGAAATACAACTAAAACGTTTTCCAATCGCTATTGATCCTTCCCATTTCGCTAAGCGATTTAAAATTGAAATTTTTGTTTCCAAAGAGATTCATTTCTTGAGGTTTTTTTTCTCTCCGTTAGAGTAAACTAAAAGTTTAAAATTTAAGAACAAAGACACCGACTTACCATTGTTGGGCAAAATTTAATTAAAACTAACAATTAAAAATTAAATTCTTATTTTTGTCTTTAATTTTTTAATTTTCAATTCTGTTTAAAAATCAAATTTCATCACCTTAATGTTAGATCACGTTAATGTAATTTTTAAATTGTTAATTACAATTAAAAATCAGATTTTAATTGTCAACTTTAATTGTGCCACCGCTGTTACTCACCTTTTAAAAATAAACTTGCGGACACTAAATGACTAATTGATCACGTACTTGTTTTATAAAAAGCAAAAATTGAACGTGATTTAAAATGCAAAAACAACAACAAACATAGTATTTTTCATCTATAACGTTTGAACAGATTTACATTATAGTCTTGTAAAATTTAATGTGTGTATATAAAATGGGGAAATTCTGATTTTAAATCAATTATGAACTTCTTTATTACATAAAATCTATTACCGTACTATTATAAAGCGCTGAAAATATTGAAATTATTAGATGAAAGTCGAACTCCGATAATGCGCTATTACTTTAAATATGACGTGAGAGCGTGAAATTTATAATATTTAAAGTAATAGCGCATTATCGGAGCTTATTTCTGATCGAATAATTTTTATCGCATAAAAGAAAACTGCATACAAAGATATTAAGAAGAATCATGAATCGCATAACTTCAAAATCGCATTAAATTATTCTGCATAAAATGAGACCCGGGTGTATAATGAAAAAATATAACTAGTAATACTTTGAATTAAATAAAGAACATTTGTGAATAAATATTTTCATTAGTTTTTTTTAGTGAATTATTGTATACAATTTCTCCTTCAATAAAAATCCATAAAAAAGTTGTGAACGCACATTACAATTGATTAATTATTCTAAACAGATCTGTTGTGTCTTTGATATAATTATGTTAACTGCTAAGTTATATTATTTTAAATGTTATACATATAAACACAGATTCTAATAGTTCTATTATGGTATTTCTAAAAGTTTTAAGTATACTGCTTGCAAAATCCATTATACACTAATAAAGATCTCGTGTTTTAATTAAATCATAATGGTTTTTTTTCTTCTTAAAGCAGTTCAACAGGAAAGATGTTAAGCAATGAATGAAGAATAATAATGAAACATGCCATTGTGATGGTTGAGAAAGTTTTTTAAGATGATACTCCAACAAAAATCCTAAACTCTAAAACTTAAAAAGTACCACTTTCTTACTTTTCAAATAATAACAGTCTTTCATAAATTAGCATTGATATAGTATTTTTGAAGGTAAGTGTATTTTATGTAAAAAGAAAAAAAAGTTCACCTATTGAAATATGTTAAAACTTTCATATAAAAAATAAAAATTGTTTAGTCATAACCAATAAATAAATAGTAATAATTAGCCACAATTGGATCAAGTTTACTGATTACCAATATACAATAATCTATATCATATAAAATTCTCGTACTAAATTCAATATATGGTGGACATTATACATATTAGAAACTTGTCATTTTGTGTTACTGCATAAGATTATATGCAAGAACACATCTTATTGCATTAGGTATATGAAGTGAATGAACACTAACAGATTTTATATATAAATATAAAAAAAGTATTTTATGATGAACTTGAACATGGTTTTCATGCAAATTATTTGATTTTTAGGCACATTGATTAGTGTGATGACAGAGTTCAGTTATCTTCTTGCTAGTTATCTGTCTTTAATCTTCAAACATTTTGAGTAGTCATTTCTGCTTTATACAAAAGTTAGAATGTTATGTGATCGAGAATATCATAGGTTTTTCAAATCTTCACTAGCATGCCAGTTGCAAAATGTCATTTCTTTTCCTATCAAATTTCACATCTATAGAAATTTGGGGAAATGTAGTAGTTGAAAACTAATTTCACAAATTTATGATGGCTGCAGTAAATACACATGACTGATATATGTGGCTTCATTGATGATGTAAATTTGTCAATTTTAACAATAGTTTGTGTGAATATATTGTGACAGTCAGATGATGTGTGTAGATTTAACCCAGTTCGAATACTAAGCGAAAGTACCTCAAGGTCAACCATACGCGAGATATAAATCAAGAATACGTATGACCTCTGCCCATTCGCCTGTTCTCGAGGCCTGATCACAAACAAACAACACCATCTGAGCCATGCATAAATTATTTTTCAACCGGCCACAAAGCTTAGCAACAGCGGTAGAGACATGGACGGGAAATCCTAAAGAGCTAAAAGCTAAATGTGTAAAGTACATAAAAAGATGTGTTGGTGTTTGCGTTTTGCGTGCCTGGATCATTGAAAAGTAAAAATAAAGCATTTAATATAACTAAGAAACTCAAGTTTTTGATAATTAAATAATGTTTAATTAATGGCTTTAGAATATGAATAAGGCTTTAATGGGCCTCCGCTATTCCCTTAAATTACTGCAACAAACTAATTAGACAATAAAAAGAAAACAAGTTAATAGGTTTCGTCAAATTCTTTTCTTCCCAATTTTATTAAAAATTCCAACTCGATCTTCTCGATAAAGTACGATAGGTAATAAAACCTTTCGCAAAGCATTTCTTATGCTTTGCGCTAAAACCGTGTTTAAATGGACTTAGAAGTATATAGCTAAATCAAATATACGTGATAAGCAAATGGCGGACAAAAAGAGGTGTTATCAAGAGATCAAGTTGGCACACAAAAGAAACTGACTTGGATTTAATTATCAACATAAATAAAATTGGAAAGAGATTTCAAATGACAAAAGGTTAACTATTAAATTTAACCGCAACGAAATACTAAATATTTACAATGGTTAGTAAGGAAGAATAGCGAAGGTAAAAAGGTTACATATAGCTAGATGATCCCAAAATATATTTAAGGTTAATTCATAAAATGTTTACATAGCAAAGACATATATTTCAATACAACAATAAAACAATATGAATCAAAAGTAGCATACGAGATAGTTTAATATAGGAGATACGATACCGTCCTTTTTCCGTGATGTTCCCTACGACGTCCGTGGCTTGATCCGACCGACGATAGGTGTTTGTCCGGACAATGAAAATATGAAGTATGGCTTCCATGAAAGTTCTCCAGACACGCATAGAGTTCATATGGTTATTGATTGGATGTTAAGGCATTTTGGATGGTATTTAGGAACCTCGGCGATAGGCAAAGCTATGATTTGCCTAGCCAAGCATATCCATTTTCCTCAAAATACGGTTGGTTTTAACTGGAGCAGGTTCCAACTTCTCCATTGTTTGAAAATGACAGCTGTATAACTTTTTTTGAAGCACAAGCTAAATGTGAAGCAAAATCTGACGGATTTCTCCCAAGAGAAATCTGAATGCACTTTCCAGAAAGCTTGGAAATAAAACAGCAAGAAAAATCTTAATAAATCGCCTTCACAAGCAAAATCAGAATCAAATGACTCCTTCAAAAAGAAAAGTCTGAATAATCTTCTCTTTTGTTCTCCCTACTATTTATACTTTCTCTCCACTACCTTCCATTGTTTGTATGATCTGAGATCTTGATACCCCCCCTTGCTGCTTTGTTTTAAAACAACACGTTCTAAAAATAACTTCAATTTTTTTACTCTAACTTTCTTACTTTAAAGTTGGAATTCTATTAATTAAAAAGCAAGAAAGAAAATGCCATCTTTAATTAGACTTGAACGACTCACTAATTAAAATATACATTCTTTCAGAAATGTTGGTGGGCTTATCTCAAAATCAAATCATACTAAATATTTTAATAAAATTTGAACAACAATATATTTTTATTTTACAATAGAATAAGCATTTTATCTCAGCAGAATCTTGCATTAACTCATATATATACGCTAGATGTATATATATGTTTGACTAATAGGTTAAGCAATTTTGATCAATAGAATGAAATTTATTTAAAATAAAATATTTAACTGTAATACACATTTAATAAGCATAACTATTTTTAACTCTAATGCAAAACCCTGCTGATATTGAACTATAAACTTAATTTAGGTCTACAATATTAATTAAGCTTATAGGAAGATGTGAAGCATGGATTGGACTTCAGATCCATTGCTTCAATATCTACATATATACATAATTATAATAGATAATAAAAATTTATATATTTTTTAATTTTTTTATTTATTTTTATTTTTAGATTTTACAGATTACAAGATATGCAATAGACTAATTGAAGATTAGATTTTCATAGGTAAAAGAAAAACATTTTATAACTTATATTAAATAAATATTGTAAATTAGATTTATTATGTAAGTTACTGAAATACTATTTTTTCTTCACATTTTTTCCCCTTTACAAGCTTTGATAACTACTAAAATGATTGATTGGATTTTTTTTTTTTTTTTTAATAAAATAATTTAAGTAATCTTTCTGCACTTAATATTATTTAAATTTTTGAGTATTTTATATTTTACAGACATATTACATGCATATATATGTAACAGCCTAATTTAATTTCATTAAATGCAATATTTGATAGACTAACTAGTACAAATGAGAACATTCTAAGTTGGATGATAATTAGAAATAATTCAGTAAATAAATTTATTTTTACATAATATTTAAATTAACTAAATGAGTGTTATTTGTTTTTTTTTTCATGTGTCATAGCATCAGCTGGGAAGCGAACCTGCTAACCCGGGACAACTGCTTGTAAAGCAGCTGTCGCTGATCTCTCGACCACCAATGCTTGACTATTTGTTTTTGTTTTACTAGAAAAGCACATTTATGTCAAGCATTGGTGGTAAAGAGGTCAGCGACAGCTGCTTTACAAGCAGTTGTCCCGGGTTAGCGGGTTCGCTTCCCGGCTGATACTGTTTTATATAATTACAATTAAGAACAAGTTAAATAAGTTTTTCAAACTTTATGGTCCAGATTCTCACAATATCATAGTTCATTTTTTATAACTTTATAGTTTAGGAGTTTATAAAAAGTTTAAGTGCTAGTAATGATAGATCTGGACACGTGTTATGGTTCTTGAGCAACAGTTTGTTGTTCTATCATATCAATACGTTTTTGGAAATGAAATTGCAGTATTGCCTGCTTTTCTTTTTTTTTTTTCAAATATAATGCAGTTCCTGAGGTTACACTAAGTATGTATGAAAGAAGTAGATGCTAATTGAAAGATTCAAGGAAAAAACATTGTACAAATAAAAAATTAATGAAACTATCCAATTAAGATCAATTACGAAAATAATTTTATCAAGACAAAATAAAAATTGTCTCATTAAATTTCCCAAAAAGAAAAAAAAAAGCAGTCTGATTTAAAGCATTAAAAGCTTGGTTGTACATGTAGCATTAAAATAAAATAGATATTGTCTTTAGTTTTTAAAAATGAAGATGCTGGGGAAAATTAACAAATTTTTATCAACTGTCATTTGGAAATGATTTTAAAAATTATATTAAAAAAAAGGGTAAATTTTTTAGGTTATATTCATATTTGAAAGTTGAATTAATTGCTAATAGTAAAATTACAAAGGGAAAAAAATCTATAAGTGATAAGGAAAGCTAAATTCTAATCATAATTTGTCTATGTTTTTAAACAAAATGTATTTGTAGTTCAACAATAATGTTCATGAAAATATAGTCAGGGAATTATGTTTCTTTTTTAAACAAATCAATCATGACAAAAATAATTATTTGTATTCAGATTGTTTGTGAAGTAAGTAGTGGGGCCACAAACACATATAGCATATAATAGCTCTTGTTTTATTGATAAACATTGATTAGAATAAAATATGTATAGTTTATTGAACTGCAAATGTACAGTACTATTCAACATGCACTTACATATAACACTTATATATATATAATTACATATATAAATCAAAATTACAGTACAGCCGAGCCAGAAACTATACTGTATCTCAATACTTGACTTCAGCTATGCACTATTCAAAATAAAAATGTAAATCATCATCATCAACCATTATCAATCCACTGCAGGATGAAGGTCTCTCCAAGTTTAATCCATCTTCTCCGATCTTTAGCTTCTCTTCTCCACAACACCCCTGCACATTTTCTTATTTCATCCATCCATCTCACATGTGGTCTCTTTCTGGGTCTTTTACAATTTCTTGGAATCCAGTTTAAAATTTCAATTGTCCATCTATTATCATCTCTTCTAGCAATATGTCCAGCCCAACTCCATTTCAATCTTTTAATTTTTTCAATAAGGTCAGTAACACCTGTTTGTTGTCTTACCCATACATTGCGTTTTCGATCTCTTCTTGTTACTCCCAACATACATCTCTCCAAACTCCTTTGAGTGGTCTGAAGTCTCTGTATTGCTCTTCTATTAAGTGTCCAAGTCTCAGATCCATAAGTAAGAACTGGTAAAACACATTTGTTAAAAACCATCCTTTTCAAACACATAGGCATATTTCCTTTTAGTATCAAGTTATTTCTATCAAAAGCACTCCAACCAAGTTTAATTCTATGATTAATTTCCTCCATTATGTTTCCATCTGTATTAATAATCTGACCAAGGTATTTGTAACTGTTAACTTCTAATTCTTCATAATCAATCTTTATTTTCATATTTTGAGCAAATCGATTAAACATTACTTTAGTCTTTTTAACATTTATCTTTAGTCCTACTTTTCTACTTTCATCTGCTAACTCCTGCAACATTTCCTGCAGCTCTGAAGCATTATTTGCAAAAACAACTACATCATCTGCGAAATCTAACTGACTTAAATACTCTCCATTTACTTTCACTCCTTTAGTTTCCCATTTTAATCCACAAAATACTTCTTGCAGAACTGCTGTAAAGAGTTATGTAAATAAAAAAACAAAAATCGTTAAAATTTGCAAATTTTATGTTTGAGCAACCTTTTTTTTTTTTTGAGTACTATACATGATTTATGTTGAAAGCACACACATTTTATTCTTCCTTCATTATCTTTTCCGAATTTGATATGCAATATTTTGCATAACAAATTATTTTCTAGAAGTAATGTTAGAAGTTTTACAAAATTTTAAAATATACTGAAGCGGTCAATCTGAGATTCAGATTGCACTTCACAGTCCTATCCAATCTCCCACTACCAAACCGAATTCAAATCCCATTCATACGCACCTATATAACCCAATTTCTTCTAATTTTTTTTTCAAAATTACTATGCCTAAGGTATTTAATAATATCTTAACTAAATAATAAATAAATAATAATATTTAGTATAATTAAAGGTAGTAAATGTGCACAAAGGACATATATATATATAAATGGTGATGGAGGATTGTGCAGCTTTACTGATAAACCTCCATAAACTGATCGGCTATGCCTTAAAGATTATCCTGGAAATCTGCTGTCTGCTTCCAAAATGATAGAAAGGACATTCGTGCTCAAAAATGAGCCATGGAAAAATATGGGCTTCACATTTTGTTAGAAACCACCAAGAATGAAGGTAAAACCGTTGAAGTGCCGCCCTCATAGACTTTAATTTTCTCTTCAGTAATTTTTAAATATGGAAGAGTTTAATATTTAATGTCTTATAAATTCTGTGAACTGTGTCTCATTAATTTTATAAATCTTTAAAGAATATGTGGTGATCTTTTAATGTGACTCTATTTCACTTTATAAATATTTTAGATTAGCCTCATAATTTAATTTGATGCGGCAACTATTTTTTTTAATATTTTATGTCTAATATATATATTTTAAATCCCAAATGATATGTCAATAAACTCCCACCCTCGCAAGTATAATTATTTTATTTTAACTCCTTGCTATTAAATGGGAGCACCAATTCATTAATTATTTTGTTTTTACTTTAAAAACTACAGATTGTGAGAAGATTTTAAAATGTTTTTTTTTTTTCATCCATTATACTTTTTGCATAAACCACAGAGGGGGAAAATAAAATTCCACCTTTGAGTAGTTTATGAGTTATATAAATGTTAATCTATTTACTAGCGCAATATTAATTTTAAAAGAAATATATTAATTACATATATTTCTTTTATGCTTCTTGATTCTTGCCCAGTCAAACATTATTATTAGAGCACATCTTAGGCTGTAAAATATATTTATGTCAAATGTATGTGACGTTTTAATGAAGAAATGAAATGGAAAAAAAAAAAAGGGGGGGGGAGTAGAATGTTAGTTTCTGTTAAGTTTAAATATAATTATCTGATAATGCCTTTTAATTTACATTTACTAAATTCGATCATACCATCATATTTGATATTATGGTCATAGATTTTAAGCTTAATTATTATATCTTGACTAGTTATTAGTCTATCCCAAGCATTGCTAGCATAGGCTCTTATTTTTCATGATCAAGCTTTATCAAGAGATGTGCGTCTGAATGCCTGCGCCATTTCATCTTCGTTTTAGGTCGTAAACAGGGTGATGGATGACCCTGGACTGTATTTGCGCATCGACATGGGATAATTCCGGCAAAGTTCAGCCCAGAGCAACTCCGTCCGAAATCCCAATTCCAAGAAACCGATTCCACGAAATGTTAGTTGGCATATTCTTATTTTCAAAATGATAAAGCACTTTATGTCCAAGAAACGGATCTGCAAATCTTACTTGGCCATTATGTTAGCACTGCGATACTTAATTATGTTATATTCCTCGATTAAAAGCTTAAGTCTATAAATATCTGTAGATGTGATGTTGTGGTCTCACTAAACATAGTTCATATATTAATTACTTTTCTTTTGATATGTCGCTTAACGACCAGAGAGATATTTATTTATAGAAATACTCCCACATACATTACTCATTCAATTAAAGTAAATAAATCTTTATTGCGTATATTTTCCATATTCAATAAACTTATGAATTTGGTTGGTTAGTTAACCCACAATTATGTAAATCATCCCAAAATCAGTCAAGGTTGTATTTCTCTCTTGAAATTCGGGCAAATTATTATAATTGTACATTACACTGCCGTGCTAGATTATTTATTGAAATATCATAACGCCACATCAAAAGTAGTAATCTATATACTTATATGTAAATATCCATGTTAAAGTGAGAAAGCAGCACAACACAACTTACTTGTAATATGAGGCTAATTACCTAATATAATTCAATGTATAAATTTCTGATTTTTTATTTATCTTTATTATTAAATATAATGTAATAATCAGATATTTTACGGTAATATCTCCACACCAAAACTCCAATATATTTATTTCTATACTTAGCGCTTTCAAAGGAACGATGCCTTCATTTTCAAAGCTATAGATAGATAGTTCTAATACCGATTTTCATTTATTTATTTGATTCAACAGATGCAAAATTATTCAAATCAGATCTGCCATTTCTTCGAGATTGCATAAAACTTGTCTCTTTTATTCAACGAGTTTGCGTCTAAATTAATGAAATAGGCCTCCTTAATTTTTCTTCTCGTTTCATGTTGCTCACTGCACCTCACTTGCGGATTGGCCGGTATGCATGAATGGCCCGTAGTGGCTTTGTGCTGCGCAAAGATGGAAAAGTGGGAGGGGTCTGCGATAAAATAAACATCTTTGATCATTGCAATTTCTTTATTTAATTGATTTAGTTAAATTTAAGATATAGTTATTAAATTATTAATGTCGTGATTTAGAAAGTGATAAGTTCCCACTAATGTTAAATATATATGTATTTGCCTTTAGTGTAAGCATAAACACACTTGCCATGATTTTCCCTTGAGTCTCTTTGTGTCTCCATTGTGCGATGTCGGCTGGAAATAAATTAAATAATCTAGTATCATCAGAGTTGCTGCTCATAAGTAATTGAATCTGGAAGCTGAGCATACAGGGCAGAATTCATGAGTGTTCCTGATGTGTATCTCGGGTATGATTGGACTCTAGGTACTTGTGTTCAGATTCTAGATCGAGTTGTGCGATCATGCTAACTGATCGATACAATATCTAGACATAAAACTGACTTAAAATAAATAAATGAGTTTGTAATCTTTTGTTAGATTTGTCTATAATGTTTCTACTAAGAGAAAACGTTATTAAAAAAGAAAATTGCCCAATTTATTTTATTTTAAAAATAAAAATACAGTACGGTGTAGTTAGTTTTTTTCTTATTATTCTTTTTGATTTTATAAATGCATGGGTGAACACTTATTTAGTAAAATATATGTAAATGTGTTGTTTTTTTTTCAATTTTTTTTATTAATTAGGGTTATTTTTAAAAATTTGTTTATACATACATATAAAAAAGTGTTTGGGTTATATATATGTGTTCATGTTGGAAAGTACTATGCACTTGCAGTTATATAGACAATATGTATTCTAGTCTAATAAATGTTTGTCAGCAAAAGTGAGATATAGCTATATATGTTGATTGGGAAGTGGACTTGGAACAAAATATAGTATAGTTCATGGCTCCACTGTATAACTATAAACAAAATTTAAATATTGTTGTTATTAATAATAAATTGAGGGAACGTCTATATATATTTTACTGAGTATGTATTCAGTTATGCATTTACTGAAGCAGTAAGAATATGAAAGAAAAAAACAACAACTAACAAACCCTATTATTGTTTTTAAAATAAAATAAATAGTGAAATGTCTGACTTTTGTCATTATTAAATGAGCTCTGGACAATGTTCTTTTTTTTTTTTTTCAATAACTTTTTACTCTTATAGAAACATTTTCTTATTATGAAATTAACATTTCTCTAATTATTTTGAAGTTTATAGGTCCATATCAAAATTTAAAATGGTCTAAAATTTCATAAAACTTTTAGCATTACATTCAGAAAATATTTCATTATGCAAAATACTATATATCACATTTGGAAACAACAATAAAGGAAGAATAAAATATATGTGCTTTCAACATGACCAAAGAAATTTTATTAATATATGTATTTGCTCTGATATGAAAACAACTATTGTCTTATTGTAAAATTTATTTATCTATTTTAATATTTTTAAATCATGATTGCGCATGGCATTCAGGGGAAATAAAATGGTTGCTCAAATATGTAAAATTTGTAAATTTTAATAGTTTTTTGTTTCTTTGCTAACTTTTTTTTTTCAATAGTGTATCATTTAATTTATGTAATTAGCTTTCAGCATAACTCACAACTCCGCCATAATAAAAAAATGTAATTTTCATGGTTTGTGATCAACATAGTTTTAGAAAAGGGTTTTTTTTTTTTTTTTTTTAAATACCTCTACTTGGATAATTAAATTTAAATGACCATTGATATTAAAGATTAATTGCTTTGAATTCAGGACTGTGAAGTTAAAACACAAAAACTTTGACTTTTCAATTATTTTTTCCAACTTCATTGGTATATCAGTTCTAAATCTGCTGTGACAATAATTATGCAAGAGAAATTTCATTATGACTACATACATGACTGATATATTTTTCCAAAGTTATTAAAGTCAATTCCCATCTAGTTATTGTAAATAGCCATTGTAAACAGATTATAGTTTAGACTTGAAAATATAAAACTTATGAAATTTAGAAACATGTTACAAATCAAAAAAAGTATGTGTATTTTGACTTATGTGTCATCTATAAGTATGAAGTTAAAAAATATAATTGGTAAAGATTGTAATATAGGATTTCGATTGCCTTTGTGTTTAAATAGATTAGTAAATAATTCAAAGGTTAGTGTGGAAGAAATGAATAAATATGAAGTAGTTTATTCAATTTCCTGCAGAGAAAGTGGCTGTAATGCTATTTATTATGGTGAAACGAAGGCTAATGTATTAACGCCATTGCAACAGTATGTTTATCAATATAAAAAATCTAAAATTGATTCGCAAGTTAATTTATTTTTCAAATCATGGAAGCATTTATGGGCATGGGTTTTATCCTCGAAATATCAGTACTGTTTGTAAAGAATCGAACGATAGAAAGAGGAAGTTGAAAGAGGCTGACAAGTCTAATAATGTTATCAGTCACCATAACAATAGTATTCCACTAAGCATGTATTGTGGAAAATATTAACCTTTCCATTTTGTCGCCATAATTCTGGTACATGGTACTGAAAGCATTTGGCAAAATAGTATTAATGGTTAATTTTTTTTTTTTACTCTGGTTGTCACATTTTTTTATGTGTACAATAATTTAAATTATTTGACAGTTATTATGTTATTTATTTATTAAAAAATAAATAAATTTATGGAATGAATTTCCAAAACATAAAATTTATATTAACGTCACTGTTGTACATTTTGACAGATTTTAATCTTTAGTAGTGCCAAAATTGCTTTAATTTTCAACTTCCCCTCATTCTGTTAATGAATAATTTATTATCACAGAAAACTTACATAACTAAGAAACTGGAAAAAGTGTTGAAATTGAATGTAATTTTTCAAAATTTCATCTGTTGTTTAGCACAGCACTGCTTCATTTAAAATACATATTAAAAAACATGGTACACTAAATTAATGCTAGTGTAGAAATTATTTTAATTAACTTTGGAGGAAGTTGCACTGTTAACGAATGTCTGTTATTTAAACTTATGTAAGTTATGATCTTCAGGCATCCAGCGTAAAATCTGAAATGATTTGAGTTGACAAAGTATTTTATAATTAAGATAGTGCATCCCAATGAAACCTTGCAAATTCTTGTGATACATGAAATTTATTAGAAAACAATTCCAAGAAACAGCAGTCAAACCAAATCCACATTTATAATCTTAAAAAATTTAAAGGGAAAAATTATTTAATGTATCAACAATGTCAATAGTGTCATTGAATGTTTTGATCCTAAAGAGGACCAATATGTACGTGCATAATATGGGCCAGTATGGCAAGCTACTTAATTTTATTAAATTGTTTTCACTTATTATCTATCTTTTCCAATTATTTGGTTTTTACTCAGCATGGTATTTTTTTATCCTAATAGGATGATAGTTGAAATTGAGAATTAAATGCTTGTAGATTTATATATCAAAAGAATCTAACTTATTATTACTTATCAGAATTTTTTCTATGTTCTTCTACCATTGAAAAACTATTGTTGTGTAAAGAGAAAGTGCATCTTTATCTTTTCATAAACAATTTAATCAAGTATTTAAAAGAAAAAAAATTGTGAAGTTTGTATTTAAATTATAAATAGTCTATATCAGTGGTCTTCAACCACCGGCCCGGTGCCGGGTCGTAGAAGTTTTTTGCTGGTCCGCGATAGACTGGCAAGAAAGTTTTAATAACAAAATAATAAGAATTTAAACTTTTAATTAATATAAACAATTTTTATTTATTTTTTTCATCGCACTTTTACCTGATTAAAAAAAAAGAAACAGAACAAAATCTAATCAGTCATACATAAATTAATTTGTTTTTCTAGTTATCACATATGTTTATGGGGGGGGGGGGATTAAATTTTTTATTACTTTTCTAAAAAAATTCAAAATTAAAAAAAAAAAAGTTTTTTTATTATACAAACTCCATATATATATAACTTCATCTAAGGCTAAGCTGTTTACATCTTTAAAAAAATTTATCTATAGTCTTCTGCTGGTCCATGAAACCTTATCCTTATTTTTGCCGGTCCGCGAAACCTTATCTTTATTTTTACCGGTCCGCAGGTGTGAAAAGGTTGAAGACCACTGGTCTATATTGCTAATCCATTTTTAGATGGGGGTTTAAAAGATTAAGTTCAAAGAGTTTTGATAGTACTATCTAAAGTGTGTCAAATGTTGACATTAAAGACTATGTTGTTGCAAATTTGCAAACTTACATTGTGTACCGTCAGTAGTCAGTCATTGGTTAGGATTGCTTTTTTGTGTTGTTTTAAACTATGTAAAACTATCAATTGGTCTATGTTGGAAAAAGTGAAAAACAGGAATTAGACTAGTATCAGAATCAAGAACTGCTGTTGCATGATATTGTCTAATTATCTACTGACAAATAATATAATCTATTTGTCTCAACTTGACACTCATTAAGATAGTCTTAAATATTTTTTTCTGAATACAAGAATATAAACTATAATACTAATTAACTGATTAAAAGTGATTGATATAGTAATTATATAAGCAATTTAATATATCATTGAACCAGTGTCATTCATGAACAAAGCCTAACCTAAAACATCTAATTTATAAAAAACTAGTTGTTTCTATGGTTTGGCTTGCATTAGTAGAATAAAATAATTTACACTATACAGCTGTTTCCGTGGCTTCTATATTTACATATTATTTAAATGAAATAATACATGAGTTAATAACAACAATATTGAAAAGAAAAAAAATTAACTTTTTAAGTTATAAATTTGAATAATCAATTCTTAGGATTGTAGTCTAATTATATTTCTGACATGATAAACGAATTAGTTATATCAATTATTAAACATACACTGTAATATATCTAAGATATGTCAAAACTCAAAAATATATAACAAAGTTTATTAATTATAAATAATAATCATTTGCAAATTATAATGAAGTTTTATTAATAATTTTTATTCTAGTGATCAGAATCATGCATTTTTAATTGGAATAAATATATATAATATTCATTTTTATATGGTAATTAGTTTCAAGAGATACAGTTCCTGGCATTGTATTTATAATTCATATGTATTTGTTTTTTCAGTATGTATATATTTGTCTATCTTTTTTTTACACATTGAAACAAGTGCCTAACTATTTATTCATTTTCATGCTCATGTATAGTGTTATTAATAAATTTCACATTAACAAGTACACCAGGGTCTCGTTTTATGCAGTAGATAGGTTCCTCAGAAAACTCGCACAAAAATAGACTTCACTTACCTTGAAAAATGGGGGATATATACTGTAATTTTTGAAAATCGCATAAAAGCAACAACGTAAAATTATTTTAAAATTTGCATAAAAAAAAAAAGGAAATAAAATATGACTAATAAAAAATTTCAAATTTGAAAAAAAATTGATACAAGACAAACTTTTTTTTTTTATTAACTACAGTATTTAATTTTATTCAACACAATATATATATATTTTTTCATATGTCATAGCATCAGCCGGGACATGAACCCACAACAGCCTGCAACCAACTGCTTGCTTGCAAGGCGGTTGCGATGACCTCTCGGCTAACAACGCTTCACAACACAATATATTTTTATGCTTAATTTACAGTATTTTACAGTTTTTCATACATGTACAGTATTTTAATCATTATCGCTATTTGAAGATATGCAAGTTTGTTTGTGAACTAGTAAGACATCAGATTCGTCACAAGAGGAAATACAATTAGCGCCAACTTCATTTTTTTTAATCGCTCTTGTAGTACACTCATCCAAACTAAAATGTTTTCCAATCGCTGTTGATCTTTCCCATTTCGCTAAGTGATCTAAAATTGAAATTTTTGTTTTCAAAGAAATTTATTTTCTTCGGTGTTTTTTCCTCTCCATTAGGGCAAACTAAAAATTTAAAATAAAAATAAGAACATAGACTTATGATAACAAAAAGACACCTATTCACTACTATTGGGCAAAATTTAATTAAAACGAACAATTGAAAATTAAATTCTTATTTTTGTTTTTAATTTTTTAATTTTCAATTCTGTTTAAAAATCAATTTTTATTGTTTCGCATCGCATTAATTTCAGATCGCGTTACGTAATTTTAAGTTGTTAATTATAATTAAAAATCAGATATTAATTTTTAATTGTCAAATTTAATTGTGCCTACCGCTGTTACTCACCTTTTAAAAATAAACTTGCAGACACTAAATGATTAATTGATTATGTACTCTTTTTAAAAAGCAAAAATAGAATGTGATTTAAAATGCAAAAATAACAACATGCATAGTATATGCATCTATAATGTTTGAACAGATTTACATTATAATCTTCTAAAATTTATTACTTGCGGACACAATGATTAATTGATTACGTACTCTTTTTTTAAAAAGCAAAATAGAATGTGATTTAAAATGCAAAAACAACATGCATAGTATAGGCATCTATAACATTTGAACAGATTTAATTTAATGTGTGTATATAAAATGGGGAAATCCTGATTTTAAGTGAATTATGAACTTTTTTTTGCATAAAATCTATTATAGTACTATTATAAAGCGCTGAAAATATTGAAATTATTAGATGAAAGTCGAACTCCGATAATGCGCTATTACTTTAAATATGATGTGCGAGTGCGCAAAATTTATAATATTTAAAGTAATAGTGCATTATCGAAGCTCAACTTCTGATCTAATAATTTTTATCACATAAAAGAAAACTGCATACAAAGTTGTTAAGAAAAAACATGAATCGCACTAAAAAAATCTGCATAAAACGAGATCCGGGTGTATTATTGTCAATGGCAGTAATTATAATATGTATTTCAATAAACTTTATTCAAGCTTTGAAATGTCATCTTTTAATCAGTGCATATATTATGCAATAACAGTTCAGCTATTTATCATAAAAATTGTAAGATATAAGCATGTATTGTGTATATAAAAGTTAAAAAAAATATATTTTAAGGATTCTTTAAAATATTGTATTGGATCATTTTTAATATTGTTTAAAGTATATAATTTATAAAATGCTTAAAAGATATTTATTATATTGTACAATTTTTAATATTGTTTAAAGTAACTTATAAAGCACTGTAGAAAAGTTAGCTTTTTTTTAATTATTGTAAGTAGACATTTTTTCAAAAATAAATAATGCAAGGCTAGTTTTTATTGATTTATTGCTTAAATTGAGCTAAATACTATAAAGCAAAAAATCCATAGCCTATATATGATAATAGATAAACAGTAGAGAAAAAAAAAATTTTCAATACTTTAGAAAAATTATCTTTTTTAAAATTATTGTAAGTTGACATTTTTTAGAAAATAAATAATGGGAGCCTATCTTCTCGTGCTTATTTTTGTTATTTCTTATATGGCCTATCATTTTATATCTATAATTCAAATTTACATTTGTTTGTCTGCATAACAAAGCGATTTCGTTCTTTTTTATAATCTACAACTGAGTGCACTCATCCTTGGGTTACAAATTAGAAAGAAACCACTTCATTATGCAGGTGAACCAATGAATGTAAATTTGAATTATAGATATAATAAAAAGATAGGCTGCATATTTGAAAGATAAGCTCCCTTTATTTATCTTCTAAAAAATGTCAACTTACAATAATTTAAATATATGCAAATTTGAATTACAAATATAAACAAAGAGAAAAATCAAAATATATCTATAATAGTACTTTAGTTAATTAATAGAAGTTAATGGCTTTAAAATCAGGTGAATACCCATGCCATTTTAGATATAGTTTATCAAATTCAGTAGTAATGCTTTTGCTGTACCCATTGTATTTTAAAAATTACTTTTTCGCCTGTTAAATGTATTTAAACTGTCATTCCATAATAAAGCTTATTAAATTCAGTAGTATTTCTCTTATTGAGCCATTTTACTTTGATACATGTTAATATATATTTAAACTGAAATTCTAAAAGTTTATCTAATTCATTATTAACTGAAATACAGGCTTATTATATACCTGTATCAATATATAGAATATATGAGCACAGACTTTCACACTACCCACCATTCTCCACTCTCTCATAACACTGATACCCTTGAACATATATATGTTGAAAAGATAAATAATCACCAATATATGTATTTCATGTTAAACCAGGATGGCCTTTGAGCATTCCATCATCAGATTTTCAATTGGATGGACGGTTGAAAAGTTGGAGTGTGTAGATTCAAGCCTGTCCATTAAAGTATGAAGAATGGCTATCTGAGCACTTATTGCATATATGTGTAGAGATGATAATCTGGACCAATTCCATTTAAAATCAAATTTCATTGTTTCACATCACATTAATTTCAGATCACATTAGAAAATTGCTAATTACAATTAAAAATAAGATTTTAATTTTTAATTGTCAAATTTGTGTCCACCGCTGTTACTCAGCTTTTAAAAATAAACTTGCAGACACTAAATGATTAATTGATTACGTACCCTTTTTTAAAAAGCAAAAATAGAATGTGATTTAAAATGCAAAAACAACAACATGCATAGAATAGGTATCTATACCATTTGAACAGATTTACTTTATAATCTTGTAAAATTTAATGTGTGCATATAAAATGGGGAAATCCTGATTTTAAGTGAATTATGAACTTCTTTATTGCATAAAGTCGGTTATAGTACTATTATAAAGCGCTGAAAATATTGAAAATTATTAGAAGTCGAACTTTGATAATGTGCTCTTACTTTAAATATGACATGTGAGTGGGCAAAATTTATAATATTTAAAGGTTGTTTTCTCTTAGCATGTTGAAACTGCTTGAGGACGTAATTTCTATGCGAATGCAGAGAAAATAAGCCATTTAAATGGCCGCACTGCTATATAACGTTCTATTCCAATGATTACGCATATATTTCTATGCTACAGCAAATAGGATGTTTATTCTGCCACAGAGGACGCCGCCACTTACGGTGAACTTTGTGTTATGCAATTTATACAAACAATCCCATTTTAAATTTAGCTACGGTATCTATTTTTATGCTACAGCGCAGAAATAGGATATATTATTCTGCCGCAGTTTATACGAACAATCCCATCTATTAACATTTACGGATACCGGTATTTACAGCACAGAAGTATGATATTTATTCTGCCACAGCAACCACTGCCGATTACGGTGAACTTTGTGTTACGCAGTTTCTACAAACAATCCCATTTTAAATTTCGCTATGGTATTTTGTGAGGGTGTCTGTAATTGAGACCTTCAAAAGTCTTCAAATTGGCATGGTCGAGTCATTATTTTCCAAACCAATGATGTAGTATGAGGTAATAAAAATTGTGGAAACTTTGCCCCGCTTTTCTAGACAAGGGTGACACTTTAATCAATTGTCAAAGGGGAGATGTAAGCGTGGTTTTTACAAAATCACACTAAAATTCACGTTTGCGTGAGATAAATAGCGAGACCAATCGAAAATACCGGCTTTATTTTTGGCCACGATGTTGTTTAGAATAAAGTCTTGCTTTTTATTCTTATTAAAATTACAAATTATATTTACGTGGCCACGATGTTGTTTTGGGGAAATTATTTCTTTTTATTCTCGTTAAAATTAATAATTTTATTTGCATAGCCACAATGTTTTTGTTTTGGAGAAATTATTTATTTTTCTTCATGTTAAAATTTGATTTGCGTCGCCACGATATTGTTTTTATTCTTGTTAAAATTACAAAATTCATTTTAGAAAAATTAAAATTAAAAAAAAGGTTTATCCAATTTATTTTTTATTTCTTTTAGATAAATTTAATTATTTATGATTTTATTGTAAATCAAAAAAAACACTATAAAGTTGAAAAAAAAAAAGAACAATGGCCCAGTAACATTATAATTTTGTTTGTTTATGTAGAAATTACGCCCTCAAATGGTTTCAACATGCTAAGAGAAAACAACCTATTTAAAGTAATAGTGCATTATCGGAGCTCTACTTCTGATCTAATAATTTTTATTGCATTAAAAAAAATCCCCATAAAATGAGACCCGGATGTACTTATTAAAATTGAGGCTAAAGCAAATTGTATTAAAAATGTGGTAAATAATGGCAGATTGTAATGATGATAATTAAATATTAATACTATGCTGCCCAGTTATTCTGCCTATCATAGGAAAAAATACATATTAAAAAAGACTTCATAAAAGCACAAATTTACACTTAACATTTATACAAATTTTATAAAATATTTTTGCATAATAAAATGTAAATTAATACACTAATGTTTGCAAAAACTTTAAAATTTTTGTGTTTTCAAATACATTAACTTGGTAAATTTTAAACAAACATTTTTAGATAAAATCTTTGTGTGCTATTTTTTTACTCTTAAAATTAATATATTTTTATGAACTTATTATTTATTGATTAATTATATCATTTAATTAGATTTTTTTTTTTTGATTGCATATGTTGCATGCTTGTATTGTGTAATTAAAATAGATATTAAAGATTGAATGGTAAACAATTTAAAAGTATTTATTACCGTTATTTTATATAATATTTGAAAGTACATTTTATTGTAGAATGTTACTTTCAACAAATATTACATTTCAAATCATAAAATTTTAATCCTGATATTTCAGCTATATTTTTTATGATTAACATTAAGGATTTTTATGTATTTTTTAATTTACAAATGTACCTAAAATTGATAGACAAAACCTGTTTATATGAAATCAATGTACATTTATATAAATATATACTATAAATAAAGTTAGTGATGCTTCACTTTTAGTTAAAATTATCTGTCTGGTCTATTAATATTTTGATAGTATCGTGACATTTATTGGTTCATAATGCTATGTGTATGTATAGTATACACATAGTATGTTCCATTGAAAAAGGGGCTGATACTCTCTCCAAACAGCCTGTACTATCATCTCTAAATCATTGTTTGTGCTATGTAATGCATAGGAATTCATATTTTCGATGACATGATTTCATTGCGTTCTTTCAGAAATAAATTTATTTTCTTCGTCTTTTTTGATATTTTGTAGACTTGTATGTATGTAAGTCATTACTATTTTCTATATAGGCTCTTTTAATTTCTCAAAATGAAGAAACTTTTATATTGTCTCTGTTGCTTTTGATATCTGTTAGACCTTATGAAATATTTTATTCTGATTATTGTCTAAAAAAAAATTATGTACTTATAAATTCTTTTAACTTGGTGTTTCTTAAAGCATCTTCTATTTTTGATTTCTGATTCTCTTCTTGTTAGTGAAAAATATTTCCTTTTTAAACAAATAAGTCATATACAACAGCTAATAGAAATATATATTAATTATACATAAAAAAATCTTTTTTGGCATATGATTTAGTGCTCTTTTCTAATGTTAATTTATTTTAACGTTAGCCAATTATTGCATATACAACATCATCTAATGTTCCATAACGGAAGTAAATTAGCAACAATAAAATAAAACCTTCATATTAGAGATCTAATATAATTTCAAAAAATTGATTATATTATGTAACGATATACAAAACAAAGCATAGATATATAACTTTATATATATTATCTCTATATAATTTTTTCTTCATTGTTAACTAAATTTATTGAATTTTAGAAATATTTATAAAATTATTGAAGTTATTTTTAATATATGTTTCATATATCTATTTTCGATTTAGATTTTTAACATAATATAAAGGTTTAATATTTTTTGTAGCATCTACTTTATGTCCATATGTTAAATAATGAATGTAGAAAGCAGGTTTATCATATCGCTTATTAATTACATTGTTATATTCTTTAGCTTTTATCTCTGTTTCCCTGACTGACTAGTATAGTAAATCATATTGTAAAAGTCTTAATTAATTTTATATACAATTCTTATTCTGTATTTTATATTGTCTCTTAATTTATAATTACCCTATTAATTTATCCAGACTTTTGTATTCAACCACCCAATATTAAAACAGAGTAGTGCCACTTAGTGCCAACCAGAGTAATCAATGGATGCCTGAAGGCTTGTGCATAAAATTCCTATCTAGTGGCTACTCATCCAATATCCCCAGACTAGTTTCTGGCTTGTGGCCTTCATCAGTGAGGAGCTTTGGATCTGAGAGCACTGCGTTTAGATCTTCTGTAACCTCCATCAGCCACCTTTTATCTCTACATAAGTACAAAACTATGAGAATAAAATTGAAAACAATAATTTCAATCTATGCTCAATAGCTTATATAGTCATATGGGTCTGAATCCAGTTCAGTACCCATACATTTTGGTGTCTTTGGCTCTTTAACAACCATAACCACCACTATTCTATTAGGCAGGATTGGTTTACACCACTAAACATCATGGGTCTGAACTCAGATCAATGCACATACCTTTTGGTGTCTCTGGTTCTTTAACAACCATAGCCACTACTATTCTATTAGGCAGGATTGGTGTTAAACCACTAAATATCACGATAACTATTTCTTATGCTAGCACATTACTGTTATTAAAACAGGCAAAACTCTCGATACTGTAGCACCCCTCAGTACAAGCCAGAGTAATCAATGGATGCCAGAAGGCTTGTGCATAAAATCCCTATCTAGTGTCTACTCATCCAATATCCCCAGACTAGTTTCTCGCTTGTGGCCTTCGTCAGTGAGGAGTTTTGGATCTGAGAGCGCTGCACCTAGATCTTAGGATCTAATGCAACCCTCCAGCAGCTATCTTTCATCTCAACTACAAAACTATGAAAATAAAATTGGAAAACACAATATTTTCAATCTAAGCTCAATAGCTTATATAGTCGTATGGGTCTGAACCCAGTTCAGTACCCATACATTTTAGTGTCTTTGTCTCTTTAACAACCATAGCCACCACTATTCTATTAGGCAGGATTGGTGTCAAAACACTAAACATCACATGATCATTATTTCTTATGCTAGCACATTACTGTTATTAAAACAGGCAAAACTCTCCATACAGTAGTGCCACGCAGTGCCAACCAGAATAATCAATGGCTGCTGGAGGATTGCATTAGATCCTAAAATCTAAGTACAGTGCTCTCGGATCCAAAGCTTCTCACTGACGAAGGCCACAAGCCAGAAACTAGTCTGGGGATATTGGATGAGTAGGCACTAGATATGGATTTTATGCACAAGCCTTCTGGCATCCATTGATTACAATGAGTGGCACTACTATATGGAGATTTTTGCCTGTTTTAATAACAGGAATGTGCTAGCATAAGAAATAGTGATCATGTGATGTTTAGTGGTTTTTACCATCCAATATTATTTATATACTTATCAATATAATTTTTTTTTTATCTCCAAACTTTTCTTTCTTCTCTTCTTTGATTCTCAAATCTATTATTCATTTCTTTACTTTTATCTTATCCATCATCTTTCTAAACACTCCATGAATAATATCTTTAGGGTTCTGATAACGTATCAACTCTGCCCTCTCTTTAATCAAAACAAATCATGAATCATAAAATACCTTAAATTTATTTACTATTTCATATAACACAATCACCTATAAAACCATATTAATGTATAGAAGATACAATATCATATTCTTTGCATATATATGAGACTCAAGTTTCAGTCTTTGATCGGCTTTGAGTTGGCTGTGCCATTTGTAACAGAATAAAAAGTTGCCTTACAAGTTGAGGCAGCATTTTACAATGTGTGTAAAAAATGATAATGAAATAACTTTTATTACCACTTTCAATTTATGACTCCATTTGTAAAGATTAAAATGAGGGGATAATTGTTTAATGTCCCACAGATTTAGGAATTATTTGTAACAGATTGGATATGACAGGCCATAATTATGCCTTGCAAATTGCAGCATCATTTGTAACAGAATAAGTATGTGTCTCTGCCAACCTCTATTATAGTCTCAGTGATTTAGACAGCATTTGTAACAGATTGAAAATATGCAATGGAAATAATTAACTAATACAGCTTGAATAAAATATAGTTGAGTTGTTGGTCGGCCATGTAACAGAATGAAAACGAATTCTGAAGTTGGATATCATTTGTAACTGAATAAAATATAAATCAAAGAAAAATAATACTAATTTTATAATGCCCATAAATAATACTATTGATCATAACAAAATAAATATAATACATTGTCAATAAATGTTAATAAGTAATCATTAAGTGTTTAAAATAATCTTTTATCTAACCACATATCTGACTGTTAATTATACTAAAACAAAACATTGATGATAATCTTTATTATAGCATCATGAGTTCAAATAGTATTTAGAATAAATAGAAATTGAACAAAATTATCATTTCAGATATCCTAAATATAATCCTTACTTAAGATAGATTAAAATAAAGCAATTAAATATCATTGTTCCAAAACTATAATGTACGCTTAAGATATATTTCACTTATAATCAAATGAAAATAATGATAAATCATTCAACAATCAAATTCTAATATATCTAACTAATCAAACATTGCTCATAATAATATAAACTTATACTAAAATTTAATGATGTTCATGTCTAAATAAAATAATTCATGAATAGTTGAAATAACAGCTTTAATATGTTTACAATATTCATATTATCTAAATAAATATACGACTCGATAATTAATTTTAAATCCTAGTTTAATAAAATGAGAAATAATATTAACTCTGTCATGCTATACTCATATATTAAAGTATTATTACTAATCATGTTATTTATAACAAGATAAAATACTTAATAATGATATATCAATAAATCTATAAGATAATCTTCAATCTATAATATCCAATCATATCAGTATATAAAAGAAACAGTAGATTTCTATTGGATATTTACTTAAATACAATTAACTAATATCAATTTATTTTAAATTTCCTGTAACTAAATTATTAAAACTATTATAGTAATTAAAACTCAGTACAGTACTCCCAATCAATAATTTAGATAAAGCACACAAATATTTGATTGTGATTATCATATATTTTATATTTAGTCATATAATAACTAGAATTCAATACAATATATATATAACAATACTCACTTATCAATCCTGAGGTTTGATTTCTGGAATGTATGATATAGTTATTTCAAATAATGTCTATGTAACAAATATGTTGCTGGAGGTTCATACTCTCTAAGATACAAGAGAGTTTTATATATACATCTTATATAATTAATTAAAATATATATATACAAAGATGAATCTAGTTATTTGTTAATATGAATTTAAGAAAACAAAATAAAGTGAATCTTCATTCTGATGAAATCTTTTTTTTAACTTCTAATATAAGTGATATATCTGAAGTTAATTTAAAATCAATAAATAAAAAAATGGAATATTTTTAAATAATAAAATAACAATTACTATGCCACAAGATATGAGTTTAAACTCAGGAAAATGTAACTCTTATATTTTGGTATGTGAGTAGATTATTAATTGACTTAAAATTATATATTCATTAATAAATGTCATATCTTTAAATGAAGAGAAACATATATATATATATCAATAATATTGACAAATGACGTGAATGAGTCTTTAAATACTGTATTTCCAGAATGGTAACACAGTTATGATGCCTATTTTAAACTACAAATCAATAGTAGGTTCTTATTCCATTGGCGAAAACTTTTACATCCCAGATATATTTTATTGATTCTGATGTTTTATGTATATGTACAAATTATTTTTTCAAATAATAATTATTTGGTTTATATTATGTCACTCACATAAGTATTTGTTTCACAATGATTTGAAGAGATATCCTTTCATGAACAAATATTATTTCAGAATATTATGAATGAAGATGCTAGCTTTATCTAGGACGATATAATGGGAAATTCAACTGATTCATATCTTAGATTAAATTGATCAATCGATCTAATAAAATTACACAGGCAGGTAGATATGACTTGTATATCTTCTAATGTTTCTATTCCATCTTTGAAATATAGGTAATATCCATTTCAAAAGATAAAATATTCTGATAGTTTATAATGTAATGAAACAATTTTGATGATTTTTTTTTTATAATAAAATGTCATTTGCCTGTAAAATTTTCTCAATATGCAGCCCGGTTTATGGGCACGATTCTTACTCCTCCGTTTTGTTCTGTCAACTATATATTTTGAAGGAAATAAAAAGAAAATCATTTAAAGAAATTTATATGTGCTTCCGTTTAAAGTATAAACAAGAGAGTGTGAGTTCAAACTTATTCAATTCTATTTATTTATAAGATTTTTTTATTGACATTAATGTGACTAGCAATCCTCTATATTTACTTTTTAAATGATTTCTACTAACGTTTTTTGTAATAAAAATATGTATCATACAACAAATAAAAATAAGTATTTTAGATTTATTTACATACAACAAATATTCACCTTTTACAAGGCCAATACTATTTTTCATTCTAACAAAAATTAAACAATCTACATCACATTTTCAATATATTATACTGGAAATAGATCTTTATACATATTTCTTTAGTATAATTTATTATTGTAAATGCTGCAACGAAAACTAAGCTTATAACAAAAGAATAATAATTTCATCCTAACTATTTGCTTTATTATTTACATATTCATTATCCTTTTTAAAAATAAATAAAGTCAATTTATAATCTTACAATACAATTAATAATAAACAATATTATATTAATATTGTGATCATAGCAACACAGTTCAATGTTTTTTAAATTAACATATTCACCATCAAAGAAAAAAGAAAATAAAACTATGGCTGACAACCACACATTGAAATACATCTTAAATTTCAATAGGTATAACATATATATAACTTAATTACTTAGATGAAAAGATTTAATTATTGTTTGAGAATCTTTAAAAATTAATGGCAATTGATTAATCACTTTAAACTAGTGTTAGATTTCAATGTAATTATTGAAAGTTGACTTTAATTGTTGTATAAGTAATGAACGCTTATAGTAGTTGTTCCTTATTATTTAGAAATCTTGATTTGGAGAGTTTTGTTTTTTTTCATTTGAATCTCACTTTTATAATGAATTTTCCAGATTCATCCCTGTCATTATTTAATAAGGTTATTTTACTTTGTAGGATAAGTTTTTAAAACTATCTTATGTTAGAAATGACTAATAAAATTATTAATATCTTATAGTAATATTTTAAAATGTTTAATCTATTGTCTTTTTTTTTTTTTAGCATTCTATTTAAGTTATCTGATTTTGTTATGCATTGTTTTAGAAACATTTTAAAAGCAAAGTATTTTTTATTGTTTTTCTTGTGTCTGTTATAATAATTTTTGTTATATTTAAAGTAATAATCTTATTTTAATTATCAAAATAAATTCAGCTTCTCTACATTTGTCATTGTCCATAAATATTTTTTTTTTCTAAAAATTTTCTTATATTTTATTTCTATAACTTAAATATACATTTATTTCATTTAGTTAGAATAATGTGCATTGTATCAATATATATTGTTTTTGTTATATACTATCCAACATGAAATAATTATTTTTATATATATAAAAAAAGTGTAAATCAAGTAGGTGGGCAAATTTTTCTGACAGTGAGAGATGCGGATCTCTAAGGTCTCTAGCTGACTGCTTGAGAAATTTTTTTTTACTTTCCGATAAATAAAATATTCATAGTAGGGTAAACTATTGCGATCATGTTAGAAATAAACTTTCCATTATTATTGAATTTTCATTAAATAAAACCGTTAAAATCTATTTCATGCAATTATAGTACGATTTCTGGCTTCAAATGTATGTGTTTGTGGATGCATGCGATTTAATATTAATGCCACAACCTTAAGGTATTAAATAAGATGCCTATTGTTGAACAATAATATCCATTCATGGGAACTTGTGGTTGATGCAACTCAACTCCTAGCATACTAATAACTTAAACATTAATGTAATATACTAAAAAAATTAATTGCCAAAAAATGTTCACATTCATAATTTGAGTAGTTTTTGTCTAAACAATTTTTCATAAAAATTCATTGTTTCAAAATAGGTTGAATAATTGGAGAACTTAGAAATTGTGATAGCTTGTTTTGTTTAAGAAAAACTTGATTTGACAATAGTTACATAGAATTATAAACATGATAAGTTTTGTTTGAAGCATTTTTCAGTAAAATGCATTATTTTAGAGATATAACGATGGTTGTTATAACAAATGTTTTTGCATTAAGTTGGTTGACATGTATTTTATGGAAAACATTGAACAAAATAAGTTAAAAAACGGAAATTTAAATCTTTTACTTCAAACTTTTTTTATGGAATTCATTGTTTCTGAGATATGTTTGAGTTGCTTGGGAAGCCATTTCCTACCATTGCCATTGTCCCCAAATCTGTTGCCCCTCAGTAGGTTACATATTCAGCATTGGAAAGTCTTGTAGGGCTCACTTCAGATTTTTTTGGAAAGCAGCACTTCAGTGTACAAAATGTAAATTTAATTAATACAAATATATATATATCAGTATAATTTTTAATGAATTTGAACATTGACATTATACTTAAAATGCTAATGTGATGTATGACATCTTAAATTAAATTTTCAACATGTTTATTATCATTAGGTTAAGTTTGCTTATAATAATTCTCAGATTGTAGATTACAATCAATTAACATCTCACAATTTTTTGATACATTATTTTTCATGCAAGAAAAAATTTCATATTCATTAATTTTTCTTTAAGATCATTTTTTAAATTCTGTGTTTCCATTGTGGAAAAATGCACAAAGATTTGTTTGCTCACCAGTTGTTTGGATAACACCAAGAGTTTTATTTCAAAAGATTTTATCTCAACAGACAATCTATATGTAAAAGCACCATTGACTTGGAATTTTATATTAAATTAATTTTGTTTATCAAAAATGTTAATTGTGAATGCTAAATTACATACCCATTTTGTATTATTTATATTAATTAAAAATTTTCATTCAATATGTTTTATTTTAAAAAAGTGCAAAATTCTCATCCTTCAGATTCCATATTCTTTTTAACACATTCCCAGGACTTAACTAATGTACATTGCTATGTTACAATACACTTGAATAATTGTTATCCATGCCCTCCTGCAAATATTTGAACAACCTGTGACTCTGCTGAGACTTACTTTTGATTAAATTTATTGCATGCATTATAGGTTTAATCATATTGTCTCAATCCACGATAGACTTACGTAAACTTTTCTGATGAGTAATTAATTGGAGTGTTGACAGGGATGTTTCTTTTTTTTTTTTTTTTTATAATTCAGTAGCTTAATTAGACCAAGATTTTTTCTGTCAATAAATGCGCCTCATTAGTTGAAATGTGCCTATCAAAGATGCAATTTATATATTACCTTTATTCATTTGGTTAAGGTATTTAACCTATTTAATTGATAGTGCTTGTAGCAGAATTTGAAATTCTTTGATTGTTCACTAAATTTTCTTCTTATTATATAGTATCCATATCAGGGATCGTGAACCGGCGGCTCTTTAGTGCAAAAAGTGCAGCTTTTTACTTTGGATAAAATGTTACATAAATTTTATTAAAAATTTAATATAATTAATTTAAATGTGTATAAATTATTGTTATGATTGTGAAGGGTTTAGATTTAAAATAGCAGATTGTCCTTGTGTTTTCTTCAGTAATTATGGGGAAATGAACACAGGAGCAGATTGATTGATTCAAGTCTGAAGGCTTTATTATTATTAAAATTCATGAAATATACTTCAAATTTGATCAAGTTGGCTAGCAACATAATAGTTTAAAAGTCGCATTAGTAAATCTGAATATTAACATTGTATCTTCATATTTATATAAACAATTTTTTTCACTGATAAATTTTATAATGCAAATTTATTATATTTACTACAAATTTAAAGAAAAAAGTTCTAATTAAAAGTAAAACTAACAGAATAAAAAAAAATATATTTTTTTTGTCTTACCCATCACAAAAATAGCTGCAAGCTTAAGAGTTAGTTGTTCGAATCATGTATATGTATACTTAATGTTATTAAATTTATGTATAATGAATCCTAAATTTTAATTTGTCTATGTTTTTTTTGTTCAAAATGTCTCTGACTCAAAAATCCCAACTCCTGCTGTTATATGCATAGAGAAAATGTAAAGTCTGAAGAAGTTGAAATCAAGATTGTATTTAACAGCAATATATTGTATTCTAGTCAAGTGTACATTTTGTAATAATTTCGTTTAAAATTATTAAAATAAAAATCCTCATAGAATTAAAAGTTTTAAAATTAATTAAGAATAATAAAATCTTCAGATTTTATCAAGAAATGATTAAAGTAAAAATCTCTTCAAAAGAATTAATTATAACAGTTTAAAAAGAGAAATATAATTAAAAAGTTTAGAGTTGTTTTATAAGCACAGATTATTAATATAAGTTTTACTAGTTTAAAATAATAATAAAACAATATGAGAGGGGAGAAATTTAATTAAATAAAAAAAGATTTAAAAATGATATTTCTTCTTTCATTATTTAAAAGAAAGTAAGAAATTGTGTTTGATTTTAAAATACATTAAAAAATATATTATGTATAAAAAGTTGAATTAAAAAAATAAAGTTTGTAATATAAAAATTAAGATTGCATAATAGATAAGCTTCATAGGAATGGGATTAGCAATGATTACTAACTAACTAATAGTTTAAAATAATAATAAAACAATGTGAGGGGGGAAAAATTTAACCAAATTAAAAAATTTAAAAATATATTTTTCTTATATGAAGTATTTAAAAGAAATGTGTTTTATTTTAAAATACATTAAAAATAAAAATATATTACATATAAAAAGAAGTTGAATTAAAAAATTGAAAAATAAAATTTGTAATATAAAAATTAAGATTGCATAATAGACAAGCTGCATAGGAATGGGATTAGCAATGGTTACTAATTAACTAATTAAAATCCATAAGCAACAGGACTAATTAAAATGTATCTTATCCAAAATTTGATCAACATAAGCAATGGACAATGAAAATAGCTAGCGAATTTAAAATTAATTTAAAAAGATAACAAAATGGCAACGCATAAATAGGGCTGATTTTTTTCAATTTATTGTACAGATTTGAAACATGAAGCACCCATTAAAGTTAATACGAAAGCATTTTTAAAATGTTAAGGATGCTCCATAAAATTTTTAAAATATGATAATGTCATAAGACTAAACAGTACATTTTTCAGCTTGCCGGATGTAATTCTATTAAATCTTATTATAATTTTATTTAGAAAGCAATCAGTTCTTCCATACACTGCAATATAATATTAAGCCAATGATATTAAATGCCAGAATACATTTGCCCCAGTCATCAGATAAAGACTATTTTGTTGAGCAGAAGTATCACATTTAACATTGTGTTTAATATTATAGTATATTAGTAGGAGGATGATTACCGTCTAAATATATTTACAACTGATACTATTGATCATTAAATTGATTATTGTAAAAGCAGTTATTGGCCATGCAAAAATAATAAACACTCAGATTTCCTTTTTAAAAAAAATAAATAGGAATTTGAGTTAAGTTTTTCTGGAAAGGAACCCCTTTATGTTATAATAATTATTTTAAAGAATATTGTAATAAGAACATATAATATTGATAAATAATTTTTCTTCATCATTCCTTACTTAGATTGGAGATTATTCACTGAATGAATAATTTCTAGTCTAGGGAATGACTAATAAAAATGATTAATAAACTTTTGTTGAAAGTTATGAGGGCTAAATTTGACACATCAAATAAGCTAGGAATTTGCTATCTATATATATATACCAAACAATGATAAAGATTTGGTAAGAATTGATTCTGGGAACTGATAAGTGCTGGTTTGGTACAAATTGTCATCTTGGGATCATACATCTTTTTCAAATGTCTTTGATGTATGTTTATGATTACACCCTCCACAAAGTGTTAAAAGCTGATAGAAACCATCCCCCACCCCCTTCTTGCTTGTTGTAGTGTAGTAAAAATTACACTATAGAAATATTATTCATTAAATATAATATTGATGGTTTTCACTTGAAATATGGCTAAAAATAGAATATATTGGAGAAAGATGTTGATGATTTTAAAAAGTAAAGTTAGCTATAGAAGTTTAAAGCAGCTCTAACAAGATTCAAATAAAATACAAATGAGGTATAGGGTGTTTATGGATAACTACTGATTTAAATAGTTGTTGCAAAATTTGTGTTTACTGTTTTATTTGTCACTTTCTATCACACACACACCCCTTTTTTTTAATAAAACTATACTCTTAATTGTTGCTCATAAGAGACTTTAGGGTTGATATTGCTAATCAATAACTTAATAAACATTTGCTGTAATGGGATTGTTTTAAGATACAAACTTTTTCTTTATCTTTTTTAATTTTGATTTTTCAAATTCAAACTTATTAAAAGTTGTTTAATCTATTGTATATCTTCTTTAACTAAATGCTACTTCTCTAAGTTTGTATATATATGAATGGAAATTAGAATAAACAGTATGACATTATATTTGAAACTTTTGTAATTTTTTTTTTATATTCACTTGTTGTTTTAAAAGATAATATGTTAACATGAATAAAATACTCTAGTATCATGAGTTTTATTGCAAATATTATCACAGATATTGAAATTAATAGAGGAACAGACTATAAAGTTTAATCCAGATGTTTAAAATATATGCTCATAATATTTATATCAATTTATAAATACTGCCACATTTAAAAATACAACTAAAGAAAAACTATAAATTATTAAGATTATTAATTTAGTACTATTGGTTGACAATCTGTTGACTTAATTCAATTGAAATCATTGAAGAAAATAAATAAATAAAATATTACAATATTTAATTAGGGAATGATTGTTTATATTGGATTAGAATTTGTAAGTTTTTAGATTTGTTATTTGAACTAGAGATCACATGGAATGGAACTTCAGATAAAGTTTTTTTTATTTTTTAATTAGGATAAAATATTTTGATGAATACAAAATAAAAATAAGCTTAGTAAATGTTTTAAAGATTCACATTATTATTAATATATTTATAGATTTTTTCATAAAATATTTATACAGAATTATAGGTAATAAAAGTAATGTTTAATTTTAGAATCTGGGAAACTAAGTTTATAATGAGGAATAAATGTCTATTGTTACTTTGATGATTAGTTTATATTATGAAGTAAAAATGAAAATTTAGAAAGAACTTTTGTATATTATATTTTTTATTATCAATTTTTGTTTGAATCAAAGATAACTTAAATACAATATGGGTAGGCAACTATATTCGAGTAAATAAATAGGAAATTTTATGAGAACTCCTTTCTGTAATAATTTAATATTTTTTGATTTTGTTGTAAAATTAGGAATAGTTTTTATTACATCTTTTTCAATATATATACCATTTTCAGTTGCTATTAGTGCAAAATTTGTCTCTCTTATGACATTTTTAAAATTTAATTTTGATTGTGGCATAATTTCATTCAAGAACTAAGATTGGATTTAATTTAGTATATTTTATTATGTATTAAATATGAAACATTTTTATTTATAGTATGTGAACATTTTGAAAGAAGCTTCCTCTTTATTTGGCATAAATCTTACCTTAAATGACTGACATTATCTGTAATTAATATTGGCTTACCATGCAGAATTATCATGGATATTAAGATAATTAGAAAGCATGATAATATTATTATAGAAGTGAGGAAACTTAATGGTATGAATTGAATGAAGATCAAATCCAGAACAAGCTTTAAATAAGATATGAAAGCTGGCAGAAGGAAGGATAATTTCACAACTATTCAAGGTTTTAATTCAGAAAACTAATAATAGTCCAGAAAAGGATGGTAAAAAAACAACAACTAATGTTAGAATAATTTATATATTTTATTTATATATGTTTGATTGCTTTAAGAGTAATTATTGAAATAATATGTAAATGCCTAGGTCACTTAATAGTGTATGTACTTCCATTATTAGGAAGTGCTTCTGCACATAAATTTGGACTATTCAGTGCAATACTTTATATTTACATTCATTCTTATCATTTGATATTTACATTTGTTGTATTATTTTGAGTAACTGGCAAAATTAAAACAGTGTCCTTTTCACATTTGAAGTAAAATAATTTATTGATGCAATTTGTATTTTTTATAAATGTCTTAAATAAACCTCCACAACACCACACCTTCTTTTGGAAACATGAGTAAAGACATTATGAAAAATATATGATTCCCAAGATGCATTTTATGCTGGATCAGCACTCGTCAGTTCATCTCTCATCTTTATCATATGTGCAGTATTTATCAGTAGATTTTATTTACAAGTGTCAGACTTACTCCGCCCACAACTTTGACGCAATCCACTCCAGATAATCACTGCAATGATTATCACTAACCATTTTATATTTTTCCTTTTTTAATTAACATTTGTTATATCATAGTGATAAAATTAGTGAGAGGAAGCCTTATTTTTTTGTTTTTGTGCCTGAATTTTTGAACTTTTATGGATTTTTATTTTATGTTGATAAAGATTTTCGTTCATCTCCTCATTGCCATCATTTTCAACTATTATAAAGTGCACAGTCAGGTTGGTTTTTAATTTTGATCCATTTTTTTAATCTACTGTCACTCTTCCATAACACACCACCACACTTCTTATTTCATCTCTTCATGACATATGTGGTCTCTTTTTAAGTCCCATCCAGTTTAAGACCAACTATCCATTTATCAATTTTTATAGAAAATGTCCAATCCTGCTTTATTTCAGTCTCTTTAATTCTTTCAATGATACCTATTTGTTATCTCGCCCAGATATTTCAATTTCAACCTCTTCATACTTCTCCCTGCATACATTAAGAATTTGCTTTGTTTGGTATCTTTAAGACCTCAAAGAGGAATCATAAAAAGTTTTGGTTTTTTTTTTTTCTAGTTTAATCGCAAACTTTTTTCTTGTTTAAATATGATGAAAATAATATTATATATGCGAACTGTTAATCTTTTGATATAGTATAGTCAAAATGATACTAAATATCAGTAAATGCATAAAAATTATGGCAAAATTTTGTGTCTTCCTAAGTTATATTGCTTGTTTGTGCTATGAATGGTGATATTTTAAACCAATAATTATTCATTATTTTATTTATTTAATAATATTTCTAATGTCACACGCTTTTTCATCTCAGGAATGCAAGTTTATTATTTGTCATTTTCAATAAATGATGTATATAAATTTAATATCTAAGTGGTAATGATATCATGACACAGATGGTAGCACTATTTTATGTAATACATGATTATTGTATAAATAGTATACCATTAAAATAAATGATTATCTCCATATTGTGGATGTAATTTTCAATAGATCCATATTGGACTGCTATTTTTAATATGGATATTTTATAACAGTACATGAGATATGATGTCACAGCATAAATGCATAATGTGTTTTCAAATGAATTATAATCATGGTAGGATGATTTAAATCAAGCAACTTATTACTTATTGTAATAGAAATCTGCCAAAACCATTATTTCTATGTACTTTATTATATGCTATTAAATATCGGATGACATCTTGAACTTTCCCTCTTAGTAAACAATACATAGACCTGCATATTTTATGTCTCAGTTAATTCAATGACCATTCAAAGTGTTAGTGAAAGAACTTATGTTTATTTATAAGGCATTATGTTTACCTTAGATAATGAGAATTCTTCATAGTTTAAATTTGGAAGAAAACATATTGAAAATTCCATAAAATGAATAATAATATAAAGAAAAATGAATAAATGCTCATAAAACTACTTATTTCATAAAGCTTAAATCATAAGTCCTTCCAATATGTAAAGAGCTTAATTAAATGTATTTTGATTCAGGATTTCTTTTCTTTTCACACATTCGTAAACTGTGACAAATTTGTATTTGTGTATTTCATCATTTGTCTCTCATCCTTATATTATTGAGGATTATCAAAAAGTTTTTTTTTTATGATTTATTTAAGTGAATTCTTGAAACATTTTCCACTAAAGAATCAACAAAAAAATATTTGTCTCATAGCTTATTATTTAATTAGCTAATATAAAATCATTTACTATTAATGAAATCACTAGATTATGTTAACATTTATACTCATTTTACCAGATATATCTATTTACATGTGGATATTAATACTTGATATTCCTTATACATTGATGCATAGTTATGTGTGAAACAGCACAGCAACAAAAAGAAAAAATATATATAGTCTAACTACGATCTATATAGTGCATTACATTTCTGATCAATTTATTCAATGATAAAGCATAAATAAATTTCTAATGGATTTACTCTTCCACTCTGTGATTAAATCAGTATAAACTTCTAAAAAGAGTTGCTCTTTCTGATCTGTGAAATAAATTCATTGAACTAGCGAAATATAGAATGGTATTCTTCATATATATATATCATTTTACTTCAACAATAAACCCCAACAAAAGAGATATTATAAGTAATGGAAAAAACTTATTTAGTTTCATGGAGATTGCCAGTTAGTAGTAATTGATAGTTTCATGGCAGTATCAGGGGTAAAAATCTGTTTATATAGATAAAATCTCCTTAATTCTGTTCTTTATTAGAATTACAATCCATGGAAAATATTTAATTCAACATATAATATCTATATGTACATAAAATAGTATATTTGAGGCAAGATAATATCCAACAAACTAAATAATTCCTCATTTTATCTTAGTTCATTATTGGAAAATAATATAAAGAATATGTCTCATTAAATAATATTGGCTTGGTATACATCATCTCAAATTTCCAATATTATAATTATGAATATAATATTACACTTATAAAATCTGTAAGGATTAAGTAAATTAATGTGTATATAAATATTTAATAAAATTAAAAGAAAACAAAATTAAATTGCGGCACACTTATGATTATTATTTAAAGTGATTATAAATTATCTTATGATTGGTTGCATATATATAATTTTTAATTAATTAATAATCATTTTGTAAACTTAATGGAACATTTTGTTTATTTTTTCATTGTTATCGATTTGCAATTGATAATCAAATTGATCTGCTATAATGTGCAGAATGGTTCCATGTAACTAAGTAAAATAAATTATTAGTTTCAAAATAATTGTTTCTAAAGTCTTTGTTTTCATTGATTTTGAGATGATTACATGTTAGGTATTGATTTGTAAAGCTATCTCTGATTGAATCTCTACGTAAATTATTATTATTCGTATTTTTTATCTATGTCTAACTGATAAATTAAAAGTTAACTTATGTGCATGAATAGTGTGAGATTATAGTAATTTTATTATTCATATTTGGAAGGTAAATTCATCAGACTGATGCTTACATATAATGTTCAGTTGGTTCGTCTTCAAACATCTGATGGTTATCATTTCTCCGTAGGTAGAATTGATAGATAGTAGTTTTTTGTTCTTCTGGAATATTATAATGTTTATGACTTAAATTTCTTGATAACTGATGGTGAATATTTTTAGATTATGTTGGTATATAAACTCATAAGGGAAAGAATAACTAACTGGTCTTTTAGAAATACATTGTTTTAATGAAAATTGGATTTTGTTTTCAGTTTTGTGCATCAAAATTTTTAAATGATAATAAGAAATGATTATATCTTAGATATGAGTATAATTCGAACTATTCTGTTCGCTGCTCCAAAAGAGAGAATTAAAATATTGATCTCTTCTGTCATAGTGTTATAATAATCATAAAATTAGTAAATATTATGTATGAATATGAATTATGCTTTTTTTTATATTATGTTATTTATCCACAACCTTCATTCATACTATATTTGTTTATAATAAATTCATTATTTTTATCTTTAAGATTTTTTTTATCTATACACTATATGTTTTATCTTTTAACTCATTTTACTTACAATACTTTTAAGATTCATTCTTATTGTTGTTACAATAATATATACAAGGTTTTTATTAAACCACTAAATATCACATGATCACCACCTCTTATACTAGCAGATAATTGTTATTAAACAAGGCAAAACTCTCCACACAGTAGTGCCACCCTGTGCCAACCGGAGTAATCAATGGATGCCAAAAGACTTGTGCATAAAATCCCTATCTAGTGTTCACTCATCCAATGTCCTCAGACTAGTTTCTGGCTTATGGCCTTCATCAGTGAGGAGCTTTTGTAGTTAGAGATAAAAGGTGGCTGCTGGAGGTTTGCATTAGATCCTAAGATCTAGGTGTAGTGCTCTCAGATCCAAAGCTCCTCACTGATGAAGGCCATAAGACAGAAACTAGTCTGGGATATTGGATGAGTAGGCACTAGATAGGGATTTTATGCACAAGCCTTCTGGTATCCATTGATTACTCTGGTTGGCACAGGGTGGCACTACTGTGTGGAGAGTTTTGCATTGTTTAATGTGTTTATTGTCTATCAATTTTTAGGATTATAGATTCTATAGAATTTATTCAAAATGTTTCAATATATTGTATCGCTAATGAACAGCGTTACATGTTTGTGAATTTTATAAAAGTAAAATATTAGTATAAAAGAATTTATAAGTAATTAAAGGGTTTTAAACAAAAATACTACATAATTATTTATCAAGAAATGATTGAATTAAAAATCTCATGTAAGAAATAATTTAGAAGAATTTAAGAAGAATTTAATTTAAAGGTTTAAAGCGTTTTTTTTTTTATAATTGCATATCGCCAAATGGCAAAATGCTGCATCATTTATTAGTATAAGTTTACTAGTCTTAGAAAAAAAAGCAATTAGATGGGGGAGAAATTTAACTAAATAAAAAGTCAAAATTAGAGCTCTCTGTTTTCATGAATTTTATGTACAGATAATAAAAAGAAAATGTGTGTGTGTAAAAGTGAAATTGGGTTAATATTTACAAGGAAAGCATATAAATTTAAATTTTTTTGAAGATTGCTCGACAAATAAAAGAATGGGAACAATAACTACAAAATGCAGTAAATAAAAACAATGGGGAATAATTAAAACAATATCTTATCCAAAGCTAGATTAATCTATGTAAATATGCAGGTCAAAGTACAATAGGGATCTAATTAATAAAATTAAAGTAGATGGCAGCGATAATCGGAGGAACAATAAGGACACATAAAAGGACTGAAAATCTATTATTCGAGCATTCTGCCTCTCGTGATTCTTAATTGATAGCAATCGTGAGATTAAAAGTGTGATTGTATTACTAACATGCAGTACTAAGAAGTTAACAGAGTATGCGGGGCTAGCTTCCAGTCTGTGCTCTCCAAAACACTAGAAACCTGCCATCTAAGAGCCATGCCCATATAATGATTTGAGCAGTAGGAAATGTCTATCTTCATGAACGTAGGAATCAGCCAGGAGCTACAACCATTAAATATATCCAAATTCATAAAATAGGAGAGAGCAAGAAACTATATATCTCTGAGTACAGAATGACCAAAATCCTAGGTAATCATCAATTTCATATCCCATTTATAGATTGATAATATTCGTATAAAGACTGTTAAACTTTGAAAGCAATAGCAATTTTTGAGTGTTCCCTATAATTAGCTTTAAGTGTTCTATAAATAAGTATCATAAACTCTAGTTATGTGCTTGCATATTTAGTCCTTCATAAAATATTTAACTGATATGTGCAAAGCTTTCCTGTAGGTAACGAATTATATTTCAAGTGTGTGTGTATTCAGATTATATGTAATTGAATCAATCTTTATTATTACGTATTTTATTAAGTGTGATTTAAGCAAATATATAATGTATCTGTATTTTTATATTGGACTATTTCCATCATCTAATATGTGTGTTGAATGTCTTTGGAAAAGTTTAATTTTTAGTTAAATATTCCAAATGCATTCAACTGTTAGTAATATCACAGCAAACAGGTTAGTATATGCACCAACTGTTAGTAATATCACAGCAAACAAATGTTAATAATATCACAGCAAACAGGTTAGTATATGCACTAACTGTTAGTAATATCACAGCAAACAGGTTATCTGTTATAACATTTTAGAATTATGTTTTTTTTAAAAAAATACCTTAGAATAAATTATCAATCTGCTAATTACTTTTGGTCGGTTTTTTTTAATAATGATATTACTAATACTCAGTCGTTAGTTAAGTGTAGACGTTAAGCGGTCTATTATATTTTCTTTCCTATAATTAAATAAAGAACTCGTGGGGCAAATCAGGAGCTAAATTTGTTTACTTGTCAGCCAGGTATTCTAATTATATCTTGTGATTTGCTGGTGCCTGAGGTCTTTTTCTCAAAACAAATAGAAATGCTTTGGCCGGCAGGGGTTTGAATTTAGCAGTCTAGAAGTTTTGTAGCCTGGAAATGTGGCCGCAGGTTATGCCTTGTAAAGTCTCGATCTGGCTGTAGGTACTTCTCCACCTGAGGGGCCAGTGTGCTGTATTGAAGGAATGCAGCTGAAGTGGATCGAGATTTAATATAATCATAGGCATCCTATCCTGCCTCGTTCAATGTATATATATAGTAAATACATTCATCATAATCCTATTAAATTTCCTCTCATATAATCTATATAATGTTCTATTTTAGGTTGTATGCATTTTTTTAACATATCTTTTAATATTATTTTTAAAACAGGCAAAACTCACTATACAAGCATAAGAGATGGTGGTCATGGGATATTTAATATTACTTTGTATGTTTCTTAACTTTTTGATATTTGAATCAAGAATTAGTCCATTGAGTGAATTTACACTACTTAAAATATATTATTTCATCAAAAATGGAAATTAATTAAATCCATTATGCTATTCTTTCATATATATTTTAATAAATAAATAAAAAATTATATACAACAGCTATATATATATATTAAAAACAATTCTACATAAGAAGCCTTTTTCACACGTGGTTTAGTGCCCTTTTGAAATATTAATCTATTTTAACATTAGTATTTCATAATGGAAGTAAAATAAGAATAAAATAAAATATAACTTCTTATAGAGATTCAGTATAACTTCAAAGAATTGACCCTATAACATAATATACAACTTTATATATATTGTGTTATATAATTTTTTATTCATTTCCAATTGACTAGTTAACTAAATTTATTGAAATTTTGTAAATATTCATACAATTGTTTAAGTTATTTTCAATGTAATATATTAAAAATCCAAAAAGAATACAAATATATGAAACATTACCTTAAAAATAACTTGAATAATTTTATGATTATTTACAAAACTTCAATAAATTTGGTTAGCAGTTAGTCAATTGGAAATGAATGGAAAATTATATAACACAATATATATAGTATTTATTTTGTATATTGTTATATAATCAATACTGGATCTCTGTGTGGGGGTTTTATTCTACTTTATTTTCATTATAGAACATTAGATGGTGTTACATATATGATAATTGGTTAACGTTAAAATAAACATTTGAAAAAGGCACTAAACCATATGCCAAAAAAGGCTTTCTATGTATATGATTTTTTAATTTTTTTTTTATTTATTATAATTCTTATTTCACTTTTTATTGTTATTGGCAACGTGCATTTTGTTATAATTTTGAAATTATTTTACCAAACAAATTCATCCATCCCATGACTAATGTTAGACCCATCATATCTATGTCTAACAATTTATTTCCGTTGTTTTCACTATATATTTTCATCTTTAAATAAGAATATGTTAAAGTAATTTTATTTTGTTTCATAATTTTTTAATCTATTTGTGACAATTTAACATTGCAAATCTTTTTCTTCTAAATGAACTTCTTCAAACCCACAACTCTAGATTCTAACATTATAACATTTTTTTTTTAATTATCCAAGTCTATTTCATATGAAGCTACTTTATAAGCAAAACTTTTAAGAATTTTTTTTTTTAATTCGAACAGAGCTCCAGGTCTGCTGCTGACATTCCAAAATAAATAAATTAACAGCACAGTCATAAAGGGGAAACTAATGTAAGCATACATACACAAAAAAATAGTGTGCTATTCCAAATATATAAACATGTTTAACATATAAAGTGAAAAATTTTATTTTTAGTTAAATAAATTGTACTTCTATTAATCGATTGTAAAAGGGAAATTTATTTAATTTTTGAATACATTTGTTAGAAAATAATGGATTTAATCCAATAAATAAATTTTATCTGATTTATTATTTCTAGACTGACACCTAGATAAAAACAATTTATAATATGCCCACAGCTATATATGTATGTCATGTTATTAAATATAGATTGATAGAATTCAAGAATAGGAAAATAAAAGTTGGATATCTACATTTCATAATGGAAAGCATATGGTCTAAGCATTTCAATATAACTTGTTTAATGTCTGTGAGTAAAAATATTCATATACCAATTAAGCCAAATGTGAAAGAAAACAAAAAGTTGAAGAAATGGCAACTAATGTATATAAAAAAAATAATCCAAAGGAGCAAAAAATAGTCAAATGAATTTGGAAATATAATTATGCAATGTGAATATGTTATACCAAGAAATACTAAAGGAAAAAATGAAAAAGCACTTTAAATATAGAGATTAAAAAACCTGAATTTTAAACTACTTGTTCTCGGGATTTGTAATTCTTAGAGAATAACTTAAAAAATTATTCTAAAAACATTAACTCATAAGAAATTAAAGTTACTATGCAATAAATATTGCCTCAACCAAAGAGATTGCCAGGCAGTTAAAGCTGGTGGAGTTTAAAAGAAATTCTAAATTAATCAACGATGAGGCCTGGCATCTAAAACTGTCTTTGTATATTAACAATATAGACCTTTTGACGAGCATCGACTACAATTGTACTGAATATACCAAACATGAAGAATGACGTGATTTGGCTTTGAAAACTCTCTAGTATGAGTTATTAATATTTCATGTATGTTTTTTTTTTTTTTTGGGTAATAGTATGAATACTGAACCCTACCTCTTGATGGCGTCGTTTTTCACAAAACGCACATCATTATACCGTTTTAGCGGCCTTAATTTACAGCTGACAGTACAATGGGTGTGTTTTGAGCCATAACAGGCCGCCTGAGGACGATGTATTCTACGATTACATAACGAAATACTATGCCCATTGCATTGCGACAGTATTCATCAAGTGAGCGCTCTTGAACTCTTGCTATGGTCTGATTTAATCGTGGCTGTATTTGAAAGAGACGAAACTCTGCAAAAATTCATTGTCAGAAATTTTTTAGAAAGCGTAGTGGAATTAGTATTCCATATTAAGAATTGTCATGTCACACATGCTTCCCTATGTTTTTGAACAGCACACAACTTGAAAAGGTTCTTCTTTTCAGCAGAGTTGTTTCTGATTTCACATGCAAATGCCCATTTATGCATAAATCCTTGCGAGAACTGTAAGGGAAATTGGTTCGAGGGCTCCAAAATCTCGTTGCTTACATGTTTGAGGCTTTTCTGTTATTTTATTTGCATGTTACTTTTAGCTTTTTTTTTATGCCCCCAAAAATGGTGTTCTTTTTACTTGTTTTGTTTCACAACTTGTCTAAAATTTCATTTATTTTGAATTCAATAAATTATTTTATTGGAAGCTGTTGTTTTTTGTTGTTGTTCACATGATTAGAAAGTAGATAGGTAATATTTGATAAGTTTCATTAACAGTTAATTAAAATAGATATTTTATTATACCAAAATAAAAAAAGTGTTTAAGAGTTTATTGAAAAGGCCCCACCCAATATATATAATAATAAGAACTGTGCGGTAACATAATAAAATGTTCAAAAAGAAGTCGATAATTAAAAATCAAAACAAACCTTCCCTGCTTTAAAAAAAAAGTATTCTTTAAAAATGAACTGTTTATGTCTTTTTTAAAATTAAAGGCCCAAAAGTTAAGGAAGAACTTTTCGCTATCATATAATATAGCTTTCTGTAGCATAAAGATTTGAAACAAAAAAATAGAAAAGCCTCGTAATAAATTAACAAAAAAAAAAAAAAGATGACAATTCAAAATCAAAACAACTCCTCTTCCCTCCACTCTAAAAAACCAAGTGTTTGTTTATTCAAAAGTACTGAATTGTTGAAGTCTTTCAGCAAATCAAAACATCAACCAAAAAAAAAAAAAAAAGAAGATAAGTTCAAAGCAAACAACCCCTCCCCCCCAATCTAAAAACAACAAAGTGTTTGTTATCATATTTTTGTGTAAACAAACCAACAGAGCGTTAATCAATTATTTCAAAGCAAACCAACACCCCTAACATCATCTAAAAACAAAGTGTTTGTTTCTTTAAAAAACTAACCAAATAAAAGGGGTGAAAAAAAAAAACTTGGTTTACCGTAAGTAATATTATGTAAAGAAACCGACAGACAATTAGTCGATAACTTAAAAACAAATCGACATCCCTAGACCATCTAAAAACAAAGTATTTGTTTATTAAAAAATGAAGAAAAAAAAAATTTGGTGGTTTACCATAATATTATGTAAACCAAACAGATGGGCCAACGACGAAATAAAAAATTAAAAACCGATTGGAAAAAAAAAACTTTTACCGTAATATTATGTAAACAAACAGACGACCTGTGAATGTGCATTGGGCGAAAAAGAGCGACCTCAAACAGTAGGGTTCAGTATTCATACTATTACCTTTTTTTGTAATCATCTTGAATAATATTTTTTTTCTAAGAAAAAAAAAAAGATTTCAAGATTTTTTTTTTTTGTCAAAGCACTGCACTGCTGTCACATTTTGATTAAAATTATTATAATATTAACATTAATGTTTCATTGTTAAATCAGTTTTTACTTATATTTGTTAATAAAGAATATATATGTAATTGTATACTTTACAAAGTTTTTTTTTTTTTTTGCTTACATTTTAAGTATGTAATAGTGAAAACCGATAACTATTTTTATATAAAATCATTTATAATTTTAAAAAATTTAGCATTAACTTTTAGTACTGTCTTAGATAGATTATGCGATTGTGCAGTATATATATTTTCTCTTTTAATTATGCTTGTAAATATAATTTAATGCATATTTTTTTAGATAAAAGCAGATTGAAGTAATCCATCAATATGATATTATAATCAAACAGTAATACTTAATTATTGCCGATGCAAACTAAAGTAATAATATTTTAGTATGTTGGATTATTTCCATCATCTCCCATTAAATTTTGAATGTGTTTAGAAAAAATTTTTAAACTTTATTTATATTTTAATTACATTCAAGTGTTAGTAATAGCACACATGTTAGTATAGAACACGTTCTGGGAGATATTACTGGCTTTCTTCAGATGTTGCTGCCCTGACCAATGATAGTACTAGCATAGGAATAGAACCTGAATCTCTAGTTTATTGAATATTGAATTTTAAAGTAATGATCTAACTGAGCTCTTGCGCTAAAGGCAGGCAGAATATCTCCTGGGAATCAAACCTCGATCTTTAAATTACATGGGATTTGAGCCTGGATTTTTAGATTCTTGATTATTGAATTTTAAGATATTGCTCTAGCTAACTGAGCTATTCTGCCTATCTTTGGAAGAATAAGTCAGTTTGTTACAGCCTTACCTTACAATTCAATGTTTCAAGAATTTAAAGGTTCGATTTCCATGCTAGTGCTGTCACTGGTCAAGACAGCAACACTTGAAGCAGAAAGAAAATATCTCTCAACATTTTGTATTGTATACTAACCTGCATGCTTACTACTAATATTTTGAATGCAATTGAAAATTTAAATTTAATGAACTAAAATAATGTTTTTTTTTTTTTTTAAAAAATTCATTTGCATTGAATTCTAGTACATAATTAATTTAATAAACAAGGTTTTTAAGTAAAGCATAATTGAAGTTTGAACCTACACATTTACATTATAGATAGTATATAAAATAAAATAGGTAATTTTTTTGATTTTTTCCCCCTCTTCACATACAGCCACTGTTGAGCAAGAAATCATAAATGCGATTGTAAAAATCTATCTTTGAAAGATCCTTTACATCTTATGTTTTTTATGGTTGTACAGATAGTTAATTATCCAAAAAAAGAAATTATATACTTTAGTAATCACATTTCTCCCCATGGGAATCGAACCTTGACCCTTAGATTCTTGAATATTGAATTTTATGGTAACGCTTTAACCAAATGAGCTTTTCTGTCAAAGGCAACATTCAGTAGAAATTTCATATATTTATCTATGGGGTTCCTCCTGTTGTCTTCACTTTTTCCTAAGAGTAAACTTGATTAATGGATTCCATACATTATGTATAGTCACACTAAGTTGACTTGATGGAGTTGTTTGCCATTGTCATGTGAGCAGCTTCTTTAAATGTTTTTTTTTTTGTACCTTTTCTTCTCTATCCAATATTTTCATATTTTTCCAATTGAACATATATTTACTAGTATACGGTCTGCTACCTTAAACACATTTGTTTTCTCTCTTCTAATCATCAGTTTGTCTTCCAGAAAGTGCTTTTCAATGGGAGTATGCATAATATATAGAAACCACTAATCAACTTTGCTCTTAAGGAAAAAATGAAGAAATCAGGAGAAACCTCATAGATAAGTATATGAAATTTCTTCTGACTGTTGCTTTAGCAGGATGGCTAATTTAGTTAGAGCATTTTACCTTAAAATTCAATATTCAAGAATCTAAGGGTCCAGATTTGATTCCCATGCTGGTTAGGCTAGCAACTCCTGAAAAAGAGGGAGAATAATATCTCGAGACAATGTGTATATACTAACCTGTGTGCTATTACTAACAGTTGAATGTATTTTGAATATTTAAATAAAGTTAAATTTTTCTAAAGACATTCAATACTCATTTTAGATGATGAAAATAATCCAATATATAAATACAACTAAAATACCATCATCACAAACCTTCAGGAAAACATTTACATTCTGTAGTTTTAACTTACCATTTGAAGTCTAACATTTCTTTAGTTTTTAACATAACTTATTACAGAGAGAAAAGAAATGTAACTGTCTTTTGTGTTTGTGCTTTTTATTGATTCAGAAAAGCAATAAAACTTTGTCTAGCTTTAATCAAAAATATTAGGTTTTTTTTTTTTAATTGTTGATGAGAGAATTTAAACTTTTAAACATATTAAATAAAATAATTGAATATTATATTTTATCTTATTAGATAAAATAATATAACTGTTCTTTTTTAATCTGGGTGATTTTTAACACATTATTTGATAAACAATCAGCCTCTGCAATTACTTTTTAGTAATCAACAATAATTGTGAAAAGGTTAATTCTGTAGTTGATGATTTATTGGACTTCTGCACTCTTTCTAACCATAGTTTGAGGTATGTTATATAAGTATGTTTCCATTTTAATCTGAATATGTAGGAACTTGATTAAATGGAAGAACCATATTTGAACAAAAATATAATTGACCAAACTTGTAATTAACAAATTGTGATCCAAAAAATTTATAAAAAATAATTTTCATTATTAGGATAATATTTACAGATTTCAGTATGTTGTATAGTTCTGTCAATGGGGTACGATTATACAGACTAGAAGAAAATAAAAGATTAAATAACCTAATAATATTAATTTTCATCTTGATACATTGATGCCAATTGAAAATATCTTATGAATTGTCTTAATAGTTTTAAGTATGGATAGTTTGAGTAGTTCTGAAGTTTTCTGATTAAAATCTTTTACAATGATGACTTTTTTAGATGGCAATGAAATAACAGCCATTTATACTGTGACATATGCAGCATACAATTGTGATGGCAAATTTAAAAATACCAGCAAAGATTATTTATGGAAAGTTAATAGAACATAACAGATTTAAATAATTATCAGTAGAGCCTTAAATGATTTCTAGTAAGCTTATTATGAAATAAGATGTAACGTTACAACTCGCTTGTGAATTTTAAACTCCATTTAGCAACTATTGGTAATTTCCTAAATGTCAGAAATTATGATTATGTGAAATTTTATGTAAGATGGATTTTATTTGCTTTGACTGAAATTGTCAAAAAAGTATTACAAGTATAGTTTTTAAATCAACTCCAGATTGTTATAATAACTATCACAGATCAGGATTTTTAATAACTAATGCATCAAAAGTAAAAGTCGCTTGTTACTTTTTTCATGACCAATATATAGTCTTAGTATTTTATACAATTGTGAATAACCTAATTAAGCAGTTTATTTAATAAATAATAATTTTGGACCTAAATTATTATTAACAGGTACTCATAAACAAATATGGCCATTCTAGCTCTACATTGTAAAGCAAGAGAATAGCAAACAAGTCATACAGTCTTTATTTGAATTATTGTCAGATTGTCTTGTAACTTTTTTGCAGTGAACATTATTTTTTGAAAGGTTTTAACACACCACATTGTAGTTCTTTATGTGATCCTCAGTCTTGTTTAGTGAAAATTTATCAAAATCTCATCAGGACCTGCAGTTTTTCTGTTTCTAAGATTACAAGATGTATTAATTTTGCTAGACTGAATATCTTTCTCTTAATCTAAATGCATAGATATCTCACAATCTATCATGAAATAATTTTAAAAAGGCAAGCAGCTAATATCAAACATTGCCAGAAACATTTAAGAGCTTTGACCATGTCACTAAAAGCAACATATAAAGAAAATCTTGCTTTTATAATACTTGTCTTGCTTTTACCTGTAAATGTAATCCTAAAATACATTGATTTTCTGGTTATCATTAAATTATGATCAAAAACAATCTAAATTATAACCATAAACAATTTATTTAATAAAACTACAATCTTCTGCATCCCCTGTATAATTAAATGGCATATTTTCACGGAACCTCTTCCCAAATTATAGTTTTGTAAGTAAAATATTGTGATCATATTTTTAAAAATTTCCAAATATTATCATTTAGTACAGCATTTTCATGTTTTAAGAATGCCAAAGAAGATTTTAATTTTATAAAGTTTGATGTCTATCCAAATCTAAATGAATAGTATCATTGAAAGCCATCGTTTGAATTCTTGTGTCATTATTCAAAAGATGATCAAACTATTCAGCTCTTGGATTTAATAAGATGATGGGTTTTTTTTAATTACCTGTCTCTTGTTAAACATTTGCTGTTAAACTTTTATATTACTTATGAACCTTAACATTCAATTCATTATAATACCAAGCACTGAATACTATGTTCTTTTTTAATCATATTAATAATTCATTCATTGTAAGAGAACTAATAAGAATTTTTCTTTTTAGTGAATCCAAGAAGAGAGTTTCTTATATTTATAATATATTTTTCAAGAGAATTTTATACTTTGATGATATTACAAGCTTGAAAATCTACATTGGTAGTTTCAGTGGATTTTTTTTTGAAAAAATATGAACATAAAATATTTTCAACTGATATATTTAGAATTTGTTTAACTTTGGAGCATAATAGTCTGTTGTATTCAACAACTTACTCCTCTCAGTGTCGGTTTTTGCAGTTTTACTTAATTATTATGTAATCCTATAATATTCATTATTTTGAATTGAAGCGGTCAATCTGATACATTGAGCTTCACAACCCACTCAGAATCTCCCACCACCAATCATATTCAAACTCCATCCTTACACATTTATTAACATATTTTTTTGCTTAATTATTAAAATAATTGACGTAGATATGTATAAATATTATAATCTAAATATCTTCAATAAATAAATACTTTATATTTTAATTCGTATATGTGCAGAATGGATAGATATATATATATCATAGGTGAGGGGAGGTTACTTGTAAAATATTTATAATATCAAAATATGTTATATTCATTTGTGTTTTTAAAATTGTTAAATTTTATGATTATTTTAGTAATGGCAGTCAGAAAAATCTTATGCAATCCTGCCAAATATTCTCGAACGCAATTAAGTCAATTAACAGGAAATCTGTTAGTCCAAATTAGAATGTTATAAAAGTAATGTAAGATCCATTAGTGGAAATTTTATCCATTTCAAATTTGTTTTAAAATCTAAGATTATATTTTAAAACAATCATTTGACAAATTCAGGATTGCATTGTCTTAAAACTTACCAGAACGAAGGTGTGCATCCGGCCTGCAAATTTGCAGATCGATAATGTATATAAAATGCTTCAGGCCAAGTAGCTAAAAGCATTCCAGAACAACTTAAAAAATCATATAAATAGTGCTGGATTTGAACACTTTGAGAGAACAAGTAATTTAATAAGAGCAATGGTAAACCGAATCCACGTTCATTTTGTCTCTGATTCAATGTACCGTGAGTAGATAAATCTTCACCTTTCTTGCCGTTCAAAATGCAATCTTTCCCTATGTCATCGCCCCAGATTCAGATACTCATGAACTATAACCATGTACCTATATGCTAAATAATGAAAGTGCTACCTGCCTGAGCCACCTGAATAAAAAAACTAGATCTAGTCTCCGATGGATGCTTCAAATTATCCAAGAACCACTGTCAATAATGAACAAGGTAACAAATCCATGTTGCTACTATAACTCGTAAACTTAATGAATAATTTCAACTTTAAACTAAATTTCTTGTCTAGCCATTCCTTTAAATATAATATAATCTTTTTAGCTAATCTGAAGGTCAGAAATATCTTATTAAGTAAAATAATTTGTAAACTTTTACCTGATCTGTTAAAATGTGTTCAACTCTCTATAAACTTTCTTAGTATTTCTCCTATCATTGAGCCTCTAGTAAATAATTACAATTTCTTAGTTCACTTTCGTGTGGCAACAATATTTCGAAATTTTGATTATTCTATTTTCTATTTTTGTATTTTCAAAGAATATGCCAATAACCTTCTAAATTCACAAGTATGTTCGATCTTTCTTTTAAACCCCCCCCTCCCCAATTTTTTTTTTTTTTCATTAGAACTGATGCTTGCCAGTTTAGGAGAAAACAATGTAATTATATTATAAAGTTATAATCAAAAAACAGTAGAAATCTGTTTTCCAAGTTTCCTTAATTTAATAGCGCTAGTTTTAAAATCATAAAATGTGTTTATTTAAATTTAAATAATTTTGCTTGATGAATAACCACTACCTAACTCCTATATATGTGAAATTATTGGTATCTGTAATAAAAGCACTTAGAACCGAATATTCATATTTGTTTCAACATTTGTGGGAAGTTATGTATGTAAACTAATGTAACAAAGGGGAGGGGGATTCTCAATTTCCAATATCTTATTATTTTTATTAATGAATTTAAGTTTTTCATTAATGTTTAATATTCTAATCATACCATTATGCTGGATATTCCTAATATATAGGTATTAATTAATTAAGTCTTCTTTTAAAAGTTTTATACATGTGCTGTTCCAAGTGTTGCGTGCACACTGACCTCCTCGTTCGTTTATATATATTTGTGCTTCATTCCACCGGTGTATCGGAAAGCTGAACCCCATCTCGTATCTCCAAATCCAAGATCCAGACTCTTATAAACCTCCCTGGGGACTTATTTTGTCGCTGGAGATAACCATATGGGATCGCTTCAGGAAAAACTAGCCCATAAAAACTCACAGTAGACTGTTCTTCGTTTGATAAGCCGATTCTGCCAAAGTCGCAGACATATATCGGCCTTTATTTCTTTCAATGAAATTTCGGAAGCTCCTTCTATGATCCACAACTGGATCACATAAATATGTCACCATGCACGCACCGCCCTCTTAGTTCTAGTTCCAAATAAAACCTATGAATATCTTTAAGCCGTAATGTTCTGATTCTACTAAGCAGATTACTTTATGATATTTATTAATATTTTCATGTGTGCATCATTTTGCAATGCAATTATATATATTATAAATTAACTATCTCACACACGTTTGTTACTCAGCATAAGCTGAGATTACTTCATTTATTAATGATAATCATTTTTCGATAATAAAATAATCTTTATTAAGTAAATTCGGTCAAGTGCTATATTTTGTTCTTTCTAGGGGTGGACTTAAGATTCATTTATATACTCGTATATAGCGCTATTAAAATTGTATTTACAGATATTGTAGTGTATCAATTATTGGCATATAAATCAACCGCAGTAGAATAACCAATTAATAAGTGTATTTGTCATTTCTTAAATAATAAAAAGATAAATCTCATATTATATAAATGTAAAGAGGCCAATGACGACTAACGGAGAAATATAATCTAATAACTCACACGTATTTTATTTAAATTAATGAATCATATATATAATAACTTTCAGAACCATTGTTTCATTTATTTAAAGTAGTACATTTTGATTAATAAATTATGCTTACTCTGACTAGATGATATCCTGCTAATCCTATATATATATATATAATTAATGTGAAAGGTCACGATCTTTAAATGTGTCAAACTTATATTTTTGTACTAAACGGTTCCATTATATTATTTCCAATTAGAGTCTCTTTGTGTCTCCGCTTTGCGATGCCGGCGAGAGAGATAAATTAGATCGATATCACCGGGATTGTTGCTCATAATTGGTAGATCTGGAAAGTAGGCAAATAGGGCAGAGTTCATGAGTGTTCCTGACTTATGTATCTTGCGCATGATTGGACTTGAGGTACTTTTGCCTAGATGCTTTCAGTTGTTTTTTTAATATTATTTTTTCCCTCTAAATAATGTCTTCTCAATAGTCATTCCCTGAGTTATAAAAAATTTCTATAACATCAGAACATTTTGTTCATATAATCAATACTATTATTTACAATTATTTGAGTATTATTAAGCCTTCCATTACAGTTTAGGGGAAGGGGAATTAAATTATTGGTATAATAATATTCAAAAAGGAATAAAAATTTATTTCTTTTTCAATTTTGGAATTAATGTTTAAGCATAAGCATTGATAAATTAACACAGATATCACTGTGCAAAAGAATTTTTAATATTACTTGCTTTTTATTGGTACATTTAGAAATTCTAAGAATAGAAGATTCCAAATTATTTCTAACAGCAAATCTAACATTGTGCAATTTTCTTCATTGAGTAACTTTCCAACAAAACTTGTAATTATTAACCTGTTTAATTAAACTTCACGCTAAACGTAGCTATATGAATTTTATTATTTGACAGCTCTTCAGCTACAGGCATTGTCCTTAATTCAAATATTAATGTCTTCAAGGAAGATTCACACATTTCATATAATTAAATATTTACATTTATTACTGCCAAATATTTCCTGCTTCACCCGCCATTATCATTTTGATAAACTAATCACTAGGCATGATAATATTTTGACTATACCTTTTGTTTTTTTTACCTTTACGGTAGGCGTTATGATCCTTAAATAAAGCTGTTTAAAGATATATATGTCCAGATGAAATTGCTGTTTCAAATCAGTTCTAAGTTGATGTATTATTAGTATAGTTGCTGCCCATCTGACAAACCTGTCTACATTTATTTCTGAGCGTGAAATTTTTTGCAAAGGTGTTAGTCAGAATTGTAGGCATGAAATATGGTTGCCTACATATATATTCCTGTTGTTATAGTTTGTGCAAGAAGATGAGCTATTATATGAGAGTCCATTGCCATATATTAATTTAAGTGATTGAAGATGGTAAAATAAAAAAGAAAATGTGCGAGAATAAAGAAAGCAAGGAAGAGGAATAGTAATAATATGTAATGTATGTAAATAAAACATGTAAATATATCAAATTTATTAAGCGCAAGCAGTTAACGATGTAATAACGTGAAGCATGTTTAAGGCACATCTTTCGAAACGATATTACTTATAAATAAAACATGTAATAGAATTAAATGGTTTTCCGCAATCTTTTCAATAATTAATTAAAATAATTGGAATTTTTATTTTAAAATTTAGAATAAAAATATAGGAAGAAATTCATAAATACATCAAAAAACTAAACTTTTTTTTAATATCTTATGTATTAATGATTCAAATTAAAATTATTTATTTGAATAACTATTTATTTACTAATCAAAAAGTACTATATTTTTAAGAATTAATATTTTATTTTATTTTTTTTAATTTTCATATAGTTTATAATAATGGTTGAGTCATTAAACTTGGTGTTAATGGAAAACATATCAGCTTTGTAATATATTTGTTTTTGTTTTGTTCACATACTAAATTATTTATTTATAGGTCTTGGAATTAATATTTTAAAAGTAAAAAAAAAAGAAAAGACAAATACCCTCCTAACAAATAAACAGTATTAATACCATTATCACAAAAAATTATGTGTGTGTGCTTATTTTTTAAACTTTGAAAAAGGAATACTGTCATATATATTTGGTTAATAATAATTGTAATTTATTATGAATATGTTATTTATTTGTTGGTATCAAGTTGTTTTTTTTTTAAGTATGATAAATTGTTTGTGTATAAGATTACTGCATAGAAGTTTGTTTGGTACAATGGGCATTCTATAGGAACATTAGTTTTATGTACATATTTTCTATGATTATTTTAGATTATTAATGAAAACAAAAGTGACAAGGAGAGAAAATATGAAAATACTAAGTTTTGAAATAGGGATATTTAAGTAATTTTTGCTTGTTGCTTAGAAAATAAACTTATCATTATTAGGTCAGTTTGTCTTCTTCATTTGTCAATATTGACTCATTATTTTTATGTCTGAATTAAGTCTGATAGTATTCAGGAAATACAGAGAGAGGAACTAAAATAATTAGTAATAGCATTAAAGAATTTAAAAGCAGCTCCCAAGTTACATTATCTTTTTGAAATAGTGTTTTAAAATATGCATTATCATTATATCAAAAATATCTAATATTCTTTGTTTAATCAGTTATTTTTTTTTAGGAATTAAAAACAATGGGAATTTTTAAAATTATATATGTTTTAGTCTACATAGTACTGATTATATTAATTATAAATTTTTAAGTATATTGCTGAAAACTCACAAAAGAGAGTAATTTAATTTATTTTTGAAATTTTACAGGTTTTATGGTATCATTAACTCATGAAGAAGAAAAAAGATCTTATGGTGTGCCATCTTTCTGGTTTATAGTAAGAAATTTTAATTATAAAATTTATTTGATTTTTTTTTTTTAGTAATTTATAAGGTACCTTATATATATATATTGTAACGGTCAAGTTTCTTCCATTTGCGTAACAGAATCTTGTAACCCAACAAAGAGATCAAAGTTTACCAGACTAGTATTGTGACATCCTGAATCTGACTACACTTCAACTCATCTGCCTGTACTCCAAGACTCAAGACCTATGAACGACCACACTTGGAAGTTACACGTAGTATATCCATCTTTCGCGGCCGGCATAGGGCAGTGAGAAACACGAGACTTGGGGGCTTAAATATATTAACTAACTTAAATGCTATCAGCATGAAATTAAAGATAACATTTATAAATGGTAATTAATGCATAGATAGTTATATCACCTCTCTCTCTATATATATATATAATTAACTAAGACTGAATTATATTGAAATAGAAATGAGAAATCACACGAAAACAGAATAAATTTAACATATATTTATTAATCAAATAGAACATAAATTAATGTGGGGAAAGCATGCAGGCTTTATAATATGAGGATTAACATGTCTCCTCATTAAAACTTTAGGTTGATATATTTAAAGAAATCACTAAATAGTGTCTACATTAGGTTATGCCAATCCCTGTTGAAAGTGTAGCTACTATTGTAAAAATGCTGTACCAGTCTTAGACAAAATATTTATGGTAACATTAATAAATTAGTAAATCATGAGCGTTTAAATCAGCTCAGGTTGAGATTGAACCCAGAAACCCAAGATGTAAATTTCAGTTTAATACTGAATAATTAATTAAATTATGGGACTCAGAATTGGCTATATGAGATCATCGACATGCTATAGCATCAGAAAATTACAATAAGAGAGCACTCTGCGGATAGATTAGAGTCAAGGGTTTTCGTGACCAACATCGGTACCCTGTTAAAAGATCAGGGTGGTGTAACAGTCAGAATCGTCAATCTCGCTATCACACTGCAGAATTCAAACCCCAAATACGAAACTGAACACTCTAGAGGTTGCCTTCTAGATATACTAAGTTCGAATCTAAAGTCTAAATTCCACAGCGCCACCTATGTGATAACGCATCTGATCCTACTAATAATATATCCCTTTACCGGTGCCTGGTGGTCAGGGAGAAACAAAGAGATTCTATACTAACATAAGTTTGGGTTGCTAATTAATGTCTATGGATGGTACAAAAGAAATGTATAAATTAGATAGATAGACCAAGTCAGTGGTAGGGATCAAAAAAAATAAAAGATCAAAATTAAGTTTTAAAAGATTTCAAAGATTTATTTAAATAGAAAGAAATATATATATAACGCCACTGTCTGCTTATATGAGACAGGGTCACTTACTAAAATGGTGGTTAGCATAACATTCCATAAAATTGCATAAAAGGTTGTTAAGAATATATATTCTATCCCTCGGGCTAATATAGTATTATGATAATGTGCTTAAAGGAGATGGGAACATGTGCGAGGTGCTTTGAGTAGCTTATTGAAGTTTAATAAAACATTTGAATATTATGGTTTATAGAATATTTCTTGATTTCGAGAATAGCATGGACCAAAGCTTACTAAGCGATAAAGTGGGGGTGTGATCAAGGCATTTATTTGATAATTATAATTAAAATTGTATTGGGAGGTCGGTATTGCTAATAGTGAATTTATTAAAGGGTGGGGTGTGTGATACCTTTAAATCATGGATGCTTTGTAAAATATAAAGTAAAATAATGGTAAATATTTGAAATGACTATGGAGGGCATCTCGCCACTGACCCTTAGGAATGTGTTGTCAACGGACAGTCGAAGTCTGGACTCATCCAAATCTTAGCGACTGGGTGACGGCTGCATCTAATTCCCAGGTGTGACATTCGAGTACACACTCTGCCTGGGAACCGCAGGAAGCGAAAGGGGAACGGACTTGGCCGTTTAAAACTCTTGGAGAGAAACAAAGCGGTTTCGACAACCAATTCATTTACCAGCAGTACTTGACTAATGTATATAAAACATACAAAATGGATTCACTTAGATTGAGAAAATGCCCGATCAATTCCCCAGAAATTTATTTAAAAGGTCCTTCCATTCTCGACGTCAATTACGAAACTTTGAAATTAAAGCAGAATATTTTAAAATAGGAAAATGCATGCTTGCGGGTTTGAAAAGAAAGCATAGGTTTATTTACGCAATCATGCATTGGGGACACCTTTAATCATTGACCTCGCACATACTCTCATGTTAAAATCGACAAAATGTAGATTTTAAACTATTTAATTATTATACATATTAGCGAAGATTAGAATAGCCCTCGAACGAGTGATTCACGAGATAGTAAAATGGGAACTATTTATAAATTTAAGATGCCTTAATATCGCCGTCTTGCTTTCAACAAGGGAATAATTCACTCGGTCAAAGTCTATTCTGACACACTGTCATAATAAAATAAAAGAAAGATTAATAAATAGAAAATATTAACCCAAGGATAGAGAGCAAAATGATTGATTATTAGAACATTTTAAAGGAATACATAATAAAGTCAATCAGCATTTATTTTTTATAGCGTCTGTATACAATTGTAATCACATTCATATCGGCTTTTTCAAACCAAATTGTGCAAACGCTTTTTGCGAGTGTTAAATAATAAATGAATACCCTCTGACCCATACAAGATATAGAATTTATGCAGCAATAAATAATAAATGAATACCCTCTGACCCATACAAGATATAGAATTTATGCAGCAATAAAAGGAATCCTTTTATTGCTGCATAAATTCTATATCTTGTATGGGTCAGAGGGTATTCATTTATTATTTAACACTCGCAAAAAGCGTTTGCACAATTTGGTTTGAAAAAGCCGATATGAATGTGATAATAAAGTCAAGTAAAATGGAAAAACAATTTAAAATAGCTATAGCATGTTAGTTATAGGAATCACAAGAGCTCTTGGGTTAATGTGAGGTTACCTCTGGGGAAGCATTTGCAGGTAGATTGATGGTCGGCAGGTTTTATACGATTCAGCAGCAAAATCTGGTATTGTTCACATTTTGGCTGCAGTTTCAGGGTTCCTTATGTGACAGCTTTGGTATAGAGCAGCGGCCGGCCATTCCCGAAGGGAAAATAGCCTTCTTCCCGGCTTTACTTCGTCATTTCAAAGTTAGCAATTTTAAAGGTTAGGTGATTCATAGGTGAGACTGTAGACAAGTTTGCAGGACGTAGCTAGAAAATCTCAGGACAATATATATTAGAAATCTTGCTCGAAGAATAATGCTAGGAATCTTGCTAGAATAATTGTAGAATGATATTAGAATCACTAGAATATTTGCTGGAATATTACTAGACTTATATTAGAATCACTAGAATATTTGCTGGAATATTACTAGAAAGATATTAGAATAATCTTAGAATGTTTGCTGGAATATTACTAGACTATTACTGGAATATTACTAGAATGAAGAACAAAAGAAAACCCTTTTTATAGTCAAATTGTACAATACAACTGCCCTGGAGCATTACAAAAATATTTCGGACTTTGCTTACTTATCAGCTGTAATCAATCCTATCCGAATGTCTAAAGGAATTCAACAAAATTTTAATTAATTTCTATTCTCATTCATATCGGCTTTTTCAAACCAAATTGTGCAAACGCTTTTTGCGAGTGTTAAATAATAAATGAATACCCTCTGACCCATACAAGATATAGAATTTATGCAGCAATAAAAGGAATCCTCTCATTACTATGACTCAAATATTTATATATGAGCAAATCTGAAGTACTGGCACAGAAGGTGTGACTATAGAACAGTCACTTTGAATTACTATATATAACTTATGAATGAATGACGCCGATGAAATTTACTAGATATGATTAATTTCAGTTGGAATGACATTCAGTAAATTCTAGTAAATTTCATCGGCGTCATTCATTCATAAGTTATATATAGTAATTCAAAGTGACTGTTCTATAGTCACACCTTCTGTGCCAGTACTTCAGATTTGCTCATATATAAATATTTGAGTCGTAGTAATGAGAGGATTCCTTTTATTGCTGTATAAATTCTATATCTTGTATGGGTCAGAGGGTATTCATTTATTATTTAACACTCGGAAAAAGCGTTTGCACAATTTGGTTTGAAAAAGCCGATATGAATGTAATTACAATTATATACAGACGCTATAAAAAATAAATGCTGATTTAATTTCTATTGTTAATTTCCTTGTTGACATTCGATTCACAAATTTGATTTAATTAAAACAACTTTTACTAATTGAAAGAAAAACCTTAAGTGGACATCTGCTGTATTTTTAGATAAGTTTTTATAACATTAAATAATTAAAACTATTGTTCCTACCAGCCCTCATTTATTTTAACAGAAAATATATGGTGTGACTTTTATTAAACCTAAAAGAAAATTATTTTACTTTTTAATTTTCAATATTTGAATCTATTTACTAAATGAATATGAATTTTATTTTAAATCAAAAAATATATTACGACTGTAATATATTTTTGTAAACAGGTTCAAACAAAATAATTTTAAATGACAATTTATAATCTTAACATAAGTTTTAAAATATATATCACAGTGTGTGCACATTTACGACCTATATAACCTACTTTTAAATAAATCTAAATTATGTGAACATACACATAATCCATAACATTTTATTTATTTGGGCATGAGTTATACTTATATATAACACAAGCTTTGTACTCGTGGTTTAAAATTGGGCAGGATTTTCGGTATATAAGCGCATTGCAGACACACTACGATACATTGGGGTTCAAACTAAGGTATGAGGGTAGGAAAGAGGTGAGAAAAGGTGAAACGAAGATCTGCAGATCTTACTGTTTCAGTGGCTAACATGATTGCCTGGAATTATACATCAAGTTTTAACTAGTGTGCGCCCCGAAAGAAGGTAAGATTGTGAGGTGATCTTTCCCCGGGTCCTTTATTAAGGAGAAGATGCAGCAAAACGTTAAACATTGAACGTGAATTTAATATATCTAATCCACCAAGCGATAAAACATTAATTATTATTACAAAGATGCAGGGGCAATAGCCTGGCCAGTATTATTATTATGAGCCAATTCTAACAATGCTATATAATCCAGCAACATTAGAGGGATAAAGAAAATATAATAAAACTCTAGCATTTAAATGTAATAATCTTCCCATAACTATTTTCTTAATGACATTCTCCATGCTCGCTGGTTCGAATTCCAATAAATCTTATTTAATTTAAACTGTTTTGTGGTTTCAATCTATACATAGAAATTATTACAAGAGGGGAGAGTATATTTGATCAACTGGCCAAATAATTAGTAAATATACTTCCATATTACTAAGACTAGTACATTACTCTATTCAAAAATCTCAATAAGACGGAAATTTAATAGTAAGCCATAAAACAGTTTAAATTAAATCAGATTTATTGGAATTCGAACCAGCGAGCATGGAGAATGTCATTAAGAAAATAGTTATGGGAAGATTATTACATTTAAATGCTCGCTGCTTCAAAGCATTGGTATATAAATAACAAAACCAACAGTAAAGAAATATTATAGGCACAATTGCAGTAATAGACAAAGAAATTAGCGTAGGTTACATTTAGTTTAATTAAGATATTTGTAAAGATATGGGCAAGTTATACAAATGATATAATATTTACTTTAACAAGAATTTATAATGAAACATTCATAGGATTTAGAAAATTACTTTAGATTATTGTTTGCTAGCTTTAAACTTTTAAGTAGAAAATTTGGATTTAGAAATAGTTCGTTAACACAGAGCTCTGCAGTTATAAGATGGCTTTACCAATTAGTTGAACTGGATGGGCAGTTGTTTGGCTTACAGGTATCATGGTGGTCTTCTTGAGCGGGCCTAGCGTCTACATTAGGGAAGTAGGCTATTGCTGGACGGTTTCATGTTGAAGCTCCGGTGGCCGAAACATTGGCTGGCAGTGGTCACACCATTCTTTCCATGGATTTAGAAGCAGCAGTCGTCTTTCTCCAATCAGATCTTTCAAAGATCAATCTGACGTGGATGAGGTATGATGTCGCTCTTCCAAAATTAATGACTCCCCCTTCAAGCTCAAAATATACTCTATTTATACTTTTATTTCACAATACTTAACTAGAAAAAAATCTGATTCGCCTGGAAACCCATTAATTCTAAAATGTCACACTAAATTGTAAGATTTCCTAATTTGATCCAAAATACGTTTGTTTAGGCTTCCATAGCGCCTCAAATTCTCCTAGGTGACAAATGGTGCTACTCCAGCGATTTTAATGACTACACTTTTGCTGTAAACAAATTTGAGTATAGCAGTTATCAACTTTCAAACTTTGATTTAACTACAGGTGTGGTGGACTTAAACACACCTGTTTACGGCCAACTTTTTATTTTAAACTAATTTAATTAAAAGTGTTTTGCTCTTTTATAAAATTAAATCATACCACTCTCTCTATATATATATATTATATAAGGTGAATCATACAACCACATACGAATTTATATTTACTAAATTTAATAAATTGACATTTCTACTATTTAAAATTATAACATAAATCATTTCTTTAAAAAATTTAAACCATTATATTTGCTATAACACCCCCTTTGTATGTACAGTGTTTATTCGTATGTACATATATAATGCTGCGCACCCAGCTATCATAGAAAAGTTTATACATTTATTTATTAAAATGAATATTTTAATAGGATTTGAACCCAGCACAGATAGGTTTGATAGTTAAACTAAACAGAAGGGCTTAAACTTGACCGTTGCAATATTAACTTTGCATACTTGAAAAAAGTAAAATATAATCCAATCAATACATTTTCAACTTAAATAATAGATGTGATATTTATTGAATTGTGAGTGTGAATATCACTGAAATTGAGGTTTAGAAAAAGTCAATTTAATTCATATATATATTTATGTTACATTCTCTTCCTGTAGGCAAATTGGAGTATTTCAACAATAAGATAATATGTTCAAGTGATAACTCTCAGTTAATAATAATTTATTACTGTATCTCAAATCTAGATTTACATTTTTATTTATTTTTAATTTTACATAATTTATTTTAATAAATGAGAAAATGTTATCAATTAAGAATAATTCATATTTTTTGAAATATAACAATATACTTATTTTAATAATGACCTCATAAAATAAAACTAAACTTTAATATCTGTATTCAGGCAATTCCCTATTTACAAAAGTTTAACGAATATGAATTCATATTTCAATAAAAAGTGTCTAATTTATATAGTGAATTATACTATATCTTTATGAATAATAAATGTTTTAGCTAAAAAAAATTATTTTATTGGGCAGTATCAGTCAGGGTTTGAATAATAATTCAGTTTAATGGTTTGAAAAAAAGGGCAGGGCAGGGATGATTTCTTTTAGTAACAAATGCATTTCATTTTAGTTGCAATTTCCACAGTAACATCAGTTTATAGGATATAAAAAATAAAATATTATATGTTCCATAAAACTAAAATAAAAATCAGTAAACCTGAGAAAATATAATTATTATTTGGGGGGGGGGGGGATTGGGTTTTAATTTTACATTTATTCAAAAATTGTGAATTTTAGTATATGTTTTAAAACAGGAATTTGATAATAGGTTTAATTAAATTAATTTGTATAAAATTGTAATTAAAATATTACCGATTATTTTTTTATTCTATTTACTTTTTAATCTCAGACACATATGAAGTCATGTTCAAGGATCTTTTCTAATAAAATAAATATTATATAATTTGTTTTCAAATATTCCTTACTAATAGCATTAATATAATTTGAAAGTGCAACTATAGATTGGTATCTGCATTTGGGCAAATTATAAACACACATGTATATAAAACCATTTTTTCCCACAAACTGATAATTTTATTTTCATTAATAAAAAGTAATTTTATTGGAGAATAAATTTAAAATAACTTATTGAATCAATTAGTATAACAAATTATTATTATTATGTAAAAAATACAGTTATTAATATTGTATTTATCCTGAAAATACCTGTCAGTTGATTTTCAAATATCTGTATTTGAATTTTTACTTTTTTTTTATTTTCTGTAATTTGGTTTTATGAAAAAATTCATTTAAAAAATCCTATAAGTCGGTCATTGAAAAGAAAAATGAATTACACCTGGGTCTCATTTTACGCGATAGATAGGTTCCTCAGAAAACATGCACAAACAAAATTGCGCAAAAATAGACGTGACTTACATTGAAAAAAGGGGGATGCGGTCTGTGATTTTTCAAAATTCGCGCAAAAAAAAAATAAGGAAATAAAATAAGATTAATAAAAATTTTCAAATTTGAAAAAAATTGATACAAGACAAACTTTTTTTAACTATAATATTTAATTTTATTCAAAATAATTTATTTTTATGCATAATTTACAGTACAGTAATTTACATTTTTTTATACACGTTTTAATTATTATGATTTTCTGGTGACAACGTAATTAGTAGTTAATCTTTGAGACGATTTTATTAATTGTTTACGAAGCTCGCGATATCCAGACATACAACCATTTAGCTCTCGTTGGAATTGTAAGAGCACGTTAATGATTAGTGTCATTAATAAGAAAATAATAATTGATTACGTTCTTTTTTAAAAAGCAAAAACAGAATGTGATTTAAAATGCAAAATTAACACGCACAATGCTTGAACAAATTTACATTATAATCTTGTAAAATTTAATATGTGTATACATAAAATGTGGAAATCATGATTTTAATTTCATTATTGCATAAAATCGTACTATTATAAAGCACTGAAAATATTGAAATTACTAAGATATAAGTCGAATTCCAATAATGTGCTATTACTTTCAATATAACGTAAGTGCGCAAAATTTATTATTTAAAGTAATAGTGCATTATCGGAAATCGACTTCCGGTGAAAGTTGAGTCGCGTAACTTCAAAATCGTGTTAAATAAGTCCGCGTAAAAAGAGACCCAGGTGTACTTTTAAGTTGATTTATTCTGCACATAGGTAAGAGCATATTATTTTTCTGCTAAATTATGCTTCATGTTGACTTGCAACGACTACAGCCAGTATGTGATACCACGATAAATTTTCAAATGCCTTAATTTCATGTAATTTTTTAATTTGAATAGTTGTCATTTCAGCATCTCTCTGGGTAGATCTTTATTTTGCAAAAATCAAATTAGTTTGGATTTAGTAGTATCAATCACTTGTAGTGTAAATTTTATTTGTTTTTTTATAAATTAGCACTATTTTTGTTTGTGTATTTTTCGATAAATATTATAATACTTGCTTGCAATAATTCCAGTTAGCAGCTCTCTCCATTTTTGTGATTTTATGGTTATGTTTTTAAAAAATTTTTTAGATAAATATTTTAATATATATTGTAAATATTACTTAGAATATAAAAAATCAAATTTAGAATGATAATTAACAAATTCTTAGAAACAGTATATGTTACAAAATTGCATTGTGGCCATTGCGGGAGAGGAGAGACGACTACTTTTTTTTTTTACCAGAAAATGTCTTCATCATGTTTCAAACAAAATATACTTTTAAAAATATTTTGCAGTAAATATAATTTAAATTATATGCTATAATAAATCCAAGCAATAATGATTTGTACATATATATTTTTCAACTTGGCAAATAAATTAGGTTATATAAAAATTCTGCAATGCAGTATTTGTTTGGTTGGAAACTGTGTGTGTACAGTACATATAAGCCTCTTGTTCAGTGCCCTTAATTATACAGGTTTTCTTTTATCTGTAGCAAAAATTGTAATGATTTTTTTTTTTTTTAGTTTAACTGGTTGATTCTCCAGGCGCCATATTGAATTTTTTAAAAAAACTGACCCGAGACACAATTTTCACAATAACTTCAGTTTTAATAATGTCAGATCAAAAAACTTTACATTGATAGAAATTAGAAAAACTAAGGAAAACAATAAGTCTAAGACAAATCGTGATAACCATTTAAAAAAATAAGGAAAGAAAGAAATTTTAACATCCGACAATTATTATTTTATTATTTGTTCATAATTTCTAATTTATCATTAACTAAGTTTAAATTACATCTTTATTGATAATTTCTTTGTATTCCTCACAAAATTATCTTTCAAACTGTATATAATACTTTTTACCTGAGATAATCCATAGCTTCAGAATCTCCAAAAATATTCGCATATAGAATTCTTCATTTTTATCTTGTACCCCAAAAGTTGACAAATCTCAAAGGCGTCTATAAGAAAAAGATTCATCCTAATAAAAGATACAAAACAAAATCATTTCCAGAAGATAGATATGCATTTGTCATCATAGCAATTATTTTCTTGTCTATCTAAAATTAGAAATTGTAGGCTACTGTCTGTAACACTGACAAAATGAGTTGCATCTCTTTATTTTATATTTTTTGTTTATATTCTTTATGCACACCAATGATGCTATCTTGTTATATTTATTGTCCCACAGAGATATAATTTATTTGCATCTAGCTCATTTGCTAGCTATAGACTTGAAAATAATGTGATGCAAAATGTGGCAAAACTACTGACTCTACAGTATAAGTATCAAGGCATAGGCAAGAATCAGAATTTGATTCTTTGTCTGCATATAATTCCGTGTGGTATATGCATAACCATTGTGGCTACCACTAAACACATACCATATGAAATCTCTCTTTATTGGTTTTAAGTGTATATACTTTCACATGTTATTATGCCCAGTAAATTTTGTGATTGCTTTATCAACTGCAATCTGCAACCTTTCTGTACATTTGATTATCAGTTTTTAAAATTTATATTTCACTGCTCTATATATGTAAATCATTACTTCTTATACAAACACTATGCAAGAGCAAACACAAATACAATAATACAAATATAAACATAGTAATAAATTATTAAACCCTTTGAGTATGGTTATGCCTATAAAATAAGGTTGCTTCAAACTAGGATCAGGGAGCCAAAATTATACTGTACAAAAACCATTTTTGTTATATTTGAATACAAATTTATATACTGCATAAAAAAGAACATAAATGGTTTAATATTATATAATTTATATACTACACACACCGCAATATAAATGCAAACAAATTAATACACTGTTTCATCAAATAATTTTAAAAACTTTAAAATATTAAAAATTAATAACTTACGATATTATGTGATTATGTTTATATGATGTTGAAGGCCTTCATATCCGAATTATCAGCAAATTTGTAATTCATTATATTAGAATTATATGGCTGATAAAGATTTTCTGCCTTTATCGCTCTGAGTAAATTAGTAAATTGACCAGAAAATAAAAAAAATAAATTCATTTACTTTTATAAAAATTCATAAAGAATTCAAATTTTATCTTATATCAATGTAAGATACATAATTTGAAAGATGGAAACAAGCAGCAATGAATGTTGGGATTTCTGTTGATATCGTAAATAAAACAAAATTTCAATCAATCAGCTGAAGCAAACTGATTAAACGCACAGACTAAAGGTGTTAGTCTCTTCATTTATCTGGATAAATTTAATTATCATGGCACATTAATCCTTCAATCCTTACTTTATGAAATATAGGCTAGTTTTTGAGAAAAATTTTGTCTTTTTTCTGATTTTAATAGTAGATTATGCATGTGATAGGCGAATGCACTAACAATTCATTATGAACTTGGATAGAGGTGCTGTGGTGCAAGGTGAATTTTAGCCCCCTTACCCCTTTCTCTGAAATAAAATTTTTAAATTAAAAAAACATTTTTTCCCAGCACTTTGCAAGAAAAACTTAAAAATATGGCTCTAGTCATTCAATGTACTTAATAAATATTTTGGGTTTTTTATTCATTTATTTCTAGAAAATAAATCTGGAGATTAAAACACATAGTAAAATAAAGCCAATTAATATTTTTTAAAAAAATTTTTTTTAAACAATAATTAAATAATACTTTAAAACCAAAATACGTATTTAATAAAGTTGAAATTTTTAATTTTTTTTTCCAAAAGTTTTCATGTTACTTTTTGGATAATCTTGTAAAGTTGTAAGTAGAGATAGGAAATATCTGCTAATAAAATATGTTTTTATCATATTTAAAAGAATCTTCTCATAGACACACATACCCATGAAAACCTTGCCCAGTCCCTCTCTTCTTCTTGGGCCAGCTCAGATATTATATGAGTAATTCTCTTTCTAGTTTTCTTATTTGCTATTTAAAAATATTATCTACAGCCAGAATATGATTCTCTGGAATACCTTGCCCCAGAGTTCTATCCCTGAAATACAATAGTTGTATAAACTAATATAATTCGATTTTTTTTACTAATTGATATGTATGTATATTAAAATTGTGTGAAAAGATAAAAATAATATTAAAAAGAAATAAAGTAATAGAGAAAATTGGATATTAATTAAATAAAATACGTAATCAAAATAGTGTAACAGGAACTAATTATGGAAAGGAAAAAGGAAAATCAGATAAGGGAGAAAATTCATTTAGTATCAGCTAACTACTAATTAAATATGTATTAAGTGAAAGGGACTTATATTCCAAAACAGTGGAGCAGATATTTGTGTAATTGAGAAGAGAGTGAATCATATGAATATTATATCTTGGTATATTTATATAATTTGTTATACTTATATATTGTAAGTTGTATTAGGATATTTGGCACCATATTGAATTTTTAAAAAGCTAACTTGAACCACAATTTTCACAATAACTTCAATTGTAATAATGTTAGAGCAAAATGCTATATTAACAGAAAATAGAAAAACTAAGGAAAACAATAAGGCTAAAACAAATAGTGATTATCACTAAAAAAGTAAGGGGGGGGGGAGATTTCAACATCGTAAAAATTACTGCTTTATTGTTTGTTCATAATTTCTAATTTATCATAACTAATTTTAAAATTACATCTTCATTAATAATTTTTTTGTATTCCTCACAAAATTCTCATTCAAACCGTATATAATACTTTTTACCTGAAATAACCCATAGCTTCAGAACTTAAAAAAGTACTATCATAAGAATTCTTCATTTTTATCTTGTACCCAAAAGTTTAAAAATCTCAAGGCGCCAGTAAGAAAAAGATTCATCCTAATAAAAGATTCAAAACAAATTATTTCCAGAAGTTGGATATGTATTTGCCATTACAGCAATTGGCTTCTTGTCTATCCAAAATTAGAAATTGAAGGCTACTGTCTGTATCAATGATAAAATGAGTTTCCTCTCTTCATTTTATGTTTTTTGTGTACACCAGTGATGCTATCTTGTTAAATTTATTGTCCCACAAAGATATAATTTATTGCATATAGCTCATTTTCTAGCTGTAGAGTTGAAAATAATGTGATGCAAGATATGGCAAAACTATTGACTCCACAGCATGAGTATCAGGGCATAGGCAAGCACCAAGATTTGATTCTTTGCTTGCATACAATTTCATGTGGTATACATAACCATTGTGGCTGTCACCACACACACCACTTGAAACCCCTCTTTATTAGTTTAAGAGTTGGTTTTCACATGGTACTATGTCCAGTAAATTTTGTGACTGCTTTACTTGTTATACAAATACAGAAGTGCAAATACAAACACACTAATGAAATATTAAATCTTAAGAATCATTATGTCTATAAAATAAGGTTGCCCCAAACTTGGATCAGATGCCCCAAGTTATGTTGTACATAAATCATTACTTTCATTATATTTGGATTTGAATACAAGTATAATTTATATACTACACAGACACACTAATACAAACACATAAATACATTATATTTATTAAATAATAGAAAAAATTGAAGACTTGTGACCTATATTACGTTTATTTTCAGATGAAAACCTTGAAATTATAAATCACTGAGGCATATTGAATCCATTTTATTAAGGAGTCTGGCCGATACCAAAATTGTGCCTTTGTCTTCTTTACACACTCTAATAAACTGAACAGAAAAAAAAAAAATGAACCTAATAAAAATATTAATAAAAAATTAAAATTTTGTCCGACTTTAACATGCCATACACGATTTTAAAAAGGAATTCAAGTTGCAGAGAATGATGGTTTTTTATATACATCATCCTTTTGCTTTTCCCACAATTTTAAAAAGACAAAAGAAATGTTAATTTTAACGAATCAGTGGCAACGAAGTTTACAAGCTTAAACTTGTTAAAGTGCATGCCAAAATAGAGCCGCTGTAGGTGTTATTTCCTTTATATTTTAAAGAAAAATAATTCCTAAATTAATTTATTATTCTTATTCTTGGATTATAGAACAAAGACATAGCATCAATATTTACATAAATTTCAACCAGCATGCCAAATAATTCATTAAAAATAGTTCTTGTGCGTTTGAAAACCTATTCAAAATCTCTCATACATATACTTATTCACATTTTCTATTAACAAAGTTATATTCCTTTAATAATAAAATATTTACTCTATTGTTTAATTTTTTTGTGCATGTTATTAGACTATTAATAACTAATTTGGGTAATTTGTTATATATATAGTCCAAAATTTTTATATTTATATTGGTTATTGAGGCAACTTTTATACTTCATTAGGACCACCAAACTAGGTCCACTTAACTGATAAAACTCATTTCATTAGCACCAACTTGTTAAAAGTAATTGTTTGTTTTAAAAATCTATTAGTTATTTTTAGTTCAGAACCTCTCATGCATAACTTGTTTACATTTTTTATTATCAAAAATAACTACTCTTATTTTCGTTCAATAATAAAATATTTACACTGTTATTTTTTTTTTTAATGCTTATTAATAACTAAGTCATTTTATACTTTATTATATGGTTCGACAATTAAGGATTTAGTCAGGATTTATTTAAGGGAAGAAATTTTGTACTTAGATTGTTTATTCATAGGCTATGTTGGATAACTACAAAAAAAAATCAAACACTTGGTTTGATCCACTAGATACATTTTTTATGGAAGGGTTTTATTGCAATAATCATTATCATGAAATTTGGTAAGAATTAAATAATATCTTTTTGAAAATTATATTTTTTAATCATTTTGTTTTCTTTAGATTTGGACAGTAGTGTGGATTATGGATCAATTACAAATTTTTAGTTAGAGAATAATCAAAGTCCACATCCAAGGATAAGCTTTTTAATGAAACATGTAAAAAGATAATATGGCAATAAAAAAAAAAGATAATTATTAAAAATATTTTGCATAAGGCAGCAGTTGTCATTCTACCACTACTTAAAACTGAATAAAATAGCAGTATTATCAAAAAGAAGAAAAATGGACGGGATGTAAGAAATAAGCAAAAGATAGTTGATTTAGATATAAGTGTAGATATGGAGAGGGAATGGGTCTGTAAAATTAATGATAAGAAAGTTATTTATAAATGTAATGGAGAAGAAAAAAATCAAAAGAATTTATAAAAAAGTAGTTAGGAGAGAAGAAATTGTTAAAATTGGGTATTTGACTCTGCAAGGTGATAGGAAACCAGAAAAGTGGCTGGAATTAAATAAAGCAATTGAAAATGAAGAAGTTGAAGTATTAGCAATAGTGGAAACACATCTTAGAGAAGAATTTATTCTGGAGCATTTGGTATGGCAGGGTATAAATAGAAAAGAAAAAGAAAAAAGGTGTGGTGATATTGGTTTTGTATCAAAAAAATATTTAAATATTGTTAAATGTCAAGAACATTTGTGGTTTGAAATAAGTTTGGGTAGACAAAAATGGATGGTGCGCTATAGTTTATATAGCCACTGGAGATAGTCAAACTATAATGGAATGGAACAGTAGCATATATGAATGCCTAGTTAAGGATATACAGAGTTTTAAAGAAAAGGGGAAGAGAATAATGGTTATAGGGGATATGAATGGACATATTGAAGAAATTGATGATGTAGATAATAAGAATGGACAGCTTTTGAAGAAATTTTGTCAGAGTCAATTTCAGCATTGGAAACATCAAATATTTATGAGGGACAATACACATGGTCAAGGAATAGTATATCCCACACAATAGATTATATATTGGTAGAGGAAGAGGGAATGAATAAGTACAGAAAATTAAGGTGTTTGATAATGAAGAGAGAGTATGTAATAGTGATCATAACTTCATTGTAATAGAAATATTTACTAATGTGATGGAGAATAGAAATAAAAGTAGAAACAATAGTGAAAGATGTGGATGGAGAGTGAATGATAAGAATAAGTTGGAAGAGTATAAAATACAAGTTGAACCATGGAAGGGTTGGTTGGGGATGAGTATAAGGACTGGTGTGATGAAATAGAAAAAGTGGCAAATAGAGTTTTAGGTGAGAATATTCAGAAGAATAAAAGTAATAAAATAATGAGAATTAGTAAAAGTTGTAAAAGAGAGGAAATAATATAAATGTGCTATTAAGAACAAAGCAAGTGAAAAAGATATTAATGCTAAATGGGAAAAGTGCTTAGAAAAGAAGTTGGCTAAAATAGATAATTATAAAGAGAGAATGAAATTGAATAGTAAATTGTTTGAGGATATTAATAAAAATGGAAGAGATGGGAGTAAAAAAATTTGTAATTACATTAAAAGGAGGAATGTAGGGAAGAGAGAGAGATACTATTACTAGATGATGAGGGAATAGAGTGTAGCTCTAGAGAAGACTTAGAGAGAATCTTAAATAGATATGTAATGGATATAGAAAAGATGTTAGATGTGAAGGACAGTGATAGAAAACATGAAAGCATATAGTAATGGGAATATTAGGTTTACAAAAAATGAACTGAATGAGGCAGGGAAGAAATTGAAAAGTGTAAAGGCAAGATGTTTAGATGGATGGGCAGCAGAGATAGTAATGAATTTAGGGCATAGAGCAAAAGTAAAGCTATTATCTTATTTCAAAAAGATGACACGGAAGAGTGTTTTTCCAGGTAAGTTGGAGTAATACAAAAGTAATATTATTATTTAAAGGAAAGGGTAAGGATCATAGAAAGTTAAACAATTATAGACCGATAGCGGTAACATCAGTTTTATATAAAGTTTTTTCATATATGGTGGCTAGAAGAATTACAAAATGGATTGAAGAGAATGATGTAGTGGGGGAAATGCAAGGAGGCTTTAGGTCAGATAGGCATATAGGAGATAGTTTACTTGTAGTTACACAACTTATGGATATGAGTAGGAATTCAGGTAGACAGTTATATATGAGTTTTATAGGCATATGATAAAGTAAATAGAAATAGATTATGGGTAAGTTTAGCAAATTTGGAAATGGATGAAGCTGTAGTGGATATTATTAAGAAATTATATGAAAGTAATTACTATATGTGTCAATTAGGGGATATAGAATCAGTTAATGTTAAAAATGTGATGGGACTAAGGCAAGAATTGGTTTTTGTTGTGTTTGAGTGAAATGGAGATAGCAATAGAAAGACTAGGAAGTGGGATAGAGATACCGTTAATAGGTGGCAAGGGAGTATATACTTTGTCAGGTCTTTTTTTTTTTGTGGATGATGTCTATTTGTGTGCAGAAAGAAATGAAGATATGGAAGTTATGCTGAGGACATGCGCATGGGTGGGTAAAGAGATAGGGATTAAATTTAGTGAAGAAAAATCAAATATAATGATGGTTAATACTGGGGAAAGAAAAGACATAGAATTTTTATTGGAGGATATAAAGTTAAGTGTGGGGAATAGATATTGATATTTGGGAATCACCTTAAGTAATCAGAAAAATTGCTTGGTTAAATGGGAGAAAAAATTGGTAAATAAAGCAAAGAAGACAAAGGGATTGATAAAGAAATTAACAGTGTTTTCATATAATAAATATGATATAGCTAGAATAGTATGAAAGGGAGTGGCAGTAGCAGGGTTAACATATGGCAATGATGTGTTATGCATTAGTAAAGGGGTATTAGATTGCTTAGAAAAAGTACAAAGGGAAGTAAGAAGACACTTATTAGATTTAAGATGTGTGGATAGCAAAGGAAGTAATTCAAGGAGTAATGGGATGGTCAAGTTGTTATATGAGAGATGCAAAAAGTAAAATGAAAATGTTTGGTAGGTTGCAGTTTATGGGTAATAAAAGAATAGCCAAAATAGTATTTAATTGGTTTACGAGTAAAGGGCAGGCAACAAGATGGGTGAGAAAGGTAATGCGGTTTGCAGAAGATTTGGATGAAGAATTTATGTCAATATACTTGTACAAAAGGTGGGATGATTGTGTTAAGAGTATTGTTGATTGTTATAGTGGTAAGGAATGGGATAAAAAAATAGATGCATTAATAAAGAATAGGGAGTTGGAGAGAAGGGAAACTAGTACGAAGAGTAAAAAGTGTTTAAATATATATAGAAATAAATAGAACATTGGGTGCGAGTTCATTTATGATAATAATAAGGAAAGTAGTTTATTGTTTAAGGCTCGAACGGGATCTTTAGCAACAAGAGAATATACACGTAAATGGAAAAATAAGGGTGATTTAGTCTGCAAATTGTGTAAGGAAGGCATAGAAAATATTAGGTAACTATCAATTGAATGTAAATGCTTGTAAGCAGAAAGGGTAGAAATAATGAAGTTATGGAAGAATAAATATGAATGCGATTATACAGAAAGTGGGCTATTGGTTTTTATGCTGGGTTTGGGAAAAGGTAAGAGGGATTTAGATATAAAAGCCATAGAGTTGACAAAAATTCTGTCTTGGAAATGGGCTGGGGCAGGATAAAGAAAAATATGGGAAAAACTTTAGGCGGAAGATGGAAACGGAAGATAAAGTTGGTAACAGGTTTCTCTCGCCATAGTGGCTGAGAGATTCCTGACTCCGAAAAAGAAGTCACAGTGCATCACATAATATTAAAATAGATGCTTAACATTTGAAAAGAGCACAAAACCATGTGCCAAAAAAGACTTTTTATGTGCAATTATTATTAATATATATATTTATAGCTGTTGTATATGATTTTTATTATTATTTATATGGAGTGACATCAAAGAGTAAAATTATATAAATATTCAAATCATTGCCAAGAATGAGCAGGTGATTGAATTTTATTGATTGCACTGGCCATATTGAAAAGACAAGTGCTTGCAATTAGTGAAAAATAAGAGATAAATGATAAAAATATTTTATATATAATTGAACAGAAGCTAAACTGAATAATATGATTATACATATATCAAGATAATGTTAGTGGTAAATTGTTACATTAATGACAGATTGCCTTTTAGTAAAGAATTTGTATATTTTAGTATAATATTATATGTTAGTAAACATTTAGAGATTGCAATGTTGTTGGTATTGTCACGATTCCATGTAGCTGAGTATATATGGAGTATACTAACGAGGTAGAAGAAAAATTAAGACATTATTAAGTAATTAGAAAAGAAGAAAAGAAGTAATGGAACAATATATATTTTAAGCAATTGAGAATTTCAAGAAATAATGAGAATATATAGATCTCAACATCCAAAATTTCTGAACTTATAGTGGAAGAAGATAATTGCTTATAATTCTTTACTTCCAAGTTAAAATGATGCATATTTAAATCAAGGAAAGTGATTTGCATTTTATTAAATTTATGAAAATCAAACATTTTGAAAAAGATTTTGGGAAAATCCTTTAGAATATCTTAATTTATTAAAAAAATTTTTTTTTGATAATTTATCTACAAGATTTAGAAAAAAATTGCCTTAGTTTGTAATCATTTAAATTATGCTATTATGGATTGGTGGAATTGTATATATTTTCAGAACTAAAAATATCATGGGAATATTTTCATGCTATGTTAAATCATTTTTAGAATGAGGACCAACCAATGAGATTTGCTATCAGATATTAGAAAAAATGTGTAGCTTTGGAATTGTACCCAATATTTTACATGACAAACATCCTAATTAAGAGTCATAAGTACTCCATTGTTAAGGTCTAACTGTAGTTAGAAGTAACATAGAAGAATTTGCATAACTTAAATACATAAAATAAGGCTGGCAAAGATATTCACAGTTAGGCCATCATGAAATTTGGGGGTGAGCTCCTGAATTAAAATAAATATAATTTTCAAAAAATTATCAATTCAAACTGGCCTGGCAGAATAGTAATTGATTTCCATGAGTACATACCTTTATTTTTAATGACTTCTGATTCAATATTTATCACAATCTTGTAATTTTGCTATTTACTGGCCTAAGTTAATTCACATTAGTCATCAGTGTATTGCTACTATGACCATTATGGGTATAGTTAGGAAAAAAAATCATTAGAATAGTATGTCATAGGATAAGGATTTTAATTTAACTAAAAAAATGCTTGTTTGTTTTTAAATTATATTGGTTGGCATAATTGAAAACAAATAATAGTAATTCTGACTGGAATTAATCTAATGTGTTATATTTTATTAGTAAAGTATTAGAAAGGATCCAAATTACATTATTTTATCACTTAAAAGAAAGCACTTACTACGCTATAGACTTTTAGAAATTTTAGATAAATCTTATTAAAGTTTAATGTAGTTATTGTGACTAACTGTAAAAGTTTACAATATTTAAATCACATCTATCTAATAACAAGTTAAAGGCTGGAATTTATTTTTATAAAAATTTAATTATACTTCAATTAGTATTTTCATTCTGAAAGTGTAGCTGACATTCTTTGTCCAACACCTGATCATGACTATTTACTTCTAGATTATCTTCATAACATATATATATATCATTAATTTTAGACCATTCACTAAGAAATGTTTTGTTGAAATTGGAAGAATTACAAAGACAGCATAAACAATCTGATTATTTTGTATTTTGAACAAATAATTCCAAATCGTAGATTTTTTAATAGAATTATAAAAAAGTTCAGAAAAATATAAAATGATAAAGATTCTATTACTTTATAATATATATGTATAAAATAGTGTGAATTTCTATAGGATTTTGATTTCACTTAATATGAGAATGAGCGCACAATTATGTACATATAAGAAAAATGGAATAAATCATATATATGTTGTATAGTTTTATAATGTATGCTACTACAATTTCCATTTTAAAAACATATGAAATTGGTTTACAAACAAAACTTGCCAATATATCATATGCTAATTGTATCAGTTGTTAACAAGCTATAGATCTTTGCAGACCACTTCTTCAATATAGACATTGGTCTTTAAACTTTATCAATCTATGATACCCTTAAAATTATAAATTTTCTTTTAAAAACTTCCTACCATCCATGGGGGGAAAAAATCATTGAAAAGATATCAATCTTGTGTGTAATTTATATGTTAAATGAAAAGAAAATAATTATTTTATTATATCTTTCTTTTTTTGAATAATTTTAATACAAGTTAAATAAATTAATTGATAATTCATTAATTATTGCTTCATTTTTAAGTTTAATAGCAGGGATGTGCTTGCATGTCTGTAAACGTATTTCACATATGTCATTCATTCCATTTCTGTATTTTCATTGCTACCTAGGTTGAAATGATTTTTCACATAAGCAAGTTAGACAGAAGACAATAAATATATTAAGGTTTTTTATTGCTTTATTAGAGATTTCAGGATATTGTTGTGAACTTATAATCAAAGATCAAGAAATTATTGTTAATACTTAATTATTAATGTCAAATTTGTTGAGAAGTTAAATCAAACAAATTCATTTCTTTTGTAAAGTATTCTCTGACAGTTTTTTCAACTGGTGAATTGTGTTCTGATAAGAAATTTTTAACATCCTTGTCCACATTTAATTTAGTTACATCCCTTTCAAAACAAAATGACAAAAACATTACACTGCAGACAGACAAATTTTTCCGTTTGCAGAAATATTGTGGAAAAAGGATTTTTGTTTTTAAAATAATGAGAAATAAAGAGATGAAACTTGCTGCTTTTATATTAGATAAAAAAACTTTTTTTTTTTTTAGTTTGGTAACAATTGTGATGAACTCTTCCTCAGAAATAAATCTGTAATTAAACACTGAATATTACAATTTTCTAAAAAGCAAAATAAAATATTTTATATGGAATTATTTAGAATTTTAAAAAAAATATATTAACTTTTTAATTTAAGAATTACTTTGAGAATGTAAGTTGATTTTTTTAAAGCCTTTTAGACAATAACAATTTGTTTCTTCATTCTCATCATGAATATGTCACAGCAGCTCTATTCCCAAAGTATCGTGTTTTTTTCTTTTATCAATTGTGTTATTTTAAAACAACTCGTGCAGAAAGATTTTTTTTTTTTTTTTTAAAACTCGTTATTTCAAAATCATGCAAAAAAAATTCATGTAGAAAGAAAATTAGATATATATCATTTGGTCATTTCACAACTCTAGAAGGTTTGCACTTATCTGACTGGATTATAAACATCATAATCCTATCGTAGAACTTTTATTGCGAGTTGTTAAATATGCTTAATCATCAGGAAGTCCCAAGTAAAAATTTCATATTCATTCATTATAGGAAATTAGATACTTCTACAAACATTGCAAGTTAATCAATCATAGCAGTTTGTATAAGGAAGAATTTATATAATTGTCTCTGTGAAATTATTAAGGAATATGGAAATAATAATTTCATGGTTAAAGATGGCGAAGATATTAGAATGACAAAAGAGGGATAATCGTCGGAATCAGGTATTTAATGATTTTATAATTTTTTTATCATAAAGGATATGAAGCTATATGAGTAGAGGTAAAGTAATTTAGTTTTTTTTTAAAAAAAAAAACAATAATGAAATGAAAATACTTATAATATATTTATATAATCTTATTTTCATGCTAAATTTATTATTTTTTGTGTGCTTATTGTTATATATTCTTTTTATTTTCCCAAAGCTCATGTAAATGATCTCACTTAAGAAATAAGCAATTATAATAATTTTTTATGGTAAAAAAAAAAATTAGTCCAATGCCATACACTCATAGTATGTCAAAAACTAAATATCTTTTATAAGAAAAAGTATATAATTGAAAGAAAAAAAAGTGATAGATAAACCATTTACTAATACACCTTTACCCTGCTTAGCGATGGCAATTGGTCCTCCAAAACTCATTATTAAGCAAGAATATCGTAGACAAAATATGTAATTATAATGGAGGTCTATGGGAAAAAAATTGGTCAGTTCCAGTGACGTAAAATATCCACATTGATTTCCAAGCTCAAAGATTTTCTTGATTTTTTTCATGACACTGATGACTAAATACGGTATCTAAAAAGAAAAGTTTTATATCACTAGGAAAAAAAATGCATGTTTTCACTTTAAAAAGTACAGAACAGCAATGAAACTAAATTTGAATTTAAAAGGTTTTATATTCTTCCGCGGAAGTTTTTCATTGTAATGGAAAAAAATCTATACTGAAGTGCTTTTTTTAAAAAATTGTATTACAGTATATATTACTACTATACATTTATTTTATTACTTATGTGAAATTATTCAAATTAAAAAACAATGCTTAATTATTAATTATTTAATTGAACATATAGAAGAAAAAAATCAACTTATTTTCAAAGTAAAAAATCTAACTTCTAATTTTCTAAAACATACAGGTAGGTTTATTATTTTTACTGTATGTTTTTAGTAATGTAATAATGCCCCCCCCCCCTCCGTTCGAGTAGAAAGATTTTTAATTAAATGCAATCTGTTTTTTTTTTTAAACTTTTCTAATTCGACATCGTTTTAAAATGTTGTTTTTCTTTTGATTTGAAACGTCTTGAGTGTAAACAACATGTTTATTAACGAAGTTACAAAATCAATAACTATTTTTACATAATTATCCAGGTGTTCTAAAAATAATATATCGTATTTAAGAAACACACACATGCAGTTTAATATTCATATTTAGTGTTTTCCTAAAAGTTTGTGATGATGGTATTTTATTTGTCTTGTACTATATTTATATATTGGAGTATTTGTATGCAGTATTATCAACAAATTAAAAATCCTTTTTCTTTTCAAAAACTTTATTTTCTTATCTCAATACTGAACATATATATATATATATACTGTATATACAGTATTTATATAATACAAAACTCTGTTTCAACTGTTTATCTTCATACAGTCATTTTCAAGGATATCTCCCACTGCTATATTTTATTACTCTTTCTTTTACATTATTTAATTACAAATCAACGTTGAAACGTTGGGAGTTTTTGTATTATATAAATATATATACTGTATATGTTCAGTATTGAGATAAGAAAATAATGTTTTTGAAAAGAAAAAGAATTTTTAATTTGTTGATATTATTGTAGAACATATATACGTATTTTAAAAGAAAAAGTGGATGAACATTTGCTGTGTTATTTATTATATATGATGTATACAGTATTATAGATAAAGTAATATAGATATTTTAAGGGTTTTATGAATAAAATATTGTATGTGTATACAATTACAGCAAAGTCATTACCTGTATACATATTACAATAATATACTTTTGCTTTTGGGTAAAATGAATTTAATATAACTATCTCTGACGTCGTCAGTGACGCAAAATTCAAGATGGCTACTAAAAATTTTTTTTTTTTAATTTTTCCCGATCGTTATAGCGAATGAATCGATTGTACACCGAAGTAGTGGGTACAAATTGATGATGATCGCTATAGGGAATTATCGCTAAGTAGACAATTGCTAAGCGGGGTAAAGATGTATTTTAATCTGTTGATTAATGAGCGCAATATAATTAATTGCTGTGCATTTTTTTAAGTGATGATTTTAAATATTTTACAGTTTGGTTACAATTTTGAAATCACACCAAGATTGCAATCACATTGAGTCATGATTTGTTAAATTAAAATAAAACATGGAAAAAAGAAAAGAAATTTAAGTTAATGTAACATATATATTTAAATTTATTTTTAATGCACTATAAGTGTTATGTGATCTTTTTTTTTTTAATTATCTTAATAAAACTTGTAATTTTTTAAATCCACTTTTTGTCAAAGCCAGGAGTTATTTTGTTTATTGTACAAATTCAGTCCAATTAAATAATTAGATTAATAAATATAATGTACAGTGCATTGATTTCAATTTATTTTTGGTGCGATTGATTATTGTTTATGATCAGATTTTTAATAATAAATGAAGTCTTTACAGAGATTGTTTTTATTATGATAAAGACTTTTGATATTATGAAAATATTTAATAAATATTAGATAATATTATACTTCAGCTAATGTATACATTTTCAGTTGATAAAAAATGTGGATATTAGCAAGTGTGTAAAATTTTATGAGAATATTTAATAAAATATATATAATAATTACAACTTTTTTCAGCTAAATTTTTTATAAGGATGTTTAATTACAAGTCAGATGTCACGTGACTTATATATAGCTTGCACTTACAAATATGTAAAATTAAGAGCGTGCTAATTGCTCTAAGGCTTTGATTTGGCAGTATTGTTTCTAATATTATACAGCAATTGGCATTTGAATTTTAGAAAAGCAAGTACTACAAGAATATTAATATATATATAAGCAAATTTCTATTTTTTAAATATGTAATCAATAAAATGTGTACTTTTTTTTTAATGAATCTTAGCATCTTATATTCTTAGGAAAACACCTTGCTTTTGTGCTGTCCGCACCATTAGTATTTCAAGTACTTGCGTATTATTCCTGCAACCTAGGAAAGATAGGATGACTTTTCACATATGCAATAAAGGCACAATCTTGCAATCGTTAAATAAACTCGGGTTTTTTTCTCGTCGAAATATGTTTTTGAACGTGCACAAAACGTGTCAGCCAAATCTGTTATATACATGTGTTTTTGGAGATTGCTGATTCAAAAGTTTGTTGTTTACATTTTAAATGGTATTGCTATAATAATGCTATCTAATAATGAATTAAGGCTGTATTTTTTTTAATTATCTGAATCAAATGTTGGAGCATAATTAATAAAATGAACAATAGTATCCTTGTGCTGGATGAGTTTTAATATCATTAACTTTTCATTAATACATTGAGAAATTCCAATAATGGAAAATATCAAATTAAACTATAGCAAATCCAATACTATGCATTCTTTTTTCACTGTATGATCTATCCTTTGAAAAAAGGTTGTAGACATCCATCTGTTCTATTACTTTGGGGGGGGGGGGAGATGAATTTGACTAAGATCAGCTATATTGATCTTAAATCTTACTTGCATCCAGAGCTATTCTCCATGTTGTTTTGAAGAATGTGTATCAAGTAAGGTTAACACAGTCCATTAACTTGTATTTAGAAAAAATTAAATTTATATTTATTTTTAGTATTTCCACTGTCTCCTACTTTATTAATGCATTTACATTGCTTTAATGAGTCATTTTTCAGGCATAACAACATAGCTAGACCTATGTGAAATAGGAAATTTTTAGATCACATTTTCTATGTAGCTTTGACATCCATAATAGGCTGGAGGATTCCTAAATATAATTGGTTAAGTATACAATCTTTTCTAGCTGAAACTACCATCTCAAATTCAATTCCAAACTGACTCATTAGTGATTGCATTAGCTCCAGCAAACTAAAGATTGTCAATATACTAACCCTTGTCTTTAACATTGCTTCCTTAATTCTGAAGGGTTTGTGCTAAAAATAATTGAGAAAGGAAATTGTAGTCAAAAATTCTGTGCCAGTAGTTAGAGGATGGAAATATTTTATAATCTGTCACTATTAGCAGAGAGATGATTTATAAGCATGAAAGATTTAAAAAAATGAACCCCATTTATAATTTGACTAATGATGGGAAAGAGAGTCAGAAAACACTATTGGAAATAGTACTTAGCCTTTGATGAAACAGCAGAATTTGCTTTTGTGCACATACTGTCTATTTTTTATTCGCATTTAACCTTTGCATCTACAGATATTTTTTTTTATCTGTTACTTAGATCCTCTCATTAACTTTAATACAACACTCAATAATAATATATTAGCATTCGAATATAGTTATAATTGAAAATGATTTTACATTCCAACACTTACGTATAATATTTTATGATAATGTAAAATTGTCAGTATCAATTTTTTATAGAATAAAAGAGTTATAAAATGAATCATAAAGGAAAATTATTACTTAATCCTTCTGCAGATCAAAATCTTTGCTACATATCGTGTCATTACACATCAAATGTTTATCTAACATGTACAGGGCCAAAATTATCTTTGACAAACAATTTAAAAAAACATAAATATACCTGGGTCTCTTTTTACGCGGACTTATTTAACACGATTTTGAAGTTACGCGATTCGTGTTTCACCGGAAGTCGATTTCCGATAATGCACTATTACTTTGAATAATAAATTTCGCGCACTTACGTTATATTGAAAGTAATAGCACATTATTGGAATTCGACTTTCATCTTAGTAATTTCAATATTTTCAGTGCTTTATAATAGTAAGATTTTATGCAATAATGAAATTAAAATCATGCTTTCCACATTTTATGTATACACATATTAAATTTTACAAGATTATAATGTAAATTTGTTCAAGCATTATGCGTGTTAATTTTGCATTTTAAATCACATTCTGTTTTTGCTTTTTAAAAAAGAACGTAATCAATTATTATTTTCTTATTAATGACACTAATCATTAACGTGCTCTTACAATTCCAACGAGAGCTAAATGGTTGTATGTCTGGATATCGCGAGCTTCGTAAACAATTAATAAAATCATCGTCTCAAAGATTAATTACTAATTACGTTGTCACCAGAAAATCATAATAATTAAAACGTGTATAAAAAAAATGTAAATTACTGTCCTGTAAATTATGCATAAAAATATATTATTTTGAATAAAATTAAATATTATAGTTAAAAAAAGTTTGTCTTGTATCAATTTTTTTCAAATTTGAAATTTTTTATTAGTCATATTTTATTTCCTTATTTTTTTTTGCGCACGAATTTTAAAGTAATTTTACGTTGGTGCTTTGCTTTTACACGAATTTTGAAAAATCACAGACCGCATCCCCCCCCTTTTCAATGTAAGTTACGTCTATTTTTGCGCGATTTCATTTGCGCGTGTTTTCTAAGGAACCTATCTATCGCGTAAAACGAGACCCAGGTGTATTAATTTTTTACAATTCTAAGAAAATATTGTAATTCATTAATACATATTTAATTTGTTTAGGGTATATATGTCACTTTAATATTTTACAAGTGAAAAGAACTTAATATCATTAAGTATTATTATCAAAATGTTTCAGTTTCTCTCTAAAAAGTATCACATAAGATTAATATATTTATTTCAACTATTATTGATCCACTGCATGATGAACATTTGTCTAACATTATATACAGCCTCTCTTCTACTTTACTTTATGCCAGCAAACTTACTTTTTTCATCCATTCGTATCTCATGTGGTCTTTTTCTATATCTTGAGATCCAGTTTAATACTTACATTGTTCATAGTTATTTCTTCTAGCAGTGTGTTCAGTTCCTTTTATTCAGTGATGCCGTTGATGCTTGTTCTCCCACTTACATATTTCACTTTAGTTCTTTTCTTTTTTTTGCATATATGTCTTTCCAAATATCTAGTAAAATTCTTCCTTTTCAAATATAAAGGTGTATTTCATTTTAATATTAAGTTATTTTTACTAAAAGCTATTCAGTTTAAGTTTGATTAATTTCATTCATTATGTTTTTTATATTAATAATCCGATCAATGTATTTGTAGATAACTTTTTTAATTCCATGCATTGAACATTACTTTTTTAGCTAGTTCTAATTTCTTCATCTGATAACTCTCAGAATTTCCTGAAGCTCTGAAGCATTATTTGTAACAACAATTATGTCATATGTAACATCTAAACGAGATTCAAATATTTTCATTTCCATAGATATCAATTGTAATCCACAAATGCTTTTGTAAAACTCCTATAAAAAATTTTGTGGATGTGGAATAACTTTCATACACTCTTATTAATTAATGATAATTTTCTCAATGTCGTTTTGTAATCTCATTACTGCTGTTGAGTTTTTAATAAACGTTTTTCAGAATATTACATTATCCTGGATTTATATCTTGATGGCTCGAGTTCTAATCACTGTAGAAACGCTTATACTAATGGAAATTGACTCTCTTAATCTACAAATCTAAAGCATAATGGCAATTTGTACTCATTATATTTTCTTTTTGTTAGGTTTGAACCCAAAGTTTGCTGTAAATGAGTTGTAATTTCTAATACAATGGAGTTTATTCCAAGTCTCCCTTGCTTACATCATACATTACTTGTAATAGCTCAATTTTTGTTAATAAGCTTTGATTACAATAGAATGCACATTGTTTATGAACTGCAGTTGTACAGTATTTTTCAATACACATATATAACATGGACACTTAATATGTACAAAATTAAAAAAATAATATAATTATTAATAGTAAGTTGAGAGAGCACATTTATGTATATATATATTAACTGTTCGTATTTACTCATTCACATTAAATAAAAAAATAATCATTGCACTTTTTTTTTTTTAAAGTAAAATGATTAGCAAAGTTCTGACTTCTATCATCTGGCAGTATTTTTTTACCCCCTTTGTTTTTCTATAGAAACATAATGGCAGTCCTTGTTACCACAGAGCATATACAGGTCTAGTTTGAATAATTGACATTATTCCTTTTAATAACAATCGGATACCTAGCAAACACACCCAGCAAATGTCTTTATCCTCAACAATGGACTCTAATGGGGGGGGGGGGCTCAAAAAAGTACACATCCATGGTCTTAATAGCAATACATTTCAGCACACTTCATTTATAAGTGATTTTGTAATGTAATTTATAAGATAAAATATTGTATTTGTTTGGGATCAAAGTTTTGTTTATTTCATTGTTTATGATGAGTATTTTGCCATAAAATGCAAATTCAAACTTTTTCATTTTTATTTAAGAAATATTTTTTTTTTACATATAGGATATACATTTTTGTTGACTCCTTTTAGTTTGACCTTGGTGTTGCCTACAAACACTATATTTAATGCCTGATGCTTGTATTCGAAATAGAATTAAATGTATTGTTCTTATTTACTCACTCTTTAAGTTTGATAGTTATTTTACAATTCTTGGTGTTATTTTCTGCAACATCATCTATTATAGCCATTTTATATATTTTTTAATCATTCTTTTCAAATTCTTTCACATTGTCCACACCATATCTATCTCCGATTGTCTCATCTACACTAGACCCTTGTACATCTTTTATACTAACTCTAAATTGATATCTATCTATTCATTTTATATTCTTCTATAGTGTTCATCTTAATTTTTCCAGATATTGCATTACTTTTATAATAAACCTTTATATCAATTTTATGTTTCTCTGTAGTGCTACCACTAGTTTCAAGGTCTTCTATATTAATGGTGTACAGCTTATTTGTATTCATGATACCCTCCCTCCTGCTTAAACTTTTTGAATAATCATTGACTGTAATGAAACTCCTAATTTAGGAAATAATTTTAATATATTTACATGTGTATGGGTAAATATAAGTCTATATATTAGAAACAAAAAAAAAAAATGATAATACTTTAACAAAGTGATAAAAACTAAATTAAATTTAATAATTAATGGGAAAATTGCATTCATAATTGTTTCTATGTTTGATGTTATATTGAAGATTGCAAGCCATAAACCATTTTCTATATCTAATCATGGTTGATATTTTGTTTTGATGACTAATTTTGATAAGCCAGTGTCATGTATGTTGTAAATAAATTAAAACGTTTATTGTCATTTTTTAATCAACAACCAAAATTTCTGACAAGGCAGTTATGTAAATTGGGCTTGCAAATGTTTCGTCACTCCAAAAGTCACTTATTTTTTCCCCATTTAAAGGGATATTTAATTTTAAAATATTGATTAAATATCTATTTGTATGCATGGTAATCAAAATATACAATAATCAGTATGTGTACCTGAATAAATGTAATAAAAAAATTCAGAAACATAAGCAGAGTACACATTTCCTTCAAATTTCTAATCCTTACATATCATAACGTTAGGTATTTAGATTAGTTTATTTAAGTCTGGAATAATGGAAGGTTGCATCAAGTGCAGCCAATGCCAGGTTAAACCAATACAAATGCTGTTAATTTTGATTTATGATGGGACATGGACATGTTTGTTTGTTTTTTTTTTAATGAATATTTTCAATGTGATTACTGTTGGGTTTATATAAAAAGTAAGATACTTATATTTTTATTTCATTTTTACTTCTAAATTAAAAAAAAAAAAAAGGCTTAAGTTTCTTAAGAATTCCCCAATTTTCAAAAATTCTTTCATACCCCATGTGTTGCATTCCACTGTTCTACACTATAATTCTATCATAAGCATATTACCTGCTTGTAAAGAAAATATTATTTTGTTTTGCACTTTCAATATATTGCTGAACATGCTTTTGGCCTAGTCATTCAAATTCATATCTTAATCGAGTCTTCTTTTTTTTTCAATATTTTCAAGTTCAACAGTATTTTTGACCTTTTTCTGAAGGTTTATCAATAATTTTATAATTATTTTTTAAATAATGATAGATTTGGGCAATGATCATTTCATCATTTATTTTGTAGATGACTTCTATTATTGTTTATATTTCCACATTCTTTCTTTTTTAACCTCTTTTATCTCATTATTTTAATGCTACTTTAATCCTCTTTTTCCATTCTTTGTTTGAATGATGAATTATCTGTGATCAATTGCAATTTACTCTAGCTTTCAACTTTTAAACTAATTATAACCAAAAATCTCTCGCTGGCCCTTTTTTTTCATGGAAATATACGAACTCCATATCAGGGACAAAAAATGTCATAGTATAAAGTTAGGATTTTGTTATGAATGTCCATGACAGTAAAAATATGTGGATAACCATGATAGCGTAACAAAATATAACTTCAAAACAAAATTGGAATGGTGGTAAAAATAGTGACTTTGAATATATGTAGAGTGGCAAGTATTATTTCAACTATATACACCTTTTCTAGACATGGCAATTAGTGCTTAAACTTAATCAAACCCATCAATCCATATTACATCATAAGCTACAGAACTCTGTGGAAACTATCAATTTATGAAAGCACAAGGTCAATTATTCAGTGACAGAATTATGAATGTCATATATAGAGGAAATGTATTGAATAGAGAATAAAGAGCTAAGACTATTTTAGTAAAAATATTTAATCAATAACAATAAATTTAAAATATAACCAAAACTTATTAACTTACATGTATATTGGTTTCAATATGGTCACCTATTTACATAGAAGCTTTAATCAAAATGTGTTTCTAAGTGCAATATTATTTTCTGAATGCTAGTTAGATAAATCTAGCATATTATAAAATATCTAATTATTAACTCTATTCCAACCTATATTTAAATTACTAAATGGGACTCGTACTAAATTTAATATTTTGAAATGGTTTAAGTATGAATAAAATCAAGCAAATAGAATTTAAATGGAAAAATTTAAAAATACTAAAGCGATGTTTTTTATCCAGGTTTTTTCATGAAATCTATAAGTCAGTATGTATGTTATTAGTTAAATTAATATATATATTGCATGATAATTTTTTAGTTGTTTACTACATATTGTTAATGAAATCTTTTGTAGGTTAAATTCAGCTTATCACACAATTAATTGCTTTTAAGCAACACAAAAATAAAATCCTTGTTTGAAGTTAATTTCTAGACAGCTTTTCTCAAACAAGAAATCCATATCTCATTGAAGTGTTTTCTGTCTATTGTTATTTTGAGATAAATTATCAGTAAATTTCCCTACTGTTTATCCTTAGTATTGATAAAATCATGTACATAACTAATTGATATGCTTAAAATGAATCTCTTCTGATGTCTTTCTATCACTTACCAAAGACGGCTGACAGATGATCCACAAAGATTTCTAGCTGATTGTGATTGCTGAAGTGTGGGGCAATGTCTTTATAATCCATTTTGAAAAACTATATTCCTATAATCTATTTTGAAAAACTATATTCCATAATAATATTATAGAAAAACTGATTTAGTTAAATTCTAACCAGCTTCCTTAATTTTAATTACCTGGATTTGATGAACAATATTAATTAAAAATACATTTCTAAAAAAAAATTTATTTATTTATTTTTTTCAAAAGTAAATGTGGTTTGACATTGTCATTATAAAAAAAGTACAATCCAATATTTGAAATAAAAATATTAAAATCATATAATTTTAATAAAGTTTTTTAAACCCTGAATATTCATTTATTTTTGTTATATATATATATATTTATGTATAGAAGCAATGCGTAATGCTAGCTGAAATCTATATAAAATATTTGAAAATCCCACAGCTATATTATTTCAGCCACATTCCTTTAATTTAAGAAAAGCTTGAATTTTGCAGCCCAGTAAAAATGAACTTCTCTCCAATATTTACTGCAATGCATATCACTATCTGAAATCTGTATAAAATATTTGAAACACCTCCATAGCTATATTATTTCAACTACACTTCCCCTTTAAATAAAGAAAAGCTTGATTTTTTTGCAGCCTATTAAAAAGGAACCTCCTAGTCTCCAATCTACTACAATAATGTTATATATATATTAAAAATTCAAACTAATTTAAATGATTGTAAAACTAAGTAAGCAAAGATATTACATTGCAAATAAACCAATATTTAATTTTAAATATATATATATATATGTGTGTGTGTGTGAAACTAATGCTGTAAGTCAAAATAAATTAATAGCATTATATAAGTGGTGAGACTAAAGTTCTCAATATATACATTGATTATTATAGAGAGTATGTATGATTTTAAATACATTTTATGTTTTATAAAATTAATCATTTTATTAAAAGGGATTTCAAAAAGCATATGTATATTTATGATTTTGCCATAGTGTTAATCTTACTTAATTCTCTATACAATATTGTATGGAAAAATTTGCTACTATGTTAACAGATTTGTGAAAGCATAAGAAATAGTGGGCATGTGATGTTATAGTAGTTAAATATTGAGAAGCTAAAATAAATTGTATTATGAGGATGATAAGCAATAACAACTGGATAAGCAATAACAACTTCCAAGACTCTACCTTTAACCTCACTTCAGGCAATGAACTTTACGTGGATACATTAATTTGTATGAAAATACACTTCATCTAGTTTGCTGTTCACATTATAAATATCAATTGCAGTAACTACTTTAAAATATGTCATTTCGAAATAACTTGTAACTATTGAATAAATAAAAAAATTCTGGAAATTGAAATATATTTTAATTTCATCTATAAGATATTTTGAGTATTTATTTTTTTTCCATGTACTCTTTTTTTTTTTTTTTTAAAAAAAAAATCTACTTGTGAATTGTCAAATATTTTAATGCTGTAAAAGCAAAATATTACAGTAGTTGATAATTTGTTCAAGGTTTTTATTAATACTAAATAAATATATAAATAGATTTTTTTTTTCATTAGAAAATTAAAAAAATTTATAAGAAGTCTTTTTTTGGTTTTTGCTTGATAATTTTTGTTTATTTTTTTAACAATTTATTATGAATTACATAAAAATTAGTTATTGTATTTACTTTATTTCTCTATATTGGATTGATGAATGAAGGAAAAGTTTGTGATCCTAAAATAAATATACCTAAATTTAAAAAAAAAAACATGGAGGAAAGGGAGCCATGAAAGAGTGTTTTTTTTCTTCTCCTTTTTATTTGCCAGCTTCCTCTTAGTATTTTAGAATGTAAATTAATTAACTCCTAGATCAATGTTAATATAAAGTTGTTAATTGGTCTTTTATTTATTTATTTTTTTGAAAAGACAATTTGAATTCTAATAATTGATATTTTTAGCTCATGTTATATGATTTCACTAATTTTTTTACCCAGAATTTTTTCACCAAACATCATTATAATCATTGACATTTCTATAATAATAATAAAAAAGACTTTCTTACTGTAATACAGACAGGATGATATTTAAAAAACATAATCATTTTCAACAAAATTAAGCAGCCCACGTAATGGCGTCATGTAAATTTAGTCCATGTACATACATTTCTGAGTATCCATCATATATTCTTGTTTATTGAACAGATAATTATTTTGAGGAGTAAATAGTTTTCTTAATCATTTTGTTAAATAAGATTGGTTAGAATAGTTTACCTTTTTACAGTAAATAATTTTAGTTCAAGTCGGTCCAATGAAATTAAAGTATTCTTCTAATTTTTTTTTTGGTTAAGAGTTTGGATTGCAAACTGGAAATGATGCCAAAAAATTCAAATAGAAAAAAATATTAGTAAAATTCTAAATTTATTTGCAGTTAAGAGCTTTCAGTTCCAATTTTGAAATATTATGATTGTATTTTAAGAGAGTATGTATGAGAATGGGGAGGAAATAAATGAAAATTAATGAATATTAAAATGTAAATAAAATAGATTTTGTATCTATTTTATTAATATTACATATGATCATTTAAATATGTATGTGTGTGTGTGTTAAATGTCAATTGTAAGAATTAATTTAAATATTTTTACTTATTTTCTTGAAGATTTGTGATGATGCTATGTTAGATATGATAGCATGTTGAATGTTTAGAAAATTTTAAACTTTTTACATACAAACAACTTGTTAATAATAATAAACAAATAGACAACACTGGTTATAATTACACAAGCTTTCGAGTAGTATTTTCCACTCTTCTTCATGTGTTTCTGGCTTGATCAGTGACAATATTAGCATAGGAGTTGAACTTACAACTTTAGATTTTGAATTATTTTGTCAATGGCAGCAATTAGTAGAAAATTCATATATTTACCTATTAGGATTGGTTCAAATTCCAGTTGGGAAGGGGGAGCTTAATATTCTTACCTTTTTGACAAAAAAAGAAAACATTTTCAAAATTTTTTAAAAAGCAGACATTTAAAAATATATTTACATGTATTATATTATGAAACAATTTTCAAAAAATATATATATTACTTTTTATTACAGCAGCTTAATTTTTTAAAATGTATTTATTTTTAAGGGTTTTTTTTTAATGAATTCTATTCTGGTGTATGTATATGCATATATTTTATATTCTTTTTCACAACTTCTGACCAATTTGTAAAAAATTAAAAACTCCGAACTTTTGCATTATTTACATATATTTTTTGTTATTTAACAATTTTGCAATTCATAAATTTGTCTTCATTTTCCCATTTCTCTCTTTTTCCTTTATGAACCCTTCTCCTCGATGATTTTTGATTATTTTATAATTTATCAGAGTGAAGCTTATAGTTTGGTTTTATGATTGATTCTAGCCATTTTATAGCTTTTTACAAAGCCCACACTTTTATTATTTATTCCAGTAATATTTTTTTTAATTTAACCTTGAATAAATTAATACTAATTATATGACCACCTATATTTTTATTTTATTTTGCCTTTTTCAATTTATTACTTTGACTTATGAAAGAAGAATAAATCTTTCATTTTATCATAGAAAATGGCAACTAGCATTCCTATTAACTTTTAAAACATTTTTGTTGATTATTTATGATTATGTACGCATTATTTAATAAAAAGCTAGTAAAAATCTTATTGCAAAAAGGTAAATTATTTCACTCTGATACAAAAATTATATGCAAGAAAGCTAAAATAAAAAAAAAATGTAATCCAAATTTTTTTCTGACTAAACAGTTATTGTACTGATATAAAAATAAACTGTATTTTAAATGTATATTCAAATTATTCCTATTTAATATAACATACCATTTTTTAGGGAGGAAAGTACAGATTTTTTTTACTCATTGTTAAAAAATAGTTTACAGATATGCGATAGTGTTTCAATCAAGTGATTTTTATTTTGCCCAGAGAGGGGGAAAGGAATAATCTCAAAACTAATATTGAATTGTATATTGCATGACTTGAACCATTTATTTTAAAAGACGATGATAATGTTTGGAAGTATTGTTTGCAGCATGGAGTGAATTTAATTTCCTTATTGTGCAAATAGTCGGTAGATAGAATGCATTTACATAGAGTAATAATTGAAACGAGAATATCATGATGTAGCTGATTCACCATTATGATAACAGTTGTGAGAAGATAGTTTGGTTGATAGGTGAAGAAAAGTCTAAATGATGATTTACCCTATTGTATGTTATGGTTTCAGTCATCCATTGTTCAATTATACTTGTAATACTTATTACTATTTCGTAGTGTTCACTTCAGAAAATAATGACTTAACCGTTGCAAGAAATTTCACTAAGGTTTTGTGTGTATGTCCCTCCCCCCCTAATCTTTCGATGTTTTTTGGTTTCTTTCAATAATTGTTCTTCACTCTAATAATGCCATTATCTTTCTTCAGACTGTGATTCTTGGAAACTTTAAACAACTTAGGAACTTTAGATATTGGTTTTCCAGCTACTTAGCGTGTTTTTAATGTCAAGAAAATCCAACATTTTTTCATAAACTTATGAGATTAATATCAATTTTTTGCATATAATTTTCAGGTGTTCTTATTTTATTTGATCATTGAATCTTTTTTTTTTTTATTGTGTTCTATTTTTTCTTTTGTTTTTTTTAATATTATCACTAATGTCTCTGTTGGACACATTGTTTAACAAATTATTTAAAACTGTTTCTCCTAAAACAAATTATATGTAACTATTTATTATAAAAATATGTTTATCTGTTATGAAAGAAAATGTACCCCACCCCCATTAAATTAAAATGATAACGAACTAACGAATATTCTATATGGAGTTGCAAACTACATTGTATCTATATAAATACAACTTATCCATTACTTTGAAAACTTTTTTGCAAAAATCTTTTATTGACCTATATGCATGCGCAATCTTATGTTTCGACTGTTCTGCAGTCTTCTTCAGAGTTCTGATGTAATGAACAACATAAAATAAAATACATAACTATATAAATAATATCATTAAAAAATGTAAACAATAAGATTAATAAAATAATAATAAAACTGAAATAAATATAATCAAACCCAAATAAAATAATTCAGCTAAAATAAAATATACAATATAAATTATACATGTGTATTCCTTTCTGTATACAAACATATTCATGAACAACTATTAATTTAAATATATTCTTCTTCTTTTTTGTTATTAATAATCCAATTACTTCTATTCCTTATAAACTTAAACTTTAGTTTTATTAGCTCCACCTTAATAAAATACTTAATAATTTTATTTCCATATAATTCTTAGTTCAACCTTAATTCATTTAATATTTTTTTTGATATTTAAATCATATATCTTTTATTTTCTTATTCATTCTTCTGTTATTAATAATATTTTATCTTTTATTTTTTTTAATATCTAAAAACTATAAATATTGCAATCTTTTTAGTTATCCATTTATTTTAATTTTTTTAAACGTAAAAAAAGGTTTTTTTTTTAAAAATTATCTTATACCCTACTCCCTCTATTACATATTATTTTGATTAACTATATCTATAATCACTACAACACTATATATATATATTTATACACTTCTATTATAATTATTATATAACTTATAAATTTATATTATACTGTTTTATATGTAATATCTTTAAATATACTCATGTTTATACTCCTATGTAATCATTTTTATTTTACACTCCATAATTCATTTATAAGTATTTTCTCTTTATATATTTTCCTCTGTTTATCTTTCTTATAAATTATATTTATACCAATATCATCCTACTCCCAGAATCCCTATTAAATTAATTTTTTTTTTTCCTTTCTTAATTTTGTGTAAATTCATGTCCTGTTTCTTTCATATGTATATATATACATCGGTAAATGATTATCTGACCTGTTTTAATCATGTTTATATTTGTATTGTATGTTTTATTTTACATTAACTGGATTATTTTATTTGGGTTTGATTCTATTTATTTCAGTTTTATTATGTTTTGTTATATTTTATTGTTTACATTTTTTATGTTATTTATATAGTTATGTATTTTGTTTTATGTTGTTCATTATATTATAGCTCTGAAGCAGACTGCAGGACAGTCGAAATGTAAGATTGTGCATGCATATAGGTCAATAAAAGATTTTTGCTAAAAAGTGTTCAACGTAGTGGATAAATTGTATTTATATAAGATATTACAGCAAAATAAAGGAAATGGTGAATTTGGTACATTGAATCTAACTACATGACTTCAATTATATGGTATTCAAAGAAAAATGTAAACAAGCAAACAAAATCCTTTATAATTTGCAAATTTTATGATATACGAATAATCTTTTTTTTCTATGAGTGCAGTATAAGATCACATTAAGAAAAGTTTTCTAAATACATTTTACAATATGCTAGTAATTTTTCCATCTTAGAGTGCTGTACATTATTATATATGTTAAAAGCGCATACATTTTATTCTTTTTTTATTATTCTTTCCAATATGATGTGTAGTATTTCACATATTAAAATATTTTCTAAGAATAATGCTAAAAGTTTTACAAAATTTTAGAACATAATTTAAAGTTAATACTAACTTTTAAACGGTAAAACAATTGTTTTCTATAAGAGGAAAAATTTATTGAAATAATAATAGTAATATTGTTCAGAATGTATTTAATTTCGATGAGTGTTAGACATTTCATTATTTTTTTAAAAGAATAAAAATACGGTACAAGTTTTTTTCCCTTTATATTTTTATTTTTTCATAGAATATAGGAGTGTACACCTATCCAGTAAAATATTCATAAATGTGTCCCCTCAATTTATTATTAATAACCATATTACTATTATTTTTAAAGAAATCTCATGTATATTATAATTTTAATTTATATGTGTACATGTTGAAAACTATTGTATACTGGCTATTAATAAAAAATGTGTATTCTATTCTAATCAATATTTATCCACATAAACATGAGCTATTATACACTATATACATTTCTATGCAAGGCAGACTTGGAACAAAATTTATTATAGTTTGCAGTTTTACTGCATTTTAGTTTGTATAAGTTTGTTTTATAATTAAATATTTGAAGATAAAGTTTTATATATATTGAACGTATATTTTTTAATTTTATTTTAAAGTCATTGGTTAAACATTATCAGAGAAAATAACATGTAATTACATAAATTTCCCTCCTACATTTCATTTATATTAATGCTATATGCTAAGCTCTTTATCTGAAAGTAGTTAAGCAATCTATATAATAGGATAATAAATAATATTTAATTCATTGGTATACTTAATTATTGCTGGTGAGTAGATCTACTAAACATGTTTCATTTTAATATCACAAACTTCTTTCAAATGTAACATTTATATAATTATTTTTATTTTATGGCAACAAAACAGAAAAGCATAAGAAATGGCGATCATGTGATGTTTATTGGCTTAAAACCAATCCTGCCTAATAGGATAGTGGTGGCTATAGTTATTAAAGAACCAAAGACTCCAAAATGTATAAATACTGAACTGAGTTCAGACCTATATGACTATATAAGCTACTGAGCTTGGATTGAAAATATTATAGTGTTTTCAATTTAAGAGTCATAGTTTTGTAGTTAAGTAGAGATAAAGGGTGGCTGCTGGAGGGTTGCATTAATTCCTAAGATCTAGGTGCAGTACTCTCAGATCCAAGGCTTCTCACTGACGAAGGCCACAAGCCAGAAATTAGTCTGGGGATATTGGATGAGTAGGCACTAGATGGAGATTTTATGCACAAGCCTTCCAGCATCCATTGATTACTCCAGCTTGCACTGAGTGGCAATACATATAGAGAGTTTTGCCTGTTTTAATAACAGTTATGAGCAAGCATAAGAAATGGTAATCATGTGATAGTTATAGATCTAACAGAAATTTTTTTAGAGACATTTAAATATTTTGTTATGCCATATTTAACTTCCAAGTCATTTTCTTCAACTGATTATCATGTGGTATTGTTCGTATTTAATTAACGAATGTTTTAATGCACTATATTGTACATTTATGATTTTAATAATTGTTTATTTATATAATTAATAATTGTTTGCATAGTTTATAACTAATACAATGTCATTAGAAATGTTGAGTGCTGTAGTCAGGTCACTGAATGACTTTCTGATATGAGTTAATTGTGAATAATAAATAATCAGTGCTTATAGAATATTTTACTGCCTTGTCATATAAGATGTTATTTTATCAAAGGCTAAATAGTATCTCTGATATAAAGTTTTTTAATGTTTCTCAATTTTTTACTGTTTTTAAGTTAATCAATTTAGTGGGAGCCCTAGACTCATGAGCCTCTTATGCCATTGATTATCTTATAGTGTCGGATAAGATGTAAATTCATCAAAGGCTAAATGTTATCTATGTTATAAACAGTTTTTTAATCTTCCTCAGTTTTTTGTCTTAAGGTAATCAATTTAGTGGAGGACTTGTTGTGATGAAACCTCTCATGACATTGATCATCTTATACTAACTGGTGTAGAATTGTACATTTTAATTCTCCCTTTTATTATTGATTTAGCACAACCCCTCAGATGCTAAAAAAATAGTGATGGGTATAAGTTTAATATTGGGAATCCTTACTTGTGATCTTTGTTCAAGGGAGTTCAATTACTAATGAGTTGTGTTGAAAGTATATTTGGGACACCTCTACAAAGTTTATATGTTTAGATATATTATTTAGGATTCTTCTGCCTACTATGAAAGTGGAAGGATTCTAAAAAATACCTAAAAATAGCAATCTCTCAGTCTGGGTAGGATGCCACTCATTAAAACAATAGGCATAATTGGTATTATTAATGAGAATAAAGATGATAATGGCAGTAATAAAGGCAAGTATTTAAATTTTTTTAAATATATAGATATATGGATATGTAAATTTTATTTGATGTGAACATTTCTAGACCAGTATAGAGGACAGAACTTGTACTTAAGGATCTATCAAGAATTTAAGATTGATATAACTGTTATTAGTACAACATTTGTAGATGAAAGAAGTTTAATAAAACAGATAGATGGTGCAAATTTTTTTTTGGAAGAATAGATCAATCTATGGAAAAAGATTGCAAGGTTTTTGATTTGCTTTAAGGTCTTAAATTTAATGCTTTCTAAACTTGCAATTCCTAGATGTATCACTGAAAAACTAATGGTATCAAAAATTGGTTTGCTCAATGTTACATGTTTTTTTTTTTTTTTTTGGTGCACATCCTCCAATATTATTTAATATTTCAGGAAAAAATTTTATTTCGTGCTGGTTGGTATTATTACATTGAAGATAATTTTTCCCATTGGGAACTTTAGCACATGTGTTACTATAAACAAAGTGTTGAAAATAACTGTATTGATGCTGTATACTTAAATAGTCTGTTATTTACGAATTTCTGCCCAAAATATAAATTATCACAACATATTATTTAGAAAAATATTTATGAAATAATGTGGCTACTTTCATGCTCAATACTATAGCATCTAATTAACTAAATTATAATTTAGGAGTTAGAGTACAAAGTTAATATTCCATGAGCATTTATTAGTGCAGATTGATTGTTAGACAAATTATGGATGTAATGGTTAAAGTGATAGTTGTCTTAAAAAATAGATCTTATTCCAATCATATTCTTAAGAAACTTGACATTTGTTCCTTAGAATTCTATATAGGTTGTCTATATTTCAACAATTATTAAACACTAAAATTGTTAAATTGAACTAAGAATCCAAGCTTCGTATATAATATAAAAGTTTAAAAGCTGAAGTTCAAAACTGATATGAAGCCCTAAAAATGATTGATGGAATTAAAACTGCAAAGAAAGTACAAACATTCACTAATTCTTATTACTTTAGATTTTTTGAAGCACATTGAAAGTAAATGGATTTTATAATCATATATAACAGAGAAATGGAAATAATGTTTTGATTGCTTTTTGAACAATGATACTTGAATTGAGATGATGTTTTTAATGGTATAGATTTTTAACGATTGGACAAAGATATCCAGCCTAGTGAAAATAAAATGGTTCTTTGAAATGTTAAAAATAGAAAGATCCAGATCTTGATAAGATAGCTGAAGAAGTTTAAAATGCGATTGTGCTATACAGTATTAGCTTTAAAAATATTGAAATTTTTTTATTTAAGAATCGCTGAAGGTATGCTATCTAATCCTAAAAATGTTGATGTCATTCAGCAGAAGAAATCACTCCATTGACTACCACAACATCTATAGCCTAGTTGCCATTTTAAAGTTAGTGCATTTCTGATAAGAGTGCTGTGATAGTATTGCCCTGGAATCAGATACATAAGAACTAAGTGGTGGTTGAACATATTTAAACCTTTTTCTATTGGGGGGAGGGGGGGAGATTGTTAAAAGTAATTAACTACACTTGCTTTTTCTCAACTGTGAAATGTATTAGGGGCACTAACTTAATTTGAGCAGCTCCATCATAGTATTTTTTTTTTCATTCATTGATTTTATAACATAATTTCATCATAGTTTTAGTTCGTTTGAATATTGGTTCTATTCAGCACCGCCATTTTCAAAATAGTAATGCTCCAAATCTTAGAACCCAGATAGACAGTATTAATTTAAGGAACATGACAACATTGTTACTCATTTGTAAGCATTTAGTTTAATTATTTTTAGCAACTGGAGCTTCACCATAAGGATTTGTCTAATATTTATCTAGACACTTATAATTTTTTATAGTTTTATCTTACATAGAATACAAGTAGTTATATGTATCCAACATTAATAAAAGATTTGTTGTTTTTCCTATTATTTTTTCCAACCTATTTGTACATTATTAGTTATGCAGATTCGAAATCAATTATTATTTGAAAAATCTTTTTTGAATTTTACCTTTTTTTAATAAAATCATATGTGCGTAAATCCACATAATCATTTCTCGTATAAATACTAATCTACTTTATACAAATTATATGACTGAACAATAAAATTAATTAAATTTGTATAAATATTGCTGATTTTTTTAAGGTTTAGGTACTTTGAATTAGTTTATTGTTTGACTTGCATTTTAAACTAGTTATACAAAAATATTTGTTGAAGTAGTATAGGCAATCATGAATCCTACCCCACCTCCTCTAGATAATTTTGCTTTGCTTCAAACACATCCACAGCTATATTACAATATTTCTCACAATAATGGCTCTCACTTGTTGACTTTTTGCTTTGAAATTATGTATGCATCTCTTTTTCAGCAGTGTATATTGTAACGGTCAGATTTGTGTATCTCGTTAACACACTGCAGAATTCAAACCCCAGACACGAAACTCAACACTCATAGGGGTTGCCTCCCCAAAATCCCAAGTTTGAATTCAAAGTCTATCCTCTACAGCGCCATCTACATGACAACGCATCTGATACTACTAATAGCATAGTTTCTTGCCAGTAGTCAGAAAGAAGCAAGAGACTTAAAATAACATCATTAGGTTTGCTAACTAATGTCTATGGATGGTACAATATATATTGTAGCTCTAGAGAAGATTTAGAGAGAATCTTAAATAGTTATGTAATGAATATAGAAAAGATGTTAGATGTGAATGGTAGAGTATTAGAAAATATGAAAGAATATAGTAATGGGAATATTAGCTTTTCAGAAAATGAACTAAATGAGGTAGAGAAGAAATTGAAAAGTGGGAAAGCAAGAGGTTTAGATGGATGGGCAGCAGAGATGGTAATGAATTTAGGATATAGGGCAAAAGTAAAGTTATTATCCTGTTTTAATAAAATGGCACAGAATAGTTTTCCCAAGAAGTTGGAGTAATACAAGAGTAAGGTTATTATTTAAAGGAAAGGGTAAGGATCATAGAAAGTTGAATAATTATAGACTGATAGCGGTAACATCAGATTTATATAAAGTTTTCTCATATATGGTGGCTAGTAAAGTTGTAAAATGGATGGAAGGGAATAATGTAGTGGCGGAAATGCAAGGAGGTTTTAGATTAGATAGGCATATAGGAGATAGTTTATTTGTAGTTACACAACTTATGGATATGAGTAGGAATGCGGGTAAACAGTTATATATGAGTTTTATAGATATAGAGAAGGCATATGATAGAGTAAATAGAAATAGATTATGGATAAGTTTAGCAAATTTGGGAATGGATGAAGCTTTAATAGATATTATTAAGAAATTATATGAAAATAATTATTATATATATCAATTAGAGAATATAGAAACAATTAAAGTTAAAAATGGTGTGGGACTAAGGCGAGGATGCCCTATGTCACCTATTTTGTTTGTGTTGTATTTCAGTGAAATGGAAAGAGCAATAGAAAGATTAGGAAGAGGGATAGAGATACCGTTAATAGGTAGTAAGGGAGTATGTATTTTGTCAGGTCTTTTTTTTGCGGATGATATATTTTTGTGTGCAGAAAAAAGAGAAGAGAGATGGGGATTAAATTTAGTGAAGAAAAATCAAATATTATGATGGTTAATACTGGGGAAAGAGAAGATGTAGAATTTTTATTGGGAGATATTAAGTTAAGTGTGGTGAATAGATATAGTTATTTGGGAATTATTTTAAATAATCAGAAAAATTATTTGGATGAATGGGAGAAAAAATTGATAAATGAAGCAAAGAAAAGAAAGGGATCGATAAAGAAATTAACAGTGTTTTCATATAATAAATATGATGTAGCTAGAATTATATGGAAAGGAGTTGCAGTAGCAGGGTTAACATATGGTAATGATGCATTATATGTTAGTAAAAAGATATTAGATTACTTAGAAGAAGCTCAAAGGGAAATAGGAAGACATGCATTGGATGCAGAAGTATGGACAGCAAGGGAGACAATTCAAGGAGAAATGGGATGGTCAAGGTTTCATATGAGAGATGCAACAAGTAAAATGAAAATATTTGGTAGATTGCAGTTTATGGATAATAAAAGAATAGCTGAAATAGTATTTAATTGGGTTATGAGTAAAGGGCAGGTAACAAGATGAGTGAGAAAGGTAATGCGGTATGTAAAATATTTGGATAAAGAATTTATATCAGTATATTTGTACAAAAGATGGGATGATTGTGTTAAGAGGATTATTGAGTGTTATAGTAGTAAGGAATGGGATAAAAGAAATTTATTAATAAAGACTAGGGAGTTAGAGAGATGGAGAAATAGTATGGAGAGTAAAAAGAGTTTAAATATATATAGAAATAAACAGAATATTAGGTGTGAGTTAATATATGATAATAATAAGGAAAGTAGTTTATTGTTTAAGGCTCGAACGGGATCTTTAGCTACAAAAGAATATACATGTAAATGGAAAAATATGGGTGATTTATTTTGTAAATTATGTAAGGAAGGAATAGAAAATATTAGGCATTTGTTAATTGAATGTAAATGTTTGAAAACAGAAAGGGTACATATAATGAAGTTGTGGAAACATAAATATGAAAAGGGTGATTATACAGAAAGTGAATTATTGGTTTTTATGCTGGGTTTGGTAAAAGATAAAGGGGATTTAGATATAAAGGTTATAGAGTTGACAAAGATTATGTTGTGGAAATGGGATAGAGCAGAAATTTAGAGTGGGGAATGTAAAATAAAGTTTCTAACAGGTTTATCTGGGCATAATTGCTGAGATATTCTTGACTTCGTTTAAGAAGCCATAATACACATCACATGGAAAATTTATTTACTGTGATCAGAATGGATGATGATGATGGTTTGCGGTGACTAAACTCGGGGAGAAACAAGAGATCTTAAAATTGTTTAGACAATTGAGACACAAGAGCACCAAGACAAACGTCAACCAAATTAAGTTTAAACATGTTTAAAAATTTTATTTAAGAGAAAATAAATTGTGAAGTTTAAGTTTATGACACAATAAATAGGGTTAGCTCAGGCGTGTACCAGAAATACTAAACGCGATGCTCTGGCAGACTTAACTGATTTTCTAATAACGAATTATAAAAGCGAGGAGGCTATTTCATTCAGCAGAGGATTCACCCAAACATTGGTTTTCACTTTCAGATACTTAAACAATACGTTCTTGAAATAAATCAACGAAACCAGCGCCGGTGAGCTTTCTGAGGTCCGAAAAAGGGGTTGGACGACGAATGTCATGTGTCGGTAGAAGCTGCATCTATTATTACGTTTAAAATAAAGGTGATTGATTTACCTCAAGAACAACTGAAAAATATGATTTAAAATAAAAGGAAAACAATTAAAACTGGCGAATCCCCAACCAAACTGTTGGCCAAAACTAATAATAATTAAAGGTCTCAATAGGAGACAAGAAATCATTAGAAACCCAGTTACGTCTGCTCCAGCAATTAAAGGAAATGAATTACAAATAATTATAATTAAGAATTAAATTTATGACACAAGTTCTGAGTACACGCTCTGATAAATCTTATGCTATATAAGTAAATACAAAATAAATCTATCTGAGAGTGCGCATGAGTAAGAAAACATGAAAGCTATAAATACTTTAGCAATGAAAGTATCTCTCAGCTGTAATTTACAAAAGGGATAAATATTGTCTTCCTGCTGGCGACTTATAAAATTACAAAGCAAAAAAAAATAATTATAGTTTCCGCTTTCAGAGATACAAGAAACGAAGACTATGAAAATAAAGTCACCAGCCAAAAGATTTGGTGGTTTGCAAAAGCGCAAACACAGTATTTAAAATTAATTATGGACTACTGAAATAATTATAGGTAAGCATTCAAAATATACACGACTGCTAAAGCATTTAGTAAAAGTTAGGCATAAAAATAGAGAAACTCACTCGTCACTCTCCAATAAACAAAATGGAAAGCAACTTGGAATCTTAAAACTAAGATTTCAAGACACACTGCAAAATATAAGAAATCACAACAAATATTACATAGGAAGTTAAATATTACTTATGAATACCGATTTATAATTAGATTGAGCGGAGATTTAATGAAAAGAAATTTACCCTGGGAAGAATAAAAGAAGATTTTAGCTTACGGTAACGTACTGTTCAAGTAGAGTGTGCACTATTATTCTAGTTCAAGTTCTTTGACAGCAGTAAGGTAGAGACAGCGGGGTCGTTTATTTTAGGTGTTCATTGCAGGATTGAAGGAGAGTTGGCAGGTGTTAGTCCATCTTTTGAGTTGAATTAGCAAGACGTCCTGATAATGGCAAAACTCAGAGCGGTAGATTTTGACATCTGGTACAGCAACGAAGTCTGTTAATTAAATGTCCGAACTGCTATCAAAACTCTGTATCACAACAGGCTGCAATCAAAGTGTGTAAAAGAATACGAACTTCCACTTGAGGAATACCTTGGCTAGTTAAAAATAATTAATAACTAACTCTCCAAATTTTCGGGGCTTTTATACCTCCTACATTTCCCGCGAAACACTTTCCTTGTTGTTGAATTCTATGGCAGGGCAAATATTAATCTCCAACTCATTCTAATCTAAGAATTCTACCCAGGGATTATTGAAACGAAAACAACACAACTCAATTAAATCTCCGCTTTTAGAATGAACTTTAAAATGATTAATACAAAAGCAACAGGAATGTAATTAGCAAGGTTGCCTGTTTTTTAATCAAATTGATTTAAAGTAAAAACAAGCGGTATAAGAAAATTATTTTAAAAAACAATTTTATAAACATTAAAAACGATCTATTTTAAATATAAACGAGTAGGTGTTTTAATACACATACTCGTTTTATTAATTAAAATCTTTTTTTTTTCTTTTAATTTTAGAAACTTAATGGAATTAAAAGTTTTTAATTTTGGGCAGTAAAACCCTTGAATCGGATGTCAATCCGGTTCAATATATAAGGTGATATAGACTGAGGTAATGGTGTCGATCACAGAAAATAAATATAATCAAAATAAGTAAAATTCAATAGGTTTATTAGTTTAACAATTATAAACATGGGCATTGTCTGTATAAGCCAGTTTGTGCCGTTGAATCATCAAAAATATAGATTTAAAAGAAATGCCATTTAAATTTACATTAATGGCTTGTTAATTTATATATTCTCTATACCTCGTGTTAATGCAATATGATATTATGATAATATACTTAAACAAAAGTATAGTTGAATAAAGAAAGGTTGATTGCGAAGATATGCGAGATTCCTCGCGAATACAATAAGTATTTCTTAATTAGATTTCACATATTTGATACAAGAACATATATTGAATTCAAGATTAGTGCAGACGAAAGCTCGCTGAGCTATAAGGTAATGAAGTGATAAGACGCAGGCAATTTAAAGAAATACTAACATTTAATATTAAAAAGTTATCGGTCGTACCAGTGAAGGTTTAATTTAAAGGGTGGAGTACGGTACGTTGAAACCGCTTGGCTTTGTAAAATAAAATAAAATGATAAAATAAAGCAGACAGGATGGTGTCTCACCATAAATCCATGAAAGGTTTTGTCAGAAAATCAGCTCGAGCCTGGCATCCTACCAAGTAACTCTGTAACTGAGTGACTCATGCATAAAATTCCTAGGTATGGCTTTCTAGCACAAACTCTATCTGAGAACTGCAAGAAGAGGGGATGGTCTCAGCCATATATGAACCCTTTAGAAATCAAAGCAGACCTCAACAATCAATACTCCTACACTGGAAACACACAAATATAAAGTACATAAACAATTATATAAGAGAGGTAACTTCAATCAAGTAAAGGTGCTCGATCAATTCCTAAAATTTTAAGAAGGTCTGCATATTCTCAACCTCAAATTTAACAGTTATCAAAGTAAACTTCAATAAAACAAATTATTTTAAATAAGGGTGGGGAATACATGATTATAGAAATTCATGAGTTTATACGTAATCATGCATTTCTATATTATGCACTTATTAAACCTCACACATCTCTCATTATATTTTAAAAAATGAAAATATACCTTTCTCAAAAGACACAGTTATTAAAAAAATATTAAGACATGAAATAAAGTAGCCCTTGAACAAATGATTTTACAAGATATTTAATATAGGGTCAGTTTTGTAATTAACCCGCACTAATATGGCGGCATACTAATTCAAAGGGGGAAAAGAAGTGATTCGCTCATTCGATGACTATCCAGGCACATTATCATAATGAAAGAAATAAAACAAAAAATTTCAAAATATTAACCCAAAGATAGAGAGAAAAGCACACAAGTTAGATTACAAAGATTATAGAAAATTAAGCAATTTTATGATAGAAAATACATTTAAAATTTAGCTATAGCTTTAGAGGGAATATATATTACACAAGAGCTCATGGGTTAATTAGGTTATCTCATATGTTGGATAGTCTGTGCCCATATTTATACTCTTTGGTTATTTATTTGAGATTTCAGTGGAAGTTAAATGCAGCAGCATTTATTTTGATGTTAGCAGCTTCTTTGGTCTAGGATCAAACTTGATTACATTTTCATTAGCAGTTTACAGTAGGTCTTCGGTAAAGGGCATCAGATGGTATGACGTGCCGCAGGATAGCTATTTTCAAGAAGGAAGATCACCGTCCTGCTGACCTCTACTCCGACATTCTATTTTCCCTTGGCAAAGGCTGGTAGGTTACAGATTTATTGAAAATTAAAGCAAGTTTTACTTCTTGGTATACAGTTTCACTAATTTCAACTAATAAATTCTCAAAAATAATATATTCAGCTGCTAATTCAACTGAATAATAATTTTAAAAAAATATCTCAAAATAATTCAACAAATCAAGTCTTCCACAAATCAAAACATACTAATTAATAAATTCGGCTCTATATATACCAAGGGAGCTCACAATAGAACTACCCTGTGGCAATGAATCTAGAACCAAAAATAGATAAATGCTGTTATTTATCTTATCCGAATATTTAAAAGAATACAATGTTTTATAATTAATTTTACTTTTAAGACATTCGGATTAAAATTTTGTTTCAAACATATTTTAATTAAAAAATACCAAAGTGGACATCTGTTGTTTAGCCACTAATGTATTTTAGAAAATCTTATTAATTAGATCTATTGTTCTCTTCCCAACCCTCATTTACTTTCTACATAAAATTTGTGGCGTGATTTTAAAAATCTAAAATAACAAAAATTATTTACTTTTAAATTCTAAATGTTTAAATCTATTTAAAAGTTTAATATTATTTTAAATTAAATGAAATAGATTTAAACAAAATAACTTTAAACAACAAAATATTATTTTTACCTAAGTTTTGAAATATATTATCGCAGTATGTGTGTAAATATGAGTTATGTGACCTACTTTTTAAAATGAATATGTATATGTGTACATATGCGCAATTTATAACATTTATGCGGGAGTTATTAAATTATATATATACAGCATGAGCATTTATACTCGTCCTAATTAGGCGGGATTTCGCCATACAAGCGCAGTACAGACACACTATGATATGTTGAATTTAAAATAGGGTATGAGGGTAGGAAAGAAGTGAGAAACAGTGAAACGAAGCAAATCTTACTGTTTCAGTATTAGTGCTATCAAATATCAACTGTTCACAGTATTAGTATAACTGACAATTCAAATATTGGGTTTAATATTTTTCTATTAGCTAAATGACCTTTATATGCAGTGAAGCTGCAAACTAAGCTGCATTTTGTTCCAAGCTCTCCTTGCATTCAATATATATATAGTGTATAATAGCTCGTGTGTTGTTTATAAACAGTAATATAAAATAACAATTCGGGTCAATTGTTAATACAGAGTATCTTTAATATAAATAAATAAAATAATAAGTAAATACTATTTCCAAGTGCTTTCAACTCTTACGAGTTCTTATCAAGGCAGTGTAAAAAATTCTCGTAAGAGTTGAAAGCGCTTGGAAATAGTATTTAGTTATTATTTTATTTATTTATATTAAAGATACTCTGTATTGACAATTGTCACGAATTGTTATTTTATATTATATTTATATTATTTACAGAAGCATTATTTATTTATTTATAAACAGTAAATTGAATAGAATTTGCATTGTTTATTATTTGTAAGTGTATAATACTTTTTAACTCACATATTTATAAGAGTCATTTATATATATATATAGTAATAACGTAAATGAAAATTATAGTATAAATAAATAAAAGTAGGGGATATATTTTACTAATTGTGTGTTCATTCATGCATTCACTAAAGAATAAGAAAAGAAAAACTAATTACTATATTTTTATTTTTAAAATAAAGTAAGTAGTGAAATATCTGACTCTGTTCTTAAATATGCTTTAGGCAATATTTTTTTCCAATATCTTTTTTCTCTTATAGAAATATAAAAGTGATTTTGTTATTAAGAAATTAGAATCTAATTATTTTGATGTTTTTAAAACATTTACAAATTTTAGTATGTTCTAACATTTTGAAAATTTTTAGTATTATGCTTAGAAAATTTGTTTTCATGCAAGTATAATGAATCAAAAGAGAGCATTCATAAAGAAAAATGGCTGCCAAATATAAAATTTGAATTTTAGTGGGGTTTTGTTTACATATTTACAGTTTTGTTTGTCTACATTTTTTTTTTTTTGGATAACATGTAATTGAAGTTATGTAATAAGATAAAGCATAATTTGCAGCTACACTGTATAATATTTTGATTAAAAAAGAAGACTGATTCTTAGCTCTTCTTTAATGACTGTTTTAAAAATAGTTATGAGCTATTAAGTAATAAAAAAAAAAAAATAATAGAATACATTGCCATTAATAAGTTTATTAGCAGTATTTTTCTTTTTATTTTGAAATTTCATATTTACAAATTAGAAATTATCAAAAATGATACATTGAGTGGTAAAAACAAATAGAATAAAATATATATGGAATTTTATTTCAAATAAAACCATTAACAAAATTTTTATTTCTTGCTATCATATATATATATTTTACTTCTATTTCAGTATGTACAATATATTATTTCCTATTGCTAATAAAGCAAGGAATATTATAAGCCTTTTTAAAAATATATCTTATAAACACATTTCATTCAGATTTGATGATACTAATCCTAAAATTGTATTGATTCTAATATTTCTAATGTATTACATAATTTGTGGGCATAATATGTTTTATTATTTATTAATATGATATATTTCTGGCAGATTACATCACAAATGAATGTTTAATAATCAAATTATGTCCACGACTGACAGAAGTTGTAAGATAAATTGGGCATGCCAAATAATTAAAATTAGTGCGTATAATAAAAAAAAATTCTGGACGAAATTAAAAGTTCTACTTTGAACATTAAAACTTTTAGTATGAAAAAACTTTTAATATGAAAATCAAACTAATGATAATGTTTCTGTAAACTAAATCATCATCAAATATATTGTATTTGGAGAATTTCAAATTTAACAAGATTGGTTTCTTTGGTGTAAAGAATGAAGTCTTTTTCTTTAACAGAAAGGAAGAAAAAACAATAGGAGTAAAAAAAAAAATCCTATTAATGTTTAATTTATTGTGTTAAATAAATTTATTTATGAAATATAAATATTTATTGAAATATAACTTAATAATATTATGTTAAAGTAATCTTTAGTGCACCCTATGTAGTAATAATATGAATTTGTTTCTATATCTGGATTTGTTTCATGAATCGATTTTTATTTACATGAATGCAGCTTAAATTGTTGAATTATTCATTAAAATAATACAATACTACTAAATAATATAAAATATATCTTATTTTTGGAGAATTAGAAGTTTCCAATATTATTTTACTGTTTACCTTTCTAATCTATCCCTAAACCAACTATTTCTATTATAAAACTAGGAATTTGATGGACACATGTTGTTTTGGTCATAATGTGTAATTAAATAATCTGATATAAAAGAGTGATACTAAGAATTGAGTTAATAATAATGATATCAGATTATAGTAAGAATATTACAAATTGCCTTCACCAATTATATCAATTACATAATCAAAACCTTGTAAATGAATTTAATACTTTATATTGATAATTTATATGATGAAGTGACACTTATATATAAATCATAGTCTGATTATATCATGGTTTTGAGCAATCCATACAGATTCATCACAAAAGACTAACATCATATGTTCACTATTTCTTATGCCTTTACAAGTTGTTAAAACAGTAGCAACTCTCCAAACAGTAGTGCCATCCGGTACAAACTATAGTAATCGATAGATGCTAAAATGTTTGTACATCAAAATCTCTATTTCATACAATATCAGACTAGTTTATAGCTTGCAGTCACAATTTAGATAACTAATCTGTGGATATTGGATGAATAGACATTAGATAGAGGTTTTACGCACAAACCTTCTTGCATCCATTGATTACTATGTCTTGCACTGGGTGATACTTGTATCGAGGAAATTGCTACTGTTTTTAAAAAACTAACATCTGACAAAAGTATATTATTCATTGAAGAATTCCAATTTTATTTAAATTCTTAATTAATGTTTGCATTACTATAATTAATTTGAATGTATTACATGGTTGCTGAACATATATGCAAGACAAATAAAATTAGTATTGATATTATCTTGTTTCATTTGCATCTTGCAACATAATCTAGCATAGAATAGAAATACGGCCATGTCAATCAAAATACTAACTATAATTTTTCATGGTAAAATTTTACACTAAATGCCATAAGATTCAAACTGTTAAAGCTATAACATACAAACTTTCATTATGCTATCAAATTAAATTATATGCTTTTTAAAACTAAGTATAAAAAGGATCTCAAAATGGAATATATAGTATCATCTTTCTTATAATCTAAAGAATATTTAGGATTTCTTCATATTGCATGTATTTTCTATTATCAGAATCAAATAAGTCGGCATGGTTGTGCAAGTTATCTTTAAGATTTCCTAATAGCAAGTTTTTTTTAATGCTAACGATTTCTGACATTAAATATATGAGGAGGCTGGTCTCTGGCTTTTACGCTTCCTTAAAATACAAAATCTTATTATAACCATGTAAATGAAGAACATACTTTCTTATGACTAAACAATACCTTAATACTTATATTACGAATACACAAGTGCATATTAATAAAGGAAAGACCTCAATCAAAAGAAATAGTATTTAACATGTATATTGTCCACATCCCATGGCTAAAAACTTTAACTGCAATAATATTTGAAAAGTAAATGCTTCATTATTTATATGCTACAATGTCAAATTCATTCATATCTGAGCAGTCTAAGGTACCTTGCATATTGCCTATAGCAAAATTTGAATTATAATTTTTCTATTCTTCTTTAGCTCTTAAAAATTTATCTTTTCAACATTTTATTTTTTTAAATCATTAAATGTGAATGTATTAAAATTCATGTCTAATATTTTATAACATTAACCTGTTTTTAGAAATTTAAGATACCTGTTTGAATCAAAATAATTATCTCATGTACAATTTGCACATTAAGATATAATCAAACAAGTTAGTTTTAGTATATAGTCATATCTCTTCAAATTAATTATTCATAACTAAGTTTAATTTTGTATTAATTTAATAAATATTTTAAATATATTCTGTTATAGAATACATATTAAATATGATTGTATTTCATCCTAGTATTACAATGCAACAAAATACTAATTTGCCTAAAAAATATAAAAGGAACAAAAAAATTAATATTAATCAATTAATTAATATTAACTAAAGAAGAGTGGTTTGTTTATTTTGCTTAATATATCTTATTTTCTTTCACTTTATATAAGATTGCAACAAAAGATAATTTACTGGAAATCTGCACATTCGATTCAATCTTGCACTACACTGAAAATTTTATAGATTGACCTCTCATTTTGATTTACTGATATTTATAGGTTTTCTCCGATGTCAAAATTTTCCACAATACATCCCTCCAGATAGTTGATTTCCAGAGCATCTCCTTAGTAATGTAAATAATCAGATGAGATCCTATAGTTTTTCTCTCAATGGGTGGAAAAGTATATTCATTTTGTAATATAAAACAATAAATGTTTAACATCAATTTCTTATAAACAAATAAATGAAAATGCATTTATGAAGAAACTTTATTAGAGCAATAAATATTTGTTGATAAATGCTATTAGATCAATATAATTTTATTACTCTTAATATCAATAATTACATTATATTTTATATTCTTTTTAATTTAGAAAAATGTATTAAATCTAAACTTAATTATCTAAAATTTCAGTAATTGTTTTGTTAGTCTTTCTAATACGTGTTTCTAATTTTATGAAGATGATTCACATATGCACCCACACATTCATAAATAAATGTAACAAAATTTTATATTTGTTTCTAATTATTAGTACTTCTGCTGATTTAATCGACAATTTGTTTATTTTGAGTTTGTTGAAGATATTTAGCAAAGTTTGACTCCTTACGATCTCACTGTTTATTCACAAACACTATTCTATGTGTTCCTGGATCTATAGCCATCGCTAAAACAATTTACTAATTGTTTGTTAAATTGTTATACAAAGTGCAATATTTTATATTTGAAACTATTCAAAAAAACTAATATTTGAAGTATAAAAAAAAAAAAAAATTATCCTCTTGCACATTGCCTTTATGGAAGTTGACCCTAGGTTTTACACTTACCACTTGATCATCCTATTTATTATGAGATATATTATCAAAAAAATTTTGAACAATTTGTACTATGTAGACTATGGTAGCATTGGTACCAAAATATAATGCTACAATAGATATGATTGACAATCAGACACTTTTAAAATAAACAATTTTAAAACTAACTTTAAATTTATGTTTATCGAAAAAATACAAACCAACAGCAAATAATAAACATACCTTTTTTTAATAGTAGTTGTAGTTTTTTAAACTTTTTATTTTGCATTACCTTCATTTTTATTACTCAAAACATTGAAACATTACTTGATGTTGTGCCGTTACTTTTAAACATGTTATAAATTTATGTTATCCATTTGGATTGTTTCTGTTTTTATTAGTTTATATTATGCAATAAAATTTGAAATTACATTCACTTTATTTTTGTTGGCTGTAAATTTTTAAACATCGATATTTATTTTATTTAATTTTATTGGTTAACATTTTCAGACTAGATGACTGTCTAGCATACAATTGATATGTAAATCATGTCTGTAATGAAGAACCATAAAATACTAACAAATCATTAAATATGCACTAGTTTTAACTACAGTTCTTTTTATTTATTTTTTAGCATGACTTAAATTTTATTTGGCTCAAAAACAAGTTTATATTTTATTCAATATATTTGTTAAATGGCTTTGGTTGGAACACAGAATTGTACATAAATGGCAGAAATTTTTCAGAATTGCTGTTGATTTATTTTAAAATATGTATTAAGTTTTTATTGATTCAGCTAATATTTGAAAAATACTTAAGTATATAATGATATGAAAATACAAAATAGAATTACTAATATTAAGATTATTGATTACTAATAGAATTAAAATATTTAATGTGTATTCGATCTGAATTATTTTATTTTTTCACATGTCAAAAATAAATCTATAGTAGGGCGCACAAAATCATACTGTGGACCACAACTTGAACAGCCTTGATTTAGATCATTGATTTAGCTATATTGCATTCAGAATTTCTTTCATTATTTTATAATTTTCTACTCTATTTTAGAATTTATTTATTTTTTATTTCAATATTGATCAATGATTTGACTATTTGGCTCACTATTAAAATTAATAATTGTACATTTATGAAATGAATTTAAAAACAAAACTAGTAAAGTTGAATTAATTGCAAATAAAAACTAAAAGGAAGTTAGTTCATGAAATATGACAAAGGTCCCTGATATTTTACTGAAATACTGAGAAATCGTATGCACATGATTGCTATATCAACCAATAGCACTTGTGACATTAGCTATACCAAACAGTGGTATTTATCAATTTAGTAATTTCATGTTTAACACTTAGAATTAAGACATTTTTTTAATCATATATTTTCTTCATATACCATTAATCATTTCTCAAATTGTGCATTATTTCTTGTGAGCAAAGATTATTATAATATATGGACTTACGAGAATATATATACATTATTTTCACAGTTTATTTAGATTTCTGCCATTTTTAATCATGGATTTGCTTCAAAATTATTATTATTATTATTGATGCATTAATGAGTTTTCAAATCCTGAATTTATAGTTCAGGCTCTAAAATTTTTACAGTATGTGAACATGGGGATGGGGGTATTTAAAAAAACGTATGTACAAAATTTTCACTGCTTATGATAGAAAAGGATAAGCAAGCTAAATCATGTGAGAAATAAATATGACTGCTATTTGCACTTATTGTATTAATCTAGGAGTTATTAAATTGTCTTTAATTATAAATTTATTAAACGCACATGGATTACATAAGTAATATTTACTGAGGCTATAACCGCGAGAATATGCGTATAAAATACGATAGTAGAGACCTCTACAGGTGTTTAGCCACAAACTTACGTTATGGAAGAAAAGAGGGGAACCCTTCTTTATGTCAACCTACTTTCTATTTAAATAGGTGAAGTTGAAGCGGTTATATCTGTGAGCGTGAAGCTATTCAATACTTCACTGATTAATAAGAAATGTGGACTTAATCAGTGAAGTATTGAATAGCTTTACGCTCGCAGATCTAACCTCTTCAGATTCACCTATTTAAATAGAAAGTAGGTTGAAGTAAAGAAGGGTTCCCCTCTTTTCTTCCATAATGTAAGCTTGTGGTTAAACATATGTAGAGGTCCCTACTATCGTATTTTACATGCATATTCTCAATGTTATAGCCTCAGTAAATTGTCTTTAGAAAATTTTAAGGAATCTGAAAGACCAAATTAGCACATAACTATAATTATAATGGAAGTTTTATGGAAATACTATATTTGTTTGCAATAGATTACAGACAGCTGATATGAAAGTCATGATTCTTTATTTAAACAACTAATCATATGCTTTTCGTGACTCTGTATTATATCAATGGAATATCTATGTCTCGCTTCTCTATAATAAATTGGAAGAAATAATTCTATATACTATTAATTTATTTCTGCAATAGTTGTATCAATATGATGAAACATTCTTTTAGCTTTTAAATACAGCAGCAGCACATAAGAATCTATGTTGTATTTTTAACATCCAAATCTACTTTTTCTATCTAAAAAGGTTATTAATGATTCAAATTGATTTACTTTCTTAAGATGATAACTTGTGAAGATTTGTTTATTATCACTGATTGATGAAGATCTTTGGGGGAGGGGTTGACCATTAATCCCTTAAAATAGTCTTTAAATTATAAAAATAGCACATGAATTTTTTAATGTTGTTTTTAATTGATTCAAATGAAAAACTCCACTATCAAATCTTGTATTACATCTTAATGCTTACTTTATGAAACTGTCTACAAATTGCTTCAAAAACCACTTATAAAAATGGAAACAAACATTAAGTTAATATACATCTCCATTTAACATTTGTTTTCAATTTAATTGCTTCAGACTTTCTACTATAAATGTCAGTGAACTTAGACATGTCTTTTCAACTAAGATAAATTGCCTTGACTGAATAAATAAAAATAGTATCTGTGTAGTAGTGGTTTTTGATTCCTTAACACTACAGTGAATTTTTAATAATTATTTATTATGACCTGAAAATCTATTGAACGTTATCTTTAAAAATACTTTTTCTGTATTATTATTGCAATCTTTAACTTTTATTATAGATTGGAATAATATACATATCTATAAAATCAAGAGACACGATTTTGCAAAAAGAATTCCAAGAATTTTAAAGATAATGTCACCAGATTTGCACTTGTTCTATTTTTAAGATTAGAAAAGGTTTTAATTTCATTAACCTGACTATCTTTGTCTAAATTTAAAAGAGTGGGTTATTCTTAGAAGTTATTTCAATTTTTTTATCTTTGTTCCAGATTTTTTTTACAGTACTGACTGTCTGTGCAATAATGGATGCACCCAAGTTCATTACAATGATTTTTAATGACTAAACAAGTGGTTTATGATAGTCATTCAATGTGTTCAAGCAAAAATTCAATAACAGAAATCATTAAGTTTATAGAGCCAAAATCATTCATTATTTCCACCTTGTTTAAATCACACAATGCACTTTGCAGGTTATGAGTGCTATGATTTTGGCCTTAATGGTCGAATGCATGCTCAGCAAGTTTTAAAAATTTTAATATTGAATAATCTTTTCTTTTTCAAATTTTCAAAACGATATATAAATATTATATTTATAATTATTAATGAGCATTCCAATAGCTCTTAACAAGCTCATCAGACCGGTTTCTAGGTCTGGCTTTCTCAGTAGTTTTCTAAATATGTCTCTATAAAAATCAAATCAGTTTGAATTTACTCAACATTGTCTAAGTTTTAAGCTACTTTTTTGGAATTTACCGATGGTCTTACTATATGTAATCTGCACTTAATTACTAATGTACCTACATTTTCTACAATCATTAGGTGTTTTTTTTATATAAATATTTATATTCTTGTAAGTAATTTTTAGAATAATAAAAATCAAATTCAGTTGAACTCTATGTTTTTTTTTTTATGTGTTGTATAAAGTTTTCATACATATATTCTAGCACTGGAAAACCTGAAGTTGATTATAACTTGAACAAGACATTGGTCAATAACAATTTTCTATGAAATTTAAATATTTCAATTGTCAAATCATTCATTTTATAGAAAAGTTTTAAACAATCAAAGAAAATATAAATGCCTGAATTTTTTTAAAGCATTAGCAAAATTGCTAACCTATTTTAGGAGCATTAGGAAGGTCTGGAATTGATAATAATAACAGTGACAATAATGCACATGACAATGTAATTATATACTTTTATAATGAATGGTATATGTTTACTGCATGTAGAAATTACATTACAAAATTTCAAGTTTTAGTCATGGATTAAATTCAGTTTGAATGAAATCTCTTGTTTAATGTTTTACAAATGCATCATTTCCTGCTAATTAGCTGCCAATTAGATTTGTTTTTTATTGTTTACCTTTTATTATCTAAATTTAAAAAAAAACCAATATTGATATATTTTTAAAATTTCTGTAGAAAATTGGCTTAGGCAATGAACATATTAAATAATAACTTAAAGAATTGAAAATGGCTCCATTTATCTGTTTAAACCCCCCCCCCCTCGTATGAAGAATTATTTTGATTGAATTTAAAACTTCTTAGAATGGATTATTATATACACACATATATTAATAATATGTACGTATATAGGACTTTATTTTTAGGTAAGTAGGTTCATCCATATGCTCTATAGTCCAGTATCATAGACAAATAATATTTAACCAATTTTTTATTAATTTTGGTGCAAATTCGGTTGTCTTTTTTAAATGGTGCTTCACTATGTAATTATATATAGTTAAATAATTTTTGTATTACAGATTTGATTCTAGCATTTTTTCAATTATGAAACTTCATATCTATCAAAAACTGGTACCTGTAAACAAAAGTTTTCCATAACATTTTTTTATATAAGATTTAGCATCTTTCCACTTTACTGTCGTTTGGAATACAAACTTGAGGAATCAGTAATTACCAGATGCACACAACACTTTAATATTTAAACTTATCATGGCTATTGCCTTTGTTCATGAGGCCTGGCGCTCAAAGTTGACAGACAATGCATTTATATTTATGCTAGATGTCACAGGAGTGGAGAGCTGTACTTTATATTATTTAAGCTGTGAGTTTTATGCTTTTCATATATGTATAAAGTTGTCATTATTGGCACCTGTAAAATTATTCAATAATAATCTTATAAAATATTAATTTAATTGAGTATCATAAATTAATTTATAATGTTTTTTTAAAGAGGTAATAGACTATTAGCATTTTATTTTATTGTTACTGAATATTAAATAGTTTCTATTATTAATACTTTTGTTACTCACTATTTTTTATAATTTAGTTTTTTATTTTGGGAAATTAGTGATGGCTTGAACTCTGTTCAGTTTGTGAGAACTGATAACAAAATTATGATGGGAAGTTCTTGGATACTCATAATAACATTTAAGCTTTCCCACAATTAGAATTTGAGCCATAAAATTACAGTACTACTGACATGTACGTGTTCACCTTTAAATTTATTTAATATACATTTTAGTATTTTTTTATTGAATGAGAGTGTGATAACATATATTGTTTAAATTATATCAGCTAACTAACAAAATCATGCAAGTACTGATTACAGATTAGACAATATTTATATATGACAAAATAAAATGTGAGCATGTGTGTATGTATAATATTAAATTAGCTTGACATTTACTTATTTCTATTTTTAATTTTATTTTGTGTGATGAGTGTACAAAGCATTTGTATATATTATGAAATTCGCAAGATTGAAAAGCTAATATTTTACTTATTTAAATCATTATTACTTTTTCCTTTTTTAAGATTCTTTGCATGTGAATGAAGAATGAAACGTCGTCTTGATGATCAAGAAAACATCTATCCACAACGGCGTCTTGGTTCTGAAACATTTCAGCGAGCATTAGCTCCAGCTCCTCCCACAACCCATTATTCTGATAGCCCAGAGAGCATGCAAAGTAGCATACAGTTTCCAGTGCCGGCAAACTTTCAGTAAGTTATATTAAGATTTGTATTAATTTTTAAAAGGTTATTTATTAGAAATTAGAGTTGGGGGAAGGGAATATTGGTTTTTAATGTTTTTACAATTTTGAATTAAGATTTAAACAATAGAAACATATGTAATGGATACTTTGCAAAAATCTTTACAAATTTTAATCTTTATTTGAATTCAAATTTTATTTAATTATTTGAGTATTTATTGTTATTGTATATTGTCAATCTCATATCTTGATTATAAGGCATTTTAGATTATGAATGCTTTTTTTTTTTTAGTGTGGGGATTAATCAATTAATATCCAATTTGGTATATATTCTTTGTTATGTTTTTTTGTCATTAAATAATAATCTAAATTCTTATTTTTTCATACTGAAAATAATATACTTTTACTCTGGAATATATCAGATCGATTTGTCATAGTGAATATATTCAGTTTATTTCCATTCTTTTGATTTACAATCGATTATTGGCTACAATGATTTTTTTTTAAAAAACATCTGCCATTTTGTAAGATTGATGATATCATAGGATAGTGACTTCATTAAAATTATGCCATCTGAAGATAATATAACGACCTTCATGCTAAAAATGTACAATGCGAAGTAAATTATTCCTTATACAGTATGCACTATTATGATTTGATTATAGAATTAGAATACAATTAATAACACTTTCATCCAGTATCCTCACAAGCCAATCATATCCAAAATAAAGAAGATTTATTACATCATTAGTGACTACACAAAGCAAAAAAAAAAATGGCAGTTTCATTCAGCACAATACATAATCAAAAACATATTTTGATAAGTTGCAATAACAAAATGCATTAATGATACATTTTTAAATGTGTATGATTAGGTAATATATATTTACTTAATCAATTTGGATTAAAATTCTTGTGAATGTTATTTTGCTTACAGCTAAAAACACATATCATTATAGTTGTGTGTTGTTTTGATAATAAAAAAAAAAGAAAAAAAAATGATTTTGTACATTATGCAATTAATAACAACTTCATTAGATCCAAAGGTTACTAAATATAAGTTGAAAATATGTATTTGTTCAATTTTAAATTAATAATTTTGTAATTTGTAACTATAAAAAAATATATATAGTATCCATATACAGATTTAATCATTTACATTATTAAGACTATAGCAAGCAACTATACATTACATTTTTTAATATAATTTTTATTTAATTTCAACTGCCTTTATGTAAAGTAAATTTGCAAACTGTTGCTTTTAAAAAAAAATGTCACTGTTGGAAAAAAAAAAAAATTCAAAGTTCTATTGGTTAGATATTACAAAAATAAAAAACTTTGATAATAGAACATAAAGTGCTTTAAAAATAATTTTAATTAAACAAATTTTCTGATTGTGTAAGAAGCAAAATGGTTGACCATCAGTGAAAAAAATTACAATTTTTTTCTTTAAAAAAAGAGATATAGCTATTAAAATGTTTTTATACAAATATATTTACCCAGAAAGAAATAGTTATTTTATTAAATAGCAACAGATTTTGTAATTATAATTTTTTTTTTTGTTCCAAATTTGATTTTTTTTTTTATTATAAGTATTATTTACAATAACTATTAAAGTATTTATATATAAAAATTAAAAAAATAAAACCATGAGATCACAAAAAAAATGAAGAAATAAAATTACTTTTATTTAGAATAGCTTCTAAGTGGATTCAATTGATTGCTTTCATTTAGGAAAAGGGCAATCTTTTTTATAATAAATACATTTGATTTTTATTATTGTAAGCATTATTTATAATAGGTCTTAGAATATTTATATTAAAAACGAACAACCATTGATTTCAAATAATGGAGAAATAAATTTAATTTATATCATTCTCAATTGAGACGCGTTGATTGCCTTTTTTTAGTCGAGAACGTTCTTTTTTTTTATATATAATAAATGTATTTGTTTTTATTAATGTAAATATTATTTACAATAAGTATTATCTTATATTTTTTAAAAAAGTATAAAATAATAACCATAGATCACAAAAACCGAAGAAATCGAATTACTTACATTTAGATTATAATTCGTGGCAGAGACTGCTAATCTTCCCAAAATGGCATAAAACCACACTATATGAACAAAATTCAAACTAATTTGATTTTTGTAAAGTGCAGACATACCTAAAAAGGTATCTAAAGTGACATCCCTTCAATCAAAAAAAATTCTATGAAATTAAAGTATCTGAAAAATTTTTATGGTATTACATACCTGTTGTAACTATTGCAGATTAATATTTTTTTCAATTTCAAAATTTATTTTTTTAATTGTGTTTTATATATTTTGAATTGAAGATGAATTAATTTTTTCCCTAGTCACTCATTATAATTGCTTATTTTTTATGCAAGATTTTTGATTAATAAGACATTTTGAGGAACCAGTGGAACTCACTATCCAGAATAAAGGTGTATATGATAGTTTGTTGTATTGCCCAAAGACAAAATGCTTTTATCATAAAGTAAACAATCTTAACAAACAAACAAAAAAAAAAAAAATTATTTATTTATGCTTATCTAAACTAATCAATCGCACCAAAAATAAATTGTTGGAAAATATAAGATGTGAGATGTTGAACTATTTCCATCATTTTTACTAACCTGTATTGTCTATTTGTGTTATTACTAACAAGTTGTTTGTATTTGGAAAGTTTAAATAAAGTTTATAATTTTTTATACATTCAACATTCACTCATAAATGATGGAAATAGTCCAACGTATCACATCTTATAATATACCATCATAACAATAAACCTTCAGACAAAATGTTGGAAAGTGTATTTTGACATAAGAACATTTCTTAATCTAATTTTTATTTTATTGGATTATATTTTAATAAACAAAATAATGACCATGTAGACAAAATGTGACATCCTGCTTTGCATGAAAAAAATTTAAAAGTTTATTTATTAGGAAATTAGACAAAAAAAAAGTCATTGATCACATAATGTATGATATGTATGAAAAGTAAATTAGTAAGATTACATTGTGTTAACTTGTCACACACACACACACACACACCAACTTTTAAAGTGCTTTTTTAATTTAACAAATCATGATTCAGTGGAAAACTAACTTGATGGCATGATGTTTAAAATTATCAGAATTATATTATACTCATTAATAAACAATATATACTATATTTATACACAGATTAATGTTTTTTTTTATGTAACATAATATGCTTAGTAAATATTTATTCTTTAATTATCTTTTTTTCTTCTTTAACCTTTTATTGTTATATAGTCAAAGTTTAAGATATATTTTGAATGTAATATAATTTTCTTCTTCCTTTTCTTATGTATTGTTTTCTACTTTTATATATCATGTCATTTACAACTTTCTTTAACACTTTATCAATACTATTTTTATATCAAAACTTTATTCAGAGTTACAATATCCAAATATATAATTATACAATTAATACATTGTATACACATATTCATATACATAAATAAAACATACATTTTAACCTAACCATTATAAATAATCATTTTCCTTATATTTTTAATTCACTTATACTCTTTTTTTATTATTAAATATTTTATAATTAACTGTTAAAGTGTTAAAGAAAGTTGTAAATGATATGTTATTTTGAATGTGTGATAACAGTTAAATGTTTTACCATAAAAAATCATTATAATTGCCTTTGTTTTTTGAAGAAATTCTTGATTATCAGTGAGTTTTGGTTAAGCAATAACTCTGTTATCTGAAAAGCAAGATTCAGTTTTTAATGGCTTTATAATTTTGAATTCTATTATGATTGTTAGGATAAAGATTAGAATCCATTATTGATACATATCTTGATGTTTACTTTTGTATTTTTTTTTTTTGGTTGAAAATTATCCATTGCAATAACATTACAAGAATGACAAGAAATTATTTTCATTAATGTAGATTTGCTTTTTTTAGCACTGATTATGAACATATTGTCCCAAATAGGCATAATAATAAGCATATTAAATAAGATATAAAACATTGTTTAGGTATTAGAAAGCTGAAAATAACCATAGAATTTGTAATGATAAGTTATTATTGATGATTTTTTTTTTGGATGCCAACTGCAATTTTTTTTTTGCTAATATATATAAGATAATACATTTGAAAACTAAATATTTATTTTAAATACAAATAAAATATTCTTATAATATTTGTAATACTTTCTTATTCTCAGTGTTCAATGAATTAAAAAGTGGCACCATATTGAATTTTTAAAAAACTGACTTGAGACACAATTTTCACAATAACTTCAATTTTAATAATATTAGAGCAAAAAGTTTTACATTGATAGAAATTAGAAAAACTAAGGAAAACAATAAGGCTAAGACAAATAGTGATTACCATTAAAAAAGTATGTAAAACAAAAAAGAAATTTCAACATTTGAAATAATTATTACTCTATTGTTTCTTCATATTTTCTAATTTATCATTAATTAAGTTTAAAATACATCTTCGTTGATAATTTCTTTGTATTCCTCACAAAATTCTGATTTAAACCATATATAATACTTCTTAACTGACATAATCCATAGCTTCAGAATCTCCAAAACTAGTCGCATAAGAATTCTTCATTTTTATCTTGTACCCCAAAAGTTAGCAAATCTCAAGGCATCTATAAGAAAAAGATTCATCCTAATAAAAGATTCAAAACAAATCATTTCCAGAAGCTGGATATGCATTTGCCATCATAGCAATTGGCTTCTTGTCTATCTAAAACTAGAAGTTATAGGCTACTGTCTGTATCAATGATAAAATGAGTTTTATCTTTTCATTTTATATTTTTTGTGTACATCAGTGATGTTTATATTCTTTATGTACACCAGTGATGATATTTTGTTATATTTATTGTCCCACAGAGATATAATTTATTTGTATATACTTCATTCGCTAGCTACAGACTTAAAAAATGTGATACAAGATGTGGCAAAACTACTGACTCCACTGCATGAGTAGCAAGGCATAGGCAAGAATCAGAATTTGATTCTTTGCCTGCATGCAATTTCATGTGATATATACATAACCATTGTGGCTACTACCACACACACACTATTTGAAATCTATTGGTTTTAAGTGTTTATATTTTCACATGGTACTATGTCGAGTAAATTTTGTGATTGCTTTATCAACTGCAAGCTTTCTACACATCTGATAATCATCTTTCAAATTTACATTCACTGTTTATAATTTTTATATATATAAATCTTTACTTAATATACAAACATAGACATGCAAGTGCAAACACACTAATACAAATATAAATACAATAATAAATAATTAAAAATAAGGTTGCCTCTAACTTGGATCAGAACCCCTAAATACATTGTACAAAAACCACTTTGTTATATTTGAATATAAATAAAATTTATATATTGTATAATTTATATACTCTACAGAAACACCAATACAAACGCAAACACATTAAAAAATTATACCATTTATCAAGTAGTTAAAAAATTAAAATTGAATACTTGCGACCTGATATTTGGATTATGTTTTCATTGGGATGAAGACCTTGAAATGCGAATCATCGGCGCATTTTTAATCCATTTTAGTAACGAGTCTAGCCAATAAAGAAATTCTGTCTTTGTCTTCTTTGTGTAATCTAGTAAACTGAATAGAAAAGAAAAAAATTAAATGAACCTATTAATAAAAAATTCAAATTTTATCCGATTTCAACATGCAATATGCCATTTTAAAAAGGATGTCAAGGAGCAGCAACTTATGGGATTTTTGTAAATGTTGTGCGTATAGTTTTTCCGCAATTTAAAAAAAATTTTCAACAATGCAGCTGCCGCTAGCAGCTATCATACTGCACCCGTTCAAGCCGTTAATCAATAGCGATTATGAACTCTTCATAGTGACATCTTTAGTTGTATGTTTAATTGTAAGACCAGAGTTTTTGTGCTTTAAAAAAATCACTTTTATTATTGACTTGACTATTTGACGGAAGATGACATTCAAGCGTGCAATTTAATTTTCTTTGGTTAGTTTGATAGCCTTCTTTTGGTTTTTAGTTTTGTATCATAGGATAACATTGAATCACTAGTTTTTGACATTCTAAAATTTCAATATTTTTTTTTATATTTTGCTTTATTGAAACATGTATTTTTTAATTCTGTAGTTTACCTATTTTAAAATTATACATTGTTAAAGTAAATAAACACTTAACCATTTCAAAATGTTACTTTCATAGTTACATTTATTTCTTAATTATGGTGTTTGCTTTTTTATAGTAAAATTATAATATAAAAAATTTATTTGTTTATTTATAAATAAAATAATTGTTGGGCATTTTGTATCCTTATAAGAAGAGTTGAGATTTATTAGTGATTTGATTAAAATATTTAAGTACAATAATTTTGCTGGGGTTAAATAATTGTATAAAGATGTCGTCTACAATAAGTGCACTATCTAAAGTAATTAGAATGAAAAGAATTCCCATATTCTGAAATTTCTACAATAAAAATTGAGTAATAAAAAACTATGGTGTAATAGTTACAATATTGAAATATCCCCAACATTTGAAGGCAGTTTATCTAGTAAATAACCTCAATAGATAAAAGTTATTAAATGAACCTTGACATAAAACAAGATAATCCTAATGTGAATGTATGTTTTCATAAGAATGTTAAGTTATAGAAAATAAAATTATTGTTAGCGAAAACTGTGACATGTTTATAGATATCAATAACATTGTCTAATAATACAGTTCAAAATGGAAAAATTTTATATAGGTTGATAAAGAAAAACAAAATCAAAGAGAAATATATATAATTCTAATATATAGTGAAACTTATGACATCTGAACAGTGTGTATAATGTTCAGCTTAATAATTGCTGGCATGAACTGTTTATTTTTTCAAGAACTGATATATTGATGATATTCATTGTAGATTCTCTCTGTTTATAAGACCCCGACTCATGAAAGTAGGATACTATTACCTCATACATAAAATAAACTACCTTTTACATATTTAAAAAGGCTTCCTTGTAGTAGGAAATTTGACTATCGAAGATGGAAAGAAAGCTGAATGTTTAATTCATAGCAAATGAAAAAATGTATTTTATGTTCAAATTCTAGTTTTATTAAACATCATAAAATATTGTTATTGTATTAGAAATAAAACAGGAAGAAAATAAAATAATCAAAATTGAAATCTATTTCATATGTTCATGTACACATAGCATATTACATTTAAGAAGAAAAAAACATTTAAGCAATAAGATATAGAAACATAATAGGTGTATAGCTATAAACCATGCAATATGTCCAAGGAATAATTATTGGAGAAGCAATTATAATTGAGCATTAAAAATTGATTTGTTTTCACTGTAACAAAGGGAATTATGCACTAAGGAATCATTTTAAATTTTATTTGTGAATCATAAGTGTTTTATCTTGCAGATGGTCACAAGATCCAAATCATTGTTAATCCTCCTTTAAGATATTTCAAAGCAATTAAGAGTTCTTAAACTAGTAATAGCACTAACTTTTAAATATATACTTTGTACCATTCTGATCATGCATTCACTATGTTTATATATATATAAAATTTTTACCATTCATTTATTGCTTATACGGTTGTTAATTTTTGAAATTGTCTCTTGATGTCTTCTCTAACTTTATCTCACTATGACTAATTTTAAATCTTTATAAACACATTGGTATACAAAGTAATATTTCAGTTTGATCTTTTATTTTAAAAATCATACATAATCTGTTTTGACATCTCATTTTAAAGGTTGCTTGGATTAAAAAGTACATGCATTTTTTTTTTAAATAAAGGTCAAAATGATACCTTATTTAATTTCATTTTAATATGTCCATGTTTGAGTTATTATAAAATACACCTGGGTCTCATTTTACGCGATAGATAGGTTCCTCAGAAAACGCGTGCAAACGAAATCGCGCAAAAATAGACGTAACTTACATTGAAAAAGGGGGGATGCGGTGTGTGATTTTTCAAAATTCGCGTAAAAGCAAAGCACCAATGTAAAATTACTTTAAAATTTGCGCAAAAAAAAAATAAGGAAATAAAATATGACTAATAAAAAATTTCTAATTTGAAAAAAATTGATACAAGACAAACTTTTTTTAACTGTAATATTTAATTTTATTCAAAACAATATATTTTTATGTATAATTTACAGTAATTTACATTTTTTTATACACGTTTTAATTATTATCGCTATTTGCCGTTAAACAGGTTCGTTTGCAAATTGGTAAAAAAGCAGATTCTCCACAAGAGAAAATATAACTAGCGCCAACGTCACTCTCATGTTGTGTTAATTGTTTTCTGGTGACAACGTAATTAATAATTAATCTTTGAAATGATGATTTTATTAATTGTTTATGAACGCGATATCCAGACATACAATCATTTAGCTCTCGGAATTTAAGAGCACGTTCGTGATTAGTGTCATTTATAAGAAAATAATTTGCCAACTGATTAGAAAGTTGAAGACCTCGAATCATTTTTGCAGTGAAAGGAACAGGTTCCACTTCTGTTTCATTATCTATTTCTACATTTTCTTCTGTATCTAAACTTTTATTTTTGTCTTTAATTTTTTAATTTTCAATTCTGTTTAAAAATCAAATTTCGTTTCACTGCTTATTACTCATTTTTTAAAAATAAACTTGCGGACACTAAATGATTAATAATTGATTACGTTATTTTTTAAAAAGCAAAAACAGAATGTGATTTAAAATGTAAAATTAACACGCACAATGTTTGAACAAATTTACATTATAATCTTGTAAAATTTAATGTGTGTAAACATAAAATGTGGAAATCATGATTTTAATTTCATTATTGCATAAAATCTTAATATTATAAAGCACTGAAAATATTGAAATTACTAAGATGAAAGTCGAATTCCGATAATGTGCTATTACTTTCAATATAACGTAAGTGCTCGAAATTTATTATTTAAAGTAATAGCGCATTATCGAAGTTCGACTTCCGGTGAAACACGAATCGCGTAACTTCAAAATCGTGTTAAATAAGTCCGCGTAAAAAGAGACCCAGTGTACACATAATAGACAAAATAACAATTTGTGACTTTTTTTTTAAAGTAAATTCGCAGTTTGTCTTTCTGTATGTTTTAAGACAGAAACAATATGTGATGAAGTTCAGCGACGTGTTTTAAAAGTTACTGATTAAAAATAAAATATATAAATTTAAAGACATTTTTAAAATCGCAATAACATTACTTGTCGCTGTATTTAATAGGGGATTTAAATAGCTGAACAATGATTATATTTTGACTATACTTGTGTGTGAATATACCTATGCATACATGGTCATTATGAATACAAGATTATTGTATAAGATTTTAAAATTGAAGATCGATGTATTTTTTGTTTTAAAAATTAAAATTCTAAAAGAACATGACAGAAATGCCAACCTGTGTTTAGGTAACATAAGTGATTACCCAATAAGGTTAAAAGAATAAACCTGAGCATATTCATAACAATGTTTGAGCTGATTACCTCATAAAGCTATGTCAAGAAAGAGTATAAATAAACCATGGCTTCAAATCGAGTGTCTTTTCGTACTTGCTGTTTTCCATATAAGGTGGATATTTAACAGTTTAATCAATATAATGCATTAAGCATTTTTTTTTTTTTTTTTTAAAAGAAAGAAGTGATATATTTAGAAATGTATATTGTTGATAACATTATGAATACCTAGACAGGAAAGGTCAATGTTTATTCTTGGAATAGAAATGTAGGTCTTTGAAGATTTTTAAACTAACAGGAGGAAAATTCGTTGTCATGATAGTGTTTGGAAAGTTTTTTATTAAAGGAATTTACAATATTTATTTAAATTCGACCTGGATATTTATACACATATGTGTTTTATGAAAGTGTATATAATTGCTAAAGAATAAAATTGATGATTTATTAAGGATTTAAATAATAACAACTTGCTAAAAATGGAATGATTATTTTGTTGAAAGATTGCTAAAAGTTTTGATCTAATACATTGTGTTATAATATGTTCAACACCCTCTAGTGGAGGGATTTAAATTATGAAATGTAGTGTTTACTACAAATTTATATATGTATTCTCATCATATAATGCTTGCATATTATTGGTACCCTAAGGGATAAAGTGATAATTATTTCAAAATGAAAATAATAAATAGGGCTGAAATGTTAGTTAAACTGATTGTGGAAATTAATACCTGCTTACAGTTGTGCTTCATATATATATATATCTTAAAACCACAAGGATACATAAAATAACTTATGAGACAACAACAATTATTTAAAAGAATTAATGTACTCGTAATATTTTATTAGAGATTACTAATTGTCAGCTTAATTGGATAAATTTTAAACATTATCCTCTTTCTTATTTGAACATTGCATTTTAATTATCATGTTCTTAATAGATTATATTTTGAACTTGGTAAAAGAAATATAAGGTGCAATAGAACCTATGGATAATGAACAGTCATCTTTGATTCTAGATCGTTTGATTTTATTAAGGTTTACCATTACATTAATATTTTAAAAAGATCATTTTAATATATGTTTTATATGTGAGAGAATGTATACTTAATCCAAAGAAAATTGCAATAGTCTTCTATAGTTTATAAATAATAGTTAAATAGATTTTTATGTGATAACTTATTCAGGTTTCTTTATTGTGGATAGACTATAACAAGTTAGGATTTATTTTATAATTTCATATTTGTTTGTAAAAAATGAATTCATGGAATGAATATTTTGGACAAACATACTCAAAGCGATTTAGCATGTTAAATTTTAATCCTGTTATATTCTTAATTTTATTTGGTTTATTATTATTTATTGATGAAAGTAGTGCTATACAGATCTAAATACTTGTCAAAAAAACTTTTTATATAGAACTACGATCATGGGTCGTGTTCTATCTTTGAGAAATGCCTTTAAAACATTAATGGAATGTTTTTTTATATCCATGTAATTATTGTTAATTATTATTTATAATAATTGAAGCTTTGTATTAAAATGTAATAAAGATACAATGGGAAAATGTCAGGAATATTGTGGGTTATTTGCAATTAAGTATTAGTTCATAAGAGTCATCCTGCAGAAGAAGTAAAATAAATTTTTTTTCTCAGATATACGGATTGAATAGAACCAGTAGTTTTATTTTAATTTTTGAATATTTTATCAACCTGAAATGTAATTCAAAAGCAATCTGAAATAATTTTTTAAAAACCATATTAAAATTTATATTTGTCTATATTATTTTGCTTTTTAAATCTGTTTCAAACTTTTGTTTTCAGAGTTATATACTTTTAAGTTTCTCTTTTTAGGAGAAATAAACTTTGCATGGCTATCTGAGTAAATCATAATTCTAAATGTAAACAGACTGACAGTTAGTGATTTATCTTGTATGTTGTTAACCTGCAAAATCTTTTCAAAATATCAAATGATGCTATAACTTGTATAATTTTTGTTTGTTTTGTTTTGTTTTAAAGTGATATTTTTTTATAAATTTGTATAATGAAATATATTTTACAATTGAGATTTTATTTATTCTAATCCAGGCTGATATTTGAATGGGAGGGGGGTACTATTATATTTAATTAAGCTTGTCCAATAAAGTTTAAGGAATTGCTATCTTAATATAAGTCCAGCACCGATTATATATGTATGTGGGGGATTATGATCTGGCCCAACTGATGAGTGCTAGTTCTGGACAAAATACATACATCGAGGATCATTTATCCTTTTCACATGGGTGTGGTCATGTGTATTGGTTGTTTGAGATGGAGTGGAAGATAAATATAGACTGAAAATCCTAAGTTCAAATCCCTTTATTGTATTTACTTACTGTTGCTTATCTTTTATTGCTAATGTTGATAATAACTTATAAATATTTTTTTAGCAGAATATGGTATATACCTTGAAAATTGATTATATGAATAATTTTAGCTGTATTAAATATTTTTATATATATTCAAAGGGAGAATTCAAAAAGAAAAAAACATTTCGAAAATAAATTGTGATGTGTTAAAATTAGATAGTCTTTTTGGCTGCAATAAATAAGCGACTATTTTATTTATTATATCCTAAAAGAAATGATTTAATTTTAACATTATTTTCAAATCTTCTCTTCAAAATAAATTTTTATTTTTTGATTTGTGTGCGTGTATCTTTTGTCATTATTTTCAACCATTATAAGTTAGTTTATTGTAGAATGATCTTTCCAAAGAATTTCCAGGCTACAGCGTCTTTTCTCCCTTTCAATAAACTTTAATTAATCCATTCATGTTGTTGTTTTTTTTATCTTGGAAATTTTGGGGGATTTTGTTTAAAATTTCAATTGTCTGGTTATAATTATTTTTTTAGCATTATATTTGGTTCAATTTTATCTGTCAATCTAAATATTTTTCCAGTGATATCAATGACAATTATTTATTTTTTTATCGCCTGTGTATTTTGCTTTCGATTCCTTCCTGACAATTTTAATGTAACTCTTCATATTTTATTATGTGTTCTCTGATACTATTGATTTTAAATATATCAAGCCTCAAATTTGTAAGCATGCATAGAATTGAACATTATCTATTTTAATACTTCTTATTTCTTTCACTTTTATTGGATTGCTAGTGTAACATTTCCGGCAATTTTGAAATATTTGCAAAAATATTTTCTGTTGAATTGTGCTAAAAAGTTCTGCTGAGGTAGAATCATACTTCAATTATATTTTGATGATTTTTTTTTTTTTAATTTGACACCAGTCTAGGATGTATGTTATGATGCTCTAAAACTTTAATCACGGTTAGTATTATAAAAAGTCAAGTGCCTTATTATATTATGCAAATTCAATGCAAAATGAAAAATTCATAATCATCAATTATTTCTTTATACTTTTTTAAATATTTAATTGTGATCTCCAATGTTATAATCATATATAAATCCGCTGATCTTTTGGTTTGATTGAATTCAATGGTCTCTGCAGACAATTTGTGATAATTTATTAAGTAGCTTACATATGTGTATCTGTATATTAGGTTAATTAATTTCTGATATTTTTTAAGCATTATTGTAGTTATCTAATATACCTTTATCATTTAGATATTTTGTATTTTACTTTAGCAATATTCTTTTTTTTAATTTCATTATTCAATTCTTTAAAAATATCTATATAGATTTAATGATTACAATTTTTTATAATTGTATTACCTTTTTAAAATACCAATATAAATATTGCATTTTTCTAATTATGTAATATGTTTTTTATTCGTTGGGTGATTGATGTAAGTTTTTGTTGATCTATTGTTATTAAAACATATTAATTTGATTATGTCTTGGAATTTTTCTCAGTTTATTTGCATGTTTTTTATTTAGATTATATTGAATTTTTAGTGGTGTTATTGTACAAACTGTTTTACTTATCTATTTTTTATTATTCTGTAGTTCTTTATAGAATTTGTTCATATTTTTTCTAATTGTAATATTATTTTATAGGAATTCTCTTTCTTGATCTGATTAATCAATTTATCAGCTGCTTATTTTGATTTTGGAAATTGAAAAAGTGGATACATATCCAAAATTCTTTTTTTTAATGATTACATTAGAAAATATATAAATGTTTTGTTTTGTTTTTTGTATTTATTTCAAATTTGTGTAGTTAATTAGTATCAATTAATTCTTATATTATTATTGTTAGTGATATTTCTTTGTTTTTCAAAATAAATTAATAATATAAGCGAACATTATTTTGGATTCATTCATTTTGGTTGTTATTAGTTAATATTAACATTATATTAGATATTTTGACAGTATCTCACCTGCCATTGTTTGTACAGTGGAGGTTATTCAAAATATTACTTAAATATATATAAAGTATTTCACTATTTTAATAAATTAGTTTTGGTTTTAATGATTTTTTTTTTTAAAGACTAATTGTAACTTTCTAAAAATATTGAAAATTTAAATCCCTAACCTTAATTAAGTTATCGTAATAGCTGTTTGCTATTAAATTTTTATATAATGTTAGGTAAAATGAGAGATTTAAAGTAAAAATTTGTAACTGCATTTTTTGTTAGTGTTATAATTATTCTAATTCTCATCTTTTTATGTATTTTAAAGTAAATCATATATATCTGTTTTTTTAATAGAGTGAATTCTAATGTAAGTCAAGGTGGTCATGGATCAACCAATGTGCACCATGCACAACATGCCCACTCCATGCAGAGCCAAGCTCACCTACAACATGGAGTGCATCAAGCACAGGCACATTCACAGGTAAATCCATCTCCAAATTAGTTATTTCAGTTAATGAATTTTTAAATACTTATTTAGAAAATTTAAAACTGAAAAAACTATACAAATTTAATATTATATATAGATTATATCTTTGATTATATTGAATTTATATGTGAGCGTGGACATAAATTAATTCAAAGTTTGTGATAAAGAAGACTTCCCAATCGTTTTAAAATAAGTATTTTAGAATTGAAAATTATGGGAAATTATTATCTACCTGAATGAGTTAATTGCATCTTTTAATTTATGCTTAAAATAACTCTTAATATGGCATCTTTTTTTTTTTTAAATTGTTTTAAAGAAAATATTTTTATTTAAATTAACATTATCATTTAGCCTTTTCCTGGCTATAGTTTTTGTTTGATAATTTGAACTTTTTATTCATTATTCAATTTATCAATAGCTCTTTTTTAGTCTTAATCATTTCTTATTTTATTAAAGAAAATCTCAATTTTTAATACTATTTCTCAACTAAACCAACTGAAATATATTTTCATCTCTTGGAGCTTTCTTTCACTGATGAACAACACTCTTCAAACAGAAATTATATATATATAACTAAGTATCAGTCACCAATGCAAGGAAATGGATCAATATTCCACTAGAAAGGGGAATTTACCTCAAAACTTCACACTCTGTTGGGTGGTCTTGAAGATAAATAATCTCCAAATATTTTAAAATAAGACATGCATAGTTAAGTTAAATTTCAGGAATGAGAAATATATATATATATAATTCCCAAAATACAAATCAAAAGTATTAAACTTACAAATAGAAAGTTAAGAAAATAGCTTGTAAAGGCAACTTATGACAATGAAATTTAATTAAGAAATATGTGATAAAGTTAAATTTTAAAGACAAAACAAATGAAAACTATTGAAACAACTAAAATTAAAACAAAAATTAAAAAAAAAAAATTAAGCAAAGAATGTAAAAGTTACATTTTAACAGTGAGAAAATATAAAATTCCTGAAAAATGCAAGTTAGAAACTTTAAAACATATAAACAGAAAGATGATTGGGAAAAATCCAACTATATTAATAACCCACTTTACATATATTTATAACTTTATTAATATCTATGATTTTAATTAACGCTTACTGTAAATTATATATTTTAGCCAAATAGTTGGATTATAAAACCCAAAACTAAACAGTCACGTGTTAATCTATAGAAACGATTATTAAAAGTAACCCATATGATGTGTATTTTATATCAAACCAGATTCTTGTCAAGTGGTTCTGGAGATTTCATAGATAGGCTGTGAAATTTAACTTAAACTTGCACATCTTATTTAAAATATTTATCACATCTGGCAAAATTTGGGGATAGATAATTTATTTCCAGGTTTACATGACAGAATTCTCTCTTGCAGGTAAAGTACATATAAAGTATTTGTCTGATTTTTACTTTGCATTAGTATGAGACTGATATTTAGCTTTTTGGTTTTATAATCCAACTATATTGGAGTGGAATATTTATTATAATATTTTGCTTAGCTTTTTAAGCACTTAATTAATTTATATATATAATAGCAAAGACTACTTATTGTAAGTATCAATGATCGATAGATGTTAATCCCCCAGACTAATTTCTGGCTTATGTCCTTCATCGGTGAAGAATTTTGGATCCAGATTCTTGTAGGCTTGGACTTTTTTGGATCTAATGCATTTTTCCTCCAGCAACTATCTTTTATTCCTTTTTTTACAATCAAACTACAAATTTAAATACTTGTATTCCATGTTTTCAATACAAGCCAACTTCTTTATGTAGTTATATAAAACTAAATCATAGGCATTTCTATCCTATGACCAGGTTAAGAATGTTAAATAATTTAGAATAGAGGACTGTATAATTTATTTTTATGATATTATTAATCTTATATTATTAGAAAAAAAATTAAAAACAAAAATATATTAAGAGAATCTAAATGAAAAAGCATAATTGAGTGCATGTTTGTATGTATATATAAATTCATAAAGTTTTGTTGACATTTTTTATTTTTTGTTTTGGAAAAATTATGATATATTCCATGTTATTTATCTTGCATCATTCATATTATTTTTTCTCTCTTCTGTTGTGTGAACTTTTGTTGTGAACTAACCATGTTTTCAAACACTTCTTTGTTTGGCAGTAACCCTTTGTGTGCAATGAAGGAGTTTCTGCTGAAGTTGATTAATACTTGTTATGGTTTTCTCTGGTTTTCACATAGTCTGAGAAACTGTGTGTTTTGCTTCAGGCGCATGCAGCGCAGATTCAAGGCCAACACCAGCAACAGTTTCAACGATTGAAAGTTGAAGATGCATTATCTTATTTGGATCAAGTGAAATTCAAATTTGGCAATCAACCACAAGTCTACAATGATTTCTTGGATATAATGAAAGAATTCAAGTCTCAAAGGTAAGAATGTTTTTTTGTTTTGTTTTGTTGTTTTTTTTAATTTTCAAAATAAGTTTAATTTTATTGTTTGTAAAAATTCTAATATTTGTATGTTATTATCATCAGGCATTTGCCAAAAAACCAGTTCACGCACATCATTCTCACAATCTTTTACAAATTTTACTTATAACTTAACCCACCCACCCCCAAAAAAAAACAAAAAAACAATTATAGGTATAGCATTCTTATAAAATAAAAATTTACTAATTATTTTATTTTTTTGTTAGTTCAGATTAATTATTGAAATAAAAGTACTGTAATTATTTTATATTGCTTGAATATGCAATTTACAGCACATTCTATATTAAAACCTATTTTTGTATTTTTCTCTATCAAAAAGATGGAATTAGCATATTTGCATAAATTTAAACATAAGCAAGCTATGATTATGAAGGCAAGATCCTTTGAAAGCGCTCAGCTGTTTTAATATTTTTAGTTAGCTATTTGTATTTGTATTACAGCTTTTGGGAGCAGTTGCGCCGCACACGCACTTCTGCTTGAATAATTTGCTTATAGTATATATTTTCTATATATGTAATTAAAGGAATTTGAAATCAGGAATTTTCAGTCCATTCCTCCTCCATCTCAAGCAACTGATACACATAACCACATACATGTGAAAAAAATACATGATCCCCAATATACATATTTTATGCAGAACCAGCACTCATCAGTTGGGCCAGATCATAATCTCCCACACATATATACAATCAGTGATCGCTTTATATTAAGATAGTAGTGATTCTTCAAACTTTAATGGACATACTTCAATATTCTCACCCTTCCAACTATTCAGCAAGCACTCATCAGTTGGGCCAGATCATAACCTCCATGGTTTATATAAAGATAGCAATTCCTCAACTTTTAATGGACTGGCTTCAATCTTCTCACCCTTCCAACTATGAGTGCTGGTTCTGCACGAAATATGTAAATTGGAGATCATGTGTCTTTTTCACATGTATATGTGGTCATGTGTATCGGTTGCTTGAGATGGGCTAGAGGATTAATGGACTGCAAAATTCTGAGTTTAGAGTTTAAATCCTATTTTTATATCAATATAGCATCTTACCCAAAAAAATTTAAATTTATTGATTTAATTTTAGTTGTTGTTGACTTTAGTAAATTAATTATTAAGGGAATCAATGCTATTTGTATTTAAATACATTAGCTTAGCATCTTTGTACAGCCATCAAATATATATAATTTATCAAATTCTTTTTTCTTCCCTCTCTCAAAGTAATGTAATCATTTTCTCTTTCAGGTAATGTTCTGTAAAATTTGCAATAATTATTGCAAGATTTTTATTACAATATTTAATCAATTGTTCGTAATTAAATGTTTAGTTACTATTGTCTAAAAAAAAAAAATTGAGAGTCAAAAGTTGAGTTGAGCATTTGGATAAAGTACAAGAAGCAAAGTAGAAACGTTTTTCTCACATCTGTTAGCCCTTTTTGAAGGCAACCTTATAATTTTGAGCAGATTAAAACAGTTACTATTAATTAGTATAATTTTTTACACTATATTTAGTTTCAAGAAAAACACAGTTCGGATATTTTATGGTCATAATTTTCAAAGTTATCAATCTATTTCACGATTAAGTTCTTGAAAAGTTTAATCCAGTTTTGCTGATACAAAATTTTTCCATAACACTCCAAGAACTTTCTTATAATATTTTTTATGATTCAACATCAAAAATTTTATCTGGATTTTTATTTGATAATATTTCTATATGATTTTTGTATTATAAGATTATAGAAAATTTTTTATTGAGTATTATAAAATTATTCATTGTTTTTATTACTCTCTAATAAGAGTGGTATCTTTATAAATATATTAAACATTGTGTTCATGCTGCTCTATTTATTTCAATTTTGTAGTAGCATATTATTTAAAAAGAATTTCTAATGTTTTAAATTTTTATCTTATATAGTAATAGAACTGAAACTGTAAAATCTGAAAATTTTTCAATATTTCTACCAATATTGGACCCAGATATTTGCATTTGAAAAGTCATTCTTTTTATCAAGAGGTAGTTATTTCAGAACCTGCATCAATATTTATAGGTGTTCCTAACTGGAAAACCAATCATTCAAATCAATAATTTTTGTATCAATTTGAAGCTATTTGTATTAGAAATATGTATATAATGTTAATATAAAAATTATTGATTTTAAGGAGCTATTTACAAAAAAAAAGTCCTTATTATTTTTATTTGAAACTTATTCAAAACACCACGTAGTATAAATATATTTTAAGTTGACAAAAATCCAAAAGAATAAAATTCATTGTAATTGAAAAATTTGCTATTATACATAAAAGAAATGTACGTCATCAAATGGTGGTTGACTTACAGTGTATAAACATTCCTAATTTAAAAATCAGTAGTCCAGATTGAACATTTCTAAAATAGTAGTGTTTCCATCTATGTTTTGAGGAACCATAGAAAGGTTTAGCAGAGTGTGGGGTATGCTGGAATAAATATATTTAAATATGGAATCTTATTTATTATAGCATGTTTGTTCTAGCATAAATTGATAAATAAGTATTTAGCAATAACCTGTTCCAAATTCACTAACCTAGAGAAAGTTACCATCTAACATAATCATTTGATAATATAAAATCAAAAATATTAAGCGTAAAACTACAATAAGGTTTACTACGATGATGACTTCTAGAATGGATAATTAGTAAAATAAACCCTTTTTTTCATTAGATCATAATTTAAGAATATATAACAAACACTGAACTGTAGATTCATTGCCATGTATTGCTTACCTCTTTCTAACTTTAGTGATAGAAATTGTTGTACTGTATATATATTTTTTTTTAAATTTCTAAATATCTTTACTGTAACTATGAACCATAAAGGTAAAATTTAAAGGCTGATTTTTCTACACTTCTCAGTTGTATTTGATGGTGCTGCTGTCATTTTAGGCTTTTTCTTTTCCACTTTCTTGCCGTTATCTTTAATACTTTATTATTAATTTTATGTTCATTTGATGATTGAATGTAAAATAAATAATCCAAAACAATATGAAGGTGTCAGTTTTCCACACACAAACCTACACCACTGCTAATTGGTAGAGCAATTGCAAAACTACTTGTAAACTCTTCTATTATTATTAGCAATGAGCAAAAAATATTTTTATATAATTTATCTAATGATTTATGATTATTTTTATAGAGTATTATTGTAGTAATTATTTTAAAATAAATATTTACACAGTTAAAATTGTAATTCAATATGTTTTATTTTTAAAAACACCAAATTAAGAATTTGTATTTAACAAATAATTATAAATGAAATTTAAACTTTAGAAAGGAATTTTATAGCTTTGTGATGATTATGTAAAAGTAATTTCATTTCTAAAATGCTCTAATTTTTCAGTAAGAAAAAAGTGATTGCTCCCACCCCCCAATAATTGCAAAGTTCAAATATGATTTTTTAGGATTTTTTTTTTTTGTAAACTCATATTTTGTAGTAAAATGTGTTACATTTATTGATTTATAACTTAGAATAGAGGTTTTAATAATAAAATAACTATAACTCAGTATTTGACATTTAAAAAATTCAAAACAATGTAATTCATTTACTCTTTTTTTAACTTTAGTGGTAATAAAGTAAATATTTATCTTTAAAAACATTCTTTTAGCTGTGTATACTATTATAATTTTGATTATGCACCATAAAAGTTTTAATTGAAAACTGATTAATGTTTGATTTAAAAAAATTTCAAAACTAAATTGCTATAAATAAATAAAATTGAATAAAAAAAACCTTAATAACATAATAGCCAATTAAACTTTAGTTATTAATTTGATTCATCAATCTTTTTTTTTTTTAATTTCTCAATTGCATATTTTATTTTGAAGTTTTTTTCTAGTTACATATAGTATAATAATTTTAGCTATATATTTTAAAAATAATGTTAAAAGTTTAACATTTGATGTTTTAAAAAAATTTCACAACAAAATTGCAGTAAAAAAAAATCAAAATGAAAGTCTTTATGAAATAACAGCCATTTAAAATTCATTAATTTAATTTGTTTTTTATTTTTAGCAGTAAAAATGTGCATATATATTTTTAAAAGTAGGTGCTTGTATTATAGATAAAGACGCTGTAGGATATAGTTGCATACATTGTTATAATTTTAGCTATGTGCCTTAAAAGTAAAATTTGAAAGCTGATTAATGTTTGACTTTAAAAAAAAAATGTAATGAAATTTTGTTAAAATTATAGAAAACTAGGCATTGATCATGGAATCCCTAAATCAACAAACATCGTTGGACTAAATGTTCTATCAAGTGCTACTGACTGAAATAGAAACTGTATGTATTGAAACTTCACAGCACTTCAGATTTAAGTAAAGATTTAGACATTGTTATTACATTGTATGAACTTATTTGTGTTTAATTTTTCTAGTCTTTCTTGTTTAAATACATCTAAATATTTATTTTAATTTTGTGCCAGAAAAAATGTCATTACTGAAGTAGAAAAAAAGTCTATAAGGAAAGGCTGTAAAATGGTCAGTGATTTAAATTTTGAATTTATATATGAGCAGTTGTTATTGTAATATCTTTGAACTAATTGGAAACTTTTCTTTGTTAGTATTGATAAATCAAAAGCAAATGGCAGCTAATAATAGCTGTGAGGCAATCTTTGTAAAATGGTTAAGCAGTTTCAAGAATTTTTTTGCTGTTTTCTAGTACAAATATTATTCCTAGAAAAAAATTAATTATCAGCAAAGTAAAGTTTACTGGATTCAAGAAAATGAACCGAAGTTGCATAGTATTATGAAGCATGGTGAAACCTTTAGTACAGATAGGAGTGCTGCTGAATATTATTTAACAAGGAATATAGAAAGTGTTGAAATCAATGATGTGTGAATTTTTATTGTGTATTTTTATATTTTATGCTTTTAAAAGATGAGTTTTACATTTTAAAAAAATATACAGCAATTTTATATGTATTTTAACATTTATATTTTTTATTATTTTTTTGCTTAGTTGTTTTGTCTTGTAACTTTGATTTTGAACTTGAACCTGGAATAAATTACCCTAACAGTAGACTAATGTATAAAGAATTGCATTTTCAAATCAATTAATTTCATAAATTGTGCTGTAATTGCTTTTAGTTTTGAAGTCACTTAGAATAAAATTACAGTAGTATTTTTTTTTTTTAATTACTATTGTCATTGAACTATGATAAGTGCTATAATCAAAACAGGAAGTCCTTGACAAGTTGTGAATGCTTATAATGGAATATTCTGCAGTTTTAAAAATATCCAAATTAAAACTTTATATGATGTCATTGCTATTTGTCATCTATTTTCTAATCAGTTGAACTATTATATACTTCCCTTTGATTTCATCGTGCTTTTATAAAATTAGAATATGGTCAATATTACATTATATACTATTCAAGATGTTCCATACTTTTTTTTATATTGCTTATATTGAAATTAATCTCCAAAAAGTGCTTTTGTTCAATTATCTGGCAGTTTTGACTGTCTATTAGTTTTCAAAACAATAAATACATTATATTACTTATTTTTTAATTAAGAGATTATTTTTATGTTAGTTTTAGAGAAGTATATTTAGTGAGAAGACAGTGCAATGTTCTATAATTATTTTTGAACTGATTACTCTTTATGTAGTAGAAATGGAACATTTTCTTTCCAGGAAATTTAATGCGTCATTGATTATTCTTAAGTTATTCCTTTGCTTAAACTGTTTTCAAATGACTTAGAATGTTTAAAAAAATTACATAATCTAATTACAGATGAAAAATTCTATATATCTGCAAAGTTCACAAAGATGAATACCTAAAACGGTATAATTTAAGACACAAAATGTATTATAATCCATGAATAACAGGAGAGTAAAATCATTAAAAACAATTCATCTAAATTTGTCTATAACACATTTAGAAATACTTATTCAAGGCCCAGCACTATGCATTTTTCTTATTTGGTATTGTATTCTTCAATTGGTGATTCACATATTCCTACTTCTAACTTGGGGGAAATATTATTGATGAAGTTTTAGTCAATCCATAATATTGATTAAACAATTGGATAAAAGATATGATGCTTTTGGATTTATCAGTAATAATAGCAAATAGAGAAAACTTTGTTATACGAAGACTTAAAATTAAGAAATTAAATGTGTGTTGGTGTTGAAACTATTAATTAATTCAAAAAATATTTTGTCCAGATTGTATATCTGTGATGAAATAAATTATTAAATAACTTTATAATGGCATCTTTTAAAGAAAAAGATTTAAATTCTGACATTAGTCATGGATTATCGAGAAAGTAAGAATTATTTCATTATTACACAACATTTAAACAGAAAGGATTTATACTCTAAGAACATATACTGTAATGTTGTCATAATAACTTAATGATGTTTTGTTGTTGAGGAAATTGATGGATGCAATATGAATAAAGAAACATCTTCACATTCTCAAACTAAGATACTTTAGATTGGCCTATATAACTAAATTTAGGTACAAAAGATAAGACAGCGTCTCCTATTTTTTCCAAAAGTCTATATCTTGTGCTTTGGTTTATAGTGTAACCTCAATGCTTGACAAGATATCATTGAGTTATAACAACATTATAGCATGTGCTTAGAGTGAAAATCCCTTCTGTTTAAATTACATATGATCTTAGCGCTAGTCAATAAAATTGAATACTACACAATATTTAGTAAAAAGAAAAAAAAATTTTTAAAACAACAAAAAGGATTTTAATAACTTATAGCAAAAGATGCTAAATTTGGTTCTGATACTATACAAAAAGTAATTCATTTTTATTATCATGATGATAACAATCTTATGAGAAATCTATGAGGCTGTAGAATGTAAAAGAATTATGTGTGATTTAATCATTCAGCTATTTAAATTTTGCTCACTTTGCCTAAGAGAATGTGACTACTGAAAACGAAAATATTCATTTTTTTTTTGTGTGTTTGTGCATGTGTGGATAACATGCAGATAGTAAACTCATGCTTCACATTATCCATTAAGTGAGTATATATATTATTGAAATAGTTAGTTTGTTGTATTGAATCAGAAAAGTGTATAATGCATAAATGTGATAAATGTCCTTCATATATTCTGAAGGAAAACTTATTGCTTTCTGATTAAATAGAATGAACAAGAAATTACTTATACACAGTGAATGAAAAAAATGGTGCAGAATTGGAAACAACGGTATTATCAATTGATGATTTTATTTATGGCATATTTAAGAAACTTGGCTTTATTATGGATGTGCTCTTTTTTTTTTTATACATATATAAGCAAAAGTCAGTTTTTACAAAAGAAAAGACTTGAATGCAGATATTGTAATCATTGTGAGATATTTTTTTATTCTGAAAACTGGTAGCCGTTACTTGCATATGCAAAATATATTGCCATTAATATTGTAAAATTATTTTTGTGATTATTTGATTGATGAAATACATTTTGGACTTTATAAAAGACAACGGTTATCCATTTAAACAAGTTTCAAAAATTACATGTATTAAATATTTTAAGCGATTCCGGATTAGCAGCACAATATAAAAATTGATAAAACTTTATCATTTTCTGCTATCATGAACAAGATCTTGATGTAAATGCTAACAAATGAATAACGAAAATTTGTCTTCTCCCAAACTACTATAGGAAGAATTTACCAGATAGCATCTGAAGAAAATTAGGCTTTTAAATTATTATTCAAAAACTTCAAAATAGATTAAATTCATTGGATTTAACTTTGACTATTAAAAATAATGTTAGCTTTTTGTTTTAAATGATCATATTATTGTATATATTTGCAAAATTCTTAATTATTATTAAATGACAAATGTATATTTTATGTACATATGTGTGTAACAGTAATGTTTGTCTGAAAGCTTAAGTCATTTATATTTTGCAACTGATGTAATTATTTTTACAAATAATGCTTCAGAGCTTTTAGAAATATTTCCAAGATTTTCTTAAAAGGATTAAAATATTGTGTGATTATTTGCACAAAAGGAAATTAAAATTGATAATCATGAATATACATTGATAACATTATTACTAAAGATATGAACATAATAATTGAATTAAATTGGGATGGAAAATGTCTTTGGTATAAATAATTTTAATATTAAAAAAAAAAAAATGCTTGTGTTTATCAATTCTTCCATATGGATCTAAGACTTGGACATTTAACTGAAAAATAATAAAAATAATTTAGATCACTCAGCAAATTATGGAAAATGTATTATGGGAATAACAAGAAGGGATCAAAAGCAAAATCTGTACATGAGAAAAACAATTAGATTTCATTGATATGATTAGAAGAATTAAAATGGAAATGGGCTGGAGTTATTGCTAGATGGTAGTTGATGGATAATTGAAGTGTTGAGCTTAATTCCAAAAGATTATAAAAGACCTGTAAAGAGACTACATGAGGTAGGTGGCTGAAATAAGGAAGTTATTTAGTGTGATATGGAGAAAATTGATTATGAATAGGAGAAATTAGATTAAACTTAGAGAGACCATCCTGCAGTGGATCAATAATAGTTGAAGTGATAATGATTTAATAATAAGCCTCTCACATCTTCTCTCATCTATCCTTAAAATCATTCTCATTTTGCTACATTATGAAAAATGACAAAAGTCTGTATGTTTCAATAATAACCAAAAAATTTTGCTTAAAATAATAAAATCTGGCCATTTTAAAAATTTAAGTGGATCTCTTTTTTTTTGTATGTACTTGATAATAATTTAACTAATTAAACAGTGGTATATCTTTATTATTCAGAACTTCAAAAGAGGTTGTGCGTGTTGGTGGAAATGTCAGAAGTGTAATCAATCCGAAGGCATTAGGCTTCAGAGTCCTATACATTCTAACATGGCTCTAAACCTTGCGTGTTTTTTTAGTAGTGCAGTGGCGGAGTATCAAACTCTAGCACAGACGATCCTCAGATTGAGTCCATTTTTGGCACTTCCATTAATCAAACTTCTTATGAACTCCTAGGCTATAAAATCATTCGATTTTTTTTTCCTTTTGTATAATTCTAGTACTGTATATTATTGTTTTATAGTTATATTTTAGTAACTTTAACAGTTCTTATAATTTGGCTTATTATTAAAAATATCAGATGTACCTAGCCTATAAAGACTGTGGTATTATTTTAATTGGTTGCTTTAACAAAAAAAGTGTAAGATTTAATATAAATTAAGCATAAGATTTCAATATTATATAAATAAAATGATTGTTATTAAATTATTAATAGTTTTGTTTGCTATGTATATCTTAAAATTGTGATCATCCAACATTTTGTTAACCAAGTGAATCTCACCACGTTAATGTGAATTTCTTCTATTCTCATAGTAAATAAAACAAAGTCATTTATCACATTACTCAATTTTATAAGCTTGTAAATAAAAAATAATGAGCAATGCTCATAGTTCTTGCCAAAGTATGAAATCGGTATGAGGATTGGGGATAATTTCTAGATAGAGACTTTTAAATGCATTCTCTTGCGGCATTTATTAATAAAGCTGCTATAAGCACTGCTCATTACTTTTATTCTCATCTTTGCCGTTTACTTTTTAGAGATAATTTGTAGTCTGAAGATTTAGCCTGCTTTATTTTAATTGAAACAGTTCATATTAAGCCAATTTACAGTGATATATAAATATAATACAATTAATCTGGCACAGTTACAATGAAGCTCTTCAGATTTTTATGCCTATCAGATTTTTTTAAATAATATTATAGCACTGTAAGTCAATTAACATAAATGCATTTTAAAATAAAAATGTAAGAGTAGTTCTCAGTAAATACTCGTAAATTAATACACCTAATTACTATGAGTATCACTTTATTTTGTCTTTTAATTTGACAGCAGTATGTGGAATATATGGGGATTTATATTAATTTGATAAAATGTTTTTATTTATTTGGAAAAATCCTAATTTTGGGAAGAAGAGGTTTTGTATCTACAATTTAGATTTGAATAAGTTAATCCATATTTCTCTAATTATTTATACTTTTTTTTTTTTTTTAAATGATTTTCCCTATAATGGGAGTTTTAAAAATGATGCCTTAGTTGAAGGAAGAAAGAACTTATTAGAAAACAAAATAAATTTTATTTTATTATTGATCAGTAAGTAGGTCTATATAGTAGATTAAAGATAACTCTTGAAAGTATGTGAGCAAGTCATGTGATATTATTTATGTAATTAATATATTACAGAAATATAGCATATAATAATATTATGAAAAAGAGCATGTATATTCTCTCAACTTATTTTCTTGTTTTATTAAAATATAAGCAAATTCTGATTTATATAATATAAGGCGCACATCACAAATTAGAATAACTTTGAATCTTATTTGTATTGAGCAGATTTTGTTTTTTTATTTTCAAAGATGAAATACAATTAAGTTTGATGCTTTTTGTAGTTAATGAATATGCTTATAATTTTAATTTGGATAGTCACAAATTCTAATTAGTTCTCTTATTTTATATATAAACTTTACCATTGTATTATTATATTTTACAATATCTAGTTAAATAATGAACTAGTAGGTGACATTTAATATTTTTCATCAAATGTGATATATATATATGTGTGTGTGTGTGGGTGTGTGTGTGTTAAAATGAATATCTTTATGGGTAAAAGATGTTTTATGAAACATGCTTTCAGGAATAACCATATGTAATAAAATAAAACTAAAATAGGTACTTACATAGTTTGTGAAAGCTTGCCACCCATTTTATTTTAAATTATCCCATTTTCAGGTGCTTCCAACACATAGCATAAACAATATGGCAACCTACTTAAATACCCTAAAATAATTATACTGACATTTTGATAATACTTATTCTCAACTGGGTAATTAAATAATTCTGTCCACTAAAACTATGTGGTTATTACTGTATTTTTTTTGCCAATTTGAGTATAGTGTTATTTTATTGAAAAGTTGGTACATTAATTTTAGTTTATTTTATTAAACAACAGTTATTCATGAAAACATGTTTGGTAATATATATATTGTATTTAATTAAACAATTATATACAAAATATGTTTGCTATATATTTACATGAAAATAATTAAATAAATGCTTTTATCACTTAATCATAATTGAATTCTTTTTTTTTAAATAAATGTACATTGTATTTGATAAAGTTTTAAATGGTTATTAGGCAATATTAATAATGTTGTCACAAAATTAAAATTAAATTTTGTAATTACTTGGGGGATACTCAAAAATAATCCAAATCGTTCTCTGGTTTGCGCACTTGTTGTAAGTATATGTTTCTGCTATTCATATTTGCAGGAACCCTTCTGCATTAATCTGCCAATGACATTGCCGTATGAAATTGTGGTGTCATGTAGCACATTTTTTGTAAAGTGCAGTTAGTGTAATTAATAATTTTTATATTGATTGAAAAGTTCGACCAATGTGAAGTTCTGTTTTCGTTTATGGAAAACAGCAGGGAAAACGGTTGTAATGCTTGAAACAGATTACATGCAAACTGATCTCATAAAAACATAAGTTTATGAATGGTTTAATTGAAATGTTAAATTTACCATGTCCCTAAAAAGCATGGCAAATGAAATCCAAAATCAAAACAATGCTGTTTGTTTTTTTTTTCTTACCACAAAGAGCATTTCTCTCTCAGATTTAGTTCATAATGGTCAGACATTTTATTTGCAAATTCTGAAACATTTATTTGATGCGGTAAAATGTAAATGTCTCGTTTTGTGGCAAAGAGGAGTGCAAGTTTCACCCCAAGAAAGTGTCATATCTCAAAGCCTTGAGTGTGAAACACTTTTTAATTAAATTCAGCATGACCCAGTTTATCTATCAGCATATTTTTTCAATCTTGCTTTGTGTGATTTTTTTTTAAATCTCTTGAATGGAAAAATGTCTCTCTTTTTTTTTTTTTTGTGGATTTAAAAGTAGTAGGGAAAAAACATCACAGGTGTTAAAAGGCATCATTTTGGAAGTGTTTCCAGTCTACTTTAAAAAATGAAAAGATTGGTGTATTGCATCAAATCGACAGTAATTTGAAAGTGCTTAAATTTATAATACTTAAAAGTTAATAAACAATTTTTTTTTATTAAATTCTGGTTACTTTTTGGGTATCCCCTCATAATGATAAAAAAAATTTTAAAAAAAAATTGAATTAATTATAATTTCTGCCTATCCAAAATAAAATTATATGCATGCTTTATAATTATAATAAGCGTTATATCTAATGGAGACTCCCGAAACCAGTCTTGTGGGCCATTTATTATACAGTTCAGAATTTAACTATTATACATAACATTTTATAACTTAGTTTGTTAAACAATGAGCTAATTGAGGATATTTAAATGCTCTTTTTCGTATTACTATTATAATGTAGATTCCATTATATTTGATTTTATGCTTACACATACTATTTTCTGGAACATTCATTATCACATGATCACCATTTCTCATGCTTGCTTATAACTGTTATTAAAACAGACAAAGCTTTATAAGTATTACCAGTCTAGTCTGGGGATATTGGATGAGTAGATGGGGATTTTATGCACAAGCCTTCTGGCATCCATTGATTCCTATGGCTTGCACTGAGAGTCAATACGTATAGAGAGTTTTGCCTGTTGTAATAACATTCATTATCAATTAATTTTTACCCTATGAGAGTACATATATAATAAGTGTTTTTCATGGTTGATATAAATGGAAACAAAAATGATTTAGCAAATCCATCTAATTTTTTTCTCAGTTACCCAAAATATATGTAATTCATGTATCCTAACCATCCAGATTTTTATCATAAATAATATATATATATATGCAGTAGTGTTTTTGTTTTGTAAGATGTTTAATATAATTTTTTTTTAAATTCAATTTTTTTGTTATTATATAAGTTAATGTTCTTTTGTAATAATAAATATACCTATATTGTTATGTGTAGTCTTATTTTCTATTGCTGAAATGAAATATCATAATGTTAAATTTCTATTTATTATTGTGCCTATAAAGAATGTTAATTCTTCGTGCATATTCTTAAATATTTTATCAAAATGTAGCTATTTCATGTGCTTTGATCTCTTTTGATACTACTTGCGTCAAGTAATAATTTGTTGATGTTGATTTGTTCAGAATATGAGCAAGCTATTTTTATACTGATACTGAATCTATTGGGGGGGGGGGTGCAATGCATTAATTATCATTATTATATATATGTGTTATTAGTAATCTTTATTATATGTTGTTTATGTGCTCATTAAATGTATTCTGTAACATGTAGGGTATAATAAAGAAATCATAAAATACAAACCTTTCTAATTTCGAGAAGTGATTAAAGAAGTGTAACAGATTTATGTAAATTAGGTATTTTTTGAAACAATTTTAATGAATAATTCATTGAATCTTAAATTTAAGAATATAATAATGCTGTATGAAAATAACTTTATTATTGATAATTTTTGAAAATTACATTTTTTTTTTTCAGTATTGATACACCTGGTGTTATAAGCAGAGTCTCAAATTTGTTCCGAGGCCATCCCGAGCTCATTGTGGGCTTTAACACATTCCTCCCACCTGGCTATAAAATTGAAGTCCAGGCTAATGATACTGTGAATGTCAGCATGCCAGGAAATTTACATACTACCACTACTTTAGTTCAACCATCTACACAACACTCCGTATCCAATCAGCAGTCTAATACAGTAAAAAAAAATTTTTTTTAAAGAAAAAAAAAACAGAAATTTCAATGAATTGTCTTAATATTTATTTATTGATCCTCCTCCCAATATTTCAATAAAAATAATTTATTTATTTTTTTAGCCATCTCATACTGTCAATATATCCAGTTCAGGACATCATACAGCGCATTCACAACACTCATACTCTCAAAGTTCCCCAGCCAACCTACCCAGCATTCAATCACCACCCCACAATCAAAATCAACAGAGTGGTCAACCTGTAGAATTTAATCATGCTATAAATTATGTTAATAAAATTAAGGTAAGAGATTGTGTTAATTTCTGTTTTAATTTATTAAAAAGAAAAATTATTACTATTGTTTTTTGATATTTTCTCATTAAAAGCATTCTTATATTTCCATGTTTTAGAATCGATTTCAGGGGCAGCCCGATATTTATAAACAATTTTTAGAAATTTTACACACTTACCAGAAAGAGCAGCGGAATTTGAAAGAGGTGAATATTTTATTTGTCTTGATAGAATTTATATATTATCTTTGTTATTTATAATAATTAGCAGTAGCATTTATGAAGAAGTACAATAATAAAAGTTTACAAAACAGATAGAAATATTTATTATCTGTTTGAAGCAAAATTTTAATATAAGCTGTATTAGAGATTGCATTAGGTACAATTTCGTGCTTACAAAATTTGATATAATTCCAAGGTTTGTAGAAATTTATTATTAGCAAATTTACATTGCTGTATTGATTAATAAACAATAATTTTAATAATTAAATATGTAATATTTAGAATATATAAACTTATTTATGAATCAAGTTTATTATATAATTCACAAACACAGATTTCTAAAAAATCATTTTAAGAAACTTGTAAATAATGGCCACTGTCTTATTAATGTCATTTCATTGATCAGTCAAATCTAATTCTTAGATGAACTAAGCATCTATAGTGTGAAACTTATATTAGTATGTTTAATTTTTTTTTTTTTTTCCAAGATAGTTCAATGTAGATCACAATTTTTACACACACACACAACTTACTGCACCAGTAATTAATGTCCTTAAATACATTTAATGTTTTATGTTCCATTGCTTGTGAATTTTTTTTAATTTTATGTGAAGTATTTATAAGCAAGAAAAATAGCTTTTTATATACTAAAGTCGACTAATTATTTCTATTCATATATTAATAACTATATTTTAAATGCTTATTCAAAATTCCATCATCCATCTTCTAGTTAAACAATATTCTTCATGTTATATACAATATTAATTTTAAAAATGTTATAGTTTATAAACATTATTTATCATGATTTATGTGATTATTGTAATTAATAAATTACCAGGAAGTTGCATGCTCAAATTAATTGGGGGGGGGGGCTTTATTTTTTTTTATTTAAACTATTTACTTTTTCAATCAAAAAAAAAAAAAATTGTAAGTTTATGTAATGATAACTTTGCTAGGAAGTTAAAAATAATAGATTGTTTTAGTTTTTATATTTGAATTAAATGTAAATGTAAATAGCTAGATATCTTTTAACACAGTTCTCTCCTAATTTTATTTACTATATTACACTGAGCTAAAATCATATTATTCCATTTCAGTGAAATTATGTTAATACTAAGAAATATAAAATAATAGTGTAAAGCAGAAAATTATAAAAAAATATTTAAATAATAAAATCATTAAAAATGAAGGAAGATACAGGTCTTTAATTAAATATTGTAATAAAAAACTGGAAAAGATTATGAAAGAAGGGTTTGAAATTAAGATTAATTAAAAAAACAACTCATGATTGACTTGGTATCTGAAACTAAATTTAAAATGTTCTTTTTTATTGAACTGTAAGTATAAAGTTAGAGCAGAGATATATAATTTACAGCAGTGTTTAATGGAAATTTAACTAGATATCTGTTTAATTTAGGAAAATATTTGAATGAGTAATTTTTTAATGCTGGGGAAATTATTGAGATGAGTGGAAGGAAAGTATGAGACTATTATATGTAACAAAAATGGAATAAAATAGTTATGGAAATAAGAAATTCTAATTAATTATAAATCAAAAATGTAGATATTGTTTATTTTTGCAAGATTTTAAATGTAATATGTCAGAAAAGAACAAAGAATCAAAAATATAAAGAACTTTCCCAGAAAGAGTTTTGTCACATGGAAGCTTAGTAAATTATTATTTCTCGTCAGTGTGTTATCAGAATGACGGATGAAGCATTTTAAGACTAAAATTTACAGAGACTATTTAGATTTCTTTAGAAACAAAAAAATTTGAATTTATTATGGTTGTAGTAGTCCTTTTTAAACTCATTAATGGAATTCACAACTTTTACACTCACTTTTTTTTTTTATTCAAGCTGATAGCTTGAAAATTTTATGTAATTTAAACAGGTCTAACACAGGATGAGTGATTGTATATTTTAATGACCTCAATTGAATGTGGATTGCAGGAATTTTTGACCATAATAAAAAGATTATACTTATATAAAGTGTCACATATTTTTGCATATCCTTAGCATTAAAATATATAATTGCTGACTTGATGTTATAAAACTATAAATCTTTAATTTTAGGAGAAAAAAATATAGTGGGATCTCCTTATCTGAAACAATTAATTCCAATATTCTATAGATAATGTTCATTTGCTAATAATATAGTAAATGCTGTATAATATAGTGGATAGTAATTTTCACTGCACACATCTTTTTATCATGTATATACACATATTATAACTTAATTTTAATATATTGAGACATTTAAGATTATTAATTAACAAAAATAATTTAAAAAATAGAACATTGTTATTATGAAAACACAATGGAATAATAAATTAAAAGGGGATTTATGTTTTTCTATATGCATATTTAGCATGTATACTGTGCGTATATAAAATGTTTGCTTGATCATCCTTTATCTAAAAAAAAAAACACCCACACACACAATAATAATTACACTTCCTGTATTCTTCACCATTGTTTTGATGAAATGGATGATAATGAAATACAAATGTCAGGTTATTGACCTTTTGATATTGTTAGTGTAAGGGATCATCTGTTTTTGGGTGATCTTGGAGCAATAAATGACGCAGATAAGAAAATTTTTGGGCGAATCTTAATTTGAAGCTTAAGTTGATTGACGATTTTCATCCCACAATTCACTGCTCTTGATTTTTACTGTAATACAGCATCGATTGATCCATGCCATAAGATGGTGCTGTTGCTAGTGAAAAACGAATAGATATAACGTTACCAGGCTGATTTGATTATTATTTTGTAATGTTATCATGTTTTTTTTGTTGGTTTGGATTTTAATTTTTTTTTTTGGACCGTATTTTCTTTTTTTTTTTAAATTTTTTTTTTAATACGTTTTTTAAAACCTTTTTTTTTTAAAAAAAAAAAAAAAACTTGTTGTTTAACAAAATTGGATTACAGTCTTTTTTTTTTTTAAAGTAACTTTTTTTTTTTTTTCGCTTTTGATTACGGTCTTCTTCTTTTTTTAAAGTAACTTTTTTTTTACTTTTTTAAACAACAACTTTTATATATTTTTTGGCATTTTTGGGTTCATTCAACGTGTTTTTATTTATAAAAACAATTACATCAAAAATTAATTGATATATTTTGAAAAATTAATGATGGTCTTTACATCTTTTTGATGTCTTTTAAAAACAAACAAGAACAAAAAATCGATAATTTGGTAACTACAGTAAATGCATTTCATCTAAGATGGCATAGAACACGTCTTGATTTTTTTTCTGATATCTCCATAGAAATTCGGTTATATACATCTTCTCTTCTTGTGTCTCGTGTTCTCTTGTTTTGCCACTTGAGACAACCCCAAAGACGTTCAATGTTCTGGGTATGCACGCCAGTCCACAAAATTTATATTTGTGATTTACTGTCAAGTGGTGATTTTCGGAAGCCTCCAATGCACAAGTTGTGTATCCTTTCCAGCAGTCAGAATAGATTGTGGAACCAGGCATGATGTTCTCACAGATGGACTGTGTAAGGATATTTGGGAGGCTACAGGCGCTACAAAACAATCACTTGATGACCCCCCCCTGAAAAAGTCCATTGTTGCGGAAGGATTCTGCCCTGGTTGTTGTTCCGCCGACTGAACATCGTCTCATTCACTTCCACTGTCATACCGGGACCACCAATTCGGCGAGCAGAGAACAAGGCTTTCTCGACACAGTTCTCTAATAGCTATGGTCACATGCCTTACTGCATTCTCACACATTTGTAATTCAGCTGCCATCCGCTTTACTGTGAGCTCATCCCGGCTCCAGTAATATATTAGCCGTAACGCTTTCAAAAAAGACATTCGGCAGCCCTCAAACCACGTTCCATGACGAATGGAACACCTTCGTCGACATTGCCACGATTCACATTCCATTTGACAGGGTTTATTACGCCTTACTTTCATTAATCTACCACAGAGGCAGTTTTTCTGGGTGAGGAGAATATTTCTCTGTTGAAGAAAGGCCACCGCATCTGCTTCTGTAGTAGGCAAATCTACAAATCGAAACGGCGGACGGTCGTCTGCCATTGCAATGTTTTGATCTCGAAAAAGTCTCGGAAAGTGCGCGACTTGATCATGAACTTTGCCGAATTGTGACCAACACTCCTCAAATTTGCCCTTTTTTTTTTTTATTTCACAAAGAAATATCTTATTGAATAAACAGTTGACTTCTAAATACTTTTTAATTCCTTAAGTAAATTTAAAACCTTTAACTCATCACATAAAAGAAAGCATTTATACCTATTTTTTTTAGACTTGACAGAATTGCTATCAGCATTAGCTTTGTGATGATTCTAAATGAAATTTTTGAATTAGTAGAGAAATACACTTGTGAGGCTTTCACTGAGATGCAAGAACATGACTAAATGAATATGTAGGACTGAAGACACTACAAGATAAGAAAATGGTTGTTATCACGCCAGTAATTTATATATGCATTTAAAATTTTTAAATTAATTTACAAGTTTTAATTTGACATTTACTAATTTTTCAGACAACATTTAAATACATTAGAGTATTTTGAGACAATAAATGTAACAGCTCCATTGTTAGAGAAAATCATGAATTGGTTTTATGATGAAAATTATATAGAAATCAAATCTTTAATTTAAAATGTAGCATAAATGGCAGTAAATAAAACGGATTTAAAAAAAATAAAAGGATGTAAAATAATTAAAATTATTAATTTATTTAGTCATTTCTATAGATTAGCTCCTACTCCAATATATACTGAAGTTTTTTATTTCTTTATTTTAATAATTTTTGTTTTTATTATTATTAAAAACTTTTTGTGTATGTGTGTTTATTGTGACAAGAAAGCATTACATGATTTAAAATCTGCATTGATAGCAATAATCCACTTTACATAAGTCTAATTCAAGAGTTATCTATGTTGCCATGAATGATCATCCACTGTTAACATCAATTAAATCCCAGACTGATGCTTGGTTATTGTCCTTTTAGTAGAGGAACACTGGATTGAAAATATCTCATCCATGCAGTAACTTATTTATATGATGTTTATCACGCTACTGAAAGTATAAAGTATTCAACAGTCTACAATTATTTGCAGGGCTAATAACATGTGATGTAGTGGCAATGTAAAGCTGTTATTTATGTTTGGGTTGTGTGAATCTTGGAAATTTTTCAAGTCACAAATTTTATTTTTTATTATAATCAACGATAAGTATTGATTCAACTAGGAAAAAGTGAAATATCTTTTATTCATTTAGCAACAAACCATTTTTTTTTTAAAAAAAAAAATAATAATAATGTTGATCAGTGTTAAAATAAGAGAGTAAAATATCATTTTATTCATTGGCATTTGAATAAACTATTAATTACAAAATTGTTAATTGCTGGGAATCAGTTAAGGGACCCAATTAGCTATCCAACAATTGGTAATAATGAATATTTATTAATTAGTTAAAGGTTAAACATTAAGTGATCAATCTGAGTTCATCAATTTTATGATTATGCACTGGCTGTAAAATGAAAATACACCTGGGTCTCGTTTTATGCGATAGATAGGTTCTTCAGAAAACACGCGCAAACGAAATCGCGCAAAAATAGACTAACTTACATTGAAAAGGGGGGGGATGCGGTCTGTGATGTTTCAAAATTCGCATAAAAGCAAAGCACCAACGTAAAATTACTTTAAAATTCATGCAAAAAAAAAAATAAGGAAATAAAATATGACTAATAAAAAATTTCAAATTTGAAAAAAAATGATACAAGACAAACTTTTTTTAACTATAATATTTAATTTTATTCAAAATAATATATTTTTATGCATAATTTACAGTACAGTAATTTAAATTTTTTTATACACGTTTTAATTATTATCGCTATTTGCCCAAAAAGACGTTCGTTTGCAAACTAGTAAAAAATCAGATTCTCATGTGATGTGATGTATATGGCTTCTCCTTAAACGAAGTCATGAATATCTCAGCAATTATTCTCACAAGAGGAAATACAACTAGCGCCAAGTTCATTCTCATGTTGTGTTAATGGTTTTCTGTTGACGACGACGATGATTTTATTAATTGTTTATGAACTTAGACTTATGATGATAAAAAGACATTTATTCACCACTACTGGGAAAAATTTAATTAAAACTAACAACTAAAAATTAAATTCTTATTTTTGTCTTTAATTTTCAATTCCGTTTAAAAATCAAATTTCGTTTTACATCACATTAATTTCAAGTCGCCCGTAAGTAATTTTTAAATTGTTAATTACAATTAAAAATCAGATTTTAATTGTGCCCACTGCTATTACTGACCTTTTAAAAATAAACTTGTGGACACTAAATGATTAATAATTGATTATGTTTTTTTTTAAAAAGCAAAAACAGGATGTGATTTAAAATGCAAAATTAACACGCACAATGTTTGAACAAATTTACATTATAATCTTGTAAAATTTAATGTGTGTATACTTAAAATGTGGAAATCATGATTTTAATTTCATTATTGCATAAAATCTTACTATTATAAAGCACTGAAAATATTGAAATTACTAAGATGAAAGTCGAATTCCAATAATGTGCTATTACTTTCAATATAACGTAAGTGCACGAAATTTATTATTTAAAGTAATAGCGCATTATCGGACTTCAACTTCCGGTGAAAGATGAATCGCGTAACTTCAAAATTGTGTTAAATGAGTCCGCGTAAAAAGATACCCAGGTGTAATATGATTGTAATTTTTGCGGTCTTTACTGCTAATATGGGTATAGATGCTGAGCTCTTATACAATAAATAAATGTAAAAATTAATAGAATTACCTACATAACTTGATACAACCATGTGAGTGTAAATAAAATGGTAATCACTAAATAACAAATCAGATAACATATAAATATCTACACATTATTGAAATGTTGAAAGTCAACACCTATTGGTTGGAAATTGGCCAATATATGTTTATGACTGGTAGAACATATCTTTGTTTTCTTATCAAAACATGCATACACCATTAAGTACTTTGTATCACTTTGCTCTAGAGCAGTGTTTAAGCACAAATAATCATTGAATTTCAAATGTTAGTGTCAGACAGATTTCTGTATCTGACCGATGACTTTTAAATTGCAAATATCCCTTTTGAAACTATCTTTTACTTTTAATATTGGTAAACAAGACAATAAGTGATAAAATATTCAAACACTATAAAGTTTTGAACTCACTGCTTTTAACAAGGATCACTAAAATATATAATTGCTTATTTAGTTTCAGATTTAAATAAGCAAGATAGTCCTGGAAATCAGGTTGACATAAAATATAAATACAATGACTTTTTTATTTAAATAAAAAGTCCAGTGTACATAAATCTGGATTTACCTAAAAACTTCTGGCATGGATAAAGTTTACAAAAAGTGCTCAATATATTATATTCTTTAATGTCTAATTAAAATAAGTCAACTTAAAAGTATGAAAAGGGTGAAGAAAGTCATTTTGTGTGTGTGATTTATTAGCAGTGGACTATCATTACTTAAATAGATTTTTCAAAAAAATAAATAATAATTCAACTGTTTGATAAAAATAGAAAAATTAAATATCTTTCATATGTTAGAGCAAATTGTCTACTTTTTTATTATATAGATTAAAATTAAAACAATGGTGGAAGGGGTCTTTCATTCATTAGCAGCCAGAATAGCATATATTTTTTAAATAATATAAAAATATGATGTTTCAAATAATACGCATTTCATAAAAACACATGCTAAAAATCTATGTCGCTTATAAAAAATTGAATTGCACAAGAAACGGTTGATGATTTATTTCTGTAACTAGTAGGTACATATCCTCTATGGTCCCATAGTAACATTAAAACTAGGTAATTGAATGGGGGATTTAAAAAATATAAGGGTCAAAAAGAGTTCTATGAAATCATGTAATAGGTCATGTTTTGTGTTAGACAAGCAATGCTTTGGAAAGTTAAGTTTTGTTATAACTTAATAAAAACTGAGGATGCTTAAGAGACCTTATCACTGATTCAGCTTTTTTAAATGCATCATTTTTAATTATTTTACTATTTTTTCTGTCTTGCATATATTGGCTTGTCTTAATAAAAGGGTTATTGCTAAACAGTTACTTTTTTATTATCTACAATATGTAGAACTGTTTTTAAGAAAATATATACTATTTTCTGGTAAATTAATATGTATCAGACATTTTCAGTCTCATTTGCAAGTTGTAGTTTATAATCCATTGAAGATTATGAACGTCACTTATTGATATATCTTTTTTTTTTTTTTTTAAAATTTGGTCTCAAATTTTGCATTAACTTATTTTATATTTCAATACATTGATGATTTCTTTCAAGCACATTACAGTATTAAAACAATTTTATATTTTTATGTATACTTTTTTAGGGTGTGAGTACAGGCACACGTCCATTAACCGAGGCGGAGGTATATGCTCAGGTGGCCAAGCTGTTCCAGAATGAGGAGGACCTTCTGGCAGAGTTTGGGCAGTTCTTACCCGACGCCAACGGTGCAGCCTCCAACCTGGTTCAGCAGTGTTCCCGTTCATTACATGATATTGTAGGCTTTTAATCTTCTTACTTTTTTATAAAAATTGTTTTGTGTTTTACTTTTGCTTCATTTATGAATTTTAAAATAATTGGTTTAATTATCATCTTTTATATTAATTATCGCAGACTATGTCTTTAGAAAAGTGTGCGTACAATAATCCAAGAAAACAGGTGGAAAGCAGTAATTCTCTGGATTCAGTAATTGATGGCAACAATGTAAGTTTATTTAATTTTTTTTTTTTTAAATTGTTTTATTGTATTCTATAATAGCTCTCATTGGTTGTAATCGTTCATCCATTGCAACTGAGATTTGCTATTTTTGAGAAAAATTTTAATTACCCTATCTATAGAATTTATTAAATATCTAAAAAGTATTAATAAAATAACTGTAATTGAGTAATTAATTTTTGCTATTTTAATTATTATATATGAAAATAAAATAACCGTTGGACCATTGCTGGTTAACCCCCATCCAAATGAGAGTGTGTGTGAGAGAAAGAATGAACATTTTTCAACTCAAACAATTTTGGCTATGCAGTTTATTTGGCTAGCTAAAGTGATACAATTTCAAGTTTTATTCAGCCGAGATTCAAATTGTCATCATGGGGTTTAATACGCTGAACACTACACCATAATGTCATTCAGTCAATGAAATTAGTGACTTATTCATATGAAGAAAAAGAAAGGTATAGCTACTGTTTTTATAAATAAAATTAATTCTAGAAATTCTAACTTGGAATAATTAGCAAAGTCATCATCCCCGTTTCCTCAAATCTTTATACATCTAGCATAATATTAGGCAACAGAATTCAACTTTATGTACAATGCCAGAGGTTGTTTTTGTATAATAATATTTAAGATTAAAGAATTAAGAAATAGATCAAAACTATAACCAAAGTTTTATTGAATCACTCATCTTTTAAATTAATTCAGCATACGTGCCCATATTTAATAGAAGAGTTTTAATGAAACTTTATTCTATATTATCACAGTCAATCTCAGACATAAGGCTTAAAAAGTCTGTATTTATAAAAAAAAAAATATCAAAGGCACAATACATGTTATTGGATGAAACAAGAAGACTGGTTCAGAAATTGCCTTAGATGTAAATACAGTAAACACATTGTTCATTAAGCAAGTTTTATTTTTATTATTTTGAATGCAAGAATGAGCAGATACTTCTAACTGTCAGCATGGTATAGTCCAAGAAAAATATAAAATTAGTTAGTAATCACCACAGTGACTTGCCATTTGATGTATTATCCAAGATTACGTCAAATGGCTAGTCATAATCAACTGCTATCCACAAATTAATATGATTATAGATGAGTTGTAGTGATTATACAAACCATTCTGTGAATCACAAATATGTCAGCACATAGAACATACTAATCCATTATTCTATTAATTTCATACTTTGCAATATTGTCTTTTAACAGGTTAACAATTTGACATTTTCTTTTGTTCACCTAATGAGAGTTTTTGAAAATACTGAGCCTTCTAAAACTCAATAAATTGGACTTGATTTCTTTTTCATTAAATTTATAAAAAAAAATAACGTTGCAAAAAAATCATATTTGATCGTTTTAAAAATTTAAAAACTGATTTGTTAATCAGAACAATGTACCACGTATATCATCAATTAATTTAGTGTATTCCACTTTCAGAAAATGAACAAAATATTTTTGATTTTAGGTTGTTGTTTTTTAAATGTGAATGAATGAAGTTAAATTTATGATAGAGCTATTGAATTCTGTTTTAAAATCTGATATTTTCTTTGTAATAATTACAGTATTTGAAAAAAAAATTAACATTGTGTTGATTCTGACAGATAATGATGTAATAGACACTATTGTTTTCTTTCATTATATTACAGTCAAGTTTAATAACTTTTATTTTCAAAAATAAAATATAAATATATTAATTGAAAGTTTATATATGTATTTGTTTTTGTTTTAAATAATAACCAATTAGTACGTAAAAATAATCAAAAATATTTTATAAACAAGCAATAAAATCATATTTCATCAATGGGAAACAATAGTGGAATGCTTTAATCTAAGCAATCTCTTCGGATTTCCTCCCCCCAAAAAAAATCTATAAAAAGCATTGTGAGAAATTCTACCAGAAGAATCATTTACGATAATATTAATACAGCGTTCTAACTCTGCAGGTCAACCACACTTTTTAGGAAGTAAGTCAGCCACGTTTTTTATCGAAGGTGAAAGTTAATGGGTTAGCTTCTACAGAAAACTTCTTGAAATAATTCAATATGTATCGAATTATCTTCAATTATATCTTCCCAATAAAAAAAATCAACATTGCACTTCTTAAGAATATTTTTGAGATAATCTTTATATTGTAAATTAGGTCTACCTCTCCATGAAAACCACATCCAAGTTTAACGAGCAAACAAATATCTGCTACAATAGTAACAATTTTATGATAACAGCTACCAATAGTGGGGCTTAGCCAGTTAGCTTTACTTATTTTTAACTTGTGAATATAGTATAACATTTTACGCTTCAGAATTTTTTCTAATATGAGAATTGCTTCTCAACATTAACAAGATAAGATGCATTGATTGTTCAAATAATAATGTAATTAACACCCATCAAAGTGCAAAAAGAGTACAGATATAGTTTAACTTTTGAATATCTAATTTTTTCTGATATAAATTTTATTTATTTATTTTTTACCCTATTAATTTAAATAATTGTTTACACCTAATTTAACTTATGCAAACTATAAATAATTGTAGAATCTGCATTCTGAATTATAGTGCCATTTTTATATATTGTATTGACATATTATTTTAAAATTAGATTATTATATAGAATATTTTAGGAGATATATGCATGTATATGTGTGTGTATATATAAACATTTATTTAGGTTTTATTTATTATATGGATATTATAAATAAAGTAGGTGAGAAAATGAATCCAGTAAAGTTTGTAAAAAATTTTTGTTTGTCCTAATTAGTATCTAAAGACAATTAAAATCGCATTTTTTGATGGATACAGATGATGTGATCTATACGAAACATTAGTTCTATGTTAATATTAATAATAGACTAATATATGCACATATGAATCCAAAATATGTTTTCAAATCTTTGCTTATATATATATACATACCAACAGTAATTCATTGTATATCATTCTCTTCTTGAGGCATGTGATATTCATTAATTATCAATACTTACATAGCTGTAGAGTAGAATACTATAAAATGAATTATTTTTGTTAATGCAGATATTAAATGTAATCTAGATGTCTCATGTGATAGGGTTTGGTATGTAATGTTTTTTATTTTACAGATTAGAATGCATTCTTAATTTAAATATAAGTAGAATATAAAATTATTTATCTTTGTTTACATAAACAAAGATTTTTATATATACAATGTGTGGGTATTTATTTTAGCATACAAAGGCAGCTGCTGTTCTTAATGATCATTCCTCTACAGTCAAGAAACCGGGTTTGAACAATAGTAGTAATCGGAGTAATAATAAACAAGCTCATATGAAAAGGCCAACTAGTGGTCCACAGCCCCCTGCCAAAGTAATTTATCATAAAAATTTTACTTCGTTTTTGATATGTAAAATTTTCAATCAGTAATTTTTTTTTATTAAATTTTTTTATATTTTGTATTTATTACAGAAAAGTAAAAGCAGCTCATTAAAGGATGTGTCATTAGCAGAAGCAGGAAAATATGGTAATCTCAACGAATTTGCATTTTTTGATAAAGTAAGGATTTTATTTATTTCTTTAACTTCGTCATTTTTTATTTTTGGATATTTTTATTTGAATCACTTCTAATATTTGCCATAGGTAAGAAAGGCTTTACGGACACAGGAAGTTTATGAGAATTTTTTACGCTGTTTGGTTCTCTTTAATCAAGAGGTAATCTCTCGGACTGAACTTGTTCAGCTTGTCACACCTTTTCTTGGGTAATTATAAATTAGCTTACTTCGTTATTTTTATAAAGTATAATATTTATTCTGATTATCTTATTATTTGATTTTAATATCTTATTTGGTTTTATTATAGTAAATTTCCTGAGCTGTTCCGTTGGTTTAAAGACTTTCTTGGTTATAAAGAAAGTGGAGGAATGATCGAACCTATTCCTAATAGAGTTGCTACTCAGGAGCGTGTTTCTGGTGAATTAGCCATGGAAATTGACTATGCGGCTTGTAAACGCTATGGGGCGAGTTATCGGGCTCTTCCAAAAAGTTATCAGCAACCAAAATGCAGTGGTAGAACAGCCTTATGTAAAGAGGTTAGTGACATTTCAAGATAAAAAAAAAATTTACTTCAAGAGAAAATAAAAGTTTTTCAAATTTGAAAATAAATACAAAACATGAGCAAAAAGGAAAAAAAGAAATGTCATGACAATATATAAATAAAAAGATAGAGATGCAGCCCATTGTAGTAGACATTGAAATATAGTTAACAATTAATTAATGCTTTGATCTACTATATTCTTTGGAAAATTATATTTATTAAATCTAAAGCTTGATATTGATAAATAAAATGCTTGTTTATTTTTTGGATAAAATGAAGTTTTGGTTTATGTGTCTTTTAATAAATATTCTTAAAATAAGAAAAATTCATGTAGCCTGTTTTAATTAATTAAGAACTGGCATGGTCTGATAAAATCATAAAACAAATTATATTAGTTTTTTTTTTTTTCAATATGCCTCAAAATGATTACATTAATAATTTCTCTTTAACTTCTGCATTATTAATATAAGTTCAGTGTACAAAGAAAGTAGTCCAACCAAATCCCAAATTTGTGACAAAATTATATAAGATTATAGTTATTTGGCTTTCAAGCACTTAGAAAAGCTTTGAATTTACGTGTCGTAAATTAAGTGTTATGCTTTCAAAACCTATTTATGAACTCTTATTCATAGTAGAATTTTTATTGATTTTAATTGAAATAATTTATTGTTAATTGTGTTTAACTAGGTAAAAATGTTAAGAAGTTTTTATTGTTGTTGCATTTGTTTATGAATGTTTAGTATAGCTATAAACATCACATGATCACCATTTCTTATGCTTGCTTATAACTGTTACTAAAACAGGCAAAACTCACTATACGTATTGCTTCACACAGCATCCATTGATTACTCTAGCTTGCTGTGTGGCAATATGTATAGTGAGTTTTGCCTGTTTTAATGTTTAGTATGTCTTATTACTTCTTATTGATTTTTTTTCTCATGGTTGTAAAACTAATTCAGATTTAGATATAATTTGATCTAAAAATGGTAATTATTTTTATTACAATAAGATTATAGAGGATTTGAACTCAGATTTTCAAGCACCCTTCAACTATCCACACTATCTCATACAACTGATACACATGACCACACACATGTAGAAAAGATTAATAATCACCAATATTCGTATTTTGTGCTAAACCAGCACTCATCAGTTAGTCCAGACCCCTCATGTATAGGACAGTATGTCCATCCCTCTTATATGTATTTAATGGATAGGTCAACATGGGCATGGCAATAATATTAGCATTAGCATGGGATTTGAATTTTCATCATCAGATTTTCAATGATATGGATGGCTGAAAAGTTGGAGGTTGTAGTGGATTGAAGCCTGTCCATTAAAGTATGAAGATTTGCTATCTTAATATAAACTGAGCATTGATTATATATGTGTGTGAGAGATGATAGTCTGGACCAACTGATGAGTGCTGGTTTAGCACGAAATACATATATTGGTGATTATTAATCTTTTCTACATGTGTGTGGTCATGTGTATCAGTTGTATGAGATAGTGTGGATAGTTGAAGGGTGCTTGAAAATCTGAGTTCAAATCCTCTATACTTACAATTAAGCTCCCAGGTTTGTGAAGAGTGCCTGGTTTCAAATATTACAATAAGATTGTAAAATAATAATTATTAAATACTTAAATAAATTCAAACAATGTTAAAGCCTTCCTCAGTATAATATAAATTATTGAAAATTTTTATACATTATTGTATGTAGCAATCCCTAGATTTTATGTATTAAAATTTTAGTATTTTTTAGCATACAATCTTGTTTAGTTTTATTTATTTATTTACATGTGGAAAACAACAACATAATGGGTTATATTTATTTCCATTTAACGATATTATTATAATTAATAAATAACAATATTAATTGTTCTATATTTTGATTGACTTAATACTTTTATTAATAAAATGAGAGAAAAAAAGTGTGTATAAAAATCTTGAGATTTGAAACCTTTAAAAGTAACTAAAAGGGTGAGGTTAACATAGAAGGAATAGTGAAATATGAGATTGTAGATTCTATAGTAGTTCTCTACTATTGATGTAGCACAAAAAATCTAAACTGTCTACTGCAGTGAAATTAAGGATTTTTCAATAGATATTTTGATCTTACAATTAAAATATTGTTAAGATTGTTAGTTGTTAAATTCACTGAAGAACAGTAGAGGAATTAGAAATATAATTATTATGACAAGAATTTATTGATAAAAAAAATGAGAATGTATTTGTATACTTGATTATGAAAAGATATTATATAGAATGATTTGGGATATTTTGGTTAGAAAAGATGATATACATTGGTGAGATGACTTGGAAAATTTGTATATGAGATGAGAAATATAATAAAATAAAACAGTTATATTATTTCAATAAATATTTTGGTGAGATTGGAATCAGCATGGAAGTAACAATAGCAGATAGGGAGGATGATCATTTCAATTCAGATAACTAAGGGTTGGAGAAGTTCTTAGACTTAAAAAAATAAGTATTTCTTGAAAATAGAGGAAAGATATCAGTCAACAATAATTATGCTATCATAGACATGCTACATAAAGTATGCTTCTGAAAAAACATAGACTGCATTTGTGATTCTGTAAGTTATCTTCCTCCCCTCTATAAATATTTTTTATTTTGTAAACAAATTTTTCTACTCGTTTCTTCACTGCATATCTTCTTGACAAAAGTATTAAACAAAACAACCCAGATCATTCTAGATAATATTTTTCTAATAGTTAAATTAATAGACCTATTTAATGTTTTTATGTAATCGGTAATTTTTAAATGAATTGATATTGTTTTCAGAGGAATTGCAAGATTATTATTCACAATATCCAGATAAATGTTGTATATCTATCCAGCATATTTGGTAAACTAAATTGATTACTAGTTTGTTTGTTTTTTGTAGTTCGAACTATTAACTATTTTGAAGTTTGTTATAGGCTATTTTTGGTTTTTAATATTGCAATTCATATAATCTTTGATTCCATTTGTTTTCTCATTTTCAAAAAATATGTAGATATTTTATACACAGCACTAATTCATCCCTTTTGCCACTCCAGTCTAGGTAAATGGAAGAAATTGTCTTACATATTCAGAGATATTTTTTATTTGCTAAGTTTGATATAATGAAAAATTAAATGGTGAAATTAATTTTTTTTCATCAAAAATTTTGTACTTTTTAGTGCGTTTTGTGTTTAAATATTAAAATATATCTTAAGAGTGGAGTCAAGATTTTGGAGGTGTAGAATTGGGCTGACAAATTTATTCTAAAGTGTTCTATAAACATGGATTTATTACATTAATTGAACTCTCAAAAGAATTCAATAATGTCTTAAAATCTTTGTTCAATAAATAGCAATATCTCATAGATACTGAGAAATTAATTGATAAAATGAAGGACCTTATGGTACAGAGCTTATATAACATCCATTTATCATGCTTCTGATTTAATAATAGCAGGCAAGTTTTGAGTCGTCCCCCCCCCCCCCCAAGTTTCAGACTTAGAATTTTTATTTCACATTATTGGTCTATAAAAACCAATTCTTGCCTCAAATAATGGATATTATTAGTTCTTCTTAACAATCGAAAGCTATAAATCCTCTGAAATATAATAACAAGCGTGATTAATAATGCTTTTTTCTGTTTCATTTGTAGTACTATTGAAGATAGCTTTATACTCCAATAGGCTATTTAAATAATTTTATATTTTGATTGGACAGCGTATGTAGATGAAATTGCTTACAACTTACTGCAGATCAAAAGTTTTCTTAATCTTCTATAACAAAATAATGAAAAAGAAGACAATGCAGACAATAGTAAAATACACAGTGACAAGGATTTACAGCTTTACTTTTTTGTTTTATCCTCTAGCTAAGAAATCGCTAGGTATTCATTTATTGACCAATATTTGAGAGAAATGTTTTACCCAGATTTGAACTCTTACCGTTATATGTTATGCTGTATTCACAAAGTTTTTTACCATATATGTAGTTGTGCATTAGGATATGATTTATTAGTTCAATGACAAATAGCAATTATTTTCTATTCATTTAGTTAAAATTTGGAATTGAAATCTGACGTTTTACTTTTACACCATTTAATTTAAATTTTGAGTGATGATTATTAAAAACTTTATGAAAATTTTGGTAACATTTTTTATTTTAAATTTATCTTGCAGCATATATCTAAGCAAGTTCATTTTATTAGATCTTTTTTTTTTATTATGATATTATTATTATTATATGATTAGTTTTAATATATATGTGTGTGTATATATATATATATTTTTAGTAACAAAGACAATATAATACAAAAATTTAATTTGTATCTGTTGAAGTAGTAGTAAAATCATTTTAAGGAATTGTATTTATCAAATACTTACTACTTAGAAAATAGATTCCTATTAAGGACTTTCTTGACATGACCACTGAGTGCTCTTTATTTACATATATGAAGTTTAGCTTCTGGTTTTCAAATAGAACATTTTGATTTATGTTATCTTTTGTAATTATTTTATACACATCGAAGTTTTAAAATTTATGATCAAATATTGGTGTTTATAAATAATTCTCTATAGCCTAGTTCTCTCAACTTACTTTCAGACAGAAAAGAAAAATTAATAATATTTATTCTAAGTATTGCAGATATTTTGGGAGTTATCATTCATTTTTAGTATGCTTCTTAGAACACATTGAGCTTAGTGCTTTGATATCCCATCTCCCTTAAAAAAAAAAAGCCAAAAAATAAACTAAATGTTGTCTTCAAAAATAAAGAACTAGCAATTGCCATGAACACATTTTCTGGCTATGAAAATAATTGAATGATATGGCAAATTGAGTGCTTTGATACTAAATTTGATGTAATTTTTGTATGAATTTTGTCTGAGGCTTATTATATGAAAAACTTAAATACATTCTGCCAATATATAAATTAGTGAATCCAATGATGTATATGATAAACTATCAGACATAAAAACACATTTCCATTCATTTAAAGGTTGGAGATTTTTTTTTTATTTTAAGTTTGTTAAAAGTTTCTTTAATAGTTTAAAAAAATAATAATAATATTGTTATGTTTTTCTAATATTGCTATATAAATATTATGAGAGTTTGTTCTGTTTTTATAATAAAGATAAATTACAATAATTTGATAAATAGTTAAAATGTTGTCTAAGAATTAAGTCAAGAAATTTGAATTATTAACCTAATTATTCTAATTACTCATATCACTTTTGTCCTTTCACCTCAACTTGAATCTGTGATCTTGAAGAATCCATTAATTAGAAAAAATGTATAGTGCTCCTAATGCGTGTTAAATACTTAGGATCTCATATTTAGTAATGACATTATTGTTCAGAGCTTGACCTTTTCTCAGTCCTTCCATATCTATTTTATATTGCTGTATTATGTGGCAGTGTTAAGTATTCTTTGTAATTTACTAATGCTGGAATTTTATTGCTTTGATTTACACATACTACTAATAATAACTTTACTGACTTTTTGGGGGGAAATATTTAAAAAAAGTCTTTTTTGAAGTTTTATTATTTATATATAGTTTAAGTAAAGTTTTGTGCTTGAAATAATAGCATGAAAGGAAAAAAAAAAAGATATTTGACATCAAAGATGAAAAAAAAATTATGGTCCAATAATAAATATTTCTTATAGATTGTAACTGAATATTCACTGTATTTTAATTGTTTGAGTTGATCTTAATACAACATTCATTGACTTCACTTTGGGATTGGTACGTATAAAACATATCCCTTGCATGATGTGTCGGTTTGAAGATAAAGAAATATATTACTAATACAGAAGTTACTATAGTGAAGTAATAAGATTTAGACATTATTGAAGAACTCTGCTTTGTAGTTGCTGGTATAAGACTAGAACTGAGATTTTACTCCTGATCTATAGATTCAAATTTACCACGAGTTTGAAGCCAATTCTGAGATGTATTGCAGATAGTCGTTTAACTGATAGAAATTGCCAAGATACATCAAAAGAAACAGCCAGGATTCATTTCAAGGTCATCAATAAAACCATTCCTCTTATTAGAAAGAAAATAAGTTGTTTTGGAGTCTTGCTGCTTATTTTTTAAAAATTAAATTAAAAAAATATCATTAAGGCATGTCTTTATAACTACAAACTGTAGCTGTTCAAAACAAGAAGCAAATATCAGTAAAAATGATGTGTTCATGACTTTGAAAATAATTATAAATCAAAAATCACTTCATTACAATACTATATATTTTCAACATCACTTGTTTATAACTTTGCTGTTATTGCATTTCCAATCTAGTGGGCAAATAAAATAAAATAAAAATTTTTTTAACTATTGGTATTATTCCTGATCTTACAGTAAGACAATGTAATGAACAATACTAAATTTAGAATGAGTGGACTGCCTTCCATAACTGTTTGACACGGGTTGATGGAATTAATAGAACCTGTTTAAGAATTATTATTTATATATTATTGTTAGTATTAAATTATTGAATTCGTTTTAAAATATTTATTTACAGTATCCTTTCTTTGTGGTTCAACAATTATTAAACCTGAACTGAGTAATCTATATTAAGATAATATCTTGTTATAATACAAATATTTTCAGATTTTGTTTTTTATTTTAGTTTTTTGTAGCAACAATTATATTAAGATCCAAAGTTTCTTTAATTATGTAAAGATGTCTATGTCATTAGCAAAAACTTTTTGAATGTTATAAATTTAATTCAATCTCCTGACATCATGCAGAAACTATTGATAGTTAGTCAAAAAATGTAAATAAATAAAACAATATACAAGCAGTTCCCATTAATATTACTTGATAAATATAAACACTGCTTATATATGTAAAATTATGTTATTTATAAGTGTATTTGCTCGTAAAAAAACAGGCAAAACTCTCCATACAGTAGTGATTACTCTGCTTGGCACTGAGTGACACTACTGTATGGAGAGTTTTGCCTGTTTTAATAATAGTTAATGTGCTAGCATAAGAAATAGTGATCATGTGATGTTTAGTGTATTTGCTCGTCATAGGATGTTGGTCAAAAATAAGCTTTTTTGCATGTGATTAAAGGAACAAAAAAATAATAATAATAAAATTTAATACTTCTTAGTGACTGAAATTTTTTTTTTCTCTCTAGGTATTAAATGATACTTGGGTATCATTTCCATCCTGGTCTGAAGACTCTACTTTTGTCAGTTCCCGGAAAACACAATATGAAGAATATATTTATAGGTGTGAAGATGAAAGGTTTGAGGTTAGTGTTATTACTAATTTTATAATCCTTTTTTTTTGTTGAAAAAAAAAAAAAGGGTTAAGTTTTAATTATTATTTTTTTTTAGTTCTTGAACGTAATTAATTTTTGCTTCTTCTGTGTTCGATTTTAGCACAGATGTAAAATGGCGGACTAAAGAGCCATTATTTGTAGCTTTATATTTTCAGGTCTATGTTTTGATAGTGTGAGGATAAACACATATATATATGGTCAGCTATGTTATTCTATTATGATATATGTCAGGAAATAGACTTTTTACAAACATTTTAAATAATAATTGTTCAAATATGTTTAAAACTCTTAATATTTGAAATACAGGATCATATAATTAGAGATTAATTGTAATAATAGATCTTTTTTTTTTGCACATTACATCTAAGAGGCAAGCTACTTAGATAAATGCAATATATTTATCAGGACATAATCCTATTAAATGCCCAATATATAAATATTTTACTTGTGAAATATAGGTATTTTTGTATCAGAAAGTTTTTATATTAATGAATATAATCAAAGAACAACAATACATAGATTGTGAATGAAATGTATTTTGTATCAAATACTTTGACAGTTAAAAGATAGTTATATACAATTGTTGAATGAGAAACTGGATGTGGCTGAAAATTATGTGAATCCATAGTACTATTTACATTAGTTTTTTTTTAAAAAGGTGTTTAATTATAAAAATGTATCTAAAAATGACTGGAAGATATGATTATCTTTATAATACGAATATATAGAAATCATTCCCCTTGTAACAGATTAGCATTCTCATTCAGATAACGTGCATAAATAGGCAAGTTTCATGGGTTTTTTTATTAAGATTATTTCCTGTTATAGAAATATTTTTAAGGCACCACAGGTCTTTTTCAAATAGATAGGTTAGAAGTTATTATTAATCTTTTTTTTTTTTTTAAAGTAATAACATTCACATCTTTAATTTACATAATATATTAATGATATTAAATGTAAAATTATAAAGTTTTAACTTCATATTCTTATAGGAGTTGTTTTAACTTGTTTGTGCATTCTAAATATAATTATTTAATTTAATCATTCTTCTGGTTGTCTTCATCTTTCTTTTTTTTTAAGTTGTAATTTTTTTTGAGTCAATCTACAGCTACTTGCTATCCCAAAGTTCTAATTTAGGATGGCTTAAACAGGAAATTGTTAAACTGCAAATATGCATAGAATTTTTTTTTTTTTAAACAAATAACTGGACTATAGCCAATTCAATAGAAACTTAGAATTAGTTGGTAAAATGATATCTAGTTATTTCTATCTAGATAGTAAAATAAAATAAAAAATCTCTAACTCCTTATCCTTCTTTAAGAAGTTGTTAAAGGAAACTTTAACCTGCAATGGGCATTTAAAGACTTTTATCTTTAATATATGGTTTTAACTATATTCCAATGTAAATGATATTATTAAGAATCAAGTGTAAAAGTACAAATAATGTAAAAAAAAAAAAAAGTGGTATTATCTTTATTATAATGTAATTATATGCTTTTTTATTAACTTGCCATGTCTGTATATCCACATTTTTGAAATGTGCTCAAAGTGAGATTTAACAAATATATATAAAAAAAAAAATTTTAAATAATGGTTTTATGTAAACAATACTAGCCAACTAAAAAGTAGAAAAATAAAATAATCCTGCTAAAAGATAGAAAAAAAAACAATCTCTGTTATTTTGCCATTTTTGGAAAAAAATCAGAAATCTTAAAAATCTAGACTTGTTATAAAACAATAGGATATTGTTGTTTCGTAAAAGCATCCGAGATCTTTTCCATTTTTATGATTTATTTGAGCCTCAAATGTCATTTTGAAATGACATTTTCCCTGCAATTTCCAATTGTTTCATTACAAATCTTTCTCGATCAACGCATTTGATATATGAGAAAAAAAAAAGGTCTAGATTTTTAAGATCTCTAATATTTTTCAAAAAAGGCAAATTAAGCGAGATTCAGTTTTTTTTCTACTTTTTAGTCGGCTAGTACTATCTACATAAAAGCGCTATTTTAAAAAAAATTATATATTATTTTTTTTGCTATATGAAATATTTAATTTTATCAAGTATTCTAACATGATTTCTGCCATTCTCAACCAGATATAATAACATTCAATCTAGAAAATAAAATTTACATAGACTCTCTGTCTTATATAAAAATTATTTAATTATGGTCTGAAAAATTGTCGTAATGATTTTATTTTTTAACTGAAATATGCAGTTTGTTTTCGTACTTCGTTAAATACAGAATTTTCAATTCATCGTTCAAAGTCATTGTGCTGCTATTAACTTTTGGGGGTAGGGTATTTTGTTTTATGGCTGCTTTTTATAATACAATTTTTCATGTGTCAGTATTTAAAAACCACATATTATGTTACTCATTGAAACATTATAAAAATGAAATCTTTTGCAATTAGGTCTAATGCTTTTCTATCAGTCAGAATGCTGACTTTAAGAGTTTTTTAAACATAAAATTACAGTAGTCGTGAAGTTGCTATTGATTAAACAACTCAAGCAGAACAGCAATGAAACATTTTGAACTGTTATTCTATAATATAGTTCATAATGAAATCTTTTTAATCCAGATCTAAAACTTTTCCAAATAAATGACACCTAATTGTTTTGATGCATACAAAATGCACATATATATATATACTGTTATGAATCTCATGGATAAAAATTGAAATAAATTTAGAAATTTATGAGAATTGATATAATCATCATAGAAACACGATACATATAAAAAATAATAATCAAGATACTTTTTTTTGTCCTCCATTTCCATTATAGAAAGATTTTAAAATGTAAATGGTAATTCTACTGTTTTGAAGTTGATAGAAAGGTTATAAGATAGTCAGGAAAGTGAATACATAGATAAAATTTTTGATAGATGAAATTTAAAATTGGCCCTATTGTATGTGGGTGGGAAGGGGGGATATATAATACTAGATTTTTTTGTTTTGTTTACACTATTACCATAAAATTAATATTTATGTTGGCTTCTCCTTTTATTAGTTGGACGTTGTGATAGAGACAAATCTTTCTACAATTAGAGTGTTAGAAGGGGTACAAAAGAAACTTTCTAAAATGTCAGCAGAAGATGCACAAAAGTTACGATTAGATGATTGTCTGGGTGGTACTTCACAAGTTGTCCATCAGCGAGCAATAAAAAGGTTTGCAGCAGTTCTATATTGAAATTTTTACTATTATAATGTGAAAAATATAATCTTAAATCTAATTGTTAATAATTTGTAGGATATATGGTGATAAAGCCCCTGATATTATCGATGGTTTGAAAAAGAATCCCATAGTGGCGGTGCCTTTAGTTCTCAGGAGGTGAGTTCTATTTTTTTTCAACTCCATTCACTTTAGTTTGACATTTTTTTTTTTTTTTTAAGAATAATTATTGAAATGAAGATAGTTGCAAATAATATTTATCTTAGGTGTTTAAAAAAGACTACTTTATTCATCTAAAAATTGGTTATACTTGTTTACCAAGTAATTTAGTTTTATTTTTGCTTTAGTTTATACATATATTGACAAAAATAATGTTTAAAAATGTTTTTTTTTATTTTATATATTTGTTTTAAAATAATGGTCATTAGTTGTTGTTGTTGTTTTTTTTTTTTTGTATGGTTGTATGTGTGATGATACGAATATTAGAAAAATCAAAATTTTCCCAAAAAAATTATTTTAAAATTTATAAACATATTTGTATTATGAAGTCCATTAGCTCCCATGCAGCAGGGCGAATGTAAAGTGATTATTATCATAGTCATCACTCCAAATAAAGGATATTCTTTCCTTTTGATTTGTTGCTTAAAACACAAATATAAGATGGCTGTAACATTATTAAAACTTCTATTTTAACATTATAACAAATAATTATGCACAGACATTTCATGTTGGAGGCTTAAACCAAATTTCAGCAATATTTGTTAATGGGTGACCATCTTGAAAGACTGATATACTGTAAATTTTATTGGGCTATATTTGTTCATAAGCATAGCATAGTGGGAATATTTGTTCTAAAACTGTTAGTGAGGAAACAATGTATAAGAAATAAATATCATATAGTCTTGCCATAGGAAAACCTTAATATTTGATTGCTATTGGTAAGTCCAGTCACCATTGTTATTAATTTTATTTTTGAATCTCTAAAGTGAATGAAATTGCAATTTTCATATTATGTGAGGAAAAATTATGTGTATATATTTTTTCTCATTCACATCAATTTAGAACTATTAATTCTAACTATTTTTTAAACATATATTGGAAAAAATAGGCTAAATATTTTAATCTTGAATTGTTTAACATTTTATAATAAAAGTTTCATATAAGAGTTGGCATATAGAGTGATTCATTTAGTGTCATGAATCTTGTTTTCAGTCATTACAAATATCTTGTGCTAACTTATTGGATAAAATTCCAGGTAAAATCTATATTCATATGTGTAAAAGGTTTGTTTATAGATAATGGTGTGATGAACATTTAAAGAAAGTTCTTATTTTTCTGATTTCATTGGGCTATTTTTATCCTGAATTGGAAGTTCATTTGAGATATACTAAATACCAGCATACTGCAGTGTAAAGAATAGCCTGCCTATATCACAATGTTGTGGGGGTTTTTTAATCAAGAAGGTGTTTAAATATTGAGATGCCTGATGGAATAGTTTGTTGTTATTGTTTGGGACATTCATTTCAGGCAAATATCTTTAAAAATTGTGAATTATTATAACTTGGATAATCTCTACTAGGTTATAGCCAATCATTATTTGTGCTTTGGTTGAAAATAGTAATATACTACTTTATTGAAGTTGACAAATTTTAAATCAGAATTTTTTATTGCTAATTGCTTACCTTTGTACTTTGAATTATAGTTTGGAGACAAGTATTAATATATGGATGACAGGTAGAAATTTTATTAACAAGGAGATTTTAAACTCTTAAAGTCTTTTCTTTCTATGATGACTAACTGCTAAATCAAATATCAAAGGTGTTAAAAATATTATGCAAGCCATCTGAAGTCGAGATCACATGATCTTAATCAGGGAGAGAATCTTGTAGGTTTGCAGTTGAGTTATTGAATGGCTCTACTAATCATAACAGTTCGTTGAATGCCCTTTACTCAGGATGGGGTAAAAATACTTAATTAGATCAATATCAACTTACTACTTGTGATTCATAAAACCTCATCTCCAAATAATTATTTTTTTGTAATGGATTTCTTAATTGTAAGAGATAAAAAGTTTATGAATTATAATAATAGAAGCAAATTCACCATGAGTGCTATAATTACCATATAATATTAAATTGTCCAAGCACTTTACTACTGTTACACAATGCTTTATTTACCACTCTTTTTTTTTACAGTTTCGATTGCCCTAGCAATCTTTTTCAGAACTTTATATCTCATAACCTCAACTGTTAACAGTTGAGGCTAGGAGATATAAAGTTCTGAAGAAGATTGCTGGGGCAATCGAAACGGTGAACTGTAAAAAAGGGTGGTAGGGGTAAATTTTTAAAATTTGATTGTAACAGTTGAGGTTAGGAGATATAAAATTCTGAAAAAGATTGCTAGAGCAGTCGAAACTGTAAGAAGGGGTGGTAGGGTACATTTTTAAAATTTGATTGTAACAGTTGAGGTTAAGTTCTGAAGAAGATTGCTGAGACAATCAAAACTAAGAAAGGGTAGTAAATAAAGCATTGTGTAGCAATAGTAAAGTGCTTGGACAATTTAGTATTATATGGTATACATTTGGAAATGCAATAAGAAAGAGTAGTTATTATTGTGCTATAATTAATTAGTGTATCCTTAGAATATGATGTGCAAGTGTATACATATTAGGACTAATATTTTGAATATTTGTTTAGAAGTTTATATTTGCTTGTACTCATTAAATTTTATAATATTAAAATTGATGAATAAATATTAAATTTAAATTTTAATAGAAGGTGAACCTGATAATGATGGTAATCTCATATTTATTGAAATATAGGAATCTTTAATAATCAGTTTATTGTGATAAACAATTCTATATGTATTTTTTTTAGGTTAAAAGCCAAGGAGGAAGAATGGCGAGAAGCTCAGAAAGGGTTTAACAAGATCTGGCGGGAACAAAATGAGAAATATTATCTTAAATCTCTTGACCACCAAGGCATTAATTTTAAGCAGAATGATGTGAAAGCCCTGCGTTCCAAAAGTTTGCTTAACGAGATCGAGACTTTATATGATGAGGTAAAAAAAAAGTTGCTTTATTGCTTTTAGTCTTAATTCTCTGCTTTTGTTTTTATTTTAATAATGTGAATAGTAAGAAATTTAACTTTTTGATTTAATTCTAAATCAGCCTTCCATATCCTTGGGTTTATTTCTCTCGAGTTCTAAAAATATTATATAAAAAATTAGAACTTAAAAAGGAAAATGAAATACTTTTTTTGATTTGCATTGCAACTACTCTGCAATAAACATGAAATATTATAAACAACAGACTTATTTACTTCCTCATAAAATTTCTGCTTTTTTTAAAGCCCCAACTTCTGAAAATTTAAGCAAATAAATATTAAATTTATTATTCATAATTTTGTATATTTATTTAATTTTTGTAATAAATATTATTATTTATATAACACAATCTACATATGAAATATAATGAAGGAACAATCCTCCAGACATGCGCTTTACGAATGTAATTGCATTCACCTGTGAGTATAAGTAGATTCGTAAAGCACATGACTGGAGAGTTATATTATTAATTTTTGCATATTATATGCTTGTTTTTATAAAGATAAAAAGTTTAAAAAAATAGTATTCATTTACATACAGCAACCACTTATGAGTAAATATGTCCATTTTCAACTGCAACAAAAAAAAAAAAGTTACTCTAGAAATTAATCATTTGGTGAGTATACAAACCAGTCTATGAACCGAAATTCTGCAGAAAATAATTATAATTATTAGCGCTATTACATCATTGTTGTATTGTAATAAACTCTTGATGATCTGATTTTACTATATTGGGATAAATGCAAAAAAATATGGATGTGTCGTTTGTAAAATGTTTTGCCCATAATGATATCATTTCCCTCGTCAGTCAGCTCATAGTGAATGAATTAAAATTATGAACTAGGGGAATAAAGTAAAAATTTTTTTTTTTTTTTGTTCATTATCATTATATTATATTAGTTTTGGATAGGTTTATTAAGATATATATATTTTTAATGATATAAATTTATAATGAGTCTGAAAACCGACCAAGGTAAAATTATATACATTTATTTAATTATTTTTCTTTATTGATTGGTCTAAAATTTAACTTTAAATTAAGAATGTTTAGATAGAGAGATATGCCAATCTCTTACATTTATAAGAATAATTTGTTGATATTCTATTTATGGCTAAACAGACAAAATAACTTGGCAGAAGAATAATAGTATTTACTCATAATAACGCAATTAGCTTATTATATGGAATTTGCCATACAAGCCGGGATACACTCATTTTATATCTTTATTATATTTTGCCTATAATTTGAAATGTCCACTTTAGTTTATAGAATTTATGCTATTTTTCATTGTCTGTGTTTCTTACTAATGCAAACTTTATTATGCTTTTAAATATGTTTTATAGTTCTTTGAATACTTTGGTGATTCCATACACTATTTAGCACATATATTGTGAAGTAGAATATTTATCTGTTAGCTTTTACTGTGAGAATTATTTTATCTTGCCATTGTTTTGATGAGGATTTGTGCTAGTTTCCATTTTATATGTTTGAGAAACATCTAATTTCATCAAATATTGTATCGTTGACAGTGTGCATAGTTAGAATGATTATTTTATGGACATAGGCAAAGTTTAGTATCTTGTATACATTCGACTTCTGGTGTCTGTTTCCATATTTATATAGTAAATTTCTTCATGTTAAACAGTAATAATTGTCATTTGTGCTTAATATGATAATTGTCATTGTCAAATTATTGATTAATAAAGTTTAGTTATATTTTAATGCTTTTATTGGCATACTATAAATGGATATTATGTTATTAAACCTATCAGTGCATCAAAACTGATATAATGATACTCAAATGAATTATACTTTGCTTTATATTGTTTCTAAAATAGATGTATGTTTTTCAATTGTTTATTTTTAAAAAAAGTTGTAAATAGTGTAAATAAGTCTTGTTGTTTTAAAAATATATTTAGTTGTCCATCATCTTATTGCTAATCATCATTCATATTATTATCGTTATTGTTATTGACACAGTATTTTATTATGCATTAATATATGATAATGACTGGTAAACTTTTGCATTCTAAAGTACATTTAGAATTTATGACTTATTGATTAGAGTATTGTGGATCTTAAGTCCATGTCTTATTTTAAATAATCTGTTTATTTGAACCATAAGATACATCATTCACTGATCTTGATCCTACATCCCGTAACTATTTAATAAAGGAGAGTTTGTAAGTTATTGCATTTATTTTATTAAGAACATATTTATATCTCATAAAGCTTAAAGTTCATATATTGTGTATTATTAATTCTATTTTGTTTTATGAGCTCTTATATTTGGGTAGTGGCAAAATCCCTCTCACTGATCCATGTATATCTTGTAAAATGATAATATTTAAGTTATTGGAACCCTGAGAAAAGTAAATTGTTAATTCTTAATTGTAATTTTGAATTTATGGTAATTTTTATGTCTTCAAGTTATTTGTTGTGCTTTGGTTGGAGTTATGTTTATCTTCACACTTTTATTAATTTAGTATAACTTTGAGATGTAAATTTCTTCTTTAATTTTAAAACTTATAGTTTATTTTAACTTCATGGTTAAATATTCTGGTTTAGTCAAGCTTAAAATCCATACTTTGTTTCATTTTGCTTTAATATTATTTAATACATTATTAGTTTATAGTTGAGGATCTCATTATCCATTGTTCTCGTGTTTCATCTTGATTTTTATTTCTTCATCCTTCATTGGCTCCTATTCTATCATTACTTCTTAATCATTCATTATCCTAACACATTTTCTTTCTCTTAAGCTTGTTCATTTTCATTATTTATTTCTATTATCTATTTATCATTTAATTCATAATTCGAATTCCACTTTCATCTCATTGGTTTACAAATATTAAATTTACCTAATGGTATTTTGCTATGGATTTTAAAGCTAGTTTAACCAATGTCAATACTAGAAGTTATTATCTTCATGGACATGTGACTTTCCTTGGATTTATTGTTCTATACTAGCCTAGTTGTTTTTAGGAAAATAATATCTGTGTATATATTCTTAATATTCGTGTAGCGATGGTTACAATATATAAATGAATAAAACAAAAAAATTAAGATATTAAAGTCAGTTTAGCTGTTTTTGAATAAAATTTAATATAATCATAAGAACAATTTTTAACTTTTAGAATAGCATTTAAAGTAATAATTTGTAATGTAGGGAGCATACCAATAGCTCACAAGCTCTTAATTGATAAGTGTGGTAAGAGAACCATATATAAAATTTCTATTAGAACATTCCCATCCCCAGACCAGTTGGTTTCAAGCTTTTGGCTTACCTCGGTGAGGAGCTAGAATATTCAGACACTAGATCTAAAATATCAACTCAAAACCCAGCAGGTATTTAATACGTAACATTTAAATAGAAACTCGGAAATTTTTGGACATGAAAATGTCTTTAACTCCAGCTATCTAACTTACATAGCTATATGGGACTGAACCAAATTCAGATCCGCCATATATTAATAGCCTTAGCATTACGAAGGCCTTAAAAGCAAAATTATAATAATCAATAAAGCAAGTCATATATAGCATGAGATTACTTTTATGAGTTTGTATTTACAAATATATAATATAGGGAGCATACCAATAGCTCAAATAAGCTCTTAATTGATAAATATCCGAAAATTTTTAAATTCCTACTTAAATGTTATGTATTAAATAAATGCTGGGTTTTGAATTGATATTTTAGATCTGGGGTCTGAATATTCTAGCTCCTCACTGAAGAGAGCCAAAAGCTCGAAACCAATTAGTCTTAGAGATTTAAATATTTTGCTCTTATCGCAGTTATCAATTAAGAGCTTGTTTGAGCTATTGGTATGCTCTCTCTATTACACATTTTTCATACAAGCTCATAAAAGCAATGTCACATTATATGTGATTATCATTTTCAGTGAAATCATACTTTAAATTGCTTTTTAAGTTTTGAAAATTTATGATTCAAGATGAAAAATATATTCCATTTATTTTAAATCTATTATTAGTAAAATAACATGAAAAATGTTTCAGAAAATATCTGCTTTTTTTATTTTGGAAAATATATGTAATGTATTTATTATTATTGTTATTAGTAATGTGCTAATAAATGATACTGAGTGCTTACATATGAACAATTAGAAAAAGAATATGTAGCAGAAATAAATGATTTGTGTTAGCTTAATTCTAAGGAAATTAATATTGATTTTAAAAGTTTTATTTTTTATGAATGAATAAAAGATATTGCTAGATAAAGAATTCCAATAAAAAAGTGACAAAAGAAAAGAAAGTTTGATAAAATTAAAAAGCAGAAAAATTCTCAAAATGAGTACTACATATTTGTTTGAGAAATAATAAGTTGAATTAGACATAATATACTTTTAAAATTATAAAACAAAAAATAATAATATCTAACTGGGTGATGTGTGTTGAAATAGCACATTTCAATATGGGCTTATAAAACACAAATATTTAAGGGGAAAATGTGTTATAATATTAAATATAATTTTCTATCTCTAGATATTAGAATGTCATTGAAATTTTGTTCCATAGCTTTGAATGCACAGTGACAAATTATTAATAGTGATGACCAAATATTATAACTTGATCATACTTGTAATTTCAGGCATAAATATATACAGAAAACATGTAATATTTGTCATTATTGTATCTATATTTATATAGAGATATATCAATAGAGAATGAATAATTAATAATAATAAATTATAAATATTACTGTTTTAATAAAATAAACAGCTGATTAAAAACTGAAAAATTAGGGAGAATGACTTGTTTTTGAAAAAGAAATGAAAAGGATTTATAAATAAAATAAAAAAGGAGATGAGGTGGTGGTTCTTGATGGCAATTATTAGACTTGTTAATTGGAAGATTTTAAATAATTAAACTTATTTTTGTTGCCATATCTCTTGATAATTAATAATTAAGTGATCAAATTATATACTTTGTTGATGGTTACTGATCTCTACTGCATAATGAAACTTCTGACAGTGTTTTGGTGGATAATCTTTAGAAGTCAGTTAAATTTATAATGCCACATGTATTTATATGGGCCAAATACAGTGGGTAAATCTTATTATTTTTGGAAAAGCAATAAAAAGTTATATACTATTGTACCGGCTACAAATAGATGGTCCAAAAATATTGGCATTTAAAAGCTAAAAAAAAAAAAAAAAAAAAAGTAAATTTAAAGATCTTTAAATTAACGCATTTTAAATTTTTTTTTTAGTTTGTGTAATTTTTTTTTTTTAAATGTACAATGAAAGTTAATTTTTTGTTTCGAATTATTTATTCAATTAAGAGTTAAAATTGGAAAGAATAAATGACACGCAGATTACTAATCCAAACAAATAAAAAGAAGATATTCCGAAGTAAAAGATTACAATCATTAAAACTTTTTTTGGGAAGCTAATTAAAGATGGTAGAATTATGTTAAAAAAAATACTTTGTAAGTTAAATTTAAGAAAGAGTGTACATGATTATTATCTTGTATGCTGATAAAAGGACAAAAGAAAATAGATGCGCAGAGAAGTTTAAAAATGGATCGCAACTATAAAAGATCAGAAAAACTTAAAATTGGGTCTTTGTCTTTTCCTTAACCAGCAGTTTCCTTTAGGTCCGGGATAGAGAAATTATCCTATCCCGAACTACTCATATGCTGAGGTGAATCGTCATGCGGGGTGGAATCGATGCATTTTCAGATACCTTCCTTCGTATAGGTCACTCAGAAAAAAACGTCGAATCTAGCTATTAGGACAGACCAAAGAATCTACAAAAATGTTGACAGAGTGAAACTAATTAACTTCAATGGGTTCTTCAAAACGCATACTATAAAACTTACCGGTAAGATTATTCATATCCCGATTGTGACTAAATTAAGCATTTGCAAACAATCCTTCCTATAAGCTTATAATATTACTACTAATAGAGACATTTGCAGAATTACCATTCAAAGAACTTTCTGGAAGAAATTTAAGTGAACTTTAATTATTAAATTATAAATTTATTTAATGCACATTGATTACATAAGTAATATTTACTAAGGCAATAAACCTAAAGCATGTGCAGTTGAAAATGCGAAGGTAGGGACTTCTACAGATCTTAATCACAAGCTTACGCTACAGGTCTTAACCACAAGCTTACGTATTATGCGTAAGCTTGTGGTTAAGACCTGTAGAGGTCCCTACCTTTGCCTTTTCAACTGCACATGCTTTAGGTTTATTGCCTTAGTAAATATTATTTAATTATTAAACTGTTTTAGTTAGTGGATTTAATATCTGGATTAGCGTGCATCTAGTCTTTCCAATTAATTGGTAGTGTGGTTTTACTATTTTAATTTGTTAGAATAAAAATATTTATTTCTAATATCAACTATTCATTGTGCGTTATTAATGATAGTTATTAAATTTATGCTTAAATGTATAATTTACCTTTGTCAATAGTGACTAAGCTCCGGAAATAGTATTCTCTAAAAAAATAAATAAATTTATAGAAAATAATAACCCCGATCTTTTAGTTACTTGCATCAAAATTATGGGATGTGAAGTTAGGAGTCTATTGACTATGGCACCCTCTTATAAATTAAAACTAACTTTGTCGGCAATCCCGGTCGTAATAATTAGTAGGCCAATTAATCAGGAAATATAGTTATGTTTTTAGAAATATGAACAAGATACTTTCTTTTCCATAGCTTGATTACTTTCACTTTATAGTGTGTAAAATAAGACCTACTAAAATGTGAAAAACGTTACATAAGAGATATTCATTTTGAGAGACTGACTCTACAGTAATAAAGAAAGATCATATAAAACATTGTTTTTCATTGATTACTTAATAAATAGTTAGTACTTGCTCAATAACTTTCTCCAAAGATTTTATTCATTCTACATCATGTCTAGAAACACATATATGGTTTGTTTTTAGAACAGCATAGATTAGGATAAATCTATATTTTAAGTCACTGGATAGAGAATTTGATTTATTATTATTATAATATATATATTGTAATGGTATACATATGCTATTACATTATTTTAAAAAAGTGGAAAATAAATCTTAAATAAAATTGATTTATTAAAAACTAAAAGAAAATTTAGAGTTATGTTTAATATATATATATCACACAGCTGGAAAACTATATTTAAAAAAAAAAGAAATATAGAAAAAAAAAGGAAAGATCTAAAGATTAGTACATTTAGTAAAAATTTATATAAAAGAAAATAGAAATAAATGCTAATTAATTTCTATTTTAAGAATCGTGTTTAATCTTAGTAAATGGAAATGATTGTTTTAGTAATTAAATATAAAGCAAAGTAGCCCTTGGGGCACTTAAATGATTGTAAGGTCAGATAAGAGATAAAACAATTAAAGATTGTGAAGCAGAATGACCAACGCAAGCACCAAGCCATGCACAAGGCCAGAAAGGAAAACATCCGGACTTTAAGAACAAATGATGTCATGTTGATCCGTTAAATTTGTGATATGGGAGTCCAGAAATTATAAAAGAGAGAAAATTATTGAATTTATTAATTGTTTTAATCTGACTATTAATCTTGCAGCTGTATTGCGGACTCCGTGATGTAGGGGTCTTGCAATAAAATTAGTTTCCTTTGCATGCACCAGCTGAAGCCTCCCGATGACAGTTCCTGACCAAATGAATGGCAAGTAGCGGCTTCATTTCCTAGGAGGCTGGACAATCCACAAAAGTGATCATTAGGATGGACTTCTATAAATCTACCGAAATCATGGGAAGTATAAATTGTGATATTCAATATGAACTTTTACAAGTTTGTAATTAGTAATCTAATAGTAAACTTTTAAATGAACTCTTATCTGACTTAAAAGAGCTCTAAATCCGTTACTAATTTTTTTTTTTTATGTATAATGTTTTCGAATTAATCATTTCCATTTATGTTTTTTTAATTATTATTATGTGTTAATTATATTATTAAATTTAAAGTTGGATATAAATGGCCGCATAGTCGTTAAGTTTGGGGTTAAGTCATATGGGGTTAATTTCAGACTATTTGTTTCGTAGTTAAGTCGATGCTGGTAGAGAGATATATGGATGTTTATATCAATGTAATGTGAAGCATATTAGCATACAGGGCACCGTGCCCAAATGAATGCATGGCCTAAAGGTGTAGCCATCGTGTTGCAATGGATGTGGAGTACTTATCTGTCATTGATTTCCCTTTTCACTCTATGGATGGGGACCATAAGTTGGCAAAGTCTGCTTTCATTCCATACAAAGCATTTCCTTTTAATGTTTTATATATATATGATTCTTTCGCCATACAGACGCATGTTCCTGTACTGGACGAGGATCATTTCTTTTAAATAATATCATGCTGCAGACATGTGGTTTTATGCTAACATCTTCATATTGCATTAGTTGCTTCTGTATATCACGAAGTGAGCATTAGCTTAGCTACAAACTTTTAGTCTGAGGTTAAATGTTTTGAAAATTTTTTTAATTGCCTACTCTATGTAGTCTATCTATACTCAACATTCTAAAATAAAAATATATAAAATGTCTATCTGTGCGGAATCTAAAGCAATATTAATTTATTCCTCAAAGTTATATGTGCATAAATAAATGTTATGTGAGTATTACTGGCAGTGGCTTATTTTATCTTTTTTTTAATATTAAAAATACGTTTTAAGAATTTAGATTATAAATCTCTACTCCTCGAGCTAGTGGCAAGGGCTAACGGTAAAGGTAGAATCTTAACAAGATGTATTTGCCTATATTATAAATTTTCTAGGTTCAAATAGCGTACTGGTGCGCCCTTTACAGCAGATAGTGAAAGTGTCCAGTATTTCCCGACTGTTATAATAAATTGATTTTATATTTATCCGGCTTTCGTCTTTTATAATTTTTGCATTCATCGTCTAATTGATAATGTATAGTCAGATGATATTTTCATATTGTGCTTATTTCAAGATACACTGATTTTATGAGTTTTATTTATTTAATACTTAAATATTTTAAACCATGAGATAATTTTAGATTTGATATACGTATTTTGAATACGTTAGCCATTCATAAAATTATTAGATTTGTTGATTTATATATAGTGATATTTTAATTTCATTACCATTTTTTACAGTGTTTTATTCTGTTTACATTTAACGAATTATTATTATTAGTGCCAGTTAAAGTGTAACGTTTTGTTGGTTACAATATATGTATATACATAAACACTTAGACCGTTTGCAAATAATAATGAAATGTTTTCAATTGTAATATTTGAATTATACTGTATTTCATTGAATAATTATAAATTGCTACTTATCTAAATTTTTTAATAGACTTATTTATTTTTGGTTCCTTGAAATTGATGGAATTGATTGGTTATTGTTTATAACTTTTTTTTAAATATATGCAACAATTAATCTAAGTTATAAAATTTGGTAAAACAAAGCAATGTCTATTTTTCAATGATTTCCAAGTCATTTAAATTATAAGTGGAATACAATTAGTTGCTCTTCTTCAATTTATAAGTTCATATAAATTGGTTATTATATGTACTAAATATGCTAATTGTAACATTGTTATATTAAATGTGTGCAATATATATCTTAATGATTACAGTTACTATGGTATTTTTGACATTTAATATTTATTTTTAAGTTTTATTAAATATAAATGTCATTTGGTTAATAGTTGAATTAAAAAATACTAATTCAGGACTACTAAAATGGACTGAAAACTAAATCAGATTGTAACTGTTTGTACATATTTAAATAGATGTTTGTGATAGAGATTTACATTTGTAAAAATAAAAATTGTAAAAGTAATTTTTTCTTCTTCCTCCAGCGGCATGAGCAAGCTGAAGAGGGAGCTGGTGAACTTCCTGCTGGGCCCCATATGACTTTTGTTTATAAGGATAAGACCATTCTTGATGATGCAGCAAATCTCATAATTCATCATGTCAAGAGGCAAACCGGTAAGTTTAGCAAAAAATAAAAAATAATATTAAAGAAAGATAATTTTATTGTAAAGAGTTTTTAAACTTGGAAAATGGTTTGTTTGTTTGTTTGTTTTTTTGAGATTTTTATTTTGAAACCTGTTTTTATTGTAAGAATAAAGTTTAAATGTATGTATTTTTTAATTAGGTATTCATAAAGAAGAAAAACAAAAAATGAAGCAGCTACTTCGACATTTTGTACCAGATCTGTTTCATACACCTCGTGGTGAACTGTCAGATGATGAGTGTGATAGGGAAGATGGTAAGTTAGAAATTTAAATATGATCAAAAAATTAAAATATTGTTAGTTACATTTTTGGAAAGTATTATCTAAACTAACGTTTCCTAAATTTTTTTTAATCATGTTCCTCTTTTTATAATAACCAAGGAACCTGTGATGCCTCATCACATTTTCATAGAGGCTTTTTTTTAATAAGGTAAAGAAAACATTAAAAGATTTTTCAGAACAATTTCTCTCCTGATATTTAATGTGATGCTATTCTGCATCTAGAGAAACTGTTTCAAAAGTCATGGCTGAGGGCTAAACTTAATTTTATGTCATCCTTAACATTCAGTCTATTACTTGCCTTTATTTTGATATGAAGTGTTGAAAATCCATCTCACAAAAATATGTAGATGCAAATGGAAATAAAGATAAGCATAGTAAAATTTGGATATAACTGATATACAGCTTTCCAGAACTGAGCCAGCAATTTTTTTTTAAAACAAGTTGTATGTTGAGATAAATAAGTTTACAGATCCAAGAATTTGTCCTATACTTAATCAGAGTGAGAATATGTTTTTTGGGACTGTAGAAGCTTTTATAAGTTGAGGAAAGTACCGTAAAAATTGTTTTTCAATGTGTTCAATAATCTTTCTGCTTCTCATTCAGTTTATTTTCAGTTTCCTTTATTGCACTGCAGAGTTTTTTAGACAGATCACTGTTCCCAAGATTCACTTTTTGGATGTGTTTTGCTGCTTCGATATAAATGCCTGAGTATAGTTTTGAATTATGTATGTTCAGTTTTTTTAGCTGGTCTAAAATATTTATTAAGTAAGCCACAAAGTCATGTTTACTCTGCATTTCCAGGAATAACTTTATTTCATCTTTCAAGTCAAAGACACATTCGATAGCTTTTTTTTTTTTTTTTTTTACAAGCAGCATAAAAAAAAAGAAGTTTGTGATCAGAATTCATATCTTCACAGAATTCTTTGAACAGATGGATATTGAAGATTCCAGATTTGATGTAATTCATAATTTTGATCAGAAAATCAAGTAGCTCTTGCAGATGAATTGGAAACTTTCTTGCAAGAGAATACTGGTTAATTATTTATTACATTAACCATGGAACTAAATAAGTGAAAACATGCATTTATAGATAGCTCTTTTTTTTTGGAATTAAGTTTTTCATGGCCTATATGACACATTTTTTTGTATTATTGTATTTGTTAAATACTTATTAGTCGTTACTTACATTTTTATTCATGTATTTTCTATGGTACTATCATTGTTCATTTTGGCTCATTCATATATACATTTTTGGTGTTTATTTTTTTACGGATTTATGGCTATTTCATATGGACATATGCCTAATTTTTTGTATTGTCCTTATTAAATCCTTACTTTCAATCTAAAGATTGGTTTTGTAATATCATTTCGGTAATAGTACATATACTGCGCCCCACCGCCTGATGGCGCTGTTTTTTTCCAACGCACATCTGTATATCGTTTTAGCGGACTAACTTACGGCTAATACTACAGCAGTGTTGTAGCCGCAACAGGCCGCCTGATGGTGATGTACTCTACACTTACGTAACGAAATACCACGCCCATTGTCTTGCGGCAGTATTCCTCAAGTGAGCGCAATTGATCTCTCGATGCTATATGATTTGATAGTTCCATATTTTAAGTTCACGAAAGTCTTAACCCTTTCAATGTCTGCATTTTCTTACATTTTTCTTTGTCTCACACATCAACGTAAAATATATAGATAAAATGATTATTACTTATCTGAAAATAATAAATTTGACTTCATTTGATAGATATTTTTGTTTACTACTGAAATAAATTTTAAATGTTCACATTTTGTTTTTGTAAATATTAAAAAAAATGAGATCGTAAACAAAACAAAGAGTTTAGACATCATTGTTTCTAGAAAGATTATTTTCAGTTTATAAAATCAATGAAATGTTTCTTAATTCTTATTATTTTTAAACATTCGAACAAATAATTATTTATTTCTCTTATATCAAATCAATTATGCTTTAAAAGTTTAAAATTTTTGAATATTTATTGCAAAATTGCGATATTTTCTTACTCGTAAATATAAATAGATTGCTTACGTAGAAACTAAGCTTGTAAATTGCTTCAGGCCATGCTTAGATTTGCTGTTATATTTTTGAAAATAAAGTATTTTAAGCCAAAATAAGTTATTAATAATTTATATTTCTTGATATCTAATAAATATAGTGAAAAGAATGTATGTATATACTTCAACAAAAATCTATAAATTAAAAATTAACTGTGTTTTATCACAGCTAATTTTTAATTTAATAAATATAGTGTAAATTATTTTTTAAAAAAAATATCTAAAACCATAATAAATGTGCAAATAAACAAGTTTTTGATCATTGGAACTACTTACTTTAAACAATATTGTAAAACGCCAAACGTTTTACTGCCTTGGCAACAGACAATGGCTGAACAAGTCGGGGCAGGGCTTATGTCAATTGTAAGAGCGGGAATTTTGAATTTCCTGCCTTCTACTGCAAATTTTTCAGCGAAAATTTATTATAATAAAATATACCGTTTTACACGCATTTTAACATATAATACTTACAGAAAAATTTACCGGGGGCGAATTGGTCAAAAGTTGAAATTCTGATGTCCCGCTAAATCGAAAGGTTAAAATATGCATTCCCGAATAATTATGATAAAGCGTACTCGAAGTAATAATACATAGTAAGAATTGTCAGCTCGTTATACACTCCTCTCTACAATTTGTAACTGCACACAACTTCGAAAAGTTAGGGTGAAAAACAGAGTTTGGCCGAGTTCGCGCGAAAATTCCTGTGAAAACATTCAAGGTTATAGGTCCTTTTGGAAATTGTAAAGTTCGTTTTAGTAGACTACTGCATCTTTTGGACAATTCTTCGGATCGTCAAAACTATCGTTTCCCACATCCTGCACATTTCAGCGCTATGTGCTGACATATCCTCTTTCCCTGACCTTCCCTATTTCACAAGTTGTTTAAACTTGGTGCGTTTGGTACGATCGACTAAACCACCGTTCCCCTTTCCTGCACATTGATGTGCTTGCCGATGCTGTCTTTCACAAGTTGTTGTCCAAAAGAACTTGTTTGTTTTCAATCAAAAATAAGTACAGTAATTAATTTATACAATCTGACAATAAAGGCAAAAAATACTGTAGTACTTTTATGTGTAGAAACCGATGGCCCTTGAACCTGTATATTAATTGTGCATTGGGTGAAAAACAGCACCAACAAACGGTGGGGTGCAGTATATGTACTATTACCTTAAGTTCTTGCTAATTTATTTTTTTTATACAATGCTTGTATTGATCACACCTATTGAATGTATTTGTTTTATAACTATATGCACATTGGTTTGATTAGAAAATATATTATTTTTAAGTTAATTTCCAAATATATTATTTTTATGTTTTTTTTTTAAATTATTGATTTTTTACTAAAAGATATGAAACGTATTGATTAGTTTTTGTTGCTTTATTAGTAAATGGATGATGATTCCATTCAAGTTAACTGTGCCTATTCTTAATATTATTGTATTCATATCCGCAGTTTCAATTATTTTTGTTATCCCAAAAAAATAGAAATAAATATTAAAAAAAATGATTCAGTTTTTTTAATTCATACTGTAACCAATCTAAACAGCTCTTATCATCTTCTTCTCATAAAGCAGGTTTTTTATATCTATTCCCAAAATGCTGAAAATTTTAACAAGTTTACATTTATTTATTTATTTATAGTTTTCAGGGTGTGCTTATTTTATAGATATAAAACATTTACATGTCAGTAATTAAACAACAAATCAGGATAATAATTTATTGAGTATTCTCCTTTTCTTTTCATTCCTTATTTAAAATGGATGGTAACCACCTGTCCACTAATTTCCTCCTAACAATTTAATGTAATTTTTTAAAAGGCTCTAAAAACTGTTTTTGTCTTCCGTGATTTCTTTTCTCTCTTCACGCAAATCATTATTAAAAATTATAAAAGAGTTTTAGTTATAGTGAGTCATGATTAAACTGGGGAAAATAGTAAACAAAAGTAAAATACATAAAAATTTGTACGAAATAATTTTTTAAGTCACATTGTCTTTAATATTAATAATTTGGATTAAATTTTCTTTAGCTATTTTTTTATCAATTTGAATTTTTATTAATGATAAATAATGTAATCTTTTTGGACTATTTTCATCTTCTAATATGTGTTATGAATGTCACTACTGTCAGACTAAGCCTTCGAATAGAGTGCTAAAGATGTCACAATGAAATGCCCAGTTCCAAGTCACATCTACTTTTAGTATGCTAACTCATAATTTACTTACAGTATTTCAATATGACCTAGGTTAATGCATATTTATTACATCTCCCTTTTTAGGCTCTATTACTCCACAGAACCAAATATGCCTATATATGAGCATAGATATAGGAAAATACTGATGATGATCATCAAACCTTTAATGGTGTAAATATCATCATGTGATGATAAAACTTTAAATGATATAAACGCACAATAATGATGGTAATGATCAAACATCTAGTGGAATAAATGCATAATGAAAATGGTAATGACAAAACATCTAGTGGTATCAATGCACAATGATGATGGTGATGACCAAACATCTAGAGTAATAAATGCACAATGATGATAGTGATGATCAAACATCTAATGCTATAAATGCACAATGATGATGATCAAACAGAAATCAGATTGGTTTAAACAACTTAATACATTTATTAACAACATATATAATAAATATTGATTATCATGAATGGTTTTCTATCATTTTGATGGCTTCACACAACAGAAACAAAATAATTTGAAGTATATTATATACAAAATTATATTATATAATTCATTAAATATATACATAAAACAAAACAAAAAAGAAAAGCAAAATGAGACTTCACTAATTCTAAAACTACCCCATTAGTGTAATTATTAGAATGATATTTTTAAGTTAGGGTAAATATATTTATAACTATTTTTTTTATTAAAATATATATATAGCCCCACTCCCATCTATATGTGTGTGTGTAAGTCATAGTAAAAATTAATGATAGATACGAAAAAGACCATTTACTCCAATGGGTTAATTGTGCACTCAGAAATAAACAAAAATTGCAAGTAAATATTATTAAAACTTATTAGTAAAAAAAATAGTTTTGTTTGTTTTAAAGTTTGCCCTCGATATTAAATATATAAAAAATCTTACTTGAGGTCACCTTGATCGATCAATGTTGAATTTCCAGAGGAATCTGTAAATTTACTTTTATTAAAACTAATACATATTAATTGACTACGATTCCTTTTTTTAAAAATACACATCCATTCACTGCTCTCACTTTTAAATTGCAGGCAATCGAATTTGAAAATGAATCTTGAATATACAATAAAAAAAATTACAATACATAAACTTTCAAATATAAATGATAAAAGCAAAAAATAATAATAATCACGTGAATCAAAAAAAAAAATCTATATATATCCTTAAATATAAACTTAAATGTTAATCTCCGTGCGTAATGTTCCTGTTCACCACTCTGTTAATGTTTGCATCATTCATGCTACTTGGTTAAACACATACAAATTATCTCTTTCAAACGTGTACAAATCCATTGAAGATTGATATTCACCAGCGTTTTGTAAATAGACATTCTGGTGGAAACTTTTAAAATGCCATCGAAGTTAGCTTTGGAACGACTATAGGACTGTTTTTTTTTTTACCCACACACATTTAAAGTTGTAATTATAAATTTATTAAACGCACATTGATTACGTAAGTAATATTTACCGAGGTTGTAACCTCGAGAATATGCATGTAAAATGCGATAATAGGGACCTCCCTATTATTGCATTTTACACGCATATTCTCGAGGTTACAGCCTTGGTAAATATTACCACGCACATTGTAATGATTTCTCTATTATTTATTGTGGCTTTAATATATATCTGAATAACTTAAAGAAACAGTCAATTTCTAGTTGTTTCACATTTTCTTTCCATTATTTTCATAATAATGAATTCACGCTTGTAAAACAAATTAAATCATTAGTTCATTTTTGTTAATTATAAATTGAAGTTTCAATTTCTAGTTTCCTTCTATCCAAGTTATAAAAATTTTATATTACTTTTAAATATCGACATTAAATTTTAAAATACATATTCTTACTGTTTTTTTTTTTTAAAAAAAATAAAAGTCTTTTTATTTTTATGTTTTGACAGTTCTGCTGTTAGTCTACAAGTGAAAAACGCTGTATTGTTTTCCTCGTGCCAGCTAAAATTTATTGTTACAAACTAACAAAAAAGACAAATTATAAAACATTATTATTATTTATTTAATCTTCATTATTCCAAACTCGATCACTTAGCAACAATTTTGACTTTTGATTATGTCCGTCTTATAAGTCAATTAATTAGTATTTTTAGTTTATGAAATTAAATGAATAAAAGAAAAACAATTAATTTCTACAAATAAACAAACATTAGTTTATATATATATATGTTTATATACGTATATACTTCATGTATATAACGAATTTGTTTGCTTTTTCACAATAGATATAAAAAAAAAAGAATTAATTTCTCAAACATATTAGTTTATATGTATGTTTATTTACGTAAATACTACATGTGTATAAGCAGGTATGTAGGATAAATTATTTGCCTACCACTTGGTCTGAATTCAAACATTGTGAAAAAAAAACTGGGACAGATGTGAAGGTTGGTTGTAAGCCATCTCTTACAATAAATTAACCTTTTTTTTTTTTACACAGTACATATTTTTTAAATGTAATGTTATGTACGTATTTTTTTTTTTTTTAGATGGGGATACAGAAGACTCTAGTCAATTACCGCCATCATCATCTTCGCGTAAATGCCCATCTACTCCTATCCTCTCTAATACTAGCAACAATAGTATTAATAATAGTAATAATAATAATTCTACCAAAAAGCAAGCTCTTCTCAATGGCAATACCAGTGAAAACGAAGGAGAAAATATAGATTTAACTGGTTCTGTAAGTAATATATATATATAAATAGAAATTGAACAATTTTCTTTAATATCTTAGTTCTAATATATTCTTATGTATTTTATTTGCATAATATGAAATTTGATTTGATGGAAAGTCTAATAATCTTTTTATTTTTTTAAAGAAGGGAGGCTAAAAAGTTATTTCAAACTTGGAATGTGAAAAATATTAAATTTTAGCAGTAAAATATAATTATTGAAGATATTAATAAAATAAAAACATAGTATTCATGGTAAAAAGAGAATATGAAAATTTAATAATTTATTTGATTGAATAAAAAATAATAAAAATGGACATAATGATGTAAAACAATAATATGTAGGAAATTTAATAATAAAAATAATAAAGTATTGCAAACTGGTTCTCAACATAGATGCTATATGACAGGGGTCCCCAACCTTATGCCCGGGGGCACCATGGCGCCCGCAGACCATTTTTCATGTGCCCGCCGCTATCCATACACGATAAAAAATTATTTATCTGAAACAAATAAATTTAATTTTTAAGATTTCTTATAAATTATTGTATTATATTATAATCAAATTGTAGGGCATACTATATACTTTTACAGTGTAAAAAAGTCTATTAACAATATCCAACTATAAATTTACATTGGAAAAATAAATGGTGCCCGCCACCTGGCCGGTATTATAGAATGTGCTCTTAAGTGCAAAAAAGTTGGGGACCGCTGCTATATAGTACCAAATAGACATAGGCTTATATAAATTTCACCTGGTAAAATAATAATACTGGACAACTTCGAATGATGGTTTAATACAAGGCATACTAAAATAATAATAAAGGCCTATATGGCATGTTCGAAGACAAATCTCTCTATGGTAATCTAAACCAACACACAATGACATTCAGCATCGTGTTGTTGCGAATACATCTGCACGCATATAGCTAGCTTCCACAAGCTAAGGGTCTTTTGGTTCAACTTTTAGAACCATTTTTCATTTATAATTAATTTGTTCTAATTGGTTGAGTATTTAGATCCTGCTGACATTGTTTTATATTTTAATCTGTAGATGCTTCTGGTTACTAATAAAATATTTTCTTTTTTAATTGTTATTATAAGTTTTAGATTGTTTTCTGATGGCATTCTGTTATCTTTTTTGCTTTTTAAGAATTTAATTAAGGTTGTTTTCTGGATTTATAATTAATTTTTTAGTAAGACTAATTATTTTATCTACTGGTTCAATAAATTTTACTTAAATTTATTACATTTATTTTTAATTGGAAAATGGTAGTGACTACCTCTGCTTTGCATTTACAGATATTTAGAAGTTATGATTATTTATTTATTTTTACACTTATTTCTATAACACACAATTGTTTATAATTGCTATTTAGCTATATATGTGTAGGTATTTTAACCTAAACATAAAAATATAACACACTTCCCCCAACTTCCAGTGATCTAGGTAACTTTTTTTTTAACGCGATCAGGAGTGGATTAACATCTACTACTGCTTCTTTTGTGTTAGTGTCTTCTGCTATATATTTTTGCTTTCTCTCATTAGGGTGGGTCAGCTAGAGTTCTTGGTTAGGTTACTCAGATTGATCTTCCAGGTCAGAATCAATTTCATTAAATATTAGTGGTATTCAATCTTCACTCTCATCTTTTTGCAATTGGTTTCTGTGTTTCCATAATAGTTTTCCTTTGTTTGTATAAACCATTACAAATTGCTTTGACAGATGTCATTTTATTATTTCTTTTGTCCGGAACTTTAACTATTTTTTGCCTATTTTGTTCACCTGGTATGAACTCACAAATGTAATTTCGCAAGTGATTTATTTTAGCAGTTGGTATCAAGTGCTGATACAATGGTGCAGTATAAACTGTTTACTGTATTTTCATTTTTTCCAATTTAGTTATTGATACTTGCAAATTTTGGATAGCTTTTTTTTGCTAATCTATTAGATTAAGATTGGGGGGGGGGGTATGTGTTTTATTTCCCACTCTTTGAACTTGTCCAATATGAATCGGGTTCCATTGTCAAAAACAAGTTTCAGGAAGACTATGATGCGAAAAAATTTCACGTAATTTTTTTAGTCTCATCGGAACTAGTTCTCTTAATTAATTTGTATTCTGCCCATCCTGAATATGCTTTGGCAACCACAAAAAATAAATATCCATAAAATGGATCCATGTGTTCAACATGGATCAGTTACCATATCCTAATACTTTAGGGAGTTTAGGCAATCTGACATTTTTGACAATTACTGCAATTTTTGATGTATTTCTTGATATCACAATTAATGTTTGGCCACCATACGTAGCTGCAGACTAGAGTTTTTGCTCTGGCTACACTTGAGTGACCTTCATGCAATAATTGCAAAATTAAATCTTTTCCCTAACAGGGATCCATAGATGATCACCCATTAGAATACAACTTTTGCAAACTGCTAAATTATTACAGGTGTTCTTATAATTTTTTATGGAGTAATTTTGGATGTTTATTAGGCCAACCTTCTCAGATTTGGTTTACAATCCACTGATAGCCATCATTCTCCTTAGTCCAACCAATTACTGTTTTGCTGATAAGAACTTGTGAATTTAGCACATCTATATAATTAATTTCTTTTTCTTTCTGAGAAAACTGGACCTTCCTCGGTTTGCAGTTTATAGGTAGTGCCTCTGGAAATAACTAGTGACACATGGGTGGTTTTTATTTTTCCCGGTTTCCCATTAAACAATTTAAAGAATTTTTCTTCACTGTTTTCGACTCGCATTTATTTTATTGCCCAATTTTTTAAACCTATCATGACCAATTAGTGAGTTTATAGGAGCATAAATTATATATAGAGATAAATGAAAAGTTTTACCTTTGATTCTATTAACAGCTTTAATCACTCCTTTGATTTTAATTGCATTTACATCTAAAACTTTTAACTCTACTTTCTCGATTGTCGGCGGCTTTTACAATTAGCAATTATAGAATTCCATTCACTTGCCGAAATCAAAGATACAATGCTTCCACTATCGATGGCTGGTTGCATACTTTTAACTGAATCATAATTTTATCAGATTTGGTTGTTAACATATTTTTTATACTAGCTAACTGATTTTCTTTTCTATTAAATACACCTTTGCAGCTGCTGTTGTTTTTACCAGGTTCAACAATTTTTTTTTTTAAACATCATTTCCAACTACCATTTTTTTGTTACAGAATTTGCAATGTTCATTTTTGTAAAAACAGTCACTGGCTTTATCGTCAGCTTTTTTTGCAACAAAAACATATAAATAGAGTTTTATTTCTATTATCATTATTTTTTAAATTTTTAATTACCTTTCTCTCATGTTTATATATCTTAGAAACATCCATTTATACATTACCTTGTGAATTCTCTTCATTGCTTTAGAAGTAATTTGTGAGCTATACCGCATTTTATAGCTTTACTGTATTTTTATTTCACTATCAGTTAACAGCTGTTGCCTTAAATTGACATTGCTCAATTGACAGAAATTATTCAAGGAGAGTCTCATCTAGAAATTAGCCATATATGCAGATTGTTGCAAGATCATGAATAGCTATGTAATAATCTTCAATTTTTTCATTTCTGTCCTGTTAGCAATTCCTGAAATGAAGAGATTTCCTATGGACATGGGCTAAAATAATTCACCGAGCAATCTTTTTATTTGATTGAAAGGATAATTCTTAAAAGTATCTGTCTCTCAGAGCCTATTAACGATTTCTATTATGTCTTTTCTTGCAAAACAAAATGGTGATACTACTTTAATTTTTTTATCTTCAATTTTATTTATGAAGATATATTTCTCTATGTGTTGAACTTAAAGAGGCCAATTACTTGTATTACTGACATCAAATTCACCAATTTTCCATTGCATATTAGCAGACTGTTTGATCTCTATTGATATGACAGTTTGTCCTTATTAGCTTGTTGCCAGGCAATCTGGCAACAAGTCTTATGCTACCAAACAGACATAGGCTTATATAAATTTCATTTGGTAAAAATAATACTGCGTCGTCAATTTGGTATTAATACATAAATAATACAAACATAAGAATATTAATATCATATATATATATTAATAAATTATTTACAGCTCAAAGGCATTCTAAATTAATAATAAAGGCCAGTGTAACCTGTTCAAGTCCCTAGACTTGCTTTGGCATGTCTGGAAGCAAGTCTTTCTGCAGTAGAAGCTATCTAAGCCAACATAGCTTCCACAAAGCAAGTATCTTTTGGTTCCTCTTTTAGACCCATTTTTCACTTACAATTAATTATTAGAACTCTTGTTCTAATTGGTTGAGCCACTTAGATCTTGCTGTCATTTTTATTTATAGATGCATCCGGTTACTAGTAAAATTTTCTTTTTAATTGTTATTAATTAGTTTTACATTATTTTCTAATGTAATTCTGTTATTTCTTTTGGCTTTTAAGAATTTAATTAAAGTTGTTTTCTGTGTTTATAATTAATCTTTTAGTAAAACTAATTCTTTTATCTACTGCTTCAATAAATTTTATATTTATTTTTATAATTTTAAATGTGTATATATTTCGATTTACGCACATGTATATAACACAGAATTCTTTATAACTGTTATCTAGCTATATATGTGTATGTATTTTAATGTACACATATAAACATAACAATAGATATTAAAATTAATCACTTACATAGCAGAATATATAAAACTAAAAATTATTGTTTTAGTAAGGAATAATATGAAATACATATAAATGTAATAATGTATGAATAATAATTTTCCAATAAAAATATTAAAAAGAAATATAAATAAAATAGAAAATAATAATAATAGAAAAATTATTAAGAGAGAAATTCAAAACAATAAATATTTAGAAATAAAATCTAATAATAAAATTACAAAATGTGTGAATAAATTAAATAGAAAGCATATTAATTTAATACATAGTAAAATAATAAACAAAAGAAATTTGTTGGATTTTTGTATAGAAAATAAATGCATTATTAATAATAAAGATATAAATAATGACATTCCTAAAAACATCACATAAATATACTAGAGAAATAAAGAATTTAATTAAAACAAAGTAAAAACAGCATAAATTAGATGCATGCAAAAGAAGCAAATCATAAATATGAAAATGTTTAGTGATATACTAATAATAAGATAGAAAAAGGATAAAGAAAGAATCAATAAGTAGAAAAGTGAGACCTAATATGAATAAAAATTCAGATGCAAAAATGTTTATGGTTAAATATTATATTCTTAACATTATATATATATGATGTTTATATTTTTGATTTGTTATTAATAAGATGAAAAAAATATGTTAATAAAATTATAAGTTAAGAAAGTAAAATAATAGTAAATATTTGTTATGAAATAAATGATAATAAACTTTTATTTTTTAATATAATAATTTAAAGAGTTTATTATTTCATAAAATATAAAGAGATAATGGTGGCTAAAAAAAAAAAATTTAGGTTATTCAAGATGAAATGGGGTTGTTGTTTTTTTAATGAGGGAAACCAAAAGTAAATTTAAAATATTTGAATGGTTATAATATAGGGGTAAAGATAAATTAATAAGATTAATGTTTATTTGGATTGTGTGGGGCGGATAACAACACGTTGAAAAATAAATTTTACAACATGCAAAGTTAATAATACATAAACAATTTATTCCTTTGTATTTATATAAGAAATGGTATAAATGTAATTACAAGTTTATAAATTATGAAGATAGAAAAAGAGGATATGTAAGTTGGTTATAGAACAATATTTAGAGTTATGGAAAATGAATATGAATTTAAAAACAAATAGTAAAGAATAAAAATTACATACAATATGAAAACACTAGAGATTATTATTATTTGGTGCAGGAACTTTAGACTTGGAGTGGATTGCAAAAATTGAATATGGATTTAAATTGTAATTTACGTAGAGAGAGATAGGAGAATGAGTATTGATCACTTATTTTTGGCGTATAGGATATTGAAAGAGAATCAGAATAAATTGTATGAAGAGTGAGAGAAATTTAATGGTAAAAAGAGTGACGGTGATATAGGTTTTATGATTTTTTTTTTTTGTTTAGGTCTTTGTAATGATAGATAGTAGTTATTGAAACAGTTTTTATTAAAATATAATAATAAGGTGAAATGAAGTGAACCAGGGCTGGAAAAATAATTGTAAAATTTATGGGCGAAGATGATGGTTGTTAAGAGTCCTCTCATGACGACCTTTTATTTAATTATTTACAACTGCAGATCACTTGCAAATGAAAAAATACTACATGAATTATAAGAAATGTAATATTAAACATATATCGTTGGATGTTATGAAGTCAGAAGAAAAAATTTGAAGAGAATTAATTTGAAAAGTGGATCTGTACTTTACTATAAAAGGACAAGTATTGAAAACATAAAAAGAGTGGGATTAATTATAAATTTAAAAAAATGGAATATTATGGAAATTAATGGGGTATCCAACAGAGTGGCAAGATTAATCATTCAATTTAATGAAATACACCAAATGCAGATAATTCACTTTTTTTAATCCCAACAAGTTCTCATTATACTGAAGGAGTAGAGGATTTTATATAGATATACAAAATGTTTTGATTGAAAATTGTTATGAGAGATTTTAAGGCTTGAATTGGAAAATGTTGAAAATGCTGTGAATAAATTTATTATATTGACAGAAATGAAAGAGAACTTGTCTTGTGTGGACATGGACATGGAAACATCTAAATGAAGATTCAACAGAATTGGTTTATATTTTGACTAAAGAAAATATATATTTCAGGAGTGTAATGTTCTTAATCACCTTAGGAAGTGATTATTGATTGATGAGATGTAAGATATGTGTTAATGCAAAACTAGAGACCAGAAAATTATCAAAAAAATGTTAACAATTGATATCCCTAATCTGAAACATTCTTCTGGATTTAAATTTAGAACTTGGAAATTGTTTTTAAAATCTTAATATATTTTGATGATGGTTCAGACTTGACTGAAATCAATAAGAAGAAAACTGATACACTGTTAAAAACTACAAGAAAAATAGCTGGTGCAAAATAATAGCAATTTACAAGTAAATTTTCTACTTAGGCAAGACAATGTATGAATATGAAAGTATTTAAAAATAATACATCAAAAATTTAATATCTGCAGAGTTCTGTAAAACAGTGGTCTTCAACCTTTTCACATCTGCGGACCGGTAAAAATAAGGATAACGTTCCGCGGACCAGCAAAAATAAGGATAAGATTTCGCAGACCGGCAGAAGTCTATAGATAAATTTTCTTAAAGATAAGCATAATTGTTATAACTGATCAAAACAACAATGTTAAATATATAAGATAAAGTTTTATATATATATGGAGTTTATATAATAATAAAAAAAATTTTTAATTTTTTTAGAAAAATAATAAACAATTTAATTCTACGCCCCTCCCCCATAAACATCTGTGGTAACTAGAAAAACAAATTAATTTATGAATGATTGATTAGATTTTTTTTTTTAATTGGGTAAAAATGAGATGAAAAAATAAATAAAAATTGGCTATATTAATTAAAAGTTTAAATTCTTATTATTTATTATTACAAACTTTTTACTGCCCGTCAAGCACACGACCCTGTGCCGGGCCGCGGACCAAGGGTTGAAGAACACTGCTGTAAAATGATACGAAAACATCTTCAGTAATGATATAAGAAAATATAATCGTGAATTGGTAAGGAAAATTGTAGAAGGAAATAAAAATCTCAAAATTATAAAACATCTTGATATTAGAAGAAAAGTTATTAATACAATAGACAAAAAAAAAGGGGGGGGGTAACTTTTACTAAATAGAAAGAGAACACCATGAAATATGTAGAAGAGTTCTATAAAAAATGATTGCAATAAAACAAAGTATCTTCTACAGTTATTACATTTTTTTAATTGTTTGGCATTTTAAATGATGAAATGAGACATGCAATTAAATCCTTAAAGAGATGTAAAACTCCAGGAAATGGATAGAATTATTAGTGATACCCTCAAAAGAAGCAGGAATGAAGAAATAGAAAAATTGTTAATAAAGTTATAAATCAAATGGCTAAATGGTGAAGATGTAGCAATTGATTGAAAGAATGCAATAGTAATACTTATGAGAAGTGATAAAGAAGTTACTAGAAATTACAAAACTATTGGTCTTTTATCATTTTAATGAAAAGTCTTTACCAAGATAATTACAACTTATCTACAATGAAAGTTGCATTCAAACCCAACAAAAAAAAAAAAAAACCTATTTTTGGATTTAAAAATAATTTTAGCACAGTGGGTCATGCCTAAGTATTAATAGAAGTTATATGAAAAGGTAATTGATTCTATCAGTATTTTCCATAGTGATTAAAGCTTTGGACCATTATTATATAGACCTAAAATCTTGTTGTATTTTGAAGAATATTAAAATGCGTAATAGCAGTGATTACATTACAAGTGATTGTGAAGAAGATTAACGTTGATAAGGTTATACGAAAGTGATTACATACTCGAACACTTTTTAGAACTATTTTACAAAAAGTATTTTGTGGATTAAAATGAGAAACTATGGAAATAAAAATGCATGGAGATTACTTAAGTTATCTAGATATTACATATGTGTTTTTATAAATAATTCTTCAGGAATGTTGCAAAAATTATCAGACGAAAGTAGGACTAAAGATATATACTAAAAAAACTAATGTTCAGTGGATTTTCTCAGATTACTTACCATGTATTAGAAAAAATTAATAATTTCAAATATTTTTATCAGATTATTAATACAGATGAAAACTGGATGAAATTAATCATAGAATTAATTTAGATGGCATGCTTTTGGTAGAAATAATTTAATATTAAATGGCAATATGCATATATGCTTAAAATAAAAGTTTTAATAGATAGGTTTAACTAATTTGTATTTTTAATGTGAGACTTGGGCATTTAATAGAAACATCATTCAGCTAAGTATGGATAGATTTATATTAAGGGTAAAAAGAAGATTGATACTGGAATACTTCAATGAGCGAACAAATACATATTTTTAATAGCATTAAAAGAATTAAGAAAGCTGAGCTAATTACTACAAGAGATGATAATAGATGTCAGTTGAATTCTTAAACTGCATTTCATGGATTGTAAAAGATCACATATGAGATGGATAAGTGACATTTATACAGAGGCTAAACTCTCCATAAGTAGCGTCACCAATGCAAGAAGATTTGTACATAAAATCCCTATCTAATGCCTGCTTATCCAATATCTCCGGACTAGTTTCTAGCTTGTGGCTTTCATCAGTGAGAAGCTTTGGATCTGAGAGCACTGCACCTAGATCTTAAGATCTAATGCAACCCTCCAGCAGCCACCTTTTACCTATTTGGTTAATTATAAATCTAGCAAAGCAAGGTAAAAACACCATAATAATTTCAAGAAATGGTGATCATATGATGTTTAATGATTTGAAATGACATTTGTTAGTGTAATGTGAAGGAGAGAGATTATGTATTGGAGAGACTGGATTAAACTTGTGGGACTTTAATTTTTAAGTCTCTTGAACATTATTTCAATTTGACTTATCAGCGATCCTATAAGATGGTAGAGCAGGATTTGGACATGATTCTACTGAGATGAAATATTTTACATTATTTAACACCCAGGATTTTTAGTAGTCCATGTGAAGAATGTCTTTAAAATGTGAATTATCTCGATTGAACTAGTATTTTTTTGTATTTTATATTTAAGCCATTTTGAGCCTATGTCAAATAGAATCTATAAGATGTTACCTTTAAATGAACCTGTATAGTCAATGTGCACATAGTTGTCATTTCTCAGGGTTTCATCATGATGTGTATTTTTTAGGTAGTCCATTTGCTTTGATTTGGCATGATTTGCATTTTTAAATATTTGTTTTAATTTTTGTGCCATTACCAGACAATACATAGCTACATGCTAATTTTATATCTCACTATATTAGGATACATCACTGGAATAGAATGAGCATTTTATTTGTAACTATAATATATTCTTTATGGTTAATTGATTCCTATACTTTTCAAATGGATTATTGGAAATATGCAGGTTATTTTCTGTGCCACAACAAACAATAGCCATGATTGACTTTAGTCCAGAGTCCTATTGTTTTGCTGTTGAATGATCTCAGGTTCAATATTTTTTTTTCTCCAGTTACATCTCATATTCATGATAGAGATTCTTCACATTTAATCTGACTCCTTTGTCTGTTTGCATTATAGTTCATAATTATATGATAATTGTAAATTAATACTAGTGAATGATGTTGCCAAAGTTTACTTTTTACTATTATCTAACAATGGTGTTACTTCGTCTCATAATGTGCAAAGATTTCCTTTAAATTCCAGATTGTCTCATTCGAACTAGTATTTTTGGTGTATATGTTTTTACCCATTTTGAGCCTGAATTTATTAGGCCAAAAAATATAATCTTTATTTAAATGGACCAGATGATCTACATGTCAATGATTCTCTGGTTCTTAGTTGATATCTATTTTGCATCTGCATATTTGTTCTGATTCCCATGTCTTTAATATAATTCATAATTATACCCTGATTATAAATTTTACTAACAAACCATTCTGCTGAGATGAATTCTGTTTCATCACATGCAAGAGTTTCTGATGACCCATGGTATGTGAAGATTTCTTTTAAATTATGAATTATCTATTTTTGTTGATTCTGTATAACCCAGCTTTATTAGGATCAGTTTATAGTTTGAAAATATTCACAATAGTTAGTGATCTCTTATTATTTTATACTAGTTGACTACATACATGTTTGTACAATTTTTTGCTAGTTGAATGGAAATCACTGCTTATGCCTTTTTTTTTTCAGCATTGGACATTGTCCTAATGTAAAAATTATAGGGCCTTCGTCCTTTTAAAGGGATTAACTGAATAGTATTCCAATCTTGTAATCTGATGCATTTATCTTTAAAAATTACAGCTGAACTATTGTCAAAATGAACCAATAATCAACATGACTTTAATTTGGAAGGTGCTTTCTTGCTCAGTTTTCATCTTTATTTTATTATGAAATAATTAGTTTAGGAATGTTATTATATGGACTCTTCACCAGTCATTATTTCATATTCCTAAATCTTAAATGATTTTTAACCACTTTAATCTTTTCCGGGTTAGACCTCATACCTGTCATTAAGATAATATGTCCCAGGTATTTAATTTTCTTGATATTCCTTAAACATTTTTTAGAGCTTAGTTCCAAATTTTGAGTCAATTACACATGTTTATTAGGTTTGTTATGCCTTCTAAATTAACTATAACTAACATATAATGAAGATAAAAGTAATCTCATCCATTCATTTTAGCTTTATATCTATTTTCATTTAATAAATGTTCTGATAAATAATAGTTAAAAGATTTTGTTGCTTTTTTTGATACAGCATCGGGTGAAAAGCAGCATTTGAATTCAATTTCGCAAAGAAATTCAAATCTTCCAAACTTGCTAGGATCTCATATTTCAATGCAGAGTTAGATTCTATAGCTTTGTATTCTGGGATTTTTTGTTTTTGCCCCATTTCATTTTAATATAGCAAGCCCTGACTATATGACCAACAATGACATAACTCTTATTCTGTATATTTCATATAATTTTCAGTAGTATTCTCATGCTATGACCATGGTTTCTGCAGCAAGAGCTATTAATTTTTTTTGGAGTAATGTTTCTGATTTTTTCATTTTCATGAATACAGTCAGCTGACTCCAAGATTTAAGAATTAATTTATGAGCAGAGCTTCTTATAGCATCTTCAGATAAAATAGGTTGAGAATGGGCTAGAGCTTCTTATAGCATCTTCAGATAAAATAGGTTGAGAATGGGCTGTAGTTACTATAGGATATTCATCAGCCATTTCTGACAGGAATTGTTCCAACAGAGTATTCTCAAGATAATAATCTTCATATGCACAATTTTTTTACTAAGTTTCTACGTCTGCTCTCACTGGTGTCTATTATGTAGGTAAAAACAATTTACGTGTTTAAAGAATTTAGAGTTAAAGTGATGACTTAATCATTTGATTATCTCCGCATGGAGAATATTTTCAAGATCTTCAGATTTAGAAAATCTGTTTTTTTTTTTTTGAGCTCCAAAAGGAGTAATGTGGCAATCTTTGTAGCATTATCTTTTGCACTATTAATTTGTAATTATTGTCATGTTGGTTAAAATCAATTGGAATAGTACTGAGATTCGATTACAACTTTGAGAGGTTAATTTGCTGTCTTGCTCTCTAATTTTAACTTGCTCACAGCTATTTGATGCTCTGGTGCCAATGGTTTTTTTGGTTCTGCCAATAAATATGCTATTTTGGATTCCTCAACAAATATCTAATTGTAAGCTAAGCAAAAGAATTCTAACAATATAAATTAATATGTTATAATATATAGCATTGATAAAATCAAAATTTTAATTCAGTAATAGTAAATACAAATCTCTCTCTGTGTGTATATATATATACACACATATCAATAAAAAGTTATAATTTCCCTGGCACACATACAGCTTTTTAGGAATTTCTAGATGCATTTGTCACCTTCGGTGAGGTTATCACCAAGTATTCAGCCAAATAAAATGCAGGACTTTCTATGCCATGATGTTTTGTCATATTGTCCAGTCAAAATCTCTTTGTGTCCCTGGTTAATTATTTTTATGTGATCTTTATCTCTTTTTCTGGAATTATTTCGAACTAGTGAAAGTTTTTGTTACCGTGTTTTTTTTAATTAATCTTTTTTTTCTGGATATTGTTAATTGAAAATGTATTAATTGTACATATTTTTCAACTATAGATTTTTTCTCATCTTTTCATCCTTGAAATATTTTTACTTACTATGTAAATGTGTATTAAGCTTATTAACATGCAAGTTAAAATTTTTAAGTATGTTAGACATGTGCAAATTTTTTAACTTTGATATTGTGTATGCATGTATTGCTTACTTGCATATTATAATTATTTAATTTAGCTTTGTGATATTTAAAAAAGTGGGTTTCTGGCTTATTAATTTTTATTATAATGTGTTTTCTATGATTAACATATATTTTTTATTTACATTTTTATTATATAATGATTAGAGCTTTAACGCCAATAAACATCATATGATCATGATTCGTATGCTTGCTCTTAACTGTTATTAAAACAGGCAAAACTCTGTATACATATTGCCATTCAGTGGCAACCATTGATTACTCTGGCTTGCACTGAATGGCAATACGTATAGAGAGTTTTGCCTGTTTCAATAACAGTTAAGAACAAGCATAAGAAATGGTGATCATGTGATGTTTATTGGCTTTAAAGCAATCCTGTCCAATAGGATAGTGGTGACTATGGTTATTAAAAAACCAAAGACACCAATATGTATAGATATGTGACTATATATAAGCTGATGAGCTTAGATTGAAAATATTATAGTGTTTTCAATTTAAATCTCATAGTTTTGTAGTTAAATAGAGGTAAAAGGTGGCTGCTGGAGGATTGCATTAGATCCTAAGATCTAGGTGCAGTGTTCTCAAATCCAAGGCTCTTCACTGACGAAGGCCACAAGCCGGAAACTAATCTGGGGATATTGGATGAGTATGCACTAGATGGGGATTTTATGCACAAGTCTTTTGGCATCCATTGATTCTTCTGGCTTGCACTGAGTGGCAATACATATAGAGAGTTTTACCTGTTTTAATTAGAGGTTTATTTATTTATTTTTGTAATTCTCTTTCAAGTACTCTAATTTATATAGTATGTATTATCTTTTTTTTTTAATGCCATTTTTATTATTTAAAATTACTTATACATATAAAATTGCATTTAGATTTGATCTAATCTTTTTTTTTTTGTCTTTCTTTAGGATGAAATTTACACCTTATTTTATGTTAACAACAACTGGTATCTATTTTTTCGGTTGCATCAGATATTGTGTGAACGTCTTACCAAAATTTACCAAAGATCATCTATTTTGGCTGAAGAAGAGGCCATTGATAGAAAAGATCGCAAAGAATCTACAGCTGTTGCATTAAGGCTAAAACCTAAAAGTAAGCTAGTAGTGTCTGTACAAATATTAAAAAAAATGTATGTGATTATAATATATACCAGACATATACCTATGTAAAGGCCCTCGTTTTCTTACTACTTACTTTTTTTTAACATTTCTGGGGAAAAATTTATTAAAAGGTTACACTAACTAAAACTAAATGTAAATATGGAACTATAGCATCTATTTTTCTCACTAAATATATTTTAAACATAAATTTATGTACTTTAATCACATTTTCTTTGCGATTTAAATACTATACCTATTCAGTTCAGTACAATAGTTAAAGTACATGTACTGATTTTTTTGTGTGTGTGTTTTTTTCTTCAAAAAGTTTTATTCCATGTTTTTTTTTTTTTTTGTAAAATACCACTTGTGGAAAGTACTCATAATCAAATTAAGCCTCTTAAATATAAGGAAGCAATTACTGCTTTTCGCATAAAATGCTTCATAAAAAATTATAATGGCAGAACAAATTTTTTTTTCCCCTTGAAAAATACACCCTCTAACAAAGAAATGTTTAACTTGAATATTATGTGACAGCATTATGAATTTTTAGGGATTTTATATATAAGGATACTCTAGCAAAAAAAAATAGAAAAAGATGCAGCATTCTTTTAACAAAAATGATATTTATTTGAAGTAAAGAAAAATAGTTTGTGGGTTTTTTTTTTTAAAAAAAAAAAAGATAAATGGGATGGTCTTAAATATTGTGCAAAGCTTATTATAGTATGCTTTGTTAAGTTTAAGACTACAAGATTTGAATCCTATATAAGTGATAAATATGTTGTTACTAGCCTAGTGTCAGATCTTTTATAAATTTTTTAATGAGTTGCCTTTTGGATTTCAGGATATTACCTTGATAATAATAATAAAAAAAGGATAAATGGTAGCTACTGGGTGTGTGACACATTAATTTTGAATTCCTTGCTTATAATGATCTTAAATCAGACCTTTATCTGGGGTATGGATGTGGATACAATATTAATTTATTATTCGAACTTAGAAAGAATGAATAAGAATTGTTTCTATTGACAAACATCCTAAGAAAAATAAAAGCAAAAAAATAGATGAGACAAAGTAACAAATAGAATTTTCACATTTATTCAATAAATAAAAAGTGTTAAAAGATTGGTAATAAATTTTAATATGTAAAAGTGCTCAAATTTATACTGTATAAATTATTAAAATTCTGTCAGACAGCAGTCATAAATACTGAATCCATATATTTCTAAAAAATTCCAATGTTTTTGAAACTGACATATCACCATAATATTTCAAAACTTTTTTTCAAGTATTTATCAGGATTCCAGCCTTTCCATTTTCAAAATGCTGTTTTGATTTCACTAAACTGGATATCTTAGTCCCCATCTAAATGAGTAGATAAAGTCAATGTATCGTTAAAAGTCATCATATCATTTCTTGTATCATTATTCAAAAGGTGATCAAAATACTCTTTCTACCTTTCAAAATATTACTGTCATTATATAAGAGAGGGTCATTGTTGGATTTAATATGATTTTGATATTGTTTCTCAGGTCCATAAGTTACTTTCAATGCAGCAAAAAAAAGAGAAAGATCTGGAATGTCTGTATCTTCTTAGCAGTTTCAATTCACCAATCATTTTTAAATTTTGTTATCAGTCATTGAACTTCTACCTTCAGATCTTTATATATTCCTTATAAAAATATCATTGTCAGACAACTAGTTATGATTCTTCTATTTAATGGATTCAAGAATAGATTTACTTGTATCTATAATACTCTCCTTAAAAATATTTCATTGCTTCAGGATTATGACTATCTTGAAATTCCAAATTAGCAATTTTAGTGTTCAATGTCTGTTGAAATTTAGTATGTATATAGTAGATTCTTCTAAATAACGAATATCAATTTTTTTGTGAACATGAGTGGAATAGTATCTTTTTTAAGACATTTATCATTTTAGCCTTGGAGTGTACTAATCTCCAATCTGTGCTTGCAAGTGTTGCATAATGTGAACTCTTGTATTTCGACCCCTAATTGAGTATGGATACATCTACATTCCTTTATCTTTTTAAACAATGTGTTTGTGATAGTCATCAATTCATATGGTGTGCATAAATTCAATAATAACAAATCTTTGGCATTTATAGCACTATACCATTAATTTCAATAACTTTTGGCCAAAGTCTACTTCTGTTTCAACATGTGTTTTAAAGTCTCCAAGAAGAACAATTTTATCTTTGATTGGTATTTCTGTAATAATGATATCCAACAAGGAATAAAAACTTACCTTCTCTGAATCGATGGTTGGAACCTAGGCACTAATACAATGAGCATTGATACAATGAGAAATTTCATCATTAGAAAATATTAAATTTGACTTTACAGCAAATCCAACAATATGTATTTTTTTTACTACCTGACCTGCCTTTTCATAAAAACTTGTATCCATCCATCTTTTCTATTAAATTTCCTTCTTCTGGGAGACAAATTTTACTAAAACAGCTGTATCGATCTTAAATCTCAACAGCTCGTTAATCACTAATGCAGATCTCTATTCTGATCTTGAAGAATTTTTAATTATGACTTACATTAAATTAATATGAATTTATTTTTCTTGCTTGTTAAAATGGAATTATTGTAAATTTTTTTAGATTGTAAAAATATGGCACTTATCCGAATCTTTACTACGCACATACATGCACCAAAAAAGGATTTTAGGAAATGAAAATTTTTCATTTATTCTGCATTGAAAGTGCAGCCTTGTTTTGAGAATTGTATTATATATGTAACTGAATTTAAAATTTTTCACATTAACAATTTTCTGCCTAAGTTTATTTTATATATGTTAAATTAAAATTCAGCAGTATAATGACCTACTTGCTATTTTATTTATAGTTAGTTTACAGATTGGCTAAATAAAAGATTCTTTCAGAATCATCATATAACTTGCAAACTAAAACAAATCAACTGACCGTGAGCTAGGTTCAATTTGCAATCACTTGATTGTAAAGGAAAGAAGTAACTTACAATAGAATAATAACCACAACAAAATTAGAACCCAATCAGATTTACTGAACAATTTTGAAGATCAACGCATTGGTTCTCATAGTATGATTAGAGTAGATGAAATTAAGGCTAAAATATTTGGGCCAGCAGATTTGGAACAAGGAAAAACTAACAACTTTATTTATCACATCAACAACTTATATTTATTATTCATTTTATTAAAGTTAAAATGTAACATTAGATGCTACTCTGCTTTTAAATTTTTGTCTAGTTCATTTATTGGGGAGGTTTACTTAGGGTTTGTTTTTCAGGGTGGCAAAAAAATTGTCCCTCAGTCAGAAGCTTCAGAAACTAGATTCAATTTATTCACTTGATAATTTTTAATCACATTCAAATGAATAAACTGCCATTCATATTAGATAGTAGTCACAGTAGTAATATTCTATTTATAAATTTTTTGTATTTCTAATATTAAATATGTTTCACAATATGATTAATAAATATTTATAAGAGCTTCGACTCTTCAGCAAATAATAAAGCCATTGATTATTTATTTTTGCTAACCTATCAGTTAATGTAATGGCAAATGGAAGAGATCAATAAACATATTCTTCATGATTTTTTAATGATTGTTATTTCAGTTATTTATAAATTTTCTATTTTTGACGTTAGTCCTTTTTTAGGTATATCCAAAGTGAATTGTTTAATTGTATTTTTTTGTGGTGGTGGTTTTCGTAATTCATCTTTTTTTTATTTGAGTCATTGTTTTTATGTTTTTTTCTATTCGTAAGAATATTTCCTTTTGTAAGATATGTTTAGAGATTATTTATATGTACTCTAGATGAAATTGAAGTGGAAGATTATTATCCAGCCTTTTTGGACATGGTTAAGAGTGTATTAGATGGTAATATGGAAAGTACAAACTTTGAAGATATGCTACGTGATATGTTTGGAATCCATGCTTACATTGCTTTTACTATGGATAAAGTAGTCCAAAACATTGTACGTCAGGTAAGATTATAATTAAGCAAAATAATAATAATAATAATAATAATGACTATTTTGTTGGAAAAACAATTTACCTGTTTAGTAAAGCTTTCCCCCAAAATGAAATAATTTTTATATTTATTTTTAAATCTATATGGTTGTTTTTTTTTTTTTGACATTACAAATTCACTTCCATAACTCTTTATTGAAATAGTCTTCATGAATTGTGTATGTTTACATTGTCTATGATTTTTTTGTTGTGCCTTGGAAATGTACTTATAGTTGGAAAAATATATAGGTAATGATAAACTTAAGACACATCCAGGCTTATGTTCTCCGTCATTTGAATTCAAGATAGGTCTCTGAAAGAAAAAAAGTTTTTAATTTTATATATATGAAGCGCATTAAGTTCATAAAATTTTTTGTTGTGATATGTAAAGAAATAAAATAAAAAATAATGAAAATTTAGATCTCTATAAATTTAGTCAGTGATTTTTTTAAAAAAAATGTTTTCTAAATAATTTTACGATTCTTTGAAAAAATAATAGTGTTGAGAAAAATTACAAATATTTCTTTCTATTATTTGAAATACTTAAATTATTACTTCACACTAATCAGTGAGGACAAATAACACAATAAAATTAATATTCAAATCGAGAAATTAAAATTTGCTCTTTTAAATGATTTTAATTACAAGCTAAATCGCGATAAATTTATTGCCTCGATATTACAAGTACATTCTCAAAAACAGAATACAATCATATATATCCAACGTGAAATTGCACAAGCCCGACAAACCTCTACGTCTAATGCTTAACTTTGGCACAGCACATTACTTTAACACTGCTACCCTCATCAACAGATGGCTTATAGACACATTAAACTTTGGAGAATATACAATTCAGTCATTATTTGAATTCATTGGGAAAATTAAACAAGCTATCATCCCACCAAGTTTCAAGCTGTCAACTCTTCACATCACAGAGCTCTATGGATCCGTAGACCGACTACAATCCATCGAGATCATCAATGATGCCCTGATAGCCAGTGAATGCCCACCAGCACGCACCAAATTCATATATGAATTCCTTAAGTAGCTTGATAAGAACTTAGTTACAACTTTCAAAAATATGTGGTTCAAAATGACTAATGGTTGGCCAATGGGCCTACCGCTCAGCGACATTGTTGCTAGCATTGTGCTGAATCATCACGAAAAATGCACACCACCAAGATTCTTGTCCGCAAGTCCACATCTCATTTACCTTAGATACATGGATTGCTTCAGAACTGCACACCAGTCTTCAGAATATTTCTAAACTCAACTACAGTCATACAGCTGAAAGCCAGACACAACATGTTAGATACCTAGACATAGATGTCTGCAGAAATCTCAAATCAACTAGATTACACCATGATTGTCCAGCCCACAGTAGTATGTGGCACAGATCATCCTACATCATATGCACCCTACTCTCATAAGATGGCCGGCTTATCTTCATTTTTGTTTTAGAAACCACATGTTGTGCAAATATGAAGCTGATAAGAGACACGGCTAAACCATGTGATATATCTAATTAAAATTCACACTTGGTCATCAACAGGAAAGTCAATAAGTTCTATTATAATATTCAGCATAACCACATCAAAGACATTAAGCCAAGAATTCTCTTATCCTATATCCAACCACTTGCCTCATCAACACACTATCCAAAGACTTTAGCTTTGCCTACCTGTCACCTCCGAACACAAACAAACTTATAAACAACTCAAAACATAGAATCATACCCGAGCTCACTCCTCAGATGGTGAACAAAGTGATCTGCCAAGCTGCATACTATGGGGAGACCTGGACTAACATAGCCAATAGAGTAGCGCAACACAAATATATCTACAATAAAACCAAGCAAGAAGGCTACTCTATCTTCTGCAAACATGAAAGAGCATTAGGCCATAAATTTGAGGCCATCATTGCCAGTGTCGTATGTTCCGAAAGACATGACGCCGGACTCAAAATTAGAGAGGCATATTACATAGCTAGTGACCCCAAATCCATCAATAGGAGAGAAGCATGCTTTGCTCTGTCTCTGAAATGGCAATTATAACTCATTTGCATAAATTCCATTTCCAGTTCTAACAACAAAAGTTATGAGTAGAAGAGCAAGTAGTCCCTTGAAAGCGCTAAGTTCTTTAATTTAATAGCTTTATAAATTAAAAAATTTCACTTCATTATTCATGCAAACAGCGCATATATATATATATTAGTTTCTATTATTGTATCATCATTTTGATTTTAGCTTTGTCCTTAAATGCAGTACATTAATTTTTCTGATTAAATGAGCCTATATCCTCTTTTATCATTTTTAGTTTATTATTTTGAATTACAAGCAAAAAATGTGCAACTGCTTTAACAATTTGCTGTTTTCTTTTTTTCTATAAAGTAACAACAAAAAGTGGAAATAAGCTCATACCACTAACTTTTTTTCAATATATTTCTGTCAACTATATATACTTATGAAACAGTTAGTAATCTTTACACAAAACATGAAGAGTAGAAGATTAACTTTTATTATTAAATGTTACAAAAATTATAGTAAGAAATTGAAATAAAAATAATAACTAAATTGTTTATTTTATTTTAGGGATATTGGTCTGATTTAAAAACAATTAATATAATATACAGAATGCATCGTACATGTATATCCAATAGATATTAAAATTAATAATTATTATTTAATTCATATTTAATATTTATTTGGACTTTTAGCAGCCTTTGGTACTTTTGAAGATCAGGATAGATATAATGATAAGAGTAATAGTATATTATTGTATTGTGATGATTATGACCTTTTTATTTTGTCAAAATTCAGGAATTGAGGTTATTGTCTGTGTTCAATTTATATTTTTAAAATAAAATATTTATTATTATTACTATAATTCTTTAATTATGAATGTTCGATAAATAAAAGCTGGGTATGTTTTAAGTAAATTTGATAATTGTCTGTTCTGATTATTTTTGTGGGATACATAGTTAGGTTGTTCTATAAAATAGATTTATATAGGGTGAGTCATGCAAAATTATCTTTTTTAATTATGTAAAAAGAGTTTAAGTATATATGCATTTAGTTATATTATTTTTCTAAATTTGACAGATTATCAACTTAAATCACTATTTTTTAAATAAATTAACATTGGATCTATAGATATTAATATGGATTGTTGGTTTTTCTTGGAAGAAGCTTTATATATATTAATTCCATTCATTATATAGTCAAAACATCTGTGAAAAAAACCTTGCTTTGGGTAATAATGTGCAATACAAATAATAGCATTTATGGAAAAACATCATGTAGAATAACAAATTATAAACTGAAATAGTGATTTGTAGTTATTTGCATGAGTGTGTGTAGAGCTATTGCAAGAAGATATGTTGTGAATTGCAAATGGGCACCAAATTAAGTTTTAAAAAAATAAAACAGGAAAATTGACAATAATTTAAAATATATATCATATAGAAATGTTTGTTTAAATCAAAAAATATATCATAGATATCAAAAATGTTTAATTGGCAAATTAGTTATTATTTTTTCTTAGATGGTCCTCTAAAATTTGTAATATAGCAGGATCTCTGTATTTGTACATTTTATTATTAGCATCTCTGCACACAATACCCAAAATTTATGGACAATAGCAAACTCTATGCAATGTCTTTTTAATATTGTATTATGCATAGATACATACTTGTATGTAGTTGTTTTTGCAAATAATGCTTTAGAGCTGCAGGAAATGTTGCAGGAGTTATCAGATGAAAGTAGGACTAAAGATAAATGTTAAAAAGACTAAAATAATGTTTAATCAATTTTTTCAAAATATGAAAATAAAGATTGATTATGGTGAGTTAGAAGAAGTTAACAGTTACAAATATCTTGGTCAGATTATTAATACAGATGGAAACATAATGGATGAAATTAATCATAGAATTAAACATGGTTGGAGTGCTTTTGGTAGAAATAACTTGATACTAAAAGGAAATATGCCTATGTGTTTGAAAAGGAAGGTTTTTAATAAATGTGTTTTACCAGTTCTTACTTATGGATCTGAGACTTGGATACTTAATAGAAGAGCAATATAGAGACTTCAGACCACTCAAAGGAGTATGGAGAGATGCATGTTGGGAGTAACAAGAAGAGATCGAAAACTCAATGTATGGGTAAAAGAACAAACAGGTGGAGTTGGGCTGGACATATTGCTAGAAGGGATGATAATAGATGGACAATTGAAATCTTAAACTGGTTTCCAAAAGATTGTAAAAGACCCAGAAAGAAACCACATGTTAGATGGATGGATGAAATAAGAAAGTGTGCAGGGGTGATGTGGAGAAGAGAAGCTAAAGATCGGAGAAGTTGGATTGAACTTGGAGAAACCTTCATCCTGCAGTGGATTGATAATGGTTGATGATGATGACATACTTGAATACAATTTAACTTTAAAATATACTATATATACCATTACCGCTTAGAGCTAGACCGTTTATGCAAGGATTCATTATAGTAATCATTATCAATTTGAGCTCACTACTTTAATTCACTACAATTTGGTGGCCCATTTTGTAGCATAGTATATATTATAAAAAAATACTTAAATATTAATTACAATATACCAATATATACTGCATTAAATACTTTATGCGTGTGTGTGTAATATACAGTTATATAATTTGGCTAATCTTACTCTGTTAATGAATAACACATCTTTAGGGTCATAAAATTTACAGTTAGTAATTGCACATAAATAATATGACTGTATTTTTAAAATAATGAAACTTCAGCATGGGCTTTTTTTCAGTGCAATGATTAACAGTTTTGCAGAGGAATATAAAAAATTGTCAACTGCGAGCTTATTTTCTTTTTCTTGACCATTTTTTGTATATTTGTATAGTGAAACTGCACATTTTTTTACTTAATGATATTGGGGGGGGAAAAATTTAAAGTTTATAACTACATATGTTTTCAATTAGTAAAAGAATCATTGCAACCTTCAAGATATCATCTTCCACAAGTAATATGGCGTGTTGCCGACATTTTGGATAAAGATGTGTGTAAGAAATTGGTGATGACAATATTGAAGAGGTTTTGCAATCACACGAAAGAATTAACTAATCAGGAATTAATGCAATTGGATGAAGAAAAGAAAACTACACCTGTAGAGAAGGACTTGGACTTAAAAAAACTGAAGGAATTCATTTATTATCATGAGGTCGTGAAGAATACTTTCAAAGAATCTGATCTCGATTTAGAACGATCCATTAAATATAAAAGTGCCTCAAATCAATAAATGGGATCTTAAAATATGTTGTACAAAGAGAAAATCAGAAGCATGTCAACCATTCATTTCAAAATTTGTCTCTAGAGATCCTTTGCCATCAACACCTGGTATATCTCTCCAAAAAAACATGATCATCAAGGGTTTAAAAGGCAACACTGGATTTTTTTGAATGAGCAACTGATAACTCAGAAAACTGGAAGTTGATGAAATGCAGAATGGATAGAGTATAAGAAAGAACAACTTTAATTGTTTTTTTTTACATAGATTTAAATTGCATGTCACAGTTTATGCATGCTTATGTTGTATGTTAGATTTTTTTTTTTTAACTACTATATATACTTGGTTAAATTTTTTATATAATTTTTATCCACAGAAATGAGCTAATTTTTCCCTCATAGAAAACCATTATAATCACTTGCTTTTTACATGGTCTTTTTGCTTTACGATGAGGTTTGGGAAACCAATTGTCCTTGTTAAGCAGAGTAAAGGTGTTTTCAATAACAATTTTAAAAAAAAAAATCTTAATGCAACTATCAAAGAATCAATAGAATAATACTTTTACAATAAGAATAGCATATGTATATGCAGATCATATGTGAATATGTTCACTTGGGCAATCTTTTAAAATAAAATGATATATAAAATATTGTATAATAAGCACTTTTATCTAAAAAGTCTAAAAGTAATTGGTTTCATCAAACACAGTTGGGAGTTTTATATTTAACTTAAAACAGAAGTGTGGGTTTTTCAGACATTAATTAATTCAATTCCTCATAAAAAGTAGGTATTGAATTTATTAATTTTTGGATACTCCACACTTTTATTTCAAGTTAAATATAAAAACCTCAGTTGTGGTTAATAAAATAATTATTATAAAATATTTTTTATATATTATTTTTAAATTTTGTTTATTTGGAAAGCATTTTAAAAAGGTATCAAGGTTTATTTTTATTTCACGTTTAAATAACTGCTAAAACACATTTTAAGCTAAACCTTTTTAAAATATATGTATACCTGGGTCTTGTTTTATGCGGATTATTTTAATGCGATTTTGAAGTTATGCGATTCATGTTTCTTCTTAATATCTTTCATATTTTACTATATTTATTAGATATCAAGAAATTTAAATTATTAATAAAATATTTTGACTTGAAATTTTTTTTTTTTAAAATATAACGTTATATTAGCAGCTAATGTGAATATAGCCTGAAGCTGTATTTAGAATCTTAGCTTCTATGTAAATAACCTACATACTAATGAGTGAATAATTATAATAGATTTATACGTACGTATAAAAATGTCGCAATAAATATTCAAAAATTTTAAACTTTTAAAATGTATTTTGTTAGATATTAACAGAAATAAATATTTTTTTAGATTTTTAAAATAAATAATAACGAAGATTTTATAAACTGAAAATAATCTTTCTAATGATAATGTATAATCTTTTTGTTTTGATTGCGATCTCATTTTTTTAATATAGAAACAGAAAACCATTAACACAGCACAAGTCTGAAAATGGCGCTAGTTGTACATCACATCACGAATCTGATTTCTTACTAGTTCACAAAGGAAAGCATATTGTCAAATAGCGGTAATGATTAAAATATGTATGAAAAAATGTAAAATTAAATACGGTAGTTAATAATAAAAAAAAAGTAAAAAATGTTTGTCTTGTATTAATTTTTTTCAAATATTTGAAATTTTTTATTAGTCATATTTTATTTCCTTATTTTTTTAATGCGAATTTTAAAGTAATTTTTTCTTGTTGCTTTGCTTTTGTGCCAATTTCTGAAAATTGCAGAACCTATCCTCCATTTTTCAAGGAAAGTTACGTTTATTTTCGTGCGATTTTTTTCTATGCGCCTTTTCTGAGGAACCTATCTACCGCATAAAACGAGACCCAGGTGTATATATAAACCGCTCTCTAATGCCCAACATATAATGAATTTGAAATTCAGAGAAATCATCCTGAAACATTTCATTGTCATTGATTTATAACATATAAAAAAGTGTTTTAAGCCTTGATTTTGTATAAATAAACAGACAAACAGAAGTTAAATTTTTCAGTCTTCTTATAATGAAAATTAATGATGAAATCCAAAAGATACAGTGCCTAAATGATATTAAATCTCAAAAATCGCAAGTGGTATTTTCCTGGACAGATCATGATAGGCTGTATTTGCTCTGTGATTTAGAAATTTGAACATTCATTTAAAATTACCTTGAAGCATAAATCTAATGATGTTAGCATACATCTTCCCTTACTTACAGTAAATGGGTTGGTGATGGTGTTTACTGGATCCTGTGCTAATGCATTCATATAGACTGATTCCTGATGCCATATCTTATAATCTGTAGGAATCATTTTCCTCATATTTTCCATCTACAGTTTAATGCTTTTTCAGTCTTAACCAAATAATTATCATGTGTTGTGGATTTAACACAAGTAATTTAAGCATGAATTTGTTTTGTCTTTAATTTCTTAAATGAACAATTTTCATTCTATCACATAATGGAAATATCTTAGTTTCATTCAAACTTGAAAAAAATGCTCCTATCACTAGCTTCATATTTTGAGATCATTGAAAAAAACCTATTTCTAAAATCTAGACAGTGAAATACATGCAGGAAAAATTTCTTGACTTGAAAAGGGTATTGCGAAAGTAGATAGGAGGGTTTTGTATGAAATCAAGCTTTATGTATATTTACTACTACTTTTTATTGAACAAAATATTGTTATAGTTGTATAATTTATTATTGTGAATATGTTTGTGAAGGCATCATAGTGTGTGTATGTGCAATCTGGTTCAGCTAGAGGCAGGTTTTTTATTTACATAATGCTTTTCGGCATAGAAATTCACACACAAGCAAATGTGAAGATCATATTATGCTGAAATATTTACTAATATATTCTGCTAAAGCAAATTCACTTTGTGGGAATGCATTATAGGAAAACTGATTGTACATTAATTTTTATCTATTGGATTTTTACAATGAAAATTTATTCATGTAAGATGGTTGAATGATTGAATAAAAACATAGAATGTTTTTTTATGACATATACACATCAGAGCATCTGAGTTTATACATGTTACAGTGAATACATCATTATTGAAGTAAATCAATGAATGTGTACTGTATAATTATCCTGCTCACTTTCAGTAGTTTCCTGCATTAAGGTTACATTTTTAAATTCGGTATATACAGGAATTAGAATACTCTATGTTATAGTCATTTGGATCATATCCTCAAATACTTTGAAGAGAATAAAGTCTATTTTTTTAAAATGTTTCAGTTCAGACTATTTTATGATAAACACAAAGATTTATAAAGAATTATGACTGTCCAATCTTGCAGAATAGAACATGACACTGCAATTAGAATAACCTTTTATGCAAATTGAAATGGTATAACTTTTTGACTCTGCTACAGTAAACTAAATAAAAATGTTAACTTAAAGGTTGTTGTTTTTAACATTTTATTTTAAATATATTTTCTTCATCTTTAGTAATGGTTATTAAATACTAGAGAGGATATTTTTTTAAACAAGCAATTTCTAATACTAGAGTAATAATTTACATTCACTGTACAATCTAATTCCATTCTCAAAGTATACATACTGCATAGCTGTGTATATACTTCCCTATTTGTTATTTCATTTCTACAAACAATGATCATCTATTATGGTAGGGTAATTTTACATGATCTATAAATTTCCATAATCTATTAATTTTAAATCTTTGAAAATTTACGTATCTATTTATAATTTTTGGCAGACCTATTTTCAATTGTTATTTTTTTAATACATTACAATGATTTTAATAAAGCAGAAGTCTATCATTTAAAAAAGGTAATTATTTAGATATAATCAGTTATAAGATTTGAAATACAGGCACACCTGGAGCCTAATTGTACACAGACTTTCAAGCACCCTTCAACTATCCACACTATCTCATACCACTGATACACATGACTACACATATGTAGAAAAGATAAATAATCACTCATACATATTTCATGCTGAACCAGCACTCATCAGTTGGTCCAGATTATCATCTCTCACACATATATATAATCAGTGCTCAGTTTATATTAAGATAGCACATCTTCATACTATAATGTGTGGGAGATGATAATCTAGACCAGCTGATGAGTGCTGGTTCAGCATGAAATATGTATATTGGTGATTGTTTATCTTTTCTACATGTGTGTGGAGACTGTGGATAGTTGAAAAGTGCTTGACAGTCTGTGTTCAAATCCCCTATATATATATAATCAATTATGTAATTAATACATTATAGAGTTGTGCTATGTGTTCCAATGAAAAGGTGACTGAATCATTACTAGTTTCATAAAAAGTTGCACACAATATTGGCATTTTAGACTGGCATATTATTTTGCTTATAGTATTCGGATAACACAAAAAAAATTTTCTCAAATGATTTAAAATACATAAATAGTAATCAGAGTTTATCATCTGATTTTCAGGAATGTATTCATGGTTAATAATACCTTTAAAATCAATGAGCAAATGTTTTGATTTAACTCTTTTGCATTTATTTCTTTTTCTGATGAGCTTCATTTCATTCACTGGCATTTGGTTGATGTTTCATATTGGAATCGCTACATATCACTTGTTAATATGTTTGATCAGAATTTTACATAAAATTAACAAAATTTTCTCCCCACAATAGGACTAGCTCCCTAGTGCAAGTTTTAGTAATCAATAGATGATTCCATGGTAGTGCCTTATAATCTCTATCCAGTGCTTTTCCATCAATATTCCCAGACTAGTTTCTAGCTTATGGCTTTCATCAATGAGGAGCCTTGATCTGGAAGCAGTGTACCTGGATTTTTTTTTATTTTACTTAACTATAAAGCTGTCAGCCCAAACTGAAAAACTCAAATGTTTTTAATCCAAGATAATTTGCCTGTATAATTATACAGTATCTGAAAACAGTTCAGTATCTTTATATTTTGGAGTTCTTAGTATTTAATAATCATAGACCCATATCTTGGCTGGGATTGGTATTAAAACATCATGTGATCACTTTTTCTTTATGTTTATACAAACTGTTGAAACAGTACCAAAGTTCAGCCAACAATAGTGCTTCTGTTTTAACAGCTTGTGTAAGCATAAAGAAAAGATGAATGTGAAATATTTTAATAGTTTATTATCAATCCTAGCTAGTTACTTAAAAAAAATCAAAGACCAAAATATATAGATACTGAATTAGTTTCAGTTTTGTATGACTATACAGGCAAAATAGCTTCGATTGAAAACATTGGTGTTTTTTTTGTTTGAATGGTTAGCTTTATATTTAGGTAAAAGATAGATACTGGAGAAAGAGGTGCATTCGGGATGCACTGCTCTCAAATCCAGCGCTTCTCACTGATGAAAATTCTAAGCTAGAAACTAATTTGAGAATATTGGATGGGAAAGCCATTGGATAAGAATTATAAGATACTACTTTCTAGCATCTATTAATACTAAAGTTTAAACCAAGTGTCACTATTGTGGAGAAAAATTTTGCTATTCTTTTAACAGCTTGTGAAAGCATAAAGAAAAGGTGATCGTGTAGAGAAGTACTTGCATGTATTTGCGTTACTCCTCTTGTATTTTTGGTTGGTTGTCGAGGCACATGCATATCTTTCGCTTATTCAAATCTATTAAAATGTGATGGATAGTAGTTTTGGGGAATGACAAACAAATCTTGGCACAGCAGTCAGTTTGACAAATTTTGGCTTTTTTATGTACACGTTTTTCTTTATTTATTTACAGTTGCTTTTGATGTATCTGGCCATGGATCTTATATTTTTCAGTATTCTCCCTGCCATCACAAAATCTTGTAAACCTTTTGTTCTTGCAACTTGTGTCTTCACTATTTCAAACATTTTAGTAGCAGTTTTGCCCAAATAAAAAAAAGATTTAATAATAGAAAAAGTTATGAAACATGCTGTTACATTTTATGTCATAACTTGTGATCCGAGTATACTTGCATCTTAAAAATTTTATCACTATGTAACATGTCTTGATTTTAGAGATGACACTGCAGGCAGCTTGGAGAGAACCAGTCACCATTTCAAATCCAAATTCTAAATTTTTGCACTATGACAGTAAAACGATCATAGGATGGATTTCAAGAAAACTCCTTTTTTCAGCTAGGTTAATCTTAATGTCACTAACCACAAATCAGATTATAATTATTTACCATGACTTATTAATAATAGTATCACATTTAATTATTGTTTGTTCCATTTTTACTTTTTGAAATAAAATTAATGAAATCTGCTTAATGTAAATAAAATTGAAACTTCTATAAATAAATAATCAGTCAAAATAAATTTGAAATAAACCTATTAAACTATTTTAATCTTATTTTGATTGATTATTTATTTATGTATTTGTAACAACATCATGGACAAATAAATTGTATTGGATATTTGACTATTATAGTAATTAAAGCTACTAATTTGTTGTTAGTAGTATAAGGCTTATTCCTCTGAAGTCCGTCCTATTATTGTATAATATCTTACATATTAAGCAATGGTATTCCTTTCATGCACTCTCTTATACTATATATATATTGTGACCTTCCAGATTGGCACCATGAAGAAATGTGAGAAGTTCACATTGTGCCATCAGTGATCAAGGGTAGCTAATAAGAAAAAAAATGAATTGTCATATAACTTCATGTTTTAAATTTGGTTGAAAAGTTATCAGGATCTTAGTTATGGTGTCCCAATCATTAAAAGTCCTTTTCCTTTATGTATATCTAATAGTGAGAATGACTATTGTTTGTCTATAAGGCCATAATAAATGTTCATTCATTAAGTTTCTAACCTACTGTTTATTGCTATTCCAAGATCTAACTTGTATGTGTGGGTGCGTGTCCATTCGCATCATCTCACACTTCACACCTCATTCATATTTCTAGTCATCACTCAAAATATCCATCTTGTAATAGCATTATTTATTTGCCATAGAAATTGTTAATAACTCAGTCATTAATAGTCTTCTGGATTAATGGAAAAACAAATACACACACACCATCAGTTAGTATGATTTTTATTTATTCTTTATTGTATAAAATCTTTTAGTAAAAAAATGTAAAGGTTATTTTATTTATTATTAATCAGTATTTGTAACTTAATTTTTTTTATTTCAAAACTCTATTCTTAACATTTTCACAAGTAATAAATTCTTGCATATTGTTAAGCTCATTATAAAAATAAAAAAAGAGGCGTGGCTAAGTGACAAAAAAAAAAGAAAGAAAAAAGTTTCAAAGAAGGACTTCAGAAAACCATTTTTAGAAAAGGTGGAATAATTTTCTAAAATGAAATATAATAAAACAAGTGAAGTTAACAGCTTCATTGGAATCCTTACTATTTCTTTTAATAAGGAAACTTCCCTTATACTTCTCAAGAATAAATGCCAATGTATAATTCTGAAGGACACCAGATATTTTTTAAAATGGAAGGCTAAACGCTCAGAGGTACACCAGTTTTCTAACTCTTATCAGCTAACAATTTGAACTTATTTTATTCATTATGAAATGGAAGGCTGAAGAGTTGTGAGTTGGAATAGTTTGAAGCCTGTCCATTAAAGTATGAAGATTGGCTATCTTAATATAAAGCTGAGCACTGATTATATATATGTGTGAGGATAGTAATCTAGACCAACTGATGATTGCTGGTTTAGCATGAAATACGTATATTGGTGATTATTTATCTTTTCAACATGTGTGTGATATGGTGGGTCATGTGAAAGTCTGAGTTCGAATCCTGCATATATTACATATATAAATGCAGGTTTAAGCCTGTACAATGTATTAATTCATAATGCATAAATATCATTTAGAAAAATCACTAATGCAATTCTATTATAATGTATTTTTAATAAATAGTGTGACATTGGAATTATGTAAGTAGTCGTAATAATAAGAATTGGAAAATTTATGCTGGACTATGTAATAGAATATTTGAGTGACTTCTTTAATGAATTTCCTATTGTATAAGGAAAAAGGCTGAAACAGAAAAATTATTCATTATGGTGTTCTACATTAGTATAATAATTATGTACATTAAGTTACCTAACCATTCACACTCATGTAGGAGTGAAAGAATGTGTGACAATAATACTTGATAATTATTTACCAGAAGGATATAAACGTGGATAATTAAGTAACCTTGATTTTGATCATCATTAAAAATGTATTAAATGTTGGAATTTAGGCAAAACAAAGTTTATAAAAAAAAGAATAAATGAATCCAAATACTTGCAAAAGTCACTTATAATGTTCATTAGGAAATCCTAAGAACATTGGAAGTTATTACTGTTCCTTTTTCCAAATTTATGTTTAACCTGCAGGAGTAATATTTGTACATTTTAATGTTTGTTATTCGTCTTAACATCGTGAGCTACGCGTGCGTTTTCATTTATTCAAAGTTGCAAGTATGAACTAAAAATATAAAAAAGTAAAAAAATTACAAAGGGAACTTATTTTAATGACAGAAGATTTGATATGTATTTCTTCCTTCGCATTTGATAGATATATAGATGTATTTAATAATTTATGTTTATTTTGACATTAATTTTTATTATTATTATATATTTGTATATCCAATTTCCTCTAGAACTTCTCGGAGAGTTTGGTATAAGTTATACTAAACCGGTAATATTTTCTTTTGTTGTATTATGTAAATATATATTCCCGTGCTCATATTATTAGTGCAAAATTAGATGCTTTATCATTATTCATTAATTAGTAATAGTAAACAGATACATAAAAACACTGAGGCCAGTATTGTCGAATGGTGAAGCTTATTTAATAGTATTTACACTAATTTGAATTTCGATACTCATAATTTTTTAAAGATATTAGACTCATTCATAATCTAGTTAATGCTAATATTGTCTGATGTGGTTTAAAAAGAATATTTCATACATGATATGTTTGTGTGTGTGTTCGCTTTCAGAATATATTGTATAAGAGTTAAAATTATGCTTATTTGTTTCTTATCGGTGGCGGCTGGTACTATGACTAAAGATTGTAAAAATGTAAGAGTTTATCTGCTGTGGATTTGTTTATATGAAATGCGTTATATGCCCTCGAGTGGAGAGATGATTGAGATGATGATCATGATCTTCGGATTGAGTAACATTCATTTTATTTGTTTACTTATTGAGCTGTGGATGGTAGTATATTTCTTTATTTATTAGTATGTGATGTGATAAATATGTTTCTTGAAGGGAAGTGATAGATGACCCATGTATTCACGATAAATCGGTTAAATTCCACACCATTTGTGTTAGAAGAGTTGATAGTTACTATATTGATGAATTAAATCGATGTTTGGAGTTGTTGTTAATCCCCACACACATGTATGTAAATATTTATTTGATATTAATTTTGCTCTCCTTTTCTATTCCATGTATTTATCGTCACGCAATGTATGTTAGTTATTTCAGATAAATATTTCAGTAATTTTGGTAATATACTTGAAGTTGGATTTGGGATTTAGAGATTAGCCCATGGTACCATCCGTATTGTGAAGTTTGTTTATTCCGCAAGTCAACCGATGGAAATATAATCAATAAAATGTGTCACAATTGTGAATTCATAAATGCGCACACATTCGGAAATGTGATAAACCTAGAGATATAGAAAAAGATTATCACTGGAATTATAAGTTCTGAGTAATTTGTCAGATCATATCACATATTATCATTATGTCATTCATTTTTATTGTTGGTAATTTATTCTCCCGATATAATGTAATATTGTATTACAAAATTTTATTTTATTCAATGCTACTTTTAATAAAGTTATTACTTAATTTCATATAACAGATATAGATTTGTAGGCATACTGAAATAATATAAATGACATTAATTGATTGTTTGACGTCATTTTCTTAATTTATTAAGAGCACAGAGTAGGATTACATGATAAGAATATAAAATTTTTTTTTGTTGTTGCTAATAATTTAACTGATAAAATTGTAAATGTTATTGAAACAATATATAAGAGGAAGAGCCTCTGAGTATTAGGTGTTATTTTGTGTAATTTAATGTTATTTTATTTTATCCAAGTGTTATTTAGTCAAGTTTGTAATCAACGTAAATTATTGTTAAGTCATCATCAATATGTCGTAAAAGAAAGTGTCTTATAATAAATATTTTGTTGAAGTAAGATTCCCTCTTAATTATTTTATCATATATGTTCGATTGACCATTTCCACACACATCTATGTTCAATATAATATAATTATAATATTTATCGATTTGCTAATATATGCAATCTATCTCGATAACACTGAGTTAATTGACCTAAATATTCTAAAAGCCAAGAATAGATTATATCTTATCTAAAATTGTATCACATGTCAGTTTACTAATATATGCCATTTATTTAAACAATGCAGAACTAATAGATTCAACCATTGTATAATGCCAAGATGTAATTTTACCTTGTTTAGAATAGATAGTGATGTGAGATAAAATGTACCTGATCCTTATCATTGTCTATCCTTTATTTTATTGTAGCAGATGTCGGTTTCACAATAGTTCTCATTACTTAATATTCATATTATATTAGGATTGACTTGTTATTCATATAGCAGAGCCCTGAGATTAGTTCATCATTTGATAAACATTGATATAGCTGTTCAATCTAATTTAAATGCCAATAGATTGATTATTGTTGCAGTGATCCCCAAACATATTAGATGAGTGGTCTCGCATGTATTTGGATGATGAGAGAATTTAATATATCATGATTTAAATTAATCCACTAATGGCTTCATTTTGATAACTTGGTAAATGCTTATAATGCAATTAAATAAACACTACATAATTGTTGTTTACAATTATTTCTCTTATCCCCATTTGCATTGTAGTTGACCACGATACCCTATAACCCCCAACTGAGCTAAACTGTAAATTAATAGTTCAATAAGAGTCTTATCAATAAGTATAGATGCAATCTAGATTATAAATTTATTCTATCATGTATAGGAATTGGTGACTGGGCATTTATTTGTGCATAAAACGATATAGGTGAAAAGTGTAGAGGTTACTATATATATATCAACTAATCAAACAGTTTTTCACATTTTACTGGTCAGTTTTATTCTAACAAATATTGCACATAAAATGTCTTTCTTTAGTTTTAAATAATTAGCAGAATCAGCATTTTTAGATATAAACACCATATCAAATTCTTTGACCAGTGAATGAATGCCTGGAACAGTATTTACAATTATTCATAACTTTTTATAATCCCGATTTTGAAAAAAAATTGCTTTTTGTTTCTATTTCATTAAACTATACATGTTTAATAAATGATGAAAACCAATTTTGACATTTTCCCCTCAATATATGATTAAAATCTGAGTTTTTGTTCCACTAAAAAAAAAATTCAAACATCTGCAGCTCTGATATGTAATGATTAATTTTTTCCAGTACTTGTGTAAAATAATGGTTCAGAAATCTCTGCACACTTTTTTCTAAATAATAAATTTTTTACCAATGGACCACATTTTTGGAACTATTACCATAACCTCTAGGAAATACATATTCCATTCCAGAATGTGAAAGTAATTCAGAGATTGTTTTTTATTTTAACGAAAGACATGACAAAAAATATTTTCCTTTGTTTTACTATTTTATTTTTGAATTGATATTAGTCTTAATTATTCCTAATCTTTTTTTTCCGCAAGCCCTGATATGTTTTAATGCAATAATTTTTCAGAATGTATTAATTGCATTACAGAAGCAATAACCATATTTGATTGAATTTGAAAACTAGAATACCCAGTTGCTTTAGAGAATTAATAACAAAAAATGATGAATGCAATAAGGAACTTAGTTCAGTATTTAAAGTAGGACAACAGTGGAATATTATTGACAAAGTTAATAATAAAGGGAAAACTAATACCTGCATTTATACTATTTAGTTCCATATTTAAAGATAGTTGCAAACACTGTTAGAATATATCTATGATAAAAATTTAATTAAAAAATTATGCACATTAATACATTTGCAAGATACAATAAGTCTTGTTTGCATTTTTAATATTTACATACAGATTATAAATACTTAGTCTTCATTTTTTCTTATGATGAAATGCATGATGCTAAATTTGTAAATTTCAAATATTTTTTTTTTTTTGAACTGGTGTTTTTCTTGCTGTTTTCAGTTTAGCTTCTGCATATATATATAAAAATCAGATTATGGCCAACAGGTCCTGTCTTAAGACACTTTTTTTAAGAAAGGATTTGTATCTTCTCAATTTAAACTCATCTAAAATAAAAGAAGCTCATTTTAATTGATTACAATATCTCAAGGAATAATAGGATGAGTTTATAAAAAAATTAAGTACTTCACTATTTTATTACCTAGCTTATAGTGAAATAAATAGGTTTTAAAAATGCGTATATTTTAAGAAATTGCCACATTCCATATCATATCCATAATTTAGTATTATATATATGTTAAAACGGTACTCATCTTTTAGCTAAAGATGCTGCTCTATGGCGTGGTTTTCACGCCAAAACACATAAAAATGCTGTTTCCTCGGCCGACACATTCGAACCCATGTTTTCTATAATACAACTTTTTTGTTGTGCTACAGAATGCAGGCCGCTATGTCGCGTCACAATATAGCATGTATGTCGCATAGCAGCAAATACATTTTCCGAATTCGCACAATTTATAAAATAATTACGGCTTGATGAGAGAGTTTGTATTTGAATTGTATTGAAATGTTGTTTTCATTGGATTTTTTTTTATTTTAAACTATTGAAATGTTCAGATTTTTTAAAGCAATAATTATAAGACTTTTTACAACGTACTGTATTGAACTTTTATTTGGGAAAATGTTAAATATCTATGTTTTTATTGAGTTGCAATTAGATAACTTGTCAAGTAACATACTGTTACTAAAATTGCACGAGACAAAGAAGATTCTACTGTCTGTATATTTTTGAAGTAAAAAAGAGCGGTACGAAAATAATATCTAGTAATAAAAGTCCAAATATACAGGTTTTTTTGTAAATTTAATAAAAAGCAAATATTATAAACATGTTTAATAAGTAAAGAAGACATTTGTATGTGTTTGCTGTTGTTTAAAAAAGTTTGAATTTCTTTCTTCTGTCCGAGTATGGTTACGATTTTGAATTTTTTTATTTTAGCATTACAAACAAACAGAAAACTAACCCTAAATCTAACCGTAACAACTTTTACTTTTATTATGATTATTATTTTTTAGTTAAACAACAAAAAAAGTTGTAATACAAGTAAAAAAATATCCGATAGAAAATTGATAAAAAAAAAAGCCGTAACACAAGTAAAAAAATATCCGATAGAAAATTGATAAAAAAAAGCCATAACACAATTTAAAAAGTATACAATATAAAAAACACGAATCAAATTGTAATTTGTTGATTTTATTTTACATTTATTATTATCATTTAAATTGTATACGTTAATAAAAAATAATATTTAAAAAAGACTATTTTGTTTTGTTTTTATTTTCGCATTACAAAGAAGTACAGAAAAATTATTAAAATCAACGGCCCGTGAATGTTCATATTTTATAGTTTTAGCGTGAAAATGGCGCCATCCAACGGCATCTTTAGACAAGCACTGTTAAAACGAAGATTTTCATGGGTTAAATATATAAAAAACATATTTTGCGGGTTAATCCATGTTAAAAACTTTTAATTTAATATTAATATGCTGACGTTTCCACTTGGTCACACAAGTCATCCACAGAGTTATAAAAGGTAGAAAGACGGTTGTAGAGGCGCTACAATCACTGATTTGAAAAAACCGTTAACGTTCCACCAATAGCAAAAATGTTAAATTTAGGAATGTTTTTTAAAAAAATCTTTCCAAATAGGAGGAAGTTTGCATGTATCATCTCTCTTATTGATACAATCTGGCCTTTTAAGTATCTCAATGGCTTCTCTAATTTTGCACTGGTAGAGATTATCACATCTGGATATGATCCTGGTACTAGAAAAATCAATTTATGCTAATGACATTCTGGTCAGTTTTGATGTAGTGTCTTTGTTCACAAACGTTGCAATTTACCAGACCATACTATTGCTTTGATTAAACATTGTCTCTTAAATACATATCGTGTATACAATGGACAGCATTACAGACAAGTTTTTGGTACTCCTATGGGCTCACCTATCTCAGGAGTAATAGCTGATTTATTCATGGAAAATATAGAAACTCGTGCTTTAGAATTATCATCTTTAAAACCTCATTTGGCTCAGATACATAGATGACACTTTTGTCATATGGCAACATGGAAAAAATAAATTAGATGATTTTTTCTTACATTAAATAATATGCATCCTCATATTAAATTTACAATGGAGACAGAGCCTGATGGAAAACTCCTTTTCTTGATGTTCTAGTCACCAGAACACCAAATAGTTTATCTTTTTCGATTTACAGAAAGGATACACACACAGAGAGACAGATATTTACATTCTCATTATCACCCAACTCAGATAGTTTCTGTAGCCAAAACTATTTTAAATAGAGCAATTAACCTTTCGGATGAGATACATCTGAAAGAAGAAATAAATCATATTAATAGTGTTTTATTAGCAAATAGTTATAATTACAAATTTATAAAAAAAGCCTTATTTCAAGCCCAAAATAGGAAACAAAAAGATGATAATCAGCTATTAGGATTTGTGTTCCATATGTAAAAGGAACTACAGACAGTATCGGACGTATATTAAAACGCTATAATATAGATACAGCATTTTCTATTCATCAAAAAATCAGCAATATAATAACCAAGCCTAAGGATTCAATCCCTCTTGAATCTCATGTCTATCAAATCTCATGTAAAAATTGCAAAGCTTCTTACATAGGTATGAGTAATCGTCGCATCAGTGTTAGGAGAGATGAGCATGCTAATGCATTTAAACAACACTCATCATCATCAGCAGATTCAGGTCATAAAATTGATATTTCTAATACCAGGATCATATCCAGATGTGATAATCTCTTATCAGTGCAAAATTAGAGAAGCCATTGAGATGTTTTATATATATAATTACTATTATTTAATCAATTAAAAAAGCAATCTATATTATTCCATTCTTATATTTCAGAAATCAAATGATTGCATAGTTTATAAACTGTTTTCTAGGTAATAAAAGTTATGTTAAAATGCCTTTCAATTCAGAAGACTTCCTGAAATACTGTATTCCCAGATTTATTTAGTGCAAGACTTTTCTAAATGAATTAAAAGTTCTTGTGTGTTCTTTTTTTTTGTGGGGAGAAAAAAAATTATTTTCTTTCATATACTGTCTAATTTCTTTTTGTTTTGTTTTTTTTCCATTATTAACTCAATAATGTTTGTCTAATTCATTTGCAGTGCTTGATTCAGTTTATATCTTTTTATTATTGTACAATTTCTCATAGACATTAAAAATCTGATATCACTACATTAAGTTTAATGATGATGTTGAATACTTCCATAATTATTTTGCATTAGGTTTATGTCTATCGTGTTAAACTAATGTGAAATAATTTCATTCAATCATTTGATTCAGTTAGTTTTTATGCTTGTAGTTGTTTGCATCAGAAGTGATATTCTCTTGCAAAGCTTATGACAATATTAATAGACCTTAAGGTAAAGTAATTTTGTTGACTTCCTACAATTATTTACTCACTGTGATTTGTGGTAGTAATGTTGTTATTGTTGGTGGTGGTTATGACGTTGATGCACTTATGAACTTCTATAACATCTCTGTTAAACAGTGATTTTCACAGTTCATTCTAGCATAGTCATGAAACTTGATCTTAAAAAGTAAATAATTTGGTAGTTTTGAATATTGCTGTTCTGACTAATTGGGCACTAATAATTTGACCACTATCAAATTCATAGCCATTTGACATTCTCACAATTGCATGAAACTGACATCAACTTCTCAGATATTCTTTACCATCTTAGGATTTTTTTGTGTAAAAGAAAAAATGTTTTATTGGCCTATCTTCTACATTATTTGATATCCAAAATGAAAAGCATAATAATAATGGCTACAGAAGGGATTTAACTGAAAGGTAATGTCTTTATTTCTCTTTAAAGCATGAAAAGAACCAAACAGGGCAAATGCCTTATGCTCATTCCATGTTCTTGTTGTTGCAGTTGTTATTATCATGGTAATTGAATTGTGTGTTACTACATATCATAACTGAAGGTATGTAGACTGATCACAAACATGCATTAGCCAAAATGGTGAGATTATTTGTTTGTTATCTCGGAGACTAAGAAATACCAAGGTCTTTCTTCTCAGTTGTCTGATAGTTCTAAATGAAATATCAGTTGAATTTTTTAGAAGGCAGAGTGGTCATTATAATCATATTAGGCAAAACTAAATTACAGCTCTTGTTCCCAAAAAGCTGTAAAGTCTTTCAAAACAATGGTTGGCATCTGAAGGTTGATGATGCTAAGAATACCCAATTATGGACCCATGATGCCATTCAATGATGATTTTTTATTTAAGTATTTACAACTGAAGAAAGACTACATGAATTAGAAACGGTGGACATATACTAAAAGCATAAATATTGGTAACACAAGTGATATGAGCTTTATTGTAAATAAAATGTGAATGGTCAACATGTTGGAGACTAATGGTATATAAACAGAATAGCACTATTAGTTATTCCGCTTAATGGACGATATCAAATACATATAATTCAGTTTATGTCCCAACAAGTTATCATTGTGATAAAAAAATAGATGTTTCTATAGATGTACAAAATGCTTTTGATCAGATCATTTTAAAATGTTATGAGAGACTTTAATGCTAGAATTGGAAAATGAATGAAAAGTAAAAGTGCTGTGGTTAAATTTGGCTATGGAGACAGAAATGATGCATGGCACTCATGGACATTGAAATTTGCAGGAGAAGAAAAATTAGAAAACATCCAAATGAATTGCCTATCAAAATATGTATTTCCAGATTGTAATATTTTTAATAGATTTAGCACCGGAAATCATTGGCATTTATTGAAAGGTAAGATTTGTGTTAAATGCAAAACTAGAGAGGCATGTAAATTATTAAGAAGGTACTACTGATCCTAGATATTCCTAATTATCAGAAGTATTCCAATAAATTTAAATATTTGGAAAATATTTCTAATTTAATACATGGGTTCAAAAAGAAAATAACTGATACTTTACTAAGAACTACAATAAAGATATGTGGTACGAAAAGGGAACAGTTCAGTAAATTTTCAGCTGAGACAAGACAATGTATAAAGAAAAGAAGTAATGTGAAAACATTTTAAAATGATCCATTAAAAATAATTGAATATCTAAAATTTTGTGAATAAACAAGGAAGGCTGTAAAATAGAATAAAAAGTTTCAAAAGAATAAAATCTTGAGATTAAAAGAAAACTTATTACAGAAATAAATGATGTAACTCTTTTTAAAAATAAAGTTGATGTGAAAGAGTTCTACAAAGAATAAGAAAAGAAAATAATCGTTAACATTTTCTGAATTGCAAACATTGTAAATGAAGAGCTGAGATACGCAATTAAATTTGTAAAGAATGGATAAACTCCAGGAAGTAATAGAATTACTAATTATATTTAAAAGAAGATGATGAATAAATAGAAATGTTAGCAATGCTATATACCAAAAGTTTATATGACAAGGATGTACTAAATGATTAGAAGAATGCATTAGTAATATTGATATTTAAGAAAGATATTAAACATGATATTAGAAGTCTACAGACCTATTGTGTTTTTTATTTATTCTATTTAGAATTGTTATTAAGACAATTGCAACTTGTCTACAGTGAATTTTGGATTCAAAAAAGAATAAACTGGATTTAAAATTAGTTGAGCATAGTGGATGGCATTGAGAGAAGTTACGAAAGAATCAATGAATATGAATTATCGTTAGATTTTGGGTTTATAGATTTTGAAAAGGCATTTGGTTCTGTAAGCATATCCACAGGTTTAATATTTTAAATTATCAAGATATGGACCAGGAGTCAGCAACCTTTTAGTAGTGTGGTACCAACATGATTTTATCAACCTTATTATATTATCAAAATTGGTTCAGTTATAATGGGTTTCAAAATTATATATAATATTATAGTATATAATACTACTATATAATATATACTTTTGAAGTTCATTATAACTGGATCTTATGTTATAGGTCATTCAATATTTTAAAATACTTAGAATATGCTTATTAAAAATTATATTACAAATTATAAATTACAATTTTTACCTGTACAAAATATATAATTTAAATAAGAAAAAAATATTGTGAATTCTAATATGATTAGCCATTTTTTATTATTAAAATAAATTAATGTGAACATTGCCTTGTAACCCTTTGCTCAATATAAGGTATGTAATTGGTCACTTCTAGCTTCACGCGTGCTTCTGAATGTTCAGTGTTAGGCAACTTCTTTGTGAACTCAAAATATTTTTCATATGTGAGAAAATTTGTTCTCATAAGTAAGTTGAACCAAATGCTGAAAGCAGAGCACAAGCAGTTTTTTTCAAAGAATTAAATCTTTCAGGTGATCCAACAATTGAGAATTTCAGCCGACTTTTCTAGACAGTTTCCTTCAAGAGTTTTTTGCAATTCTACAAATTTAGTTTTCCACAATTCTGATGACATTAATTTCATTTTAAAACTATCGATATCTATTGTCTCACAAAGAGATATATCAATTAAGTCAGGTTTGATGAGGAAAGAAAATATGGGTGTGTGTATTTGCAAGTTTTCGCATCGTTTGGAAAATTCTTTTCTGAGAGCTTCAATGTATTTTTGGACTTCATCTTTGTTAATGTTAAATTGATTTGCATGGGCCTTCACATTTGGAAAGTACTTGTAGGTGTTAATGGTAATATAACACCAAAATATATCTAATTTTGATGCAAATCCTTTCCAATATTCAAAAAGTTGTAGTACTGTTTGACCCTTCCCTTGAAAATGCAAGTTTAACTCATTCAGGTGTTGAGTTATATCGGTCAGAAACATCAATTTGCATAACCAGTCTTCATCATTTATTTCCGGATTATGTTGATCTATTTCATCAAGAAACATCTTGATTTCTTTCAAACATGATACAAATCTCTTCAAGACATTACCTCGACTAATCCAACGAACATTGCTGTATAGAGGGAGGTCTATATATGTACTATTCATTTCTTGCAAAAGGGATTTAATTGCTGTATAGAGGGAGGTCTATATATGTACTATTCATTTCTTGCAAAAAGGGATTTAAATTGCCTTTGTGTTAAATGAAGAATGAGAAACTATGAAATTAATTATTTTAATGACAGGGTCTATTATAGGATTCAAGCATTGTGTGAGATTTTTGCAACTAAATTTTCCTGGTGTATAATGCAGTGGAAAATCAATATTAGATCCTAAGATCTAGGTGCAGTGCTCTCAGATCCAAGGCTCCTCACTGATGAAGGCCACAAACCAGAAACTAGTCTGAGGATATTGGATGAATAGACACTAGATGGGGATTTTATACACAAACCCCCTGGCATCCATTAATTACTCTGGCTTGCACTGAGTGGCAATACATATAGAGAGTTTTGCCTGTTTTAATATGATTTTCAAGAAGTTTAACAAACCCCTTTTCCTTTCCGACCATTCTATGGCTGGCATCAGTAGTAACACTAAATATTTTATTTATGTTGATCTTCTGATTTTCAAAATAATTGAGAAATGCAGTGAGAATATCATGTCCCTTTGTTGTACCAGCAAGAGAAACAATTCTTCATAAATATGATTGTTGTCACGATATTGTGCAACTATTGCTAGGCGCGCCACATCAGTGCTTTCATCAACAGCAACACTGAATGCAACAGCTTGTTGTAAACTGGGGTACTCTTTTGTTGTTACATCTTCGGCCATGTCAGTTATTCTTTGAATTAATCTTACAGAAGCTGGTATTTCTTGAATTCGAGACAGTATTGTTTGGTTATTTGATAAATCACTGAATAAGATTTCAGCATTTTTCAAAGTTTCTTTGATGAACTGTCCATCTGTGAAAGGTTTGCCTTTCAAAGCCACATAATGAGCAATAATATAACTACATTCGGTGGCTTTATTTTGGGTGCCAATTATTTGACTAAAATAATTAGTTTGTTTCTTAAAGGCAGAAACAGCTCTTTTTATAGCTTCACTTTTCTTATCTGAGTTTTTAAACATGAACACATATTTAGTTTGATAATGTCTTTGTACATTTGAGATACGATATACAATATTTTCACAGCATAATATACACACAGCACAATCTTATTGCTGTACAAATTTATATTCATTTGTCCAAGAGTCTTGAAAAGAGCAAATATCATGTTTTTGTCTTTTGTGGGATATTTTGGGGGAAATGTCTTATTTGAAAAAAGTGCCACCAATGAGCGTCAATTGTTTACCATTCAACTACCGAAAATAGCTTTCTAGAATTGATAACATAATAAGCTTTTTATTTGGATTATGATCTCATTTTTTAATTTTATCGGAAGTAAAATGTGAATATGTAGAATTTTTTTCGCTTGCAAGCAAAAATATATTTTAAATGAAGTCAAGTGTATTATTTTTTGATAAATAATGATTTAATTGTAATTAATGTTGAATGTAAAAACAAAAAAAAAGACACTGACATTAAAATATATATATTTTTTTTACTATTTCAGTTTATTCCGAGTGCCAATGATAATCATTGACGTTCCAAGCATGGTACGGGTGCCATAGGTTGCCGATCCCTGATATAGACCCAAAATATTATTAATAATGTTTATCACAATGAACAACTATGTTAGATTATATGGTGATATTAAAAAGCTTAACATTGATAAAGATGTAGGCAGGATGTTTCTGTATCTCCAAAATTGGTTTTTAGCAGTTTTATAAGAAATATTTTATGGAGTAAAACAGGAAACTAAGAGGATAAAAATATATGTCATTAGATTTTGCAGATGATGGGGATGTTTTTGCAAATAATGCTTCAGTGTCAAGAAATGTTGCAAGTGTTAACAAATGAAAGTAAAGTTAAAGATAAATACATAAAAAGACCAAAGTAACGTCCAATAGCCTTTTTCAGAAGAAAAAATTTAAGATTAATAATCATGAATCACTGAATTAAACTTCATCGAGTGCTTTTGGCTAAAATTATTTGATATTAAAAGAAATATACTATATGTTTGAAAAGACGGCTGTTTTAATAAACGTATTTTAATGCTTATTTTTAATGGATCTGAGATTTGAATATTTAACAGAAGAGCAATACTAAAACGAAGTATAGAGGATATGCTGGGAGTAATAAGAAAGGATTGAAACTGAAATACTTGAATAAGAGAATAAAAAGGTTTCTTTAATATTATTGAAAGACTTCTTTTGACTGAAATACAGCTGGCATGGATATATTGGTTGAAGAAATGATAGTAGATAGACAGGATCAAAAATTGTAAAAGACCTAGAAAGAGACTACATGGAAAATGGGTGGATGAAATAAATATGTTGTTGTGAAGAGAAGTATAGATTAGAGAAACTGGATTGAGCTTGTTGAGGAGGCATTTATCCTACGGTGAATGAATAATAATTGAAAGTGATAAATTACAAATGTTTCACTCTCCAGTTTATACAATATATGATAAGCCAAGAGTAGCATTGTGTACATTTATAAATTTGATTGATGATAAAAAATATATTTTCTCCATTTCAATAAATACTTAAATGTAAAACAGTAAATTATATGGTGTTCCTATGCTGTTGTTTAACTTGTTCCCTTTTTTTATCTGTTTGATACAATCATGTAATTCAATATTCACCCACTTTCCAATTTTCTATCTAGTTGAAACTTTGCATACATTTGTATTCCTGGTGACAATATATTTTTTAGAATTTGTAAACAATTTTATCAAAAAATATTATTTTTGTATGGTATTCAGCTATTCTTTATGGTGTTGCCTTCTAATGGTATTAAATCATAGTTAAATTTACTTCATTCCAAATTTCGAGAACTATATAAAACTAAAAAGTAGAAAATAATATATATTTAAAAGAAGTGTTTTTTTTTTTTGTCATATAAATATACTAAAAAGTAAAAATAAATTTTATCAACCTTCGCAATTTTTCTGATTATTGTTCAACCAAAATTAAAGTGAGTGTTGTTTGTGTTCAGAAATAGTCTTAAGAATATTTTTAAACATGAGCTCCATATGTTTTTAGTTTGGTTACATATCATACTTTGAAAGGCGAAGAAAATTTAAGTTTTAACTTTTTAATGCATTTATTTAAATAAAAGCATTTTTTTTTTAAATATATATAATTTTTGTTTCTGATGCATATGCGATCTTGTTTCAATATTAATTTAAATCTTATCTGTTTTATATATATATAGCACGATGCAATAAATAAAAGATAAGTTGTTTGTGTAAATAGAGAACACATTACATGAATTAGCACACATATGGTTATATTCAGCTTCACAAAAAATATATTTTCTCTTTTCATCTGCATACTCTCCTGATGTAACATTTTTGTTTCTTTACTTGTTACTTTACAGTTTGCATCACAAGAGATGCGTGAAGAAAATAGATTTTATTCTTCAAATAAACCACCTTTGAAAATATAAGGTTGGAAATCCCTTATTATTTATCTTTCAGGAATTTCATTAGTTGAACATACTTAGATTAAATTTGTTTTTATATATTTATATAGTTGCAGCATATTGTTGGAGACGATACATGCATTCAGGCTACTGATCTCTTTCATGAAGAAAAGAAGCAAGGGGCCACTGGTGGTCCTTGTGCCACAGCACTTCAACGACTCACGGCGGAACAAGCTTACCAAAAGAAGGCAGAACAGTTATTGAGTGATGAAAATTGTTTTAAAATCACAATAGTAAGTAGCATGAATGTTTTATAATTTTTATTAGTATATACTCTTTTCATAGAATTATATAATTTAACAAATTTGTAATGTTCAAGTTAATCTGAAGCAGTAAATCAAACTATAAGAGAGTCTTAAATGCACTGAGCCAGCTTTTGGCAGAATCAGAGTGCTGAATAAAAATGCACAGTTAGAAATATGCCTTTATATTAGCATGGTCCAATATGTAAATTAGGCTCAGTATGTAAATGAAGTGATTAGATGTTTCAATTTTCTATAATGGGACACAAATCCTTTTTATTGATGGAATGTGGATCCCTACACAAATCTTTTTTATTGATGGAATGTGGATCCCTTGCAATAGCCCAAACCTCTTTATATTTTCTTTTCCTATCATTCCTCTCGGCAAATATTGTTCTTACATTTAAGACTTTCTTATAGTTTGATTTACCTTATCAGATTAACTTGAACATTAAGTTTGTTAGAATTACACGAAAATTTTACTATTTTTTTTAATAAGCTCTGTGTGAAGACTTTCTTGAATCAAAATTCTAATTTTTATATTTATAATACAAGTTAAACTATTTATTACAAATATTAAAAAAAATTATAGAATGTATGTTTAAATAATTATTGCTTTTTGAAAAAAGTTGAGTTTAAAAAAAACTATTTTCAAGAAATTCAGAATAAATTTTCATTTAATATAGTTTTTATGTTTAAAAAGTTAATAAATAATATTCCCAGGATATATTTAACAAAGATTAATTTACAATATTGCTATGGAATAAAGTTTTTATATACAATGTCCTACATATATGGTAGAGTCACCAGGCAAGAGTCTGCTGTGATAGAATGAGAACATTTGATCACTATTGTGCTAGTTAACTATTATTTCTGTCCTTTAAACACTATTTTAATAAGTGATGTTTAAACTAAAAGCCGCAATTACTTTTTATTTTGTTAGGAATGGAATTAAAATTCTTTCATGTTATCTAATTATCAATTTCTGAAAAATAAACATAGAAATGCAAAGGGTTTAGGACTAAAGTCTTGAGAAATCTCACCAACAGCTCTGGCGTGTTTTCTCAATATTACCACCCCATGATTCACAAACTAGTAGAATTTATGTAGGTTAAGTGTCAATTTTTTTACATTTATTAAATATACAGTTTTTATTGTGAACAATCACCCAAATATATTTATATATAGGAATATTTTATTCATTTTTTTTGTAAACCTATTAGATGTATTTTTGTATTATTTGAACGTGAGAACGGTGTGAATACATGTGATTAATGGTGTATTTTTTATCCAAGTTAGTATGCAAATATTTATATAGAAATAAAGCTGAAATTAATTGGTTACTATTTTTGTAAATGTTATGAATGTATTTAATATAATAACTATATGATTATGCTTTCAGAGCTGGAATGCTCCTCTTATTTAGATAGCAACGAAATTAAGATTCTTTCAAGTGTTATTTAATTGCTCGTTCTTTTATAAAAGTCTCTGAATTATGTCATCCAACATTGAAATTTCTCTGATACTTAAGGCCCTTGTATTTTATTGTTCATATTTCAGAACATATGCATATTTGTGAATGAAAATGTTGAAGAATGAACCATCTCATGGAATTTCTCTTAGTCTCTGCATTTCAGTGTTCGATTTCCAAGAATTAATAATTAGGCAACAGTTATAATTTTATATATTCACATTATTTAATTTTTTTTTTTTGCTGCTATTTTTTGATGTATACTTTATTTCCTGGATTCTCAGATTTTGTGTATTCATTTTATTCAAGATCAATTATTATTTTTTTTGTAAATGTATGTTTCTACTATTTACTTAATTGTCAGTTTATTCAAGAATAATAAGTAAATGATTCTCAGAAGTTCTACCCAATTGAATAGAGACCTAAATTCTTTATGCAACAATTGATTTCGGAACTAGCTCTTGAGTTTATTACTTTCACTACCTAGCTAAACTACTTGCAAATTATTAGAGATAGTTAGTGTAGGTCTTTAGTTTTTGTCATCTAATATATTGTACATTCTCTGCAGTTTACCAACTTCATTTTTGGAATTTACAATGAAGTCTATTTCATCTTCATTATCTCTCCCTCAACATGTTATTGATGTTATATTGTACAAGTCCACCTATTAAGTTGTTTGTTGAACAGTGTTTATATCTGTGTCAAAAATTGTTGTGGTTAGCAGCCTTCTTTTTTTTAACATTGTAAGACCTGTGAAGGAGTTGCTGGATTATGAAAGATGTAACATTAGCTGATCATTAACAATCTAAGTAATTCAAAATAACTTTAAGAGCATCAAATATCTGTCATGGGCTTTCAGAAATGAAATTAGATTGCATTACGCTTAGACTTACCCAAAACTAAAACTGCATCGAAATTTCAAACCAGTAGCAACTCTCACCATAAAGTAGTGCAAGCCATAGTAATCAATGGATACTAGAAGATTTGTGCATCAAAATCCCTGTTTATTGATTATTAGCCAATATCACGGTGAGGAGACCTGGATCTGAGAGCATTACACTTAGATCTTTGGATCTAATTCTTACTTGAATAATAGAGATTTACAAACTTTGCCATAGTGACTCATTTGTTTGAGGTATGTAGTGTGACAGAATTATAAGTAGTAATCAAGCATTAAATTTTTTTCCAGCTGTAGATATTTTACAATAAATGTATTAATAGTTAAGTCACATTATGTCTTAATCTTAATGACAGAACACAACTTAAATGTAAGAAATAATTAAATTATTTCTGTCATATTGTTATTCAGTGCAAGTAAGTAACTTATATTCTGTTAGAATTAAATTGAACTTTGTAATATAATACATAAGGATGAGTCAAAAATGATTCATTCTCTGGGGAAAAGGTTTGACAATCAGTAGCACTTATTACGGTGGGTGCTCACTGAAGAGCTGAAGTTTATAATTGGATCAAAATGCAGAGACATACTGGTGTCCATAATCTCGATATTTTCCAAAAACTTGTTTTGAGATGTTGCAGCATTCTCCCTATAGTCCTGATTTTACCCATCAGACTATCACTCTTTAATGATGAAGATTCATCTCTGAAAAGGTGAAGACAATAGTGCATTCATGATTCACAGCTCGTTATGTTGAAAAATAATGTATTTGTCTTTTCTGAAAATTGATTAAAATAAATTCTACAGCCAGAATGCAGATAATTTTTGATTCGCCTTCGTATTATTAACATCTCTTTCTTATTGCATTGCCACATATATACCATATAATAGTAAATCATCCATGCAATGCTTTATTTACCACCCTCTTTTACAGTTTATAGTTTCGATTGCTCCAGCAATCTTCTTCAGAACTACAACATAATACAAACATATAAATATACATGAACATATATTCTATATGTACATCTTATATGTTCATGTATATTTATATTCATATGTTTGTATTATGTTGTAGTTCTGAAGAAGATTGCTGGGGCAATCAAAACTGTAAAAGAGGGTGGTATATAAAGCATTGTGTAACAGTAGTAAAGTGCATGAATGATTTAGTATTATATGGTATTATTAACATCATTAGTGATAATTATAAAAGAAATACAAAAAGTAATCAGATGAGCTATCCTGCTGCAAAATAGATAGCAGAAATGTTTGTACCCAGTTTTTATTCTATTTTTCTCAGGGCATAATTAGTTATTTTTTAATATTTGTTTTTGTAGTACAAAAATGAAGGCAAACTGAGTGTTGAGCTAATTGACACAGAATCTGAGCCCTCTGATGATCCAGTTGAAGTAGAGAAGTGGTCAGAATATGTTGAGAAATATATTGCCAATGGAGATTCAATATCTGATGAACTGAAAGAACAGCTTAGTAAGAAACCAGTATTTTTACCAAGGTAAGTAATATGTGTGAGTGTATGTATATTTGTAGCGAATTTGTGAATTTATATATATAGTTATTCTCAACTAGAAGATAAAACAGGAAAGGAAAACTGGTAAAACATTCACTTTTCAAAAGTTAACTGACCTGGTGAGATATGTTTCTCCTTCACTGGTTCTCTTTGGAGAGACTTTTCTCTGCAGTGTGCGTGTAATTAAGGGGAATAAACCACCATGTCTTTGGCTATGAATAAATAGTTAGATTTGGCTTTATTCCTGCTAAACTTACAAATTATCCAAGGGAGAATGGGTTGTTTTTACATATGCATTAAACTATGCTCATTTCATATTTTTATATATATTAACAGACTAATAGATATTAAAACTGGAGGAAAAGTTAACTTTAAGATTGAAAATTATAAATGACTATATTTTCAAAAATCTCCCATTTTGTAGTGGTCTTTGACTTTCTTTTTTCCAATAGTTTTAATAATAGATTAGGAATCCAATGTATTTTATTTGTGCTATAATATAATGAATTGTATTGAAGATCTATTTTTTATTTAATATATAAATATTTATCCATATGTTTTTAGAAAATTGTATATTCCTTATAATAAACATATATAAAGATAAAATCAGAGATATCTAGAGAAAAGGCTAGTTTTCTGAATGAGTTGTTAATCCTGAGACAATTCTATTCAAATAGAATTTTTAGGAATTTAAAGCATCAATATTATTTGTATTGTAAGTTTTTTGACAAATTTAATTTTTTTTTTTTTTTTGCTCTGATGTTGATTTTTAGAACTGAAAAGTATTAATAAATTTTGAACTGTTTTATCTCAAAGAATGCATATTTGCCGCTTTCTTTTTTTCTTAAACAAATAGAAAAACTATTAGAAAATGTGTAAATAATAAAGATTACCAGATGATTGGAAGAATGCAGAATTAATATTTAAAAAAGTGATCGAAATGTCTTAAAAATTGTAGACCTATCAGTTTTATACAAAAAAATTTGTCAAAAATAATTACAACTCAACTACAGCTGGGAACTTCGAATTTTAATCAACCAAAAGAACAACCTGGATTCAAGAATGGTTTTAGCACAGTGAATCACTAAAAAAAAATGAGAGAAGTTAAAGAAAGGCCCAGTGAGTAAGAGTTGCCATTATGCTTTGAATTTATTGATTACCAAAAGGCATTTGATTTTATAATTTCTTTAGTGATTAACACATTGAATCATCAAGATATTGTTATATTCTGAGAAATATTTCTTAAATTGCAACGGCAATGATTAGATTACATAGTGATTTTAACAAAATTAATACTAAGAAGAGTGTTTGACAGAATGACATATCTCCAAAACTTTTTGACAGCATTTTTGCAAAAAGTATTTTGTGGATTAAAATGAAACTAAAGCAATAAAAGTAAATGTAAGTTATTTAGGTCATCTAGCTTTTGCAAATGATATAATTGTTTTTGCAAATAATGCTTCAGACCTTCATGAAATGTTGCAAGAGTTATCAGATGAATATAAGAAATTAGGACTAAAGATAAATAGTAAAAAGTCTGAAGTAATATCCAATGGATTTTCTCAAAAGAACCAAAATAAAGATTGATAATGACGAATTAGAAGTTAACAAATCCATATATCTTATTGGATTATTAATACACATGAAAACATAATGGTTGAAATTAATCATTGAATTAAACTTGGAGAGCTTTTAATATAAATAATTAACGTTAAAAGAAATACGCCTTTGTGTTTGAAAAGAAAGGGTTTTAATAGATGTGTTTTTCCCGTTCTTATTTATAGCTCTGATATTTGGACATTTAACAAGGGAGCAATAAAGAGACTTCTGATCATTCAACAAAGTATGGAGAGATATATATAGTACAGAAATAGTAAGAAGAGATTGAAAAATGAAATATATGGACACTAGAATAATCAGGTGTTATTGATGTCATTGAAAGAATTAACTGACTGAAGTGGATTTAGGCTGGACATATTGTTAGAAGAGATGATATTAGATGGACAGTTGAAATTTTAAACTGAATAATAAGAGATTTAAAATAACTAGAAAGATCCTATGTGTGAAATGGGTGTATGAAATAAGGTGGGCTGAGATAATGTGAAGAAGAAAGGCCAGAGATTGGAAACTGGTTTAAATTTGGAAAGACCTTCACTTGCAGTGGATCAATAATACTTGAAAATGGTGGTGAAATATGATTCATCACATTAATAATGTATAATACATTTTTTATAATTTGGTAAACAACAGTAATTATATAGTTTGAAATATAATTTTTGAAGTACATTTTGCCCTAATTTTTTAGAAAAAAAATTTAAACTTATAATCTCATTTTACTTAGGTGAGTTATTTTGATTTGATTTGTTTTATATAAGTACTTGCAGATAGCAAAAACTTAACAAAGTGTGTAAATTTCATTGGTTTTGACTGAAAAAATATGTGATTAAAACTAAGGCACTGATGAAATTAATTGATGTCCTTCAAAATTCATCGTGTAGAAATGATAAATTATCTATAGTAATCTGAAATCTTACTTTCTAAGTGACTTATACAAATTTTATATAAGTTAATGAATAAAATGGTTTTTTCCCAAAATATTTTAAAACGTGGATTTTGGGGGAAAATAAAAGTTGGTATTGTTAAACTCATTTGGAATGCTTTTCTGTGTGGTAGGATGTTTTTTATATTCCAGATAGCCTCTGAAGACTGATATATGAAGTGCGAGATAAGTGTAAGAACTCTACAAACATATTTTGTTTATGAAGAAGTGAAATGTAAACAAAATACTCTTTAATAATCATGTTTAAATTATATAAACATTTGTATTAGAAAGAAAAATTAATGATAAGCCTTGTGATTATAAGCAATGGCCTAAAAAGTGAACATTGATTGCAACAGAAATATATGTTGAATTAAGCAATGGATAAATTATTAGCTTATATAGTGGAAGTCAATTTATATAATCAAAAATGCATATCAAACAGTTAGTTTGCTCCTCCCAATATGATAGGACCAATGCTTACCTAACTATTTTTATTTTGTAGAAGTAATATAATTTATTTAATTGGGGCATCACATCTATAAATTAAGAGATGAATACATCATTGACTGATTAAGCACACACATATATTACTAAATTCAGTGTAGAAACATAAGGTCACATAGAACATCAACGTTTTGGATGTTAATGTTAAAATTTTTAATTAACTAATAAAATAAGTCGACAATTTGCAACTTAGTTTATGCCTACAAAATTTTAATTAAGACTAACAATTATAAAAACATTGCAAAAGGGTATTGATTTGATTTAAATATTATTGTAACTATTTTAGCCAGACTTCATGGATAAACATTCACATACCCAATGTTAAAACAATTACAAGTAAAGAACATTGGCTAAATTATCGACCTTGAATTCGGAACTATATTTGTTGATTTTTTTTTTTTTTATTTACTGATATAATTTCTTCTAGTGATAAATTTGCTCACAATATTTGAAGAGTCCAACATATGAGAATTCTTTATTAATTTTTTGCTGAAAATCTTGTATAGGTTTCAGGTCAAAATAAATGAGACATATTATTTATTTAATGGTCAAATATTATAGAGAGGACAATCTTTGCAAACTAATTAAAATACTTTTCTTGGCCATTTTAAGATCCATATATGCCGACAGCGGCAGTATTAAGAACTGCAGAGCTCATTTATAACAAGTACACTGCTCAGTGAATGCTAGCTTTTCTTAACATTATAACTAGCAGTGTTTATATATATACTTTTAAAGTTGCTTATGAAAAAATAATGTAATATATGTCATTGTGTCTGTTACAATAATAAATACTATACATCTATGAGATCTTTTTTTCCCCTTATTAGAAAATTATAATGTTGATTTATAATTATTAATTTCTCATTTAAATGCAAATAGTGAAATTATATGTATCTATATTTAGTTGAAGTAATAATAGAAAAAGGTTTTTTTTTTTTATTGGTTACCACTAATAATAAAATAAAAGCAAGTAATTTGAAATTAATAAATCTTATTAATAGATTAGTTGATCTTATTTTAAACTATACATTGGCTTATTATAATAATACCTAAAATTTGAGATGTTTTAAACGCCACTTTGAGATCAATACTGCCATTTCAGAAGGAACCAAAATCCACGGGAAAGAGAATAGATCTTACAAGTAAAATAGTTTCCAGCACATCACATAAGAACTAACAATGAATAGATTTGGAAATATTAAATGCAATAGGATTTTTTTTTCTGGCCTATAAGAACTTCATAATGCAGCATATCTGTTGTGCAAAAGTGAATAAATAACTTGACCTGTAATGGATTGATCTAGTAGACAGAGAAAATCTATGTCTTTTAGTTGGAAAAAGATTCATTTTCTGGTGATTTACATGCATTAGGCATGTAAAGTAAATCCAGAGAATATGTTAGTATGATTATTATCAGCATTGATTTTAAATTTACTTGGCATATTTAATAAATAAGCCCTTTTTTAAGCTATCTTAATTCTAAGTAAATCAAATCTTACGACATTTCCTGAAAAATCTTACTGACAATTTTCCCCATGAATCGGAAATAATTCTGAATAAATACAACAGTGATTTTGATTTCATTTCAATCTTATAAAAATTTAATTAGAAGGAAGCTCGTTGAAGAAAATTTTTTGTGATGCGTTATTTCTTTTTATTTGATGAATTTATTGCATATCTTGTAATAAAAAATAATAGTTACTTCATTTTCTTGAATTATTTGTCAGCCATTTTAAATGGGTCACATAATCATAAACTAATACTAAATTTTATTGATTTGTTTTTTTTATAGGAATGTGAGGAGATGGCGACAACGTGCACGCAGGCAACAAGAATTAGATAGGGTTAAAACAGCAGAAATTAAAGAACGCAGTTCGTGCAAAAGAGAACGCCCTGAACTTGATGATACAGCTGAAGATGATGAAAGTACTAATTCGGCTGAACCTGAGAAAACTCCCAACGATGACATGGACATTGTTGATAATATGGAATGCAAATTCAATCTTAATTCTTTCAAAATGGTGTTTGTGGTCAACAGTGAAAGTTATCTCTACAAAAGAATGGCTCTCAAGAGGGCGCGACAGGTCAGTTTCCTAAAAATATATAGAAAGATAAAGTATTTGGGAACTTTTCAAGAAAATATTAAAAATATTTGTTTCACCTTACTTAAACATATGATAATTTGTGTTTCTTTAAGAAGTTTAATCTATATATTTTAATTTGATTATTTAAAATATTAATGTACATGTATTGTGCAAATTTCTGAAAGGATCTATGAATTATTGTGAAGGTGTCTTGTGCTGTATTGTTTTCCAAATGGAATATAAGAATGTTTCAAGTGTTTTTGTTTACAAACCTGTATTATGGCACTCATTATTCTACATAAATGACAATTTAAATTGATATGTATATAAGTACATATATATTGTACCATTTTATACATGTCTAATGTCATTTCTTAGACACGAATGCTGTAAGATTAGGTCTATGTACATATCTGTTAAAGATATACCCATTACCTCCCATGCCCCCATACTTAATCTAGGTTATTGTAGCTAACCATTTTAAGTTTTAGCTTAAGCGTAGTATATTTCCAGATAATAAGGTCCTAATTATAACTAACTAACTTCCCTATATTGTCACTTTTAATAGTTTAAATTTGTTTTTTATTAGGCGCCAGGATTCTATTTAGATATCTCTATTAAATTGTCAATGAATGTAAGTTCCACCCCCACCCCCCTTTTGTCATGCCCCATCAAAACCCTCTATAATGTGAATGAACAAATCGCCCATATATTAACCCTATAATCTTTATACAAACTAATGCAAGTATATTATATATCTATATCGTGATCTCACAAATAATAAATCTAAAAATATAATAAAAATTGTGTTGGCATCAACAGTTGTATTTTGCAAAGAAGATCGCTGAAAGAATATAGTTACGACGCTTAAACAAACGACAGATTGTAATTCTCTCTCTTTTTTATTTATTTATGAGCATATTCAATAAAGGCAGAACAACAACAAAACAAAAAAATTGTATTATCATAGCAAAATTTCTTGGATTCATTAACTATATAAATAGTTTGTTATGGCCCATTAAATTATGTTTTGTTTTTCCCTGGTTTATGTGAGACAAGAGTATCCTATAAAGTTATTTCAGTAAGCATATAGGTTCAGAAATCTAGTTTCGTACCAGTAAGATTTTTTAGTAGAATCATTACTTGGTAATGCATATAATCCTCAGATTTTCTTCATGATCTGTATGTTAGGTTCCAGATTTGATGTGAGGCTTCTATTTTATGCGGGTAGCGATTTCACTCTTCTAAATCATTGTAAGTATGTTCGAGGGAACGGAACAATCGGCAATGTACGGTGTAGTTTTACAAGTTGTGAATAATTCAAAGAACAAAAGACACTAAAGATCTATGATCATTCCTTTTATATTCCTCCGAAAACTCATTATGCACGTGTACGTTGAATACCATTAGCATTCCTTCTTCAAACTTTTATCTTTCTTTAGATTTCTGTTCTCAAAGTTGTTGTTTTTTTGTAGTTACCGTGGTCATATTTAATTATCAATCTCTCCTTTGCACAACTTCTATCAATATTTACAATCAGTATTCGCTTTTATTATTTAAATTTGCTCTTTTTTAATTGAATGAAAAGAAAACACAATATATTGCCTCATGGAAAAGAAATTTTCTAAGTTTAATCCATTAAAATATTTATTAACTACTCTTTCTTATTGCATTGCCAAATGTATACCATATAATGCTAAATTATCCATGCACTTTACTACTGTTAAAACAATGCTTTATTCATCATCCTCTTTATAAAAGTTCTGAAAAAGATTGCTGGGACAATCAAAATTGTAAACTGTACAAGAGAGTGGTAAATAAAGCATTGTGTAACAGTAGTAATGTGCATAGATGATTTAGTATTATATAGTAAAATATTTATACATTAATTTGTATCTCTATCAAACATACTTTTATTTTATTTATTTTTTCTTTATATTCATTTCAGTAAAATCTTCACATTCAACTGCCAACACATCTTGCACGGTTGCAATATAGATTCAATGAAGTCTACTGCAATAAATTGTAGAATGAATACTTTATCAATAAATTAAGATCTGTATATGAAGTCACTTTGTCATGTTTGTAAGGCTTCGTTTACTAATTTAGTCACTTTTATGTTTGTATCTTTAGTAATGAAAATATATTGTATTTTATTATTATTATTATTCTGCAGTGTATATATGTAATAATTGTTACCACAAACCTGAAAATCAAAATTCTAGCTGTAAAATTCACAAAAAATGTAAATGTTATAACAAACACCTTTGATGACATAGAATGTGCTTGAGGTAAAAATGTTTCAAAGATTCTGAAAAGTAGACTTAAAAATAACTACAGAAAAAATGAAATTGATTTTTATTAGTGTAAGTTATTTATGATTTTTAAAAGCCAGAAATAAAACATTGAACCTAACGGGGGGGGGGGGGGGCTACGTAAGAAAATGGAAATACATTTATTAGTGTAAATTTGTTTAGCTTTTATTATGATACCACAAAAACGATATAATATCAAGAAAAAATTTTCAAGCAAGAAAGTAGAATTCTGAAATTACTGATCTGTGAATTTTTATTTAAAATTTTATTTTATGTTTTTAATTTTTTCCTATAATCAAATTGAAATTCATGTTTTTCTATTTGAATTTTTATATATATGGACAATTTGAGTAGAGCTTCTGATAAAATAAAACTTTTTTTTTAGCATAATTATTTTCAAAAAATAATTTTAGATATAATTAAAAGAGTATAGAAATCTTAAAAGCAACAAATTTGCAATGGCTAAAATAGCATTTTTTTTTTGTTTCTCACACTCACAGCAAAAGTTTAAATCCTTCCGAAAACATAATACAATTATATTACAAAATGTACTTAATATTTATTGTTAAAAATATTTTCAAACTAATGAAAATAACCTTAAAACAAATAGTTTTACTTTTAGAAATAACAAAAACTATTTTTGTGTTTTACAAATATAAAGTAAAAAAAACTACCATTTTGTGCAAATTAATCTATACATTAAAGCCTTCTTATTTATTCATAAGAGTTAAAACAAAAAAATTAACTATAGATTCACTATTATTCCCTATTTAGTATAAAATTACAGCACAAACATTAGAATACAGAACATACAAGAAGGTCTTTTACCAGTTGGTATTTAAGACATGTTGAATTTCACTTTTTATTAAAATTAAACTGCGTATAGCAATTAATTTCATATGTATTTTCATAGTGATATTTTTGATTTTGTATCATATTTTTCTTGTTTGTTTTGGCTGTTAATTTTGCTCTAGGATAAAGATCTTTTTTACCGTAAGCTACAACCAATAGATGATATAACGAATGATCTGAAATCAACTATATTTGTTATAGCAGGTCCTACTGAATATATATGGGCGTATATTTGTAATACATTATAATTTCAAAATGACTACATTATACACATTCTTAATAATTAATAAAATATAGACTATTATTATATTTAGATTCAAAAATCTGCCAAAGCATGACTTTTTTTTTTGTTAATGGTTGAAAAGGATTTATATATGAGGCATTTATCACTGATTCATGGATTTTTTTAAATAAATAATTTGCTGTGATGATGTACACAATATACTATTAAGAATTTAAATAAAATGCTAGAAATAATCTTTGTGTGTTTCATATTAATTTAGAAAAGATTCCTCCCCAAATTTTATGGTTAATAGGTTTAAAAAAAATTTTAAATATAAAGTAATAACAATAAGGTTTAAGAATTGTCTGAAGCAATCTTTTTTTTTTTTTTATTACCATGCATGTATAAAATTGTTACACCGTTCAAACATTTTAAATAAAAGCAATATCAATGAGATTTTTTTTTTTAATGCTTTAAGTTAGAAAAAAATATATACTTAAGCACTTTAATTATATATTTTAAAATTAAATATATGCAAGCACTCTCTGAAAAATGATTGTGGTAAATGAAAAAGAAAGAAAGAATGTAAATAAATATTAAGCTAATTACTATAATTTCAATCACATGGATTATGACATCAAACAGTTTTAATGTGAATTTAAAAAATTAATATTGATTAGTTGTTTTTGTTTTTTTTGATAGCTAATAGGTTGAATCACCAGATGCTAATATAGCAGATGTGGCACAAAGCTTTTGATTTTATATATATCTTGATTATGATCAACATTTTAAGAATGACAGAAGTAGAAAAAATGCAGATGCATTATTGTTAATTCAGTATCCAGAATCCTTTGGGATTAGCAATTTTTCCAGATTAAGATTAATTTAACAATATATTTCTTTCGGTAGTGTTCTGATCTATCATGTCAGCTGCTTGATGGTGTTAATGCTAAGCAAAAACACATTGATATAACGACAAGTGGCTGATACGATAGAACAGAACACTACTGGTTTGTTTAATAACTTCCCATTTTGACAGACATATGCTAGATGATCTTTGTTATTCCAGTTTGAATAATTATTATATCGCAGGATTTTCTAACTAACTCATTTATTCTTTGTTAACTTATAATCTTGATTGGAAGGTTCTTTCTAATCATATAGATTTGGAAAATCTCATGATGTCTGTTTCATGGAGAAGTTGCTGTTTGAGTTTATTTCAAACATATTCTATAAAATCTGTTCAAGAAGACCCCCATCAAGAAAATCTCATAACTATTACTAAGAAGAATTTTTCAACCTGTGTCATACTCTTTAACCATGAACTAAAATAATTATCCAACTTTTTTACTATTTTTTATATAAAAAGTGTTATAGATTCACATATTTTATTTATGATTTTTTGGATCCTGAACATAAAATTGCAGTTATTTATTGTCGTTTTCTATTGCATTTAGAATATACTCTAAATAGATTAAATTCCATATCATTTACGCTAATGAAAAATCATCATTAATCAATTTCCCATAAGATTATGTTGAAATGTGTACGACTATGACTATTATGGCTGGCCGTGAACTCCAGAACAGCTATTGCAAAGGCTAATTTGTTTACTATTTCCACATTTTTTTGACTACTGCCACTATATTGCTCACAGCCAGTCACGATCTTAGGTCAAAGTTATTTAATATTAAATGAAAATACATGCATAGAAAGATTTACTAAAACTTATTGTTAGGTTAATAATATATTTAAATCAAATTAAAATATAAATAGGTATTGTATAATTTGCATACACAGAAAATATATACGTAAGCATATATATATATATACACAAGTACACATAAATTATCTAGCTAGATTGAGTAGAAACTGAAATGAATCACAACTATTGTGCTAATTAAATAATATATATTATAAAGTATTCTGATTACTCAGTTACATATAGATTTGCTTTTAAAATTTATTGAGAGTTATAATCTATACCAAGGCAGCCTGCAAAAGTTTCTGGTCTGCTTTTTTTAATGTTCAGAGATATATAGATATTTCCTACTTTAATGATTTTCCATTGCTGATTAATTTGCCTAATCTTTTCTTTAAATTGATGAAATATATTTTCTCAAAAGTTATCAGCAGTTTTGCAATAATAACCTTACCTATAAATGACTCAAGATCTATTTAAAAACATATAGTGTTTCAGAAAATAATTTTGGAATTGGAAAAAAGTATTTTCTTGGCATATATCTTTTTTACCTACTATGAATTTTTCACTAACTTCATGTTGCTCCAGCAACTACTACTTTTGGGAACTTTTACTACAACCCAGACAAAATTAAAAGGCCCCTTGCATTTTCAGTTAAGCAACATTAATTTACTCTTAAGTGCGTACAAATTATAATAAATACAGTAAATACTTAATGAATACACATATTTTAAAATTAGAAAAAATAAATACATGCTGAAAATTAATAAAGCCTAATTGCTGGGAATGCAGTGTTTCTGTTGTTCAGTTTTATTTTTCTTCCTATCACATACAAAAAAAAAAAAAATCTTTCAATTGCTACTGTATATAGCAATTAAACTTTTTTTAAAAGCAGAGATAGTGGATAAAATGATCTCTAAATCAGTCAATACAAAATTAGTAAAAAAAATTTAAATATACAAAATGTATTTGTCTGAAAGTTTATGATAATGATATATTATTAGATGTGATATGTTGAATGTATAGAAAATTTTAAACTTTCCAAATACAAACAACTTGTTAGTAATATCACACAAATAGATAACACAGGTTAGTAATTACACGTTTCGAGTAGTAGTATTCTCCACTCTTCTTCATGTGTTGCTGGCCTATATGCACAATGACAATATTCGCTTACAAGTTGAACTCGCATCTTTAGATTCTTGAATATTGAATTTAAGGCAAACACCTTAAATTCGATATTCCACACACACCCAAAGAAGCCTGTTATCTGATTAATTACTGTCCTAGTAAGTCTCCACTATATTTACTATTATTTGTTATTAAAAAGGTAACTTAATTTTTTATACACACAAAAAAAAGCCATTGATTAATTATTGTCCCAAAAAGGTCAAAGTCGGCTTTCATTGTAAAATTTTGTTTGAATTACTGTCCAAAAAAGTCTCTAATGTACTATTATTTGCTATTCGAAAGTAACGTAATTTTTTATCGACACACACAAAAAAGTCAGTCTCTGATTAATTACTGTACCAAAAAGTCGGCTTACACTTTTATATTTTGTTTGAATTTTTTAATTTTATGGAAATCGTAGTTCTATAGAATTGCTGGCCCGGGATTGTTATATCAATGTGTTTTTGCTTAGCATCAACGCCATCAAGCAACTGACACGATAGATCAGAACACAATAAACCCATGAAATATATAAAAATAAGAGAAACGAATTGTGGCAAAGATTGCAGAAAATGGGTAAATATGGAAAATGATCATGGATCAAGAGTATATTTATTACCTGGGAAAGATTGGCTATTATCGAAAGTAAGATGATTAGAAGTTCCATTTGTGTAAAAAAATAATAATAATTTGAAATCTCAAGATATAAGTAGTAATCTACTTCAACTTCATTGACAGATCAATGAGCCTTTCAAATTAAACAGAAATAACGTCATGCTGCTGTATATTGTGAATGCAAAAATTCATCCAATCATTAGCAGAGAATTGTTTTGAAACATGGATCAAAAATAATTATTGCCAAAAATATATCCATATTTCAAAAAAATACGAGATGTTTAAAGAAGAACAAAATCTAATCTTATCCAGCTATATGTAAATTACTTAAAAATCCCTTTCACCCAGAGAGCTAAAATGGAGCAAAAAAAAAAAGAAGAATCAATAATTAATTACCAAAAGTATCCTTATTTTAAAGAGAATGCCATCATAATAATACAGAACAATGAAACAGTGCAATATCAAGCAGGAGGGGGATCCTGGCAATATTATAAAATCAGACTTCATTCCTACCTTTCAGCAGATCCTCATCAGTAATTGATTGACATTGCATTTTGATATTCTTCAGAATATGACAATATCCTAACTTGATGATTTAATGCCACTGCAGCATTGCATACCAACCAAAGAATATAAAAAATTCTCCGTATTACCATTCTTTATAAAAAAAAATGGGTAGACAAATAGAAAAATATTTATCTTAGTCTTTGGTAACCAAAACTTAATTACCATAATAAAAGTTAAATATTTAATTTTTTAAAAAACAAAATATATATTATTATTACTAGAATTTCCAAAATTATTACATTAAAAAAATATATTAAAAAGCAATCAAAATGTTTGAATAAATTATTTAAATATAATTTTTCAAAAATACTTTTATCTTTCGCATAACTCCATCTTGGATCATTTGTGGGACACATATCATAGATTGAGAATTGCTGATCTTATACTTTAATCATTGCAGAGATTCATATAGAATCGAATACCTTTTCATAATCTACAAATTCAAAGTATAATGGCAACTCATATTCATTGGTCCTTTCTCAATACTTGGATGTGACTCACTGTGCTAAAACAATTTCTAAATCCAGTTTGTTCTTTTGTTTGGTTAAAATTCAAAGTCCACTATAGATGAGAGATAATTATCTTAGTAAAGATTTGTATAAAACTGATAAAAGACTGTTATTGGTCTAATTTCCAATATCTATTATTTTTCTTAACCATCAACATTATTACTGCATTCTTCAAATCATCTGGTATATATTTATCATTTAGACTTTTGATATGTAACATTACAAACAAGTTTTTTACCCACTTCTTTTAAGCTATCAATTATAATTTCATCCATTGCATGAAGGTTTTTTCTTTGTAGATTTAATTGTATATCTCACTTGTTCTTTTAAAATGCTGGGCTGTAGTAACTGTGTGACATTCTCTGTTATCTTCTTTATCAATATATAGTTATTTATAGAACTCTTCCATACACGATGTTTTTCTTTCTCTTTGTACCAAGATGTTAGAAGTTGTTTTGGTATAATTATTTACTTATAAAGGAATATGCTAATTGTCTAAAGTATTTGCTCACATTATTTTAATAGAAAATAACCATTGATAGCTGAGGTAAAAATCTATCGAATGAGTGGCCAGAAAAAAGTTGAAGAAATGAAAGAAATTATCCAAAAGACAAGTTCATTACATTATATTTAATAATAAAATTGGTACTAATGAGATACACACTTGAATGTGTTTGTAATACGAGAAAGATAAGTGTATTCTTCAAGAAAGGATTTCAGCATATGTGAACTTTTTATCATTTCTAATAAATTCAATTTGGATCCAAAAGGAACATGAGAACTTTTAGGCAGTATTTGCACCCAAGGCTATGAAATGGAAACTTTTTTTGAGGTAGAATACATATTTTTTGTCTGCTTGTAGTTGAGTATATCATATTATTTTTTTTGTCAATAAATATGCTTTTTAAATGTAGACTCATTTAGAAAAATTTTAGACATTATTTTTGTTGTCAATCATATAAAAGAAAATTATCATGAACAATAATTCCAAAGATAAAATAGAAAAAGATCAAACCCCTCATGTGCATGCTTTCAATTTGGCTGCCAGGCATCTTATTACGGTGAGACTTGGGCTAATATCAACACAAGAATTTACCAACACAGGTATGTATACAACAGGGTTAAAAATAAAAATGAAGGAACATCACATCTTCTGGGACCACCAAGCAGCTACAGGCCATGTATTCGAACCCAGTTCTGCCCAAATAATTTGCACAGAGAAGAGTGATGCCAAAAGAAAGGTCAAAGAAGCTTTTTACATAGCAAATGATCTCAGTGCCATTAATAGAAGAGAGGCATGATTTGCTCTCTCCAAACAATGGACTAATTAATTAAAAATTCAAGCTCATTTGCATATGTGTATAATAAATCACAACAGTCTTCATTCGTAAAGCTATGAGTATGAGATTAGAATACTAAATCTTGAAAACGCTAAGCAGGCATATTAAACATTATAGTATAATTACAGCTTCACTAACGCATGCGAAAAAATCGCATATGTATAATTACAATTTTTATTGATGAAGAGAAAAACCAATTTCTTACATGAACAAAAACGCGATTTATTTATTGGTTTTTAAATTTTAATCAAAGTGTGATTCCATTAATCAAAAGATTTGTGGTAAAGTTTGAAAATAGTATTTGTCATTGATGTTTATTCACATTATAAAAATTTTGTTCAACATGATGGAATAATAGAAGGTATTATAATTGTGATGGAAAAATCGGACAATTTTCAGTTTTTATGACATCGATTTTTGGAATAATTTATAAACAGCATTACACGGCAGCATCAAAAAGCAATCTAAGTTTGGTGATGGAGTTTTTAATATAAATCGATTCTTGTTATTGCGACTGATCTACAGGATGTTCTGAATGCAATTTTTAAAGAATTCTATTTGATATTATAATAGTAAAGAAAGGAAATTTTTCAATCTTTTTTTTTTAGATTATCAGCTTAACATTGTGATTTCAAAAACAGAATTTGATGTATATAATACAGATTGCAATATGGTGCTGCATCCTTTAATGAATGAAAAAAATATTGTATTTCATCATCACAAATAACTACTTCAGTTAAGTTAATTGTATAAAGGACTGATATTTATAATTATCCGAAGTGAAAAATGATCCTCTACAGATACAAAAGATGGAAGAATTTCAATTAAGGATTCTCTTCCATAATGCAGTATTCTGTGTTGGAATATCATGTTGCTCGTCCTGCTGAATGTTATATTGGTTCTATTATAGGAAACATCTTTGTTGTGTTGAACATGTAAATAGATAAGGAATAAAACTTGCTACCCTCAAATGAGATCACTGGTGCTTTTTTTTTTGTCACATGCCTTAATAAAGTTCTAGTTTTCATGCACTGAATATCAAAATCTATCTTAACCAACTCTATCACCAGAATCAAGATCGTGTAATTAAGGCATTTTTGTAATTCATTGCAGATACATTTTTTTCTTTTAAATTATTTAATTTTAGAGATAATTAGCCTGGAGGGAAACTTCATTGAATGCCATGGGATAATGATGAATAGGCGGAGACTTAGATTCCTTGTCAATGGAACATAAAGGCATTAGTAAAAATTTATGAAGAATATTTTAATATATGAATTTTTTTTTTACAGTACAGGCTTTTTCATGCTTGCACTCCAATATGTAATATATAGGGAGTTTGAACTCAAACTTTTGCACAACCCTCAACTATCTGTGCTATCTCATACTGCTGACACACTTGATCAAACACATGTCGAAAAGATAAATAATCACCAGTATACATATTTCGTGCTAAACCAGCGCTCATCAGTTGGTCCAGATTATCATCTCCGCACATGATGAGTGCTGGTTGTGCATTGATTATATATGTGTGTGTGATGATAATTTGGACCAACTGATGAGGGCTGGTTTAGCATGAAATATTTGTATATTGGTGATTATTTATCTTTTCAACGTGAGTTTGATCAAGTGTGTCAGCAGTATGAGATAACATGGATAGTTGAGGGTCGTGTGAAAGTCGGGAGTTCAAACCCTCTATATATTAAGAATATAATACTATTGAATTTACTATTATAAGGGCATGTTTTTTATTGACTTCTGAAAACAATTTTATGATAAACTTTAGTATCGGTTTCAAGAGAGAGACAGATATCATTTATATAATAAAGATTATTCCAAAAATGTTTTAAAGAAGTATAGTATTGATTGGGAAGGTAAAGAATGAAATAACATGAGTTACATTTAGGCGAAGTGTTGGTCTTTCAAAAAGTAAAGTTCATTACAGAAGTTTAAGTCAGCATCACAAGATATCAAATAAATATTTTAAAGGGCCAACTTAAAATGAACATATTTATCTTTCATGAATTGATATGTATAATCATGCCAAAACTCCTTTTATCTATTGTCTCTTTTGGAATGCCATACAATGATGAATGGTGTCAAGAAGTCACTGGGTCTTTGTGGAAGGAAAACCTCTGATTTTAACTATTTTTTAGTGTACTTAATTCTTACAAATTGTTTTAATTAAATTCACGCATCCTCTGTATCTTTTTTGTGTATAGTATTATAATTGCTATGAATTCTAAATAGAAATTTATATTTTCTTATTTATCTATGCTTTGTTAATCTTTAGGAAAATGAAAATTAAAAGAAATCTTTATTTTGAATGAGATTATTATATGCTTAACATGGAGAAGCTCCAAGCATATTATGACTTGAATTTATTTTCATTAATTCTTTCCTGTTTACTAATTTTCAAAGTAAATACAATTTTGAAACTTGTTATATTTATTGTCAATATTTTAATTTTGATTTTTTTTTTTTTTTTTCTAGTCTCATGTGAAAGTGTCTGAAAAGTTAAACTTACGCTTTAAAAAATGGACTCAGATTTGGGTAGACAAAAATGTTCCTGTTGAAATGCAAACGGCTTGTAATGATTGGTTGATGGGAAAAGCTGAAGGACTTGTGCCAAACCAGACAAAATGTAATCAAGATAACGATACCTGTAAGGCTCCTTATTACAGCTACTGTCGGTATAATGTAGAATGGATGGAAAAATCATGAGATCATATTTTTTTCTAATTCCAAGTCAGTGATTAGACAGTAGTACTTAATATGATATGCTTCAGATCTGTCTAATCATTAGCCAAAGACAATATGTGGCGCTACACAGTAGTTAGTGCCTCATGGACCAGAACTTAAAACCACATGATAATAACCAGTAGACATCACCTTGTCTCCACTTAACAGTTTTGTTACTTTTTTTAATTTTTTTTTTTTTTATTTGCTAAGTAAAGAAAACACATTGTCACCCAAGGAAAATAATAATTACACTCAAAATATTTCTTGTTATAAACGAACCGCAACAGTCTTATGCCACAGCCTTAGTAAATTGCCTTGTTGAAAAATGTAACCAATCATAAACTGGTAAGTTGAAAACTTGGAATTGGTCATGTGTATTCCTTTTGCTCTGAGTCATTCTTATGTATTATAAATATTTATGAAAATAATGATTTACAAAAAAAGACGCCATTTAATGGCGGTAATGCCAAAACTTTTGTATAAAAAAAAAAACCTATCAAAAAAGTCAGGAAAAATTGTTTTCCACCAAAAATAAAAGAATAAAAAATGTATAGATTGTCACTATTTTTAAACTCAATCATAAAAAAACCTCCAAAGAATGAAAGTCTCTGGTCCAGGCTGTTGCTGTTCATAGGTAGATTATAAGTCTGTATATTATTGATTAAAAATACAAAGAGTAAATATTTTTTGTTTAGGGTTATCATTTTCTTTCTTTAGAATATTGTAGATGACTATTTTTGTATATTTAAATATTTGGGAGTGATATTTTATAGAAAGCTTTTTTGTTTTAATTTCAGATTTTTCTAATTTTTTTTGCTGTACAGATAACACTACAACTACTGCACTGTCTTTTATTATAATTATTGTGATTTTTTTTAGTTGTATTAATTTCCTGCACCAGGGGAAAGTATCCAACTTCCTAAAAATTTTAATAATGGGGGGGGGGGGGGCTTCCCAAAGTTGTGATTTAACTTGAAAAATAGTTTCAATAATAGGATTTGTACAAATTTGAAAAAGAAAAAATCTGGGGATGGGGGCTTATATTTTGTTTCCTTCCAAGCTGTGTATAAATATGTCTGAGTTGCAAAACCAAAAGCTCGTTTTTTGAAAGGTGTATTTTTGTAAAAAAATTTCAGAAAGAAACCTTTTCCCTTCCTTCTCTTACTTTCCTGCAACAGTGATTTTTTTTTTCATGGAAAAAATAAACTTGCAATAAAGCTTCCAATGTTTTTGTTTCATCTGAAAAGCAGGACAGAATCTGTAATTTTGTGAGTGTAATCGGCCATATCTTGTATTGTATGTATATTAAATAGAAAAAAAAATTTCTCTTTTCTGTCCATAACCCCAAAATTTCTTGATATAAATTTGTAATTGTTTGAATTTTTATCCCCCAATTTTTTTTTTTTTTTTGTTTTGATTTGTTCTGTTTTATTTTCATCTAATATGTGATGAAGAAAAATATTTTTAATGTAGTTTAAATTCCATAGAAGAACTTTTAACACTGTACATATATTAAGAAAAGGTATTTTTTCTATTAAAAATGTATAAAAAGGACAAGGTTGTATAATGAATTATTTTAGCTTTTACTGTTTGCCTTTTTCTACTTGTTCATTTTGTGAGAAAATTTAAGTCTTATTAAATATGCTGTTAATAATTTACCCATAAATAATATGCAGCAAACATTGATAAAAATGTTTGAATGCATATTATGCATGAATCTGACAAAAATTTAAAGAACTTTTCAACAGAACGCATGCTTATAAACAGGAAATGCATTATAACTCCTTAATTTTTATTTTTTGATGTATAAAAATAAATAAAAGCACATAGTTAGTTATTGTGTGATTTTTGTTATAGCTGATTCATATTTCCTCATTGAATAATAAGGATTCCGAACGTATGAATAGAGCAAGAGAAAATATTTTAGTAATACAACTTGAAACAATTTTCATAAACAGTATATGTGATTATTAATTATGTACCTAGCATAATTAATGTTTTGGCAAAATGAGATTTTATAAGGTAGTTAATCAATGATAAACTTTTTACATATTGATCTATTCATTTTATAATATGCCTTTGTTGTATTTTGTAAAAATTGGATACAAGTTTATGCACTTCAGAAAAACTAGTATTTATTCGAGAGGTTGTTTTTAGATCGCGCACTGATAACTGAGGAATTTAATTAAGGCATTAATGTAATGGTGAAATATTTCTAAATAAGAGACCTTACCTTATTGGACAATGTAATTAATTGTTGCAGTTATCAGAAAGCTATAAAAAGACTGGGTAACAACTACATCAGGCCAGTATTTGAGTGCATCTCCAGTAGACGTCTGTTCAATTCCAGTAGGAGAGATCTTGCATCAGTGCTTCGGTAAATGTCCAGCGCTCAGTGGAAATGTAGTCCACGGGCTTAGCTGAAAGAGCCCACAGAGATGGGGAGACCGTAGCCTGAGGAAACCGTCCGGATAGCAGCTGAATAAAGAGTTGTGTTTCCAGCGGTTTTCAAAGTGAAATATCTGATAGACTCTTGCAGAGACAGAAGCTGTAAGGAGCTTAAGGCCAGTTGCAGTGCTATACTATGAAGCATTCGTGTGCAGATAAACTGGACTGGAGCCAAGGTGTGTGTAAACCTTACCCATTCATTGTGAACCGGTTTTGTAGCAGCCAGCCTGAATGTGTACATCGAGGGAATTGAACATTAGCGAACTGTAGAAATAGAGTTGTTGCGGACTATTTGCTATTCTAATTATTTAAAAACATTGTGTCTTAATGTATATAGTCATACTTGCAGACACATCAGCTTTGCTGTCATAGTGTAATTGTATCCAGACCCAAACAAAGAGGTGGTGGTTTGATTTAAATTAGCCAGTAATTTTGCTATTTGTTTTAGTATTATAGTTTTGATTGCTTTAAAAATGTGTGTTTTTAAAAATGTTCATAACTGAAAGAAGTTTTAACATGTGCAAAGTTTAGAAATCACACTACCTATGCAGAGATTATTATAATCAGCATTTAAAAAGAAAAAACAATAAAGATGGATTTTAAATTCAAGAACTAGTAAGTTTAGTAGTGAATTATCCATTGGGGGGGTGGGGTGACGACAAGGGGATAATGAGGATTGAAGCTCTCATCTCAAATTTTAAAATATTGAAATCTATTCTCAAATTATAAATAAATACGATTATTGCTTTCTTTCATTGTCTTTGGTTAAGCAATAGTAACAGTCAGTTCTGTTTCTTGAAGTTACTGAATTAATGATCGGCTCTACCATTGCATGAAATAAAACTTAGAAATGAAATTCTATGGTGCTGTATATGTTCTGTTGAAGGAATATGTCTATGAAGAAATCTGCATATGAATAATTCATAAAATGAATAACACTCGTGTTGAATTTTATTGTCCCAAGAATTTTTTCAAATATGTGAAGAATGAGATTGATTATTTATTTTAACAAAAATATATACATCTTAATCTTAGAAGAAAGTTTTAAAAAAAAGCCATTTCTTCACCAATTGTTATGTTATAATTAAAAATATATTCTATATATCTGTCAAAATCTGATTTTGTGTTTCATTCTAACAATAGTTTTAGAACATGAATTAAAAGCAAGATTATGATTTGAATCAGACCCTTTGGCATTACCACAGAATTTTTACATAATTAACAGTTTTTAGACACTATAATATAATTATTTGGCTTGCATCAATATAAAGTGTAAACAATTTGTATTAAAGCATATAAATTGTGCTGTTACTGTCAATTTATGCCAGTGGAATAATCTCGTGTCTTATCATACTAATTTATAGTACTTTGTTTAAGATTTACGATATTTGACTGACAATTCTATGCTAGACTGAATTTCCATTATCTAATTATATTAATAGCTGTTTTTAGAAAAAAATGCCAATTTTATACTTTTCTATTGTTAGAAATAACACGCAGGTGAATATAAAACAATGTTTTGATTGATATTAATCTTTTCCATTATTACTGACCTGATCAGTAGTAGACTAATACAGGAATCGAACCAATGATCTTTATTAATATAAATATTGGGCAAAGAAAAAAAAATTTTAAAAAGCTGCTTAAGTCAGTCTAGAGTAAGAATCCATAATGTTTCGAAACTATTTCTTATCCTTAGAAGGAAATAAAAGAAGAATCAGGTATCCTTGTTAGGTAAAATTTTTTACTGATGGCTGTCTTAGGCAAAATATCTAGGTGGTTAGGGTCATAAATTCAGTATTTCACAAAAATGAAGATCATTGGTCAGTCGAGCAACACAAAGAAGAGAGATAATTATTGACAGTTGATTATATTCAGAACAGTACAAATTTTGAATTTTTTTAAAAATATTTAGCAATTTAATTAAATGATGTAAATATTTCAATATAGAACTACAAGGGAATATTTTTAAAAAATATTAATGTAATACTGATATTAATTTCAAAAACTTTTAATAACATTAATGGATAAAATAAAATATACATTATAATGTGCTTAAATTAATGCAAATTTTTACAGAAAATGAAGGCAAAGAAGATCAAATCCAATTAGTTTACTTATGGGAAAACAATTCAGCAATTATATTCATGCTGTCAAATAATAAAAGATACATTGCAAAGTTTGAGGATAATGATCTGCCTATTTTAAAAATATATTTTTTAGTGTCTTTCCTGCATTTTCACCTTCCAAATGATTAAATCTCTGAACTATTAATTTTTTGGTCAGAGAAAACTCAGGATTTCTAAAATTTCTTGAAATAATAGGTGTGTAGAGAAAAAATTAATAATGATGAACTTCTACCAGTACAATATTAAATAATGCCATATGCATCTTTGTTGGCATGGTATTGAGGTAAGCAATGTCATTACTCTTGATATTAAGCATACTTAGTGAGTTTGTTATATATTTAAAATTATGTATTGAGAATAATAAACATACTAAACAATTTGTTTTTTTCCCCTGTAATACAAGATTTAAGGAGCACCCTGTATAATATTTAATTATTCAATTGTTTTATAAAAACAAAAGAATTTCTGTAGTTATGACTACCAAATTTATTTATTAATTCTATCTAACTCAAATCTACTTAATATCAATACTGGATAGCAACAAATTCAGATATGTATTTTCATATGGTTTACTGGATATAAATTTAGACTTAAATAGAAAATAAATTTTTGTATTTTGAAATTTTGTTAATTACTTGCTTACAAAATAAATGGAGTACATATAATCTACTTTACTGTGTAGAATTATATTTGATATAAACATATACAAATAATAGAAATTAAACCTCTAAACATCCCATGATCACCATTCTTTATGCTTACACAAGCGGTTAATACAGAGGCAAAACTTTCCATACAGTAGCGCCACTCAGTGCACACCAGAGTAATCAATGGATGCAAGAAGGTTTGTGCATAAAATCCCCATCTAGTGCCTACTCATACAATATCCCCAGACTAGTATCTGGTTTGTGGCAATACTGTATGGAGAGTTTCACCTGTGTTAATAGAAATTACTAATTATGAATATTTCTTTATTCTAATATTATTTGTTGTAATGTAGAATAGTAGGCAATGGTTACCAGATGATAATGCAACTTAATCTCCATCCACAGACCAGTTTCTGGGTTTTACCTTTATCAGTGAGAGGATTCAAATTTGGAGCTAATATAGTTATGAATCTGGCAGCCATTTTTATAATTACTTTTTCTACTATCAAATCTAATAGCCTGAAATTAAAATTTTAAGATTTGGACACAAAGCAATTTATTTACAGATTTGACATCAGATTAATATCTATATTTTAGTAACTTCAATTTTATAATAAAAAAGGAGTTAAAGATAGTAGCCAGATATATGTCTGTTCTAGCTTTGAATCACAAATCCTAATTAATGAGGACAGTATACTGAAAGAATCAAATGATATGTTGATTATTATTATTCCTGGCCAAGGAAAAGTGTATCATAAGTTAAGAAATTTTATATTTAAGAAGTATAATTGATATTTATGAATAATTTTACAATTGCGTTAATATCTAACAATTTAGATGCTTTGAATAGGAAACTAATAATTTAAATTGTAATCAATTTATTTAAATATTTAAGAACAATACTATTAGAACACTAGGTGGTATAGAGCCATGGTTGTCTGAAAGAATGATTTAAGCATCTTCCACTGGTTATATTTCCAGAAGTAAAAGTGAGTTTGTTAGATGGTTATTTAAAATGTACTTAAGAATATACATAAGTAAAAGGAAATGAAAATATAAGCATACATTAAAATTGTGAATATATATTTAATCTTTGAAATGAATTAAAATGTTATGTCAAAACTTACTGAAGTTTATGAATAGCCATACAATTATGTTATATCTAAAAATTTAAATGTTTTGAATAATATTTTATTTAGTGAAGTGTTTTTAACATCCATGTCCTAACAGGTTTACTATTTTCCTCTTATGAAATGATTACTTATTAGCACTTTCAGTAGTTCACCAGATTCGTAGATCTCACTGATTGGCTAGGTTTGGTGTCCTATTTATATTGAGACATAATTATGAATGTGAGATTATTCAAATTAGATTTTTACATATTCCATTTGGTTGAATTGAATATAAAAACAAATGAAATTGGTATTATTAATGACCTGGTCCCGTATTAACTTGGAAGTAAAAATGGCTGCCAAATGCATAAGTGCATTAATTCCAGGTTTGAACCCCAAATTCTTATTAAGGTAAAAGCCAGAAAAGTTTTGAGATGTAGATTAAATTTCACTGCTATCTCACAATCACTGATTATTATTGAAACTTAATAATAGATGGTAGTAGGATAGAGAAATGCTTTGTAGATTGTAATAAGCTCAAAGAATCAAGTGCTGTGTTGGTAATTATGATTATAGTGCAATTTTCATTATTTACAAATGTGTTTTTTTTTCCCCCTCTACAGTGTATGCTGAATTATCTTTCAATTCAGTGCTTATTTTTATTTTTATCATTTTAAATTTTATCTTAACAATTACAAAGTTATGATTATATTCTGTCTGTATCAAGTAGAATATATTTTTAATTTGACATAATTCATAAGTATAGAAGCTCATCAATCTTTCACTTGGCATTTTATTCCTTTGTAAGTAAGTCATGAATAGTATTACAGCATCCATTATCATTAATTTTTTCCTCATGTGTAATATATTTCTCATTCCATTGTATTGAATTATAAGCTACTTAAATGCCATGAATGTTTACGAATAGTCATATATAGATTGCTTAATTAAACATACCTATAACTGTTATTCTCTAATGATTATACACTACTAACCAAGTCAGTATTGTGTGTTTCTTAAAGAATAAAAAATTTATTAAAAATGTAAATAAGCAACGTGATATTTAGTACATTTGACATATGTTTACATAACTATTACATCAAGTTCATAATAAGCATAACTATATAAGACATGTTTACATGTTATAAAATCATTAGAGATCAATTTTATTGGGCTGCTTTCTGGGTTTTTTTTTTGGTATATCAGTTACTAGTAACTTGAAAATTTATAATGACATATTTTTATCTTGAAATATAGGGCAGCTCTGTCAGTGAGATTGAAGACATTAAGAAGCACCTTTGTGGATTAATGTAAAAAGGACAATGTTAATTATATTTATTGCTTCATTTGTATTATTCACGTCCTGCAGTAGAATCTTAATATTATTAGTAAATAGCTGCTCATTTAGAATCGTTAATAAGAAAACAACAATTATAGTATCTATCAGTGATGGACATAGCATATTTTTCAATATTGCTTATATTAAAATCTAATGATGAGTTTTTTGATATATGGTTTTGGATTAGTCGAACCTAGTCATTTTAATTCATTGTCTACTCTTAACTAAATTACTACAAAGGGATTTGTAATTTTGATATTTCAACCCTATTGTGATTGGTTAAATATATCATTCAATTGTTTATTTTTTTTTTTAGCTGTTAATTGATCTAGGAACTTACTTTACTTGGTTGAATTCCACTTCACATCTCTCTTCCAACTGTAAAACATAATGTAAACAATTAAAATCATTATCATTAAATGACAATGCAACCACATTCTTAAAATGGAGATTCCTAGCTAGCTAACTGGTTTTCTCAAATCGGAGAGACTGAATATATAGTTTTCACTTAGTGGTCAATTTTCAAAATGTATAAGGTGGCCAAGTCAAGATTGCAAATTCAGTCTCCACCCCCATTTCTTCATGGAAGTTGGCTGCACTGTCTTAATATTCAATGATTTTATAAATCTATAATATTTAGGTTTTCCCTTGCAACCATTTCAAAAAGTTTGGTATTGTTAGTTTGTTTCTCTTATAGTATTATAAAGTCAACCATTTTTTAAACAAAGGTGACCAGTATTTCAAATGTCCAAAACTATTTTCACATGTGCTGAAATTGATTCTAAGGTTTTTTTTTAATTTGTTGAATTATATGGTGGTCTGGCCAACATTAGAAATTTATGGCACCAGATTATCAATCTCTGCAAAAACAAAGTTTTTTTTACATTTTCCATATTTTATTTTATAGATTAATTGTGATCATATGGCACTTATATATAAAAATTGTACACCATTATTTTTTTGATTGTGGATTCAGAGTTAAACAAACTGACTCATACAAGCCTGCAAAAATTAAACATTTTAGGATAACTTAAATGTAACTCAAATATTTATATTAAAAGAATAAATGTAATTAGAATGGACTTAAACTCAAACTTTCAAACTCCCTATAACTATCCACTCTATCTTGTACAATCGATACACATAACTACATACAAGTGAAAGGGTTAAATGATATCCAATATAGATATTTCTTGCTGAACCAGCACTCATGAGTTGATCCAGATCACAAGCTCCCACACATATATACAATCAGTGCTCATTTATATTAAAATAGTAAATCTTCAAGCTTTAATGGACAATCTTCATTCTTCAACTCTTCAGCCATCCATATTGAAAATCCGAGGATGGAACATCGATGCCAATATTATTGTCATTCCCATGTCGAATTTAAGTCACTCCGACTCCTCACATATGACAAAGGATGAGCAGAATATGTATGTGTACTGCTTTAAAAAACTTTAGCAAAAAAATTCATTTAAATTTATGTGTGAAATTTTGTATCTGTCAAAAAATTCATAATAAGTTATCATTTCATAAATTATTTTTCTGGTAACATTTTGAGGATAAATATTTAGTATAGAATTACAAATTTTAATACTTATATTTCATTCATAGTTGAGAATAACAAATTGATATGACTTTTAACAATTCAACTTTTTCATAATGAATTTTCAGAGACATTTTATTACATTGAATTAAAGGAATGTAACCTTGCACAGACATTAAAACTGACTCCTTTTTAAAAATAATGCAATTTTCGATTGATGCTGTCAGATGAAGTTGCGAATGAATATAATCTTATACAACTTGTGGTTAAATTAAATTTCGTTAAAGGATGTTATACTCTTCAGCAGCACAGTTTAGATTTGTTATCTAAACTAATATAATAGAATTCTGTCGTTAGTAACTGCTATTTTTTTTCTGTTGCCTTTTGTTTTGAAAAGAACTTTGAGAGTGTGCACAATTGATCAATATGTTTTCAGTATTCACATTCCATATAAATAAATACATTATGACGATGTTTTTCTATTTAACTTTTTCAATGATTTATGTACTATGCAATTTTTGTGACACCATATTGGCTGATTTAAAATTGCTTGTAAAATACTTTTAAATTCACGCAATGTTGAAATAATAATAGACTACCTGTATTTCTAAACTTTAAAATGCTCAATTTTATATGTGTTGATAAAAACAAATGGATAGAAATAATTGAATGAACAGTACAAGTATATAGTATTTAATATACATACATATAGAATATAACTTGATATCCATTCCGTTAGTCTTATTCTTGAATTTAAGAAGTAAAATTATGCCTTAGCAAATTATCGTATACTTAACTCTTTAATGTTTATGCTGTAACATAGCCAGATTTGACATTGCAAATAAGCTGCCTCATTTAATTTTAATTAGATAGATAGACCAAATATTTTAAGTAATATGTGTAATTACAAATAAGTCACTTGTATACTTTATTTATTAACTATTAGCATTGAAGAAGTTTAGGAACAATTTGGTTTTGTATAAAGCAGATGGAGAATTTGAAGATATAAGAAAAGGTTGTATAAAGATAAATGATACATAAAGTTTCAAAAGTCAAATGAATTTTCTTGCTTATAAAAATATTTTCTATTTCTGTTTAATAACTTAAGTTAAATTCTATCAGACTAACAGATTTCTGGTAAATCACTATATAGTAAAAAAAAAATAAAGAAAGGCTGAGATTGATGGGTTGTTCTTATGTCACTAAGTTGATCATTATTTATCATCTAACTTTAAAGTACTACTTGCAAACACAGCTAAATGGTGAAGTTCTGTATAATGAACATTATATGCTAAGCTAACCAATTAAAACCCAATGGTACAACTTTCAACAGTGAAAAATGCCTATAATGAATCCATTGATGGTAGTGGAAATTATAGCTATTTACCTGCAGTTATATAGCCTCTGTTTCAGCAGATTACTAAAACTAAGAATCCAACTTGTGTTGTAATGCACAAACTGATTTACTTGTTTACTAGGATTACTGAATTGTTTACTCAGATTACTGAATTATTAAAATAAGCTATGGGAGGATTAAATTTATACATATAGATAAGAGGCTTCCATAATTTATAAAATATCGAATTATCTCAAACATTTAGAAATTTTTAACTCTGCTGAAAATTTAACATTTGAGGTGATTTGTATTTCATAAATATATTGGAAAGACAAGTTTCAGAGAGACCTGTCAGAATTTTAATATTCTCAAGTTCTTTATATAGATGCTTTGAAAGACATCTTAATAGAAATTGATCACTCAAGTTATCTGGATTAAACAATTTTATTTACATTTAGTTGTGTATGGTATTCTTTCATCATTGATCTCATTCCAAATGTATACATGACAACCATAAGGGAAAAACTTTTTTTGGAAAAACTGATGGTGCTGCTTGAGAATATGTTGATAAGTGTTCATTCTGAAAAGAAAATGGTGCTCAGACCTTAATGCTAACAATGACTTTGTGTATAATGTTCATATATAACTGGGATAACATGATGTGACTGATCAATTGACAATTAAATTCAAATTTTACTTAATCTATTAAACTGATGATTGTCATATAGGCCTTAAAATAATCTGGTTATATGCTAGTAATATTTATTTGTATGTGCATACACGAGTCATCAATAAATATTACAAAAATTTCTGGTATATGATTAGTGCCCAATATGGGGTTTAAGTAGAATGTGAGAGCTGTTAGATAAAATGGTAATATACTTGTATATAAAAATACAAATTAAATATGTAGAGTGGAGTGGTGGTAGAGACGGAATTAACTAGAGCAATAAAGCAGGATGTGTTAATAGGAGACGAGCACTTTAATGAAAATACTGTAAACAATAACAATATTTTTACTGGGGGTAAAAATGCATTAAAAATTCAGCTATAATAGATTTTGACAAAATCAGGAAAAAGAAACCAAACATGGAAAAAAATGAATGAAATAACCTTGGAAACAGTATAAGTACTAGCCATCAAGGGCAGTAAGAGATAGAAGACATGTCTGACAATAATGGCATGTGGAGAAAATATTAAAAAGAATCAACACATGAAAAAATACTAAAAGAAAATCAATGTTTAAAGAAGGAACAAATTGTGAAGAGAAATCAGCAAATAATGGTGGTAAAATTAAAAGAAATAAGAGATTAAAAAACAGACTTTGAAGGTATGTCCAAAAGCCTGGGAAGAAAAATTTAGTCCAATAATAATATGCTCAGAGATCAAAAAGAAAATAAAGATACAAATGCAGGAATAGACAACATACGAACATAAGGAAAATGCAATAAAGAAAAATGAAGCTATATTAAGAATGCAAGAAAATAGTAAATGAATTATGAATTTTCAGCAAGAAACAATAAATGATGCCAGCCAAAAAACCTGTGAAGAAATTATTTATCGACTAGAAAAGATGTAAGGCTGATCAGAAAAAAATAGAATTCAAATCATAGCAAGTGTCACAGGGAAAAATGAAACACTAATAAAATCAAGATAGAATCCTATTTCACATTATACAAAACAGCAAATCAATTCCTTAATTAAAATTAGAACATTCAGAGGTGGTGGGAGAAGCACCCACAATATTTGAGTAGCCTGCAAAGACCAAATTTGATGTCAGAAAACAAATTACCTATAGCCTGTAGTCACTTATAAGGAGCATTTCAAGCTTGATGGGACCTTTTAATATAGCTAGTTGATTTCAAAATTAGTCATTATTGGATAGAAAGGTATCAAGGGTATTACATATGTGTTCCAAGAAAGAAAACCTGGTGAATTATATCATGTTCAAAAGCCAAAGTTTTTAATTGCTCAAATCTTTGACCAGACAAGTCAAAACAATTAGAAAATTACCCTTTAAAGTTGAACAGATACTCATTTGCACCTATAAGTAAACCGCTGAGCTGACATACTTGTGAACAATTTCAAATGTTTTAATCAACTGGGTAAACGTCCCAACAAGGCTAGAAAACAACCATATTTAACACAATAATAAACATGACCCTAATTAATATGGGGAAAAATGACAGGTCGAGTCTGAAAACTCAAAGGATACTTGAAAAAGAGAAATGGAATATAAATTAGAGAAAGTCCCACAAGTAAATTGCCAGAATTTATAAGTAAAATTTTAAATGATAAACTTGATTGATTGTTCCTTTGTCTTAAGTCTGACTCTAAAGAGTGGAATAAAAATAATAGAAAATGACTGATAATGAACTTAACTTGTACATGAATCATCTTCCACAATACACCAAGCAAGTATGCCCAAAAATGTATTGAAGCCATTAAAATGGAGACCCGATTATGTTTCTGTGTTATCAGAAGTCTTTAAAAGAATTCAAATCCAAAAACCTCAAATACAGATACTGCCATTAAATGCTTTTCAATTGGCTAATTGAGTCAAAGTTAACAAATATGGTCTAAAAGAATATTTCTTAGTTGTGATATAATACTTTGATACAAGACTAGTTGCATCCTGAATTATGTAATGGGTTAGATTTTGTGATGATGAGATGCTGGAGTTTAATGAGTCAGCTAGAATCAATCAATTATTAAAAATGTAGAACAAGTCTCACTCTGAGTAGTGACTGAAATTACAATCCATGCTGGAAAGATTTCAAGCGGTATTCTCTGAAATTACTGGAGTAATTAATAGGTTTAAACAATGTCATAAGATCAACCACACCAGGCTAGATCAAGGTTGAGGAACAAATGATGGAATGGTGTTTCCTAAATGCATATCACTTAATAACAAATCAGTTCTGGTACTAAAGAAAGATGGGTCAGTCAGGCTTTGCTTAGAAGCTGGACAAAATAATTCCTGAACAAGATGAGAAATTAAGTTAAATGGTAAAATGTTTTCCACATTAGATTTAATCTATCTTGAATGCCAATATTACAGATTCTGATGTGGGATATTTGTTCAGTTACAGCCATGCGGGCTTATTAAAATGTTTAGATCAAAAGTCATCTGAGATTAAGTTGATTGTGACAATGTACATTGATGACAATTGAGAATATAACAAATTTAAATGCACAGTGACCCCTAAAAAGGTTTTCTTTTTATGGCACATCATATGAATTAATACAACAATTCCTCATATCTAAAAACATTTGATCTTAAGGACTAATTTTTACAATGTTTTGTAATTAAAAATGGAATTATTGTAAAGACTTCTAAAAAGAACATCCCATGGGCATGTACCAAATGCAAGAGGTATTGGAAAAAATTTAGTTTTTTAAAGCAAGTAATACTAGCTTTCCCGGACTTGAAAATCCTTTGTTCAGATAATAATGGGCACAGATTAGAAGTTACACTATTCCAAGTTCATAATAGCAAGCCTGGAGTCTTATTTCATGTTATCTTTTGAAAGACCCTCAAATTAATTATAGGTACAGAAAAGGAAACTGACTATAGTTTGGGCCATTTTAAAAATTTTCCATCAATTTCTGTTGGAATCAGAGGCAATAATGGTAAGCAAACCAGTTATCTAACTAGTAGCCATTTGGTTGGTTTCTTCAGGAATTTAATTATACTACAATATTGTAATTGATCAAATATAATTGAATATTAGCCATAATCCTGTTCTGCTGCACTTAAATTTTGGTATTTATCATGACTAGGACTGATGAGTTGGTGGAAAAGGACTTCCAACATATTTCTGAAATGCAGTAAGAAGACGGAATTAACAATCCACTGTCTAGAAAATATTAAATCAAAGAAAGCAATTTGATTTTGAACCAGGAACAGAGATATAAAAGTTAACACCCTGAGGTATAAGATACAAGTTGGGAGGGATGAGTAGAAAGTAATTTCAGCAGCTGTGCAATCATTTGATAAAATATATCCACTATTGACATTATCATGTCCATAAAACCAATTATTGTGAGATTCGTTTTACTGGTATATATGCATAGTAATGTTATAGCTTGAAAAATTGTGATGTATTCAGCATACCAAATCCAATTATATTGATCCAATAATTGCTGAAAAAACCTAAGGAAATTATGATCCTAGATTTTTATGATTCATTGATCACCCTTAAAATATTTACTCTTGCTATATGATTTTACTATGTTGGAGTGTGTTCTGTGCCCCCAGCTAAAATGCATATCATTAATGTGTTGGAGATCCAACATTTTGCAATAATAGGCAAACTCCAAGTTATAACAGATCATAATACTACATTTGTATCCACTGAATGAAATAGGTCATTAGACATACAATGATAAGTAATCCACAATCATAAATGTATTGTGTGGAAGATGGGGCAATTTTATTTAAATTCCAATCGAGACTGGGTGAAACCCAGGAAATTATAAATTACATTAAATGGATGGTGAATGAATCCATTGACTTTCTACCAATTCATTTGCATTCAGCAAATTGTCTTATCATCAAGTCTGCACTTCTATTGATTAAAGAGGCATTAATAGAACTCATGAAAGGTTATTTCACATGGATAAAAACACCAAGAAAGTAAGTTATTGACACAAGTCCCAAATTTATAATGAGGTATTACTCAATTTCTAATGTAAGCAATCTATAAAAATACACGTTCATGAAATGTCTTCCTTTGTATGAAGGCCCTTTCAAAATTGTTAAAAGGCAAGGTGAAAATATTTGATAGAAACATAGGAATGATGTAGAATGACATATAAAGCCAGAATACTTAATCCTTTGGTGAAACATAAGTTGAATAAATAAAGAGTTGGTTGCTGGTTAATGAACAGTCATCTGGGAGATGAATAGATAGATGGTATGTCTCAAATAGGTATTTAAGATTGAGCAATCATATGCATGCTTACTATATTTTAATCATTTGGTGCATTTTAAGTATGGATGGATGATCACTTGAGATTATCTGGGTCTACCTTTGTATGCTGGTATTTACTTTTAATTGGAGCTACATCTGTGGCATAAGACCTGGTATAGCATTAGCTTTATTGGTTGACATTTCAGATTTTCAAGTTAAATTGGATATGTTAGAACTGTAGCATGGATTCTTGGTTCTAGTATATAAAAGGTTAATTATGGGGATATATGATGGGCTAAATGTGCAGGTAATTCACGTCTGGAGATGATACTGCAATAGCTTAATTAAACAAAAATATGGAAACTATTAGAAATGTACTTGGCGCAAGGTGTGCTATATAAATAGGCATCTTTGAAGAAGGACAATTTATGATGTCATTTATATTTGTGGTAGTTGGAATAAAATTTCAATAATGAAATGAAATGGCCACTATTTCATTCTCATTTTAGGGGGGGGGGGGTATGATACCAATAAAGCCAAGCCTGATATATATTACAAGCTTTCTGCCTTAATTAATTTTAGAGATAGACAACTTTCTTAAACATAAAAAAATAAAGTATAAAAAGATTTGATTGATGACTTGGTTATATAATTTAAATAAAATATTTTTATTCATTGGATATTAGCAGAAAAGTTAAGAAACAAAGTTTTCTATAGACGAGGGGTGGGCAAATAGTGGCCCAAGGACCACATGCGGCCCACCAAGACAATCAGAAAAATCCGCTTTGAATTGAGATTTCCTTCCTGTGCACGACCAAAGATTCTCATATTTTCCACTAGGGTGTCCACATCAATATATATGTGCAGGGTAGATACGATGTGCAGTGCTTTTCCAGTTGATCTGGTTAATTTCAATTTTATCTTTGCATTAGCAAATATATACATTTCCAATTTTAGTGAAACCATGAACCCTTCGAAAAAATGTAAAATCGGTGATGAGTGTTGTGTGTTTAATGAAGAATGGACAAATATATTTCTTTGGTAATATGGGGAATAAAGCAATGTGTTTATTGTGTCATGAAAAAAAGGTGTGGCCCTCCACTAACCTTTGCTTCCCCAAAATGGCTCCAAGGCAGCCCTCCACCAACCTCTGTGGCCCCCAAACCAAAATAATTGCCCACCCCTGGTATAGACCATATGGTGTGAACAAACAATATATAAAGATTAAATGATTTAAACAAAGTTCAAGTCTTAATCAAGATTAAATTATATAAAGATAATTGTAATGTTTAATTAAAGTTAAATTCTATGAAAATAAATAATGAATTAAGGGCAATTAGTGGTAAATCACTATAATAAAAATGATGAGATTGGAAAGAATATCCTGTAAATTGTTCAATGTAGGATGTAAACGAAGAAGTCATGTTGCAATATAGTAAAAAATCCATTTTAGCAGCAGTCTTGTCACAATAAGTTTGATCGGTATGTTGTTAAAAGTTTTGCACTACTAATTCCATACAGCCAGAATGGCAAAGTTCTGTGCAGTGAAAATAATGTGCTAGGCTAACTGATGTGTTCCAGCTAAAACCCAAATGATGTAACTCTTCCAACAGCAAATTACTAAAACCAAGTATCTAACTGAAATCAACAGACTGATTTCATTGGATATAATAGCTAAAGCACAAGCAGATCAGCTTATTTAATAAACTTACTGAATTTTTAAAGCTATAAGACTTTCAATTATATGTGCGTATAGATGAGAACTCTATAAAATTTCATTTATATCCTTTGTGTACAAGTATTGTTAATTTTTTTAATAAATATTACTAGCGTAAATATATATTATATATAAATAAATACAGTGGAGCTGTAAATAATGCTTTAGCTATCTATATGACTTCAATTATATGTTTCTAAAGAAAAATGTAAATAAATAATCAAAAAATTCATCAAAATTTATTATTTAGCAGCCATTTTCCCTCTTCTGGGTGCCATAAATAATTATATAAATACAAATTTCTTTGGTTTATGTTGAAAGCACATATTTTTTTCTTCCTTTATTATCATTTCCTAATTTTCTGAGTGAAATGCTAAGTTTTACAAAATTTTAGAATATACTAAAAGTTGAAACTGATTTTAAAATGTCAAAATAATTACATCCTAATTTCTTGATAACAAAATCACTTATGTTTCTATAAGACAAAAAAATATTATTACCCAGAGCTTATTTAATAGTGATAAAAGTCTGATATTTTGCTATTTATTTTAAAAATTAAAATATGGTAGTTTTTTTTTTATTGCTTAAACCACTAAACGTCACATGATCACCATTTCTTATGCTTGCTCATAACTTATTAAAACAGGTAAAACTTTCCATACAATAGTGCTAACCAAAGTAATCAATGGATGCCAGAAGGCTTGTGCATAAAATCCCTATCTAGTACCTACTCATCCAATATCCCCAGACTAGTTGCTAGCTTGTGGCTTTCATCAATGAAAATATTGTTTTCAATTTTAAATTGTTTTGTAGTTGAGAAAAGGTGGCTGCTGGAGGGTAGCATTAGATCCCAACATCTAGATGCAGTGCTCTTAGATTCAAAGCTTTTCACTCATGAAAGCTAGAAACTAGTCAGGATATTGGATGAGTAGGCACTAGATAGGAATTTTATGCACAAGCCTTCTGGTATCCATTGCCCTTACTCTGGCTTGCACTGAGTGGCGCTACTGTATGGAGAGTTTTGCCTGTTTTTTAATTGCTTTAGTGAATGCATAAGTGAACACACACAGTAAAATGTCCTATTAATAATAACTTATTTTTTAAATTCTCTTTATACTATCACTTGATTTATATACATGTACACTTGCAAGTCAATAAACAATATGTATTCTAATGAATGTTTATCAACAAAACGAGCTTTTATACATACTAGTGTGCAATCTTTTTACATTTACGACCACCCATACTGGGACAAATTTTAAACGATCCATTATATATTGTTACCATCGTATTATAAGGATAGTAATAATAAATTTGTTTTACCACATACAAATATATATCTTTATATTTCAGTACATACGATTTGATATAAAAATATTTGGAAAAAACTGCATATTAACAAAAAATGTACAATTTTTTGTTCTTAGATTTAGTTTATTTGTGGCAGTTACAACTTTTTTTAGCCTGTTTTAGATAATGCGTATTCAGGAGTGTAGTACCACATATCAACATTAGGAGGATACTAGCATAAAGAACAAAACTTTAGAGTTAACGAGAAATGAGAGCAATACAAGAAGCACTGTTTTGATGTGCTGTTTATACAAAGCAGATTGGAATATAAAGAAGCAAGTATTTAAACACAAGAGATCAGACCCATAATGGGTTGAGCAGTTTTTGTTTTTTCAAATGAAAATTTATTATTCAACATGAGAACTTCTCAAAATTTTCATGATCCCCAATAATTTTTCTGCGATCCACATGTTGCACACTATACAATGAACACATAGAAGACTTGGAACAAAATATAGTGTACTTTGAGGTTCCACTATTTATATTTAATCTTTATTAGTTTGATATTATACACATAAATGTCAGAAAGGTTTCAGTGAGAAACTAGCTTAAAACCTGTCAGAATTTTAATGTTCTCATAAATTCTTTCCAAAACCTACTTGGAAAAAGTCAATGATTTAGAATTTTGTGACCTCAATATATATTGAGATTATCTAAAATAAACTAATCTTGTTATTTAAATGTCTGTGCCTTTGTTGTTCTTCCATCATTGGTCTCGTACAAATAATTGATTGTAGATCTGAGAAATCATGTTGCGAGCTGAGAGGAATATGATGGTGCTGCCAGATATGTTCTTTCTGAAAAATAGCACCTTAAATTAGGGTTAGTGTAATCCAAATCTCATTTATATAAAAAAAAATTACTTGTGAATGAAAGCTGAAAGTGATCCCTGAGGGATTTGATGTATAATGATCAGGAAATATAACTAAGAATCTTATATGAAGCCATCATATAGTGGTTTGATCAATTGTGATTATACTTAACTGATCATATATGCCAATAGTATGTATTTGCATGTGCATATGAGTAGTCAGTAGAGGTACCACAGGGTTCCTGGTACAATAAAATTATTTTATTACTTAAGTAATTCCCTCAAGTAAAACCTATATCTACAAGACTATAATCATCTGCTCAAGGTATTTTTAATTATCAAAAAAAAAAGCTTGCAAAAGATTTACTAAATTTATCAGCAGAATCAATAATTAACAGAGGCAAAATTCCATATAGTGCCACCCAGAGTAATCAATGGACGTAAGAAAGTTTGTGCATCCAATATTCCCAGATTAGCTTGTGGCTTTCATCAGTGTTGAGTCTTGGATCTAAAAGCACTGCATCTAGATATTAGAAGCTAATGCAAACCTCTAGCGCCATCTTTTATCTATTTAGTTCTGTGTGGTCAAAATGAAAACGTTTTAAATTTAAGCTCATTCACTTGTATTATATAGATACAATTTTTGTGTCTTTGCTTCGTCAATAACCAATCGTCCCATGGGGCAAGATTGGTATTAATTCACTAAACATCACATGATCACCATTTTTCCTATGCTTACATAAGCTGTTAAAACTCCACACAGTAGTGCAAAACAGAGTAATCAAGTTAACCGAGTAAGTAAAAAGCTGGCTGTTACAGAGTTGCATTAGATCCCAAGATCTAGATGCACTGCTTTCAGATCTAAAGCTCCATTGATGAAAGCCACAAGTCAGAAAGTAGTCTGGGGATATTGGATGAGTAGGCATTAGATGGAGATTTTATGCACAAACCTTGTATCCATTGATTACTATGGGTTGCATTACTGTATGGAGAGTTTTACCTGTTTTAACAGCTTGCGTAAACATAGGAAATGATCATGTGAGGTTTAGTAGTTTAGCAAAATCAATGCGAATAATAAAGCAGTCCTTTCAAATTAACAAATTTGAGAATCAGTACGTCAGTCCTTAAATCTTAATACAAGATACAGTGGAGCCGTGAATTATGCTATTTTATTCTAATCCCCTGGTATTCAAATGTATATAGTGTATTATAGCTTTTGTTGATAAACATTGATTAGAAGAGAAAACATTTATTAAACTGCAAGTGTACAATACTTTTCAATATGAACATATATATGTAACAGACACTTTATTTGTATACTATACATCTACAAACAAAATTAAAAAAATTAGTATATTTTAATAATAAATTATGGGAACGCATATTTTATGAACTATGTTCACTCATGAGACAATAAAAAAAAAGTATGATTTTTAAAATAAATATCTTAACTTCCATCATTAAATATGCTCAGAGTATATTCTCTTATTTCAATAACTTTTTTCTCTTATAGAAACAAATGATTTTGTTATCAAGAAATTAATATCTCTATTTGTTTTAATGTTTTTAAATCAGTATTAACTTCTAATTATGTTCTAAAATTTTGTAAAACTTTTAGTAATTACTTTTAGAAAATATTTTATTATATCAAATTCAGAAAGGATAAAATATATGGGCTTTCAACATAAACTGGCATATTATAAATTTATTTACAAATGTTTTTTTTTTTTTAATGTATTCCATATGGCATTCTGAGAAGAAAAAATGGCTGATGAATATTGTAAAATTTACAAATTTTAATGGGGTTTTTATGAGTATTTACATTTGCCGTTTATTATTTTTCTTTGGGTAGCATATAGTTGGCATGTGACTTCCCTATGTAGTGTTAGAACTGGCAAGTTGTGCTTAACATAATACACCAAAATCATCAGTTACTATGGTTAATTTACAATTCTAACTCAAGTAATTCAAAAATATACCCTTTAAAATCATATTTAATTAAAACATGATTCTTTTCACAAGACTGTTTTCATTCATCCAAAATATCTGCTATTAGTCATTTCTAAATCAGAAACTGCACTATTCAAAAATACATGAACACACATTTTTTAAGCAGTTACTACCATGATTAAAAAGGGTAGAATGTCAAATATTATTAGTGATGTAGTTTATTAGAAGTGATAACGAAATATGAAAACAATTTAAATATTTCATATTGTAATTTATTTTTCCGTTGGAAAATTATTTAATCATGTAAATATTACAAAGACAAATAAAATTATCCAAAGGAATTTTGAGAGCTCCAAATTCTAAGCATTTATTGATTAAATGACTCATCCTTAGGAGTTATTAATGTTTTCTTAAATAGGATCTTAGATACATATATAATTTAACTAAACTATGAAATGTCAGTGTATTCAAATTTGAATGATTAAAATCGAGTTGAGTAAATATAAATTTATTTACAAGACAATACATTTTGTACAAAAAACATACAAATGGAAGCCCTTTGAGAAAAATACAAATATGAGAATTCATGATTCCTTTTCTTCATCTTTCTTCTTACAATTCCTCCTTTGGTGATTTTTTAGTTGAATTGCTTTTATCTTTCTAAAACATAAAATTATAGATTTTTTAAATTAAAAAACTATAATAATTTACGAATACCTAGAAAATCGAATTATATTAAATAATCCTAGACTTATTAAAACTTTACTTGAATGACTACGGAAACAATTTTGAAAAAGACATATAATTGATATATATGAAATAATTACAATGCATATTGCTACCTGACATAAATATCAAATCACCTCAAACATTAAAAAATTTTCAGTTACGTCATCTGTCAATAAATATATTAAAATCCGCACCTCAAACAGCCCCTTCAAAAAAGGTGCCTCTAAACTGTAAGCTACACTGATATTAAATATTGAAAAACGAACTTATTCAAACAAAGAGCGTGAATTTTAAATAAGCAATGATCTTCAACTGCTCATAAACAAATATGTTTACATATACAAAGATAGACTAAATGTTAGTTATTTTAATTTTTGACATTCAACACTAATATGCGGAGTTTATATATTATTCACAGAGGGCGTAGCTGAAAATTTATTAATGTTCAAAGTGATTTGATAATGATATATATGTATACTATCATTAGAACAAACTGCATAAATTCAAAACTTTGGCCAACCCTTTTTCATTTGGTCAGTTTGGTGTTGCAACAATATGTACAGACTACAACTGCTATAATACATACATTAATAAAAAGGTTGAATTTTAAAAAAATCTGAATTATATGTTAATACATGTGATACATATACTCTCAATTGCATATAGTATATAAAAACAAGGCAGCCATTTCTAACTTCAAATCATTCTTTAAATAGACATGAAAGAAAAAATATAGGATCAGTTTTCATTTTTGCAAAGAAATTATGATTCGATACTTTGATATCAAAAAAGGAAAACTACATAGTAGAGAAATCAATCCTAATGTTGGGCAAATTTTCCAACTCAATGAAGTCTAGAAACATTACAATCTATACTAAAAGTTGGTTTTCTATAACAAAACCAAGATTAAAAAAAAAATACATGGTCATTAAACTGAAAGTCGTAATTTTAAGTCATTACCAAAAGAAGATGGGCTTGTAATATGAATTCACATAACAGTTCATTTCTATTCATTTATTAGCATGGTACACAAACAATCAAGTAATATTGGGGTAAGAAACTTCCTCCTAAAATGTGAGCTGTATACTAATGCAATGCTCTTTAGTATCAAATAAATCCAATTGCAGATGAAAAATGAATCCTCTTTTACCTGCAGTCCATGATCTTATATGGATTAATTAGAATAAATATCAATTGGCTATACTGATGCAGCCTCATTTGAATCAGCATAGTTTAAATTCATAAAGCAGTTCATTTCCACTTAGTTTAATAACCTTATCTGATATTTACCCATTTGATATATACAGAGTTATTAAAAATAATAGAAATTAACTTACTTGTGAATTTAAATAATTTGAGTAGGGGTGTCTAGCCATCGCTGATTGAAGACAGATATTGTATACTATCCATATTAAATCCTGGACTACAAGTGATTCATTTTTTATCTTCAATGTGGACTCCTCTGATGCAAAAGAATGTTGCGTTAATAAAGAGCTAAGAGAATGTTTATCACTCAGATTGATATTATTTAGCATTGTATAATTTGGTATTTATATATTTGATATTTAGTTTTTTTGTTAACATGGTTATTAAAATAAAGATATTAATTCTGTCATGTAAATTTAAATTGCAAGCAAACTCAAATGAACTGCATGGACTTTGTTGACTGACGATCATTTTAATAGATAACATTGTCTAATCTTATATCCATACATCCTGGACCAGCGGTGAAAGTTGAATTTTTTTTATTATTTGCAAAATCGTTTCTTTTGACAATGAAAGGTGGCGCCATAACATATATCTGGTACTTTAAGAGGAAGTTTAATACTTTATTATTCATGTGCATATATATAGTATTTAAAATAATATATCGGCAGTCATCATTCTTCATATACAGGATATGTTAATAGTTGATGTTTCAGAATATGAATGGAGAACAGATGACAAAGAATACTGATACACTCGCAACCTTTATGTCCGATATATTTTAAAATCAATGAATTCATGCAATGTAAATCACAAAAGTAATAAACAAATCCCTGCTCATGCTTGCTGTCTTCATAACCTTTTTAAATGTTTGACGATCAATGAACTCTGAATCACGGCCTGTATACTGACATTATTCAAATTCTAGTCAACTCTGACATAGAAATCGTGGTAAATGTTATTTAAAGCCATGTGAATATAATACTGAATATTTTAATAAAAATAAATATTGCAGACAACTAGATTTGAATTAATAAATTTATTTACATCAAATCGATTTTCGTTCAAAATGAACCTTCTCAAGATGTTAGAATAAATCAAAAAATCACGCGATTTATATTAACTTAGTATACACTTATTGTTCAAATTATTCTAACATCTTGAGAAGGTTCATTTTGAACGAAAATTGATTTGATGTAAATAAATTTATTAATTCAAATATAGTTGTCTATAATATTTATATTTTTATATTAAAGTATTTTATGAAGGCAACATAATGGATTTCAATTCCATCATATGAAATACTGAATATGTATTTATATATAATATGTAATCCCAAATTGTATTTCTTAAGAGGAAAAAAAAAAGAATTTACTATATTGTATATGGGGTTACGAATTCTTGTACCCAAGATTGAATCATCCTTCAATGTAATGTTTAATAATAATCGTGGCTCATATTTACTAAAGATATGCTTTTATTTTATGCAGTGGATATGGAAATGTTTTAATCTTAGTATTATCGTTAACAATTTCTTGTATGACTTCCTTCATAAAATTTTATTCATTCTTAAGTTGTTTTTGATGCTTCAGATTTATTCAGATTAAATATGTAAAGTATGGCAATAATTCAAATTTTGATTTCTTTGTTCCATTCTACATATAAATGTGTAACAGTTATGAAATTATAATACACGTACATCTATAATTCAAATTTAAAAGATAGAAATTTAATCATTTAAATCAGTAATTATATATATCTTGCATGCAAATCAGCTAAGACTATTCCTTTAAATAATATATAGTGAATAATATAATATCATTGTTTGTCCATATTAAATTAACCTGTAAATTATCAATTAATAGATCAATAGATTTTGATGGAAATTGCAAAATGAACAAGAAATAAAATTCCCCAACCCTTGGATGACTCTTCATACATTTATCGTAGTCAGTAATTATTAAATTTATGTCATTTATTATTAATGATGATGATAATACTTGTTAACCCAATATTCAGCTTCATTTAAACAATACATTAAAGTTCCCATGCTTACATGTTTATTAAGTAGTTCTTTAGCAGTAACCAATGCAAAAGTGAGAGGAAAAGCATAGAAGCAATGGATGAATGACTGATGATGATCATTGAGAATTTAAGAAAAATTATGTATCATTTTAATTAATTATTTTATTCTATTTGTATAATAAAGTATATGTTCATTTTAGAGCACATATGAGAAAAATTATGATTATATTCCACCTCGATCCATAAAAACCCCAAAGACTTAGAATAACTTATGGGTATCTAATGTTATTATGATTGGATACATCAAAAAATTTGATGCTAGAACACTTCAAATATTATATTTAAACCCAAAACTGAATATAATCATATACTAAGATAATTTGTTATATAAAACTATATACAGTAAAGAGTTATCTTAAAATGACTAGATAGCACTACATATCACCTCATCTGATTCTGTACCCCACTTATGTATGTATATGTTTAGTCTCAGGGAGATTGTCAATTAATAGTAACTGATAAGTTTCCTGGCAACATCAAAAAGCAAAAACATCACGATCATCATTTCATACTAGCACATAATTGTTGTAAACAAAGGCAAAACTTTCCATACAGTAGTGCCAACCAGACTAATCAATGGATGCCAGGGAGCTTGTGCATAAAATCCATATCTAGTGCCTACTCATCCAATATCCCCAGACTAGTTTCTGGCTTGTGGCCATCATCAGTGAGGAGCCTTGGATCTGAGAGCACTACACCTAGATCTTAGGATCTAGTCTGGGGATATTGGATGACTAGGCACTAGATAGGGATTTTATGCACAAGCCTTCAGGCATCCATTGATTACTCCGGTTGGCACAGGGTGGCATTACTGTATGGAGAGTTTTGCCTTTGTTTACAACAATTATGTGCTAGTATGAAATGGTGATCATGTGATGTTTAGTGGTTTAACACCAATCCTGCCTAATAGGATAGTGGTAGCTATGGTTGTTTAAGAACCAAAGACACCAAAATGTATGGGTGCTAAATTGAGTTCAGACCCATATGACTATATAAGCTATTGAGCTTAGATTGAAAATATTATTGTTTTCAATTCCATTCTCATAGTTTTGTACTAAAGTAGAGTTAAAAGGTGGCTGCTGGAGGGTTGCATTAGATCCTAAGATCTAGGTGCAGTGCTCTCAGATCCAAGGCTCCTCACTGATGATGGCCACAAGCCAGAAACTAGTCTGGGGATATTGGATGAGTAGGCACTAGATAGGGATTTTATGCACAAAGCCTTCTGGCATCCATTGATTACTCTGGTTGGCACAGGGTGGCACTACTGTATGGAGAGTTTTGCCTTTGTTTAAAAAGCAAAAAGTTACCTCTGTTTACATGGATATAATTTTATTTCTTTATATATATATTACTCTATCAAAGACAATGTGCTTCTACATATATAGGGTTCGGATGGCTCTAACTAAATGCAAAGAGAGGCAAATGATTGCTGCTAATTTATATAACAAATGCATTGAGTGTTTTAAAATTCTACAGAAATCATAAAAACATAAAAGGTTGATTTTATTCCATTTATTCTATTAAAATCTAAAAAAAGTAAAATCCTCAAAGTTATTGATTAAAATCCATTTAAAAGATGTGTCAATATTAAAGGGGTATTGATGACAAAATGTTAAAGAAAAAAAAATTTTTTTTTTTCTATTAAAATATTGCGAGAACATTAAGTGTCCCAGAAATAAAAATAGTCACATGGCTTCACTGCTTGAGAGGTCATGACCTTGCACTAAAACATGCAGATCACAGAGTTTAATTAATAACAGTAATGGCTTCATTACACTCTGTAACCAGAAATTGTATGTTGACGAGTGGGAATGCAAATACTAAATGTATGCTCAAATTTTTTTAAGATCATCAACATTATGCTTATCATATGACAAGATTTTGATGGAAGTACATAAAGTTTCTCACCGTATAGAATATACTCACTCCTCTGAAATGGTATAACATCTTAGATACAATTAATCTGTATAAAATCCATATCATTTCTAATCCTTCTATTTTTCAAGAGTTCTTTTTTTTATGGCTAATTTCTTTGCTGTTTTTTCAAATCACTCTACCAAGAAACCTAAATCAATTCTTTTTTACTGTAATCTTTATTCTCATTATTTCATCATCATTTTAAATAATTATCAATTGCTGGATGAAATTCTCTTATGCAGTTTGTGTAATTTATATCTTTTCCATATCATTCAGAACTTCTATATCACATCCCTTTTAAGTACATCAAGAATTTATACCCCCCCTCCATCAATCTATGGTAAAGGAAAGAAATAAAAAATATAGATACATAAAATTAATCATATGACATCAAGAGTCCATAAACAAAAATATCCTAAAAGGATTATGTGTGTCTTTATTTCTACAGGTCATGATCCAATTAGTTGGGTTAGAATGTTTTGGTGGTGATCTGAACTTCTCACATGCCTCGAGTTATTAAGTTTACACCTTCATATCCAAGTAGTAAAGTTGGTAGTACCTTCAGCATAGATGAATAGATGCTGTTTCGAGTTGAATTCAGTTTTGGCTGTTACAGCTCCATCGATGACGACTCTCTTCCCATAAGGTAACTTTATACTTAGCAGCACATTGTTATCTATGTCTCTGTATACATAGTTGATCAAAGTCCTTGAGTTTGTTAAATAGCTATATATTGGCTATTAGGAATCTCAAGTTGGAGTTGGTATAACTCTCTGGCTAAAGATTAAAAATATTCTTGAAGTATCGAATAAATTTAAAACAATTTTTGAGATTTGTAATTTAAAATCTCTTAGTTGGCTGAATTTAAATCTGTCCATTTTTATTTTAGCTCTTATTCATCTTCAATAAGATATTCTTGTCTAAGGTTTACTTTGATAGCTGCAGATATTTTTCTTTACACGACAAGTTCGATTTGCCGCTTATAAAGTATAAGTTGCTTAGTCAACAAAAGTTTTTGATCTGATTTTTGAGGTCGTTTGTATATATGTATTGCCAATCACCAAAATGAGGTTGTTCTTTTTAGTGTTAATTTGACTCTTTTAAGTGAATACGAGTTCATACGTTCCGTTATTTATGTCATGTGTTACGATTTTTACATATACATGTTGGATTAATAATAATAAAAATTTATTTATTACTTATTTTTGCAAATTTTATTGCTTGTATCTAAATTTAGTCTTTTTTTTTCTTATATTGTTATAATATGTGTATATTAAACAATAGTTAACAAAAGACTTTTATAATAATGGTAAGTATCAATCTTTTAAGTTTTACAGTTTAGCTTGGGTTATGTATTTTATCACACGTTTGTTTAATTATACAAATAACTTACTTTATATTATATGTAGAGAATATTGTTATTGTACGTATTGGCACTGAAGTAGATAAGAGTGTTTAATGGTTCTTGGTGGGAAGTAAGATCACATCTTACAATATATATGCACACACTATTTGAAAAAAGAAGTTTAATCAAATGACGATAAAATATTAAAATGTACAATATCTAAGTGACATTAAGTTAATTATTCTAATTTCAAGTTTATGGATCATGCCACCAAGCAGTTGCAATGTGAACCAAAAAAATAAATTTTTTTTAGTTAATTTGTTTATTATTTTTTCCCAAATAGCACATAACTGAAGTAGAGGGTTATCATCATTCTCATTTTCAATCATTATCAAGCCACTGCAAGATGAAGGTCTCTCCAAGTTCAATCCATTTTCTCAAATCTCTGACCTCTCTTCTCCACATCACTTCAGCACACTTCTTTATTTCATCCATCCATCTCACATGTGGTCTCTTTCTAGGTCTTTTACAATCTCTTGGAATTAAAGTTAAGATTTTAACTGTCTATCTATTATTATCTCTTTTAGATATATGTCAAGTCCAACACCACTTCAGTCTTAATTATTTCAATGATCACCCATATATTTTCTTTTATTCACTGCAGAATGGTCTCACGAAGTTCAATCCATTTTCTCTGATCTCTAACCTCTCTTCTATATTTACTATATATATCATCACAATAATCATCACTTTCAACCATTATCGATCCACTACAGAATGAAGGTCTCTCCGAGTTTAATCCATCTTCTCTGATCTCTAACCTCTCTTCTCCGCATCACCACAGCACACTTCCTTATTTCATCCATCCATCTAATGTGATCTCTTTCTAGGTCTTTTAAATCTCTTGGAATCTAATTTAAAATTTCAACTGTCCATTTATTATCATCTCTTCTAGCAATATATCCAACTCTGATGTCAGTACCATAAAGGGTATAATACAGTATATAAGTACCTTTATTATATCTTATTAATAAAAAATGGGCATTAGGATTATAAATTAGATTTTTTTTTTTTTTTAAAAAAATAATATTGACAAAATATATTAAAAAAGACTTCAGACAACAGTGATAACAAATATATATATATACATAATTTATACAAAATAAATTCTTCAATATTAGTAGAAAATACAATTTGCAACTTTACTAGTAAGTGGGACTGTCATATACACTATATTTGGTTCCATAACTCTTAGATGGTAATAAATGCTATGTAGCATTCATTTAAAACACACACAAATGTATATGTCATTTCTTATAGTCATTTTTCAGTAAACTATATGACTATATAATGTTGGCCAAAAAATTATAAACACTTAATCAATTGATAAATTCTAAATATATATATATGAACACATACCTATAAATATATTTTTAATTAAAAATTAGTATAGTAAACTTATTCCATCAGATACGCATAACCTTTTTCAATATCCATTATCTCCTTTATTTAGTCTTGGATGCAGAACCACACAATTCATCATTTCCAACCATTATCAATCCACTATAGGATAATGGTCTCTCCAAGTTTAATCCATTTCTCCGATTCCTAGTCAATATGAATGAAGAAACACCAAGTACGAATGAAGAAAATAGTGATGGTGAGGAAATAGAAGATATAATATATAAAGCTAGTTTTTGGCAACCAATACATATGCAAAATATTCCACTACCACTATTCACTGACCGATCAGATATCATTATTAATATAGACAACGATATTAAAGGGATTTTTGATAACACATTACTATAAGAAATTTGTCAAGGAAACAAATATTTATACAGATCAGCTTCTACAAATATGCACGAGCTAAAAAAAGGATTAGACATAACAGTTGGAAATCACTCCCCTTACAAATCATCATCAAAATGACATCAGGATTGGGCTTCATCAAAAACAAAAACATCTAACATACTTTTGTAACTGATGAGGTCCAAGGTATGCCTTAGTCATGAAATTTTTTCATTTTTCTGATAACGGAAAAAGTTCAATGAAAATGATCAGCCATATCCAAAGTTCTATAAGTTGTATGAAATTATGGAATATTTGAGAGAATACTTTTAAGTTTTTATATATTCCAAATGAGACTCAGTTTGGATTAAAGTCTGATGCTCTTCAAAGGGTATCATAGCTGGAAATAAAGTTCTTTTTCTCGGTTTCCACATTGATGGTCTTTCATAACATCATTTTTATATATCTGCCACCTTTTATTTTGTTTAATTTCTAGAAGAACGATGAATTAAGAACTTACTACAAAAGATGCTTGTCATTAATAATTAGTAAAATAAGGCACATTTGAAATCATAATGAAAAGTGGGGTTAATTTAGTTGTTTAAATAAATTAGCAGTGACATCAGATAGAGAAAGTAAATATAAAAAAAGAGAATTATAATTTCTTTTAATAAAAAGATTAATTTAGAATTAAGAAAATTATAATAATAAATTTAAGATCAGACAACTTCCATATTTCTCCATTCTTTTTTATTTCATAAATAATTTCATATAAATAAAGATACAATAAAAGACAAATAACCTCCAAAGATGCATTTTGTGCTGAACCAGCACTCATCAGTTGGCTAGGTCATCATCTCTCATATATATCTTTATTACATGAAGAATAATTATATAGAAAAAATTGTCTCATTTTTATTTTCAAAGCATCAATTTACTCCACTCCCAACTTTTTTTGACAAACACATAATGATTATTACTAATCACTTATTAAACTAGAGATTTTCTCTAGCACAGATATAAACTTTAATCCAAGTTAAAGATTAATATATCTGATTTTCAGCACCCTCACATGGCTATTTACGTTTCTCTTTCTCCCATGCGTAATATCTTTTTTTATAGATTAGACAACTTCCATATTTCTCTATTCTTTTTTATTTCATAAACAATTTCATATAAAAAAAGATACAATAAAAGACAAATAACCTCCACGATGCATTTCATCGATTTATATAACAGAGTAATTTAAAAAATAGGAATATTTATAGAAGATCTTCAGATTGAATGAACATATTCTTAAAATTGAGGAATTATAAATCATATGTTTGAATAAAATATGCAGTGTAAAAGAAAAATAAATGATAGATGATCGTAAAAAAAAAAAGATTTTTGTATTTACTTTAATGACAAGGAGGTTTGAGATGGTGTAAGTAAATAGTGTGCAATCTGTTCGGTGTAATTTTTTTCCTCCTCTAATCAATGTGTGAATAATTCTGTAACAATGTATAATATTGAATTCCACTTGCATTTAAAAATATATTTCAATATTTACGTATTTAATAAGATCAAATTAAATACATCAATGTGATAAAAATAAATATTTATTCCTATCACATATCTGCCATTTAGACAAATGTTTTGCAAATCAGATTTTCTTTAATTATAATCAAATGGATAAAAGGGTTTTATAACGCTGTTGGTAGGAGAAATCACATTTTCAAAGATAATGATTAAAACATTATAAAAAATTAATAATGAATTTTTCTTTACTTTGTCTAAAGAAATTTTCACTAAATACTTAATTAATGAATCTTAATCCTACACAATTAATGATAAATTTAATTGTTTGCATACCTGCTTGCTGCCTTTACCCGGATAACTTTTATTTTCAATGCTAACCTCTTCACATCGGTCCTGTTTCACCAGAAAATCCTTTACTTGCCAGGCTTCAGCGCCATCTTTTAACACAAATATCACTCGATTCGAGTCAATAACAAACCTAGTAAGTTAACAAATTATTAACAATTTCAATTTTTTCTTTTAAAAAAACAATCAAATAATAATTCTTAAATAACTCTGGGTAGATTTAATTTTTAAAAAAAGTTTGCATATTGAGGTTTAATTTCTCCATGACAGTCAACTACGTAAAGTGATTGATGTTGTTGCATAAGAATAAAATGTAATTCTAATTTGTTTAGAAACTAATAAAGTACACTTAAAAAAAAAAAAAAAATATTAAAACTATTATAAAATGAACTTTATTGTTTCTTCAATCCACAATCCCTTTTTAACAAAAAAATTAATAATTACGTTAAAAATTCCTTAAATCATTTTGATAATATTTTTTCAAAAATAAAAATAGATAGGCAAAATACACTCATCGTATGAGTTTCTTTCAATTTGCCAATGAGTCAATTATTTTCAATACATACAGTATTTCTCTTTTATTATTACCACAGTCGTAGTAAATAAATAAGATATTAAGAATTGGCTATATATTATTATATAAGACATTATTATTAATTAAGTGCATCAAGTAGATCTTATGTTCTATTTTTATTGGCTGCTGGTATATTTTATCACCAATCAAAGAAGCTTTAATATGTATCACTTGAAAAATTGAACTTTTTATTTGTAGAGCCAGTTATTTGATGAAATTGGATATATGGAATTTTCATTGGTTATTTGATGAATTTTTTAATTCTTTACAATAGTAAAGCATCCATTGAGATCTATCAACAGTTAAGGACTTCCCCATGCAAAATAAAAGGTATACACCACAGTCCCAAAAGGCATAGGAATCTAAGAACTGGCAAACATTTAATTTAATGGCACCTAGTTCATTCAATATAAATCCAAAGTATTATAAATGTAATAATGCTCAAGGCTAAAATGGTTTATAGGTAACCGTTAGAAACCAATCAACACTTCGATAATGCAAATATTGCAATCTTCAGTGTTCCATATAAATATATGGGATCATAAATAAAGGGGAGGTTCCATCCTTATTGTTAATAGGTTGCCTTGACAACAACTTGAAATTGTTGATTGTTATCTATATTAGGATTGTCTAAATGTTGACTGGTTTTTACAGTGTATTATAAAACAAGTTTCAAACTATAAACTACTTTTTATGTTATTAGGTCTTTTTAGTTTTTAATCAGTTTAAAAAATAATCATGGCCAGAGCCATTTAAACAATCTATTAATAATATCATATGATCACCATTTCATATGCTTTCATAGGCAAACACCAAGTTGAAACCTTAGCAGTCAATAGATGCAAAATACGTACATAAAATCCTTATCTAGCACCTTACTCATCCAATAGCTCCAGACTAGTTTCTAGCCTGTGGCTTTCATCAGTGAGAAGCCTTGGATTGGAGACCACTGCACCTAGATCTTAATATCTAATGCAATCCTCCAGCAATTAACTATAAAGATATACTAAGTCCAAGATGAAAAAAAAATTAATGTTTTCAATCCAAGCTCATTTGAATATGTAATCATATAGATCTGAACTCACTTCAGCATCTATACATTTTGGTGTCTGGTTTTTCAAAAATCACAATCACAAGGTAGAAACTAGATTGGGAATATTGAAAGAGAAGGCACTAGATAGGGATTTTATGCACAAACCTTCTTGCATTCATTGATTACTAAGGCTTTCACTGCATGGCACTACTGTATGAAGTTTGTTATTAATAATATTTATTGAAATTAATATCATTCAAAGTCAGAATTATGAAAATATTGATTAATTAACTGGACCAAAATTCAAAAAAATTATTTTGTATATTTTGGATTATTAAATAAGCCATCAGTTATTGAAAAAATTATAAATCAATAGTACAAATCAGTCATATAGCTGAATTTACTTATAAATTTGAACTAATTTTTTTTTATAACTTACAAATAAAAAATTTCATTTGAAATTTTTTATTTATTTTGTAAATTTATTCTTTTAAATATCAAAACAAATAGAATATTAGTCTGAAATCTTTGGATTAACAACTTTTATAGACTTCAAAAATACCAAATAATTACAATAATAAAAAGTAATACATGTGTATATGTACTGTAATTTTCACTACGTCACTCTCACGCAAGGTAGAGAACTGATTTTATCTGCTTTTAACACTTATGTAGAGGGGTGTAATCATAAACATGGCCAAAGACATATAATCCCCAAGATGCATATTTCATGCTGAACCAGCACTCATCAGTTGGCCCAGATCACAATCTCTTACACATAACTTTATCATTCTTCCAGTATATATAGATCGCCAATTAAATTGTAGTAATTGGTTATCTATATTGTAATGATATATAAACATGTCGTTACATTAATTTAAAATAAAAACTTAAAAGTTCGCAAATAAAAGTAAAAAACTAAACGCTAAAATTAAAAATGTTTGTTATACGTATATACATTCGCACAGATGCTAAACTTTAAAAATATTTTTTTCATAAACAAAAAAAAAAAAAGTATTTGAACGTATTTTTTTTTAATAAAAAAATACAAGATTGAAATATAAAAATATTTTAATAAAAAAATAACGTAAGTTAAAATAAAAACAGGTATTAATTAATTCCTGTAATCTGTAAATGGAAATGATTGTTTATTAATTATCTAAAAGCTGTTTAATTAAAAAGTCAGACGAAAGGTAGATAAGAAGAAGAAAGAGATTTTAGCTTGACCAATGGAAGCACTAAGCCTTGACCCCCACGAAAGTGATAGATTAGTGACGTTTTGTTCATTGAATCCTTGTGGATAATATAAAAGGGAAATACAGTTTTTTCTGACAGTTCCAGCATTGTGTGTTTGAGAGAGTGGTATGACGCACATACCACACTCTCTATAAAAAAAAAAAAAAAATGAAAAGACTGTGATACCTTGAACCAGCTATTGCCATCTCCAGAACATTACCTTCACCAACGGGTGCCGGGAAATTGAAAGCAGAGGCCTGGACTCTTATACCATAAGCTATATGAAATGAACAATTGTTAAAATCAATCAAGAACTTTCGAATTTTACAAATTGATAAACAAGCCAACTGAAATGTTAAAACGGACTTTATTGACTTTTGTAAGTTTTTAAATCAAATTAATAATGTTTAATTTTATATGTTTTCCGATTGATAAACATCATTTCCATTTTTTTTTTTTCTTATTGTAAAGATTAGTTAAATGTATGAAATTTAAGTTGTTTATAGACGCTTGCATGGATTCGTTTGCGGTTAATTATATCTTGGTTTTCATATTTGATCAAAATATATAGACATTCGATAAATAATGATACCTTACGGTGAGTATCTAAAATGTATTTATTCGGATGTCTTTTAAGTTATTGGTGACAACGCAAGTATCTTATGGTGAATACTATTGGGTTACTTATAAGTTTCCCTCTGCGATTGTCGGTATCAATAATTTTGTATTTTGATCGTTTATGTTTATTTTGAAATGTTTTTGACCGTGGAATCTATGTAGTCGATCTATACCCAACATTTTTAAACAAATCTGTGTGAAGGTAATCTTAAATGTTAAAATTAAGGGGCGTGAATGGCTATATAGTTTTTGTAAAGTGTATTAAGGGAGGGTAATCTTAGGTTATTCATTTCGTAGTTGAATTGGTTCAATGGATTGGATATATTTGTGTAATTAGTAGATGTAGTATGAGGTCCGCTACGGGCAGGATTATAGATATACGCCACACACCCTCTGTTTGCCTATGGATGGGTTTGTAAGTCGGCAGAAGACCGCAGTCCATTCTTATGGGGGTTTTTGTTTATTGATCTACTTGCCAACAGATGTCACATTCCTGTGGTGGAGAGTCATGTCTTCTCTATTTCTACTTATTGTTCAGATGTACATTCCTGACAATATAGTATTTTGTGTTGTCGCTCATCTACATTGAATACATAGTATCAGATGGTGGGCGGTGGATTGGAAATTGTTGCCTAAGGTTAAATCAGGGAAAATATTTTCCTTTCAAATGCAGACCTATGTAGCCCATTCATACTTGACCCTCTAAATAAATAGTAAACTCATTATTTGAAATCTACTTAAATTTAGAATTAAAGATCAATATAAAATTATAAACGTTAAATTTATTCCTCAAAATTTAAATATTATTTTATATGTGCGAAATAAATCTTTTTAGGTGTTAATTTCTGGCAGTGGCTTTTATTCTCTTATATTTAAGATATACAATTTATATTTTATTATCTCTGCTCTCCGCTGAGCAGTAACGACTAAATATGTAAATAAAGTGGACCTAACGCGATCTGCCTACTTTATAAATTTTCTAGGTTCAAATGCCTAGATGGCGCCCGGTGCATGTTGGACCCCCGACTTAATATACTGAACAATGATAAAGATATGTATAAAAGATTGTGACCTGGGCCAACTAATGAGTGCTGGTAAAGCATGAAATGTGCATCTTGGGGATTGTACGTCTTTTTCACATCTTTGTTCATATACAAGGTGTTAAAAGCAGATAGAAACCAGTCCTTACATTGTGTGATAGTGGTGTAATGAAAATTACAGAAATATTATTCACCAAGTGGTAATCTCTAGTCTTAATGTATAAAGATTAATTTTAAAAAAAATTCATTATTTACATTAACTGGATATTGAAGAATTTTTCTTCTTCAAAATTTTAGTAAACATTTCATCAAGGCAAAATCACTTCCATGAGCTCAGTTCTCTTATGATGCCATTTCTTTTCTTGTATTAAATGAATGCCTATCAACTCCTGCTCTATAATCTCTAGCATTTTACTTAAATCAACAATTCGTTAAAACAGGCCAAACTCTCCATACAGTAGTGCCACCCTGTGCCAACCACAATAATCAATGGATGCCAGAAGGCTTGTGCATAAAATCCCTATCTAGTGCCTACTCATCCAATAACCCCAGACTAGTTTCTGGCTTGTGGCCTTCGTCAGTGAGAAGCTTTGTATCGGAGAGAATTGCACCTACATCTTAGGATCTAATGCAATCCTCCGGCAGCCACCTTTTATCTCTACTTAACTACAAAACTGTGAGAATAAAATTGAAAACACAATAGCATTTTGAATCCAAGCTCATTAGCTTATATAGATCTGAAATCAGTTCAGTACCCATATATTTTGGGTATCTTTGGTTCTTTAATAACCATAGCCACCACTATCCTATTAGGCAGGATTGGTATTAAACCACTAAACATCACATGATCACCATTCCTTATGCTCATTCATAACTGTTATTAAAATAAGTAAAACTCTCCATACAGTAGTGCCACTCATTGCATGCCTTCTGGCATCTATTGATTACTCTTGTTTGCACTGAATGGCACTACTGTATGGAGAGTTTTTCCTGTTTTAATAAGTTATGAGCAAGCATAAGAAATGGTGATCATGTGATGTTTAGTGCTTCAATCAACAATTCATATGGTGTTGCACATAAGGTGATGTAATAATGTTCTGTTTTCTATTATTGTTTGTTTTGAATATAAACTTTTAATGTAAAATTGTGAACTTTTTCATTTATATATTCTACAAAGTTGAGAACAATAAATATTATAGATATTCACATATTTAAATCTGATTTTTAACAATTCAACTTTTTTTATAAGTGAGGCACCGTGGAAATAAAAGATTTTGTCTATATTTTTGCTACCATATAATACTAAATTGCCCATGCACTTTACTACTGTTACACAATGTTTTATTTATCACCTTTTTTTACAGTTTCGATTGCCTCAGCAATCTTCTTCAGACTTTATATCTCCTAGCCTCAACTGCTAGGAAATATAAAGTTCTGAAGAAGATTGCTGAGGCAATCGAAACTGTAAATTGTAAAAAAAAGGGTGGTAAATAAAGCATTGTGTAACAGTAGTAAAGTGCATGGACAATTTAGTATTATATGGTAAACATTTGGCAATGCAATAAGAAAGAGTAGTTATTTTTGCTATCCTATGTATACATATCCAATTTAAAAATAACCAGCTGTTAAAAGCTTTCAGAATTAAGGATTTTAGAATACTGGTATTCTATTTTTATTTTAAAAGGTTAGATGGAATCCTCAAATCATATATGCATCTTGGTTCCTCTCAAATGTTAACAGACCACTATCTACTAACTCCAAATATTTTAAAATCATAATGTTTTATTACATTATTTATTTTACTTGTATTATCGTGTTTCAAAAGTCATTCTCTTTTTTTACTAAAAATGATTAAATGAATTATCTTTTAATAAAATTATACACGTAACAATTATTTTCTTGCATATTTTATGCGTGTCAAAATTTCATTTTGCAGAGCTGTATCTTTCTACTTTTGAAGTTGACTTATTTTCAATGTGATCCAATCATTCTTCCAAGCCTTGTGTTCATATTGTCTGTTTTCTCTTATCAGAACTAAGTAAACAAACAATAATTATGATTGAATATGGAAAATGTTTGTAGCTTAATTTAATCAAAATTAATGAATATTCTCATCAGTATCCTGCAGATAATTTTTGAAACACCAAACAAGGTCAAAACCTGTCTTCCTTTTTTTAAAAATAAAGTTTTTATTACAAGTTTGAAAAAATATAAGTTATATTTAAGGTTTTAAATATATGAAAATCTTTAACTTAATTAGACAGTTGGAAAAAAGTTCTTTGTTGAATTACTCCCTAGCAATTATGTGAATATTTCTTAGTGTAATGGAAAAATTATCTCTCTTCCAATCATTCATTACTTTCAAAACCTAAACAAAATACAGTAAAAAAAGAACCATAACAGACTAATTTCAATAACATTTATGAAAAATTTACCTTTGTAGATCAATGTGAGCATTAAATAAACTCATTTGCCACAAAGACGAGATCTCTTCAGTTTCTTGTTTATTAGGATTACCTTTAAAAAAGGGCAATATATATAAATATATACTTAAATAAGAATTTACAGTGCTTAATATTTATGTAATGTTTTGAGATTCACTGTTTTTTTCCTAATGTAATTAAATTGTCCTCTAGCAACAGTACATGACAAGAAATTATAAAAGTAAAAAAGATACCCCTTTACCTTCTTCCTCCTTCACATATCTGAAGGATCATCTCCAATGCCTTTGGTAGAAGGGGTGAATTTTTAATCAATCAAAAATTTATTTCTAAATATTTTTAACCTGAATGACATATTTGTTTAGCAAGTATGAAAATTCTTTCATTTTTAGTATTTATTTAGAAATAAATTTCAGAGTGATTAAAAATTCATTCCTTCTAGCAAAGGCATTGGAGATAATCCTCCAGATTTTTTTATCATTTTTTTTTTTTTCTTAAAAATTTATTGTCATGTGCTAATGCTAGAGAGCAGTTAAATCTTTTTTTTTTTTTAAAAAAAAAAAAAAAAACAAGTTGCAATGAATTAATCTGAAAATATTACACAAATATATATTTACATTTTTACTTCAATGCAGATTCAGCAATCGAAGCAAAAGACCAAGTATTAAGATTGCTAAATCTATTATTAGCTGAAAACATATATATAAAAACTTAATTTTGCTTCTGAAATTTCTTCACAGAAGACTGAAATAACATATGAAAAGTGTGAATGGATTACTTCATTTAAAATATCCATTTTTCCTATTTATTTTGAATAAAAAATATATATTATTATAAAAACAAATTTGCCAAATATATGGTAAAATATTAAACATCAAATTGATTATAAATTAAAAAAACTATTTATTAAATGACTTTTTAAAAAATACATTTATCAATAAAAAGTTTTGAAATGTTTTCTGCTTTTGTGTAAATCTTTAAACTCCATCATTTTAAAACAAAGAGTTGTTAAAAACAACACATAAATGATTTTTTTTCTTTATTTTTCAAAAAGCATCATTTCAAATGTTCTAATAAATTTTAAATTTATAATCTATTGATGTAAAGCAGTGGTGGCGAACCTCTTCATGTGTTCCAGCCAAAAATTTCCAAAAAATATTTATTGAATGATTGGCATGCCATACAGTTATTAAATCAAAATAGAAACAAGTTAATTATTTGCAGCTTTTTAAAAAATTTATTTAAATGAGTTTTAATAATTTTATAAATGAGAGATTTATTATATATTATTATCCTTACATTTCACTTTTACAGCAAAACTTGGCATTGACTAAACAATTCGTTCCTTTGTTCGCGATTAAAAAAAAAAGAATGGTGTCAACATGTTTAGATCAAAAAAGATTATGACAAAAGCATTTTATTACTTTTACTTTAGATTTGAAAAAATTTACTTCAAAGAATTACAAAATATTTTACCGAGTTTACTTTCTAGTTTTATTGTAATCATTTGACAGGGTTATAGAATATGATACCACAATATACCGGTACCACTTTATTTGAGCTTAAACTATTCCCGCGTACATATATATGATATTTTTTTTTCTTCACATTTTTTAATTTATTGCTTCTAATGAGAGTTCAATTGTAAATTGAATTCTAAAATATTGTATTTATTTATTTATTTTACTTTTAGTTTACAGAAAATTATTAGTACAGATTTTAGCAACAAAAAAAATATTGAATAATTTAACGTGTAGAAAATACAGTAATATGTAAATAATTCACGTGCCAGTAAAAAATTCAAACATGCTACATCTGGCACGCATGTCATAGGTTCGCCATCACTGATGTAAAGTAAATGATTTTATTGAATACCACAGAATAATTTTTTTTTTAAAAAAAGTCTCCAAATTGTTTTATATATATATAATAAATTTATTTTAAAAAATATTCATGTGGCAACAAAATATTTGTGATATTTATGAACTAAGCATTTATTTACAATAAACTTTCCATCTTAATAATAAGAATAATGTAATGCCAGATCTGAAGTTTTAGAATAAATTAAATTTAAAAAATTACTTACATCCAATCTGCTTTTAGCAGAAAACATAATTTGTAAAAATAAACAGACGTTTGCCTACCCCTTGGCATTCATTCAGTTATCATTCACTAACTAATTTAATGATTATAAACACGATTGTAATTTTCTCATTAAACATTCATTTATTTTTATATTTATTTTTTGCAAAAAAACTAACAATAATTTTGAACATTTAATATTTCAAATTCACTTATAATTTATCAATTTTTTTTAATTTTTCGAGTGCATTTTTTTATTATTTAAAATTTTTAAAATAATTAAAAACACAAAAAGTTCTCATGTGTTGACATATAAAAATTATCATAAATTAATATTCTTTTCTATCAACAATTGGCTTAAAGAACATCAACTGTAAGAAGTTATCATGAAAAAATCTATTTAAGGTATAGTGATGAAACAATATATATATTTAAGCTTAATATATATAAATTCTACCATTTTATAAAGAGTACTTCCCCAAGGAGTAAATACTCATTTTGTTCTATCACAATTTTAATTAATAAAAAACTAAAATTATAATAGCAAAATAAATATGGCAATAATCTCATTAGCAAATGATAAAGCAAATTTAGCTTTTGGTATTTATTACAAATACCATGTTACTTTGAATATAAGATGCCCCCAAATTTAAGACGCAATAGGATTTTAAGCTCTGAAAATTGGATAAAAAAAAATTTAGTGATTTTATTGAAAAATAAATATTTTTATTTACTTAAATAGGAACTAATATAAGTTCACCTAATTTATTGAAATCTTCTTCAGACATACTTTCACTTTGGACATCTTCACTTTCATAATTTGAATTTTCATTTTGACTATTTCACTAGGGTACATCATCTTCAGGCCATTTAAATAGTTAGCAATGCAACTTTTTAAGAAAGATTTTTTCGATAATTTCTTCAAGTACATCTTTCCAAGACTGCAAAATCCACTTAAGATTCTATATATATTATTTGTATTATGAAGTCTTTTTTTTAATGTTACTGGTAAATCTTTCTTCTTTTGATTAAAAACCCTTTTCTAAAATGCAAATTAGTAATTTGTTCGATAATTAAAGTAAATGAAAGTTTTTTTGGTAAAAATAATATATAGTACTCAACATAAAATGTATTTTTATCATCCAATTACAAATAGCGGCTATACATCATTGATTTCTTTCTCAATTTGCTTTCATGTAAAAGTACATTTTTCTATTAAAATCTAAATCATTCTTCTAAAATAATTTTTATTTTTTAAGATATTTTCTGAAAAAGATTATAAATGTGTAAAAAAAAAAAAAAGATTCTAAAACATGTTTTCACTTTGAAATCAAAACGAAGATATCTGAATTGTCAAAATCATTGACTGGCACTCTCTTGCATATAGAGAACAAGAAACAAAAACAGAATGAAGGCAGGTTCATTATTGCATTGATTTATTAATTGTAAAAAAATTCTAAAGATTATTCAGTACAGTTTTCTCGATAAAATAATGGTAAAATCAACAAAATAATGTTAAAAGTAGAGAGTTAAAGCCGTTTACAAAATTAATCCTCAAATATTTACATTAAATGTTAATTCTTATTTTGATTAAAAAAAGATTTAACATGCTATTGTACGCAGATAATGATTGTAATACTATGTGCATGTATAGCCTATCCACAGAAATAAGATGTTAAAAACTTTTGTTTCCAATTTAAGATACACCCTCTTTTACAATCCAAATTATTCCAGTACTTACATAAACTTGAAAATTGCCTTTTTTTGTCTCTTTCAAAAATATTTTGTATACATATACATTTATAAGTAATAAATAATAATATAGCAATTTATATATACGTAGTTTTGTAGAAGGAAATTATTCTTCACACAAGCGTTGTTAAATTGATATTAAATTGACATACACTCTCCCATCAATAAATGCTTTAAAAGCATAAGTAGACCTTATACTTAGAGCCCTATTCTTTAAATAAACCAACCCTTAAATCAGGACTTGATTACATATATATAAATCGTTATATTATTATTTATTACATATATTTAAAGTAATATGATTCAAAGTTGCAAGTAGTTAAAAATGAGAAACTTTATCCTCCCTATCATATATAAACTAAACTGTTGCACTTAATTTGCCAATTTAAAAATCAGGCTCATAATAAGATCAAGCCCTGATTTAAACACAGTCAATAAGGGTATGTTTATTTAAAAAATAAGCTCTAAGCATAAGGTCCACTTATTGCTAGGAGAGTGCGTTTCAACTTAATATTAATTTAACAGCACTTGTGTGAAAAGTAATTTCTTTCCACAAAATTACATATATATTTATAAACTGTCTTCCCTTTCCAAAAGTTTATGGAAAATGAATTATACGAATTTTTCAGAGCTCTAAAAGTAGGGTCACTTCACTTACGACTTGTAGAAAATCAAACAGAGATTGTAAATATTTTTAAAATTCCTATTAAGATAACTATGAAAAATAACAAAAATATCTGTTCAAAATATTTCCAATTTTTTTGCTACTAATACATTATCCTGGAAGTTATTTTATATTTCTCAACTTTTAGCACAAAATTTAGCAATATAATCCTGCTAACAAAGATTAGATAATTTTGTAATTAAAAAATAAATAAATATTATGATTAACATATGTCCTCAAGAAAACATAAGGAAGGCAAAAAATTACTATCATTAGTAAAATATGTCAGTATTTACAGATAATCCTGGACACCAATGTTGATTATGGATATTAAAAAAGTATGAGGATACTACATATTTACTAAGGTTTTCATTTTATTTAAATATTGAATCTGTGACTTTAATAAATGAAACATTAACCCTTACTCTAACCCTAACCTTTATCCTAATAGTAACCCTAATATTAATCCCAACCCAAATTTATATTTTTTTCTAATTTTTAAAATTAGCAGAAATTTATAATAGATTCATTGAATATTTTTTTATTATCCGTAATCAACTTTGGTATCCGAGATTATCGATAAGTACAAATATGCCGAACTAATCCAATTAATAATATTCACTTACCAGAAACAGAAGCAAACAACATCAAAGTACGACCTTTCTTACTTCTTTTTAATAGATCTTCGGGATTATTAGGATCTATATTGGATAAATCTATTTTAGGAGGTTCTCTTAGATATTCAGGCAATTCATCTTTTTCTAAAGGCTCATCTCCTTCCTTACAAAATATAAATATATAAATACAAAATGTGAGAATATATGCATACATAATACATACATGTATATTAATGCAACGCTGAAAGTCAAAAGCTACTTAGAACAATAGTATTAACAGATGACATTCTCTAACCTTCAGAAGTACCCCAATGAAAATAGGCTAGAACTTATAAATCAATTTAAAATTAGAATTTGAGAATGGTTCAGACATGAGCAACATCACAAATAGAATTACAACAATTCAAATAATAAATTTTTAAAAAATGAAGATATTTTTAAATGACCCATTTAAAAAAATCAATATTTAGGATTCTGAAATATGTAACAAAAAAGACAATGCTGGCATAAGAAATATGAGGTCTGATAATTTAATTCCCAGAAATAAAACATATGTGGAAGTATTCACTAGTGACTACTGTCACCTTCAAAGTAGTCCCTTTGTGAATTTACACACTAGTTAAAATGGTATTCCCATTTCTGGAAGCAACACCTGGAATTCATTTTCAGGAAAACTGTTAAGCAGTTGTCTGACATTCTTTTGGATATTAGTTATAGTAAAAAAATCTTTATCTTTTCGGTGTTTTTAATTTTGGAAATAACCAAAAATCACATAGAGCTAAGTCAGGTAAATAGGCAGGCTAGTTCAGTTGTGTTGATTTTTTTGGTCAAAAAATCTCTCATAATGAGCGCACTATAGCCCATTTTTACGTCAAAGTATATGCATAGATATTTATTATCATATCAATAGCTAACAACTAGCCTAGCTTAAAATTTATATGTGTTTAGCTCAAACATGTATTAACACAATTGTTCAATACTTATGTGATTTCGATACAATTAAGTCATGGGTGACATCACATGGCTAAGCTGGGAATGAAACTGTCACACCTCATACTGTAAAACAGCATTGTGGTATTAGAAATGAGAATGACTTCATGAAGCAATGAACTGCCGCTATAACTCACACAATTAAATTTACAAAAAAGAAAAAATTACAAAAAGTAAAGGAATCAAAATTTTTAAAAGACACGAGTAAAAAAATTAAAGAAATAATAAGTTCTCATACTAATATTCTAAATGATTAAAAAAATACAATAATCAGATTTTTAAAATGTGAAAAAAAAAGATATTAGCAATTCAAGACTTATCAATTTTCTATTATTTCTGTATAATAACCTTATAAGATTATTACAAATTGTCTACAGAGAACTTTAATTCAAACCAAACAAAAGAGTAAGTTGAATTTAAAAGTGGTTGGTGTTCAGTCATCATACACAAATTTTAAGAAAAGTTGTAAAAAGATATTTAGTATGAGCTGCCATTTCACACTGGATTTGTAGATCAGAAAAAATGTTTATCTTCATGACAAAAACTTTGGAAAATCATAACTTAACTTCAGATCAGTGGAAAATTGTAAAAAATATTTATCAAAATACAACAGCAGTTGTAACACTACATCGTAGCAATTTCATGAGCAGTATTTTATGGACTAAAACAGGAAGTGAAAAAAAAATAAAAAAAATAAATGGAGATTATTTAAGTCATTTAGATTTTGCAGATGACAAATCCACGTTTTTAAATAGAAAAATTCAAAGATACAATTTTCAATATTTACGATTTTTTAAAAACGGCAATTCAACCAACATTTTACTATTTATTATTTTTGAAACAAAAAATTTACTTTCAAAAATACATTTAATTAAAACTTAATAATTTCTATTAAGAAAAAGAATGCTCATAACTATCTGAATAAATGGAAGTGTTATTTTCACAAAATTGGACAATCAGACACTGGATGTCGTTTGTTGAAAAAAAAGATCTTATGTTGACAAAGTTTACTGACGAATCTTTTAATACAATAGTGGATTGACTCAACTACTATAGAGAAGTTTGTTCACAGGTTATGTCTATCAAAATGACAGATCAAATGGTGGGTATTGACGAAGGTCTGATCCAAATAAAAGCAACATTTACCAGTAAAAGTACAAGTGCAGGAGGATGCTACACGATGACAAAATATTTTCATCACAGGATCAAACTGCCAATATCATTAACTGTAAAAATCATGAGTTCAAATAAATGTGTTCAGTTTATGATCATCATTCAAGGCAGACATACTCTGTTCCCATTATTGAAAAAGACTGTGCATCTGGCTTAATCAACCACTTTAACAAATGGCCATCACCAACATTCATCCATAAATCAATCCAATCATGCAGCTCACATGCAAGCTATTGAACATTCTTGGAGCAGCAGTCCAAAGAATATTCATGCAACTTATTGCTGATAATAAGGTTTGTTTTTTAAAAATAAGAACAACTCTCAATCAATTTGTTTAAATTTTTAGTAAATTATATTCAATTGTTGATTTTATAAAAAATAATACAAATTCGTATTATTTATCAATATCCTATTTTGCTTTTTATCTCAAATTGTTATTATTATAAAAGTAGATGTAAAATTTTGTTCCGTATAACTTTTTTTTAAAAATAATATTTTGCTTACATATTTTCAATTTGGCTTTGCTCAACAAGGTATGTAAAACTCAAATGTTATGTAGTACATTTATTATTGCATTACACTTAATTTTTATCAGCTTAATTTTTTTGTTCAAAAATCTAATGGTCCAATTAATTTCATTTTGTTAAATTGCAAAATTTGATATTTTATTAAAATTTAGCATTTTCTAATGACTTTAATCAAATTTATTTCGATTTGTCTTTGTTATATTTTAGCAAATACAAAAATGCTCGACCAAAAACTCAGGAAGTAGTTACAGATAATCTTTTAGTGAAAAGATTTCCAATTCATGTTTACAAAATGTAAAAAATGAAAAGGTGACATAGCAAAAGATTACATTCTTTTAACATATTATATTATTAAAATAATTAAAAAGCAAATAAAAACTTTAGATATATAGAAATCTGCCTTTTTGAATGCTCAAACAGAAGATAAAATATTTTCAAAAATCTGCATGCAATCTCATGGTCATCGGAGAAAATATTATAATTATACCTGAAAGTGATAATGGAATGTTTTTAATTATGATGGTAATAAAATAAAAATATTCTCAATATCAAAATGGCAGTTTGTTTTTTTGTTGTTGTTGTAAATTTTATTGCAGTTTTAAAAGAACTTTTAATTTTAAATGTGTAACAGAGAAAAAAATCAAAAAATCATTATAAAATAACTACTGATGAAGCAGAAAAATTGTTGTGAATATTAAAACAGACTTTTGTAAAAAAAAAAAAACTTTATTATCATGCATCAATGACTTCGTGGTCAATATAAAATGATTAATTATTAATATTAAATATATAAAAGGACAAATCAATCTATGAGATAAAAACAATAAAAAAGGGAATGAAAGTATTTATCCTAAGTACAATTAAAAAACAGATGGAAATTATTATATTTTTTAAATTTTAATTTCATTTTTTCCAGTTTACTTTGATAAACAAATTTTGTGGAATACTAAATGTTCAGGTATGTTTTTAATAAATAATGCCTAAATTTTAAATAATGTATATATTTACGTTAACCGAATATCCAACGAATAAATTATTTTTAAAATTGCAAGTAATAATAAATCTTCAAAAATTAATCATGAATAAATATTTGGAGTTTGACATAACTATATGTTTTAACCAATGCATCTAAACATATAAAAAAATTTGTTGAGAGACTATAATTTTTTTTTTGAACATATTTATTATTTTCAATTTCATTTTAAAAAAAGGAATTTATCCTCTAAACACATGTGCTTTAATGATGTTATAATTAGCTCAACATTGAATACTGAGAATACTCTCAAACCAAATCACAAGATAGAAACTTTTGAAAAGATAAGAGAAGTCTTATTTTTTCAAAAGTCTCTATCTTGTACTTTGTACTCAATAAAACATCGTTGAGCTACAATAACATTACAGTGTATGTATTTAGGTTATAAATCTCTTTTCTTTAAATTTCAGATGATCTCTGCGCTAGTAAATAAAATTGAATATTATATAGTTTCTAATAGTTTATATTATTAACACGTATAAATTGAAATAGGCTTTCACTCACCCCCATCCACAAATAGATTAATTAACAACACAAAAGATACCTCTCCCCCAACTAACCGCCCACATCATATACAAAATTACTTGCCCTCCATAATAACTGCCACGCAACCTATTATGGAGAAACTAAGACTAACATCAACAATAGTTTCTCAGCACAGATACTTATATAATAAAACTAAAAGTAATGCAGAAGGAAGCTCTATATTTGCAGAACACGAAAAAACCACTGACCACATTTTTCAACCAACCGCTAAAATAATTTGCATAGAAACAAACGATGCAAAACATAGTCAAAGAAGTTTGCTATATAACTAGCGATCTGACAGCGATAAACAGGAGAGGCTTGCTTCGGTATTTCCAAGAAATTGACACTTTAGCCAATTTACATACACTTGCATAAAGCTTTTCCACAAACTTTTCACAGTTAAAGAAGAACTATGATTATGGGAACAAAGATTTCCTGAAAGCACTGTTTATTAACTACTGCAATTTTATAGCTTCATTATATGTGCGCAAAGCACAACTATAGAATTAAACATACTTAATAAATCCACTTGTTGTTCTAAAATAATTTGCCTCAACTATTGCTGTTATTTCATTATAGTTTAATGTGTTTTAAACATTCAATTAGTCTTATTTTAAATTCCAAGTAAATATGCTTACACAAACACCAATAATTTTAACAATGTGATGTGATGCACTGTGACTTCTCCTTATACGGAGTCAGTAACCTCTCAGCAACTATGCCCAGAGAAACCTGTTAGCCACTTTACTTTCCCTTTCCATTCACCATCTGCTCCATCCCATTTCCACAACATAATCTTTGTCAACTCCATGGCCTTTATATCCAAATCCTCCTTATCTTTTCCCAACCCCAGCATAAAAACCAATAACCCACTTTCTGTATAATCACTTTGTTCATATTTATTCTTCCATAACTTCATTATTTGTACCCTTTCTGCTTTCAAGCATTTACATTGAATTGACAGATGCCTAATATTTTCTATGCCTTCCTTACGCAACTTGCAGACTAAATCACCCAATATTTTTCCATTTACTTGTATATTCCCTTGTTTCTAAAGATCCTGTTCAAGCCTTAAATAATAAACTACTTTCCTTGCTATTATCATAAATTAACTTGCATCCAATGTTCCGTTTACTTCTATATATATTTAAACTCTTTTTACTCTCCATACTAGTTCTCCACCTCTCCAACTCCCTATTCTTTATTAATGCATCTATTCTTCTATCACATTCCTTACCACTATAACATTCAACAATCCTCCTAACACAATCATTCCAGCTTTGGTACAAGCATACCGATATAAATTCTTTATACAAATCTTCTGCATACCGAATTATCTTTCTCACCCATCTTGTTGCCTGCCCTTTACTCCTAACCCAATTAAATACTATTTTGGATATTCTTTTATTATCCATAAACTGCAATCTAGCGAACATTTTCATTCTGCATTTCATATAAAAACTTGACCATCCCATTTCTCCTTGAATTGCCTCCTTTGCTGTCCACACATCTAAACCTAATGCACGTCTTCTTACTTCCCTTTGTACTTTTTCTAATGAATCTATTACCCCTTTACTAACACATAACGCATCATTGCCATATGTTAACCCTACTACTGCAACTCCCCTTTCTTTTCTTTGCTTTATTTATCAATTTTTTCTCCCATTCATCCAAGCAATTTTTCTGATTACTTAAGAGGATTCCCAAATAACTATATCTATTCACCACACTTAACTTTATATCCCCAATAAAAATTCTTCGTCTTCTCTTTCCCTAGTATTAACCATCATTATATTTGATTTTTCTTCAGTAAATTTAATCCCAATCTCTTTACCCACCCTTGCGCATGTACTCAGCATAACTTCGATATCTTCTCTTCTTTCTGCACACAAGAAGACGTCATCCGCAAACAAAAAGACCCAACAAAGTACATACTCCCTTGCCACCTATTAACGATATCTCTATCCCTCTTCCTGGTCTTTCTATTGCTTTCTCCATTTCACTCAAATACAACAAAAACAAAATAGGTGACATAGGGCATCCTTGCCTTAGTCCCATCCCATTTTTAACTTGGGTTCTATATCCCCTAATTGATATATGTATAGTAATTACTTTCATATAATTATATATATATAATAGCACTGTATTTACCACCCGCTCCCCTGTTTAACATAAAGCAATTAAATTATTCCTCCAGTAAAATAAACTTTTACCTCCCACTGATCGTATAATCTTTCGATATCTGCGTCACTATAATCTCTAATATCTTTTTTCTTCCAATCTGGTTTATCTTTATTATCTTCTTTTACTTTCTTATTCGCGTAAACTAATAAAAAAATTAAAAAAGTAAAGAATAAATATAAATAACAATTAGCAGCAGAGGCCGGCATTTTAAAATTCATATCGAGGCTCATATCCGCAATTTTAAAAGCTGTCTTTGAAATGCATCATGGTCTAAGTAGAATATTGTTTTTTATTTAGATTGTTTTTTAAAGCCCATAGTATTTTTTACGTTTTCGAAATAAGAATTTTATTTAGGCAGATTTAAAAATTTTCCAAATTAGCATCCTTATTTTATTTTAGTATTTCAAAATGCACTCTTAAAATTGTAAGTTTTAATAATTTACTGTTATAAATTTATTTACTTTGCCAATTAAAAATATGAATATATAAACAAAAAAACAGTTAATAATTGCATTAAAAATACATTTTTTTAAAAAAAAATTATATTTTTTTAAAGTATATTTTACTTTGAAGTTGGCGCATGTGGTTACATAAATACCCGTTTTTTGCAGCATGGCTGCTTGCTGTTTAATTTCGCTACGGTGCATGCATTTAAATAAAAGCACACCGATACAGTTGCTAAGACAATTCATATCTCATATAAAACATTACCATATACTTTCAGTTTCCTGTTCGAAGGAGATATCTAAACAAATTGGTCAAATTTTCATTTCTCAAAAAGCGAATCCATTTCTTAATGAAGAAACCGATTTTTTTCGCGAACGGTATATCCCAATCAATCGGCGAGCTATTATCCATCTGCTATTGCAAGAACCGCAGCTTCTGAAAGATGAAGAAAAAAAACAATTCGAAGAATTTTCATTAGCAATTGACAGCATTATCATAAATCGTTATCATGGCTTGGTTCAGGAACTTAAAGTTCTTTACGATCCAATTAATCCCGATAAAGATACCATTAATTTTCGTAAATTAGAACGACGGGAAGAATTAGATCACGAATTCTGGTTGATGCAAAAGCTAAGTGTGATCTTAAAAATAGCTAATTTTCACGAGATCCCGAAACACGTTGCAGAAGAAGCATTAAAATATCATGACAGTCGTGAAGGGGTCATGGTTAGTGTCGATCCTGGAAAATATGCGGTTTTACGTTTCTGGGCATTAGGTAGAGAAGTGCCTCCAGAAACTATCCCTTGGTTTAAAAGCATGTGGTACAAAATTGCACCTGGTCATCGACCACCTCCTATAAAATATTATAAACGATTAGTTGCAGCTTTGAGACTAAAAACACAACGAGAATTAGTTTTAGCAACTTTTAGGGATATTCCTGTAAATGCTTTGGAACAATTAATGCCCGATAGCCGTATTAAAATGTCACGAATGGATAAAAGTCTTTTAGGAATGTCAATGATAGTCGGTGGTTTGGGTATTTTAGCCACGATGATGTCTGCAATGTTGGATGCTAGAGTGGAAACATTACTTATAATTGCGGGTATTATGATTTTGATATCATTCAGGTCGTGGACAGTTTATAAAAATCGACGAAATACGTATATGGTAGAATTATCCAAAATGTTATTTCAAAAAAATCTAGCAAATAACGCTGGCTTATTACCGTTTATTGTTGATCGAGCAGAAGATGAGACTGTAAAATCTGCTTTATTAGTGTATACATTTCTTCTAACTCAGCGTTCAGTCAAAAATCAGCATGAATTGGGAGGTGTACCTCTATCGGTTTTAGAACATAATATTGAGGAATGGATTAGAAAAATAATAAAGTTGCCCATTCAGTTTGAAAGTAAAGAATCAATAAAGTTTTTACAATCCCTCGGAATACTTCGACAATCTCGAGAGAAATTATTTGTAGATTCTCTTGAAACGGCTCTAAAGAAATTACCTCCCCAACAACATTCTGTATTTGGTCAACAGTGGGAACATGAGATTAAAAGTTATGAAAACAGTGATGAAGAGAAGAGAAACGATAAAAACCGAAAATTCAATTGGCAGTAATTTATGTGATCAAGTATTTCTACTTACAATGCTGTTTTTATATTATATTCTTTTGCCAGAATAACATACGAATTCTTTTGATTGCTTTGCTGTTTGGTTTTGATCAATTATTCATTGAATGAAAGAGTTTTAACGGTCAACCTTTTTTTTCTTTTTGACTTTCCAAATTAAATTTTGATTGACAAATTGTGAATACATAATAGCTTGATATTTTTACATAATTTTAATTTTTTTATTGTTATTGTTATATAAAAAAAACTTTATGTTTATTTTTAATGTTATATTTCTGGTTGTTTTACTAATCAGAAATTGGTTTTTTTAATGATCGAAACTATTAAAGTGATTTAAAATTGTTTTACTTGAAGTTTTTTAATTGCTTTTTACTTTTTAAGTTTTGCATAATTTATGTAGGGGTTAAATCGACTATAACAGAAGGTATTGAAATCTTATTAGCTTTAATTAACTGTTACAAGATTTAATTTACATATGATACTATTTACAACTTTCTTAAACACTTTAACAATACTACTTTTATGTCAAAACTTTATTCTTACAGTTTCGATTATCCTGCAGTCATCATCAGAGCTCTTTACAATCATTTCAGTCAAGAGCTCTGATGACCATAGAACAGTTGAAACTGTAAGAATAAAGTTTTGATATAAAAAATAGTATTGTTAAAATGTTTAAGAAAGTTGTAAATGATACGATATGTAAAAATAGAAATCAGTACATACGAAAAGGAAAAAGATTTGATTTACTATCAATTTTTATTAATATCACGGATATAAGAAAAGTTAATTGCAGTAATATTGATACCTATAGTCTCATTTAATATACAATATTATAATGTTTAAAAAAAGACATATGGCTTTATTTCTCAAGAATTCATAAGCATTTTGAGTGGCAAGATCAACCCTGGAATCTCGATCCCAAGTCAGACACTACCTACTGTACCTAAACTGTGCAAGGGATTTTAGTGCAAGGTAACCTTAAATACTTGGCAGCTCTGATAATTGGTACACAATAAATATGGTAATAAACAAAGAAACGAAATTATAATAACTCGCATAAATTCTAGTAAAGAATAAAGTTGTCAAGCGTTGGTGGTCGAGAGGTCAACACGGCTGCCTTACAAGCAGTTGTCCCGGATTAGCGGGTTCGCTTCCCGACCGATGTTATGATACATGAGAAAAAAAAGAATAAAGTTGAACCTTCAAATATGATTTAGCCAATAATAATTCTTTTAAATGAGTGGATTTGGTGCTTTTGGATAATTGCACATATACAATTTATTTCATTGTCAAGCAGTTAGCGTAGCTGCCCTCCAAGCAGCCGGCCCGGGTTCGCTTCCCAGTCAACGCTGTGACATAAAAAAAAACAATTTATTTCAGTTTAGAAATTGTATCGATCTACAAAAATAATAAAACCAGAATGAATAACTTTATTTTCTATGACATCTCTTTCACAATACTGAACCCAAAATCAAAAGATATGTAACAATATGTGGTGTAGTTCAAGTGTCAATTTTGAAATTTTCCATGGAAAAAGACTCTGTAGATATAAATAATATGATAGAATTCAGAGCATGGTAAATGACCATTTTTATTTCCTCTAATTTTAGTTCTATGCTTTGAATATAAGTGCATGATATTGGTATTGGTTGGCCAAGAAATACCATGACATGTGCATTAACTACTTTTCCTGCATATTTTAGCACAGTGGTGAATTTTTAGATTTAAGAGCTAAAGTTTCTGAATCAATTTCCTGTTTGAGGAGAGTAAAAAAAAATTGATAGATTGATTAAATAGGACTGTTGTATTTAATGTTTCTCTTTGTTTTAATGTTATTTCACCAGAGTTGACTAGTAGTATTATTATTAATTAATTTCCATTTTGAGAAAGTTAAACAGCTTTTATTAATAATTTTTATTAGTCATTCATTAGACTAGAGATTATCCAATAATGAATAATATTTCTGTAGTGTAATTTTCACAACACTATTCTCACGCAAGGTAGGGACTGGTTTCTGTCCACTTTTAACACTTTGTGGAGGAATGTAATCATAAACGTATGATGTGAAAAAGATATATGATCTCCAAGATGTTTATTTCATGTTGAACTAGCTCTCATCAGCAGACCCAGACTACAATCTCTTACACATATCTATATATAGATAGCAAATTACTACAGTTTTATTTGATAAGTGTCAAATGTTACTTTCAGAACTTTGACACAAACTACTTAATGAAAATACGCATTCTCGATGCTGGTCATCTTCGTTAAGAATAACTGTTCATTTTGAATATAGTATTTACTTTAGACCAAAGTTGCTCAGCATCAGAAATTCATTAAAGTTCAATATTTTCTCCAGAGATATACTATTTCCTTTAATTTATTACATTTTAATAATGGAATTATAAGTATAGTATTTACAATTTTCGTTTCTTTCTTACATTTTTTGTCAAGCGTTGTTAGCCGAGAGGTCAGTGCAGCGGTCTTGCAAGCAAGCAGTTGGTTGTTGCGGGTTTGCCTCCCGGCCGATGCTATGACATATGGAAAAAAGTATATTCTTTCATTAAATCTTTCGTAGAATAAAAAATTATTTTTTCTTTAGTTTTTTTTTAATTTTTTCTTTTTTTTTTTTTAAAAAAAAAAAGGCTCATCTGATTGGCTGCAAAGACAGAATGGATTTATTTAATAGTAAAAAATCTTAAATATAACGGAAGAGTTGCTTTTATTTTTTTAAAGTTTTACGTATATGTTTACTAAAATCTCCATTATTATACCTATAATTTGGGCCAGTACTTTATGGCACAATAAATATACTGAATATCATGTCATAAATATATCAACTGCGTGTATACCTGCTTCTTATTTGGCTGTATTTTATTTCGTCATCTTGGTTGATAATGATTAAACCTAATATCGTTTATATTTCATGATCATTTTGCATCACAGCAATAATCAGAGGGTTGAAGTAACAAGCTCTTTTGTTTAAAAACATTTATTATAAGGTAATTATTCTTAAGCACTACAATAAAATAGAAGCTTAAAAATATAAGCATTTCTAGTTTAATTAATAGTCTGCAAAAACGTTGCATTTTTTTGGATTTGTGTACTCTTTATAAATGGTGGTTAAATTCATTTATAATAAAGAAAATATAATGTGATAATTTATTACAATTAATTATATAACTGAATCCTTCATGAACTATCTATATTAAATGTACTACATAAAACAAAAATTGGTGAATATGCATTATAAAAAAAGATTTTTGCACATTATAATATAAATAGTACAACAAAAATATACAGTTATAGCAATAATATCTGGAATGGTTGCATTTCTCTAACATCGCCAATGCATTCAACTGTGTGTGTGTGTATGCATGTATGTTTTTATACATAAATAACTATTCCCATACATTTTCAAATTCATCAGTTTGTGCTTATGATATATGGCTTGCATATATAAGAATATTTGCTCCAAAATTTACCATCATCAAAAATCCCTCAAAGTTTAATGAATTAATATTTTTTAATTTAAAATATATTATTGTTATTAGAATTACAATTAATATTGGTGTTATTTTTATTTTTTGTTATTATTTAGAAATATATCCTAATATCATTAATTACAATATTGAATAATAAATATATTTCTAAATATATCTCGAGTTTATTACAATTATCAAAAATATTTGTTACTAATTCATTATTAGAAAGTAATTCAAATTTTTGAAAAAATTGAACTAAGATAAGACTTACATGATCACCATCTCTTATACTAGCACATAATTGTTATAAAACAAGGCAAAACTCTCCATACAATAGTGCCACCCTGTGCCAACCAGAGTAATCAATGGATGCCAGAAGGCTTGTGCATAAAATCCCTATCTAATGGCTACTCATCCAATATCCCGAGACTAGTTTCTGACTTGTGGCCTTTGTCAATGAGGAGCCTTGGATCTGAGAGCACTGCATCTAGATCTTGGGATCTAATGCAACTCTCCAGCAGCCACCTTTTACCTTTACTTAACTACAAAACTATGAGAATGAAATTTAAAACACAATAATATTTTGCTTGAGGATTGCATTAGATCCTAAGATCTAGGTGCAGTGCTCTCAGATCCAAGGCTCCTCATTGACAAAGGCCACAAGTCAGAAACTAGTCTCGGGATATTGGATGAGTAGGCACTAGATAGGGATTTTATGCAAAAACCTTCTGGCATCCATTGATTACTCTGGTTGGCACAGGGTGTCACTACTGTATGGAGAGTTTTGCCTAAGATAAGACTATTAAATTATTTCATATTATATGTTATACACCTTATAACTTTTTATATATATTTAATTATAGAAAAAAAATTGATAAATTCTTTAAAAACACACATGTACACCTACAAAATATAAGAAAGTAAGTTTCTTTTTATATCTACACTAAAATAAAATCACTTTCTATCTTTCTTTTTAAATTGGCACTGTAATCTAAAATTGAACAATTTTATTATTAAATATTTTATTTAAAATTACTTCTCAATATCTAATTTATAAATATATGCATGGAAAAAATGTCGATATATTCATATATCCACAAAGAACAATAAATATTAGATAAATTTCTCAATTTAGTATTGCAAATATAAACGAATTTTTAAAATGCTTTAAATTTGCATATATACCTTACCTAATTAATTGATTTTTCAAGGATATGCAAAGTTGATTAAAACACTAGAATCAATTTCCAATATGTAAATGCTATTAAGTATTATGGGATTCTACCAGACAAAAAAAAATTACAGATTTATGAATATTAACTTACTTTTTTTTTCTCATGTGTCATAGCATCAGCCGGGAAGCAAACCCGGGACAACTGCTTGTAAAGCAGCCATCGCTGACCTCTCTACCACCAATGCTTGAATATTAATTTACTTTAAAATATTGTAAATTATATTTGTAATTTGTTAATTTGAACTAGAAAGTGGTTGATATATGCTATCACATCTCTTGATATTTTCTAATTTCTTTATATATTTAAAAATCATAGCAGTTATAGTTATCAGTAAATTTCACTTAATTATATTTATGTATGGAAATATAGATACACACATGTACATAAATACACATGATAAATGTACTTTTATATCTATTATTCACAATTTCACCACATTCTCTCGTAGGTTAAAAAAAATACCACATCTGGATTAACTACATTTTTTTTAAAAAATTGTTTTATATTAAAGTATAAAATAAAAATTAAACAACAACAAAAAGGTCTTGGTGTTTATAATGTACATTTTCCTCTTTTTTTTTATTAAAAAGATTGTGGACTTGGTTTAATAACAGAAATAAAACAAGCTTAAATATTCTTTTAAAACGTCAAATAATATTTCTTGAAATTCTGAATTCATATTTCTTACGATGGCCAGTCGAAAAGGGTGTTTTAGAAAATGAGGAATTTTTAACACTATTTACAAAACAAACATTCCACCCATCACATTAAGTAATTAAAATATCCACTTTTCAATAATATTTCTTAACTGTGACCAATGTGTGTCTTTAGAGAGGCACTGCAATACATTATCACAAAGGTGAACAGGTTTTGTGAACATAGAAACTTTTTCAATTGAGGTTCCCACATGCACTTTTTTCTGTAAAATGGTATTACTTTGCAGAGAGATTCGATTTTGGATTTTCTTTATTGCAGTTACAATCAAAGCATTACCCAATATTAAGTCCTGATTTTATCAACATTTTTACAAGTTCAGGATTATCCAAAGAAAAATATAAGATTATCGTACATATAACATTTTCTGATATCTAAACCAAATCATGTCAATAACTCCAAAAAGATGTTGTACAAGGATTAACCCCAGCTATTAAAAGCATTTCTGCCACTTTTAGATTTTTAATTATAATTGAATGAGCTAAAGGGGTGGGTCATAAATGACCACAATAGAAACACTAATTGCAGGAGTATAGTTATTAGCATATAAAATGTAAGATGGATTTAATGGCAAACAAGAACTTATCAATTTTTTCAGGACCTCATGCTGCTGTCTGTCAATTGAAAGAAATAATGGACTCAAAAAAATTGTTTTCATCATAATCCATGTTTTCAATAAAATATCCACACATTCCACATTTCCAACCTGAACTACTACATGCAGTGATAAAATCCCACCTTTAGTACTTTTACTTGGATCATCATTATAAGATAAAAAGAATTTGAACGCAACTTTTATGATTTTCCTGAGCCGCTGTGAATAAAGATATTGCATTATTATTAGAAGCTGTATTAATCAAATCTGATAATCCTTGATCGGGTGCAGATCTGACCAAAATTCTCAGATGAGTCCAGCAAAAATATTGAACAGCTATAAGTAGAGAAGTGATACCAAAATTATCTTTCATATCAAGGGTAGTTCCAGCTGTGACTAATGTATCTGTAATATTGTACAATCCTTGGCAAGTTGCCTCATATAAGAGACAACCTTCCAAATAATGGAATGGCACATTAGCCCCTGCCTCAGTAGGCATTTTTACAATCATGATGATCTGATTTCATAACTGATAATAGTGGTGTCCACTTGTCAAATATGGTTTTATTTGAATCTGTTCCCTTACTTAAAAGAAGTTTGTCTGCATCTAAATGGCCTCCATTATAAGCCAAAATAAGAGGAATATCTCCTTCCAATGTTGTTCAATGAAATTTCCACTGCAATTGATTAATTCACATCTCCAACTAATTGCTGCACTGACAATTGGAAAACAAACTTTAACAGATGACTTTGATGGATTTGGGGAAAGTTATAGAGATTGTCTTGGGGCTGGAGAAGATGGCTCTGGGAATGAAGGCTAGTGTAGCAAAATTAATTTGTGAAGTAAGACCAAATTTTGAAAGTAGCTGCAACTGTTCATCATCTGATATTTTATCTTCAGCTTTCATTTTTCTGAATCATTAGTATTCTTTGATATTTTCCTTCATCTTTCACATTCTCTTTAATGAAATACAGGATATTGTATTTGGAAAGGTGTTTAAATCTATCCAGTTCATGTCCCTAATTATTATTACAGATTAAAAATATAGTACTATATAAATAAATAACTTGTTATATATGTTTAATTGTTTTAGTTGTACATTTAACCTGTTTTATTTTTTCACATTTTTTATTTGTTTCTTCTGCAAATTACAAACACCAGCCAAGTTTTACTTTATTATGAAGGCAAAATAAATATCAGATTAAGATATTCCTAAGTTATATTTTTTAAAAAATCCTTTTAGATTATAATAATTTTTCCCTGTCAGCAAGAGATTTTCATCATCAATAGTATTCTGTTCCATGGACATGTCCAGAGAGTAATCACATCACCATTCTCCATTTCATTCCCTTTATTGCCCAGCTCTTCAATTCCATGTAATACTTTCCATCTCTTATATCATCCGATACCATTCCCTCCAAAACATCTACTTTTTTTTTAATATATGTTGAATTCAGTTTATTTTTCTATTTCTAATTTACTCAATCTTTTTTTTTTTCATTTACTCTTTTTAAAACTTTTTCATTTGTTATTTCATTTACTCAATTGATTTTTTTTCATTCTTTTCCATGACCACATCTTAAAGGCTCACAATCTGTTCCTAATTTTATTACTCATTGTCCACGTTTCACACCATATGATAGTACACCCACACATAGCATTTAATTGATATTTTCCTAATTATCTCTTCAAAAGTTCACAAATATTTTCTTCTCTTAATGCTTTCTTTGCCAATGCTATTAACTTTATCTTCTTCCATCTTCATTCAACCAACTACCCAAATAGCTAAATCCCTTTACCTGGTGAAATATGTTATTGTAGATCTTTAATTTGCAGTTCTTTTGAATTCCCCCCTATCCATAAACACTTAATCTTCTCAACATTAATCATCATTCCATATTCCATACACTCCTTTTCCAATTTATTCACCATATTCTGGACACTTTTCATCCTCAGCTATAAGAGCCATATCATCTGCAAATCTTATATATCTTCATTTGATTAGTCATGCAAGGATCAAATTCCATATCGCTAATATTTACAGCAATTTAGCAATAGAGTCCACAAAGGCAATCAAAAATATGACAATAATCAGGAATTATACATCTGAATAAATGCATACAGCATTGCAATATTAGACAAAAAAAACTAATCTTTACTAAAATTCTTCCACAACCATGGTTTCATCTATTAACAAATAGATCTTTTCAAGTGAAATTCAAGTAAATTCATACCACTTATATATTCCAAACAAAATAGCCTTATCATTCACTTCAAACCCAACTTCCTTTAACATCAAAGAAGTTCTTCATGAGATTGGCCTCAGCTTCAAAATACTTTATTATCAAAGTTTCTTTTACTCGGTATTATCAAATAATATTTTATGACCTGTATTCAGTTCGTGAATATACAAATATATGAAACAAATATGTGAAAGAATTATAAATTAACCAAAGATAAAGTGGGAAAAGACCAAGAATTTAAACATATGCCAAATAAATTTCAAGGAGGACCAGTATAGAATATCTGGTAGCTTCACCAAGTACTGAGACATTGGTAAAGATTTTTTTTACTTTATCCTCCAAAAAGGATTCTCAAATCTTCAAAAAATCTATACACTATTCCATGAAGAGAATATTCAGGCATAGATATATTGTGTTTATTATAATGGATTTAGTCCAGTAGATCACATCCATGTATAGAGAGAAATTAAAAAACCAATGAATACGAGTTGCCATTATGCTTTGGATTTGTAATTTAAGCATTTTATTTTGTAAGTATTTCTTCAATGATTAAAGCATTGGATCATCAAGGTATAGATCCAGAATATTGTCATAATCTGAAAGATATTTATAAAATTGCAACAGCAACAATTAGATTACATAATGATATTATGAAGGTTAACATTGAGAAGAGTGTAAGACGATGACTCCATATCTCCAAAACTTTTTACAACATTGCCGCATGAAATATTTTAGGGATTAAAATGGGAAGCTAAAGGACTAAAAGTAAATAGAGATTATTTAAGTTATTTAGATTTTGCAGTTGATATTTTTGCAAATAAAGCTTTAGAGCTTCAGGAAATGTTGCAGGAGTTTTCAGATGAAAGTAAGAAAGTAGAACTAAAGGTAAATGTTAAAAAGACTAAAGTAATGTTCAATGAATTTTCTCAAAAGATGAAAATGAAGATTGATTATGATGAGTTAGAAGAAGTTAACAACTACAAATATCTTGGTCAGATTATTAATACAGATGGAAACATAATGGATGAAATTAATCATAGAATTAAACTTGGTTGGAGTGCTTTTGATAAAAATAATACTAAAAGGAAATATGCCTATGTGTTTGAAAAGGAAGGTTTTTAATACATGTGTTTTACCAGTTCTTACTTATGGATCTGAAAATGAAGATTGATTATGATGAGTTAGAAGAAGTTAACAACTACAAATACATTGGTCAGATTATTAATACAGATGGAAACATAATGGATGAAATTAATCATAGAATTAAACTTGGTTGGAGTGCTTTTGATAAAAATAATACTAAAAGGAAATATGCCTATGTGTTTGAAAAGGAAGGTTTTTAATACCTGTGTTTTACCAGTTCTTACTTATGGATCTGAGACTTGAACACTTAACAGAAGAGCAATACAGAGACTTCAGACCACCCAAATAAGTATGGAGAGATGCATGTTAAAAGTAACAAGAAGAGATTGAGAATGCAAGGTATGGGTAATAGAACAAACAGGTGTTACTGACATTGTTGAAAGAATTAAAAGACTGAAGTGGTTGGGCTGAACATATTTGTAGAAGAGATGATGATAGATACACAAGTGAAATCATAAACCAGATTCCAAGAGATTGTAAAAGACCCAGAAGGATACCACATATGAGATGGATGGATGAACTAAGAAAGTGTGCAGTAGTGATGTGGAGAAGAGAGGCTGAATTTGGAGAGACCTTATTCCTCAGTGGATTGATAATGGTTAAAGATGATGATGTTTATTATAAAGTCAATGGTAATTTTTCTGCATGGAGAACAGCTTTAAATTATGTCCACTTTCTATTCTCATTGTTTTTTTAACAAAATATACATCTTCAATATATATATTATTCATTTTTATCTTAGCAGAGTTCTTTTAAGTTGATCTTGACCTATCTGATGTCTCATGTTCATTTTTTTTTGCACTGTTAAGTTGTCAAAGAGCTGTTAAATGGTGATGAATTATATTGATCTCTGGTATTGATTGTCTTAAGTTTTGTTTCACTTTGATTAGCATACTTCTTTTTCTGTTGTTTTCCCTGGTGTTGAATATATTTTGCTTCTATTCTTCCAGGATCTTCTGATGGCTTCACACTCATTCAGGAACTCTGATATTTGATCAATGAATGTTCGGTCTGTGACAAATAAGATCTGCTCTACTTTTTTTAATCACACAGAGGGAAAAACTTTTCATACAGTAGCGCCACTCAGTGCAAGCCAGAGCAATTAGTGAATGCAAAAATGCCCATCTAGTGCCTATTCATCCAATATTCCCAGACTAGTTTCTAACTTGTGGCTTTCATCAGTGAGAAACTTTGGATCTGAGACTACTGCCCCTAGATCTTAGTATCTAATGCAACTCTCCAACAGCTACCTTTTACTTTTTTTAGCTAACTAATGTTTTTAATTCAAGCTTATTCACTTGTATAATTATACAGATAGATCATTTCAGAATCTATACATTTTGGTGATTTGGGTTTTTAATAACCCATAGTCACAATAATTCTTAGGGCAGGAATGGTATTAAACCACTAAACATAACATGACCACTGTTTACCAATCCTGCATGGGAAGATGGTAAGGATGGTTATTAAAAATCAAAGACACCAAAATGTTTAGATAAGGAACTGGTTCAGATCAGTATGACTATACAGAAATGGGCTTGGATTGAAAACATTACTGTTTTCATTTTGGTCTCAAAGCTTTATAGTTAAATATAACAGTAAAAAGTGGCTGCTAGAGGGTTGCATTAGATGTTAGGATCTAGGTGCAATACTCTCAGATCCAAGGTTCCTCACTGATAAAGCTACAAAGTAGAAATTACTCTGGTGATATTGGATGTTTTAGGCATTGAATAGAGATTTTATGCACAAACCTTCTTGCATCCATTGATTACTATGGCTTATGCAGGGGGTACTACTGCATGGTGAGTTTGCTACTATTTTAACAGCTTGTGTAAAAATTGGAAATGGTGATCATGTGATGTTTAGTAGTTTAATACTTTCTTAGTAAATTGTGCCTCACAATTTTGATTATCAATCAAGGGGCATGCTGTTAATGCTTTAGAAACTTGGCTTCTAAAGAATTATGGATAAGCTTCATCCAGTTTATATTTTTCTTGAGTCAGCTAGTGTAGAATCTCATCATCGTAATGTGGGATTCAATAACTACTTTAAAATATGCCTTTGGAAATGGCCGGCTTATTAAACAAGCAATCCTATCATTCTTGAGAAGCTCCTTTTAAATGATTATAGCTATTTGGCAATTTTTCATCTCATGCTATAGGATTCATGGAAATTAGAATTACAAAACTAATTCAAATCCTGGAGTATCCTTCCTCCTGTCTTTCTAAACATTATTATTTTCAGGACTTAATGTATGATATCAGCTTCAATAAAGATTGCTTGTATTTACAGTGATTCTCCTTTCATCATACATTTTATTTCGTTTCATACCTCAGTCATCTATATCAGTGCTTTTCCAACTCATTGATATAAAGGTTTTCATGGAATTCATTGTCATCATCCCCCAAACTTCATAGTGTCATATACTGTTATTCAATTTTATTGCATTTATATTTAGTTTATTTAAATAATTTTCATATTCACAATTTTCATTATATTACAAATACAAAATATTTAAAGAATCACAAATATTATAAAGATCATTTAAAATTATCATCATATTCAACCATTAACGATCCACTGTAGAACGAAGTTCTCTCCAAGTTCAATCCATCTTCAATCTGTAGTCTGTCTTTTCCACATCACTCAGCACACTTCCTTATTTCATCCATCCGTCTCACATATGGTGTTTTTCTAGATCCTATATCATCATCATCATTATCAACCATTATCAATCCACTGCAGGATGAAGGTCTCTCCAAGTTTAATCCATCTTCTCCAATCATTAGCTTCTCTTCTCCACATCACCCCTACACATTTTCTTATTTCATCCATCCATCTTACATGTGGTCTCCTTCTGGGTCTTTTACAATCTCTTGGAATCCAGTTTAAAATTTCAATTGTCCATCTATTATCATCTTTTCTAGCAATATGTCCAGCCCAACTCCACTTCAATCTTTTAAATTTTTTCAATGAGGTCAGTAACACCTGTTTGTTCTCTTACCCATACATTGCGTTTTCGATCTCTTCTTGTTACTCCCAACATATATCTCTCCATACTTCTTTGAGTGGTCTGAAGTCTCTGTATTGATCTTCTATTAAGTGTCCAAGTCTCAGATCCATAAGTAAGAACTGGTAAAACACATTTGTTAAAAACCTTTCTTTTCAAACACATAGGCATATTTCCTTTTAATATCAAGTTATTTCTACCAAAAGCACTCCAACCAAGTTTAATTCTATGATTAATTTCCTCTATTATGTTTCCATCTGTATTAATAATCTGACCAAGGTATTTGTAACTCTTAACTTCTTCTAATTCATCATAATCAATCTTTATTTTCATATTTTGAGCAAATCGATTAAACATTACTTTAGTCTTTTTAACATTTATCTTTAGTCCTACTTTCCTACTTTCATCTGATAACTCCTGCAACATTTCCTGCAGCTCGGAAGCATTATTTGCAAAAACAACTACAACATCTGCGAAATCTAAATGACTTAAATAATCTCCATTTACTTTCACTCCTTTAGTTTCCCATTTTAATCCACAAAATACTTCTTGCAGCACTGCTGTAAAAAGTTTTGAAGATATGGAGTCACCTTGTCTTACACCTTTCTCAATGTTGACTTTCCCAGTATCATTATGTAATCTAATTGTTGCTGTTGCATTTTTATAAATATTCTTTAAAATATGACAATATCCTGGATCTATACCTTGATGATCCAATGCTTTAATCACTGAAGAAATGTTTATAGAATCAAATGCCTTTTCATAATCTACAAATCCAAAACATAATGACAACTCATATTCATATATCAACATCATTTTCAACCATTATCAATCCACTGCAGAATGAAGGTCTCTCCCAAGTTCAATCCATCTTCAATCTCTAATCTGTCTTCTCCACATCACCCCAGCACATTTCCTTATCTCACCTATCCATCTCACATATGGTGTTTTTCTAGGTCTTATATACATTCTCATATATCAACATCATTTTCAACCATTATCAATCCACTGCAGAATGAAGGTCTCTGTCTTCAATCTCTAGTCCGTCTTCTCCACATCATCCCAGCACACTTCCTTATTTCATCCATCTCACATATGATCTTTTTCTAGGTCTTATATACATCATCATTTTCCACCATTATCGATCCACTTCTGGATGAAGGTCTCTCCAAGTTCAATCCATCTTCTTTAAATCATCTTTCATTTGAAATATGGAACACAAAACTCAACAATAATTAGGACAAAAATTGAATAATACAACAAAAGAGATTTTAATGTGGTGGATGTGTTTGAATATTGCTCCACAAAAAAATAATATAAAGTGAAATATTTGACCCAACAATTTTTAGATATTTTTTCCCAATGTTTCTGTTGATAAATAAACCTGTTCTTTCTGACGAAAATTTACTATTGACTTCGTTACAATTGAATATTCTCATCATGAAATGATAACTGTACGTTTTTAAAAAAGAATTCTTTGTGGAGGATAAAGTTACAATTTTTTTTTACCACGTATCTCAATACCTGGTTTTTATTTATATTTGATGAAGCTAGTAGATACTCTATACAGATTCTTCTTGAGATTTATTAGCAATGTGCTTAAATTTTTTTGTTCATTCTTACACTTTACTTGTCATAATTTAATGACATTTTTCCCGATGTATAATTCCTGATTACTTTCATATTTTTGATCGTTGCTATGGGCTCAGCAATATTGCCAAATTGCCATGAATGATAGCAATATTGCATGTGACCCTTACATGGCTAGTCAGGTGAGAGGGCTATCATTAGACTTTCAACAGAATCATGGGTAGTTTTGCTAAGGAAAAAATATAACCTAGGAATATATTACTCAAGCATGGATGTGAACACAACCAAAATATTTAAACTGTGTTTACCAATAAAGGATATTATTTTTGTTGCTGGATCTGAAATCTGACAAAATTCTGATTCAAGGGTTGAATCAGTTGTCAATTAATTTTTTTTCAGATGATTGCAGGAGATTGCTAAATTATAAAAATGGAGTAATGGCAGTCTTATCCAATCATATTTTTTATTTTTATTAAGTTTAAAAAAATCATTGAATTTGTGATATGGCTAATTATTATTTCAATATAAATAATACATATAACATGTACAATAAGAAAAGCTTTTAAAATAAAAATGTTAGATACGTAGCATAATATACTGAAAATGCTTTAGACTAACACGCAGTCATAATGGATCACTATAAATATCCAAGAGAATTGTGAGATTTATAGAAGAATCACAAAAATGGTGATTTGTGTAAAATTTGATTACAAGATGTAAATAAATTTATTTAAATTTTTGAAAATCATTATTTTTATGATTCTATAGAGATCACAATTCTCTCGAATAATTATAGCTGAGTATGGCTACTTGTTAGTCGAAAGCATGCACATCATACTATATTGATGTATTTAACATTTTAATTTTAAAATATTAAACAAGCTTTTCTTAATATATGTGTTGTATGTATTATATATATTGAATTTCATTTTTTTCAGGAAAAATTTAAAACTACTGAAATTAATTATTATTTGTTTAATGCCTTCTGATAATAAAATGTTATTTTCTTTAAGAAATTCATGGAGAGAAGCAAATATTGCTGTATTATTTCTAAAACTTTTTAACTATGCAGAAACTTTATTTTAAAATGCATGCAATTTTATGTTTAGAGTCAGTATATTGGTAATGTTTTCTTGCAGAGAAAGATTCAATTCATTTACTTTTTTGAAAAAAATCCGTCAGATAAAAAAGTAAACATATCCAATTTTGTTCTTTCACTGGGAAGAAAAATTTGTTATTAATCTTTTAATATTAAAACTCTTTTTAGAACTTAACTATGGATTAACCATCTTACTTCTGCATGGTGTAAAAGAAATTCATAATTTCTGTTCATCTCATGGCATAAAATTAATGGCATTTTTTTTTAAGTAATTACTTATTGTGGAAACTTCTGATAACACTTTACTGATTCTTCCATTTGTCAAAATACTAGGTTCTCTCTGTGGATAATGCAATAAATACATCTTGCATTCAGACAAGCTGAATAAATTCTGAAATTCTTCCAGTCATGACTCCAACTCCACCTGTGCAAATCCCAAGGTACATTTGCAATTCAAATTCATTTTCTGTAGAAAAGTTATTAATATTTTCAAATTAATTTCTTTCTTTAGTTGCACCAGAGAGATTTTTACAAAACAGCAGGCCTTCATGAATTTCCAAAGTATATATCTGACAGAAATCATTAATATTAATGTCATTCATATTGTCAAGTGACTTATCAAGTTGTACAGAAAATGTAATACTTTGCTAGACTTGTAATAATAACAGACATGGTGTTGTGGATAAAGCTATCTTATGTCATTGGACATACGAATTTCTCTAAAGGGTTTGATATTTTGAAACCATAGATAGTTTCACAAATATCTATTGCTGTTGGTAAGATGAGATCTTTTCAGATTGTATAAGGTCTTATTTTGTTTTACCAACTAATTTGTCATTTAATTTAATATGCTTTTAAAAAATTTACGTTTTCCACTTTAATTCTTCTGTCTCACTTTCAAAAAATATTGTCTTACTCTTATATTCATTATATACAGTATTTAAATGTCAACTAAGTTTTCCAAGCCTCATCCAATCATTTGACAATTGTTTCCAGCAGATTACATAAACAGGCTTGTGAGGACCATTATACAAAGACGCAAATCCATATTTCATTTAAGAAGAATCATATGAATAATTTTTACATGACATTTTCTGCCTCTTGCCACTTGGTGTTGGAAACAATTTGAATGTTTCTGCCAGTTCTGGTAAAATATGAGACAATATGATCTTCAATTCTGACTCTTTGGTGTTTTCATTGCCTTTGATGGACTGACTGATCTTCACAAACACATTGTGGTTTTATTAGCCATTTTAATTTTTAATGAAGAAATGTCAAAAGCACCACTACTAATACCATCCCTTGTACATGTATGTAAATGGATTATGTTCTGTACATGAGGAATCAGAGTGACTTGTGGGTCAACATGGGTAGGATGAGAAGGTTGGCACTAAGGTGGACTTAGAGCATTCCCTCATCAGATTTTCAGTGAGATGGATGGCTGAGGAGTTATGAGATAGTGTGGTTTGAGGCCTGTTCATTGGAATACAAAGATTGGCTATCTTAGTATAAACTGAGCTTTGATTGTATATATGTGTGGAGATGATAATCTGGACCAACTAACAAGTGCTAGTTTAGCATGAAATACGTACATTGGTGATTATTTATCTTTTCAACATGTGTGTGATCAGATGTGTCAGCGGTATGAAATGGCATGGATGGTTGAGAGTCGTGTGAAAGTCTGAGTTCAAACCCCCTATGTATTACAATATAAGTGCAGGTATGAAAAAGTCTGTAGTATAGAAAAAAATTCATATTTCAAAGACAAACTAGTAAACTGTGTGCTGTCTTGCATTGGTGATCGAGAGGTCAGCGCAATTGCCTTGCACTTGCAGACAGTTGCCCGGGTTGCGGGTTCATGTCCCGACCGATGCTATGACACTTAAAAAAAAAAAAAAACTAGTAAACTGTGTAGGTAAAGATATTCCCCAGTGTTGAGTGTTGACTTAGACGAATTATAAAGTAAACAGTAGTTATTAGATTGTGATATATAGCATAATGTATAAGTTGTCACATTAAATTTTTTAAAAAATATTTGCATATAAAAATAAATCTAATTATCTACTGTTAATTTTAAAATATGAAAATTTATTTTTATGGCATTCCTTGATTAGAGTTCTAGCACTCCAAGCGGCTAGTTTGGAAAGCTCAGATTTACAGCACTTGTTACTGGGAGCATAGATTTCTTCACTTTCTCTATTATTCGAAACAATAGTCAACTTATCTATTCATTATTTGTCTATTCTATTAGATGTTTCTACTACCTATTCTTGCATCACTCTTAGATTTTCACTTATAAACATTTTGTTATTCACTTTATTCTTTATCTCTTTTCAAGCAGTCTTCTAATATTTCCTCTTTTTGTACATTTTTTTTGTAATAGTATCTTGTTCATTTTCATTTTTTTAAATTTTCTTCTTTATATATAAAATGGTTTTGTAATTTTTCTGAAGTATACTGGTAATCTTTATTATAGCTTTTTTCTATTGTAACAGTCAGAATCGTCTATCTCGCTAACACACTGCAGAATTCAAACCCCAGACACGAAACTGAACATTCTAGGAGGGGTTGCCTTCTAGATATACTAAGTTCGAATCGAAAGTCCAAATTTCACAGCGCCATCTACGTGATAACGCATCTGATGCCACTACTAGTATAACCTTTGACCGGTGCCTGGTGGTCAGGGAGAAACAAAAGACTCTATACTAAAAGAAGTTTGGGTGCCTAATTAACGTCTATGGATTTACAAAAGAAATGCAGAATATATATATAGACCGAGACATTGATAGGAATATTAATAAAATAAGAGATCAAATTTAGTTTTAAATAATTTCACAAAATTTATTCATATAAATTATATATATATAATGCCACTGTCTGCTTATATGAGACAGGGACGCGTATTAAATAATTGTTGGCATTATATTTCAATAAATAACAAAAAGGTTTTAAAGCAAAGTGATATATTCTATTCCTCGGGTTAATAGCATTATGATAATGTGCTTGATGAGATAGGAACATGTGTGAGGTGCTTTGAGCAATTATACAAGTCTAAGAAAATATTTGAAAATTAAGTGTTCTAAAATATTTATTGATTTCGAGAATAGCACGGACAAAAGCTTACTAAGCAACAAAATGGGAATGTGATCAAAGCATTTATTTGATAATAATAATAAAGTTACATTGGGAGATCAGTATTGCTGATAATGAATTTATTAAAGTTGGAGGGTGTGACACGTTTAAGTCACGGATGCTTTGCAAAATAAATATAAAAATAAAATAATATTGAATATCCAGAATGATTACGGAGGGCATCTCACCGCTAACCCATAGGAAAGTATTTTATGAACAGCCGAAACTTAGCGACTGTGTGATGATTGCGTTTAATTCCCAGGTGTGTCATTTGGGCACACACTCTGCCTGGAAACCGCAAGCGAAGAGAACGGACTTGGCCGTGTAAAGAATCCTTGGAAAAGTAAAACAAAGCAGTCTCAACAACCAATTCATGTACCAGCAATACGAGACTAGTGTATATAAAACATACTAAATGGGTTTTACTTGGGTTAAGAGAAATGCCCAATCAAATTCCCAGAAATTCATTTAAAAGGGTCCGCACATTCTTGACATCAATGATGAACTTTGTATTTAAAGTAGAACATGGTAATTAAAATAGGAAAATGCACGCTTGCGGGTTTGAAAAGTAAGTATAGATTTATATACACAATCATGCATTAAGGGACACATTTAATCATTGACCTCGCACATACTCTCATATTAGATTAAAATCAATAACATGTAGATTTTAAACTATGTGATTACATTATATATTAAAGAATAGAATCGCCCTCGAATGAGTGATTTGTAAGATAATAAAATTGGAAAATTATTTAGAAATTTAAAATATGCCTTCATAGTGGCATCTTATTTTCATCAAAGAGAATAATTCACTCGGTCAAAGATGATTCTGACACATTATCATAATAAAATAACAGAAAGCTTAATCAATAGAAAATATTAACCCAAGGATAGAGAGCAAAATGTTGAGTATATTTAAACATGTTAAAGAAATACATAATGAAGTTATATGAAATATCAGAAAACAATTTAAAATAGCTATAGCATGTTAGTTATCACAAGAGCTCTTGGGTTAATTTAGGGTTACCTCTGGAGAAGCCTTTTAGGTAGATTGATGGTCGGCAGGTTTTTATATAATTTAATAGCAAAATCTGGAAATGTTCATATTTTTGACAGTGGCAGCAGTTCCGGGATTTCTTGTGTGATAACTTCCGATGGTCTACGGCAGCATATGACCATTCCGGAGAGAAATAGCCTTCTTGCACTCTACTCTGTCATGTCAAGATTTACAAATTACTACAATAATTTTGGTTAGAAACATTAGACCTCAGAATGATTTCTCTTAGAAACATTACAATGGAGAACAAAAGAAAACCCTCCTTTTTATAGTAGAAATTAACAATAGAACTGCCCTGGAGCGTTACAAAAATATATCAGACTTATCAGCTGTAATTAAATCATTCGAATGTCTAAAGGAATTCAACATTAATTAATTTCTTTTGTTAATTTCCCTGTCGACATTCGAATTACAAACTAGATTTAATTAAAATTTACTTTTATTAATTAAAGAAAACCTTAAGTGGATATCTGCTGTTTTTAGATAAACTTATATAACATTAACTAATTAAGGTATTGTCCCTCATTTATTTTAACAGAAATATTTGAAATGACTTTTATTAAATTAAATGAAAATTACTTTACTTTTAAATTGCAATATTTGAATCTATTTACTAAACGAATATTTACTAAATGAATTTTATTTTAAATAAAAATATATTACGACGGTAATATATTTGTAAACAGATTCAAATAAAATAACTTTAACAATTTATAATTTTGATATGTTTTAAAATGCATATCATAGTGTGTGCGCAATTACGACTTATATAACCTACTTTTTAATAAATCAAAATTATGTGAACATATACATAATCTATAATCTTTTATTTATTTGGGAATGAGTTATATATATAATACAAGCATTGTACTCGTGGTTTAAAATTAGGTGGGATTTTCGGTATATAAGCATATTGCAGACACACTACGATAGATTGGGGTTCAAACTAAGGTATGAGGGTAGAAAATAGGTGAGAAAAGGTGAAACAAAGATCTGCAAAGCAGACCTTACTGTTTCACTATTTCTTGCCATTATTGAATGATGCTTTCTATTTGTTCTTCTTTATTCAGTTTCTCTCTTTTTCATTTTTTATTCATTTCTTCAATCTTCTCATTAATTTCAAACATATTTTTATTTATCTATTTGTTATTTTTATCCAATTTCTGTTCACTTCTTCTATCAAGCCTTGAATATTTTCATTTATATATTTATTAGTTTTATCCAGCTTTCTATTTAATTCATCAAACATTTTCATCACAGCAAATATATCATTATCTTGCATTGATTAATCATTTTGATTTCCATCTACTAGAATTCCTTGCCATTCTGATATTCCCATCTTTTCTATGACTTTTTCTTCTTGAGTTTTTGTTTTTTAATGGATTCTATTTCTTGATATAATTTTTCCAATTAGTTTTTTTTTTCTTTTTCAATTCTGTTTATTCAACTCCAACTTTTGCTCTGGTGATTATTTTATTCTCTTCATTTTTTAACTTATTTTCAACTTTTGAATTGCATGCTACCTCTCTCATGAAAATCTTCTTTCTCATTATGGATATCCTTTGCTGATTTATGACTTTCATATTTATTTTTCTCATTTGATTTTATTCTTTTTTAACTCTATCTTATCCTGACTACTTTACTGCTTGCGTTTTTTAACAATCTTTTAATTCTTCATCTTACTTCATGTAATATAAAATATATATTTGCTTTTGTTTCTATTGCCATCATCATCATCACTATTTATATTTTATTAAACAGTGTAATCGGGTCATTAGTTTGATACAATAAAATAATCTCAGATAATTTTTTGAATCATTATTCTACCCCACCTATTATATATATATATATATCAAAATACAATACAATTTATATAAATTATATTCTTTTAGAAGTACTTTCGACTATACACTTTGTAGTCTTTATCAACTATATAACGTTGTATAGTTGATAAAGACTACAAAGTGTATAGTCGAAAGTACTTCTAAAAGAATATAATTTATATAAATTGTACTGTATTTTGATATATATATTGATTTGTATATTACATATATTGTGAAACAAATACAGATATCAAACTTTATTTATTATATATATATATATACTGATAATGTTTTTGCCTTACATTGAGCATCCCATTTTATTACATTTATATATCTAATTCTTAAGCACTAGTTGACTTTGAGTTCAGATGAAAAAATATAATAAATATAAACTAATTAATTGCACTGAACCAGCTTTCAGAAAACACTGCCAGGGACATAGTGCTAAATAAAATGATGCAGTATAGGTAAGCTAACATAATTGATATGGTATAATATGTAAATGAGACATAATATATAAATAAGACAATTAGATATTTCATTTTTTGAACAGTGGAACACATGAATCCTTTTTACTTGGTGGATTGTGGATCCTTTGCAATTGCCACACCTCTTTGCATTATCTTTTCCCATTGTCACTTTCAGAGCAAATTGTTCTAACATTGGATGGAGAATATATGTGATCCATGGTGAATTCATGATCAAAAAAAGATTGATCTGTATTCAGTCTTTTGTTTTGCTCTATTGTATAAATATGTGCTGGGTAATTTTCATGGATCCATTTGCATGAGATTCACTATAATACACTGAATTACAGGAAGAGATAGTACGTGCAATTTTATAGACCACCTGCGGAGTATGCTTCATCAATATCTTGTTTTTAGTATTGTTAAAGATATTATTAAAAGAAGGTGGTGATTTAAAGCTTACCCTGTACACATTAGTGCAAATGTTCCTAAGGTTATCTGCAATATGAGGAACATAAGGAAGGCATGGGAAATTGTAAATATTGCATATTCCATCAATGAAACAGATTCACGTGTTCCATTGCCTAAAAAACAGAATATCTAATTGCTTTATTTACATATTACATCATCTCAATTATACAAGCACACCTGTATGCATTCTTTTACTCAGCACTATGATTCTTACAGTGTTTTGCCAAAAGCTGTTTCCAATTCTATTTTACCTTTTTCATCAGAACTCTAAGTCAACTAGTGCTTAAGAATTACATAGTTTTATGAAAAGAGTTAATACTTTGAGAAGTATCTATATTTGGTACATCGATTTTATGTAAAGGATTACACATCAATATTGATGTTTATATCATCAAACATTTTGGGTAATCCCAGAGTAATTATTCATGAATAGCTTATTTAATAAAACATTCTATTCATTGTAGAAAAATCAAAATATATCTCATGGATTCCATTTCACAATTCTCCTAGGGATCATTTTTTAGAAGCATTATCATATATTAGAATTGCCTCAACTCTATTCACAATCTTGATGGTTTACTAGCAAAGCATGAGTTTACTGTGATTATCCAAGAAATAATCTTGCATACAACTTCATGATAACATATATATTAAAAATAGGATACACTAATACAAACAAAATAATGCTACAAATTAAGTCTATATGAAAACCAAGCTTAAATTATTAGTAAAACAGAAAAATATATTGACATCACAATATAACAAATGATTCCATAATTCAATACTAGCACTATAAACTCATAAACCCAAAGCTAATATTTAATATCTTATTAAACCATATGCTGAGCGCTTTCGAGAGACCATGGTTTGATAAAATATTAAATATTAGCTTTGTGTTTATGCGTTTATAGCGCTAGTATTGGATTACAGAATATTAACCAAACACTCAAAGTTTAAAATTAAGTTCGTATTATAAGAAATGACTGTAAAAGTACATATGGATATGAACAAATATGTCCATACATATTTTATTTTCCGATTAGTTCATTAACTCGATAATTAAAATAATTTATTTATGACTACTAGCAGAGCCGGCGCTGGGTACTAGGCGCCCGCATGCAAATTTGATTTTGGTGCTCCTGTCAGGGATGACACCTTCTTTTTCAGATGCTAATCTCTCAGTGATGGCGCCTCCTTCTGCCAGCGCCCGCATGCCTAGCATGCGTTGCATGCCCGCTTCCGCCGGCCATGACTACTAGACTAAACAGTAATGATGAATGTTTAAATATATTCTATTCAATCTAAAACATATTAAAATAAGTACAATTATTATCGTCCACATTTCAATATTTTAGATATATAATTATAATTTTTTTTAAAAAAAACATATTTAACAAAACATAAGAAAAATTTAAAAAAAAAATTTTTTTTTTTTCATATGTCATAGCATCGGCCGGGACGCGAACCCACAACCGTCTGCAACCAACTACTTGCCACTTTTCTTTCATAAAATATTTCTGCTCTTAAAAGTCACTGTTAAAAAGGCCAGAATTTTGCAAGCTTTCTGTCACAAATTTAGGCATGAACTTGAAGTTTAATATTTGATCCTCTACATTATTGTTTATTTAATTTCTTCTTTCACCATTTTGTGGTTGATTTGTGTAACTGCTTCCAAGACTGCAAGTATTTAAAATATTGTTTGCAATAGGACAGAACTTCATAATCTAACAAAGTCAGGCAATATGGTTAACCAACGGTTTCTCAGCAAGATATTCATTTTACCTCAATGCTTTACATTTCAGAAATATGTTGGACAATCCAATTTATACTTGCACTTAGCTATTCACAGGATATATACTAAAAATGGATATATCTATTCATAAAAATGAATATATCTATTCATAATTATCAAAAAGAAATATAGCTATTTTTTTCCATTCAAGTTGTTATAAGCTTTGGTAATGACATTTAATATCACAATATTCCAATGGTATCCTTCCTAATTTAAGATAGGAGCATATTAGACTTTCTTACGATTTGAATTATGAACAATTTCTCATTGACTAGCAGTAAATAATTTGTCCATTGAAGCTCTTAGTAAAAATCTGATTAGAGATAGTTGACCAATTAGAAGTCCTAAGCAATGAATCCATAAAGAAGATGTCTTTTTTTAAGTACTTCATTATTGGCTCGTATTGTTACTTCTCATATGCTAGTTGGAATCCGTTCACCAAATTGACCAGAGATATTTACCTCACGATTTATCCTATTCAATAGTATTTTTCGATTCCAAAAGATAAAAACATAAACATCTTTTTTCTCTCTCTTTCTTTTAAGCTTTATAAAATTATAATTTTACAAATTTATATACCATTAAAGATATTTTAAAATTCATATTGGAATTTGCTACTTATTGGAGATAAGAAAAAAGACAAATGGTTTTATTGCTCAGAAGTTCATAAGATGTTGGAACACCAAACCTGTAAACTAGAATTATTCCTGGAACCTTCCAGTATCAAATCACATACTTTACAAACTGCACAGAATTACTGCAGATATAAACATTTTATAAAGTTTATTAATATTTTTTATTGGTCATTCATTAGATTAAAGATTATCCAACAATAAACAATATCTACACCACTCTACCACAAGGTAGGAACTGGTTTCTATCCACTTTTAACACCTTGTGGAGGAATGTATTCATAAGCATATCACTAAAGACATGTGAAAAAGATCTATGATCTTCAAGATGCACATTTGGTTCAGAACACAATTTCTTACACGTGTTGTGTCTTGATTTTAGTTTTATCTCGACAGATAGGAGCGACAATTTTCTCAAGAATTATTCTAATTCGTTTTAATAGCAATAATCCAATGGTTTCAATTTAGAGGAAATTTAATGGACATAAACAATTATTCCAGCGATACATATACATATAACTGCAAACAACTATTATTACTTTGCCTATCTATAATGCATATACATATAACTGAAAAAAGATTATTAATATTTTGCTTATATATATATAACACAGTCAGTTAGTTTCTTGCTTACTCGCAATGTTCATGGGTATCTCCCAAGTTAATTTTCTCACTCGGGCTAATTCTCTTGCAGTCTTCTCGCCTTGGCGTACAAGAATTATTTCTAAAATCCTGGGTCTTCAAAATAAGAAACTCTACCTCCCTCTGCTACTTGCGGTGTGATTAATTTTCTATTCCAGACCACAAAACTATCACCCTCACCTACCCATCCCCCGAGATTTAAAAAAAAAAAAAGCGTTCTTTTTTTCCTTTGTTTTCTGGAGTAATTTCTTATTCATCTTATTTAATTATTCTTTTTGGAATTCCATTGTTGATTAATTATTGACAATCAGATTAATTGTGGGAAATCGAATTCCTGCGTAATCAGATTTTATTTAAATTTATTACTTTATTGTTTTAGTAATTAGTCGTTTAGAGACACACGTTTAATTAGTGATTGATTAGTAACTATTCCAACATGTCAATTTTATAGTTGATTTATAAAACTCACCACAGTAATCCTTCTCTGTTTTTCTTCGCTATTTTCAAAGTCATTTGTTTTAAATTAGTCTAAATATTATACCCTATACTTTCTTTTTTTTTAAATTGACATATAATTTTATTAGATTATAAATAAACACATTTCATTGAAAAGGTTTTTTTCATTTACATTTTTTAGAAAAAATAAAACATCCAAATAGGATATACAAATTAGGTTTATGAAATACTTCAGTTTCATATAATATACCATACTTCATTCATTAGAATCATTTATACTTCAAGGTAAATTACTGGATTTCCACAATGGCATAGTTTAGAAGTCTTCACTTATGCGTAGCAATACAACCATTAGTAAAAACCTTTTCAAAAATTCTTCTGCATAAATGTGTGTATTAATAGGTCATTTCATTCCACTAATTTCTTTGTTAATTTCTTCCATAAAGTGAATCATAAAATCATTTTATTTGTGTTCAGACATTTGTTCAATATGAAAATTAGTATTAAAAACCTTATATCTAGTCAAGAATTGGTGGTCCAGAGGTCAGCGATAGTTGCTTTACAAGCAGTTGTCCCGGGTTAGCGGATTCGCTGATGCTATGACACATGAGAAAAAAAAAGCTTATATCATAATCTTCAACAGGTTTCCTCCTTAAAAATAAATAAATATTCTGCTCGCATTACCATAAACCGCATGAATTTGTGACTTCGTCTTTTCTATTTCACGAGCCTGTTTAATAGCTATAGAATTTATAAAATCTTCAGTAGTTTTTTGTTCCTTTTTTTCATTATGACTAAATTACCAGGGCGTTAAAATAAACTCTTTGCGGATCTAACTTCAACTTCATGTTTATGTCGCTTTACTACTTGGAATGAAAAATTTTCCAAGCACATAGCAGCAGTGTGTGCGTATTGCTGTTAGATATGATCTTAAGAGTTGCAGCCATTACGCTATGGAATGCTCTCAAAAAATATTCATTAATTATCCACTAAAGCTCATGCTTCTATATACCCTATACCTTTTATCCTTTATTTTTAAATGCAACAATGTTTTTGGTTTTTTTTTTTTTAATTTTTCAATTTTATTTATAAATTTGTATTTAGGTTAGCCCAGGTTACAAAAAAGATATAATATACAGGAATTCCCATATACACGCACACCCTTATCTAAGCATTTTGCTACTAATATCTGTACTTGTATTCATTACAAAGCCTATATTATTATTAATGATGGACAGTCATTACCTGTATCAAAGTTCAAAACTCTTAAAAGACATTTAATTTTTTTTTTTAAAAAAGCTTTTAAATTAAATTATTTGTCAAGCGTGTGGTCAGCACAGCTGCCTTACAAGCAGTTGTCCCAGGTTTGGGGGTTTGCTTCCCGGCCGATACTTTAACACATGAAAAAAAATAATTAAAATTATTTCAAATGAAATGAGTTGTGCTTGTCCATGTATGGATTTAAAGCATATGACTAGAGAGTACACATCTATATAAATTTATTTCTTATCAATATCTCTATTTAAATTATGTTATTAAATTAATCACATTATATTTATAAATTACTTATTTTTTGACTCACAGACAATCAATCGAGTGTGTATGGAGTATAATAACAGAAAAAGACAAGTTGAAGAGACAGGGTTTATTGCTAACTATAGAAGTGTAATAAACAAAAGAGAAAATAGTGTCCAATTATCTAACAAATGAAATATTTAAATGGACTAATTTAAATAAAAATGCATACATAATTACATTACAATATAAATGACACAACAACAATAATTAATTTAAGAGAACTATGATTATAGTGAATCTTCATGGAAAGTGCACTGAGCTTTAGATTATGAAGAAGAAAATTACTTCATTAAGCAAACAAACATTATACAAGTTTGAATTATATTGTGAAGGAGGAGATAAAGCTTCACTATCTTGGTCAATCACAATATGATAACAGAAAAATTTTCACTACCACCTGAAATATGACATGTAAATCATTCTTACATACATGTATCAAGAAGTCAAGATCCTATAAAATAAAATAAAAACTAACAAAAATCCAAATATATTTTATAAGTGTTTTCCTGAAGGTTTCTGATGGTTATGTTTTACTTGTATTTTTATATTGGACTATTTCCATCATCAAATATGAGTATTGAATGTCTTTAGAAAAATTTAACTTTTATTTAAATATTCCAAATACATTCAACTGTTAGTAATAGCATATCAAACAGGTTAGTATATGCAAAACATTTTGAAAGGTATTATTCTCCTCTCTTCTTCAGGTGTTGCTGGCCTGACCAGTGACAGTATTAACATTGGGATTTGAACCTGGACTCTTAGATTCTTGAGTATTGAATTTTATGGTAACACTCTAACCAACTGAGCCATCCTGTCAAAGGCAACAGTTAGTAGAAATCTCATATACTTATCTATGAGGTTCCTCCTGATTTCTCCACTTTTTTCTAGGAGCAAAGTTGATTTGTGTTTTCCATAAATTATGTATAGTCACACTAGGTTGGCTTATGGAATTTTTTTTATCATTATCATGTGGGCAGCTTCTTTAAATTTTTTTCTTTGTACTTTTTTTTTTCTATATGGAGAGTTTCCTCACTGTTTTAACAGCTTGTGTAATCATAGAAAATGGTGATCATGTGATATTTAATGGTTAATTGGTCTGGCAATGGGCCAACTATCTTATAGAAGATAAATCCTGTTCCTCAAATGATATTCAAACCATATCATAATCATGTAAATCTCCCAAAAATGTATACCCTTTTCAACAAATATGTAAAAAGACAAAACTTTTACTATTCAAGTTAATATGAAAAGGTAAGCATAGCATCGAGCTAGCTCTTGGCAGATTGCTGCCAAAATCATAGTTCTACAATTCTAGAAGCAGCATTCTGAAAGCTATCTCAGTGCTCTTAAGTCTTATTTTGGTGTTATGCTAACCTTTTCATATTAACTTAAACAAGACAATTTTTGTAGTTTTATCATAATCATGATAAAGGGATTTACCACTAAATCATCCTACTTTTTATAAGTTAGCTGACTGCAATTTCTACTTTTCAGTTGATTTAGTGTTTTTCCTTATACAATCTTATTGATATATATGTAGTTGTAATATTACAAATCATTTTCTTGTATAATTTAATTATCATTATTTAAATACAAGCATCTTTTCCATATCTTAAAAAAAAAAAACTAAATTTCTACAACACTACAATTTATATTTAAGCATATATATATAATTTCTAATTCTTCAATTATCTATATATATAATTTCTAATTCTTCAATTATCTCTGAATTCTCTGCATGTTTCCTTTAATAATTTATGATTGTTTATTAAATCAGTAGATGTGATGCACTGTGACTTCTCCTTAAACAGAGTCATGAATCTCTCAGCACCTATGCCCAGAGAAACCTGTTATCCACTTTACTTTCCCTTTCTATTCCCCACTCCAAGTTTTCCCATAATCTGCTCCATTCCATTTCCACAACATAATCTTTGTCAACTCTATGGCCTTTATATCTAAATCCCTCTTATCTTTTCCCAAATCCAGCATAAAAACTAATAACCCACTTTCTGTATAATCAATTTGTTCATATTTATTCTTCCATAACTTTATTATTTGTACCCTTTCTGCTTTCAAGCATTTACATTCAATTAACAGATGCCTAATATTTTCTGTGCCTTCCTTACACAATTTGCAGACTAAATCAACCATATTTTTCCATTTACATGTATATTCTCCTGTTGCTAAAGATCCCATTTGAGCCTTAAACAATAAACTACTTTCCTTGCTATTATCAAAATTAACTCACACCCAATGTTCTGTTTACTTCTATATATATTTAAACTCTTTTTACTCTCCATACCAGTTCTCCATCTCTCCAACTCCCTATTCTTTATTAATGCATCTATTATTTTATCCCGGTCCTTACCATTATAACACTCAAGAATCCTCCTAACACAATCATCCCACCTTTTGTACAAGTATACTGATATAAATTCTTTATCCAAATCTTTTGCATACCATGTTACTTTCTCATCCAGCTTGTTGCCTGTCCTTTACTCATAACCCAATTAAATATTTTGGCTTTTTTTTATTATCTATAAACTGAAACTCCCCATACAGTAGTGCCACCCAGTGCAAGTCTTAGTAATCACTAAACATCACACGATCACTATCTCATACTAGCACATAATTGTTATTAAACAATTCAAAACAAAGCAAAACTCTCCACACAGTAGTGCCATCTTGTGCCAACAAGAGCAATCAATGATACAAGAACGTGTGTGCATAAAAGTTCTATCTAATGCCAACTTATACAATATCTCCAGACTAGTTTCTAGATTGTAGCTTTCATTATGTGGAGCCTTGGATCTGAATACTGCACCTATATCTTAGGCTTGCACTGAGTGGCACTTACAATAGTTTGTTACTGTTTTAACATCTTTAAGCGTATTAGAAATAACATATATAATTATCCATGTTATTGTTATAAGGCAACTTCATTATTTTTAATGTAGTTCTAAATTAAAAATACTAGTTAAAGAAATGACAAATACTATGAGTGTTCTCATTTACTTAAGTTACCCTCGAGATCAATTAAATACCTTCAGGTATAGAACTAATTACAAGTAGTCTATACATAATTTGTTTACATTTCACTAATTTTTACTACGTTGATATTTCTCTTTAGAAAATTAGTCTCAAAATTGTATTTTTGCAGTTATTTTCAACTAATTGACCCAATTAATTCTTTTAAATGTTTGTATCAACTCTTCTGTAAATGTACAACTGCTGTTTCCTAGATAAATACGTAATACCTTTAAAACCACGTGTTGCAATTATAAATAGTATGACTCAAATAATGTTCCAGTCATTTAATAATAACACACAGCTCATTATCTAAATGTTAAAATCCTTCTTAAAAATATTTACAACAGCAAAATATATTCAATTTCTGGTCGTCTCCATTATTGGCAAATTTTGAATGTTTAGTTGTTATCAGTATAATTAGAACTTGGAAAGAAATGCTGAGATTTGCTTTTTGGATTTTGTCACTTCCAACCTACGCTTTTGCCTCCTATGCAGATATATTAGCAGCACCCTGCTTTAGGCTATTGTAGTCTAACACCTGACAATTGTCTGCTGCTGTGAGAATTACTCTTTCAGATGGATCTCAGTATATAGTGAGATTTTCATCCTTACTGAAGGCAATCGGATTCACAGACTTGGCTTTCCAATTAGTTTGCTTATGCCATTAGTTATTTATTTATTTTTATTGTAACTTCATTGGTCAGTTTTATTTTCATTCAAGCTGATCTTGATAACATTATAGTCTGGATCAGTTCACTATTTGAGGGTCATTTTCAAACAAATTAGAATATATTCACAACATCCCCCCTTTCAGAAAAGTTAGCTCTGGAATACATAATTCTTCAAATAAATTGGTGGACATCTAGATCATATTCTTGCTTCATCTTTTGGCCTGGTTTTATCATCATCATCAGATCTGGTTTGGCATCTTTGTTGACTCTTGTTTCTTCACTGCGTTTGATGAACTTTTCATTGTTTCATAGTGTTCCACAGCCTAGATTTAATATCTTTGTTCCTATGATGTTAATATCCATCCAAGATTTAGATAATCTTTTTGTATTTACAATTATTGCTGGAATCCATTTTGTGGTCTCATTGAACATATGGTATGGTACTCAATCATCATTACCAACCATTATCAATCCACTGCAGGATGAAGGTCTCTCCAAGTTCAATCCATTTTTCCTATCTTTAGCTTCTCTTCTCCACATCACCCCTGCGCACTTTCTTATTTCAGCCATCCATCTCACATGTGGTCTCTTTCTGGGTCTTTTAAAATCTCTTGGAATCCAGGTTAAAATTTCAATTGTCCATCTATTATCATCTCTTCTAGCAATATGTCCAGCCCAACTCCACTTCAGTCTTTTAATTTTTTCAATGAGGTCAGTATCACCTGTTTGTTCTCTTACCCATACATTGCGTTTTCAATCTCTTCTTGTTACTCCTAACATGCACCTCTCCATACTTCTTTGAGTGGTCTGAAGTCTCTGTATTGCTCTTCTATTGTGTCCAAGTCTCAGATCCATAAGTAAAAACTGGCAAAACACATTTATTAAAAACCTTCCTTTTCAAACACATAGGCATATTTCCTTTTAGTATCAAGTTATTTCTACCAAAAGCACTCCAAACAAGTTTAATTCTACAATTAATGTCATCCGTTATGTTTCCATCTATATTAATAATCTGACCAAGGTATTTGTAACTGTTAACTTTTTCTAATTCATCATAATCAATCTTTATTTTCATATTTTGAGAAAATCTATTAAACATTACTTTAGTCTTTTTAACATTTATCTTTAATCCTACTTTCCTATTTTCATCTGATAACTCCTGCAACATTTCCTGTAGCCCTAAAGCATTATTTGCAAAAACAACTACATCATCTGCAAAATCTAAATGACTCAAATAATCTCCATTTACTTTCACTCCTTTAGCTTCCCATTTTAATCCACAAAATACTTCTTGCAGCACTGCTGTAAAAAGTTTTGGAGATATGGAGTCACCCTGTCTTACACCCTTTTCAATGTTGATTTTCCTACTATCATTATGTAATCTAATTGTTGCTGTTACATTTTTATAAATATTCTTTAAAATATGACAATATCCTGGATCTACACCTTGATGATCCAATGCTTTAATCACTGAAGAAATGTTTATAGAATCAAATGCTTTTTCATAATCTACAAATCCTAAGCATAATAGCAACTCATATTCATTTTTCCTTTCTATAACTTCTCTCAATACCTGGATATGATCTACTGTATTAAAACCACTTTTAAATCCAGCTTATTCTCTTGGTTGGTGGAAATCCATTGTTTTCTGTAGATGAATTGTAATTATCTTAGTCAAAAATTTGTATAAAACTGATAAAAGACTGATAAGTCTGTAATTTATAATATCTTGTTTAATTATAAATTTTATTAAACGCTCACTATTATTTCATATAGTTTAACAGAACCTCACAAAACTCACTAGGGACCCTGATCTTTAAACAAAGAGAATCCCTTCTTTTTCGACCTACTTTTTATATAAAATAGAAGCAAAACCACAGAGTCCTAGTGACGATTTTTTCAACACTCATTGCTAGGTTTAACTTGTTAATATCTTGTTTATTAAATATTAGTACTGCATTCTTCCAAACACCTGGTACATTTTTATCATTTAGACATTTGGTATATAACTTTGCTAAAAAAAATTCTATTTTTTTTAATATATCAATTATAATTCCATCATTACCTGGAGCCTTCCCTTATTTCATAAATTTAATTGCATGTCTCACTTACTCATTCAAAATTCTGGTACTCAATATCTATCTGTATCTCAGAATTTTTTTTGGTTTTTATTACTATATTGATTAGGAAGAAGAATGGAAAGATTTATCCTAAGAGTCCTGTTAAATAGTAGTTCAGCGGGAATTTTTTTTTAAAAAGGTAGTAGGCTGAGCCAAGTGCTTTCTAGATATAAGAGTATTCCAGGTACCAAGAACTTTTTTTATACCTTGAGAAAATCTCTCACACTGACTATTGTTCAGTTTAAAGTGAAATGGTAAAGCTCTGCTAGGATTGATTTCGCTTTTTGGTTTATCTGTTATGGTCCCACTGCCCTTATCCTAAAAACATCCGGGTACACTCTTTTTATTATTGTAATATTGGTTCACTTTAATTACTATGTAGCATAAATGATTAAATCAGTTACAACCCAATAGGTTCTATCCATACTAGCTGACACAACAAGAGACAAATTGGGCATTGTAACTTTTGTTTTCTGCACCCAAGAGCGGAATTTGTTTGTCTCCGTAATCATTCTACTGATAACTTGCAGCTGATGCTTATTTTTTGATGACAGCCAAAATATTTCTTCATATAATGAACTCTATACAACAAATATCCAGCTTTATTATTAATATTGTATTAATTGTAATTTGGGATTTGAGGGCTGAATCAGTCCCTCTCACATTATTTATGCAATTATTAATTTGATTGGATTTCACCTTACCCCTCAGATTTTTTAGAGAGGAATCTCCTATTTTTTTTTTTTTACAATATTTGAAAATTATATTTCTATATAAATATACAGTATACATGTGCTAATAAACATCACATGATCACCACCTCTTATGCTTGTGTATAACTGTTGTTAAAACAGGCAAAACTCACTATATATATTGCCGCACACAGCAAGCTAGAGTAATCAATGGATGCCAGAGGGCTTAGGTTCAGACCCATATGACTATATAAGCTAATGGGCTTGGATTGAAAACATTAAGATGTTTTCAGTTTAAGACTCATAGTTTTGTAGTTAAATGGAGATAAAAGGTGGTTGCTGGAGGGTTGCGTTAGAACCTAAGATCTAGGTGCAGTGATCTCAGATCCAAGGCTCCTCACTGATGAAGGTCATAAGCCAGAAACTAGTCCAGGGATATTGGATGAGTAGGCACTAGATGGAGATTTTATGCACAAGCCTTCTGGCATCCATTGATTACTCTAGCTTGCTGTGTGTGGCAATATATATAATGAGTTTTGCCTGTTTTATATATGTACTGTGGTTTGTTTCATCTATAGCAGGGGTAGCCAAACTTTTAGACATTGGGGTTGACTTTTTTGATAAAAAATGTACCTGAGGGAGACTATTTTTTTCAGGGCTTCAAACTGAAAACCAAAAGAAAAAAATGTTATTTTTGCTGGAATGAAAACTGGAATGGAAAAAAAATAACAGTTCAACCTGATTTTTTTTAGAATGTACTTACTTACGAATTGGTGGGTTTTTTTTTATAAGGGCTTTTTAAGTACTCAGAAATATTGGTGATGTTTTTGGAAAATATGAACTGATGAATTTTCTATAAGATACAAACTGTTTAAGACATTTTATATGATTACTATTAAATTATCTCAGCTCCTTCTATATTACAATTTGTCCATGTCTTTTTATAAAATATTTATTACAATTAATTAAACAAAGTGTTTTCAAAAGTTCCCAACTTCTTTGTTTTAAAATCAACTTATTAAAATCCTTGTTTTTCCAGGACAAGCTATTTTCATTTCTTCTCAGGAAAATGACAATTAAATATTGTAAGAATTTTAGCTCTAGCATTAACCAAAAATACTTTAATTCTTTTCAGCTTCTTCAAACCTGGATTTATTTTTGAGATTGACAATAAGAACAGGTGTTATTTTAAATTTAATTATTTTTAAGCGCTATAATTTTGAATTTTTACTTTTTTTATATTCAATCCAGCTCTAAATTTATCACTATAATTTGTCAATGTTCACGTCAGCTTCACGGTCGATTTCCAGACTGTGGTTGACTAGTGATCGCAGTCGATGTCTTGGGCCACCTCTGATCTATAGCAAACTTTTATAATTGTATGTCCAGATTTATTCTGGTAGTTTTCTATTTTTGTTTTAGTCACTACCCAGAGTTCTAATAAGTAGTTTTAGTGCTAGGATCAGCTTTCTTTAATGAAGCTGTCTAACTCACTGTAAATTCAGTTAGAGTCATGGGGGAGACTGCAGAGTCAAGAGTAGAATTTGAGTCTAATAATAGTTCGACTCTAAGACTATGATCTTTCATTACACAAACGGAAATCTTTCTATGCTTCATTTTAAGAAATCTTTGAAACCACAGGTCAATGCTAGCTTCATGATCTCTGTGGCAAAATCTCTAGTTTTCCTTCTTGTTCTGCACATGGAAATTGAAGTTGTACAACTGTTATATAGTTACAAGATTTGGATAGAAATGAGCAGTCAAGGGAAAATGATGTATCAAAATCTAACTCTGAAGAATATGCAGCAGCTAACTGATATCACCCCAAATATTCATAAACAGCATTAATTTTAACTGATTTTTTTTTTATTTACTGTAGATAAGACGTGGCACTCCATCTACATACGTTATCCAATTTTCTGAAACGTTTGGCTCTTCAATTCATTTTTCTTATTGACTTGTACTAATAATGCTAGCTTCTGCCACTTTTTTAAATGATGAGAAAGATGATTATAATCAATCTGCAAAGTAATCCTGTTGTGATGACACCAATTCTGTTGTGTTTTTTATCTAGGATGGACAAAATAATGTTTCATTCATTTTATAATAATCCACAACTCATTAGCTAAATATTAAAATATTTACAATAGCAATATATATAATATTTAAAAGGAAATATGCCTATGTGTTTGAAAAGAAAGGTTTTTAACAAAAGTGTTTTACCAGTTCTTACTTATGGATCTGAGACTTGGACACTTAATAGAAGAGCAATACAGAGACTTCAGACCACTCAGAGAAGTATGGAGAGATGCATGTTGGGAGTAACAAGAAGAGATCGAAAATGTAATATATGGGTAAGGGAACAAACACGTGTTACTGATCTCACTGAGAAAATTAAAAGACTGAAGTGGAGTTGGGCTGGACATATTGCTAGAAGAGATGATAATAGATGAACAATTGAAATCCTAAACTGGATTCCAAGAGATTGTAAAAGATCCAGAAAGAGACCACATGTGAGATGGATGGATGAAATAAGAGAGTGTGCAGGGGTGACGTGGAGAAGAGAAGCTAAAAATCAGAGAAGATGGATTGAACTTGGAGAGACCTTCATCCTGCAGTGGATTGATAATGTTTGATGATGATGATATATAATATTTATAATATAGAGGTTTATCTCGGTTGAGGTTTGGAATTGAAAATACAATAGCTGTTAGAAGTTCAGTTAGAATTTGGGAAATCATGCTAGGACCCTTTTTTTTTAACCCTGGCACTTCCAGCCTACAGGTGGTTTGGCTTATATGCATGTAAGTATGCCCAAGTTCTACTATATAGTGGACAACGTGACTACTTTCACCTAAGGTCTTGTTGTTTGAAATACTCTCTCAAATGAATCTCAATAAATAGTAAGATGTCAAGCGTTGGTGGGCGAGTTGTTAGCACAGCAGCCTTACAAGCAGTTGTCCCGGATTCGCTTCTTGGCCGATGCTTTGACACATAATATATATAGTAAGGATTCTTGTTCTTACTGGAAACAATTGCATTCACTGACCTAGCTTTTCATCAGTCCATTATTTCCAATCAGTTAGGATGAGTTCACAACATTGATCTAACATTCTACACTACAGTATGATACTCTCTGCTAATAGTAATGGTTATACCATATTACAATTGTTTTGTTTTACAGCTGCCACCAACCAAGATTCGTGTGGACTTTTTACCCTTTTTAACTTAATAATAACCAGTTACCAACCGTGTCTAAGTTATTATGAGCTGGCTATCTAAAAGAAAAAATCATAAAATTGTTTGAATCCGAAAGTTCTAAGTTTTACTGGAATCGAATTCCACTGCTTAAGTGCTAGCCACGATGCCTTTAGATTAAACTTTAATTAAAATCTTTTCTATTTATTACTTTCATATTTAATTTTTTTATAAGATCTATTTTGTTATTTACTTAAAACCTTCTCCTTTATCGTTGTTTTTCTTTGTTTGTAAAACACGTTTTACAAATAGCAGTAACAAAGGTTTTCATGACATTTTACGAAAAAAATACAGAGGTAAATTTACATAAACCTTCCACCGCAGCGCTGAGTACTTACAATTAGTATTTTATACTAACATAATTTTTCCGCCATCTCTACATCCGTACGTGTTTACTATGTATCCCCCCCCCCCTTTCAGTACAGTCTTTTGATGTGCTGTACAACAGCGACATCTAATGGTTTTCAAAAAAGCAAAAGTATCAAATAATAACTTATGACTAAATATTAATAATGAAGCCTACTATAAAAAAAAAAAAAATTAAATTGTCTATGATATAGATTTGATTTCAGTGTAATCCGTAGAGCTACTTTGCCCTGAGCGCTTTGCCCGATAATGAGAATAGTGTATTCAAGAGCTAAACGTTCTCGATTCGATTTTTTTTGAGACAAGTAAAAATTGCTATGCTAAATCTGTTATTTTAATATTCAAATATCATATAACCTCTTGAATAATTGACTGTGTTGTTTATTATTTTAAATGGGTGAGAAAGTGCAGACATTCCTATTTTTAAATTTAAGGTACTTACATAGTAGACCTGCTACCCGTGTTTCGAAGGCAGAATGCCGTACCCCCCTCCAGTGGGGGATGGGGTAGGCTGCGTGTAATTTAATTTAAAATCTAAAAGCCTTAACTTTTTTTCAAGGTTTTATGAAAATGTTCTCTCGTTTCTTTCTCTAAATACACGCTTATTAGTGCTTTGTTGACATTCTTCAATTGGTTGATGTAATGCGATTTCCATCTACAGATATCAATTAATTTTTTTGCTTGAGTTACAGCTTCTACCCCTCCCCACGTTGTTTATACACATATTACCCAAGAAGATTTTAAAAAAACAAAACAAATAGTTAACATTTTTAAACACTGTATAAAATTTAATTTATTAACTTGCCAACAATTACGATTTTTTAATGTAGAAAGTAATTTTTATTTCAGAAAGCGTTGATAAAGGATTAGTGTGGAATTTAATCACTTAAATAATTAGAAATAGATATGATCCCACAATAATATTTAATTATTAGATAGAACAAGTAAGCTGACCACAATATAAAATGATTGTATTCGTCTATCAAAAAGATGCTATTGTCCTTTACGTGGAAATGTAAAATAAAAATTTGAAGACAGATATATATCTATGTCTGTTTCCAACTTGTGTCGGTATTTTCTCTAACCGACTAGACTAAAGATAATTCTAAACTGATAAAACAGGGAATGTAGATAACTAGTAAGACCTTAGCCACAGGGGGAACAATTATCTATTGTCTGAGACCACTACAATACAAAAAACTTTATTGTATTTGACATTTCTTGTTTCATTCTTTTGAACTAGTTTTTCGTCTGGTTTATATCTGTATGTGTGTGCATATGCGAATACAAATGCAGTCGTTTTAATGAAGATTACAGCTCATGGCAAATATATATATATTCTTTCTGAAAGATAACAATGTCAAATAAGCAACTAAAAAACTAGTTTGATATATGTGGATGTATTTATAGATCAACTTATTTGGTTTATATAGTCACCCAAAAAACAAGGCTTAACTTTATGTTCATTATCTTTTCTTTTTTTTTTTTCCGATTAGGATGGCCATACTTGTTTAGGGGTAATGAAATGAGCATAATAGATTAAAGTTAGTAAATAAAAGTATTAGATTATTCAATGAGTAAATTAAATTCTAATTAGATTATGCCAAAAGCAATCCTTTTTTTTTTTTTTTTTTAATAACTTGAAATAAATAGTCTTGGAAGTTTATGAAAAGTTTAAGCATCGTAAATGATAAGGTTGGTCCATGATTAAAGGACCGTAATTTCAAGAAATATATTAATATTTTTTATTAGACCTTCATTAGACTAGATAGTGAACAGTGATGAAGATATGTGTAAGAGATTGTGATTGGGGACAACTGATGAATGTTGGTTTAGCACGAAATGTCTCTTGGAGATCATACTTTCACATGTGGTACAATCCTCTAACAAGGTGTTAAAAGTGATTAGAAAGTATCTACCTTACATGAGAGTGTTGTAATAAAAATTACACTACAGAAATATTATTTATTAATTGGATAATCTCTAGTCTAATTAAAATCTAATAAAAATTATTAATATACTTTCATTAAGTAGTTTGTGTTAAAGTTATGAGGGCAATAAGTTTGATGCTTATCAATTAAACTGTAGTAATTCCCTATCTATATATATACTAAACAGTGATAAAAATGTGTAAGAGATTGTGATCTGGGCTGACTGATGAGTGCAGGTTCACTATAAATGTGCATTTTGGGAATTGTACATCTTTTTCACGTCTTTGGTAACATGTTTATGATTATATTCCCCCACAAGGTCTTAAAAGCAGATAGAAATAAGTCGCTATTTTGTGTGAGAGTGGTGTAGTGAAAATTACGCTACAGAAATATTATTCATTAAATGCTTAATCTCTAGAGTCTGCCACTTTAATCCTGCCCCAATCACTGATGAAAGCTGCAAACTGGAAACTAGTCCGGGGATATTGGATGAATAGACATTAGATAGGGATTTTATGCACAAACCTTCTTGCATCTATTGATTACTTTGACTTGCACTGATGGCACTACTGTATGGAGAGTTTAGCCTTTGTGTAAACATAAGAAATAGTGATCATGTGATGTTTAGTGATTTAAAACCAATCCTCCCCAATAGGATTATGGTGGTTGTGGTTATTTAAAAAAAGGATATCAAAAATTATGGATGCTGAACCGAGTTCAGATCTATACAACTATACAAGCTAATAAGATTGAATTAAAAACCTTATTGTGTTTTTATTTTGGACTCAAAGCTTTATAGTTAGCTAATAAGGTAAGGGGTGGCTGCTGGAGGGTTGAATTAGATCCTAAGATCTAGGTGCAGTGCTTTCAGGTCCAAAACTCCTCATTGATTAAAGCCACAAGCTAGAAACTGGTTTGGGGATATTGGATGAGTAAGTGCTAGATAAAGATTTTATGCACAAACCTTCTTGCATCCATTGATTACTCTGGCTTTCACTGGTGGCGCTACTGTATTGAGAGTTTAGCCTCTATGCATAAAAGGTATAATTTGGAGTAATTCTGGACTGTAATTCAGTAGTATGATATAATGGTGATATGTTGTTGTAGCAACACTGCATCACAATGAATTTAAAGTTGACAATGTAATTTTAAATACTGAAATTTTTAATAAATATTTATGGCGGTGGTAAATTATATTGATGATTATAAATGCTGGCATTTGCTTTCTACTTAAAAAAAAAAATCAAATTCAATCTACTAATTCAATAAGCAGAGAAGATCACTGTACAGGAAATATTAAACAACTGTAACTATTTTACAGCATATTCTTAGCACAAAAACAGATGCTTCCAATTCTCTCAATTAGTACAAGGAATTGGCAAATTTAGGAAGCCATATATATATATGTAATCTTTTCATTTATTGATTATACCTCTCATTTCAGCATACTGAGTTTTAACTCTTAACCAGGGATGCTTTATAAGGGATGTCTGTATTTTTTTGCCTAGTTTTTCTTATTATTTTATTCCTAATATCTGTATTTGACCACTAAAATGTCACATGATCAAAATTTCCTATGCTTTCACAATCTGTTAAAGCAAAAGCAAACTCTCCATATTGTAGTGCCACCCAGTGCAAAACTTAGGAATCAATAAATGCAAAAAGATTTGTGCATAAAATACATATGTATTGCCTACTCATCTAATATCCCCAGACTAGTTTCGAGCTTGTGACTTTCATCAGGGAGGAGCTAGAATCAGCTCGAAAGATTGGATGAGTAGAAACTAAATAGGGGATTTATGCGCAAACTTTCTTCCACCCATTGATTACTAAAGCTTGCACTGAGTGGTATTACTGCATGAAGAGGCTTCTGTAATTTTTGTATTTTGGGGCATTAATGTAATATGATGTTGTCAAGCGTTGGTGGCCGAGTGGTCAGCACAGCCAGCTTACAAGTAATTGTCATGGGTTCACTTCCCGACCAATGCTTTGATACATGAAAAAAATATATATATAGTATGATGTTAATAATAATTGTCTATATCATTTCAAACTGCCATTCAGAAAACAGGCATAAATAATTCCTGCATACTACATTGAAAATTTTGTAAACAACAAAATGTCATTCCTTATCAAGAATCAACATAGAATCTTTTGGTAATGCATCCGCATCAGAAGCGACAAATCAAGTTCTGACCAAAGTAGAATATGTCATTTTAGCTGTAGAATAAATTACAAAGAATAACAATCATTGCAAATTATTGTAAAAGTCAGCTTGTGAAAAGACTGAAATGTTTAGAACATTCCCCAGAAGATGTCACTAAGTTCACAACCTAGACTATTCTTCTTCTAGAAGAATTTCCTAGATATCACCTTTAGTCACATGTTAGTATATTTTCTTTACATCCAAACTTAACTCTAAGTTACACATGAGACTCCAAGTCTAGGTTCCATCCTGCAAACATATATATACAAAGCTCAGATTTTCTTATATAGAAAAAGAATCAGAACTAATAATGATGCCATTACTAGGAGGGATGATAAATCTGCATTATACATTCACTACTTACAGTACGAACATAAAATAAATTGTTAATAGATGTAAAATATATGAAACAAACTATATCATGTATAATAAAGACAATTGTATGAATATATACAAAACACCCCTTAAGTTGAATAATAAGTGGTTAATGGATAAAGAATGGATAATTAATTAATATATGTGGCTATATATCCATTCACTTTGTGTAATAGGTTGATTTTGTAATATGATTGCATAAATATTATGTAATAGATCATGTCGGATATCCATTTGTCTGTCTTCTTTCGTATATTAATATAGATGTCGCTGTATGTACTTTGAATGGTAGTATTCTGGAGACATATCGAAAGGGCAAAAAACATAATTTGCCAAAAAAGGCTTTTTTATGATAATTATATACTTTGTATAATCTTTGTTGTTTGTAGATATGTATTTTTTAACATATTATTGACTTTGAAAGCTCAGATTGTAGCAAAAAATTAAATTAATATTTCCTCTAACACGAATTAAAATACAATTACTTCAGTTTTTCTTAATCAATTGCTTCATATTCTGAGACAAATGTAAAATATTACTGAAATATATTTTAGATTAAGCATTAACTAATTGATTCCTTTTTAAAATATTTCATTTATAATCGAACTAAATACTGAAAACATGCCTTAATATTTAATGTTTGTCTAAAGATTTGGGATGATTATATTTTAGTAGTAATTATAAATTGGACTGGTTTCATAATATAATATTTGTGGTTTTAATTTCTCCTTATTTGTAATAATAAAAATACTTAATTGTAAATATTAGAGAAAAAAGAATATAGTTAATAATAAATTTGGCTGAACGTTTTCGAGGAACCGTGCCTCATACTCATAGCCTTAGTGAAAATGTACTTAATATATGTAAATGAGAATATTCAAATGAGTTACTGTTACGTAGCCCATTTTTTCGAGATGTCGAAGCACGTGTCTCTTCTGTTGATTGCATGGATGTCTCTGTTAATGTAGAATGCCTCCTTTATTTTTCTCCTGTAGTCGTTTGGCTCTGAGCATAAAATAACGGGGTTAGCGGGTATGAAATTGTGCCCTGATTGTTTAGTATGTTCAAAAAATGCAGAAGCTGTACATCTTCTGCATTTTTTGAACATACTAAACAATCAGGGCACAATTTCATACCCGCTAACCCCGTTATTTTATGCTCAGAGCCAAACGACTACAGGAGAAAAATAAAGGAGGCATTCTACATTAACAGAGACATCCATGCAATCAACAGAAGAGACACGTGCTTCGACATCTCGAAAAAATGGGCTACGTAACAGTAACTCATTTGAATATTCTCATTTACATATATTAAGTACATTTTCACTAAGGCTATGAGTATGAGGCACGGTTCCTCGAAAACGTTCAGCCAAATTTATTATTAACTATATTCTTTTTTCTCTAATATTTACAATTAAGTATTTTTATTAATATAATATTGAATGCTAAATCTCTGAGCTATTGCTAACAGTTGAATGCATTTGAAAAGTTTAAATAAAAGTTTGAATTTTTTTAAAAACATTTACCTTCAATATTAATTAATGGAAAATAGCTGAACTTATAATACTTACTAAAATGTCATTCTCATAAATCTTCAAATAATCAGTAAGTATTTGATGTGGACCAGATACTATGTAAGTCTTTAGATATTATGAAAAATTAGGTCTGAAACAGGCCAGAGTAGAACATCAATTAACTTTTTTATATCAGAAGCCATTGTTCTTAGAGTTTGCAACTAAACCCACAAATTCATTTCCAGATAGTTGAGAAAATTACTCAGAGAACCAAGTTAGACTCTGCTAACAAAAATAAATGTTTAAAGATTTTTCAGGTATCAAATCTTATATTCCATTAATAATATAGAATGTCTTCTAAAAAATAAACTTAATGATGAAGACTTTACAAGAGGTTTTCAAGCAATGAGAACATCATATTTTAAATTACATGAAAAACTAAAATAATGTCAAAAAAGCTTGTAACCCTACATGGATATATATAAAACCATGTTGTCCCACACAACCTACCAGCTTAGAGTTAAAAATTTTAGTTCTAAATAAATAAAAGATGTTTCACACCATCTTAACAAAGATGTTTCACACTATCTTATTAAATATAATGACAGCCACTACCTGCGTAGATTTGTACAGTTGATTGAACGTCCGATAAGATTGGGAGGTCCCTGGATTGATTCTGATATTTGCAGGTCCGCACTCAAACTTCTTATGATTTCCAGAACAATAAAGACATATCTTTTTTTTTTTATAGCAGCCACTGAAGAAGTCATTCAAAAATTGCCTTTAGAAGAAACTGCAAATTATTCTGGAAAATAAAAATAAGACTCAAGAAGTATTAAAAACTGAAATCAAACATTTCTTATGATGAGAGAAAGCTATTAAATTGATAATATTAGGTAAATCCATAATCATTCTCCCATCTAACAAAGTCAATGCTATAGTTGTAAGGATACAACTGATTACGATAAAAAAATTGAGAGCTTCTCACAGGCAACCATTACAAAATGTGGTAAAAAATCTGACACTGACTTTAAAAACAAAATTACAATTATTACCCAGAAAACATTAATGTGATTTCATAGATTCAGAAAATGTAAATTAACCTCATATTGCAAACAAATTCCTTATTTTTATAATCTAGCTAAAATCCATAATGATCATGTCCATTAAAACCTATTGTTAACTGTAGAAATTGAAATTGCCCAAACTTATCAAGATTTCTTCTTAAGATTATTAGCCTTTTGGCATAGAAGTCCTTTGTCAGGGATTTTAAGCATGTTGTACAATTAATCAAAAACATGAAAATTGGAAGAACTAACATATTGGTAAGTTTTGTCGGGAAAGCTTATTCACAAATGTACCCTATGAAGAATTCAGGGTGTATTGTAAGGAAAAGATTAAATGGTGATAATAGCGTATGAATCACAACAATTCAATTCTTCCTATTGATAGTATCATGGAATTATTTGATTCTGCATAAAATTTGCATAACTTTTAATAAAATACCTTCCAACAAATCAAGGGATGGCCATGAGATCATGACTGGCATTTTTATTCGCAACACTTACATCAAAGAAATGTAAAATCCACAAATACTAGCTTTTATCCACCTAAGGTTTGACTTCACTATATTGATGATATATTTGTTGTACAGTAACATGATGAAGCACTATCATAAACATTCAGGACACATAAATAACATACTTCCTTTGATTAAATTCACAATAGAATCATAACAAAAACAAAAATGGGCATTTTTAGATGTTCTTGTGTAAAGACTCCCTTGGAGCAAAATCAAAATTACAGTTTACAGAAAATCCATATACAAAGGGAAATATTTATTAGCATATGGATCCAATCATAGCAGAAATCCAAAACTATTGTCACTATGCAATAGGACAAAAGAAGTTTGTTTAGAAACCATAGAAAAATATACATAGAACATAACTCTCATGAAGAATGGTTATCCATTCATTCATCTTTTGGTTGAGCATCAGACTTGCAAACATCAGAATAAATTCTAGAACATCCTGATCCCAAGTCGGATATTCTACCATGCAGGACTATCATTAAAAAAACCTTATAAAAAAAAGAAATATTAAAAAAACAGTTATTGGTATTGTAGTGAATCTATACACATACCAAGAATAGATAAAAATCAGATCAGTTTACCAAAGCCATATCACACTACAAGGAATTTTTATATCTACAAAACCTAGACATAAAATACTGAATAACAAAAACTGCATCTATAAATACTATGTGAATGTGGAAGGATATAAATTTGGTAAAACCAGTTGATTCACTGAAAAATGATTGAAAGAGCACAAACTGATGATTAGGAAAGAGATAACAGATACATTTAAAATAGCAGACCATGTATGTACCAATGAACATATGTTTAATAGGAAAAATATAAAAAATATTGGATAGAATGGAAAAAGTATAAAAAAAATTTCAAAGATATATCTAGAAGTCACTAATTACCGTCGCTCTTAAACAAAAATGAAGAAATCAGGAGGACCCTCATTTTTACTGACTGATATCATTGGTAGAATAGTCTAACTGGTTAGAATACCTTAAACATTTAATATTTACAAATCCAAGAGTCTAAGTTTGATCCCCACATGAATAATGTCATTCATCAGGCCAGCAATATCTGATGAAGAGACTAAAGTAATACCATTCAAAACATTATGTTATACACTAATACCCTTCTGCTATTATTAAACATTAAATGTATTTAAACAGTTTAAATCAAGTATTGGATTTTATTAAAGAAATTTAGCATATTAATATTAAATAATGGAAGTAGTTAAACTTATATTTATTATTTCTTAACATTACTATTTTCCTATTTAAATTGTCGTTATAAAGTAGGTCTAATATCTCAAAACATTATGAATTAAATCATCAAGCATTATTCTTGGTTTACAACCAATCATGAGAGTAATTCATTTTAATCAATGTGATCCATCTCTGCAATATAACCTTAATGTTTGTTGCAGTTGGTAGAGTATATATGACTTGAGATTGGGATGTCCCAGGATCAGTTCTGGTGCTTGCAGTTTTGGGATTTGAAAACTCCCAAGCAGCAAACCCTTTAACATTAATATTATACTAGCTATGGGTATCACACAAATGTAAATGAAACATAGGGATTAAAAATATTCTAAAAATCGACCACTTAGGACATACAACACCTTGAGCCATGCATCAGGTCTTTCAATATCATTATATAGCATAAGCAGGTGGATGAGAAATGGATTCTGATCACTTGTATAAGATGCCCATACCGCTGTATTGCATATATATCCAACATTCTTGCAAAACCACAAACTCTAATTCAACATAAAAAGATTGAAGCCTATCCATTAACGTTTAAAGATGTTCTATCTTCATATAAACTGAGCACTGATTATATATATATATGGGGGAGATCATGAGCTGGACCAACTGATGAGTGCTGGTTCAGCATGAAATACTATATTGGGGATCATTTATCTTTTTTCCCATGTATATGGTCATATGTATCAATTATATAAGATGGGGTGAATAACTGAAGGGAGCTTCAAAGTCTGTGTTTAAATCTATTCTAATTACCATCTAAAAAAAAGTTACAGTACATACATTATACTTGTAGTTTAATTATTATAGATTTCGCCTGAATTTTCTTTTCTGCATATTTAAAAGAATATATTAAAGTCCTATATATATATGGGGTCAGAGTGACTTAAAGTCAACATGGGTATGACAACAATATTGGCATCAACAAGAGATTTGAGCATTCCATCATCAGATTTTCAATAATATGGAAGGTTGAAAAGTTAGAGGGTGAAGAAGAAATATCCATTAAAGTTTGAAGATATACTATCTTAATATAAACTGAACACTGATTATAAATATATGTGTATGAGATATGATGATCTGGATCAACTGATGAGTGTTGGTTCAGCACGAAATATATATATTGGAGATCTTTTTTTTTTTTTTACATGTATGTAGTCATGTGTATCGATTATATAAGATGGAGTGGATAGCTGAAGGGGGCTTGAAAGTATGTGTTCAAATCCATTCTAATTATATATATATTATAATAGAAATCGCCCTTTTAACAATTGATAATTGATCAAAATAACAAATATAATAATAAATAGTCAAAATAAGAGTGGTAGATCACATGACCCTATCTCTTAAGCTTGTAAGTTATAAACAATGAGGATTGCCAATTCCTCTACAAGCTTTATGATAAATGCTTAGCCAGAGCCAGCACTTAAAATATCTCTGTCAGGAATATAATAATAATAAAAAACAATGTTCGCATATTAACTAAAAACATATATTCTTTGATTGCAGTAGTCTACAATACACTCGATCATATATTACAAAAATTTAACAGGAAAAAAATGCCATTATGAGTTCAATTATAGTCTTTTCCAAATGTCTGTATGCATTATGGTGTAACTAAGTGCATTTATCTTTACAATGGTAATGGAAGAAATTTTAACACATTTAAAAACAAATTAAAGGCAATAAAATAAAGAGACAAAAAAAATCACCCCATCAGACATTTTCGCAGACACTTGGTCACTTGTCCATCAGTGCTCTAATCCCTAGTGAGATATATTTTCTGTTTCCTAATTTATTGTAAATGTTTTTAATAATAGTTTATTCACTGAATGCTATTGAAAACATTTTCTGTGGGATTCTTTGATTAATTAAACTAAAATATCTGTATATATATAATCACCCCCCCCCTTTAAACTGAAATATCTACAGATATATATATATTTTTCTTCATATGTCATAGCATCGGCCGGGACGCGAACCCACACCCGTCTGCAACCAACTACTTGCTTGCAAGGCGGGTGCGATGACCTCTCGGCTAACAACGCTTGACATTTACAGATATATTTTTCCTTAATAAAATTCCTTCTAAAGCTAAATTTTAATCTAGGGGAATCATAGACATCTAAGGGCCGATGTAACATGGTGGAGACAATATAAATTTTAATTATCTAATTTATATAGTCACAGATAATGATCAGACTGAACAAACATAAAAAAAACCAAATCTTTATCCAGATTCAATCATACTTCCTGATCATTATCCCCACCCACATTAATACTATTATTAAACGACAAAATAAATAATCGGCTTGGAATTTGGATGAGAAATAAACAAATAAAATTATTAAGAAAAATTTTTAATTAATAAGCAGAATGATAATATATAAAAAAAATTATATTTATATTTAAGATTCTCTAAAAAGCACGTGATAGGAAAAATCTTTCTGGATTTATAATATTTCATCAAGAATAAATTTTATAATAAGTTCATTCAATTTCCTTGACATCTCCATGAATATAGATATATATTTCTGTTCTGTGAATGTAGGTATTTATTGTTGTCTCCATGAATGTAAATATATGGCCATTTAAAATCATTATTTTATACATCTACAGACAATTTTCTAATCTCTTAACTTCTCTTGGCTTATTTCAATAGTAGTTTAATCCATGTAGTTTTTCCTGGTATTTAGAGCATCAAAATTTATAGAATATTTCCCTTTTTATAATTTATTAGAGGTAAATTTTAATATATTGGAATTGTAGCATGTTTTTAGTTTCAGACAGTAATTAATAGGGCAGAATCAACGTTAAATTTTAAGGCATTTCTTTGTTTACAATTCCACAATCAGCTATACCACAGGAAAGATCAGGGAAGGCATTCTGGAGTTTTACCTCAAAGACTGCTTATCAACCTAAACTCATTACAGTTTCTATTGATATCTCTTTTATAAGACACCAGAAGAAGTAACAACAATTTCCACCTTTTATATAAAGCAGACGATTGAAGAGAACTTCAGTTGGTTTCCATAGCAATGTTTTTATAAAATGATTACTCTTTATATTGAAACAAAAAATCGTAATAAAATTTTAATTTTTATAATTACTATTATCATTTCAAATTACTTTATATTTTATTTACACATATAACTTTTTCCCTTTTAGAATATATAATAAAAAAACAAACGTATATAAAAGCCACGTATATAACTCAGTCATGGACATTACAATATACATATTAATATATCAATGTGAAAGATGAGCAATAGACATACATTTCATTTTTTAAAACTTGTGAGCATGGATCTCTCACCATTTATTAGTATATATAAATTAAGTATATATAATAGAATCCTTATTTAAACATTATATAATATGACATATTCATATCTGACAATAATATTAGCATTTATGCAATAATCTTATACACACACAATTCAGCTTCAACATCAACTTATTATATTACAGACAATTTCTTAGTTCAAATTTTCATACTTTATGCCATGACATGATTTCTCAAAGTTGTAAATACTAAATAAATTTAACTCATATAAAAGAACTGAAAATAACCTAATACACACTAGCTTAAACATTTCTCTTTTTTTTTTCCAAGATAAATTTTATTCAGTACTCAATGGTTACATAACAATATTATACAGATTATATGAATAATTGCATGTATAAACATAGGATTGTGAACAAATTGCATATATATAAAGTCTGTTGCTTAAATATGAACTATGCCAATGATTATAAATAGTTCATCATAGAAAAAAATATCACATTGTTGGGATGGTTACATATTTTGGAGTACTTATATAATGTATAAATATAGTATCTTGAAATTATCAGGTGGATGTTTTGTGTTAGCTAGGATACCTGCTCAACCAGCTATGCATTGCTTGTGGAGAGTTCACAATAATCCAGATTGCTAAATGTTTCTATGATTATATAATCAGAGTTTATATGGCATTTGGTTTCTCCCATAAAGAAGATATGGGGGTGGTTTAATCTAACCCACTACTCAATAGCATATTCTCTGCTGATCGAATTTATTCCACGAATATTCAGAACACCAAATTTATATTTCATAATTTTGATTGTTGGTTGCCTACACCTATCGCAAACCAGTCTACTGAAGGCCATCAATATTAAAATAAGTCATTCACTATTAAAGTTTATCACTCGTGACTGTTGAGTCAAACTCTGTGGCATCAGCTTCACTGTCTGAGTTAATTAATCCTGGTGGCTTTAGGTAACTTCTTGTATGTGCTTTGTTCATGGTTGTAATTTTGTTTATTGTATCAGCTGAAGAGTGCAAGAAAACCAGGTTGTTGCCATCCTCATTTGTCTTGATTTTCTTTTTCATGGCCTTCTTTTTGGCTGATGATTTATTTTTATGCTTAAAGAATGTAATATGACATTTATTTTTTATGCTTTTGTTTGTTGTATCAGCTGATGAGTGCAAGAAAGCTGGGTTGTTGCCATCCTCATTTGTCTTGATTTTCTTTTTCATGGCCTTCTTTTTTGGCTGATGATTTATTTTTATGCTTGGGAAATGTAATAGGACATTTATTTTCATGCTTTTAATGATATCCTCCTCTGAACTTGATTTATCAGTTTTATCAGATTTCCTCTTTTTGGTGTTTGTTCTTTCATTTAGGAAGTCCATTGATTCTTCATTCTCAGAACTGAAGTTGTTATGGTTTATATTTTTTTTCATCATTTTACCTTTGAATTGGTTTGCCTTATTTTGGGGATTTTTGTTTAATGCACTAGTTTTGGTATTTTGGTTACCACTGCTTTGGTGAGTGTTTAAGAATTCAGAAGCTGGATCTACTAAAAAATTATTTGTGTACACAGAACTGGAATTTTCTCCTGCTGGATCTAATATTGTATTTATTTGTGTGTTGGTAACTATATTTGCTTTGTGGTCAATTTTGGATATTTCTGTTCATGGTTGTCTAGACTTGATTGCTAGGTTTTTTTGATTTATTGAGTTGGATTGTTCATTTGAGACTTCTCTAGTAATTTCCTTGTTTTTAATACTGTGTTCAGTTTCATTCTTCTTAAGACCAGAGCTATTAGAAGATTCTTGAAAGATTTTGATTTTTGTGGAAGATTTTTGAACTAGTATTTGAAATTCATCATTGTTGTGGGTAAAGGATGAAGCTGTTTCTTGGTTCCCTGTGGAATTGATGTTTTGGACTGTAGGCTTGCAGCATTTGTGGAAGTGGTTTTTCCACAATTGGAACATATTCTAGCTCTCCAGTCTTTGACTACAAGATTCCTTTGATGACAGAAGAAACATTGAGGTTTAATTTGGCAAAATGATACTATCATGGGAGAGGTTTTGTAGAAATTGATAGTTGGTATATCATTTTTGGGATACATTTTGGTTGAGAGTTAACTCAAAGATAGCAGGGTTGGATAAAATCTGACCTCCTGTTCTTTCTTCCGGTAGACTTTGCCATAGTTGGACATTAGTTCTTGCAGCTGATCTTCATTAGAGTACATTATGCAATTTTTTATTTTGCCTGACAAAGGGTTTATCTTGTCTGACCAAGGATGTGATTTTGTTAGATCAATACATACTATAAAATAATTGTCAAGTATTTTGATGGAGTTTTTGAAATTATGTTTTGATGCCCAATCATTGAATTCTAAAGCCAGTTAGTGGTCATTGGGATGGGTTAAAACCCTGTTTATTCCTTCTCCTAGTTGTTTTCTTTTAATTAGGTTGAATAAGAGGGGAACTTGTACAGTGAACAGTGGCATCTGTTACTGCCAGAGATCAGATTTTGGTGACTGTAGAAGTTTAGTAGTGATTTAAATAGTTTTGTGGGAATGGTGCTACTAAATCTGTAATTTAAATCCTTGTACTGCTCATCATTATTCTTATCAGTAAAAAAAATTATGTGTATTTTATGGGTATTCAATTGTGTCATTTATATGCTCTGTTTAAGGATCCAAAATATCAATTAATGAAACAAATTGCTTATTTACTATTGCATTTTCAGGTTTCATTTGTTGGGTATTATTCTTAACTATATTAGCATAGGTGTTAGTTGTATTATGTTGTTTAGCACTTTCTTTAATTTGTAGTTCTTTGCTTGTTTGTATTATATCATTATTGTCATTTATATTATTATTTTCAATGATAGGAACATTAAAAACAATTTCTCTTTTATTTTAATTCACTATATGTGATGTGATGTACTGTGACTTCTCCTTAAATGGAGTCAGGAATCTCTCAACAATTATACCCACAGGAACCTGTTAGCCACTTTATTTTCCATTCTCCATTCTAAGTGTTCCCATATTCTCTCCATCTCATTTCAACAACATAATCTTTGTCAAATCTATGGCCTTTATATCTAAATACTCCTTATCTTTTCTCAAACCCAGCATAAAAACCAATAATCTACTTTCTGTATAATCACTTTTTCCATATTTATTTTTCCATAACTTCATTATTTGTACCCTTTCTGTTTTCGAGCATTTACATTGAATTAATAAATACCTAATCCTTCCTTACGTAATTTACAGACTAAATCACTCACATTTTCCCATTTACATGTATATTCTTTTATTGCTAAAGTTCCCATTCAAGCCTTAAACAATAAAGTACTTTCCTTACTATTATCAAATATTAACTCGCGCCTAATATTCTGTTTACTTCTATATATATTTAAACTCTTTTTACTCTCCATTCTAGTTCTCCTTCTCTCTAACTTTCTATTCTTTATTGATAAATCTATTCTTTTATCCCATTCCTTACCACTATAACACTCAACAATTCTCCTAACACAATCATCCCATCTTAGGTACAATATACTGATATAATTTCTTTATCTAAATCTTTTGCATACCACATTACCTTTCTCGCCTATCTTTTTGACTGCCCTTTACTCATAACCCAATTAAATACTATTTTGGCTATTCTTTATTATCCATAAACTGCAATCTAACAAACATTTTCATTTTACTTTTTGCATCTCTCATATAAAAACTTGATCATCTCATTTCTCCTTGAATTGCCTCCCTTGCTGTCCATTTGCATCCAATGCATGTCTTCCTATTTCCCTTTGTACTTTTTTAAAGTAATCTAATACCCCTTTGCTAACACATAATGCATCATTATCATATGTTAACTCTGTTACTGCAACTCCCATATAATTCTAGCTACATCATATTTATTATATGAAAACACTGTTAATTTTTTTTACCAATCCCTTTGTTTTCTTTGCTTCATTTATCAATTTTTTTCCCATTCATCCAAACAATTTTTCTGATTTCTTAAGATAATTCCCAAATAACTATATCTATTCACCACCCTTAACTTTATATCTCCCAATAAAAATTCTACATCTTCTCTTTCACCAGTATTAACCATCATTATATTTGATTTTTCTTCACTAAATTTAATCCCCATCTCTTTATCCATCCTTGCATATGTCCTCAGCACAACTTCCATATATTCTCTTCTTTCTGCACACAAAAATATATCATCCACAAAAAAAAGATCTGACAAAATATATACTCCCTTCTCACCTATTAATGGTATTTCTATCCCTCTCCTAAACTTTCTATTGTTCTTTCCATTTCACTCAAATACAACAAAAACAAAATAGGTAACATGGGAAACCCTTGCCTTAGTCCCATCCCATTTTTAATTTTAATTGATTCTATATTACTAATTGATATATATTGTGCCCTTTTCTATAGGTCAGAAATAGTCAATTATAGTATATTACTAAAAATTTTAAATTTTAGAATATGTTCTTTTGATATGTTAATTATAGTTTGTCAATTATATTATAAAGTACAATTTGAAGCTAAAGAAAATACGTAGTATATAAAATTATAGTGAATCATTTAAAAGTAATTAAGTAAAGCTTAAAATATTGTTGCATATGGTTGCAAAAGCTGGCCATAATGAATAACACAGCTATAAATATTTAAAAGTATATTTAAATGTTAAATTTTAAAAGTTTAAAATTTATAATAAATGCTATATTTGAATTTATAAAATCATATTTAATAATCACAATTAAAATCGTATATTTTTAGAAATAAGCTTTATGATAGTGAAAATTGTATTTGATTCTATATTTTCAAAATTATTTTTCCAAATTTTTATGTTATTGTATTATTTTATATAATATAATAAAGTGTAGCAATTTTATTAATTTGGACAGAGACATAGATTGAAAATTGTCTGTTTAAATTATTAATCATGTGACTTTTAATGCATAGTTTCTTACATACGCTTGTTTGAATTGATAACAAAGTTTGAAATATTTTAAAAGTTATATTATAGAGTTGAATAGAATTGTTATCTATCATAGAAGTGAATATTAAAATATTATGTAGTTATTTCTAAATATTTTAAATGGTGTTTTAAAGAGGAATATAGTTAATAAAAAATTAAATATTGTGTTTAAATAAAACAAGATAAATGGAATATTAAGAGTGGAATAAGTTATTAAAAAATATTTTAAAAGTTATTTTCAATGTTTAAATAATTTAAATAAAATAATAATTGATTTAAAAGTGATATTATAAATAATATTTCAAAGGTTTATTACATCATAAATTTTTATTTTAAAATTTAATTCTGCAAGTTTGCAATATATGCAAATTTGATCCCAAACTAAAAGTGAGAATCGACCAATCAAATGATGTATTCTCTAGAATATAAATACGAATTGCATGGGGGGTATAACGGGAGTTTAATAATGTGTTAGTGGTAATTAATATCATTCTAAGGTAGCTGAATAATATCAGATGCTATCAAGGTGAATATACTTTAAAATTTTTATTATTTAGTCAATTTATAGTACTCTCTTATACTTCATTTATCGTAACTAATAGAATACTTTTATAAAGAGAGTTTAAAATATATTTTGGAAACTTCGTGAAAATGATTGGCTGATTTTTAACAGTTTACTTACCAGGAGTATTTTATCTAAGTTTAACCTAGAATTTCGCAATGAAAAATTGATATACTACAGAATAAAATGTATATAAATTATAATAATATAAAAATGCATAGAATGTTTATGGATACTATTTTATTAATGCTTCACTGGAGAAATGTTTTGGTGCATAAAAACCATAGTATGGACATTGTACTGATGCAATGGAAAGCTATTTGCCATATAAAAAAAAAATTAGAGACACATTATTATTTATAAGCTTATCCAAGTGTTTTTTAAAAAAAGTATAGGATACTTATATCTTATGAATTGTTCATAGAATATCATTAAAATGTTTAGTGCTTTTTGAAGGAAACATTTTAAAGATTATTTTTTTGCAAGAATTTAAGAAATTACAGAGAAGATTTTACTAAAGCATTGTGGTATATAAAACTTCTTGTTTCAGAAGTGTTTAAAAGACGCCTTTAGAAATATTTGTTTTAAAGAACTTTATTAAGAATGAAAACCTATATAAAAGTGAACATATAGTTGAATAAAAGATGGATCATGGAAATATAAATAGTATGTAAAAGTTTACCGAATATTTTAAAATTAAATTAGAAGGAGTGATGCATCAGATACGTTGGCAGAGAAAATATTTAAGAAGCTTCGTGAGATTAATTTTTAAACATTATGATTTTTAATAATTATCATTCTGAACAGTAAAACCTAGGATTATTTTTCTTATAAACCTTACTAAAATGAATTAATAATTTTTTTTTTTTTAAACTTTAACGCGCTTTGAGAGGAACATTAAAAAAACTCTAGAGAAAATAATAAACATTTTTCAACTTTATCAAGTACTTTTGTCAAGTAAAGAGTGAATGGAAGAAAATATGTAATTATACTTTTGATTTTTATTAATTTAGCTTAAATGTAAATTTTCTATTTTTTTTATAAGATTAGGAAAACATAAAATATTAATTTGTTAATAACATAAAATTTTATAATATAATAACCTAATAATTTAGATAAGAATATTTTAGATAAAGTGTAAGGATGTATATTTTCTTTATGTATGCGATGCTCAGTATCTAGTGGATGAAGAAAGCCTACTAAACATGATGACCAGATAAAGATTATTTGGTAATGATAATGAATATTAATAGTTTATAATGTATATTCTTTGTTTTCTTTTAGATTATCTATGAATAGTGAGAATGGAGTATAAATGTTTAATTATATGTAAATGCATTTTTTTTCATACATTTTTTTTAAAACATTATGAGATAGGATTGATTTGAAGATATGCATACAATGATTTTTATATTAGTGATATAATCCAACATAGTAACAAATATTTATGTGATTCTTTTAAAGCTTTCATGTTATTGGATATTCAAATATTATCTGATTAGATTGTATATGATTAAACATACAGAATAATGAAGTAAGCAATCTTTTCTTGTGGAACAGTGAGATTGTTTTTAAAACTATCAGTGAATTTTATTTATTGTTTTTGTAAATGCAGATAGTTATTTATCGATGTAAGATGTGGAAAATCTCGAGAAATACTAATGAGATAGTGGCTTGGAAGTACTTGAGTAGACAGGAAACCAAGATGATGTTTTAAAAATAGGATGTTATAAGGGATGTGAATAATACTTATAGTCTTTGTGTAGATATCAGCATAGTTAACAAAGCCCTATGACTGGTACACATTTTATTTGGACGGTGTTTATATTCTTTAGATATTTGATGTTTTAAATAAAGCTGAAGGAATAACTTTAACATCATTTATGTATTGGAGGATATTAGACAGGTAAAGGTCATACCTCCATATCTTGTTAATGCACTGTGCCATGATTTTGAGATATGTTATGAGTTATACTATAGCTTTTTTCCTTAAATCCTATGCATCTGTTTCGCTATCTTTATTTCATGTAACTGCATCGTTCAGTAAGATATTTTGAAAAGAAATGGTAAATAATTTAGAGTTTAAGTTATGCTATCATTTTGTATGAGATTGGTTTATTTGCTTAGAAGGAATAGAATTTATAACTTGAAATTGAAGGTCCAATGAATCCTAAAGGAAGGGAAAGAATCATGGAATATATTTTTGAATTTATTTTCGGAAAAGACATATAAATTTTTAGAATAGAGTATCTAAACAAAGATATTTTCTTTAAAATGTTAATAATTTTGAATGCTTATTATGTTATTATTTAGAAAAATAAGTATTGCATATTTTAAAAATACAATCATATAAAGTAAATGATATAAAGAATAGGCATGATATAATTTTATTTATTGAATAATAGAAATATATCGATGATTACACTTATATAATTTAAAGTAAGGCTAAATGGGAATATGTGTTTAGTAAACAAAGTGTAATAAGTGATATCTACTAAAATCTAGTAATAAATTATTAGACAGATAATATCTAACATCTTTGACATTGCAAGATGAAAATTTGTTTTAATATTTTAAGAAATCCATACTCATTATAAAGTTAATTTTTTTTTTTCTGTAGAATGTTTTTTTTTTTTCTACAAATGTGTTTTTTAAGAAAAATATAGTTTAATAATATTAAGGATGAAATATTTTGCTAATAAAATAAATAAATATATTTGTAATAAGTTAACCATAAAGTGAAACCAAATGGTAACATTTTATTTTGTCTTAAGTCTAAATAAAGACCTAACTAAGTATAAATTATTTTTATAACCCAGTAAATAAAAATGTAAAGTATAAAATAAGGATTTCCATTGTAAATAGTGTACATAAATGGTTTATTTATTTTGTTGTTATTAATAAACTTTGTTAAAATTTGTTGTTTTTTTTTTCAAAATTTTTGTGTCTGAATTGTTTATTTCTCCACTACACTGCATGAAATCACAAGACATCCATAATAATAGAAATAAACATATAATTTTGTACAAAAGATAAATAAAGAATTATTTTTAGAATTTAAATATTTTATTGGTATTCATTTAATTAAATAAGCATAATTTTACATTATTTTATTGGTCATAAATTAGTTAACATAATAGTACATTGAATTATATGCTATCAGTTGCCACACACTTTTATTTGTCATTATCAAATGCTACCACATATTTATTATATTATTACATGAAGATATAAGATCATATTATATGATTTTATTATTTTTTATGGTAACAAAATTATGGTATAAGAAAAGATATACAGAGTTAGTTATACAATGAAGAATATTATTATTATTTTATTACTATTAGTTTAATGTAGTAGATTATGACATAAAATCCCTTTTTATATTTTACTATTGTAATTTTAATTAACTTAGAGTAAATTTTATGAACCTGAGATTTTATTGAGCTAGATTATTATAAATAGAAGATTAGGACTTAATTATTAGCTTAATCTGCATTATTAAAGTCGTAAGAATACTATGATTTTGTTATTTGAAATAGTAATAAGGGGGGGGGGATAGTGTTCTTATGCCATTGAAGTAGTATCCTGTAGGATATTGGCTATTTTCACTTCCAAGTCTCATAAAAATATTAAATATGTATTAAATTTATTTTATAAACTGAACCTTATTTGTATTTTAAATTTGAGTTTGTGAATATTTTAAAATTAATGTTGAATATTTTATTTATTAATTATTAACTGAGCTAGAACCCGTTTTATTTTATATCATATACTATCTGGAAGTGAGAATGACGCATGGCACGGTTAGAATATATAGTAATTATTTTCATATATTTTTTTAATAACATCCACTAAAGTTTCATCCATTCCCAAATTTGCTAAACTTATCCATAATCTATTTCTATTTACTCTATTATATGCCTTCTCTAGATCTATAAAACTCATATATAACTGTCTACCTAAATTCCTACTCATTTCCATAAGTTGTGTAACTACAAATAAACTATTTCCTATACGCCTATCTAATGTAAAACCTCCTTGCATTTCCCTCACTACATTATTCCCTTCCATCCATTTTACAACTCTTCTAGCCACCATATATGAGAAAACTTTATATAAAATTATGTTACCACTATTGGTCTATAATTATTTAACTTTCTATAATTCTTACCCTCTCCTTTAAATAATCTTACTCTTGTATTACTCCAACTACTCGGAAAAACTCTATTCTGTGCCATCTTATTAAAAACAAGATAATAACTTTACTTTTGCCCTATATCTTAAATTCATTACCATCTCTGCTGCTCATCCATCTAAACCTCTTGCCTTTTCACTTTTCCAATTTCTTCTCTACTTCATTCAGTTCATTTTTTGTAAACCTAATATTCCCATTACTATATGCTTTCATGTTTTCTATCACTCTATCCTTAACATCTAACATCTTTTTCTATATCCATTACATATCTATTTAAGATTCTCTCTAAATCTCCTCTAGTGCCACACTCTATTTCTTCATCATCTAGTAATACTATCACTCTCTCCCCTACATTTCTCCTTTTAATGTAATTCCAAAATGTTTTACTCCCATCTCTTCCACTTTTAATACTATCCTCCAACAATTTACTATTCAATTTCATTCTCTCTATATAATTATTTATTTTAGACAACTTCTTGTTTTCTAAGTAATTTTCCCATTTAGCAGTAATATATTTTTCACTTTCCTTGTTCTTAATAGCACACTTATATTCTCTGCATGCTTCTTTTCTCTTTTTTATACTTTTACTAATTCTCATTTTTTATTACACTTATTCTTCTGAATATTCTCACCTATACCCCTATTTGTCACTTTTTCTACTTCATTACACCAATCTTTATACTCATTCCCAATCAACTTTTTCATAATTTCTTCAACTTATATTTTATACTCTTCCAACTTATTCTTATCATATCACTCTCCATCTACATCTTTCACTATTCTACTTTTATTTCTATTTTCCATCACATTACTAACCATTTCAATTACAATATGTGATGATGTGATGTGACTTCTTCTTAAATGGAGTCAGGAATCTCTCAGCAACTATGCTCAGAGAAACCTGTTAGCCACTTTATCTTCCATTCCCCACTCTAAATTTTCCCATATTCTGCTCCACCCCATTTCTACAACACTACTTTTGTCCATCTTATGGTCTTTATATCTAAATTTCCCTTATCTTTTCCCAAACCCAGCATAAAAACCAATAATCCACTTTCTGTATAATCACTTTTTTCATATTTATTCTTCCATAACTTTATTATATGTACCCATTCTGTTTCAAGCATTTACATTCTATTAACAGATGTCTAATATTTTCTATTCCTTCCTCACACAATTTACAGACTAAATCACCCATATTTTTCCATTTACATGTATATTCTCTTGTTGCTAAAGATCCCGTTCGTGTTTTAAACAATAAACTACTTTCCTTACTATTATCATATATTAACTCGCACCTAATATTCTGTTTATTTCTGTATATATTTAAACTCTTTTTACTCTTCATACTAAGTATATGATTTAGCGCCTCTATCGGCAATATACTTTTTTAATCAAATTGGAGTTGTTGGTTTTTTTTTTTGAGTTTTCCTAACGATGTATATATCTTGGTTATTTGTTGGAATTTCTGGCTGAAAATTGATGGGTGGTGTCCCAGGAGTATGCATGATCTGTTTATAATCGTTAAATGTTTTCCAAGCGTTTTTTTAAGGTGTCTATTTCATAGAGTTCAAAACTGCTAAATAACGTTAGCGTAAAACTATTGTTTGCTTCAGCAAAATCAGTCACCAACTGTTCTATGTTAACAGGGGGCCTTAGTGGTGATAAATTACTATTTTGCAGGTTAACTAATTTGATTTTTTTATTTCTTTTTTTTTTGCTATAGGCAGCTTAAGTGAGGTTTCTGAATTTTTCCCCAGTTGATTGTTAAATTGCTTTTTCATTAATGTTAGTTCAGACTGAACTATATTTTTATTTTCTATCCGTGCTAGATCTATTTTTCCTAGCACTTCCATTATACACAAAGGATGATAAGGGCTTACCTTGGGATCTCCTATGTTCATGCTCTCCAACTTTCCCTTCCTTTTGCTTTAATCTAGTTTTTTTGTAGGAACTCTACATTGGCGATGTGGACAGATCAAAAGCACAGGTGAATTAATTTAAAACCTATCTTAAAAGACCATTTAAATATAAACTGTAAAACCTATACTTATTGTATGATTTACTATTTGAATTACTACTTAAAAACAGGCAAAACTCTTCATACAGTAGTGCCACTTAGTGCAAGCCAGAGTGATCAATGGATGCCAGAAGGCTTGTGGATAAAATCCCTATTTAGTGCCTACTCATCCAATATCCCCAGACTAGTTTCTAGCTTGTTAATTTCATCAGTAAAGAGTCTTGGATTTGAGAGCAGTGCATCTAGATCTTGGGAACTAATGCAGTTCTCCAACAGACACCTTTTATCTCAACTACAAAACTAGGACTCTAAAATTTGAAAACATATATTTCCAGTCTAAGCTTATTAGCTTATATAGTCAAAACTCTCCATACAGTAGTGCCAACCAGAGTAATCAATGGATGCCAGAAGGCTTGTGCATAAAATCCCTATCGAGTGCCTACTCATCCAATATCCCCAGACTAGTTTCTGGCTTGTGGTCTTCGTCAGTGAGGAGCTTTGGATCTGAGAGCACTGCATCTAGATCTTGAGGTCTAATGCAACCCTCCAGTAGCCACCTTTTCTCTCTACTTAACTACAAAACTATGAGAATAAAATTGGAAAATGATATTTTTAATCTAAGCTCAATAGCTTATATAGTCATATGGGTCTGAACTGGGTTCAGACCCATAAGACTATATAAGCTATTAACATTTTGGTGTCTTTGTCTCTTTAACAACTATAGCCACCACTAACCACTAAACATCACATGATCATTATTTCTTATGCTAGCACATTACTGTTATTAAAACAGGCAAAACTCTCCATACAGTAGTGCCACTCAGTGCCAACCAGAGTAATCAATGGATGCCAGAAGGCTTGTGCATAAAATCCCATCCAGTGCCTACTCATCCAATATCCCCAGACAAGTTCAGTACCCATACATTTTGGTGTCCTTGGTTCTTTAATAATCATAGTCACCACTATCTTATAGCAGGATTAGTATTAAGAAATGGTGATCATGTGATGTTTAGTGGTTTGAATTATTATTTCTTATTTTTAAGCCCATTCTAAGCAGCCATTATTATTTCAATCTCAATTTGGTATTTAAAAAACATTAGTTCATTTCATTAATAAACCCTAACTGAAAAATTGCATTCTTTCATTTGAAAATCATAAGTGTTTAATTTTAAGGAATAAAGATAAAAAGTTATAGTATGCGTGTTTTTTTGTCATGTGATTCCATAAGTATAACTATGAAAATATATTTATTGCTTAAATTTTTTTTTTTATTGTCATGAATAGATGGTTAAATAAACTAGAAAAACTTAAATTTGATTTTTTAAAATTGCGAATTTTGTGTTTTTAATCACGTGATTAGATTTCTTATAATTATGAAAATTTGGGTTTTTTTTAATTATTTTTGATGAAAATGGCGATTTTGTAGTATTGATGAAAAAGTCTGATCAAACCAAGTTATTACTTTTTGAATATTTTTGCTGAAAATTGTGAATTTTGTGTTTTAATATTTTAATCACATGATTGTTTTTTATTTTTGATCGATGTGATTTATCGCTTGGATGTGTCAACCTGGGTTTTGGGTGGTTCTTATAATTCAAAATGGCCATGAGCGCATACTAAATCAGCACCAGTTATAAACCCACAAGCAATAAAGCTATGAGTGGATTTTTTTTTAACAAAATAATGAGGGCGATCTCTACAACAAAATTAGAATATGTGTTATATATATATAAACTTAATCTATTAAGAATAAAAAAATAATAGTTAAATAAAAGTATAGTATATATATATATTTAACCTAGATATAATTAGAGGGGATTTGACCCAGACTTTAAAACACTCCCTTCTGTCATCTATTGTATTTTATACAACCGATACTCATGACCACATACATGTAAAAAAGATAAATGATTTCCAATATACATATTTCAAGCTGCTCCAGCATTCATCAGTTAGTCCAAGTCATCATCTTCCATACATATACATAATCAGCACTCGATTTATATTAAGATAGCAAATCTTTACATTTTAATGGACAGGTTTCAATCTTCTCCACTCTTCTAACTCTTCAGCCATCCATATCATTGAAAATCTAATGATAGCATATTCAAAGCCCCTTGTCATCATCAGATTTTCAATGATATGAGTGGCTGAAGTATTGGAGAGTGGAGAATATTGAAGCCTGTCCATTAAAGTGTAAAGATTTGCTATCTAATGTAAACTGAGCACTGATTATGTATATGTGTGGAAGATGATCTTGACCAACTGATGCGTGTTGGTACAGCATGAAATATGTACATTGGAGATCATTTATCTTTTTCACATGCATGTAGTTATGTGTATCGGTTGTATAGGATAGAATAAATAGATGACTGAAGAGAGCTTGAAAGTCTGAGTTCAAACCCTCTCAAAAATATATACAGTTTGCTTTCTAAAACTCATACTATCATTAATCCGTTACAATACAATGTATATAAACTATTAATAAACTGTTTAAAACAAACATTATAAATCACAGCTTTCTATATGCATAAAATAATATCTATATTATTTTTTTTCCAAAATTTTATGAAGAGTACAAAAATTAAAAAATTACATGTATTTATTGAATATTTATAAAACCAATCTGCCAACAATTTTATGTCATGATAGAAGCTGTGATTTGAAGCCTTTCGTGGATTTCTTCTCGTATTTTCCTTCTTTTCAAGCTCTGATCAAAAAATTAAATATTTGGTCTTTACTTCTCTTGAACATGTTTTTCTTGAGAAACTTTCATCAATTATGTTTATATAAGAATCACATTTCGATAAAAATACATAAATTCATAGTATATATATGCAATATCATGTTGTAATCAGTAGTTTGGAAACTTTTTTTCTCTATGGGCACCTTTGAAAACTCACACCTACCCTGCCAGTCAAACGAAAAAGCAGTTTCTCAGTCCAGGAGAAACCTATACAATTAGCTGACCATATTGAAAACTAATTTCATAGCAGGTTGATAGATCTTGCAATTAATAGAAATTTGAAGAGCATGACATATTTTAACCACCGCAATCAAGAAATGCACAGACTAAAATTAAAAGTTTTCTCAGCTCTATTTATATTGTATATGTTTTACAAAGAAATATTAATTAAATTCTTGCATAAAACATTCCTATTACAATGTGAATTATTCTAATTAATTTGTTTCAGATAAGTAGTAATAGGACATATTTTATCTTTCTTAACAATGGTCAAACGTATTAATAAATAAATTTGTCCAAAATGTTGTTTCCAGAATATTAAAATTATTTCAACTTAATTGAAATTAAACAACTAATTAAAAATAAATAAATATTTTATTGAACCGTTTATACCCAATATTAGGACCTTTTAAAAAAATATATAAATTTTCCAATAAATTACATGCAATGTGATGCACTATGGCTTCTCCTTTCTCTGGGTCAGGAATCTCTCGGCCACCATGCCCGGAAAAACTTGTTAGTCATCTTACCTTTCCATTCCCCACCCTAAGTTATTCCTATATTCTTCTCTATCCTGCTCCATCCCATTTCCACAACATTATCTTTGTCCACTCTATGGCTTTTATATCTAAATCCCCTCTTCATTTTCCAAACCCAGCATAAAAATCAAGAACCCACTTTCTATATAATCACTTTGTTTATATTTATTTTCATGACCAATGCATCTATCAACTCTCCCTCTAATATTCATATTACATAACCATTTTATGTAATCATATAAACTATTTACATATGCATACATATAAATAAAATCTACATTAATTACATTTGATCAATTATATATATATATATATATAATGTATGAGTACTGAATTGGGTTCAGACCCATATGACTATATAAGCTATTGAGCGTAGATTGAAGATATTGTATTTTTAATTTTATTCTCATAGTTTTGTAGTTAAGTAGAGATAAAAGGTGGCTGTTGGAGGGTTGCATTAGATCCTAAGATCTAGATGCAGTGCTCTCAGATCCAAAGCTCCTCACTGATGAAGGCCACAAGCCAGAAACTAGTCTGAGGATATTGGATGAGTAGGCACTAGATAGGGATTTTATGCACAAGCCTTCTGGCATCCATTGATTACTCTGATTGGTAATGAGTGGCGCTACTGTATGGAGAGTTTTGTCTGTTTTATAATATATATATATATTAAATTACCATCTGTACATCTTTATACATAATTTTAAGTAACTATACCTCAATTCTTACATATAACTAACCTTTAAAAAAATATTTTTAATCTTATATATATATTATATTATTCATTATCTAAAATATTTCATAACCAATTTACATAATTACCCAAATCAATGCATACATACTCATCTTTTTATAAATAAAATCTCAATAATATCTACATTAAATTTATTATATAAATTGCTTACCTCAAATTATCTTATATTTTTCACAACCTTATATTAATTATGCCTCATTTATTAATTATTTCAATTGTCCTTTAATGCCCATATACCCCTAACTTTGCAGATCCTTTAACTAAATTAACATGTTTATTCCATATTCTCCTGAACATTTGTCTCATATTTCCTCTTATTATAATCCTTAACATATTTTATAATCTCCAGATCTTCCACATCTCTCATTTTATGACCAGTATTTAACCAATAAATATATGATTCTGGATTCATAACTTTCCTATCAATAGCCCTATTATGCTCCTTCCCTCTTCTGCATGCTGTTCTTTCCATATGACATATGTATTCTTTTACAGCCTATACATATAATTTTGTATATTAGTCCTATTTTACTTTCCTTATTATTCTCTTCTTTCACATTTGCTATCCATTTTTCCAATGACTTACTATTTTTGCAATGTATTTTTATATTTTAATTTAACTCTCTTTCCCTAAAACTTTGTATATATCTTTATTATAAGGTATTGATAACCATGTACTGTCCGCTAATCTATTTTTATTTATATTTTTTTTCTCCATAATTTATTTTATTTTTACTATTAAAAATTCTCCTAATATCTTTCTTATTATATTTTTACATAATCCTTTTCTACATTCATTTTTTATTTGATAGCTTCTTTTTTAATTATTGTAAGTCTATTATTTTTATCTTAAATCCTTTTAAACAGCCATTTTCTGCAACCAAGGTTGATAAAACTAGGATCCATTATTTTCTTAAATAGAGGCTAAGCATATCTGATATTACATTGATTGCAGATTTTCTTTAATTTGTCTGCTACCCCTCATATGAATGGATAAATTACACTATCTGCCATTGTTTTGTTTTCTTTTGATGTTTTTATTTGTTATCAATTTAAAGTTTTCTTAATGATCATTGATAGGATATCATTCTTCTTGACAATTTGTTCTATGTTAAAGTTTTCTTTTTCCAAGACACTGAAATGAACAAACTATTTTGCTTTGTTAATATATCTCCATTTTTTGCACTTCTTTCATTATCATTTGTATATTCTATTCCCATGGGTGTGGGTTTTCTGTGCCCAGAATATATGTAATAATGTTTCACTATGTTATCAACATAGTTACAATTTTGGTGGATATGGAGTGGAATTTATGGCAGTGACTTCAAATTTTCCATGTAAATGTTACTTATCAGGGTATTGGTTAGTGAATTCATAGCAATTTCCTGATTTTGTTAAAATATTTGGTATTGCATTGAAAGTATGTTGCTGTTTTGCAGAATGCTATGAATTCCATTGAAAAAGTATATTATCTTTATTTATTTTTTTCTTTATAATAGATAACACTTCCCCATAAGTACAAACAAAAACAATTATTTCTATTGTTAGAAAAAAAATTTAAGGGATCAAAAAAAGTCGACATATTTTTAAAATCGCGGCCCAGTAACATTACATTTTATTGTTTTTTTATACATAAACAACACTGACAAGTGGCTGTGACTGGCTATCAAAAGACAACTGAATAATGTTTAATGTGTAACAACAACATATTTGCAAAATTCTTCCACTAAAATCAAAGAAAGGCTGTGAGTTCACCAATAATATTCTGATCTGTAATCTTTAGATGTAAGAAATTAAAATTACAATTATAAATACTATTCTCTATCAAAAGTCTGGTTCTGCTGTGTCAGAAACATGTTTGTAGATCCATATGTCGAAGCATTATTACCAACATTTGGAATACACATTATTAACATATTTTCTTCAATTAAAGTTACAACATAAGTAAAATGAGAATAAAAAATTGACATTTTTGAAAATTTTCATGGTATGACTATTCTATAGCAAAATCAAAACCATGGTTTATAGAAAACCACATGTAGAAAACTATACTACATACATTGTAATCATGATAAAAGAGATTGAAAATGCAATATATGGATAAGAGAACAAACGGGTGTTACTGACTCATTGAAAGAATTAAAGGACTGAAGTGGAGTTGGGTTGGACATATTGATGGAAGAGATGATAATAGATGGACAATTGAAATCTTAAACTGGATTCCAAGAGATTGTAAAAGACTCTGAAAGAAACCACATGTGAAATAAATAAACAAGATTAAATATATTAATAATTTTTATTAGTCATTCATTAGACTAGAGATTATGTACTTAATGAATAGTTCAGTAATGTCATTTTCACTACATCAATCTCACACAAGGTAGGCACTGGTTTCTATGTGGATTTAGCACCTTGTGTGGAGGGTGTAATCATAAACATATGACAACGACATGAAAAAGATGTTCCTTGCCCAAAGTGCATATTTCATGATGAACTAACACTCATCAGTTGGTCCAGATCACAATTGCTTATATATATATATCTTTATCATTGTTCAGTACATATAAATAGCCAATTACTACAGTTTAATTGATAAGCGTCAAATTTACAGACCTCACAACTTTGATACAAATTGTTTAATAGAAGTCTATTAATAATTTTTATTAGTCATTCATTAGATTAGAAATTATCCACTTAAGGAATAATATTTCTGTAGTGCAATTTTTACTACACCATTCTTACACAGGTAGGGACTGGTTTATATCCACTTCAATTAAACTAATAATTGGCTATCTATATATACTGAACAATGATAAAGACATGTAAAGGAGTGTGATCTGAGCCAACTGATGAGTTCTGGTTCAATATGAAATGTGCATCTTGGATATCATACATCTTTTCAAAGGTCTACATCCTTCCAAAAGGTGTTAAAAGTGGATAGATATCAGCCCCTACCTTGTGTGGGAGTTGTATGGTGAAAATTGTACTACAGTAATATTATTCAACAAGAATAAGCCTTTTTATGGGAGAAGCAGACATTGTTTATATTATAAAGATTATCACAATATATTCTAAAGAAAGTGCAATGTTGATTAGTTTCATTGAGAAGATATGATTGATGGTAGAATACAATGGAGAGCTACAATTGGATATGATGTTGAAGTTGTATTTATGAGTTGGACTACTTCTACAATCTCGTATTAAACATTGAATCTCTCAACTGTTAGAACAGTTTAATGTAATTGGAAAATTTAAATAAAGTTAAATTTTTCTAAAAACATTCAATATTTAATATTAGATGATGGAAATAAACTAGTCCAATATATAAATACAACTAAAATGCCATTAACACATCCCTTTAGGCAAGCACATGATGTTGAATATTAGTAATTTTTATTAGTCTTATTTGTAGTGTAATTTTCACTACATCATTCTCACATAAGGTAGGGACTGGTTTCTATCCACTTTGCTCAAGAGTGGTATTGTGAAAATTACACTACAGATATATTATTCATTAAATGGATAATCTCTAATCTAATCACTGACTAATAAAAATTATTATTATACTTCCACCAAGTGGTTTATGTCAAAGTTGTGATGGCAGTAAGTTTGACGCTTAACAATTAAACTGGAGTAATTCCTAGCTATATATACTAAACAATGATAAAGATATGTCTAAGAGAATGTGGGCCAACTGATCAGTGCTGGTTTAGCAAGAAATGTGCATTCTGGGAAGCATACATCTTTTTCCATTTGTTATCATATGTGTATGGTTACACCCTTCCACAACATATTAAAAGTGGTGTAAAGGATAGCTTACAATGCACACATTCCTAAAAGGATCAAGCATATTTATTGAACCCAATCCATTTGGAATTTTTAGTAATAGTGGGAAGATTATTATTTGTTATTATTATTGCCTATATACATATAATACACAATAAATTATTATATTTATAAAATAAAATACGATCAATATTTTAGAAAGTACTATTGTATATATATAAAACTATTTGATTAAATAAACTGTAATGTATATATATTTTTTTAAATTTAAAATTGAATATTAATTAATAGGTAAATGAATGTGGGATGATTTGAAGTTAATTAGGTGGGTACATATGTGTGAAAATAAAACTGATTTTATTATTTTGTTATTCATTTTTATTTATAATAAATCTAAATGTATTTAAACAATAGGCAGTTAAAGATATCGGCGTTCCTGAAAATCTACGCGCGTGAAAATGTATAAAAACAAAAGACAGTTTACAAATCGTTCTTATTGTTATAATAACTGTAACAAAAGGACAGCAATTAAAATCAAAAATTTAGAACGCTAAAATGGAGTTTTTACTTTTTTTTTTAGTTAAATTATAAACATTTTAAAAATCGAATACTGTAACTAAAAGTTTATCAAATTCAAGGAACAGAAAGTGAAAAGAAGTAAGAATAACTGATTAATTTTTAAATAATTAAATCATGTTTAAAAAGTTGTTGGAGTAAATTAGAATTTTTTTTAAAAATCTTTTCAAAAACAATAACGAGAATTAAATTTGCTAAAAATTGGAGAAGAAAAATGAAATAATTTTCTTAATATATATATAAGCGCTTCAATATTATTCAATAAAAATATGTGATTATAAATAATTATTAAAATGTACTTTAATATGAAAATGGGCTAGAGCAAAACATGCTATTGTGTGTCATGGTATTTTCCTGCCAGCTGCATTGTATCTATATATATTTCTACTTTATTGTAAACACACAAGAAGATGCCTTCAGTCCAAAGTAAACAAGGATTGGAATACATTATGGTGAATCAAATGAGGATTAAGATGTTTATCATTAAATACAACTACAGGAGAGACCATTGTACCTATCTATCCTTGCTAAGGAGAATGATTAACTAAGTGAAACTGCTTTGAAGAACAACTTGCCTAACTATCAGCTACTACTACTTCTATTATGATGATTGTTATAAACTTTGTTCCAATTACAATTTTTAATCAAAGAATCAATATTGTAAATTTTTGTTTATTTATTATTTTATTTTTTATTCATACTATCTGTTGTATTTTCACACTCTGATGCTGAAGCCTCGTTTTTCAGAATTAGCAAAGAAGAAAAGGGGGGATTATTCATTTTGATATTTTTTATATTTTCATTATAAATAAAATTTAGGTATAGCCACCTGCTTCACATCAGGTTATCCACATAAATATTGAGGTAAGATTCTCTAAATTTATATATAGGTTAAATTACAACACATACATAATACATATTATATGTTTTATTTTGTGATTAACCATGTACGTATATTTTCCAGTATGTTTAACTAATCAACTGGGATCTGTCTCTATCATATATATATAAATTGGGGAAACTTGTTAAATAGATTAACATTTGTAAATATATAATTTAGCTAGCCAGCATCTCAATTATATTAAATAACTAAAGTTGATTTTTCTATATAATTATGATTTGCAGAGAATCAGTGACATATGTGGATTTCTACCATGGTGTATAAGGGTTGGATCTAGAGGATAATTAATTAGTAAGATGGTAGAGGTTCATTTGTGACATATGTACATATGATGATTATTATATTTTTTATTTTTTTATTATTTTTTTTTATCATTACTATTGTCGTTATACTTGATATTTATTATTGTTAATAAATGTTTGAGAGTTTATATTATTCCGGTCTCTGGTTTATTGAGTTGTCCTGACATTCCACAGTTTATAAATAATTATACATGCACACACGTCTATTTTTCTTATTATATAAAAACTTGAAAATAAAACAAATATAATAAATGCTAGTTGTAACCTATATATAGGTGCAGGAGTTGCTGTGTATATTTGTTCATACCTGATAATAGAGTTAAAAGCAATATTCTCACTGGGTTTGAATATTAGGGCATAACAAAATTAAAAAGGGGAAAGTGGATGAACTAACCTAAGTTGCATTTATTATTATTAAATAGGGTTAGAGTGAGTCAATTAAAGTGTATGCAATCATTGGTTAAGTATTTCATCAGGTTCTCATTAGCACTCTATCAGAGGTCCCACAGTCTGAACATAGTTGGATGCAACTTTCTTCCCTTCTAAGCCTGGTAGGTCTCTACAGATTGTTTCATTAGGGGTAATAAATTAGAGCATATTAAATTATCCCCACACTATATTGCTACATCTGCATAGTAGTACAGTCTGCAAGTTAGTTGACCATCCATTACATCTGGTGTTTGCAATGTTTGGGGTTAGTTGTAATCATTCCATCTGTTATATCTGGCAGCAGCAATGTTTGGGGCTTGATATTGTACCGGTCGAAACCCACCACCACCGCAAGTCAAGTCGGATTCAAACTCAGCTTAACCAAAACTGAATTCAAACCCAACTCAATAGCTCAGATAGCAGAAATCGATGGCACAGTGCCATGCGCCAAGAACTAGCTCAACGGTTGGTGAGGACTAGAGACCCTTTTACTGACACGAATATCAATTAACTTTGACTACTTTTAAATCGAATCATATGTATGTTCGGGTTGCCAACACAGACAGCGAGTATTAACATTTAAATAATTATAAAAAGAATGATGAACTAAGAAACCAAGTATGTTAGAAAATATTTAATAATAATAATAATTTGTTTTGTTCAATAAAATATAGATTGCATTAGTTACCTCTAGTCTTTAAAAGAATTTACAAATATAATAAGAGTGGCGGTCCTTATCATATGCCAACAAGTATTACACAACATGGGATTCTATGTCTATGCCCCCAACGAGAAATATAAAGGCAGATAAAGGTATTCATTAAGAACGGAAATGATTGCTCTAATTTTATTACGGTGGAATGTGAGATTTATTTTCACATTCGGAAATCTATTCACGAAGAGCAAAACGTATTTTAAGGCATAACTTTAAAAGTGATTTGAAACTTATTTAATTAATAATATATTTGAGAATTTGTTCGACTTTAATTTAAATCACTTCATCACGAATTACGAGCACGGAGCGGGTTTTACCGGGACAAAGATGCAACGGTACTGGCGGCTTACGAGGCAGAGAGTAAAATTGAAATACGATCGCTAGTCGATGATCGAAGTCCTATGGCGGCTTGCATCTAAAAAGTCTTATGCCCTTTGACTAATGAATAGGAAAGGAAGTACTTTCTTCCTTGAGAAATTTAAATAAGAGAATATGATCACCGACCAGCATAACGGAGCGGAAGATTGCCCTGCGTCAGCAACGTTCGATGATGATGACTTGATAGTCATCGTTGAAAAATAAAACCCATGTAGAATGCTCTACGTGATGACTTGACCAGTTAATTAAAGTCAAACGAGCTTTTATCGAACTATTTTAAAACATTTATAAACTATATTAATTATACCCTAATATCGTGCTCTTCCTGAATCTTAATACAAAATAACAACAAAAGTTGAATTAAAATCTATTTAACCCTTTATCGGCCCTTTTTGCAATAAAAACATTTAACATTATAAATCAACATTAGTGAAGCAAGAAAATACCATTTTAACATTATATGAATATATATAAACACTTGTAACTTAGGAGCTGGGGACATAGGTGAAAAACGGAGCTAATAGTTTATTATTAGCCAATTATAAAAATAATAAACATGTAATATTTTCTTTCGACTCGATGATTAATAGAACTTTCAAATTTAGTTCTAATGGGCGAGAATTACTATTTGAAATTAATATTATAATATTTGCATGAGGCAAATAGAACAGAGGAGCTCATCGAGTTGAAAGATTATTGGCATATAATTTTTAAATAGCATTAATAAATCACACGATAAATACATATATATAATATGTTAAACGAACCGCCAGGTAAGAAAAGAAAAGTTTAAAGACTAGAGATTGAAAGAATTACAATATAAATTTATAGTAGCATTTTATAAAGATTTTTACATTAAATAATAAAGAGCTCTTAAATAGGAGGAGTGTAAAATAAAGTTCGAACTGGCCAGAAAGTTTAACGTTCATTATAGAAATATATTACCCCTTCCGCTGGTCCTTAAGTTACATCTCCAAGTTGTTGAAAACGTAGGCACCATTGGTTGACTACTGGAACAGTATTTTAGTAGCTTTCATAATTTTAGCAGAATGATCGGTCCGGAAAAAGGTTCAGCAGCTCCATTGAAGATTTCTCGGGACTTTAGGAACCATAGCCAGATTCCTGATGTTCTAGCCCTCTATCATGATGAAATACAATTTTTATACGCACAGAGTTCACTGCACTACTCTACAACAAAGCTAGCTTTTTTTTCCTCCTGACTTTTCAGGGCTATCTATATTGTCCAGATGCCTTAAGGCTAGCGCTCATTTTATTATCAATGTGTTTTTTTATAATTAGTTATTTTCAAATACATTCCTTCGATAAGGCTTTCAAACTAATTTTTGAATTCCTTTCCTAATTAGAAAATGAATTCTTAAAATCTGAAATGATTTTAATTAGAAATTGAATTCTTATCTTTTTTAATTAATAAAACTTTACTGTTGTTTTTGAGAATTTGAAAGCCTATGGAAAGAATGTAGCTTTTAATCACAAAACTTTACAAATTATTTTAAAGGTGAAAAAAAAACAAGTATTCCCGACGCAATGAAACTTTCGAACAATTATATATATTTAATATTTACAAACATATATAAGCACAATCCACGCAATTTAATATATATAAATTCATGAATATTTTATCGTGAATTTATTTAGAGAATTTATCAAATTTAAACTAAACTAATTAATTTTGCTACGCATTTGAAATAAGTTATTCATTATGGAAATTAGCGTGGATTGAACGTATAAAGCCCCATTGCATCGGAAATTTAAGGTTAGTATTAGGGTAAATAACATGAAGCTAGGATCGAACTCAGATCCGACTGCTTCAATATATAGGTGTATCATCACATAAATACTTTATGTAAGTTGGTCATACATTGTGATCGAACCAGCTGATTGTTGACATATCTGATAGATATAGCCAAGTGCTAATTGTTTCGTCTTATATCTGTTGACCAATGTGGATGCACGATGTGTAGTGGGACTACACACCGCTAAAAATCGAATTAGGAACTGGCGTGACTAGTATGATAGGTATTAGGGGGTGTATGATGAGAATTGTTCTGTCCGTTATAGTGGATAAAACCAGTTCTACCTTGTGTGAGAGTGGTGTAATAAAAATGACACTACAGTTGTATTACACATGATGTTAAAATCTTTTAGAAAGACAGCATGACAATATATTCAATATACCAACCAATGAACAAGTTTTGTGTACATATTTATTGTTCAAGGATTGAGTTCATTGTTCTATTTTGTTTTTCTTGGATGACTCTTGTGATTTATAATTGTTTGTTGTATTGATTTTATTTTCTATTTTATTGCAATATAGTTTTTATAGAATTTTTTTCAATATTTCATGGTATTCATCCTTCTTTTTAATAAGTGTCCTACCTTATTATCACTGTAATTACTTTTCTTTTAATATCAAGAGGTTTTACCAGTTATCTGTGGCCCATCATCAGTATGTTTTTATTTCAAAATATTTATAAATTTTAGATTAAATTTACTGAAGTATAGGGACATAAATTGTTAAAAAAAAAAATCTTAATAGCCCCCCCCCCCCAACTTTGTATTACAAGTATTCCATCAAACAATAATCATATCCAACTTCCAAATATTCAAAATATATTCCAAATTTTATGCTTCTATGTCCATTTAAGATTTTTCTCAAAAAAACAAAAACAAACTGGATTAGTTTTTGTTTTTTTTTCCTCTACAAATTCCACAAGTTTATGTTCTTTTTAGTTTTTATCTCTATGTCCAAATTTACCCTGCGGAACTTTTATTTTTCAATTGTTTTCCAAGCCTAGCGTGAGAATTTATAAATATCTGATAAAAGCATTCTCTAAATTTAAATTATAATCTTCTATTTCATCACCCCAATAGAACCTGTTGAAGCATAAACTTAAATTGTCTGCATTTGGTATCTTCCATTAAGTTGAAAAATAATCTTCTCTTTGTCTGATATATCAATTTCCACAATCTCTTGTTCAACCAATTTTTTATTTATAATAAACCCACTTCAGTTGTCCTTTCAAGATTTGGGCTTTTCTAGTAAAAAAAATGTCCATATCTTCTCTTTAAATCGTTTTTCTGTTGTTGTATTTTTTCTTCTAATTTCACAACAATATATTTAACAGACTATTTAATTTAATTCTTACTTTCAAAATTAAAACTTTATTTACACATTAGAGTGGATACAAAATCAATGATAGGACAAAATTATGTCAGTAAGAAAGTTTCAATGTATACATATGAATGTGGTATGCAAGCCATGTATATAGAAAAATCAAAAGTTGTATTAGATCAATAACATAGTCTCAAGAGCAGCATAAGAAAATCATGATAGTTAATCAATGCAAGTATGAAAGAAACATAAATAAATATAAATAAAATCAAAGATTACACTAATGCCTTAAGGCAGTGCGTCATATGCTTAATTAGCTAGGAATATAAAGTAAGTCAAACCTATGTATAAGGTTTGGAAATTCCATTGATTAATGATTATCCTGACCCAAAAAGTAATGAGGACTATAACATTATTTACAAGTTGATATAGGTAAATTAATTGTACAGTATGTAACTAATGCAAAGTTTGTGTATTAAATATATAGGATGTATGAAAGATCTACATGGTTAAAGTTTGGATTATTCTTAAATGAAAGATGGGATATATTATTTATTCAATGGATGGAAGAAAGTTCAAGTTTTAGGTCTAAAAAATACATGAATTAGGACTCTAGCCTCATCTGGCTCTAGATTTGGTCAATTAGCCAAGGCTGACAAGTTCGTTTATCCTCATCTTTTATCTTGTAGAGGGATTTGAAAAATCGATTAACCATTGAGTCATTACAGCCATGATCAAATATCATGCTACATCTGGCAGTCCAAATTGAGAAGTTAATAAAAGTGGCCAGTCTTATTGTTTTGAATTGACCCTTTTTAATTGCTGCATTAAGAGAAATGTTAGGATCATTGCCATTTATCCGGTCTAACACTATTATGGAGATAAGTCCACAAATCACATTGATCCAGAATGTGGCCAATTGACTCCTCCTGTTTGTTACATAAAGGGGACAAAGGGTGATGTTGTAACCCCTTTGGTAGTGGAGAAAGGCCCCAGTGGTGAGTGCTCCAAGGATAATTTTTATTAAAAAATCAACAAATTTTGGACTCAGTTTGATGAATTTTGTTAATTTGGAAAATCGAAGGATTCCTATTGGAAGTATATTAACAGATTTAGTTTTTCTGGGAAACATTAATCGATAAACTTCCCAATATGATAATTTCCCTTGAAAAAGGGAACCTTACGACTGGAAGTTTTGAATAATCACTGTAACTTGCTTTTGTAACCAAATGCTTCTCCATCTATGTGGAGGTCGATCAGTAGGCTCAATCTTTTCCTTGGGGAAGGGGCACTCCATATCGGGATTATCCTTAAAAATCTTGAATAGTAATCTTCTTTCAAAAATAGTAGCAATCTCTTTATATAGTAGTGTCATCTAGTGTAAGTTTTAGAAACTGACATATGCAAGAAGGTTTGTGCATAAAATCTCTATCTATGTGCCTACTCATCTAAAGTCCCAGACAAGTTTTTAGCTTGTGGCTTGCATCAGGAACCTTGGATTATAGAGCACTGTACCTAGATCTTAGGATTTAATGCAGCCCTCCGACAGCCATATTTTACCTTACTGATAAAAGCTAGAAACTAGTCTAGGGATAGTGAATGAATAGGTATTAGATAGAGATTTTATGCACAAACCTTCCTGCATCCACTGGTTATGAAGGCTTGCACTGGGTGGCACTACTGAATGAAGAGATTGCTACTGTTTTTAACAACTTGGGTAAGCACAAGTGATCACATCATATTTAGGTGTTTTTTTATCTTCTTTCACCTGAAGACTTGATAAATCTGATCCTGCTTTTTGTAATCTTAACTGAAAAAAATTCAGCTTTCTTTAACTGCTCCTTTTCAGACTTAACTTTCAGTCTGGCATAAGATCTTAATTATTTTTCTATAAAATCTTTATTCATATGAAGTAGTAAATATAAATATTGATTATAAATAGACATATTGTAAAGATATAATAGCATATATTAAAAAATGGAGTCAACTTATCGTCATGGATTCATAACCTCTAACATATGATTGTAGGCAGTTTTGTTTTATCTAAATATTTGGAATACAGTTTATGTCATTTTTATATTATAGCTTACTAGATTTTTCATATCCTTTATTTTATGTATTTATTACTTGATATTTTTATTTTAAATTCCAATTCAGAGTCAATTCTAATCTTATACGAGTTTTAGTAAGTTCATCTTTTTTGCTATGAAACTTTTACATAATAATAAAAGCTAACATGAAGATTAATATAATATTAGTATTGATATGTTAGACTATTTATATCATCTAATATTAATCATAAATGTCTTTAGAAAAATTTCAAACTTCATTTAAATTTTCCAATTACATTCCACTGCTAGTAATAGAACACTGGTTAGTGTATACACAACATTTCGAGTGGTAGTATTTTTCTCTTTTTTTCAGGTGTTGCAGCCTTGATCTTTGACCTTTAATTCTTGGACATTGAATTTTAAGGTAAATGTGAATTGAACCTCAAGTTTAGATTATTAAATATTGAATTTTAAGGTAATGCTATAACCAACTGAGCCATTATGCCAAAGGCTATTATTACAAGCCCTCAGGCAAACACTATCAGTATTTTATTAACTACATTTATTATTATTTTCATTGTGATAGGAAGTAAAATATGACTTCTTCTAATGAAGAATTTTTGAGCTAATAATAACGGAAAAAAAAAAGTTAACCATGTTTATAAACAATGAGCATTGACAATTCCTCAACAAGCTTTGTGATAAATGCTTAGCCAGAGCCAGCATTTAAAATATCTGTCAGGAACCCCCCCCACACCCCTGACCATGGTTTCGTGCTTTGGCACTCCTCAGAGAGGTGCCAGGTAGGCTCAGACACTAGATCTAAAAATACCAACCCAAAGCCAAGCACTTATCTAAAAGTTTTCTATTGAGTGGAAAATCTGAAATTTTCAGACACCTACATGTCTTCAAACATAACTATCCAACTCAAATAGCTATATGGGGCTGAGAGATCTTCAGCCATACCATATATTAGTTGTCTTAGCAATATAACATCACATAAGACTTAAGGCAGAGACTATAAATAGTCAAAATAAGAGTCAGGGGTTTGGGAGGGGGGTTCCTGACAGAGATATTTTAAATACTGGCTCTGGCTAAGCATTTACCACAAAGCTTGTTGAGGAATTGACAATCCTCAATATTTATAACTTACACGCTTAAGAGAATAGGGTCATGTGATCTATGAGTCTTATTTTGACTATTTAACCAAGTTTATCTTTCTCTTATATATATACAATTCATACCTTTTAAAATTTCAGGTCTTTTTTTTTTACTTTCTATCACATTTTTATTGGCATTATCTTTGTCCCTCCAATAACCTTCATTTAAAAGTCATCTTTATTATTATCAGTAAAATCTCTTCACTCCACTCATATTTTTGCATATCTCTTACTTTATACTTGCATTTCCGCAATATTTATATTTGCACTTTCACAATACTCCATTTTTTACAATTGTGTCTATACTCTTATAATTAATGGCTACTAACAGAATGATTAGTTGCTTGCTTATATGATATTCAAACATCAGCAGTAATAGGTTATAATTCCATTAAGGACTTTCAACTGCTATAGTTTATTACTTTACCAATTGAGAAAACATACACGATTAATATATTCAATCTTTTTTTTTAATAAGCTAAATGTATTATTATCTTGTCAAGCACTGTTAGCCGAGAGGTCATCACAGCTGCCTTGCAAGCAAGTAATTGGTTGCAGACGTTTGTGGGTTCGCCTTAAGACTGAATTTAAAAGAATAGGCTGCACTCTGCAATATCTCCTTTAAGCAAAATCCTATTTTCCATATCTGTTTATTTCTCTCAACCTATTTCATTAATACTAATATTCTCCTGTTTCAAGTTTTAATATTATCAGCACAATATTTAATTAAAAATATTTTTGCTACTCTTTTATTATCCAAAAACTATAATTTACAAAAACATCAAGTTTTTTTTTTTTTTATCTTTCAATAAAAAATTGATTATTCTAATTTCCCTTGGATTGCTTATTTTCCAAAGCATGTATTTCAATCTCTTTGAATTCATTTCAGAAAATTTCCAAGTTCTTGGGTGAATACACATTACATTATTTCCATGTGTCAAACATAGTACCATGACTACCCCCCCCCCTTTGCCTTATTTATGAATTTATTTCACATTGACTCAAATGGTCTTATTGGTTTTGAAAATTATTTTTAAATGATATTTTTTAAAACCTTGATATTTACATGCTTTATAGTTGTTATAATGCTATTCAGTTTGAGCATATGTTAGTAAATATGTGTGTGTGTATATAAATTACATAATCCCAGCCTATGTTTAAGCTATGTCAATAGGATGTCTTCAATCTATTGTCAAGGTAATGGGCAGATAATAAATGGAAATTCCACATATTATTAAGGTCTAAAAATTTTAAAATGCTATGAGTGACTACAATTGATTAAAACAAAATAATACTTTAATGCCTCATGTTCTTTGCCTTAATATATGTGTGTTTGTGCATGATTTGGTGAAAGTACTACACCATTTGCTAAATCATGCTTTTTTAAAAATTATTTGGCAATAAAATGATTATCTATTTATCTATAATTTACAATAATTTAATATAAAAAACTCGTGGCATAGCATAGATTATTCCATAATAATCTAGAGTTTGAATATGAGCCAGATAAACTTAAAATTATTTAAAAATTTTCAGCCAGGCATAGGAATGGATATCTAACTAGTCTTAGATAAAAGATAAAGCCAAAATGAAAAATTATGAAAAATTAAACTCTCATTATCTGGGAATTGATAGGTCTAATAATATTTCCCCCCTTCATATGGCAATATCTGGACAGCCCTTTGGCTTGTAAGTTGTTATTTAAAGATTGTATTATGTTTGCTGTTTTATGAATAGTAATTTATATTTTTAATAAAGCTACTAATACCCATGGCAATATAATATATAAAATCATATTCACATACAATTACCATGACCAAAGAGTATTTAAAGAAGCTATAGAAATGTTTAAAAACACAAACTGCTTTAATAAACGTGCCAAAACCATAAAATTACCAACTATTTGGAAGAGTTTCTTAACAAATGAATATAAAAAATATGGTTAAATATAAATCAATTTATTCAATAACTATGTGATACAACAACCATGTAAAACAATTCTATCTACTATAAGTATGTGATTATTACTATATATTTTCCACCCAGTTGAGGACAATGTTGGTAGATTTATTTTATTTAACATAATTATATCCGAAAACAAGTTTCATAATATGTTGGCATCAACAAGGGATTTGGGTGTTTCATAATCAGATTTTCAATGGTACAAATGGCTGAAAAGTAGAAAGGTAGAGTAGATTAAAATCTGACCATTAAAGTTTGAAGATTTGCTATATATATATATATGTGTGTGTGTGTGTGTATGGGGAGATAATGATCTGGACCCACTGATGATATTGAAGATCATTTATCTTTTTCATGTGTAATAATGTGTATTGGTTGTGTGAGATAGAGTGGATAGTGAAAGTCTGGGTTCAAATCCCCTATAATTAAAAATAAAAATAGGAATTATGACTTCAAGTGATGTAAGAATAACCAAAAGACTCAAACATGGAGATTTTTTATATGTTATGCTACACTGCTGTTCAATTAATTTTGATTCAAGATCATGTTGAGTTCTATGGTTCAAAAATTAATAGAATACAGGAAAGGGAATCTGAGGATAATTATAACAAATACAAACATTAGGGGCATTAAGGAATACAATAGGATATAATATTAAAAGATGGACAACCAAATGGAAAATGTGAAGAATATAAGTATTTAAGCATGAAGGTATTAAAGAAACATACTGGGTGGAAAATTTATACAAATGATAAATGAGATACTATGAGTTCAGAATATGTCAATGATCAGTAAATAATAGGAATGCAATAGTGAAAAGTATCATAATATATGAATGTTTGGCATTTGAAGGAAAGATCAGGAAAGAAATTTATGGTAACAAAATGAAATAATGGTAAAGGATAAACAGATAAACAATATAGAAAAAAATTTGAGAAGTAATGAATATTAAACACATTATAGTAAATGAAATCAGAAAACAATTGAAATGGTATGGACTTAAACAAAGAGGCTGCCTCAGAAAAGATTACCAAAGTGAATATTAATTTGGATATCTCAGGAAAAGAAAAAAGATATCTAAAATGAGTTGGCAAGAAGGGATAGATAATCTAGAGAAAAAACTTTGCAAAATAATTTATGAAGAAATGAAGAAGCACATAGTCATTGGGAATTAAAAGATATTTGACAACATTATAGATCATTAAGAAAACGTACTTCAATGAAAAATATTTAATTTCAACAAAGAATTCTCTCTTTTGCTAAGATCTAACTGCAGTGCTCTCAGATCCAAGGCTCCTCACTGATGAAAGCCACAAGCTAGAAACTAGTCGGGGGGGGGGGGATTGGATGAGAAGGCACTAGATAGGGATTTATGCACAAACTTCTTGCATCTATTGATTAATCTGGCTTGCATTGTGTGACGCTACTGTATGAAAAGTTTTGTCTCTGTTTAGCTTTTCCATCTAGATTTTTTATTCTTGTTCTCATTTGTAGTTTACTACATTCAAAAACCAATTTTTTTTTGTTAATTATTAGCCTGTACACAATGCACAAGTATATAATTAATAACACACAACTTATTTGATTACTTTTGATAATTAAAAAAACAACAACCCGTATCTGTAATTTAGTTAATACTATTGATTGCCAAAGAAATTTAGATTGAATTCTTCCCAGATACTAATTTATTTATGGACTTAATAGTTCATATATTCATTTACTATTTAAACTCCTAATAGAACTTGTTTCGCTTTGTTTTTCTATAAAAAAAAAAGCCCTGAAAAACAATTCGCCCAGGCCAAAATGTAAGATAATTTATAAGTCATTATATAATTCAAACTATAATTTGTTAGATTTTTCTTTGATTGTGAATAACACTTCTATAGTGTGCTTTTCTTTGATAGTATTGTAATGAGAATGATTCGTCACACAGGAAATCACATGATCGTTGATCGCTGGAAGTGAAGAAGTCAAGCTGCCCTCTATGGACTTATATGTCTCAAGCGCTTCAACGACTGCACTAAATCACCTAAGGCTTCTTTGCTTTATTTGTAAATGAATAAATAAGGTAGTTTCTTAAAAATAAATAAACAGCAACTTAATTAAAAAGTAAATACAGTAAATTATTTTTTGTTCTAACACTTTTAAATAAAAACGTTATTTCTTTTATATCATATGCAATTGATAGGAATAAAAAAAATTCAAGATAAAACTACAGTTCTCACATACTCCAGTTTATAAATACATGTATTTTAAAATAAATATTATTTATAAATGAAAAAATGAATGATTACTTCACTCTACCTACAAAAAAATAAAAACTATTTATATCAATATAATTACTAATTAAATTTATAAATGATTATCTAGACAAGTAATATCTATAAATATTGTGGAGTAGGGGACCCAAAACAAAAAGAATTTGCTAAATTTCAATGCAATTTTTTCATAAATTGGCAAATAAATAAAATATAATTTGTTTTATTCATTTGAACGTGCAAAATTTTGAAATAGCCAAAATTGGATTGGCTTACTAATTGAAAGAATTAAATATCAAGTATTTGTAAATAGCACCTATTATTAAATAAAACATATGATATACTTTTCAGTTTTTCTTTCTGTGAATTTGTTTTCTGATACTAAGGTTTATTATTATTATTTTTTTCTCATATGTCATAGCATCGGCCGGGATGCGAACCCACAACCGTCTGAAACCAACTACTTGCTTGCAAGGCGGCTGCAATGATCTCCCGGCTAATGACGCTTCACTATCTATATACATACATTTCCTCTAATAATGACTTCAACATTAGCAGTTAAAAGAAATTCTTTTATTTGATTAAATATATTATATTACTCACAGATGATATTCTGAAAGAAAAACTATCTTATACAAGTTATAACAGTAGTCAACATATTATTACATATCAATGAAGAACTTTGATATTCACATCCATAACCTAAAATCTAAATCAGAATAAACATGTTTCATGTAGTTGAGGATTACCTAGAAGTTTAGCCTTTTTTTTTAAGTAGCTGAATCACAGACAATTAACTAGACATTATATACTAAACATCACCTGATCTCTTCCTATGCTTACACAAGCTGTTAAAACAATAGAGCTACTCAGTGTAAGCTATAGTAATCAATGGATGCAAGAAGGTTTGTGCATAAAAATCATTATCTAGTGCCTTTTCATCCAATATCCCCAGACTAGTTTCTAGCTTTTGGCTTTCATCAGTCAGGAGCCTTGGATCTGAGAGCACTGCACCTAGCTCTTAGGATCTAATGCAACTTTTCATAACTTTATAGTTAACTAAAAAGTTAAAAGATGGCTGCTAGAGGGTTGTATTAGATCCTAAGATCTAGATGCAGTGCTCTCAGATCTAAGGTTCCTCAGTGATGAAAGTCACAAGTTAGAAACTAGTCTGTAGATATAGGATGAATAGACATTAGATAGGAATTTTATGTACAAACCTTTTTGCATTCATTGATTAATATGGCTTGCACTGGGTGGCACTACAATATGGAGAGTGTTATTATTTAGTCAAATGTAATTTTTTGTAGAAAAAAGATTCAAATAAGAGAAAAAAAAATTTTTTTCTATCAGGTGATAACTATCTGACTTTTTTTTTTTTTTTAGAAAGATCTGGAGATCTTTACCAGACAATATATGTATGGAATCTTATTATATATTAGGGGTTTGAAGAAGATTATAACTATATTTAAATTATTTCATTTTCTGATAAGCATTTATTTATTTCCAAAGAAAAAAAATATTTATTTAAACTTTAAATAATAATTAGTTGAGCAAAGCTTTCAACCTAGAAGGTCATATTCATGCGTTTAAATGAATACGATCTTTTAGGTTGAAAGTATTGCTCAGCTAATTATTATTTAAAGTTTAAAGAAATTGATTTTTGAATGAATGCTTATCACAGAATGACATAGTAAAAGAAAAAAAGTAAAAATTGTTATAGAATTATAAATTATTTCATTATTGTATACAAAGATGTACCAGAAGATTGTCTCAAGACAAATTTGAAATTGTTTCTTGAAAAAATATTCATTCAGACAAACATTTCTACCCATTATAAGTGAAGGAAATATTTCAATTTAATTTTTATGCTTAGTGACTTAATACATTAAATACACAATCGCTTCATCTTTCTTTTTTTTTATATTGATAATCATACAATAATAATTAAAGTGATTTCAAGGGTCATTCTTTCTTAAATGAAATCATTCTACAATGCCCATTCCTGTCAGCATGCTTTTTTATGCTAACATCATCATTTTACATTGATCACATCGATATATTAATATTCTAGTGTTGGTTTAACTGCAAACTTTTAATCCGAAGTTTTGAGTCTTTATATGCATATTCTATGTAGTATATTTATGCCTAACACTATAAAATATTAAATTATATACATCCATTTGTGCATAATAAGATATGATTTAAATCTATCTAATTATGTTAAATAATCTAATCCTCAAATCTGTTTTATATATGTTATACATGTAATAAATGTTTGTCTTATTAGTCTTGATTAATAATATTTTAAAATATATAATTAAAGAATAAGTTTGAAATTTATCTTATCAAACTCAGCTCCTCCATGAGCTAGTGGCTATGGTTATTGGGCAATAAAAGTTTAATCTTGCCCATATGTGTTCTAGTGATGTGATGAATAAGGCTTCTCCTTAAACGAAGTCAAGAATGTCTCAGCAATTATGCCCAGATAAACCTTTAGCCACTTTATTTTCCATTCCCCACTCTAAGTCTTCCCATATTCTGCCCCATCCCATTTCCACAACATAATCTATGTCAATTGTATGGCCTTTATATCTAAATCCCGCATATCTTTTTGCAAACTTAGCATAAAAACCAATAACTCACTTTCTGAATAATCACTTTGCTCATATTTATTCTCCCATAACTTCATTATTTGTACCCTTTCTGCTTTCAAGCATTTACATTCAATCAACAGATGCCTAATATTTTCTATACCTTCCTTACACAATTTACACACTAAATCACCCATAGTTTTCCATTTACATGTATATTCTCTTGTTGCTAAACATCCCGTTTGAGCCTTAAACAATAAACTACTTTCCTTACTATTATCATAAATTAACTCACACCCAATGTTCCATTTACTTCTATATATATTTGAACTCTTCTTACCCTCCATACTAGTTCTCCATCTCTCCAACTCCCTATTCTTTATTATTGCATCTGTTTTTTTATCCCATTCCTTACCACTATAACACCCAACAATCCTAACACAATCATCCCACCTATTATACAAGTATACTGATATAAATTCTTTATCCAAATCTTTTGCATACTGCTTTACCTTTCTCACCCATCTTGTTACCTGCCCTTTACTCATAACCCAATTAAACACTATTTTGGCTATTCTTTTACTATTCATAAACTGCAACCTACCAAACATTTTCATTTTACTTTTTGCATCTCTCATATAAAAACTTTACCATCCCATTTCTCCCTGAATTGCCTCCTTTGCTGTCCTTATCTCTGCATCCAATGCATGTCTTCTTACTTCCCTTTGTACTTTCTCTAAATAATCTAAAACCCTTTTACTAACGCAGAATGCATGATATCCCCCAATAAAAAATCTACATCTTCTCTTTCCCCAGTATTAATCATCATTATATTTGATTTTTCTTCACTAAATTTAATCCCCATCTCTTTACCCATTCATGCACATGTCCTCAGCATAATTTCCATATCTTCTTTCTGCACACGAAAAGATGTCCGCAAAAAAAGACCTCACAAAGTATATACTCTCTTGCCACCTATTAACGGTATCTCTATCCCTCTTCCTAGTCTTTCTATTGCTTTCTCCATATCTCTCAAATACAACAAAAACAAAATAGGTGACCTAGGGCATCCTTGTCTTAGTCCCACCCCATTTTTAACTTTAACTGATTCTATATCTCCTAATTGATAAGTATAGTAATTATTTTCATATAATTTCTTAATAATATTTACTAAAGCTTCATCCATTCCCAAATTTGTTAAACTTACCCATAATCTATTTCTATTTACTCTATCATATACCCTTTCTATATCTATAAAACTAATATATAATGATCTACCTGAATACCTACTCATATCCATAAGTTGTGTAACTACAAATAAACTCTCTTCTATACGCCTATCTGACCTAAAACCTCCTTGCATTTTCCCCACTACATTATTCTCTTCCATCCATTTTACAACTCTTCCAGCTACCATATATGAGAAAACATTATATAAAACTGATGTTACCGCTATCGGTCTATAATTATTTAACTTTATATGATCCTTACCCTTTCCTTTAAATAATAATCTTACTATTGTATTACTCCAACTATCCAGAAAAACTATCTTCTATGCCATCTTATTAAAACATGATAATAACTTTACTTTTGCTCTATGCCCTAAATTCATTACCATCTCTGCTGCCCATAATCTAAACCTCTTGCCTTTCCACTTTTCAATCTCTTCCCTGCCTCATTCAGTTCATTTTTTGTGAATATAATATTCCCATTATTAAATGCTTTCATGTTTTCTATCACTAAGTCCTTCACATCTAATATCTTCTCTATATCCATCACATATCTATTTAAGATTCTCTCTAATTCTTCTCTAGAGCTACAGTCTATTCCCTCATCATCTATTAATACTATCTCTCTCTCCTCTACATTTCTCCTTTTCATGTAATTCCAAATTTTTTTACTCCCATCTCTTCCATTTTTATTAATATCCTCCAACAATTTACTATTTAGTTTCATTCTCTCTCTATAATTATCCATTTTAGCCAACTTCTTTTCTAAGTACTTTCCACATTTAGCATTAATATCTTTTTCACTTTCCTTATTCTTAATAGCACACTCATATTCTCTGCATGCTTCTTTCCTCTCTTTTACACTTTTACTAACTCTCATTTTTTATTACTTTTATTCTTCTGCATATTCTCAACTAAAACCCTATTTGCCACTTTTTCTATTTCACCATACCAGCCCTTATACTCATCCTCAACCAATTGTTCCATGGCTTCTTCAACTTTTATTTTATACTCTTCCAACTTATTCTTATAATTCACCCTCCATCCACATCTTTCACTATTGTTTCTACCTTTATTTCTATACTCCATCACATTACTAACCATTTCTATTACAATAAAGTTATGATCACTATTACATACTCTCTCTTCATTATCAAACACCTTCATTTTCTGTATTTTATTCATTCCCTCTTTCTCTACCAATACATAGTCTATTGTGTGAAATATATTATTCCTAGACCATGTGTATTGTCCCTCATAAATATTTGATAAATTCCCAATGCTCAAATTTACTATTTGACAAAATTCCTTCAAAAACTGACCATTCTTACTATCTGCATCATCAATTTCTTCAATATGTCCATCTATAACCATTATTCACTTCCCCATTTCTTTAAAACTCTGTATATCCTTAACTAGACATTCTTATATACTACTGTTCCACTCCATTACAGTTTGACTATCCCCAGCGACTATATACACTACAGCCACCATCCATTTTTGTCTACCCAACCTTATTTCAAACCGCAAATGTTCTTGACATTTAACAGTATTTAAATATTTTTTCGATATAACACCTATACCATCACCCCTTTTTTCTTTTTTTTTTCTATTTATACCCTGCCATACCACATCTTCAAAAATAGGTTCTTCTTTTCTTAGATGAGTTTCCACTACTGCTAATACCTCAAGTTCTTCATTTTCAATTGCTTTGTTTAATTCCAGCCACTTCTCTGGTCTCCTACCACCTTGCATATTCAAAAACCCAATTTTAACAATTTCTTCTTTCCTAACTACTCTTTTATAAATTCTTTTGATTCTTTCTTATTCATTACATTTATAACAAACTTTACCATTAATCTTACAGATCCATTCCCTCTCCACATCCACATTTATATCTAAATCAACCATCTTTTGCTTATTTCTTATATCCTATCCATTCTTCTTTTTTTTGATATTACAATTTAAAAACCCACCACCCTTTAACAGTTTCCCAAATTATATTCTTTAAATATCAGACTCCCTAAAACTTCACTTCCTTGTTTTCCTAAGTGCAATCCATCTTTACTATATAACTCCCTTTTTTCAATAAACCAATCCCATACATCTACAAACATTATTTCTCTCACACAATTTTTTAAATCTCATTTATAGAACATTCCCTATCTGACAATGCCTCTTGTCAAATCTTGGTAATACTCCAACTACCCCTACTCTTCTTTTAATCTCCCTCAAATTTCTAATCAATTCTACATACTCATCCATTACTCTCTCTGATGGCTCTAACAAATTATTCATCCCTACCATAGCATATATATCTCTACTACCTTGCTTTCTCACTTTATCTGTCACATCCCTAATTCTAGCTCCAGGCAAACATACCCTTACGTACCTGCTTCTATTTTCCCTTGCAATTGTATCCCCACATTCTTTTATTAGTGAATCTCCTATCAATACTGGCTCATAATCTACTTTCTCTACTCCATCTGTAACATTTTCTATCATCTTCTGGACCTCCTTATCCATTTCTTCCTTATCATTTCTACTCAATAATTCCTTTATCTGCTCACACTTCATCTCTAACAATTTTAATTTTACTTCTACATCCTTCACTTCTTCCTCTATCTTACTTATTCTCTGGCTAACCATCTCCATTGCACTACTACTTTCTCCACCCATATTTTCTGACACTCTACTAAAACCATACTCCGTCCTATCTTCCTTAACTACATTTTGCCCCCTCTCCTGATTTTCTCTCTAGACTACCTACACTTAGAAACCACTTTCTCATATCTTTAATCACATTTACACACTGACTACATAACCAGTAATCTGTCACATCCTTCCTATTCTTATTCAAACATTTCAAATGTACACCTTGGCACACACTGTACACTCTACCAGCACTTGCCTAATTCCTTTCTTCTGATTATATATACATTGTGCAATACAAATGCTGCAATCCATATTCCTATTTTTCAAGCCACCTATTCTATATTTGACTTTATAATACCTCTCCTTTTCTTCAAACACCCTTACACTGAAAAAATAAATTTTTTACTTTTTCCCAAATCAAACTATAACCACATGTTTTCCAATCTTAGGCCTCCCAAACATTGTTTTCTTTTTCAAAATAAATATCTATTTTAAAGTTTAAAAAACCTTCAGTAACTAACTTAACTAAAAATGAATTAATCTTACATACAACCTTTTTTATAAATATCCTTATGCTAACACACATTCAACAAGAACAACTTGTCTTGCGTTGTTAGCTGAGAGGTATCGCAGCAGCCATGCAAGCAAGTAGTTGGTTGCAGACGGTTGTGGTTTCGAGTCCCAGCCGATGCTATGACATATGAAAAAAAAAAAAAAACAAGAACAACTTTTTTTAAAAAACAACTTCTATACCTAAAATGGTGAATGAAAACCTTTCAAACAATTAAACACAAAAATTTCCAATCTTTCAAATGACTCACTCTCTTGACCACAATTTATACTTTCATACACAATAATTAATCTTTATAGTGATGCTCTCAAAAAATCAATCCCCCACGCAATCAACAAATAACATAAAAAAAAATTTAAAAAAATTAAAACTTAGCTTATCTCTTTGTCTTATTCATAGTAGAGTGCGTTGTGCATGTGATGTGATGTACTGTGGCTTTTCCTTAAACGAAGTCAAAAAATATCTCAGCAATTATGCCCAGATAAACCTGTTAGCCACTTAATTTTCCATTCCCCACTATCACCTTTTTATAGAGATAGAATTTTTAATGTTAAAGATAAATCAGTCTGGCTGTGTATATTTGTCAGTATGTTTGTCACCATACATAAATTCAATCTAATTCTCTGAGAAATAAATAATAGCCTCATCAATTGAGTGGTGAGGTAAATGTTTAGTGAATTGTGCATGTGAAACATGGAAAATATTCAGACTGGGCAATAAACTATCAACACTAGCTATTGTTCACCAGAAACTTTGATGAGAACATTTATTACTTAGATCTAAATTCAACTGCAGTTTTCAGTGCTAACTTCTATTTTTTTTCTTTTCTTATAAAAATAGCCTAATCATTCGAATTTTCAACCAACATTAATGCACAACAATTTTAACAAATTTTGTGGCAACCAGCAAATATTCAAACAAATTATTGCAAATTCTACTGTCACAACCAGTTCATATTATCATAGGGAAACTTGCAGATCAACCTGGTTCAGCTTTAAAACAACAATTGCTTCATAATTTTGAAAATTTTGGCTTCCCGACAGAAACTTTTCACAATTCTAAACATTAATTTGAAAATTACATGGAGATGTGGTTTATCAAAAATGATCAATCATATTGCCTAAGTTGCTAATAAATTCAGTTAATGTAAAACATTTGAAACGGTATACATTTTGGCAAAACAAAATATACACTGACTTAATGGACTTTACAGGAGAATATTTGGCATTCAATAAAAATGTTCTTATTCAGTACCAATTTATATCAAAATATCAAATTGCTTCAACCAAGCTTAAAGTTTATGGAAGTATTACATGTTGATTTAGTTTATTGTAAATACAAGACTTCATATGAGTCAGGATCTTGCATGACAATGTTTTCCTATGAGTGCAATCCATTTGAGACATCAAAAACAATTCTGTCAGAGATGAGTTATGGTTTGCCAATCAAGAAAGTTTAAGCTTTTAAAATATCATAAACAAGGATATAGCACTAGAACCTGAAACAGTAAGATTCGTATTCGAATCTTAAGTTTCACCTTTTTCTATCGTCTCTCACTCATTGGTCTATCCTACCCAAATTTAAACTTTTTGGTATCAAATTGTGTGTGTAGCAATATTAAAAATGTATAGATATATGTAGAATTCACCATAAACACGCACACATTTCGATCTCAAATTTAAGGCAATAAATAAAGATAAATAATATAATTTAGATTTCTTCTTTTAGTTATATAAAAATATATAATTTTAATCATTTATTTTGAATTGTAAAATTCGTTAGTTATTGCTTTGTTTAAATTTCATTTAGTAATAATTTTAGAAATAGATTGTAATATTTAATTAAAAGTAAAAATAATTGTATGTTCCCTTTTTGTCTTTGAAATTTTAAAAGCATCGTTGGTGAGAGATAATAGATTAATTAAAAAGAAAAATTCCCTAAAATGTAATTATAAAAATTAAATGTAAAATCTAAACGTAAACAATAGAACGGCAGATTTCTCAATAATTAAAATTAACAAAAATGCATTGATTATCCTCAGGGCAGATTAAGTGGAATCCAAAAATAAACTATGACAAAAATGTGAAAGATAAGATATAAGAAAAGAGGCCATTTTGAGACTTACTAAAAACTTGCACTTTAACTTTAGCTGTGCTCTCAATCAGTTGAGAGTCTCCAAGATATTAAATAAATTTTTCCTGCCACGGTATGACCGAGTAAAAGCGCCCAGACTATTCTTCACCCGGAGGTGGCCTATCGGATGCCAAACCTTCCATTGCCCTTCATAAATTCAACCACGAAGATCTGCTGCCTAAAATAATGAGAAAGCTGCTGCTGCTGTTAAATTAAATGAACCACCTAAATACAGGAAAGAACTGCTAATCATGAACAATTTGCTACTGATCACAGAATTGGAAAACTTCTCATAAACAGGTACCTGTGTCCAAATTCTCTAGAGTATTCTATTAATATCCCGCTACGCTTATTCATTCTTTATATAAATTATAAACTATAAATTGTAGAACTATCATTTGTAATGCTATAAATTTAATAATTAATATGTAAACTTCTTTAATAATCTAGCCTGCCTAACTCTATCTTTCTTGGGTATGTATTTCTAAAATCTACATTTATTATTTAATTATCGCATGCTCATAATTTTCTAAGTATAAATCTATGATCGTTTGAAACAATGAATGCGTGTCAAATTTTCATTAATATTTACTTTCATAAATAACTTAATATTTTCATACAAACAACATGCATTCAATGCTTCCTTTATTGTAATGCAGGGGTCTACTGCTTAGCAAATGGCTGAAGTATTAGTTGTAAAAATCCTCCAGTTTATATATATTGTTTTCTATTTTATTAAATCTTGATTAATAATTCCATAAAATGGCATTTCTTTGAGAGTTGCAAACGTTCATTATTAAATGTTGATAATGTAGGGCCGAGTTATAAAATATATTTAAAATCTCACAGAATCATCTATACATTATACACGTGTTATGTTTTGGAGATGCGGTGACTTGTTACGAGCCTTGAATATTCCGGATTCTATAGGGTTGAAATTAACCCCAGTTGTCCTACACAAGCTGACAAATGAATGTCCCATAGGACTTGATGATCATCATGCAGCCAGCAGGCAAATCATGGCACGAACCACTTGTCCCTGGTTATGCTTATGTGACACCTTACCTCTTTGGGCCGATGGCAAATGCCAGCCTGTCATTCTTATAAACTCATTCACGGCTTTGCAGTTTCAATATACTGCCATTCCATATCGCTTTTCTAGCATACCACATGTTTCTTTTATTTACTTTATTATTCTATGTATAACTCTGTCCCTGCATTGTTGACAATTCACTCTCAAATAAATGTTTGCCCTTAGTTATTAATAAATATTTTTAATTAAATAAATATATGTCCGCCGCTACTATTATAAATCTTATTTTAGACTCTTGCATTGCAAAGGTATCAATTCCTACAGGCATGCCTTAGAAATACTTGCTCGAGAATTTTAGGCAGCTAGATTACGTCATCAAATAAATGTGTTCCTCTTTGTAAATATAATAGTATCGGAAAATTCCGCTACTGAAATTTAAATCTTGCCAAATATTATTAGTTTTACCGTTAAATAATATAATGTTTTAATAAATAATTTCAAACTATACGTCTGCCATTACTTCTTTATTTATTTATTCGATACCCATTCAATATGTTTCCTCGATTATTTAAATATAAATGTGTAAGGTTAATGTTCTGATTGGCTAACTCGAAATAAAATCATGAATCTCTTGCATACCCTGATCACCGTGCCTAAAGAAATATTTACTAATGTTGCATCAGATGCGTTATTTTGTAGATTGTAGTGTGGAACCGATAAACTATGTTCAAACTCAGTACTATGGGTAGCTTCGCTATCTAGATGGTACTGCAGTTCTGTGTGGTGGTCGAATTCTACACTATGTTAACGATTCACACGTTTTCTGACCGTTACAAACCATCAAGAGACAATTCTGAGAAGTTATGACAAAAGTTTCATAAATGCGATCAACATCAGTCCACATATTTAATATAAATGCACAAAATCATAGTTCAAAGCAAATGCATTGACAGCAGAAGTCATTGAGATAATTGCCTAAATATTATGGCATTTTAGCATCAACTGTCTTTGCCTACACTTTGAAAGAAACAACCACCTTCCAAGACTGTTACATCAACATATCGAAACTAAAATACTTGAGTTGTTGCAAATATGGGCACTGAGTGAAAGGTATGCAAATCAAATCAAAGCAAGAGAATCAATCACCAACCTATTTTGTAAACAATGAAGACATTTCAAAATGCATATGATGTTTACTATATTATTGACATATACCAGAACCAATGCTTAGCTGCAAAAAACAATGAACATTATTTTTCTGTTAACAACATTGAGAGTAGCCCAATAAGATTGAAAGTGAGCACTCGCTTGAGATCCACTTTTTGTAATGGAATCATGTACTAAGTAAAAATTCATTTTCAGTCATTCTCACATTTAGTGCAATCAATCAAGAAAACCATCAAGTATGCCAGTTTCATTGAGCAAAATCACTTCAAAATAAGGAGAAGAAACCAGGTAAGATCAACAACTGACAAAAGTCTCAAAGAGCTTCAATAATGCTATGATTCTGAAACCGGCATTAACATTGACAATAACAATTTTTGGGGTGAATATATTGCATGTTCATAAGTGCTACAATCTCTAATTCTTCAATAACTCTATGTAATTTGAATATCAAAAATCAAACAAATATGCAGAATCAGATGAATCAGATTTCAAAACCTCCATCAATATGCGGAAAAACCATAACTATTTGATATATTTGATGTGATTGTTTAGACGGCACCTATCGTGTTTTTTAGAGAGAGTGCATCACGTATAAAGAATATATCACATTAGCTGTATGTATTTATCAATTAATCAAAATCGATCTAACCCTCCAAAAAATAGATAATAGTCACACAGAAATAAAATGAGCCCCAATAAATTTAAGCCAGGATTATCAGTTATCAAATAATCAGAAGGAAGAATCAAGGTATGACAAATATATAAATGTATTTAGATGTTTATCTTATAACTTATATGTAATGCATTATTTATTGTGTATATTTCTTTTAGGATTTCTTTTTTGCTCTACTAGTAGAATCGTCATTCCATTGTAAAATCTAGGAATTATTAACGTTAGAAACTGAATTACAAATAGTCTATGAAATGACTAAAGACTAAAACTATTTACCGCATAAAACAAAAAAGAAAGCCGTTGAATATATATGTATAATCTAAGAGAAATCTTTTTAAAGAAATTTGAACCACTGTCTATTTTTAATTAAAACTATTAGTTGATATAATATCTTGATGTACAAATAACATTTTTTTCTGTCAAAGCAAACATATATATTTTTTAATTATACTTAATTATTAATAATATATTAAAAAATTGTAAAAGTAATGCTTTATTTAAGACTATAAAAATATAGAATAAATAAAATTGTAATTGTTTTATTAAATAATAAAGAGATATATATTATGACGTCATAGTTATTTTCTTAGCTCAAAAGAAAGCTGCAATTTTATTGAGCTCTCTTAAAGCTTGTAAGATGTGTTTCTTCTGTTGTTTTGTTCTATATGTGGGTATTCTGGCGCTTGTTTGGTTTTCCGATTTCCGTTTAATCCCTTGATTCCGGACAACATCATTTGCGAAAAGTAGATATCTTTGCTGAAGATTACTCTGTTTTATTTTCTGCCTCTGATACGGAATTTGTGTTCGATATCGTGGACCCTCCGCTTGAGAGCATTGTACTCCTTAACTAAACAGCATTTTGCAAAGAGTTACGAAGAGTATAATATTATTCATTATGATATTAATGCCAATTAAGAAAAAAATCAGTTTATAAGTCAGCTGTATTTATATCAATATGCGACTAAAGAAATTTGGTTTTATCACAAAAGAGACTTTTATATTACTTATCCTGAACTGAGTCACTTTTCCCGATATTGACGCTAAATGATTTAATTAATCCTATACCTAATTTGTAGATTTAAATATCAGAATTTGGACACTTTTACAGTATTAAGACACTTATTTTCACGATGGATTTGAACGGTAGACAATGTGTACCATCATCACATAACCAAGCACGAAATGGTTTTAGAAGCACTATTGGAGTTTTTCTACTTTTTTATACTGACTAATGAAGCAATCACTAAAATTTGTTTTTCCTGGAATCCTTAAGCTTCGACCTTAGTGAATAAAAGCGCTTTCTTTGAGCAGTGCATAGATTTGGCTTAGATTTCTGATAACCCAGAATATTTATAAATCTTCACTTAAAAAAGAAAATCCATTAGATTTTCCTGCAGCGACAACCATTTAATATTTTGTATTAAAAGAAGTTGTCTAATCTAAACTGAATAGCCACAAATTTATTCAACATTCGTTGATACTGGTTGGATTTGCAAATCATTCATCTTGTTATTGTAAAAAATCAAAACCCTTATTGAGAGAATTTATTTTACATCATTAGTAGGACTTCACTTCTAAATAGTATAATATTTTAAACAGTTGTTTTAAGTTTTGAAATCTATTATTGTTTTATTTATTAAAAAATGTGTTTATACTTACATTGTACTAGTATTGTTTTTTATTTAATAAAAAATTTTAATTTTAATTCATGTATTGTGTGTATTTACAATTTATAACTTATTTTACACTCTTTTGAACCTATTTATAAACTTAACATCTCTCACATACAAGCTTCCACACACCCATACAAAGAATGTGCTATTTTAATTAACAAACTAATATGTCTCATACTTGAAAGTAAATGTTTACTTTGTTGCATTGCAATCATAAAACGTTTTTCAGTAGTCCACAAATCTATCCAACCACTTATTATTAGTAAATATATGTAATTAATTATTGCTTTTTTGCAGAAAAATGAAGAAAATTAAACTTTAAACTCTTACCTACTGACTAGTGGCGCCCTGGTATGACAGATAGGAAAAGAAATGTCAGCCCAAATGTACTATATTAATAAATTATTCATTAAAGTCCTGAGTGATATGCTGCATTGGTAGAGTGATCAATTTTGAAACTCAATGTTCAAATTTCTTACGAACTCCCAAGCAATAAATCATTTGATAATTTTTTCTTTACTCATCATCATAATTTTAAATTAAGTAGCCAATAAATTCACATCTAACAAACATTAATTTGGTCTTATTAAAATTCTCACCTATCATCTCTTTCAGGATGCCCACTTCAAAGTTTGTGGATATCTCTCTTTAGATAGCTGCAAAAAAAAAAAATTGGTAGCATCCTAATATGTTTAATTAAACTGAAGTTTGATATGTAAAAATAACATTAAACATTATACTGGAAAGCTATTATGTTTCTGTAGCCATCTGAAAAAAGATGGTGGCAAACCTTGAGATGGTCGCTCTGCAGAGAATGTTTGATGATAAGGTTTGATATGATACCAAAGTTGGTATTTGTTAGTGTAAGTTTATTAGTTGGTTAATTTAAAATTTGGTTGATATTTATTAATATATTTTCAAATTATTCTTATCTCAGTGATCCTCCAACTTAGCTCAATCATCATCACAAACATTCATTAGCTGGAAATCAGACCAACCTTTCACACTAGTTACATTTGAAACATATACTTTTTCAAGTAAGTAACATTTGTCTAAATTGCATGTTGTTATTATATTAGTAATAATTGAAAGGTTGCTAGTCTTTCACATGCGCCTACAGTTGTTTCTCAGACAGCCAATCAGATTTTTAAACAGCTGCCTTAAGAACGATCAGGCCTTGACACATGACAGAGATTTTAATAAGAAAATGATTATACCAACCTTCTCTCTACTTAACTTATATATATATATTGTAACCATATATTTTAGCATAAAATATAATAATTGATGTAACTAGTATAAAAAATTTCTCTGTCTTCTTTGGTGATTTGATTGGCTTGATTTGCACTTTGAACAGATTACTCTCTTATATTATTTTAATAAATTTAAATTTGCTTCGTTCCATATACTAATTCATATCATAATGTTTAACTTTTTAAAATTTTAACAACACATTAAATTTGGTAAAATAGTATTAAAATATAATATTTTATTTACATTTGTTTAAAGTAATCTTAAAAATTATTTCTATTGAATTAACAAAAAACCATTTGTTCAATTAAAATAAATTATTAAAAATAAATACAGTAATTACGTAAGCGTCTCAATGTGAAAAAAAGAAAAGAGCGCGAATTTAAGAGAAGATCGTCTGTTAGTTTGCTTTTGAAGGGAGAAGAAAGAAAAAAAAATGGTAATAAGGCAAATGATGTAAATTTGATAAGCTTATTTTAAAATAGTTAACAAGTAAACGGATTACCACAAATTTTCTATAAACGTAAAAATAATATCATGGTATTTAATTATAAGATGAATTGCTAAATTTAAAAGTCTGTTCAAGTCGGCTGGCCAAGTGGATCAGATCACTGGTAATAATTTCCCAATATTACATTTAAAATGTCGGAGCTTCCCAGTTTAAAAGAATTAATTGCAAGAATTTGGTATGTTTTAAAATGTTTATTGTTCTACAATTTGGAAAATTTAAATAAGTATTTTAATTACAGAAGTTTTATAAATATGAAAATTTGCTTTTTAAAAAAGAAGTTTAAATTAAAGTAAAATGTTAAAGTTATCAATATAGTTTAATATTTCCGTTTCTAATTCTAATAAAAATATAGCATTGATTGATATTTAACTTTATAATGCCACTAATATATTTGCTAGTTAATTTGTTTGCCATTTGGATAATAAACAGTCTTCAAATAATTGATCAAAGCTATTTTCTAATTTTATCGTCAGTTTGGAATGATTGAATTAATTGCTGTAATTATTATTCCTAGATTTAAGCGTGGATAAATAAATATTAGCATGGATGCAATAAACTTGGAACATTTTTAATAGAGAAATGTAGAAATTAATAACTTTTGAAAAACATTTTCATTTAAGTTCTGCTTGTCATGTCTTGAAATTGTTTCATGTTTATGGAGCCACGTAAAATCGTTAATCTAATAGTGATTATGATAACTAACACAAATGGATAAAATTGCATGTATGGAATTCAACGATAATTATAGCTATTACTTCGTACATTTATTGTTCAACACATCGTACATGGATTTCACGGATCATATTTGTCGTTACAAAATGCTATACAATCTAATTTGTTACATACACACCTGCTAAAATTCATGTATTGAACTATAAAATGCTATACATTTAATTTATATCACACACACACCTGTTAGATTTTATGTATTTGATGAATAATTCATTACTTTAATTTTATCGTTATATGAACTTGCATGTGAAGTTCATAAGTTATATTTTATTAAGTTTAAATTAATAGAGGTTGAATAAAATATTTATTCAAGAAAATAGTGCTTGCGAAAGGGCTTGAAAGGTACTAAATGAATTTATGAGATGTATCAATTTTCCATGAGGTGTTTTGTGAGTCTTTCCAGATTTATATTCCTATACTAATATTACTTATATTGTATTACACATGTTTTATTTAAGCAAGATAAGTTAGTACATTAGTTGTCCTGATTAGTGTAACATTTATTATGCAAGAACCCACATTTGCTAAAGTGTTAGTGTTTTCTGAATGATCAGAATAACTGAGGAGGATGATTTTGCACTTTAATGTGAAGTAAATAGTAATGTTGTTTTAGAATGTTAAAAGGCATTAATCTGTGCTGGTGGTTAATCCGCAGATTATTTAATTGCCATTTTTTGTATTTTACACTCATTCCAGCACTGGTGGTTAATCCGCGGAATTGTGTAATTATACGTATTACTTTATGATGGTGTATCAATCCACAAAGCGTTTAGTATTATTTAATTCCTATGTGTAGATGAACGCATCCACAGGAATATGTTTTACTTCATAGATAGAAGTTGGGCAAAGTATTTTAGTTAATCTGCTAAATCATCTTCTTCCATTTTAAGTATAATTTATAAGTTAGATCGTCAAATTGTAGCAGGACATTCTATTCAAGTTACTTCATAATAATTAACTGTTGGTTGATTATTATTTACCGGAGTGTAAGTTTAAATTTTCATTTTATTTAATGATTACATTATAGCTAAATCCTACAGATATAATATTATTTATTATATTATTCTAATTTTACGGTATGGATTTATTGAATCTGGAAATGATGTTAAATACTTCATGAGTTGATGTTGAATTTAGTATAATTTGCTCAAGATTCATTATATCAAATTGAAATAAGGTATGATTAGGTTTTTAAAACCGTACCTATGATATGTTAGTGAAGAAAGTCGATGGAATTATAATTTATTTATTTTATTTGTTTATTTATGTTTTTTAATTATAACATTGGAATTAATTATTTATTATTCATAAATTTGTAAATAAACGTTGATTTATAATTAAACTTACTGTGCCGTTGCTATGTGTCATTCTTAAATCAGAAATCATAAACCTTGGATAGAGCATACATTGAAGTACATACTATCGTCAACATGAAATAAGAGTTTAGTAATATTTGAGAAAACATTTGGATGCTTTTAGTCTTTGGTAGTTTATGATGTGTAGGGTACAATAAAATCCCATTTACCTTTTCCATCATTTTGGCTTTGCGTAGTTGATTATAGTATACAATACAAATTGATTAGTAAACCTGTAAACAGATTTTCCAAATAATGATAAGATTGAATATATTTACTTAACATTTTAAATTGTCATTTGTCAGTATAAAAAGAGTCTCAGTGATATAGTAAACTATAAAAAAGAACCCAAATATTTATGTTTATTTATTGCAAAGCTTTACCTGGACTAGCATTTGTATTAAAAATCATATAGATGGTTTAAAATTTCATAACCTTATGTAGTTCCACAAATTATGCCATCTTGTACATGGTCGGCCATCGGGTCTCATACAATAAAAATCGCAAATTAAGGTTTGAAAATAATAACATTGCACTTATAATTTGTTTACTGTATATTATCATACTACTATGATAGGTCATCGCGGTACACCCTGGCTGCGATCAAATTAAATCATAAAAGTTTATGTTAGATCATTAGTTTGGTCTGTGATAAGTTGTTCCAGATGTTGGTTGTGGTCCTTGGTGCATAAAATAGATAGCATAATATGCTTTTGGATACAGCTCTTAATAGCTGACAATGTGTAGCGGGGAATTGATCAGTGATCGAGGTTACGATTCCCAGTGCACTGATGTTTTGGTGATATTATGTAGTAGACCACACTTTAGAGGGTTACAATATATATATATATATAAGCCAGTCTTAAGCATCTTGGCCTGAAAGCTTGAAGATATAAACATATTCATTTATTACTCATTGAGTTTTTAATTTATGATATTACAGCGCGAAATCTTAGATTTACTACAACGCAATTTTCTAGATGTTAATATAAGTTATCAGCAACATATGTAAATAATATTTTTGTTTAAGTTGCATGTTGTTATTAAATCAGTAATGATTGGAAGGTTGCTATTCTTCCACATGTGCTTTGCTATTACTTTCAGACAGCCAATAGCTGTTAAAACAGCGGTCTGAGAAGCGATCAGGCCTAGACATATGACAGAGATTTTTTGACAAGAAAAGAATGATACCAATCTTCTCTTTTACTTAACTTTTATATATATAAGCCAGTCTTAAGCATCTTGGCTTGAAAGCATGAATATATAAACATATACATTTATTACTCACTGAGTTATTAATTTATGATATAACAGCGCGAAATCTTAGATTTACTACACCGCAATTTTCTAGATGTTAATATAATTTATCAGCAACGTATGTAAATAACATTTGTCTAAATTGCATGTTGTTATTAAATTAGTAATAATTGAAAGGTTGCTAGTCTTTCACATGCGCCTACAGTTGTTTCTCAGACAGACAATCAGATTTTTAAACAGCTGTCTTAAGAACGATCAATAAGCCATGTATATGCAGCATTTTAGAGACACAGTTAAATATAAATATCATCAACCATTTCAGCCTTTATTGATCCACTGTAGAGTGAGGGTCTCTCCATGTTCAATCCATCTTCTCCAATCTCTAGCATTTCTTCTCCATATTACCTTCATACACTTCCTTATTTCATCCATGCATCTCACATGTGGTCTCTTTCTGGGTCTTTTACAACTTCTTGGAATTCGGTTTAAGACTTCAATTGTTCATCTATTATTATCTCTTCTAGAAATATGTCCAGTCCAACTTCAGACTATTAATTCTTTCAATGATATCAGTAATACTTGTTTGTTCTCTCACCCAGATATTTTGTTTTTAATCTCTTCTTATTTCTAACATGCATCTCTTTATATTTTGCTGAGTAGTCTGAAGCCTCTGTATTGCTCTTCTGTTAAGTATCCAAGTCTCATATCCATAAGTAAGAACTAGTAAAACACATTTATTAAAAACCCTTTTCAAACACATTTGATATATTTCCTTTTAATATTGTTATTACTACCAAAAGCACTCCAAACAAGTTTAATTCTATGATTAATTTTATCAATTATGTTTCCATCTGTAGTAATAATCTGATCAAGGTATTTGTGGTTATTAACTTCTTCTAACTTATCATTATACATGGAATTGCCTCATTTTGATTTTTTATTATAATAACAATTCATGAAAATATTTAATTTGATATATAAATAAATAAATTTCAAACTTCTATTCCATCACATATTACTGAATCAAATGATCAAAGACTGTGAAAAAGATAAATAAGCATCAAGATGTGCATTTCATGCTGAATCACATCAAATTATAAAATGTAAATAATATTTGTAATTTTATTAATTAACCTGTAAGTATCTTCATCCTAATCTACACATTATTTTCTAACAAATAAAGATACATTATAATAAAAATATAATCAGTTTAATAAAAAAAAAAGTTTAATTACAAGAGATATAACAATGCCCCTCTTAAGTATAATTCACAAAATGTTTGTGATTGAATGGAAATATTATTTTTTAAAATTCATTAATAATTATTACTAACATTTATAACTACGTTTATCCTCATTCTTCCTCTTTCTTTCATCTTATAGATTTCAGTGATTTAGGTTAATATCATGTCATGAGTTTCTCAAGCATTTTTGTACCAAATGTTACAATAGGATTCTATGTTCATATAATCCTATTTCCAAACTGAAGTCTTTTCTCTTTTTGCCTATTTTTTTCTTTTTTTCCGGAGTTAGAGATGGCAATACTTGTTTATGAGTGATTGCTACAGTAATAATAATATATTGTCAAACTAACACCAATAACAGATCATTTGAGCTATTGATAGACTCAGTGAGTCATATGATAATTGCATTATCTTCACTACCACAACTATGAATTATGTAACTGTTTAAATATTTATCATAAATTAAAACTTTAGCAATGCCTTCTAAATTTAATAAGTCACATTAAAAAAAAAAAAAAATCTTAGAAACAAACTAAAAATTAATAACAACAGCAAACTCTCTATCCAGTAGGGTCACCCAGTGCAAGTCAGAATAATCAATGGATGATAGTAGTTTTGTGCAGTGCCTACTCATCCATATCTCTAGATTAGAGTTTAGCTTGTGGCTTTCATCAGTGAAGAGACTTGAATCTGAGAGCACTGCACCTAGATTGTAGGATCTTGTGCAACCCTCTAGCAGCCACCTTTTACTTATTTAGTTGGTTATAAAACTTTGATCCTAAGATTAAAACATAATATTTTCAATCCAAGTTAATTCTCTTGCATAGTCATAGAGATCTGAACTCAGTTCAGTATCTATACATTTTAATGCTGGAGGGTTGCATTAGATCCTATGATTTAGGTACAGTGCTTTCAGATTCAAGCCTCCTCACTAATGAAGGCTAAAAGCAAGAAACTATTCTGGGTGTATTCAATGAGTAGGGACTAAATAGAGATTTCTTTCATAATACTTCTAGCATTCATTGATTACTATGGCTTGCACTCGAAGCCATTATTGTATGGAGAGTTTGCTATTGCTTTAACAGCTTGTATAAGCATAGAAAATCATGATCATGTGATATTTTAATGATTTTATATAAGTAAATAAAAAATTTTTTTGCAACCGACATTTTTAGTTGCTAAGATTTAGAATTGCTTTTGAGGTGGATTTTAAAAAACTGTAAGCTTGAATAATCCATGGATGCTATATTGTATAAGATTACAATATCCTTATTTCCTAAACAGGTTTGGGATTTTATCTTTATCAGTGAGGACTAGGTTTGATAGCTGGAATTAATACACTTATGCATCTAATGATTACTATTTACTTCTGTATATTATTCAAGCTCACATCCTGAAGTTTAAAAAAAAGCTAAGTTTTGAATCCAAGCCTATATTCACTTGCCTAATATATTACTTCCAGCTACAAATCTTAATCTTAATTGATGATAGCAAAAACCATAGACAAGTTTGAGGATAGGAATATTGTCTTACAGTAGATGACTTTAGAATAGGATGAAGAGAATTGATCTTAGAAGCACATGGAAAAGTATACAAGTAAGTCATGTGATATTGTTGGCAATAATTAATATACATGCCAGAACTGTAAAATATCTTTTTGTATTTATGTATTTTAAATAAAATAATAAAACCAAAAGTTTCTTCTAAATCTCACAGAGATAAATATTGGAATTCTGTGGCTGAAAACAATGGACACAGCCTCAACAGCAAATCAAAACAATTTGCAATGTTGTTTTATCTTGTACAATATTTTTTGAATTAAAAATTATTTGATTATTGAATAAATATAGGGATTTGAACTCAGACTTTCAAGCCCCCTTCAACTATCCATATCTCATACCACTGATACACATGACCACATACAAGTAGAAAAGAAATAATCACCAATATACATATTTCAGGCTAAACCAGCACTTACAAGTTGGTCCAGATTATCATCTCCCACACATATATATAATCAGTGCTCAGTTTTTATATTAAGGTTGCAAATCCTCATACTTTAATGGACAGGCTTCAATCCACTTTAACCTCCAATGCTTCAGTCATCCATACCATCGAAAATCTGATGCAAAGCCCAAATTCCATGCTGATACCAATATTATTACCATGCCCATGTTGATCTCAAGTCATTCTGACCTCTCATGTATAGGACCTTATCCATTTAAATACCTAGAAGAGGGATGGGCAGGATGCAGGCTTAATGTGTAAATATTTGAATTACAGGCACTCTTCACATACCTAGAGCCTAATTGTAAATATAGGGGATTTGAACTCAGACTTTCAAGCACCCTTCAACTATACATTCTATCTCATGCCACTGAATAAAAAAATTGTGGGGTTTATTATTGTTAGATATGCTTCAGAAAAGTTACAAATAAAATATTCTATGTAATTTACATACATTCTTTATATGTAAGTAGAAGAATTTGAACTTAGGATTTTTAATCTATTCATCATCTACTTCATCTCAAACAATTGATACACATGATCATACCCATAAAAAAGATACATGATTCACAATATACATATTTCATGCAGAACCAGCACTCATCAGTTGGGCTAATGCTGTTCTGCATGAAATATGTATATTGTGGATTGTATCTTTTTTGCATGGGTGTGATCATGTATATTAGTTGCTTGAGATGTAGTGAAGGATGAATAAACTGGAAAATCCTCTCTTTTCTTCCAAGGCATAAGCTTGTGGTTAGGACCTGTAGAGGTCCCTACTTTCGCATTTTTCAGACACATATTCCCGAGGTTACAGCCTTAGTAAATATTACAAAGATTTACATAAGTTTACACCAATTGACAAATATTTTGAATATTAAAACAGTGTTTATGTTTCCTATGCAATTAATACAAATCCACCCATCATTTTTTATTGAATCTTATTATTTTTGAATTTAAACTTTCAGTATAATAAAATCAAAATTGTATTGTTGTTTAAAAAGCCTACGACTGCAATGAAATAATCATATGGTCAATTCCTTAAAAAATGATATGGCATTGGGATCACAGTAATGTTAGACTGAGTATTTAAAAGTTTCATATAGTTTATTTTGGTGGTTATCAATCTTTATTTGGCCATGCCCTACCTAAGCATCTCTAAAATCCTGATGCTATACCCCCCCCCCCCAATTATACATAATTCTTATTATTCAAAAAGTGAACTCCTATTCACATAACGGCCATTACCGAAGGACAGCTGAAGTACAATGGATTTTCAAGTCACAACTTTGTTCAATTAACAATAGAGTGGTGAGAAGTAAGGGTTATCTAAACAGAAAGAACACTTAGAAGATGGTATGGAAAGAAGGACATTTAAAAAACATTCTTAGCTTCATTTATGAATAATAAGATATAAAGAAAAATTAGTAGGCTTTCAACTGCTATTAATAACAGAAAAAATCACTGTTACTAACTCAAATCCCCACCCCCCTTAAAAATCACTCCCCCCATGGGGTATGTGCTCCACATTGGGAACCATTGATCTATTGTAATAACATTTCATAAAACTGATGCTGAGGTTGTTCAATAATATCTCACGGTAAATAAGAAAAATATATTGCGACAACTGAAGTTTTATAGATTACAGGTAAATTCATTTAATAAATTTTCTTTAAAATTATTATTAATAAAGCAATATTTGGAATTTTTTAAAAATTAGAGTCAGATTAGAAGAAAAATATTCCTGTTGTTGAAGGGCAGTACTGGCAAAGATTTTGAGAATAACATGGATAGTTAAGGGCCATAGAAAAGACTATATTGTGGTCACTTGAACTTCTTAAAAAATATAGGTGGCCATATTGTTTTTTGATCATATTGTAAGATGACTTAATTCATTAATAAAATGTATAATGCTTGGAATGGTAGGTTCATAAAAAAAGTCTGCCCACCATCATAATTATATATTGTACCATTGGTTAGCCTAAAAAATGAACAGATTTAAAAGTAATTTCATTTTTACTTCTTTTACATATTCACAGTATATATTTCACTACGAAGAAATAAAAAGAAATTATAAAACATAATTTGATTTTTTTTAAAAACAAAAATAGAGATATCTCTGAAATACTGAACAAGGCTTTAGCATCACATGCTGGAATGTTGCACTGGATATCTAGGTGCAGTGCTCTCAGATCCAAAACTCCTCACTGATGAAAGCCACAAGCTAAAAACTAGTCTGTGAATACTGACTGAATAGCCACTAGATAGGGATTTTATACACAAACCTTCTTGCATCCATTGATAACTAAGCCTTGCACTGGGTGATATTGCTATATGGAGGATTTATTTTAACTGAACAATTTTAATAAAATATTGTTCAATATATAAACTAAAATGTTTTACTCACACATGCTATTATAGTATTATAATTGATGTGTGTAATGTATTTAGCAGAATCAAAATTTATTTTAAAGGGTCTAGAAATATTTATTACAGAGGAAATAAATTACTTGGGGAATCAATTTACAATATATATGTATTATAAATTTTATTAAACGCCCATTATTATATTAAGTAATAATTTACTAAGGCTGTAACCTTAGAAATAAGCGTCTGTGTTTTAAGACCTATAGAGGTCCCTACCTTCGTATTTTTCAGACGCTTATTTCTAAGGTTACAGCCTTAGTAAATTATTACTTAATATATATGTATATTAATTCACTGTACAAGCTTACACACATCTGCACATACATAATGTAATATATAAGCGATTCAAACTCAGCAGACTTTCACACGACCCTCAACTCTCCATCCATCTTATATTGCTAACCAGCCTGATCATACATATGTTGAACAGATAAACAATCACCAATATACGTATTTCATGCTAAACCAGCACTCATCAGTTGGTCCAGATTACTATCTCCAAACATATATAAAATCAATGTTCAGCTTTACATGTATATAAAATATTCATATTGATATATATTAAATACAGTAATATTCATATGGTTTAATTTATTCTATTAGAAGTACTTTCGACTATATATTCCTTTTAGTCTTTATCAACTATATAACACTGAATAAATAAAATGAGACATCATTTTATTACTCATAATTCCATTCAATTCTCCCACCATTCTGTTATTTTTATGTTTGATGATTGACGATTCTTTAACATTTGACGATTTCTTGAAATTAATATAGCCTCTTTTATGTTTATTTTGGCAACATTCAATTTGCATAATTTTTAAAATAAGAGAACTATGAGAGAACTGAATGGAATTATGGGAATTATAAAAATGATGTCTTGTTTTGATTCATCATCATCATCATCATTATCAACCATTATCAATCCACTGCAGGATGAAGGTCTCTCCAAGTTTAATCCATCTTCTCCGATCTTTAGCTTCTCTTCTCCACATCACCCCTACACATTTTCTTATTTCATCCATCCATCTTACATGTGGTCTCCTTCTGGGTCTTTTACAATCTCTTGAAATCCAGTTTAAAATTTCAATTGTCCATCTATTATCATCTCTTCTAGCAATATGTCCAGCCCAACTCCACTTCAATCTTTTAATTTTTTCAATGAGGTCAGTAACACCTGTTTGTTCTCTTACCCATACATTGCGTTTTCGATCTCTTCTTGTTACTCCCAACATATATCTCTCCATACTTCTTTGAGTGGTCTGAAGTCTCTGTATTGATCTTCTATTAAGTGTCCAAGTCTCAGATCCATAAGTAAGAACTGGTAAAACACATTTGTTAAAAACCTTTCTTTTCAAACACATAGGCATATTTCCTTTTAATATCAAGTTATTTCTACCAAAAGCACTCCAACCAAGTTTAATTCTATGATTAATTTCCTCTATTATGTTTCCATCTGTATTAATAATCTGACCAAGGTATTTGTAACTCTTAACTTCTTCTAATTCATCATAATCAATCTTTATTTTCATATTTTGAGCAAATCGATTAAACATTACTTTAATCTTTTTAACATTTATCTTTAGTCCTACTTTCCTACTTTCATCTGATAACTCCTGCAACATTTCCTGCAGCTCGGAAGCATTATTTGTAAAAACAACTACATCATCTGCGAAATCTAAATGACTTAAATAATCTCCATTTACTTTCACTCCTTTAGTTTCCCATTTTAATCCACAAAATACTTCTTGCAGCACTGCTGTAAAAAGTTTTGGAGATATGGAGTCACCTTGTCTTACACCTTTTTCAATGTTGACTTTCTCAGTATCATTATGTAATCTAATTGTTGCTGTTGCATTTTTATAAATATTCTTTAAAATATAACAATATCCTGGATCTATACCTTGATGATCCAATGCTTTAATCACTGAAGAAATGTTTATAGAATCAAATGCCTTTTCATAATCTACAAATCCAAAACATAATGACAACTCATATTCATTTGTCCTTTCTATAACTTCTCTCAATACTTGAATATGATCTACTGTACTAAAACCACTTTTAAATCCAGCTTGTTCTTTTGGTTGGTGAAAATCCAAGGTTCTCTGTAGACGAGTTGTAATTATCTTGGTAAAAATTTTATATAAAACTGATAAAAGGCTGATAGGTCTGTAATTTCTAATATCTTCTTTATCACCTTTTTTAAATATTAATATTATTACTGCATTCTTCCAATCATCCGGTACATCTTTATCATTTAGACATTTGGTATATAACTTTGCTAATATTTTTTCTGTTTCTTCACCTGCTTCTTTTAATATATCAATTATAATTCCATCATTACCTGGAGCCTTTCCTTTTTTCATACATTTAATTGCATTTCTCACTTCTTCATTTAAAATTCTGGGCAATTCGGAAGATGTAATAGATATAGGAGGTACTTGTTCTTTATTACTATATAATTCTTGATAAAAATCTTCTACCAATTTCATAATGTCATCCCTCTTTTTAGTAATAATTCCATCTTTTTTCCTTATTGCAGATATCATTATATAATTGACAAAAACTAAAAGGAATATAGTCAAAAGTACTTCTAATGAAATTAAATTATATGAATATTATTGTATTTAACACATATCAATTTAAATATTATATATATTTTGGAAAGAATACAGACATTAAACTTAATATTATATATATATATTAATTTTAATATTCTCACAGATAAATGAATTCATAGTATCATTTCTGGGAGCTTCCATGTTATAAAAATCTAATAGCTAAATAGCCGATGCTTCAGTACAATAATAAGTACTTTCCACACACATTCTTATGATTTGAGAAATAAGCCCTGAATGAAACATCAGTCATTTAGCTATTATATTTTTATCACACGGAAGCTTCCGGAAATAGTACTATGAATATACATATATAAGAAAATAAAGCAGAATATATATATATAAAACAAAATGTATTGGAGTTAGAAATAGAAAGAATATGTTATATGTTGGGAAGATTATAAGATATAGAAAAATATAGATTAGTTCAAAGTGACATCATGATTAATAATTGTAAAAAAAAAAAGGAAATATCAAAGTTATGAATAAGACAAGAGAGGTGGAGAAACATTAGATGTGCTGGCAGTAGTATATACCTTTGGGAAATGAAAAAGTATCATTTTTTCAAAAATAACGAATGGAAGAGAGTAAATAAATGTGATAAAAATAAGAAGATAAATATAAGGGTATTAAGAAAATTATTTTAGAAAATTGTAAAGAAACTATGTGGATTAGATTAAAATCTGATAGAGAAAAATATGTATGAGGAATAGCATATTTAATTTTAGCATTTGGAAAAGTGAATTTTGTAAAAGAGTGAAAATGTTTACATAAGGATATAGATGATTTTTTAAAAAATAATCATAAAATATGGATACGTCATACTCATGTAATAATATGAACAGTGACTTGGGAAAGGATTTGTGAAAGTCACAAAAATTTGAATATATTGTAATGATAAATGGTGTTGTGCCTTGCCTGATGACCTATACACACACATATCTTAACAGATAGATAACCACTTTGGTATATAAACAAATTATTTTAGAATCAATATGTAATTTGCCAGTTTAACAAATATTAATTAAAATTGACATTTGACTACTTAAATTTAATTAGAATGGATATTGCTGATGTTGATCAAACCATCTGTCCTTTACATGTCTGCTTATGTAAGCAAAATTACCCAAATTCGCAACTCAATTAGATTAGCCAAGAAAATAAACTCTAAAACAACCAATGGTTTCACTGCTACAAGCAGACATTTCAAGTGTAAAGAACTACAAAATAACATATTTAAACTAAACATTACCCACAATTCCATTTATTTCCCATACACCCTTAATATTAAAAAAACTTTTAAATAAGTTAATTGCTTCAGAATCATACATTTTTAATAATATATTTTCTGATCATCAGCCCATCAAATAATCCCTCAAAGATTCACACTTAATGTTCATCCATAAGTATTTATTTTATTTTTTTAATAGATGTTGTTTGAATTGCTAATTTTAATTTGGAGGGTTACTTTCTTCTCAGAAAGTACATATATGTATGTAATACCATCTAGCAACACTATCATTGTGTTTTCCGATAATAGCACAATCTTGTCCTTTTTTCAAAGCATAACTTCTCAGGATATAAGGACTACTATGTATACCTTTCAGATGAATCTGATAAGAGAATAATGATATAGACTAGCAGTGCACAAATTGTGGGTCATGACCCTAAAGTGGTTGCAAAAGAATTGTTGGGGGCCATGAAAATTTCGAGAAGTTCTCATGTTTGTTAATAAATTTTTAATTGAAAAAACAAAAATTTAAACACTATTAAAAATACTTGAAAACTTCTAAATTCATTATTGTGTGTCTGACTACTTTTGTGTCTAAACACTTCTTTCTTTATATGCCAATCTGCTTTCTTTAACAGCACATCACAACAGCATTTTATTAATTCTCTTGTTCACTCTCAGAGTTTTATTCTTTATGCTAGTATTCTCCTAACATTGATATGTGGTATGTTCTTGAATGTACGCATTTTCTAAAACAGACTAAAAAAGTTGTAATTGCTACAAATTAATAGATCGATTAAGAACCAAATATTATTATACATTTTGTGTTAATATGCAGTTTTTCAAAAATCTTATATCAAATCATATGTACTGAAATATATAAAGATATATATTTGTATGTAATAAAACAATCTTTATTATTACTATTCTTATATGCTTGTAATAGGATGGTAACAACATATAATAAATAATAAGTCATATATAATGAGATATTATTTTATATAGCGCTATGTTTTTTATCTAATAGTAATATTAGTGATTAAGCCAATGCACATAAATGTTTGGGTCAAAAGAATGGGTGGATTCATTTCATTCTTTCTAAAATACTATATCTCATGTCTGGAAAAATTGAGAGTATTCATTTATAATTTATCTTTAAAGCGCATGTGCATTGGCTTAATTGCTAATATTACTATTAAATAATAAGCCATGCAAAATTTCAATCTGATATGGGGGTCGCAAATGTAAAAATGTTGCACATACACTGATAACAACTAAGTAATTTAAACGATAAAATTAATTTATTTCAGATAATCTCCAATGATGTAATGAAATATACCCATGAATATTATTACTTTGTAAATAACATAAACTAATAATAAATAATATTACCATATATAAACAATGAGGATTGCCAATTCCTCTACAAGCTTTGTGATAAATGCTGGCTCTGGCTAAGCATTTATCACAAAGCTTGTAGAGGAATTGGCAATCCTCATTGTTTATAACTTACAAGCTTAAGAGATAGGGTCATGTGATCTATGACTCTTATTTTGATTACCACATATATCTCAAGCTACTTTATTTGTTTATTAAATAAACAAAGAACATTACAACAATCATTATACACCAAAATTATAGACATACAAATATAAAAGAAAAAATTTTGATGATAGTTTGAGGTTTCTTATTTTTATGAATATAGTTTTAAAAAGATCTTACCATAGCTATTTCATAAAATAATTTAGTAAGCTTACTACATACATATTGATCAATTTGTGTCTTCAAGGTCATATAAAATTCAACCATATTAATTCACTGATTCAGTTTGAAATTTTATTAATAGTGGTAAGAATATGCAGGTTATAAAACTGTAGGAGATGAGAAACTGTTTTCCCATGGGTAAATAAAGTATATTTTACTTCTTCACCATCTCTGGAACCCTTATAAATGTTTTTTTTTTTACAGTTGGTAGAGGTACTTTTTTCAGGTTCTGATGCACGTTGGTTAGCTTAGTACATTATGTTCAGCCAATAAACATCACATGATCTAGGTGCAGTGCTCTCATATTCAAGGCTCCTCACTGATGAAGGCCACAAGCCAGAAACTAGTTTGGGGATATTGGATGAGTAGGCACTAGATGGGGATTTTAGGCATAAGCCTTCTGGCATCCATTGATTACTCTAGCTTACTGTGTGTGGCAATATGTAGAGTTTTTTTTGTTTTTACATTATTTTTACTACACAAAAATTTGCAATTCTGACTTTGAAGCAGTACTAAAAAAGTACTCTAACAATGATATTCGTAGAAGGTAAATGATATTCATGAAGACAGAACTAGAATCTCTCCACAATTTGATGATGAACTGCTCTCCACATTTTCCCTTCTTCTTCATTCTCTTTATATAGCCTTTTCCCAAATGACAATTCTTCCCATAATTCCTGCTTATTTTATTTCTTGTCATTAATCTTGTTTTCCTTTATCCACTAATTGTTTTTTTATTTTATTTTCAGTGATTATTGTTAATTACTGTTCTTCTTTAATTAACTTATGTAATTCTATGGCAATATGCAATTTGCTGATACTGAAGGCTTCTTATATGTAAATAGAGGGATTTGAACTCAGGATTTTTCAATCTATTCATCCTCAATTCTATCTCAAGCAACTGATACACTGAAATATCCTGAGTTCAAATTCCTCTATTTACATATTTAATTAACTTATATAATTACCTTTAAGTCCTCATTGTTCGAATAAATTAATTTTAATTAAATTGTTGAATGAATTTACATTATTTTTATGTCAAGTATATAATTCATTTCCAACTTTTGGAAACTTTAAATTATTTAATTTTTACCATGTACTTTTTTTATACATCCGTATTTTACTTCATCTAATTCATAGAAGACTATAATCTATTTATAACCCTCTACTAGCCTAATATTCACTAAAAAGAGACTATGAATGACTTCGTCCTAACTTGCACTTATTACTTTTAATATACCCAAAATTTTACACGTTCAAAACCATTTTTAGGACTAAAGCATGACAAAACTTTATCAATATCCATCAATCGAGAGAATTAAATTTTTTCTTTACTTTGTTACATTGTAAAATGCTCATCTGTTCTTTGCTTTAAGATTAATTGAGGTTGCTTGTACTAGCCATTTTCATATCATTACAGTATACAGTGGGGGACTTAACATAATCAAGGCAGTATTTGTATATTTCCATTAAGTGGTTTGTATCATAATTGTCATGACAATAAGTTTAACACTTGTCAATTAAACCATAGTAATTTGCTATCTATACAGGTATACTGCACAATGATAAAGATAGATGGTGATCTGGGTCAACTGATGAGTTCTGGTTCCCCATAAAATGTTCATCTTGGAGATTGTGTATCATTTTCATGTCTTTGGCCAAGCGGCTAAAAACTAGTCCCTACCTTGTGTGAGAATAGTAAGTTTGATATTTGTCAATTAAATTGTAGTAATTGGATATCTATATATGTACTGAACAATGATAAATATATGTATAAGACAATGTGATCTGGGCCAAATGATGAGTGCTGGTTTAGCACAAAATATCAGGGATCATACATTTTTATGATTATGATTACAAGACTCTACAAGGTATTAAAAGTGGATAGAAACCGGTCTCTACCTTGTGTGAGAATGGTATAGTGACAATTACACTACAGAAATATTATTCATTAAGTGTGCATAATCTCTAATCTAATGAATGACTAATAAAATTTATTAAGACTTCCATTAAGTGATTTGTGGCAAAGTTATAAGAGCAGTAAGTTTGCCATTTATCAATTAAAATGTAGTAAACTATCCATATATACTGAACAGTGGTAAAGACATGTGTAAGAAATTATGATCTGGGCCAATTGATGACCGCTGGTTGAGCACAAAATGTGCATCTTGGGCTTCATACACTTTTTTCATGTCTTTGGTGGTTTATGATTACACCCCTCTGAAAGGTGTTAAAAGTGACTAGAAATGAGTCCCTACCTTGTGTGAGAGTGGTGTAGTGAAAATTGCATTATAAAAATATATTCATAATGGATAAAGTAAAGCTAGCCAGCCAATTTGATATCATTATTATATACAGTGGGGAGATTATATGGTCATGGCAGAATTTGAAAAACCCTACTGATTAAATATTAATAGATAAAATAGAAATAAGAAGATAAAAAAAAAATGTCTGATCAAAAACAAGAAGTTTGTAGTAAGTAATTTCAGACTGGTAGAATTAAGACAATCTGAGTTTAACTATAGAGTTTATATAAAAAAATTAAATTAGAAAGAATGGGAAATAAAAGATGAGACTAAATTAAACAGTTGGAAATAAAAGATGAAGTTAAGACTGTATTGATAAAGTAAAGAAGATTGTAAATAAGAATTTATTTGGAAGTAATATGATTAACAGGAAATGGAATATGCATGCTTTAGAAAATATAAAAGTTAAGAAAAGGATATAAAGAGAATATTAAAAATAAATTAGAATGAGGTTTAAATTAGTGGTATTATTATTTAAAAAAAAATAAATTAGAATTAATACAGAAGTGGAATGAACTTAACTGAGAAAAAGATAGTGCAAAGATTTTATAGATATATGTAGAGAAGAAATAAAAAAAAGCCCATTATACTTAATAAATGCAGAGAAAAAAAAAGATAATAACGATGACTTTAAATTGGTTGAAAAAGCCACATGAGAGCATGAAGTGTCCAAAGTTACTACACTTTTTTTCAAAGTTTAACAGCAATTATTTAAAGAATTAGAAGAAAAAAACCTTATTGTGCTTCCCTGAAAATAAGACTAGAACTTAAATTAATTTTTGCTCTAAAAGTCACCATAGAGTTTATTTTCAGGCGGTATTGTATTTTTTCATGTATAAATTTTTCCATGTGTCATAGCATCGGCCGGGATGCGAACCCACAACCGTCTGCAACCAACTACTTGCTTGCATGGCAGCTGCGATACTTCTCGGCTAACAACGTAAGACATGTATAAATTTTATTTATTCAAGTACTTCTCTTTACAAAAAGCTGTAAGATACTTACCCTGAGAGTCCCCACAATTGTTTTCTTCTACTTAATTGGAATAACTATTTTTTTCACTCATCTTATCTGGAGATGAGAATGTTATTCCATTTAAATTTACAATTAAATCAAGTGTTAATTGAAGACTTGCTAGACAATGGTAAAAAAAAATTATTATAGTTAAGAATAGTTTTTCTACACAAAAGCAACAAAAAGTTCAGAAAATGTTTCGGTACTGATTAATATTTAATTGTTGAATATTTTCTAGTCTAATGAATGACTAATAAAATTATTAATATGTTTCAGTATTCTTTTTAAAAACTTTTTTTTAGGAGAAAGATTGATGATTTAACTTAAGTTAGATATTGATTATTAAAATCACTTCCCACATTTATAATCTTTTAGGAGGGGAAAAAATGTTTAAGAAATCAAACTAATTTTTCTTTTATCTTGAATATTTAAAAGCTACCATAATGAAACTCTAAAACTAAATTGTGCAATCTAAATCTATTAAATATAAATAAGTACCTAAAAATATATAAATGAAATTATAAATTGTCCAACATACCGACTTGTGGTAGATAAATTATTTTTCTATTAGATTTGTCAAAAATGATCATCAGAAAATACAAAAGATCCATATTATTTATACAATCATGTATCTAAAGCATTTATGTCAATAATATTGTTTATTTATACATCCATTTACTTTATAATTCAATATGTCTGACAATCTTAACTAGAGCTTATATTTGTAGTAGGGCTAATATTATAAGCATCCTGAAAAATCATGCTAGGATTTATTTTCTGGTAAATTCATTTATTTATATTGTTTACCACCACACTTAACATATTTGTTTAATTTTTTCTGAATAAATTATTCAATTTCTTTTTAACTGATTCCATTTCACATATTTATACTGAATTGAAGAATTTAGTCTGTATGTAAATTGATTTATATTGAAGATACTTGTGCCTTATGTAAAAATAAATAAATAAATATATGTAGTCATCTTAATAAAGGAAATTATCAATTTCTCTACACTAGAATTTTTTTTCTTAGAATAGATGACATTTAAAAAACAAATCAGCATAAAAATAATTGGAAAAGCCCTTTCTTCATTTTTTTTAAAATTACTATTTAAATTCTTTGCCACCCCAAAATGTAATCTTTTCATTAATGCCATGTCATCAGTAAATATTATAAAGCAGACAGTCTAATCATTACAAACCTGTAGACCATATCTAATTGCAAAAATAACAAACATTAAAGAAATCCTTGTCTTCTGTTCCCTGTTCTTTATTATTAAGATAAAAAACTATTTCTTCCTACCTAAAACATAACACCTCTGATGTCTCTTAGAATTCTTAAATATTTTGGGCTATTAGAATCTCAAATATTTCGTCAAAGAAAATTTATATCAAAGGGTGTAAAAGAATTTATGAAGTCTTCCAACAAACACCAACATCTACAAAAACGATCCTATTTCTATAAATGTAGTCTGGCTTAAACTGATACTATTGACTTATTAAACCTTATCATGGGAATTACTTTTAGATTTTTGTTTTTATATATATGCCCTATGTACACCAACCATAACATAATTCTGCAAACAAAATATTTAATTTTACGGGGAAATAATTTGAATAATTCATTAAGTCATTTATTTAATGATCAGTTTCTGGCTCTTCAGCAAGGCAGTAAACACTAATGCACACAAAAAATGATACTTGATTCTTTTTTTCAAAATTTGAGAAATATGATCTCTTCATGAAAGGAACATAGCCAATCATCTCTTGTTATTAAGTTAAGAAAAAGATTGAAGGTTTTTATTACTTTGTTTCTCATAGCTTGCCAACTTTTATCTTAGGACACCAAAAATTGTGTAACATTATCAAATTTCTTTAATCAAAAATAACTACGGCAAATGGCTTAAATGATTAATTATATATTACTACATTTAACCTTCCTCACACATTAATTTAGAGTTCTTAATTAATAAAAACAGGTAAAAAAGATTACATCTTCATCTGCACATTTATATTTGCATTCACCCCCAGCAACTAAATTTCTTAGACTGCTTTTAAGTTGTTTTATTAAGCTTGTCTTTAGTTTATTTCAACTTTTTGAATGTTGTTTAAATAAAAGTTGATTCAGTTTAGTTTGCTAACTGTAGCTGAGGGTGCTTTTTGGCCGGTAAATCAGAATCTTAGCATTCATAAGTGTCTGGATATGTTGTGATATTTAAATGCAAATGCTAATTTATTTAAATTACTGATTTACATATTCCATTTTTTAGAGAATTGAGCACTGTTTTCTTTTTTATTAATGGCGTGGTTCCCTGGATAAGTATTCCATACATACAAAGCTGTTATAAAAAGTAAAAAATATCTGCTCCAGTACATAACATAAATGGGACACCACCCCCCCCCAGCCTGAATACACTATTAAATAATATTAAAAATAAAATATCTTAGGATCAAAAACCTCAGATAGAATACAAGATTGAGTGCAGTAATGCCATTTGCAAATCAGTATATTATGGGGAGTCTAGGGCAAACATAGTCACCAGAGTCTTCTAACGTGTGCGAAAAATAATCCAGAATATAAATCCTTTTGCTTGGAACTCGAACATTTATCTGACCACATTTTCGATCTGATGTGAAAATTGTCTGTATTGAATGAGATGATAGAGTAAAAGAAGTATGGTTTATTATTAATAACAGCCATGCCATTAATAAAAAAGAAAACAGTATCCAGCTCTGCAAAAAATGGAATATATAAATCATTAATTTAATAAATTAGAATACTAAAACATATCCAGACACTCATGAGTGATATAATTATGGCTTCACTGGCCGAAAGCATACACAGCTACAGGTAACAAACTAAACCAAACAAACTTTCTTTGCTAATGTTCAGAACATTGAAATACACTAATTATAGTAGAATAAGGAAAAGGAAACTAATTTTGAATAAGCTTGTATTATAATGTCCATAAAATAACAATAGTATATATCTTAATGTAAATGACTTTATGGTATTATGTTTATGCTATGGAGTTCAAATCCAGGCTAACTGAAATTCTTTTCAAAAGGTTTAGGATTTTACAAGTAGCTGGATAATAACCAACCAGCTATCTAAGAGATTAGTAAACGGGTATCTAGATACCTTTAGCTAGAAAATAAATAAATGATAAGAAACAGCTTAAATTCTCATTACTAAGCAATTGGCAAAGCTATAAATGCTGCCTTCATCTCCTCTACGCCTATAAGAGAGGACCTTAAAGAGATTTTTGCTCTACAATGGGCTGATTATTAAAAAGGCCATTTTACTTTTTTAAAATACAAGGGGTCAGAATGACTTACGGTCAATATGGGTATGACAGCAATATTGGCAAAACCAAGGCTTTAAACATAAGGATGGCTGAAAAGTGGGAGAGTGGAGAAGATTGAAGTCTGTCCGTCAAAGTGTTAAGATTTGCTACCTTATTAATATAAACCGAGCACTGATTATATATGAGGGAGGTAATTATCCGGGCCAAATGATGAGTGCTGGTTCAGCACGAAATTTATATATATTGGAGATCATTTATCTTTTTTTTTTTACATGTATGTGGCTATGTATATTAATTGTAAAAGACGGAATGTATGACAGGAGTTTGAAAGTCTGGTTTCAAATCCCTTTTAATTATATCTGAATATCGTTTAATTACAACAAACTGCTGAGATAATTTTAACAATTTTCTTTTTGCATTCATTTAATTGTAAATGTATTTTTTATATAAATATATTGAATTAATTAAACAATGAAATTAAATGTTTATATGTAAAGATCATTCCCTCCCAAATAAAAGTTCATGACAGTATCAGTAACATCTATAATATCCATCTATAATATCCGATGAGACTCACACACGCATTATCACCATACATATTTTGTGTGCATATAAATAATTCCGCTGCAATGTATTTTTTTCAAACATTTTTTAATGATATCCCCTCGACCATACAATTTTTAACAAAAGATGATTTTGAATACATTTATTTTTCATTTTACTAGCTCTGGCCTACGACATAATTTTCACGTGATTAATTTTAGGTCATGTGATACCAATTTTATTATATTAGCAATTAATCCTAAAATTTTATAAAGCATTCATTAGACAGAGCAATAGCTAAATTTTATTTGAAATACATTTATCGATTCTCTAGACTGTTTCAAATCTCTTAAATTTTGCTACCGAATTTAGTTGCATTAGTTACCGAAAACATTAAAACGAATTACTACTACCTTTCCCTATACATAACTAAGGAAAGAAAAATTGTTTTCAGCTTTAAATTACTTATAAAATCCATTTTCTTTACAAAAATAAATATTGTATAATTTAGAAAATAAAATGTTTAAAGCAAAATTAATTTAGAAACATATAAATGGAAATTGGCAGACCTGTCATGAAAAATAGTTTCAATTTTTTTTTTAATCTATAAAATATTACGCACGTATATAAAATCGTAACTCAAAAATAAAATAGAATTGAGGAACCCAAGCAACAACTGCATACTGTACCAAATTTTAAAACAACTTCTTGTGACCTACTTCTCATAGGTACTCCCCCCCCCTCCCCAACCTCCACACTATTCATTTTTGTTTCTCGACATCTTGCGACAAGGACATCTTCAGGCTGGAAAAAGACTAATAACTATGCACCGCCATCCTTTAAAACCTAATGATAGCCTCTTCAAAACCTGAAGCTGGCTTTGACAAGTTGCCGGATTGACGAGTGCCTGCGGGTTTATCTTAACCTGAAAGAATAAAAATTTGTAAGAGATAGTTCAATGCAAATATATTTATTTATCCAATAATGTGACTTTATTTTTGAAGTTTAATCTCTCTTTTACTTATCAAAATATTATAAATATATAAATGCACACACGTATAAATAGACAGTGATTAGATGTGGTACATAAGAGTGATTGATATTCGGTAAATTTTCTTTTTTTTTTGTCAGAAAAATATATTGCATTATTAGTCTATTTATATATATAAAAAGCATATTTATGATTCAATTTATAACCTTAAGTGATTTGACGCTTCCTTTGAGATTTAACTTTCAAAACAAAAAAATTAAAACGATTAGATTAGGATAATTTAAATGAGGTAAATGGCTGTCAAAAAAAAATCTATCATTTAATCCTTAAAAAAGAGTAAAGTAAATAAAACAACGATGACTACTCGACAATTTTGGTTACATTAGGCAAAAAAAAAAAAAAAAGAAAACGAAACATTGCCGTCTCCTTAAAAAAAAAAAAAAGTTCCCAACAGAGAAACTTTCAGATCGTAATCAACCGACCAAGAAACTTCCCTCAATAGAAAATGGGTTCTTCCGCTAAAGCAACGTTTATTAAGTACAGTAGTTCTTACACATTTCATAGATACGAGTCAAGGCGCCGCACGTCTGCTTGAAACAATAGCACAGCAGTTTATAGTCTTTTACTAAAGTACAATCTAGGTTTATTTTCCGCGAATAATCTATAGGACGAATGTGCTCTAGCGGGTCCCTGTGATGAATAATAATTATTAAAAGTAGCTGAATTATTATTAATATAACTGTAACTGAAGCTAATATTAGCCATGCATAAACATTTCTGAAATCAATTTTAAAATGTTGAGTTGAAAAATAGCAACAACTTGAGGGAAAAGTATTGAAATCAATTAAGTACTACGGTAGAATAGTAAACTTTTAATCACTCAAGTAAATCACAATTTTCGTATTTCTTATAAAAAAAGTAAAAATTTTATCATTTTTATAAGAAAGTGAATCCCAAAATTGAAAAGGTTCTTTTAGGTGAAAAACATAAAAGCAACATCTCGCACTATTAGTAATCCGATATTTAGAAAAGCGCGGGCAGAGCTTCCGCTAAACTAAACCTTGACCAATCCGATTGCTTGAAACACGCCGGAGAGCAAAATTAGCCCTTCCTGACATAGTTCCCTGGACCAAACTTTGGAAAATTTAGAGTAATACAAAATACGTATTATTATGCAAAAAAAATCTTAAAAGAAACGGACTACCTACTAAATCTTAAAAAAAAAAAATGTTTAAATTTCAAAAATACAAAATATTAAACATTTTATCACGAAAGAAGGATATTATCTGAAGGAGGAATGTAATCATTGGAAGTAATTTGATATGTTATTTGCGCTACAATCATTTTAGACATGGGGCGCGCCAAAAAGTCTAGACAAGCACGTGATTCAAATGAACCAATCATAGCAAGCTTAATGGAGTATTGCTTCTGAGTTCACTTAGAGCTGGTCGATTATTTGAAAAGGAGCACAGAATTGTGTGAGTGGATACTTCTGCGTCACATTTCCTTATAAATAAGTAAAGCGTCAACCTTAGGATGTAAATTGTTATTACATTTCTTAATAATAGTATATTTTAAAGCATGAACTTGGAATTTGTTTATTGTTGAACGTAAATTATGGTTTGTGAAGACTAAACCCCCTATGCTAAACCAAACTAACGCTGTGTTGAACATTCGGTGATTTCAGAGGTGTTTTCAAATGTCTAGACGTGTAGTACTCTGTTGAAAATCAACGTCATTTTTTAAAGGATTTTTTTATTTTTAAAGCAAAATCAACTACGATTATTGTGTATAATATTCAGAAGGATTTGTATTTTGAATCTTTCATGGGGTATCAAAATTTGTGTGCAATTGTTTTGAAAATTTGAAGTTATTGGAGGTTGTTGTGAGCGAGTGCCAAGGCGACACGAAGTGGCCAGGATTACTGGCACCAGACAATTCATACCCAAGTAATCTATTCGGTTCCAGAGGCAATCGCTTCGGGACCAGCACGAATTCCAGTTGAAGCTCATAAGGAAAGGATACCTTGCGATGCTTGCATGAGATCTGTTAAAATTGAAAGCTTTGGCCCCTTAAAGTATGCTGCATGTTTCGCTCTAAGCGAAGCAGTCTTGTCAAACGATTGTGGAAAAGTCGAGTATCTACGAGCAATAACCAAGATGAAACCACGAGTACGATTGAAACACCAGAGGAATTAGAAATAAAATCAGTAGCTCAATTTATGCTTAAAAGACTAAAGGAATTGCAGTTAGAACTGTTAGTGCAAGCAGTAGAATCTAAAGGTGGCGATTCTACTGACTGTATATTAGTTCCCAAGGGTGAATTACGTTTAGGACGACGAACGGTAGCACCTCATATTTTATGTGGTCAAATTTGGCGGTGGCCGGACATAAAATATTCAACAGAACTTAAACGTTTGAGTTGTTGTGGCTCTGCAGATGACCCTGCTTATATCTGCTGTAATCCGTACCATTGGAGTAGACTTTGCAGGCCAGGTCAGTTCTTTCTTTACTGTATTATAATGAGCTTAAATCACATGTTGGCCTAATTTCTGTTAAACTTGATATTATTAATGTTACTTTGTTTTATAGTGTTGTTATTTGTATAATTAAGTACTTTTAAGTAAATATAAGATTTATTTAAAATTTATAGATAGCTAGGATCTTGGTCTCTGGGAATTTTCTCTCCCAGTAGGATATAATATTACAAAAATTGCCCGGTTGGCTGCGTTCACTCAATCGGAAGCAAATTGCATTCCGGTCCGAGAAAATTCAAAAGCGCGGTCATAATGTTTATATTTAGATATTGATTTAATTTTAATTTATATTTTTGATATATAAATGAACAAAGTTGAATGTTTTAAAAAAAAAAAGTTCAACGATGTTTCAACAGTTTGATGGGAGAGGGGGTAGAAGTTCTTTCTGATTCAGTGGTGTGCAATTAAGGGCTTGGCGCCGGTAGAAGTGTATTTATGTGTTTTATCGTCTGCATGCTGGGCAATTATCTTTGGTGATTTTTCAACTTTTTTTTTTTTTTCTTAAATAAAATTTACTGATTCTGTCAAATTTTGATTTTTTTCCCCTTTAATATATATAGATTCTCCCCCACCTCCTTATAGTCGATTTGCTCTGGAACGGTTAAAACCCGAAGGTAAGATCCGTTTGGGTGTGTGTATATATTATTATTTTGTAATTGTTATGAATATTTAATGATTTATATGTATATTTTAAAGATCGTGCGCCTAGTGAAATTGTTAGCACAGAAACAGGAGGAACGACTGTGTACGGGTCACAAGGAGGCGGCCATTTCGGTAAGCACTCCCGTAGATACCTTTTGAAATATTTTCTTTTGTGATAGTAGTGGGGAATGATTTATATAGATGCATTGATGTGGAATACGATCGTGAAACATTTATTGCTTACGAAAATTATTTTGCTTTGATGAATTTAAAATGTAAAACGTTATTTAAACATTCTATCTTCATTTAATCACTGTTATTTTTAATTACTTGTTTTTTATTTTTATATATTTAAAGCCATTCTGAAAAGTGCTGAGTTTGGTTGAAATTGTAGGCTGTTTTTAGATTGGACTTGGTATAATAAAAAGGTGGGGGAGTGAGTAGGAGAAACCTTTTGAAAGAATTCTTTATTAAGTGGGATTTAGTGGCCTGTGAAAGGAGAATAACACTTTTTTCTCCTATACCCTCCAGAACAAAGTCGCTAATTCTTAAGAAGTACAAAAAGGTCCCAAAATAAATTTTGTCTTTCGATGTGACATATATATGTGCATGCACACAATTCATTAATATTCCATATGCACTTGGTATTTTATATATAACCAGAAATTTTTGATAATAAGAAATCAGTTTGTGTCTGAACTATAGTATTCTTAATTCTAAAAATAGATCACAGTGCTTTATTCTGGAAAGTTGCCTTTGCATAAGCCTACTTGTTTGTTTACGAAGAATGTGTCTTTTTTGTCCAGTACTTGTAAAACTCTTTGTCCAGTGATGTGACTTTACAAAGGTTTGTGTTGTAGGAAACTGGAAACTAGAGTATTTAACGTATAGGCAAAATTTACCAGCAATTCTTTCCCTGGATATTTGAATGAAAGATGCAGTGTGCGGATGTGTATATGTTTGTGTTTATATGTACATGATGCAGTAATTTTATAGAAAAATGCGCAATAAATTGTAACATGTTAATAATAATGTTGTGGTTATTTTTTTTTTTTTTGTTAAACGTATTTTTATGGGGGGGGGGGGGGTGGAATAAATAGAACCTAATGGGTTTTTTTTTTGCATTTACAGTTTTTTTTTTGCATTTACAGTTTTTTTTAAGATTTTTTTTTTATGTACAGTTATAAATGTTTAATGTACTTTTAAAAAAAAAAGTATTTCTCATCTCAATCTTTCTCTCGATTCTTGAATTTGTTTATATGCATGCATACTCTCATTAAAATATTTTTGACCATATCCTTTACTATTATTTCTTCAAAATTAAATCATGGATCAGATCTTTTATATATTTATAGTCTAAATCTCATTCATTTAGTGTTAAGGGTATATTTTTAAAGTATACATTTAATAATAAAATTGAAATAGCGGAAGTGACTGAATCTATAGGGATACATAATGTAAGATGACTCCATTAAAGGTCTTTTCACCATTATTATTTCATCATAGTTACCTATGCCATTTGTTTTAATTATACGTAAGCAAACTTCAACTCTATAAACAAGCTAGGGAAAATATTTTCTAGCAGAATAATTAAATCTGCTATAAAAATATATACTTTGTACTACATAACAATCATTTGCGAAATTAATTTATTACAAAGCTATATATTAAAAATGAGAGCTTTTAAGTGTCTATTATTAGCTCATTATGTAACCAAGGTATAAAATGTTTTATAATATCCAAATTCTTATCAATTATCTGTGTGATCAATTTCTATACTTTGAAATAATGCAAGTGAAATCTAAGGTTCAAACCTGGTCTCATTTATAGTTCGGAATGGCAGGGCTTTGCACTTAGTAAATGATCTAACACTTAAATGCTGTCATTCATGATATTAATCTGTGTGATCAATTTTCATACTTTGAAATAATGCAAGTGAAATCTAAGGTTCAAACCTGGTCTCATTTATAGTTCGGAATGGCAGGGCTTTGCACTTAGTAAATGATCTAGCACTTAAATGCTGTCATTCGTAATATTAATGTATATTGTATATGCAATTACAAAAATAGTACAGTGGAGTTTCATTTTACAATTGTAAAAATAATGACAGTAGGGATGTAGGGAGATTATTCTGCTCTTGACTTAAGCTAGATTTAAGTTTTAGCAAAAAAACCTTAAATTACTTAAATCACCAATGTTCAAATTATTTTTGTATTTCATTTAAAGGCGAGTTGTAAAATAACAAAACTAATGTCTGTAATGTATTTTTATACACATATGTATAGAGTAAAAGCATTTTTTTGAGTTCAGTCTCTGTTAAATAAGTATTTATTTGCAAGGATGGTGTGCCATAACCTTTCTGCCATCATTATCAATCCATTGCCGGAAGAAAGTCTTGCCAAGTTCAATGTAATTTTTATGGACCCTAACCTCTCTTCTCTATTTCTATTCCAATCAAAATTTTTTCCTTACATACAAGACCCTTACATACAAGACTTAAGTCTTAATGGGATTGACTGCAAATATGTATGTTCTCCAATTTTTTTCATCCAGAAAGCTTTTTTACCTACTTAACTAATTTATTTTTAATTTTAAGTTCACATGATTTATTAAAGTACTTGAGGGTTGAAAACTTAAGGTAAAAGTTCTGGGTCCTTAAATTGATTTTCAGTTGAGAAAAGTTGGGAGAAAAAAAATTATTTGGTCAATTAAATGGAATTATTGGGCTTACCTTGCCACTTAAGCACTCACATGTCACATGACTCTCTGATTGGGAGTTGTTGTTTTTTAAATATTTGTGAAATTATTTATATAGAAGAGAATGAAATTAATTCGTGCATAAAATGAGCATGGTTCAATGCCTGCAATCTCAATCACATGCAAATTCTTTGAAAGCAGATTTGAGCCTTAATATAGGATTTCCTCTGAGATTATGTTCATATATTTATTACGTGCTTATGATAATTATTTTATAGCATGTTTCTTTCAGTTCAATGAAACTAATAATCCTGGACCTAATAATCATTAGATATTGTGAATTATATCCATGCCTCTTCATACTGCATAGATGTATAAAAACTTTAATCATGAGCAAACAAGATCTTATCTATAAAAGTGGAACAATAGTTGGATATGTAAAAAATAATGTCTGAGGGATAAATTCTTCATTTAAAAGGTCCCCAAAACATAACTTATTATATATCATATTATGTTACACTGTCTTAAGTTGTGCCAATGTTGTATTGAAAAAATAATAATTTTTAACACTGTTTAAATGTTGATTAATTTATATCATGAATATAGTGGTTAAAATGTAAATTTGGAAGATTGCATTAGTGTGAGAACAATAATTTGATTCAGTAGACCTGAATTTTGTTACCTTAGTTGCAATTGTTCTTGGATTAGTTACCAATAATTATTTCACATATTATAATTAAACTTTTAATATATTGTTTCAAAGGAAGATAAATTATGGAATTTGTTTTGCAATTAACAAGATATCGAAATTAGAGGTAGTGGGATTCAATTGTCTAGATGAAATATTTGACCAATCACATTAAATAAAAAATTCTAAATATGTAAATAATTTGATATTAGTCATATTTCAAATAATATACTGCAACATTTATTTTTTGTTAAAAGTGAAACTGCATTTTTCTTAAAAAGTCTTAATTATGCAAGAATTACGAAACCTGTAAAATATATTATGTTCAAAGAATGTTCATTGTAACTTACCATTCCCATTCTTATAAATAAAAAATTATAATCCACATTAGAAGTTTCTAATATTAAAACACCTCTATTGGACTCAATTGAAGTGCTAGGGGAAATAACTTACAAAGTATATGGACAAATAGTATATAATAATAATCAGAAAATAAATTCTTTACATCTATATAAATATCAAATTTTTTTATACATAAAAGCCTTTTTTAGCACCTGATTTGGTGACCTTTTCAAATGTTATATAACTGTTAGAAAGAATTTATTATTTTTTGATTATTATTTTATGGAAGAACAGCATAAAGATATTTTTTTTTTTTCAATTTTGATTAAATAGTATATAGTAATACCTCTGCATACATTTTATCAAAGTCAGCTGTTTTATTTATATGCTATCCTAAAAAAATTAGTAAACAAAAAAAATTAAAATATTAAAAGATCTGAGAATCTAGATTATGTTTAATAATATTGCAACAGTCATTTTCTTGTTCAGACAATGCTCCTGTGCATATTCGCACAGTGTGCACCACAAAGTTATTGAGCTATGTGTCCCCACCTTCTCCCTTAAAAAAAAGTATACTTTTGTTTAAAAAGCTTGGAAAAAAATCACCATAGCAATTCCCTCACACATGAAATGCTTTCATTAAGTGAAATAGTATCTTGTATTTGTTTAGTACAGTGGTAGATTGAAGATTTTGGATCTCTGGATCCATATGGCCCAACTATATCACTTTTGGTGCCCAAACTTCTTATGACTTATCGAGTAATAACCAACTTGATGATTTAATGAAAAATAAATCTATTTTTATACCACGAAAGAAAAACAGTTTTGTTGTGATGAACAATTTAAATAAGAAAATGCTGAAACATTTTCTCAAGTGTTGACACCAAATAAGGATTTTTACACTGATAAAAGGGTTAATACATGATCCCTACATTGAATTTAAAAACTATATATATATTTTAATATTTGTTATTGTATTGTACTTTTATACCACTTTTGATTACAATTCTATATCAAACAAAGCATGAACTATAGTCCATTAATTTACTACATTTGCTAGGGATCTTGGAGCAAAATATTATGGATGCAGGAGTTCCATTACATATATAAAGAGAAATTAGTGAAGTTTCATTGAAAGATTTTTTTTTTATTTATTAATTTTGAAAATTTCTTGTATTATATTGTACTAAATTTTGTAATTAGAGAACTTGATAATACAACTTTATTTAAATTCTATTAATGGAAATAAAATGTTTTGTTATTTTTTTCACAAACTGTTCACATTCGTGTTTCTCTATTTTTAGCGCTGTATTTGAAAGAACTTGTGTTTCAATACATCACTGTAAACCCTCCCTCTTCCAATATTTGTATGTAAAGAGATTAGACAAATTCTAGCCACTGTGATAAAATATATCTCAAACTTTCCAAAGTATTCATTATTTTTAATAACTTAAGTTTTCTCGACATAAATCTTTTGGTTGCATGGATTTTATACATAGTTTGATGTGCATACAGGGTTTTGGATAACAGTTGTACACAGCAAATTTGCATATGATGTTAAAGCATATATATACTTAAGTGTATTGTGCCTATGTTCTCATTTTATTTGTGCAAATTTTCTCTTTTTATTGAGTAGTAAGAAATTATAATGATAATCCAACTTTACTGAACTAAAAAATTTGAACGATTTTTATTCTGATCTTAAAAATTAAAATTTCTAAAAAATTTTTTTACTGTTTTGTCAGTCAAAACAACTTTGAATAATTAAACTTTTTATGATCTATATCATATCTGATAAATGTTTAATCAATCTCTAAATATGTGCTCTGAAGTAAAAGATGCTTAAAATGAAAAAAACTTCAAGCAGTAACGTATTCTGATTTTTACAAATTGTTAGCGCTTTCTAATTTGCAAGATGTCGACTATGAAGATAATTTGAAGTGGAAAAACATTTTTGTTTATTCAAAACTTTAATTACTAAAAAAAAATTGAAATAACCACAGACACCAGATCATAATTTATATTCACAAAAATGCTTTTATGCTAGAATACTCTTGATTTACAAATTAAACTTTTTTAAAAATTGAAATGAAAGATAAAAAATAGTGAGTTTTGGTGTTTTGAAGATAAACATCATTGGAAATTTTTTTTTAGTAATTCCATATTGTTAAATTTTTATAATTTTAACTTATATTTAAAACTTTTATTTAATTTAGAAACTGTTTATTTAGGATAGTTAGAAATAAATGGAAATTTATTGTGACACTGAAATACTTGAGGTTGGTCCCCTGCTTTTGTTTATGCAGAAGGGTTGGTGGACCGAATTTCAAATGTAATATCCGTTCAATAAGTTTTTAGTGATAAACACAAGAGGGCAGTATACTTTTTAAATGCTTTTATTTTTTAAAAAGGTTACATTAAACAGTATTAATGATCAATTAAAATAGATATAAAAACAAATCTTTCAGTTGATTGTAAAAAAAAATTTTTAAATGTTATACAGACTGCAACAAAGTTTTTATTCTTTGTTTTGAATAGAAATGATTCCAAAAAATATCTATTATAAAATTAAAAATAATATTATAAAAACTATTTTATAATAAGCCAAAAAGTAATTGTTTTTTCCACCACAATTGGAATTTTTATATTTATTTAACTTTAAAAATATGACATGACCACCACTTCTTATGCTTGTGTATAACCGTTTTAAAACAGGCAAAACTCATTATAGGTATTGCCACACACAGCAAGTTAGAGTAATCAATGAATGCCAGAAGGCTTGTGCATAAAATCCCTATATAGTGCCCACTCATCCAATTAACCCCAGACTAGTTTCTGGCTTGTAGTCTTCGTCAGTGAGGAGCCTTGGATCTGAGTGCACCGCACCTAGATCTTAGGGTCTAATGCAACCCTCCAGCAGCCACCTTTTATCTCCACTTAACTACAAAACTATGAGTCTTAAACTGAAAACACCTTAATGTTTTCAATTCAAGCCATTAGCTTATATAGTCATATGGAGGGTATATGGAAGGTTGCATTAGATTCTAAGATCTAGGTGCAGTGTTCTCGGATCCAAGGCTTCTCACTGACGAAGGCCACAAGTCAGAAACTAGTCTGGGAATATTTGGACGAGTAGGCACTAGATAGGGATTTTATGCACAAGCCTTCTGGCAGCCATTGATTACTCTAGCTTGCTGTGTGTGGCAATACGTATAGTGAGTTTTGCCTTTTACAAATATTAAATAATTACATTTTTTAAAACTGAGTAAAGATACTTAACTATTTATAAGTCTGCAACAACCAAATAAACTGCACAGGGGGTTCTAGTTATATATTTATATTTCCCACTAAATTAAAGTGATATATAAAAAGACAATATTTAGCTCATGCGCTATATTTCACACAGAATCCACCTGAATGAAAAATACATGAGGGATATTATTTCTTCTTTAATAAAATTTTTATTAGACCAAAGAATTCTCAAATGTTTATCAAAAATAACATTGATGAATTATAATTTAAAAATAGAAATATATATCATTAATTGCATACGTAAGCCATTTTTATCCACATCCATGCATACATATTTATATATGACTAATTATTTGCTTAAATTGTTGATAAAACTCTTCTTTAAAGATAATAGTAATCCTATAATTTTGAAATAATTTTTTGAAGTCTATAAATTTTTATATCTTATAGTATAAGATTATTTGTAATAATGAAAATTATAGAGAATTTTTGATATGCCAATTTAATTATCAATATTTTACGAACGCTCGTGGTTTTCTCCATAATTTATTTTATAACGTGCTAAAAAATATTTTAAAATGTGCATTTTAGAAAAAAATTGATATAAAAAAAGAACATTTAACAGTGCTTGGAACATGGATAACACTTTTGGAAAATTTGGGAAAACTACGGAATTGATGTATTAAGAGCATGCATAATTCATACCATTTTTTTTCCATCAGTTTTGCACTGATTAATTTTAAAAATAACATGATAAAATAAATACCTTGCTTATTTGATGCAAAAGTGAAGTAATAGGTCCTAGAGCTCAAATCCATAAATTGTGACCTAGCCCTGTAATTTTTGATGCTTAATTATATATTTTTTAATGAACTCTCAAGCAATAAACCATTTATTGCATGCTATAGAAATTTAGTTTTATAATGAAGTAAAAAAAAATAATGATTAAAGAAATGTGATTTTTTGTTGTTCCTTCTATACTGCTGTGGGCAGAAATATATTTAATAAGTTGTACTAAAAAAAAAAAAAAAACCCTAATTCTAATCTCTTGAAGGAATACAAATATTAAAAATTATTTTGTATATATATATGCAACTTTTTTCTTATTCATCTTTTCCTTATGTATTGATTTCCATATTTATATATACCATTTCCAACGTTACTCTTACAGTTTCGACTGTCCTGCAATCATCAGCAGAGTAAAGTTATGGTGTAAAAAATAGTATTGTTAAGTGTATAAGAAAGTTGGAAATGGTATGATATTTATAATATATATGATGAACTTTCTAGAATGGCTGCTAGCTTTCCAATTTTTTTCCCAATGGCTTACGTTTAAGCAATCTTCATTATTATAGATTACTCATCTTCCAAATTTTTCTCATATCAACTTTTTTTTTTAAAATTTCTGTCTCTCTTGTGTCTATGAATTCTACTACTCTTGCAGATAGACTATTTTGGAAATGCTGTATATGCAAATATATTTTTCATTATGTAGAATTAAAAAGGTATTTGGTTTTCAAACCAAATCCATTAATATTATCATGTTAAGAAGGAATTTAACAACAAAAAGTTAGTCTAGTAATTGCAGTGTTATAACTTGAGACTGATTATTATCAGCTACAGACGGTTTGTCTGTAATTTTCATGCTTTATGGAAAAACCCCCCATTTCTGATTTTAACCAGTTTATTGGATTTGCTCTTTAAAAGCAGCCTTAAAATGGAATCTTTTAGCTTTGTTTTTTTAATTAAATGTAAACATTAAGGATTTTGTGGATCAAAATGGGGGAAGCTAAGGAGTAAAAATAAATGGAGGTTATTTATTTTACAGATGCTGTGGTTGTTTTTACAAATAATTCTTCAGAGCGTCAGAAAATATTGCAAATGAAAGTAGGAATAAAGATAAATGCTAAAAAGACAATGTTCATTGGATTTTCTCAGAAGAAAATAAAGATTGAAAATCATGAATTAAGTAGTTAACACTATAGATGGGAGTATAACAGATGAAATTTATTGTAGAATTAAATTTAGATGGAATGTTTTGGTAGAAATAACTTAATATTTAATGGAAATACGTTTCTGTTTGAAAAGGTGTTAGTAGATGTATTTTATCAGTTTTTATGTATGGATGTGAGACTTGGACATGCAATAGAACAATGCAGTGGTTTCAAACCACTTAGTAATATATGGAAAAAAAAGATATATGTTAGGAAATAACAAGAAGAGATTGTAAACATGAGTGAGAAAACAAACAGGTATCACTGTCATCGAGAGAATTAAGAAACTGAAATGGAACTGGACATATTGCTAGAAGAGATGATAATAAATGGATAGTATAAGTTTTAAATCAGATGGCAAGAGATTGTAAAAGACCTAGAAACAGTTCACAATGGAGATGGATGAAATAATGAAGTTTTCTGAGAGGCGAAGCTATGAATCTGAGAAACTGGATGAGAGATCATCCTGCAATAAAATCATATTACAATAGTTCAGTAATGATTGAAAATAATGATGATAAACATTAAGCTTGTACAATATTGATACTAACAAGGTTTATCTTATCCCCCCCCCCATATGTCATAGTATTGGCTGGGAAGCGAACCCGCAACAACCGTCTGCAACCAACTGCTTGCTTGCAAGGTAGCTGCTTTGACCTCTCGGCTAACAATGCTTGACTTATCTTTAATGGTCATTATTAATATTTATATTAATTTGGTCTGTAAACAGTGTTTTAAACTTAAATTCAAAATAATAAAAAATAGCAAATTATTCTTGACAACAATGAAGTATTTTAATTGATTGTAGTTCTTGCTTGCCTAATTACTCAACCTATCTATCTACAGGTTAAAGATATAAATTATTTTTATTTTTTAAAAAAAAAAAGATCTGAGCTTTTTTTTTTTTGTGGATTTTCAACATGTAGATTTGTATATTATTGCCAAGAATAGGCTTTGTATGTCATATAATACTAAATCATCCATGCACTTTACAACTATTACACAATGCTTGCATGGATGGTTTAGTATTATATGGTATACATTTGGCAATGCAATAATAAAGATGCTTCTTGAAGAATAGGTTTTGTAATTTTTAGTTTAGTTCTATTCAGAATTAATTGACTAGTATCCTTGAATCTATTAAACTTTTTATATGCATACATTTGTACTGTCTTTGACATTTCATGCAAACTAAATTCATGTCATAGACTGAATGTTTTGAAACTGCGTAGAAAAGATTTTTTCTTATTGGTTCATATTCTTATAGGGGAATGTTAATGGCTTGTATAGCTTGCATCCATGTTTAAGTATAAAATTGCATGAAAAACTTGAGTTTGTTAAAAATTCAAGCCCAGTTATTTATTTTAATATTTTATATAGTCATGAAATATTTATGATCTGAATTCCAGTGGAATCTAATCAAACTAATAACTGAAATGTTCAGTATATCTTCTAACTGCAAAAAATATTCATTATTAAAACGTGTTAGTAATTCTTTAGTCAGCATATAAGAAAACAAAATTCTTTGCATATCCATGGAGTATTAATTTAGAGGAAAAGAATAATTAAGAAAAAGAAATTCAGTAGTGTTAGTCGTAATGGACAACTTATTGATGAAGTAGTCCTTTCCTAAAATGTTTCTAGACATGTGTTTACACATACACTAAATATTTGTCCAGAAAGTTTTTAAAAATAATTTTACATGAAGACAGTATTTCAGACTAGCTTAATTAATGTAGGGATTCAAACTGGGGTTATAAAGCTTAAGACTTGTACGAACTAGTCATAAATTTCATTGATATAAATCACTTGCAACTTTTAAATCAGTATTTAGGATATTTAAGTATTCGTCCATTCTACCCTAAAACCTAAATAATCCTATTAAATGTATATAAGGAATGTCTGTTTTAGTATTTGTTTAAAATTTGGTAGATACTCTAAATCTATATAAATTTGTCATATGGTTTTCAGCCTTTTTAACTGTTTATATTATCGATACTATTGTTTTAAAAGCATTAATTTTACTTCTAGGAATGCATCTGTGTAAAAGTAAGATATTTTATAAATTTCTTCGATTGATTAAAAATCATCTGTTATAAATAAGACTTTGGTCGTTTGCTTAGAAAATTGACGTGTGTGTCATGATAAGAAAGGCTGTTATATAGTACTGTTTTTGTTAGCATTTCATTCACCAATGTGGCGACGTACTGGTAAATAATATAAAGGTAATGTCTTAAAGTAGTTTATATTTTATATAATTTTGACATCTTTATTATATTTCTGAAAAGTCCATTTGGTTATTTGCATATCCTCTACTATGTTACGCATTTGTTGCTCTTCTCACAACTTTACGGATATTAATGTTTTTGTATAAATTTCATATAAGGTTTATATAAAATTCATCTCTGATTATAATTTACTATTACTAGAAACTTCTATAAATTAAGTTATATTATTGTAAGATTGTTGTGTTGAATTTCTATACGTATTTTTAAAGTTCATTATTTGTTGTCATACAAAAATAGCTTTTTGGTATTTCGCTAAGTTAGGAGGTAAACTATTAGTGTATATTACCACTTAAGGTTATTATTATTATAGATAATATTGTATTGTTTTGTATTTTCATGTATTTTTGGCAAAAGAACTTGCATAAAAAATAAAATTATGGAGAATAGTTATTATAAATTCTAAAAGCAAAAATTTATTGATGTTAGATTTTTCTGGATTCTATAATTTCATCTTGACCGATATTGTTTCAATGTTTTCCTCATTTACAGAAATAGCCGTTATTAAAAAAATGTACACTATGATTAAATTCGTAGCAATTTCATAATTTATAAGAAAATTTTTTTAAAGTAAGTCTTTTCTGTATATTGATTTAATTTTTTTTATATATATTAACCTTAACATGTCTATGATATTGTGGATACCATTAATTTTTTAAGGTATTATCTGTTTTTTCATTTCAGTACGAACTTAATTTTTTAATTGTTATTTTTGCTTATGTTACGGTATTCTTCCAAAAAAAAAAAAAAAAAAATTGTATTTTATTTCAGTGTATCAGTCAGTTCGGTTTTCAAAATGAGAGTTTTGTCATCACAAGGGTCTTGTACTTTTGTTAAATGTTTTTTCAAACTGTCATTATCGGTGATTTACAAATGAATATAAGTATTCCAACTCCAAGGGGAAAAACCCAGATAAAATAGCAAAATACTACTACTCTAGGGATAGTTTTTGTAGTAACTATACACACCACTCTATAATCACATATACATCCATATGGAGAACCTATGGTCTTATTCAGCTCTCTCTCTATATATTTTGTGATGCTGGCTTTTTAACCACAGCAGATTTTTTATTTTTACCTGAAAATCTTCACCATCTTCCGTTACATTCTATTTTCAGTCATATTTTTCCAATACAAGTAATTAAAATTGCAATAGCAGATTAGTATCGTAGCAACAAGTTCAAAGAAGATATTGATTGGTGCTATGATTTTGCCATTGTATTTTTAAAATTTTACTGAGCATTCTTACGTAAAAAAATTTTTATTTTGTTATGTCGAAAGGTGGTTCGAATCTTACTTCCATACAATAAATTGGATAAAATAACATCTCTATGTATAACTAATTTAATTGGTGAAGCATCTCTGTGATGAAGTATCTTATCTTTTAACTTATTATAAACAGTAGTAGCACATTGAATTCTGTTTTGCACTGAATATCCAATTTCAACTTCCTACTTAAAAAGTTGTCAAGGTATTTAAATTGGCTAACAATTAGCCACCTCCATTTAAAACTCCCTGCATTATCAATTTTATGCTTCTTTACTAATTTTGTATGTATAAACATGATACACATAAAACTTGCAGTTTATGTGATAATACGTCACCATGCCAGATTTATACTTATGCGTGATTCATAATAAACACTTGTAAATAAATATCTTAAAAGAATGATAAAGACGGAATGGAAAAAAAAGCAAAAAATTAATTTTGCTTTGCTATTACAAACCAATCCATGAAACACCTAAGTCTACATAAATCACCATATAATACTAAATCACCCAGGGACTTTTATTACTGTTACACAATACTTAATTTACCACTCTCTTTTACAGTTTCGATTGGTGCAGAAATCTTCTTCAGAACTTTTATATCTCATAACTTCAATGCTAAATTCAAATTTGAAATTAGCATTGAAGTTAGGAGATATAAAAATTTGAATTTAGCAATGGACTTAGGAGATATAAGAGTTCTGAAGAAGATTGAAACTGTAAAAGAGAGTGGTAAATAAAGCATTGTGTAACAATAGTAAAGTGCATGGATGATTTAATATTATATGGTATACATTTGATAATGCAATAAGAAAGAGTAGTTATCTACATAAATTACGTACTGATACTTGTAATGCTGTCTTAATTTCTGCAGCAAAGTTTTTTTTTTCTTCTTAAAGGCATCTGTGTCATTTCTAGTTGTTACTTTTCACTGTGTTCTAAATTTTCAATGTCTTTAATGTGGGGCATTCTTTTAATATAAATAGAGCCTGCATTTTTCTTAAAATCTATATTTGAATTCAGCATAGAATACTTATTAATTGTCCATTCCACATACAAAGCCATTGAAAAGGTGTTCGTAGAATAGCAGATTCACCTTCATTATTTCCAGTAAATTGAAAAACACGTTGACTGATCTTACATTTTACTGTCATAATTACTCAACAGATAATTTATATACATGAGATGATGATCAAATTGGTTAATTTAGCATTTAAGACTCAATGAGACAGCTTTCCATTTGGTTACAAGCCTTCGTGCAACAGGCTTTTTTTTTTGGTGGCAGTGTGGAAATGGTTTTTTTAAAAAAATGGAATTTGGAAATTTTTTCAAATTATATGTATGTAGCAATGCAATTATTGGGCAGTAAATAGGCATCTAATTTTTAGCAAGAATATAATAATAGTCCTAGATTAATTAAATGGCTTGATCACATAATCATAAAACCAAAATTGTATTCTGATAAAGGATATCATAATCATGGGAGTACTGAGTTCTTGGTTTATCACTATCTTTTACCTTTTAAATTAAATATAAATATTAGAAATATTTATTATAGTAAATTAGAAATAATTAAAATATTTTTTTTAATTATATATTTATATTAGAATAACTATAAGTGTATTAATAATTTATAGTTTATTTTAAAATGTTTATCTACATAGACATCCAAAATAAATTATATTTGCATTGTACTTTAATAAATTATTTCTTCATTAACATCTATATAATTAATAGATTAACAAACTTTAAAAATATATGTAAATAAATATAGTTTGATGTCAGCTTCAATGACTGCAGGAATGTTCGTTATTCAATTGCCATATGTGGAAAAATTGGCAAATCACTGCAATGGGCATATATTTCAGGTAACGTTTATCGTCAACTACCTTGAGAAGAATGCCAATTCATTCACACGAATATAACAACTGCTTATTTTATTCTAGTCCTGATGAATTGACTGATTTATTGTTATGGCATGATATTAAAGGTAGTTATTTCTCTATAAGGCACCCTGTTTCAATTTTGACGATAAATTACATATTTCAAGTTTCCTGATTAAGATTAATTAATAAATGTGTTTCTGATTGCCATGACCCAGCAGCTGATAGTGGATATTTTCTCAATTTTTCAAATATGGCAACATTTTAGATTTTTTAATGTATGATGGGTACTGATATATCCTCAAATTACTTTAATTATATACTATCTTCTGCATATGATATACTATCTTCTGCATATGAGTAACATTTATATGAAGATTTGCAATTAATATGTATTCACTATTTCGGCTAACAATCTATTAGCATATTGATTTTCAAAAATGTCCCTTAAAAAAAGGTCATTTTGTAAGAATTAATATGTTGCTGTCATCTTTGTAAAATAAACTGTTGAGGTTCACCCCAAGAAAAAAATAAATATCCTACATTATATAATTAAAAACTAACTTTGATTACATGGAATAATAAATGCAATTATATTTCGTATTGCAGTGAAAAATTAACTTTTAAAAGTAAATCGAAAAATATGTATATTATATAAAATACAATTTTTATTTAACATTCTTGTCCCAATAGGAATTCTTATTTTCATCCTAGCAGAAATATCTGCCATTACAAATATAAGTTACAATGGTATCAAAAAAAAAAAAAAACCTAGAGTACCTTATATTTTTGAATCGAATTTTTAATTAATTATATTGCATTTTGCTAAAAGGAACCAAAGTGTAGGCCATTGATTTTTAAAATGTTTTTAAGCTGTGAACAAAAAGGTCACTTTATTCATTAAATAATTATAAAAAACAGGGTCTTTCTGCACCAAAATAATAGCGACCATAAAATATGAAATTATTTTTTAAAAGAATTAAATCATAGCTCCTGTAATATACATTTATATACTACATTTACAAACAGTTTGGCGTAACTATTAATACTATTTTTTGTAAATTTTTTATTCATTGATTTTTTTTTGTTAGTTTTAAATGGCTTTTTGTTGTTGTTGTAATTGGATATTTAATGTTTATTGTATTTTTTTGAATCTGGTAATGGGTTAAATTTTTTGTTATAGGATTTTTGTAATTTCGTTGGTTTTTTTAAGCAAGGTTTTTGATTTATGAGATATTTTGGGGAACCAGTTGCCCTCATTCACCAGGATAAAGCTATATAATATATTGTAATAGTGGTATGCTCTTGAATATTTTTTCTATTATAACACATTTTTCTTAAGTTTTTTTATATCCAATAATTGTTTTTAAAAGAAAAAATGTGCTTTTAAAATTTATTAGGAAGCAAATTCAGAAATCGGGTACATCAGTTCGTAAAGAAATTGTATATATATACATTTTTGTATATTGGATTTTCTAATTTAAACGTTAATATAATTGTGCTTATGGAACATGCACGGAATATTTTTTTTTGTTATTCATTGTGTGATGTTGAATTTCTCTAATTCACATATAAAGATTCCTGTAATAAACTGACATTTGTTTACAAATATAATATATACATGTTCAGAAGATATTCCGTTTAGGCTAGCTAGACGTGTCTGTAATTTGAGATTCAGATAACTGATAATTTTTCTAGCAGTTTTTTTTTTTTAAGATAGAGAAGTCCATATTTATTCAAATAACTCTTAGTATTCAAATGACTTGCATGATGGGTAATGAAGATGTCATTTTAATTTGAAACAGTCATGTAAGTGTCAGTGTGATAATCTTTACAAAAATATATGATTGCATTATTAATGATTAATTTTTAACCACTTACAAAGAAGGTGGCAGACTTCTCTAGGCACAGAGTCCATATTTTATCTTCATATATTTTCTGTAAACATATATTGAATCTGGAAAGTGTGTTCATTGTTCAATGGAACAATATATTTCATTATATATCATATGACATGAATTCATTTGGCTTGTATATAATATAGGTTGATTATTTAAAATCTAATTAGTGGTTTAATTTTTATGTGGAAGTTCAAATTGTTTAGTTAAATTCTCAATATTATACTTTAAGAATCAATTATATTTACATAGATGATATAAAACAGTGTAAGCCTACTGCAAGGCAAATTCTATTGAAAAATTTACGTTTCTTAAGTTCGTATTCAAACTCAGATCAAGTTCAACTCTGATTATATGTATGGCAATGAATGCTCTACTATCGAACAACACTTTTATATATGTAGAGTACAAATTGCTTAAGAATTTTATTCATAAAAATAAGTTCACGTGAGAGAAGCTTTTTATGGCATGTGTAATATTCAAAAACTTCGTTACATTGTTTTTGTTTTTTATTGAGAACAACTCGTAAAAGGAAAAAAAACCCTCATTCATTAAAATCATGCAAAAAACGGATTAGGATTTCTGCTTTATAATTCATGGTATATACTTTGATAGAGTGAACGCTGGATAACACAATAGAAAATAGTTGTAATTGTTGCAAGTTGGATTACATGATGTGAATAATCTGTCCATTTACTGATTTATTTGATAGATTGGTTATCATATGTTACCGATCATTGAACATATCGGGTCTTATTAAATGTGCTTTTGTGTGATTTGAGGTGGTTAAATATATTTATATTCCAATGCATTTTTAAATTATAATTTGCACCTTTTTTATAAAAGCATATTTGTTTACTAATATTTAAAATTTTGAGTTACATTTATTGAAGTTTCAACAAAATATTTTATTTTATAAATAAAATTGTGGTTATCATTTAGCATCTGCTGACACATAACTTGGGTAGCTAGGAAATCACTATTGAAAATACCAGGTGGTAAATGGGGGAGGGGGGATATGAATCAGTTATACAAAGCAATATTGAATAGTAGACCCCCCCCCTCTCACCACCACCCTAACTATTAATATAAAACATATATAGTTAATGAATGAATAATAGATGCTGCCTCTCATCATCATTTTTAACCGTTATTGATCCACTGAAGGATAGTCTATCCAAATTCTATTATCTCTGATCTTTAGCCTTTTTATCTTCATCATCCTCGCTCATTTCATCTCACATATGGTCTCTTTCTGGGTCTTTTACCACTCCCTTCTACAATCCAGTTTAAAATTTCAACTGACCATCTATTATTTTTTTTTTAGCAATATGTCCAGCCCAATCCCACTTCAATGTAATTTTTTCAATGATGTCAGTAATATCTATTTGTTCTCTCACCCTTATATTTTGTTTATAATTTCTTCTTGCTACTCCTAACATGCATCTCTCCATACATTTTTGAGTGGTCAAAAGTCTATATTGCTCTTTTGTTAAGTGTCCAAATCTCAGATTTATAAATAAGAATTGGTAAAATGTTTATTAAAACCCCCCCTTTTTTTTTTCCAAACACAGAGACATTCTTCCTTTTAATATTATATTTTTATTATATTATTTCTACCAAAAGCATTCTAACCAAGTTTAATTGTATGATTAGTTTCATCCATTATGTTTCTATCTGTTGTAATAATCTGACCAAGATATTTGTATTTGTTAACTTCTTAATAACTTATCATTATCAATCTATTTTTATTTTGTGATAAAATCCATTGAACATTACTTTAATCTTTTTCATATTTTCCTTTACCCCTACTTTCTTACTTTCATCTGATAACTCTTGCAATGTTTCCTGAAGCTCTAAAGCATTATTTGCAAAAACAACTACATCATCTGCAGAATCTAAATAACTTAAATAATCTTCATTTACTTTTATTCCTTTACTTCCCATTTTAATCCACAAAATACTTCTTGAAAAATTGCTGTAAAAAGTTTGGCAATATGGAATCATCCTCTCATGGACCATTTTCAACATTAAAATTCCTAGTATCATTATGTAAACCAATTGTTGGTGTTGCATTTTTATAAATATTCTTCAGAATATGATAATATCCTGGGTTATACCTTGATGATCCAATACTTTAAAAGAAATGCTTATAGAATCAAATGCCTTTTCATAATCTACAAATCCAAAGCATAATGGCAATTCATATTTGTTGGCCCTTTTTATAACTTCTCTCAATAATTGGATATGGTTCACTGTACTAAAACCCTTCTTTTGGTTTGGTTAAAATCCAAAAGTTCATTGCAGATGAATTGTAATTATTTTGGTAAAAAAATTGTATAGAACTAATAAATTTCAAATACCGTTATCTTTTTTTAAAATATTAATATTAATACTGTATTCTTTCAATCATCTATCTAGTGTACCTTTATTATTTAGACATTGGTTGGTATAACTTTGCTAAAAAAATTTCAATTTCTTCACTTGTTTCTGTAAGATATCGGTTATAATTCCATCATTACCTGAAGCTTTTCCCTTCTTCATAAATTTAATTGCATGTCTTATTTCTTCATTTAAAATCCTGGGCAATTCACAAGATATATTAGTTGTAGGAGGTACTTTTCCTTGTTCTTTATTACTTTATAATTCTTGATAGAACTCTTCTACGCATTTCATGATGTCATCTCTCTTTTTAGTAATAATTCTTTTTCTTAGCAATACCAAGATGTTGTTTTATACACTTGAGACATATATACTTCTATAGCTTTCCTTATTAGTTCACAATTATACTTATATCATTATCAATTCCTTTTTGCGTCATTTTACAAAATTCTAAATATTCAATCCTTAGTGCATCATTTTATTCCTGCTTTTCTTCATAAATTATCTTGTCTCAATAGAAATTTTATTTGTCAATTGCTGCTTTTTTCTACCAGCTATCTTGGTTGCAGTTTTTAAAAGTATATTATCTTATTGATTTCGTTCAAATCTAAATCATGTTCAAAATTATTATTAATATTTGAAAACAATTTGCAAGATCTAATTAAAATTCATTGGAGTATTTCTGAAGATTAGGAATATCAACTGTGGATGTTGTTTTTCTTAATAATTTTTGTCTTTCTACTTTTGCATTAACATCTTACATCTTGTTAATCGATGCTCACTTCCATGTTGGATTTTTTTAGAACATTACACCCTTGAAATATATATTTTTTGTTAGTCAAAATATAATCCTATTCTGCTGTACTTTCACTTGGATGCTTCGATGTCCATTTCCATTGCATTTTTCTCAAAAAAAAAAAAGGCAATATAAATTTTTTCTACAAATTCCATAAGTCTATATCCTCTCATTTCTATCATTATAACCAAATTTACCTTGTTTGGCAATTCTAGCATTAAAGTTATGGTTTGGTCACATACAGATAAAAATCCTCTACTTCATCACTAGGTGAACTTATTGGGGCATAAACCTGAATTACCTGCATTTAGTACCTAATTAAGATGAATAATTAATTTTGGAACTCTATCTGATGCACCATCAATCATCAGAATGTTGTTCTTCCATGCTTTATTTTTAATGAATTCTATTCCATTTGTACTTCCAATATTTGTGCCTTTGTAGCACAGTATAGGTCTACTTTTCACATTTTGGTTTATATATAAAGTCCAATAATATATCATTTAACATTAAGTAGTTCTTCCAATTTTTACAATATTCCTTCACTTGAAAGTGATCTGCAGTAATAAATATCTAAATAAAAGTTTGTGATTAAATGGCTGCCAGGGTCTATAATCAGGGAAGAGACTTGGCACCATTTGCCTCTCCAATTGCTGCCTCAGCTGGTGACTTTATAGCCTCCTAGGAATAAGGGCATGATTTGTTTTTGTCTGTCATGATTGTAAACAAAAAAAAAAATTATTCACATACACATTCATTCTGCCTTCAAGAAAACTCAACTGATATTTCAGTTGACAGCCATCAGGCAACTGAGAAGGAAGACTATGCTGTTGTGTCTGATCTTTACCTAAGTGATAAAAAGCCAATAAACTCACCACGCTGGCTAATGCATATTGATGAGCAACCCATTCATGTTCGTATACTTTATGAATAATCTCATAGTAATAACAGATGCACCCCCATCCTTAACAATATTAATCTAAAACTTAAAAAATTTAGTTTTTTAAAAATGAAACCTACAAATAAAAAAAAAAATATTTACTTGTACAAAATAGCTAAATAAATAAACAAAAGAAAAAATACGAAATTGATCGCCCAAAGTATTTTTTTTAAAAAATAAACAATTATGGAACAATTTATCTCCACTATTTTTCGGTAAGGGCAAACGTCTGCACATTCGAGTAGTATCGAAAATTGATACACGATTTTTCGTGATTACAATGGGAGGAAAAATAAAACCGAAGGAAACGATCAATTTTCTTTTTTGACTAAAATAAAGGCGAAAATAATTTTTTGACTTCCATTCAAAACAATGAAAAACATTTAAAAAGCGGCAAACGGGATTTTCTTGTCTATGAACAAATGATGTTAAAATAATTAGTGTGTGTATTGACTTAGGACAACTTTAACGAAACCCGAATAATAAAACGCTACCCTTCACTATAGTAAATTCGTATTAGCACTATTCGTATTTTTAGACTATCTAAATTTTATATCAATATTATTGGGGGGGGGGGGTGTCTTGTATTCGTTTATTAAACTATGCAAGTTTTGTATTACTATTGTTTTGTACAACTAACTTTAGTATTTTTCACGTATAATCATTTCGTATTTTCAGTAGTAGTTTTATGGTTTCCTCATTTGTCAATAAATGTTCCTCAGCTGCCTACTAAAATCTCACTATAGTATTTTAAAATATGACTTCTGGTTTTTTTTTATTTTTAAAATCAGGATCGGTTTTATATTTACAAAAAAAATATTCTTTTTCATTAGTAGTTCATTAACAAAAACTAATTTTAATATTATTACTTTGCATGTGAAATATAGTATACGGAGTAGATGTGTTAACGTTGCTATCCATTTGTATCTGTAAACTTTAAATAAGTTGCCATATCTTTATAGTGTTGTTTTTAATGTATATTTGAGGCTTAAAAAAAATTTATATCAAAATCATTGAATATTTCTTGATATAGATAATATATTAAGTGGGTGGAGTTTTTTAAAAACAACTTGGCTGCAATAAGCCAATTTCTCAAAATCTGCTTTGTGTACTCTCCAGTAATCGACTTTTTGTTTAGGGTGTCTCATAATTTTATGTACACAGACTATGTAAACGTTAAAAAAAGATACATGTATCCGTTTAAAATTCTATCCTATTATTCCGGATTTAGAGTTTTATATAAATTTTAGTATATAAAAATTGTGCCACGTGTGCATTTTTATAAACACAACGTACTTTTAAAATGGAATAGAACAGTATATAACTTTTTTTTTTTAAAAAAAAAAAAATATTTTACCCACTGGTTCTATCTCCCACTCCCAACTTTTTTTGCATTTGTGTTCGTCTTATTTCAACTAGAGTTATAAGCCTGATTGCTTTTGAATAATGCCACATTGGTCTCATCATCTTCCCTTGGGGGAACATTGACTACAGTGAATGTCGGGTTCTGCTTTAAACAAGTTATAATTTTATTCTCTTAAAAAAATTGTTTGATTGGTGATAATAAATAATAAAAGTTTGAAAGTTTTTTTTTTTTCAATTGCTCCAAATTTTTAACAGGGTAAAAGTTTCAATTTTAACTTAAGAATGTTAATCTTAACCAAATTGTTTGCTTGTGATGGCATGCCAAGACTTGTGTAGTCATCATGGCACCATCTAGACTCGCCATGGCGGCTGCCCAATTCTGATTGGTCTAGTCGTAAAATACTATCCCATAAGTCTTTGCCTTATATGTTCTGACTGTAGTTAGCCATAGTTTTAAATTAATATACATTATTGTTTATGTCTGTGTGAAATATTTGAAGTTGTTGCCAACTATCTTGATATTTTATTGCTTCTTATGACGACTAATATGGCTTTTTTTTTTCCAATAAGAAAAAGATTAGCTTAGGACTTTTTTTTTCCAAAATTTTATTTTTAGAAATCAACGGGAATGTTTAAAAAAAATCACTTATATGTATTGCTAATATTTTTATATAGTTTTAAAGGAGTGTTACGTAACATTCGAAGTGATTTTTTTGTTTTTTAGTTATTGAAATAGTGTAAATACTATACAGGTATATATAATGTATTTACAATATAATTTAATTTAGAAATACAGTGTACTAAATTTACTGTCATCAGTTAATATTGTTTTCTTGGACTTATAATGCGTGCATAGTTATATCAATATGCGTTTTGTTGGATTTTAATATGATTTTTTTTTTTAATCCTGCTTAAAAATAAGTAAAAAAAATAGTATTTCTAAAATGAAAAGCAATTTATTTAATAAATATATATTTGCTCACAATGTATTCTTTTTTAATTACCGTCTTATTAGCATTACAAACACCGATTGACAAATATTTGGAATACTATTAGCCATTTATAATGTTATGCTTTTATGTGAAATTAATTTGATTGCCATCGCTATCTCGTACTTAGTTTCATTTTTTTGAATGAAATATATTAAAAACTAATTCTACATATAGAAAAGTTAAACCACTGAACACATGATCACCATCTCATGCATCGCCATGCTGTAGTAGCAAAATCCCTCATTGTTAATATTTCTAATATATATATTTTCAGTCCCTCAATAAGTATAAATCATTATTACTTGCAATCAGTTTTTAATGGCATTTCAACGTTAAAGAAAGGGCTATGGTTAAGTTCAAATTTTGCACTGCAGTTTGTTCAAACTCTTTTAAGTTAAAACATTTGTAGATTGTCCCATTAACATTTTTAGACTGACCAAAACACATTAAATATAATTTTTAATTTTTGGTAGGTTTTTAAAAAATAATTAATCAAATTTTGAGCATAGAATATATTGATTAATTTTTTTTAAAAAAATGGGGAGAGGTGCTGCTTACTCAGAAATCTTCATTTTATCAGGATGACAAAATAATAATAAAAATAGTTTCTTTTTTATATGAACAAATCATATCTGTTCGTATTTAAAAATATTTTTGTTTCGGGTTTTTTTTCTTTTTCTAGTCTGATTGACAAATCATTATAGTATTTTTTACAATAAATTATCATTTACATACTCTTATCAATAAAACATCACATGACACTGCTTACGTCATGCTGGTCAGAAATTCTTTTTCTTTCACCACATTTTTGACGCCTATTATAAGCTTCAATAAATGTTGATGGTCATATTTAATAAATCCTATCTAGTGCTGTTCTCTCCGATATCCCCAGACTAGTTTCTAACTTATAGCTTTCATTAGTGAAGAGATTTTAGGAGCTATGTAACTGGGTCTTTTGGAACTGATGCACCTTTTACCAGTCAGCTTTTATTTTTTTGTTTTCTTCTCAAGCTACTAGCCCAGATTGAAAATGATAATGTTTTCAATCTAAGCCAATTTGATTGCATAGTTGTAGAAATCTAAAACCAGATCAATATTTATATATTTTAGTCATGTTTATCCTTTGGGCAGGATTGGTACAAAACCATAAGACAGCATATGAACGCTGCTTACGTAATATTGTTCAGGATTGGTATAAAACCAATAAGACCACATGAACACTGCCTACATAATATTGTTCAACACTAGATAGGGATTTATTGAGGAATTCATATCTTGATTACTAAAGCTTATACTCTAGGTGGGAAAAATGTGGTGAGAGAAAAAGAACTTTGTAAGTAGAATCGTGGTGTTTTATGGGTTTTATATTGATCCTAGCGAAAGAAGACTAGTTAATAAAAATCTAAGCTAATCATTCAAAATATAAATACTGAATTAGTTTCAGGTCTGGAAGCAAATTGGCTTAGATTGAAAACATTAACATGATTTTTAATTTGAAGTAGTAGCTTGGTAGTAAAACAAAGAGGTCAACGGTGGCTGCTAGAGGAAAGATATGTTAGATCCAAGAGATTCAGATGCACCCACTCCTAGATTCAATAGTTCATCACTAATGAAAGCCATAAGCTAGAAACTAGTTGGGATATTGATAGGACAATACTTGATATGAATTTATTAAATATTACCATTTAGATTCTGTTGATTATTAAAGCTTACATTAGGTATCAAAAATGTTGTAATAGAAAAAGAATTATAAGTTTACTAACCAAATATCACGTAAAATGAGTCTAAACTTTAATCGTAGATATGTTCTACAAAACAATATCTTGAAATCATTTTCACACATTTACTTGTGTAGCAATTGACAAAATAGTGCAATTGTTATATGTCTTTCACTGAAATGGAAATATATGTCAACACAGCACTTTAAGCAGATATATTCCTAAGATAGTAGGAAAAATAGCTTTTAGGAGTTGGGCAAATAGATGATCAAATGTTTTAAGACCAACAACTACAAAAAGGGTTAACTGCATTAACAAATTAATAGACTGAAATCTTAAATTGTTTTTGTGAGTAGGCGGAGAATCACAAACAATTATCAATGAATAACAGCGTAGCAGAACAAATCTGAACTCTAGTGTTTTCCAAAACAATATTGGAATATCACAAACATCAACATACATAATCAAGCTGCCATTCAAAGCCATTGATTCTGATGGGAATGCTATGAGACAAGAGTGATAATGGTACGAGCACAAAAATTGGGCACTCAATGACTGGAAACATTATATGTTCATTGAAATAAACCTCTCTGTCATTAAATGGTTTTCTGTTTGGCTATTACTTATTAAAAATCCTTTTCCAATACAACTTTTAGAGTACTTGAATATTTTAATAACGTATTTGTTAGGAACACTGTTTCAAGATTATCCCATATATGCAAACATTGATTTGAGAAATACAAATTATGTTACACATTATTTTTCATGACTTTTCCAACATCTCAGTGCAGGACTCGTAATATGACAAGAATTAATCTTATATTTATAAATATGGATCTTTAAAAAAAAACAAACAACCAAAACACTTTCTTATACATAATTTTAATTAATTACCAATAACAATTTGAATAAAATTCGTATTTAACAAGGATCTTCTTTCAATTTTCAAATTAAATTGTTTTATTCAAAATAACAAGTTGCAGTGAAATGCTTAAATATTCATAAATGATGAAGGGGGGGGGGACTATAAACAAAACATAATTCAAGTTAAATGAAATAAAGTCATGTCAAAATAATCTTATTAATTTCTGAAGAGAGATTTAAGTTTCTTATTTGGAAGTTATTTCAGTATACAATAAGTTTGTTTAACTCTTAAAATTAGAGAAATTAGAAACAATTCTTACAAAATAATTTGATATAGGCCATTTAAAGCTAAAATGAATTCTAGCAAGGCATTACAATTCTAATTTACATTTAACATTTGCACATTAGTAGGAGTAATCTATTCTGTCACTATTCAAGCCTTATTAGAGACTAGTCTAAGGATTTAGTTGGTTATTTATGTTTACATAAGTAGTTCAAAAGTAATATTACTATTAATGAAAATGTCATGAATTGTTAGAGATATTTGCATTCTAGGTAGCATTGTTGATAGTTCTGGGAAAAACTTTTTTAAAAAGGCGCTCACATTTTTAAATTTGACAGTGTATTTTACTAGTGTTACATCATAATTAAGGATTATGAGTTTATAAAACTTAATGACACATCTTAGAAATATTGTGATCAAATTCGGTATGATTCCAAAAAATATATACATGAAATAATATGATGAAATAAATTATTAGCAGCTATTAAAAATAATTTTTAAACATTTTATGAAAATACAGTATGAAAAACAGTTATGTTATACATAATGTGACTTAAATATCGAAGTGTTTATCTGAAAGTTTATGATTATGGTATTTTAGTTGTAATTTTGTGTTATACTATTTCCATCATCATCTGTTAATTGTTAAATATTTTTTGATAAATTCACACTTTGTGTTTTCCTGAAGGTTTGTGGTGGATTGTTTTAGATGCATTTTTATATTGGACTATTTCCACCATCTAATATGAGTATTGAACGTCTTTAGAAAGATTGTAACTTTATTTAATTATTCCAAATACATTCAGCTGTTAGTAATAGCACATCTAACAGGTTAGTATATATACATTATTTCGAGAGGTATTATTCTCCCCTCTTGTTTAGGTGTTGCTGGCCTGACCAGTGACAGACTGTTGCCTTTGGCAGGATGGCTTAGTGGGTTAGAGTGTTATCTTAAAATTCAATACTCAAGAATTTATGGGTCGAGATTCGAATCCCATGCTAGTACTTTGACTGATCAGGCCAGCAACAGCTGAAGAAGAAAACAGAATAATACCTGAAATGTTGTGCAAATACTAACCTGTTTGATGTGCTATTTTATTACTAACAGTTGAAGGTATTTGGAATATTTAAATAAAGTTAAATTTTTCTACTCATATTACATGATGGAAATAGTCCAACATAAAAAAATACAAATTCACACTTCATTTAAACTTTCCAATGTATTCACCTGTAAATAATAGCACACAGGTTGGTTTACAATAGTGTTTTAAGTGATATTCTCCTCTCTTTAGATATTGTTGGTCTGACCAATGACAATACTAGCGCAGGAATAGAACAAGGGATCTTTAAATTTATAAGTATTGAATATAAGGTGGCATTAGATGATTGAATTAGCCCAACATAAAATTTACAGGGAAGTTTTTTGTTTTTTCCAAAGTTGTTTTTATTTGTTATTACCACATATAAAACAATTTTGATAATTTACAAGAATAGTTTAATATGTAGAGACATTTATGTATGTGAAAGAATTTCAACTGTACAGAATTTTAAATGAATGAGGTTGAAGCAAAATGAAAAAGACACCAATCAAAACTATGTAAATTACTGGTAAAAATTTAATTGAACCTGTTGAAAAAAAAAAAGGATTAATCAAAGCAGTGCAGTTAAGCTGTAGATATAGATTAAAAATAATCAAGAAGTTAATTTAAGAATTGTTGAATATTTGATGCAAGCGTTGTTAGCCGAGAGGTCATCGCAGCTGCCTTGCAAGCAAGTAGTTGGTTGCAGACAGTTGTGAGTTCACGCCCCGGCTGATGCTATGACATTTTTTAAAAATGACTTGCGGATTTTTTTTTTGGTTATACATATCTACTAAAAAATTTTTTACTGCAACATTGAAAGTTTTATTAATTGTATTGGGAACTGTAGTTTGATTGTCAATGAAATTTAGAAATAGGTTAAGGTATAGAATGGCTTTCAAAGTTCATCAGTTACCTAATAATTAAGTATTGAGCCTAAAATATTAATCATTAAAGTTATTTATATTTCTACCTAAAAAGTAATGAAAATATGATTAATTCGGTAAAATTGTTGATAATCAGTATTATTTTTTATTTTTTTAAAAAACAGACTAAGTATTACCCATTCATTTCCAGTTATGCTTTTCCTTATATTTTTGGTACTAATATTAATAGCAAATCAAAATGTTTAATAAAGTTATTAAAGTCAGATGAAGAATCATTATAATATATAATTATGATTATTAATTCAATACTTAATATTCAATGTAAAACATGTATGTTTGTTTATCATGCACATATTAGTTCAGTACTTAACATTCAATGTAATGTATGTATATTATACACACATATATTGGAATTTACATATATTACAAACAGTAAAGGATCTAATACTGATAACTGCAGAACTTCTCTGTTAATGGACAAAATATTGCTAAATAATATCACTGATTATTATTATTTTCTTCCGATCTCAAGTAAATAATCCAATTTGTTATAGAATAGCAAATTCTATATGAAGCTATATTAGGTCGAATATAATTAGATGCTTTGATACCAACAGTACATTGGGTGTTTTCCAAAGATTTAGCAATTAAACACGTTTATTAAATCAAATTGTTTATTATGAAGTATGCTATTAATAGATAAATAATATGACATCCTGGATTTAAAAGCCAATTTAAGCAATTTAGAAAAAAAATAATCACTATAGATCTAATTCTTAATCTATTATGTTTTTCTAAAAAATTGGAACAATAATACTATATTTCAATATTCTAGACAAGCATCCTGTAGAAAATGGTAATTGATTTAAGTATGTTAATCCTGGAGCAAAATATAAGTAGTAATGTAAATTATGTACTATAGAACTAACATTTTGTGAACCAAAAATTAAGTTTGCGACTTTATCATCAGAAACAGATACCAAATTAGGTGTCTCCTCTTATCATTTATTGTATCCTTATTAATATTACTATTATTTTGAGTAGAGTTAGAATCGGGTTGTCTTGCAAAACGGTGATTAAAAGCGGCAACAATAAATTTAGAATTACGTATAACATCCATCAATTTATCATTAATAGGCAGTTGGGTCATATTTTCATGTTATGTTATGATTTTTTAGCATTTAACACAATAAGGTCTCTTAACCTGTATGCACATCAATTTAATTCACTTGTAATTGACCAAATCTCAAAAAGTTCCCATTTTATAAAGATGAATATCGTGGATCAAAAAATTAAGCAATAATCCAGAATGACCTAAGATGCATTTTGTTGCTAACTGATATCTTTATCAAAGCTTCACTGAATATTAGAGATACAGTCTTTATGAAAAATCTCAAAAGCCAAATCAACATCGTCTAGTTTGAAAGCATTTTGCCAATTGTGGCTAGGTGTAAGTGGAATTCACTTTATTCAACAAGAACAATTGGTTTTGCCGATTAAAACTTTGTTTAATTGTATATGTAATTGATATGGTTATTGGCATATGATAAGTTATTAAAATTTCCCGAATTGTGCAATTGTATTCAAACAAACTACTATCTTTTATAAGCATATGATCAATAAAACAATTATGATCAGATTCTAATACTGTACTTTTTTTCCCTCCATGTGTCATAGCATCGGCCGGGAGGCGAACCCGCAACAACCGTCTGCAAACAACTGCTTGCTTGCAAGGTAGCTGCGCTGACCTTTTGGCTAACAACGCTTGACTACTGTACTTATTTTGGTATATGAACTATTGAAAAATTGTATGCATCTTAAGGTTTTTTTCCCATCTTAGCCATGGTATAATAATCATTATCAGGGGTTATTTGCAGATTTAAAAAGTAAATATTAATGCATAAGCTGCCGACTAAGACTTAGTTTCATAATTTGCTGTGAAAGATTTGCCATTAAATACCAATTTGAAACACCTTGGTACCAAATAGATTTTATTTTGACTCGTACTCTGTTGCAGGTAGATGATTTAATATAACAGATAAATAAGTTAGGTTAGGTCTACATTAAATAATTAAATCATCTTGAGATCAGAAAACTAAATGTTTATTCTCTGAAATAAAAAATAGCGAATTATTTCATTGCTTATTTTATTCTTGGGGTGTGCTATAGTTTTATATTTTAGTTTGCACCAACCATTTCATAATTACATAGAAATAAATCATTTATTGTATATGTAAAATGAATAAGCTGTTATCGCCCATTGCAGAGAATTTTTTAGTCATATGCCATCTCGTAATTTTTATTTTTTAGTCCATGTTAAAATGGAAATCAGCTATATATATTTTTATTTATTTATAGAGAAACAAAATTGAAGTTATCTATTTAGTTAATTCCTATGCAAAGATTTTTGAGTTATTTTTAGTCCTGAGGCCCAATGCAAAATTCCATATAGATTTTTTTTTTTCAATAAAATTATTCAAATGGTTCACTATTCTACAGAATAAGCAAATTTACATTTTTTAGGATGCTTAAGTTACTGTTGGGTTCTCCCTCTTACCAAGGTCATTTAGTTCCAAATGTTTATGGGGATGACCAAAAATCAAATCTTTGTATATGCTTAATTTAAAGATTATGTGGTTAAGATATTAACAAAAAAATAAAATGATAGTTATGTCACACTACGATAATAAATTGAGATCAACAATGTGATTGAGCACAAGATGACAAAATGGCTAATAGATGTGTGATGACCAGACACACGAAGGTGGTGAATTTTCTGATAATTAGGGACAACTATACTCTTAAACAATGAATTTTTGTTAATTCTAGATTGAGTTGATTTTTTGTCCAATTTACTTCATGGAAATAGTTTTTTTTTTTTTAAAACAAAAAAATTACAATACAAAGTTAAATTTTTTGGAAGAACATTGGAAGACTTAAATAGAATATATGACGATGATTTGTTAAATTATTATCTCTGACCCGTTTCATCCAATGTTATTTAAGTTATGGCTGCACTGTTTTACATAATGATATATAATTAGAGGAGATTTTAATTCAGACTTTCAAGCTCCCTTCAATCATCCATTCCATGTTGAACCATCACTCGCCAGTTGGTCCAGATCCATCATCTCACACACACATATTATCAGTGCTAGGTTTATATTAAGATAGCAAATCACTATTTCTTATGCTAATACATTATTATTAAAACAGGCAAAACTCTCCATACAGCAGTGCCAATCAGGGTAATCAATGGATGCCAGAAGGCTTGTGCCTAAAATCCCTATCTAGCGCCTACTCATCCAATATCCCCAGACTAGTTTCTGGCTTATGGCCTTCGTCAGTGAGTGATCCAACGCTCCTCACTGACGAAGACCATAAGCCAGAATCTAGTGTGGTGATATTGGATGAGTAGGCACTAGATGGGGATTTTATGTGGCCTCCATTGATTACTCTGGTTAGCATTGAGTATGGAGAGTTTTGCCTGTTTTAAGATAGCAACTAACTTTAATGGGTAGGTTTCATTTTTCTCCACTCTCTAACTCTTCAGCCATTCTTATCACTGAAAATCTGATGGTGGCATATTCAAAGCCATTGAAGCCTGACCATTAAAGTTTGAAGATTTGCCGTTTTAATATAAACCGAGCACTGATTATATATGTGTGAGAGATGGTGATCAAGACCAACTGAATAGTGTAAGTTGAGCACAAAATACGTTTATTGGAGATCATTTATCTTTTTCACTTGTATATAGTCATGTGCATCGGTTGTATAAGATGGAGTGGATGGCTACAGGGAGCTTGAAAGTCTGGGTTCAAATCCCTTTTAATTATATCTTGCTTAAGTATATATGTTTACTATATTGTACTGTATAAGTAAATGAAATCTGCATTAAAATAAATTATAATATAGACTTCATATATTATCAAACAAAGGTGAAATAGACGAATCATTTATTTAAAGCGACCCCCCCCCCCCCCTATATATATGTTATAAAAAGGATAGTAATTTTTTTTTTAAAAAAAAAGAATCAATGACATATGTGTTATCCTAAAATGAGATTGGAACTTCCACTTTTTACCTATCTTCACATCTTAGTCAACTTCTGACCATATATAACATGTATCATACCGGAAATGGGATCTACATTATATATAAATATATTTATTTGGATATAAATGTGAAATTTTTACCCATTACTTATAAAATATTAAAGTAAATAAAGTTACTTTCATATTTAAACAAATTATATTATGGTTGGTTTTTTTTTCCTGATTTAATTTGTGTGTATGTATTCTAGCACATACAAAAAAATAATCTCATCTGTCTTAATCTTCTTGTCTTGCCCTCCCTTGTTTCTTGGTATTGTGTCTTACTTCCTTTAGAGTAGCCAAAGTTCTGCAACTGTGGTAGAAATTGCAAACTTCCTGTCGGACTTTTGCTATCGTCTAGTCAGAGAGAGAGAGAGTAAAGCGCGAGCCGTCATCTTGCAGATCAAGACAGAAAGCACTACTTTAAACTGGCGACCGAAGTAGTCCTGTAACACCAAATTATTTTTCAAATCATCTCAATGTTGCCAATATTGAACTTAGTAGACTCCTCTGCTGTGATCTCCAAGTTTGAGTTGCCATGGTGATTTTGCTACAGTGAAAAAAAGCTAACAGCAATCAGATGTCTAGACAAATTTTTAGATAGAAAATATGACAAAAGTCATATTAAGCTTTCTTGATCTTGTGGAATATGTTTAAGATTTTGTAAAATAGATTTAAATTAAAAAAAAAACGAATTAATTCCCATAAGATGACGTCCATGTGTGTGTGTGCGTGTATATATATATATACACGTTGAAAAGGCCTCATTCTTTGGTACCACAACCTAGTATTCAAATCAGAGCCAAATTCTTCCAGATTACAAACAGATTTAAATACCCCCCCCCCCCCAATTACAGATAGCCCACCCAGATTATTGATTTGTAAAATAAATGTTTTGATATTTTTTAGCTAAGAAATATAATAAATAAAGAGCTTCAAATTCTGTAGTTAATTATTTAATCATTTGGCTAGAATAGTATGCTATGCGTGGGATCATTAGGTTTCAAGTTTTTTTTTAATTTTTATTAATTTGTATATGGTAATTAATTAGTGTCCTAGAGAAGTTAGTTTTATGAGAAATAGTGACCATTTCTAGATAGACTATGGTTATGGTCATGATTGGATAAGGTAATATTCAGCTGATATTAAGCAATGAATAGAAACCATTATTGCCATATCACTCTTTATGATCTAATCTATTCTATTTGGCTCAACATCAGGCAGCCAAGGGAATCAGTACTTCCCTCTCCTATTATTCTGCACCATCAAAATATATAATTTAATTTTTCATGCCTTTTTAATTTTATGTTCCTAGTGCAAATAAGTACAATTATCTCCAAGTATTGGTACTTGGGAGCTTTCTTGTAAACCAAAATGACTGCCTGTATTTTTGATAATTGTCCAGTTTCTAGGCCTATAATCCACAAAAGATATGTTAGTTGTTAAATTAAAACAAAATTAATAAATTGAAAATTGTTAAATTAAAAAAAAAAAAAAATTCAGATAAATTTTATTAAGAAGCCCGATTTCAATTTTTTTTATACTTATAACATGGGAAGAGAGGAGACGCTCTTAACGTTGTCGTACTTTGGTTCAATTCAGCGTGTTTCTTTTTGTCAGCAGTTTTTTTTTGGTAAATTGTCACAATGATAAAAATTTGGAATCTTCCTGTCACAGAATGTGGTGCAATGGACTATTTCCAAAGGTGTGGGATTCTGCCCTCCCGAAAAGTGTGCGTTAATAGTCACGATATGATTGCATGCTACTGACATGAATAAAGTGTAAATATTGCGTTTATTTATTTATTTTCATTTTTCTATTAATAAGTTAATCCAAAAAAATAAAAATAAACCCAAATATTGTAATTAATTTTTCTATAATGATTTCTTCTTTAAAAAAAAAATAAAGTAATAAAAAATAAATAGCAGACACTTTTTTGGGGGCCCTGAAACTAGATTTATCAAAAATACGGGCTGCCATCTTGATTTACTGAAAAATTCAGAAGTATCAGAAAATTAATCCTAATAATCAAAAATCATGGAAGATTAGACTAAAGTCATTTTAAAAAAAATTGTATATACTATTGCATGGTTAAGACTTTATTAAAATCAATATTTTTCTTAATCCACAATAATAATGAATCAACATTGGCAGTGAAAATAATGTGACCCGTTTTAACTAAAATTTTTACTTTGGTTAATTGAAAATTTTTTAACACAAATACTTTCAATAGCATATATTTATAGAAATTCAGAAAATACCTAACCATTAGGATTGGATCCATAAAATCTATGCTGGTCATTAAAAATCAAAAAGCAGACTATAAGCATGTGAAAAATCAGCATTGCTAATATATGTTCATTAAAATAATCTTTGTGATAATACTTAAAGAGATAAGTTCTATTTCACTTTATCATGATATTTCAAGAACATGATCTTAAGAAAAAAGGATGAATTTGTAAGAGTGTTTATATTAATCTCAGTAACAGACTACCACATAATTGACTCTTACATTGTATTGTTATGTAGAACAATTTTTACATGTAAATAGAGAGATTTGAACTCTGGATTTTTCCATTGATTCATCCTCCATTCCATCTTAAGCAACCAATACATATGAGGGGTTAGATTGATGTAAGGTCTACATGGATGTGACTACAATATTAAATCCAATATGGGCTTTGAGTGTTCTATTGTTGTTATTTAATGAAATGAATAGTTGAAAGGATGAGAAGATTCAAGTCTGTCCGTTAAAGTTTGAAGAATTGCTATCTTAATATAAACCGAGAGATTAAGATCTGGTTCAACTGATGAGTGCTGATTCGGCATGAAGTACATATCTTTTTTGCATGTGTGTGATCATATGTATTGATTGCTTAAGATGGAGTGAAGGATGAATAGACTGAAGACTCGTAAGTTCAAATCTCTATTTACGTATAAGAAGCTTACATACTACTTTAGAAGAATAATTTTTATAAGTGCAATGAAGCGACATTTTGAATTCTATTATCAGAATTGCTTGTTTGTATAAACTTGAAAATGTTTATAGCTTCTTAACATTATAAAGGAAAAAGAATTGCATTATTGGTAAATTTTATTCTTCAGTATTGTCAGAATCCAAAAGCATATTCATGCTGATAATCTTTTGTGGGGTTTTTGAATTATAATTTACATTCGAGTGTAAAGAATTTACTGAAGAATCTTAGAATTTGCTGTTCACAACGTGAATGAAAGTATCAATATATTTCTAATTCATGTATTTAGTTATTTATTTCTGAAGACAGCACAGCGTCTGTGTTGTGGACTGAAGTATAATAAACAATGAAATTCTCAGTCTTACAGAAAAATAACTGAAATTGATGAGAACCTTTAAAATGAGCGATTTGGCATCATTCCTATTATATTCTTTGGCGTACAAAGAAAGTAGTTATTGGAAAAAATTATTGCTGCAGTGAGATTTTGTATGCAAAATTTTTCTGCAATAGTTATTAAATTTTAATATATAGGCAGAGTGTGAAGTGCATGTATATAAACACACATATATCAAACTTTCCGAGTTGTCTTGATATTTTTCAATCAGATATCATTTTCAATCATTATCAATCCACTGCAGAATGGTCTCTCCAAATTCAACCCGTCTCTCTTCTCCATATCACCCGAGCATATTTCATCCATCCATTCTCATATGTGGTATATTTCTAGGTATTTTATACAATCTCCTGGAATCCAAGAGATATAGTGATGTAAATATATCCATAAAAAATGAAAATTTATGAGATGTTAAGAAGTTGCTTGCATTTTTTAAATTCATAAGTAAAGACCATAATACGATATGGGTTTTCTAAATAATTAAAATTACTTTTGTAAAATATTCCATAAATAAACTAGATTAGTATTAGTAATCCAAAAAATGAATTAGTTTGACAAGGCGCAGGCATGCAGTCCATGGATGCAAGGCGAGTATTGCTTTCTCTTAATATAACTACATTTTTTTTTGGGGTGTTTTAGTTTATCCCAGTTCTTTTGAATAAAGCATTATGGTTCCTTGTTGGTGTAGCTTTTCCCTTATACTTAATATAAGCAGGTCTCTAATTCAATAAATTATATATAGATATTTGGAAATATTTTTATAAAAATATATAACAGTAAAATAAGAATAGTATTTCAATCTGCTCCTTGCTTTGTATTGAAGAACAATATAATCCTTTTAAATCCGTTAATAATACTCTTTTATAATGATATTTCAAACAGATGGGAGTCTAATAATTTTTTATTAGTCATTCATTAGACTAGAGATTATCCAATAATGAATAATATTTCTGTAGTGTAATTTTCGCTACACTATCTGGCTAAGTAGGGACTGGTTCTACCTGCTTTTAACACCTTGTGGAGGGATGTAATCATAAACTGACTTGAATATATATGATCCCCCAAAATGCATCTTTCATGCTGACTGTTGGTCCAGACCACAATCATTTATCTTTATTATTGTTCAGTATATATAGATAGCAAATTACTACAGTTTAATAGTTATCAAACTTACTGCCCTCACAACTTTGAGACAAACCACAAATCCATTAAGTGGTTTGGTTCAAAGAGCAGCAAGTTGAACACATCAATTAAGCTGTAGTAATTTGCTATCTATATATACTGAACAATGATAAAGATATATGTGAGAGATTGTAGTCTGGGCCAACTGATGAGTGCTGAATCACGAAATGTGCATCCTAGGGATCATATCTATTTTACATGTCTTTGGTCATGTGTTTATGATTACATCCCTCCAAACATAGAAACCAATCCCCTATCTTGGGTGAAAGCAGTTTAATGGAAATTATACTACAGAAATATTCATTAAATGGGGTCTTTTGTTCTATTTTTGAACAGTGATATGAGTATTGAGATGATGATTACTAATTATATATTTATTCCAGCTATTCATTTAAATTTGGACACAGATATTCAGCATAATGAAGGTAAAGTAGTCCTTTGTTAATCTTAAAAGTGGAAAAACTAAAAGCCCCGTTGAGAAGTTTTACAATATGGTAATAATGTTTTAACTCCAAGACTATTGGAATTTTTAGAAATATATGAACTGGTGAAGTTGTGGAAGTAGCTCTTGAGATTTCTATTGGGTCAGTTATTAAAAATAAAGGGATTAACAAGATTATGGCAATTACCATGGGATGAAATTGTTATCGACTTCCAAAAGGTCTTAGAAGAATTTTTTGTTGAATAAGTTGCTTCCAATCATAAATCTTGTTTACAAGAAACTGTAGTTTTAGAAAAGCATTGTAGATAATAGTCAACACAGGCCGATAATTAATTACCCAATGTTTCGAGTAGTAGTATTCTTCAATCTTCAGTTGTTGCTTGGCTGTCCATTGACAATATTAGTCGAACTTAACAACCTTTAGATTCTTGAATATCTAATTTAATATCTCCGTTAGAGCTTGCCTTATAAAATTTGGATATTCAAGAATCTAAAGGTGTAAGTTCAATTCCTATGTTAATATTACTGGTCAGGCAAGCAACAACTGAAGAATGGAGAATAATACTACTTGAAACATTGTAATTGCTGATCTCTGTTGACTATAGGTATGGTTCCCCCCCCCCCCAGACAAATGCAAGAAATATCAGAGAACAAAGGAGTGATTTATATATTGCTTTTATTGATTTGGTCAGAGCATTTGATTGAAGTAATCGAAGAACCTGTGGCATTCTTTGAAATTAGTCATTTATTTGCCAAAATTTGTATTGTACAAATTTTACAGAAGTAATCGATAATTATTTATATTGCACATTTAAATATTCACAAGGAAATTAACCTTTATTATTTCTACTTTATTTACACTTATGGAAAATCTAAAGCATAGAATACAATAGAAAATGTGTTTAGATATGATGTTGAATTTTTTAGAAAGTTGCTACAACCCTGCAAAATATGAAAAATATAGTAATGGATCATTATATTCTGTATACGGACATATTTGTGGTTTGCAGGTTAGTATAGCCACAGCAAAAGTCATTTCTAATATATTGTTATTGTATCTCTGTCTTTTCCTGTTGCAATTGAAATGGTCTTATGGATGATTATTGCTGATGATGAATTTTAAAATATTAGTTAATTGATTCATTATTGGCAAGGTCATTTGGATCTCTGCATTTTATTGTCAAAAAAACAACAATGACAGTAAAAGCAAAATCAGAAAAATCGACATTAAATTAAAAGCTGTATTTGACTTTTCAATAAATAAATTTACATATATAAATGCAGGTTTAAGCCTGTACAATGTATTAAATAAATTTAAACAATTTCGTTGGTGAGCTCTTTTTCCCCCAATGAAAAAAAAGAAAAAAACATGCGGAATTTAGCAGGTTTTAAAAAAAATTGTGTAAAATTCAAGAAATTTGAAATATTGTTCAAAGCATCTTAAAATTATGATTTCATTTTAAAAATTTGATTTAGTTCATAATGACTCATAAAGACACAAACAATATTTTGATTTACAATAGACGGGTAATGGAATGTTTAATTATTACGAATCAACATTCTGCAGTCATGAAAAAGATTCTTACAACAGTGGCAACTATGTTGACACTATATTTTAGTACCTTAAGATAAGTTATTGTCATATTATTTAGATAGTGAAACAGTATTTTTGGAATGTCAAAAATGTTCTTAATTCTATGCACACCGAAATAAAAAGTTTTTTTTTTTTTTTGATGTGATATCATTTGATGAATGTACTAAAGGGAAAAATTAGTCCTGATAGAATGTCATTAGTTTTGGCTGAATATATATGATTAAGGAAAAAATTAACTGAAGTAGTTGTAATGTCTAGATATTTGTTAGGATTTCAAGAAAAGGAAGCAACAATATTCAGAATCTTGTTTTATCTTGTACTCTTGAATAATAACAAACCAAAGAATATAAATATTCTTTAAAACAATAGGTAGCTTAATAGTAAATAAAATAAAGTCGCACATCACAGGACTAGCTCCATACAACTATTTAAATTAGATAGCTGGATTTGAAGATATATAAGTAGTCCTGAAAATTTCAGAATTGGTATTTTGGATCTAGTGTCTGAAATATAGTAATGTCTCACTGAGGAATGCTAATAGCTAGAAACTGGTCTGGGGCTAGGGATAATTACTAGATAGAGATTTTAAATGCTTTATTTTATGCATTTATCGATAGCTTGTTAGAAGCTTATCATCCTTGCTCATTAACATTTAAATGATTTTGAATTTATTATTTTTTTAATATATATTTGAAGTTTTATATGATAATTTACCAAAGTAAAACTAATTAAAAACACATGAATTTAAAAAAAAGCAATTGCTTGTAAACATGATCAGTTCAAATTATTGGAAATAAGACAGATGAAATGTTCTGTTTGCATATATTCCATCAAAAAAAAAAAACAACAGATCCAAATCAGTTTACAATTTTGAATAATTTTTTATCCAGATTAATTCAAAAATCACATTAAATTTTTTAAAGTTAAAGAATGAAGTAATAGGAATTTATAATTTAAATAATAAAAGCAAAGACTTCAAATAATTTAAACTTTTTAAATATATAAAAACTGCAATTTAAAATTCTTTTATCTACAAGTAACATTACTTTACACTTCAATGTTATCTTTAGAGAGATCCTTCTTTGGTGTTCACTGGAATTAAAAATTTAAGTTTTAAATGCCATTGGATGAATATCCATATTAATATTAAACCAATAGAGATCTCTTTAATAAGTTTGCTTAATAATGATAAGAAAATATTTATAAAAGCAATCTGTAATACAAGAAAGAATTAAGACAACTTTCTTAATTTTTAGATGAACTAATTTATAAATATTATTTTCTAAATAAGTATTTTTTTTCATATTAAAGAAATTGAACTGCTCCGCTCCTCCTCGTAATGTCAATTCATCTATAATAGAGCCTTGTTTTGTAAAATCATTGTGCAGCTGAGAAAACATCTTAACTTTCTCAAGCTTGGCAAGTTACTCCTTAAATTCAAATCATACTTTTCCCCCTTGCATTTTGGTATAGTCTTACACATGCATATTTGACCTATCAGAATATTGCATTTCAGATGGAACTGGATATGGACTGTTTTTTGTTTTTTTTTTGTAATATTCTATATTCGACAGTTTCTCAGTATTGTTATCACTTCAGAAGTTCTATACTTATGAGGTCTTGCATTAATTAGCGGGGGTTTTTTTACAACCATAATTAAAATTATTTAAAGCAAAGATAGCAGATGAAAGTTAACAAAAGGAATTGATGGACATCTTTCTAGCTACGTAAGAATGTGCTTAATAGCAAATCTCTTAATTGATGCTTGGATATCGGTGTTATACGTTTGATTTTAAATCGTAGGCAAAGGATTAAAGAGTTGGAAGCATTATAAACAAAATTCAGTAAGGAATCATTTTTATCAACTAATACATATATTGCCAAGACAACTGGCATTCTTTCAAGTTATAGGGAATATTCTTAAGAATCCACCCTGTTTTTCATAGTATAAATGATGTTACATATAAAATATCAATAATCCTGCAATCAATTCATACTATCAAATTTTTCTACAGTTAAATATATATCAAATCTTAACTTTTCCTTGTAATTTCTTCAATACTTTTTTTTTTTTATCTGTAGAGTTATCAATTTTTTTATTTTATTTTGGACCAATTTTCTTCTTTATATCAGCAATACTTCAAGCAAAACACTAGCTCTTTTTTAGTTCTAACTTCTAAGGATCTTAAAATAACTTTATGGAAATAGCAATGACTAAAGTCAGTTATAATTATTTTATTTTCATTCGTTTCTTTATTCCTATTTTCATCATTATTTAATTAACTTCTCAAACATTTAAAAATACTCATTTCCTGTCCAACCATAACCTAGTTTCATGGCTTCAGTTTTTAGCAGCATTTATTCTCATCCTAAACTTTACTAGCTTCAGCACAAAGTTTTGGATTTTATGATTTAAATACGAAATGATTCTTCTGTATAAATATATTTTTTGTTTGAACAAATACAATAATGGTGATACCATTTTATTTTACTGGAGTTCACTTGCAATTTTAGGAAAAACTTTTTTTAAAATTATGATTTACTTATTATTTATTAAAATATAAAACACATAGCCTCATTGTTACTTTTCAGTAAAACAAAGGGCTACATCATATAATTAATTATATATTGTTTACAGTCAGTGTATCAATATTTATTGGGTCATTCCAAATTAATTTGGAGACTAAATAATTGGTCATTTAGTGTCAAGTAACTAGACTGGCTATATTGGGGGAAAAAACAGCCTGTTTGGGGATTGAATCTGAAAAAAATTTCCAGGTTCAAATTCTAAACCGCGGGTGTGGAAGGCAGCTATGTTAATCACTATAGCATAAGACCTTTTTTATAAAGTGATTAAAAGAAATCAGCATTTGGGAGTTTAAAAGACTATTATCTTTGGACTGTTAAAATCAAGTGAATTTATCATTATTTTTATGGTTTTGTGTTTGTAAATATTTCGAAAACTGTTGCTTTAATTTGGTATTTGTTAATGCAGTTTGAAATAACTTAGTGAAAGGACCCCCCCCCCCTTATGGTATTGTTGTCGTTTTTTTTTTTGCTTGAATTTTAAAGAAATATTTTATTAGAGCAAACTAGACACACGTGTATATAAAATCAGTGGCATTAAACTCTTAATGTTGATTTTTTTTCCATTATATATTCATATATATATACGGTATATATATATATTATATGGCAAATTCATACTACAATGTGATGACAGACCTTACATATAATACGGCATTGATATTTTCACATCTATTTATCTACTTTTTCTAAATTTTCATTAGAATTTTTTTTTTTTTTTAAAAAAAAAAAAGCATTAAAAAATAAAACATCTGGTGGAAAGTTTTTTTTTAATGCCATAAACATTAGATGGAGCCTTGTAGAGATTTCTCTTCTCTGGTCTGGAGCCGGCATGCGACAGTGACCAGTGGGTCTAGCCAAGCTCTAAATATGATCAACTGCTGTCAAGATGGCGCAGATGTTGATTCTCTAATTACAACTTCAGCCGCCAGTTTTGAAATTATTTTTTCAATCAGGCAGAAGTAGAAAATGACTTCTGTCAAAATAAGTATCAGAAATAGGAAAAAGTGAGGAAAAATTTTATAATTGCTTGTATTTTGGGTTATCTATTATTTTTAAATTGTATTATTTTGACGTTATAATGACTTGAATGTTGTATTTTGAAACAAAAAAAAAACTTACACACAAAGCAAATTATATGCTGGACAGAATGTTGGAAATCTGCTTTGATTTCATTCAATAAAAAATATTTATATACTTAGAAGAAATTTTTAAAACGATCAGGGGGGGGGGGGCATACGTGTATATGATCTCCGGTGTAAACTCATGCTTTACTCATTTCGTAATTACAGATTGTTCATATCCGTGTGGAGACCATTCAGCTTAAGACTAATAACCATAATTAATAGTGTGTATATATAAGTTGTTGTTTGTTTAAAAAAAATCTGAAATATGGGAAAGGGGGCATGGGATAAAGTCTAGACTAGATGAAACAAGTTTTTGCAAATAGATTTAGAATCATTTTTAATCTAAGTAACTGACTCAGCGTATTATTTAGTTATTACTTGGTAAATAGGTATCTATCTATTATTAGTTAATGAATGCAATTATATGTGATGCAGACTATAATGAGAGGGGGCATATGCCATTTTTATTGGCATGTTCTTAGAGATATGTTTAGAGGAATTTGGATAAACGCACAAAGTATTATAGGAAATGTTATTCGGTACTATACTATGTAATATTGAAATACAAATATAATATATATTCTTAACCTAGATGTAAATAATGGGGGATTTAAACCCAGACTTTCATGCCCCTTACATTATCCTATCCAATATCACTGATACACGTGACCACGTACATGTGAAAAAGATAAATGATCTCCAATATTCATATTTCATGCCGAACCAGCACTCATCAGTTGGATCATCGCCACCCACATATATATAATCAGTGCTCGGTTTGTATTAAGATAGCAAATCTACACACAGGCTTCAATCCTCTCCAACTCTTCAAACATCCATATACTGAAAATCTGATGATAGAATCTCTAAGCTCTTGATACCAATATTATATTCATACCCACGTTGACTGTAAGTCAATCTGATTCTACATACGATGGGTCAGATTGACTTAAGGCCAACATGGATATGACTTTAATATTGGCATCATCAAGGGTTTTGAGCATTCTATCATCAGATTTTAAGTGATATAGATGGTTGGAGAGGATTGAAGCTTGGCCATTAAAGTGTGTAGATTTGCTATCTTAATATAAACAAAGCACTTATTATATATATATGTGTGGGAGATGATGATTCAGACCAACTGTTGAGTGCTGGTTCAGCATGAAATATGTATATTGAACATTATTTATCTTTTTGACTTGTGTGTAGTCATGTGTATCAATGATATTGGATAGAGTGGATGATGTAGGAAAATTGAAATTCTGGGTTCAAATCACCTTTAATCACTGTACTATATGTACATTAAAGTTTTTTTTTTTTTTGAATAGAAATTATAAATATTCTAGAGTTGTCATACTTCAAGAATGCATTTAAATCAAAACCTAAATCATTTAATTTTGTAGAGTTTTTTTAAGCCCAGGACCTAGGAGTATATTCAGTAAATATATTATATTTGAAATGCCTCATAGCTATATTCTTTCAGCCACACTTCCTTATACATAGTAAAAAGTTTTAATAATCTAGCCCATTAAAAAGAAAAAAAAAATTTTTTTTCCATATGTCATAGCATCGCCCGGGAGGTGAACTCGCAACAACCGTCTGCAACCAACTGCTTGCTTGCAAGGCAGCTGCGCTGACCTCTCTGCTTACAACGCTTGACAAAGAAAATTGTCTTCAATGTGTACTGCAGTGATGTTAAGTATAGTAAAATTCAAGCTAATTTAAATGAGTCCGAAATAAATTAAGCATAGATCTTACATTGCAAATAAACAAACATGTTTAAATTAGCTTGAATTTTAATATATATGACATCATTATAGTATAGGTTAAAAAGAATTTTCTAATTCAAGCTTTACTTTATTTAAAGGGGGAGTATGGCTGAAAGAATATAACTATAAGGTGTTTCAAAATATTTTATATAGATTTTAGCTAGTGTTATGCATTGTTTCTATTTCATATACAGTCTACACCTGGGTCTCTTTTTATGCGGACTTATTTAACACGATTTTGAAGTTCATCGGAAGTCGAACTCCAATAATGCGCTATTACTTTAAATAACAAATTTCACACACGTTATATTGAAAGTAATAGCACATTATTGGAATTCGACTTTCATCTTAGTAATTTCAATATTTTCAGTGCTTTATAATAGTAAGATTTTATGCAATAATAAAATTAAAATCATGATTTCCACATTTTATGTATACACATATTAAATTTTACAAAATTATGATGTAAATTTGTTCAAACATTGTGCGTGTTAATTTTGCATTTTAAATCACATTCTGTTTTTGCTTTTTAAAAAAGAACATAATCAATTATTAATCATTTAGTGTCTGCAAGTTTATTTTTAGAAGGTGAGTAATAGCAGTGAAACGAAATTTGATTTTTAAACGGAATTGAAAATTAAAGACAAAAATAATTTAATTTTTAGTTGTTTTAATTAAATTTTTCCCAGCAGTGGTGAATAAATGTCTTTTTATTATCGTAAGTCTAAGTTCATAAACAATTAATAAAATCATCGTCTCAAAGATTAATTACTAATTACGTTATCACCAGAAATTCATTGACCTAACATGAGTGTGAAGTTAGCGCTAGTTGTATTTCCTCAGTTTGCAAACGAACGTGTTTTCAGCAAATATCGATAATAATTAAAACGTGTATAAAAAAAATGTAAATTATGCATAAAAATATATTATTTTGAATAAAATTAAATATTATAGTTAAAAAAAGTTTGTCTTATCAATTTTTTTCAAATTTGAAATTTTTTATTAGTCATAATTTATTTCCTTATTTTTTTTTTTTACATTGGTGCTTTGCTTTTACGCAAATTTTGAAAAATCACAGACCGCACCCCCCCCCTTTTCAATGTAAGTTACGTCTATTTTTGCGCGAGTTCGTTTGCGCGTGTTTTCTGAGGAACCTATCTATCGTGTAAAACGAGACCCAGGTGTATTTAATTTTCTGATCATTTTTACTTAAGAATCTTTATTCCTCCTGGTTTTTAATTCAAGAACACTTGCTCGGCTTTAGGATAACATTGGTTAGTGACTCGTATTATCCATTGTTTTATAATAATCAAATGGTAATAGCTTGTTACCTGGAAGGTCACATGCAATTAGAGTAACAAAAATGACAGTTAAGCCATGATTCTAGGTCTTTTAACTTGTAAAGTCCACAGCTCTATCACTGCATTATCCCGAAGGACTAACATTTTAAGCATGCATTCAAATCATTCTGCATTCTGAAAATATTTCAACATTTGGAGAGTGGGGCCATTTCCAAATATATGCAACATGCTACCGTCCTTTTAAATTGTCTGCATTTATTTTTCTTAAAAATTTAAAAACCCATTTTTTACATAATACATTATTGTATTAGAAATTGAATTTGTTATTAGAATGAGGTAGATAGCCTGCAGATTTTAATTGTGTTATTGTTTTAATGAAATTTATTTATAAATACAAATAAATTTGTTTAGATTAATGGAGAATTTTAAATTTATAAATGGATGATAATATCAATTATTTTCCTTCATTTGTAATTCAAATTTGCACGACTTCACTGTCTGTATAGTAAAATGGTTTCTTTTTTTATAACCTTTAGTTTTATATTATAAAGGGGAAAGAAACCACTTTGTTATGCCGGCGAACAGTCGTATGCATGTTTGAAATAGTGTTAATTATGCATCATTTAAGTTACACAGTAATCTATTGAAATGCTAGAGTAAATGTTTTAAAAAGGTGACTGGAAAGACCAATTATCGCAGACTTATCAAGTACTATATTATTGCTTTACTGTAGTATTTACTGTACTGCATAGTTACTTAACTAGCCTTTGGACGGAAAATTTCATACATACAATTTTGGTTTAATTCAAATTATAATTTAGCATCAACATTCGTGCTCGGTAAATTGGTCTGAGAGCATAGATTGCTTCTTTTTTTTTTTTGTTTAAAAAAAAGAGACAACTCCATGTAATGATGGTTTAATGTGTAAATTTAATTTTTATTGGTGGATCATATGCTTAAGCTACCAACGAGCTCTACAGATAATGAATGGTGTGACCTTCAGATATGAAGGTAAATGAATAACAAGTGCCCGAGCATGAGCTCATTACCTTGTAGAATAAAATGTTGAGCCAGCAAACTTTAGGTATAGTTTCCAATATACTCTTTTTTTCCGTTGTTTGCTTCTTCAGTTACTTATTAGTGCAAGGATCCACTTACCATGAACCTCTCACGGTATCAGTCATCTTCCCTATGCTTATTATGATAATGGGATTATATGCGCACAACCACATTTTCACTTTGTAACTACATGTAGCACTCCAATTCTCTTTTCACTTTTTTTTTTTTTTAAGTTTAAGCCCTTGAAGAAAACAATAAGGACAAGTTTAGTAGGTTTGAAGTCTTTGATTATAATCTTAGCTCAAGACAGTATGTATAGTCATGATCAGTTTGGAACTTTATTTGAGACAGGAATTCTAGACAGCATAGTTGTATATTTAGGCAATACTATCTCAGACTCCGCTACCTGCCATGGGAGAACCTAGCAAATGTCTAAAAATATCCTATCTGGCACAGTATGGTTAGGTTATCATGTGTAATGGCTTGTTCATTATATCACTAGAAGTAGTATCAGTAATAATGGAAAAACAGAGGCAGGATAATGTTAAAGATAAGTATTATAAATCTATTGTTTACTCTTAAATGCATTGAATGTGCAGGCTTTGCTTGATGGTACAAAATCTTGAAAGATTAGAATAGAGGGCCGCAAATGATGACCAAGCTTGTCTTCCAAGGAAAGGAAATTTAATACAACAGGTGGCTGGCTTCAGGGTTTTTTTTTGTATGAGCAAATCAATCTGTGAAAGGAGAGTACATGATGTTGGATTTGGTGTAAAGTCTAATTTAATTATCTTCTATCGTCTGAATTCCTATTCTAATAAATTAATGGTGTTAAAACTTTCCTTGCATATATGGTCCTAATATTCATTTTGTTAGTGTCCATAGTCCAATCTTAGATTCATAAAAAGAAAGCTTTTATTCCTTGCCGGATAGCATTATTATAGCAATATGATTAAAAAGATCAAATTTTGGGCTTCTTGGACATTGCAATGCATATATTGGTTGTCATATGCTATTGGAAATAATAATATTGATGATATATATTCCAAATGATACTGTTATTGTATTTTTGCATAATCCATAGATTGACTGACCCAAACAGCTTGGTTATGCAGAAAACTGCTATAAAGGGAACATGAATGCACCCATGCGCACAACATCCAATAGATTGCATAGGAATCAAATTACAAGAGTTCATACGCAAGCTTGCAAGAGCAGATTGGTGGGCTGATTGTAAATTAATAAGCCCCAAGATTAAAATGATAGATGCATTAAAAAAATCTTATTCCAATCATATTTACAGAAAAAAAAAAAGTTCAATCTTTAGAAGTAGCTACTAAATATACATTATTAAACACTAAAATTGGTAATTTTGGTCTTAAGATCGAAGCCAGGTAATTTTTTTTAAAAGGAATATATTGTCAATACAAGTAAAGAAGAATTATGACTGGTTTTCTGACAATGATCTTATTATTAGTGGTTTAATTAAAAGGAATCCTGGCTTTTACTGCTTGGGTAGAGTAATAGATTAAATCGAAACTTCATAATAAATATAAAAGATCTTGCCTTTAAAGTTCAATGATTGACAAGAAGGCGTAAAAATAATTAGTGAATTAAAACTGCAAAGAAGATACATTTTCTGGTCATGATCATTAATCTTTTTTTATATATATACTAAAAACGTGAACTTAATAAACGAACATCGCATGTCTATTAAATACAGTAATGGCTTCCTTATATATTAATATTTTGAATGCCTGGAAGGAATATTTTGTTCACCTTTCAATAACTGAACAAGAAGTGAATTGACTTTTCAATGATATACCATTGTATTCTTTCATTTATATTTGGATAAAGACATCCTACATCATAAAATCGAAACAATTCTTTGCAATCTTAAAAATGCAAAGGTTGTATGTCCTGATGAAGTAGGAGAACAGCTTTAAAAATACAGTATTGGGAATTTTTTTTAGAAATATGTATACCTTATGCTACCTAATCTTAAGGATGTTTTTATTAGTCCAATTTCCGAAAACAAAAGGAATAGACAAAATTGCACATAATTATTGTGGATTATTATTATTATTGATTGCAGCAAAGTTTGTTGAATAGATTGCATCCTGATATAGGTGAATGAATACTAAAACTCATTGGTGTTAGAAAATCAAGAAGCACTATAGAGATGTGATTTTTAGTGTCCATCAAGTGCAAGAAAAGTGTCAAAAATAAAGGAGCAATTTGTATATTACTTTCATTGATATGGTCAAGACATTTCATTCCGTTAATAGGATAAGTGTGTGGCATTACTTGGAATTGCTTGATTGTCCACCAAAATTTATTCAGATTACAGTTTTCATATGATGGAATGAGAGGGAGTTTTTATTACAGATGGAAATACTAAAGAAGTCAATTGTTTCTATTGAGAAGATATGACAGAAAATAGTACATTGGAGAGCTACAATTAGACATGGTGTTAACATATTTCAGAGAAAAAAAGTTTTCTACCAAAGAAATTAAAAGCCTGTATCTCGAAATAGGAAACAAAAATAAATCAAGCATATTCTGTATGTGGACATTTTTGTGTTTCACAATGGCCATACTCATTTTAGAGTGGTTGTTAAAACAGTAGCAAACTCTCCATAGAATAATGCCACCTAGTGCAAGCCTTATTAATCAATGGTTGCAAGATTAGTAAATAAAATCCTTATCTAGTGTCTAGTCATTCAATATCCCCAGACTAATTTCTAACTGGAGGCTTTCACCAGTGAGAGGAGCCTTGGATCTGAGACCACTGCACCTGTATCTTAGGATCTAATTTTCCAGGAAACACTTTTTACCTTTCTAGTTAACTAGAAAGCTTGAGGCCAAATTGATAACACAATAATGCTTTTAATCCCAGCTCCATTCCCTTGTATAGTCATCATCATCCCATGGACAGAATTGGTAAATGATGATCATGTGATGTTTATTGATTTAATACCAATCCTACTCATAAAATGATGGATTGAAAATATTATCAAATGTTTTAGTTTTGAACTCCGCTTTATAGTTAACTAAAATGATAAAAAGTGACTGGTGCTGTTTTAGTATGCGATCTCCGCCATTTTGAATTTCAAAAACAACCAAAAACATTGTCTGACACATCTAAGTGATAAAAAGTACAGAAAAAATTTAAAACTTGGGTTTTATTAGATCCTAAGATCTGGATGTGGTTCTCTTAGGCCCAAGTCTTCTCACTGAAGCTAAAAAACTATACAAGGTGGTAGTGGATGAATAGGCACTAAGTAGAGATTTTATATACAAACTTTCTTGCCTCCAATAATTACTAAGGTTTGTTAATGGTCTGAGAGCTTGTGTTAAGTATAGGAAATGATGGTTATGTGATGAGTGGGTAAAAGTATAGCTATGTGTATATAAATTTAGTTCTTATATTTTGTTAAAAATTATATTCTTGGTTGAATGTTCGCTCTGTCTGTATGTGTGTATACATAATGAGCATTTTAAGATGTATAGCAAACGTTAGAATTGTTTGCCTTTTTCAAAATTTAAAACAAAAAGATGATAATTGTTTTCTGCAATTATGAGAGCTGTAGGGTTTTGTGAAAAACTTGTTCCAAACCTTTCTACAAGGAAGTTTTGAAGGAGCAGTCTGGTAAAACTGCCAGAAGGATATTTTTTTTTACTTTTATATATTCATGGATGCCTTCTTTCCATATATATAAAATACTCAGAGAAGACATACTTATAGATGCATATTATAAAAAAATATTTCCTTGACCCATCATGGATAATATAGTTTTCTTTATTTAAGTAAACTTAATATCTTTTTCGAAAAGTGGGCAAAGTTTGTTCACTGCAGTTGGTAGAACAACTTGTAATGTCCTGTAATTTGCTCGTAGTCCGTTTTGGTCTTATGACCTGACATAGAATTGAAGACTGTCTTTTTGAAAAATTCAGGCCACTCCTATTTTTTTCTTCTCCACAAAGATAGAAGGGAGGGGATGTTTAGGAAGGAGAAACGTTAACGCTGACTGTTATCATGTTTTGAACGATAAATGACTTGTGGTTAAGAGAAGGGACGGGTGTGCTTAATTATCAGTTATACACGCTGTGTGCGCGATTGGTATATTGGGGGGGGGGGGGTCAGCTTTTAACTTCTTACTTGCTGTATATAATAGCGTTTTTCGGTTTCTTGTAAATCGATAATTTTTTAATTTTCCATTAATTTTTAAAAATACATAATGGATCTTTATATGCATATTCGATTAAGCTGTTAAAATTTTGAGCGATTTATTGCGCATGTGTGTCTGCATTAACGCTAGTATGTTAAAAAACCGGCTAAAACTTTCATATCCACCCTAATGAATGGTTTGAAGTAGATAAAATGCTTTTTTTTTCACTGGACCAGAAAAATAAAAAGAAGACATTTCTCCACTCCCCAGGGATAAAAGTAGCCATTGTGTTTTTTACTTTTAGAACCTTTAGGGGCTATAGAGCAAGATAAAGTCCAGTTTGGAAAAATTTGTATTATTGGGGGAGAGGGGATTGTTAACTGCTGCCAACGTGTAAAGCTATTATATATATTGTACATTGTTTGTTGTTAGTACATCCGCCTGTCATGACCGTACCATAGGGTTTGAATTCGGGATAAATTTGGATATTTTTTCAGATTCTAAGTAAGCACGCCATTTTTTTAAAAAAAAAACTTAACTAGATGTTAGAATGGTCAGTAAAAAAAAAAAAAACTAAGTTTGGGGGGGGGGGGCACTGTTCGAGAGGCTTTTTCTTTATTTAAAGGCTAATTTATTTGTATATAGTACTACGCACACGTTTAAACTATTCCATTAAATCTTTTTTTTAAAGTAGAATATTTATTAATTGTAGCTTTTTACTAAAATTTATTTTGCAAAAATTATTAATTAAAAAAAAAAAAACGTAAATTTTTCCAAGTACTGTATTTCCAAAAATTGTTTTACCCCATATGTTTTTGTTGAATTGTAATAGATCTGAAATTGATAGGAAAACAATTTTTCAATAATTGTGAAGGGAAGCAGATAACTATTGATCAGTGCTTATTGTCATTCCAGATATGAAGCTTGATAATATAAAACACACACACACAAAGGAAAATATATACATAGGTCATTTTTTAATTATAAATTGTCCGGCTTTAAATAGGATCTCTATAGCTATGTGTTTGAAAAGGAAGGATTTTAATGTGTTTAACAATTCTTACTTATGAATCTGAGACTTGGTTGACACAATACAGAGATTTCAGACCAACGAAGTATGGAGAATTGCTTGTTGGGAAAAACGAAGAGACCGAAAATGAAATAACGAGGATGAGAGAACAAACAACTGTTATTGACATTGTTGGAAGAAGAGACCGAAGTGGAGTACGGCTGGACATATTGCTAGAAGAGATGATAATAGACGAACAGTTGAAATCTTAAACTGGATTCCAAGAGATAAAAGACCTAGAAAAATACCACATGTGAGATGAATGCTTGAAATGAGGAAATGTGCTGGAGTGATGAGGAAAAGAGAAGTTAGTGATTGGAGAAGATAGTTTGAACTTGGAGAGGTCTTCATCCTGCAGTGGATTAATAGTAGCTGAAAATGATGATAGCTAAATAAGCTTTACCTGTTTTGCTTTTGGTGTATGTGGAAGTGATGGTTTTACTAATGATCATTCATACACAAAATTTAAAAATCCCCAGCATTTATATTTTTGAGATCAAAGTATTTCATTAGGAACTCGTTCAGTTTTTTTGTGATATATGAAACAAATGTTTTCCTGTTTTTGAAAACATAATCTTTGCATTCATAAGTGAAATTCTTTGCAATAGATGTTCCTATTTTCATCTTTAATAGTTTCAGTAATGTAACATGAAGAGTGAGTTGTGCAGGTAGTTGTGTTTTGAATAATACAATGCTGCAGCTATTCCTAATACGATATAAACAATAATTAACCCTTGTAGAGACCAAATTTTCAAAATAATTGATTCAGATTACAGGCAGTAAAAGTACCAATATTAAGCAGTATATGACAAATATTTTTGAAAGAAAATGACTTATTAAAACTTAATTTCAATATTATTTGATCTATAAAAGCGTTTTTATTTCTATGTGAATTTATTGTAAACATTTTTTAAGTTGATTTTTTTTTTAAAGAAAAAGTATACCATCTTTTGCAAAATTATCAATTTCTTACATGTGTACAAAATTTGCATGTTAAAATTCAATTACAAGTTTTATTCTTAACAGAGTTTCTAAGTTAAATGAAAGCCTTTAATTAAAAAAAAAAGGTACTTACAGTCTGGTGGTTATGAAAGTCGTTGGCACAAACAAACAAGTGTGTATATAAAGTCAGAGATAAACACATTTATAATCTTCTAAAAAGGAAATCAATTAATTTCATAAGTAAATATTAGATAATATTCTGATGAGGAGAAAGAAGAAAGTTATTAATCAAAATGTTGTTTTTGCTGCTGATTTTATGGCCAAATAATGGTGGTATTTCATTCAGGATTGTTGAGAGTAACCATTCAAAGAAAGTTCAGTCCACATCAGTGATGGCAAGAAATAACATTTTATGAATGGATACAATTGCAGGTTAAATATACTTATGTACATTTTTTTGGTTTGGTTACCACTTGTAAGAAATTCAGATTGTTAAAAGTTTACTTGTTGGAAGATCATGTTTTGTAAAAAGCGCAAATGTATGTGTTTCATTTTCACAAAGTAAAGGTTATAGGTGGCCATTTTTCAAAATAAAAAAGCTTTAGTTTAGATGATAGAAGATAATTTCTACAAAAAACATAAGTGTGTTAGTAGACGTTTATAACATTTCCAGTAAATAAAGTTTTTTAAAATAAATATTACTGTACTATGTGAAATCTTGCCTTCAGACTAATAGCAGATTCTAAAAAAACAACTTCTGTTTCAAAGTTAAATGTTTATTTAATAAGAACTTATTTCATAATCTTTAATCATTATATATATAATTTTAAATATAAATATAAGCTCATTGTAATTTGTTAATCTACATTTTTGTGTGCTCATCTCTTTAACATTGTAAAGGGTATGTGAATGTATTTTTATCTCTATACATTTCAGGCATAGAATGATGATTCTTTTTTAGATTACGTAATATAGCCATAATCACCATTCAGTACCATCTTAGTATGCCCTCTAGAAATTTTTTTTGAGCATAAGGGAACCTCTGATTCACTACTGACATATTAAACTAAGCCTACATAACAGTAAATACATGAATAAAATATGTATGATATTAAAATACTATGAAGAATAAATACATGATAATTTTGCATTCAAATACATATATATATATTAATATTATATGTATTTTGCTCACCTATTTACTGTTATGTTATGAAAGTAAAGGTCACAATGTAAAAAAGGAAAAATTAACATCAAAAAACTAATCGTATTACTATGAGCTATGAATATGATATGCATGATATATCGAAAGCACTCTAGGCAGTACTAAAGCTGAATATTATAAAATCTGCCTTTTGTGAGTATTTGTTCATTAACAATCGTTTACTATGTTAGCTCAGAAAAAGAAATAATTTATAGTTCAATTAACAAATAGCACAGCTTTATAACAAAATGTATGAAAATAATGATTCCAAGTGCAATTAGAACAACCAAATGAGAAAAAGGGTATGAAATAAATTTTATCTTTAATTCTTTGAGCAATAAATACACGTAATGTCGGTAAATATAGAAGCAGATTGCCCTCTTCTGCTGCCATCTTTTTGAGTATGAAAAAAACACTATGAAGTAAAAGAACAAAAAATAAATAAAAATCTGTTGTTATATTTTTGACAATTGGTCAAGATAAACGTTTGGACTAGTCATGAAGTCACACATCTCTCTAATCACTTATTTACTGTTAATTTTGTATGCAAGTAGTGAAAAAACAGAAAACATAAGCAAAAATTCACGATTGTACTTCTGAACGACTAATAAAGGCAAATGGTCACTAATTTTCATATTCTCTTATTTACTGTTGATATTTTGTGTATTTAAATATAAAATTCTTATGCATTTATTGTTTGTATTATTTTAATATATGGATTTACTTGTGTCTTTATTAAGTTAATCACTTTGTACAAATGGTGGTTCAGTTATTCTCCCTGTATGAAGAAAAAGTTTCTAAGTGCATACTAAAACACTGCTCATTGTTCCTTTAACTTCATCTTCATTTTTTGTAAGTCTTGCTTGAAGTTGATTACTATTTTTATTTAATCATAACTGATCTACATTTCTTTTTTTGTTTGTCATGTGATAATCTTTAATTTCCGAATTCAATGCTATAATACAAATTGAAAATGCACCAAATATGTCTTAATTAGTGTGTGGTGCATTAAAATAAGAATCATTATTTTTGCTACTTTAAAATCACTTGGCCATTTTTTTTTTGTGTTACATTATGAATTGCTTTATCAGTGAGCGTTCACCAAGCTACCTTTATTCACAATTACTTACTTACGATTTTGATAATTTGTGGTTAATAATATGATTAAAGGGAAATTTACATTTATTTATTCATAGTGATTCGTAATTCCATCTTTCTTAAACACGATTATTTAAAATAAAATAAAAACAAGAGAACTTAAGACATTTAAAACGAAAACAGTACATAATGAAATCTGAGTATACCATATTTCTGTATATGTATGCAGTCTGCTGTTTTTGATCACGGAACTAGTTCTATAGAAATATTTTTCCATATAATATGTCATTTGACAAAGCATGGTCTTAATGCAATATTCCCCAAACATGGTAAATTTTAAAAAAAAAAAAATTACAATATTCTTGGTTCTTCGATTTTTTCTTTTTTGGACTACATGAAGACTTGATAATATTATTAAGTCATATCACTATCGTAGATTGTTTGCAAGAGATCTATTTTGAACTTTAATTGCAACACTTTTGAGCAATCTCATGTACTTTGTAGTTTCATAAGTCGCTCTGGTTTATTATAATTTTATTTCTGATACCGTACGTTTAATTTCTATTACAATACCGTACTTGTTCTAAGAAATCACTTGATTTGTAAACTAAAAGAAAAAATGTAGTATCAGTGGTAAGTGGAACAAAAGAAATCTTTTTTTAAAGCTTACGATACTAGGAAAGTATCGTCTAAATAAGGGCAATTAATTCTCAAAACTCAGTGTTAACTGAATAACAGTTGTATTGGTTTCATCATATGGTCAAAGAATTTAACTTATGACTAATTCAAAATGTGATATAAATCTTGAATATCTGATTATTAAAAAAAACAGATAATTAACGAATAAATGTTTCACTAAGCATACTATCAATAAAAAGAACTAATCTCTTAGACTACAAACTATTAATAATCGTTGTATAGTTACTAAACCTTTTTCTTAAGGATAATTTTAAACATTTTATCCGCTGTGATAAACATTAAAATATTACCCAAGAACATTCCACTCGATCACAGTTTTTTAAAATAAATCACGTAAAGACGACAGTTTAGGGATGTAAATTTTCTAATTTATTTTTGATGTATCTTATTTTTATATGATCACTATATATATTTTTTATTGTGGCCTGAGTTTTCACAGTTTATCAAATACAACAAACTATACTGAGTATATGCAGTCCAATTAAAATAAAGACTATAAATTTAGTGCAATGTACAGCGCACCTTTTTCAATGTTTGAATTTTTCGTTTCATTCACCATGGAAGAAGACATTTTGTCAGAGACAAACTTTTATTAAGTTTTAAGTAAAAATTAGATAAATAATAAAAAATTTCTATTAGAAGGAAAATTAAGGTGTAATAAGAATTTATATAATAGTTTGGCCAGGTTAGCGCTACTTGCGTATAGTTTATAAAATTTAGTTTGTTCTCGGATTAATTTGTGTATTTAATATTTTTATTTATTACATTTGGTTATTATACCTGAGGTATAGCTCAGATTCCATTGGGCTACATTTATGGTATTAAATATTTTAGCACAGTGATATTCTATCACCTTTATTTATTCTATGTTCAATGGGCTCCCCAGAGGAGAAATTCATTTATGGCTGGAATATATTCTGAAAATAGAACAAAACCAGATGAACTAATTGCTGGCCTTCATTTTGCTTAGTAATGATATTGAATATACAATTGCCAGGATATTTATTTGTTAAATTGCACATAGCTTTCATGGAAGAAGCATAATAGAGAATAAATTACATTGAGTATCTATAATTAGGCAATACATTGGAAGTGTTAATTTAAAAAAAGTTTGTAGAAAGTTGTCATTAAATAGACTAAAAGAACAATGTGATATAAATATTAATAATTTTTATTAGTCATTCCTTACACTACCCTGCTCTTATCAAGTGAATAATCTCTAGTCTAATGAACGACTAATAAAAATTATTAATATACTATCAAGTGGGTTGTGTCAAAGATATGAAATCAATAAGTTTGACATTTAGTTGCTATCTATATACACTGAACAATGATAAAGATGTATATGAGATTTTGATTTGCGGCAACAGTTGAGGGCTGGTAAGGTGCAACTTGGGATCATATATCTTTTTTTCATGTCTAGGTCATATGTTTATGATTACACCTTCCTTCAGATGTTGATGTGATGTGATGTGACTTCTCCTTATACGGAGTCAGGAATCTCTCAGCAACTATGCCCAGAGAAACCTGTTAGCCACTTCCCCATCCCCAAGTTTTCCCATATTCTTTTCTACTCTGATCATCCCATTTCCACAAAATAATCTTTGTCAACTTCATGGCCTTTAGATCAAAAATTCCTTTATCTTTTCCCAAACCCAGCATAAAAACTAATAAGCCACTTTCTGTATAATCATTTTGTTCATATTTATTCTTCCACAACTTCATTATTTGTATCCTTTCTGCTTTCAGGCATTTACATTCAATTAACAGATGCATAATATTTTCTATACCTTTCTTACACAGCATTAAAAGTGGATAGAAGCCTTGTGGGAGAGTGGTATAGTGAAATTTACATTACAGAAATATTATATGATATAAATGGATATATTTGTATTTCATGGAGGATAAATTTGTGTAGTCATATTTTTTCTTCTGGATTATATACTGTTTATGAATGACTAGTATTATGAATTTATTTATTTATTTTACTATTCCATTCGTTGCTTTTATTATAAAATTTTAAATTTATTTTAAAATAATCAATTTTCATATGTGTTTTAACAAATAAAATCCATTTCGAAATTTGATTTTTCTATGCACATCCTTTTTATAAAAATTAAAAAAATACCCCCCCCCCCCCATTCTTACTATAGAAATTGTGAAGTATTTTTGGTTGGTATCAAAATAGGTGGGTGGGATCAGCTGAAAGTAGATATATTCCAAATCTCACCTGTTGAAGCAGCCAGTGGTCATGGTTTCTTTAATTCCCTATTGAAAATTGAGCCTGGACTCTTCAAAAACTGACTTCTAAGTTGGAGAACAAATAGGAGTGCAACTAGTTTGAGGGGAGAGGGATTAAAGGGGATTTAGGCTTGGGTTTTGAAGGAAAACTCTTTATGTCTTTTTATGAGGAAATGCTTGCTATTAACTTGGACACTCCAGCAAATTTGTATATATTTTTTATTTTATATGTTTTTTTATTTATTAGTATGCATCAGTGTGGCAACGAAATGAAGAGGGGAAATTTTTTTTTAATATTCACCCCCCTCCCCTTTGTGATTTTTTTTTTTTTAAATATCAGCCTTTTGAATAACTTTACACATTTTAAAATGTGTGTATATATTTAGAGAATTGTGAAGTAAATTTTAAGATGGAGTCTTAAAATTGTGACACCAGGAATAAATAGCAGTGGTAAAGGAGCACCATGATGATGATTGAATGTTTATTTGTTTCTACTGCAGCAGCCATTTTTTTGTCTGTTGCATGCTTTTCTGAATACTGCTGTGATCCAAAATACATTGTCAACTAGTGATTCTTGTAGTTATATATATATATGTATAAAGTCTTTATATGTGAAGATGGTTTAGAACAAGTAATCAATTTGTAAAAAGAAAAAAATCGTTTGTGCAATGATTATTTAACTTCCCGAAGACTGAATAAATATTGAAGAATGGAGGTTATGAACAAGGAAGGGTTGGCTGCCGAGTGGTTAGCACAGCTGCCTTACAAGCAGTTGTCCTGGGGTTCGCTTCCTGGCGGCCGCTTTGACACATAAAAAAAAAAGAATGTTCTCGTAGATTAATGTATTTTGTCAGTAAGTATTAAATATAGAAAGATTAAATAAAAAATATACTGAAAAGTGTATTACCAAGCCATTTACTGAAAACAAGGAATTGTATAAATTTAGAAATGAGTAGAGAAATTGCAAGCTGTGTACGGGTTGTTTTAACTTTAGCAGAATTGCTACCATCATTATTCACTTCCTGTATTAGATCCATTTTAAATGAAAATTTTTAATTTATAATGCAAATGGTACAATTGTAAAATTCCCAAAAAAATAATAATTAGCGGCTACCTATATTTACAAATATTCATGAAATAAACTTAATGCCATGTGCGCCTTGCATCTTTTACATTTCAGTATAAATTTTTATCACGAGAATACAAATGGATTTTTTTTAATGTAATCGAGTGAATATTTTCACATATTTGAATATGGTATTTGCATATGTAACTTTCAACTTATTGCTCCACTCCATTTTAATAACTGCATATTTTTTTTTTGTTAGTTATTTTTAAAGTAATGTGTATAATTGTTAAATTAAATTGAAATCGTGCTTTCATTAAAATTCTTTACCTTCAGTCGTGTATAGATAATTATCCGAAATTTCTTAGAAAGCTTTATATTTTAAATAATCCAACAGTTCTTTTTAAGGAAAATCAGTCAATTTAAAAATAAAATTTGCATTTTTCTTCTGTGAGCATTTTCTGCATTTTTTCAATACTTAAAATATTTCAGGATTAATGAAAGCAGCAGTTTGATAGATATGGACAACACACAATTTCTAAATTATGCACTTGAAGTAAATTTTGGATAGCATTAAAATCAGGGGTTTTCATCGCTACTGAAATTCACGTAAAAAAAATTTTCTATAAATTTTGTCCGGTTTCCTTAATAGTTTTATTCTTTGTATATACTGGTTTATAATTCTCTTAATTTTTTTAAGTTTTTCTAAGCATAATGAAATAAAATACCTATCTGTTATATCTTGGTCTCTGCCCACTATAAAATTATGTTGTAAGAACTATTTGAATGATTGAATAAAATATCCCTATTGGATCCATATCAAAAAGTGAATTTTTTTACTTTCTGAAAGATCTTATTTAGTCTCGTATTTATTTTATTTACTTTTTGATTTTTTGTCCTCTGTGGCTCATTTATGCTTAGTAGCTAAAAAATTTGAAGGAACTCATAATTTCATGATATTTTTGGATGTTTTTAAGTTGCAAAACATCATGAGCAATTACATATTTAGCAATTTGTAAATCATTCTATTAGAGCATTGAAGTATATTGGCATTAACAGAAAGATAATAGATTAAAATTCTCCAAATATAAATTACATTATATCTAATTGAGTTTAGGTTTGCTGATAGATAATCCCCAACTTTTTAAAACTGCTGTTATTTTAAATTTTAAAACTCAAAAGTTTTATCTCTTTTCTAAAAGGAAAGTTGGGGGGACGGGGGACATAACAAACTTCAGATTTTTGTCCTGCAAATTCTTTACAAATCATACAGAGAAATTTCATTTTCTGATCTTTCTTGACATTTCACTATTATTAAAGATGTAGAAACTTATTTTCTATTTAGGATTAAACTTTTTTTCTATCATTTTTTAACTTGTACAAAACTAAAAAAAAATTAGCTTCCTACTCAATACTCTTATATTTGAATTTACCTATTTTGTTGCTACAGTTATTTGCAGATTAGCTAAATCGATTCCTCCTGTAGATAATTTGATTTACAAAGTGCTGTCTCTCCTTTTCCCCAATATATTTTTCATAACTGTTCATAGTAATTTCTTGCTACATGTTATCTATAATAGTTGTTTAATTTTAAAACATTTGTCTTAAATACTAACTTTGAATCATTGGTATGTACACATATGAGCGTGAAGAGTCTCAAATGTGTCAAGTAATTCATTTATCTTCATATCCGTGACCTGTGTTTGAATTGAGGTCAAATGAAATTTCTCCAAGAGTTTTTCAACTTGCTTAGCTGTCCCAGTTAATGTTTAGCACCAAGAATAGAAAACCATTGTGTTGCTGTCTTCTCCGCTATTCTTTTATGAGTGATGATTGGAGAGGCCTTTTCTTTGCAATGAGCTGTTTTAGGATTTAACTACGAATGTAGAATATTAATAATAACTTGACTAAAAAAAACTATGTATTCACAGAAATAAAACAATTTCGTGGAATAGGAAAAAGAATATTTTTGATATTTTACTGTTGGACAATCTGTTATTGCACTAGAAATGTGCATTATATATTAATAGTATATATTCCTTTATAAATAAAAGCAAAGATTGTTTTCCTCTTTCACAGGTTTTTTATGTCTCGTAAATCAACTACAGTGCAATAAATGAAGAATCTTAGAAATAAAAATTATTTATTAATTTGTAAGTAAACAAAAGCTGCATCACAGTTTAAGACATATTGTTGCTCTTTGAAGATTTTTTTCCTTATCTGAGAAGTGGAGGTATATATGTTAAAAAGGAGAAAACTTTAAATACAACTTTGGATATCGTAAGATTGGGTCTAGTGGACATCTGGGAAGAGCACAAAAATTTCTGTGGCAGCACTTTTAAGTGATATATTTATATAAAATGTATATAATTAAAAACCTCAGTAAAACAATGGCTTAATAATTTTACAATGAATCTTAAAAATGAAAATACTTTTAATAAATTCCAGTAATCATTTTATCTTTTTATTAGGTTGTGGTGACCAGGGATTTGGACTTAGTTATCTTGTGGTCAATAAAAATATCTACCATATGTTTTAAATCCTTGGGCAGTTTTACAAATTCTGTTGATAGCGCAGTCCATTTCCCGATGCAATATTTTACACACAGGAAATATTTCAAACATTGTGAATCTTATTTTTGGGTGTGACCTTTTTTCTATTGTAGAGAGTGTAATAATTAAACATATACTGAGAAATGAAGTGCCTCCACCCACCCAAATGATTGTCTTAATGTTATGTAATAATTCATAAAATTCGTTAAGCCCATTTGTGATTTTCTGTTAAATTTTTTTTTTTTACTTTACATATTATTTTTACAAATAAATGTATTCTATGAAAATACAAAGGAAAAATCACTATATTTATATATTTTCTAATTAAGTAGTTATTGAAAGTTTTAGTATGTTTTTTTCTTCCAAGTTTTATTTCTTGTATTAGAGTTTTCTGGTGCCAATATTAAAAGCATTTCTTTAAAAAGGATTACTTACTTTAAAAGCTGTTTTCATAAATTGACAATCAATATTAGTATTGCTTTTTATCTTTCCTTTTTACCTGAGAAGTTTTTGTCATATTTCTCAAAAATTTCAAATCAATTTTGTTTAGAATATTTTTTTTGCATTCCAAATTTTTTATATTTTTCCTAGTGCATTTTAAAATAAATTATCTTAAAGGATTCATTTAAGAACTATAGGTAAATCATGCATTTAATCATCACATTGTTCAGCATTCTGTCAGATCTATCAATAAATGAGATTTGTAGTATATCTATAAGTAAGCTTTATAAAACTAATTAATATTTATGTTTTCACCAGAAAGCAATTTCTACATCTTCATGTCATGCTCTATGTGAATCTGGCCTAGTGTATATATATTTATAATTCATTTTTCTGTAAATAAGTTAGTACACACAAATAAAGTGCAAATATTGTAATTAATTGTTCCACAATGATTTATTTTTTTAAAATAATAGTAAAAATAATAAAATATAAATATTAAGTTTCCTAGCAGCCAGTTTTTGTGCTCCCCCAAAACTATAGCAGGCGGCCATCTTGATTTACAGGAAATTACCCCAAAATTTGTATTATTAGCTTCTGATGAAAACTGTAACTGAAATTTAAACATTTTCTACAATAAATACATGAATAAAAATCCAATTGTCTTCCCAGATGTCTTAGAATATAATTAAAAGAATAATTTTTAATATATGGTATGGCTGAAGATCTATCAGCCCCATATAGCTATTTGAGTTGGATAACTGGGTTTGAAGACATGTAGGTGTCTGAAAATTTCAGATTTTCCACTCAATAGATAACTTTTAGATAAGTGCTTGGCTTTGGGTTGATATTTTTAGATCTAGGGTCTGAACCTATTCTGGCACCTCTCTGAGGAGTGCCAAAACACGAAACCATGGTCAGGTGTTTGGGGGGGGGGGTTCCTGACAGATATTTTAAGTGCTGGCTCTGGCTAAGCATTTATCACAAAGCTTGTTGAGGAATTGGCAATCCTCATTGTTTAATAATTTTTAATATTTTTTTTTTCTTTATCTTTCTTAAATATCAATAATTATTGCATTTCTTTTCATCTTTGATATATCTTTGTCATTTAAACATTTGGTGTATAGTTTTGCCAACATTTTTTTTATTAATTTCTTTTAATTAAGATATCAATAATAATTTCATTACTTGGAGTATCTCCTTCTTCATAGACTTAATTGCATACCCTCTCTTTTTTAAAGTGCATAGGCAGTTCGGAATATATTTTGATTTAAGAAACTTTTTTTTTTTAATTGCTGAAACAAACTTTCCGATACCATTGCTGTTTTACACATTTGAGATTTTTATTCTCTTCTATGGCTTTCTTTGCCAGTTCTCAGTTCTATTACCCTATCATACCATTTACAACTTTTTTAAACATTTTATCAATACTCTTTATTTATATCAAAACTATGTAATTTATTAACTAGTTTTAAATCATTTTACAAAATTCAGATATTCACTTCTTTTTCATGGATTGTTTTTAGATATTTTTGTACTTCTTTTCTTCTTCGTACATTATCTAAGTTAAAAATTTACTGGTGAATTAAGTTTATCCATTTGCACTTTAATTTTCCCAATATATAGATATTTCACCATTGAACACATTCGCAAATAGCCATTTCTGTAGCCGTCTCATCTCATTGAAGTCTGAAAATATTTTCAAAGTCTTAACATTTAAAAAGAATTTGCAAGTTCTAATTTAAATTCACTGAAGTATTTTTTAAAATTGTTAATATAAGCAGTTAATTCTACCTTTTTTAACATTTTGACGCTACCTTTATGTAACATATATCTTATATCTCAATGATGATAACTTTGTATTTTGAAGCTAATAAGAATATTAAAATGTTGAAATATATATCTTTTGATAGAGAAAATGTTTAATTTTCTGAACCTTTATTTGGATATTTTCATGTCCAATTTTATATAACCTTTTTTTTCTTCAAGGAAGTAATCTATATATGTAAAATCCATGTGTTGAATGTTTGTCCGTAAGTCTGACACGTGTCAAATTCACAAACAATTTTAAAAAACTACATTTAATCAATAACTGTGAAAAATCAAAAAAAAAAAAAAAACAGTTATAAGTTTGTTTTTATAAATAAATAACTATACCTACTAACTAAACTATAATTTATATTATGGGCATTTTATGCAAAGGAAGTAATTCTAACCTTTATATTTAATGATCCGTAATTTTTATTACAAAGCATATTTTATGCGAAAGAAGTAATTCCAACCATTAATAAACTTTTTTTTTTACGAAGTTGTCCATAATACTGTCAAATTCACATGTCAGATATAACGGGTATATTTAATAATTTAAATTTTGTTTTAGTGTTATTAATGTCGTGCCAGGTACTTTTCTGAAGGATACCAAACAGGCCGGGTTGTTCCAAGCATTTTTTTTTTTTTCAATTGTGAATTTTTTACATTTATTTATATAATATTAAAATCTTTTGTTTAATTTACATTAAATTTTAAAAATAATTTGTTAAAATAACCAATTAAAAAAACTACAGTCTTTTCATAGGCTGGATACAATCTGGTTACATAATGTTACCCCTCCCCCCCACAAATGTATATTCTCTCCATATTCAAATTTATCCACCTCATTTTCATCTTGTAATCATTTTCCAATTAGTCACCCTTAACAATTTTAAAATGTTTGATATGATCAAAACATTTTGTATATTTATAAAAGGCATCTTTTTCTTATCATAACGAGAACTTGATGGAGCCTGAGTTATCTGTATTGGGTTTCTTTTAATTAAGATGAATAACTATTGCTGCCAATTTGTCTGATAAACACTCCATAATTTTGTCTTCCATATTTTTCCCATTATAAATTGAATCCTATTTTTTTTCTTATGCTTTCAATATTTGCACCGTTATAGTAAAATTTATGTTTACTTTTCAAGCAGTTGGTTTTTTGCCTTTTTTTTTTTAAACTGTACAAAGTCTGATATTGTTTTATTTATTATTAGGCTGATTCTTACAATCCTCTTTCACTTGAAATTAATTTGCAGTTGTAAATAGCTAAATAAAGGGTCATTATTGAATGGCAGCCTTGATCTGCAATTAGGAGACTCTTAGTCTTCCAAAGCTGGGACTTGGCTGGTGACTGCCTCCTGGAATAAGGATCATAATTTAGTTTTGTCAGCCATGATTGTAAATAAAAAAAACTGTGTTAAGTCTTTCATCCTACTTTCAAAAAAATTTAGTTAATGTTTCAATTAAGGACTTGCAAATAAATGAGAAGAAAAGTTGCAAGTAACAAGAACTTATGAAATGGGCATTAGGACTGTCCTGTTAGTTCTTTTAAATCCTCAAAAAGCAATCAAAGACTATAGTTTTAATTAAGACTAAATTGCTTCATACTGCCATATCATGATATGTACAGGTATGAGAAGAATATTAACTAAAAATAATGCTTTTTTAAAGCTTAATAGGCCAATCACGAGTGTGTAAAATAAGTGTACATTGGGGGGGGGGGGATATTTTTGTCAGTTTTTTGGCTGGAATGTCTAGTAAATTAAGAATCTCCTATAAGATGCAAACAATTATAATGATTTCTTGTTAACCAATTACTTAGTTTTAAAAAACAGCAAGCTTAAAATCAGAAAAGAAATATAGTTAATGAATAACATTTATTGAGCATGTTAAATAAAAAATTTTTAAAAGATTCTAACCGGGTTGGAGGGGGGGGGGGGTATAAAATAAACATTTCAGTAGCTGTGATTTTTTTAAAAAAAATTATAATTTTATAAATTATGGCCTCATTTTTGAGTTTTATATTACTGATTAGTTAAAAATTATTTTTAGAATAATATAAACATTTTTCAATTTCTTTTAATTATATAATGAATAATTTTTTTATTTTGATGTGAATATCCATGGAGAAAACTATCTTTTGCTTATAGTATGTTAGGAATCATATTTTCAGACTGCAGTTTGTGTGTAATGAATCAAAATTACTCAAGTCATTATATTTCTGCACAACATCTAAAATAATGAATGAATAAATCTTACACAGTATTTTAAGTGGTGGTGGGGGGAGGATTGCTTTGATTGTATGGGTGTCTTATGCTTATAGAATGTCAAGAATCATATTTTCAGACTTTTATGCAAGTCATTATAATTATGATTTATTACTGCATAACATCTAAAATAATAAATGAATAAATCTTATGCTGTATTTTGAGTGGTGGTGGGGGGGGGGTTGCTTTGATTGCATGGGTGTCTTATGCTTATAGTATGTCAGGAATCATATTTTCAGACTGCAGTTTGTGGGTAATGAATCAAAATTATGCAAGTTATTTTAATTGTGATTGATTACTGCATAACATCTAAAATAATGAATGAATAAATCTTACACAGTATTTTTAGTGGTTTGGGGGGGGGGGGGTTGCTTTGATTACATGGGTGTCGTATGCTGCCAATAGTTTTATAAAATAGCCGACCTATAGGGAATAGTTACTATTAAAGTACCAAGTCCAAATCAATAATTGCTGCAGTGAATCCTTGAATAAAAGCTCTCGGATGAGGCGTTTTGCTTGTATACGAAGAATGGACTTTGATAAATGAGTCCATGAGAAAATATATTTTAAACATTGTTAAAGTGAACTAGATGCTTTATGCATAATGTGGTCTACAATTTTGATAATGCTCTACACAAATCTTACATACTTTTTATTTAAAAGCTAACTGAATGTGGATTTAAGTGTGTAGTTACGTACTACTGATTATTTTCTTTCGTGTTTTATTCTGAATCGATAAAACTAATCAATAACAATTTGGTTCCAAACGAATTTGATTTTTACTGAAACTATTCTTGATACTATAATTGTTTATACCATTAGCATAACTGTAGGATAAAAATTAATATTAAACAAAATTTTTCTATAAAATCTTTGAGTATTACTTTTGTTAATTTTATATACCATATAAAATAAACTTTTTGAATGCAGAAACAATCACACCTATTATGTTTTTTTTTTTAAAAGACTTTTTTAAATTTATTTTGGGTATAAAGAAAGTCATCAAGGTATAAGAGATTGAACTCTCATGTTGTGTGTGTGTGATTGCTTGCAGAATAGTTTTAACGGTTTGTTCACATACTATCAGCAATTAGGCTGGTTATGCAATTTTCAGTGATGTTAGTTAATATTTCTGATTTAACTTTACTATCTGTTTTTCTAATGAGAACTCTTGATCATAAATATAATATGATGAATGGCTACCTCTTTAAAGTCAGATTGTCTTTCAGTGGAAATATATTTTCTATATTTATTATATATATGCTACAAAAGTTGAAAGGGTCATACAACATGAAGCTGCTCTTAGAAAAAATGCAGTATCAAGAATCTATCATTTTCTATTCAAATCCAGAATCATTCTGGAGGGTTTTTTTTAATCAGCTGAGCTTTTTCGGATAAGAGTGTTTGTCAGGTAGCTAACACCAAAACCTTGTTCAGGAAGATGGGCTCAAATGTAGGCCACTTTTGACTTTGAGAAAATATACTTTTCTTCCTTCATATTAAAGCGTAAGTGAAGATGCACCTTGGATTCACATATTTAAGAAACAGGTTTCCTACGATTCCTTATCCGAAATTAAAAGAAGTATTTTATTATGCATTCAGTTCAGAGATTTGTTAAAGAGATCTATTATTAGTAGATTTGACTAATGGGAGAGTCAAAAGTGTCCACAATATTTTAGGAAATTACAAAATGAATTAGAAGACCTGTACTTTGAATTGCAGTAAGCTATGTGATATCTGGATGAAATAAATAAAGACCACACGATCTTTTCATTTCTTTAAGGAAAATTTATTAAGATACTTAGAAAATCCCAAAATACTGGAACAGAATTCAGTAGAAAATCAAGTGTTAGTTTTTAAAATACAGGTTAGTCATTTTAATCAGATGTTAATAACATGTAACATTGTGACTTTTAAAAATTAAATTACATGACATGCAAAATCTTTGCATATTGAAGACATTTATAATTATGTCTGGATTCAGTATAATACAAAGATTATATATTTTTTCTTGGTTAGGTCTTAGAAACAGTTATTTTTTAATCAAATTTGGTTTGACTTATAATCAATTACACACTGTTTAAAATTATTAATTAAAACGCAGCCATTTATTAGAGCCCCCATTTAATGGGAAATGCATAAATGCGGTCTGTGTGGGTTTTCTAAGGTAACATTTACACGTGTGGGTTTTTTTTTTAAAAAAAAAAAGACGTGCAGTGGACTTACATACATGTGTATTTTTTTAAAGTCATTATTTCCAAATCAAGATGAACTGAAAATTTAAAGAATAAATACGATCTCAAAATTATTTTAACATTAAATATGAGTTTCAATTTTTATTAGCTTGTAAGAATCCCAAAGATGAGAATTTGTGGGTGGCTAAAATTATTAAAATACAGTACGTGTTATATATATTTAAATAGCCTAGAGCGCATGTCTCCACCAGATGAATGTCAGTAGATAATGATGGACCAATTGATCGTCGTTGCTATAGTTACTAAATTCTGGGTCAGTCCGCTTTTTATTTTCTTGGCTGTTTTAAAAACTAGAAGGATGAAAAAAAAAAGGTAGGGTAACTAAAGTTTGAACTGCCATGAGAAGAGAGGTTGATAGGATAAAGCAAACTATTAGGTTTTCAAGGACTTAAATAAAAGATCATTGAGTTAATTCTGTGAAACGATTATTTATTTTGAAGTTATTATTGCTTTTGAAAGGACAGTGCTCTCAACTTTTATTCACATTATTGAATGACTTCCTCCTGTCTTTTTATTTCTCTTCATCAGTGCAAAACTTTTTTTAATATAATGCATTACGTATATATATTTACAGGGATCTGTTTGCATAATTTATTTATTTTGGAGCGAATTTGACTAATATATAGGTTTTTAAGAACTGATTAATACATTGCACTTTTAATGAAATTATATGTAACTGGTTATTACATGTCTTGATTATTCAAATTTTTTATTTATTAAATATATATTTTTGATTCAAACTGCCAAAATGTGTATAGAACAATACTTCTGTAATTAAAAAATGGGCATTTGGGATTCCAGTAATTGATTGAAATAAACAGTTTATGTCAGTCAACAGATCATGTTTTTGTCTTTTCACTTGACTCAAGATGAAACTCATGAAAGAATCAATAGCTCTTGTGTTTGCCACAATGTAGGGTCCCAGTTTTCTTATATTTATCCCAGTTTTATCTCCATTATCTAAGTGTCCCAATATTCTATTGGGACATTTAATGTCCCTAGTTTTCTTAACCATTCATTTTTACTTTTATTTTTTTAACTTTAATTTTTTTTTACAAAAATAATATTTAATTCATTTAATATTTTATAATTAAATTTTTGATTGGTTAATAAGTAATTTTCCCAAAATGGAAGAGGCTCCCTACTATTTTGAAACAGGATTTCAATTTGTGATTTTGGTTTAATTAATAAATAATATATGCACACAAGCAATTGTCTTTTGTTTATATTATGAAATGAGTATATTGTTATAATGTAAATGTAATTATAGATTCGATTTTTTTCTTTAGTACTGAAATATATAATAATCTGCAATGGGGTGGGGGGGGTTTGATCGCGTGTTAGGCTTGTGGAAATATGGACACCATTATCATAGTGGCGAATTGCACTGGGAAGTAACGTATGAAAAACACAAGAAATGAAGACAAATCCATTTTTAAACGTAAAGTTTTCCAAATTATATAATTGATGATGTAGAATTGCCTCTTTAGGCTAGAACAGATGAAATTTCATTGTAGAATATGAGTTGTTCCCTGTATACTTTTGTCTGAATTTTTAAAATTAAAATTTCTTATTTCTAAGTTTTATATTAGTTCACCTGTAAGTGTATATTTTTATAATTAAATTTAAGCCAATAAACATCACATGATCATCATTTCTTATGCTTACTTATAACAGTTCTTAAAACAGGCAAAACTCATTATACGTATTGTCACTCACTTCAAGCTAGAATAATCAATGGATGCCAGAAAGGCTAATCCTGCTTAATAGGATGGTGGTGGCTATGATTATTAAAGACACCAAAATGTATAGGTACTGAACTGAGTTCAGACCTATATGACTATTGGATTGAAAATATTAAGGTGTTTTAAATTTAAGACTCATAGTTTTGTAATTAGGTAGAGACAAAAGGTGGCTGCTGGAGTGTTGCATTAGATTCTAAGATCTAGGTGCAGTGCTGTCAGATCCAAGGCTCCTCACTGACGAAGGCCAGAAACTAATCTGGGTGGATGAGTAGGCACTAGATGGGAATTTTATGCACAGGCCTTCTGGCATCCATTGATTACTCTAGCTTGCAGTGAGTGGTAATATGTATAGTGAGTTTTGCCTGTTATAATTAAATTTTATGTTATCTAACTAGAAAGAGAGAGCACATGTGAGTGAGTGGGATGAATGAAATGAGAAAATGTGCTGTGGTGATGTGGATAAAAGAGGCTAGAGAATGGGTAAGGTGGATTGAACTGGAAGAGACCTTCATCCTGCAATGGATCGATAATGCTTGAAAATGATGATGATGTTATTTAAAAATATGTAACATTAAATTTGAAGTAAATTGGCCATTATTTCAAACAAAGTATTTCAATTCTATGACTTGAATTTTTAAATAGAATAATAATATGAAAATATACCCATTATTGTATTTGTTCAAAAATCCAATATTTGATCCAGATTTAAATAAGATTAATAAAATGATGAAGTAATTATATTTCTCAATATATTAAAAAAAACAACTTAATTTTCCTATTGCTATTTGGATATTATATTCTAGCGAATTAGATCTTTGTTGATACTTAGTGTAATTAATATTTTTATGAACTTTCTATTTTTAATGATGTTATTATATTATTGTCATAGTTCTTTCAAACTATCTTTTTTTTACTTGCATAAAACTGTAAATTTCCACAATTAGTTTTAGATCGAATTTATTTTTGCGTTATAGTGATTAAGGTAGTCCTGATTTTTGGTTTATTATAATTTTATAAGTAAAGCATCAATGTTTTGATATTCAAATTAGTTCCCCCTTAAAATCAACCATTGCTTAAAAATGATAATGCAAATTTGCTGAGAACATTAATTTTTTACTGATTAGAATGTTATTTGGTTCATTACATATTCATTTTGTATAATGAACCACATCTCTTATGTTTGTGATGGTTTCTTTCTTTGTACATAATTTTAATAGCACTAGTCCGAATATTGTTAAAATCATGTGCGAAGAAAAAGAAATGATCACCAACATAAAAGAGGCATGGTTCATTGTACAAAATGAATATGAAATGAACAAAAAATCATTATTCCCAGCGAGACCAATAATGAATATAACGTGAAAGCGTTGTAAATATACTTAGTGCACTAAATTTTGCTAAATTTTATATCTGAACTCTGTTTTAGTATTTTTGACACTATAATGGCAGAGTATCGAAACGTAATTAAAGAAGTATCTATATTTGAACATGACATGGAGCTTTGCTAATTTATTCTACCAAGAATGATATTTTTAATAATTTCTTGTCATTTGACTAATGATAGTTCACTCTTGTGTGACTGGTCTTTTGCCTGAAGATTTGAGTAGCGTATTTCTGAAAAATGTGTGCAGTATTTTTCTACTTTCCCTGATAATCCTTGTATGGTCGTTATTGCTGATTGATAGTTTTTCCATAAAAGTCTATCAATTAAGAGTTGATGGGAAGTAATAATCTACCTCCATACTAGAGATGCTTATTAAAATTTTTATCAGTCATTCATTAGACTAAAGATTATCCACTTAATGCATATTTTTGTTGTATAATTTTCAGTACATCATTTTCACACAAGATAAGGATTGGTTTTTATCCGCTTTTAACATCTTGTGGAGGGGTGTATGTTTGATCAAAGATGTGAAAAAGATGTATGCTCCCCAAGATGCACATTTCATGTTGAACCAGCACTCATCATTTGGCTTAATTACAGTTTTTTTTTTTGCTGAGTGCATATTTTGTTTATCTAATAAAATGTTTTATTTAACCTTACGAAGTCTGTGTTTATATATTTTCCCCAACAGGTTATTTTTAACATATATTAAAGGTTATCATTAATAGATGGACAATTGAAATTTTGAACTGGATTCCAAGAGATTGTAAAAGACCCAGAAAGAGACCACATGTGAGATGGATGGATGAAATAAGAAAGCATGCAGGGGTGATGTGAAGAGAAGCTAAAGATAGGAAAAGATGGATTGAACTTGGAGAGACCATCCTGCAGTGGATTGATAATGGTTGTTGATGATGATGATCCTTAATATATACATATATTAATGATATCAAGAATTTGAAATGAATGAATTTTATTTTGTTTTTTATGGTATTTATAATAAATCTTTTACACTGAAAATAATGTTTCCAAACTAGTGCTTACATAGTTAGGATTTCTGATTGATAGTTTTTTCATAAAAGACTCAGTATTTTTATTAAGATTTGATCCAAAGCTATGCTTATTGTTTGATTAATTTGTTTTTAGACGTGAAATTGATTTGGCTTTATTCGCCTAACAAAATAATAAAAAAAAAGTTTTATTTCTCTATATAATATTTCCTTACTTATGGATGTGAAGCTTGGTCATTTAACAGAACTATTCAGAGTCTTCAGACTGTTCAACCAAAGTATGGAGAGGTGTATGTTAGGACTAACAAGAGGAGATCAAAAATGATATACATAGGTAAGAAAACAAATGGGTGTTGCTGACATCATTGAAAGAATTGAGACTGAAGTGGAGTTAGGATGGACAATAGATGGACAGTTGAAATCTTACATTGGATCCAAGAGATTGTAAAAGAGCTAGAAAGAGACCACATATGAGATGGATGGATGAAATAAGAAAGTGTGGGGAAGAAAAGCTAGATATCGAGGAGAGGGATTGAACTTGGAAAGACCTTCATTCTGCAATGGATTGATAATGGTAGAAAATGATGATGAGGTTAAATTTAATATTCACTGTATATGTATATAGTAGTTATATCTAGTACTTTAAATGAATGAATTTCAATTTACCTTCCGAAGTAACTTTAAATGCAACGGATTCTTTTATGTGCCCCACACTAAAAGAAATTTTAAAATCTAGATTACTGGATATAGCCAATAATTACACTTTATAATTGTGTGAGACTAGAAAATTTTTAATGTTTTCTTATAAATTCTTGAAATGATTATTTTGACATGGTAGTGGTATGTTGAATACAAACTTTCAAAGACTTTTAAACTTAATGTGACCGCTGGTTTTAAAAAAAAGTTTGATAACTATTGGTGGATTTGTGTATAAAGCTGCACTTCCTTTAACCCCCCTCCCCCATTGTTTTTTTTTTTTAAATTTTCAGTTTGCCCTTAGCTACCTTAAGTGTTATAGCTATACCAATACCAGTAGGAGCTAGTACAACTATGTCGCTTTGTAATGAAAGCGCCAAAGCCTTACTTTCGTATCATATTTCAAAGTCTATATTGCATAGAAAAAGCAGACTTGCCAATGAAGTTTATCAACAGGGGTCAAACAAAGCCATATTTGGGATTGTTATTGCCCGAATGGCGCCTGCAAATGAAGGAAGAGAAAAAATTTGAGATCCCGAATAGTGAGTAGTTGGTAGAGTGAAGTAATAAGACTGATTAGCTTTTGGAAACTACTAATACAAGCCACATGGCATATGTTTCCATGGCAACATTTGTTGCATTTGCTTCTGGCAGGTTATAAATTCGCAGAGCTATGCACTTTTTTTTAATCTTCTGTCGTGTGTGTGTAGATATTAAATTATTTAGATTAAATTTATTTAATGGCTATAATGTGTGTGTGTGGGGGGGGTGTCATTCTGTGATTTAAAGGGAAACGCAGTTATAGTAAAATGGGGGGGGGGGTATTTTTGAGTATTAAAAACGGATATTGTTCTATTTTTTTCTATTGAAATAGTTTAAAGTTAGTTTAGCTGTTATAAATGTAGGAGTTGAACCAATTAATGGAGTATCTGTGATAAATTTATTACTATAGCATAGGACTACCGTTTGCGTTCCCTACTTATATTTGGCATGGGTTGGAATTATATGAAACAACTGATTTATGTTAATTGAAATTAATTTTTTTAGACATATCTTCTCTGAAAGAGATATCAGTTAAGAGCTCACAATCCCAATAATAGTTACATCAAGTAATTGAAAGGAGCCAGGAAGATGCATTACATTATATTTCTTGAGCCATTATTTAACTGTATCTTAGATGATGACATTGTCAGAAACAATTTAGGTATGACATTGATACTCCAAAGATCCTAATATTGCATGCAGTTGGGACTCTGTTATACATAGAAATTATTAGACACCGTGACCATAATATAGTGATTTGATATTTGAGAGAAAGTAAAATGATTTATAGATTTTTTGCAATATACAGATCTTGTGCATTAACATTACAGACCAAGGGCTTTGGAATAGTAGCCCATTCAATTATGTTGGCCGTTGTTCAGGTGCGTTGATATCTGCAATGAATTATTCCAAAGAACTTTCGTATGTTTTGGCTACAATATTAGTTCCAGTAAACTTTGATTTCTGGCCACATCTGATTCTAGCAAGTTTTATTTTTCCTATTTTAGATAATAATATTCACTCTTGAGATTGTCCAATTCTTAACAATAAACCATCGAACAGTTTTGTTCTAATATCCAATTAATCTGACACCAATAATTTGACTTACATTTTGGATAGATTTGACATTCATAGATTTATGAAACTAACTTTCTCCAAGACTGTGACTCTTTCTCAGGATTCTCTCTTTTTTTATTTTTTATTAAATATTATTTTGACATATGTGCAATACATATGTAGCATTAATTGGACAGAGGGTGATCATAATATTTTGTACGATTCCAGTAGATTAATTTTTCTATGTATGAACAGTTTATCTAGATTATTTTAAAATATAATCCTTTTTAAAAGTTTATACATATGTTGATTATATCTTCTTCTTTTTTTCAGATGGGAGTACTTCCAACGGATCTCGGGAAAGGATTCATTGGTGTAATATAGCATACTGGGAACTTCGAATGCGAGTTGGGAGGTTGTTTACTGTTTTTGACAAAAGCATTAATGTTTTTCAAAATCTACCTCATGGTGATGGCATGTGTCTAGGAACATTGCACTCAGAAACAAATAATGACACTATCAAAAGAACTAGAGAAAAAATTGGCTTTGGTTTAACACTAAGCAAAGAAGATGATGGAGTTTGGGTATACAATCGATCAGATCATGCTATATTTGTAAATTCACCAACTTTGGACATACCAAATTCACGCACATTGATTGTGCATAAAGTGCTACCTGGATATTCAATCAAAATATTTGATTTTGAAAAATCACATCTTTATCAGACTTTTCAAAACCAGGAATTTTTAGATGGTCCTTTTGATCCAAATGCTGTGAGAATTAGTTTCGCTAAGGGTTGGGGTCCATGCTATACACGGCAATTTATTACTTCATGCCCTTGTTGGTTAGAGATACTTCTTAACATACCTAGATGACCATCGCCACACATCAGCCATATTGGCTATTTAGAATCAGATTTAGTTCATTATGCCAAGGAGTCTTTTCCATGGCAACCGTGGTCATGGCAGAGTGAAGGAAGAAGTTTTTGATCATATGATCACTTCCTCAGTAGCAAATTAACATCTTTAAAATATATTGCAGGGTCTTTTTGGCTCCAAGGCAGAGGACACCCAGGCCTCAATAAAAATCGGGGTACCTAGATGCAGTCTTCACATCATGAATGTGGTCATCGCCTCTCCTCTTGTCAATGTGACACTAGAGTACTATTAATATTTTATATAAATATATATACATATAACATATTGTAAATATTCTCCATCATTTATACAGTGTAACTTATCCAAGCAGTGCAATCTTTGTTGACTGTTAAAAAAAACCATGTCATAGTGATATGTGCCAGAGATTTATTTTACCATTCCCCATGGGTGTAAACCTTTCCCCACTAAGGCAAAAGCCGTCCAATTTGGGCAATAATAAAAAAAAGATATTATAACATTGATGCAATTGTTATATATCTTCAGCCTGTTAATTATTTTTTGTTGTAAATCTATTATAATAAAGCGCTGAAAATTTTGTAATTATTAAAGAGGAAGCCAACCTCTGATATAACGCGCTATTTCTTGAATCTTATCGCACACCCCTGCCAGTAAGAGTTTTAAAAACTTAAGTTGAATCATTTAAGCTTAGAGCGTAGTGTATATACACTAACTCTTACTGACCATGCTTATATCAGGGTTTGATTCTGTTGTGTGCTTGATTGTTATAATCAAATATTGGAATTGTACAAATTTAATTAACTTATCGTATTAAGTCTTTTTGTAGGTGGTTAAGAATGAGAATGTCTTTCTCCTTCGATAGGTTAACTAAATTTGTACAAATCAGTATTTGATTATAACATTCGGCACACAATAGTCTCAAGCCCTGATATAAGTATGATCAATAAGAGTTGGTGTATATACAAATACGCTCTAAGCTTAAGTGATTCACTTAAGTTTTTAAAACTTACTAGCGGGTAAGTGCGTGGAGATTTATAATATTCAAGAAATAGCATATTATCATCCGAGTTTGGCTTCCTCTTTAATAAATTATTTTTATTGTGTAAATTTTAATCAGAAATTTTTGTCAATTGTAAATATATTTTTTTTAATTCACATCGTTTTTGAAATGAAACAAACAAAAAAAAAAAGTGCCTTGGAAAGTACGATTTGTTTCTCAATCAGGGAAGAGGGGGATTTATGTTTATATGCTTTTAAAATGGTCTAATAAATTTATAGCCTTAAAAAAATAAAAGATAATTGAAGTAAAGCAATTTATCTATATTTATACACATACATTGAGTATGTATTTATGTGCGTACACAAGCATACTGTATCCTAAGAACTTGAGTAATACCCTCCTCTCTTTTATAAAAGATGCAAACATAGCATCATCAAAGAAGGCTGTGTGTTTGTTTTTTTTTCTCTGGCACATCTCATCCACTATTGGCAGGAAAAGTGATGCCTGCCCGCCCTGCTTGCCTTTCACAGTCTTACTATTTTGTGATAGGATTTTTTTTTATGCTCGGTTCATAGGTGTATAATCTTAAAACCGTGCACTAGATTTTAAGTTTATTTATTTATTTATTTTTCATATTGAAATCAGAAAAAAAAATGGAAACAGGCTGTTTTTTTTTTTTTTAATGAAATCTCCCATCCCCATGTTTTTATTTTTTATTAAAAGATTTTATAAGAAAATATTTGAACTAATGACAGAAATTTTAGAGGAGGAAAAAAATTTTTTTTTTTTTCGAGGGAAGGAGGGACTGTATAAAGTGTACATACTTATATAATTATATAATTTTTTTTTTCCTCATTTTTGGCATGGAAGACGAGCAGGCATTAAACTTACATTTTGTAGATTACTTGTACAGTTTATTGGTAAATAAAGAGAAAAAAAAAGATAAAAAATGGGATAAGATATCCCAAGTTCTTTGAATAAAATGGTTAAAACATTAAATTTAAAATTTGTTCTGTTTCTTTTATATATGTAATTTCAACTTCTAAAAAAATATATACTTTCTCCGGAATATATTTTAGGCTGAAAATTTCATAAAATGTCATGAATATTTTGATCACTTTCAGAAGTAAATCAAATATGATAGTATGCTTAACTCTCTGTGAGAATAAAGATTTTTATTTATTCACTATTGCAAGTGAATAACACAATGTGCCAAATTTATGTAAATATCCACACACAGTCAGACATAATAAGCACATTATTATTTCAGACATCTCCGGTTTGATAGGTTAGCAATAAACTGTAAAGAGTGGGGAGTCAATTGTTTAAAAAATGATCTTTTATTTTGGAAGTCTTGTGCTTATTTTTGTGTGTTTGTGTTTATTAAGTTGACTTCTGATACAAATTTTTTTTCTTATGAAAATTCAAACTGGGATAAGTGATTTAACAGTCAATGCTGTCCTGGTACTGTAAAATGTCTGGACAATTTAGAAAGAAATTATATGCATTCTTTATTTTATATACCAAGTTTTTATAAAGATTAAGATTATTTAAATATATTGTTCATATTATGAGAATTCAAGAAAGCAAACTAAAGATTTTATAGATTTATAATGACGCTATTCCCAAAATTATTCTGAATAATGGTATAACCATATTGATGCACGTATTACAGAGTACGCAGATTTAACAGTTATGGTGGAATGAACACTGCATTTTTGATACAATGCCACAAAAGATTCATGATTGCCAAATTTGGTGAACAGAAAGATTTTATAAAAGATGTCGGTATGTCTGCTATATGTAGTAACATGATACCAATATTATAATGAAAATAATAAAGTTTCAACTCATTTCACACATACTATATAATTAGTTATCATCTGAAATGTTTGCTACCGGTTTAGAATAAAGTAGTCTGAGAGGATTGGTTAATTTCCATACGCATCAGTTAAAAATTCAATTGATTTTGAGATGGATATCATGGCTACTGAATTTGTACATTGTAAAATAAAATTATGTAAAAAAAATCATTAAACTGTATAATAAAATATTAGTTTTCTACTTCACCTTTGATTAGTAAGTAATTTAGATTGCGCTTTCAGAGACCTTGAGTCTCCATAATCGTAGCCTACTTATAACTGAAGTTTAGCTATTGTTTATGTAAATTTTATGCAAATTTTATAATGATCATTTTCTGGAGATTGCAAAGCACGATTCTTTCCGGTTTATTGCACAATTGTCATTTGCAATAAAGCACGCCTCTAATTTTTCGTTTCATATCATTGCGCTCAGTGCATAGTGCCCTTGCCATAGTGGTTTCGAACATATGGCCTGTTGTTTTTTGGTGCTCAAAGAAGTTTATAATGTAGTTCTAGATATATTAAGAGTGTGAATATAATAGCAAGCAAATTCATTGATAATAATGGAAAGTGAAATACCTTTTGTAGATAAGTTGTCTTCCAATAAAGACTATACCTACATAGAGGAGATATCACATTTATAGTTAAACTGCCTTTAGACAGATAATATACATTAAATATATAACTATACAGACATGTTTGCAATTTGTGCAGATAAAATTCTAACGTACAATATTTCAAAATCATTGGAAGAAAACAGGTTCGAAGTTGAGATGAATTTTACAAACATTTAGGCTGAAAGCAAGATCAATTACTTTAAAAGAATTAGATTAAAAAAAACAATTTAATACATTTAACAAAAATGTTTTTTAATTAGCATCTATAGTAATAAAAATATATTTACATTACTACAAATCATAAGTATTAATGGCTCACTGAAATTTCATTATTATTGGGTTTACTTTTGAATCAAAATCAGTAAAAAAAAAAAGGTTCATGTAATTTGTTTTATATTTTATCCATTAATCGGGAATGATGGTGTATTCGCTTTCATTATTGTTTTCAGGGATTGTAACGCTGGGTTTTTATAAATTTAAACTTTCGCACTTGTATTCAAATTTGAAATTTGGTAGCACTTTCAATTCTGACAAAAATAACTAGCTTGAATTTGTATCGCCATTTGGTCATTTTTTAAAAATAATGTTCAAATACAGTTTTAGTATTTTTCAAAATTATTTTGGTATAAGAATTATTTCTTGCTTTTGATTATACTGAAATTAGTTTAAAATATTTAGATAATTATTATTTTGGTTCAGTATTTTTTATTTTAAAAAAGCAAGGTAATATTTTATAGTAGTAATTGTTTGTGGAATAGTTTGTTTCGGTGAATATTTCTCATTTTGTTATCCACTGGTACATAATTATCTATTAAGTAATGTATAGGGAATATGAGCACAAACTTTCACATGCCCCACCACTCTCCACACTGTCTCATAACATTGATACACTTGAACACATGTTGAAAAGATAAATAATCACCAATAATATAGTGCTCAGATATATATTAAGATAGCCAATCCTCATACTTTAATGGACAGGCTTCAATCTACTCCACTCTTCAACCGTCCATCCAATTGAAAATCTGATGATGAAATGCTCAAAGGCCATCCTGAGGCTGAGATTCTTGTCACACCCATGTTGACCTAAGGTCAATCTGATCCCTTGTTTGTTTTTTGCCCTATAAAAACTTTTAAGAATGTATTTCATGATTTTTTTGTTCATATTAATATCAAAGTCAAAATCGTAGTTCCTTTTTTTCAATCCCATGTCTAACAATACATTAAACAGATTTTTTTTAAATTTATTGAATTAGCATAAACCTTGCATGCACAATCTTGTAACTAATGCAAACAGATTTGTCATAGCAGTAATTGATGCTAGTCTTCATCCATTTCATATATTAGATCTTTCATTAATTTATTCCAAATGACAGGATATCTTTTAGTGGTGAACTACCACTAATTCAAAATCACTGGTTCCAGGTTATATTTTTGTTTGGATTTGCAAATTTTTTAGATTTCCAACTATAAAGTTCGCTTCCCATTATAAAACTAAACTGCAGAAAGTTATAAAAATTAATTTTACTATTTATAATTTATATACATTGAAATAGTTTTTGTATATTATATAAATTTATTAATAATAATGTAACATTTTACAATACAGAATATGGTTATATTTATACTATACAAAAGTGATATGAAGCTGGAATTAAACCAATAAATCGAGTCACAGCTTTATAATTTTATTTGTATAGAAGTTTTTGAATTAATGATGCTTGAATTAACTATTGTTTATCTGTACTATACTAAGCAACTGATTACTGCCAAACTCGATGTTTTTATTAATGGCAATAAACAATGTTAATTTGAAAAAATTCTCTCTTAATTATGAAAGTATTCATCATTTAAGACTTTTAATTGATACTGCCAATATATTTTATAAATATTTTCGTATTTGATTTGATTTTGTATAATTCTATGATATACATATTGTAACGGTCAGAATCGTGTGATCAGCCAACAAGATTCAGAGACCTAGCAAAAGTACTTCAAACCCAGCATGTTCGGGATATGGTAGTCATGGAACAGTACTAAGCTTTAACCTATTTGCCAGTGCTCCAAAACCTCCACTATCCGACCAATGCTACTAATGGTAATCGTTTTTCTTCAGTCCCGGTGGTCAGGGTAAAACAAAGACTATCAATTCAAACTCAGCCTGTCATGCACTAGAATTATTAAATTAAGATACTTATCAGACCCTAATACTTTGATAACAGCTTAGAATACCATTTTTTATATATTTCATAAGTTTTGAATATACACATAGACCATTTAATTAAGTGTGGATATATTTGGGTGGATGTGGTGAACCAGGGAATGACATACAAATGTATAGACAAATATAGCTGATTTATTAACCCAAATTCAGTAAAAGATAGAAATAACAATAATAATGTTTGGATCTTATTATGATGCGTGTATGGGCATGACAAATGAACAAGAAATAATTACAATATTTATCAGTTATTGATAACGGTAACAATATTTAGGTATCATTAGGATAAATGTATGATTATTACAAAGAAATCACATGTCAATAATGATAACAGTTATGAACCAGAAATAACAATTACAACAATATTTAAACCTCAGTATTAGATGTGTGTGAGCATTACAAAAGAACTCAGTTTATAATGGCAATAACATTTGTATATCATTATAGTAAGTATATAAGCATTACAATGAAATCACATGTCAATGATGACAACAACAGTTATGAATCTGTATGATACTGTATGGGTATTACAAATTAACCAGAAATAATAAATATCAGTATTATACATGTGTGAGCATAAAAAAACATGTTATGATAACCTTTGATCAAGAAATATGACAGGGGTCCCCAATCTTTTTGCACTTAAGAGCACATTCTATAATACTGGCCAGGTGGCGGGCACCATTTATTTTTTCAATGTAAATTTATAGTTGGATATTGTTAATAGTACACGTAATGTACAAAAAAATATTTATTTCAAAAAGTAAAATTTTAACATATAATTAACATTTACATTTTTACACTGTAAAAGTATAGTATCCCCTACAACTTGATTATAATATAATACAATAATTTATAAGAAATTTTAAAAATTAAATTTATTTGTATCAGATAAATAATTTTTTATCGTGTTCGGATAGCGGCGGGCACATGTAAAATGGTCTGCGGGCGCCATGGTGCCCGCGGACATAGGGTTGGGGACCCCTGAAATATGCCAATTGTCAAGAGTAAACACAATACCTGGTTATATTAAGTTAGAGACCGGAAATATATATATAACAAATTGATGTGCATGTTCACATACATAGGGGAAGCTAAGTATATTTTTTTATTATATTTATTTTTAGTATTCCCAGCAGGAGTTATGGACCAAAGTATAATTCCAGCTCCCTTTATTATTAACAGTTCTATGATAAATATGGTTTATCTCATACAGCATTACTAACGGGCATGATTAAGAAATCTAATTACAGATGTGTCTGGGTTTGAATCTTGTGCCAGCTATATTATTAGTGGCATTGGCAAGATAGGCCAATCTCCTTTATCGAATACTAAAATATAGATAAGTTCCTATGAAGACACAGTCAGCAGGGCATGTGTAAGAACTGGAGCGTGGGCTATGAATCACTATCGTCAGAGTACCCATTTATCGGCTCAAAAACATGGCTATCTCCAGGACCGGTAAAATATCCATCTGGCAGCTCACATAACATTACTTGACATATATTCATTATTAAAAGCACAGGCACAGATCATTCTACCAAAGCAACACTGATATATTTGCCCAAAAAGGCAGTAACTCATATTTGTATAGATGTTTTCTTAAGCCTGTATTTAAAATTTAATAAATAATAATGTGAAAATTTAAGATAACCACATTTTATAGGCTATAAAATCCCCATGAGCTTAAATATAAAGCTTTTATAAATTATCGTAACTTGTTAAGGAGGCAATAAAGTACGATTGCTGAGAGCACTTTCCCCCTCTATGTATGCTTCATTAAATATATATAGAGCGAGATGAACACATACTTTTATAATAAGTAATATTGCCCATTTTCCATTTAAGAAAAAGACTTTACAATTATAAAATAATTACCATTCTCCCATTTAAGATTTGAGATAAATTTATGCATAAATTGATTTAATAGTAAAATATTATCTATCCAATACTTGCTGAGTTTGGCATAGATAAAATTAATAAATAAAGTGTATATTTTTATAACTAAAGAAAATTACTGGCATATTTCAAAATAAATAATGAAAGCTGTATTTATAAACTTTATAGCATTTTGTTCCATTAATAACTTAGAAATTAATATTTTGTACATTAATAAGTTATGACCTAAATTGACTTGCTTATACACTCATATATATATATCACTGTCTTTTTGAAACGCATCCTTTTTTAAAATGTCTTTTACTGATCAGTCATAAAGCTGAGGAATTTAAATGTTCTAGAGTTGTTATATAGAAGGCATTTCAATTACTTCTATCTTGAAGGATTAAAAGTTCATACTTGCAATGTTTGATGAGGCAACTGTCTTCTTACTGGTTCATAGTTATTTCAGGACCGACTTTTGGCTTTACTGGACATATGACAGGCTGGATTTGAAGTAGGCATGTGGCAGCAACATGGAATCGATGGGTTTCTCCTAACCATAGATGCAATCTTCCCCGGAGATTTCCGAGAGGAAAGATAAACTTGTCTACTCAGAAGTCATAATGATTATTTGACATCAGCTTACATTCAAAGGGTCTATTAGAGAGTGAGTTTGAATTTGACTACTTGTCTAGAAAAAGAACCCAGTATTTATAAGCCTGTAACTTTTAAAAAAACTTTACTCAGCAAAACCAAAAAAATCCTGTCTAGCCTTTGTTTATTCTTATATTTTTTTTAACAAAGATATCTTAATTCACTTCAGACTCAACTTTTTTTCAGAAATGAAAATAGACTGGTTGACTGATTTTTAATTTACACTAGTTAGCAAAATCCTATCAAGAATAAATTACAGTACTAAAATTTTAACTGCCCCTAAAGATGAGATAATTAGTGTGTCATGCAACTATATGTTTCAAAAAAATAGACTCATAAAATTCCTGCCTTTAGCTTAATGTTTTGCTATCACTTAGAAAAGATCTGTTACCGGCAAAAAGAATCAATCGAGCTATTTTTCCATTTCTTTTGTTTTTTTAGGAAAAACATAAGACAAAAGAAAATATATTTTCCCTTTCAAATATATAACTGAAAAATGTATTTCAATAAAATTATATATATGCCTGCCCTCTCATTCAATAACCCTCACACACAGCTGTATATTATTTTCTAACAAAAAATGAAAAATTAGATATTTGATCTATCAAATCTAGATATATATTTTAAAACAAATATCATGAAGCTCTGTGTGTGCACACACACTGACTGCTTCAATATTGAGCTAATTGGCATAAAATATTGCATTTTAACTTTGAAGAAATAAAAAAATATTTGTGTGAAACAAAGTTAGAATTTAGTTTCAGAAGAAAAAAAATACCAATGGCTTTATTGCTTGGAAATTTATAAGAAGTTTGGACACCAGATTGATCCTGGGACATCCCGATCCCAAGTCGAATGGATGTTCTGCTGCGTGGGTCTAAAAAAGGCTATTATCTTTATTGCTCAGGAGTTCGCAAGAAGTTTGAGCACCAAAGCTGATCCTGGAACCTCTTGATCGCAGGTTTAGATACCACTGCACCAAACCACACAAAGTCAGTCTAGGAAAAAAGATTTATAATGATTGAATCCAAAACTCAAATTTGAGAGCATATCGTTTTTAAAAACAAGTATGAATTGACTAATTGTAGTCTTAATTAAAAACAATAACTTTTACCTAAATAAACATTCTTTTTGAATCTTAAGTTTTTAAATCCCTATTATTTTTAGAAATGGTGAACATATCTTAGATGTTGTAAAATCTTTAGTATTATCCATAAATGCATGACTTCTTTGAATTCCAGCGCATAATGATAAAACATTTATGGTTAATAAAAATATTTACTTTTATTTTTAATTGAATGTAAGTCATGTTTTTCCATTTAATCAATAATTCTCAACCAAATTGTAATTCTGGATTGTGGTATTTATTCTTAGATTACTATATCTACACTTTTTTAGTATTTTTTTTTCTTTGAATACATTTCCCCCCCCATGTGTCATAGCATCAGCTGGGAAGCGAACCCGCTAACCCGGGACAATTGCTTGTAAAGCAGCTGTCATTGATCTCTCGACCACTGATACTTGACACATTTTTTTATTTAAATGTAAACCTGCAATATTTTAATTATAGATGATATAACATTGCAAAATCTTGTTTAAGATAATGTATTTGAAAATTTGTGTCTATCGGTGTTCTCATTATTGAAAGAAAATGGTTGTTGGTTTTTAATCTGTCATATTTTTTTGGTGAAATTTTTCATTATGAAGTTTCTCCCTGTGAAACTATGAAGCATGTCACAGGGTTCCATAATTATAGGATTTTTCGAAATTGTATTGCATAATTAAGGGATTTTTTGAAATTGTAATAAGTTTTGACTGAACACCCTCTCAATGTACGAATTTTGGACAAAATATATTTATTAATATAAATATTACCATGTTAAAAAACTATTCTAGGTGGAAATATGAAATTGAATCTCAGAGTACTTGAATTTTTTTTTATGGATTCCTGAGCAAGGGAACCATCCAATTATTTTTTTATTTAGGAAGAAATTATATAACAATAAAAGAATATCAGGTCATTTTTAAAAGAAACCTCAATTCTCTGAGGGAATGTTGATGGATGATAATGGATCTCATTCACAAATGGAGGGTCATGGTAGATGCAAAACATAGTGTTCCTTAAATTGAATTCCATGAATAGAAGCATCCATTTTGAAAAATGACAGCATTGAAAGTAATATTTTCAATATAGAATAACGTCCTACAAAATGTTCAAATAGTCTGCAACTACAATGCATCAATGCAGAATAATGATCATGCTAAAATATCACATCTTCATTTGCAAGTTGGGAAAAGGCAGTCTGGCATCTAGGCATTTTTTTAATTTTCCAATCATGAACTGTACAATATTAGATAAAGATGATTTATTTGACTACAACATGCTTCTCATCCATGTTGATTACATATTATTTGACTTTTTTCTTCCAGCTTTTACTATTGTACTACAAAAGCATTTTCCAATGTTAGAAGACATTGGTTTTGAAACAGCAGTTTAGCCATTAAATATTTTGATCGAGAAACTTGTCAATTATTTTGGCAACACTGAAATGTTCGGGTATATTGATCTTCAATATTCATTCTGCTGAGATATTGGTTTCTTTTTGCCTGTCATTCAATGTCCTTTAGTTTCTCTTAACCTGCAGCAGGTCAAACATAATAGCATTCAGATTTGATTTTTTTAAATAAAAAAATAAACATTATTTACAATAAATATTAAAACAAAATTACAAGTGTGTTGAGGCGCTGGAAAGAGAAGCTATAATAAATACTTATATGAATCGATAAAATAATTAACAGCTGAGTGCTTTTGAGGTGTTTTGCCTCATTCATAGCTGTATTTGTATAAAAAGACTACCATAAAATTGCAAAAGTAAAAATTACTTTGATTTATAATTGTATTCGGTTGATGGATTTTTTATAATCAATTGATCAATTATAATGATATAAATTTGTTTCTTATTGTTGCCATTAGTTACAATTAGTTTTATTATATTTGCTTTTAAAATTAGCAATTTTTTGCAAAAGACAATTCAATAATATGGAATTGAAATAAGTTGTGGCATATAAATAAATTATAGTCTACACTACAACCGCTAAAATAAAGGAGACAAAATTTAAACTAATTTGATTTTTTCATAATACAAACATTTAGGAAGATATTAATATGGACACCTGTTTAAATTTAGAAATTATATAAAATTAAGATATATAAAAATTTAGAGATATATGATTCCAATTGCAGTTATTGCGAGTTAATATTGCTGATGTCCAATCACAATTGGATTTTTGATGTTTCATTCTTTCCATTTTTAATGAACACAATAATTATCCTGGATGCTCAATGTTGAAACAATTCAATTTTAGACATGATGCTCAACTAATTGGACATCTTTTACAACTAAATCTGACATTTCTTAATAAAAGAAATGTTACAGTGATATATATTCCATTGCTATATGATATCAAAATTATAATGCTAATTAAATATGCATTCACATTTTAATTCAAAATGTTTGATTTGTAAATAATGTCAACCAATATTTGGACAAAAGAAATGAGGTAATGTTTTATTGGTATTACTATAGTATGTGACCTATCCATCCCAGCTACTTAATTGAATATGTCAATGACCAAAGAAAATGTTAAGTGCCAAGAAATTTACATATTGAAATTGTCGATAAGAAATATATGAAAATATATCTAGCAATGAACGCAATTATGGTGGCATTGGATAGGTACATTTTCTGGTAGAGGAGCATAGGATGTTTTTATATACATTTCTAAAAAAATATTAAATTCATACAAGAATAAAGTAATAGAGTTAATGTGCTAATATTTACTATTTAGTGGAAGGGAAGTTAAATAAATTTTGAATTATTGTTTTAAAATTATTAAATGATGCAAAAAGTGAACCAGTTCTAAAGGGAGAAATATTTTTATGATGTATTTATAATTTGAGTATTTAAAAATTTTCTGATTTAAGCCAATTTTGGTTTGAAATAAAAATGTGCTTGAAGGGAATATATAAGAAATTAGTTATTTGATATAATAGGAGCAATTCATTGTCATATATTTGCTTATAATCTAAGCTAGCTAATATTTCAGATTAAGCAGGTTCTATAATTCATCTGTCCTGCTGAGAAACCCCAGAAGCATTGTGTATCAATCTGATCTAGAAATCCTGCATTTTCACTAAATTGTAAGATTTGTTGCCCTCAGTTGCTATTGGATATAAAATTTTATTATTTTTGTTATTTGTATGTGTTCTAGTATATATATTGACATATCAAACCAGGGGTGGCCAAAGATGTCAACCACAAGAGTCTCTGGAAGTCTACTGCGTAATTTTTTTTTGTAAAATTTGCATCTAATTTATTTTAATATAATTTTAAAACAATTTTTTATAAATATTTTCTTGAATTTTTTTTAAAATTCAGGACCAGGTCTAGAAAATAATTATTTATAGGTAGTTTTATAAATATTTTATAAAGTGACATGGACAAATTGTAATACTAGCGAGAGCTGAGGTAATTTAATAATAATCATAGTAAAATGTCTTCTGACAGTTCGTATTTTCTAGAAAAAAAAATCATCAGTCTGTGAGTATCTTCTAAAAATGACACCAATATTTGTGAGTACTTAAAAAGCCCTTATTAAAAAAAACAACAACAACAAACAATTCGTAAGTACATTCTAAAAAAAAAACAGGACTTGGAAATGTTTTTTCTGGTTTTTCGTTTGAAGCTCTGAAAAAAACATAGTCGCTCCCAGGTACACTCTCACCAAAAAAATCACCCCCAATTTCTAAAGGTTTGGCTACCCCTGCTATAAACTAATCATATTTGAATTTTCTTTGCTTGAGGTGAATATTCAAGATTGTTTTTTTTCTTAACATTATGCAAATTTTATGAATAGAATTAAAAGAATTAGTGACTAAAATTGATTAATCTCTTTGGTAATATTTTTTCTTTCAACAGTCCAAATAGCCAACACATTCTAGAAAAACTTTATAATTTTTAGTGAACTTCCCAAATGAATTATTATTAAATTAAAATGTTCAACATATGCAGGTAAGATTATTTATTCCCCATAGTTTTAAATGATATTTTGCTGCTAACATAAGTCTTGCTATTATGTAAATAATAGTAAGACATAAAAAAAAACTAGGCAGAATAGGACAAAAAGATCTTATAGACCCTCCTTATTAGAGACTTGGAAACGATCAAGCAGCATAGATTTAAGTGTATCTACACAAAAAAGTTACATCTATAAAGTCTTTCCAAAACAACTTATTCTGAATCCATGGCACTCTAGATCTTATATTTTTGTTTCATTGATTTTTATTAACTTGGAATTATTTTTTGTCTTTCACAAATGTTATATCAACTTTATCACATGATCACCATTTCTTATGCTTACACAAGCTGTTAATAATAGTATGCGATGTGGCTACTTTATCAACACCAGGGCCCAGAAAATTTGGTTGGTCACTTTCTATTCATTACTCTGTTTTTCCCTATTATCTATTCTGCTCCATCCCATTTCCACCTCATCATCTTTGGCCACTCCATAGTCTTTCTGTATAATCATTTAGTTTATATTTTTTCTCCCACAACTTTATTATTTGTACTCTTTCTTCTTGTAAACATTTACATTCAATTACTAATATTTACCATGCCTTCCTTACACTACCTTTAGATTAAATCACCCACATTTCTGAACCATTTATGTGTATATTTCATTTTTACTAACAATCCTGTTCAAGCCTTAAATAGTAAATTACTTTCCTTGCTATTATCATAAATTAACATTCACCCAATGTTCTGTTTACTTGTTCAAGTATTTAGACTATTCTTTATGCTAGTTCCCCAGCTTTCTAGTTTTTATTAATTTTCATCTATTCTTCTATCCTATTTGCCACTAACACTCAACAATCCTAACACAATCATTCCATTTTTTGTATAAGTATACTGACAAAGTCTTTATCCAAATCTGCATACCATACTACCTTTCTTACCCATCTTATTGCCTGTCCTTCACTCATAACCCAATTAAATACTATTTCGGCTATTCTCTTACTATCCATAAATTGCAATCTACCGAACATTTTCATTTTGCATATCTCAAAAACTTGATCATCCCATTTCTCCTTGAATTGCCTCCTTTACAGCCCAAATATCTGCATCTAATGCATGTCTTCCTAATTCTCTTTGTACTTTTTCTAAGTAATTTAACACATAATACATCATTACCATAAGTTAACCCTGCTACTATCTCTTCCATACAATTATGGTTGCATCATATTTATTATATGTAAACACTTAAACAATCCCTTTCTTTTCTTTGCTTCATTTATCAATTTTTTCTGCCATTCATCCAAGCAATTACTCAAGATTATTCCCCCAAAATTATATGTATTCACCACATTTAACTTTATATCTCCCAATAAAAATTCCTTCTTTTCTCTTTCCCCATCATTTATCATCATTACTTTTGATTTTTTTTTCACTAAATTTGATTCCCATCTCTTTACCCACCCTTGTGCAAGTCTTCACAACTTCCATATCTTCCCTACTTTCTGTGCACAATAAAATATCAAATTTTAAAAAAAAAAATACATACATTCCCTTGCCATCTATTAATGGAATCTCTTCCTAGTCTTTCTATTGCCCTTGCCATTTCTCTCAAATATAACAAAAATAAAATAGGTGACATAGGACATCCTTGCATTAGACCCACCCCATTTTTAACCCTTAAACTGATTCTATATTTTCTAATTGATATGTATAGTAATTATTTTCATACAATATCTTAATTAGATCCACTAAAGCTCCATTCATTTCTAAATTTACTAAACTTACCCATAATCTATTTCTATTTATCATAAGCTGTCTCTATATAAAGACCATATATAACTGTCTACCTGTATTCCTACTCGTATCTTTAAGTTGCGTGACTACAAATGAGCTATCTCCTATACTCCTATTCATTCTAAAACCTTCTTACATTTCTCCCACTATTATTTTCCATCCATTTTCCCACTCTTCCAGCCACCATATATGCAAAACTTTATGTAATACTGATATTACTGCCACCGGTCTCTAATTGTTTATCTTTCTATAGTCCTTACCCTTTTTTAAAAATAATAGTCTCATTCTTGTATCATTCCATCTGTCTGGAAATTCTGTCTTCTGTGCCATCTTATTAAAACAGGATAATGTTGAATTTTGTCTTATTTCCCAAATTCATCACCATCCCTGCTGCCCATCCAGCTAAACCTCTTGCCTTTCCACTTTTCAACTTCTTCCCTGCCTCATTCAATTCGTTTTTTATAAAACTAATATTTCCATTACTATGTGCTTTTATGTTTCTTATTACTGTTCCTTACATCTAACATCTTTTCTACATCCATTACATACTTATTTAAGATTGTCTCTAATTCTTCTCTAGAGCTACACTCTTTCTCCTTATCATTTCATTAATGCTATTTCTCACTCCCCTACATTCCTTCTTTTAATATATTTCCAAAATTTTAATATCTTCAAATAATTTACCATTTAATTTCATTCTCCCTATATACTTATCTATTTTAGACAACTTTTATTTAAATTTTTCCCTTGTAATATTAAGATCTTTTTCACTTTCATGTTTTCAATAGTATATTTATATTCTCTGCATGCTTTCTTCCTCTCTTTTACACTTTTACTAATTCTCACTTTTCTATTACTTTTATTCTTTTGAATATTCTGAGCTAAAACCCTATTTGCTACTTTTTCTACTTTACTACACCAGTCCTTATATTTATCCCCAACAAACTGCTATAATTTCTTCTACTTTTATTTTATATTCTTCTAACTTATTCTTATCATTTAGTCTCCATTCACATCTTTCATTATTTTTTCTACTTTCATAATTATTTTCCATCATATTACTAGCCATTTCTGTTATAAAGAATCATTATTACATACTCTCTTCTTCATTATCAAACACTTTAATTTTCCATAGTTTATTCATTTTTCTTTATCTACTAATACGTAATCTATTGTGTGAAATATTATGTGCGTTGCCTCTTATAATTATTTGATAAATTTCCAATACTCAAATTCACTCTCTGACAAAAAATTTCAAAAGCTGTCCATTCTTATTATCCAAGTCATCAATTTCTTCAATATGCCCATTCATATCTCCATAACCATTATCCCCCCCCCCCACTAAAACTCTACATATACTTAACTAGGCATTCATATATATTGCTGTTCCACTCCATTACAGTTTGACTTTCTCCACCTGGCCATATACATGTTTAGCCAACATTCATTCTTTTCTTCCTAACCTTATCTCAACCCACAAATGTTCTTGCCACTGAACAGTATTTAAATATTTTTTTTGACATAATTCCTATATTACCACCCCTTTTTCTATTTATACCCTGCCTTATCAAATTTTACAATGTAGGTTCTTCTCTTAGATGTGTTTCCACTACTGCTAATTCCCCAAGCCCTTTGTTTTTAATTACTTCATTTAATTCCAACCAATTTTCTGGTCTCCTACCACTTTGCATATTCAAATATCCAATTTTAATAATTTTTTTTTTTACAACCGTTTTATAATTTTTTTTTTACTCTTTCTTCTTTATTATATTTATAATTAGTTTGTCATTAGTTTTACAGACCCATTCCCTCTCTACATCTATATTTATATCTGGATCAGCTATCCTCTGTTTACTTCTCACATTCCATCCATTCTTAATTTCTTTTGTTGATAATACTGCAATTTAAAACCTTAACTCCCTTTATAAGTTTCTCTAATTATAATATTTTTCATAAATCAAACCCCTAATACTTCACTTCCTTCTTTTGCTAAATGCAATCCATCTTTACTGTATAACTCCCTCCTGCTAATAAAAAATTCCACACATCCACAAAGATAACATTATTTCTGTCACATAATTTTTTCAATCTCATTTATAGAACATTCCATATTTAATATATATCAATTGTCGAATCTTGATAGTAATCCCAACTACTCCTACTCTTCCTTTAACTTTATTTAAACTACTAATCAATTTTTGTATTCATCCATTACTATGACCAATGACTCTGATAAATTATTTGTCCTCATCATAATATTTCTCTTTTTATTTACCTTATCTGTAATATCTCTAATTCTAGTTCCAGGAAAACATACACTTACATACCTATTTTTAATTTCCCTTACAATTACATCTCCACATCCTCTAATTAGAGAATCCCCTATCAAAATTGTCTCAAAGTTTACTTTCTGTAATACATGTGTAACTTTTTTTTCAACCTTCTGAACTTCCTTATCTATTTTTTCCTTATTGTTTCTATTCATTAATTCCTTGATGTGCTCACATTTCATATTTAATGCTTTTATTTCTACATCCTTTACCTCTTCTTTTATCTTATTTTTTGCCTAGCTATCCCCATTGAACTTCTTATTTTATCATCTATATCTCTTGTCACTCTATTAAATTTATACTCCATTCTATCATCCTTATCTATATTTGTCTCCATTTTTCTTTTCTCTTTAAATTATCTATGCTTACAAACCTTTTTTCCCCACCTCTTTTATCACATTTATGCATGATCTACACAACCATACACCTTTTATATCCTTTATAGTCTTATTTAAACACTTCAGATGTAAAACCTTATCACATATTATATACACTATCAAAACATATCTAGTTTCCTTTTGACCATCATGTATACATTGTGGAATACAAATGCAATCCTTATTTCCTTATTTTTCCAATTCCTTTACTTTACATTTAAATTTATGATTTTTCTACCACTCTTCAAACTTCTATAATTTTTTTTTTTATAGTGGAGACTGAGAAACATGTTCTCATGACACCTCAACATTATCCCCATTCTCAAAAAAATCACTCACTTCAAAAAAAAATTTAAGAGCAAACGTCCTAAAATCTAACTAATCTTACATGTGTCTTCATTTTAAGGCCTCATTACACTTAACAAAAAAAAATTTCTTTATATTTAAAATGTCAGCATCTCTGATCAGTCTCCAAACTTGAGCAATATTTTTTAATTTTTCCAAAACCAATTAAATCTATCTCTCTGCGCTCCAACTCTTTTCTCATCCACTCTCTAAACAAATATTCCACAACAACAGAAAGTTTTATCTAGATATTATTAAAAATATATAAAACTTTAATTTTTTTTGCAGAGCAAAAATCAGCCATGTGATCACAGCAAGGCAGTCGTGTAGAAAACACACAGTAATGCCACTCAATGGTTTGTGCATAAAATCTCAGTGCTCTTTGATCCCAGGCTCCTTACTAATGAAAGCCATAACTAGAAACTAGTCTGGGATATTGGATGAGTAGGCAGTAGGTAGGGATTTTATGCACAAACCTTCCTGCATTCACTGATTACAAAGGCTTGTACTTGGTGGCGCTACTGTATGGAGAGTTTGCTACTGTTATTAACTTTATTTATTATAATGGTGGTCATAGTTGACCATCTTGAGAGACATGGATGGAAAGTGTTATAAACTGTTTTGGTTTTTGGTCATAATTATATTACATTGTTAATTTGGTATAAATTATAATTGTCTTTGAATTTGCTTTACCTAATAAAACAAAGTATAACAAACAAACACAATAAAGATCTAGTAGAAGACATCTGTTTTCATTCCCATGATCCGCAATTCAAATCTTAATGAAAATTTGAAAATTTTCCCATTTCTAACAGGATTTTTCTTTTAAGTAGTGGTGTCACTTTTGGCTACATTTAAGGAGTATATTTTCTGTGTGGACAGAAGTAAAAGTATCATTTTTATATTTGCAGTCAACTCAACCTGGTGACTGCTTTCTAGCAAAGAATAGCTTGATCCCCATTTGTGACAGTTGTTGAATAGCTATTTGATCAGATATGAACTGCTAACTAAAAGAAACCCTTGCTATTACACAAGCTTCTCATTTTGATATTTACAGTCAACTCCTGTAACCATCTTAGTTTAATCTGGTGGAAAGATCTTGATACCCATTCACTGACAGTTGTTGAATAGCTATTTAGTCAGCGAAAACTGCTATCTAAAAGAATCCTATAACTTTGATTAAAATTTTTTTTATCCAATTTGAACTGGAAATCCTTGCTATTATACCATGTGGTCTTTTTATAAATCAGAATTTAGATTAAAGATGGCCGCTCTTTACATCCTTCTATTTAATTAATTATAATAGTAAAACTTTGAGAACCAATAATTTAAACTATTTTAAGAATGTGGATTAATACTTTAAAATCAAAATTGAAAAAGAATAAAAAATCTTTATACTGTTCTTTCAAATGTTAATAATCTATTTAATGTTAACAAACTATTTCAGACTTAAAGCCATCTAGTGTTTAATAATGGAATTAAAACAAGTAATAACAATATACATCCTTAAAATAAATCAAAACTGTCATATATAAATCCAGTAATTAGAAAATAATTAACTATATCATAACAATACAATGAATAAATTACATGCATTTTTTACAATTATATATATATTATTTTGCATAATTTTGCATTCATTTTTAATTAACCAATTGTTAACCAAATTTATAGAAGTCTTGTAAATATTCATACAATTATTTAAATTATTTTTAATAAAGTATGTTTCATATATTTGTCTTCTTTTTGGATCTTTGATGTAATTTAAATGTTTAATACTTTTTGTAGCATTTATTCTGTGCCTATATTTCAAGTAATAAATATATTACACAGATTTATCACCTCTTCTATTAATTGCATTATTATGTCATTTGGATGTTATTTCTAATTGTATTCCAGTATGCCCAAAGTAAATTATTTTAAAAATTTCACATGTAATTTTATATACAATTCCTTTTTTATACCATATATCAGCTCTTAACTTATAATTACCTATTAATTGATTGAGATTTTTACTACTATGACAGTTTGTATAAGTAATTTGAATGTTTAATTTTATAAGAAATTCTTTTCAATAAAATTAAATTGATTAATGTTTTAATAAAAATATTAATATAATTACACACAAGTGCATACACATGCAACTCATTAAATAGATATAAGGTTACTATCTCTTGTGAAACTCAAAAAAATAGCAGGGTATCTATACTTCAAGTCTAATCAAAAAATTAGCTAACACCAATGACAGTACATTGGTTATGTAAGCTGACTGGGTTTTGGTTCTGACCTGAATGAAGAAAAATAATAAAGCACAGCCCAGTTATGATTTGAACAATAACTTTTTGCCAATTTTGTAACCAAGATTTTTGCAATACATATGGAAGGTTTTGTTCTTTAGATAATAGACTTGTTACAATGTAATTTGGCATAGTTTGATGCTCAAATGAATTTCTACAATGCACAAAATTATAGCATGATTTGCAAGTTTACTAAGGTCATTCTAGATGGTAGAATTGTTGATTTTTAAACAAACCCCCCATTAACATATTCCAGTTTTATGCTTTCCATTTTTAAATTCAAAATTGCCTTAATTTGGCATAGTTTGATGCTCAAAATTATAGCATGATTTGCAAGTTTACTAAGGTCATTCTACATGGTAGAATTGCTGATTTTTAAACAAACCCCCCATTAACATATTCCAGTTTTATGCTTTCCATTTTTAAACTCAAAATTGCCTTGAAAAATAACTTTTTTGGTGAAAATTTTGTAATATTGTCAATTTTTACATTCCACTATAACTAAAGTCTTCTGGTGTTGTTAACTTTTGTGGGCCAAAGTCAGTATATGAATATAAAAACAAAATGTGATCTATATCTTGTGTTGAAAATTGTTTCAAATCAAATTTTTATGCCATTTATTGAGATAATTTTCTATTCATAATTCTAGCTTATGTAAATAGTTTTTTAATCTTATGTTTCTATTTATTGATAATAAATACTTTTAATTGTTCTGTTCTAAAGGTTCTAAAAGATTCTATAATCGGATAAGAAGTCTATAGACAGTGGTTGTGAAATATATTTATAACTTACCTTTTACAATGTATATTCTAATCGCATGAATAGAAGACATCTATAAAACGGTAAATAGTCCCATGATGCATTTCAAGCTGAACCCAGTACTCATCAGTTGGCCCAAGTCAACCTCTCACATATCATTATCCTTGATCAACTATTTGTCACTATCAAATTATTAAAATTAATAATGAAAATGACAAACTTTACACATACAATTCTGACACCCCATAAGGTATTTATATGAAGATGTAATAATTGTATTTGCAACAAATTTGGCACCTTCATAATAACATGTAATATACTTTTTTTCCCTAGATTAATTCATTTTTAGCTCATATTCATTGGAATGAGAAATAATATTGAGTGATATATAATTTATATTAAACCACTAAACATCAGATGATCACCATTTTTTATGCTTACACAAGCTATTTATACAGAGGCTAAACTCTCTATACAGTACCACTATTCAGTGCAACCCCGTAAGGTGCAGTGCTCTCAAATCCAAGGCTCCTCACTAAAGAAAGCCACAAGGTAGAAACTAGTCTGGGGATATTGGATGAATAGGCACTAGATAGGGATTTTATGCATAAACCTTTTTGCATCTTTTGATTACTCTGGCTTGCACTGAGGGCACTACTATATAGAGAGTTTAGCCTCTATATAAGTTATATGTGAGACTAAAATACATGGCATGAATTATTTTAGCTCCATGGTATTTTTTTATTTAATTGCCCAACAATTTATTTTTTATGTTAACAGAAGTATGTATATGAATAATATATTTAAATATCTGTGCATAAAATATAGTCATCTTACATTCTTAATTATGCTTGTAAAATAATATAGGCGCTATTGCATCTGAACGCAAAGCTATTTTTTACTTAAAACAAAATAAAATTATACTATTCTGCAAGCACTTTCAAGAGACGTGCTCTCATATTCATAGCTCTAAGTGAATTAATTATATGCAATTATGCAAAGTTCAAGGTTAATTTCTCCATTTTCTTGAGATCGTGAAGCATGTGTCCTTGCGGTTGATGGCGTTGCAATCCATCGCTATGAAGCAGGCCTCCTTCACCTTGAACTTTGCATAATTGCATATAATTAATTCACTTAGAGCTATGAAGATGAGAGCACGTCTCTTGAAAGTGCTTGCAGAATAGTATAATTTTATTTTATTTTAAGTATAAAGTAGCTTTGCGTTCAGGTGCAATAGCGCCTATTTTATTTTACAAGTATATTTTCGCACGCAAAGTTTGAATTACAACATTCATAATTATGATTAATGTATTTATATTCTCATTTTAAACCATTATCATTCCACTGCAGGATGGTCTCTCCAAGTTCAATCCATCTTCTCCAATCTGTAGCCCCTTTTCTCCACATCACTCACTTCTTTATTTCATCCATCAATCTCACATGTAGTCTCTTTTTGGATCTTTTACAATCTCTTGGAATCCGGCTCATGATTCAACTATCCATTTGTTAGCATCTCTTTTAACAATATATTCAGCCCAACTCCACTTCAGTCTTAATTCTTTCAAAAATTTAGATATTTGTATATAAATTTATATATTTACACTTATATATGAATTGTAGGAGCAATCCCCCTTAGTTTCATAACCCTCCCAGATTAACAAGTGTTTCAGAAAATATGTAAAAATAATTCAATAATACCTCTCCCTTCACCCCAATTATAAATCTGTTTTTAAAGCATTCATATCTTGTTAAAACCAAATAATTATTAATAACTATAGTACTGAGCATATTTATAAATATGTTCAGGATATCTAATTTATTTTTGTTAATATAAAACCAATCAGATTATCAGACAATAAAACAAAGAGATAAAAAAATCACCCCATCAGACAATTTGGCAGCCATCGGTGATCTAACCTCTAGTGAGATGTATTTTCTGTTTCCTATTTTATTGCAAATGTTTTTAATAATAGTTATTGTGATATTCTTGGATTAGTATTATATTAATTTTTTTTTTTTTAAACTGAAATATTTGTAGCTATATTTTTCCTTGAATAAAAATTCCTTCTAAAACTAAAACTTCAGACAATAGCATTTCAAAAGATAAACTTTTGTCAAGCGTTATTAGCCGAGAGATCAGCGCAGCTGCCTGCAAGCAGTTGGTTGCAGACGGTTGTTGCGGGTTCGCCTCCCTGCCGATGCTATGACATATGAAAAAAAAAAAAAGCTAAACTTTTGCTAAATAAGTTTCTCTCTCTTTGCTTTGTCAAATTCAAATATTAAGTAGTAACAATGTACTTAAAAATTGATTTGATTTCACCCCCACCCCCCGCTCTTTTTTCCATAATATTCTGCGATTTAGCAATTTAATTTTTTTTAAAGTCAACTATAATAAATATTTTCAAAAAAATTAAGATTAAAGATATTCCTTAGTTATTTTCTAGGGGAGAAAAAGCCAAAATTACAAATTAGCAGTAGAATAATCAAATTAATTAAGTAGAACCTTCATGTTGGTTAAATTTACTAATTTGCAAGTATTTACTAAATCATGTTTTCCCATTTTTATTTTTCTAGATGAGGAAATATTAATTTATCATCACTTCACAAAACAATCTTGTCCAAATACGTTGCTTGAGCTGATTTGATTATTCTGTGAAGTGATTAATTATATTCATAAACTTTACATATTTAATCAGCATCAAAGATTATTTTTTGATTAAAATTAGTCATATTAATTTATTTACTATATATTTTTTAAAATATCAGTGGATTTAAGGTTTAATAAAGTATTATATTTAAGCAATTAATAATTCACGCTAAATAATAGTCAGATGACGTTTTTATAATTTTTACTAATGTTAAAATTTTAAACCAGAGGCAAAAATTCTCCATACAATAGCGCCACTCAGTGCAAGCCAGAATAATTAATGGATGCAAGAAGGTTTATGCATAAAATTCCTACCTAGTGCTACTCATCCAATATCCCCAGATTAGTTTCTAGCTTGAGGCTTTCATCAGTGAGGAGCCTTGGATCTGAGAGCACTGCACCAAGGCCTTAGGATCTAATGCAAGCCTCCAGCAACCACCTTTTACCTTTTTAACCAACTATAAAACTATATAAAATTGAAAACACAGTAATATTTTTAATCTAAGCTCATTTTACTTACATATTCAGATAGATCTGAACTCAGTTTAGTACCTATACATTTTGGTGTCTTTGGTTCTTTAATAACTATATCCATTGTTATTAGCTTAAGCAAGAATGAAAAATGGTGGTATTGTGATGTTTATTGATTTAATATCAATCTTTTCCAATAGGATAATGATGGCTATGGTTATTAAAGAACCAAAGATACCAAAATGTATAAGTACTGAACTAAATTCAGATCTATATGAATATATAAGAGAATGAGCTTAGATTGAAAATATTATTGTGTTTTCAATTTTATACTCATAGTTTTATAGTTAGCTAAAATGGTAAATGGGTAACTGTTGGAGAATTGCATTAGTTCCTAAGATCTAGATGCAGTGCTCTCAGATCCAAGGCTTCTCTCTGATGAAAGCCACAAGATAGAAACTAGTTTAGGGATATTGAATGAGTAGGCACTAGATAGGGATTTTATGCACAAACCTTCTTGTATCCATCGATTACTCTGGCTTGCACAAAGTGGCGCTACTATAGGAGAGTTTTTGCCTCTGTTTTAACAGCTTGAGCAAGCATATGAAATGGTGATCATGTGATGTTTAGTGTTTAGAACTTTATCTTGATATTAACTAATTTTAGAATGCCAGGTTATGATAATATTATGAAGCAGAATACGACTTGGATAATTAAGTTTGAAAATGAGACTTTAAATATAATTTAAATTTCATAAATATTTCTTTTTAATAAAATTAAAAAAGAAATTTGTTACAATTTTTTTTTATTTCGAAATAAAAGACGTGAAAACCTGTTGAGCATAAAATCTATTCAATGGAAGTATATCAAATGCAAACACAATTTTTAAAAAAAAATACTTTAACCAACTTAATTATTAAATGATACAAGTAATCATTAAAAAATCACATGATCACTATCTTCCATGCTTGCTCATAACTGTTGTTATAATAGGCAAAACTCTCTCCATACAGTAGTGCCACTCTAAGCAAGACAGAGTAATCAATGGATGCCAGAAGGCTTGTGCATAAAATCCCTACCTAGTGCCTACTCATCCAATATCCCCAAACTAGTTTCTGGCTTATGGCCTTCGTCAGTGAGGAGCTTTGGATCTGAGAGCACTGCACCTAGATCTTAGGATCTAATGCAACCCTCCAGTAGCCATCTTTTAACTCTATATAACTACTAAACTATGAGAATAAAATTGAGAAAACATAGATATTTTCAATCTAAGCTCAATAGCTCAAATAGTCATATGCTTTAAGGTTTAATATCAATCCTGCCTTATAGGAAAGTGGTGGCTATGGTTGTAAAAGCCAAATACACCAAAATGTATGGGTGCTGAACTGAGTTCAGACCCATATGACTATTTGACCTATTGAGCTTAGATTGAAAATATCTGTGTGTTTTCTCAATTTTATTCTCATAGTTTAGTAGTTATATAGAGGTAAAAGATGGCTACTGGAGGGTTGCATTAGATCCTAAGATCTAGGTGCAGTGCTCTCAGATCCAAAGCTCCTCACTGATGAAGGCCATGAGCCAGAAACTAGTTTGGGGATATTGGATGAGTAGGCACTAGGTAGGGATTTTATGCACAAGTCTTCTGGCATCCATTGATTACTCTGATTGGTACTGAGTGGCACTACTGTATGGAGAGAGTTTTGCCTATTATAACAATCATTAAAAAAATACAAAAATATTCAAAAGCAGTTGAGGTTTGTAAGATTTTAAACAAAAACTTGACCAGAGTATAGATATTTATGTTACCGATATCACTGAAGGAATTAAAAGACTCAAGTGGAGTTGGTGGAACATATTTCTAGAAGAGCTGATGATAGATATGCAGTTGAAATGTTAAACTGGATGCCAAGAGATTGTAAAAGACTCAGAAACAGACCACATGTGAGATGGATGGGTGAAATGAGGAAATCTGCTGGGGTGATGTGGAAAAAAGAGGCTAGAGATCAGAGATGTATGGAATTTAAAAAGACCATCATGCAATGGATAGATATGGTTAAAAGTGATGATGATGATGATAACAAAATTACATTAGCATCTTGATTATTCTTTATCAAATATTTAGACAAATTTTTTTTAGGAAACTTTATCTCAATTTTCTCCTCAAAATGTCTACTAATTAGATAAATATTTTACAACAAGGCTGAAAAAGGTTTGAATCTGAAATTTGCATCAAAATTTTGCTTCTGGTTAAGTTAATAAAATGCCATGAATTCTTTAACTGTAGTCAGAATTGTATGAAAATATTGATGGTTGATGAAGTAATGAATATCATAAAATATTTTTGGACTAAAAAAAATTCATTGTTAATATTATTTAATAATCCCAAAAGACATCATTTTGTAAATCCTTGCAGCTTTAGACAAATCAAATATATGGCCAGATTTTTGTTCATGGTCTATAATTATTGAGAAATGTTCAATATTGTTATGTGCACTATTTTATAGGTAATTATGCTGTGCTAGTCTCATTGAGAGATTAGCCCTCAATTCCCAATAATATGCAAACATACACATAGCTTGGTGCATCGAATCTTGTAGACAATTTGGTGAGGTGATTCCAACAGAAGTTTGTCTTTTGATTTAGTAAGCAGTATGTGTAGTGAGAGGGGGAGAGTTCAAAAGCGTATGTTATATTTTTTTGTGCATATTTTTAATTTTTGAGAGACTTTCGGGATATATGGAAGGCTGATCCATTTTTTTAGTCTTTGTAGGTTGAGACTATGGAGATTTTTTTTATTATATTGTAAAATCTATTATCAATATTGAAATTTTTATTATGATTATATACTAGATTTTGTAAGTCTTATGATAGACACATCAATATTATTTTTTCCGTCTATCTCAAATTTCCACAAATTATAATTCCTATATAAGAAAACCTTTAAGTCTGGCACAATTGGGTAACATAGGTGTTGGAGACTTGGGGTGAACCGCTCCTTTTACATTTATTGTTTTAATATTCTATAGCTCAACAAATTAAACTGTTTCTGCACATACAGATCCAAAAATCTAATTCCTTAATTCCTGTCTTCTTCTTCTATAATCCAAATTAAAAGCTACGTTTAAATTATATGACTATCTTTTCTGTATGGATGTCCAGAACATTTATTTTAATTTTACAATTATCCTGAAGAGAGAAAAAAAATATTGGTTTCTTTTAAATGTTTTTTTCAACCAGTATTATACTGAGATCTAAGGGGAAAAGCAAATGGTTTTATGCTTGGGAATTCATAAGAAGGTCGAGCATATTGCGAACATGAGAATCGATGCTGGACCGCCTAATCCTCAAGTTGGATGCTTTATCAACTATGCCAAGCTACGCAGGGCATTGAGGGTTAAGATATACATCAATGAGCTCTTTATAGTTAGCATATATTAGCATGTAAAATATTTTATTGTAACCTATTTAAAATGGCATCATTTTGATTTTCCATGTTAAGTAAGTAAAGTTGGGAACTATATAGCTAAAGAATTTAAAGTTGTCTTTGGGGTTTAATAAAACCTATTTTTAAATCCAGTAAGATGATTAATATGTTAATTGATTTAAATTCAATTCTTCTGAGAGACTAACATAATTCTTAATTTAATTTATAATAATCCTGCATTTTAATTTCTTCTATACACACTAGAATAATTACTCAAATTACTTGAAAGTATTAATATCGTATGTAATTAAAAAAACATAGAATTTATTTAAAAATAATGATTTGCACCTAAATGAGTCTGTAAGTATATTATATATCGTTTAAGTAAGCTTCATAGATATTTCTAATTGTTATAATTTTATAAAATAGATTTTTTTTAAATTTTATTTTGCCTTTAATTCTTAATTTATTAAGTTTATAGAATAAAATGTAAGAATTTGCATATTTAAATCATTTAATTGAAGTTAAATAAAAAAAACTTTTATATATATTATTTTCAGAAATACGTAATTGTTTGGTTACCTATTTTTATCATGCAAATTCTTGAAAAAATATCTATCTGACGCTTCATGTGAAATTTTAATTTAATAAATGAAATTATAGTGGTTTTTTTGTCTCTGGTCAATATTTATTAAATGTTGGCAGACATATAGAGGAGGAATAACAGATGTTAAAACTCATAACTAATTAAAACGTGATAAGATGGAATACATATTAAAGCAATTAAAAATGATATATATAATGAAAGTAAAATTAAAATACAAAAATTATAAAAACTTGTCTATATTAGTTATAACTAATTAAACAAAGTATAACCTTCTTGCTATATATTTATATACAATTTTGGCCTTTTATTTTGTTAACTCCTATATTTTTATATAAATGTGTTTGAAAAGGTTAAACCTCTAAACATCATATGATTACCATTCCCTATGAATACACAAACGGTTAGAACAGAGACAAAACTCTCCATACAGTAGTGCCACTCAGTGCAAGCTAGAGTAATCAATGGATGCCAGAAGGCTTGTGCATAAAATCCTATCTAGTGCCTACTCACCCAATATCCCTAGACTAGTTTCTAGCTTGCGGCTTTTATCAGTGAGGAGCCTTGGATCTGAGAACACTGCATCTAGATCTTAGGATCTAACCCAACCCTCCAGAAGCCACCTTTTACCTTTTCAGTGACTAAGTATGAATTGAAAACATTATTGTGTTTTCATTTTGGACCCATAACCTTGTAGCTATGGTAAAAAAGTAAAAGGTGACTGTTAGAGAGTTGCATTAGATACTAATGTCTGGGTGCAGTACTTTCAAATCCAAGATTTCTCACTGATGAAAGCCACACGCTAGAAACTAGTCTGAGGATATTGGATGAGTAGCACTAGATAGGGATTTTATGCATAAAACTTTTTGCATCCATTGAGTATTTGGGTTGCACTGGGTGTATGGAGAGTTTTGTCTGTGTTAAAAATGTTAATTAAAACCATCTCATATATACACACAATATGGCATTAAGTAATGACTAATTTTTCTGGATCATAATACATTTGTTTGTTTAAATTAGAGGAATTGATCAATAAAGCATTAATTTACAAATGTTTATATACACTAAAGCGGAAACTTATTTATATAAAGTTAGTTCTAGTATGGACTTTTCAGCAGTTAAGGTTATGTTCAGATATATTATAAATGCTACATCAAATATCTTGAAAGTAGATGGATTTACATATATACATATATAAACAATCATTAAATGGTGGTTATATATATATATATATATATATGAAACTAAGTACTTAAGTGTTCCACATTTAGAATGAGGATATCCCCAAATGTATATCCATTGGATCATCAGTTTAGTCATCATGGCTATTAGTATCATTATAATACTCTTTAAATTTGGATCATTCTTCATTGGAGTTAAACAACTTATTGTATTACCTGTACCATTATGGTTGTAGTTTTATCATACACTTACTACCCTCTGTGGTTTGGCAGTCAGTAGGGTTTCTGCCTTGGGATTGGGAGGTCCCAGGTTCAATTCTGGTGCTTGAACATCTTATGAATTCCTGAGCATTAAACCCAAATTCTTATACATTTGCCTATGCAACATAAATTTATTCTTTTGTATATAGTTTATAATAACCAAAAATATTCATTATATGGTATAACTTAAATCTGTTCTCAATAAGCCACTACAGCTCAAAGATCTCTCTAGATCCATCCACCAAAAAACAATGGAAAAGACAATATTAACTAGTCTAGTAAAGTGATGATGGAAAAAAACTTCTATTTCATTGAACTTATTAATAACTAAATGATTTAAGGGTTTGATTATGGTTTGGCTCCTTTTAGCTATTAACATATTAATACAGATTTAGGTGAATCTAGAAGCTGCATCATGGAAAACTAGGTATTCCCCTGGCCAAACTGTGGCTCATGAGCCACATATGGCTATTTAGATGGTCTATTATGACTCTTATGAAATCTTTGAAATAAAATCATAATATAATTTATATTAATAGGATATATTTACATTTTATTGGAAACCATACATTCTTTATTCTCTTGCATGAATTTATTGGCATTGTTTCATAGAAATGTAACACACTGTTTAACCTTGTCAGTTCAATTTTTGTTTGGACTTCATCCGGTGATGATGTTATTCATTGTATTGTTTTAACACTAATGTCACTGAGTGTGTTCCAAAACAGGAAAAACTCTTCATACAATAGTGAAGAGTTTTGCCTATTTTAATAATAGTTATGAGAAAGCGTAAGAAATGGTGATTATGTGATGTTGAGTGTATTCCACTTTGACTTTCAAACATCAGTTTCTTCTTTAACTGAATCGAGCAATAGAGATAATTATTTTTATTTATATTCAGAAAAATAAAGAATTATTGCCATAACTAATCTCCTTTGATAGAAAAGGCTAATAAATTAATATCAATTTTTGGGGCAACATATTCTTTGGAATCATTATACTCAACAATGACGTTTGTAAAATCAAAACATTGAGCACAATGACAAAAATATTATGGAACTATTGCATGCTTCAGTTAGCAAATTATACTCCCATTTTAATATTATTGCTAATAAGATACAATCATATGTGAATAATAAATATGTTTTTATTGATTTTGTTCTCTTGATATTTTGTACAAATAATAAATCTTATTAATAATAAAAAAAATCAAATACTTGCTTCTGTTGAATACTTCAAAAATTTAATCGTGGCTCTTGAGTAAAACACAATTTTAATATATGGCTCATATAGACATGAAGTTTGGCTATCCCTGAAATATATATTCTTCAAAAATTTAATGTGGCTCTTGAGTATAACACAATTTTAACATATGGCTCCTATAGACATGAAGTTTGGCTATCCCTGAAATATATATTGAAATGATATTGTATAGAAATATTTATTTCATGTGTGTGCATGATTAAAGTATATATTTCGAATAATATAAATAAGAGATATCAGTGGGCGTGTTAAAAGGTTTTTTTTTTGTATTGATAATAATTATTTTCACTGTTTTTATGAGTTTTAGGTAAAATCTTTCATAATATTGAGACTTATAAAACCAACATCAACATTCTTATTCACAATTATCACAATTTTTAAAGATTTTATCATTTATTTTTGACTTTATGTACCACAAAAAAATGGAAATCCAATGGAAATCCAAGTATTAAAATGATTTTTTTTTCTTTTCTATATGTCATAGCATCAACAACATGCAACAACTGTCTGCAAACAACTGCTTGCTTGCAAGGCAGCTGCATTGACCTCTTGGCTAACAATGCTTGACAAGTATTAAAATGATTTGTGTTGATGTTTTTATACGTTTATTAGTCTAACCTTTATAGCAATAAATTTTTTTTCTCACACACATTATTGCCACCTAGTGTAAGTTTAAGTAATTAATAAATGCCAGGTGATAGTGTTTAATAAATTCCTATACTATGCTTTCATATTCAGTATTCCCAGACTAGTTTCTAGCTTATGGCTTTCATTAATGACGAATTATTGAATCTGGGAGTAGTATAACTGGATCTGTTGAATCTAATACATTTTCTTCCAACAGCCATCTTTTATTTCTTGATTTTACTATCAAGCTACTAGTCCAAATTGAAATACATGTTAATATTAATAGTTATATAATTCTAAAACTAGTTCACTATTTGTACACTATGATGAACTTTCTTCTAATAGCTATCTATTAGTTCCTTGTTTTACTACCATGCAATTACAGACAAATTAGCTTGGACTGAAAACATGTTTTCAATTTGGACTAATAATTTGATAATAGAACAAATATGGCTGCCAGAAAAAAAGTGTATTAGATTAAAAAAATACGGATGCACTGCTCCCAGATCCCGAAATGCTTTGTTGATGAAAGCTATAAGCTAGAAACAAGTTCTGGAAATATTAGATAGGATAGCACCAGATAAGGATTTAATAAGTACTACCATTGATATCTATTGATTTCTAACACACCAGGTGTCAATAATGAGATGGAAAAAAATGTGCTACTGAACAGCTGATGTAAAAATAGATATAAGATGACTTATTGGTTTTAGCCTTTCTATACATTTATTTTTTATATATACACTTTTCACCATCTTTTTCTGCTCTACTTTTTCATCTGGAAGTTATATGAATGAATAATTATTGGAGTTAAGTAAAAGGGATTTAAACCTAGACTTTCAAGCTTTCTACGGTCATCCCCTCTATCCAGTACAATTAATATACATGACCATATACATGCGAAAAAGATAAATTATCTCCAATATATGTATTTCATGCTGAAGCAGCACTTGTCATTTGGTCTGGATCATCATCATCACCCCCTCCACATATATAATCAGTGCTCAGTTTATATTAAGATAGCAAATTTACACACTGAACAAGCTCCAATTCTCTCCACTCCCCAACTCTTCAGCCATCCATATTACTAAAAATCTGATGCATGAAGTTCAAAGCCCTTGATGATGATAATATTATAGTCATACCCAGGTTGACCTTAAGTCAATCTTACCCTTCATATGTAGGATCTTAATAAGTTTATTTAAATACATAGAAGATGGATGGGTAGAATACAGACTGAATATGTAATATTGAAATACAAGTATAATCTATATACCTAACCTGAATGTAATTAAAAATTTGAACCCAGACTTTCAAGCTCCCTACAGTTATCTCCTCTATCATACTGTAACCAATATACATGACCACATGTATGTGAAAAAGACAAATGATCTCCAATATACATATTTCATTCGGAACCAGTATTGGCATCATCAATGGCTTTGAGCATTCTATCATCAGATTTCCAGTGATATGGATAGCTGAAGAGTTGGAGTGCAGAGGATCGAACCCTGTCCATTGATATGTGTAGATTTTCTATCTTAAGATAAACCAAGCACTGTATTATAAATGTGTGAGAGATGATGATCTGAACCAACTGATGAGTGCAGGTTCAGCGTGAAATACATATATTGGAAATTATTTTTCTTTTTCACATGGGTGTGATCATGCGTAGTGGTTATATTGGATAGAGGAAATAACTGCAGGGAGCTTGAAAGTTTGGGTTCAAATCCCATTTAATTATACCAGGTTAAGTATATACATTATACTTGTATTTCAATATTAATTATCGGACTTGTAACTTTTGTCCATTGCATTATTGCAGGAATTATATTTAATCTCAATTTAGTTCTTTCTCCTTTTTTTAAAAGGTTGGAATACTACTGAAATATTAGCAAAATTTTATTATATTTTTTAATTTTCATTTTCAAATTTATACTTTTGTAAAGTTATTTACTAAATTAATATAAACAAATGTGTGTCATTTTCATCATCATTTTCAACCATTATCAAAACCACTGCAGAATGAAGAGCTCTCCAAGTTCAATCCACCTCCAATTTCTAGCCTCTCTTGTCTACATCACCCCAGCATACTTCCTTATTTTATTCATTCATTTCACACATAGTCTCTTTCTAAGTCCCATATACATACTCATATAATGTCATTTTTAACCATTATCAATCTATTGCAGAATAAAGATCTCTAAAACACATGAACACACAAACCTGAAGACAAAGAAATCTTAATACTGTAGATTGATATAAACTAAATATGTGTATCCAAGTATGTGGCTAAGCACTTTCAAGGGCTGAGGTCCTCATATTCATAGTCATCTTGTAAATAAATAAGTTGGTTAAAAGCGATGCAAATTTATGTAAATGAGGAGTTAAGTATTCCATTTCCTGGAGATTTTATAACAAGAATATTTTCTGTTTATAGAATTATCTTTAGTTATAAGATCTCCAGGAAATGCAATATTAACTACTACATTTACATAAATTTGCATCGCTTTTAACCAACCTATTTATTTACAAGATGACTATGAATATGAGGACCTCGGCCCTCGAAAGTGCTTAGTACATACTTGGATATATATATTTAGTTAATATCAATCTACAGGGTTAAGATTTCTTTGTCTTCAGCTTTGTGTGTTTATGCATTTTAGCACATTTTGCTCATTTTAATGAAGATCTCTCTAAGTTCAGTCCATCTTTTTTGATCTCTAGCCTGTCTTTTGTATTTACTATATATATATCATCATCATCATCATTTTCAACCATTATCAATCCATTGCAGAATGAAGTCTCTCAAAGTTCAATCCATCTTCTCTGATCTCTAGCCTTTCCTATATTTATTATATATATATATCATCATCATCATTTTCAACCATTTATCAAACCGCTGGAAGATATAGGTTTTTCCAAGTTCAATCCATCTCTTCTGATCTATAGCCTCTCTTCTGTATTTACTATATATATCATCATCATCATTTTCAACCATTATCAAACCGCTGGAGGATATAGATCTTTTCAAGTTCAATCCATCTTCTCTGATCTCTAGCCTCTCTTCTGTATTTGCTATATATATATCATCATCATCATTTTCAACCATTATCAAACCACTGGAGGATATAGGTCTCTACAAGTTCAATTCATCTTCTTTGATCTCTAGCCTCTCTTCTGTATTTACTATATATCATCATCATCATCATTTTCAACCATTATCAATCCAGTGCAGAATGAAGGTCTTTCCAAGTTCATCTCCAAGTTCGATTCAAGTTCTTTGATTTCTAATCTATCTTTTTTTACACATTATATCAGCACATTTTCTTATTTCATTCATTCATCTCATATGTGGTCTCTTTCTATGTCTTTTACAATCTCTTTGAATTTAGTTTAAGATTTCAACTGTTCATTTATTAGCATGTTTTCTAGCAATAAATATGTTTATTAAATAAATACAAGAAAGTATAAAAGATATTTATTGAAAAAATAACTTCATGTGGGTTTTACAGTAGGCACATATAAATAAATATACAAATAGTAGATAGGTAGAGCAAATAAGGAAGGAAAATTGTGAGGAAGAATTTAATATAAATAGTCTTAAAGATAAAAAAAAAACAACAACAAATAAAATCGTGTTAGTTTAGCAAATAACTTAATGTTGAATAAATTTAAACTTTTTATAATTAAATCAAATATATCAAAAAGACACCCACTCAAATCCAACATGGAGGTGAATGATGTGTATAAAAGAGTGTATATAACAAAATTTATATTTAATTTTAAATAAAAATTTATTTATATAAGATTTACTTTTTTATTTATAATTAATTAAAAAAGATATAATTGACTAAAATTTAAGTTTAATAAAGCTAATTAAGAAAAAGTTTCATAGTTGTTTTTTAAGAAATATTTTTTATGATAGTATATAGAATTAAAAATAATTAAGAATAGGATATAGAAATAACATTTTATTTAAGATTATTAAATGTTAAAAATCAAAAATATTATCAAATTCATCACTTCCTTTATTTTGTTGTAATATATAAATACAATTTACCCACTACCTTGAACACTTTTTAGCAAAAACCTTTTAGTGATCTATATTCATGAACAATACATTTCAATTGTCCTGCAGTCTTTTTCAAAGCTACTTTTATTTTTTTCTATATACGCAACATGTTTCGACTGTCCTGCAATCTTCTTCAGAGTCACTTATTTCAATTAAAGTGGCTCTGAAGAACACTGCAGGACAGTTGAAACATAGTGTGCATGGATGTACGTCAATAAAAGGTTTGTGCTAAAAAGTGTTTAAAGTAATGAATAGATTGTGTTAAAAATCAAATCTAAACTTGAAAAACACAGTTTAATTTTTTTTTTTAGAAAAGTATAATTAATGTATATATAGGAATATATGCTAATGCATATCGCTAATTGAAAATTCAAATACAAATTATTCAAATCACTCCCAAACATTATGTTTTTTCACCAGTACCCTATGAATACATATAAAGTCTGAAATTCAGCAGCATGATTTATATTTATTCATATTTTATATTTATTCACAAAGAGCATTGCTGAAAAAACATAACTTTTAGCAGGATTTGAACATTATATATATATATAAGAACGTACATAGAAGAAAGGTATAATTAGATATTCTTTATTAAAATAGTGTTTTCCAAAATTTTATAATTACATTAATGTTCCAAATTTTTATTATTTTAAAACTTTTAATTCAAGAAAAATAATAGTTAATATCATCTATATTTTTTACTGCTTTTTACAATGCTTTTTTATAACCCCACGAGACATTTTTGATTACCCCAGAAATCTTCTTCAGAACTTCTCCTTATGTTGCCAAATAGGAGTAGAAGTTTTGAAGAAGATTGCTGGGCCAATCAAAATTGCCTAGTGGGTTGTAAAAAAGCATTGTAAAAAGTAATAAAGCATATAGATGATATTAATATTATATGGATTTGGTAATGCAATAAGAAAGATAAAGTTATAATACGTCAAAAAAATGAAAGTTATAAAAAAAGAATATATACATTGTGGTATATTTAGTGAACTACACCCTGAAACAGTAAGCTTACTTTGTATATAAGATTGCTTCTAAATTTTAATAGTTTTCTACAAGCAATAAAGAACATTTCAAACTTCAGGACCATTTTAACATTTTGAATGTATAAGTAATCAAGCATAATCAAAGTATAAAATTAATTATTATTATTAGTTTTTTTTATTGTTGATATTGTTTTTTTTTTATTTAGAATCACTAGAGGTAACATTTGAAGTTAACTTAAAAGTTTTATCCTGACTGAGTAATTCGATTATAAAAATCCTTCTCTTTATATCCTGGATATTATTCAAAAGATGTTCCCATTATCTGAAATGATGCCAGCACTCATGAACAAATTAAGATACAAATGATTCAATCAACAATGTGGGGCTCAAAATAATTGTAAAAGTTCTTGGTGAATAATCTCCAATCAGATGAAATATTGCTCGAATCAGTCAGCAAATTTTTTAATTCAAAATTATTAGAAAATAATTGCTGAAAAGGTAGATTCTATCATGTTATATATAGAGTATTATTAGGAAAAATAATTCTCAAAGTCAGAAATGAGAAGTCAAAAGACCACATTATATTGGTTTCAACTCTTTTTTAAAATCAATAATAATGTAGGATTGTCAAGCATTGGTGGTCGAGAAGTCAGTGACAGCTGCTTTACAAGCAGTTGTCCCGGGTTAACGGGTTTGCTTCCCAGCTGATGCTATGACACATGAGAAAATAATAATAATAATAACGTAGGATAGGATTTGAAAAAACAAAGCATAAACGCTAAATGATTTTTATTTTTGAGGTATGTATTTTAGAGTTAGAAAATATTCTATACAATATTATATTTAATTATTGCTTTAAAAATTTGCATTTTAAAAATGTTATTATGTTTATAATTCAATAGATTATAATATAAAAGAGGAATAATTAAGATTGAAATTAATGTATTTAAAATTAGGTAATGTTGATCAAATTGTTCGTTTCTCTGTAAAAATCATAATGCTTGTCAAGCGTTGGTGGCCGAGTGGTTAGCACAGCTACTTTACAAGCAGTTGTCCCGGAGTTCGCGACGCTTTGACACATTAAAAAAAAATCATAATGCTTGATTGTCCATCTTTCTTTTATTCTATTGAAGAGGAAATAAAATGCAGACTTTAAATCTGAGATTAAATTTTGATATTCCAAAAGATTCATTGAAACTGACTGCAAAAATCATCAAGCTATCAAAATTTAAAAATTAAGAGAGTAACTTTTTAAAAATATATTATTAAAGTCAAAACAGATAATGGGAATTATGACAATTAATTTTATTACTAAATAAAAGTTGAAATGTAAATGCCAAATCAATTTTTTTTTCATAATAAATGGGAAATTTAAAACAGAATGAACAAAATTAATATTTAAAACATTCTTAACTTACAAGAGTGTGTTCATGTTTGAAAGGAAGAAATTCAATTAAAAAAGTACTTTAATGTTAATAACTAAACCAGCCAATAAACACAAATGCCTAAATGAAGTTATTTCATTTATTACGCTCAATATGTTAAATTAAAACCACTAAAGCATCACATGATCGCCATTTACTATGTTTACACAAGCTGCTAAAAATAGTATGAGATGAGGTGCACTCCTCTTTTTTCGGAGTCATGAATCTCTCAGCTACCATGCCCAGAGAAACCTATTAGCCATTTTATCTTCACTTCCCCATCCTGTTTTTCCCATATTCTTTATCCTGCTCCATCCCATTTCCACAAAGTAATCTTTGTCAACTCCATGGCCTTTATATCTAAATCAACCCACTTTCTTTATAATTACATTGTTTATATTTATTCTCCCACAACTTCATTATTTGTATTCTTTCTGCTTGCAAGCATTTACATTCAATTAACAGATGCCTAACATTTTCTATGCCTTCCTTACACCAGACTAAATCACCCAAATTTTTCCATTTATGTGTATATTCCTTGTTGCTAAAGATCCTGTTTAAGCCTTAAACAGTAAACTACTTTCTTTATAGATATAATAAACACCACCATACTTCCCCATTCTTTTTAAATTCACATAAATAAAGATATAATAAAAGACAAATGACACCCAAGATGCATTTCGTGCTGAAACAGCACTCATCAGTTGGCTCAGGTCACTATCTCTCATATATATCTCTATTATATGCAAAGTATTTATCTAGAGTAAATTGTTACATTTTCATTTACCATTGTCAAACTCCCTCCACTCACAACTTTGATGCCATCCATTTCACATAAATACACTAATGATTATTACTAATCATTTTCGAAACTAGAGATTATCTCTAGCACAGATATAAACTTTAAATCTCAGTTAAAGATTAATATGTCTGATTTTTTAAATTTACACACACGGAGTTCTTCACCTTTCTCTGTCCTGTATGTAATATCTTTATAGATATGATAAACACCTCCATACTTCCCCATTAAATTCATATAAATAAGGATATAATAAAAAACAAATAACCCCCCAAGATGCATTTCGTGCTGAACCAGCACTCATCAGTTGACCCAGGTCTCTATCCTTCATATATATCTCTATTGTATGCAAAGTATTTATCTAGAGTAAATTGTTACATTTTCATTTACCATTGTCAAACTCCCTCCACTGACAACTTTGACACCATCCATTTAAGATAAATACACTAATGATTATTACTAATCATTTTCGAAACTAGAGATTATCTCTATGGGACAGAGAAAGGTGAATAACTCCGTGTGTGTATAAAATTTTAAAAACAATCAGATATATTAATCTTTAACTGGTTTAAAGTTTATATCTGTGCTAGAGATAATCTCTAGTTTCGATAATGATTAGTAATAATCATTCGTGTATTTATCTGAAATGGATGGCGTCAAAGTTGTGAGTAGAGGGAGTTTGACAATGATAAATGAAAAATGTAACAATTTAAACTACTTTCCTTGCAATTATCATAAATACACTCACACCCAATATTATGTTTGCTTTTATATATAATTAAACTCATTTTACTCTCCATCTGTCTATTCTTTATTAATGCATCTATTTTTCTATCCCATTTCTTGCAACTATTACACTCGGCACTTCTTCTAACACAGTCATTCTAGCTTTTGTATAAGTATACTAACATAATCCTTATCCAAATCTTCTGCATACTGTACCATCTTACTGTACCACTTTTCTCACTCATCTTGTTGTCTGCCCTTTACTCATAATCCAATTAAATGCTAATTTGGCTATTCTCTTATTTACCCATAAACTGCAATCTACTGAACATTTTCATTTTGTATCTGTCATACAAAAACTTGAACCATCCCATTTCTCCTAATGCATGTCTTCCTACTTTTCTTTGTACTTTTTTTAAGTAATCTAATACCCCTTTACTTACACATAATGCATTGTTACCATATGTTAACTCTGTTATTGCCACTCCTTTTCATACAATTCTAACTACATCATATTTATATATGAAAACACTGTTAATTTCCTTATCAGTCCCTTTCTTTTCTTTGCTTCATTTTTTTCTCCCCTTCCTCCAAGCAATTTCTCTAATTACTTAAGATGATTCCCAAATTGTTATACCTATTCACCACAACTTTATTTCCCCTAATAAAAATTATTTGTCTTCTTTTTCTCCAGTATTAATCGTCATTACTTTTGATTTTTCTTCACTAAATTTAATCTCCAACTTTTTACCAATGCTTGCACATGTCCTCAGCATAACTTTCACATCTTTCCTTCTTTCTGTGCACAAGAAGACATCATCTATAAATAAAAGACCTGATAGTGTATATACTCCCTTGCCACCTATTAATGGTATCTCTATCCCTCTTCCTAATCTTTCTATTGCTCTTTTCATTTCTTTCAAATACAACAATAACAAAGTAGGTAACATAGGGCTTCCTTGTTTTAGTCCCACCCCTTTTTAACTTTATCTGATTCTACCCTCCCTAATTGATACATATAATAATTATTTTCATACAATCTCTTAATGAGATTCACTAAAGCTCCATCCATTCTCAAATTTACTAAACTTACCCATAATTTATTTCTGTTTACTCTATCATATGCCTTCTTTATATCTATAAAAATCATATATAACTGTCTACCGGTATTTCTATCTATAAGTAGTATAATTACAAATAAATTATCTCTATGCCTATCCGATCAAAAACCTCTTTGCATTTCGCCTACTATATTATTTTCTTCCATTGGTGATCAGAATATTATTCTGTTTAAATTTACCATTAAATCAAGTGTTAATTGAAGACTTGTGAGACAGGAGTGGTAACAAAACAGTTAAGAATGATTTGCCCACACAAAAGCAATAAAAAATGCAAACACAACAATTAAAAAAATGTTTTTATATTTCACACATGCCCATTAAGTAAGACCATTATGACATATGGTGTATTGAATTATGACAATTCATATATGACACAACCATGACCCTCCATTATCAGGTACTCAAATTGTAAACACTTTCCAAATTACTTGTACTAGCCCTGCTTGGGCACTCTTTTTAAAAACTTTTCTTTAGAAGAAAGATTGATGATTTAATTTAAGCTAAACTTTGATTATTAAAATCACTTTCATTATTTTAATAAAGACTCTCAGGAGGAAAAACCAAATTTTTCTTTTATCTTCAATATTTAAAAATTACCATGCTGAAATTCTAAAACTAAATCAAGCATTCTAAATCTAAGTATTAAATATAAATAAAATAAGTACCTAAAATAATATAAATGAAATTATAAATTGGCCGATGTAATGACTTGCGGTAGATAAATTGTTTCTCTATACAGGAAGAATTACATTTGTCGAAAATAATCAACAGGAAAATATAAAAGAAGTATATAATTTATATTTCCATTTATTTAAAGCATTAATGACAGTTATATTGTTTATTTATGCATTCATTAATTTATAATTCAATACATCCATCTTATATTTCAATGGGCAAGCAAAAACCAATTAGGACTAATATTTGGAGTATGGCTTATATTATAAGCACCCTCAAATGTCATGCTAGGACTTATTTTCTGGTTAGATATTTTTCAGGAAACGTATTATGGTTTAGAAGGTAATTTATTCTTTGTATGAGACAATCAGATCTGTAGATATAGGATGTAAAGAGTGATCATGTAAAGAAAATCTGCATTCAGTGTATTTAATATTCTAATTTGAATGTCTATTCAATATAACTACATTCAGGTAAAAATAATAGGACTCTGCAACTGTAATTATTCACATGATCACCATTTCTTATGCTTGCTTATAACTGTTGTTGTTGTGTGTGGTCATACGTATAGCAAGTTTTGCCTGTTTTAACAACAATTATAAGCAAGCATAAGAAATGGTGCTCATGTGATGTTTATTGGCTTAAAACTAATCCTGCCTAATAGAATAGTGGTGTCTATGGTTATTAAAGAACCAAAGACACCAAAATGTATAGGTATTAAACTGAGTTCAGACCTATATGACTATATAAGCTGATGGGCTTGAATTGAAAATATTAAGGTGTTTTCAATTTAAGACTCATAGTTTTGTAGTAAAGTGGAGATAAAAAGTGGCTGCTGGAGGTTTGCATTAGATTCTAAGATCTAGGTGCAGTGCTCTCAGATACAAGGCCCCTCACTGATGAAGGCCATAAACCAGAAACTAGTTTGAGGATATTGGATGAGTAGGCACTAGATGGAGACTTTATGCATATGCCTTCTGGCAACCATTGATTACTCTAGCTCGCTGTGTGTGGTAATACATATAGTGAATTTTGCCTGTTTTAATTGTTTTTCATCATTCTGTTAAAAAGATATCCAAGAATATTATAAAGGATTTTTATTCAATTTTTGAGGTCAAAAACTTTATTATAGTTATTGTTGGCTATTCATGTGCTGCTTTGATTGTCTGGATAATTGAGAAATTATGCTAAATTTAAACCCCATTGTGGAGTTTTGTTTCACATGACCAGTTTTGTTTTGCACTATACATACATTTAAATGTTCCATTTAATCTATAAAAAGTTAGAAGACATTTAAGATAATAATAATAAATTGCTGTCATTCAAACGAATTAATGTCGGTAATCTAAAAATAGCTGAGATTCATGAAATCAGAATTGGAAACTTCTACAATGTTTGATGATATTATATTCATAGTTACATTAGTCTTATCAGTTTATATTAGTTGTATTGACATAGGAAACATTGAGATATGGATGAATGTTAAGTATGAAGGAATGTTATATATGTTGGAATGCTATTCATGAAAGTAATGTTATGAAGAAAGGAATGTTGGCTATGAGGACGATATGCTAACTATGAATGCAGTTCAGAGAATATAAATACCTTGTAGTAGAGTAAATAATTAATCAGCAGGGAGACATATGATGGTATATAGCAAGTAGTAGATAACACAGCAGAGGCATAAGATGGCTTAACTGACTATTGGAGCATATTAAAGATGACAGCTTAGATGTGAAGCCAAGCATCCAGAAATCACATTGGAGGAAGTCCATCTCAATACTGAAGAGTCTTATGGTAATATATAGCATTAAGTTTTCACATTGTATGCACATATATATGTCCTGACTTGCAGGTAGTGTTTAACCTTAGTGGTAAATCATAGAAAGGCAGTCATGGCTAAAAATGGACAAGGGTCAAGTACAGAAGATTATGAAAGAAGTCTTCATGACTCGGATTGTCTACAGCTGAACTCTCTATCAAGTAGAAGGAATCAAACAAGAAGCAGCACCTAAAAATTCAGTCTGAACAGGCACAACAACGTGATAATCAGCTGTTGTCTATTTAGAACCTGAGAAATAACAGTTGTGCAATTAATGTCATATTACTGTACTAATTTTAATGTAAATGTATATATGATAAATAAATATGTTAAAATATAATTATGTATTATGTATTACAGAGACTAAAATCAATACATACAGAATTGTCGCAACTTGAGAAGACAATAACATATTTTATTAAAGAGCGAATAATTCACATAATTTATAATTACATCATTCAATCATTTTAAACTCACATTTATATTGTAAATAAAATTATTAATATAATCTTAATTGTAAAATTAGGAGTTTTATATCAATATTCTAAAGTTATTTTAAGACACCAAAATGGGAAGAAGCTCACAAATCCAGAATTGACTTAAATAATTAAAATTTAATCCTGTATTGATTTTTATACAAAGAATAAATACATACAGGTAAGCAGGACTAGATGAACATTGTGGAGATGGACTACATAAGAATAAAGAGTCCAAATTTTAAGTTTATTCATGCAATTTAACTCTATGGCAGATTTGAGCCTTAAACCTTAAAAATAAAACAAAGAATGAAATTAAACCGTATTGTTGAAAGTCCTGGTTCCATTTCAAACCTAGTGATAAACTTTTGAATAAAGATTGGGTATATTATGTAAATTAAAAATAAAAACATTCATATCACAAAAATAGTATTTTCCACTAAAATTTAGCCATGATTGAGATTATATCTATGTTCCCCCTTGAGAACATAGTCTTACGTGATGGATAGCCTAGTGCTTAATATATAGGAATGATTTATAGATTAGTTTTATTCATTTGGTCAAGGCATTTGACTTAATTATTTGTGGCAGTGTTTGAATTAGTTGGTTCCATACTATAAAGCTTTGACATGCTGGATTGAGAGAAAGTATTATTATAGGTGAAAATCTCAGGTACTTGAAATGAAAACTGATATTAAATAATGATGATACTTGTTGTGACATTATTTTTAATTTTTATGATAGTGGTCTTTGAAATATTTATAGATGGCTTCAGGAACCAGGGTGAAAAATGTAATACAGGTTTAATAATAAAAAATTGAATTTGAATTAATTAAAAAGTAAAAATGAGAATTTTATTTTTGTTGGCTTCTGGATCTACAGAATGCTAATGATTGTATAATCCTTGAAGACTCCAAAAGCAAATGATGGGATGTTCTTAATAATTTGAATGTAGCCTATAAAGACATTGTTTCAGTGTTTGACTTTTGAATACCACCATATTGGATTTTAGAGACTTGGACAGATACAATTTGTGCAATATCTTAAGTTTGGACACAATAATAAATGGACACATTAATAATAACATGATACATATTATTAGAAAAGCTTTTAAAATCTGGAAGTTATAATTGACTATTTATTAGTCAGCTTGCAGAACAGGTTATATTTGCCTGATTAATAAGGTTTGCATTATTAATTTCATACTCCTTAGTCAAGTTCAGAACATAGATAAAGGTGGTACCACTTTTATTGTTAAAGGAGGTTGCCTTGACTACAGGTTGAGATTGTTGATAGTTTAAGGGTTACTTGTTATCATCTACATTTATAAATCTATTAAAGCCTTGAGTATTATTGTCTTATTAGAAAAAGCAAATATTAAGGAATATAATGAAGCTGGATATATATAATCATTATATTTTAAAATTTTTAATAAAAACGATTTTTAAAACATTTAAAAAAATATTAATTTTAATATTGATTCACAAAGTTTATATTTTGAGAGTTAAATGTTAAAATCACATTTTTATAGACAGCTTCTTTACATTCCTCTTAAAAATTTCAAAAAAATGATATACAACTTGTCTTATAAATTTTCATTACAAAATATATAAATAATCATTTACTGGTGACTTTCATTTTTGCTAGTTGGCCCTGATCTTGTTCTTCTATGCAGGTATCTGCTGCATATATGCTTCTTTCTAATGTAAAAAAATATATTTCACAATAAGTATTGTATATTGGATATTATGCAAAAAGAACTTTAATAAATTGTAATTTATCAAAAAATACAATCAATTTTAAAATGATTACATAAAAAATTAATATATAATATAAAAAAGCAAAGGAAAATATGACAGGATGAAATACTAAAAAAGGTTTTTAGACTGTATGTATATCATATTTTTTCACATAGTGATAATAAGAAAATGTTTTTTTTTTCCAATTTAATACAATATAAAATATAAATGAGATTAGTCACAGTACTGATGCTTATTATCTATTCCACATTTACCCTTGTGAAAGTGCTTATAACTTACTAGGTAGATGGGTTTATTTTAGGAAAATTTGGATCATAATAAATATGATTATAAACATAACTTATAAAAAATATATTTGTATAAAAATAATCAAAATTACCTCAAATTCGCAACTCAACCAGACTATCCAAGAAAGTAAACTCTAAAACACTACCAATGTTTTCACTGCTATAAGCGGACTTTTCACGTGTGAATATTACAAAATAACAATATATTTAAACTAAACATTACCCACAATTCCACTTATCTCCCATCCACCCTTAATATTAAAAGAACTTTTAAATAAGTTAATTGTTTCAGAATCATAAACTTTTAATAATAAGAATTCTTAATTCTTTTTATTTCATTTCATTTCTCTCAAAAAAGACAATCTTAGCTTCAACAAAATTAATAATGTGGCTGTAAAAGTTATTTTAATATTAAGGGTGTATGGGAAGTGGAATTATGGGTAATGTTTAGTTTGAATATATTGTTATTTTGTAGTTATTTATGCTTGAGAAGTCTGTTTGTAACCATGAAACCAGTTTTACAATTTATTTTCTTGACAAATGTGGTTGAGTTGTGAATTTGGGGTAATTTTGAATATTTATTGACTAGTTTGGCTTTATTCTTTTAATGTTGTATAAAAATGTAGAGAATATACCTATAGATTGTAAAAATGAAATGTAATGGCTTATGTGTAGATAATAAAGATACATGATAGATACATACAAAACAGATGTATGAGATACTACTTAGAGCAACAGATATGACAATAAAATAAATGTGATTTATTTTTCTTTATAAGCATTACTTGCAAAAGAATATTATGTTTATATAAACAAGTAGAAGATTGCAAAAAAGGAAATACAAATTGCTTATGTGCAGATGTTAGATATATAATATATATGCAAAACAAACATATGAAATATTGTTTCCGACATCAGTTATGGCAATTAAATAATTTTTATAAGCATTATTCGCAACAAAATATTATAATTTACATAAAAAAGAAGAAAATAACTGTTGATAGAAAAAATATAGATATAAAATTGCGTTTAGAATTATTCTAAAGCACAAAATAAACAGTTATTCTATAGTACTATACATTATTAATATAAACAAATGAAAAAGATTATATACTTACAGCTAATAATAAATTATATTTCAGGAGACTTCAAGCCCTCTCTCTGAGTAATATATATACCAATTCATCGGAGTTTTAATTTTTATTTTCAAAGAAAAATAAATCCACATTCTTTTCTGTAAAATATAAAAAAGGGTATTTGTATACTATTCTTACACTGTAGAAATAATAGGAGGCCTTTTCACATCGGTATCAATACCTTGGTAACTTTGTAATGTCGTTATTTTGGCAACCATTTACAAAGTTATCAAACATTACAAAGTTACCAATGCATTGATACAAATGTGAAAAAGCTTCCTATCTTTTCTTCATTACAGAAATAGTACATAAGATCTATATTTTTAAAAAAGGAAAAAAAATTATATGAAATATACTTCTATGAAATCTACACATTTGCAGATGACATTTAATTCAATCACTTTCAAAATATGTGTAAAAATAGTTTTTAAAAATACATACCAAAACATTGCATATAAACAGATGATACTTACCAGCATAATACACAAGATATATATATATATATATATATTAAAAGAAAAAAAATATCCAAAATATACTTCTGTGAAAGATATATATATGCAGATGATGATGCTTTGACACTTAATTTAATCAATTTCAAATAAATGTGTAGAAATAGTTTTTAAAAACTAAACATTGCACACACATCGATAGTACTTCCCAGTTCATAACAGAACATTTTGTGTACTTGAAATAATAACCAATTTTGAATTGTCTTCTTGCAGAAACAAGATGAAGATTTTTTTAATAGAAAGATGGATGAACATGAGATGGTGAAAATTATCACCTTCTTTTTAAAATAGATACAATGAATAAGATCAGAAAATCAACATTTCAGTTGGAAATTAATAATAAAACTGTCATATCTCATCTCATTTTCAGATAATGGATTAGTCCAGATTCCTTATTGTGATTGGATTGAGCATTTTTGCCACTAATCTATGTGTGTATATAAAGATATCCCACAGCCAATAGCAAGAACAAGCCAATAGTCAATGCTGTTCATTGAATCTGAATGTTTCTGTTAAGGTTGAGGATCTGGCAATAAATAATCAGCCTTTTTGAAGATAATAGAGAGGGATAACTGTCAAACCTACAAAATAGTATGTATTCTCCGGGAAAAATGTTAATCCTGAACAATAATAATAACCTGGTTCTCTATATATGGTCGAGGGAAATTCCTGTTAACCTGAACAGCAGTGATTGTACTCCAGACTATAACTATTTAAGCTAACGGTTAATGCCACAAGACAAGTCCATTTTTAGGACTGGAAGCTGCCAGAACCAAAGTTGACTCAAGACAAACTGTAAATACAAATGGATAGAGTCACCATACCTATTCATGAGGCAAGTTGTCAAGTACAGCTGGAAGTGTGCAGAAATCCATAAGAACAGATACAATCCCTTCATCAACAGTTCACATTACAACTAGTAACTACACCCCATGAGTCTGTAGCAGACAGAGTATATCCATCATTACTTAAATCTGTAAATCTAAATATAAATCGAGTGTATGTTTATACCTATATATTACTAAGAAATATATTATTAAAACATACGTATACTCGTTTGTGTTTATATGAATAATCCAGCTAAACATAGCAAAAACATAATATTACCAGCATTAATGAAAACAATAGTAATTTTTTGTGCTTAGATTTACAAGAGATATAATAATAGGCTAATTATATTCTAGCCAATCCCAACTTATGGCACAATATAAAAGCAATAATCTGCATGCACATATTTAAGCATCATTAAATTCAATAATGCACATAATGATTTAGTAAATGCTGACTTACAAGAGCTTGGACACTCTGATAAGAACAACTTAGAATGTGTTTTAAACAAGACAAAACTCTCGATACAGTAGTGCCACCCTGTGCCAAACAGACTAATCAATGGATGCCAGAAGGCTTGTGCATAAAATCCCTATCTAGTGCCTACTCATCCAATATCCCCAGACTAGCTTCTGGCTTGTGGCCTTCGTCAGTGAGGAGCTTTGGATCTTAGAGCACTGCACCTAGATCTTAGGATCTAATGCAACCCCCGAGCAGCCACTTTTTATCTCCACTTAACTACAAAGCTATGATAATGAAATTTAAAACACAATAATATTTTCAATCTAAGCTCAACAGCTTATATAGTTATATGGGTTTGAACTCAATTCAGCACCCATACATTTTGGTGTCTTTGGCTCTTTAACAACCATAGCCACCACTATCCTATTAGGCTGGATTGGTGTTAAACCACTAATCATCACATGATCACCATCTCATACTAGCACATAATTGTTATTAAACAAGGAAAAACTCTCTATACAGTATTGCCACCCTGTGCCAAACAGAGTAATCAATGGATGCCAGAAGGCTTGTTTAATAACAATTATGTGCTAGTATGAGATGGTGGTCATGTGATGTTTAGTGATTTGTGTGTTTTGCAGCATCCACGCACTTGAAAGTCATATTACATTTGTTTAAGAAAAGTTTTTATTTCAGATGATTACACATAAAAAATGTTGAGATCAATATATTATGTTGATCATCATCAAAAATCTTGGCCACCTGATACTTTGTGTGTATTCAACATCAAAAAATGAGTAGACATTAAAGATGATTTTTACCGTTGTGTCATCCAAATCACTCTACAAAGAAGAATCGGCATGCACAAACACAATCATATTATATTGTAAACATAGTTGTTATTTAAAACTAACTTGGGATGCAAGGACCCAAAGACTATGCCTGTGAACAAGAGAAAATGGAAACATATAATACTTAAATCGATTTTAATATTAGTAACTTCACTGAAATAACTTAAAACAATGAAAGATACATTTATTAATTAGAAATTATAACAATAGAAATGAAATTAAAGGTTTGATAAATACTCATAAAAAAATAAACCATTCTGATTTGGACTCACAGAAATTAGAAAATATGTTATAGATTGAAATACATAACAATATAATTTATATATATATCAATAGGACACACATACATCCAAGCACACAAACATGCCCGCACGATAATACTAAATGTTTCAATAATTATTTAGCTAATGAAGATTATTATCCTATAAAAATAAAAACCTAAGTGTGTAAATAGAGATATATATGTGTGCGCGTTATGATACACAAATATTTCATTTATCAATAATGTATTACAAATCATTAAATAATTAGAAGGGACTTGAATTCAGATTTTCAAGCATCCTACAGCTATACACTCTATCTCATACAACTAATACATATAATCACACACATGAGAAAAATATAAATGATCTCCAATGTACATATGTGTGGAAATATCTATATTGGAGATCATTTATCTTTTTCACATGTATGTGATCATGTATATTGGTTGTATGAAATAGAGTGGACAGCTAGCTGTAGGGTGCTTGAAAATCTGAGTTCAAATCCCTTCTAATTATATTAAGTTTAGTATAGACAATATACATGTATTTAAATATTAAATAGCAAACATATACACTCACACATATGGTCGTATTCTAATATAAAATATTTTAGTTCCTCTACAAATAATATTAACACTCTCTTTGCAAAACTTTCTACATATATCAGTCAAATTATAAATAAAATCTTTTAGGATAAGGAATATTAATTATCTTTTAAAAGTCCAGCGGAAAAGTTATTTTAAAACTCTTCGGCTTGTCAAGCGTTGTTAGCCGAGAGGTCATTGCAACCGCCTTGCAAGCAAGTAGTTGGTTGCAGACGGTTGTGGGTTCGCGTCCCGGCCGATGCCATGACATATAGAAAAAAAAAACTCTTCGGCTTTTGTTTTCTGTATTTCCACCTGATAATTTTTTGATTGATACTTCTATTCTAAAGGTATTTTATTTTCAACTTTGTCCCTTTAACTTTAAAAAAAGAATTTTCTGAAATCCATTTTTACTATTTAATTGATTTAAAGTTGTTTAAGTACATTATTGTAAGAAATTGTCATCTTCTTTAAAAAAAAAAAAAAATCAGCATGTATGCTTGTTCAGCACGAAATACGTATATTGGAGATCATTTATTTTTTTCACATGTATGTGGTCATATATTTATTGGTTATATAAGATGGAGTGGATAGCTAAAGGGAATTTGAAAGTCTGTTAATTTTTTTTCTTCTCATGTGTCATAGTATCAGCCGGGAAGCGAATCTGCTAACCAGGGACAACTGCTTGTAAAGCATCTGTCGCTGACCTCTCGACCACCAGTCTGTTAAATTTCGTTCTAATTACATCTAAATTTCAATATATACATTATACTTGTATTCAAATATTAAATGGAATAGATTTTTTTTTCTTTCTTTGAGAATTATATTTTATAATATACGTGCGACTTTTTTCTGTGTTTCAATTCATATTGTACAAAGCAGCACATATACAGCATACCGCGTTGGGTCTTGCGGACATGTTTAGGATAAGTGTTGGGTTCCTCAATTTCATTTAGTTTCTATAATTTTCTGGATTGCAGCCAGGCAAGTGGTCAAGTTCTCAGTTATGAATTCACAGAGAAAGCATCCCTACTTGTATCGAAGTTCATACTCGACCAACATGGAGATGGGCGACAGACTTTCAACACACATATTACTACTGCATTCTCTGTAGTGTAATAACTTATTAATAATATTTATTTTGAACTTACTATTTATAGTATATAGTGGAATTTGAAAATGAGATAATTAAGAATTTTTCCATCCTGATAAATAAATAAATAAAAAAAAAGATAATAATTTAATTACATTTTTCTATTTTTCGATTCACATTAATTAAAACCAATTAAATTTAAAATGTTCTTATTTCTTTAACTAAAAAAAATTATAGAATTAATTACACTCAAAGTATATTATACAGGAAAAAAACAATTCGTTTCGAAAATATTATATATTCACTAAAACCAACTAGTTTTAATGAAGGTAAAGTTTCTTACTTAATCCAAGTAAAACTAGATAGTTGAATTTTATAATTAATTTCTTAGAAAATGAAAACAATCTCATATTTGATATATTTTTTAAACGGAATCAGAATTAAATAAAACATTAACTCTTTTTTTAATGTTTGATTTTAAATAATTTACAATATCTTTAAATATAAAAAATATTATTAATCTGTTATTCCAGAGTATATTTTAAGTAAATATCTGTAATACATTTTGTTTGTGTTCATTTCTACTTTTCCTTTCAAAATTTATATACATATGCACCCACCCTACTGTGTTATGTACAATTAGATATTTCCACTTATTATATAGACACTTTTCATTGTTTCTTGATCTTTTGATTTTGATTACCAGATTCCTAATTAAATATTTAAGACTCGGAGTGATAAATATTTGTCTGAATCTCTTCAAATACAAACAATTTGTTAGTAATAACACACAAATAGATAACACAGACTAATAATTTCACAATGTTTTAAGTAGTATTATTCTCCACTCTTCAGATGTTGCTGGCCCCAAGAATTTAAAGGTATAAGTTTGACTCATGTGCTAATATTGACACTGGTTAGACCAGCAACACCTGAAAAAGAGCAGAGAATAGTACTTCTCAAAACTTTGTGTAATTACTAACATAAGTTGTCTATTAGTGTGTTATTACTAGCAATTGTTTGTATTTGAAAAGTTTTAATAAAATTTAAAATTTTCTAGGCATTCAACATTTAATGATAAATGATGGAAATAGTCTAACATATTATCATATTGTAGTGATAAACTTATGAATGCTAATTATATTAATGTGACAACTGTAATGCTAAAGTTCAATCATATTTCATACAAAAATAAATATTTTTATCTACTTTTCATATTTATATTTGATTAGAATAACTGTAATAAAAATTTTGGTACTTAGGTATTAGACCTGCAACACATATTAGCCCTGCAGTACCTTTTTACATTCCTACCAATCCACTGACAACTTTCTAATCTTTAGATCTGACCAAAGCAACTTGTACATTTGGATTTACAAACTTAAAATGATAAATTTGTCAAAACTAATCACGTGTACATGATATTTTTGCAAGATTTACAAAGTTGTAGGCAGCCTGAATATGCATGTAAAAAAGCACTGCAGGTCTAATACATGTTTCAGGTCTAATACTAAAACAATCACTAAATTACAAAAATACTCTAAAATATTACTAAAAAACACTAAAATATACACATACAGTACTTACTGTGTAATATATAAAATATGATTGTGCATTTTTAACAATACTAAAAATCTGACTTTGGCACAAAAATTATAAAAAATGATACAAAATATTAATTTCTAACAATACTAAAAATATAAATTTCACCAAAATATTCAATCTTAAAAAGTATATTTTTAATAACAACAAAAATATTGATTTGCCATACAAAAATATGCAAAATATGACAAGCCAATTATGCACTTCCCAAATGTCACTTTAAATATGAACAAAACAATCACTAAACTAAAAAAATAGTCTAAAATATCAAAAAATCAAAAAATATACACACATGGTACTTATTGTGTAATATATAACAAGAATTGTCACAATGAAAGAATCCCTTTTTCCAGTTCTACTTTATTTTAAATGGATAATCATTTTTTCTAAAATGGAAACTAAAATTAAAATTTTTATTTTTCTCAAAATGCACTCTTACTTAACATGTGATTATATTTGTGGTTCATCCAAAAATGATCATAATTGGCACTTCATAATTCACCACTTAAAAGCCTTCCAACAGTCAGAATAAATTGTTGAATCAAAACTATGAACACAAATGAAGTAAAAAATAGTTAGAAATGCAATTGACAACATTAAGGATGTTGTCAGAATGAAATCTGGACAATAACTGAGAGTTTAAAATTATCACACACAAAAAAAAAAACATGGGAGTGGTACAAACTTCCAGCATATAGTTATTTCAATCAATTATGGTTTTATCTGCTAAGCCAAGCTCTAGTTTTCCCCATTCTATACAGTTGAATTTGCAAGCCTAACTGTAAATAAAGTGGATCGCTGTTTAGGAATGGAATTCTCAAATCCTCCAACCACATTCCCTTACGAATACCAATTTTACTGTTACATGTTTTGATACAAGATTGGATAACATTGCAGAGTTTATTTGATGTGATCACAAGTTTACACATTTATCACAAATGTGAAAAGGTCTACCATCTCTACATTGCAGGTCTAATATGTAAGTGCCAAAATTTTCAAATTGGCTGGAATGTTACTGCAGTTTTATTTGAACTGTTTTAAATCTCACTTTGTAAGACTGAGTTAATTTCTATTCATTTTAATATCTTGTAAACAAATCAACTGAAGTCAATATATAATTGAAAGAATTCATCAGGATATGCATCTAAATGCAATAATGTTTCTTTTAAACAATAGTCCATTAATGTTTCACATTTCACAATTATCTAATTTACTAAATCAAATTAGATTTATATTTAAATTATTAAATAACTGAAACACATAGGCTTATTATATACCTGTGTCTATATATGTAATATATAGGGTATAAGAGCACAGATTTTCATATGACCCACCACTCTCCACACTATCTCATAACACTGATACACTTGAACACATATATGTTGAAAAGATAAATAATCACCAATATACATATTTCACGCTAAACCAGCAATCATCAGTTGGTCCAGATTACCATCTCCACACATATATGATATAAGTGCTCAGATATATATTACATATATAGACACAGGTAGAGATGTTTGCCCATCCCTTGTATATGTATTAAATGGATTATGTCCTGTACATGAGGAGTTCAGATTGACCTTAGGTCAACATGGGTGTGACAAGAATCTCAGCCTCAGGGTGGTCTTTGAGCATTCCATCATCAGATTTTCAATTGGATGGACGGTTGAAGAGTTGGAGCGTGGAGTAGATTGAAGCCTGTCCATTAAAGTATGAGGTTTGGCTATCTTAATATATATCTGAGCACTTATAGCATATATGTATGGAGATGGAAATCTAGACCAACTGATGATTGCTGGTTTAGCATGAAATACATATATTGGTGATTATTTATCTTTTCAACATATATGTGTTCAAGTGTATCAGTGTTATGAGATAGTGTGGAGAGTGGTGGGTCATGTGAAAGTCTGTGTTCATATACCCTATATATTAAATTATTAAATTAATTTTGATTCAGTCTACAATGAAACACACCCTAATTTAAGACATGTTTAAATATTACACATATAATATCATGAATAATAAATAAATTTATTATTCAAAATTGAAATCAAATAATTTATTTAAATAAAATAAATTATTAAAGCATTTATCGTCTTATTTTGGGCATTTTTTAATGAAATAAATGAGTTAGTCAGTACTTATAAAAGTTTTTTGGGATGACAATTCTCTAGTGAATTAAATACACCTATACCTTACTTAGCACTTGCCATTTATGTGAGGATTTACCATAGTGATCATCAGCAATTTGTATCCTCTACTTTGATTTAAAATCAATTATTCACTATAATAATCATGAAAAAATGTAAAAATAATAATTTTGGCCGCCATTTTAAAAAATAAGGCCATTTTCTAAGACTGATGATGTCATCCAAAAGCAAAATAACAACTTTCATACTGAAACTATACATTATAGAGTTTATCCATAATATACAATACAGTACACATTATTAATGCTCATTACAATAATTTAATTATAAACTTAAAATATAATGAATAAAAGTACAGAAACGTATTTTATTTAATTTTCATCCAGATTCTTTGCAAGACAAACAGTTCTGCATTATAATATACCCAGAGTAAAGATTTTCATCGTCAATGATTACAAGCCCCCCCCCCCCAGTATTTAATTCAGTGTAATAAATAACCACAATCATATTTTAATGACATACAACAACCAAATACATGAATACCATATTAAATTTTAAAACGTGTACATAAGTTTAAAAACTGTACACTGTATTTGCTCATTTTTATGGATTAAATTTTTTACTAACAGTACTTTGCTTGCAGCAAAAATAATAACCATCGTATTGTAATTTACTTATCATAAATATTATTTTGAAAAAAAAAAAAAAAGATTTCATAATAATAAACTTTGTATGATCAAAAATTACTAAATCTAAATTTAAAATAATACAATCTATTTGCTTAATTTTACAACAGTTTGTAACATTATCGCATATATAATCATCATCATCAATCATTATCAATCCACTACAGGATGAAGGTCTCTCCAAGTTTAATCCACTTTCTCTGATCTTTAGCTTCTCTTCTCCACATCACTCCTGCACACTTTATTTCATCCATCCATCTCACATGTGGTCTCTTTCTGGGTCTTTTACAATCTCTTGGAATCCAGTTTAAAATTTCAATTGTCCATCTATTATCATCTTGATTTGTTTCTAAATTAAATATTTTCTAATAAAATCTGATATAATCACATTATTCTTCTAAAAAAAATAAATATTAAACAAATATATTTTGTGAAAAATAATCATAAATATGGAAACAAACTGCGAAAAATATGTTATCATTTTTGAAATCTAACAAAAGAACGGATACATTTGAAAGCTTTCGCAAGTACTCTTGTGCAGAGAACTAGAAATTCCTAATCAGCAACATTGTAGGAAAAATCTCATTATCAGTTGACTCCTTTAAAAAAGGGCATCTATAAGATAATGACATTTTGAGATTTTTTAAAAATAAATGAGTTATTTTAGTTCCATTTTTTTTGCTATCAAATAAATGCAACATTGACAAAATAGCATTGAAGACAGTTGCATGAGAGTGATGTGATGCTTTATGGCTTTTCATTTATTGAAGTCAGAAATCTTTCAGCTATTATGCCCAGAGAAACCTGTTATCTAACCTCCCTTTCCATTCCTCACCCTAAGTTTCTCCCATATTCTTTTCTATCCTGCTCCATCTGATTTCCATAACATCATCTTTGTCTAAGTATGGCCTTTTATCTTTTTCCAAACCCAGCATAAAAAACAAGAACCCACTTTCTGCATAATCTCTTTGTTTATATTTATTCTCCCACAACGTCAGTATCGTATCCTTTCTGTTTGTAAGCATTTACATTCAATTAGTAGATGCCTGATATTTTCCATGCCTTCCTTACATAACTTGCAGACTAAATCACCACATTTCTCCATTAATGGGTATATTCCCTTGTTGCTAATAATCCTGTTCAAGCCTTAAATAATAAACTGCTTTTGATTTAAAGATGAAACACAGTGGCACCAACACACACTTCAGGTAGTAACCATGATAGTCACATAAAAGTTTAAAATTGATATCAAAATTATTAGTATCTTTTTTTTAAAGATAAAAAGCAAAATAAATAGAGAATGTAATACCAAAAATAAGATATATATGAAATGAAAACACCTTTAAATTATAATAAATAATAAACAGCCACTCATAATAAAGCATAGCCATTTGACACCCCCCCCCCCGAAGAAAAAGAAAAAAACTTATTCTAATAATGAATTTTGGGATGACTATATAAACCAATCCATAAAACATAAATATGTCCACATTTACAACATGCTGGTCCATTTTTCTATTTAATTGATATTTTATGACAATGTCTTTTATTTTCTTCAGGAAACAACTTTTCTTTCTGAAATACTTCAACGCCGTGTCTTCTTATCTCTCCAAAAGAAATAATATTGGACTTTTTTAGAGTTTGAAATAACCCTTACCCCATAGAATGGATCTACCTATTCCATAACAACTGTATTTCAAGATCATCATGCATTGATCATTCATTTTACATATCTAATCCAATAAAGGGGTGATTTTGCAATAGTGGATTCCATAGTATCACATCCATCAAGTTGAAGAATATGTCATTGATTGCTTTTATGATCTTACCATTGTATTTTTAAAATTTTGCACAGTATCCTTAAATGAAACTTTTCTAATGTCTTTATATTGTACCAGGAGGATGTCCATGTTATATTTCCATACAATAAATTAGATAAAGTAACAACAGTATACACAGTTAACTTAGTTGCAATAGTTATTTCCCTGTAATGAAATATTCTATCTTTTTAATTGGTTAAAAACAGCAGCAGAACATTAAAATCGGTATTGCACCTCAAAGTCTAAGTCCACCTTTCTACTAATAAAACTATTGAGATGGTTAATCTGGTTTACATTCTGAAGATAATAACCATTTATGCTAAAAGTTGCTGAGGATTTTTTGCCTGTCACTGGCTGATAAATTGAATTCGAAGTCTTTATATGCTGCATTCTAAACATTATGTACATTCTGAAAATCATCTTTTGAATGGCAAGATAGCACAGTCATCAGAATATTGCTTTCATTTTAAATCATTTCAAATTGAAAATTTCTCTATCACATCTGTATCATATCTTAATCCCTGTTTGAATAACTTGCCTAAAGCAATTTCATAGAACACTGTCATATAAATTCAAGTAGACAGCTTTGTTTAATATTAATTTTCATCCATATGCATTGCAACACTTTCTCTCATTCCATCAAATAGAAGCTGTATAATATGAATAAATGATGGAGACAGATAACTAATTAATTTTAAACAATACCATAAACCTATTTAATTAACTGAGTCAAATGCCTTGCTCAAATCAATTAAAGCAATACATAAATCACTTTTTTGTTCCTGACATTTTTCTTGCAAAATGCCTGGCAATAAACTACTATGTTTATAGTACTTCTTGAGTCTCTAAAAACACTCTGAGTTTCTGGTAACTATTCGTCAATGACTGGAAGCAACCAGTTCAATAAAATCCTTGAAAATACCTTTGCTGTTGTAGATAATAATGATATTTATGATAATCACTGCAATATAATCTATTCCCTTTACTTTTAAGAAATGAAATGACAAAGGCATTCTTAAGATTAGATGGTGTAATTTCATAGGTCCATATATTCCTAACAAATTTCAATATTTTGAAACTAACATATCATCACCACATTTTAAAACTTATCTAGGTATTTCATAGGACCTGCAACTATTCAATTTTTGAGATTGTAATGAACTTTAAAGAACTGCTTTGATTTCACTAAGCTCATATCTTTATCCAAATCTAAACGAGTGGATAAAATGGATATATAATTAAAAATCATCACTTCAATTATTGAAAGATGATATACTCCTCCCACATGCTCAAAATGTCATTCTTATAGGAATAACATTACTTGATTTAATAAGACTATGATGCCATATCTCAAGTCATAGGTTGTTTTCAATATATAAAGGTCAAGAATGATCATGGTCAGTGAATGTTTCTGTTTTATTTGAACTTTCAATATATTGATTACTTTTAAGTCTTCTTATCAGTCACTGAACTTCTGTCTTCCAGCTATTTTTATTTATTATAAAGTTTGACGTTTAATCCATTATTCTGCCAAGCAGATAATGCCACATTTCCTTTTTAATCAAATTGTGAATAATGTCATTGCCAGATAATCAATCATGATTCTTCTTTTTATTGATCCAAGAATAGATCTGTTTGTATTCATAATATACTCCTTAAGATAATTCCATGTTTCAATAACATAACAGTCTTGATGATCCAAATCTTAATTTTATTATTTTAATAGCCATTGAAATTTAGAACATATTGTAGATTCTTCTAAAGGATGAACATCAATCTTCTTATGAATATGATTGGAATAATATCTATTTTAAATTCAATTATCATTTTAAACTTGCAGCATACTAATCTATGACCTCTCCAACAATTTGTGCTTGGAAGTGCTGTATTCTGACTACTAACTATAACATAATCTATTAAATGCCATTATTTTGAGTATGGATGCATCCACATTTTTTTACAGCCTTTTCTACTTAAACAAAGTCTTTGCGATAATCAATCCATGTACTATGTAAAAATTAATCAATAAACTATTTGAATTTATAATCTCAATACCCCTACTTCCAATAAGCTTTGGCAAACTATACATAAGTATATATACAGCACTCAAAAAGAAAATTTTGATCTTTTAATGGTATTGCTTTAATAATGCTATCCAACAAGGAATAAAAACTTCCCTTCATTGAATTCCCTGAGTTTAAGATTGGAGCATTATTACTAATAAAATGAGCACCATTATTATTAAGCAGAGTGTCTTTTAGCACCATTAGTCTTTCATTGATACAATGAGGAATTCTAATAGTAGAAGATACTCAATTAGAGCTCACAGCAAATCCAATATTTTAAATTCTCTTGCATCTGAATTTTCAAAAGATTTATATCCATCCATTTGCTCCATCAAACCTGTTCTTTCTGGGTGATGTTTTGCCAAAAACTGTTATATTGATCTTAAATCTTGATAGCTTCTTCCTCACTAATGCAGATCTCTGTTCTGATCTTGAAGAGGTTAAATCAAGTAAAGTTTACACATTCCACGAAATCTATATTTAAATAAAAATTAAATTTACAAAACTTACCTTCTGCACTACAACCACTATTACTGATATAATTTTAATTATTTTTAGTATAAAGAAGAATCCACCATGCATAATAACCTACCCAGACTGAGGGTGATTACAGGGCATTTTTAGACCACATGGATTTTCATAGTAGACACAGGAAACTTTAAATAGAGCTGGTTAAACATACAATTTTTGCCAGTAGAAACTTCTTGTCTCAAATCCAGTTTTAAACTTTCTCATTAGTCATTGTATAGCCTTGAGCAAATATCACAACTAAGAACTGCCATATTTCTAACCATGTTCCCATCATTTGTATTACAGGCTTGAGCTAAAAAAATGGAAAAATGGGATTGGATCCAGAAGTGGTATGTGTGCATTTAAAGAATGAAAATGTTGTTGCCCAACCACACATTTTGATTGTCACATTTACTTTAAGTAGCTAGCTGCTCAATGGTAGGAGACGTCACTGAACCCTGCAATAATTTAAGTGACTGAAGAAAGAAAAAAAGAGATTACTGAAAAAGTTCCTAGCTTCTACATTAAGTTTAGTGGCCAAAGTGTTTTTACATTCTATTATTTTCAAAATAAGATGTTTTTGCTTACAAGAATAGTGTTAAACACAAGTCATAAACTTTTATTTCTTATTCTAATATCACTTTCTACTGCTTTCAGGTTTTTATGCTAAATAATTTTTCATTATACACACTTGACCAATATATATTGAGGAATAGCTTAAAAGCTGAAGTATAACCATCTAAAAATAATTATTTGCCTATATCATTATTTATCCACATCTCTTGTAAAATCAGCTTGTCTATCAGTTGTTTGATGCACTTTATAGAATTCAATTCTTTTCTGGATTATCTTTAAAAATATTTTGCTAGTTTATGAGGTTGATAAAAAGTTATAATGACTCTTTAAAGCTTGCACTTCATCTTTGTCACATGATTCTCTTGGAATCTCACATATTAAATATCACATGATCACTATTCTTCATGCTTACACAAGCTGTTTAGATAGAGGCAAAATTCTCCTTATAGTAGTGCTACTCAGTGCAAGCCAGAGTAATCAATGGATGGTTTGTGCATAAAATGCCTACCTAGTGCCTACTCATCTAATATTCCCAGACTAGTTTCTAGCTTGTGACTTTCATCAGTGAGGAACCTTGGATCTGAGAGCACTGCACCTAGGCCTACTCATCCAATATCCTCAGACTAGTTTCTGGCTTGTGGCCTTCATCAGTGAGGAGCCTTGGATCTGAAGGCACTGCATCTAGATCTCCATATTCCAGATAATAGTAATTAATGACATTTCCAGGATTATAGTTTGAAAGCATACTGTTATAAAACATTGGTTAGCATAAAAGTAAGCTTTGACATTTCTTTAACTCTTACCTTTTCTACATAAATTATTTATAACAATTTGCAAAGTCTAACAAATCTTAAGATTATTTATAAAATATTATATTGCTATCAAAGATAGCCCAACGTTATTTCTATAATCAAATCAAATATTTTAGACGTAGTGCATCATTAAAAAAACTAAAATTACTTCTGTACTTTTGTAACTTACTGGCAGAGTACAAATGAGATAGATCAGATTTTAATTTAAGGATGAAAAAAATTACTGATATCCATTTTACACACTGAGAAGAGTAAAGATGTAAAGTGAACCAATGTGGTGCTAATGTATATATATATTTAGTACATTTTCTTAGATGTCTGATGACTTTTAGCAATGGAATGAAAATCATCATCATCATCATCAAGCATTAAAGCTTTGTATAGTTTAGTTCAATGGAAGATTCCGCATTCAAGGTATGTGGATATCTCCTTGCAACTTTTTTACATAATTGATTCCCAAGCATCATCATGATTATTATTAATAGTAGTAGTAATAGTACTATTACTACTACTAGCATTTGAATCCATTAAACTTTCCAAACAGGTGAGAATTCCCAAGTAAGTATAAGGTTTTTCCAGATACTTGCCTTCTAGCCAATCTATTTACCCATCTGTTGTGCCTTGGTTATTAAATGCTCATCTAATTATTATTACTGAAAAATAAAAGTCACAGGTTAGCCTGTATCATGCAGATGACTGTCAACAGAACTGCCCCGAGGGTAGTGCAATAACACTAGACCCACATTTATCAAGGCTCTTAACCAGTATGATCTATCCTTCTGCGAAAATCAAAAAGTAAAATGTTTTATTACTTGCTAAAGGTAATTATGTTTCCTTTTTTTTTTCAGCCAAAATTTCTACGATTCGAAAGCCCTACCACGTCACCGAAGTAGCAATTGCAAAAGCAGTGTTTGGGCCGTAATGTAGATTTTCCAGTTGCGGTACAATGTGCATGCTTGAATATTTCGCAACGTTCCGGGAAATCAGTCTAGTCAGGAAAGATTCTTTTTGTTAACATTTATTTCTGCAAATACATGAAGTATTTTTATTATGAGAACCCCCGCCTCCCCTCATGGAAACATTGCTACAAGCTCCGCTTTTTTTCTGGCGGTTCTGATCAATTGTCAATGAGCCTCCCGAAAACAAAAACATTCTTGTATTTTTATGTAGGAAAATGTCATGCCGCTAAGGACATTGAAGAAGCTAATCTTCTTAACGCATAAAAATATTGTCTTATCATTTCATCGAAAAGTTTTTATCAATCAGTGAATTAATTAAAAAATTGAGGGTTCTAAGATTGTATTTATGCACACACTTTGCTTGCTTTAAATTGCAATATATATATATTCTGTAATATATAGTGAATTCACTTTAGTGTATATTTTATTTATATGACATTGTTAATATCTAATTGTCTCTGCTTATGCATACATATGAATATACAGAGTAAAAATTATAAAAATAAATGCAAGTTCAAATCATTATGGAATTAATCTAACTCTAACTACTGATATTTTTTCTTTTTGTTATTTTGTCATACCTTTTTGTAAAAATGGATTACATAATGTGAACACGTGCACAGACGCGTTTGCATATCTAAATTGATAAAGTGTATCAATTTTTTTTTAATATCAAGCGAGTTGAATATAGGCAGATGTAAATAGAATTACGATTTATTTGTTCTCTTTTCAGACACTGAAGAAGGAGTTATTGACTTCAGAAATCTGCCGGAGAGAAATGAGTCGGAAATATTTATTTATCATAAGTGTTGGAAAAAGCCCCACGGGATATTAGACACATCTAGGAATCTAATAATACAGAGCATTCTTCTTGCAGCTCTCGCTCAAGTAATGTGTGATGAATCAGGTATGATGAGACTAGAGAAAAGGGGAAATATTCAAAATAGAGAGAAAACGGAGGCTTTTCAATACTTGAAATAAATTAACACCGTAATTGACATTATGTGTGCAGATGAATGCAAGTGTATATTTGATAGAAAAATGACAAAATTGATAAATATTATATAATATATACAGTTCAAAGTTTTAAAAATATATCATATTAATATAATTCGTGTATATTACTATAATACATTTATTGCAAATTTGAATTATCATTATTAAAAAAAAAGATGTTTGTAAATGCCCTAAATTTTTAAGTCATAAAAAATGGCTTGAACAATAAAATTTTGCGATTTTTCGGTCATTTGAATAATTTTTTTTCAGCCTAATTTCTTTCTGCCTTCATCATTTCATTTGAAGAATACAATAAAATAGTAGCAATCTCTCCATACAGTAGTGCCACCCAGTGCAAGTCATAGTAATCAATGGATGCAAGAGGGTGTGTGCATATCGTACCTATCTAGTACCTATTCATTCAAGATACTAGTTTCTAGTTGGTAGATTTCATCAATGAGGAATCTTGTTCTGAGAAGCCTTTATCTAGATCTTAGGGTCTAATATAATCCTCCAACAGCTACATCTTACTTATTTAGTTAACTATAAAGCTATGAAGTCAAGACGAAAGGACAGTAATGTTTTCAATCTTAAACTCTTTTGCTTGTATTTTTGTATGGATTTGAACCCTGCTTAGATAGAAAATATTGTATTTTCATCTTAGACTCCTATCTTTATAGTTAACTAATAGATAAAAGGTCGCTGCCGGAGAGTTGCATTCAATTCTAAAATCTAGATGCAGTGTTTTCAAATCCAAGTCACCTCACTGATGAAAGACACAAGCTAGAAATTAATCTGTGTATATTGGATGAATAGGCGCAATATAGAAATTTTATGCCAAATCTTTTTGCATCCATTGATTATTAAGGCTTGCACTAGATGGCATTATTATATGGAGAGTTTGTTACTATTTTAACAGCCTGTGTTAGCATAGGAAATAATGATTATGTGATGAAGAATATTAAAATTATTATCATCATCAGAACCTATTGGCTTAGCTCCTGATGATAGTTTTTGCACCAACTTTCTGATTAGTTTATCCCCTTTCAAGAATGTAAAACAAATGAAAATGTTAATATTATTATATGTTTATATTTTATTGGATCTTTCCTTTTTATTTGTGATGTAAAAAAATTTGAATTTTTTCAGATATTAAGCATTCCATACATATAGTTAAACAATTATAACTTCTTTCAATTTACAACAATTTTCTCTAGCATTCTATCCAACACTAAGATTTTACTCATTGAATATTTTGCTATCACATGTAATTCACAACCAACAACACACAAATCCGATACATCTAATTTGTTTTATAACTTGTTGTCTATGTTTATTTAAATTATGTCTATGATATTTCATATCTATTCAAGATTGCTAGAAATTTTATTTTCAAGATGTACAAAGCTTTGTATTTTGCCTAGAATTTTTTTGTCAAGCATTGTTAGCTGAGAGGTCATCACAGCCACCTTACAAGCAAGTAGTTGGTTGCAGACAGTTGTGGATTCGCCTCCCGGTCGATGCTATGACATATGAAAAAAAAAATTGTTTTTTTTTTCCTTTTTTCTTTGCCAAGTAATATTGTCTTTATTCTAATGCCATTTGGATACAAACCTCACTTCTTTACTTTCTCATTTAACATCTTTAACCTAGATTTCAATGAGTTTTTTGTTTTTCATCAATTACTGTAATATCTGAATATCTTAAATTATTTATTATCATTTCATGAGGTAATGTTTTTTTGCATTTTTTAATATTATCCATTACTCTTTCCAGATATGTAATGTTTGGTGAGATTAGGATCTCTTATTTAAAGAATTTTCTATTTTAAATCACTTTCCAAGTTCTCATCATTTTCACACATTTTAAATTATCATAGATATTTTTTGAAAGATTAATTAGTTTCACTCCATATGATTTAAAAACTGTCCAAATCATTTTTTTTAGGAATGCTTTCAGAGACTTTCTGAAAGTCAGTAAAATGTAAATATGGATTATTTCCTCTTTCTGGTTTTTTCCCATAATAAGGTAAGATGATATGTGTCTATCTGTTCACAATGCAGCTTATCTTGACTTAAATCTATTATTTAAAACATTCATTAAGACTTTGCCTAAAATATTATTTAGTTCAAATAATTTCCAAATTTTCTCATTTGGTTTTGTTTCCCTTTTTGTAGAATGGTTCTAACAATGGCTTTGTCCATACTTTGTTTCTGCATATTCTATTATACAATGATCTTTGAAACAAAGTTTCTCTACTATCACTCATCATATCCTCAGATATAAAAAAATTCCAGGATTCCTATTCTTATGCAAACCTATTCACTGTTTTTATTTTTTTTCAATAAAGTATAATTTCAATAAGCTGTTTTACTAATTTTTCTAATATTTTTTTCATTAAACTTTGCTTGATATAATTTAATAAATGTTAAAAATTTATTTTTTACAATTAAATGTAAGTTTAAATAGGCAAAACTCTCTCCATACAGTAGTTCCAGTCTAAGCAAGACAGAGTAATCAACAACAGTTATGAGCAAGCATGGAAGATAGTGATCATATGATGTTTTAAGGTTTAAATGTAAGTTTATTGTAATGATATAAGAAAGATTAATTGCAGGTTAACAAAGAAAGCTATAGAAAAGGGTAAAAGTCTCAAAACTGTAAAAGAACATCTTGATATTGGTAGGAAACTTATTTCTGCAATAGAAAGAAAAGATGGAACTATTACTAAAAAGAGAGATGATATCATGAAATGTGGGGAAGAATTCTAAAAGAATTATATAATAATAAAGAACAAGAAAACAATTTATCCTCTAACATTACTACATCTTGTGATTTGCCCAATAATTTAAATAAAGATTTAAGGTATGCAATTAAATCTATAAAAAAAGAGAAAAATTCCAAAAAATGATAAAATTATAACTGACATCTTAAAGAAAACAGAGGAAGAAATAAAAAAATTGACTGCAAAATTATATGTCCAATATCTAGATGATGAAGATGTGCAAGATAATTAGAAGACTGCAATAAGAATATTTAGAAGTGTTGATTAAAAAGAATTATTCTTCTATTAGTTCTATACAAAATTTTTATCAAAATAATTACAATTCATCTACATCAAATTTTAACCAAATAACAACAACAACAAAAACAAGCTGGATTTAAATGTTGATTTAGTATATTGGATCAAATCCAAGTATTGATAGAAGGTTTAGAAAGGATCAATAAATATGAGTTGACATTATGCTTCGGATTTGTAGATTATAAAAAGACATTTAATTCTATAAGCATTCCTATAGTCATTTATAGAATTGGGTGATCAAGGTATAGATTTGGGATATTTCTGTATCTGAAGATTGCTTATCAAAATGCAGCATAGTGATACTAAGAAGATTAATTTTGGATAGAGTATACGGCAAATGATTCACATTTCCAAAACTTTTTATAGCAGTTTTATAAGAAGGATTTTGTGGATTAAAATGGAAAACTAAGGGAGAAAAAGTAAATGGAAATTATTTAAGTCATCTAGATTTTGCAGATGGTGGTATTGATTTTACAAATGATGCTTCAGAGCTTCAGAAAATGTTGCGTGAATTGTCCTGTAAACTAAAAAAGTAGAACTAAAGATAAATGTTAAAAAAAAGACAAATAATTTTAATCAAATTAGAAAAAGTTAACCATAAATATTTTGCTCAGATTATTAATATAGATTTAAATATAATGAATGAAATTAATCATAGAATTAAACTTTGTATGGGATGCTTTTGATAGAAATAAATATGTTTAGGTATTTGGAAAGGAAAGTTTTTAATAAATAAATGTATTTTACCAATTCTTACTTATGAACTTGGACACTTAACAGAAGAACAATTAAGAGATTTTAGACCACTCAACAATATATATATATATATATATATATATATATATATATATATATATTGTTGAGTGGTCTAAAATTCTTAACAAAATAAATACATATATATATCAGAAGTAACAAGAAGGGATTAAAAAACATTAAGATATTTTTGGCACCAGTGAAAGAATTAAGAGATTGAAATGGGGTTGGTTTAGACATATTGCCAGAAGAGTTGTTAATAAATGGACTGCTGAAATTTTAAACTGGATTCCAAGAGATTATAAAAGATCTAAAAGAAGACTTCATGTGAGATGAATGAATGAAATCTTAAGATAGCTACTGTGATCTGGTGAAGACAGGCTAGAGATCAGAGAAACTGGATCAAACATGGAGAAAACATCCTGCATTGCATCATTAATGGTTGAACATGATGATTATAGAAGAGAATTATTTTAATAGAGTTATAGAGCCATTCTCTTGTACACCTTCACCAATGTTAATCTTAGTGTCACCATATAATATAGTTTTGATAATATTCTTTAGAATATCATGTTATCCTGAGTCTATATCTTGATGATTCAAAAAATACCTTTTCATAATCTATAAATCCAAAGCAAAATGGCAGCCCATATTTTGTGGTCTTTTCAATATCTTCTTTCAATACTTGGATGTGATTCACTGGGCTGAAACCACCTTTAAATCCAGCTTATACTTTTGGTTGTTATAATTCAAAGTTTATTGGTAAAAATTTTGTATGGAACTGATAGGAAACTGATAGATCTGTGATTATTATCACCTTTTTTAAATACAAGCATTACTTTTATCATTCTTCCAGTACTTTTTGTTAACATTTTTTTATTTCTGTTTCCATATATTTGTGTTGCATGCCTCTTCTATTCATAATTGTTGTAATTGTAGTCATTAATTGTTTTCTTGTTCTTTATTATTATACAATTTTTTGTAAAAGTTCCATACATTTCATGATGTCATCACTTTTTCTTTAGTAATAATTACATTTTTTTTTTCTGCCTATGTCAAGATGGTCTTTTATGCTTTTCTTTTTTATCCTTTGCAATTCACAGTCATATATATTTATTTCATTAATTCTTTTTCATAGCATTTTACAAAACTCTTTAATGGATCACTTTTAAATGCGTTATTATCCCTTCTTTCCTTTGTTGTCATTTTTAGCCGAATATTATTTTCATATTGATCTAATCAAGTTTGAAACATCTTCGAAGTCAATTAATGTTTTAAAATGACTAGCAATCGCTAATGTGAAATGTTTCTGAAAGTTGAAAAATATTAATTAATACTGATATTTGTGACAGAGTTGTTTTTTTATATACAAATCTTGAAATATATATTTCCTATTAATCAAAATCTAATCCAGTTGGATGTCTTTCCATACAGACTTTTCTCAAAGAAAGAATTTATAATATATAGTTTTTCTTTTTCTGCTAATTCCTCAAGCCCGTGTCCTCTCTTAATTCCATCACCATAGCCAAATTAACCCATAGTACTTTCATCTTTAGTTTTCTATGACCATTTTAAAATGGTAATTTGTGTGGTACAGCTATATAAAATCATCTACTTCATCAGCAAATTCCTAATGTCCCCTCCATACATTATTGTCATTGCAGCTGTTATTACTATGTGATTATTCATATAGTATACGAACATGGATGGGCTGCTCGCCAACATGCATTAGCCTGCATGGTGAGTTTATTGGCTTTTTATCTCCGAGTTTAAGAATATTTTTTCCAATATATACAATCATGACAGACAAAAATAAATCATGGCCCTTATTCCCAGGAGGTTGTAAAGTCACCAACCAAGGCAGGAGTTGGTGGCCGAAGGCGGAGGGTGCTAAGAATCCCCTGATTGCGGACTCAGGCTGCCATTTGATGATGACTTTTTATTTAGGTACTTACAACTACAGATCATTTTCAAGTGAAGGAAGATTGCAAGAATTAGAAGAAGAACTCTCTTATATTAAATGGGATATTATTGAACTTTGTGAAGTTAGAAGAAAAGGTGAAGAAACAATTGATTTAAAAAGTGGGCATGTACTCTACTATAAAGCACAAATATTGGAAATACAAGTGGAGTAGGATTCATTATAAATAAAAAATGGAAGAATAACATTGTGGAGATTGATGGTGTATCAGACAGAGTGGCAAGATTAGTTTTACAACTTAATAGCAGATACCAAATGCAGATAATTCAGGTTTATGCCCCAACAAGTTCTCATAGTGATGAAGTTATAGAAGATTTTTATATGGATGTACAAAAGGCTTTTGATCAGAATAAACAACATTTTAAAATTGTTATGGGAGACTTTAATGGTAGAATTGGTAAACAAATGAAAGATGAAATTGCTGTAGGTAATTTTGGTTATGATAATAGAAATGAGAGAGGACATAGACTTGTGGAGTTTGCAGAGAAAGAAAAACTTTATATTATGAATTATTTTTTGAAAAAAATGTTAAAAGGAAATGGACATGGAAGCATCCAAATGAAGATACAGCAGAATTGGATTATATTTTGACTAACAGAAAATACATATTTCAAGATTTTAATGTTCTTAATAAATTTAACACAAAAAGTGATCATCGATTAGTAAGGTGTAAGATACGTGTTAATGTAAAACTAGAGAGACAAAAATTAAGAAAAACAATATTTATAGTTGATATTCATAATCTTCAGAAACATTCTAATGAATTTAAATTAGAACTTACAAATCGATTTCAAGTATTAGTAGATTTTGAACATGATTCAGATTTGAATGATATTAATAGGAAAATAACTGATACACTTTTAAAAACTGCAACAAATAGAACTGGTAGAAAAAAGCAGCAATTGACCAATAAAATTTTTACTGAGACTAGAGAATTTATGAAGAAAAGAAGAAATATGAGGATATACAACAATGATGCATTAAAAAAGATTGAATATCTCGAATTTTGTAAAATGGTGCGGAAAAGAGTTGTGAACTAGCAAGGAAAGCTGTAGAAGAGAATAAAAGTCTAAAGAGTATAAAACAACATTTTGGTATTGGTAGGAAATTTATATCTGCAATAAGAAAAAGAGATGGCATTATTACTAAAAAGAGAGATGACATCATGAAATGTCTAAAAGACTTATCAAGAATTATATGGTAATAAAAAACAAGTGCCTCCTATATCTATTATATCTTCTGAATTGCCCAGAATTTTGAATGAGGAAATGGGACATGCAATTAAATTTATGAAGAAAGGGAAGGTTCCAGGTAATGATGGAATTATAATTGATATATTAAAAGAAGCAGGCGAAGAAATAGAATTTTTTTTGGCAGAATTATATACCAAATGTCTAAAAGATAAAGATGTACCAGATGATTGGAAGAATGCAGTATTAATATTAATATTTAAAAAAGGTGATAAAGAAGCTATTAGAAATTACAGACCTATCAGTCTTTTATCAGTTTTATATAAAAATTGTACTAAGATAATTACAACTCGTCTACAGATAACACTGGACTTCCACCAACCAAGAGAACAAGCTGGATTTAAAAGTGGTTTTAGTACAATAGATCATAACCAGGTATTGAGAGAAATTATAGAAAGGACAAATGAATATGAGTTGCCATTATGATTAGGATTTGTAGATTATGAAAAGGCTTTTGATTCTCTACACATTTCTTCAGTGATTAAAGCATTGGATCATCAAGGTATAGATCCAGGATATTGTCATATTTTAAAGAATATTTATAAAAATGCAACAGCAACAATTAGATTACATAATGATAGTAGGAAAATCAACATTGAAAAGGGTGTAAGACAGGGTGACTCCATATCTCCAAAACTCTTTACAGCAGTGCTGCAAGAAGTATTTTGTGGATTAAAATGGGAAACTAAAGGAGTGAAAGTAAATGGAGAGTATTTAAATCATTTAGATTTCGCAGATGATGTAGTTGTTTTTGCAAATAATGCTTCAGAGCTGCAGGAAATGTTGCAGGAGTTATCAGATGAAAGTAGGAAAGTAGGACTAAAGATAAATGTTAAAAAGACTAAAGTAATGTTTAATCGATTTGCTCAAAATATGAAAATAAAGATTGATTATGAAGAATTAGAAGAAGTTAACAGTTACAAATACCTTGGTCAGATTATTAATACAGATGGAAACATAATGGAGGAAATTAATCATAGAATTAAACTTGGTTGGAGTGCTTTTGGTAGAAATAACTTGATACTAAAAGGAAATATGCCTATGTGTTTGAAAAGGAAGGTTTTTAATAAATGTGTTTTGCCAGTTCTTACTTATGAATCTGAGACTTGGACACAATAGAAGAGCAATACAGAGACTTCAGAGCACTCAAAGAAGTATGGAGAGATGCATGTTGGGAGTAACAAGAAGGGATCAAAAATGCAATGCATGGGTAAGAGAACAAACAGGTGTTACTGATCTCATTGAAAAAATTAAAAGACTAAAGTGAAGTTGGGCTGGACATATTATTGAAATTTTAGACTGGATTCCAAGAGATGGTAAAAGACATAGAAAGAGACCACATGTGAGATGGATGGATGAAATAAGAAAGTGTGCAGGGATGATGTGGAGAAGAGAAGCTAAAGATTGGAGATGGATTGAACTTGGAGAGACCTTCATACTGCAGTGGATTGATAATGGTTGATGATGATGATGACTTCATCATAATAGAACTTGTTTAAGCATGAACCTGAATTATCTGCATTTGCTATCTTCCATTAAGTTGAATAACTAATCACACCAATTTGTTTAATGTTTCCATCAACCTTCATAATGTTGTTCTTCCATTTTTTATTTATAATAAATTCCATTCCACATCTGCTTTCAATACTTGTCTTTATAGTAATAGTGAAGTGTGTGTCAACATTTCTAACCAAATGCATATCAACTTTTCTAATCAATAGTATCTTCTTCCTTTCTTCTAACTTCACAACTTTAACAATGTCTTGCAATTTATGAAATCTTCTTTCAATTGAACATGATTACCAATTGTATATTGATAAATAAAGATCATCATTAAATGGGATTTTAAATCTGTTATTAGAGATTCTTAACAATTTTTGTCTAGGTGGCAATTTTAAGCCTTTTGGGATATTATTTAATTTTGTCTTTCATGATTATAATTATGTAAATAAGATCATTCACATATTCATCCTACCTTAAAGAAAAGTCAACTGATATTTTAGTTAAGCAATATCATACAATTAACACAAAATACCATGATAATTTTTGGTCTTAAACTTACTTGTAAAAAGTTAACTTATAAAACCAGATAATATGCATTCATAAGAAACTCAACCACATTGTTTACTGATGCTATATAATGAGTGTGCCAATAGCTCTTAACTAGCTTTTCAGAATATCCTTATCAGCTGGTTTCTAGCTTTTGTTTTCATCAGTGAGGCATTTGGATATTCAAGCATTAGATTTAAAATATCAGGTCAAGCCCAGCACTTTACCTAATGAATAACTATTAAGTGGAAAATCTGATATTTTCAGACATCCACATGTCTTCAAATCCAGCCATCTAATTGAAATATCCACATGGAATTGAACTAAGTTCAGATAACCATATATTAATAGCTTTAGCAATATAAATTTGCCAAAGCCAGATAGTTGAATCTCATGTGGCTATTTAAGTTAGATAGCTGGATTTGAAAACATACGAATGCCTGAAAATTTCAGATTTTCTAGTTAATAGTTAAACATTAGATAAAGTGCTTGGCTTGATCTGGTATTTTAAATTTAATGCTTAAATATCCTAGTGCCTCACTGATGAAAGCCAGAGCTAGAAACTGGTCTGAGGATAAGGATATTCCAAAAAGCTTGTTAAGAGTTATTGACATGTTCATTATATAGTATTTGTAATACAAACTTATTAAATTAAGTCATGTGATATTGACTTGATTCCCTTGCAAATATTTGTTTACTATTATGAATAGCCATGTAAGGCTAATACAGTTGTGGATATAAGAATATATGAGTGGACATTAGGGTTTTTCTCTGCTTTATTTTTTACGGCCTCAAAGGGGATTCTAAGGATCCCCTTTTAATTAATATCATACTCCTTTCTGGAGCCATTATTTTTTTATTAGCATGATACAGAAACAGCATTTGCACAAAACCCATGACCATCTCTACAAAAAGGAATTTCTAGAAAAATATTTAATTGTTCCCCATAAAGAAAAGCCGAAAGTTCTCTGAAAGTTGTTAGTGGCAGATAATGACCTCTCATTCACTATCCAAAAATAACCAAACGCACAGTAATATTTAAATTAAGAGCTTTAAATAATGGTTGCCTTTAGCAAGAGTATTGAAGACTGAAAATTTATTAGAACTATATTTAATATTTTTCATATTTTCTTAATATATGAATCTTTATTAATTAGTATTATCTTTATTCATTACATTTCAGTGATGAGGTTATCAAAGTTTCTTTTAAACAAATCAATTGATTGTTGATGCCATAAAAGATATATAAAACTATTTTCATGTTTTTCAAAATAATATATGACTACATCAATGGTATAATTAAGAGCATTATTATCTTAGAATTAGTGCTGTCTGGAAATGTTATTTATAGCACGAGGTCTCTCATAAATCACAATATTGTCCAGAGTTATGTAAATTACATAGTGTAGATATTAAATCAAGAGATTATTAAACCCAGAAAGATGATTAAATCAACTTTACCCTTTTAATTATTCATTTTCTAGTTCTTGAATGTTTGAAAATAATTTTCTGTGATTATAGTATCCATATAAATAATATAATTAACTTCTTTCTTAAATGCTCATATTAGTATTTTCTACGCATTTTCTCAACTGTTCACTTTTTCTGTCAACAATTTTATTATTTCATCCTATGTCGTTTTATTAATTTGATTGTGAATGCTTTTAGCACAATTTCGCTCTTTATTGTATATCATTCAAAAATCACTGAATTGACTTCAATGCAGTTTGAAATGCAGTCTACCATTACCGTTAAGCTGAACAACCCTAAACTAACTACTGTTAATAATTTGTCAAGCGTTGTTAATCGAGAGGTCAGCGCAGCCGCCTTGCAAGCAAGCAGTTGGTTGCAGATGGTTGTTGTGGGTTCACCTCCCAGCCGATGCTGTGACATATGGAAAAAAAAACCTATTGTTATCAATGACAAAGAATCTTTTTTTAAATCATGTTTTTCCTAAACTACATAAATGGTTGACAAACTTATTTATTTTTTACATTGCCAATTTTATACAAAATTAAGAATAATTAAAAAAAGTTTTATATAATTTTTTTTTCAAAAATTTATGAAATTGAACTTACACTTTTGATATTACACTTCAATAAGAATTATTATATTCTATAATTAAAAAACACAACGATTAGCTTTTTATTAATATCTATTCAATACCAATCTTACAGAATTACAAAATATTTCACTTTCAAAGTATTAAAAATTGACTAAATAAAAATACTATTAATACTATATAATATTCAATTTTATTTACTAGTTCAGATATTGTATGTAATTTGTACATTTACACTCTAAACACACATGCTGTAATGCTCAAATTAAAGCACAAGATAGAGACTTTTCAAAAGATAAGAGTGGCCATCTTATCTTTTGAACCTAAATTTAATTATATAGGCCAATCTAAAGTGTCTTAACTAAAGAGTGTGAAAATTTTTTTTTAATAACTTTACATCCATTAATCTCTTTCTATATATTAACGTTCGTAAAATTTTTCAATTACTACATGTTAACATTATTAATTTATGTAAATATGTCTGCACTAGTAAATAACATAGAATATTACATAGTTTCTAATAGTTCATAATATTAACATGTAATAAATTGAAAAATTTTGCAAAGGTTAATGTACAGAAAGAGATTAATGGATGTAAAGTGAATAAAGAAACATCTTCATGCTTTCAAACTAAGATGCTTTAGATTGGCCTATATACCTAAATTTAGGTTCAAAAGATAGAACAGCTGCTTTTATCCTTTCAAAACTCTCTATCTTGTACTTTGGTTTGAGTATATTCTCAGTACTCAACAAGACATCATTGAGCTATTGAAACAAACATTACAGAGCATGTACTTAGGGTGTAAATCCCTTGTTTAAATCTAAATTTAGGTTCAAAAGATAGAACAGCTACTCTTATCATTTCAAAATTCTCTAGTTTGTTCCTTGGTTTGAGAGTGTCTGCAGTACTCAATAAGACATCATCAAACTATTATAGCAAACATTGCAGAGCACATATTTAGCATGTAAATCCCTTGTTTAAATCACGTTAATATTAAATTTGCTAATACTGCACCAAAAATTACCCTATAGTATACAACATTTTTAAAAATCTTTCATTGAATTATTAATTAGGCTATTTGATTAATTCCATGCTTTTTATACACATATTAGTATAATATACATATATGTTTATTTTATAGAATGATTTCTGTTTATACCTCTTTCAGTGCATAAAGTTTATTAATTTGAATCCTGGTGATAAATTTCAGAACAACCATTCTCCCTTCTTGATTACATATCAGTCTTTTTATTTATTAATTTTACTTTATTCCTTTTAATTGATATGTAATTACTTAAAACAAATTATTGTTTTTTTAAAGTATATGTCTTTAAGCAGATATACATCTACTCTGCATTTTTATTTTAAGCCTTTTCTTATGATTTCTAACTCTATTGATTTTCCATGTCATTACTTTATTAGATAATCTATCTAGAGCTGCTCTTAAACTATTTTATGAGATTTCCCTATCTCACCATGTACATATAATTTTCTTTTTATTTGCAATGATATGACTAATAAGTATGGATACAGTAAATTGTTATGTAGGGTTATAGAAAGTTTATAATAACTATATGTATCAATAAAATTAAAGCAATGTAAATAGGTAAAAAAGAAGAAAAAATTAAGAATAAGTAAGAAGTTGTAGAGCAAACTTTACCTGGTGCCACCATGTGCAAGCCTTAGTAATCAATGGATACAAGAAGGTTTGTACATAAAACCCATATCTAGTGCTTACTCATCTAATATCCTGAGACCAGTTTTAAGCTTGTAGCTTTCATCAGTGAAGAGCCTCCAATCTGAGAGCATTGCATTTAGATTTTAGTATCTAATGCAATCCTCCAGCAGCCACTGTTTACTTATTCAGTTAACTATGAAGTTATGAGACCAAGATGAAAACACAACACTTTCACTCTAAGATCATTCACTTGTATAATCACATAGATCTGAATCCATTGCAGTATCTACACATTTTGGTATCTTTGGTTTATAAAAAAATCACAGTCACCATCAACTTATGAGCAGGGATGGCATTAAATCACTAAAAATTACATACAAGTAAATGAGCTTGGATGGAAACATTATCTGTTTTCATTTTGTATTCATAGTTTTATAGTTACCTAAAAAAGTAAAAGATGGCTGGAGGGATGCAGTAGATACTAAGATCTAAATGCAGTGCTTTCAGATCCAAGGCTTCTCATTGATGAAAGCCACAAGCTAGAACTACTCTAGGGATATTAAATGAGTAAGCACTAGCTACTGCATTGGATGCAGATGTATGGACAGCAAGGGAGGCAATTCAAGGAAAAATGGGATGGCCAAGTTTTCATATGAGAGATGCAAAAAGTAAAATGAAAATGTTTGGTAGATTCCAGTTTATGGATAATAAAAGAATATCCAAAATAGTATTTAATTGGGTTATGAGTAAAGGGCAGGTAACAAGATGGGTGAGAAAGTTAATGTGGTATGCAAAATATTTGGAGAAAGAATTTATATCAGTATATTTGTACAAAAGATGGGATAATTGTATTAAGAGGATTGTTATAGTAGTAAGAAATGGGATAAAAGAATATATTTATTAATAAAGAATAGGGAGTTAGATGGAGAAATAGTATGGAGAGTAAAAAGAGTTTAAATATATATAGAAATAAACAGAATATTAGGTGAGTTAATATATGATAATAGTAAGGAAAGTAGTTTATTGTTTAAGGTTCAAATGGGATATTTAACAACAAGAGAATATACATGTAAATAGAAAAATATGGGTGATTTAGTCTGTAAATTATGTAAGGAAGGAATAGAAAATATTAGGCATCTGTTAATTGAATATAAATGCTTGAAAACAGAAAGGGTACATATAATGAAGTTATGGAAAAATAAATATGAAAAAAGTGATTATATAGAAAGTGGATTATTGGTTTATATGCTGGTTTGGAAAAAGATAAGGGGGGTTTAGATATAAAGGCCATAGAGTTGACAAAGATTATGTTATGGAAATGGGATGCAGCACAATATGGGGAAACTTAGACTGGGGAATGGAAAATAAAGTGGCTAACAGGTTTCTCTGGTCATAATTGCTAAGAGATTCTTGACTTCGTTTAAGGAGAAGCTACAGTACATCACATCACAACACATCAAATAATTGCTGAGAGATTCCTCACTTTGTATAAGGAGAAGTCACAGTGCATCACATCATATCACATCACAAATAACTATGAGACAGTACCGACAGGAGATTCACTAATTAGAAAGTGTGCAGATATAATTGCAAGGGAAAATAGAACAGCTATGTAAGAGTCTGTCTGCTTGGAGCTAGTATTAGGGATGTTATAGATAAGGTAAAGAAAGGAGTAGAGATGTATATGTGTTATGGTAGGGACAAATAATTTGTAAGAGTCATCAGAAAGAGAGAGTCATAATGGATAAGTACACAATAAATCACAATGGTCTTCATTTGTAAAGATATGAGTATGAGATTTAAATACTAAATCTCAAAGTGCTAAGCAAGCATATTAAAGATTATAGTATAATGACAGCTTCACTAATGCATGCGAAAAAAATCGCATATTTATAATTAGAAAATTGATTAGTAATTTGTGTAAGATTAAAGGAAGAGTAGGAATACTTGGATTATTACCAAGATTTGACAATAGATATATGTTAGATAGATATGTTCTATAAATGAGAGATTGAAAAAATTGTGTGAGAGAAGTGATGTTATGTTTGTGAATATGTGGGATTTTTTTATTAGTAAGTGGGAGTTATATAGTAAAGATGGATTGCACTTAGGGGAAGCAAGGAGGTGAAGTTTTAGGGAGCTTAATTTATAAAGAATGTAGATTGGGAAACTTATAAAGAGGGATAGGGGTTTTAAGTGGCAGTGTTATCAGAAAGAAGAAAAATGGACAAGATTTAAGAAATAAACAAAGGGTAGTTGGGTTAGATGTAATTGTAAATGTGGAGAAGGAATGGGTCTGTAAAATTAATGGTAAGCAAGTTATTTAAAAATGTAATGGGAAGAAAGATTCAAAAGAATTTATAAAAGAGTGGTTAGGAAAGAAGAAATTGTTAAAATTGGATATTTGAATATGCAGGGTGGCAGGAGATCAGAAAAATGGCTGGAACTAAACAAAGCAATTAAAAATGAAGACTTGAGGTATTAGCAGTAGTGGAAACACATCTAAGAGAAGAAGAACTTATTCTGGAAGACTTGGTATGGCAGGGTATAAATAGAAAAAAAAAAGAAAAAGGGGTGGTAGAATAGGAATTACATCAAAAAATATTTAAATACTGTTAAATGTCAAGAACATGTGTGGTTTAAGATAAGGTTAGGAAGACAAAAATGGATGGTGGATATAATGTATATAGCCACTGGAGATGGACAAAATATAATGGAATGAAATAATAGCATATATGGGTGCCTAGTTAAGAATATACAGAGTTTCAAAGAAAAGGGAAAGAGAATAATGAATGGTTATAGGGGATATGAATGGGCATATTGAGGAAATTAATAATGTAGGTTATAAGAATGGACAGCATTTGAAGAATTTTTATCAGATAGTGAATTTGAGCATTGGAAATGAGAGACTATAATACACATGGTCTAGAAATAATATATTCCACACAATAGATTATATGTTAGTAGAGAAAGAGGGAATGAATAAATATAGAAAATTAAAGTGTTTGATAATGAAGAGAGAGTATGTAATAGTGATCATAATTTTTTTATAATAGAAATGGTTAGTAATGTGATGGAAATAATAATAAAAGTAGAAAGCATAATGAAAGATGTAGATGGAGAATGAATGATAAGAATAAGATAGAAGGATATAAAATAAAAGTTGAAGAAATCATGAAAGAGTTGGTTGGGGGTAAATATAAGGACTGGTGTGATGAAGTAGAAAAAGTGGCAAATAGAATTTTAGGTGAGAATATTCAGAAGAAAAAAAGTAATAGGAAATGAGAGTTTAAAAGTATAAAAGAGGGGGAAAGCATGCAGAGAATATAAGTGTGCTATGAAAAACAAAGAAAGTGAAGATGTTAATGTTAAATGGGAAAAGTATTTTAAAAAAAGAAGTTGGCTAAAATATACAATTTTAGAGAGAGAATGAAATTGAATAGTAAATTGTTGGAGGACATTAATAAAAAATGGAAAAGATGGGAGTAAAAAATTTTGAAAATATATTAAAAGAAGGAATATAGGGAAGAGTGAAATAGTATTACTCAACAATGAGGGAATAGAGTGTATTTCTAGAGAAGAATTAGAGACAATCTTAAATAAATATGTAATGGATACAGAAAAGATGTTAGATGTGAAGGACAGAGTGATAATAAACATGAAAGCATATAGTAATGAAAATATTAGGTTTGCAGAAAATGAACTGAATGAGGCAGGGAAGAAATTAAAAAGTGGAAAGGCAAGAGGTTTAGATGGATGAACAACAGAGCATAGTAATGAATTTAGGACATAGGACAAAATTAAAACTATTATGTGTTAATAGGATGGCACATAAGAAAGATTTCCCAGGTATAAGAGTAAGTCTACTATTTAAAGGAAAAGGTAAGAATCATAGAAAGTTAAGCAATTATAGACCATTAGTGGTAATGTCAGTATTATATAAAGTTTTCACATATGTCTGGAAGGGTTGCAAAATGGATGGAAGAAAATAAGATAGTGGGAGAAATGCAGGGAGGTTTTTGAATGGATAGGTGTATAGGAGATAGTTTATTTGTCATTACACAACTTATAAATATGAGTAGAAATACAGGTAGACAGTTATATATGGTTTTTATAAATATAAAGAAAGCATATGATAGAGTAAATAGAAATAGATTATGAGTAAGTTTAGTAAATTTGGGAATGGATGGAGCTTTAATGGATATTATTAAGAGATTATATGAAAATAATTACTATACATATCAAATAGGGAATATAGAATCAGTTAAAGTTAAAAATGGGGTGAGACTAAAGCAAGGATGTCCTATGTCACCTATTTTATTTTTGTTGCATTTGAGAGAAATGGAGAGAGAGCAATAGAAAGACTAGGAAGAGGGGTAGAGATGCCATTAATAGATGGCAAGGGATTATATACATTATCACTTTGTTTTTTTTTGCAGATAGTGTTTTCTTGTGTACAGAAAGAAGGGAAGATATGGAAGGTATGCTGAGGAAAAGCACAAGAGTGGGTAAAGAGAAGGTGATTATGTTTAGTGAGGAAAAATCAAAAGTAATGATTAATTCTGAGAAAAGAGAAGACAAAGAATTTTTATTGGGGGTTAATTGTGTTGAATAGGTATAATTATTTGGGAATCACCTTAAGTAATCAGAGAAATTGTTTCGATGAATGATAGAAAAAATTAATAAATGAAGCAAAGAAAAGAAAGGTATTGATAAAAAAATTGACAGTGTTTTCATATAATAAGAATGATGTAGCTAGAATTGTATGGAAGGGAGTGGCAGTAGCAGGGTTAACATATGCTAATGATGCATTATGTGTTAGTAAAGAGGTATTAGATAACTTAGTAAAAGTACAAAGAGAAATAGGAAGACATGCATTAAATGCAGATGTGTGTATGGCAAAAGAGGCAATTCAAGGAGAAATGGGATAGTCAAGTTTTTATATGAGAGCTGCAAAAAGCAAAATGAAAATGTTTGGTAGATTGTAGTATATGGATAATAAGAGAATAACCAAAATAGTATTCAATTGGGTTATGAGTAAAGGGCAAGCAACAGGATGAGTGAGAAAGGTAGTATGGTATGCAGAAGATTTGGATAAAGAATTTATGTCAGTACTTATACAAAAGGTGGGATGATTATGTTAGGAGAATTGTTGAGTGTTATAGTAGTAAGGAATGGGATAGGAGAATAAATGCATTAATAAAGCAATAGGGAGTTAGAGAAATGGAGAAAATTTGGGTGTACATTAATTTATGATAATTGCAAGGAAAGTAGTTTACTGTTTAAGGCTCGAACAAGATCTTTAGCAACAAAGGAATATACACATAAATGGAAAAATGTGGGTGATTTAGTCTGCATGTGGTGGAAGGAAGGCATAGAAAATATTAGGCATCTGGTAATTGAATGTAAATGCCTGAAAGTAGAAAGGGTACAAATAATTAAGTTATGGAAGAATAAATATAAACAAAGTCTTTATACAGAAAGTGGGTTATTAGTTTTTATGCTGGGTTTGGGAAAAGATAACGGGGGGGGGGGAGGTAGATATAAAGGCTATGGAGTTGACAAAGATTATGTTGTGAAAATAGAATGAGCAGGATTGAGAAGAATTTGGGAAAACAGAGTGGGGAATGGAAAAGGAAGGTAAAGTGGCTAACAGGTTTCTCTGGGCATAGTGGCTAAAGCAGAAGTCACAGTGCATCACATTATATCAAATAATGAAGTTATGGGAGAATAAATATAACAAAGTGATTATGCAGAAAGTGGGTTCTTGGGTTTTATGCTGGGTTTGGGGAAAGATAAGAGGGATTTAAATATAAAAGTCATAGAGATGACAAAGATTATGTTGTGGAAATGGGCTGGAGCAGAATGGTGAAGAATATGGGAAAACATAGGGTGGGGAATGGAAAGGGAAGATAGGGTGGCTAGCAGGTTTCTCTGGGAATAATAGCCAAGAGATTCCTGAATTCAAAAAAAGGAGAAGCCACAGTGTTTTGATGGTTTTGTTGCTGATATGTTCCCCAAGATAAGTTAAAATTATATATATATTTTTAATAACATCTGGATAAAAATTTCGCTGCTGGAAAATATTTTCTCAGATAGTACATGAGAAAAGAGGGTTGAAGTACAGAGAGATAGATTTAATTGGATTTGGAAAGTTTGAGAAAAATATTGCTAATGTTTGGAGAGTGGTCTGAGATGTCGACATTTTAAATATAAAAAAAATATATATAATTTTTTTGTTTTCTGTAATGAGGCATGTGTAAGATTAGTTGGATTTTAGGAGGTTTGCTATTAAAATTTTTTTCAATCTAAGTAAGAGAGTGATTTATTTGAGAAAGAGGATAATGTTTGAAATATAAGTTTAAGGGAGCACACATTTATAGTTCACCATTTTTTTAAAAAAAGGTTTTTTTATTCTCTTTTGTGTAAAGAGGTTTGAAGAGTGATAGAAAATCCTTAAATTTAAATATAGAGCAGGGGAATTTAAAAATAAGGAAATATGGATTGCATTTGTATCCCACAATGAATGTATGATGGGCAGAAGGAAATTAGGCATGCTTTATATGATAAGGTTTCCATTTGAAATAATTAAATAAGACTAGGGAGGATGTGAAAGGTATGTGGTTGTCTAGATCGTGTATAAATGTGATAAAAGAGGTAAAAAATGATTTTGAGTGTAAATAATCAATAGAGAAAATCAGGAGAAATGAAAAAACATGTAGATATGAACAATAGAATGGAGTATATATATTTAGTGGAGTGATAAGAGATATGGATGACAAAATAAGTAGTGCAAATGAGATAGGAAAAGAATAAGTAAGATAGGTCAAGAACATAAAAGTAAAATTAAAAGCATTAGACATGAAGTATGAGCAGATCAAGAAATTAATGAATAAAAACAATAAGGAAGAAATAGATGAGGAAGTCCAGAAGGTGGAAGAGAATGTTACAGATAAAGTTTAGAAAGTAAACTATGAGACAGTTTAATTAGATGATGTAAAGATGCATTTGCAAGGGAAAATAGAAATATGTATGTAAGAGTATGTTGGCCTGGAGCTAGAATTAGGGATGTTACAGATAAGGTAAAGAAACAGGGATGTAGAGATGTTTATGTTATGATAATGACTAATAATTTGTCAGAGCCATCAGAGATAGTAATAGATGAGTATAAAGAAATGATTAGTAGTTTGAATAAGATTAAAGCTAGAGTAGAAGTAGTTGGATAACTACCAAGTTTGGCAATAGGTATATGTTAGATAGGGCATGTTCTATAAATGAATGATAGAAAAAAATTATGCGACAAAAATGTTTGTGAATGTGTGAGATTTTTTAAATTAATATGAGAGAGTTATACAGTGAATATAGATTGCACTTAGAAAAACAAGGAAGTAAAGCATTAGGGAATTTGATTTATGAAAAATATTATAGTTCAGAAAACTTATAAAGGGGGCTAGGATTTTAAAATACAGTATTATCAAAAAGATGGTTAAGAATGGACAGGATGTAAGAAGTAGAGAAAGTGTAGCTGATTCAGATATAAATGTAGATGTTGAGCAGGAATGGGTCTGTAAAGGCAATGATAAACAAACTAATTACAAATATAATAGAGAAGAAAAAGTCAAAATAATTTATAAAAGAGAAGTAAGAAAGAAAGAAAATTGGATATTTGAATAGGCAAGGTAGCAGAAAAAGTGGTTGGAATAAAACAAAGCAGTTAAAAATGAAGGGTTTGAGGAATTAACAGTAGTGGAAACACATCTAAGAGAAGAAGAAGAATCTACACTGGAAGATTTGGTATAGCAGGGTATAAAATCAAAAGTAAAAAGAAAAAAGAAATGATGGTATACAAGTTATTTAAAAAAAAAAATTAAATACCGTAAAGTGTCAAGAACATGTGTGGTTTGAGATAAAGTTGAAAACAAGAATGGATGGTGGCTATAGTGTATATGACCACTGGAGATAGTTAAAATATAATAGAATGGAAGAGTAGTATATATGAATGCTTATTTAAGGATCTATAGTTTCAAAAAAAGGGAAAGAAAATAATGGTTATAAGGGATATGAATGGGCATATTGAAACAATTGATAATGTGGATAACAAGAATGGACAGCTTTTTAAAATTTTTTGTCAGAGAATGAATTTGTGCATTAGAAATTTATAAAATATTTATGAGAATCAATATACATGGTCTAGAAATAATATATTTCACACAATAGAGTATGTATTCGTGAGAAAAGAGAGAATGAATAAATACCAGAAAATTAAAGTGTTTCATAATGAAGAGAGAGTATGTAATAGTGATCATAATTTCTTTATAATAGAAATGATTAGTAATGTGATGGAAAATAATCATAAAAATAGAAAGATGAGTGAAAAATGTGGATGGAGAATGAATGATAAGAATAAGAAGAATATAAAATAAAGAAGAAATCATGGAAGAGTTTGTTGGGGATGAATGTAAGGACTCATATGGTGAAGTAGAAAAAGGGCAAATAAGGTTTTAGGTAAAAATATTCAGAAGAATAAAAGTAATAGAAAAGTGATAATTATTAAACATGTAAAAGGGAGGGAAAAGGCATGTAGAGAATATAAATATGCCACTAAAAACAAAGAGAGTGAAAAAGGTGGCAACATTAAATGGGAAAACTATTTAACAAAAGAAGTTGACTAAAATAGATAATATTATAAGAGAGAAGAAAATTAAATAGTAAATTATTAGAATATATTAAAAAAAGTGGAAGAGATGGTAGTAAAAAATTTTGGAAATATATTAAAAGAAGGAATGTAGGAGGGAGAGGAATAATATTACTATTTGATGGGAAAAAAGAGTGTAGCTCTAGAGATAAATTAGAGACAATCTTAAATAAATATGTAATGAGATATGAAGAACATGATAATCAAAAGCACATAATAATGGAAATATTAGATTTGCAGAAAATGAATTGAATAAGACAAGGGAGAAGTTGAAAAGTGGAAAAGAAAGAGGTTTAGGTGAATGGGCAGTGAAGATGGTGATGAATTTGGGAAATAGTGCAAAATTAAATTATCATGTTGGAATAAGATGGTACAGAAGACAGAATTTCTGAATGGCTGGAATGATAGAAGAGTAAGGCTATTATTTAAAAGAAATGATAAAGACAATAGGAAGATAAATAAGTATAGACTGATAACTGTAATGTCAGCATTATATAAAGTTTTTTATATATGGTGGCTGAAAGGTTGGCAAAATGGATGGAAGAAAATAATATAGTAGTAGAAATGCAAGAAAGTTTTAGAATGGATAGATGTATAGGAGATAGTTTATTTGTAGTCATACAATTTATAGATATGAGTAGGAATACAACTAGACAGTTATACATGGTCTTTATAGATATAGAGAAGGCATATGATAGAGTAAATAGAAGTAGGTTATGGGTTAAGTTTAGTAAACTTGAGAATAGAGCTTTAGTGGATCTTATTAAGAGATTGTATGAAAATAATTACTATACATATCAACTAGGAAATATGGAACTCAGGATTAAAATTGGGGTGGTACTAAGGCAAGGATGCCCTATGTCACATATTTTGTTTTAGTTATATTTGAGAAAAATGGAAAGAGCATTAGTTAGACTAGGAAGAGAGGTAGAGGTAATATAATAGATAGCAAGGGAGCATATTCATTATCAGGTGCTTTATTTGCTGTTGCATTCTTGTGCAACAGAAAATAGGGAAGATAAGAAAGTTATGCTGAAAATGTGTGCGAGGGTGGGTAAAGACATTGGAATAAATTTAGTGAAGAAAAATCAAATGTATTGATGATAAATGCTGGGGAAAAAGAAGAGAAATAATTTTTATTGGGGGATATAAAGTTAAATGTGGTAAATAGTTACTATTTGGGAATTGTCTTAAATAATCAGAGAAATTGCTTAGATGAATGGGAGAAAAATTTAATAAATGAAGCAAAGAAAAGAAAAGAACTGATAAAGAAATTAACAGTGTTTTCATATAATAAATATGATATAGCAAGAATTATATGAAAGGGAGAGACAGTAGCAGAATTAACTTATGGTAACAACGTGTTATATGTTAGTAAATGGGTGTTAGATTGCCTAGAAAAAGTACAAAGAGAAGTAAGAAGCATGCATTAGATGCTGATGTATGGACAGCAACGGAGGCGATTCCAGGAGAAATGGGATGGTCAAGTTTTTGAGAGATGCAAAAAACAAAATGAAAATGTTCGTAGATTGCAATTTATGGATAGTAAGAAAATAGCCAAAATAGTATGACTAAAGGACAGGCAACTAGATAGGTGAAAAAAGTAGTATGGTATGCAGAAGATTTGGGTAAAGACTTTATGTCCTTATATATCTACAAAAAGTGGGATGATTGTATTGGGAGGATTGTTGAGTGTTATAGTGGAAAAAAATGGGATAGAAGAATAGATGTATTAATAAAAAATAGGGAGTTGGAGAGATGGAGAACCAGTATGGAAAGTAAAAAAAGTTTAAATATATATAGAAGTAAATACAATATTGGGTGTGAGTTATTTAACAATAATAGCAAGTAAAAGTAGTTCACTATTTAAGGCTCAAATAGATCTTTAGCAATGGAATATACACACAAACTGAGAAATGTGTGGGTCATTTAGTCTACAAGTAATGTAAGGAAGGCATGGAAAATATTAGGATAATTGAATGTAAATGCTAACAAGCAGAAAGATACAAATAATAATGTTGTGGGAGAATAAATATAAACAAAGTGATTATACAGAAAGTGGATTCTTGGTTTTTGTGCTGGGCATGGAAAAAGATAAGGGAGATTCTAGATATAAAGGCCACACAGTGGACAAAGATGATGTTATGGAAATGGGATGAAGCAGGATAGAGAAGAATAAGGGAAAAATTTAGAGTATGGAATAAAAAGGGAAGACAAAGTGGCTCATGGGTTTCTCTGGGCATAGTGGTTGAGACATTCCTGATATTAATAAAGGAGAAACCATAGTGCATCAACACTGTTTTAACAGCTTGTGTAGCATAAAAATGGTGATCATGTCATTTTAATGGACTTATACTATTTTATGAGATCTCATTAACTCACCATATACAATTTTCTTTTTACATATGATATGACTAATCAGGTTACTCTCGTTTTCTTTAATCGTGTTTGTAATTGATTTGCTTAAATGTTTCTAACATTAGCTAAATAAAGAAATACAGTATTCCATATATTAATTTTATTAATTGTAGCTAAGTGCGCTTTTACTGGAGAAGCCAAATTAACAAAATTAAGAAACGAAATAGATCTTTACTTAGCTCTCGTTCGAAATATTTAAGTAAACCACTGATATGACGTAAATATGAACACAGTAAATTATTATTTAAGATTATAGAAAGTTTGGGATCACTATATATGACAATGAAGTTAAAGCAATGAAAATAATTAAAAAGAAGAAAAGATTAAGGATCAGGAAGTTATAGAGCTGTGAAATTAACAATAAAAAAAATAGTGTGAGGATCGCAATGAATAAACAAGTTTTTCATAGGGATTTTATAGACAAGTGAAATTAGATTTAGGAAAAAAAATCTTCCGTTACATGAAACGCAAATACAGTCAGTTAGAAAAAACGAGCACAAAATGGAGTTTCAAAGATATGGATTTAAGTGGGAATAATAAAAAGTATATTAAATATATATAGAATTGTTGAGTAAATAGAAAACATATTATGTTTTGAGAACATTATGAAAAAATAAATAAATTGAATTTGTATTTAAGAAGGGGAGGAAGTATTAAACATGTTTTGAAATTGTACAAAGTAGAAGAAAAAGAGAAAGGAAGTTGATTGAATAATAAACAGTAGACAGAAAGAAGAATAGGAGACTATAATTTGAATTGGTATGTGGGACCTTTCTATTGGCAGATAATTGATGATTATTTAAAAATGCAAAAGTTATCATAAAAAAAGAGTTAATTTTTCAACATTTCCTTGATGAACAACCATTTCTATTTTCTTTTACTTCTTTTTTTATAATGCGTGTGTGCATTTTGCTAATTTAATAATAGTTGATCAATTTTATATCGCAAAGCATTTAAAACTGTTATTTTGCATAAATGTCAAAATATTTATTTAACTAATGAAATTGATTATAGAAATATCTAATATAATTACGGTAAGTTCTAATTATGTAATGAACTTTCTTTTGAACACATTCAAATCAAATATATTAAAGAATGCATTTATTTTTAATTACATAAGAATATGTATATAGATATAATAAACACCTCCATACTTCACCCATTCTTTTTAAATTCATATAAATAAATATATAATAAAAGACAAATGACTCCCAAGATGCATTTCGTGCTGAACCAGCACTCATCAGTTGGCCCAGGTCACTATCTCTCATATATATCTCTATTATATGCAAAATATTTATTTAAAACAGGCAAAACCTCACTATATATATTGCCACACAGGATGCCAGAAGGCTTGTGCATAAAATCCCCATTTAGTGCCTACTCATCCAACATCCCCAGACTAGTTTCTGGCTTATGGCCTTCATCAGTGAGGAGTCTGGGGATGTTGGATGAGTATGTACTAGATGGGGATTTTATGCACAAGCCTTCTGGCATCCATTAATTACTCTAGCTTGCCGTGTGTGGTAATATATATAGTGAGTTTTGCCTGTTTTAACAACAGTTTTACACAAGCATAAGAGGAGGTGATCATATGATATTTATTGGCTTAAAATATGTATTTGTGTAAAACAAAATATTTTTCTCCTGTCATTTTTTTTGTAACACACCAAGCACTTAGTTTGCTATTATTATTTAATAGCTGTATAAGATGTAATATGAGCATTCAAAGAAGATACGTTTTATTATGTCTCAGCAATAAAAATATATATAGTTATTATCTCTGATCTTGTAGAAAAGTTTAAGTTCAAACTAATTAGTAAGATAAAAATAATCAGTATGATGTTTGGAAGTCATACGATATTTAAGAAGTGGAAGTGATATATCGAATCCAATCCATAAATCTTTTTTTTTTTTTTCAAAGTAAAAACAAACTTTATTAATCCAGAAAAAAAACAACCCATAGTATTGTATAATAAAATCAATTGACAAATAAAAGTTCCATAGGCAGATTCTACCAAGTGTTCACTATTAAATAAAAAAAGGTAGAATAAAAGTTCAATTATGTATATATATATTTCTTTTCTAAAGAAAGGTAATTAATAATATCCAACCTGGTCTTTAAATGTCAATTAGATCCCATGTGCTATTGAATACAGCTTGTGATGATATTCGATTGTCTCTTTCTTTTATCGTTCTGATTTTCCTAATTAGAATCTTCAGAGGATATGTACAATTGGAATTGAAGAGAATTTCACATCGAGTTAGCCATAAACTATATATTAAAAAAGTGGCACTTCTAATATCAGCAAACCCCCCTGCTTTAATTCCTTGTATCAATAAGCCTTTATGTTTATAAATTAAGCTAATAAATGTTCTACAAACTTGCAAATAACTGCATACACCAAAAATGTGTTCAATCGTGTCTTCATCTCTGCTACATAACCCACATAGGCCATCAATTGAAATAAATCCACGGTTTCTTGGGTAGTGCATAAATCTTTAAATCCATAAATCTTTAAATCTAAAATCTATCATACAATCAATGCACATTTTTATTTAAATAAACTATCTTAAAGCTTTGATGTTTTTTTTAAAGTATAAATTAAAGTAAATCAAACCAATTAATGCACATGAGGGTGGTGTAATGGAAAATATAGAATTGTCAACATTAAATCTGCCATCTAGTCATCAAAATAAATTTCTTCATTCAATTTATGCTTTTTTTCCGTTCTTATTATTGATTGTCATTTTAAAATAAATTATATATTCATTTACTTTTAAAAACAGATTTATATTTTAATTATAAAATTTATTTTATCGATTAAAATAATTTTGAAATATAACTATATTATTATTTCCCTTACTAGCGTTCAATAGCGACTCTCAGACAACCTAGATGCGCGCGCATTAACGCTGCATCACGTATGACCATATCTGTTGAAATTTGTTTCATGCGCATTTGTGAGCAAATATATAGGCAATCGCTTATTGCATTGAGTAACAATAGTTACATTAAATTGTGGTTTGGGTATTAAATGCAGTAGTGGTGAACGTTATATTTGAATTGTTTATTTTGAAAAATAATTGTAAAATTTATCTGTATAAGAATACGTTAAAGCCAATATAGTTTTATTTGAGAAGTTAAAAATACAATTAAATTTGTTAATAAAACATAAATATCTGATTCATAAAAATTGTAGTAAATGTTTTCAAGATAAGTTTTTCTCAGACTCATTATTAATTTTAATGAATTTAATTTATACATGCAATTAATAATAAAATTTAATTTTAATCATTACACCCTATAAATATGCATTGTTATATTGTTTTAATACCTCAATAGTGTTTTGTTGAGTGTGAAGGATATTCTTAAATCAAAGCACAAAATATAGTCGTGTTGGTGGTCGAGAAGTCAGCACAGCTGCCTTACAAGCAGTTGTCCCGGGTTAGCAGGTTCGCTGCCCAGCCGATGCTATGACACATAGAAAAAAAAAAGCACAAGATAGAGACTTTGACAAGATAAGAATGGCCATCTTATCTCTGTATCTAAATTCATTTATATAGGCCAATTTAATGCCTCTTGGAATGAGAACGTGAAGGTCTTCCATTAATCACTTTATGTTCATTAACTTTATTCCATCCATTAACAATCATGATATTTTAAGTCTACTGCCTATTAATATTATAAATATTAGAAACTATGTAAGTCTAATTTATTAGCATAGTACTTGTAAGAAATTTTGATCAGAAGGAAATTACATTTTATACACATGCATTGTTATATTATTTTAATACCTTGATGGTAATTTGTTGAGTATGAGGGATACTAAAACAGGAAAAACTCTCCATACAGTAGTGCCACTCAGTGCAAGTCAGAATAATCAATGGATGCCAGAATGCTTGGGCATAAAATCTCTATCTAGTGTCTACTCATCCAATATTACCAGACTAGTTTCTAGCTTGCAGCTTTCATCAGTGAAGAAATGGTGATCATGTGATATGAAGGATACTCTCAAACTAAAGCATAAGATAGAGTCTTTGAAAAGATGAGTACCATTTTATCTCTGTACTTAAATTCACTTATATAGTTCCCATTTTGTGCTTTTATTTGAGAGTATTCTTCATATTCATCAAAACAACAATTAAGGTATTAAAACAACATAACAGTGCATATGCATACGGTATAATGAACTACTGATTAAAATTACATACGAATAGTTGCATTAGTAAATTAAATAGAGATTTAATAAAATATAATTATTTCAATTTGAATCTATCAAGATTTATGAAATATTCATAAGTTAATTATTTAAGTCTTTTAGAAATGAATGGAAAGAAGATTACTTCTTCATATGTCAGAACTCTAAATTGATGTATTAATAACTGGGTATTCAAGAAATACAATGCAAAAAAATACCATCAAATGGTGCATGATGAATACATACATTTCAATAAAGAATTTAGGAAACTTAAACCAACTATGTTTAAGTTGTAACTACAGGCCCAACATACAATGTCTGTGCAATATTGCAACAACCTTCCAATATTGTGAAAATAAGCTATTCAGTTGCAATCTTGGTTGCAAAAAAAAAGCCATTTTCAGATTATTTCAAGCATCAGTTTATCATGCCAGACCATCAGATTCAACCATGTTTGTGAGATTAAATATAGAACTTCAAAATTTGTGCACAGGGATTTCTAACAAAGCTCACCTTGCGGTCTTTGTTTATGGTATAAATGACTGTTTTCAAGTAATTGAAGAAGTGTTACATCTTTTAAACTTGAAAAAAATCTCTAGATGAGAAGATATTTTCCAGTCAATTAAAAATTGTTTTACAGAAAATAACTTAAATTTTAAGGCACGTTCAGATATAATGACAGCTAGAGCAACAGCTATTAGAGGAGCTGTAACATCACTCATGGATAAGCAGGAATTGAAAGTTATTAAAAGCAGTGATGTATTTGTTATTCACTGCTTGTTACTTCAGCAAAATTTATGTGCACAAGTATTATGTATAAATCATATTATGAATGTTCTTATAAAAACAGCCAATTACATTCGACCACATGCGCTTCAGCATAGGCAATTTAAGGAATTCCTTAATGAATTAAATTTTGAATATGATCATATATTTTAATAATAATTGAAGAATATGTTTAAAATGATTTTTTGATTTAATAAGAGAAGTTGATATGTTCATGACCAAAAAAGCAAAAATGTTTGTCAGATCTATGTTTTTAGTAAATCTAACTGAAAAATTTAACTCAATAAACATTTGAAAGAGAGAATTAATCGAATAATTGTATTTGCAATTATATAAACGCATTTCACAAAAAATTATTGCTATTTGAAAGTCAGCTTAGAAATTATAATGCTTCTATTTGTTAAATAACTTTTTCAAAATATGCCAATGAAATAAAAAGATTATTATCTGCATTTGATAGGCATTTCTCAGATTAAAAAAAATATAACAAAATATACCCCTCCCCCCATTCGAAGATAACATACACACAGTTCTTGAAAAGCTGCAAATGGAATTAATAAATTTGCAGTGCACTGCTAAACTAAAACATATTTTTGGAATTTATGTTAAAAATCAATTTTTATGACATATACTCTGAAAAATAACCCAATTTATTAAGCAAAACATTTTTCCAGAAATGAAATTTGCAAAAAATAAAAATTGTGTTTCATTAACCAATGAAAATCTATAACACAATTAAGATGCTCAACAACAAACATAGAAATAGATTTTAAAAAAATAAGTGAAAAAAACCAAAAACAAATATCAAAATGGTTTAGTTTTATTTGTTTTTGTATTATATAAACTAAGAATAAACAAATAATAGCTTTGTGTGGCAGTTATTTAAATTCATATTTTTTAAAAGCATGTAGTAATGTAGCTTTGCCATAGTTAGAATTTTCTCTAGGAGTTGCTTTTCTTAAATTTTCTAGACATACAAAAAATCTTACATTTTTATGTACATTATATTACAAAAATTTAAATTTATGCCCACACTAGTTTTTTGGGGGCAGAGTTGAACCCCAAACTCTCCTTAGTTCTTCCAATAAAAGTAGAAACAATGACATGCACATGAAAAGATAACTTGCAAACCAAAGTGGCCTGTGAAGATATTTGAGTCAATAAGGCCTGGTCAACACAGATATGGAGATTCAGGTATTTGATCCATTTAACTCACTTGACAAGCAAAGATTGTAAAATGCATTCATAGTTTTTTAGACTGGTAAATAGCTGAGTAGAGATGAAAGCCGCACTTTGAAAATAATGTAATGATTATTCACTTTCCACAAAATGAATAGAAACCAGTCCCTCCCTTGTGCAAGAGTGATGTCACAGAATAATATTGAACTGTTTACTCAGGCATGGAAATATGTTTGATACTTTTAGCCAGCTCATTCAATGAGCAAAAGTTGTTTAAAAAATACATGTGTAATGAGAGAAAGTGCCTCTGAGTTTATAAAATGATGAGTGGTTGTGACAAGGTGGAGTTAAATGGAAAGATGACCTGAAAAAAAAAACCTTGAAAAAATATAATTTTCTAATTTATTATTTTGTCAGTTGCTAGGAAGAACAAGAACATTCAAGTAACAAACTGAAAGGCACAACAGTTTCCTTTAATTGATGAAAGTGGGATGTTTTTTCTCTTTTATTTCTATTTTCTTCATCGGGAATCTATCCAGGAATCTTTAGCTATTACAATCTGCTAAAAATCCATTATGAAATAAGACTGTGAGCATTAGCATTATAAAAGAGACAATTCTAACTAATTTTAGACAAGATCGACTTTACATGTTTTTTTCTCTAGAACAGAGTTTCCAACCTGAGATATGTGCACCCCAGAGGGTACAGGAAGCTTGTTGGGGATAAGATGAATAGCTGGTAAATAAGTAGCTTCTATTATTAATGTATTCCAAAAATAGTTATGGTATCAACATTTCCAGGCTATTCCATGTTGGTACTGTCTCGTCTCTTTTCAAGACATAGCTACAGTGATATTGCACAGACTTTTTTCTTATGATAGAGTCTGATAACTTAAGATGCCCATTTAAGACTCATAATAGCTTGTGAAATTAACAGATAGTGAAATCAAGAAAAAGTCCGGCAGAATTAATTTTCAGTTGGATGAATCAACTGATGTCTCTGACTGTGCACACATTCTTGTTTTTATTAATATGTACATCAGAATGAAATAAGAGGAATTTCTTTTTTGAATTTGGTGAATCTTTTTTTTTAAAAATTCATAACCTCTCATGAGAATTGTTTCTCCAGCTATGTTGGGGGGTCAGGATTCAAGACTTTTATGAAAACATAATTACTATTTATTTATTATAATGAATAGAAGTTGCCAGGTAATTTGCTAAAAGTCAAGGACATCATCATCAACAACAACCATTATCAATCCACTGCAGGATAAAGGTATCTCCAAGCTCAATCGATCTTTTCCGATCTTTAGCTTCTCTTCTCCACATCACCTCTGCACACTTTCTTATTTCATCCATCCATCTCACATGTGGTCTCTTTCTGGGTCTTTTACAATCTCTTGGAATCCCGTTTAAAATTTCAATTTTCCATCTATTATCATCTCTTCTAGCAATATGTCCAGCCCAAATTCATTTCAGTTTTTTAAATTTTTCAATGAGGTCAGTAACACCTGTTTGTTCTCTTACCCATACATTGCGTTTTTGATCTCTTCTTGTTACTCCCAACATGCATCTCTCCATACTTCTTTGAGTGATTTGAAGTCTCTGTATTGCTCTTCTATTAAGTGTCCAAGTCTCAGATCCATAAGTAAGAACTGACAAAACATATTTATTAAAAATCTTCCTTTTCAAACACATACATGGACCAAAAAAGTTTGCAATCCTTGTTCTAGAATTCCAACAATACTATTAGATCTAATAAGTTAAACTTTTAAATTTTAATTCTAGTATGCCTTAGCTTTTATTTCGTCTTTCAATCAAAAAAAAAATATCCGAGGATTTTCAGACTACGGATGAATGGAAATGTTATTTATAATTCGATGTACAAACTATCTTTTGTCTAACTGTTAAATTAGCTTTGATACGAGTAAGTAGGCATTATGCACAAATTTATTAAAATAACTGAGCTTGGCTTGTAAATTGTGATTATGGTGACGTATTCGAATTTAATTGCTCAGTGAATAAGATTATATAGTACGATGCTGTAATATTATTATTATTTCGCAAAATAAATAAAAACTATGGGTTTTTTCTATTTCCCATCCCCCTTATAGCCGCCATTTGCGTAATTAAAAGTAAATATTCCCTCCACTAATTTTGAATTTCAATAAAAGTTCTTATGATTAAGACAGGAAATTCCCTAATCCGATTTTTAGATTTAAATTTTTATTTAAAAAAGAGAATAAACATCTTTAATGATTAAAGCAATATTTAAAGGAAATCCTCAAACATTTATTTTTCTGACATGGTTTTATCATTCCATCTCGAATAAAGCTTTCTCCTTTTGGAGAAAATGCTTCAAATTCATGAACGGAGTAAATTTATTGAAACTTTTTCAAAACTTTTAGATAACATAATTTTCGCATTATATTTAAAAACTATGCACAGTTCATTAAAAAAAACCAAGCAAATACAAATCAATATATTACCTAATTATTACTCTTCATAAAATTCTTATTTTTGATTTGTTATACATATATATAACATGATGTATGGTACTTTAGCTCATTGGTTAGCGTCTTCAACATTTGTTCGCAGATTAGGCATATGTTTGCTATATTTGTAAACGGTGCACATCGTAGTTTTTTTTTTCATATGTCATAGCATCGGCCGGGACGCGAACCCACTACCGTCTGCAACCAACTACTTGCTTGCAAGGCGGCTGCGACGACCTCTCGGCTAACAACGCTTGACGTGCACATCGTAGTTTGTAAATTCTTTGTAAAATAGAGTAAAAAAGCAAAAGGAAGTGCTTAAACATACGATTCTTACCTGTCTCGGATTAAGTAACCTAAGAAACACGTTATATAAAAATACCAAAATAGACTACTACCAAATTATGTCCTTAAAAAACTGCCTTAAACACCAACCACTTACAGTGATCAGACTGTCCACATATCGAATCTACTTTCTTTAGACAGTCTGATGTATGAAGATCTTCACTTTACCCAACCCAGACGAAAATACCTTCTTCACTCAAAAACTATTAAAAATGAAGAATAGAGACCAAGTGCTATCCACCAAAAGTAGATACGAGGACACATGGAACTTATTTCATGTTCCACAACCTCCCTAGAAGCTCTCCACAGAACACACCCATCAACACCGCATGGGACAAGCTGCAGCCTAGGTATAAGATATACACAAAATGAACTCAGCCACAACCGAAATCAACCTACCCTTAGGATCTTATAGACATTGATCCTGCTTAAATACTCCGCATGTAGTATATTCTTTGTAATTTTTAAATAATAATTAGAAAACAATAAATTTCTTAAGATAAAAAGCAAAATTTATATTTACTCAACTATCTTTCCTACGTATATTTTTTGGTCAGATAAACAGACGAAAAGTTTTTATCCATTGAACATAAATGCTATTCAGTATATAATTATTATTTGCATTTATATCTGAATATCAAAACTAAACGTATATGTGGAAATTTATTTACATTTAATTATGCAAACAAATGATTTGCAAAATAAGTTTCTATTAATAACTATTAGTAATTTTTTAGACCTCAGTCGATGATGCATTAATTAATATTATAACTAAACATGTATATATATTATGCATATGAAACAATTTATAACAATCTTTCTTATTGCATTGCCAAATTCATACAATATTAATATCATCTATGTTCATTATTATTTTTTACAATGCTTTTTTCTAACTCACTATTGACAGTTTCGATTGCTCCAGGAATCTTCTTCAGAACTTATACTTATATTTCTAATTCTTAACTGCTAAATTCAAACATTTAAATCTTAAGAAACTATTAGTTAAAAGAGATAAAACAAATCAGGATGAGAAAAAATGTTTTCATTTTTGTAATAGTAGCATCAAACATTTCCCAAGTAATATTGACTAATGCACATCCTTACCCCATTTAACAAGAACAATTGGTTCCCTAAAACTCATTGTAAAGCAAGAAGATCCAAGAGATTGTAATGGTTTTATATGGGAAAAATTTGCTCCATCATGCTGATAAAAAACATAAATTGTGAATTTTATTTTAACAAACCACTTAACCTAGTATTTATAATAATTTTATAAAACATTCCTTATGTACAATTATGCATGTATAAACAGTCTGCTAGGTGTGTATTGTGCAGCAAATATGCATTTAATATATATATGTGTGTGTGAAATAATGCATTTTAAATCTATATAGAAAGAAAAAAAACATTTTGTTTAAAACTGGTCTTTCTTATAATCAATCCGTTCAGCACTCATCATCAATCAGTTTTCTGAGTCATCAGTTGTACTGTTCATGGCCTCATGATATGAAATCAGTTCCTTCAATTTTTTTTTTATGTCCAAGTTTTTCTCTACAGGCTTGATGATTTCTTTTTCTTCACCCAGTTGCATTAATTCCTAGTTAGTTAATTCTTCCATGTGTGATTGCAAAAACTCTTCAACGTTGCAATATTAAATTCCTTATCGGTATTTTTTTTATTATTATCTAAAGTATCAACAAAATGCTGCATTAATTGTTGAAGTTAGTAGTTATGATGATTCTTTAATTCTTATGTTAAAGAAGTAATATTAGTTGCTAATAAAATATCAATTGAAAACATGTGCAATTGTCAGCTTAAAATAATTCAATATTGTTATAAAAAAAATTATGATTTCACTGTGCAAACGTATAGCAAAATGGATTGAGAAAGTGAGTAAGTTTGCAGATGACAATTTCTTGTATCATTCCGCAAAATCGTTTCTCATTGTGCTAAAAGAAAACCCATACAGAAGTTCCATTTTTTTAAAATTCATAGACTTATATTATTTATGTGAAATTATTTAAAATTAAAAAAGCAATGTTTAATAATATCTCACTTAAGTGTATTGTTGTGTTATTTATCAACAGAATAATGGAAGCCAAATTATAGAATTGCGTATTATCAAAACCTAATCATACAGTTAACTTTGGAATAAATTCTGACATTTTTAAAAAGAGAAGATATATATCTAATGCATTCTGTGTTTGCATACTGTAATCAATACTTAAACTTTTATTTTTGCAGTGTGTACTATGCAAATCTAAATAAATAGCAGTTTATATGCAAGTATACTAGCTGTGATCTTTTTTATGCTATGAGAAATCACGCTTTCTTACACACAGTACACGTTTAATTAATTAAGTATGAATTAAATCAATATTAAGAAAATTTTATTCTACAAATGTAATATTTCCATTGACTCAATTGCTAAGGAATTTTTTGGGAAGCGTAAGGATGTGAGTTTGAGTTTTAAATGGGAACAGATTTTTTTTCATTGTTCATTCAAAAATGTGGTCATACAGATGAAAAAAATATGGACCGGATAAGTTAATGCAAAAGCATTTAAAAAATAAATAGATCAATGGTTGTTTAGATCATGGACTAGTGATAATTCTTTTCATTGGCTTAGGATTATCCCCAACCTTTTCAATTATTATAAGGACAACCCTTATGTCTATATATTTATAGAATGAAATTTATAAGGAATCTAAGTAATGTTATGAATCTTTTTGCATAAATTATAAATCAAGAAATGTTATCCAGTTGTTGAAAGTAATCAATATAAAAACATAAATTTTATAATATATGATCTCTTCAAATAAAAAAACACAAATTCTATAAACATTAAATCATTATAATCCTAAATTTATAAACTTGTCTTCTAGATATAGAATAGTTAAATTAACCTTTATTATATGATGGCAGATAATAGAATCAAAAGTCATTGGGAAATTTAAAATCTTAATATATTAGATGGCATAGATTTAATAAATAAAGTCTATTTGTCTGAAAATTTATGATGATGGTATTTTAATTGTAATTATATATTGACTGTTTAATTATCTAATATTAATTGTTAAATGTCTTAAGAGAAATTCAAACTTTATTTAGACTTTTCAAATGCATTTAAGTAAGTAACAGCACACAAGTTAAGTTAGAATGTAATATAACATTTCAAGATGTATTGCTTTCCTCTCTTCTTCAGATGTTACTGGCTTGATTAGTGAAATTACAAGCATGGAAATCAAATCAGAGAGCTTTATTGAATGTAAGGTGTCACTCTAATCAATTGGGCTACTCCATCGACGGCAACATTCAGTAGAAATTTTACATATTTAAAATGAGAATTTTCCTTTTTTCCTAAACACTAAAATCAATAACAAAAACACTAATCTGTATCTCATTATAATATTTATTACAGACCAGGATCAACTGAAATCTCTTCATGCATTACAATTCATGTAGCATTAAAAGAGATAAGGTATTGCCAAAATAAAGCTCAAAAGCTGTTATTTTAAGGAATTAATAGGATATTATTTTTATCCAATTTTTTTTTTTTATGTTCTTAAAAAAAATAAAAGTAAGTACTTGTGGAATAATAATATTTTCTCACAGTGGAGAAGACTAACTTTTCATAATTACAATTTTTTGATTTTTGGTCAATGCATTGTTACTCATTTGATCAACCCAGATTAAACTGGAAGCTAGACTTTCAGATAAGCATAGTTATATCTCCATTCACCAATCAATACAGTCATCAGATGGCTAGATGATTAAATAGGGATTAATTTCCTAGAACACAAATTCCAAGACTTGTTTTGAAATTCTTGCTTTGGTGAAAAAATGTCTATATTCATGTGAATCTAATGCATGTCATACCATAAAACATTTAAAGTTCTTTAAGTCAATCATAAAAAATCAAACTCTGATATGACTAATAGAGATACTACATAATAAAAAAAAATTATAGTATTATTTTAGTAACACAGTCCAAATAAATATATAAAATTAATGAAAATTTTGTATAAAAATTAAATATTCTTTAAAATGTTATGCTTTTAATTAACTTACATATATATGCTGAATACTTTCATGGTTGTTTAAATTAATAAACTATAGAAATAGATTATTTATTGTCATTATAATTGCCAGATTATGTAAGTCAAGTTGTTAGAGGTACAACTAGTATTTGGGAAGGAAATGATACTTCCAGCTTATGGACGGCTTGCCTCATTTGCAGATACGATGATAACTTGGTTAGTAATTTAATACTTCAGGGCTGAGTATGCCTCACTACATTCTACAATACTGTGGACAATATACATACTACCATTCAACATCTGTCAGTTGTCTGATGTTATCTCCTGTCTGAAAGTCATTTCCTTTTATAGACAGATCCTTACCAGAAATGATTTGGATTTACTGATCTATCTTTCCAATTGGCATGTTTATGCCATTGACTATGGTGTTTTTTTATTAGACGCAGTAAGGACAAGTTCATTATTTGAGGTAAGCTTTTGCTGAGTTGGGATGAGTTCACAACGATTTTTAAAGCAAACAAGCAATTCTTAGTTATTCTAAACTTATTGATGAGCCACCAGTAATATCTTAAAGGTTTTTAGTGAAATGTTATAACTTTATCTTTAATTAAAACAGGCAAAACTCTCTCTATGTATCGTCCTCAGTGCAAGCCAAAGTAATCAATGGATGCCAGAAGGCTTGTGCATAAAATCCCTATCTAGTGCCTACTCATCCAATATCCCCAGACTAGTAGATATATAGAGTTTTGCCTGTTTTAATAACAGTTAAGAGCAAACATAAGAAATTGTGATCACGTGATATTTATAGGCTTAAAACTTTATCTTTCTTATTGCATTGCCAAATCCATATAATATTAATATCATCTATATTCTTTATTACTTTTTACAATGCTTTTGACAATGATTCTTAGTGTTGGAACTGGGGGGGGGGGTAATGCTGACAAGTGTCATAACTTGAAAATATTACTCCATTGCTTAATTAATCAGCAACAAACGTAACTTACGCAGTACATATTCGATGCTTTATAATGCAGTGTGTTATTTGGTGCATTGGTAAAGTGTCCGATTCTAGAACTCACTTCATTACAAAACTTCTTATGAATTCCTGAGCAATAAACTATTCAATTATTTATAAAAAAAATTATGGCTTTATAAGAAAATTTGGAAACTAATTCTCATAATAATGTTTATGAAAAAGCTATAGCAAGCTACCCTTGATAATAATCAAATGATTAGTTATTGTTAATGTATTGTTCTTGAAGTCAACAAACCTGAACATTTATTATATACGTACGTATATAATCAATCGTTATTTATAAATATAAAACTTCAATTAATCATTTATAATACTGCTTTTTTGATTATCGTTGAATTTTTGTAATTACGTTATTACTTACAAGTCATTTGATTGGTTAAGATATTTAATTAATTAGATTCATATACAACAGTATAATAAAATATCGATCACAATACCACGATTGCCTTCTTTTTTTTGAAAAAAAAAAAAAACGTATAAAAGCTAAACCAATCATAAAGCTTGTTAAAAAATTGCCTTTGGACGTTCAATTAAAGATAATTTTTTCTAAAAAGTATTAAGATTTGCAATTTTAATGACATTAATATAGGTACAAAAAAGTAAAGGTATAAAATATACCTTAGATCTATAATTTACATGTCTAATAAACATATAAGCTACAAGTTATACGGACTCATTAAATGCAAGAATTTTGTTTGAATTTTTTTTAATTAATGGAAAATTTTAAAATCTCAGAAAAGCAAGGAAACGCTCCCAGATTTTAATTTTTACTTCAAGAGTATTATGGAATGATCAGCTGCAGGCAATATTAGATAAATCATAAAGCTATTATAATATGGGATGTATTATAAAACTAGAATATTAAACCGTTTAAAAAAATGTAAATTAAAAATGTATTTATACCTTAAGTGAAGTTTACATTCAGTTTCTGAAAAGTATTTAATGAGTAATACATACATACATACACACATCAACCTCTTTAAACGATTATGGCCTTTCAAACTCCAAGAAAAGATCATGGACTCATCACTTAATACGCTTACACGGGCTGTTACTACGGTAGCAAATTGTTACATTTTCATTTACCATTGTCAAACTCCCTCCACTGACAACTTTGACGCCATCCATTTCAGATAAATACACTAATGGTTATTACTAATCATTTTTGAAACTAGAGATTATCTCTAGCACAGATATAAACTTTAAACCTCAGTTAAAGATTAATATATCTGATTTTTTAAAATTTACACAAACGGAATTATTCACCATTCTCTGTCCCGTATGTAATATCTTTATAGATATAATAAACACCTCCACACTTCCCCATTCTTTTCAAATTCATATAAATAAAGATATAATAAAAGACAAATGACCCCCAAAATGCATTTCATGCTGAACCAGCACTCACCAGTTGGCCCAGGTCACTATCTCTCATATATATATCTTTATTATATGCAAAGTATTTATCTAGAGTAAATTGTTACATTTTCATTTACCATTGTCAAACTCCCTCCACTAACAACTTTGACGCCATCCATTTCAGATAAATACGCTAATGATTATTACTAATCATTTTCGAAACTAGAGATTATTTCTAGCACAGATATAAACTTTAAACCTCAGTTAAAGATGATGATGATGATGATGATTATTATTATTATTATTATTATTGTTGTTGTTGTTGTTGTTTTAAAGGTAACTTTATTCAAAAACAAGTGGTTACATTGGTTGTTGATTATACATAGGTTTACACAGTTATTAAATTACAGTCTGTATATTTGATTAGAGTCTCTTTGCACTTAAAAATTGACTTTTTAGAACTTAGTGGCTTTCACAATGTTTTTGATTTTTTCACACTTTATGAAATATTTATTGTCCAAGTTTATGTACAATATAAATCAATGATCATGGTTTCAGTAATTTTTTCATGTTCTTGCAACACTGAATTTCATGTTTGCCTTTGTCCTTTTCTATTATATCCTTTATTATAAAGTGGCCTGAATTTTAAAAAGAGACCACATTGCTGCAAAGATATCAGGTGGTGCAATAATGCTGTCTCTTTCTTTTATTTTTTGCAATTTGTTCCTATAGGTGTTAGGGTGCCTTCTCGTGTTGTTGCCCAGTGTAAAAGTGCATCTGGTACACCAGAATGCATATAGGCTGAAAGTGGCTGCCCTTATGGTGGGTATTCCATTATTTTTGAGTGTTTGTAGAATCTCATCTATTGTGGTTCCATTTTTCCTATATCCGCCAACCATCATCTGTCTTACTTTTTCAAGTCCTGAACAATTATGTATGAAATGGTCCTGTGTTTCCTCATCTCTGTGACACAGCATACACAAGGAATCTATATTTATATAGAATCTTCTGTATCTTATAAAATGACTTGTAGGTAGTGCTTTCAAATTGACTTTAATTATGAAATCGTAAAATTTTGGTTCCAGGTACCATTTCCTAAATTTTTTAAGTAATTGGCTGTTATCAATTCCTAATACAGATATTTGGTTATTCTCAGATTGTTTTTGTGTTAGAAAATCATGTATTTGCCAATATGTATATTTTATTGGACTTTTCAGCATTACTTTGTATTTGGTGCTCTCAATGCTTTCAAGCAACATAAAGATTTAATTGTTTGTAGGTGGTGGGCGATCTGTGGGTGTGATCTCCAATATTGGTTCAATATCTGAAAACCTTTTAACTATGGCTATTAGCAGATTTATTGTTTTTTGTGTCTGAAACACTGATATTGAGGGAAGTCCCAGACCATTCCATTTTGTTGGTTAAGTTGCTTTATTGAAATGGCAACTACTTTCCTGTTCCATAGTAGTTTGCTACAAAATGAATTATTTGAGGCTATAAATGGTTTTGTGAAATTGATTATTGGTAAATAGTAGCTTATTTTTGACATTATGAGTTGATTGAATAATGATATTTTTGTGTATATTGATAGATATGATCTGGATAATGATTCTGTGATTCTTTCTGCATCCACTTTGAGTTTGTTTTGTATCGTTGTTCTCATTTGATTCATTCCCAGATAAAATGGAAAACCTAGAAAACTGCTGGTTTTTTTTTGATAAATTTGTTTGCTTAATTTCCCTGTAAAAATTGTCCAAGAGCTGACTTATTGATATTGATTTTAAGTTTGAATTTTTTTGTATATTCTTCTATGATGTTTTGTAGTGCTTGTAGTTGCTTTTTTGATGTTAACAATATTATGATATCGTCCATATAAGCTATACAAGAAATGTATCTTTTGGTATTAACACTCCCTGTATTTTTTTTCCAATTTCTTCCAATAAGAAGTTTATGTAGAATGTGAACAGTAGTGTACTCAGTGGTGACCCTTGTGGTATTGATTGAGTGGGATAAAATGATGATGACATTCTTCCGTTAAGTGTGATATGTACTTCTCTGTTTAAAGGTAGGTTGCCTATTGCATATAATATTGATCATGGTATTTGTGTTTCCTTTAGTTGCTTTAGTAAGATTTTTATTGGTACTGAGTCGAAAGCACTTTCAAAATCTAGTTGTACTGCAATTGGAGCATATTTCTTTTTCTTAATTACTGAGTTGATTATAGTTTTAAAGATTAGTGCCACCTGACCTGTGGATAAGCCTTTCTTGGCATACTGATGTTGTGATATTTTTGTCAGTATAAAAGGTTCAATTTTCACCTTTATTACTTTTTCTAGCAGTTTAATTCCTAAAGGCTCCATTGAGATAGGTCTTAAGTTGGTGATCTTTGGTAATAGGTTCTTGTTTTTTCATAAATGGTACCATTGATATCTTGTATAATCCCTGTATGCTATAAATTTTTTGTGATATTTGATTTGCCAATTGACACAGGTATGTATTTGCAATTTGGCTAAGACGTGCAAGTACAAACTGTGGAATGCCTGGAGGTCCTAGATGACATGTGGGTGGGATTGATTCTAACACTACCTTAAAATCCTCGATTTTAAATGGCATCTCATCTTCAGTTGTTCCAAAATAATCTTCTGTGGGTGTGAATTGTGCATGCTTAGTTAGCTTTGTTTTGAAATAGTTATAAATCCTGCTGTAATCTTATTTTCCGATTCCAGTGCCATGGAAACTTTATTTATGGATGGGTACTCCAAAGCCCACCTAATATATCCGTGTGTCCATGTGTACGGCTGTGCTAGGCTAATTTTTTTCTTTTTTATGCTTAGATATTGTTTTAATTTATTGCAAGTCTGTTTATAGAGCTGGGTAAGTTTAATTAGTATGTTGAACCGTTTTAGACAGACTGATTCTTTTGTATATTTCATCTGCTAAGTAATTAGCCTGGAGGGAGGGATTGATTTTTGTGTGTTATGGTTTATATTAAATGAAAGTGTGTTAGTGTAAGCTATGTATCTGGATATTGGGTCTAATTCAAGCTGATTTATTTTATTTATCATTACATAAATTTCTGAAAAAAGTGACTCCATAGTATTGTCTGGTAGTAGGATCCTGATCGTTTTTTGCAAATTAATTATTGTGCTGCGGTGTGTGTTTATGTCTAGTGTTATTATCTGCACTGCATGGTCTAAAAAAGGGGTTGGGCAAAGTGCTATTTCTATTGAATGATGCAGCATTGGGGAATAAAACATTAGATCTTCTGCACTCATGAGTGGAAATGTTAACTGGTGTATCCATTTCATAATAAATTTCTTATAACTTATGTTGAAATCTCCCATTTCGTAATAAATTTCTTATAACTTATGTTGAAATCTCCCGTAAGAATAGTTGGGTAGGGATTATTTGAGAGGATTGAGTTAATTGTTGTTATTATTCTGTTAATTACAGTTGGCCCTGGTGGTATATATACAAATATAATATTTATTGAGAAGTTTTTATTATTGAATGTGGTTATTAATAAATTCACGCCTATGTATATTATTTTAAACGTTGCAAAGGGACTTCTTTGGCTAATAAATATTCCTGTTCCACCTGAGGGCCTTAGTGTGTCTCTAGTGCATGTGCAGAAACACATTTTACTCATAAGTTGTGCTGGATTTATCTGCGATCCGTTATAGATTTTCGTTTCTACAAGTCCTAATATGGTAGTTTGGAGTTGTTGTATCCAGTGATTAATTTCTTGTATTTTTTTCTTCAAGTTTAATCCCCAAACATTTATTGCACCTATCTTAATTTTCATTGAATTTAACTTATATTGCGAGGGAGATTTAATTTGGACCATGGTTTATTCTGCCGTTTTTGTTTGCATGTTTTTTTCCTGTGGTGATTCTCTTTGTGTTTGGATACATGTGCTATAGTGTGGTGTTTTTTTTTAATTTTTTTGCTTCTGGTGTGGTTAGTTCTATTTCCATCTCTTCTGCTGTGGTTTCTTCTGTTAAATTAATCTGATTATCTTCTTCCTCGTTCATTTTAATTTTCTTACTTTCTCTTGTGTTTTTTTGTTTTTTGTGTTATCTTCCTGTTTTCAATTGATGTGCTTTCTAGCATTGGATAGTACTGAGTTATTTTATCCATGATTTCTGTGGTGGTTTTATTTATTATTATGCTTTCTGATTGCTCATCATTTTCATTCGTTTTTCCTTTAAGCTTTTTTGGTAGGTTCTCGTTTTCTTTTTCCTCCATTCTATTTAATTTGGGCGGGTTTTCACTGCTTTGATTTTCCTTATTTGTTTTAATTTCTCTTGTTGTTATAGTTTTACTGGATTGTTAATTCTTTCATTTCTATTAGATATGTTGTTTTCCTGGTTGCTTTGTAGTGTAGGGTAGTTTAACTCATCTAGTTGGTTATTTTTGTCTTCGCTTTCTGTAACGTTTCCTGAGTTTTTTGATGCATTGTTTTTATTTTGCTGTGTTTGTTCATTGCATTCCATTGCAATATGTCCTCTTCTTCCACAACGGAAGCAACCTGGCTTAAGCCCTCTGACGTAAATATATAATGTAGCTTCTTCATCGGTTATGTGTGTGGGGATATTCTCCGGGTCTATTCGTTTATTCAATTTAATTTTGAATTCAAAGCTATTGGTTAGTACGGGAATTGCTGCTTCTTTAATGTATTTTTGCTGGAAGAAAACGACTTTTCCGAAAGGATTCATCATTTTTTGGAAATCTTCCATGTTGTAGCCAAAATACGTATTTTTTAAAATTCTGGAGATATTTTTATACTTATTCTCATCGACTGTTATTAGTGCGGAATTACTTAGCGTCTTAATTCGGTTTCTAAATTGTTCTCTTTGCGCATTTTCATAAAACTGGACCGCCACATATCTGCTATTTGGATGGTCTCCTATGCATTGTACCGATTCAAGCATATTATTTTCATGCAGTGTTTCTATTAGAAGGGATTTGGGGAAACTGTATAGTGTGCAAAGACTATCTGTTACAGCAAGTATTATAGATTTATCGGTGAGGAACCGTTTAAACATCAGGAAAAGTGATCGAGGTATTGTTTTGTTGAATTTCTCTCCAATTTGTTCCAGCATTTCATCATTCCATTCAATATGAGGGGGGGGGGTCATTTTTATTTTGATCCATAAGATTCAAGTTTTCCAAGTCATCTGCTGTTGTTTTCCTGAACCTAAGACCGTTTGCCGGGCTTACGTAATCTTGGGCTTTTTTTGCTATAGAAGCATATGACTTTCTCGTGCCCTGCGATGGACCACCCACCTGGTTAATTGGTTGAGCGGTCACCATTTTAAGTTTTTCAATTATTTTTCAAAGGTATGTTTAAATTTCTTTTTTTGTTAAACAAACACTAATTATATAACCAATACAATTCAGTTATCCGCAAGGTTATTGAGTTTTGTAGATTTGATTCCTTTTCTACTCTTATTAAAAAATTAAATTCGCCTGAGATTTTGGCATTAGTTATTAGATCCGCTAGCTTTTAACTATGCGTTTGTCTATTAGCATTAGGTACGGATTTTCGATAAAAAAAACTCTGGATTTCTCTGTCCTTTTTTACTCTTTTTCAATCAAAAAAATTAATTGAGTGTTTTAAATTGTTTTATTGGACATTTTTATTAGTCATTAGCAAATAAATCTGCCTTTTATCAACAAAAAGCTAAGAGGTTCTTTGCTTACCTGTTACAAGGTTTGTATCCAGGTGGCGCTATATTATTATTATTAAATAACTATAAGTATATAAATTTGAAGTTTTGGATAGTTGATTTGTGGTTTTGATCTGAAAATATTATATAGAGTTAACATACATGCACACACACACACTCTATATATAACTACATATGCCAACAACCAATTACATAACATACAGTAGTTTTTAATAACCTTTCTTGCATCCATTCATTATGAAGGCTTGCTCTTGGTAGCACTACTGTATGGAGAGTTTGCTATTGTTATTAACTGTGTAAGCACATAAAATGGTGATCATGTGGTAATCATGTGATACAATAGTTTTCTATGTCCAAACTATTATGAATTTCTAGTTTTTATTTAACACTTTTTAAACCTGCGATAATGGGTCTGTACATTTGGAGAAGGGAGGAGACAATGATTATTTTATACATAAATAATTGTTTAAATAGTACATATCATTAGTCAATAAAGCTAACATTTTAAGTTCTTAATAATTTGATGTGTGAATAATTAAAAGCACATTATTTAAAAAAACTCCTCTCCCCCACGTCAAATCGTAGATGAAATAAGACTTTATTATGATTTTTAGAATTTCTAAGTACAGTATTTAAATTTACCACGTGTGCAATTAATTATAACTTAAAGCAGTTTATAAATAAAGTGATTTTTCAACAGCAAAGTAAAGCTTACACATCAAAGAGGCATGAGCATCAGTTTAAATTTCTCATAACTATTTTGTTAAGTGAAGTTATGTCACAGTGAAAAAAAAAAAAACAGCTTCTAAGAATAATCTAGTTACTTGACTCAGGTGAGTCACTCATATTAAATTATATCTACTTTCCAGCACATACAATTTATTTTCAGTTAATAGAAAATGCAATATCACTTCTCATGTTAATTTTACTTAACATGTATGAATAATTATCATCAGAAATAACAAAAGAATATATCATCATCATCATTTTCAATCATTATTGACCCACTGCAGAATAAAGATCTTTCCAAGTTCAATCCATTTTCTCCAATTTCTAACTTCTCTTCTTCACATCACCCCAGAACATTTCCTTATTTCATTCATCCATCTCGTGATCTTTTTCTAGGTCTTTTACAATCTCTTGGAATCCAGTTTAAAATTTCAACTATCTACCTATAATCATTTCTCTACTAGCAAAAGGTGCAGCCCAACTCCACTTCAGATTTCTAATTCTTTCAATAATGACAATAGCACCTGTTTGTTTTCTTATCTATGTATTTGATTTTCAATCTCTTCTTGTTACTTCTGACATACATTCCACCATACTTTGTTGACTAGTCTGAAATCTCTGTATTTCTCTTCTGTTAAGTGTCCAAGTCTGAGATTCATGAGATTCATAAGTAAAAACTAGTAACATACATTTATTAAAAACATTCCTTTTCAAACCCATGGACATATTTTCTTTTAGTATTATTTCTACCAAAAGCACTCCAATCAAATTGTATTCTATTATTAATTTCATCCATTATGTTTCCATCTGTAGTAATAATCTGACCACAATATTTGCAGTTGTTAACTTCTTCTAACTCATCACAATCAATCTTAGTTTCATCTTTTGAGAAAATCCATTGTACATTATTTTAGTCTTTTTAACATTTACCTTTAGTCCTACTTTCTTTGACAACTCTTGCAACATTTTCTGAAGATCTGAAGGATTATTTGCAAAACCAACTACATCATCTTCAAAATATAAATGACTTAAATAATCTCCATTTATTTTTACTTCTTTAGCTTCCCATTTTAATCCACAAAATATTTTTCGCAAAACTGCTGTAAAAAGGTTTGAAGATATGGAGTCACACTATCATGGTACACCCTTCTCAATGCTCATTTTTAAAATATCATTATGTAATGTATTTGCTGCTGTTGCATTTTTAATTCATCAGAATATGACCGTATATATATGTTCAAAAGATGGCGCTATACCAAAACCACCGAACAAGTGTAAGATTTGTTTACATAAATGAAAAAAGAGTCAGAAATTAACTATCTCTTTCATTTGCTCACCCCCAGATCAGCTGATTTCAAGCTGGTTTGCTCTCCTCAGTGGGGGATAGAGTATAGAAACTAGATCTAAAACACTGACTCTCAAGTGTTTATGCAAAACGTTTCTATCAGATTGCAAGCGTGAATTTTTCAGACCGGTAAAGTCTTCAAACTCAGCCTAGCAAGCCAGATATTTATATGGGTCTGATCTCAGTTCAGAATCACCATATAATCAAAGTCTCTGCAATATATATCATTGCAAGAAAACTTTAAAGGTACATTTATGAAAAACAAAAACAAGTTAATCACGTAACCTGCTATCACTTGTTATTTATGTTCAAAAGATGGCGCTATACCAAAACCACCGAACAAGTGTAAGATTTATTTACATAAACGAAAAAAGAGTCAGAAATTAACTACCTCTTTCATTTGCTCACCCCCAGATCAGCTGATTTCAAGCTGGTTTGCTCTCCTCAGTGGGGGATAGAGTATAGAAACTAGATCTAAAACACTGACTCTCAAGTGTTTATGCAAAACGTTTCTATCAGATTGCAAGCGTGTATAATAAAAAGACATTTCAGTATAATAGTAAGTATGTTTCTGTAACTAAAACGTCTTATTACTACAGAAACTCCCAGAAATAACATTATGAATTTATTTATCTATGAGAATATTAGAAATTATATATATGTGTGTGTGTTTAATTAAAAAATTTTAATATTAATATATTGTATTAGGATATTAATTTTCTTACTGATTGTAAATATAAAAATGCAATTATTAATACTAATATTCCATTTCTGATTGTCAATAAACAGTTACAGTCACTAATATCTAGTTTAAAATGATATCTATAATTATGTAAATATGTGTTATATCTGCACTGTGATCATTCGTAATTGGGTTACTACATACAGCATATATTATTAATACAGATTTTCATTGAACTTTATTAATATAAGTAAATACTAAAGCAATACCTTGATAAATAAAAATACGAAAATAAAAGTTGAATTAAGTGGATAAGTGATTATGTTATTGCAAATGAATAAAGAAGAATTTGATGTAAATAAAACATCAGCATTGGTGGTAGAGAGGTCAGTGACAGCTACTTAACAAGTAGTTGTCCCGAGTTAGCGGGTTCGCTTCCTGGCTGATGCTATGACACATGGAAAAAAAAAGAATGGCTCTATGCTGTTTTATACAAATTGTATTAAAAAATATTATACAATTAACAAAATCAAGAATGACAAAATTTAAATTGCCACTGCTGTTGTATTTTGTGAACTGCAAATTGTCTATGTGAGCAAATAAAACCTGAGAATTTATAAAATACAATGGTTATCAAGATATTTCAATAATTATTTTAATCACAATACATTTTATTGACCTTCATTCCAAAATTGTTTCAAAACAAAGGTGAAAAAAATCTCTGAAGTCAATTCAGCAGCATCAGAACTATCTACCGTAAGATTCTGGACGAGTCTTTTTTACAATAATTTCTGTCATGAATAGCAGATGTCAAGTTACGACAACAGTTATTACTAATTAACAACTTGGTGTATAGTTTTGTAATCAAAATGGACTTCACCTGTAAAATAAAGCCAAATCAATCAAAAAGACTTCATATCTATGTAAGAAATGACTCATTGAAAAAAACATGCAATGAAAATGCCATGCACAAAGAGGAAAATCAGATGAATAATAAAGAAAAAAAAATTAAATACCATGTCCATCAACAATCTGGATACACAGTTAATATCTACAAATGGAAAATTCATGCTGAAGAATTTGTGAGAATTAGGATACCTAACAAGTATAATGCAAAAAAAGAATAAAAATCCTTAATCAATCAAGAAAAATTATCAGAAACTATACATTAAAAATAAAAGATTTATAAAAAAAATGATCAGTCAAAATCTTTGATTAGATGTCTTCATAAAAATTGACATTGGTTTTGCAGCATCATTGATATTACAAAATATGGACTTTTAAGACACCTAGTGAAGGTTTGTAAAATAATGCAGAAAGAGAAAAAGTTCACAATCAGCAAAAATGTAAATAATAACCTATAGTATTGTCAGTTAAAATTTTTGATTAGGCAATTGAAATTGAAAGTGCTCCAGATTATCACTGATGTCATAAAATGATTGGAGGTCAAGTAAGCAAACTTATTACAAATTTATCAAATTAGAAATAACAAGGTTCATAGCAAAGTATGTCCATATCAATCAAATTAAAATAAATGAATTATAGTATCTGTAAAAGTTAATGAAAAAATTACACAGCTGCCATTGTATATTGACCCAAGTCAACATAAACCCTGGTACCAGAAAAAATTATTTTATGTTACTGGACATTAATATGTTTATAGTTTCAAAAATTATACTAGAAGAAGTGAATAGACATTCTTTAAAATTGAACTAAGAGAAAATTAAGATAATCCCAATAAAAGCTCAATTGAAAGAAAGTGATATACCAATAGTGAATAAACTATGCAAAATTTTATAAGTGCAATGGTCAAAACTGATCAATATATACAAAGATATAATAAACAAATAATTAGTTATCATGACTGAAAACTCAGAGTGGGCCATTCTGATAGCAATTATTATGAAGCTGGATAGCAATACATTCATTTGTGGGAATTATGGTAATTGTTGTATAATAGTCAACTAGATACTAAATAGAAATAATTACCCAACTATCAAATATGCATGAGGTATATATTTCTATTGGGAAATACTACACACTATGCAAAATTAGATCCAATCAGTATTACTTATCAAGTTTCTGTTACTGAGTCATCAGCCGAGATTTTAACACTTCATTAAATGTCATTTAAACTACAATGATACAACCAATATATGGAATGTTTACTGAAGGGAATGGATCTCATGGTTCAGCTATTCTATGGGATATTTGGAAAAATCTAAATGGTAGGGAATTTTAATCTCCAAAAATAAAGAATTTGCTAAGTATAATATCCAAGAAGACTTAACATTAAACACAGATGCAACTTTCAAACATGGGTCTTCATGGTAACAAGAGCTATCCAACGCATTGAGAATTTTATTAAGAACAAAACAAATTGCAGAAAACTACTAAAACATCATATGGTCACTATTTCTTATGCATACACAAGCTGTTAAAATAATAGCATTAGGGTTGCATTAGATCCAAAGATTTACACACAGTGCTCTCATATCACAGGCTTCTCATTGATGAAAGCCACAAGCTAAAAACTAGTCTGGGATATTGGATGAGTAGGCACTAGACAGATATTTTGATGCATAAACCTTTTATCATTTATTGATTATTACGGCTTGCACTGGATGGCACTATTATATGGAGAGAGTTGCTATTATTTTTGAATTAAAAAAGGCTACTAATATTTATATGACTGGAAATTCACAGCTTTAATTGACCACAGATCACTATTAGAAAATTTTCAAAGTTAATTATTCAACCATTTAACTCCATGCATATTATGCTGGATTAAAATTTTATTGGGATATAAACAAGAATATTTCAGCAATGCTGATCTCCTTCAACTATAATGATCCAATCAGGTTAAATATTCTTAAGAATACAGTAGTGGTTAAATGGATAATAGTGAATATAACAAACAATTTTTGATAATTCGAATATTAAAAAAGCCTAATAAATGGGAAAATATCAGTTTAATGCCAAATTAGAAAATGAAATATCAAATATTAATAAATAAGGAATATATTCATGAAAGACTGAGTACTCATACCCTTTCAAGGTTGAACAAAATGATTAAAATTGCTCCATGAGGAACAATCAGATATTGTGCAATAAAAGATCGAGCATATTGAGATTACTATAAAATCATATCAATGGCAAAACAGATACCATGGGCATATATCTTGTGGCTCAAAATGCCTGAGCCATGACAATGTAAGTTCTTTCAAGTCACCCATACTTTTCTTTTAAATGACATATGCAAATTGGTTTAAATTCAGCCTTATTAAAATTAGGAATTTGAAGAAATGATTTCAAAGCTTAAAGAGATTTTTGTCTCTGTAGATTCACCAAAACCATTTTACATCAAAAATGTTTTAAGACTTTATCTTTGAATGGGAAATAAAACATGTTAGCATTCTACCATTTTATTGAAGGTCAAATGGACCAAATGAAAAAGTTATACACTCTAAGAAATTAATGAGATGGAGATGCTTCTAATGCAAGATGCATTTTATTCAGCAAATTTGCACATCGTCACACTACTACCATAGTACTTAGCTGATATTTCACTAACTGCAAAATTATTAGATTGAAAATGCAAAGCCCCAAACTGTTCTTGGTATATCTACAAAATAATTAAATAGGAAATATGAATGTAAAATGCAATAACAAAATGTGTGGGTCAGAGACTGTTAAGAAAAACTTAAGGGTTATAGTAAAGTTACTGTCAAGTCAAATTGTGATAATGCAAACAGAAACAAGAACAGAATTCGGTTTCACATTGCCATATATAATAATTTGGTACAAATGATATTTATTTAACTACCAGAATAAGACTAAAAAAAGAAGTATCAATGTAAAATATAGACAGCAAAAAATTAAATTACCAAAAAGGAAAACTTTCAGAAAACAAGAATAATAAGGATAAAATAGAGTTAAAACTCATGAAGAAACAAAACCATAAAAAAGAAAAGATAGATCTCATAAAACTTGGACGCCTCTGAAAAACTTTAAAGACTCTGCTATTTGTCTGAAGATCCAAATTTTCTTAAGTAAAATGAGTAGCAATACACACACATGCATGCATGTGCACACACACACACATAAATTCATGAAAGCAGTCGACAGTTAGATCATACCAATATCAATACACACATAACATGTATATAAACTTAAAATAAAATCACGTTATATACGACTAGCTTTTTTGATTATTATTATTAAAATAAAGTATATAAATAGATTGTATACAAGTTTAATTTATTGAAAAATTATACACAGTGATAAATATTTATGCTTAAATTATTGCAAATCCTCAATTCATAAGATATGTATTGATCCCAAATTCAAGTCCATAGAAATACATATTATAGAAATAATCGAGCATTAATTTTCAAACTATCATTTTTTTGTATCTATAGTTAATACAATATGGCCCGTTGTAATATTTTCTATATGGATACTTTTTAAAAAATTTGAATCAATATTTTTTGTTTTATTAAAAATAACTATCTTAGGATTCCTATAATTCATAGATACAATTATTATTACTTTAAAAAAAAAAAAAATTGGAACTTTTTTTTCATTTTGTTATAAATTTAAATGAAGAGGTTTTCATTTTATGTTCAACTTTCTATTAAAAATCTCAACATTTTCTGAAATAATTGAAACAATAAAATTTATCACAAACCATGAAATGACAATTTAATTTCTTTTTCTTTTTTTTTTTTTACTTTTTTGATGATAAATTAATAATAAGATAAGAATATTTATTAACAAAATTTAATGACTAGATGCAATTATTACTGATTCTAATTTTGTAAAGATATGTTATTATTATATTAAAGTTATATATAAATGTCCAATAATTATATATGTATATACTGTAGTTTATATACATTCATATATATATATATATATTGAAAATAATAAGTGTGGATTATTTTGAATTATAATATGTGGATTATTTTGAATTATAATATCTGAGTTTTATTTAAAGGTATCATTACTTACTGAAAACATTAATTACTATATGTAATTAATATTAACTCAGATTTTGTAAATGCATATACTTGTCATATTAAAGTTATATATATATATATATATATATATATATATATATATATATATATATAGTACTACATGTAATTAAAGGGAATTTGAACAGACTTTCAAGCTCACTTTAGTTATTCATTTTATCTGATATAACTGATACCCATAATCACATACATGTGAAAAAGATCTCCAATACATGTATTTCATGCTGAACCAGCACTCATCAGTTGGTCTGAATCATCATCACCCAACATATATATAATCAGTGCTTGGTTTTATGTTAAGATAGCAAATCTGCAAACTTTAATGGACAGGCTTCAATCCTCTCCACTCTTCATTCTTCAGCTATCCATAACATTGAAAATCTGATGATGGATTGCTCAAAGCCTACTATATGTATATTGTGTGACTACATTTTGACACAATTTGCAATTTTATGAAAATTAAAAAAATATATTGGCTGGATAAGAGCACCATTAGACATATAGCCTAGTTCCAGATTGCAAAGAACATTAAGCAATCATGGTGATTATTTATTTATGTAAGGTAATCATCAAATATATTTTAAGATGTAATCTTCTATGAACTTTACTTGAAACAAATGGATATTAAATTAATAAACTAAATTAAAACAAAGATACTCAAATATGGCTTTATAACTTTTATTATATTCATTTTCATTTAAAGTACTTATCCAATCCCCTTTTGAAAGCATTCAAGACTGATTTGATCTGATTTAAGACAAAATACAAGCTTAATTTTAATTCCAATCATTTTTTAATTTAAATATTATTCATTATTAATGCTTTATCATTCCCGAGGTAAAATGCAATGTGCAAATCCTATGAATTACAGGACCCAGGTTTATTCTGGAGATCTATCCAAATAAGTATGCCTTAGTCGACTTACAGCTAATAATGGGCATTATCAAGCATCAATTTAAACCCTCAACCCTCTACATTATATAATTGAATTCTAACATTAAGTGATGGTGAAGGGGCCTTTCTTTTGTTTACAGCCATTGGGGCATCTATTTTACATACACCAGGTTCTGACCTAAGATTCCAGTGTTAGCTTATCATCGGAACATTTAACTGAACTAAGCCTCCTACTCCCTCCATTTACCTTTAAAGATTGAGCAGTTAACATTTTTCAGAGAAATCTAATCTGATTCATACATTGAATTATAATAAAATGCACGAAAAAAACATATTTAAATAATCTATCAGCATAACCCCCTTGTATTAAATAAGTTAAAATAGCATAATAAATCCCCATTTATAATCTTACACTTTATTGTTGAAACATTTAACACAATTAATAGAGTCTATTATGCAAGTTGGAATAAAAGTTCACTATGTAACAGTTCGTAGTTACCCTGATTGATCAGTGATTCAACCTTCTTCAGGTGATCAATGTTCTTATATGAATCCTGTGTGTTGCTTTTCTTGATATCCTTGGCTAGCTGGTTAAACTTACTCCTGTCCATGATGACAATCGCTCGAGTGGCTCCAGGTGAGGCAGGAAGACAAATTTCCCAAGGGGAAAGTTTCTTAGATGTTCTCTAGCCAAAGAACATTTTCTTGGTGCTGGTTAATGTTTTCTAGCAACAGTTTTGGATTTATCTCATTTTTAAAGAAAAATGGTCCCGACTGCCTTAACAAAAAAAACCTCCACAATTTATACATTTTGTTGGCTACAGGATTCACACTTATTGATTTATTTATAGCTATATTCCAGCACTTTTAATTTTTGTCCTTTTTTGGTCATTTATATTTTTTTTTAATTAGTGGAAAGTTCTTGTTTAATTAGCGTAATAGATCAACTCTAGTGATGTCTTTAAATACAAATATTTTTAATATCTGGAGTTTCAACAATAGAGTTGATTGCACAAATTAATTTTTATCCCCCTCTCAACCCACATTTTCCCAAGAATTGCAATTTAATTAAAACCCAAAAGAGAAATTTTAACAAAAATCTCAAAATCTATTTTTATCCTGATTTTTTAGATAAAGAATTAAAATGAAGAAATTCTGATTTCTTCGTGATAAGAAAAAAACTTTTAAGACAGATTTAAAAGATTAAAATGTTACATATTTTCAATAAAACTACTGTAGAATGTTTTGAATTATAACATCTGAGATGTCCTTAAAATTTAACAGGTAAATTATATTTTATATGCATTGTGTTTCAGTGAAGCTGCATTAAGTTTCTTTTTATCTACAATTTTTATCTTATTGTTACCCTGATGTGATTCATCTGTGTTTGGAAGTCAAAACTCAGTTTTAGTCTTGCATTGGTGGTCGAGAGGTCAGCACGACTGCGTTGCACTTGCAGGCAGTTGCTCAGGTTGTGGGTTCGCGTCCCAGCCGATGCTATGACACTTCAAAAAAATAAAAACTCAGTTTTAATTATCTTAAAAAAACAACCTCTTACACCACATACACATATATGACACATAATGTTATAACAATTTTTTTTTTCAAATAATATTTTCAAAACGAAGGTGCAATTACAGTTTTTTTCATAAAAGTAATATTCAAAAAAATAATTAATAATAAAAAAAAACTCAGAAATTTATTATACAAATGTTTTAAAAGAAATTGATGAATGTTGCCAGACATTTACATGTTTCAAATATTTCATTATTATATTATATCTAAATAAATTATCTTGATGTAAAATTATTTTTAATTATAAAAAAATAATTTTATTTTAGAATATTCATTACACTTTTTATTTTTAGTTTGTAAAAAGAAATTTACATTTTTCTACATGCAAAATATACATATATGTATCAAATTTCATAGTATTTTATATTTGTTTTCAATCTTTATCATTATATAAGTACTTGAAAAAACAATTAAAGTTTAATCTAATATTTATTTTGTTAGGAAATAAAGATCCCCTATATAAATATTTTCACCCTAGGATTGAAAGCATTCTGGAGAAATTGGAAATATTTAGTTTTTTTAAAAAATACCACTATTAATAATTTTATTGAAAATTATCTGATATATATATATATTTCATGTGAATGTATGTTTGTAACAATAAAATGTTTATTTAGGCAAAATGTAAAGTTGGAAGCTGTTGGGAAAAGAAATCATAGTAAGTAAAGAATATATTTTCCAAAATAGTATGTATATGTGACAGGATTTTTATTTTTGTTTGTTTTAAAAATTTTTATGGATTTTTTTTTTTCTCCTTTTTATATATTTCTAGTTCCTTGAAAAAGACTATAGAAAAAAATAAAGAAATAGTCAAAACGTTGGAAATCTATTTTAATATATATTTCATTTTGGTGGCAAAAAAATAAAAAAAACAAGTTTTTAAAAGATTTGGTGTATGTTATAATTATTTTTTAAAAGTATTTTGACCACTTTTAATAAAGAATCTAAGGTGAAAGAGTTTATTTTTATTTATTTTGTCCATAAGGCTGTCACATGTCAAATTCATATCCATGTGTCAAATTCACAATGAATATAAAAAAACTATTACATGTGTCCATAATGCCGTCAATTTCACAATCGACAAATTAAAAAAAAAAACAATTTTAAATTTGTTTTTATAAATACATAACTATACTTAACTAAACCATAATTTATATTACAAGCATTTTATGCCAAAGAAGTAATTCCATTCTTTATACTTAATAATTTGTAATTTTTATTATGAAGAATATTTTATGGAAAGGAAGTAATTCTGCCATTAATTAATCATAATTATTATAGTTGATCATAACAGATATATTTAAAAACTTAAATTTTGATTTATTAATACTTTTCCAGGTATATTTCTAAAGTGTACCAAACAAGCAGGATTGTTCCAAATATTGTTTTTTCAATTTTTCAATCGTGAAATTCTCACATTTATTTATATAATATTAAAGTCTTTTGTTTAATTTAAATTAAATCTTTAAAAAAAATTGTTAAAGCAATCAATTAAAAAAATAATGGCCTTTTAGAATAATTTTAAAACATTTCAAAGAAACCAAAGTACAAAACCATGGTCAGGAGTTTGGGGAGGGGTCCCTGACAGAGATATTTTAAGTGCTGGCTCTGGCAAGCATTTATCATAAAGCTTGTAGAAGAATTGGCAATCCTCACTGTTTATAACTTACAAGCTTAAGAGATAGGGTCATGTGATCGATGAATTGATCTATGACTCTTATTTTGACTATTTCAAAGAAGTTTTAGTTTTAACATATAACATATTATAATTTATAATTCATGTATAAATTTAAAATTAAATTTTTAAAAATATTAACATTTTCTATTTTTTAACTTTTTTTGATGGTAGTTATTATATTTTTTAGTTTTATTATTATTTATATAATGGCTTTATAGTACATTTAATATTTTATATTATTTATTATGTGTTAATTAGTTATTGTGAAAATTTCATCTTCAGTCAAATGCATTCAGCACTCAATAAATTTAGACTTACATTCTATAAATTCACTTATTTATCATTTATTTTATCTGGCCCTTCCAAATTGACGGATTAAAATTTTACTGCATTTACATGAGTATAAAAGTTAGATTTATATTATATATTAAATACAATGAGTGAAAGAATACTGGTTAATTAATAAACCCAGAAAGAATTAATTAGCTCTGCAACTAATAAATTAAAAGAAGAGGAAAATGAGTCAATCCAATTAGCAGCCTAAAAAGCAGTAAATAATGATTACTGTGATATTAATAAATTCCAGAGATCAATAGAGGCAGACAGTATATAAATGAAGCACTTTAATGGTCTTTGCAGAAGTTGTATGATTACATCAGATACTGAATCATTCACTGAGCTGCAGCAAGGAAAGACTGAAGAGCCAAGATGAAGGCTAACTAAAGATCTTCAGGGAAAGAATATTAGCTCTTCCAAGAGCAATCCACCTATACAGCTTTGAAGTAGGCCTATGGTTTTTAACTGGTCATCTTTTATGTGTGTGTCATCTGGAGAGCTTTGCCTAAAAATAAATGCAAGTAAATTTCATTAATGTATATTATAGAAGAATATAAGCCTTTTACTGACTATAAACATAAATAATTAATTATTAATATTGGCATATTGTATAGTTTATATTGGGCCTTATTCTCTCTCTTGATGATTATTTAAAGATAGATGCCAAATAATTGTTTTATTTTTTACTACAATTACCTTAAAAGATAATCATATTGAATCTTCATGAAATCTAAAACAAACACCAGTTATATTTCCTTCCTGCCACTCACCCACAAAAAAATCATAACTTGAAGAAGGATTCCTTCACATGGTTACTATGGTTATATTTTTATTCACTATAGACCTATCAGGTCAATAACATTTGTAGTGCCACCACAGTACATGACAGGGAATATACATTACATAATAACAATTTCTTGTGATTGCTCATAACTGTTATTAAAACAGGCAAAACTCTCCATACAGTAGTGCCACTCAGTGCAAACTAGAATAATCAATGGCTGCCAAAAGGCTTGTGCAAAAAATCCCTATCTAACTGCCTAATAGAAACTAGTCTGGTGATATTGGATGAGTAGGCACTAGATAGAGATTATATGCACAAGCCTTCTGGCATCCATTGAGTACTCTGGCTTTCACTGAGTGGTGTTACTGTATGGAGAGTTTTGCCTGTTTTAATAACAGTTATGAGCAAGCATAAGAAATGGTTATCATGTGATGTTTAGTGATTTAATACCAATCCTGCCTAATATGATAATGATGGCTATGGTTATTCAAGAACCAAAGACACAAAAATGTATGAGAACTGAACTGAGTTCAGACCTATATGACTATATAAGTTAATGAACTTAGATTGAAATTTTATTGTGTCTTCAATTTTATTCCCATACTTTGTAGTTAAATAGAGATAAAAAGTGGCTGCTGGATGGCTGCATTAGATCCTAAGATCTAGCTGCAGTGCTCTCATATCCCAGGCTTCTCACTGATAAAAGCCACAAGCTAGAAACTAGTCTGGGGATATTGTATGAGTAAGCACTAGATAGCGATTTTATGCACAAGCTTTCTGGAATCCATTGATTACTCTGGCTTGCACTGAGTGGCACTACTATATGGAGAGTTCTGCCTATTTTACTAGAGAATATACATACACCTGGGGACAAAATCTTAATCCTATTACAATAACTTTATTTAACTTCAGCTGAACTCAGGATAAACTAAAACAGTAGTTCAGGGTCTAATAAGTTCAATTAATTTATAAAAAAGTTTTTTCTCTAACTTTGTATCACACTAGGATATGTTAAGTAGAATAAAAGCAACCTTTATAAATTCAACAAACACTTTATTTTACCATTCAGCTTCTAGACTGGAAATATTAGATGAGTAAGCCCTAGATAATGATTTTATACACAAACCTTCTTGTATCCATTGATTACTAAGGTTTACACTGGATGGCACTACTATATAGAGAGTTTTCTACCATTTTAACATACTCTTGAAATGATTATATATTATGTTTTCTCATGCCTGACCAACATCTCAACCATAGGATATATTACATGAATATTAATATGAAATAATAATTATTAATCTACTTATCATTTACATTCATTACTATATGTAACAATAATAAAAACAACCAAAAATTAACTTAGATACATTAAATTACATTTTTAGGTCTTTACATTGGGGGAAAACTATCAATATTTGAAACAGAAGAAAAATAGTTTTAGCAGTTTATTTACAATTGTAAGTGCTTTAATTATTTTTTATTTTAGTTGAGTAGATCATCAGTCGAGCTGGACAAATAATGATTCAATACTGATAATTAGATGGATCCTGGTTCGAGGCTTTAATATGGTTCACAATAGATAGATTCTTATACTGGGGTTCAATAAATTAAAATGATCATATTCAGCAGTTAGTTATAGATTTGACTAATGATGATAAATTAGTTAATAATTGATTTCTGAATATTCTGTGAAAATAGGTGATCTGATAATATACTCTAGATGATTACTGTAGTAATAACAAATATCTTTCAATAATTGTTGGCTTTAATTTGGATTTTTCTATATATGTCAGGCTTAGATTTAGGATTACCTTTTATTTTCCCAGATGTTAATGAGGATACGTATTTAATTTAGTAATGCTTAATAAATATAATTAAATAGAAGCTGTAGCAATTCATTGATCCAGGAGAGACTAAGCTGACAAATAGTGTCTCTTGTTGTAAGTTTGCTTCATTACATCACTTTCTCTATTTTCTTTTAACTTAGAAAATATTATATTCTTATAATTTTAAATATTTTTATATTTTATGACATGATATTGTTCTTTGAAAATCATTTTATCATTAACACACCCTATCTTATCTTTCAAATAATTTTTATGTTTAATTTTGGTTATTTAAAAAACAACATTAAATAATACATTTTCTGAATTTACCATTTGGTTATGTTAGATAAAAACAATACAATACGTAATTCGAATTGTACCATTAATTCAATCTAATTTTATTATTTTTTATAAATGAATTAATATTATTTGATATAATAAATAAAAAATCAATTTTTTTTAATTATATCCCTATTAATTTTTTCTTTTAAAAAGTACAACATATTCTTCAAATCATACTTAATTAATAATGTTCTTTTTGAAAATGAATGATATCAATATAATCTGTAAGTCAAGTGTAGTTAAATACTTTAAATAAAATTTTTAATTTAACTTTTTTCTCCCTTCTAAAAAAAATACCGACTTGCTTTACCAAACTTCCCAAAACTGAAATAATCTTTATCTAATCCATTTGCATATATTACAATATGTGATGTGATGCACTGTGACTTCTCTTTATATGGAGTCAGGAATCTCTCAGCAACAATGCCCAGAGAATTCTGTTAGTCACTATTCCTTCCCTTTTCATTCCTCACCCTATGACATAATATGCTATTATTTCATTACTGACCTCTAATAACAGTTATATTCATCAATTTTCAGTTTGGACTTATATATATATATATATATTGTAACAATACAATCTCGTTAGCTCTAGCATTGTTGTATTTTATAAGTTTTCTATATCAATCAAGTTTAAATCAAGGGATAAAACACATACTCTAGAATGTAGAAGAAAAAAGATTCCATCAATTAATTCTTGTATTCATTTGAATGTATTTGGGTGATTATATAATAATAACAATATGTCTCTTTATAAAAAGTTATTTTAAAGTTCATAAAGCTTCAAAGCTTAATCAAAGTTAAAATCTATCATACAAAGAGAGAGAAAAACAATAACTACTTAAGGATAATCATAAACTTTGTTAAAGCTAAACGCAATTAATAGTAATTAAAAGATTAAGTTAAAGGGGAAAAAATAGTGGCAAATTACTAGAGAAAATAAAAAGAAAGCAAGCTAAGACTTTTAGAAAAAGTTTTCCTTAGGAGAAAAGGTATAAAACGACAAAGAAGAAGAAAACCCATAATGTGTATTTGTGAGGGGAGCTAAAGTGCACATCACCAGTACATACAGCTTGGAAAGATTTCAATTCTAGCTTCTGAAACATTATATGTCAACAAAGAAGATTGTGGTTACAGTACTTTTTAGTATGAACAAAAACAGCTAGAATGTTAAAATTCTATATAATAAAAAGAATAAACATGATTTGTTAAGCCCAGTTAATGGGTGCCAGCTAGTGCCTGAACAATGTAGTTCAACCAAAGTTGAAAACTGTCCATAAGAAGTCTTGAAGAAGAAGATATAAAAATATAGTTTATTTGCCCATGATAGAATATCTTATCATTTGATACTTCATATTTAAGCAACAGACTACCAAAGCCAATAAGAAAAACGCCCAAATTAAGATACAGAGATTGATTTAATTTTCTGTGACATTTCAGTTTTACATATGGTTGTAAGATTATTTATATTTATACAAATAAGAGGCCTCCATAAAATAAAAAAATCATATATATACTTTGATATTTGTATTTTTGAATATAAACACTGTTTAATTTGTTTATAATTGTTGACAAATTTTTATTTAGTGTAATGAAATTGATGTATAATTTCTTTAAATGTGTATGTATATTTAATTTTGACATGTATATTTTTTAATATTTTTTCATTATATTTGTTAATTTATTATTTTAATTATAAAGTAATAATAACTATAGGTAATTACCTAAATCAATCGAGATTACCTAAAATAAATAATATTTTTATTTAAATTAATTAGTAGTAGGTATGTTTTTTCAATAATTTCATCTCCAGTGCATACACAGTAATGCACTGATATTGAACATTCTGTTTCGAGTCTAGGAAAGTGGGATTATTACCATGAAAACTGAAATGATGATGAGAGTAATGTATTCATATGTGGTCTTTTTAGAAGAAAATGGAGCCTGAATTAGAGTTAATGGAATTCAAACCCTGTATATTCAAATAAACATTTATGAAAAAATGTTGAGAACCTCTGAGGTAGGATTTGATGTATGATGACCAGGAAATATAAACAGGATACCTTATATAAGCAGTTATATAAGAGACAGAAGGATTGACATCATCATCATCAATATCCATTTAATAAAATTTAATCACTTGAAATTCAATCTTTGATACATTAGTGAAATGCATATTATTTTAAAGTAATTCAATTATACATTAGAAGTGATATCAGAACATTGATGCATATATATGCCATCAGTATAAGCATCATCATCATCATCATCAGTAAGGCAGTTATAAACACAACAACAACAAAGCTATCATAGGTTAATTGAGAAAACTTATTTATCCTCAGGCTGATTGTCAATTAGTTGTAATTGATAATTTCATGGCAACATCAAAAGGAAAAAGTTATCTTTGTTTACATTGATATAATCTCCATATGTCTATTCTTTATTATAATAACAATCCATCAAAATATATAATCCAATCTATATCTACACACACATTTTGTGACTGCAGAAAGAAGTTTGCTATTAATGGAAAAGATACTGATACTTTTTTGAAACCTTAAAAAATCAAGTAGATTAAATTTTTAATGTCCATTTTATATATTTTTGTTATTGTAGCTGTTATTACTATGTGATTACTCATATGATAATGAACATGGTTAAGATTCTCATCAATATATGCCAGTCAATGAGATGAAATTTACTGGGTTTTTTACATCTGAGTTTAAGACCAAGTAATATCATAGTCATTCTTTTTAATTACCTAATAATTTATCAATTGTATTTTTTTTTTAATGCAAAATGAATATGTATGTGAATGATCTTTTTTTCTTTATTTAATAATTACAATATTGATAGACAAAAGTAAACTACCACTCTTATTTCCAACAGACTATAAAATGGTTAATCAAGCAGAAGTTAGCAACCAAAGATAAAAGGTTTTGAATCTCTTGGTTGTAGATTCAATTGCCATTTGATGATGACCTTTTTATTTAGGTGCCTATAATTATAAATTATTTTTAAAGGGGACATTATAGAACTTTGTGAAGTTAAAAAAAGAAGATACAATTGATTTTAAAAATGAGCATGAACTTAACTACAAAGCACAAATATTGGAAGCACAGATAGAGTGGGATCAGTTACAAATTAAAACATAAAAAAGAAATATTGCAGAGATATATGGTATATCAGAGCATCAAAATTAGTTATTCAATTTAATAAAATAAACCAAATACAGATAATTAAGATATACACTGAAATGAGTTCTCATTCTAATGATGAAGTAGAAGATTTTTACAAATTTGTACAAAATTGCTTTTGATCAGATCAAACCTTTAAAAAAATTATCACAAAAGGCTTTAATACCAAAATTGAAAAGCAATTCAATGATGAAAGTGCTATGGATAAAATTAGCTATTGTGATAACCGAAATTTACAGAAAAACTATATTACAAATTTTTTCTTTGAGAAAAAGGCCAAATGGAAATGGACATAGAAGCATTCAAATAAAACACTAATGAACTGGATTATATTTTGACAAACCAAATATATATGTTCTTAGTAGATTTAATACATGAATAGATTTAACACATATCTTACTAATTATTGATTAATGAGTTGCAAAATTAATGCAAAACTAGAGATACAAAGATGATTAAAAAAAACAATATTAATTGTTGATATTTCTAATTTTCAGAAATATTTCTATAAATTTAAATTAGAGTAAATCATTTTCAATTATTAATAGGGAATGAAAATGATATGAAATTGACTGAAATCAATAACAATGTAACTACTAAGCTGTATCAAAGAAATCTGATACAAAAAGCAGAAATTCACTAACAAAATTTCACTTAATATAGGACAATGAATGAAAAAAAAAGGAATATAAAAATATTTTTAAATAATTCATTAAAAAGAATTGAGTATATGGAATTTTGTAAAACAATATGAAAAAGAATTAATAATAGTATTAAACAATATGTAACTATGATTTGCAAAAAAAAAAAAAAAAGCTATAGAAAGATCAGTCTTAAAAATAAACAATCCTATCTAAGAAAATATTCCAGTGTATATCGCTAGTTGAAAATTAAATAGAAAATATTCAAATCGTCCTCCCAAACGTTGTGATATTTTCGCCATGCTCTTGTGAATAAATATAGAGTCTGAACTTCAAACAACTGACTCAAAAGGTCTGTTTGAAGTTCAGATTTTATATTTATTCACAGAGGAAATTGCTGAACTATTATGTTTGGGAAGAAGGGGGGATTTGAATATAATACTATGTTTGTATTAGAAGGAAAATTGTTTCATCAACAAGAATACAAAATGGGGGGGGGGAGTGTAGTATCACAACATTTATGAAAGGGTTCTACAAAAAATTATATAATAATGAAAAATAAGTAAAATTAATCTTTTACGATTATAACATCTGAATAATCAAGCATTTTAAATGCAGAGATGAAGTATGCAGATCTATGAAGAAGAAAAAACGTTCATGAAGTGATGCAATTGTTATTAGTATCTTATGAAAATCAGATGAAGAAATAGAAAAATTGTTGGCAAAACAATATATCAAATATCTGAATGATTAAAAAGTATCAGTCACTTGAAGAATTCAGTAATAATATTCATATTTAAGAAAGTTGGAACTTTGAATTCAAATCAACCAAACAGAGAAATTGGATTTTAAAGTGATTTTAAGACAATGATTCACATTTAAGTAGGGAAAAAAAAACAAAAAATATGAATTGATGTTATACTTTGAATTTGTAGATTATGAAAAATCATTTGATTTTGTAAGTGATTTGACAATAATTAATAATTTTAGATCATCAATATAGGAAATCAGAATATTATCATATTCTGAAGAATATCTATCAAAATGCAATACTGCAATTAATTCCATATTGATACTAAGAAGATAAGTATATACAACCAATTAATTTTATATCTTTAAAACTTTTTATAACAGTTTTACTGGTATTTTAAAGAATATAATGGGAAGACAAGGAAATAAAAATGTCATCTAGATTTTGAAAACAATGTGATTGTTTTTGAAAATAATACTTCAGAGTTTTATGAAATATTGAAAGAATAATTAAAAAAGGAAGAAAGCATGACTAAAAATAAATTCTAAAAAGTCTAAAGTAATATTTAATGGCTTTTCACACACACACACACAAAAAAAAAACTCCAGATATATTGAATCACTTTATTAACTCAGATGGAAACGTAATAGGTAAAATTAATCATAAAATTAAACATGAATGAAATGGGTTTGATAAATAATTTAATACTCAAAATAAATATGCCTGTTTGAACAAAAAAAAATCTTAAGTTCTATTTAACCAGTTTTTACATATGAATTTGAGACTTAGATGCTTAACAGCAGATCAGTACAAGGTGTCAGACTATACAATGAAGTATCGAAATAAGATATGTTGGAAGAACAAAAAAGATATGAAAATGAAGAACATAAGTAAAAAATCAAACAGAGGCTGACATCATTAAAAGAATTAAGAGACTAAAATGGAGCAGAATTGGAAATAACAATTGATGGATAATGAGTCTTAACGGGATTTCCAGAAATTATAAAAAAATCCAGAAAGCTATCATATAGGAGATGGAAGAATGAAATAAAAAAAAATTGTCGATATGACATCGAAAAGAGAGGTAATGGATTACAGAATCTGGATTAAACAAAGAGACCTTCATGCTACAGCGAATCGATAACAAATAATGATGATGGTCTACACTGTAATTACTCTTAAATGAACTATTATGTACAGCAGATAAAAGCGCATTAAGTAACTTTAAAACTAAATGTCGGAGATAAATTAAGTCGAATAAGATTTAAAAATTTACTTAAAAGTTTTTGATTAAGAACGAAAAAAGATCAAATAAATAAATGCCGAAAAGTAGTCAATTTGTTTTTTTCCCTAGAGATAAATTGTTTGGAATTTTGATCTTGCAGTTAAAGATGACTGTAAAATCTGAACAGTAAAAAATAATTAATAAATTTTATATTCGCAGTTAAAAAGCAAAATCACGTAGGAAGTATAACCTGGAGTTATTTGAGATTTCATTGATGACTTTTGTAGTGAAAGATAATTAACAGATTTCACAGCGCGCTTTGGCGCTGTTGGTAGTGTTTGATTTGCAATCGGGAGTTTCCGACTTGGGATCCGGGAGGCACTCGAACTCCCGATCTTTTATTAACATATTGTCTTTATCAGTGTCTATCTTGGTATTAAAAGTCATTTTATTTTTTTAATAATAATATCTGAATGGTTTGTTGTACGGAAGGTCCGTAAACCACGAGTTCCCACTGCATTAATTAAACCACTTTATTAATGGGGGAGGGGTAATTACAACATATATAATAACACTTATAGGTAATTTTATATTCTAATCTTATGGTCGCCAGAGTTAAAAAATGAGTAACAGCTTTCTTTTAATGAGTATTATTAATTAATGTAAGTTTGGGGGGGGGGTGTACTTTTTTCACATTATAGTTTTTCAAGAAACTCATCAATAAATCTTTTTAAAATGCATAAATTTAGTTCAGTTTTTACTTCACCGTAATTTAGATATAGTTGAAATATTTGCATACACAAATTTTTTTTTTAAAAAATAGTTGTTGTAAATGTAATGAAAATATTAAAAATTAATTTCATTTCTTTTATATTATTTTAAATATGCATAGATATTGTAGTCCTTCCAGTTTAGCTATGAATAAAAAGCAAAACAATAACAGTGTAGATCGGAGGTAGAGAAAGGTCATGTGTTTGAAAAGTGAATTAATGAAAGAAACTGATTAAGTATATTTTGGAACGTATAGCGTTCAGGTATCGGTTAATTTTGTATTCCGTTACTAATAATTTTATTAGTCATTCATTAGACTAAAGATTATTCAATAATGAACAATGCTGTTATAATGTAATTTTCCCTACCCAATCTCACACAAGGTAGGGACAGGTTTCTCCACGAGTTTTTAAAAGCGGATAGAAACCAGTCCCTATGAGAATGGTGTTATGAAAATTACACTACAGAAATATTATTTATTAAGTGGACAATATCTAGTCTAATTAAAAACTAATAAAAATTATTAATATACTTTCATTAAGTGATTTGTGCAAAGTTGTGAGGACAGCATGTTTGACATTTATCAATTAAACTGTAGTAATTTCTTATCTAAATATATTGAACAATAATAAAGATAATTTGTGTAAGAGATTTTGGTCTGGGCCGACTGATGAGTGCTGATCCAGTACGAAATGTGCATCTTGGGGATCAAAGATCTTTTTCACATCTTTCATCATAAGTTTTTGATTACAGCCCTTCACAAGGTGTTAAGTGAGTGGAAACCAGTCCCTACCTTGTATGAGATTGGTGCAGTGAAAATTACACTACAGAAATATTATTCATTATTCTAATTTACTATTTTAAAAGAAATAAATAAAAGTTAATAAAATTAGTTTTTAAATAAGAAAGTTATTAAATTAATGTTTAATATTAAATACAAATTCAAATTTTTAAAAACAATATTTTTTTTTCTTGTCTCTTGCAAAGAAATTGATTGTTTTTAAAAACATATTGCAATTAAACAAATTAAAAAAGAAAAAAATAATAATTAAAAGATTGATTAGTCAAGAGATAAGGTAATTTTGGAAGAAGACATCTCCAGATTAAGAAAAATATTTTTTGAAAAGCATTTTTCAAAAAATGATGATGAGGTAAAAATGATTTGTGTAATTAATTTTAAGTCTAAATGTCTAGTGAAGTGAATGTATGAAATTGGAACAGATCTTAAACCAACAGATAATTTAGGTGCTACCTTACTGTAGTTAAGTCAGATTCAGCAAGTTATATTTTTCATTGATGGAGAATAATACTTACAGCATTGTTAAAATTATGAAATGATAAAACCAAATTAAAAGTACGTGCTTTTTTACCATAAATGGCTAGTTAAGTCCCTACAAGTGTTCATCTTTACACTGTTATGAGGTATTGTAAGAAAAAGAAAAGTTACAAAGTTCGGCCCTAGTATAAATTAAAAAGCAAACAAACAACATCATTGAAGATATGTTTTTCCTTACCAAGAGATTTGTCTGACAGTTGCTAATAGTGTTCCAAAATTATACAAAATGATAATAGCCAATCTGTAAATAAATAGTTGATAAAAGAAGGAAAATACTAGTCTGAATTAGCCTAAAATGATGATTGGAAAAAGAACAGAATCTATCATTAGTTAACCAATCTAAAAAAAAAAAAGATCATTGTACAGAAGAAATAAATATACTGCTAATAATCGGTCAGTAATATTGATTTTTGAAACCTGAAGATGGATTAACCAAGTGATACATATTAAAAAACTGTCCTATGATTGCCTATAAAATTTTTTTAGAATATTAAGAATTTCTGATTGTCGACAGACATAATCATTGTAAATGCCTACGTAAGAAAATTTAGTAATATTGTTCTAATATATGTTATATGTGAAATGATTACTACCATTATATTATAGTTTTTGCTTTGAAAGGGATAATTATAAATTTATATAATGCACATTGATTACATAAGTAATGTTTACTAAGGCACTAAACCTAAAGCATGTGCGGTTGAAAATGCAAAGGTAGGGACCTCTACAAGTCTTAACCACACGCTCTTTTCTTCCAATGCATAAGCTTGTGGTTAAAACCTGTAGAGGTCACTACCTTTCCATTTTCAACCGCACATGCTTTTGAAAGGGATTTTATATTTATATATGTAGATTTTGAATAAAATATAATTTTATACATATTTTTTTACACAGAGGCAAAAATTTCCATATAGTAGCACCACTCATTACAATTCAGAGTAATCAATGGATGCAGGAAGGTTTGTGCATAAAATCCCTATCTAGCACCTACTCATTCAATATCCACAGATTAGTTTCTAGCTTATGACATTCATCAATGAGGAGCCTTGGATTTGAGAGCACTGTGCCTAGACGTTAGGATCTAATGCAGCTCTCCAGCAGCCACCTTTTATCTTATTAGCTAACTATAAAGTTCTGAGTCTAAAATTAAAACACAATAATACTTTCAATTAAAACTCATTAGTTTGTATAATCATATAGATCTGAACTCAGTTCAGCATCCATACTTTTTGGTGTACTGGGTCAGCTAAAGAATAGTGGTGTAATATATATTTTCCTATGAAAATTATTTTATTTTTAAAATATTTCTATTTAAAATATTGATCAGGCATGGAAGACAGAAATGATATCTCTAATTTTATTTAAATTGTTGAGATTTGGAATGGTATTTAGAAATTTGTAAAGTCAATTACCTAATGTGGAGAGTATTGATACATTTTTTTGTAGTTACTGCTTGAAATAGCTTCTGGTCTCAAATTTCCATTCTCACATTACATCAATTGGATAAATGATTTAGGTTAATTAGTTAAATTGTGCAATATCACATTTGAATCTAGTAATGTCTGAAAACTACTGCTTGGTGCTGACTAATATTGCTAGCCTTACAAGATAAAAATTCAAACCTGGGATTCTGAACATTTCTCAGAGAAGTAATGAGGTGGTACCTGAAGAGAGTTTGGTAGTGCCAGTCCAAAACAAGTGAAAAAATGTCCAGTGAGCTTAGGTCTTTTAAATAACACTAAATAACACATATCTGTGATATATCTTTGGTAGGCGTATGTGTTCAAATGAGATGATTAACAGCAACTTTTATTGATATTAGGCAGACCTATCAGCAACAAATATATTAACTGATGATGCACTTACTATGTTCATCACCAATTTTTGATTAGAGTTTATTAATAAATTCTGTTACAGTATACATAATTTTTGAATCAATGATTCATAAAAAAATATTCCAATTATGTGTTTCTATACTATAATTACATTCAGTGCGAATAAATGCAATAAATGAGAAGTTTCATCCCTGCACTCACCAATGCTAATTTATATCCTAATATTATTAACCATTATCTAATGGAATATAAACAAACTGATCCCTCATGTAACAACTCTCCAATTATCATCAGCCCACTTGGCTTACTATAAGTTCAAATCTCACTCTCTATGTCAAAATAGCAACCAGAATTCAAGTGTAACCAATTCCATGTGATATATTTCATGCTTTGAATGTGGTTATATAGATTCTGGCTAATATTATTACATGTTGAACAGGTTCTCTGACTTATTTGATATGCTGAGTCATGTCTTGAGCATGTGTGATATGAGGGATCTATCTCTTTATTTAAATAAGTCATTATTAGTGAGTTGAGTAGTGATAGAATTCATATATGCATATATATGATCAAAATTATCCCAAATTCAAAACTAAACCAGACTAGCCAAAGAAAATAACTCTAAAACACAACCAATGGTGTCACTGCTACAAACAGACTTTTCAAATGAAAGGACTAAAATATAATAACAAATTTATACTAAGTATCTTTTACAATTCCATTTACATCCCACATACTCATAATATTAAACAAACTTTTAAATAAGTTAATTGCTTCAGAATCATACATTTTTAATAATAAAGATTCTTTAATTCTTTTTATTTCTTTTCTTTTAAAAAACACAATCTTACCCTCATCAAAATTAATAGCAGTTAACTTGTTTAAAAGGTCTTTTAATATTAAGGATGTGTGAGATGTAAGTGGAATTATGAGTAATATTAGCTTAAATGTGTTATCTTTTAGTCCTTTATAGTTGAGAAGTCTGCTTGGTTGTGTTTTAGAGTTTATTTTCTTTGGCTAGTCTGTTTTAGTTTTGAATTTGCGGTAATTGTTACTTATTTTATTGACTAGTTTAGCTTTAGACTTTTAATATATATATATATATATATATGCATGTGCAAACGCATGTGTGCACATATATATAGCATTTTATTCAACACTTAGAATACCAGAATCTTAAAAACATAGAAGCAACTTTGGAATCTTCTTTGTTCGATCTTTTGATTTTCAAACAAAAAAAATTCTACATATTAAACTGATTTTTATGTGTATCTTTTAAAAAGTTTCACAATTTCCAACAATTATTTCAATGTTTAGTATTCCTTCATGAATTTATAAAATGTTTGATCTTTAGATGTTGAAAGTTTCACCAAAATTATAACACACTCCAGATGTGATGCTTCTTCCAATTTCCAACAACTCAGGCTAGTTATAATATATCTCAGCATTACATAAACTGGCTACATAATCATTCTTTCTAGAGCTTGAAAACACACTCAATGGTACAAGCATGAACTATAAATAATTTCTCTTGAATATGGCAATAAGGTTGTAGATGAAAAAATATTATGAGCTAAGGATTTTATTGAAAAATTATGTTGAATGGAAAAAGTGGGAGATTAGTAGTTGATTAAATTGATAATAGTTAAAACATTTTTACAATGAATACTATTTCTGTAGTGTAACTTTCATTACATCACTCCCTATCTTGTGTGAGAGTGCTGTAATAAAAATTATATTACAGCAATATTATTCATTAAGTGGATAATTTCTAATCTAATGAATGTCCAATACAAATTATTTAATATACTGCTATCAAGTGGTTTGTGTTAAAGTTGTGAAAATGGTAAGTTTGACACATCAATTAAACTGTATTAATTGTCTATCTATATATATTAAACAATGATAAAGATATGTGTAGGAGATTGTGATCTGGGACAACTGAATTATCCTGAAATATGCCCCTTGGGAATCATACACATTTTCCACATGTTTTTGGTCATATGTGTATAATTATACCTATCCACACAATATTATAGGGAATAAAAACCAGTCCATACCTTGCATGAGAGTGGTGTAGTGAAAATTACATTACAGAAATATTATTCATAAGTGGATAATCTCTAGTCTAATGAACAATTAATAAAAATTAGTAACTTTTATGATGATTTTGAATCCACATTTCAAATCAGTTATAATAGTATAATGGATTTCAATAATTACATATGAAATACCAAATAGTTAACCAAGATGTGTAACTCTTGAAATGTGAAGCAAGAAATTATTTGCTATGTAAAACAAAATATTTTAAATTTAGTTTAATTTAAGATAAGGAATTCAACCATATTAAAAAAAAAAGTTATGATTAAAAAAAAAAAAAGTCAGACATCTAATGTTAATACCTTCATAATACCCACTGACTCTTAAAGTTTTCTATATTTACAACAGCATTTTCTGTCTTTCTGTCCTAGCACCATCAGTTATAACCTGAATTATTGGTGGGTACCAGGTAATACTGCAGTTTAATCCTATCCCTAGGTCAATTGTTTTTTGCCTTTATCAATGAGAATTTGAGATTAGAAACTGAAACTAATAGCAATTACCTTTTTATTAATAAACTTTTGTTTTAAAATTCAAAAAACTTTTAAGGGCTTGAACCCATGCCAACCTACTCAAGCATAAATGATGTTAGAATAAAGAGAACAGGGAAATATAAAATCTAAAAATTGGCCTATGTCCAATCTTGAAATTTATCTAAAAATCAAATTCCACCCTATTGTCTCTGGCAAGATTTTTTTAAATCCAATTATGTTATCAGACTGTTACTACCTGCACTCAAATTGATTTATTGTTCTGACAATAAATAACATATGAACATAATGTGAACATTGATATCTCATGTAAACATTTAGAGATAAATGAAATGAAGTAATTTAAATAAAAAATTAAAGATAGATTCTATTATACCCATTCTGTTTTTTACATAAATACTGGAAATGTATCTGGCTTATGGAAAGGCTCTTGTTTTTGTAATAGCTTTATTTAATTGGTTGCTTTGATAGTTTTTTTTTTTGCTTTGTGGAATTACTTACTTTGAATAAAATGCTCAATAAGTCTCTTAAATATATGGAGGAAATTCACTTTGCATAAAATGCTTAATAAAAAAATTACGGTTAATGACAGAATTACCTCCTTTGCATATGCTTTGTAATAAAAAAATCATCATCATCATCATTATCAACCATTATCAATCCACTGCAGGATGAAGGTCTCTCCAAGTTTAATCCATCATCTCCGATCTTTAGCTTCTCTTCTCCACATCACCCCTGCACACTTTCTTATTTCATCCATCCATCTCACATGTGGTCTCTTTCTGGGTCTTTTACAATCTCTTGGAATCCAGTTTAAAATTTCAATTGTCCATCTATTATCATCTCTTCTAGCAATATGTCCAGCCCAACTCCACTTCAATCTTTTAATTTTTTCAATGATGTCAGTAACACCTGTTTGTTCTCTTACCCATACATTGCATTTTCGATCTTTTCTTGTTACTCCCAACATACACCTCTCCATACTTCTTTGAGTGGTCTGAAGTCTCTGTATTGCTCTTCTATTGAGTGTCCAAGTCTCAGATCCATAAGTAAGAACTGGTAAAACACATTTGTTAAAAACCTTCATTTTCAAACACATAGGCATATTTCCTTTTAGTATCAAGTTATTTCTACCAAAAGCACTCCAACCAAGTTTAATTCTATGATTAATTTCCTCCATTATGTTTCCATCTGTATTAATAATCTGACCAAGATATTTGCAACTGTTAACTTCTTCTAATTCATCATAATCAATCTTTATTTTCATATTTTGAGCAAACCGATTAAACATTACTTTAGTCTTTTTAACATTTATCTTTAGTCCTATTTTCCTACTTTCATCTGATAACTCCTGCAACATTTCCTGCAGCTCTGAAGCATTATTTGCAAAAACAACTACATCATCTGCGAAATCTAAATGACTTAAATAATCTCCATTTACTTTCACTCCTTTAGTTTCCCATTTTAATCCACAAAATACTTCCTGCAGCACTGCTGTAAAAAGTTTTGGAGATATGGAGTCACCTTGTCTTACACCTTTCTCAATGTTGACTTTCCCAGTATCATTATGTAATCTAATTGTTGCTGTTGCATTTTTATAAATATTCTTTAAAATATAACAATATCCTGGATCTATACCTTGATGATCCAATGCTTTAATCACTGAAGAAATGTTTATAGAATCAAATGCCTTTTCATAATCTACAAATCCAAAACATAATGACAACTCATATTCATTTGTCCTTTCTATAACTTCTCTCAATACCTGAATATGATCTATTGTACTAAAACCACTTTTAAATCCAGCTTGTTCTCTTGGTTGGTGGAAATCCAATGTATTCTGTAGACGAGTTGTAATTATCTTGGTAAAAATTTTATATAAAACTGATAAAAGGCTGATAGGTCTGTAATTTCTAATATCTTCTTTATCACCTTTTTTAAATATTAATATTATTACTGCATTTTTCCAATCATCCGGTACATCTTTATCATTTAGACATTTGGTATATAACTTTGCTAAAAAATTTTCTGTTTCTTCACCTGCTTCTTTTAATATATCAATTATAATTCCATCATTACCTGGAGCCTTTCCTTTCTTCATACATTTAATTGCATTTCTCACTTCTTTATTTAAAATTCTGGGCAATTCAGAAGATGTAATAGATATAGGAGGTACTTGATCTTTATTACTATATAATTCTTGATAAAAAATTTCTACCAATTTCATGATGTCATCTCTCTTTTTAGTAATAATTCCATCTTTTTTCCTTATTGCAGATATAAATTTCCTACCAATACCAAAATGTTGTTTTACATTCTTAAGACTTTTATTTTCTTCTACAGCTTTTCTTGCTAGTTCACAGTTATATTTTCTTATATCATTTTCAACTCTTTTCTGCACCATTTTACAAAATTCGAGATATTCAATTCTTTTTAGTGCATCATTTTTGTATATCTTCATATTTCTTCTTTTCTTCATAAATTCTCTAGTTTCAGTAGAAATTTTGTTGGTCAATTGCTGCTTTTTTCTACCAGCTATCTTTGTTGCAGTTTTTAAAAGTGTATCAGTTATTTTCATATTAATTTCATTCAAATCCGAATCATGTTCAAAATCTACTAATACTTGAAATCGATTTGTAAGTTCTAATTTAAATTCATTAGAATGTTTCTGAAGATTAGGAATATCAACTGTAAATATTGTTTTTCTTAACAATTTTTGTCTTTCTAGTTTTACATTAATATGCATCTTGCACCTTACTAATCGATGATCACTTCCTGTGTTAAATCTATTAAGAACATTACAATCTTGAAATATGTATTTCCTGTTAGTCGAAATATAATCCAATTCTGCTGTATCTTCATTTGGATGTTTCCATGTCCATTTTCTTTTAATATTTTTCTCAAAAAAAGAATTCATAATATAAAGTTTTTCTTTTTCTGCAAACTCCACAAGTCTATGTCCTCTCTCATTTCTATTACCATAACCAAAATTACCTACAGCACTTTCATCTTTCATTTGTTTACCAATTCTAGCATTAAAGTCTCCCATAACAATTTTAAAATGTTGTTTACTCTTATCAAAAGCCTTTTGTACATCCATATAAAAATCTTCTACTACTTCATCATTATGAGAACTTGTTGGGGCATAAACCTGAATTATCTGCATTTGGTATCTGCTATTAAGTTGTATAACTAATCTTGCCACTCTGTCTGATACACCATCAATCTCCACAATATTGTTCTTCCACTTTTTATTTATAATGAATCCTACTCCACTTGTATTTCCAATATTTGTGCCTTTATAATAAAATATATGTCCACTTTTTAAATCAATTGTCTCGTCACCTTTTCTTCTAACTTCACAAAGTCCAATAATATCCCATTTAATATAAGAGAGTTCTTCTAATTCTTGCAATCTTCCTTCACTTGAAAGTGATCTGCAGTTGTAAGTACCTAAATAAAAAGTTGTCATCAAATGGCAGCCTGGGTCCGCAATCAGGAGATTCTTAGCACCCTCCGCCTTCGGCCACCAACCGCTGCCTTGGTTGGTGACTTTACAGCCTCCTGGGAATAAGGGCCATGCTAATAAAAAAAAAAAAATACAGATTATTAAATATAAAAACGCTTTTAATTCATTAATTAATTATAGTTATTTATTTATAAAAACAAATTTAAAGTTGTTTTTTTTTCTCTTTTATTTTTCAGCTGTGAATTTAAGGATTATCAACAAACTTAATAGGATTTTTTAAAAATTGTGAATTTGATAGGATGTGACAGCGTTAAAGACAAATATTTAGGGATTTTATATATAAGATAGATATAACTCTCCAAAGGTTGAAATAATAAAAATAAAAACATTAAAATTGCCAAATGACTCTCTCTCTTACATAAAAAAAAAAAAAAAAGAATAATTTAATCATAAGAAAAAGTAATTAAAAAAAAGATTATCTGGTTTAACAAAATTTGTTAACTAATAATATTAAAGTCTTTTTACATTTTGCTTATTTACATTAAAGTATTTCTCAGAGGGATTCTTTATCTATTGAAAATATCTTTTGTTTAAATTTTTTTAGGCATGCTATATTTCACTTATTAACCATGAAATGTGTTGTGAAAATGCTTGCGATTTTATCAACCAGCCAGTTCTAGTGACTAAATCCAAGAACTAATCTATACCAGTAATAAAAAAACCCAAAACAAAAAACCACCTTGGATTTAAAAAAGCTCAACTTTTAACTAATCTAATTTTTTTTTTCATGTGACATAGCATCGGCGGGGAAGCGAATCCGCTAATCTGGGACAACTGCTTGTAGGCAGCTGTGCTGACCTTTCAACCACCAACGCTTGATTAACTAATTTATTGTCAGATTAGAAATAGTACAGCCAATAAGATAAACAAAAACAGTGACAAAGAATGGACGTGCAATCTGTTTTCAAATATGCCTATAATCTCCATATTTATAAAAATACATTTGAAAATTATTATAATTCGTCATAAGAAATTCACAATTGTTTAATATCATACACAAATGCTATAAATTATGATTAGTACGCCATTACAGAAACCAAACATTTTATACATATATCATGAAATAAAATGGTAATAAAGTGATTACATGTATATTATGAAATAACACTACTTGAAATGAAAAAAGAGATCACATCACAGTGACTAAACACCAACATATAACGGATTTGCATTTTCTGGTGCAAATATTCCTCTTAATTAAATGCAATTGTAGCAGATCTGATAATTAAAGTCATCATACTTCCAACAGTTGATTGGCTGGTTTTAGCAAAATAACCAATATAGATAGTTCTCATAGATACTTTGTTATAACTGATGAACATATTTAAGGGTACTATGAAAAAAAACTGCTTCAATTGTAAACAATGAGGTTTGGCAATCCCTCAACAAGCTTTGTGATAAATGCTTAGCCAGAATCAGCACTTAAAATATATCTGACAGGAACCCCCCCCCCCCAAACAACTGACCACGGTTTCATGCTTTGGCACTCTACAGAGGGGTGCCAGGGTAGGTTCAGACACTAGATCTAAAAACACCAACCCAAAGCCAAGCACTTACCTAAAAGTTATCTATTGAGTGGAAAATCTGAAATTTTCAGACATCTACATGTCTTTAAACCCAGCTTCAATTGTCTTTGGATACCAATACCTAATTACATTGGTAATCGTAATTTTAAATATAAATGGAAAAAGTTTGCTATTATTAACAAAAGAAGAGCAGTATTAAGCTCATGGAGAATTATGCTCAGCCAAGATTTCAACCAGAAATAATAATGACCATTGAAAAAACAATATTGGCTTCTAACATATAAGGTATTATAATAAATAAATAAATCCAACACATTTAATGAAACTAGTGTTTGAACAAGAAACTGCTCTAATTATGCCTATAAATACTATAAGGTTACCATTTCAACCTGTGCAATCAGAGAAATAGTAAAAAGATGATAGATTATGCCACAAACTCAGAAAGTTAATTTTAGCCTAAGAATTAAAAATATTTTATAGGAGATACTATAAGAAATAGCTTAATTTTCAGCATGAATAGTCACAGATTAAATTGCATATTAACCTTAGCATTTTTCTCATACATCCCTAGCAAAAATATCATCTATCCAGGCATTATAATTAAAGAAAGCCTGTTCAGAGATAATCAAGAACAATCAGATCATAAATTAGATCATAGCACAAGTCTGTGTTAATACTAGATCACAACATCCAAGTTAAATTTCTGATTAATCTAAGCACCACTTTTGACTCGGGAATCAATAGCAAAATAACAAATGTTCAGATTTTATTGCTAAAGAAAGTCTGTTTAAAGATAAACATGAATAATCAAGATCATGGTACAAATCTGTATTGCACAACTGGATTGCTATCTACTATTGATAAACAAAACATGTCGATTCCATTGGATGTTAAGCATTCCTAGCAGAATCAAAATCTATTCAAGATTTATTACAAAGTCTGTTCAGAGGTAAATAAGCGTCACAGTATAAACTTAGATCACACGATAGTAATTCCTAAAAAATCTTGTTACAAAGGTAATAAAAATCCATTGAAAAGTCAATGTTCTGACACGCAGATGGCTTACAGATACTGCAATAATAGTGGTGATCTAATTCTGAGTCAAAGCATTTTTGAAAAGCTCAGTATAAATATATAGAAGGATTGAATAATTCAGAATCATAATAAATCAAACACCAGTCATTATGGAATTCACTCTGGATCAGTACTCTCCCTTACATCTGCCGTGTACTCAGAAACAGCCAAACAAGCATTAATTTTTAAATAACCAACACAAGATCAAACTTTTAAAATTCAGCAAGTTTATTAACTATGCTGAGGAATGTTAATAGTAATGGTAACTGATAATAATGAATTGATAATAGCAATAATAATAAACACCCCTTTACTTTGAGACAAGTATTAATAACAAGTTTGTATATGGGAATAATTCTTTCTCACAACTGCAAATAAATAATACAGGCAAAACTCTCCATACAGTAGTGTCACTCAGTGCCAAACAGAGTAATCAATGGGTGACAGAAAGCTTGTGCATAAAATCCCTATCTAGTGCCTACTCATCCAATATCCCCAGACTAGTTTCTGGCTTGTGGCCTTTGTCAGTGAGGAGCTTTGGATCTGAGAGCACTGCAAAATCTAGGTGCAGTGCTCTCAGATCAAAAGCTCCTCACTGACAAAAGCCACATGCCATCCTTTGATTACTCTGGTTGGCACTGAGTGGCACTGTTGTATGGAGAGTTTTGCCTGTTTTAATAACAGTAATGTGCTAGCATAAAAAATAGTGATCATGTGATGTTTAGTGGTTTAAATAATACCGTCCATTGATTAGAACTTGAATATCCATTATCTCAAAGTTATTTAAAATAATTAAGAAACAATGTTTCCTATCATTTCAAGTCTGTCATTTTCTTTAACTGACAATCTTCACTTTTAAGCATTTAGAAATGCAATAAGGCTCTAACTTAGTTCTGCTTTTCCCCTCCTTGTGAGAAAACTTCATTAACCTCAACTTGACAGTTCTTTTCAACTCACATGCTTGCTTGCAATTAACTATAATTTAATTGTGATAATTAATTTAATTTAATAATTCATTTTACATTTGATATGCAAATTTTCTAGAGTGCTCAGTCAGTGGGTAAACAATGACAAAATAGTGACTGCATACACATTACAAATTTCAGTAATTAATTCAATCTATGGTTTAAAATTATAAACACTTTGGAAAATCTTTCGAATTTAATTTTGAAGATTTCACTTTCAAATTCCTCAGTTGGCTATATATGCTTTTTATTATTTTCTTGAATATTCAAATAGTTGTTTTTATTACTATTTTGGCAGATAGTATTTTTATTCGAATTGCCAGTTCAAATTCTCTGCTTAACTTTATGCAGGTTGTTCAGCCGATGAGAAAATTTTATCTGAATTTGGAGAAGCTCGTTGGTTTTTTTTTGTATTTTCCTATTATTAATTATGAGGATGTTCTATTAAGGTTATTTTAAAATGACTTTGAATATTAAGTTCGTGATTTTGATTTAGGTTCATTATTTACATCATTACTAATGATTATTATATATAGGTAATATGTTAATAACAATAAAAAATTTTATTTGTTGTTTCTTTCCTTTAAAATAGTTTCATTTCTTGCTTGCTTTTACTCTATCCGATTTTTCTTGTATTATTATTATTATTATTTTTTTCTTGTATTGTTGTAATATATCATATTTACACCACAATTAACGTGATAACATCTTTAATAAAGGTTTATTAATTCAAATATGTATTCATCGTACGATTAAGTTGGGGTTTAAATGTATATACTAACTAATGGTTTATCAGTTTTATAGTGTTTCATTTTTATTAATGGAGTGTTTAGATGTTATTATATGGGGTCTTTGATTCTAATTAGGCCAAAAAGGGTGTGTAAATGATACTGGGGGATAGGATATGCATGAGTTGCAGTCACAAACATATGAAAGTACAAATGGAAAAAAAAAAGGCTGGTAAATAATGTGTATATATGTAATGGCATATTATTTCATACATTAACTTTGCAGTCCATGACAATCTATTTCTAATTATTGACTACAAATAGTTGACATCAACTGCGCTTATAACTTTTGAATAAATTAAAACTATTAACTGTCAGAAAGAAATTCGGAAAAGCTTTCTTAAATTTAGACTACAAAAGTCAAAAACAAGAGCTTTCAAGTAGTCTTTCGAAGAGAATGTTTTTTTTTTTAATGCAAAAAGATTTCCTTTACAATTAAAAGTGGCAAGAAAAGAAAAAAAAGAACTTTTTAGAAAACTTTCAAAAGTAATTTTTTTTTTTAAATTAAAATTTAAGAGTAATACTAGATAAGATAAAAATAATTAATATTAATACCTGAAATATTTTACTTATATGTTAGAATGTGCATGTGTGTGTGCTTATATTATATATAAATTCAATTTTTATTTGTAATATACGATATTTACGTCTTTTTTTAAATACTGATTATAATTTATATATCTATAAACTAATCTTAATATAGAATTTAGTTTTTCAATATATAGAAATATGTAATATTTGAAAATATTCAAAGTCAGAATGATTTATTTGTAGAATATTTTATCAGATCTTTTATTTTATTATTATTTCTAAACAATAAATTTGTTAATCATTATTTTAAATTATTTCACTGAAATTATTTAAAACTAGAATAGAATGAGTTATCAAGGGTCTTTGCAATTCCAAAGCTAGCTTAGACATAATCTATGTGTGAGTATATGCATTTGGACGTTTATATAGTTTTTTTTAGTATTATTTAGATAATGCTAAGGTCATAAAAGTAATCTTTAAAGACCATTTATTTTATAAAATTTATGATTATTATTTTATTACTGACCAGCACATTCATCATACAACATGTCTTAAAGCAGTGATGATGATCAATATTGTTATAATGATACCAGCCTTTCTTTAATATATTTCTTATTGTAGATATTTTAGCACTTATATATGTTCATGAAGATGAAATATTGGTCATTGCCTTTATAGTATGATACAAGTTTGGCATTAGCTAGATGCTGATTAGTCTAGGTTTTATATTATGCCATTTTTAAATTCAATCACAAGAAAATTACTGTTGACTGTTGATATATATTGCTGGTGATATATTATTGATCATTTATATGTTGTTTATATTATTTACTTCAGATGTTGTTTTTTTTTTGCTTATTTTCTATGCTCAGTAAATACATCACTGCTTTTGATTTGTTGATTAATATCACTCCTGTGATATCCCATTCCATATTACTATAATAGGAATACAACTTTTGAATAATTATTCCCATGTCATCACTGGTAAGAAGTATCATAATAACAAATGTTCTGAATTAGGATTAGCATGCTTTTAAATAATCAAATTCTAATACAATGAAACAATGCGAATTAAAATGAATGTGAAATTATAAACTTAGCAATCATGTTCGCAGTGTACTAGAAATTTAAATTGTCTGTTGCAGAACTTTTTACCCTGCTACATTTAATTGTGATAATGTTAGACTTGCCGGTCTAAAGAAACTTGAAATGTTGTGTGCATATATCTTATACTTTATTTTAAAAATAACTGAATGACTTTGTTGGTTAGGAGTTTATAAGAAAGTTGAGAAACAGAAGTGATAAATCTGGGCATGATCTGTGGCCCTTAAGCTCCAGAAAGAGTCACTCTATCACTGCTCCAAAACATGCAGGATTTATTAAAATGGTTATCCCAGGTGCTCAATCATCACACGACCTTCCAAGTGATTAATATATATTTATGATTGGTTTTGTGTCTGGGAACAGATAATAAGGTGTAACTATGATTAATACAAATATAAACAAAAATACTTATGGCTTAGTATCTATCCCCAGAACAAAGCCAATCATAAAAAACTTCAATGTTAGTCACTTGGAAGATTATGTGATGATTGAAAGCCAGAAATAACAATTTGTGATTTGAGCTAGAAATCTTTCATTTTTATGCTATTCTGTTAACATTGACTAAATGCTTAGATCAAGCTTTCCTGCATTCTGATGCTGTGCCAATCATTATTTTGCACGATGCTTTATAGCTGCAGTTTTTTAAACTTATAGAAGACTATGTTTATACCATAGTGAAAATAACTTTTTTGCTAACAGTACCATAATAATGCTCCATTCAACTACTCATCCAAAGAATTGCATCTCCACAAACTCATATACATTTGACTAAACTATTAAGTTTCTATCAGCCATTTTTTTAACAAAATAATTTTTATCTATATGAAGAACGGATCAATATTTATTTCAAACAAACAAATAACTCCATGTCTGTTTAATTTTAAAAAAATCAGAGGCTAAAGACAATCTCTAGTTTAATAAATGATTTGTGATAATCATTACTGTATTTATCTGAAGTAGATGGTGTCAAAATTATGCTGAAGTAAGTGTGACACTTGTAAATCAAAATGTAACAATTTATATAAAGGTATTATAGATATTTTTATTTTATTTATTCTTATGTATATATAGTTAGTAACTTAATATGACTGATAACCAATGCTTTTAAAACTTCATGTTGTAAAATAAATAAGTGCACTGGAATAATGACAGGCCCTAGAAATAATATATATATATTCAGAGAGAAATATATTTTTAGGATAAGTAAAAACAAAAGTAATAATAGAATAATAACTAAAAAAAATCCCATTCAAAAAATTGTTTCCAATATTCAAAAGTATATGTAAGATAGACAACTTATAAATAAATCCGATCCTATCATAATTGGATTTTTTTCTTTTTGTCTAAGATTAAGTTTGATTTTTGTCTCTTTGGGGATTAATCTGTTAGTATAGCAGAATTTCTGGCACCTATTTTTTTAAGTGAGGTTCCAGCCAGGATAGTCATCTGGATAATTAAGGACGATAAGTTGAATAACTTACGTCTTTGAAGAGAATATTCCGTGTCAAAATAAAGTGATAAGTTAAAAAACTGAAGGCGAAACTGAAATCAAAAATCTATAACCTGCCTTTGAAGTCTAGTCGGAAGTGCAGTCAACTAGACAATTAACAATTAATAATTGCGTGGGTTCGAGCCTTACTTAAATAAAAATAATTATCTTTTAAAAAAAATAGAAATTATTTGTTGAATTAATAATGAATAAAAATAGTTTTTAAAAAATTGAAAAATGACGTTACCCTTCAATCTTCGCGGTAATTTCTACATTTGAATACTATATTGACATGGCAACTTACAAACCTTATCGTCTGCGTGTATTGAAGTGCATTTAATTGCGCGCGTTTTTAAAATTATATTATCACATGCTTTTTTTTTTTTAGTTCTATGGTCATTACCATGGAGGTAAGATTATTGTTTCAGTTATAAATTAATCGGGATAAAATAGCTATTAGTTATTATTAACACCCCATTAACCCGTCTAGAATGCACATACATTTGTTGGTTTTAATACGTATAATAGAACCTGAATTACTATAATAAGAATCTAATTAATTAGTAAATGTAAGCTTGGGAATACTGTTGGTTTTATTATATATTGTGCTTTCATTAAGGGGGGGGGAGGGGTGCATGCCTTTTAAAAAAAATTAAATATCTATAATTAAAGTTATATATATATAAAAGCGAAAAGGATTTTATGCTTTTTATTTCAATTAAATATACAGAATTAAAGTAAAAAAATAAAACGTTTCTTCAATGAATTCTATCTAATTAAAATAAGATATATATACACGCACAGTCTTGCACATTTTTTCTCCAATATATTTAAAACATGCAGATTTTTAATAGCCAATATAAATATAATTAGAATTTTTAAAAAGTAATGTCTGGGTGTCATCCCGGATACCCTAATCGGAATCAATATAGATTTCCTCCTTTTTTTTTTTTTTTTTGATTAAAGATATTTACTATAAACAGGAATTGGACGAAATAGCATTAACACCTGTGTTACTTTTAATAATATATTAAAGATTAATATTGATATAGGTAGTTGTGTGAATTTTTTGTGAAATGAAACTATATATCATTTTAATCATATCTTGAAGAATATTAAACTATTTTTTAAATAGAAAAATTTCAAGTTCTATTAAAAAAATGTCCATGAGTTATATTAATCTTTCTCATTGTTCAAAAATGTTTCTCAAAGGTATAATAATTAAATTACTTTATTGGTGAGGTTATGGTAAATAAGTAAGATTATTCTCCAATTCCTCTAAGTAATATTTGATGGTGCAGAAAATAATTGGGGAATATCCTATGGAGAGAGTCTCAGCTGAAACACATTCTTGCAAAATAATTATTGAACCAAAATATCTGGATACACTGGCTTAAATCAGAAAAATCCATCACAGTCATTAATAGTTGGTAGTTTAGTTGTTGCTCATTTTAGTGAGAGTCTATTAATCTTAGAACATTAAATAATTCAGCAGTTTGTGCACTAATATTTTGGTTAATCAGGTACTAACAATTTGATACTTTCAAAGTTTAGATCTGACTTTTTTTTTTATAGGCATATGAAAATGAAATCACATATTCTTATCACTTCATGAGAGAGATCTGTTTTTACACTCATATCAAATCTTTGGTGTTATTAACTCAGGCAATCACATGATTTTGTTTCACATATTTGACTGATAGTATCTTCAAAAAATATTGCTTCTCTTAATTGAATAAGATTTGATGTATATTTGCAAATGCTTGAATGGTAAAATAATGATTCAGAAAATGCAGAATATCTTAATATGCATTAATATCTTCTCCATATAGTAGTGCCACCCAGTGCAAGCCATAGTAGTCAATAGACGCTAGGTTTTGAAACTGAGGTTTGTTGGCAACTTTCGCGCTCAAATCTGTCTGTTTTCATTTTAATACATTATAGAATTAAAACAATAGCAACACTCTCCATACATTAGTACCAACCAGCACAAGCCATATCAGTCAATGGATCCTAGAAGGTTTGTGCATCAAAATCTGTACTGTTTTAACAGTTTGTGAAAATATAAGAAATGATGATCATGTGATGTATTAATGATTTAACTAAGTGCAGTGCTCCCAGATTCAAGTCTCCTCAATGATGAAAGCCATGATCCAGAAACTACTGGGGATATTGGATGAGTAGGCACTAGATAGAGATTTTATGCACAGATCTTCATGCATTCATTGATTACTAAGGTTTGAACTGGATTGTCACCACTGTATGGAGCATTTGCTACTATTTAAACAGCTTGTATAAGCATAGAAAATGCTGATCATGTGATATTTTAATGGTTTAAGATCAAAAGATGTTGCAACTTTTACAAAAAAGTGATAATTTTTTTGTTTTAAATAAATGTTTTTTTTTTTTAAAGCTCAAATTAGACACAATATATAACTTTTTTAAAATTATTTTTTTAAAAAAAAATGTCTGAATAGTATATGGTAATAAAATGTTTAAAAAAAATCTATTATTCATATAATTTTAGTTTAACTTTGAGTTTAAAAAATGAGTTAAACCATTAAATATTGTTTTTATTTCTTGTTAAAATTATATTAATATACACGTGTAGATAGTATTTTACATACAGCATATTCTTTGATTACTCATAATGAAATTTTAAAGTGTATATATTTTCTAACTTACAATAAACACAACTTGGAAAGCAAATGATAGTAAATATGCTCAATTTTAATTTTGAAGTAACTAAAGCAATTATGACAAAATATAAAAAAATAATTACTTTACAACCAATAAACTAAAATATTGCCATTTGTGTGTACACTATCTGTTGATGAAGCCATTATACAAATATCAAACTATCACCAGAAAAAACTAATCAACAAATTTTACTTTCAGAAAAAAAATCATAAGCAAAAAAAAAAAAGGAACCTTTTTTAAGAAAAAACAAACTAAAATTAATATATTTTGCAAACAGATAATAATTGTGACATAAGTAATATATTTAAAAATATGAAAATAATATAATTTATTTAGAAAATAAACTTTCAGGAAGAAATTAAATTAATAATAAGAATAAACACAATTCCAATTTATTAATTGATAGCCGTTGATGACAATAAATCCATAAGAAGTTTAAATTTAAATAAGTATTCCTCTTTGTACAAATAATTGATAACAATAAATGCAAATGCATAAAAAAATTGGTACTTGTGCATTATCCTGTCTACTAAGCTTAGCTGACAATTTTTTTTAAATATACAGTTCAGGGGCATACAATAAATGTTAAATAGCAATGGCTGACAAGTAGTAATAACATTTAATATTTACATTTTTTTTCTTATTTTTAAAAAATAAAAACTTCTGCAAAAATTAATTATAATATTTCCAATTTATTTATTATTTTTGAACATTAAGTCAACTTACTGATATAAAAATATAAACATAAAGTGTCATATTGTGTGCTTTTTGGAAGTGTAGGATTCTGTACTTTTATAAATATTTCACTGCATGCTGTTCTATCAGAGGAAGTTCCCAAATTTCTATCATTTTGCCAAATCCCATTGACAAAGATGAAGACACTAAATGTAAACAAACTACAACAATGTTTGAATTGCATCAGCATTTTCACATTCTAAGACAAGTAAAAAAAATAGAAATAAAGGTTCTGAATGGAATTTATAATCAATTTATTAATTTTTTAAAACTTAACAACTAAAATATATTCAGTAAAATAAAATGTAAAAGAAAAAAATAATTGTATGCCCCTGAAATTATATATTTTTTTAAAAAAATTTCTGCCGAGCTTGGTAGACAGGAAAACACACAAGTACCAAAAATTTAAATTCGCAAAGAAAATTCATTAGATTTGCTAAAAAAGAACAAACTATTTTCGCAATGCATCACTAAGTGATGTCACAACATTTTTGGACCCACGTGATTTGCAGTAGTTTCAGTTATTTTATATTAACAAATGTTAGTTTTGATCACTCATAAAATTTCTGACAAAACAATGTTAAAATAATTCTTTTGCCAAATCATTCAACTGTCAATCATCAATAATTTTACATTATGTCAATGGCAGAAGTCAATGTACCTTGTATTAAATCTCTTGGATTGAGGCCAAATGTAAAGTGCTGAAAAAAACAGAGAAATTTCTTATGAACTTTTCCAATGTCATCTAAAACATTTTTCAAAAAGACATGAATCAAGATTTGTTAATTGCATTCCTCCATGACCTTCACAGCACTTTTGTCCATAACATTTTCCAGCAGGGACTTCAGATTTGTTTTTAAAAGAAATTATTTTATTTTCACGTTCCTAAACACATTATTGGTTCTTCAGTCATTATGTTATAAAAATATATTAATTTTAGGGTTGTTTTTTAAATAAATAATATTATTTTTATATTTTCAAATACATTTACCCTTTCCATACATAACATTTTCCACAAAAACTTTATACTTCAAGTTCATTTTCCAATTAAAATGTGGTATTTTTGTTTTCAAATATATATTTTCAATGAATGTAATTATGCTCAAGGCTAGATAGGTTTATAAGTAAATTCACAGAAATTATTCAGCACTTAGACAAAATCAATAACAACCAACAATCTCAATCTGTTATCAGGGTAACTTTCATTTAACAACAAAGATGAAATCCCATTTTTATTTATGGTCGAATATATTTATATGGACACTAAAGATTACAACTTGAACACAGAGTCTGAAATTATTGATACAAAGAAGTTTAAACTGCCTTAAACAGGTAAATATAACCTGTTCTTAATGCAGACTAACAAATAGTCAATTGTAGCTTTCAAACTGCAATTATAACTTTCAAATTGCACTCTAACAAACTATTGCTTAAATAATAAGTGTAATAATCCTCAAAACTAGATAGGTTTATAAGTAAATTCATAGAAATCAGTTACTGATATATCTTAGCGTTGACTGATTTCTATGAATTTACTTTCAATGAGGTATTTTAACAAGTTAATACTAATTTAATTTATGTATTATTATTATTATCATCATCATCATCATCATTATTATTATTATTAATGTTTCAAAGTAAACTTTATTAGGCAAAAATAGGTTACATCATATCAGGTTGTATATTGTATAATATATTATCAAACTAGGAGATATCATTAATTACAGAAAGAAACACTTTTTTTCCTATTAGAGTCTTTAGTACTTGTTATTGTTTTCATAGTTCAGTTCTTACTGTTGGTTCATTTTATTATTATTATTATTATTATTATTATTATTATTATTATTATTATTATTATTATTATTATTATTATTATTATTATTATTATTATTATTATTATTATTATTATTATTATTATTATTATTATTATTATTATTATTATTATTATTATTATTATTATAATAATAATAATAATAATAATAATAATAATAATAAATACATGTTAGCTGTTATTTTTAAAAGACAAAATAATTTAAAATGGTTAACATCATTAAATGATCATATTATTATTATTATTATTATTATTATTATTATTATTATTATTATTATTATTATTATTATTATTATTATTATTATTATTATTATTATTATTATAACAACAACAACAACAACAATAACAATAACAACAACAACAATAATAACAATAATAATAACAACAACAACAATAATAATATTTTTATAGCATACTTGTGAATGCATTTACATGTTATAATTATGACCTTTCACTTAAATTTAACTTAATTCAAATATATTTTAGAATGTTGGATAATTTTTAAACAAGCTTAAGATTTTGTCAAATAATTGGCTATTGGGTTATATTTGATCTAACTTAATATCCAATTGTCATCATGACAACAATTCATTATCAATTTATTGCAGAACAAGTAGGTATGCCACTAGAAGATAAAAAAATCTCAGACAGATAAGATTAGTCAAATAAGTATCAATGCATTGTATGTAAATAAAACAAAACAATTATTATGATGAGATGTAAATTTTATTACTGATAAAAATATTGTCAACCATCCACAGGTGCTCAATCTATTATGTATTTTGTACATTTTTTTAAAAGAGAGCTGAATTCTAACTTAATATAATTATAAGGGACTTGAACTCAGATTTTCAAACTCTACAGCTATCCAAATCCATCTTATAAAACAAATATGTGTGAAAAAGATGATTTCCAATATACGTATTTCGTGCTGAATTAACATTCATTGGTCCAGATCACCAACTGATGAATGCTTGTTCAGCATGAAATATTTATATTGGAGATCATTTATCTTTTTCACATGTATGTGTTCACATATATCTGTTGCATTGATTGGAGTTTTTTTTTTTTTTTGATTGATTTAAATTCAATTTTTTTTAGAGATGGATTATAATAATCTTCAAAAGAATCTTGTATAGAACTGATTGAAGACCAATAGGCATATAGTTTGTAATATCCTTTTCATATTTCTTAAATATATCTTTATTATTTAAACATTTTGGTATATAATTTACCAACAATATATTTTTTCATCTATCCCTTTTTTGTAATATTAATAATAATTTCATTTCCTGAAGCTTTTTCTTTCATCAATTAAACACCACATGATCACCATTTCTTATGCTTACACAAGCTGTTAAAACAGTAGCAAACTCTTCATACAGTAATAACAGAGGTCCAAGGCTCCTCACTGATGAAAGCCGTAAACTAAAAACTAGTCTGGGGATATTGGATGAATAGGCACTAGATAGGGGTTTTATACATAAACATTACATTCATTGATCTCTTTTGTATTGGGTGTTACTACTGAATAGAAAATTTGTTACAAATCCAATAATATACTGGGAAGATATAAAAAATTTCAGTATATTTCAAAACTTAATTTTTATTAGTTATTCAGTATTAGTGTTTATTAATAGTAGTGACAGTAATATTTTCAGAATTTGTAGGCAAATATGTGTTAAACCTAGCCATTATTGCTCTTAGCATACTCCTCATTAGTGAATAATGAAAAGCATCTATTGAATCTAATTTCAAACATAAACATAATATGTTGCAAGTTTGCTAAGCACTTATCTCAAATATAAATTACAAGCTACATGGGATGCCCACTGAAAATTATACTTCATACATGGGAAAAAGCTGCTAAAGATTTATCTTCTAGGTCAGCCTAAATTCAATTTGTGTAAGTTATATATAAATTTAAAGTTAATTTAAACTATAACAGAACCATTTTATTTACAAAATGAAAGAAAGCATTAAGTTAAGTCATAAAGAACTCTTAATTAAAATCGCAACCCATAATATGGAGGATATTTTTCATGTAAGAAAAGCCTTCATAAATTTTTCAATATTAATTATACATATTTGATTTCACATAAAATCTTAATTAAGAAATTTCAAATTTTTGGTTAATTACTCAATTTTAATTTATATGTTTATTCATTTCTATTATAAATTATATAATTTGTTATTCTTCATATGAACGGTTTCATTTTAAACAGTATTTACAAATTAGTATTGAATTATAATATTTTGTTGTTGTTGAGTGCTGAAATAAAATTAATTTATTAATTTAAATATTTTTCATAATAATATAGTTATTTAAATTAGAAATTTGGACATAATGTGCATCTGGAAATATATTTTAATTAATTCTTTTACATATGTAGCTATATTTGGAAAATGTAGGTGTCTCCTTTTTTTCATATTTTCATATTCTTTTTATTATTAATAATATATGAATCATTAATAATATATGAATCATAATTAATATTAATTTTAAATTGTTTAAATATTTTGTTATTAAAATACATCACCATAACTCTATTTTTAATTTTCTTCTATATATGGCATTAATAATATTATGATTAAATAATACATTGACCTTATGTTTTTATAAGTTGAGGGACTTACTGATTTCACCAGCTTAGTTCTATAGCTGGTTTGTAACAATTATAGAAGCATATGTAGATTCAAAAGATAAATGACACTCTATTTAAATGTTTTTTTTTCTAGGGATGTGAATATAATTAGAAATAGTACCTTAAACATATATACTTTATTTTATTGTGACTGATTTAGAATGCCAAAGAATGGAACTAATTATACATGAACATTAACTTTCTTTACAACTAGTTTAAGAACTTTTTACCATTACATATTCAGCAACCCAAAGGGAGGAGTTACACCATCCCATTACGATATATATAACTGAAATCACAATTTTTTAAAAATATTTTTATGATTAATATCATTCTTATATTTCATCGAAGTTACTAAAGTATATAGTTTTTGAACTGGGGATAGTTTTATATAACTATGCAGGCAGGTTTGTTAAAGTTCAATATTTTAGGGTTTTTAAATTTCAAGATTTTGGTTTAATAGTATATTTAAAAAAAGCTAAAGATAGTTGACAGAGATCCAATTGCATTATATTCCATCTTTAATCGGAAGTTTTCATTAATAAAAGTAAAATCCAGAGACCCATCTGTTAATGGGAATTGAAATGCACTATCATCTCTCTTAAGTTTTTGTAGGTGACACTAAAATAGAGCTATTACATAATGTATGAAAAAAAGAATCAATGATATTATATTGGTATTAAATAGATATAATTACATTTACGCTATTTGGAAATGTTATGCAAACAGGAAATAATTTATAGCATTGAATCATTTACTACTATATACAAGTGACTAAATTCAGAAGTATTTCCTGTTTTTAAAAAAAATATTAAGAAAATAATTTTTTAAATAAATAAAGTGAAATAATTAATGCAAGATGAAAAATAGAAGTCAAAAAGTGATACAGCAAACAATATAAAATAAAGGGTAAAAACTAAATAAAACTGAAAAAAAAAAAAAAATTAAAAACATTGCACTTATTAAAAGGAAGAAAACAGTTAATGAGAAAATGTGTGAAAATAGACACCATTTAGAATTAACATGTTGGCATACTGATGCATATTTTAATTACCTTTAATATACTGGAGCTCTTTTTGTATTTTGTGCACTTTTAAAAAATGTATAAAAGCTTGATAAAGTTTATACTGTAATTTAATTATTAAGATATTTGAATAAATTATATTATGGAAATGGCAAACACCATCAATAAAAGTCAAAAGTCTGCTTTTAACATCTTATCGCCTAACCTATATCTATCTTTGGACAAATAGTGTCTAATTTTAAATATTAAGCAGCTGAAGTTAATAAATTCATGAGATGAAAAATTATTCATAATTTTTATCAGTTATTCATTAAACTAGAGATTATCCACTTCCTGAATATTTCCTGTAGTGTCAGTTTCACTATACCACTCTCATGCAAGGTAGGGACTGGTTACTATCTGCTATGAAAATGGATAACAACTAGTCCCTATCTTGCATGAGAGTGATGTAGTGAAAATTACACTACAGAAATATTATTCATTAGATGAAAAATTATCCAGTTTGCTATTTCTTTTCCTGAAAATGATTATATATTATTCATATGATGTTTTTTTAATGAAATTAAAAATTTAAATATTTTGATTTACAAGCTGTTTAAATGATTCATTGCCCTGTTTGGTTTAATGCAGGGAAGGATGTCAGACTCTGGGATATATGTTCCTCAGATCGATTCCAGCTGTAGTCTTTTAGCACTAGAACATTTTATGTTCTTCCTAGAAAGAAAGCCATTTAATTTTTTTTTAATGATCCATTAATTTCATACTTTATTTTTTAATATGAACAAAATCTTAAATTATTTTTTAATTTTAGATCTGATTAATGTAAAGGAATTAAAGATGGTGGCTAAATGTAAAACACTTAAAAGACTACCTCATTGGATACTCAAGCTTATAATAGATATTTTTAGTGAAAAGTGAAGAAAACTGTTTTTGGAACATTTTTAAAAAAAAAATTGTACCAATTTGTTTATTCAACCATTTATTTATTTAAAAATAAAACTGTAATATGATCACCATTTCCTATGCTTGCACAAAATGCTAAAACAGTAGCAAATTCTCTATACAGTATTACCATCCAGTGGCTGCAAGACGATTTGTGCATAAAATTCCTATCTAGTGCCACAAATTAGAAATTAGTCTGGAGATATTAGATGAATAAGCACTAGATAGGGATTTTACACATAAACCTTCCTGCATCCATTGATTGCTAAGGCTTGTACTATGTGGTACTACTGTATGAAGAGTTTTCTATTGTTTTAAAAATAAAACTAGCATTAAAAGGATTATGTACTGGCTTCATTTTTGTTATTATAATTTCATGAAGGGGAAATCAAGATGTGATATGGATTTGATGATGGAGTTATTAATTTGAACCAAGTGAAAGGAAAATAAGAAATTAGTCTTGTTGTTGTCTAGATTTACAGGATGCTGATGATTATGCTACTTTTATTAATATAAATCTACAGAATATTATCATTTTGATTAAAATTTATAAACATTTTCATTTCGCAATAAAAATGTCTAAAAAAAAATTGGCATGTTTTTATCAGCCAGTGAAGAAAGAAAATAGCAATTTTTAGCTTGGATAGTTATCAGCTTAAAAATGTAAATATTTAAATATGCTGCTAAGTTTTTAGGTAGAAAGACAGACTTAGATGTTGAAATATAACACAGACTCCAGTAACTACTACTGTAAGATGTTAAAAGATGGAATATTGTATGATAGTAATATATCTAACACAAGTAAAATTAATTATATTTAGGATGTTATTCTGTAAATTTATTAGGTAGGAGCAAGTCTAAGAATTTTTACCAATATAATTTACAGCCAATGGTTAAATAATAATAATAATAATAATAATAATAATAATAATAATAATAATAATAATAATAATAATAATAATAATAATAATAATAATAATAATAATAATAATAATAATAATAATAATAATAATAATAATAATAATAATAATAATAATAATAATAATAATAATAATAATAATAATAATAATAATAATAATAATAATAATAATAATAATAATAATAATAATAATAATAATAATAATAATAATAATAATAATAATAATAATAATAATAATAATAATAATAATAATAATAATAATAATAATAATAATAATAATAATAATAATAATAATAATAATAATAATAATAATAATAATAATAATAATAATAATAATAATAATAATAATAATAATAATAATAATAATAATAATAATAATAATAATAATAATAATAATAATAATAATAATAATAATAATAATAATAATAATAATAATAATAATAATAATAATAATAATAATAATAATAATAGGTGGCGTTATGTCCAGCAAAGACATGTTTTACTGCTCTAAACAGTTTTATAGAAAACAGCAGTTTATTCCTTAAGGTGGAAGTTTTAATAATAGATTCCATCTGGATTGTGTTGGATTAAAGAAAGATAACATTTCTTCATATGTTTTTAATGGAATAAAGTGGGTTAATTGTCATATTTTTATGGAAAACTTAATGGAGGCCATCTTTATGAAAATTTAACTATGGAGGAAAAAACATTGTGGCGAGTGTAAAAAAATAATTAATTCGAATCAGCTAATTAATGCTTGCAATAGCCCATGTAATAACATTTTTCATATTCAGTGTGTTAAACTTGAAAAAATTGATTTAAAAATATTGACTGAAAATAATTATTTTACTTGCTATATGTGTAATTTTCCTAAATTAGACAAAGTGCAGGATAAGACAGTTAACTCTGATACTATCTTTAATTAAAACTTTTTTGGGGAGTAATAATTGTCCAAATGGTTGTGATATAATGTCTCCTGTCTTAAATAATTTAATTTTAAAGGTTGATTAACTGGCACAGAAAGTGGAAGGATTGTTATATTTATAAAGAAAATTATAAATGCTTCTGAATTATGGAGCAAATAAAACAAGAACTTTTTCTTTTGTGCAAACAAAATGAGATTATGTTAAATAGTCTGCAGGCTAAGTCCGAAATGAATGACATTAATTGTTCTACTTTTTTGAATCAAAATAGTGATATAAATAAATCTTTATCTCAATCATGTAATGATATAATGATTGATAAAAAAATAAATGTATTGTTCCCAGAAAGAATGTCATATTAGAAGATTGTTATATCCATCAGTCTGACGGTGCGGCTATCCAATAACGTTCGCTACTGTTCAACTGCGTATGCTCTCCAACGAATGGTCTGCAATGAATGGTCTGCCACGGATGCTCTCCAATGAATGGTCTGCACCGACTGCTCTCCAATGAATGGTCTGCAAGCGGATGCTCTCCAAACGAATGGTCTGCAATGATCTATTTCTACAGTTCGCTAAAGTTCAATTCCCACGATATTCTTTCAGGCTGGCTGCTACAAAATGGTTCACAATGGGCCTACTTTAGCCCCAGTCCAGTGTAGCTGTACACGAACTTTTCGTAGTAAGCACTGTGACTGCCGTCAGCTATCTTCTACTGGAATTGAACAGTAACTCTACTGTAGATGTACTCCATACTGTCTGCTACTCGCTACTGCTCTCTATATTACACTGCTAGATGTTACCCAGTCTTCTTATCACTCTCTGACAACTGCAATGATCAATCAATGCACTGACCAATAAGGTAACGTCTCTTATCTAGAAACATTTGTAATTAGCAAATATTTCTAGGAATTGTCGATCGCCATTACGTCAATGCACTAATTAAATTCCTCAGCTATCAGAGCGCGATCTAAAAACAGCCTTACAAATAAATTCTAGTTTTTTCTGGAGTGCACAAACATGTCTGCCATTTTACTAAACACTACAAAGATAACTTAAATAATGATATTATTATAAATGATAAAATTAAAAAACCAAAATCTACTTTTTCTCATTTAGACATAAATAAGCAAAATGTTGGAACTTTAAATAAAGATAAAAAATTAACAATTTTGAAGGATAATTATAGTGATAATATGGATTTTAAAAATAATGAAATTCATGAGAATGATAATACTGATTTTATTTTAGTTGATTATTCAAAAAAGAATAAGTCATTAATATTAAAAAACATAAGTCAAAAATCTAATAACAAGCACTGGTTGCTGTGAGAATTTTAAAGCTATTAAACCAAAAGATAAATATAAAATTTTTTTTTTGACTAGAATTCATGTGGATTCTTCAGTGAATGATAGATATTGCAACTTATATAAGTAGCAAAATTAATGACACAATTGTTTGTTGTAAATTAAAACTAAAAATAACAATTATTCATCATTTTATATATTCGTGAAACAAGGTTATGTTAACGATTTATTGAACTATGACTTCTGGCCTGAAGGAGCTTCATTATATCCATTCTAAGGAGCATTTAATAGAGCCTTATATTTAACTGGATCAGATGATATTGATCAAATGAAAACTTTGGATAGTCTTTCTGATGATATATAAAATTAATGATAGTATAAATTGCATTTATCAGAATACTAGAGACTTTGTACTAAACTTAATGATCTTTATCATGCAATCTTAATTGAGAATTATGATTTAATTGTGTTAACAGAAACATGGTTAAATAGTTCATATTTGGATAATCAATGTTTTGATAGAAGATATCAGGTTTTCAGAAAATATCATTCACTTGATCTTGGATCAAGATGTGGAGGTATTCTCATAGAACTAAAAAAAAAGAGGTGTGTTTTCATGTGTCATAGCATCGGCCAGAAGCGAACCTGCTAATCCCGGGACAACTGCTTGTAAGGCAGCTGTGCTGACCCCTCGACCACCAACGCTTGACTAAAAAAAGAGGTGTTTTGTAGTGAAATTATTATTGATCTGATATTATTGACTCTATTTGGGTTGAGGTTTCACTATCATACAAAAATAAATTATTAATTGGTAATTTATATATTCCTACAAATATTGTATTAAGTTAACTGTTTTTGGCATTGTAAATTTTGGAGAATAAGTTAGTCTCTTATACACATTATATATTATTAGTGGAGGATTTTAATGTCCCATCTATGTTTTCAGTAAATGGAAATAGTTATTCAGATTATTATTTACATAAAATTCAAAGAATCATAGAATTTTTTAGTGCACTTGGGTTGACTCGATTTAATTTTGTATACTGTATAATGATTTTAGTAAAATACTTGATCTAGTCTTGACTAATTTTGTTATTTGCATTGTTAAAAAGGATCACTATTAGTTAATGGGGATTTGCATCATCCTTGCTTAGATATAAATTTTGTTAAAACAGTTAATGTTAGACAAATATATAGAAATTATAAAAAAGATGATTATTATCATATCTCAAATTTTGGATGGAGTGAAATTTTTTCTTTAAATGATATTGATAAAGCAGTTGTAACTTTTAATAGTGCTATGATAAATATCATGAATAATTGGATACCTCTGTCTCAAAATAAAAGCTGTAGGAATAATTATCCTGTTTGGTTTTCTGGTAAACTTATATTAATTCTAATGATAAAAAATAGGTATCATAAATTATATAAAAAACAAAAGCAATATTTTATTGGAATTTTGTTAATTTCAGGAAATTGTTTTGATGTGAAGAAAAAAATCTGTCATCATTTGTATATTGATAATATGCAGAGAAATATTAAATATGATCCTAAGCGTTTTTGGTCATATGTTAAAGATTTTACTGGCATTAAATTTAAGTCAATGAATAATGTTTCAAGTAACTCTTTAAATTAAGAAGATTTTAGGAAACAATTTTTTTTGTAATCAAATTAATAATTTTGTAGATAAATGTGATGAAACAATATTTTTTTCTGTTGTTAGTCATAATAAGTTTATAGATATTGTTCAGATTGATAAGATATCAAATGATGAGGTAATTGGTGCTATTAAAGGTATAAACGGTAATAAATCTGTTTCTATTAATGATATTCCTATGTTCATTATTAAGGGTTGTGCAAAATTTGTTGCTATCTTCATAGAAATCTGTTTTTCCTGACATATATAAATTATCTAGAGTTGTTTCAATTTGGAAGAAGGGGAATATAGGCCAATATCATTATTAGGCAGCATTTCAAAATTTTTCGAAAGATGTGTATATAATTCTCTATTATTTTAAGTTAAGAGATGTATTCCCATTTTTCAGCATGGGTTTATTCCAAATAGATCAGTAGAGACAAATTTGGTAATAATGAATGATTATATAAAGCTGTAAATGAACAGGGTTGTTTGGATGTAATATATTTTGATCTTAGTAAGGCTTTTGATATGGTTAATCATAGCATTTTGTTATCAAAATTAGATTGTTTGGGATTTTCTTCCTTTCTTTTATTATGGTTTAAATCTTATTTAATTGATTGTCCAAATTATGTTTATTACAAATTTGAAGAATCTGATATTTATTACTATAAAAGTGAAGTCCCTCAGTGAAGTATTCTTGGGCCAATTTTTATTTTCATTATATACATTTGATATATCTAAAATTGTTAGCAATTGTATTATTTTGCAGTTTGTATATGATATAAAGTTATTTCTTAGAACTAATAATTTATCTGATCATTTAAGGTTGCAGAGTTCTATAAATAACTTTGTGATTTGGTGTAAAAAATTCAGATGATTATTAATATTGAGAAAACATTTGTTATATCATTTTGTAATAAAACATTTCCCATTTTTTTCACTATTCTATAGATCTCATATTTGACCTTGACTTTAGATGTGGACTATTCCAGATTTCTTACCAGTTTGGTTAGCACCTGGTTGTGATCCAAGGGGATTAAGTCCTTCACTAGGGTTCATACACCAAATTCACATTTCCATTAAATAGTCAGCCTTTTGGAGACAAAGCAGAGAAATAGAGAGCAATAACTTCTGTCAACTTGCCATCAGCAAAGGTAGTCTCTCTACTCATTATCACAACATCCACACAGTGAGGCAAGCTGCCCCCCCCCATGGACTGGAAACTGCTACATCCACATTCGACTCGAGGCAAGCTAAATACATAGCTGGAAGAGTTTTACTAGAGCTCACGAAGCAGGTCATTCAGCTGTGAGGGAATTTTTTTTTTTTTGACTGTGCCAGATTTGTTGACTTGGGCAGTATTTAAGTGTGATTTAATAGTCACCAATTAGTGAACATAACAAGTGTTTATGTAAGTGTGCACTCACTTATTTACACTCCCATTTTTTTTTCAGCCATGGGGGAAAAAATCTTTTGTCTGACTGTGCCAAATGGTTCATTACCAAACCAACAGACAAATGATGACAAAACTAAACAAAAAGAGAAAAACAAAGTAAAACTTCAAGTAGATACCTAGGTACTATGCCGTATGTACTACAGGTCCACAAAATGGATTCCAGCAATGGTGACTCAACTAAAGGGTCTCTATACTGTCATGCAAACAGAAGATGGTCATCACAACCAGCTAAGACAAGACTCAAACACACATCAGAAGCTAATGAGCAGTGGTAAACCTGAGATGAGTATCTCAAGCAGGGAAGATGAACAGCAAAATAAGCAGCAAATAACCAGAAACATTCATCGAGCGAAGAAGATGAAGACAGGAACAGCAATCATCTGAAGAAACCAACAAAGCGGACAATACGTTCAGCCCATCTCGATGACTATGTCCTCCAGGAATAATTTTAGCCAGGGGAAGGGATGTCATATCTGACTTTGCCTTTAAAAGTGGACTATAGATTCTTTACCAGATTGGCTAGCACCCAGTTGCAATCCAAAGGGATTAAATCCTTCACTGGACTTCACACACCAAATCCATGTTTTCAATAAGATATGGGATCTGTCATTAAATAGTCAGCCTTTTGGAGACAAGGCGGAGAGAGCAATTCATGTTAACTTGAACAATGAATGTGCTTTTTAGTAAATGCTGCCATCAGCAAGGGTAGTCTCTCTACTCTCGTGACATCCATGCAGTGAGGCAAATTCACCTATGATACTGGAAACTACTGCATCTGCACTCGACTTGAGGCAAGCTAAATACATAACTGGAAGAGTCTTACCAGAACTCATGAAGCAGGCTAATCATATAGCTGGAAATGAGTTCTGTATTCGGCATGACTACCTCAGCATTAACTTGTATAAACCATATATGTATATTATTGTTTAACTAACAAGTGTGTATATTTTTTAGTACTAATAAATTGTACATATTAATTGTTGAGTAGTTCTTTTTGTGTCTGTTGGTTTGGAACCGAACATGTAAGCCTAACCAAACACAACAGTAGATAATATTGATATTTCTAGAAAGAATAGGATAAAGAATTTAGGGGTTTGGTTTAATAGTAATGGTCTTTTTTTGATCCACATTAATGAAATTATTCTTAAATGTAATAAGATTACTGGGATTATAGCAAGGTCAAAAACACTTTTACATAGACAATCTTGCATTTATTTATTTTATGTAATACTTATACCTATAATTAATTATTCTTCTGTTGTTTGGAATTCTAACACAAAATGTTATGAGGAATGACTGCAGAATATAATGAAGTACTTTAAATATGTAAGTTTAAAATTATCTTTAGATTGTAAAACATATCTTATGAAAAGAAGAATGTTGAATGATGTAATATTTTTAAGAAAAATTATTTTTTGTGGATTTGATGTATCGGAATTTGGTCATAATACATATTATAGAATTCCTGATATAACTAGAAATAGTAATTTATTTTATATTAAAAAATATAATCATAATGTTTATAAGAATTCTGTCATGATTTGAATGTTGATATATTTAATTTGAATTGTTATGATTTTTTAAAACAATGTAAATAAATTCTTGGTTTGTAAAAGCTGTATTATAATTGGATTGTTATTAGTCTTCTTATATGCTTAATAAATTGAACTGAATTATTATTAGTATCATCATCATCATCTTATGTTATAATGTTAAATACAAGGGAATGAATAAAAATGATTCTTCATTGATAATGGTAACTGGATCAAGTGATTTTGATTTATTATTTGAACCAAAATACTTTAAAACCATTGTAGGTATCAAAAATGTTATCTTGGTCCAAAATTTTATAATATTTTTATAGGGAACAGTTGGTGTAGTGTTAGTGACCTATCAAGAAATTGAAAAACCTTGAAAAAATTCATTATGGATTGGATTATAATTGATGATAATGAAAAACTTTTTATTTCTATTTAATTATTTTATATTGTATATATTTTATTTGCACATGTATATTTTTGTTAAGTTCCATGTGTGATTTTTTAGCACAAGGAGATTATATGTTTAATAAAATAAAATTATTATTATTATTATTATCATCATCATCATTATTATTATTATTTAAGAATGTTTCCTGAGATTCCAAAAATATGATGGCAAGCTTTCAACTTCTGAAACTGAAGAATATAGTATTGTAAAGACACATCTTAATTGCATCAGGAATATAAAGAGAATAAATAATATCAAACTTGCAAAAATAATTGATAGTGAATTTGAAAAAAGTTTTTGTGTGGGAAGATGGAATATTATTAAGAACTATATTTTGAAAGTTCTTGGAGTTTATCAAAAAGAGATGTTTCCTGCAGAAAATTTTTTGGGGCAACATGGATTAAAAGACTAGTGCATGATATATGAAAGATATTTATGCTCCATAGATTGATTTTTATAGTAGTCACCAAACTCCTTTTCTATATAGGGATTTAATAAATACTATCATTTAATATCATTTAAGTTTGTTTCTGAGTATAATTTAGAAACTTATAACTTCAGTAACATAAAACCCCTAAGCTAAATACAATACTTGTTAAATTCTAGTTAGAAAGTATTTGTAGTTCTTTAATAGCAAAAAATCCATACTTTCTGTATACTAGAAGTCACATCCAAAATGGCTGTAAGAGTCAAGATGGAAAAGTTTCTTTATGAGGGCCTGCTAATGATAATTGATTTTAGAATTAATTAAAAATTTAAACATTTATCTCTTTAAATTTAAAATATATGAAAGCTCTAAATACATGCTCAAATTTTTTTAAATATTTACTCTTAAGTCTTAAAATTATTAAATTTTCATGATCACATTAAAAAAAAATAGGATAATGTAATTCAAATATCATGTTTTATATCTTTATATAATAATAGTTAGGTGTAAGCAATGTATGTTCAAATATAATACACAGAGAAAACAAAATGGGATATTATAAAGAAAGTAGTAATTACATCTACATTTATGATTTTATAAAAGCAGTGAATGATCATTGCACTCAATGCCATTCATTATCCATAGCTAATAATTGGTATATTAAAATAAATAAAACATTAGTAATTACTTTTTATTTAGTAAATATTTTATAAAATGTTTATACTTTGAATAAAAAATTATTTTAACAACTATCGCATTTTATACGCATGTGCTTGAGGCTACAGCCTTAATGAATATTATTTACGTCATCAAGGTGCGTTTAAATAAGTTTATAATTACAACTTTAAATTATCGTAGTAGATTTCTCACTACGAAATCTTTCCATTGACTCGTTGTAAATCGAAAGATTTCACGAGTATTAATGTGTAATAAGAAATGTGGACTTAATTAGTGAAGTATTGGGTGGCTTCACACTCTCAGATCGAACCGCTTCAGCTTCACCTATTTAAATAGAAAGTAGGTTGAAGTAAAGAAGGGTTCCCCTCTTTTCTTCCAAAGAGTAAGCTTGTGATTTTAAGACCTGTAGAGGTCCCTACTATCGCATTTTATACGCATGTGCTTGAGGCTACAGCCTTAATGAATATTATTTAACAACTATAATAATATATGATTTAAAATATGCTTGGGTAAAGGTATAAAATATCAATTTATATAAAATAAATTCAAATATTTATAGTATCATATGGAATTATATAAATTATTTTGTTGGAAATAACAAAAGAAAAGGATAGTTATGTGGATACAAGTGCAAATGAATTTTATAATCTTAGCAATAATAATAAGATTATCACATGACTTTCTCACATGCTTACTCATATATTTCCAAGAGCAGTTATTTTCATCCTACTCTAAAACCAACCACTGGACACCAGATTTAAATCCTAGTTCTCACTGATGAAGAAAAATGCCATAAACTTTTTGATGGTTGGGGATTTTACTGCATTATTCCATTGTTTACCCAAGCTTATAATAGATGACTCTACAGTAGATTGGAAAAAATTTCTAATAAACTTTAACATAAGAAGACAAAATGAAAAATTTTCCTGGATAATTATATAAAAGGAAAAACTAAGTGATAAAATTTTTATGGAGAATAGAGAGTCCTTTGTGTTGTAAATGACTGTTTTGGGGTTATGTAAAAGTAAAAAAAAAAGTTTTCATATACAAAAGAAATCCAATATTTTTTACCTGTACCACATTTCTACTTTTGTTTTACTTTATTTTGCTGCTAATGTTAGCAGATTTGTTAAATACATAAAATATTGTTAATTACTAATACTTGTGTTTCATATAAAAAGGCAACACTTGAGCAGTTTTATATGACAAATTTATTTTGCATATCTGATTCTATTTCAAAGAATAGCATCACCATGATAAAAGTTACTGATAAAGTAAAAGTGATTGATGGTCTGTATTACAAACATTTTTTTTTTGGTTAACAACATGATGGGGAAAATAAAGAAATATTTATTATTCATCTTATAACAAAAATTTTGATAAAATTCTAGCAATTTCCAATTTGTCAAAGGAATCAAATGATTGTTAATTTTGATAAGCTAAAGAAAAAAATAATGAAAAAGATGTTTTTTCAATTCCTTTCACACATACAATAAATCTGTTGTAAAATAAAAGAAGTGTAACATTATCCCCAATTGTAAATTACAACATGATGAATATCAATATTATATCTGTTTTGTTAACAATAAGTTCTAATATCCAATCATTTTCATTCATTGAAATTGTATTATTTTAGATTAAATTTTGATAATGAATACTAATAATTACAGAAGGTTTTTTAAAGTTTTGTTTTGTGTTCTATTAAGCTTTAAAATTACTTTGGAGCAATTTATATATTTAAAATTGTAAACTAAGAAATGTTCTATACATTTATAAATTGTTAATTTAAAATGACTAATTCAATATTTCAATTTTTGCAAGCTTTTAAACTCTGTTTCATATAAGTTGAATATTCTCACATGTGTTTGTTAAAACATCTAAATTATTTGATTGACTTAACTATACAATTTGGTTCAAATTAATATAGTTATATTGCCTTTTGGAGTTTTAAAGTAAAAATCTTAATAAAATCTGAAATTTTCAGAATTTTTTTGTTTTTAATTATAAGTGAGTAATGCTAATATTATTTGAAAGTATCGGATGATGATTGTATTTTAAAAATATTATTTGTAATAAATTTGTAAACAATTACTATATAAAATCCTTATTTTCTCTGTTGTTTGAATGGCGAATGTATTTTTGCCCATAAGGCTGTCATGTCTAAAATTCACAATCTGTTATATGAATGATGAATGTATGTTTGTCCATAAGGCTGTCACATGTCAAATTCATAACCAATTAAAAACACTTGGAAAAAAAATCAGCACAAATGCTTGTAACTGTAGAGGTATAGTATTTAAATCACAAAAAAAATGTGATTACATAAATTCATAGTTGAAATGTGATATTTAGTGAGGGGGGAAAATAGATGCTATAGTAGTGCATTTACATTTAGTTTTGGGTAGTATATAATTGAAGTCTAAATGATGGCTTTTTGCTCATGTACAATTCTCGCATTTGTTTATATAATATTAGAATCTTTTGTTTAATTTACATTAAATCTTTAAAAAAATTTGTTAAAGCAACCAATTAAAAAAACACAACCTATTTAGGATAAGTATATCTGGTTACTATATACTTAGAATTTTTGTAAAAACTTGGGAAGAGTGATCAGCATTGGCCTTTGCAAAATAATTTTGTAATTTTAGTTTATTTTATTAAATTAAATGATTTTTTTTAAAAATAAACTTGTGGATATACTTCATTTTTATATTGGTAGTAAATACTTAATTTGATCTTCAAAATATTTATTTGTATGTCTTTAACTGTGTCCATTTTAACTTTTACTTGAGCTTTTTTATTGATTTCCACTTTAAGATTAATGATAAAACGGTTTGGGCAAGCTTTGAAAGAAGTATACTTTGTAACATTACATGATTATCTTGTAATAGATATGTATGTGGTATATAATAAAACTGGTATTTATTCTTTATTTGTTTTACTAATTTGTTGCACATTTATCACTTTCAGTTGATATTAGAAATTTATTTTTCATTTCATTCAAAGTCTGCCATCTTTAAAATATCTTAAGTCAATTGTTACATTTTGATTTACAAGTAGCAAACTTACTCCACCCACAACTTTGATACCATCCAATCTAAATAAATACAGTAATGATTATCATTAAACAGTTATTAAATGACAGATTGTCTCTCTGACTCATATATAAACTTTAAACCTCAGTTAAAGATTAATATATCAGATTTTTTAATTAAACATACATACTTGGATTTATTAACATTTCTTTTTCCCATGTGTAATATTTTTTATAAAAGTATTAAATAGCTACTACAATTCTTCTGAAGTCTAATGAATAAAGATACATTAAAAGACAAATGATCTCCAAAATGCATTTCATGCTAAACCAGCACTCGTAAGTTAATGTCAAAGTAATGAATCAACAAGTCAATATTTAACTCAGAAATATAAATGATATTCAGAATGTGTGCTTGGAACTTAAGTTTTTAAATAATAAATACTCTGAATTTTAAGTTAACCACGAATAAACACATATTACATTTATTTAATTACCAACAAAGTAATCCAAATTAGAGTTTTTAAAAATTAATGATATTTTTTAATTTGTTTTTTTATTTCTTTTTGCATGGGAGATATTGAATGCGTTCAACCATCAAATATCTGTGAAACGTCATATTGTCAATAATGATGATTAAAAAATAATTTTCATAAATTATTTAAAGATTGTTTTTCAAAGTTTGTACAGATACATATATAAATTTTAAGAAAAAAAAATATATAAAAAAGTCAATTTATTTATTTAATAGAATACTTGATTATTCAAACTATTTGGGATCAAAAAAAGTTCAGAGGCATAATTTTCAGGAGAAAATTTATACAAAAATATTACTTTACATATATGTTATGGGCTTCATGACACATAGTTAGTGCATGGGTTCAAATTCAGTGAAATGTAAAATATTTTAGATTTTAATCAATTTTACAATATTTCTATGGATAGTTCAGCCATATCTATTGACCTAATAATTCTAAATGTCTTCAATTATCTGGCAATTATTAATGCCTTTCCTTTTACTGTTTCTTTTTGATATTATTAGAGAAATCTTTGCCTGCAATAAGTTAGTTCTAAGAAAGAAAACTATGATTCCAAATCTAGATAATATATGAAAAATAGTTATTTTAATATGATTTTATTTTCGACAATAAAAAGAAATATGGCAAATTTAGAATTTTCTCTATAAAATCAAATCAAAAATGACAGGCCAAACAATTTTTATTTTTTTCATCTGAATATGAATCCCGAAAGCTTTTGAATTTACTATTCTTATTGGGTTGAATGACTCCACCAATAAAATATAGCAAATATGATCTAGCTTCTATTATTTGATGCTTCTTTCTGATCAAATTATAAAATTTACAATTATTTGTTTAACAAATGCATTTTTAAATAACTAAACATCACACGATTACCATTTTCTATGCTTACAAAAGCTGTTAAAAGTAGCAAACTCTACATACAATAGTGTGACCCAGTGCAAGCTGTAGTAATCGATGAATGTAAGAGGGTTAGTGCATAAAATCCTTATCTATTCTCTACTTATTCAATATGCCTAGACTAGTTTCTAGCTTGTGATTTTCATCAGCAAGGAGCCTTGGAAGATCTAGGTGCAGTTATTTTAGAAAGTTTTTCAATGATGAAAACCCAAAGCTAAAAATTAGGCAAGGGATGTTGGATGAGTAGGCACTAGATAAGGATTTTATGTACAAACCTTCAATTTAAGACTCATGGTTTTGTAGTTAAGTAGAGATAAAAGATGGCTGCTGGAGGGTTGCACTAGATCCTAAGATCTAGGTGCAGTGCTCTCAGATCCAAGACTCCTCATTGACGAAGGCCACAAGCCAGAAAATAGTCTGGGGATAGTGGATGAGTAGGCACTAGAAGGGGATTTTATGCACAAGCCTTCTGGCATCCATTGATTATTCTATCTTGCTGTGTGGTAATATGTATAGTGAGTTTTTGCATGTTTTGATCAATTTTACATTATTTCAATTTGTGCTTATGGACATGCATATATTGTTATAAAATTCATATTTTAGAAGTTATAAGCTTTTAGTATTTAGACTGTCCTCATTGCCATTTTGAATTCTAAGGACCACCTAATACACATCCAAGTGACCCCATGTGGATTATTTGATGTCATTTATCACTTGGATGTGTCAGCAGTGGTTTTGGGCAGCCCTTAGAATTCAAAATGGTGGTAAGTGTACCCTAAATCAGCACTCAACAATCTTCAATGAAGTTTTTTTTTTGGTCATGTGTTCTGGTTCACCCCCCACTCCCGTGAAAATAAGAACACCTTATGTATATTAAACTAGTGTTAATGTTTACACTTGAAAATTTTTATAAGATTGTTTACAACTTTTTTTTAAATGTCACATTTCTTTAAAAAGTGAACAATTTTATGTTTTCTAATTTGAACGATTTATTTTTTATTGAATGTAGTAGACAGATATAAATATATTCAAAAACTAAGTAAAAATAATAATTTGTGAGATCACGTGATGTTGGAGTTTCCAAGTGGCTGATAAAGGACAATTCCATTCAACTGACTAAACAGTTTTTTTCTCTATACTCCATTGATTTTGCTGTTACGTTAATGCTTAATTAAGTCACAATACCAGAGCTATGATAAAAAGCTATCTATTTTTAAAATTAAATAATTGATGGAAAAAATACCATATTAAAAATAATAAATGACTGATGTGATTCTAATAGACAATATATATTATCAAATATTTTAAAGAAGTTAGGCATCAAAACATTTATTTTGGTCGTAAAGAGATTTTTTATCAAGTTTTACTTTGATATACTGATAGTAAACATAAGAAGATCAAGATAATCTTTGAGTAAAGATTTTAAAATAGGCTATCTCTTTTATAAAAGGTTACTTTTTGGGAGTAGACTTTTATAAGTTTTTATAAAAGATTTCTAGAAGAGATTTAATTATACCGCATAAGCCACTGCCATAAACTAGGTCTTTGTTTGTTTTATTATTAAACAAATAACCTTTATATTATAATTTTAGTATTGTTTAACTAAAGTCTATTTTTAATTATTCAACAACCTTCAAATAAATCTCTTCCCTATCATTATTAGTTATAACAGGTCAGCTTTTTAATTTTTAGAAGTAATAAGCAAGATTAATCATCATTTTTTGAAAATATTATATATATTTTTTAACCATGTCTCATTTGTTATTACACTTTTAAACATATAGATATAGACACTGATAAAATGAAGTGACCTCCAAAGTACGTTTTCATGCTTATTACAAGTTGAAATGTATTACCTTCTTAAAGAATTATATTTCGGTAGCGTAGTGAATGATTACTAAAAATTTATTAATATACTTCCGTATTAATCTTTAACTGAGCTTTAAAACTGTGCTAGAGATAATCTCTAGTTTGGTAAATGATTAGTAATAATCATTATTGTATTTATCTGAAATGGATGATGTCAAAGTTATGAGTGGAGTGAGTTTGACAGTTGTAAATAAAAGTGTAACAAATAAATATATACTTTTAATTTGTCATGGATTAATTTCTTCATCACTTTTGTCTCTAAAATGACAACTGACAGTAGTAAATGAAACTTAAGGTAAATCACATATTATAATTGACTGAAATTTGGTTTTGAAAACAAAAGATTTTTTTTTATAAAAGTTAAGGATTTCTTTTAGATGGATGACTCATTGCCAGTCTGTCTAGCCATCAAACAGATTTTTAAAAGAATGTCTAAATACTTTTAGCCAGAGAGTAAAGGAAGTTACAGGCAGGCTAGATCAGTACCATGATTATTAATGTGTTATTTGAAAAAAGAACAATGAAATTTGACATAATTTTTGCTATAATATATCACTTGAGGATATATATCTGTTAGACTGTCCATATTTCCATAGGATTAACTGAGACACAGGACCAAAAAAAAAAAAAAACTTCATTAGAGATTACTGTATATTCTAATATGGAATAAAAAAAATCACAAAACATAATCACATTTCCATTACCAAGAATATACTTATTTCATGATATAAACAAAAGCAAAAGACAATCATATACATATATTATCTATCAAAACAAAATCACAAACTGAAATTCCTTATTACTAATGTATGAAAATAATTACAAGCTACTTCCATTTTGGGAAAATTACTGATTAATTAATCAAAAAATTAATTATAGAATATTAAGTGAATAAATATTTATTTAAAATAAATGTAAAATTTAAATATAAAAATTAAAAAGTAAAAATGAGTGGTTAAGAAAACTGGGACAATTAACTGTCCCAAAAGAATATGTCCGGACAATGGGACAGGAGAGATAAAACTGGGACAAATCCAGGAAATAGGGGACTATGGACATTCTGTGGCAGTGAATACAAGGTTTAGTTTTAATTAAATATTATTTTACCCTAAAAATTATAATATTCATTTTATGAAATTTTAGAAAAAATGCTGCTATTTATATATATACCACTAAGCAGTACTAATAATACTGTAGCTTATATTTAAATAAGAATGAGAAACTCAGATTAATCATTTTTTTTTTTTTTTAATAATAGATTAATCATTATAGCTCAGAGAGCATGAGTATTAGCCACTGTCATAGAATATAAGTTAAAAAAATATTATGGAATATGCTTTTTTTTTTGTCTTTAAGTGAAAGAATACAACAAAAGAATCAAGTGTAACAGTAGAACAAAATAGTTTTAATAAAAAAGAAGTACAAAAGTATTCATAATTTCCTAAACTGTACTGGTCATATTTCACAACTAAGCAGGATCAATGACCAGAAAAACAGTACTGTACTGGTAAAATCAGTATTATGGTCACCTTAGGTAATTATCACCAAAAACTACTGTTAAATTAATTGATAGGTGGTATGTAGTAGCAGAGTTTGATTTAAAAGTTTGAAATGAGATAATCCTTCAATTAATCAATTACAGTTAACAACATTTCTTACTGCATTTTGTGACTTGTATTTAAATAATAATAATAATAGTTCAGAATAATAATTGTAATCATAGTATACCATCACCAATAGTCATTTATGAATTAATTGCAACATGATAATCAAAGCGGTCATAAATTAGTTGTATGATGATAGCTAAGAAATATAAATCTGGTTATATCCCAGTAAAAACATCACATAATCATAATTTCCTATGTTTTCACAAGCTGTTAAAACAGTAGCAAATTCTACATACAGTAGTGCCACCCAGTGCAGACCTTAATAATCAATGGATGCAAAAATGTTTGTACATAAAATTCCTATCTAGTGCCTACTCATCCAATATCTCCAGACTAGTTTTTAGCTTGTGGTTTTCATCAAGTGCAGTCCACTCAGATCCAAGACTCCTCACTGATGAAATCCACAACGTAGAAACTAGTCTGAAGATATTGAGAAGGATTTTATGCACAAAACTTCTTGCATCCATTAACTACTAAGGCTAGCACCATGTGGCACTCTACTGCATTTACATCTCTGTAACAAACACTTTCAATATGGTCACAAGCATTGTAACTTATTTGACAGCAAACATTGCATGAAGTGTACTCATATGGCTACAAATATAGTAACTTAATATGTGGGATAAAACTTATCATTGATTGTCTATGAAATAATTGTTAATAATGAGAATATTTTTTTACTTCCCAGTAACCAGACAATGTTAAATGTTATAAAATAATATTGTTATATCTAAACTATTTGATTTTAAATTTTTAAATGAACATAGAAAATTGTGCTTAATAGTGAAATCAGTACAATAAATATTTTTATCATATATATAAACTAGTTAATGCAGCATAGTATGTTGAATGTAAATACTGAAATGATCGAATATACACTTACTGCTAATCAAAAAGAGTCAGTCAATCTTATCAAACTAGCAATACATATAAAATGACCAATTAAAAAATATCCTAAAGTTTCAAATCTAAATTAGCTCACTTAAATAGCTATGAAAGTTTGACACTGAGTGATATGAGATCAGTTTCTAAATATTTGAGAGACCTCAATTCTATAATTATAGAACTCTTCTTTGACAAAGATTAATATCAACAACATCACTACATGATTTTTCATTTGCTCCCAAAAGCAATTATTTTTATCCTATTGTAGCCCATATATTGTAAACTTGAGAAATTGATGGATATCATATGCTACAGGACTAAAAACCCCATCTCTAAACTAATTGTCACTTTTTGTCTTCATCAGTGAAGACTAGGATTCAAAGTAGAAGCTAATATTTTTATGCACCTAGTAGCCATCTTTTTACTTCTTTATGCCATTAAAACTAATAGCTTAATAATGTATAAAAAATAAAACATGGCAGCCAATACATGACTGCATTAGATCCAATTTTGAATTCTAACTCTCACTGGTAAAGGCAATAGCCAGAAACCAGCAAATCTGAAGATGGAGATTTTATAGTATTATATCATCTGGTATTAAGTGATTTCTCAAGCTTGTAATAAATAGTTCTAGAATAGAATAAAAAATAGTTGCTTATTATAACTTTTTTCATTCAGTATTAATTTATCAAATTGCGAACTTGGTTATTAGCTATGAATTTTTTTTTTTTTTTTCAATTTTATCTGATTTCCAAGAAAACCCATATATTAGTAGCAAACCAATGTATCAACCACTTGTGTTGTCATTGACCATTTCTTTTAATAATAATCAAGCTATAATACAGATATTTTTTCTTTATTCTTCTATTCTGTGGAGGGCAACCTTTTTTAATGTGAGAGGCATAATTTTTTTTGTTCAAGTTAAATGAGGAAAAATTTGTATCCTTTATAATTAAATCTTTATTTAAAGTTGACAAATAATGACAAAAACATGTATTAAAAATTATATTTTTAACACTTAAATAATAATAATTCTTACATAATAATAATAATATATTTCTAATTTTATAAACAAAATAAACATTAATTTAATGCGAAATTTGCCATTGTTTATTTTTTGTTAAGTCACTAATATCCAGTGAGATATTTGTGACGATTCATAAAGTATGCTCCAAATTTTCATTAATAATTTGAGATCTTGTTTTTGATTTCGCAAATGACATTTTGGGGGAAATTGCTCACATTTATATGTGCTTCCGAATAAAGATATATATATTGTATTATTAATTAATTTAGGAAATACCTGAGCTAAAAATTGCTACCGAACATTCCAGGAACTTCATTTTTTTTCACAAAATCAGTGAACCTTTTATTGAATTCATTTTCAAGCATAATTAAAATGTCAATATATTTTTGTTTATTAAAATTATATATATATTTTTTTAAATGCTGCAAAATTTATAAAATTGTTATTTAATTGACTTTGACACAGCTTTAGTTTATTCTGAAAGGCACAGACATTGTCATGTCAATAACTATTTGATTTTCGTTTTGCAATTTCTTATTTAGTTCATTAAGATGCTTTGTTATGTCAACTAAATGAGGAGAAATCATTTATTTATTCTTCATTGTAGAGTTCAGGAATTTTCCCTTGGCTTCCATGAATAGTTTAACATCATTTATTGTAAAAAAAACTTTTTAGCTTAAGCCCTTTGGAAAGCCATCGAACCTCACAATAATATATCAAATTGGCATATTCAGCAGCAATGTCCTTAAGAAATTTCTTGAATTCTCAGTGACCAAGAGCCAATTTGGATTTAATGACAACTTTCATCACATTTTTTGTATTCACAATTTAGGAACACAAGATTATTGGTAAATAATGTGGTGAAAAATATATTACTGAACTCATTTTCACTCATGTCATTTTTAAAAAATGCTAAAACATCCTTATTTTTCTAACCATGGATTTGGCCCCATTGGTAGATAATCTGAATAAAATGTGATAATTAAGATTGTATTCTTCTAAAATATCTTTTTTATTAAATATGTCTTCTATTGTTGTTGGTTCAAGTTGTGCAAGAGATAATATTTCTTCTGTTACAATGAAATTTTTGTCAATCTTTCTAATAAAATTTGATAGTTGAGCAGTATCTATTCTATGACTACTCTTGTCGAATGCCAATGAATACCATTCAAAATCAGAAATTTTGTGCTTCAATGACTTTTTTTACATTGGTGGACAGTTTTCAATTTATCTTGTAATGGTTCTTTATAACAAACTCATTCTTGAAAATTTTTTATATTCAGGACAAACTAATTCCACTACAGTTAACATATACTCTTTAATAAATTCTCTCTTTAAAAATGGTTTCAAATTTTGGGCTATTTTCATTGCAATTACATAACTGGTTTTAATACCAATAAGCTAATGCACATGCACTTTGTAGATATTACTATATAAATGAATACTCCCACTTTTTCAAAGCACATGTGTATTAGCTTATTGGCTTATTGGTATTACAGTTTATAAAAACATCACGCTATATAAAATAAATGTCTTGTTTATAACTGGTTTTAGTAATAGACAGGGTATGAGCACAGACTTTCACATGACCCACCACCCTTCACACTATCTCATAACACTGATACACCCGAACACACATATGTCGAAAAGATAAATAATCACCAATATACGTATTTCATGCTAAACCAGCAATCATCAGTTGGTCCAGATTACCATCTCTACACATATATGCTACAAGTGCTCAGATATATATTAAGATAGCAAACCCTCCTACTTTAATGGACAGGCTTCAATCTACTCCACACTCCAACTCTTCAACTGTCCATCCAATTGAAAATCTGATGATGGAATGCTCAAAGGCCACCCTGAGGCCGAGATTATTGTCACACCCATGTTGACCTAAGGTCAATATGACCCCTCATGTACAGGACATAATCCATTAAATACATATACAAGGGATAGGCAGACATCTCTAATATGTAATAGCTGAATACTTGAGATTTGTAGTTTTATATAAAAAAATTTGCTGCTCAAATAACATTGTCTTTAATTTTTCTATTTTTGCACTTCTCTCTTTTCAAATATATTTTTTTCATAATTTGAATGTCTTGTTAAATAGTGTCTGTTAATGTTATGCTGTTTGTTAACTGCAATGTCCACTCAATTACAAAATATGCATCGGTACACCTTTCTTGAAATTCACAATTTTCTGTATCTGCTTTTCTTTTCTTACTACATGAAGCCATTCTAATAAGTCAAAAAAGCATTTAAGGAAAAAAAATTGGAAAAAAAAACTTCAAAATTTTAATGCTTTGGGCTTCCCCAACCATATATTGAAGTTCTTTGGTACTCTTAGGATGAGCAGTCCATAAATAATAAATATAAAGAAATATGAAATAAAATTACTGCATTTTACTTAGATTTTTCTACAATATTTACACTATGATTGACATTGATTGATATGATTAGAGAAAGCAGTGTTGAGTGATACACATGCATGCACAATGTCTCTGCAGCCATGAAGCAGTTAAGAAGTTAGTTGAAAATGCAAGACAGTGTAACATAAAAAATAATATTAATCAAATCACAGCATAGAATATTAACATATGTATATAGTTTTAAAGAGTGTGTCATTATTTTGTGGGCCAGATTAGAAACTTTGGAGAGCCAGAGCTAGCCCTATGGGCCAGAGGCTGCCCATCCAGCTTACCTAATCTACAATCACAACTTGTATATGCAATATTTTTTATTAAATTTCTTTTTTTCTGTCATGAAGTCTTTCACATATTCATTAACCTAATCTAGTCAACTCTTCAATTTTTATTTTTTCAAATCTACTTTCTATTGGCCTCTCTAGAAAGTTCTCCAATAAGAAATGCATCTCTTTCATTTTTAAAGCAACTGTTTTTCAACAACAAAAAGTATTTTTATTTATATGAAATTATTTATGAAATAAAAAAGAATGGAGAAATATGGAAGTTGTCTATCTATAAAAAACTATTTAACTTAGAAAGTTTTTTTTTTTTAATTAATGATTTAAAGACTTTTGCTGCATGTGAAAACAAACTTACTGTTTTACATTTTAATACCTTTTTTTGTAATTGGAATAAACACATTACATTAATTCAAATTTAGACATGAGCTCAACATCCACAGAAATATATTCTATTCACAACTGTTAAATATTGCATCATATTACAGTTATATTCCTTAATTTTACAATTAGCATATTAACATTCTATCCAGATTATACCAGACTCTACACTCTTGCTAAAACCATTAATGCCAGTTACTGCCCAATATTGGACAACTAGAGGTGTTGGCTACTTAAAAGAAAAATCTTAAACTTGTTTACAAACTAAAAAAAAATTCCAAAATTTATCTAAGCAGGATTCAAATTCCAGGTTGTGAGTCTAGCACGATGCTGAGCTGCCCATCATGCCATAAGTCTCTTGTAGATTATACTGGCAGTTTATTAAAGACAATAGTTATATTACTAAATATAATAGATATAACACATATTTTAAAATAAAAAGAAATTCAATATATATATATATATAGATATAACACATATTTTAAAATAAAAAGAAATTCAATATATATATATATATTTAATTTACAATTTAGCTAGTTGTTGTTTTTAAAAAATATATTTTATTATGCATCAGCAGAAATATTTTTTTATGGAAATATTATGAACGTGAGTATGGATCAAGAAAGAAAATATAAGTAAATCTATTTATACACATATGTATCAAGAAAGAAAATATAAGTAAATCTATTTATACACATATGTATAGTAGTACACATTTAATTTTAACACTTGTAAATTATATATAAGTTAGGATTGACATATTGCTATAAGAGATAATAATAGATGGACAGTTGAAATCTTAAACTGGACTCCAAGGGATTGTAAAAGACATAGAAAGAGACCACATGTGATACAGATGAATGAAACAAAGAAGTGTGTTAGGGTGATGTGGAGAAGAGAGATTAGAGATCAGAGAAAATGGATTGAACTTGGAGAGACCTTCATCCTATAGTGGATTGATAATAGTTGAGAAAATGACAAAAAAAAGTTTTCTTATGAAACAGTAAATACATAATTATATACGAATTTCTCCTTTCTTTACTTTTTTGACTATAAAAATAAATACATTTCAAAGTCTATCATTTCATACTATAAATACCTTTTATAAATGAGTAACCTATATTTGTTTATTAAAAGTAAATTTGCAAGGTGTAAGATTGTAAAACTGTTGTTATTAGTCGATTTAGTTTTTTTTCACAACTATCAGGATGACGTGTGTTGAGAGTAAAAATTAAAAAATTCATCATATTGACTTCTGTCTCAAGTTCTGATTATGTCAGTTCTATATTAGAAAGTGCATCAGTCACATGTAGACAAATATTAATAATCAATGGTATATTGGCTAGAACATCTGCATAATATATGTTTGATTCAACTCCAGAATGGGTAAATCTTTCAGCTTTAACAGGCTTATGACTGTTCTTTCAGGTAGAAGGCTTATAGACAATATATCTAGCCATTCACTATTGGTTAATAAGTAAGCATTTAGCTATTCTTAGAGGGTAAAGGTTCCACATTAATGTGGAGCTGGTCATATGAATGTAGATTAGCAAGTATAAAAATATAATTGTACCATCATTCTCTACTGCTAGAAAGGTCACATTCCTATGGTTACTGAAGTTATATTACTTTATATCTGTCAAAAGTAAAGTTAGATTAATGAAGATTCTTTTATTTTGAACCTTCAAAATATTTGATACTATATGTTGCACTTTTTGCATCATCTAATTGAAATGTTAAAAATGTTTTTAAAAAATTCATATTTCATTTATACCCTTACAAATACTTTCATCTGTTAGATAACACCCTGATTAATAACTGAAATACAGGCTTATTATATACCTGTATCAATATATATATATATATATATATATATATTGATACAGGTATATAATAATATATACTATATATATATATATATATAATATAGAGTATATGAGCACAGACTTTCACATGACCCACCACTCTCCACTTTATCTCATATCACTTACTTGAACACATATATGTCAAAAAAATAAATAATCACCAATATACATATTTCATGTTAAACCAGCAATCATCAGTTGGTCCAGATTATCATTCTCTACCCATATATGCAATAAGTGCTCAGATATATATTAAGATAGCCAATCTTCATACTTTAATGGACAGGTTTCAATCTACTCCACACACCAACTCTTCAACAGTCCATCCAATTGAAAATATGATGATGGAATGCTCAAAGGTCACCCCGAGGCTGAGATTCTTGTCACATCCATGCTGGCCTAAAGTCAATCTGACCCCTCATGTACAGGACATAATCCATTTAATACATATACAAGAGATGGGCAGACATCTCTACTATGTAATAACTGCAATACAGGCTTATTATATACCTGTATCAATATATGTAATATGTAGGGTATATGAGCACAGACTTTCACATGACTTACCACTCACCATTCAATCTCCTATCACTGATAATCACCAATATACTACATATTTCATGCTAAACCAGCAATCATCAGTTGGTCCAGATTATCAATGACATGAGATAGAGTGGTCAGTGAAGAGTCATGTGAAAGTCTGTGCTTATATACCCTACTGATTAATAATGTAGAATGTAATATTTTTTATAATATTCTCTCTTTTTCAGATGTTGCTGGCCTGACCAGTAAAAGTTTAACACAGAAATTAAACTGGATAACCATATCTTGCCAGGGGTAACAATCAATATATCAGGTGAACGTGTCAACATGTTTATATTAGTGAAACTAATCATTTTATTGAAAAGCAAAAGAACAAACCAAAACAATGATTAGAAATGAAAGCAACAGACCATGCATGTATCAACAAATATAGAATTCAAATGGGAAATTACATGAAAATTGAAGAGAGAAAAAACTGCTCACATGATAATGGCAAATAATTCCATAAATTAACCTCGTGTGATAATCTATAAAGTTTGGAAAATATTCATTAATTTTGCTTTTAAGATGAAAAAAATAGAAAAATCAAAAGGATTTTTATTGATAAGTTTGTAAACTTTTTAATGAATATTACTTTTGACAGAATTGCCTTATTATTTAGACCACCATCTTAAATCCAGTATTTCTAAATCTAAAAATTATCAGTACAGTTCCCATGCTAGACAATCATTGATCAGCTAGCAATATCTGGAAAAAAGTGAAGAATAATACTATTAGGAATGGTGGTAACCTGAGTATTATTTTTATTAATAGATGAATGAATATATAAAGGAGTATCAAATAAATTTGTTTTTTTTTTTCTAAAACATTTAACAATTCAACTAGATGATGGGGATAGTCGAATATATAACTATAAATAAAACATCATCATCACAAACCTTCAGATAAACTTTTCAAAATATAGTTTTTAAAATGAATCTAAAAAGGGAGGGGAGGGAGCATGGGATATAGATATGTAAAAAAATTAAAAAGTGCCAACGATTGTGGAGAGGTGGAAGCTAGTGGGCCAACATGTTTATGGCAATACATATGTCAATATAAAAAGTCTAAAGTCAATTCTCAAATTCTGTTTTCTTCAGTCACTAGAAAAATGCTACTTACAAATATATCCTCAAATAATTAATGTGGTCTTCAATGAATCTAATGACAGGACGAGGAAGATAAAAGAGGCCTGGTTTATTGCCAAGTGTAATAACACTGTCAATCTAAAAAATACTAGTGTCCCACTGAGCATGCACTGAAATCTTAACTGGTCATTTTCATTTGTTCACCATGAGTCTGGTACATAGTACCAAAAGTGCACCCTACTAAATATCGAATTTTCTATAAACACATAGATATATGTGTGTGTACTCAACATATTATCTCTAACTACTTTCCCTGAAAATGAATCACATTTTAGTATGCCACAATTTTAATAAAAAAATGGATTTAATTCATACGTCATTTATTGAAATTATCTGAAGTAAAAAAGTGAAGACTTTGTTCACATCTCCATTTATAAATAAAATAAAATTATTCCTAGTTAATAAATTATGACAGATCATTTCGTGATTTATTGCACTGGCAGAATAGAAGATTTTGAAGCTCAAAATCTATAAATTGTTTCTCCCATTCTGCGACATTCACTTTGCCTTGTGTGGTTTAGTACAGGAGTGGAACCCGAAGCTCAAACCTATGTATCTCAGTATATGCTAATTCTTTCCCATGCTTAAACATTTTTTGAATTCAGAGTAATAAATCCTTTGATTATTTTTTATTATAACATTTAATGGCTTATAAAGAAAATTGATTGTGGTTTAAATCATCACTTAAATTCCGTAATTGCTTATCTCTGGCTATCCTCCTCTTTCTCCAAAAAAAAAAAAGCATTGAATAATAGTTACTTCAATCTTTCAAATATTATTAATTTATACTTTAAAACCACTAAAATATCACATGATCACCATTTCTCTAAGCTTACACAAGCTATTAAAACAGTGCTGGAGGACTGCAATACATCCCAAGATAAAGATTCTGTGCTCTCAGACCCAAGGCTCTTCATTGATGAAAGCCACAAAGAAACTAGTCTGGGAATATTGAGTAGACACTAGGTAGGGATTTTATGTACAAACCTTCTTGCATTCATTGATTACCAAAACTTGCACTTGATGGCGCTAATGTATGGAGAGTTTGCTACTGTTTTAATTCATACTTTGTTAATACAAACTATGTTTATTTTTTTTTCCTGAATGCAGGAAGAATAATTAGTTGCTAGAGTCTGAGTAACACCTGATCATCTGCAGTGTTGTTACTTTTTTTTTTATTAAGGAAAAAAATGCAGGTGACAGATCACCCGCTACATGATGTAAATACATTTGTTTAAAGAAATCTTGAGATCATACCACAATCAATAACCCTGGTCTTCTCCATTGATTCACAAGAGTCTTTGAATTTCCAAGTCCTTTAATTCACTGATCCTTAGAACTTCATCCATGTAGCCATATCTTTGTATAAACCACATCTATGGGATTCATACTTTAAACTGTTTCTGAATTTCCATCGCCTTCCTGTTCCAGGTCTTCTTCAAAATTTTCCCCTTGCGAGCGTATTTCTTCATCATCTATGATTTCTTCCCTTTCATCAGTACACACAGAGCTAGTACTATTTTGTTGCTGCATTTCCTTTGGACAGCCATCTACTTCCCCACTTCCAGACCTATCACTACGAGCCAAATCACTCTATTGCTCTTCTATGTTATCAAGTTCTTCTGCTGGATTATCAGACTCTTCTGCACCATTACTTATTATTCATAAATTTCCAACATTTTGATTTGTGTGATATCATAAATTGGAATGAAGCATCCAAAAATTAAAACAAAGGAATTGATGATTTTTCTGTGAAAATAATGAAGTATTAGTATGCAAAGAAAAAAAAAAGAAAATCACCTCGGGTATATTATTAAAACAGTTTGTATTCGTATGCTTACATATTCATTACAATCATATGTAAAAGAAAAAAAAGTTTAAATTTAATTTCCTTATGCCTTGAAATCTTTGAAATGTATTGTGACTCCAATATTTTTAAATATAACATTCTATAAATTTTATTATATACAATTTAGATATCTATTTATTTATTTGGCTACTTTTTTCAATAGTAGTCTGTCCAATAGACAAGTATAGAGAGTACACTACATCAGTTCATCCATTCTTCCATGCCATTCTCTTCCTTGCCCATTTCCTCAATTCCACATAAGCCTTTCCATCTCTTATATCATCCAATAATGTCAATCTCTTCCATCCTTTCTTTTTATTCCCACTCACCACTCCCTCCAAAACATCTTTCATTAAACTATAATCTCTTCTCTTTCTCTATCTCATATTTTCAATCAATCTTCTTTCCTCATTAACTCTTTTTAAAACTTCTTCATTCGTTATTTTACTCACCCCACTGATTTTTTCCATTTTTCTCTATGTCCACATCTTAAAAGCTTCCAATCAGTTCTTAATTCTATTACTCAATGTCCACATCTTACAACCATATGTTAATACAGTCCACACATAACATTTAATTAATCTCTTCCTTAATTCTCTTTCCATAGGTCCACAAAATATCTTCTTTCTTTTTACAAAGGTCACCTTTGCCAATGCTATTCTTCTTTTAACTTCATCTTCACTTCTTCCATCCTCACTCTTCACTTCTTCCATCCTCATTCAACCAACTACCCAAATATCTAAATCACTTCACCTGTTGAACCATGTCATCATGGATTCCAATTTGCAGTCTTTTTGCATCTCTCCTATCCATAAACACTTAGTCTTTTCAATATTAATCTTCATTCCATATGCCATATACCCTTCTTCCAATTTATTCAACATATTCTGAAGATCCTTTTCCTCGTCAGCAATAAGAGCCATATCATCTGCAAATCTTATACACTTTATTACTCTCCCTCCAACATTTGCACCTCCACAGTCAAAATAATTATTTAGCATATCTTCTAAATAAATATTAAACAAAACAGGTGACATACTACACCCTTGCCTAATCTCCACTTTCTATATTCACTTCCTCAGTCTCATTACTCCCAAATCTAACTCTTATTCTTTGACCATCATACATAGTCCATAACAATCATTTTTCTTTCCAAAATGCTCCTTTATCTCTTAAGATAGACATCAGTTTATTTCAGCCTACTCTATCAAATGCCTTTTCTAAATCCACAAAACATATACCAATTCTATTTTTTTAATTAATTACATTTTGTTATTATTTTAATTCTAGCTGTACTTGCAGTTTTGTTCACATTATTAGATTAAAAGAATGTAAGTAATTGATAATTAAAATATATTTAAATAATAGTTACATAAAATAATCATACATGAAATATCAAGGGCAAGTAAAAATAACTATTGTAATGCATTTCTATAAATAATGTTATTTGGTCATGTTTAACAGCTGTTGATAACTCATGCATTACTATTTCATGTAAATATTCTTTAAGTATATTTTATCAACTATATTACATTGCTTTATTTTACTAAGGTGAGCAAAGCCAAACTGTTGCTAGTAAAATAATAAAAAGATAATATAATGCAGTTGGTTATTGAAGTGTATTTCTAATTTATATATTATATAAGGAGGATATATTCTGAGCAGTTGAAAATTTTTGAAAAATGTTTTATCTAATTTTTGATGTACTGAATACCAAATAAAAATTTCCCTTGCTAATTGTCTTGATTTCTCTAACTGCTCCTTAACCATTATTAGAAAGTTTGAAAATTAAAATATATTTCCATTTTCAAATGTGCAACCTGTGAGTAATGACCCCTTAAAGGGTCATAGAAAAATAGATGGGGGTCATTAAAATTTTGAAAAGTTCTTAAGTTGGATAATAAATTTTTAATTGAAAAAACAAAAGCCTAAATACTATTAAAAATACATAAAAACAGCTCAACTCATTATTGTGTGTCTGGCCACTAGTGTGTTTAAACACTTCCATCTTTCTATTCCAATTTACTTTGTTTAATTAGCATATCAAAATAGCACTTCCTTTATATTGTTCTCATTTCTTTTGTTCACTTTTAGAGTTTTGTTCTTCATGCTAGTATCCTCCTAATATTGATACATGGTATCATGTTCTTGAATGTACACATTTTTTAAACAGGCTAAAAAAGTTCCAACTGCTGCAAATTAGCAGATCTACTAAGAACCAAGTATTATTATAACATTTTTTGTTAACATGCAGTTTTTTCAAAGATCTTATAGCAAATCATACGGATTGAAATATAATATAAAGACATTTAAATAAATTAACGATATAATGTAATATAAAATATCTTTATATAACAGCAATAATATATATATAATAATAATCATATACTAAAAGGAAATATGCCCAATGTATTTGAAAAGGAAGGTTTTTAACAAATGTGTTTTACCAGTTCTTACTTATGGATCTGAGACTTGGACACTTAATAGAAGAGCAATACAGAGACTCTAGACCACTCAAAGAAGTATGGATAGAGGCATGTTGGAAGTAACAAGAAGAGATCGAAAATGCAATATATAGGTAAGAGAACAAACAGGTGTTACTGACCTCATTGAAAAAGTTAAAAGATTGAAGTGGAATTGGGCTGGACATATTGCTAGAAGAGATGACAATAGATGGACAATTGAAATCTTAAACTGGATTCCAAGAGATTGTAAAAGACCCAGAAAGAAACCACATGTGAGATGGATGGATGAAATGAGAAAGTGTGCAGGGGTGATGTGGAGAAAAAAAGCTAAAGATCGGAGAAGATGGATTAAACTTGGAGAGACATTCATCCTACAGTGGATTGATAATGGTTGATGATGATGATGAATTATATACAAAAGCTCTTTTTGACAAATTTTAATTTTGCCCTTTTCAATATGCTTTAACTAATTTAAAATTATGATCTACATTACATACATAGCAACATCTATTCTTTTTTATAAAATTAACTATAACCTATTAAAACCATACAATATTTTTAAGACATAAAGAAAACCTGTGTAAATGTATATGACATAGCCTTCCATTCATTTATCATTAGCCAATTATTAATCAAATTGATTAATGTTCTATATAGGGTTCATACAATTATTTTTGTTATAATTAATGTAATTGGTTTCACATATCTTTCTTCTATTAGTTTCTTTAATATAATATTTTTGACACAATCTATTTTATGTCCATTTTTTAAATAAGGAATATATAAAGCAGATTTATCATCTCTTCTATTATTATTTAAAATATGGACATAAAATAGATTGTGTCAAAAATATATGTTCTTTAAATTATATTAAAGAAACTAATAGAAGAAAGATATATGAAACCATTTACATTAATTATAACAAAAATAATTGTATGAATATATATAAAACATCAATTAATTTGACTAATAATTGGCTAATGATAAATGAATGGAAGGTTATGTAATATACATTTACACAGGGTTTTTTTTTTACATCTTAAAAATATTGTATAATTTTAATAGGTTGTAGTCAATTTTATAAAAAAAAAAAAAAAATAGAAGTTGCTATATAGGCAATGTGGATCGTAATTGTAAATTAGTTAAAGCATATTGGAAAGGGCAAAAATTAATATTTGCCAAAAAGAGTTTTTGTATATAATTATTATTGTATATATTATTGCTGTTATATAAAGATATTTTATATTATATTATATCATTGATTTATTTAAATATATGTAAAAGCAGCACAATGGATTAAACTTTTTTCCATTTTTAATAATATAAAGATATATATTTGTATGTGGTAAAATTACTTTTATCATTACTATCCTTATATGCTTGTAATAGGGTGGTTACAACATATAGTGGGTCGTGTAAAATTTCAGGCTGAGTATAGAGGTCACAAGTGTAAAAAGGTTGCACATCACTGCTCTAGCTGTATCCTTGTATTAGTAGAAAGTTTGATAATTAAAATATATTTAAATAATGTTTACATAAAATAATTATCAACAGCAGAATTTCAAGAAATATATCTTAATAAATACAATAAATAATAATTTTAAAATAAATTATTTTATATTTCTCATGTGATAATTTCTAATATGGCTATAAAATTTTAACATTGTCATAATATATGCAAATGAGACATTAAATACATGGCCTAAACAAAGTTTAAATTATTTAAAATATATTCATTCAATAAAATTTTATCGGGATTACCAAAAACTAATATCTCTTGATTTCTCTAGTATGTATTTCAATACACAAACCACAACATCACATGAGAATATACTTAAAGGCAAATGTAATGATTAATAATATAGTGATTTATATGTCTTTAATGTTGTGGAAAGAACTATTCTTCACACATGCACTAGAATTAACACACACACTCATCCATCAATAAATGTTTTCACACCAAAAGTGAACCATCTTTCGTTTTAAAACAATTATTGATGGGTGAGAGTCCATGCTAATTCTAGCTCATGAGTGAAGGATAGTTCTTTCCACAATATTAAAGGGAAATGATAAAAGTTTATCAAATTCAGTATTTCTCTTATTGTATCTGCAGCATTTTTCAAATTTAATTTTTTATGTGTTAAATATATTTAAATGGACATTCTAAAAGTTGAACAATTTCATAGTAAAAGTTTATCAAATTCAATAGTATTTCTCTTGCGATAATGGTGCCATTTTAAATTTTACTTTAATACATGTTAAATTAAATATATATAATTAAACTAAAATCCTAAAAGTTTATCAAATTCTTTTTTGCAGCTGACCTAAATTGTCATTTTTCAAAATCAAATTTTATCATGCTTTACTAAAAACTATACCTTTTATTTAAAAATTTTTCCATTTCTGTAATCTTTTAATCAGTGCTGCCCTCTTTTTTTATGATATCATTCAAAAACAATTACAATATAGATTTTCCATGCATTTTTATATTGCAAATTACAATTTTTTTTAAAAACGGATTAAAACAAAAATTTATATGCTAATAAAATTCTATTAAAAAAAAGAAAGTCATGGTAGATTTTCCAAAATTGTTACAATATTTAATGAGTTATAAAGTCCCAAAAAACAAACAACCTTTCACATTTATATAGTAATACAAATCATATGATAATTTGGTTTATCACATTTCTAAGTAGAAATTATTATGAGCTTAATTTTTGATATTGAAATGACTGATCACCAAGGATATTGCTTTCTTTTAGAGGTACATGTTTAATAATAAATAATTACATTTGTATTATAAAACAACATTAAAGTATTTATTAACATAATCTTTTATTTCTACAATTTTTATGCCACCTGGTGTAAATTTTAGTAATCAACAGATGTCAGAATGCCAGATGGTAGTGTTTAGTAATAAATCTCTATTCAGTGCTATTTTATCCAAATATTCCAATCTGACATCTATAGATTACTAAAGTTTATGCTAGATGGCATAAAAATGCTGAATATAAAAGATTATGATTATGAATAGCAAGATATGAGCAAAGGTATTGTGATGATTAATTAATCATGTGATGTTTTAATGGTATACTAAAGTATTTGTCAATAAAGTTTAGAGATAAACATGAACTCAGCACTTAAGAATATGCACATATCTGCAATCGATTGCTGAAAGCTACATTATATTATAATTATATATATTTTTATAGTCAGGGCATTAACTTTCATTCTAGCCAATTCATATTAATCTAGAGTATTTATCCATTCACCAACTTATATGAGTCTGTTTTCAGATAAGAAAAATCTTAAGCCTATTTATGATCTGAAAGTATTTTTAATATTCATTTTGCTAGAATTTGAATTTCAGCTCGTGATCATGGAGGTAAATTCACCAATAAATATGCGTTTATATTTCTTCCATTTATAAAAAATCTAATTATAATCATTTAAGTTTCAATTTAAAGCAAAAAACTATTTCCCAATTTCTTTCGCTCTTTTTTGTTTCTGAAACAATATATATGACAAAGTTTACAACAGATCTCCTGCGGAATGATTATTTTTCTACATAGGTATCGGTCACTATTTTGTGTAAGCTGAATGGAAGACTATTTTTAATTTTCCCTTCAAGTTTTAATTAATACCGATATTCATTATAACATTTATTAAGGTTTCCAAATATCCATATATATGGGATTCCTCCACATTTCATGTCAAATTTTGTTGCCCTATATTGTACTTGTTGGGACAGACAAATATTCCATGTTTTAATGAAAATATAAAATTATAATATTATATTAAGCAATTACAATTTTTAATATTTTTTTGGAATTAGTAATCTAATTTAAATTGATTCGTAAGCCATAAAATTTAATAAATTAATTGTGTTTACAGTTTATAAGTGGCAGTATGGTGCCAACTGCCTCTTTCATTGATCTCTTTTTATTTAGTATAATCATTTTAATTATAATTCTGCACAGATATATTGCGCTCGTCTATTTTCAAAGAATAGAAGGAAATTTTGTAGTGTTTAAATTAGTATCTCATGTGGTGAGTACTACAAACTTGTAATAGATAATCCAGTTTTGTTAGAGAATGCTAAGTGATGTTAAATAGAAAGTCTAAACTGCACCTAATTATTATTATGTTGCATCATTATGCCGTTTAATAAAACTAATTTAAGTTTGTAGTTGGCATTTTTATATATATACTCATGTTCTGCATTTGGTTTCTCAAAATCTGGCAACCCTCGTATTTCTAATCGAACAAAAATGCTAAAATCATTTTAATTTCTGAATTAAAATGCTGAATCACACAACTTACATCATTAATTTTTTAATTAAAAAAAAAAAAGCATGTTTTTTAATTATAAAAACACTAAGCAAAAAACATAAGATCAAGAGATGGAAAAAGTAATTTGATGATTGATGGGTGTAGTCATTTTAAAAAAATCGAGTTTAAATGAATTTTATTTGTGCGGGTATATATACGCACATACACATATTTTAATACGCAATCAAATGATACGTACACACTTATTTTAATACATGCAATCAAATGATATATATACACACATTTTAACATATGCAATCGAATGATTTTATATAACAGACGAAAAATAATTTTAATCCGTTTCCAGACACTATTTCTGTAAAGGAGGCGCCACAAGTGACAGCCTGATATTTTTTTTTTTTTATGGATTGTTGTGTAATAATTTCTAAAACTGTTGATGTTAACTGAATCCAGCTGCTCTTGCTGGCGAGACAATTTTCTTCCTTATCGCTGCTCCCACGATGGTCGTCTTCTCGTCCATTTTCTCCAATAGTGCAGTGGATCTCCGATTTCGATTTTTTTTTTTTAATTCAGTCCAGCTAACAAATCCTTAGACTTGATTGAATTTTCCACAATATTTTAATTCCCTGATACATTTTTAAATGGCTCCACGAGCGCCCGCTTGTTCCTGCCGGATCAGCGACAATCAATACTAATTAATACTGGGGCCCCGATTCTTTTATAAGGCTCAATTGTCTGTTTGATTGACGGCAGAGAAAGAATAAAAGTTGTCAGGTCACTTTTTTGACTACTTATGTATTAGTAAAAGACAATTAAATGTCAATCTCTTTACCGAAAAACAAGTCTTTATTAAGTCCTAGCTAAAATCAATACTTTAATTAAAGCAAATTATTTTTATGTTTGAAATGCGATATACTTTATATATATAATGATGTTAAACAACTTTAAAATCTCTAACTTAAAAACTTCAAATTGATTATTTTTATTGATATGTAGCATATATATACAAAGCATTAATATATATCTTAAATACATATTTTTTTTAAAAAGATATTAAGATAAATTGTTTTATGGATAGTAATAAACTATGTTAAAATACTTAATATCATTGTTATTGCTTGTTCATTGTATTCAAATGTCATATGAGAGGCCATACAACCGTGAAAAGAAAAACAGATAGTTTGCTATAACTACACAAAACAATTCGTGAACCACAAATACGACCACATAATATTTTGTTATGCAGCCTTTTAATTTCTTCAACAAAAAAATTTTTTTTTTTAAATACTTCAAAACCATGTCTAATTATAGCCCTCCGATTTATTCATTCTCTTCATATCATCCCAATGGAAACAATCAGTTTGCATTTTCTTGAAGGTTTGTGATGATGGTGTTTTAGCTGTATTTATATGTTGGACTATTTCCATCATCTAATATGAGTATTGAAGGTCTTTAGAAAAATTTAACTTTATTTAAATATTCCAAATACTTTCAATTGCTAGTAATAGCACACAGGTTACTATGCACAATGTTTCGAGAGATATTATTTTCCCTTCTTCAGGTGTTGTTGGCCTGATCAGACAATATTATCATGGGAATCGAACCTGCAGCCTTGGATTATTGAGTATTGAATTTTTAAGATAACACTCTAACCAACTGAGTGATCCTGCCAAAGGCAATAGTCAGCAGAAATTTTATATATTTATCTATGAGGTTCCTCCTGATTTCTCCACTTTTTTCTAAGAGCAAAGTTGATTAGTGGTTTCCATACATTATGTATAGTTATACTAGGTGTTGACTTAGCAGATTGTTTGCCATTGTCATGTGAGCAGCTGTTTGCCATTGTCATGTGAACAACAAGCTGCTCACATGATGATAACAAACAATCCCATAAGTCAACCTAGTATGACTATACATAATGTATGGAAACAATAAATCAACTTTGCTCTTAGGAAAAAGTGAAGAAATCAGGAGAAACCTCATAGATAAGTATATGAAATTTCTATTGACTGTTGCTTTTGGCAGGATGAATCAGTTGGTTAGAGCCTTACCTTAAAATTCAATACTCAAGAATCCATGGGTCCAGGTTTGAATCCCAAGCTAGTACTATCACAGGTCAGGACAGCAACACCTGAAGAAGAGGGAAGAATAATATGTCTTGAAATGTTGTGCATATACTAAACTGTGTGCTATTACTAACAGTTGAAAGTATTTGGAATATTTAAATAGAGTTAAATTTTTCTAAAAACGAGTATATTAGATTATGGAAGTAGTCCAACATTTAAATACACTGAGATCACATTTCTTTAGAATGTCTTTGAATTAATCCTGATAAAATACAGTGGGTCTACCTCTAATGCAAAAACTGTATTCAAATTGACTCTAAAATACTCTTTTAGAAAATCTCACATTCATTTGCATTGTTTATTTGTTTTAATGTCCCATCCTATAAAGATATGATTATGTAATAATGACTCCATAAGATGAGATCCAGCAAGTTTTAAAAAAAAGATTTTGTTGTTTCACTGTATTTTTAAAATTTTGTGGAGCATCTTTAATGAAACTTTTCTAATGCCAATTGCTGATAAGGTGTCCAAGTTTTACTTCCATACAATAAATTAGTTAAAATATACAGCCAATTTACCTGCAGTACTTTTATATCTTGTTAAAAGTAGCAGTTGCATTTTGGAGTTTATGCTGCCCTTCATATAATATTAAATCACTGGAAATGACTAAGTTGTGGTGCAATACATTAATTTTTAAATTTTTGAGTTCACAACTATTCACTAATTTATAAACTAGTCATTTTTTTTTCATTTATATAGCTTTCTATTTCTTTTCTCTTCAGTGCTAATTAATGTAGTATATAGTTTTAAACTTATAAGTTAATGCTATTCATAGTAAGTAATTGTGGAGATGAAAGAAAGCACATTTTAATTCATTTAGTTTTATCTTGTTGAAGACCATTTTGGGATAGGAAGCTTTTGTGTTATAATAAATTTAAGAACTAAATTAGTGAAAGCTAAAGCTCCTGGAAATCAAACAGGTTAAAATAGAACAATCAGATTACATAAGGCGCAGGGTTCTTCAATTTGGAAGTTACACTGGGGTAGAAGCACAGTATGAAGAAATTATTACTATAAAACTAAGAAGACTGAAAATTGAATTTAGAAAAAATAATTGTAGAGAAAAAAATGGGTTACTGGATACTGGAACATCCAAGTCTTTCAAATAAAGATAATGTTTTGTTTTTTATCCTAGAATAATACACTGATACAATATGGCATTGAGACAAAGGGGAAAGAAGAAGAGAGTTGCAATGACTACATCCATTTATGGAATGGAATGAGAAAAGACCAAAAAGTAACACGGTCAATGCTATTAAGAAAAAGTATGCAACAGAAAATAATAGGATGAGAATATATTAATAAAAAAATAATAACTATGTGAGAAATGGTATACTGTACCTAAGAGTTTATACACCTACAAATGATCTTAGGATTGAAATAAAGGATGGATTTGAAGACATACTTCATGAAACAGTAAATTGTAATTAAGGAATATTAGAATACAAACATTGATCAAGAAATAATATAAAACATAATAGCAAGAATGAAGGAAATGATAATAGATGTTGACTGATAAAACTGTGTATTTATAAACAATAGATAAAGTTACATGGAAGTTGACTAATAACAAGATCTCTGAATGATTATTGATTATGCCATTTAGTTAAGGTTTATTATGTTAAAATTTTTAGAAGAATAGAATATGCTAGTGGGAACTATGTATTGAAGACTATATTTTTGTTCTTGGAATGATTTAAAAAAGGGTAGCATGGAATGCAGGATAAATTCAAAATGACAAAGTTTAACATCAAGGTGTTGAATGATGAAAGCATAAACTGATTGTTTAGACAAAGAATGGAAAATGAATTAGAACATCAGAATAGCAGTTCTGAAGTTTATAGTTATATTAAAAAATTTAAGAAGATATATAAAATTTTGTGGTAAACTGATGCAATGAGAAGTGGAAAAATATAATAAAGGATATTATGGAGAAAGTGTGTGGGGGTGGGGGTGGGTAAAACATCAGAAATAGATTTATTCAAAGAATAATGTGAATAACTTTTTAGGAAGTTAAATAATATTATTAAAACAGGAAAAACTCTACGCAGTAGTGCCACTCAGTGTAAGCCAGAGAAATCAATGGATGCCAGAAGGCTTGTGAATAAAATCCCTATCTAGTGCATACTCATCCAAAATCCCCAAACTAGTTTCTAACTTGTGGCTTTCATCAGTGAAAAGCCTTGGATCTGAGAGCATTGCACCTAGATCTTAGGATCTAATTCAACATTCCAGGAACCACCTTTTATCTCTACTTAACTACAAAACTATGAGATTGAAAACACAAAAATATTTTCAATCCAAGCTCATTAGCTTATATAGATATATAGGTGTGAACTCATTTCAGTACCCATACATTTTGGTATCTTTGGTTCTTTAATAACCATAGCCACCACTATCCTATTAGGCAGGATTGGTATTAAACCACTAAACATTATATGATCACCATTTCTTATTCTTGATCATATCTGTTATTAAAATAGGCAAAACTCTCCATACAGTAGTACCACTCAGTGCAAACCAGAGTAATCAATGGATGCCAGAAGGCTTGTGCATAAAATCCCTATCTAGTGCCTACTCATTACATCCTAAGATCTAAGTGCATTAAATCCTAAGATCTAGGTGCAGAAACTAGTCTGGGGATATTGGATAAGTAAGCACTAGATGGGGATTTTATGCACAAGCCTTCTGGCATCCATTTATTACTCTGGTTTGCACTGAGTGGCACTACTGTATGGAGAGTATTGCCTGTTTTAATAACAGTTATGAGCAAGCATAAGAAATGGTGATCATGTGATGTTTAGTGGTTTAAGTTAAATACTGAAAAAAGAAATTATAGAATAAAGTAGAATGAACAGTGTCAGACGAAATGTGTGAAGATTGAAGCAAACATAGTATTCTGAAGAATTAATAGATGCTTGAAGAGTAATGAGAGAATTAAAAAAAAGGAAAGTTATAGAATAAAAATAACTATAATTAGAACAAAGAAATGCATTACATATTTATAAGGAATTCTTAATAAGGTATTTATTTATATAGTGCTATGTTAATAAATTGTAATTGTAAATTAGTGATCAGGCTAATGCACATGCGCTTTACAGATTTTAAATAAAAGAAGAAAAGAGATAATGGATTGTGAATGACAGAAATTAGAGGGAACATGATTTGACATTGGAAAAGAAATGATATTGAGAAAAATGCAGTACGAAAAAATACTTAAGATGGGAAATAGAATTAAATGAGAGACTTACAGAGGAATATATTTTATCAATATTGTATGAAAATACTGAAAAGAATTTTAAGAAATCATAAGAGCAACAGATTGAAGATGATGAAAAGTATAGCTTTACAGTGAAAAAACAGTAGTATGTAGATCATATATATTTTTAATTAGTCAGTTAATGAAAAAGACTAAATGTAGACTTAAAGAGATAATATGGTGTTTTATCAATTTGGAAAATGCTTATGTTAGTATTTGCCTGAAGGTTTGTGATGACAGTGCATTAGATGTGATAATATGATGGACTATTTCCATCATCCATCATTAAATGTTGAATGTATAGAAGATTTTAAACTTTGTTTAAACTTTTCAAATGCAAATAACATGTTACCCGATGTATTGAGTAGTATTATTCTCCCCTCTTCTTCAGGTGTTGCTGCCTGACCAGTGACCATATTATCAGTGGAGTCAAATTCACACCTTAAAAGCAAATGCTCTAACCAACTCAACTATTATGTCAAAGACAACAGATAATAGAAATTTCATATATTTATGTATGAGGGTTGATTCAAAATTTCCCGAGTCCTTCAATTTTCTTTACTACTTTTTTCTTGGAGTAAGTTTGGAGATTTTCATACATTGTATATTGACACACTGGATTGACTTAAAGGATTATTTTCCATATGAGCACTTTCCTTGAATTTTTTTCTTTGCACCTTTCCCCCTCTATCCAATATTTTTGTATTTTTACAATTGAACATATGGTGATTATGACATACATGGTCTGATACTGTAAACACATCTATTTTTTCTTTTTTAAATATTAGTTTATGTTTCTTTCAATCGCTGTTAACAGAGCAACAAGTCACACCAATATACCTCTTTCCACATTCACATGATATTTAATAGGTACAGTTTTTGTTTATCAACATTTCCAGTTTAGCTTTGGTAGAAGTTAGAATTCCTCCAAGTGTGGTATGACTTTGGGAAGCTGTTCTAATGTTATATTGACTGTAGATATTTTTTAATTTATCTGCCATTCCTGGTATAATATGGATACACTGCAGTACCAATAATTGATTTTTCTTTTGTTCTCTCTTTTTATTGCCTATTAATGGTTTTCTTAATGAGAGCTGAGGTATAACCATTCTTCATGAGAAGTTTGTTCTATGTGAATCTTCATTTTCCAAATCACTGATTTCCAAACAAACTTCCTTTGCTCTATTCCATAGTGATAGTATAATTCCATGTTTAGTGTTTCTGGTATGATTGGATGTATATGCCAAGTACTTGTCAGTGTGTGTTTGTTTTCTATACAGTATTGTTTTTACTTTGCCCTGAGAGTCTTGTCACAAGAATATCTAAAATGTCAATTTTTGTTTTGATTTCATTGTGAATTTAATTAAAGGAGATATATTGTTGATGTGTATCCAGAATGACTGTAATTGTGCCTCATCATGTGGCCATTCCACAAATGTATTATCAACATAGTGATGCCACACTTTAGGTGAACATGGAGTAGTATTCATGTCTGTGATTTCAAGTTCTTCTCTGTAAATGTTGCTAAGAAAAGATGACAGTGGTGTTCCTATGGCTATTCCTTGACTTTGTTGGAAGAATTCTGAGTTTATTGAAAATACATTGTTGTTGTGTAGAATTAATAATTTCTTTATACTATCACTAAGAAGAGTCATTATCATTTGTAGACTATCTAGCATCATAATATTTTTCTCACAATAGACAATGCTTCATCACTTGGTACATTTAATATAGGGTATATGAGCACATACTTTCAGATGATCCATCACTCTCCACTCTATCTAATAACACCGATACACTCAAGCACATATATGCTGAAAAGATAAATAATCACCATTATGTATTTCATGCTAAACCAGCAATCATCAGTTGGTCCAGATTATCATCTCCCACACATATATACTATAAGTGCTCAGATATAAAGATAGACAATCTTCATACTTTAATTGTACATGCAGGGTTCAGATTGACCTTAGGTCAACATCGGTGTGACAAGAATCTCGGCTTCAGGGTGGCCTTCGAGTATTCCATCATCAGATTTTCAATTGGATGGACGGTTGAAGAGTTAGAGTGTATAGTAGATTGGATCCTGTCCATTAAAATATGAGGATGTCTATCTTAATATAAAGCTGAGCACTGATTGTATATATGTGTGGAGATGGTAATCTGGACCAACTGATGATTGCTGGTTTAGCATGAAATACGTATATTGGTGATTATTTATCTTTTCAGCATATATGTGCTTGAGTGTATCAGTGTTATTGGATGGAGTGGAGAGTGATGAATCATGTGAAAGTCTGTGCTCATATACCCTATATTACATATATAGACACAGGTATATAATAAGCCTGTGTTTCAGTTGGTACATTTGTAAAAAACTTTCCGTATCAAAGTTTACCAATATGTCAGCTCTTTCCGTTATTCTTCAAAGTGATTAATATTCCTGACAAAAGATTGTGTCCTGTATGCCAATGGACTAATAACTTCGAGAAGAAATCATGACAAATTTTGACATGATGAAATTTTATAATTAACAATAGACTCAAATGGAACATTGTCTTCATGAATTTTAGATAATCCATAAAGGTGAGAAATTTTGCTGAAATACGAAGCTAATTTCCTTTTTTATGAATCACTGAAACACCTGTGATGTTACCAAGGTAATGCTTGTAATTTTATCTCTGTATTTAAAATTGAATTTTTTGTTACTCTTTGGTATTGATCTGCTATAAGAAGTCCTTGTATTTTGTTGTCATAATAAGTTTTATTCATTATAAGTGTATGTAGTCTTACCTTTGTCAGCAGGAAAAATGATTGTAGATATGTCTTGTTTGAGAGATTTAATAGCTTTCCTCTCATCACATGAAATGTTTGATTTCTGCTTTTGATATCTCTCAAATGTTCTTTTAACTTTCTAGCATAATTCTGCTGCAATTTTTGGTAACTTCCTTAGTGGTTGTCATTATATCAAATAATGGAACAAATGAAGGGGTAATGGTGAAATTCAAACTTTTCCTAAGAACAGATAATTCAGCATCGATAAGGTGTTTAGATTTTTCACTGCTGAAGCTGATAGATCATTAGTTACAGAATGACTTTTGACCCACCCATGTACATATACAAGCTTCGTCTTTTGATGTTCTTTTATTCTTCCCATGTAATTTATAATATGATCTTTTCAGTACTTGACAAACTCTTGAGAAGACATATATCTGTAAATTTACTTTTTAGGAAATATTCCACATTTTTAATGGAATGCAAGATTTAATACTTGGAAAACCATTTTTTATTCTTTCTCTCAATCAGGCCTCATTTGCTCTCTGAATAATCTTCTCAGATTTCTTGGAGGAAATAGAAGATTTTAATTTCAAACCCTTAGGAATAATTCCTTCTGATTTATATAAAAAAGTTCAAATAATTTTCTAGTTTTTTTTTTTTTTTGATAATTTTTTAGTTTAGTCAGTTTTAGACATAATTTTTCAGAATGTCTAAACTTCAGTATAGCATCGGGTTCATACCAAGAGCTTAGTATTTGCCTGAAGATTAGTGATGATGGTATATTATAATATGATGGACTATTGCCATTATCTATCATTAAATGTTGCATGTATGAAAAGTTGTAAACTTTATTTAAACGTTTCAAAAACTAACAGCTTGTTAGTAATGATACACAAATAGATAACACAGATTAATAATTACATAATGTTTCAAGTAGTATTATTCTCTGCTCTTCTTCCAGTTTTGCTGGCCTGACCAATGAGCATTGGAGTCAAACTCACACATTTAGATTCCCAAATAACAAATTTAAGGCAAATGTTCTAATCAACTGAACTTATTCTATTGAAAGCAAAAAATAGTAGAAATTTCATATATTTATATATGAGGGTTGTTAAAATACTTCCGAGTCCTTCAATTTTTTTAAATATTTTTTGTTAGAGCAAAGTCGATTAGTGACTTTCATATATTGTGTATTACCACACTGGGTCAACTTACAAGATTATTTGCCATTGTCATATGAGCAACTTCCTTAAATTTTCTTCTTTGTACCTTTTCTTCTCTATCCAATATTTTTGTATTTTCCCAATTGAACATATGGTTATTAGTGCATACATGGTCTGCTACTATAGGCACATCTTTTTTTTCTCTTTTAACCATCAGTTTATGTTATTTCAATCACTGTTCAACAGGTCTCACCAATATACTTTCTTCCATATTCACATGGTATTTAGTAGATGCAGTTTTTGCTTTTGAGCATTTCCAGTTTAGGTTTGGTAGGAGTTAGAATTCTTTGATGTGTGGTGTGGTTTTGGAAAGCTGTTCTAATGTTATATTTACCACAGATTTTCTTTAATTTGCTTGTGAATCATGATATGTATGGATACTCTACAGTTCCAATTATTTTTTTTTTTCTTTTGACATCTCTTTTTGTTTATTAATGATTTTCTTGATGGCCACTGATGGATAATCATTCTTCATGAGAGTTTGTTCTATGTGAATCTTTTCATTTTCCAAATCACTGGTTTCTGAAAAAACTTCCTTTGCCCTGTTCCATAATGATATTATAATTCATGTTTAGTGATTTTGATTGATTGGAAGTATATCCAAGTACTTGCTAATGTGTGTTGGTTTCCTATAACCTTTTATTTTTACTTCTAAAAATACCAATTTTTGTTCTGATTCCATAGTTAATTTAATTAAAGGAGATGTGTTATTGATATGCACCCAGAATGACTGTAATTGTGCTTCACCATACAGTCATACCACCAATATATCATTAACATAGAGAAAACATACTTTAGGAGGACATAGAATAGTATTCATTCTGTGGTTTCACATTTTTCCATGTAAATGTTGCTAAGCAAGAATGACAATGGTGATCCTATGGTCATCCCTTGATTTGTTGGAAGAATTCTGAGTTATAATGAGAATACATTTTTTATGCAGAACATTAATAATTCCATTATACTATCAATATGTAGAGTTATTCTTGTTTGTAGACTATTATCATTATATAACCTTTTTCTTATAATAGATAATGCTTAATCATGTGTTACCTTTGTAAATAAACTTTCATTAGGTGGTTTGTGTCAAAGCTGAGAGGCTATAAATTTGACACATCAATTAAATTGTAGTAATTGGCATATACCAACAATGATAGGGATATATGTAAGAGATTGTGATCTGGGTCAACTTATGACTGATGGTTTAGCATGAAATGTGCATCTTGCAATTCATAGTTCTTTTTACATATCTTTGGTTGTGTACTTATGATTGTCCTCCTCCACAAAGTGTTAAAAGCAAATAGAAATCAGTCCATATCTTGTGTAGCGAAAATTACAAAAATATTATTCATTAAGTGGAATCTCTAGTTTAATGAATGACTATTAAAAATTATTATTTTATGAATTAAACTAGTAATTTCCTATTTATATATACTGAACAATAATAATGATATATGTACAAAAATGTGAACTGGGCCAACTGATGAGTGCTGGTTCAATATGAAATTCTTGAGAATCATACATGTTTTTCACATGTCTTAAGTCATATGTGTATATTACATCTCTTGAAAAGGTACTGAAAGCAGATGGAAAACAGTCCCTAGCTGGCGTGAGAATAGTATAGTGAAAATTGCCCTACAGAAATATTATTCATTAAATGGATAATCTCTAGTCTAATTAATGACTAATAAAAATATTAACGTCACATTGAAAGTTGATATTAATATTTATGAAGCATTGTAATAAATACTGATGTGCCTTCCATAATAATTTACAAGTCAGAGTAACAGAATCACTTTAACAAACATGTAAAGAAATACTCGCGCTCATACTAATGCTAACTTAATAGATCATGTTAAAAGAAAGTTCCAGTCCTTCAAGAATTCAATAGTTGATTTATTATCGATATAACATCATATTAATGAGATAAAAGTAGAACATTAAGATAATTTTTTTCTTTAACTAATAAATTAACATTCATATGAGAGTTGATGGGCTTTGAACGTTTCAACAGCAGATTTTCAATGAAATGGAAGGCTGACGAGCTGTGGATTGGAGTAGTTTGAAGCCTGTCCATTAAAATATGAGGATTGTCTTTCTTAATATAAAGCTGAGCACTGATTGTATATATGTGTGGAGATGGTAATCTGGACCAACTGATGAGTGCTGGTTTAGCACGAAATAAGTATATTGGTGATTATTTATCTTTTCAACATGTGTGTGATTAGGTGGGTCAGCAATATAAGATGGCACTGAGAGTAGTGGGTCATGGGAAAGTCTGAGTTTGAATCCCACATATATTACATATATAAATGCAGGTTTAAGCCTGTACAATGTATTAAAATGATTTTAGCAAATTTGATTTGTGAATTATTTATTACTGCAGATGCATTGGAATTTATTACAACATTCCATAAATAATATTATTTTATGGTATAATTGTTTTAAATAATAAGCATTTATAATTAATATGAAGGAATGTAGAAAAATTCTAATTAAGATAGATTCATTAATGGCTTTAAATCGTTCAACTTGGATAATGTATAAAGGAGTTTGCTGTTAACTGAAAGGTGACCCTTTAATTCCTCTTGGAGGGCTTAAAGGAACCAAGCAGGGACAATTCCTAATATCCACTACATATTTTCTTGTCATTGTAGCCATTATTACTACATGATTATTCATATAGTATACAAATATTGATGGTGAGTGTGTGGTGAGTTTATTGGCTTTTTATCTCTGAGTTTAAGATCTCAGTTGCCTGATAAGGCAGAATGAATGTGTGTGTAAATTAAAAAAATTTTTCTACTAGGTATAACAATCATGACAGATAAAATAAATCATAGCCTTTATTCCCAGGAGGCTTAAATTCATCAACCAAGGTAGCAGTTGATGACTGAAGGCAGAAAGTGCTGTCCCCTCATTGCAGACCAGCTACCATTTGATGATGATTTTTTATTTAGATACTTACTGCATATCACTTTTAAGTGAAGGAAGATTTCCAGAATTTGAAGAAGACTTGCCTTATATTAAATGGGATTTTATTGGACTTTGTGAAGTTAGAAGAAAAGATGAAGAGACAATTGATTAAAAAAATGGACATGTACTCTACTACAAAGGCACAAATATTGAAAGTAAAAGTGGAGTAGGATTCATTATAAATAAAAAGTGGAAGAACAATGTTGTGGAGATTTATGGTGTATCAGACCGAGTAGCAAGATTAGTTATTCAATTTAATAGCAGATACCAAATGCAGATAATTCAGGTTTGTGACCAACAAGTTTTCATAGTGATGAAGTAGTAGAAGATTTTTATATGGATGTATAAAAGGCTTTTGATCAAACTAAACATTTTAAAATTGTTATGGGAGACTTTAATGCTAGAATTAATAAACAAATGAAAGATGAAACTGCTGTGGTAAATTTAGATATGGTAACAGAAATGAGAGATGACATAGACTTGTGGAGTTTGCAGAAAAAAAAACCTTTACATTATGATATTTTTTTTTGAGAAAAATGTTAAAATGAAATAGACATGGATGCATCCAAATGAAGATACAGCAGAATTGGATTATATTTTCTCTAACAGAATATACATATTTCAAGATTGTAATGTTTTTAGTAAATTCAACACAGCGAATCATCATCAATTAGTAAGATGTAAGATACGTATTAATGCAAAACTAGAGACAAAAATTATTAAGAAAAACAATATTGCAGTTGATATTCCTAATTTTCAAAAACATTCTATTGAACTTAAATTAGAACTTGCAAATTGATTTCAAGTATTAGTAAATTTTGTAAATGTTTCAGATTTGAATAAAATTAGTAGGAATATAAATGATACATTTAAAAACTGCAACAAAGATAGCTGGTAGAAAAAAGCAGCAATTGATCAATAAAATTTCTGCTGAGATTATATGAAGAAAAGAAGGAGTATGAAGATATACAAAAATGATGCATTAAGAAAGAATGAATATCTTGAATTTTGTAAAATGGTGTAAAAAAGATTTGATAATGATATAAAAAAGTATAATTGTGAACTAGCAAGGAAAACTGTAGAAGAGAATAAAAGTTTCAAGAGTGTAAAACACCATTTTGATATTGGTAGAAAACTTATATCTGCAATAAGAAAAAAAAGATGGAACTATTATTAAAAAGAGAGATGACAGCATGAAATGGGTAGATTTTTATCAAGAATTATATAGTAATAAAGAACAAGTACCTTCTACATCTATTATATCTTTTGAATTGTCCAGGATTTTAAATGAAGAAGTGAGACATGCAATTAAATTTATGAAGAAGGGAAAAGCTCCAGGTAATAATGGAATTTGTAAAAAATATATGAAAAGAATCAGGTAAAGAAATAAAAATTTTTTTGGCAAAGTTATATACCAAATGTCTAACTGATAAAGATGTACCAGATGATTAGAAGAATGCAATATTAATATTTTAAAAGGTGATAAAGAAAATATTAGAAATTATAGACCTATCAGTCTTTTAACAGTTTATACAAATTTTTTACCAAGACAAATTACAACTCATCTACAGAGAACAATGAATTTCAACCAACTAAAAGAACAAGCTGGAATTAAAAGTAGTTTTAGTACAGTAGATCTTATACAAGTATTGAGAGTAGTTATAGAAAGGACCAATGAGTATGAGATGCCATTATGCTTTGGATTTGTAGATTATGAAAAGGCATTTGATTCTATAAACATTTCTTCAGTGATTAAAGTATTGGATCATGAAGGTATAGAATATTTATAAAAATACAACAGCAACAATTAGATTACATAATGATATTAGGATGGTTAACATTGAGAAGGTTGTAAGACAAGGAGACTCCACATCTCCAAAACTTCTTATAATATTGCTGCAAAAAGTATTTGAATCATTTAGATTTTTTAAGATAATGTAGTTGTTTTTGCAAATAATGTTTAGAGCTTCAGGAAATGTTGCAGGAGTTATCAGACAAAAGTGAAAAATTAGGACTATAAATAAATGTTAAAAAGACTAAAGTAATGTTTAATGAATTTTCTCAAAAGATAAGATTGATTGTGATGAGTTAGAAGAAGTAACAACTACAAATACATTGCTCATATTATTACTACAATTGGGAACATAATGGATGAAATTAATCATAAAATTAAACTTGGTAGGAATGCTTTTGGTAGAAATAACTTAATATTAAAAGGAAATATATGTTTGAAAAGAAAGGTTTTTAATAAGTGTTTTTTCCTTAATTATGGATCTGATACTCAGACATTCAATAGAAGAGCAGTACAGAGTCTTCAGATAGTGCAAAGAAGTATGTAGAGATGCATGTTAGAAGTAACATGACAAGACTGAAAACACAATATATGGGTAAGAGAACAAACAGGTGTTAGTAGCATTTGGAGTTGGGCCGGAGGTATTGCTAAAAGAGATGATAATAGATGGACACTTGAAATCTTAAACTAGATTCCAAGAGATTGCAAAAGATGCAGAAAGAGACCAAATGTGAGATGGATAGATGAGTTAAGAAAGTGTGCAGGGATGATGTGGAGAAGAGAAGCTAAAGATCAGAGAAGATGGATTGAATTTGGAGAGATCTCTATCCTGCAGTGGACTGATAATTATTGACAATAGCTTCATAGTTGCACTTATATATATATCAATGTACCAATAATATTTTTTAAAATGATATTATTTAATTACATATCTAAAAATTTAGTGTGAACACTTTCTCTAAATATGATTGCAGTATTAAACAAAAGAAGTTTGCATTATACTCCATATAATTATTATTAATAGTCTTTTTTCTTAATTTTCTTAATATTGATGTTATTAACAAATATAATAAATAACTCATAGTAATTTATATTTATTTAATACCCACATTGTTTCTATATTTAATTTTAATTTCTTGCCTTACAGTTTTGATTGTATGGAAGTTTTCATCAAAGCTACAAATATATTTAAATATTCATGATTACATAAAAAAATACCTTGTTCAGATTATTAATACATATGAGAACATAATGGATGAAATTAATCATAGAATTAAACTTGGCTGGAGTGCTTTTGGTAGAAATAACTTGATACTAAAAAGAAATAAGCCTATGTGTTTGAAAATAAAGGTTTTTAATAAATGTGTTTTACCAGATCTTACTTATGGAAATGATACATGGACACTTAATAGATGAGCAATACAGAGATTTCAGACCACTCAAAGAAGTATTGAGAGATGCATGTTAGGAGTAACAAGAAGAGATTGAAAATGCAATATATGGGTAAGAGAACAAACAGGTGTTACTGACCTCATTGAAAAAAATAAAAGAGTGAAGTTGGGCTAGATATATTGTTAGAAGAGATGATAATAGATGGATAATTGAAATCTTAAACTGGATTCCAAGAGTTTGTAAAAGATCCAGAAAGAGACCACATGTGAGATGGATGAATGAAATAAGAAAGTGCAGAGGTGATGTGGAGAAGAAAAGCTAAAGATCAGAAAAGATGGATTGAACATGTAGAGACCTTCATCCTTCAGTGGATTGATAATGGCTGATGATGATGACTTAGAAAAATGATATTCCTAATAATATACATAATTCTTATTTTAATTATATGCATACAAAAATATTGCATAAACTTTTATAATTATATTTGATCTTAAATTCACATTCTTTTGTTTTTATTTTCCACAACAGCTACAATATGATATAATGACATTCAGACCACAAGCAATATTTCGTATTGTTCTTAAGAAGACTATTTCTTTTATATATAAATATTTCAAATTTGATTTTTTAATTATATGCATTATTTACAATACACAGTAAAATATTTGTGCGAAAAAAATTAAAAAAATATAGCCATAAAATTTACAGAAAGAGATAAATAAAATTATTTTTGCTTAATTGGATACCATTGATTGCTTTCTTATAATCAGTTTATTATAATGAAGTAAATGTTCTTTTTATAATTGTTTTCATTAGTTACAATATCTTTTATAATCATCATCATCATCATCCATTATCAGTCTACTGTAGGATGAAGGTCTCTCCAAGTTTAATCCATCTTCTTTGATCTCTAGCTTCTCTTCTCCACATTACTCATATACATATTTATATTAGGCTTAACAATAGAAAAAGTTGTCATTTGATAAAGATGAAAAAAACTATAGCCATTTAGACTATAAGCAATATTAAGTACTGATCCATCTGAAAACAGGGATAAAATGTAAACTGTATGAACTAAATGAAAATTAATTTGTTTTTTGCAAAATAAAGACAAACTTAGGAAGGTATTGAGAGAGACACTTGTTCAATTAAAAAGTAATATGAAATTAAGGGATTTGAAAATTGATAGCAATATAATATACCAAATGTAGCTGTTGAGGATTAAAATTAATTATAATATATACTGTCCTATATTTATTTTAATTTACATATCCTATATTTATATGAACAATTTTTTATTTATTAGTTTACATTTTTGCATTTCTTAATTTTTTAATATTTTATATAACCTAATTTTAATTTTAAATAAATTTATGTACTGAAATCATATATTTCTTAATATTTAATTTTTTAATTTTTATAGTCTTTTAGATTACTTATTTTCTAGTACTTTCTCTGCCAAACTATTTTAAACTTTAAAATTTTTCAAACTGTATTTAGTCTATATCGTAACTATATTAACTTTTTTTAATGATTTCTTTCTTTTTACGTAGACAGTTTTATTATTATTTAAATTTCTAGTATATTTTATTTATTTTATTAAATTAATAATGATTTTATACCTAAATCTTTATTTAAACTTGGATTAATATTTTAAATTAATATTGTTTCTTCAATTTTTTTCTTTTATTACTAGTAAATTATATCATTTTTATACTACCTTTATCATCCTTTGATAATAAAAAAATTAAAATTGTTTACATTTTTTCTTTTGTCCACATGTAACATTTAATGTTAAATACAATTTAAAAAATAAATGAATGTAAGGAAATTTCCAATTTAACTACACAAAAATCAGAATTGTATATACAAAGCCAGAGATTACATGTGGTTTACAGTAATTACATATATACATGATATTTTAATTTTTAAATAAAGAAACTGTGTCATATTATAGCTTTGATGATTGAAAGAGAATTGATAGGTTTATTCTGCAACTTTTTTTATCTCTTTTTATTATTTCAAGCTTATTTCTAAATGTATTTAGGTCCTTCCTGGATTGTTATTGCAAACAAATATGCATCTTGTACTTGGTACCTTCTATTAGAATAAAGCTTTAACATACTTTCATTTTCAATGCAAACTTTAAAAATATACCACCAACTGTTGAGGCTGACTAGAGATATAAAGCAATTGAATTATAAACAAATAATAATGTGACATTTCTCAGCAGACAACATTTCAATCTATCAGGTTTAATGGACATCTGCACAGAGATCATATTTTGCAAACTTATTTTCTTCTAAAAAGTTTACTGCATCTTTTTATAACCCCAGGTATACTAGAAGAGGTTTGAAAAATTTCATTTATGAACTTTGTGTGATTACAGCATTGTCAGATTTGTAATTTTCTTAGATTCAAAAGCTTTAAAAATACTCAATAACAATTCATTTCTAAGTACAAGTTTCAACTCATCTATGTAAAATAGATCTAGGATCAAATTAATTGATAAACTACAATAACCAGAAGAATTTACTTCATCAATATCAGTGTATGAACTCTTTGAACCACTACCTTAATGAGTTTCTCAGGTGGTGTTTGGATAGGTAAGCATTTCTTTTAAGAATTTCCATATTTTGAAATATGGTCTGCTAAAAATAGTAAAACTTCATTTAATAAGCCCAAGTAGCCATAAATATTTCCATTCTGCAATGACTCATATTTTTATTCCCTCAAAACCTATGACATATTCAACTAATGTATGAAAATCATTTATTATATGTCTCAAGATTTGTTGCTAGTAATCTCACTTTTCTTTAATTTATTTAGTCAACTGTTGTCTCAGGTCCACACATTGCCAGCAGCTTAAATATGTTATAACAATCTCAACCTTTCAATTTTAACACAATGTAAGAAACATTGAGATGCAACTACATCATAAACAAGACAACAAACTGACCCTGTTAATAGTGAATTATTCTTTTTCGTATTTTTTCACTATTGGCTTTTGTTTACAAGAAATATTTTTTAGAATAATATCTTAATAATTTGTCATTATTAAAATGCCAGTAAGATGTGGTTTATAATGGTATTGAAATGGAAGGTTTTAAAGAAATGAGTTTTACTATATGTTTAATTGTAATTGTAAATTAGTGATCAGGTTAATGCACATGCACTTTACAGATTTTAAACTATATGTAAATGAATACTCTCATTCTCAAACACAAGATAAAGTCTTTATGAAAAGATAGAATGAATCCATCTATCTTTTGAACCCAAATGTTTAAGTATGAGCCAATCATTTACATATAGTTTAAAATCTTTAAGGCGCATATGCATTAGCCTGATCACTAATTTACAATTACAATTTATTAACATAGCACTATATAAATAAATACCTTGTTATATATGTTTAACTTCAACTAAGAATGATGTATAGTAAATTTAGAATAATTTCGCAAGCGTCATTCATTTAAGCATAATAAAGTAATTTAAAGTGACTGTTTAATATCTTCATGCTCTCATCTCCAAACACTTAAGATTGACCCATACTTAAACGTTTGGGTTAAAAAGCTAGATGGATTCATTTTATCTTTTCATAAAGACTTTATCTTGTGTTTGAGAATGGGAGTATTCATTTATGTATAGTTTAAAATCTGTAAAACGCATGTGCATTAGCCTGATCGCTAATTTACAATTACAATTTATTAAAATAGCACTATATAAATAAATACCTTATTATATATATATGTTTAATTATGGATCTGAAACTTGGACTTTCTATAGAATATTAATACAGTCTTTATACAATACAGTTAAGCATGGTGAAATTATGTATTAGAATAACAAGGATATTATGAAAGGAAAATACATGGGTTAAAAAACCTACAGATATCAATGAAACCATTGAAGGAATTATGAGACTGAAATGAAGATGAAATAAGCACCCCCCAATAGTAGGTAAACAGTCTGGATCCCAAGAGATTGAGATTAAATTTTGAAAGACTATTCTGTAGCAGATTGATAATGAATGAAAATGATAATAATGATAATGATAGAAATCAAGCCATTGTAAACAATAACTGTAAAAATATTGATAAATTTAAGATCAAAATTGGTTAACATCATAAACATTTTGATTAAAATACTCTTATTCAAGCAGAAAAGTGTACAACAGAATTTAATTAATTTGTATTGTACTTTATAATTTACATTTAGATAACAGTACTTTTAAAGTCACACAGAAGTGTAAAGATTATCATTAGCTGTCAAATAATAACAGTTACTTTTAAAAAAATCATGGTTATATTTTGTAATGCAGTATTAATATTAATATTTAAAAAAAGGTGTTAAAGAATATATTAGAAATTACAGATCTATCAGTCTTTTACCAGTTCTGTACAAAATTTTTACCAAAATAATTACAATTCGTCTACAATGAACTTTGGATTTTCTTCTCAAAAGTAACCTTTATTAGTTAAAAGATTACAAAAATGTTCAGTTATACTTACCTGTTGAGGATTACAAAGTATTTAATGTTACATGGTAAAACTATTATTGACAAGGTTTATATAAAGTGCATATGCTCAATAAAAATTATGTCCATAAAAGGGTTACTATAATTTTGATTAATGTGTATCTGTACTAGGATAATAAACTCTTGACCCACAGCCGAGCCATGTCAAGACTATTATAGGTATTTCTTTCTCCCAATTAACAGTCCAAATGTGCAGAGACCACATTCAGTCTACTGCCCAAATTGGAAAGCCAACTAGGGAAAAACTAACAGGTAACAAGCACAGATCTGCACTGCCCAAAACCAACCTATCAAGGGCACAGCAGCCGACCAGAGCAAGAATGACACTAAGACTTTGACCAGATACCCTCCTGGCAGGTTTTCCAGGTAGTGGCAATAAATTGACAACAGCCTGCACCAATAAACCCGACCCCTAATGACTGCCACCACCCCTGAGAAAGAAAATAGGAGTGCAGACCCATGCCTGCAAAATTATTGCAGCAACAACTCCATCAAAGCTATAAAATATGTCAGTGGCCCAAAGCAAACCAAACACCTTACAAATGCTCTAATTTTAAAGTTAACTAAGGAAACAAAAATAATGAGCTCAAATCAACACTGTCCTAATAAACAATCCACCAAGGCAGTGCAGCAGCCTCTCAGGGCAAAGTTCAATGGAGGGCAGTGACCCTCACCTGGGCTTGGCAGTGATGGCTGACCACCCCCACAAATGATCCAAGCCCCTCATGACCACCCCCACCTCACACGAGGAAAAGAAGAGGAGTGCAGACCCATGCTCACTAATGCAACGGTGGATTCATTGTAATCTGTAATCAATCCAGATTTACTTGCACACCATAAGTACACACTATTTGTCCATATCATATTGCACACTTAGGTCAATAGAGCTAAAAGTCTGTAATCATTACCAACCTCCTGTGTCTGCAAATGTTCACAATATCTGTTCAACCCATCCAACTATAAAGACCTTCAGGGTTTACTATGATTCTTATTTGTTGATATTAATTGGATTCTCTTTCTTTGGATTGAATTCTGGATCTTGGTTAGTAGTCAAGGATTCGGTTGTATAATCTGAAAGTTTGTTGTTAAACTTTGGAATAATCTCAATAATTGTTGAATTAAAAGAGGATGAATCATTTGTGGCTTCAATGTCTCTGTTTAGGTCTAAAACATCATTTGGACTAATTTTGCCTTTAAATCATTGTTTTGTAGCTCAGGAATCATTTCGTTGTAATTTTGTGTTGATTTGAATATTTTTTCATTTTTTGTGGTCCCCCAATCACACCGGAAGTGGGTTAATAACTTGTTGTGATCATCGGAGAAATTTGATTTTTGTGCAGGGAGATAGCTTAAGTCCTAATCTATAATGTTTAATTCTAAAATTGAGATCGAATTAAAATTGAAAATAATTTATTCGCTCTGGACTGATTTGCCGTATTCGGCAACTTCCGGTTTGACAGACTATATAGTAATTTTATTCCTATGAACAATTTAGCACAGGGATTTCTTTTTTCCTTAATTTTATGATAAATTTTTGTATTTATAATGTTCCTTAGGCTGCTTTCTGTCCTTCCTGATTGTTTTTCAGTCATGGAAACTTGTTTAACATAAGTAATATCTGATGCAAAGATGAAGTTCTTAAAACTATCTTTGTTAGCATTTTTATTTTCAATATTTTCAATGAGATTATTCCCAAAATGCTTACTCTTTTTATTCTATCAATAAGATTAGGATTTCTAGTGGCCCTATTCTTTTTAGAATAATTTGGTTTCATTTAAAAGTATTTTCCAAAGATTTATGTTACTCTAATGCTTCTAAGAATTACTTAACCTAGCTTTTGCCTATTGCTAATGGCAGCCGTTTACATAAAACGGAACGAAAGGTAATTTTAATTATTCTTGAATGAAAACTGTTTTAAAATTTTTTGTAAAGATGAAAAAACAATAAAACAGGTATTCACTTACATCTTAGTAAACTTTTCTTTTATGAATTCGCAACTAGACTATAAACCTTGGTGAATAAAACTGGGAGCCTGTAACATGTGATGTGATGTGATGTATTTTGGCTTCTCCTTAAACGAAGTCAAGAATATCTCAGCAATTATGCCCAGATAAACCTGTTAGCCATTTTATTCCCCATTCCCCACTCTTAAGTCTTCCCATATTCTGCCCCATCCCATTTCCACAACATAATCTTTGTCAGCTCTATGGCCTTTATATCTAAACCCCCCTTATCTCTTCACAAACTCAACATAAAAACTAATAACTCACTTTCTGTATAGTCACTTTGTTCAGGCATTTACATTCAATCAACAGGTGCCTAATATTTTCTATACCTTCCTTACACAATTTGCACTCTAAATTATCCATGGTTTTCCATTTACATGTATATTCTCTTGTTGCTAAAGATCCCGTTCGAGCCTTAAACAATAAACTACTTTTCTTACTATTATCATAAATTAACTCACATGCAATATTCCATTTACTTCTATATATATTTAAACTCTTCTCACCCTCCATATTAGTTCTCCATCTCTCCAACTCCCTATTTTTTATTAATGCTTCTATTCTTTTATCCCATTCCTTACCACTATAACACTCAACAATCCTCCTAACACAATCATCCCATCTTTTATACAAGTATATTGATATAAATTCTTTATCCAAATCTTTTGCATACTGCATTACCTTTCTCACCCATCTTGTTGCCTGCCCTTTACTCATAACCCAATTGAACACTATTTTTGCTATTCTTTTACTATCCATAAACTGCAACCTACCAAACATTTTCATTTTACTTTTTGCATCTCTCATATAAAAACTTGACCATCCCATTTCTCCTTGAATTGCCTCCTTTGCTGTCCACATTTCTGCATCTAGTGCATGTCTTCCTACTTCCCTTTGTACTTTCTCTAAATAATCTAAAACTCTTTTACTAACCCATAATGCATCATTACCATATGTTAACCCTGCTACTGCAACTCCCTTCCATACTATTCTAGCTACATCATATTTATTATACGAAAATACTGTTAGTTTCTTTACCAAACCCTTTCTTTTCTTTGCTTCCTTTACCAAGTTTTTCTCCCATTCATCCAAGCAATTTTCCTGATTACATAAGATGATTCCCAAATACCTATATCTATCCACCACACTTAACTTTATATCCCCCAATAAAAATTCTACATCTTCTCTTTCCCCAGTATCAACCATCATTATATTTGATTTTTCTTCACTAAATTTAATCCCCATCTCTTTACCCACCCTTGCACATGTCTTCAACATAATTTTCATATCTTCTCTTTCTGCACACAAAAAGATATCATTTGCAAAAAAAAGACCCGACAAAATATATACTCCCTTGCCACCTATTAATGGTATCTCTACCCCTCTTCCTAGTCTTTCTATTGCTTTCTCCATTTCACTCAAAAACAACAAAAACAAAATAGGTGACATAGGGCATCCTTGCCTTAATCCCACTCCATTTTTAACTTTAACTGATTCTATATCCCCTAACTGGTAAGTATAATAATTATTTTCATATAATTTCTTAATAATATTTACTAAAGCTTCATCCATTCCCAAATTGGCTAACCTTACCCATAATCTATTTCTATTTACTCTATCATATGCTTTCTCTATATCTATAAAACTCATATATAATGATCTACCTGAATTCCTACTCATCTCCATAAGCTGTGTAACTACAAACAAACTATCTCCTATACGCCTATCTGACCTAAAACTTCATTGCATTTCCCCCACTACATTATTCTCTTCCATCCATTTTACAACTCTTCCAGCTACCATATATGAGAAAACTTTATATAAAACTGATGTTACCGCTATCGGTCTATAACTATTTAACTTTCTATGATCCTTACCCTTTCCTTTAAATAATAATCTTATTCTTGTATTACTCCAACTAACCGGAAAAACTGTCTTCTGTGCCATTTTATTAAAACATGATAATAACTTTGCTTTTGCTCTATGCCCTAAATTCATTACCATCTCTGCTGCCCATCCATCTAAACCTCTCACCTTTCCACTTCTCAATCTCTTCCCTGCCTCATTCAATTCATTTTTTGTGAACCTAATATTCCCATTACTAACTGCTTCCATTTCTTCTATCACTACTTCCTTCACATCTAACATCTTTTCTATATCCATTACACATCTATTTAAGATTCTCTCTACCTCTTCTCTAGAGCTACATTCTATTCCCTCATCATCTATTAATACTATCTCTCTTTCCCCTACATTTCTCCTTTTAATGTAATTCCAAAATTTTTTACTCCCATCTCTTCCACTTTTATTAATATCCTCTAACAATTTACTATTTAACTTCATCCTCTCTCTATAATTATCCATTTTAGCCAACTTCTTCTTTTCTAAGTATTTTCCCTATTTAGTGTTAATATCATTTTCACTTTCTTTGTTCTTAATAGCACACTTATATTCTCTGCATGCTTCTTTCCTCTGTTTTACACTTTTACTAACTCTCATTTTTTTATTACTTTTATTCTTCTGCATATTCTCAACCAAAACCCTATTTGCCACTTTTTCTATTTCACCACACCAGTCCTTATACTCATCCCCATCCATCTGCTCCATGGTTTCTTCAACTTTTATTTTATATTCTTCCAACTTATTCTTATCATTCACTCTCCATCCACATCTTTCACTATTATTTCTACCATTGTTTCTAACCTCCACCACATTACTAACCATTTCTATTACAATAAAATTATGATCACTATTACATACCCTCTCTTCATTATCAAATACCTTAATTTTCTGTATTTTATTCATTCCCTCTTTCTCTACCAATACATAATCTATTGTGTGAAATACATTATTTGTAGACCATGTGTATTGTCCCTCATACATATTTGATAAATTCCCAATGCTCAAATTCTTTGACAAAATTCCTTCAAAAACTGACCATTTTTATTATCTAGATCATCAATTTCTTCAATATGTCCATTCATATCCCCTATAACCATTGTTCACTTCCCCTTTTCTTTAAAAATTTGTATATCCTTAACTAGACATTCATATATACTACTGTTCCACTTCATTACAGTTTGACTATCTCCAGTAGCTATATACGTTACAGCCACCATCCATTCTTGTCTACCCAACCTTATTTCAAACCACAAATTGCTCTTGACACTTAACAATATTTAAATATTTCCTCGATATAATACCTATACCACCACCCCTTTTTTCTTTTTCTTTTCTGTTTACACCCTGCCATACCACCTCTTCCAAAATAGATTCTTCTTCTTCTCTTAGATGAGTTTCCACTACTGCTAATACCTCCAACTCTTCATTTTCAATTGCTTTATTTAATTCCAGCCACTTTTCTGGTCTTCTACCACCTTGCATATTCAAAAACCCAATTTTAACAATTTTTTCTTTCCTAACTATTCTTTTATAAATTCTTTTGATTCATTCTTCTCCATTACGTTTATAACAACCTTTCTTACCATTAATCTTACAAAACCATTCCCTTTCCACATCTACACTTATATCTACATCAACCATCTTTTGCTTATTTCTTTTATCCCCTCCATTCGTCTTGTTTTTGATAATATTACAATTTAAAAGCCCACCTCCCTTTAAAAGTTTCCCGAATTATATTCTTTAAATATCAAACTCCCTAAAACTTCACTTCCTTGTTTTCATAAGGCTCCCTCTAGTGGACTTTTGTGAACTTTGGATTTTAACCAACCAAAAGAACAAACTGGATTTAAATGTGATTTTAGTATAGTGGATCATATCCAAGTATTGAGAGAAATTATGGAAAGAACCAATGAGTTGCCATTATGTTTTGGATTTGTAAATTTTTGGAAAGGCATTTGATTCTATAAGCATTTCTCCATTGATTAAAACATTGGATCATCAAGATATAGATCTAAGGTATTGTCATATTCTGAAGAATTTTGCAGCAACAACAATTAGAATACATAATGATACTAAAAAGATTAATCTTGAGAAGAATGTATGACAGGATAACTCCAAAACTTTTTACAGCAATTTTTCAAGAAGTATTTTGTGGATTAAAATGTGAAGCTAAAGGAGTAAAAATAAATGGAAATTATTTACATCATTTAGATTTTACAGATGTTCTAGTTTTTGTAAATAATGCTTTAGAGTTTTAGGAAATGTTGCAAGAGTTATCAGATGAAAGTAAAAAAAAAAAAAAGGACTAAAGTAATGTTTAATGGATTTTTTAAAATAGAAAAATAAAGATTGATAAAGAAATTAACTGTTAAAAATGTCTTGGTGAAGTTATTACTATGGATGGAAACATAATAGATGAAATTAATCATAGAATTAAAGTTGTTTGAGGTGCTTTTGGTAGAAATAATTTAATATTAAAAGGAAGCATGCCTACATGTTTGAAAAGAAAGATTTTTAACAAATGTGTGTTATCAGTTTTTACTTACAGATCTGAGACTTGTACACTTAACAGAAGAGCAATTCAAAGATTTTAGACCACTAAGTATGAGAGATGTATGTTAGGAGTAACAAGAAGAGATGTATGTTAGGAGTAACAAGAAGAGATTGCAAATGAAATACATGGATGAGAGAACAAACAGCTGTTACTGATATCATTGGAGTTGGATGGACATTATTTCTAGAAGAGATGATAATAGATGGACAGTTGAAATCTTAAACTAAATTCCTATAGACTATAAAAGACCTAGAAAGAGACCACATATGAAATGGATGAATGAAATAAAGAAGTGTACTGGGTGATGTGGAGAAGAGAGGCTAGAGATCAGAGAAGGATTGAACTTAGAGAGACCTTCATCCTGAAGTACATAGATAAGATGATGATGATGATTTTATTGATTACTATTGGCACATTGATTAATGATATTTTTAAGGTGGAATCTATCATACCTTTTTGATTTTATTCTGATTGTCATCCTCTTGGTAAATAATTTTAATGATTGAAGTGTTGCATGGCCTGTAATTTTTTTATATTTATTTTTATGACTGCTAGATCTCTATGACACACATGCCAGAGTTATATAAAATTTATATAAAAAAAATTCTGTCAGTTTTAAAATACCTTGAGATTTAAATAGAAAGATTCTCTTTGTCACTATATTTATTTAGGTGAAATCCAGGTAACTATATTTCCAAGATTGGCTTAACATATGCAACTATATGAAAGATTATGGGTAAACACTCATATGCTTTTAATATCTTCAAAGCTTCAACATTTTTACAGAAGTATGATATTCAAAGAAAAACAAAAAAGTGTGGCACATTGAACCATTAAAATGTGCTTTTTATTCTATATTTAAAAAATAAGGAAGAGAAAGTACATGAACTATATAGTATATGATACAGCAAAAACATTCTGATGAATGTTATTAAACAACACAGTTGAAACTAAAACATGGGTTAGCATGCTTATATTCAGAGATTTAAGAACCAAATAAAAAAGATCTTCAAGTCAAACTCCAAAATTAGTTTTTGTATTCTGCCTATTCTTAATAGGTTAATTAACAACACTAAAGACAAATTACAAAAGGAGGACACACCACTGATTTCATGCAACAGTCCAGGCTGCATGGATGAACAAGAGTAGTGCAATACAAATACTTATATAGGTGTGCTATAAACAATCCAGAATATGTTTGTTTTTTGGGACCACAAAAACAATTTGGTTATAGCCTTGATCTATAGCAAGTCAAACTAACATATATGGAGCATGATGGTAGAAAAAGAAAAGTCAAGGAGGCATGATTTATTGCCAGCCAGCCAGCCATAAAAATACAATAAACAAAAGAGAAAACAGCATCCAATTATCTAACAAGTGGAATATTTAAATGAATTACTTAAAATAAAAATGCATGCATAATTACATTACAGTTTAAGTAAAGCAGAAACAATAATTAATTTAAGAGAGTATGATTCTGGTGAACTTAATTGAAAGTGCACTCAGCTTTAGATTCTAAAGAAAAAAGAAATCACTTTGTTATGCAAATGAACAAACATATGCAAATTTAAATTACAAATACACACAAAGATAAAAATTGATATTATGAAAAAAAATAATTTGAATAACAATTTAATAAGGGGGAAAATGAAAATATTTTTCTCACATTTTTAAAAAAATATTGTTTAAAAAATATTAACTTTATTAATTATAAAATTGTTAATTATCTAATAACCATTATTTTAAATATTACAGTGAATATGATGTTTCAAATGGTAATTAACATATTAGTCTGGTAGTAAAATTCCACATACATATTAGTCCAGCAATATTTATTTTGAAAAATTACAATCTATAATTTTATTTGCTGGAAATGATACAAATATCTGCTAACATGCATTTACGTTTTTTTGTGAGAAATTATCTTAGACCATCTAAACGTATAAAGATTTTTTAAAAATGGCCACTTATAACTTTATTTAGTGGACATGAAATAAAGATGGATTTATGTCAAGAAATGATCTTCCAACAAGTAAATTTTTAACAATCTAAATTTATTACAAGTGGTGACCAAACCAGAATAAAATACATATATTTAACAGTGCAAATCTATCCATTTACAAAATGTTGTTTCTTAGCATCACTACTGTGTACTAAACTTTCTTACCTCAAACCACACTCCTTATGAATGGCTACTCTCTTTCGACAATCCTGAACAAAAAAGCCATTATTTGGTCATAAAATTAGGAGCAAAACCAATATTTTGTCTAATAAGTTTCTCTTCACCTGAATATTATCTAATATTCATTTACAAAATTAATTCATTTCCTTTTTAGATGATTGTAAATGGATTTAATTCAATTTTTATACCTACATTTTCTTGTGCTGGCGACTTTTATCAATGCCAGGCTATTAAATAAGTAATTTTCAAATAATGTAAAATTTTATAGTAAATAATATAGATTTTATAAAAATAATATTTTTAATAATGTGCTGTAAATTTGATCAATCATTCAAAAGAGACATACTTTAACCCTTCAGTTGTTATTTGTGTTTAGATCCCATTACTAATTTATTATTTCAAAATGCTATTTATGGTTTTTGGACATAGTATATGCCATCTCTTGGTCAATATTGGTCACAATTTCTTCATTTTAGGCTTATTTTATAGGAAATTCTAAATTTAAAATTGTAGTTCTAAAAATGTCCATATATAGCATTATATTTTTTTTTAAAAAAGTCAATTTTCTTTGCTGGCTATTGGTGCTTAGAACAGTCTCTTTTCTCTGATTGGATGCCTGCCAAATCTGGAAATTGTGCTATAGGTGTTTCTAAATGACAAAGTCAGAAACTAAACCAAGATGTTCTACATGTTCGTAATTGATTTTGAAGTAAATAAATATATTTATTGTAATTTTTTATATTCATAAATAAGATTTTACATTACTTTATCAAAATATAAAGTTTGATTAGGAAAATTTTAAATTTTACAAGAAAAATAAGCTTGCGAAAGTAATCTCTTTTCAAGACTAGTTGTTGACACCTAACAACTGTAATTTGAATAATAGGTGTTTCTAAAGAAATCAAAATAAAATCTTTTACGCATCCGTATTTTGAAGTAAATAATTATATCTATCATAATTTTTTACATTCATAAATAAGATTTTACATTAATTTATCAAAATATAAAGTTTGATTCAAAAATTTTTAAATATTACAAGAAAAATAAGCTTGTGGAAAATGATAGCTTTTCAGAAAAGTAAATTACTTGACAGCTACAGACTGAATAATGACACCACTGGTTATTTTTTAAACGTTTTTTTCTTATATTTTTCTTCAGTTATTAACATTATTTTTAATTTTTCTTTACACTTAACTAATTTGAATCTAAAATTATTCAATTTTTAGAAGCTGAATTAAAAAAATTCTGTGTATTTTACATTAATATTTCAACAATAGAAACCGACTGGAAATGAAACTGACAGATAATATTGTTCTCAGATTTAAGTAGTGGACCAATACAAAAATTAGACAAAGATTAAATAAGTTGAAGGATCAGTTAAAGGGTGTTAAAACACCACAGTAAAAAAAAAATGGTTTTTTTTTTTCATATGTTATTTTATGTAATATTATTGTCGCTTTAAGCTTTTTTTTTTAAAAAAAAAAAAAACACAAACCTAAAACAATTATTTATAAATGCTTAATTATTTTTCTTTCAAAATATTTAATCATATATGAATAAATAATGAAATATGTGAGCTAAAGTAATATTATGGTAAAATAACTTAAGCTTCCATCTTACTCATCATTATCTACATTTATGAGAGGAAAAACTAATTCATATAATGGCGATTGTTTGTTTTTTTTACCGACAAAATTATCTTTTCTCATGGTTTTATTACTATGGAATGCTGCTGTATTAACTCAGAAACACTACAATATCCTAGTAATGATTAAATTTGACAAGTATCTAATTTCATCTCTATTCATACCTTAATAACTGTAAAAAGACTTTGCTTTCTAATATATTCAAGGCCATGCAGTCAGTTGGCAGCTGAATAATTGCATTTTTAAATAAAAGAAAGCAACCAAAGTTAAAATAAATTTCCAAGAGTTTATTTACTCTGAATAATAATAATTGTAGTAATAAAAATCAATTATTCAATTAGCTATTTGCCAGTTGAGGACAAGATTACATAGATCTCATAATAGTTCACACTTCCTTAGAGATTTAGTAAGAGTCATGGATCACATGACCATATACTCTTAAGCTTGTAAGTTATAATATATGCTATGGCTGAAGATCTCTCAGCCCCATATAGCTGTTTGAGTTGGATAGCTGGGTTTGAAGACATATAGGTGTCTGAAAATTTCAGATTTTCCACTCAGTAGATAACTTTTACTTAAATGCTTGGCTTTGGGTTAGTGCTTTTAGATCTAGTATCTGAACCTATCCTAGCACCTCTCTGAGGAGTGCCAGAGCATGAAGCCATGGTCAGAGATTGGGGGGGGGGAGGTGTCCTGACAGAGATATTTTAAATGTTTTATCTAGCTAAGCATTTATCACAAAGCTTGTTGAGGAATTTAGTATCTATATAGCCTCTTTAATTCTGAGATTTGTAACCCCGTAATTTTGTAAGCACATTATTGCTCACACACATTATTCTGAGATAATCGAAATAGATTTTTGACTAGATCTCTTCTTTACTAACTTACCAAAACAATTTCATGTTCACTACTTTATCTTTCCATTACTTTACTTATCATTTCAACCTCACTCAATTCTTCTGCGGATTTGTTATTAGCAAAGCTAGTTTACATAAACTGAACTTTTCTTTAAATGTTAAATTATCTTGTTGCAAATTCCAGTAAATAGTTTATTTTTCTGCATATTAATTATTTATTCTATTTCTGGAGTATTTTAGGATATCAATATTAAAGCTTGTACACACACACCTTTATTTAGTCTTTAATAATAATATATATGTACGTGCATACATAGCATTTTCTTAATGAATTGCTTTCTGATTCCAAAAAAATCAATTATAATTTATGAAAATATATTTAACTGATTATATATAATAGCTGGAAGTTAGGATTAATAGAATATTATAGTATCCCTATTAAAAAAAAAGCTTTATCAAAGGAATTATTTTAATTTTACAATTATTTTTAATGACTTATTTCAAAGAAGTCAAAATATCAAATTATAAATTGTAGCAAATAATTTTGCTACATAGAATTTACTCAATCAAATGATTACTGAAACTGAAACTTAGGATTTAATAATCGCTGAAACACCTTTTTTTTGTAGAATATATTATAATTATATTTTCAATTTAACATTTATATATATAAAAATACTGGTTTTAAATTTTGTGTGTGTATATATATGTAGCTTTTGTTATTCATTACTATTATTGCTTCACCGAGGGGGGGAGGCTCCAGGCATTGTTCTTGCACGGGGGTGACCTCAACAATTATATTAAATTCTTACACCTTCTATGTTATGCAGCTGATTGCAAAATTTTTAGATATGTCTGTTCTATTAATGACTGCTTTTTACTTCAAAGAGATATTTTTTTTGAAATGGTGTTATAATAATTATATACACATAATTATGGACAAGTGCTCCATTGTCTCTTATTATAGGAAATCTGAAATCTTGAGGTTATTTTATTATATCTATGGCTCTGAATCATAACAAATGATCATCAAAGAGATCCAGGAATAATATTTTTCAATAATTGCTCTTTCCATCATCACATTGATTGTATGGCGGACAAAGCTCCCAAAGTCTCAGGAGTTATTTATCGATATGGAAAAGCATTTCATAAATGTACAAATATCAAACTTTTTATATCTTTGATACTCCTCATTTTTGAGTATGGATCAGTTATATAGAATACCGATTCTAAGACAGATATCATAAAAATTCAATCTGTTTTTGACAAATTTGTAAAATTAAATAATCTAAATAATGATCAGTGTATAGTATTAAGAGTGAGACGAAAAACGACATCTTAAATTTCTGCATAAAATTATTTCACAAAATATTTTTGTATCTAACTTGTTCTAATCATACTCATAATATTCTTGAACTTAAAATTTATAAGTCTAATATTATGAAAATTCTTCCCTTTACTTATATCCAGAATTTAGAATAAAGACTTTGCAAATAAAGACATTTTATTAAGATTTTAAACAATTCACTAGAGCCATCTTAAAAAAATATGGTCTTTAGTTCCACTTGATGTATTACCTTTTTACTTATTTGTTTATTTTATTCTTTTTCTACTTTGTTTTTATTATTTTATTGGGTTTTTCTTATGCTAATCTATACCTATATATATATATTAATTAACTCATTTTGCAATCTATAATGGGTTTAAAGCTGTGAATATGTACATTAAATAAAAAAAAAAGAATTATTATTGTTATTATGATGATGATTTAAGGAGAAACTTTTTTTATCTTAAGAGAGTTACAAAAGTTTTACATAGCTTAGATTGCTGTGTTTACATGGGTAATCTATAGTTGTAGGTTTACATATATAAAAATTGATGTATTGATTTACATGAGATTACAATAATTTTTTCATGCTGTGGATTAGTTACAAGGGTTATACATGGCATGGATTGCTGTGGTTGTATGGTCAATCTGTAGTTGTAGGTTTATGTATGTACAATTGATTTATTTATTTACATAAGATTACAAGAATTTTTATATGCTGTGGATTAGCCACAAGGGTTTTACATAGCTTGGATTGCCATTGTTACATGGGCAAACTGTAGTTGTAGGTTTATGTATGTAAAAGTTATTTTATTGATTTATACAAGATTCCATAAAATTTTACATGCTCTGGACTGCTATATCTACAGATGCAAAACAGATTTAGTTTTATGTAATTGAGTTGCTTGGATAACAAAGGCGAGGAACTAGAATTTCCATAATAGTATTGCAATTGTCTGTGAGATCACACTGATATGAGTTCAATGTGTTATTTTTGATTTTTTAGAGTGCTGGATCTTGTTTGGGTGACCAGGTTTTCCTTTTGGTTTCATTGGAAATGTGGGTTGGGGACAATGTTGGTGTGGATGGAAGATATGGCAGGATTGCTTTCATAATTGGTACTACTCCACCATGCCTGCTTTCTGGTGCATTTGAATAGATGAGTGTTCTCATTGTGCAATCCATAATTGCTTTAAAGCTGTGAATATGTACATTAAATAAAGAATTGAATTATTATTATTCTATATACATTAAGTTCATAATAGGTTACAGATTAAATATTTACATATTTACCAAGACAAAATTACAGTGATAAAGAAAAAAAAATAAAACAGTAATTAGTACAATAAGAAAATATACCTAAAAAAGGTGGAACAAATAAATGAACATTGTAAAATATATACATACATTAAAATATGAAAATAGTAAATAAATTACGAATACGTTATAAGAATATATCACTTTTATATTGTTATTTCTGAGTTTTAAATTATTATAAAATATGGGCTGAAAGCATTAATGAAAGAAGCATTGTAAAATAAATAGATCTAAGGATACAATGAAAAATCAAGAGAATTCTAAAAAACTTCACCATTCTATTTGATAATAATTAAATATTTTTTTCCTAGAAGACCGAGAATATAAGTTAGAAGTATTTTATGCAAGCTTATTGTGTTAATTGAACCCAATTTCCTGTGCTGGATATTCCTATTATAAGAATCATTTATGCTTCATTATTTATTATGTGAATTATATAGAATATATAATCTTAATAAATATATAAATCTTTTTTTTTAATTAAAAAAATTATTAATATGCAATATATCCAAATATATAGTTAACTATTGTCAAACTATATTGTTTAAGTCAGAAGTGGGCAATTAACTTTGCATTTCAGCCTTTTCACACACTCCGCAGCTGTTATTTTGCATTCTTCCTTGGAAAGTTTGCAGCCAAATTCATTTGTTTTGTTCCATGGTGTCATTTCAGATAGTACTCTTTAGATATGGCTATTGTTTCATGTCATAATAAACACACTGCTTTATTTCCTGTATTAACAAAGAAATATTTGTTTGTCCATTCTTCATTAAACACATGACATTCATCACCGATTTTACATTCGGAGGGTTCAGTTTCACTAAAGTTGGAAATTTATAGATTTACTGTAAATTGAAATTAACCAGGTCAAGTGGAAAAGCACTGTGCATCGTATCTACACTGCACATGCATATTGACATTTGTCACACATGGGAAGGAAATCTCAGTTCAAGGTGGATTTTTCTGACTGTCTTGGTGGGCCACAAAATCTCTTACTGGGCCACATGTGACCCATTCCTTGTAATTCAAGTGTATTTATTTTGTCTACATTGTGCTAGCTAGATGGCATTTTTAAATGTTTAAAAATTAATTCAGAAAGCATTTCCATTTTGCTACAAGTTGCATTTGACATTTTGTTTATCAATCATTGATCGTCTGATGACAAATTTTTCTGGTGACTTGTTATATTAGGTTTTAATTTGATTGTTATTTCTTGTAATAGATGATTCATCTTCATTTTCATGAAGGTTGAAGTTTTTTTTTTACTTCATTTTTTTTCTCCAGTATCTTGGGCTTCTGTTTACATGTAGGTCTTTGTTTATTAAGTGAAGCATTTTATCCTGAATATGTTGTAGTTGTTTCATTCATATTTTTTATATTTGTTTTATTAATCAAGTTTTCTGAAATAGTAATTTGCTTTTTTTTATCATTATGTATTTTCCTATTTTCATCAAGTGATTGTATATCAGAAGTATTAACAATGTCATCCACTATGTGTTTATCAGTAATATTATTAGTTATTTGTCCTATTGGATTCCTGTTTGTTTGTTTTGTTTGGGCATTGGTACGTGCTAATGGCAATCATACCATGAACATAAAAGTTTAGAGCATGGGCTAATCATGTGCCCTCTTTGCTTGCAGAGAAAATGTTGGATCTGCAAATAATTAAAAGAAGCATGGCTTCTTGTTCAGAAGTATCAGAAGGAATATCATTGGGGTTTATTTTTTTATGAAGTTTTACTTTAAATTCATAATAATTGATAAATATTATTATAAGTGCATCTTTTAAACACATTAGTTAAAATCAAATGACTGTACCAAAAGGACTTACAAGTTTATAAAAATTGTCTATGTTATAATTAAGATAAGCTTTTTTTTAATAAATCAATTATATAGTTTTCTCGATGTTGATTATTGATCAGGTGTTTTAGTTGTTCTTTTAAATCTATAATTTTGTTGTTGATTAAAACATTCTAGTATTAAATCTGTGAATTAAAAACACTGTCCATAAAACAGCTATCTAGAACTTTGATAAATCAACTTTTTAATCGATTATTTCTAATCTTTATATCTGAAGACTATTACATTAATCAACTATAAACTCTGAGTTCGAGATAAACAGTTTCATCCTGAACTCATAATATGACAAGGTCCATGAGTCCAATAATCTTCCTACATGAAGTTATTCTAATAGTGATTTCAATGATTAAAAGATAAAATTTAAAAACCGTTGGGACTACCCGTCTATCAGTTCTTCACATTATAGAACTTAGGCAGACAAAGAATCATGTTTAAAGTCATTAAAAAGGTTACCATCTATAGATACAAAAATACTCTGTACAAAAGCAGGCTGCCAGTATTTTTAAAGAACTTATTCATCAGTCAAGGTTATAGTGCTCTGGCTTAAGGATAAGGAGACTGCAAATGAAAATTTTTTATTAAATATTTTTTTAGCTAGTTGTCCAATTATAACAAGCAAAACTCTCCATACAGTAGTACCACTCAGTACATTGAATGGCACTACTGTATGAAGAGGTTGGCTATGATAATAGTAAGGAAAGTAGTTTATTGTTTAAGGCTCGAACAGGATCTTTAGCAACAAGAGAATATACATGTAAATGGAAAACTATGAGTGATTTAGTGTGCAAATTGTGTAAGGAAGACATAGAAAATATTAGTCATCTTTTGATTGAATGTAAATGCTTGAAAGCAGAAAGAGTACAGATAATGAAGTTATGGGAAAATAGATATGAACAAAATGATTATACAGAAAGTGAGTTATTGGTTTTTATGCTGGGTTTGCGGAAAGATAAGGGGGATTTAGATATGAAGGCCATAGAGTTGACAAAGATTATGTTGTGGAAATGGGATGGGGTAGATTATGGGAAGACTTAGAGTAGGAAATGAAAAATAAAGTGGCTAACAGGTTTATCTGGGAATAATTGCTGAGATATTCTTGACTTTGTTTAAGGAGAAGCCAAAATACATCACATCACATCATCACCTGTTTTAACACTTTGAACAAGCATAAGAAATGTTTATCATGGATGTTTAGTGGTTTGTCCAATTATAGTTGGAGAAAGGTTAATAAAAGTGCTTCTTTTTTGCTTTATAGTCAAGGGACTTTTTAAAAATATTGCTAGAGGGTAAACAAAATATTATCTCCATAACACAACACTTGTTTAAAATGGTAGATTTTTTTAGAATTTTAATAGGCTCTCTCATAGTTCTTAAATCATAATTTTCCAACCGCATTTTAGTGTATATTTTAAAAAATGCAATTAAAAGATGGTATAAATGATTTTGATTGAAATTCATTTATGCTTTCTAATTCTTAAACTAATATGTTTCTTTGATTGAGCCATGTAGTTTCTTGAGCATTCGAAAGATAAACCTTTATACACATTTAATGTTCTACAAATACTTGGTCTTTAGGTTTATGAAAAAATCACCAGGTTTTTTTATTAGTGAAAATAAAGTTTTAATGATGAAATTAAACGGTCGCCTCCTGATCTTTTCAGTGAGCCATTTAATATAAAGCAAAAACAATTCTACATTCAAATAAAGATTTTTTCCGTTTCACTACTTTTGTTTTCTCTTTCATTAATACTATATAGAGCAGAATGCTTAATTAGAGTTACTTCTTGACCAAGATAATCTTTATTGGAGTTATTAGCTGCAGAAAATATTACGAGACATGACGAAAATTAGAAGTGTATGGGCAGATTTTTTAAAAACGTAATGTGTTAGAATGCTATCAGGCTGTCTATAAATAAAAATATCTTTAGAAAAAGTTTTACCATGGAAATAGAAAATTATAAATTTAAAAAATTCTTATCTTGATATTTTAATTGCTAGAAAATCTGATAGCGCTCTCTCTTTTTAGAAAGTCTACCTATATAAATATCTATCTCAATGTTAATTGTCACTGCCATTCTGTTCATATACTTGGCATGGCTAAAAATCTTTTGACGAGACTATATTAATTGTCTGATAAAAATCGTCTTATATGCTGTAGATATTTATAAAAGAGTATGAACATTCTAACTAACTCTGAAAAGAGAAAAACTTATTTTGTGGTCTGTAAAACACAAACACATCCACACATGGAATATACTGATCCATTTTATATTTAAAACAGGCAAAACTCTCCATATAGTAGGGCCACTCAGTTCAAGCCAGAGTAGTCGATGGTTGCCAGAAGGCTTGTGCATAAAATCCCTATCTAGTGCCTCCTCATCCAATATCCCCAGACTAGTTTCTAGCTTGTGGCCTTCATCAGTGAGGAGCCTTGGATCTGAGAGCGCTGCACCTAGATCTTAGGATCTAATGCAACCCTCCAGCAGCCACCTTTTATTTCCACTTAACTACAAAACTATGAGTCTAAAATTGAAAACATAATATTTTCAATGCCTTCTGGCATTCATTGATTACTCTGGCTTGCACTGAGTGGCACTACTGTATGGAGAGTTTTGCCTGTTTCAATAATCATTATGAGCAAGCATAAGAAATGGTGATCATGTGTGTCATTTTTATATTTATTTGATATTTTGCAATGTTGTTCTTTAATCACTTCACCAGAAAACTTTACCTTCTGAAATACTTCAACATCATTTCTAATTGTAAATTTCTAATGTATTCTATTCTCTGCCATATTATTCCAATAGAAACAATCATCATATTTCTTTAGAATGTCTTTGAGATAATTCTTAGAACATAAATTACTTCTCCAAGAAAAATCATGTGCAAGTTCATCATGAAACATCCTTTTAAGAAGCCTTGCATTGGTGTATTTTATTCAGTGATTATTCATTTTGGGTTCCAACCAACAAAGATGTCATTTTTCAGTAGTGGATTCTATAGTATAACATCCAACAAACTGAAAAACACATTGATTGGTTTTATAATCCTGCCATTATATTTTTAAAATTTTGGAGAACATCCTTAAAATAAAACTTTTCTAATGTCTTTATATTGCACCTATTGGATGTTCCAAATTTCATTTCCATCAAATATATTAAGTAATATAACAGTTATGTTGCTTATAATAATTTCTTTCAAATGCACTTTAATGCAAAAAAATTTTTTTAAATAAAACTTCTTTATTTTCCTGACAGTTTCGACTGTCCAGCAGTCTTCATCAGAGCTTTTTCAAACTTCTTCTGCTTTTTAAATCTTTTTAAACTGTTAGGAAAATAGAGAAATTTTATTAAAAATATTTTTTGCATTAAAGTGTAAATGAAAGAAGTTATTATAAGCAATATATATGAATATATGAAGAAATGCAAAGAAAGTAAAGGAAATACTTCTAATACAACAGTTCTATATACAGCTTAGTTCCAGTAGTTATTTCTCTATGATGAAATGCCTATTTTTTAACTTGTTAAAAGCAACACTGGAGTCTGTTTAACACCTCAATATCTTAGCCTACTTTTTTACTTATAAATATCAAGATATTTGAATTGGTTTATGTTATTATTAAATTAATAATCATCCAATGAAAAGTTGAAGATTTTTTTTGGTCATTGGTTGATAAAATATTTGAAGTGTTTAAACATTAATTTTTAAACTAGTCTTTATACATTGCATTTAAAACATTAAATATTATCTTAACTAAGAAATAACTTAAATTAAGAATACTCTGCTCTCTAATTGTTATAGTATACAAAGCTTTATATACCCGATAGTATTAATGACAAGAAAAAAATTAGTGAAGTTAAAAAATCTTTGCCTGAATATAGGGTTGTTTTGCTGTATATTAAAAGGGTCACAGATAAGATCAATAGATGATTATTTAATTTTAACATTGAGATTTCCTTTTCAGATAGCAAAAACAACTTGATAATTATTTTATAAACCTACAAATGACATACTTTTAGAACATCAAAGTGTTTATGAAATTCCATGTTTCCATTGCTTAAGAAACTATGCAGATCAATTAAATAGTCAAAAGTTAATTACGTCAGCTTTCACATTGCATTTTTTTTAAAATTTTGGACACACTTTTGATTTTGATGACATTAAAATATGGGTTGTATTGGCAAATTATGATTTAAGAACTATGAGAGAATCTGTTGAAATTCTAAAAAAAATATAACATTTTAAAAAAAGTGTGAAGTAATTTGGTTCATTCTAATCTTAAGGAAAACATTAATTCATCTCTTTCTTTCTTTAGTAATATCTTTAAAAAATTGATTATAAAACAAACCATATAAATTTTTGTTAATCTTTTTTCAATTATTATTAAACCACTACCTGAAAAAATGTACAATGAAAAGACTTTAATTCACATTTAGTCTCTTCATTACTTGAGCAACAATATTTCTCTAGGACAACATAACCTTGACAAGTATGAATGAGACTTCATTGAAATGTTGGCAGCATATTTTTGTAAAAAAAATTTCTGTCTGTGGATGAGATCCTTTTAAAGGCTTTGAACAGATTATTTTGTCTGTTGAACAGAAGCATTTTTCAATGTTGAAAATTGAAGCATGGTACATCCCCAAAATTTCTCCAATTTTTTATTTATTTAAATAATCAACTAAAGTGCCCTACTAAGTATCTTTTTTACTAACACAGTACTCATTCATCAACATTCTAGACACTACTTCCAAAAGACTTCTGGAAACTCTCTGTAGGCTTTGGTTGTGAACTTTTCAAACAGTCCATCTTTTCACACTAGCTGTGACATTGAGAGTATATGTTTCTGTAACTACATTTTAATTCCATAATTATGGACCAAGAAATTTTGTTTCCATTCATTTTCTATATAGAATGTGTAATATGTAAAGTATGCAAAGTCCTTGGTGTTGAAGAATAGCAATAAGGATTTAGAAGACAAAAGATTCTTAATTGTAATCTTTCACAAGCAATGCTGTCAATAATGAGTCACCGTAAATGGAATTTGAAACATGCACTTTATTTGCAAATATTTTTACACTTGATTAGTCCAATTAAAAAGTTCTTTCCTCTCATAAATGTGAATGATCTAGAAAATACCTTGTTTAACAAATCTGGTGAAACTTCTTTGCCTGAATGATTGCTAATTTAAATAAAATCGTTAGTTAATGATGTAATTAGATAATAATATTAATAATAAAGTTGTTTTTTATTATTTTTAAATATTAGCACACTTGACTGTTGGATAGCCTTTGCAGAATCAATTTTTATTTTTGGTGTAGCTGCTGTTAGTGAAAGTTGTTTTGAAAAGAAAAAGAATTAACCTGAACAAATAAGTACATAATTATAAGTTGTTTTTAGAAAATCAGTTTCTCTATCATGTTAAAACAAAAACTGCGTAATTGTTGGATCTATATGAGGTCTAATTTATTATCTTCTATTTTTGGAATTTTTAGTTGGTGGCCGAATGGTCAGCACAGCTGCCTTACAAGCAGTTGTCCCAGGTTACGGGTTCAATTCCCAGCTGATGCTTTGACACATGGGAAAAAAGAGTATGATAATAAAAATTAATAATAACTAGCTTATTCCACTGCAGATGCGCTTTACAGATCAAACACTAATTATAATGAATACTCTCCTTTACCATGCAATAAAATAGTATCTGTGGCCATTTTATTAGACCATATGCCTTAATGTTAAATTCAGCAAACCCAAAGAAAAGTTTTATTTTTTTGTGGAGTAATATAATTTGCATCAATATTAGAAAAATCTAAATATTTCTTTTTAAAGATATTAATGCAAATGTTGAAAATTAATAAGCTCGGGTTCAAATTTACTTAAAAAAATGTAACGGTTCATTTTTATTGAGTTTTTGCACAACACATTGATAGACTATTAGAAATACTTTATTAAAAAGTCACTGTAAAAGACTAATTTTTTTTAAAGCTCACAACAGTGACATCTTAAGGAATATGATATAATTGGAAATCTAAAATTACAAAAAAAATCAAGTCAGCTGTCACATGACCTAATTTAAAAAGCTTGTATTTACAAATGTTATATATAGAACTTGCAAAATAAGCTCTTAAGCTTCTTAAGATTATTTTGCAAGCTCTATATATAACATTTTTAAATACAAGCTTATTAAATTAGGTCATGTGACAGCGGACTTGATTTTTTGTAATTTTATTTTTTGCTATTAAAGCTTTGGCAATTTTATATTGCTAAAGCTATTAATATATGGTGTATTTGAACTTAGTTCAGTCCCATATGGCTATTTAAGTTAGATACCTGGATTGGGAGACATATGGATGTCTGAAAATTTCAGATTTTCTTCTTAATAGTTATACATTAGACAAAGTGCTGGGCTTGTCCTGGTATTTTTAATCTAATGTTCGAATATCCTAGCACCTCATTGAAGACGCTAGTAGCAGAAACTGGTCTGGGGTTGAGGATATTCTGCAAAGCTTGTTAAGAGCTTATTTTGTGAGCTCTATATATAACAGATGGGAATCTGAATGTAAAAAAACTCATTATTAGAAATATAAACAGGTTTTTGGATGAATTATAGATTAGTAAGATTCCAAATTAAAACTATAGTTATATTAAAAAGTAGGTTTTAGTTGTGACTCATTTCTAAATTTCAATAGGTATTAAATAATGGATTTTAAGACAAGTGGCTATCAAAGGCTTAGAATGAATTTACTGAATTAAAAACCTCTACAAATTAAGGAAGTTTTTTTGCTAGCAGACACATACTAAAAAACGGTCACAAACAAGACATGATTTAAATAATGGTTTGGCCAAGGCAGTTCATTCATGTAATTAAAAAGTTTTGTGGCATCCCTTAAAAATAGTTAATAATTTATAGCTTAGTCATAATATAGATGTGAAAAAAAAACAGTATTATAAAAAAAATTAAATTATTCATTCTTTAATTTATCTTCCCCTTCCCTCAATTTTTGATTTAATTAAGTTTAGCAGTTTTTTTTAATTTCTTTTTTTAACCCTAAAAAAAAAAAAATTAATATTTTTTTTTTTTTAAGTTCATAGCATCAGCCGGGACACGAACCCGCAACCCGGGCAACTGCTTGTAAGGCAGTCGAGCTGACCTCTCAACCACCAATGCAAGACAAAAAACATCTTTTTAGCTATTAAATTGGAAGATCTGTTCATGCTTTTACAATGTTTTTATATCATTTTAAGAAAATTGTGTATGTGCATAGATTCAAATGCAGGTTGCTTCATTTAACAAACAAAAGTTTAAAGCATTTCATCATACTCTATAATTGTTTCATATAAATTAGTCAAGAGTAGGGCTGGCAAATTTATTGTAAGGAAATGAAATATGGATTCCTTATTGATAGAGCATAAAAGCAATGAAAAAATGTAACTTCTTAATGCTCTACAATATTTTGAAAATATGACAAGACACAAGATATATCTGTATGGTGTTCAGCTTTTTTTTCCCATATGTCATAGTATCGGCCAGGAAGCGAACCCACAACAACTGTCTGCTTGCTTGCAAGGCAGCTGCGCTGATCTCTCGGCTAACAACGCTTGACTAGTCTTCAGCTTTTTGAATGTGATATCACCGTAATTATTAAGGCACAGAGGATTGGGTATTAAAAGTGGGCAAAGAACAATAGAATTTAGAGAAAAAAAGGTAAATTAGAGCATATGTTTGTAAGACAGAATGATCTGTTTTACATTGCAGATAAGATTCGTTTGCATTCTTGGAAAGATGTAGATGAAGATAAAATACAATAGGCATAGTTTTGAAGATTTTTAGGGGAAAAAATGTAGAAAAGATTTAAAAATAACGTTGTCAAATATTGAACATTTCATTAAAGGATCATTCTCTTAATATATGTAACCACATTAATGTTTTATAGATTGATTTATATAGTCATTTCAAGATTCACGTATGACTTTTTTTTCATTTTATCTGTACCTTGGAAACATACTAATTTATAAGTAACAATTAAATTGATAATGTCAAAACAAAGTACCACTTCACTTAGGAAAATTATATTTAACGTTTTCAATAATCGGTGTATTGTCATTCTATTTTAGAACTGTTTATGTAAAATTATTTACAATTACTCTATACTCGATCTTTTACAAAAGTAAACAATTGACATTAGACAAAAGTATCATATTCCTGAGTTAGCTATACAATTAACAAGAATTAAATAGAAATGAAAAAAAAAATCAAATTATTACTAGGCAATTAAACTTTTTATTGCACAATCTCACAATACTTATAACTTTCTTCAAAACTAATCAATTTTATAAATATGTACGCGTGTATGAGTGTTTATATATATTATGTCATCTGTCTTGTGTCATATTTTATACTGCCTCCCTCTGAGACAATTTTATTATTTCAAAGTACTCTTTTTTTTTTACGATCAATCTTTCTTCTACTTATTTTCTTTCTCCTATTAGTTATTTTTCAATATATTCTTTAAAATATCTCATTGCTTTTGTTTTGTGTAATTTTTGTAGTAACATCTTTTTCTCCACCATTCTTATGCGTCTTTGTTTTCTTGAATGATCGTATTATCAATACAAATATCACTTTCTAGATGAAACATTTTTCATAAAAGGAATTTAATTGATCTATAATATAACTTTCTTTTTGTCTTTATTTCCAATTGCTTATCAAATCTTTCCATTCAGATTCATAAATTTTATCATTTGTCAATTATTTTAATTTCAAATCTTTCAATGCTTTTTTTTTTTTTTTAAATTAAAAAAACTGTTAAGCTATAACATTGTAATCACATTAGTCTAATTCTGTTTATTATAAAACTTATAATTTATTCTAATACTTTTTATTTTGTATATAAATTCTCTCTTAATTTTCTTTCTCTTTAAACTTTACAGTTGCGGCTTTTTCACTTCCACAATAAATGTGTTATTTTCACAAAATAATCCCTGCGATTCTTATCAACGCGCGATCTGCGATCCTTCTCATACCCAAAAGTGTTAGTTAAAATTGTTTTTGTTTTTTTTAGGAGGTTTTAGTTAAATTGTTCTTATTACTTTAAAACTGTGCCTGATTTTATATTTAATTCTCTATTGATGTTGACCTATTTTTCGAGCATCATATATTAGAATGAAAATGAGTTGGAAATGGTAAAGAAATATATATACTGAGAAATTTGTATTTTATAAGACATCCTTCAGAATTCATATAATTCTTTAATCAATAAATCTTCACCATAATCTTTTTAAAAACTTTTATTTTCATCATATATATTTAAATCCTTCCACAATCTCCATATTCCAACGTTTCGATTGTTTTTTAAGTTACAATCATTTTCAAGGCAAAACTACAAAATACACAGAAACAATTGAATAAATAAAAATACATCTTATTACTTTACATAAATACAATAACTGTATAATAACAATTCAAAAAACATAATCATACATATTATACCATTAAATAATACATTTACTTTCTATTTCCCTATCCATTTTTTATTATAACACCTATTATAAATCAATTTCTTTAAATTTATTATAAGACAACAAATAAAAAAAGAAAACAATCTTAAATATTACCTATACACTTCTATTTCATTTATATCACATTATATCTTTATATTTTACCAATGCCATTTACTAATTCCATTCCAACTAAATACCTTAAATCATTTAAACATACCTCTATTTAAATACTTTCATAGAGCTTTTAAAACCCATTGTTTAATACATTCCTTTTAACACCTCTATATACCATTTATCTTATTTAACACTGGATTTAATTTTTTTATATAATTACATTCTTTAATTATTCTTTCCTTATAATTCCTAACCTTTTCTATCATTTTAATACTAAAATTCCTATGGTTATATTTTTCTCTATGAATAAAAACACTAGAATTCCTATCTTTTAAATGTTGTTTAAATCTAGTTCTTAATGTATTCTTAGTTGTTCCCACATATGATACATTATTTCCTTCTTTTTTACAATCTTCACAGATAATAATATATATCCCATTCATTTTATCTTGTTCACAATTTATACCATTATTATTATTTATTAAATTTCCTAAACTACATTTTTTCTTATATACAGGTTTAACTAATAAATCAATCTTATATTTATATTTTAAATTAATATTTTTCATAATTTTTTTAATTTCTTTAAAAACCTCTTTTGATACTTTATAACTATTATAAATTACTTTATTATCTATATTATGACTAATATTTTTATTATAATTATTTTTTCCTATTATATAATTATTATTACAATTTTTCTTTATTATTTTACTAATATTTTTCTTATTAAATAAATTATTAATAATTTTTTCCGGATATTCATTCTTTAAAAATTCTATTTTAATTTTATTTAATTCTTTATTCAAACCTACATTATTGGAACACAAATTAACTGCTCTATTAATTCTATTATTTACAATATTAATCTTATGTTCATATTCAAAATCTGAATACCAATTACTAAGCAACCCATGAAAAGTATTTTTTCTAAAAACTACTGTGTCATTTTTTATAAATCCATTATCATAATATTTTTTTATATTTACATCCATATAATTAATCATATTATTATCTTCTTTTTGTATAGTAAATTTAATATTATCTTCAATTGAATTAATATATCTACAGAAATTCACTCCTTTACTATTATTTCCATTAAAAATAAGAAAATAATCATCTATATATCTTACCCACCAAATTGCTTTAAATTTAGTCTCCTCAAAATATAAATTTTCAAAATTGCTCATATATATATTAGCCATTAAACCACTAAGACTATTCCCCATGCTTAAACCACTATTTTGTTTATAAAAACTATCTTTATATTTAAAAACAATGTCTTTACAACATGCATCACTATATTCAATGTTAAAACTTTTTTCTCTATCTTCACTATACATTTTTAATATTATATCTAAAGCTTTTTCTGGGTCAATATTGGTATACATACTTTCAATATCTAATTTAATAAAATATATATTCTTATATTTATTACTTGTATTTAAAAACTCATTTAATTTAATCACAAATTCCTTAGAATTTTTAACATTATGACAACTCTCATTAAATCCATATTTTTTAAATATCTTATTATATAGCCATTTTGACAAACTATCATAATATGCTTCAACTCCACAAATAATTGGTCTTAATGGTATATCTATTTTATGTACTTTAGGTATACCATAAATAATAGCATCCTTATAATCCATTTTTTTTTAAACTCATCATATCTATATTACCAATATAGTTCATATTATATAAAACAGTAACTATTTCATTAATACTTTTTATTTTATCAAAATATTCTTTTTTATTAATTTTTTTAAAATAATTACCCTCTAATAATTTATTCATTTTTATTTCATATTCATATTTTTCCATAATAATCATACTAGTTGTTTTATCACCTCTTAAAAATACCAAGTTTTTATATTTACACTTAATACTATTAATTAAATTCCATTCCCTTAAATAATCATATTTATAATTAATTATACCATTTTTTAAATTATATATCAAATAATCCATTTTATATTTAAATTCCTTCATCATTAATTCATTATTACCAACCAAACCATCTTCATCATATTTATTATCATTATACTTATATTCTTTCTTTATTTTATCTATCAACAAAGAATTTTTAGATTCTATTTCAAAAATATTTCTATCATTATTAATATACCTATTTGGTATATATCTTAACCCTTTTTCTAATAATTTCATTTCCTCATAATTAAACTCTACTTTTGTTAAATTAATAATAAAATTATCTTTAGTAATCTTTTTACCACATATATTATGTTCATGATAATTTTTATTTTTATTCCTTATATCATTATATTTCATATTTGAATTTCTATCATAAATTAAATTATATATTTTTTTATCATGCCTATTTTTAATATTCCTCTTATAATTATTAGCTTTATAAACAAAACAATATTTCAATATATAATCTTCTTCCAAAGTAATAATCCTCTTTAATATATCATAAATATTTCTAACCTTATCTATTATAATATATTTTTTTCTTCATATAATATTCTAACATATTTCTTCATCAATTTCCTTTGTAAAATTACCATATATTTATCATTAAATAAATTTTTAAACACATTAAATCTAATAAATTTGGGAATGACATTATTACTACAACAATTTTTTATAAAATTAATATCAAATTGCCTCTTAATAATTTTCATTTTCCATTTGATCCATTCATTACAAACTTTTATTATATATTTTACCTCTTTAACAACCATTTTTATTCTATTAATAAACCTTCTAAAATTCCATTCTTTATAATTCCATTCTTTATAATTATCCATTTTTTAACAACAACTCTAATATATAATAAATATCACATTCAACAAATAATAAACAATTATATCATTATCTCCCCACACAATTTATAAAATATATCCGATCATAAAATTTTTTTAAACACAATATTATCCAATATCAACCAAATATCATATCACTTGTCCATCTTCTGCATATTTTTTTTATAAACATACAACAAACCATACAATTCTTTTTCATAAATATCCATATAAATGTCCAAAAATAAAACCAATTAAAATATTATTTAAAATAACAATCCTCAATAAACGTCCTTCCTTCTATACAATAATAAACATATCCTATAAATTATTGTATATATAATGTATTATTTATCTTCCATGTATCTTCCATGTATCTTCCAATAAACCAATCTTCCATATATCATTACAAGTTTACTTGATAATTCATAACAATAAATATTCCACCATTCTTTTTAAAATATATAGTCAATTCATATAATTCTTTAATCAATAAATCTTCACCATAATCTTTTTAAAAACTTTTATTTTCATCATATATATTTAAATCCTTCCACAATCTCCATATTCCAACGTTTCGATTGTTTTTTAAGTTACAATCATTTTCAAGGCAAAACTACAAAATACACAGAAACAATTGAATAAATAAAAATACATCTTATTACTTTACATAAATACAATAACTGTATAATAACAATTCAAAAAACATAATCATACATATTATACCATTAAATAATACATTTACTTTTATTTACTTATCCATTTTTTATTATTAACACCTATTATAAATCAATTTCTTTAAATTATTATAAGACAACAAATAAATAAAATAAAACAATCTTAAATATTACCTATACACTTCTATTTCATTTATATCACATTATATTTTTATATTTTACCAATACCATTTTACTAATTCCATTCCAACTAAATACCTTAAATCATTTAAACATACCTCTATTTAAATACTTTCATAGAGCTTTTTTAAAACCCATTGTTTAATACATTCCTTTTAACACCTCTATACACCATTTATTTTATTTAACACTGGATTTAATTTTTTTATATAATTACATTCTTTAATTATTCTTTCTTTATAATTCCTAACCTTTTCTATCATTTTAATACTAAAATTCCTATGTTTATATTTTTCTCTATGAATAAAAACACTAGAATTCTTATCTTTTAAATGTTGTTTAAATCTAGTTCTTAATGTATTCTTAGTTGCTCCCACATATGATACATTATTTCCTTCTTTTTTACAATCTTCACAGATAATAATATATATCCCATTCATTTTATCTTGTTCACAATTTATACCAATATTATTATTTATTAAATTTCCTAAACTACATTTTTTCTTATATACAGGTTTAACTAATAAATCAATCTTATATTTATATTTTAAATTAATATTTTTCATAATTTTTTTAATTTCTTTAAAAACCTCTTTTGATACTTTATAACTATTATAAATTACTTTATTATCTATATTATGACTACAATTTTTATTTTTTCCTTTTTTATAATTATAATTACAATTTTTCTTTATTATTTTACTAATATTTTTCTTATTAAATAAATTATTAATAATTTTTTCCGGATATTCATTCTTTAAAAATTCTATTTTAATTTTATTTAATTCTTTATTCAAACCTACATTATTGGAACACAAATTAACTGTTCTATTAATTCTATTATTTATAATATTAATCTTATGTTCATATTCAAAATCTGAATACCAATTACTAAGCAACCCATGAAAAGTATTTTTTCTAAAAACTACTGTGTCAATTTTTATAAATCCATTATCATAATATTTTTTTATATTTACATCCATATAATTAATCATATTATTATCTTCTTTTTGTATAGTAAATTTAATATTATCTTCAATTGAATTAATATATCTACAAAAATTCACTCCTTTACTATTATTTCCATTAAAAATAAGAAAATAATCATCTATATATCTTACCCACCATATTGCTTTAAATTTAGTCTCCTCAAAATATAAATTTTCAAAATTGCTCATATATATATTAGCCATTAAACCACTAAGACTATTCCCCATGCTTAAACCACTATTTTGTTTATAAAAACTATCTTTATATTTAAAAACAATGTCTTTACAACATGCATCAGAATTCGTCATAATTCTTAAAAGTGCGGAGGGAAAGGGGGAAAAACTGACTTTTGTGTTGATGAGTTTAAATATTTATCACACGCTAGTTTTTTTAAATATTCGAAACTTTATTAATTAAAATACATCATTTTGTAAAAAAAAATAGGGTACTTTGTAAGAAGTAAGAACAATTTTAACTAAAGGTTTTGAGTATGATAAGGATCGTAGATCGCGCGCTGATGCTCATAAGAATCGCAAGGATTATTTTGTGAAATTAGCACATTTATTGTGGAAGTGAAAAAGCCGCTGCAGCTATAGTAATAAATAAATGCCTTTTCTAAAGTTATGTAACCACATTTTTATTTTCATTGTGCACATCTCTTAATGATTAATTTAAATATAGCATTTCAGAAAATTAGTTGATCCATCTTGTGAAAAATCTTCACTTATGACTGGGTAATATTTTTTCTGCATACAATGGTGGAATCATTTTTATATAATCATCATATTTTATTAAAAATGTAAAGATATCTCATGTTTCAGTTCTGATATTAGTAATAAACACCATATTATATTACACCCAACATATTCATGCTTATCCTGACACTGGTCTTAACTATGAGCAATCTACCTGAAAGAAAATTCTATGTGAATTTGTAATTTGAAAATTTTTGTATTATAATCATTTATTTCCTTAGTGAAATCATAAATTCTTAAAAAAAAAAAAAAAAAACTGATTCATAAATCAATGTCATAAAGTGAACTCCTTTGAATCTAATATCTTCAGAATTCTTATTAAAATTTTATGAATTTCTTATACTTATCTGTTTTTTCCCCCCATTTTACTTCATATTATCATTTATTAATATTTCAAATTGCATTTTATCAACTTTAATTTATTAAAACAGGCAAAACTCTCCATACAGTAGTGCCACTCAGTGCAAGCCAGAGTAATCAATGGATGGCAGAAGACTTGTGCATAAAATCCCTGTCTTCCAATATCACCAGACTTGTTTCTGGCTTGTGGCCTTCATCAGCGAGGAGTCTTGGATCTGAGAGCACTGCACCTAGAACTTAGGATCTAATGCAACCCTCCAATAGTCACCTTTTATGTCTACTTAACTACAAAACTATGAGAAAATTAAAAACAATAATATTTTCAATCTAAGCTCATTAACTTATATAGTCATATAGGTCTGAACTCAGTTTAGTACCCATACATTTTGGTGTCTTTGGTTTTTTAATAACTATAGCCACCACTGTCCTATTAGAGCAGGAGTGGTTTTAAACCACTAGACATCACATGATCATCATTTCTTATGCTTGCTCATAACTGTTATTGATTACTCTGGCTTGCCCTGAGTGGCATTACTGTATGGAGAGTTTTACCTGTTTTAATAACAATTACAAACAAGCATAAGAAATTATGATCATGTGATGTTTAGTAGTTTAATTTTAATTTGTCTTTATTGTTTTGCAATTTATTATCAAGTTGTTTTTCACAATTAGACTAATTATTTTGTTTATATTTTTAACTTTTTGCTTCACTACTCTTAATTATTTAACTAATAATTTTAAAGGACTTTGCTTTTTATGTTCTGATATTATAACTAATTTTATTTTCAAATTGCATTGTGAAGAATTTAGAATGTCACTTTTGTTTTGCAAAATTTAGACCATTCTTATGCTTTTAATATTTTATTTTTCTTTTAATAGCAAGTTTGTAATCATGATATGACATTGGGAGATTGTGCCATTATATATCTTCACATAGATCGAGCACAAATTTTAAATTGTAACTAAATCACCTTATAATCAATATATCTATAGAGTGCTTTTCATGTAAAAATATATGATTCTGAAATTATACTTCCATTATGGTATTATTTTTTGTAATATGTACTATTATTCCATCTTTTACATTTTTTATTCTTAAATGAAAATTTCCAAGAATTTTTCCTCTCTGTCTTGACCTGCTAACACATTTAAGATCTACACTAGTATAATTTTTGTATCATTTATTATAAATATATCAAATTTAAGCGTAAACAGATAATATTATAATAACGTGAAAGCTAAACACCTTCAAACAGATACACTTTAAACATGCTTACGTGACAGCCAATCAGATAGAACAATGACATCACATGGGACTCTCATCTTTTTCTAATAGTTCTGGCTTGTGTTTTAGAATTGAGAGTCCCATGTGATGTCATTATTCTATCTGATTGGCTGTCACGTAAGCATGTTTAAAGCGTATCTGTTTGAAGGTGTTTAGCTTTCACGTTATTATCATTTATTATGTAAAAAAATAGTTATGTAATGGATAAATGCTAAAATAAAATGCTAAGCTCAAGCAGTCTATTAGCCAGAAATTACTATTGTTTTCATCACATGGAATTATTCATCAATTTTTAACCCCTGAGTCAACCAGGTTACACCTTACCAGGCTAACCTATTTAATGAGAGCAGATTATAATATACACTTTATTTTTTTTTATTGCACTAAACACTTTTTTCATGAAACATTATCAACCTAAGAGATATACAAATATATATAGTTTTCTGGCATAGTAAACCATTTTACTCAAATATCATTTATAAATGTGTACCAATTTTATACTTCGTTGAGTGATATGGAATCTCTGTATTGTGCTTCTGTTGTATCCAAGTCTTAGATCCATATTAGTTCTTACTTATGGATCTAAGACTTGGACAACTTAACAGAAGAACAATATAGAGACTTCAAACATTCAACAAAGTATGAAGAGATATATGTTATGAGTAACAAGAGAAGATCAAAAATGAAATACATAGGTAAGAGAACAAGCAGGTGTTACTGACCTCATTGAAAGAATTCAAAGACTGAAGTGGAATTGGGTTGGGCATGTTGCTAGAAGAGATGATAACAGGTGGACAATTGAAATCTTAAACTGGATTCCAAGAGATTGTAAAATGCCTAGGAAGAGACCAAATGGATGAAATAAGGAAGTGTATTGGGATGATGTGGAGAAGAAAGGCTAGAGATCAAGATGGATTGAACTTGGAAAGACCATCCTGCAATGGATCAATAATGGTTGAAAATAATAATTAATTTTATAGACTCTGATATTTTCTCCTAAATCTATAATATGTATGTATACTATGAATACACATTTCTGGCAATTTTACTTCTAATTTTCTTTTAATTTTTCTATTTTAGATTATACAGTTTAACAATCTTTAATATACACATTAAATTCTCAGACAAAAGGCAAATTTATTCATTTGAAATATAAAATAATTCACTGATTAAATGCTAATACTGGTTTGTTGAATTAATCCCTCATATAGTATAAAGTATATATTACAATGTTTTATATATAAAATACAGCCACATATCATGTCATCATTGTATCATCATCGTATAGATGACCTATATCTCTGCGTCAGACTTTGAAGTTTGCAAACACGGCAATCTCTTTCTTCAAAGAATTTGGATTACCATAAGACTTCAGCTTTGTCTTAAATGATCTTGTTAAAAATTCCTTTAGGGTATCTATTTAAAAATTTTGTGGGAAAGCACCTGTTATATATTTGATTTTTATGAGTGAATCAAATCGTATTCCTTTTTTTGTATCTTGTTTACTCTTGTCTTTTTATTTATATGATCTGTTTTAGTTTCATTTTGGTTTCTTTCTTAAGAAATCCATTTTTCTATCATTCAATCATTACTTGAACTGTTTTTATATATATATTTAATAAACTTTCTTTATATTTTGTTCATAAAATGGAAATTAAAAGAAATATCTTAATAGTTTTTTTTTTCTGCAATGTTGACTAATATTCCGTATTTATAACAGTTATAAGCAAGCATAAGAAATGGTGATTGGGTGGATGTTTATTGGCTTAAAACCAATCCTACCTATTGGATAGTTGTGACTATGGTTATTAAAGAACCAAAAACACTAAAATTTATAGGTACTGAACTGAGTTCAGATCTATATGACTATATAAGCTAATGGGCTTAAATTGAAAATATTATAGTGTTTCAATTTTAAGACTCATAGTTTTATAGTTAAGTAGAGATAAAAGGTGGCTGCTGGAGGGTTGCATTAGATCCTAAGATCTAGGTGCAGTGCTCTCAGATCAATGCCACAAGCCAGAAACTAGTCTAGGTCTATTAGATGAATAGGCACTAGGTGGGGATTTTATGCACAAGCCTTCTGGAATCCATTGATTACTCTCCTTGCAGTCAGTGCCTGTTTTGTTGATAAATACTAAACAAGCTTTGCAGAATATCCTCAACCTTAGACCGGTTTCTGCTACTGGTGTCATCAGTGAGGTGCCAGGCTATTCAAACATTAAATTTAAAATGCCAGGACAAGCCCAGCATTTTATCTAATGTATAACTATTGAGTAGAAAATCTGAAATTGTCAGACATCCTTATGTCTTCCAATGCAGATAGCCATATGGGACTGAACTAAGTTCAGATACACCATATATTAATAGCTTTAGCAATATAAAATCACCAAATCCATCATAGCAAAAAATAAAATGACAAAAAAAATCCAAGTCAGATGTCACATGACTTAATTTAATAAGCTTGTGTTTACAAATGTTATATATAGAGTTTGCAAAACAAACTCTTAAGCTTTGGTGATTTTATATTGCTAAAACTATTAATATATGGTGCATCTGAACTTAGTTCAGTCCCATATGGCTATTTAAGTTAGATATCTGGATTGGAAGACATATGGATGTCTGAAAATTTCAGAGTTTCTACTTAATAGTTATACATTAGATAAAGTGCTGGTCGGGTCCAGGTATTTTTAATCTAATGTTTGAATATCCTGGTACCTCACTGATGATGCCAGTAGCAGAAACTGGTCTGGGGTTGAGGATATTCTGCAAAGCTTGTTAAGAGCTTATTTTGCAAGTTCTATATATAACATTTGTAAACACAAGCTTATTAAATTAGGTCAAGTGACATCAATTTTTTTTTGTAATTGAAAGATGTATTTATAATAAAGTTGTATATGATATCAGCAAATTATTGATCCCAGAGAAATGTGGTTTTGTGTCAAATAAATCAATAGAAACAAATTTCATTACTATATATAACCACATTGCATATGCAATTGAAGAATAGGGTAGAATGGGTGTTATCTATTTTGATATGTCTAAAGCCTTTGAAAAAAGTTGATCATAACATCCTTCTTATTAAACTGCCTAACTTTGGTCTAGAAAATCTAATTTGTAGAGAATTCTTTATAAAAGCTAAAGCACTTTTTTTAAAGTTTAGTGACAAATATCTTCCTAATGTTGGTATCCAGGAGTTCCTCAAAGTAGTATTTTGACTTCATTACTTTTTAATATATTTATATATGTTAATGATCTCCAAACTTCTCTGCAATACTCTAATCACCTGCATTATACTGGTGATTGTAAGATTCTTAGATACATCTACTCTATTCATGATTGTATATTACTTCAACATGATATTAATAGTTTTTCTAAATGGTGTGAAAAAATAGAAAAACAAACAATATAGCCAAATTCATTTCTGTATCTTATTCCAATAAATCTGAAATTCTAAAATTTAAATATCATAATATTTAAATACAAGTATATTATCTATACTGAACTTGTGTAATTAGAAGGGATTTGAACTCAAGATTCAAGTGTCCTACAGCTATCCATTCTATCTTATACACCCAATTGGTTGTATAAGATGAAGTAGATAGCTGTAGGGAGTTCAAATCCATTCTAAATTTTATCATAATATTAAAATAAACTTTTCTGACACACTTTGGGATTTTTTTTTTTTAAGTATCATACCATCGGCTGGGACACGAACTCGCAACCCGGGCAACTGCCTACAAGTGCAAGGCAGTCGCACTGACCTCTCGACCACCAATGCAAGCATATTTCCTAGTAATGGCTACTTTTATCACCACATAAATCAATAATCAATAAAGCCCTCAAAATAATGGGGTCTATTTACATTTAATAATGCTTTTGAATATTCCACCAAATAAAGCAAACTTTCTCTCTCTCTCTCTCTCTCTCTCTCTCTCTCTCTCTCTCTCTCTCTCTCTCTCTCTCTCTCTCTCTCTCTCTCTCTCTCTCTCTCTCTCTCTCTCTCTCTCTCTCTCTCTCTCTCTCTTTCCCTCTCTTTTTCTGGTTCATCCTATTTTGGAATTTTAATCAGTTTTATGGAATCCACACTCAGAAAGAGATGTAACTAAAATGCAATTAGTTTTTAAATTTTTTTCTAATTGTTGTCAACTAAAATATGCTTATAATATGTCTCTTTGGCTAGGAGAAGAGGTAGAGATATGAAATTTTTATTCAAAGTCATTACCAACAATAATATTTCTTATATAATATGCTTTCAAAACTTTATTTTATCTCTTAATAGTATGAAACTCATGCACATAATCAGTTCTTCATTAAAACTTTTAGATGTGATGTTTAGAAAATTTTCCCATTTTTTTGTCTACTCAATACTTACAATTTAGATTTTGTCAGTGTAAACTTTTTTCATCTCAATATTAATAAATTTACAAAAGTCTTAAAAATATCTGATTAATAATTTTTTTCTATCTTATCTTGATCCTTCTATTATAGCATATACTTTTTTATGAGCATTCTGTAATTGACCTTTAGCTGTAGATATGTAGGTTAAATAAAAAATTAAATTGGATTATAAAATAGAATATCATTTACTAATTTAATTCTAAAAATTATCATTACATAAAAAATATCATCTACCAATTTAATAGGATTGCTATCTTTTTGCAATCTATATATTACTTTCAATGCATCAAAAAGATTTAAATTGATTATAATTACATCTAGTAGAACAGATTATTATTTTCATTATATATATCACCAAAATATTTTCAATTTTTTTAAAAAAAAACAGGCATTTAAAGACATTTTTAAAACAATAAAAACCATTAATACATTTATCAAAATCATTGGTTTTTATTGAATTTTGAACATGAGATGCTAAAAATTAGTTTTTGTTAAAAATTGGCGGGAAACATTGTCAAAATAAAAATTGATAACTCAGCATTCTTAGTTCCTCAACTTTTTCAGCAAAATATTTTTTCTGTATTCAAAAATTTGATAGATCTCTTGTTCTCATTAGAATTTCTGTGAAGGCATTGTAAGCTATTGTAAACTTAAAAACATTAACTATAAATAATAATAGCTATTAATTTAAATATCTACTGGGTGTGCATTTGCAAAAGGTTCAACATAGAATATTAAAATTTAACAACTACATTTTTAGTAATTGTTTATGGTATTTACTGATTTAAATTCTTTTAGGGAAAGTTTTTTTTTTTTAAGTGTCATAGCATCGGCCGGGACATGAACCCACAACTCGGGAAACTGCTTGTAAGGCAGTCGCGCTGACCTCTTGACCACCAATGCAAGCTTTTTAATAACATTTATATAAATTGCATAAAAATGTATTTATAGTAATTAGTGATTAAAGTTTCTTTATATTTGTCATTTAATAAAAAATAAAAACCACAAATTCCTAAAACAATTTTGTCATTTTTTTTCAAGCTAAGAAACAAAGAAAGACAAAAACAACAACAACAACAACAAAATACTGGTGTAAATCAATATATTATTTTATTTACTATATTATATTGTTATTTTTTAAGTATGTTAATTTATTTAAGATTAAATAAAAAATGTATGTGGAATGAATATTAATTTATGCCAAAATAATAAAGTTTTTGGTCATAAAAGTTTAAAATAATGCTCCCTATAATTTTGTCTGCATTGAAAAAAGTGCTGATATATAAGATAGCCAATAGTCATTAATTAACATGTTCCATGGTAATGAATAGTGTTTGATTACAATACCATATGCTAAAACACTTTTTATAATCTTAAAACCTGCCTTTTGTCCAATTACTTACCAGTATTCATAATAAAATCTAAATTTAATATATTTCTAGTAATAATTTTTAAAAATAATCTGTAATATTTAAAAATATCTGATTTTTGAAAATATAGAAGTTGGATCTTTTTTATATTTATAACAAAAGTTTATCTTTTTAATGTTTATTCTATTTTATGAAGTATGCTGGTACAACTTATCAAGTCAAAAAATATTTATTGCAGATTTAGTTGGGAAATGGAAAGCAAAAATATTTTTTAAATTTAAGATATTTTACACTTGTACCAAAAAATTAGTTATCCTAATTCATTTTTTAATTGAAAAATATGGGAAATAAAGATGCCATTTTGAGATTAAAATAATTGTAAATGTAATTAGTTATTTGTTTCAATTTTATTTAGATTGATTATTATAGTAACTTTATATCTATAATAACATTGTGGACAAATAATTTTATGTTGGATATTTGACCATTATATATATATTAAGATAGAGCTGCATATCATCATGGCCATCAGATTATGCCAGACATATCTTGGTATAGCCTTCAGAGCTTTATCTAACCATTCAAAAAACATAAAAATGTTATTGGGAGCAGTTATTTTATTAATTAAGTAAAACTTTCAATGAATGATAAGTTGATTCTATTCCAATGCTGAAAACATAGGATAAAACACAATGTTCTTATCTTAAAAGACAGAAAAATAACATGATAATGTTGTAAAACAAATAGAGCCAATTTTGAAAAGATCAGCCTACCATTAACATATCTTAAGAGATAATAAAGGCAATCTACTAAATTTATGCTATTATAATAGACCTATTATATACTGTTTGTCGTATATTAAAATGCAAAATTTATATAAGCACAGACATTAAAATAATACTAATTTCTGTACCTCAAACAAATATGCGTACAAAATTAAAAACAGCTGTCTACATTTTTTTTTTAAAAATAGACTGAAGATGATTACCCAGAACAATCCAGATGTTTCTAATATTATAATAAAAATCATTTAATTATAAAACTTTCTGTGGGTTTTTTTTTTTTTGTATATTTCTTGGTCGTAATATAAATTTAAAAAAAAACAACAAAACAACCAATCGATATTAGATAAAGTTTTTGCTATGATGTTAGTCTGAAGGTTTGTGATGAAGGTATTTTAGTATTAATTATTTGTTGGACTATTTCCATCATCTAATATTAAGAACTGAAGGTCTTTAGAAAAAAATTAAACTTTATTTAAGCTTTCTAAATATATTCAACTATTAATAATAATACACAGGTTAGTATTTAACACATCGTTTCAAATGGTATTAATTTCCTGTCTTGTTCAAGTGTTGCTGGCCTGATCAACGACACTACTAGCATGGGAATCGAACCCAAACCTTTAGATTTTTAAATATTGAATTTTCAGATTGGATTCCCATGCAATCTAAAGATCCGGGTTCTATTCCATGCTCGTGCTGTCATTTCTCAGGCGAACAACATCTGAAGAAAAGAGGAGAAAAATAAAAATTGTAAATGTATTTTTTATTTGTTATAGATATGTGTTTGAAAAGGAAAGCTTTTAATAAATGTGTTTTGCCAGTTCTTATTTATGGATCTGAGACTTGGACACAATAGAAGAGCAATACAGAGATTTCAGACCACTCAAAGAAGTATGGAGAGATGCGTGTTGGGAGTAACAAGAAGGGATCAAAAATGTAATGCATGGGTAAGAGAACAAACAGGTGTTACTGACCTAATTGAAAAACTTAAGAGACTGATGTGGAGTTGGGCTGGACGTATTGCTAGAAGAAATGATAATAGGTGGACAATTGAAATCTTGAACGGGATTCCAAGATATTGTAAAAGACCTAGAAAAAGACCACATATGAGATGGATGGATGAAATAACAAAGTGTGCTGGAGTGATGTGGCGAAGAAAGTCTAGAGATCAGAGAAGATGGATTGAACTTGGGAGAGACCTTCATCCTGCAGTAGATTAATAATGGTTAAAAATGATGATGATAAAATGATGATGATGATATGATAAAAATTCAAAGTTTAAATAATGCTTAATTTAGTGAGATTTCAGAGTCTGTTTTTATTTTCACTAGACTTTTAATATTTATAATTGAGCAGAATATTTTTCAAATTTAAATCAGACAGAAGTAACTTCATTTGCTTTTTTATTAATTTCATTATTTCATTAATGAAAATACTTTTCATAAATAACAAACTTCTTGTCTTATAAAAAACAAATAATTATAAAATGTAAGTTAAAAACAATTATATTCAGTCTGAATTAACACGTAACATTTTTTTTAATTTCACTGAAATTTTGCTAAAAAAAATGTCTGAAAACTAATCAAAAATGTTTTTTTAATTTCAATATTATTTTACAAAATCTAGTCTTATTTATTATTTTTATAATCAGGAGCTCAAAAAATAAAATTTAGCCTTACAATATGCCATATTTGGTGCATGTTCCATAGGCTGGCTATTCTGTATTAAGATAACATGCTTTAGATACCCTGTTGAATTCACAGTTTGTGTCAAAGAAAATCAAAAATACCAGAAGCTATTCATATTTCATTAGTATCCTTTATTAATGATTAAATTATTTACTTTATTAAATTGTAAAATACCACAGGACATAGATTCAAACCCACATCTTCTAACATCATTTGCTCAGAAAGACACGATGCTAAATGCAGGATCAGAGAAGCGCTATACATAACAAGCGATCCTAGATCCATTAATTGAAGAGAAGCCTGCTTTGCCCTGTCCCAAAAATGGCAGTTATAACTAATTTGCATTATTTTGCATAAATTTTCCTTCTAACAATGCAGTTTTTAACAAAATAGTAGCTATGAATATGGTGCTCAGCTAATATAGCATTTTATATTTGCTTTTCAATGTGTACTAGCTTTATTATCTGTGCATACAGCACACACACACACACACATATATATATAGTATCCATTATTAATGAAAGTGCTCATTTGTTTTGATAAATTAATAGGTAATTATAAAATAAGAAATGATATGAAATATAAAAAAAAGGAATTATATATAAAATTACTTGTGCAAATTACAGATGGTTAATCATGAACATACAAGGAAACAATAAGATGAATGAGCAAAAGAACACCATAATGTAAATAATGGAAGAGATTATAAATCTGCCTTATATATTCATTATTTAAAATACTGTCATAAAATAAATTGTCTAAAAATATAAAACCTTTTAAACGATATTAAAGAACATAATAGATAAGAGATATATGAAACGAATTATATTAATTACAACAAACACAATTGTATGAATATATATAAAACATCAATTAATATTTGGATAATGATTAATTAATGGAAAATTTTATAGTATACATTTATACAAAGATTTCTTCTTTTTTTTGTACATATTGTGTTGTTGTTATAATAGATTCTAATTTTTTTAATAAAAGACATAGGTGGCGATATGTATACAATGTAGATTGGAATTGTAAAATAGTTCCAACACATAGCAAAGGGCAAAAATCAATATTTGCCAAAAAGATCTTTTCTGTATTATCATTGTACCTACTAAAGTTTAAGATGAGTTTCAGTATGTAGTAAAATGTCAGTCATAAAATTTTATAGAACCAAAACCAAGGCACTGGGTAATTCAGTAGTCACTGAACATGAGAAAATCACCGGCCATGTTTTTCAACCATAAGTAGCAAGTATTGTTTGTATGGAGAGAAATGAAAATGCAAGGTTAAAGAGGCTTGCTACATAGCAAGTGATCCTGTAGCAACTAACAGAAAAGAAGCTTGCTTCTTCATATCAAGAAAATGGACATTGTAAATGATGCACTCAAATTTACATATAATTGCATATCATGTGCATTACAGATATTTTCTCATTACATGCCTAGCTATGAATATGGGAGTACATATCTCCCGAAAGCACTAATTAAATTTAAAGATTTATTGTCTGTGTACAAATTTTACTTATAGATTTCTTCTTTCTTGTTTGATTTTAATGGAAGGATGTATGGCATATTGAATGAAGATTAATAGTGAAAAGACTAAGTGTTTATGGATAGGAAGTGATGCAAATTCGAATCCATGATGACATGGTTCAATAGGTGAAGGGATTTCGATATTTGGGATTTTGATATTTGGGTTTTTGGTTGAGTGAGGATGGAAGAAGTGAAGATGAAGTTAAAAGAAGAGTAGCATTGGCAAAGGAGACATTTGTGAAGAGAAAGAAGATATTTTGTGGACCTTTAGAAAGAGAATTAAGGAAGAGATTAATTAAATGTTATGTGTGAAGTGCATTAATGTATGGTTGTGAGACATGGACATTGAGTAATAGAATCAAGAAACAATTGGAAGCTTTTGAGATGTGGACATGGAAAAAATCAGTTAGATGGATGATAAAATAACAAATGAAGAAGTTTTGAAAAGAGTAAATGAAAAAAAAAAGATTGATTGAGAATATTAGAGAGAGAGAAAGAGAAACTGGATTGGTCATATATTGAGAAGAGATTATAGTTTAATGAAAGATGTTTTAGAGGGAATGGTGAGTGGAAATAAAAAGGACAAAAGAGATTGACATTATTGGATGATATAAGAAATGAGAAGACCTATGTGGAATTGAAGAAACAGGCAAGGAAGAGAATGGAATGGAAGAATTGATGTTGTGACTACTCTCCAGACCTGTCTTTAGGACATAATACTATTGAATGATTGATTGATTTTAATCTATAAAGCATTAAGCTACATTGCTGTGATAAAGATAGTATTGATATAAAAATATGCTTATTATTAATAGTATTGTATAAAATTGTGAATTGACTTGATTCATTTTAAAATGGATGTGAATAATAGAGCATGTAGTTTGGATAAAATTATTATTCTTTTGTTATTATATGAATTTATGTTACTGCATTCACAATAAATCATACAACTAAGTGTCTAATGTCTCAAATATATTTATTTTATTTATATGGTATTGCACTGGAAAAATATGTATAAAAATGAATTTCCAGTAATTTGTGTTAGAATGAAAGAATGGTATTTGTAATATAAAATGTCAATGTTTGCCTGTGTAATAATTCTAAAATGTTTTATTTTATTTGTTATTTTTGTATAATAAAATTTCTATTTGGGAGACACTGTTTGGAATTGGCTAGAGAGTGAATAAAAGGTATTGCTATGGTTACTCTGACATCAATCACAAATGTTATAAATAGAGATGAATAGAATAAAAACCCTCTCTTGTTTTAGCTTCAACAGATGCATGCCTAAATTTCTTTGCATGATTTTCTTTTTATTTATTTTAAAAGTATACCATATAAAACTAAATTGTCCATGCACTTTACTACTGTTACACAATGCTTTATTTACCACCTTTTTTTTTTACAGTTTCAATTGCCCCAGAAATCTTCTTCAGAACTTAGAATTGAGGCTAGGAGATATAAAGTTCTGAAGAAGATTGCTGGGGCAATCAAAACTGTAAACTGTAAAAAAGGGTGGTAAATAAAACATTGCGTAACAGTAGTAAAGTCAATGGACAATTTACTATTATATGGTATACATTTGGCAATGCAATAAGAAAGGGTAGTTATTTTAAAAGTACATAGTTAACTGGACAAAATGGTGGGGTGAAAAGCAATGATATTTGCCCAGAAATTGTACAGTGTGTCAAGGATTGGTGAGGAGTGACAATTTATTAAAAAAACAAATATTGAAAATGATTCATTGAGTTATACATCATCAAAATGTTTTTTTGCTTTAAAAACATATATAATACCTACTTTTCAATGATGAGATCTAAATGTTAACAATATAAAAATGTACACAAAGATTAGGATCACTTCCTAATATAATTTTATAATCTTGATGAGTAGTTTATACACCAGATAAAAATTGGTTCAATTTCCATAGCAACATCATGGATAAATCTAGCATCTGTTCATTTGTAATGTTTTATCAATTGATTACTTGCTAAATGAAAGGAAATCTACATTGAATCATCATGAATATAAATTAGTATGTGCACACTTACAACATTATATAGATCAAATATCTGCTGAATGAAAAGATAATTTGGATATTTGGAAAATGTTCTAATTAACAAAATGTGATTTGAATTAATCATATGTTTTCATGATATTTTTACAGTCTCTGGAATGACAAAACTTGTCAGATCACAATTTAAAAAATAAGCACTAGAATTATGGTACTATTTTAGAAAGGCCATATTTAAAGACTATTACTGATATTATTTGCTCATATTGATGATTATTATTGCTATATATTTTTTCTTTTCATTTAATATATGTACTATTTATTGATAAAAATAGTGGTATAATTTTAGGTTAAGTAGTAATCTATTTGTATGCCTAAATATGAGTTACATTTTTTAAAGTTTGAATTCATATTTTACAGCATAGTAATTATTGTTTTAATTTAAAATATTCATTTTTTATTTATTTATTGATTATAAACTAACCAGATATGTCACTTATAGTAGAAGTTTAAAATGATCATATTGTAATAAGTATTGCTATTTATTTTGTTTTCTTAAATTTATATTAACAAATAAGTAGATTCATTAAATATATAACGTATATTTGTATATATGCTAATATACAAATACAAACAGTTAACTAACAGACAGGCAGCAAACATTAAGATCATGGAATTGTGGGAAGGTTAGCCTTTCAAAGTGTTAGTTGACAAAGACCGCAAGGATAGTTGAAAGCACTCCTAAGTGGATAAAATTATTAAAGTACATATATCTAATTACTCTATTTATAAATATTCAATTATAAGATTACACACACATATATACATATATTAACTATATTTTTATATGAAGTATAAAAAAGATATATCTTGAAACCTGTTATATTTCAGAAAGTATAAATATTCTTCAACATTTTTTGTGTTACATAAACATCCATGTTTACATTCCGTATTCAATAAGTGAAGATTGATGTGCAGTCACCTATTTAAATATGAAGTTAATGTCAATTGAAAACCTATTGCATAAAGTATATTAGAATCATATGCATATATTTTAAATGTTTATTTGTTGCACATATATATTTGGTTTTAGTTTATATAAATTTATTAATAAATTTGGAATTAATTTAAAACAAATAAACTTGTTTAGTTGTCATTCAATTTTACAATGCAAATTTATTTCTTAATTGTATTAAGATGAGATTATATTCACTAATTAATTAATCACACCACATAATTCATTAGAGCAGTTATAAAAATAGTTCAAAAATCAAAACCACAGAATGGGTAAGAAAGTGCCATTACATATTTTTTTGTATTGAATTTAATGCTTATTCTCTGACCAGGTATAGATTTTATACTGCAATAAATTATTTGATTTGACATTCTTAAATATCTAATAAGTAATTAGAAGCTTTTTGTAATTAGAAATTATATATTAATTAATTTGATAATTGATAAAGGTGCAAATATGATAATTGTTGAAGATGAGTAAAGGTAGTTGCAATGAAATGTTCATATATTTTATTTTAAGTCATTAATTATTAAAAAGAAATGTTATATTGTCAGTATACAGCTATAAAGATTGTAATCTTATTCAGTTATAGAGCTAGTAATAGTAATATATTTTACTCTGTTACAAATTAGATTTGAAATACAGGCATTCATTCTTCATATACCTGGAACTTAATTGTAACTATAGGGGATTTGAACACAGACTTTTAAGCACCCTTCAACTATCCATACTATTTCATTCTACTGATGCATATGACTACACACACATACAAAAGATAAATAATCACCAATATACATATTTCATGCTAAACCAGCACTCATCAGTTTGTCTAGATTATCATCTCCCACACACATATACAATCAGGGCTCAGTTTATATTAAGATAGCAAATCTTCATACTTTAATGGATAAGTTTCAATCTACTCCAACCTCCAACTCTTCATCTATCCATACCATTAAAAATCTGATGATGAAAAGCCCAAATCTCATGCTGATGCCAATATTATTGGCATGCCCATGTTGATCTCAAGTCACTCTGACCCCCCATGTATAGGACCTCATCCATTTAAATACATAAAAGAGGGGTGGGTAGGATGCAGACTTAATGTGTAACATTTGAAATACAGGCATTCTTCATATACCTGGAGCTTAATTGTAAATATAGGGGATTTGAGAACAGACTTTTAAGCAACTTTCAACTAGATAGTGTGGATAGTTGAAGGGTGCTTGAAAGTCTGTGTTCAACTCCCCTATATGGTACTTACGTATAATTCAACCGATGATGTTTTTGACTTACCGATTTCCCTTCCAGTAGACATCGATGTTTTTGCATGACAACGTTGTCATGGCAACAAAGTGACTGGCGTGATTAATCCATCAGAGAGTCTTTTTTTTTTCACCCGCGAGATTTAAAATTCGGAGAGAGGTTTGGGAAATTTTTTGATTTTTCTGTCTATTGCGATTTTGCTATTCATGGCATCACAGTTACTTTTTTGAGCTGTAAATTCGGGTAAAGTGTTTTATTTATGTTTATTTTAAATTTACAAAAATTTTTTGTTAATATTTCTACAATTCTCAAACTTACATTGAATTACATTTAATGTGTAAATAATTTATTCCGGTAAAGTGTTTTTTATTTATCTGTTTATTTTAAATTTACAAAAAGTTTTTGTTAATATTTCTACAATTCTGAAACTTACATTGAATTACGTTTAATGTGTAAATAATTTATTCTCCAGTAAAGTGTTTTTTATTTATCTGTTTATTTTAAATTTACAAAAATTTTTAGTTAATATTTCTACAATTCTGAAACTTACATTGAATTACGTTTAATGTGTAAATAATTTTCAATAATTTTTTAAAACAAATTTGGAATATACATTACCAAATGCATGTGATAACAAGGATGCCATTAATGCCAGATTCGCATTAATTCGGGTAAAGTGTTTTATTTGTTTATTTTAAATTTACAAAAACTTTTTGTTAATATTTCTACATTACGTTTTTAAAGTAAATAATTTGAAATAATTTTTTAAATCAATTTTGCAATATGCAGTACGTTTTTAAAATTACCAAATGCATGTAAAAGTGCGGCGTTTTCTGGACACCATTAATACCAGATTTGCATTAGATCGCGTTTTAATTTTATTTTTAATTTCTGAATTATATCATACAGCCATGAGAGTAATACAATGTCTGATATACGTGTACACCAAGCCTGCGGCTCAACAAAAACATCCAGAGGCCCCCCCCCACCAATTCCAGCACTACACGCTTATGCGCTGCTGTATTTTAAAATTGAGAATAAAATTTTTTTTCGGCATCAGTAATTATAAAAATTACAGCTATGAGAGTAATACAATGTCTGATATACATGTATGCTGAGCCTGTGGCTCAACAAAAACATCCGGAGGCCCCCCTCCAATTCCAGTGCTATGCACTGCTGTATTTTAAAATTGAGAATAATATTTTGACGCATGCATGTATATTTTTTTAATTTTTTTTGTATTTTTTTTTAGTATTTTCCTGACCTGCGTCAGATATTTTTCATTTTTGAATATTTTTTAGCATGTGACCTGGATAATTCAACCGATGACATATTACCTTGAAGGCATATCAGTCTAATCTTGCGATTTTTAACATACCGTGTTCACATGATCTGTGGACACATTTTAGCGATTACATGTGTCCGCAGATCACTTGGAGGACGTTATCTTAAAAATTGCAAGATTAGACTGATATGCCTTCAGGGTAAAACGTCATCAGTTGAATTATCCGTAACTACCCCCTATATTTACAAATTAGAGTGATTTGCTTTAATTATATTTAAACTTTGTTAATGTGAATTGTAGATTCACTTTAAATATTAAATTTTAACATTAATATTAGATTATAATAAATCTAACAATCTTTCATATGCTTTGACAATTATAATCTAAATTTTTAATAACTCAGTTTTAATAAATTAAAAAGTAATTGAATGTGATTGGTCAATTGTTGGAATAAGCATCAAATAGGAATCTATCATTTATTTTATATATTGTTATGATTGGATATTGAAAATCTTAAAGTTATTTAATAGGATGATTTTATTTTATAACATATTAAGTTGGTGAAAATTGAAAGATAGGTTAGGTTAATTGATTTTGCATTTAATCTTATTATAATTGACTTAATTAATAAGAGTATATTAAAATAAATTAAAAAACTACGTACAAACATAGTCTTCTATTTTAAAATAGCCCATTAATTTCAATATATATAGAACAAATCAGACCATGGTATAATAGTTCATATTACAATAAATCAAAATTTATAAAGAAATTTGTGTGTGGTTTGCTGTGTGTGTGTGTATATATATATAGAGAGAGAATATTAATATTAGTGGAATATCAAGGAGGTTGAGTTAGCAATACTTTTATTTTATTTAGTTTTAATTAGAAGTCAATTATTGAGTTATATATTTAGTTAAATATCATTGATATTGTAAACTTGCAGGGCACACGAAGAGTATTATTTCACCCATCCATGGATTATTTCGTGTAAGTATAAAAAAAATAATGTTTGACTTTTGGTTCAAGTTTGTATTATTATAAACTGTGTTGATTCATGAGGAACATTAAAGTGTATCTGTGTAATTTTTTCTCATTATTTTCATTCTGATATAAGGGATTTATATTATAGGAATATACTGTTATTTATAGGACAGTGATGTTTAGCTTTATTGCTTTATCTTTAAGTTTTTATAAATAATGTTTATATTTTAGGGTAGTTTGAAGCAATGTTTTATTTGGTTTACATTCATTCTTAATGCTATTGGAATCTATGAGGTTACAACAAAGATTATTATTATTGTTTTATCAACTTATTTGTTAGATTGTTTTTCATTGATTGATATTCATTTAAGTTTAGTCTATTATTTTCATTCTTTTACAAATGATGCTACAATTCTCAGGCACTATTAAACTAGAATTGTTATTTCCTGGTTCATATTTTTATTCAGTTACAAATGGGGAGTAATAATTAGGCTATGACTCAGGATACAATACGCCCATAATTTTATTTTGTTATATATGGTGTTCAACTTCCATTAAATGATGTGTATCAAAGTTGTGAGGGTAATAAATTTGGCACTTATCAATTAAAATTTAGTAATTGGCTACTTATATATACTGAACAATGCTAAAGATAGGTGTTAGAGATTACAGTGTATGCCAACTGATGGGGGTTAGTTCAACACAAAATGTGCAGCTCACGGATTATATGTCTTTTTCACATTTTTGGTCATAGGTTTATAATTACTGCTCTCCATAAGATATTAAAAGCAGTCCCTACCTTGAGTGAGAGTGGTGTCTTAAAAATTACACTACAGAAATGTTATTTTTTAAGTGGATAATGTCTAGTCTAATAATTGTCTAACAAAAATTATTAACATACTTCCATTAAGTGTTTTGTATCAAAGTTGTGAGGGCAATAAGCTTGGCACTCATCAATTAAACTGTAGTAAATGGCTAAAATGATAAAGATATGTGTAAGAGATTGCTGTGCATCTGAGAGGTAAAACATCTTTTTCACAAGATTTTGGTCATATATTTATAATTACACCTCTCCACAAGGTATTAAAAGCAGATAGAAACCAGTCCCTACCTTGTGTGAGAATAGTGTAGTGAAAATTATATTACAAAAATATTCATTAATTGGATAATCTCTAGTCTAATGAATGACTAATAAAAATTATTAATGTAATACCATTAAATGGTCTGTGAGGGCAACAACTTTGGTATTCATTAGTTAAACTGCAGCAATTGGTTATCTATATATACTGATAAAGATATATGTAAGAGATGATGGTGAGGGTCATTTGATGAGTGCTGGTTCAGCACAAAATGTGCATCTGAGGGATCAAACATCTTTTTTATGTGTTTTTGGACATATGTTTATAATTACATCCCACACAAGGTGTTAAAAGAGAAAAGAAACCATTCACCACTTTTGAGTGAGAGGGATGTAGTGAAAATTACACGAAAAGAAATATTATCCATTAATTGAATAATCTCTAATTTAATGACTGACCAATAAAAATTATTAATGTTATGAAAATTAGTTTGTAAAAATATTAATATTTTTATTTATATATCTCAGAGTAATTTTAGTATTAATAATAATTTTTATGTTAAACTATATAAAATTTGTTAAGCGTTGGTGGCCTAGTGGTTAGCATAGCTTCCTTACAAGCAGCTGGCCCGGGTTCGCTTCCCGGTCAACGCATTTGACATATGAAAAAACTATATAAAATTACTTGATACTTAAATAAAACTAATACAAAGCCATTTATTAATTTCCTTTGGATTTTTTAAATGTCAGCTTAGTTTTAGAAATTTTAAAAGAATATGATATAAAAAATTAAACAATACATATAAATGACATAGTAGAAGCTGATAAATGTAATTATGTTTGACATTTTATATAAATATAGTTTGACCACCCTACTTCAAATGCTTTTTAGCAAAAAAATTTTATTGTATGCACACACACACAATCTGACATTTTGACTGTCCTTCGGGCTAATTTCAGATTATGTATGTATATATGCAATATTTTTTTTTTTTTTTTTGCTAAAAAGTGTTTAAAGTAAGTTTGACAAATTATCTTATATATATAATCCCCCTTTTCTCCGTTGTCTGATTGTTTATGAAGCAATCACATGTCAAATTCACAATCAATTAAAAAAAAGTATTATGTTTATGCAAAGAAACTAATTCTCTCATTAGTAAAAAATATTGAGAAAAATATCATTAGATGTGCTTTTAAATGCAGAGGTTAAATCATGATGAAAATGTGATTTTGTACATAAATTCATGTTTGAAATGTGATATTTAATGAAGAGAAAAATAGATGCTATAGTATTGTATTTGCATTTATTTTTCGTTAGACCACAAAACATCCATGATCACCATTCTTTATGCTTACACAAGCTGTTTACACAGAGGTGTGATGTGATGCACTGTGAGTTCTCCTTATATGGAGTCAGGAATCTTTCTGCAACTATGCTCAGAGAAACATGTTAGCCACTTCACCATCCCTTCCCATTCTCCAACCTAAGTTTTCCTATAATCTGTTACATCCCATTTCCACAACATAATCTTTGTCACCTCTATGGCCTTTATATCTAAATCCCCCTTGTCTTTTCCCAAACCCAGCATAAAAACCAATAACCCACTTTCTGTATAATCACTTTGTTCATATTTATTCCTCCATAACTTCATTATTTGCACCCTTTCTGCTTCCAAGCATTTACATTGAAGTAACAGATGCCTAATATATTCTATGCCTTCCTTACACAACTTGCAGACTAAATCACCTATATTTTTATTATCATAAATTAACTCACACCCAATGTTCCATTTACTTCTATATATATTTAAACTCATTTGACTTTCCACACTAGTTCTCCATCTCTCTAACTCCCTATTCTTTATTAATTCATCTATTCTTCTATCCCACTTGCTAAATATCCTGTTTGAACCTTAAACAATAAACTACTTTCCTTACTATTATCATAAATTAACTCACACACAATGTTCCATTTACTTCTATATATATTTAAACTCATTTTACTTTCCACACTAGTTCTCCATCTCTCTAACTCCCTATTCTTTATTAATACATCTATTATTCTATCCCACTCCTTATCACCACAACATTCAACAATCCTTCTAACATAGTCATTCCACATTTTGTACAAGTATACTGACATAAATTCTTTATCCAAATCTTCTGCATACCACATTACCTTTCTCACCCATCTTGTTGCCTTCCCTTTACTTGTAACACAATTAAATACTATTTTGGTTATTCTTTTATTATCCATAAACTGCAATTTACCAAACATTTTCATTTTGATTTTTTCATCTCTCATATAAAAACTTGATCATCCCATTTTTTTTGAATTGCCTCCTTTGCTGTCCACACATCTGCATCTAATGCATGTCTTTCTACTTCCCTTTGTACTTTTTCTAAGTAATCTAATACCCTTTACTAACACATAATGCATCATTGCTATATGTTAACCCTGCTACTGTCATTCCCTTCCATACAATTATAGCTACATCATATTTAGTATATGAAAACACTTAATTTCTTTATCAATCCCTTTATTTTCTTTGCTTCATTTATCAATTTGTTCCCCATTCATCCAAGCAATTTTTCTGATTACTTAAGATGATTCCCAAATACCTATATTTATCCACCACACTTAACTTTATATCTCCCAATAAGAAATCTTTGTCTTCTCTTTCCCCAGTATTCACCATCATTATATTTGATTTTTCTTCACTAAATTTAATCCCCATATCTTTACCCACCCTTGCTCATGTTATCAGCATAACTTCCATATCTTCTCTTCTTTCTGCACACAAAAAGGTTAAACTCTCCATACAGTGGCAGTGCAATCCAGAGTACTCAATGGATGCAAGAAGGTTTGTGCATAAAATTCCTATCCATCTAGGGTCTACTCATCCAATATCCCCAGACTAGTTTCTAGCTTGTGGCTTTCATCAGTGAGGAGTCTTGTATTTGAGAGCACTGCATCTAGATCTTAGGATCTAAGTGTAGGGCTTTAGAGATCCTAAAATTTAGGTGCAGTGTTCTCAAATCCATGGTTTCTCACTGATGAAATCACAAACTAGAAACTAGTCTGGGGATATTGAATGAGTAGATACTAAATAAGGATTTTATGCCCAAACCTTCTTGATCCACTAATTACTCTGGCTTGCACTGAGTGGTGCTACTGTATGGAGAGTTTATCCTCTGTGTAGTTTTGGTTAGCATATAATTGACGTTAAAATGACAGCCTTTTCAGGCCAGTGAGTTAGGCAAGAAAGACTGTCTGGTTCTCAAAGCACGATTTATTGTGGATTTTATGAAAATGGCTGGATGGAAATATTTTAGTGTCATACAAAAACAAATGGTACAGAATAAACAATGGATGGCCCATGGGGCTCCCTCTTAGTGGGATTGTTTCTAGCATTGTGCTAGATCATTTTGAACAACAGGTGATTCCAAAATACCAGAGAGCAGCGCCAAACATAATTTATAGCAGATATGTGGATGACATATTTTTGGAAGCACCAGAAAACTCTACTACAGAGATTTTACATGAACTGCAGATATGTGGATGACATATTTTTGGCAGCACCAGAAAACTCTACTACAGAGATTTTACATGAACTCCACACTCTTTCCAACCTCATATTTAACTGCACACATGAAAATGAGCAAAACATGGTCAGGTATCTAAATTTGAAAATTAAGAGAGAGAATTTAGCAATTATTTATTCTATGATAATTAAACCCTTATGGTCTGAGGTTATCTCCATCCACTCTCAAAATCCCCTAAATCACACAAACTTGCAGGGCTGTCTGATTTCTTATTTCACAATCACCACCTGTGCAAATTAGAGTCAGATAAGAAAAACAACATCACCAGCTCTCAGGGACTTAATAAGTGTGGGTTTTGATCATAGAACAATAACCAAAAGGATTGCAAGCTTTTGTAAAAGACTTCAACAAAACACAAAAGATGACAGACAACATCTGACTATACCCTACATACCTACAGTAGCTAAAAATTTCAGTAAAATATTACAGAAGGAATTCAAACTCGAATTCTGAACCACTCCAAACACCAATAGGCTCATCAACAATACTAAAGACAAAAGAAATATAGAAGAAACCCCCCATGTAGTTTATAGAATGTGTTCCCACAGACAGGTAGTGATTTGGTCTATTATGGGGAAACTCGGGCCACAGTGAGCAATAGACTGGCTCAGCATAGATATATATATATATACAAAAGCCACAACTAAAGGAGAGGGCAGCTCGGTATTTGCTGATCATCAGCAGGAGCACAACCACAGATTTGAGCCATCTAAAGCCAACATCGTATGCACAGAAAGAAACAATGTCAAGAGGAAGATCAAAGAGGCATGTTACATCACCAGCGATGCCAGATCAATAAATAGAAAGGATACATGCTTCACAGTCTTGAAAAGGTGGATGTTGTAAGTAATTTGCATGCATTTGCATAGAGTCAACAGCCTAAAAAGGACTATGATTATGGAGCTGCAAGGGCTCCGAAAGCACTAAGTCCATAAAATAGAAGCTTACTAATAATAAACTTAAAGTTTCACCTCAGCTATCAATTTTAGCTTATCAGTAATTCTCACATTTATTTATATAATATTAAAATCTTTTCTTTAATTTATATTAAACCTTAGGCCAGGTATATCTAGTATTTATATAAAATATTACAGCAAAATAAAGAAATTAGTAGATTTAGTCGCATTTGTGGTAAAACAATATTGTACAAAACAATTTAAATAAATAAAATGCTTATATTCAAAATAAAATGCATAGTATATTTTAAAGTGCATCTTGCTAGCATTAATAAAATAATTGTCTGTTCTTTCACGAGTGTGTGTTCATACATACATGTTTAAATATTATATATAGAGCTTGTAAAATAAGCTCTTAACAAGCTTTGCAGAATGTCCTCAACCCCAGAGCATTTTCTGCTTCTGGCATCGTCAGTGAGGTACCAGGATATTCAAACATTAGATTAAAAATACCAGGACAAGCCCAGCACTTTATCTAATGTATAACTATTAAATAGAAAATCGGAAATTTTTAGACATCCATATGTCTTCCAATCCAGGTATCTAACTTAAATAGCCATATGGGACTGAAAAAGCTTGTTAAGAGCTTATTTTGCGAGCTCTATATATATATATAACATTTGTAAATACAAGCTTATAATTAAGTCATGTGACATCTGATTTTATTTTTTTGTAATTTTATTTTTTGCTATTATAGCTTTGATGGTGTATCTGAACTTATATCTGAACTTAGTTCAGTCCCATATGGCTATTTAAGTTAGATAGCTGGATTGGAAGACCTATGGTTGTCTGAAATTTTCAGATTTTCTACTTAATGGTTATGCATTAGATAAAGTGCTGGGATTGTCCTGGTATTTTTAATCTAATGCTTGAATATCCTGGCACCTCACTAGCGACACCAGAAACAGAAACTGGTCTGGGGTTGAGGCTATTCTGCAAAGCTTGTTAAGAGCTTATTTTGCGAGCTCTATATATAACCTTTGTAAATACAAACTTATAATTAAGTCTATGTGACATCTGACTTGATTTTTATGTAATGTTTAAATATGTACGTATTATTTCTTTAATTATAATTATAAGCCATTCTTGTTATTGTACAAGAAATGTTTAAAATAATAAAAATCTGCAGTTTTACTTTTAATAAGTCTGACATTGATCAACTGTAAGAAAAAGATATTGATTAAAATTAAGATTAAGTAATATAAATGTATAAGTAATTGTAATTTTGGAAATAATTTTGTAATACACTCCTAAAAGAGTAACATTTGTCCGTATGATCGATTTTCAAAAAAGATTTGAAATTTTGCGAAAAATCTTCTATATTTTTGTAATTGATTGAAATTTAATAAAAAAAAAAAATTGGAAAGAAAAAAGTTTTTATTTGAAAATCAATAATAAAATTCAGTTTTTGCCAAAACAGAAATAAAACTAAATTAATCACACATCACATGCGGAGTCTTGTCTGCATATTAATCAATAACGAGACAGCAGACATCTAATATGAGATAACAATTACCGTTACAATATTGTCTTTCTTCACTTCATAATCTTAATAATAAAAAAAACATACAAATAGGAAAATAAAAATAAAAAACTTTAAATAATGATAGAAACATTAACAACAATACAGAATGTCTGGTAATAGATTTAATAACATTAAAACGATTTCATTAAAAGAAAGTTTGTGATTATAATCTGTATGATTTACTAGAAATAAGAAAACGAATTAAAATTGATTATTAATATCTAACTATCACAACATATAATATATACAGCATATAAATAAATACTAATAATCTTATCTTATTGTCAGACTAGCATCGAAACTATTTGAGATAAGTTTGTGTTTAGTTTAGCTAATAACTACCTTATATCAGTTTTTTAAATATACTTTAAAAAATATCTAATAAAAAAGGTATACTATTTAGAAATACAGTGCGTATATTGGAGATCATTTATCTTTTTCGCATGCGTGTGGTCGTGAGTATCGGTTGTATAAGATGGAGTGAATGACAAAAGGGACTTTGAAAGTCTGGGTTCAAACCCCCTTTAATTATATCTAGCTTAAAAGTATATACAATATACTGGTATTTAAATATTAAATATAGTATTTATAAATCTATATTTTTAGATCGTTGGAGTAGAATGTTGATATATCTGCAAATGACTCGTAAATGCATCATAATTAATCTCCAAATAGCTTTGACATTGGAAGCTGAGCTAAAGTTTATGCTACAGTAATATATTTAATTAGAAAACAGTATATATATATAACTAAGAATAAAAAATATATTAAATTAAGTAAACCGTGTATACTTTTGACACATATAACACGTGCGTAATCATAGTTCTATTAAAAATCTACGAGAGCCTTCTTTTTTTTTTTTGCTATTTTGAATACTATTATATCTTTGGTTTATCATATATATTCATTTTGTGTGATAAAACATGCCTTGTTAAACGTACATTTTCTATCGTTTCTTTCTTCACATAATGATACTAGGATTAAAACTGTGTCCATATTCTCTTTCATGATGGTAAAATATGGTTATATCTGTTGAATTGGTCTTGGCTTTTTTATATATTAAATATGTTGGGTCAATCTTCTTTTCAGATTTTCTTTTGTTTTACTGGAATAGGTGTAAGAACAGCCCATTGATTGCATCCCCCTGCATAATGTTGTGTATGCAGTGGGGTGCAGCCAAATGGACTATCCTTACACCTACTACAGTACAACAAAAGCAAACCTGAGAACAAGATTGACATAACATACTTAATGTGTAAAAAAGTCAAGACTGATTCAACAAATATAACCATATTTTACAATCATTAAAGGAAGTATGAGTATAGTTTTGACCCTAGTATTATTAAAATAATGAATGAAGAAAGAAATGATAGAAAATGTAAGATCAAAGAGGCATGATTCTTCCCACAAAATGAATACATAATGAACCAAAGAGCTAATAGTTAGCAAGAAATGGATCTCATATATTCTTAACAGAACAACCATGCTTACTACACACTCATCAAAAATATACTCGGTTTATTTAATATATTTTTGTTCTTTGATATAGTATTTTCATATTATGAATAATGGTAGAGTAATAAGATATTATATATATTGGATTACTTTCATCATCTATTATTAAATATTGTAATGGCTTTAGAAAATTTTAACTTTACTTAAATTTTCTAACTCGATCCAACTGTTAGTAATAATACACAGGTTAGTATATACATAATGTTTTAAGTGGTATTATTCTTCTATCTTCTTGAGGTGTTGCTGGTCTGGACCCTTAGATTCTTGAATATTGAATTTTAAGATAACACTCTGGCAGGATGGCCTAATTGGTTAGAGCATTACTTTAAAATTCAATAATCAAGAATCTAATGATCCAGGTTCAATTCCCATACTAGTACTGTCTCTGATTTCAAAGTGAGAAGAATACTACCACCCAAAACATTGTGTATATAATAACCTGGGTGCTTTTACTAACAGTTGAATATAATGGAAAATTTAAATAAAAACAGGCAAAACTCACTGCCACACACAGCAAGCTAGAGTAATCAATGGATGCCAGAAGGCTTGTGCATAAAATCCCCCTCTAGTGCCTATTCATCCAATATCCCCAGACTAGTTTCTGGCTTGTGGCCTTCATCAGTGAGGAGCCTTGGATCTGAGAGCACTGCACCTAGATCTTAGGATCTAATGCAACCCTCTAGCAGCCACCTTTTATCTCCACTTTACTACAAAACTATGAGTCTTAAACTGAAAACACCTTAATGATTCTAATCCAAGATCATTAGCTTATATAGTCATATGGGTCTGAATTCAGTTTAGTACCCATACATTTGGGTGTCTTTGGTTCTTTAATAACCATAACCATCACTATCCTATTAGGCAGGATTGGTTTTAAGCCAATAAACATCACATGACCACCACTTTTTATGCTTGCTTATAACTGTTTTAAAAAAATCAAAACTCACTATACATATTGCCACACACAGCAATCTAAAGTAATCAATGTATGCCAGAAGGCTTGTGCATAAAATCCCCATCTAGTGCCTTACTCATCTAATATCCCCAGACTAGTTTCTGGCTTGTGGCCTTCATCAAATACGTATAGTGAGTTTTGCCTGTTTTAAAACAGTTATAAGCAAGCATAAGAAGTGGTGGTCATGTGATGTAAAATTTAAATAAAGTTAAATATTTTTTAAAGACATTCATTACTTAATATTAGATGACGGAAACAGTACAACATATAAATACAACTAAAATACCATCATCACAGGTCTTCAGAAAAATATTATACATATATAGGTAATCTTATGGAAGGAAATTACTTTTCACACATAAACTATTAGATATGCTTAGAGCTTGTTCTTATATAAATCAATCCTTATCGACTGTGCTTAAATCAGATTTAAAGCCTGATGTTTTAATTGACAAATTATTTGTACAAATTTAGTTTTTTATATATCAAAGGGAAGAGAAAGTTTCCAATTTTTACTACTTGCTACCATGGATTATATTAGTTTGAATATCTGTAATAAATAATTTAGTAGTTTATATATATTACTAATAATTCAAACAAATTTATTTAATACAGTATTAAAATTTTAAACAATATATTCTTTACTGGAAGTACTTTCGATTGTATCACTGACAATCTTTATCAATCATTAATCAGTACACAAAATAAAAACTTATATTACCCATCATTCAATCCATTCAAATTTCCCACAATTCTGTTGTTTTTATATTAGCTGATTGTCTATTCATTAAACCTTCTTTATTCCTAGATATTATCACTGCCTCCTTAATTTTTCGTTTTTCATTACATCTTTCAATTTGAATAAATACTGACATTTAATGGTTGTAGTTATATATATAATCTTTTGGAAGAAAATTACCTTCATACATGAACTATTAGATAAATATTAAATTTATGTGCACATAAATTTAATATTAATCAAATAGCACATGTGTGAAAAATGATTTCCGTCCCCAAGATTATATATATATAAATTGCTAAATTATTTATTACACACACACACACATATATATATATATATTGTATCCTGATCATATGATGACCCCCACCCCCAACTATTATGATTGGTGGATATAAATAATAATAACTAAACTTCTAACTCAGCAAATCAAATTTCTTTCTTTTATATAAAATCCTATTAATACAAGTATTACTCATTTCATGTCTAATATATTGTAACGATCCGGAGAATATTACTTAACGTAATCTGCACTACAGGGCGCCATCTAGGCATTTGAACCTAGAAAAATTTATAGAGTAGGCAGATACGTAAGTAAAAAAAAAATTTTTTTTTTTTGCATCCGGTCGTTAGCCCATGTCACTAGCTCAGCGGAATAGCAGAGATTAAATAATATAATATCTTATCTAATTATATTTCAATATTAAAAAAAAAAAAATAAAATAAGCCACTGCCAGTAATTAACGTACAAACATTTATTTATGCACATATATATAAAATTTAAAATTATTTTAGTATTAGTTTTACATTTTAACATTTAACATTATTTTTAACTTTACCTTAGATTTTAATTTACATTTTAATTTCTATTATATTATAAGTTTACATTTTAATTAAGTTCGCACAGATGGGATTATAAAAGCTTGTTTTAATATGTTGCTATAGATCGGTTACATAGATTACACGGTTAAAAACATTCCAAAGTAAACATAAATGATCAAAATATAAAATCATTGATACTGGCAATTGCAGAGGGAAATTTATAAGTAACCCAGTAGTATTCACCATAAGATACTTGCATTGTCACCAATGACTTAAAAGACATCTGAATAAATACATTTTAGATACTCACCGTAAGGTATCATTATTTATCGAATGTCTATATATATTTTGATCAAATATGGAAATGCAAAACATAGTTAACCAATAAACAATCCATGCAAGCGTCTATAAACAACTTAAATTTAATGCAATTTTATTTAGTGTCGATTATGAATAGACTACATAGATTTGCATTTGAAAATAAACGTTCTATCCCTATTTAACCTTAGGCTAAAATTCGTAGTCAAACTGGCATCAATTCATCTGATATATCGATGTAATCAATGTAATACAGAATACGGTAGCACCAAAAAGATTAAGAGAAGATATTGGTTCTCATCAGATAAGAATATTACTTCTATCTAATGAGAAGAACAATAAAAAAAAAACTCCATAGAAAGGAACTGCGCTCTGCGTCTTATAATTCCTTCCATAGGCAAAACGGGAGAGTGCGGCGTATGAAGCGATTCTGCCAGTAGCGAATCTCTGACTACATCTACTAACTACACCAATATATCCAATCCATTGACCCAATTTAACAACGAAACAAATAACCTAAGATTACCCTCCCCTAATATAACTTTACAAATCTATACAGCCATTCACGCCCGACTTAAGTTTAACATTTATATAATTAATTTAACGAAAAACAAAAAAATCATGATAAAAACTTAAAGAACAAAAAATAAATAAATGGAAATGATTTTACATAAATAAGAAAAAAAAATACATCAAATAACACTATTAATAAAGAATTTAGTTTGGTCAGATAGGATTCTATTTGTAACAATTAAATTACTAGGAAAGTTTAAAATTTAAAGTTCTTAGTGTTTTAAATTAATATTGTTCGTTATATTTTATAAAGTTCTTATGGTTTTAGAAATGTTCATCTTTTACAGTTGCTTGCCGTTTGAAATCCAGCGTTAAATTTCCCGATGATCCTGTGGTCCTCTGAATATACGAAAAGCGATGTTTCATTTTTCCATTTTATAACAACTGAAGGGATTGAACGTGCGTCTTTTTCAATCCCTTCTCCTTCACTTCCGCACTATTACATATCTGTCACATCGTAAATAATCAATAACAATCACTTCCAAATTTTCCTTTTATACGTATTCGAAGGATTGACTTGGCATTATGTCATCGATGCGATGATCCTTTTGCTGAGGTCCAATTTCCCGATGGATTTCTTTCATTGGCTATTTGTTTCTATTGTTTTCCTATCTGACCGACGTTTTTACATTTAGATGCCCAAGGCTGGTTTACATTTGACTAATTAAATTTATCATTTCCATTTCTGATTAATTAACCTGTTTTCCAAATCAAAGATATATTTAAAGATATATTTAAAGATATAATTTTATCTCCAAATCTTTTTAAAATTTAGTTTTAAAATACTTTTTCTTTAATAAAGTTTTATTTTAATAATTTTTCATTATCTGTGCGATTTAATATATACGAGTTTAAGATGATATTTAATTTCAATTTTTAATTCTTAAAGAAAATTTTTAAATGCGAACTTTATAATTTACTTTCATGTTTAATAAATATAAAAAAAAAACAATGTAACGAACGTCTGTGCTCGTTACAATATATATATATCAATCTTAATAAATTATTTAATAATAAAATATTAATAACCATGCAACTTGTTATCTAATCATCCACTAAGGTGCCCCTTTTTAACATTATGCATATAAACAAGGCAAAACTCTCTATACAGTAGTGCCACCCTGTGCCAACCAGAGTAATCAATGGATGCCAGAAGGCTTGTGCATAAAATCCCTATCTAGTGCCTACTCATCCAATATCCCCAGACTAGTTTCTGGCTTGTGGCATTCGTCACTGAGGAGTCTTGGATCTGACAGCACCGCACCTCGATCTTAGGATCTAATACAACCCTCCAGAGATGGGGATCATTTGATTATGCATATACCAAAAAATATATTCTCAATGACATAGCAATATCACCAAACAGTAATCTACTAAAATATCAATGATATTCCCATGACTCACAGTTAACTAAGCAAATTATATTTAATATTAAAAGTTCCTATGTCAAATTTAATTATAACATAATATAATATTCATTTACTTATTAATATGATTGCATTCCACTTTTTATTAATATTCATAATCTCAAGCGATATCTCAGATAATTATTGTGTCTTAAAATAAATCCAATAATTAACATAACCAAATGTAAAGAGTGATTTTACTTACACCTAACTACATTTAAAATAATCAAGAAACAAATATACTAATCATTTTTTCCCTTGCGAAATAATTAACTAAATTTCTTATAAATTGACTAAAACAACAAATTTAATTTATTAATTAATATTTATCACTATTAATTGTAATAAACAAATTCAAAATAATTTCTTATAAGCATGTATTATAATCTAATTTTATTCTTATATGGCATACTAGTTATTAAGTCTCTATTATGATCGTTGAGTAAGATGAAGAAAAATTTAGATGAATTAACATTTTAGATTCAACATCAAATATCTTTAACAATCACAATATATTTCTTATTTATTATCTTCTTTTAGATTATATACAATAATATCAAACATCTTTAATTATTATAATATATGTGTGATTAGGATGATAAATAGTGACTTGGAAAACAAGAAAAGAAATTCTAAACACTTTGTTAATATAAAAACAAACATTAACATTTATTACAGGTAATACAAAATTTAAAAAAAATTTACATATCTCATATTCAATAAAAAAAAATTTAAAGTATTATGCATAACTTTTAAAAACTAACATTAACAAAATAGTAATAATAAAATAAATAATTTACACTTCGCTTTAAAATTATTTATAACTAGGATATAGTATATTCCATACTTGACTCTATAAATATTAAGACATTCCTTAATATTTCCATATTAAAATATATCAATAAAATATACAATTTGTATTATCACCTTTTAATCTTTCTATAAAATTATTATTTAATTATAATGCGATAACTTATTATACTCCTTTTATGTTTACTATTTGTGATAAAATAATATTTACTTATTTAAATATTCATTAAGATGTGGCAACTTATTATATTGCTTACAATAATATGAATAATTCAAGAAGTATAATAACTACTGCTTTTTATTGCATTGCCAAATGTATACCATATAATACTAAAGTGTAAAGTGCTTGGACAATTTTGTATTATATAATATGAATAATTATCAGGTTTTTTTTTCATTGTCATAAATTTTATAATTCAGACATTCAGTATTTTGATCTCTAATATCCAATAAAAACATTCATAAATTCTTTATTTTTATATTCTTTTAGCAGCGTATTTGTTTCATGTTTCATAATTCTAGCACTAAATGGATTTATCTTATCACATTTGAAAGTTAGCTATTACCATGGCTAAAATCTACAATTCCTTAATATGATGAATATACTAGTGCGATTTTCATGATAATAAGTGTGGAATGGATATCTTATAAAATTATGATAAACAACTATACCATGGATTATGTAACTTAAGGCCACATTTTCTTGTGGCTACCTTAATTTCTATCTTGACTTCTATTTTAAAGTCTTACAGATTTTTAAAAAATGTCACTATCCATATATCACAAATATTGTAACTTACTTTATACTGTATTCTACTTAATCTTAAACAGCATATCCCATGCACCCCAGGATTTCCAATAACTCTATTTTCCTGTACCACTACTTCACATCTAACACCCCATATAAAATACTTAACATCGCATAAAATATTATTCATCATTTCACAAATAACATCTAAAATTATCCTTAAATTTACATTCTTTGAACATCCCAAGAAGATAATTCATCATAAATATAATAAGTCAGTTACCTTTAATTTATAAAGAGACCAATCATACCCATGATTATATATTCAAATTAATGATATAATAAATATATACAATCCTTTCTCACCCTCTTTCATGTAAATACACAAATTAGAAATATTACATATATTTATTTTACCTGATTCCTGGATTAAATATCCAATACCAGTATCTTCTATTAAAAAAATAAAGTTACCTTAATCATAATATTTATGACTATTATCTATGACACTCTTGTAGATATAATTTCTTTAACATTATAGATTCATAATTAAAAACAAAGAACAATTTTAGTTTTTCTTTTTTTCTCTCTTTTTTTTAATATAAAAAATTCTAAAAATACCTAAATCTAAAAAATAACATCATATGAAATGAATAATTATAAGTACTTAATACTATTTTAAAATTAGTCAATATAATTAATAAAAAGAAAAAGTTTCTTCAATTCCTGGAACTAAATAAAATCATATTTCCAGGGAATATTGGTTACTATGATGACAACCTTACCAACTGTTTCTTGAAATGAAAGAGATTTCTTCCTCCCCTTTTTTTACCTTTGCCCTTTTCTCTATTCTTTAGCATAATTGGAAACGTGAAGAAAAATCCAAATAAAAGTTATTTATCAATAATAATAATAATAATAATAATAATAATAATAATAATAATAATAATAATAATAATAATAATAATAATAATAATAATAATAATAATAATAATAATAATAATAATAATAATAATAATAATAATAATAATAAGAAAAAAAAAAAAAAAAAAAAAAAAAAAAAAAAAAAAAAGAAGAAGAAGAAGAAGAAGAAGAAGAAGAAGATGATGATGATGATGAAGAAGAAGAAGAAGATGATGAAGAAGAAGAAAGAAGAAGAAGAAGAGGAGGAGGAAGAAGAAGAAGAAGAAAAAGAAGAAGATGAAGAAGAAGAAGAAGAAGTTGTTTTTGTATCAAAAGTTTATACTTTCTTATATCATTGATAAAAAATTCCTTCATGTTTAGTAAATATGTATTTTATTATTTAATAAAGATATTTATTATATTTTAAAAAGTTTCCCTTCTTTCTGCCTATTTCAAATATATTTGCTTGTAGAATTAGAAATTTCTAGAGATCTCCAAATAATTCATATTTAATATGTTAATACATTATCAATACTTAGACAATATTAAAGTTATTAGTAATAAATTTCAATAAAATTAGTCTGTCATATCTTTCTCCTTTAAGGCCATTATCATTCTAATAAAGTAACTAATAAATTTTTATCTGGAAATGTCAATAGTTTTAATGAATAGAAGTAATTATCTTTAACATTGCTAATGATTAAAGTTAGTAGAAAATGTCTTCTATCATTCTGCATATGAAAATTAATACAAATTAAATTTCCTATATATATTTTGTGTTTTCTGTCAGCAAAACAATTTGCTAATCTGCAAAATTTCTTATGAAAATATATTTTCAGCTCCTTAAATGAAGTTTTATTTCCTTCCATTTGTCACAAGTTTATAGTCAGCTCCTGTACTATACCAATGAGGATAGTTTTGCTTCTTATTCCATAATGAAATTAATAAACTTCTTAGTATATTCCATGCTTTTTTAAAATTGTAATTATTACTTTTAAGGTTAAAACAATACTATTTTAATAAATTTATACATAAAAGTTTTAAGACATAAAGAACAGTTTATTTCTTGAATTTTTCTCCTCTATCATCTGCTCATGTTATATATTTATAGGAAAAGTTTCATAATACCTGATTGGCTAATTATTTTCAGTAGTCTGGCAAAAAATGAATATTGATTCCTTTGTCTATACTTTTTTAAATGATTTTAACTAATATTATGAAATTAATATTTTTCTCATTATAATAATGCAACATCTAAACTTATTTTTTAATAATAATATACTCTTTTGTTTCAACTTAAATTTTGATACATAAAGTTTATAATTTACATTATTATTATAACTATTGATTTTAGAAACTTTTTAATGAAATTGATAAATTAAAATATAACATTTGTGATTTAAACAATTAATAAATTGCATATGGATGCAGGAGTAAATTTTATTTATTATTTGATGAATATGTGTGTGCATACCTATTAACACAAACATCAACTTAATTTAATTCATTATTAATTAAATGATTTTAAAACAATAAATAAATAGCAATTTTTAATTTGATTAATAATAATTACAAAAATATCAACTTTAATCACTATAACTATTGATTTAAAATACCTTATATGATTTTAACTATTATTTACTTTTTATTTTAAAATAAATAACACAATTTATATTTCAAATTTATAACTTATACATTATATTTTTTAAAAAAAAAATTAACTCAAGTTTAATACTAAAGAAACAGAATATTTTAATTTCTTCTATACATTAAATAACAGACTTTTACTAATCATTATATAAAATTTAATTTTTTTTAAAATAATTGACCATTAACTACAATCATATAATGATGTAGCAAAATATAAATGCTACAATATATATGTACAATCACATTTTCATGGACTAAATTTTATTTAGGATTTGTTATAATTAAACTTTAATTTCTGGGTAATTTCCTTGCCATCTCCAACATACTTAAATAATTCATTATAATCTAATTGTTTTAACAAAGTTATAACACTTTAGCATCATTCAGATTTTAAAAAGAGAAGGCAAACATTAATGTAATTTACTAGGGAGCTGTTTATGCTTTAGTATTATTAAAATAACACAAATAATGCATTTGAATAGATAATGGAATCAAGGATTCATTCTAACAAAATTGTCATTCATTTTTACACCCTTTGCACTTCTCTTGCTCATATTTGCATTCTTATTTTGATCTCATTTACCATTTTCAAACAATTTATTCTTATTTCTGATTGCATTCAATGAGATATGTTTTGTGTGTGGTCTTTTTCATTTCTTACACTACTCTAACAAAGCTTAGGAAGAAAAACTATAAATTCAAAAAGAATCACTTGCCAACATATGATATTTACTATATATTCCAAAAGCATAGATAAAACTTTGTGGATAAGTAACTACTCTATTAAATTATTGTACTAAATATAGGAATGGAGGTATCCATTCTTTAAAAAATATTATACTTTGGAAGATAGTCACTTTGCCTTAATGATTCTCCCCTAATAAATTCTGGCCTATTTTTTAAGCTCTTTTGGAATATAATATTCATGTTCCATAGGAAAATCCTCTCATTGCCTTGCAATAATAATATGGGTAACACTTTTGATCAAGCCCACTATAATCTCCTATTAGTTATTCATGATGATTTATTATTCTATCCTGGAATTTTAACTTATCCTTTCCACACTTACATATCCTCAGCATCCACATATTGACTTCCTCTTTTCTAATATAATCTTATCTTCCATTCATTTATACATCTATAAACATTATATATCATATTACAAAACAAATAACTATAGAATGACAAACATCATATTATACTTGTCATTACCGAGTTCAAGATAATAAATTATTTTTCAACAATATTATTCATTCCATTTCATATTTGTTTATCACATTATATTCTTAAAACAGGCAAAACTCTCTATACATATTGCCACTCAGTGCAAGCCGAGTAATTAATAGATTCCAGAAAGCTTGTGCATAAAATCCCCAAATAGTGCCTACTCATCCAATATCCCCAGACTACTTTTTGGTTTGTGGCCTTTGTCGGTGATGAGCCTTGGATCTGAGAGCACCCTGCATCTAGATTTTAGGATCTAATGCAACTCTTCAGCAGCCACCTTTTATCTGTACTTAACTACAAACTATGAGAATAAAATTGAAAACACTATAATATTTTCAATTCAAGCTCATCAGCTTATATAGTCATATAGATTTAAAATCAGTTTAGTACCTATACATTAAGATAACTTTGGTTCTTTAATAATTATAGCCACCACTATCCTATTAGACAGGATTGGTTTTAAGCCAATAAACATCACATGACTACCATTTCTTATGCTTGCTTATAATTGTCATTAAAACAAAAAAATGGTGATCATGTGATGTTTATTGGCACATTATATTCTCATGGTATATTTATATTTAGTTTAATAGAATACCATTCATTGATTCATTATCCTCATTTAATACAATCACTAAATATACATTATTATAATGAATTAAGGAATTCATTCACATCAGCTTTACTACATTCAATTCTTACTCTTCATACATACTGGAAAAAACAGATTTAAATTATCACATTATCCATACAAACTTTTAAACATCACATGATCACCATCTTTTATACTAGCATATAATTGTTATCAAACAAGGCAAAACTTTCCAAACAGTAGTGCCACCCAGCCTTCTGGCATCCATTGATTACTCTTGTTGGCACGGGGTGGCACTGGCATCCATTGATTACTCTGGTTGGCACAGAGTGGCACTACTGTATGGAGAGTTTTGCCTTGTTTCATACAAACTTTTGTTCTATAATTCATCTATACCATATGTAATCCATAAGCATATGTTTTATGATACATTCTTCTAAATTAAACATATAATAATATGTTAATAAACAATATTAATTCTAACTATTAATAATATATAAAATGATTTAATTTATTTATGATCTTACCATAAAATACTAGATATTTGTATCAAAAATATTAATAATAAAATCAGAAATTAAAATGTTCTTTCTTAAAAAAAATATTTTTTTTAATAATAAGATTATAGTTGCAACCTTTTGATTGGTTAACTGTATTCCAGAAGGATGTAAGACATATAATAGTTTTTCATAAATACAAGCATATTTATATTGTATCTATATAAATTTATAATATTTATCAAAAGTTAAAATAGTAATAAGTCAAATCTCAATTTAATTAAATGATTGTCAAGCATTGGTGGGTCAAGCAGTCAGCACAGCTGCCTTACAAGCAGTTGTACCAGGTTCATGGATTCACTTCCCGGCTGATGCTTTGACACATAAAAAAAAATTAATTAAATGACAGTGATCCTTTAAAAGGGTGTATGTGCATATATATGTGCAGAGTTTTATTAAATACGAATAAAAAGTATTTTATCTATTTATTGTAGGATAATTTATTTTTATTTAAAATAGATTAATATTATAATTTATGAAAATTATAATTATATTTTAAATTTAAGTTTAGAAGTGAAATAGGTTTTAAAATATTTATTGATAGTAATTATTCTTAAAAAACATAGTCAAAAAGATAATTTATGTAATAAATTGCTCGTTAATTTTAAATCACTGACCAATAAAATTAATTTAATTAGTGATCTGATGTCATATTGTCTACAGTACAAAAGATAATAGCAGACAAACTTAGAAACAAATTTGATTAAAAGTAAGAGTGAACACCTGTTTCACTAAATTTTTTAAAAGTTATAAAAAAAATTACAGTATTTTAATTTTTTAAGTAAGTAAAAGTGATTAATAACAAGCTGAATAGTGATAAAATATTTTAACCATTAGGTCATCTGTTCCGATTATAATCAAATCAGCTAAAAAAAAATGGTAATTTTTACATTATCATAGTAAATTTATGCTCATTTTAAAGCTTGATGCTGCCATCTGTAGATTTATTTTACAAATAAAAAATCAATAATATTTAAATTTGAAGCTAGAACAATGGGAAGTGGACTTTAAAGTGCTTAGTTGTTTCTCATTTTGAACAATAGGAAGCATTTGGCAACAATTTTGACAGTTCCAAGTTCTTTGTTTTGATTTTCAAAATAAAAATTAATATCTTGGAGTATTTTTTTAGTATTTTTTTACATATTATAAATTATTTTTATAAAATATGCTGAAAATATAATTATTTTAGAAGAATAGTTAAGGTTTTAGTAAATCAATTATGTATGTAGCATTTTCTAATAGGTTACGAACATTCTTTTTAGCTTCTCCGCTATAGAAATTATTATAATTATAAATAGAAATTTAATTTTGAAAAAAACTTTTGTTCACTTTCATAATCTGACAAATTATTAATTTGCTTTTTACAAATGAAACTAAAACAAATATAATATTAAAAGATAAATATATTTTTACTTCTGATTTTGTAATTGACCAATCAAAAGTTTAAAGTTTTAACTCACTTCACCAACCAGGATTTTTGATGGCACAAAGGTTAAGAGTGGTGTAAAAAAACAATGAAATAAATAAACCTAAGTTTCTTCATTGATGACCTAATAATAATCTTGGATATCAATTTATAATTATAATGACAACTAATGGAATTAAAAAAGAACAGTTACGTTTATTATCATTTGTGATAACAATGGAAAAGCATTATAAACTACAATTATCTAGAAATTGCAGCTGTTGTGGCATAAGTAAATATTTTGTTATATCTGCAAAATTAATTCCAGTATTGATGTATCTATTAAAAGGAATTTTTATTTAATACAGAGATAACAAAATATTTTCTTACATGTTAATGGCTGCAATTTTCAGGTAATTGTAGTTTATAATGCTTTTCCGTTATTTTCATGAATGATAATAAACTTAATTGTTCCTTTTTAATTCAAATAGTTGTTATTATAATTTTAAGTTGATATCCAAGACTATTATTGGTCATCAATGAATAAACTTGCTTTATTTACTCCATTGTTTTTCATATACCACTCTTAACCACATCATATTTCAAAACATATGAAATTCGTCTGAGATTTTTAAAAGTAAAATTTTCATTTTCCCCCTGGTGAAAATTTTGTGAAACTTTTTTATGGCTTTAAAATTCACATATATTTATACTCTAATATTTAAATTACAAAAAAATTCAAAAGATGGTGGGAAAAATTGAATAATTAGTATTACAAAGGCACAAAAACTATGCTTTGAAAAGTACCAATTGTTTATTCCGCTGTTCCAAATTTTGCTGAGTGTATTTCATGGAAATATTACAATCATCAAGAAAATATTATGATGGTCATAAATGAAAAATAAATATTAGTAAATATTTACTTTTTACAGAAATTTTTATTTTTAAATATAAAATAATATTTTCGATACTAGTACATATAATACACTTCGCCACTTGATGGCACTGTTTTTCCCCCAATGCACATCAATATACATGTTCACAGGATGATAATACAGTCAAATACGGTAAATTTTATAAATTTATATACGATCTTTTAAATATACATTAGTTTTTTTTATATAGTATTTTTTTTATACATTTCATCATGTATTAACATTTTTCAAACTACTTTTAAACAATTTACGAACCAACATTATTTTGTAAAAAGTAATACTTACAGTTTTAAATTACATTATAAGTCTCAGCAGTAGCTTCTGATTTCCAAAGCAACTGCAACCTCAGACATTTAATTTGTCTCATAGCTGTTCTCATGGAAATGTGCATTTTCATGTGAATTCCATGAAATTGTGCTTGTCACTACATTTTTGAAATTTATTTCACATTCCAAGCTGTGAAGGGAAGCACGACAATGGGCTTACAATTATTAGTATATAATACTATGTTAGGTAGGGTGTAAGATCATTACCTCAAGTGCACATTCAAGAGTTATGGTCAGTTGAATTCCATACACCCTCATAATATGGTAGCTATCTGTGAAATGTGTGCATTTGCATAGTGTCACGAAGCACATCAGTGGGCTGTAATATATACATGCAATGCAATATACACACAATGACTAATATGAACATCACAGTTCCATAGGCCATAAACTGTTGTGGTGTTAACCATAAGTTAGGCTGCTAAAATGGCATATTGATATGCATTGTATGAAAACTAGCATCATCAAGCAGTGAAGTGTATTATATGTAGTAATACCACATTTTCTTATAAATATTGTTACTATAAAGATTGCAGTTGTGAGAAATACAACTGTCTAGCAATGATGTCATCACCAGACTGATTGTAATAGTCAGTGATATTGTAAAAATTATAAACTTTTAAAGCATAAACTGATAGATGTAGTAGTTATTAAAAATAATCAGATTTTTAAATCAAACATAAAACAAAAAAGATTTCATTCATTTTATAAATTGAATTGACTCCACCTGAAATTTGATGACATGACAGCATTTTGTTTTGAATAAAGATAATTTTTAAAATAATTCTGGAAATCCAATTGATTTTTTAAAATTTTATTTAATTTCTAAACAAAAATATCTATTGAATGAGGTCAAATTTATTATATTCTGATAAACAATAATGGTTTAATATTGTTGAATGTATAATTCTAGTGAGAACAAAGAAATCTGTCAGAATACAGGAGGATTAAAATATTTTATAAGTCTTCAGTGTGTTATTAATCACTTTTACTTATTTAAAAAAAATACAGTAAATTTTTTTATAACTTTTAAAGAATTTAATAAAACAGGTGTTCACTCTTTTAATTAATTTTTTTTAAGTTCATCTTGGCTTTTATACTGTAGACAATATGACATCAGATCACTAATTAAATTAATTTTATTGGTCAGTGACTAAAAATTAGCCAGCAATGTATTACATAAATTATAAATATTTTAAAACTTATTAAATTAAATAACTTCTAAAATTAAATTTAAAATATAATTATAATTTTAATAGATTGTAATACTAATCTATTCTAAATTAAGATATTTAAATCTAGAATATAATATTATTATTATTATTTTAAAAATAAATTATCTTATAATAAATAGATAAAATATTGTTTATTCTTATTTAATAGAACTCTGCATATATGCTTGTGCATGCAGCTTTTAAAGGATCACTGTCATTTAATTAAATTGAGACTTGATTTATTACTACTGTAATTTTTAATAGGTACAATATAAATATGCTTATATTTATCAAAAACTATTATAATGGAATTATATATGATTGTTAGAATATAAATAACTATAAATAAAAGATACTTATTAACTATCTCTAAAGAATTCTATATTTATACCTTAGAAATTAAACTATTTATACAATTTGTACATTAAAAATTAATATTAATATACTTATATGTCTTCTAAATTTAAAATTTTGATTATAATATCTGTTTTACATTCTTCTGGGATACAGTTAACCAACCAAAAGGTCACAATATATACATATTAAGAATGAAGTGCCCATATTGAAAAAAAAATACTTCAATGTAAAATTTGATTTTTATAAATTTAGATTTTTTCCTCTTGTAATGTAGGTTAATTGAAGAGCTAAAAAAAATCTAAATTATAAAAAAATAACTCACCATATATATATATATTATATCTAAACATCAAATCACTCACCCAAATTTCATGTTTTTCAGTAATGCTAACTTGTGAATAAAGATAAAGTCTAAATTTCATAGAGCATGTTCAAAGGGAAGAATGTCCACTAAAACAATGATAATAATCTTTGTTGTAACCTCATAAATTCAAATAGCATTTATAACGAATAGAAAACAAATAAAATCGTTGTTTTTAGCTACCCTAAAATAGGAACATTATTTGAAATAGATTAAAAACAAAGCAATAAAACCAAATATCATTATCTTATAAACAACGATCTATGTCTCTTATATAAATCACTTATAATATAATAAAAATAATGGCAAAGAATTAGACAGATAACCTTAATATTCCTTGAGTCAAAATACTGGTTATAATAATACAAACTTATGTTAAAAGTTAAAAGTTATTTATATTTAAATGAAATAATTCATGGGTGAATGAAATAATAATTTTAATATGCCCTACAAGTTTATAATATCAATGATATCTAATTAAATATATAACTCAGCAATTGATTTCTAATTACAACTAAATAAAATAAAATTACTGCTAACTCAATCTTGCTATTCCACCAATATCAATATACTCTTATTATCTAAATCAATTATAATAAGATTAAATACTTAATAATAATAATACAAAATCAATTAATCCAATGTATCTTTTCATTTTCACCAATCCAATATATTATAAAATAAAATCATCCTAATAAATAACTTTTAGACTTTGAATATCCAATCATAGCAATATATAAAATAAATTCTAGATTCCTATTTGATGCTTATTCCAACAATTGACCAATCACATTCAATTACTCTCCAATTTTAATAAAGCTAAGTTATTAAAACTTTAGACTATAATTGTCAAAGCATATGAGGGATCATTAGCATCTATTAAAATCAAATATTAATATTACAATTCAATGTGTTAAACTGAATTTATGATTCACATCAATGAATTTTAAATATAATTAAAGCAAATCACTTTAATTTGTAACAGAATAAAATATATTACTATTATCAACTCTATAACTGAATAAGATTACAATCTATATAGCTGTATACTAACTTAATATAATATTCACTTTAATTAATAATGATTTAAAATATAATATGCAATCATTTAATTGCAATTACCTTTACTCATTATCATAATTATCATATTTGTATCCTTATCAGTCTTAAAATCAATTCATATATAATTTTGATCTTAATATAACTCTTACTAGTTACTAACAAAAATAATTACAATAAGCTTCTAATTACTTATTAAATATTTAAGTATGTTAAATCAATTAATTTATTGCTATATAAAAATGTATACATGTTTAGATAATAAACATTAAATTCAATACAAAGAAAATGATATGTAATTATACTCTCTTACCTATCCTGTGGTTAGGGTTCTGAATTATTTTGTAACTGCTTTTAATGAATTATGTGATATAATCAGTTAGTGAACATCATCTCATCCAAATGCATTTAACTAATAAATTTGCATTATAAAATTGAATGACAACCAAGCAAGTTTACTTGTTTTAACTAAACTCTTTTGCACTTTGCTAACATTCTGACAGACTTCTTTGTTTTCACTAGATTAAAGCTTTTAACTTTCACTTTAATATTAAACCATTATTATTTATCAGAATATAATAAATTTCACTTCATTTGATATATATTTTTGTTTAAAAATTAAATAAATTTTAAAAAAATTACAATTGATTTTGGGAATTATTTTAAAAATTAAATTTTATACAAAGCAAAGAGCTGTCATATCAAATTTCAGGTGGAGCAGATTCAATTTGTAAAAAGGAATGAAATCTTCTTTGTTTGATATTTGTTTTAAAAATCTGAATGAATTATTTTTAATATCTACTAAATCTATCAATTTATGTTTTAAAAAGTTTAAATATTTTTTGTAATTTTTATGATATCACTAAATGTTATAAGTCTGTTGAGTAACATCATTTCTAGACAGTTGTATTTCCCACTATTGTAATCTCTATGGCAACATTATACAAAAGAATATATTCTTTTATATTTAAAAATAAAACATTTCTGTTAAAAATAAATACAAAATAATATATTTTTTGATTTCTAATAATTAGCACATAATTACAATACATAAATAATCAAAAACTTTCCCCAAAAAATCAAATTTTTAAGACATCATAATATTTTCTTGAAATAATCTCTCAAAGTTTGAGATCATCAAATATATAATGGGGACCCATCATCATGGAGTATAAAAAATTTTGAAGACCCACATATTCAATGTTCCTGACAAATTTTGAAATTTTTAAAAATTAAAATATTAGAAAAAATATATACATAAATTTTAAAGCTGTAAAAAGAAAGCACTGCAAAATTTCTCAGCAGAGGGCAAAAATGCAAATGCAATTTCTTGACTTTGACCCAAGAAAGTTTTGTAATTAAAACAAAATTGTTAATTTAAAATTCATTAATTGATGAATATAAATTAAAATCAAATATATATATATATTAAAAAACATTTAAATTATATACATATGATCTGATTTTTCTTTATGCAATAGGTTTTACAAATGACATTAATTCTTTTAAATTAAAAAGGTGATTATATATTGTCCTTGACTATAAAACATTAAAACTAAAAATGTATATTTATGTAACACAGATGTGTCATAATACATGTGCACTTTTAAAAATATAAAAGAATTAAGGTCATTCTTAATCATATATAAAGAAATACAGTTAATGGAAATAAAAATAAATAACAACAAATTAAAAAGTCCTTCTCACTGAACATATTTATATAATACAATCTCCAACATTTCATCTGTTTTATATTCTTACAGTCATTTCAAGAATCTGCAACAACAAGAAATATATATTTATAAATAAAACCTTAATTACATAAAACTTTTATCTTATATTAACATAAACAGTAACAAACATATTAATTATATATAATTATATTTTACTTAATCTCCCTCCTCTATTTATATTATTATACTTCCTTTTACATTATATAATTACAAATCTTAAAATCATCCAAGAAACTTTTTATACAAATTTAAAACAAACCCTAATTTTAAATTACTTCCTCCTTTTTTAAATCTTACCTAAAAAACCCCATCTCAAAACCACATTCCTAAAATATATCTTTAAATGTATATAAAACAAATATAAACATCTTTTTTTTTAAAAAAAAAACTTTAACAATTTACTTAAACCTATTTAAATATTCCAGTTCTAAGTATACATTATTTTACATTCCATATCCTCTCCATTAATTCTATTTAAATAGGATTATATTTTTTAAGTAAAAATATTCTTTTATCATCCTTTCCCTGTAATTTTTAACCCTTTCCAACATTTTAATATTAAATTCTTTATGCTCTAAAACTTTATAATATATGTAAACATTTGAATTTTTATCATATAAATGTTGTCTAAGTCTAGTTTTTAATGTATTCTTTGTTGTACCAATATATGAAATCTTTTTCACCTCCCTCATACAATTTAAACATTCAATTAAATAAATTCCATTCATTTTTCAAATTTCTACATTTTTTGTTTAAATAATTAAATTTCCTAAATTCAATTTCTTTTTATATACTGGAATAATAATTAACCCACTTTTCTGCTTGTATTTATTATTTATACTTTTTATAATCTTTTTAATCTTCATAAAAGTATCTCTTGAAACATTATAATTATTATATATAAAATTATTTATATCTTTCCCATTGTTTCTCTTCTTTATTATTCTTTTAATATTTTTTATTATATAATTTATCAATAACTTTAACTGGATAATTATTTTTTAATACCTTCCTCTTTTATATTATTAATTTCTTTTATAAATAATTTTTTTTCAAAATATAAATTTATTGCTCTATTTATTCTATTATTAATAATATTTATTTTATGTTCATATTCTATATCTGAATACATTGTTTATTATTGTTATATTGTATTGATATAATAGTTATATTTTAAGGAAGGTGGTTATATAAAAAATGAATATGAAGGATTTTTTTAAATGGTTTACATATAGAATTAAGAATAAGTTTATTGTAAACATTTGTGTTAAAGTAATAAATGAATGGGTTAAATGTAAATTAAAAGTAGTTAAAAAATGATTGGATATTAAATTTATGAAGGATTGTTCTTATTATAAAGCAATTCCAAAATTTATTAAATTTAGAGTGTTTAGAAATATTTTTGGAGAAAAATATATGACTATATTACAAAAAATTTTATTGAGAAATATATTAGGATCTTATATAAAGAGAAAGATGTTTTATTAAATAAAGTTAAAGAGATATGTGAAAAATTAAGAACATTAATAAATTTGAAAGAAGAATATATGTTAAAATATTGTTATTTGAATAAAATGAAATATTATAAGAATATAATAAGAATTAGAGATAATAAAAAATTAAGAAAATTAATTTATGATAAACAAAAAATTGATGTATTTAGGTGTGGGAATAATAGAAAAGATTACATTAATAATATGAATAGAAGATGTGATTATAATAAAAATAATTTTATAATTAATTTAACTGAGATGATATTTGATAAAAAGGAGAAAGAGTTTTTGCAAAAAGGTTTAAAGTATATTTCTATAATAAATAGTAACGTTAATAAATATATTTTTGAAATTGCGGCAAAAAATAAATTATTAATTGATAAAATTAGGGAAATTAATAATAGTTTTAATACGTATAATGGTTATAAGAATGATAAAAAATATGATATGATGTTGAGTTTCAATACAAAATGGAAGAGTTGGAATATAATATGTTAAATAATTTGGAGTATAAATATGAAAATAGATATGAAAGGAGAATTATTGGTGAAATTAAAAGTAAATATAAAATATATTATTTTTGAGAGGAGATAAGAAATCTAATATGGTAATTATGATGAAGGAAGAATATAATGAAAAAATGAAAAAATTATTGGATGAGGGATTGTTTTGAAAGAATTAGAAAGAATGGTGGCATAGAAAACAATAAAATAATTAATAGGATTATAACTGACATCCATGATAAAAACTATATTAACAAAGTGGATGTACTTAGGTTGAAAAGAATGGGTTTTAAAGATGCAAGTATATATGGGTTACCTAAGATACATAAATTAGGAATACCATTAAAACCTATTATTAGTAATGCGGATACATATTATGAAAATTTGTCTAAATGGTTATATAATAAAATTTTTAAAAAATATAATGAAATAAAAAAAGAAAATAATGTAATTCATATGATTTTGTAAAGATTTTAAATGTTTTTTAGAGGGAAATAAGTATAAAAATGTGTTTTTGTTAAACTTGATATATGTAGTATGTATATGAATATTGTACCACATAAAGCATTTGATATAATATTGAATAGGTATATTAAAGATAATAAGAGTAAAAAAATGGAATGTAATCAATTGTATGATATGTTAAATATTTGTTGTAAAGATGTGGTATTTAAGTATAATGAGGAATATTATAAACAATGTAAAGGTTTGAGTATGGGGAATAGTTTGATTGGATTGTTAGCTGCTATATTTATGGATGATTATGAAGATAAATATTTTTGTTTTACAAAATATAAACCTGTTTTTTAAGTTAGGTAAATTGATGATTGTCTTTTAGTGTTCAATGGCAATTATAGAAAATCTGAATATTTTATATGGTATGTTAATTCTATTGATGATAATGTTAGTTTTACTGTGGAAAAGGAGAAAAATAATGTAATTACTTATATGGATGTTATAAGAAAAAAAGTTAGAAGGAATTGTAAGATTGCTATTGTAACAAGTGTATTCAGAAAAGAAACTTTTTATAGTTTATTAAATAATTAAGATTCAGATATAGAATATGAACATAAAATAAATATTATTAATAATAGGATAAAGAGAGCAATAAATTTATGTTCTGAAGAAAAATTATTTATAAAAGAAATTAATAATATAAAAGAGGAAGGTATAAAAAATGATTATCCAGTTAAAGTTATTGATAAATTATGTAATAAAAAAAATAATAAAGAAGAGAAACAATGGGAAAGATATAAATAATTTTATATATAATAGTTATAATGTTTCAATAGATACTTTTATGAAGATTAAAAAGATTATAAAAAGTATAAATAGAAGGGGGAAAGTGGGTTAATTATTAAACCAATATATAAAAAGAAATTGACTTTAAGAAATTTAATTAATGAAACAAAAAATATTGAAATTAAAAAAATGAATGGAATTTATTTAATTGAATGCTTAAATTGTAAAAGGGAGGAGAAAAAGGTTTCATATATTGGTACAACTAAGAATACATTAAAAACTATATTTAGACAACATTTATATGATAAAAGTTCAAATGCTTACATATATTGTAAAGTTTTAGGGCATAAAGAATTTAATATTAAAATGTTGGAAAGGGTTAAAAATTACAGGGAAAGGATGATAAAAGAATATTTTTACATAAAAAATATAATCCTATTTTAAATAAAATTAATGGAGTGGATAAGGAATGTAAAATAATGTATAATTAAAAATGGAATGTTTAAATAGATTTAAGTAAATTGTTAAAGTTTTTTTTAAAAATATTTATATTTGTTTTATATACATTTAAAGATATAGTTTAGGAATGTGGTTTTGAGATGGGTTTTTTTAGATAAGATTTTAAAAAGGAGGAAGTAATTTGAAATTAGGGTTGGTTTTAAATTTGTATAAAAAGTTTCTTGGATGATTTTAAGATTTGTAATTATATAATGTAAAAGGAAGTGTAATAATATAAATAGAGGAGGGAGATTAAGTAAAATATAATTATGTATAATTAATATGTTTGTTACTGTTTATATTAATATAAGATGAAAGTTTTATGTAATTAAGGTTTTATTTATAAATATGTATTTCTTGTTGTTGCAGATCCTTGAAAAAGACTATAAGAATATAAAACAGTAGAAATGTTGGAGATTGTATTATATAAATATATGTTCAGTATTAATATAAAAAAATAAAGTTTTTGAAAAGAAAAAGAAGAAGGATTTTTTAATTTGTTGATGTTATTGGAGAACATATATATTTTAAAGCAAAAAGTGATTGTATATTTATTGTGTTACAATATATGATAAATAAAAATAAAGTAAAAATGAATCTATCTATTTGTTCATGTTGTTATAAGAGAATAAAACAAAAAAATACTTGATATTAATTTATGATCAACTAATAAGGGGATAAATATTTTTTTAAAACTAAAATCATAATCACTCATCTACAAAATATAATTTTGAATTTAGAAAAATATAACTCTCTTATACTTTAAGCATGTAAAATAAATTTCTACTTAATTTAAATTATAATACCATTTTTATTAATATATGCTACACAGTTCAAGTCATAGTCTGCAGGTAGGTGATTGTATATTGAATTATGTTTAATTTAAAAGTTTATATATTAAATTTTGTTTAATTATTAAAATCAAGTTGTTAAAAGTGAGCTGCTGTCTCCAGCCTTGTATACATAATTATGAGTTTAATAACTCTTAAATTCACTCTGAATTACTAATAATGTTGACAAAGATATGCTCATCAATATTAAAACTAGCAAGAATAGGTGGGTTCATTCTATTCTTGATTCTTTGTTCAACATTTAAAGTGCTTTCAAGTCATAGCCTGGAGGTAGTTGATTTACATCCTTTGCTTACATATACATTGAGATATGTTTAATTTAAAAGTTTAATATACAGTTATAGATATAAAGTAATAATAATGATATATATATATATTATAACGGTCAGGGATGATGGTGAAGTATATCCAGTCTTACTGTTATCTGTTGACAGAGCGCCACTAGGCTACTTTGAACCTAGAAAATTCATAAAGTCGACAGATATGTGCTGTTAAGACCGCGACCGCCAGCCCTTGCCACTAGCTCATGGAGTAGCAGAGTTTTAAAACATTTATTAAATATATTTCTTTTAATAAATAATAATAAGAAGCAATCACTGTCAGTATTAATAACACACACAAAAAAGATTTTATTTACGTATATATATGTGATGACACAAACTTTAAAATTATTATATAAGAAAAGTTATATTTTATGTTTCATTAGTTATTATTTTATTTGTTTTTAACTCTAATTTTTAATCTTAGAAATGTTGAGTATAAATGAGCTACCTAGCCGCACTCACAAATTTACAAATCACTTGACTCCAGTCTAAAAATCCGCAGCCACACCAAATATTCACTTCCAGATATATATCAGCAACCAATGCAATGTGAACATGTTAGCATAGAATCATGCTGACAGGAATGTGCATCTGAAACAGCATGATATTATTGGAGAAAACATGGCCTTCGTCTCGCAGGAATGTGCATCTGTCGGGTGAAGGAAACATGCATATAAACTAATAAAAAGAAATGCTATGTATGGATGGGAGAGCGGACTTATCTTCTCAATCCATAGAACTGGAATGGGTCAATGGCGCAGGAAATACGTCTGCGATCCATTTCAACGATATGACTACCTCTTTTGGGTCATGCATTCAGTTGGACTCGTCACCCTAGATGCTAACACACTTCACATTATATTGATATAAACATCCATATATCTCTCCACCAGCATTGACACAACTACAAACAAATAGTTCGAAATCAAATCCTCTTTAAACTGACTTATATTTAAACTAATCTAGCATCCATATATACTCAACTAACATTTAAATCATTTTATTAATTTAATTCAAAATAAAAAATCTTTAGTTTATGGTTTTAAAATCATTTTAAAATGACATTATATTTAACTTATTTTCTTTCCAGAAATACTATTTTTAACCTATTTTTAAAATTTAATAATGCACAAATAACAATGTGTTTTCTATCTTTAAATTTAAGTTTGCAATCGCAAACCCCTACTCTATTACAAACAGATATTAATTAAACATGAATAAACAAAAATAAAATACAATACATTTTTTTTAAAAGATTACATTGAAAATTTAGCTAAGAGTTTAAAATCGCAAAGTTTATAAAAAGATAAAAATTCAGGTTTGCTCAGAAAGAAAGTCTATAGTTCATTTTAAAGACACATAAAGTTTGAAGATTTTAAACTTAAGAGAGTTTATGTTTCATTTATAAATTTATACTTTTCTTTGTTGTCCTGTGCTTATTCCTTCACAATGAAGATCTAAATTTACACGGGATCCATTTCTTGTGGGCAATGACAATTTATGAAGACGCATTTACGATGTTTTCTGAAGACGGTACCAGTGGTTCGATCCTGGATCCATGAATAGGAAAGCTACCTTCGGCCGGCCACACCAAAGGAAGCCCGTTGATGCTGACTACATTCTTAGTGACGGTGACAATAGCTTTTTAAAAATTTTCTGCTTTCAACAAAGACAATTGAATTTAAAGTTTTAATTTTCTGATTCGCTCCAACTAACCAATTATATTTTTGGATTTTCCTTTTATAGTCCTCAGGCACCTTATCTCTGGAATGCAGGATTCATCATACATATTCCATATCTCTATCTTATTGGTTAATTCAGTTTGTGGCCAAGTAGATTTTGGGTTTTTCAGTGAGGTCTGTGTCTCTATCTCTGGGCAGGAACTCTTATCTATTTCGTAATCATTTTTTTTAATTGTCACTTTGCCTTAAAAATCTGTTTGTAATTTTTATATTTGAAAATTAAAAAAATCTTCACTATTATTAAAAAGGTTTTTATTTATACTTTATTTAAAGATTTAGAATCTTTGTTTTGATTCTATAATTTTTTTTTTAAACTTATTTTAATATTTAAATCAAACATTAATAAATTAATAATTTGTTATTTGTGCATTTTGAACATGTGTGTTTTTAATTCAGTATTAGATATTTACAAAACATTACGTATTAGAATTTAAATGTAACGCATATATATATCCCGTTACAATATATATATATATAATAGAAAATGACCTGAACAATGTCTTCAAATACAAGATTCTCCAAATAGTATCATAGTTCTAATGTCTATTTCTTAAACCACAATCTGACAATGTTTTATTATTCCAGAAAAGTTAGAAATACCATGAAAAGCTATTAGATTAAGAGCACAGTTTATTAACTCTGATATTTTCCAAAATATCCAAACTATTCTTTTATTTAAAAGGTATTTGATTTATGATGTTATCAGTGTGAAAACACTAGTTTATATTCACAGTGATGCAGTAGAGATATTCCATCATGTGATCAGATACTAGTTTTATCCATGACAATGTTATGGAAATTGAACTAATTTCTATTTTGGGTATAAATAATCCATTAAGCTCATAAAAATAATATCAGCAAGTGAATATAATCTTTGCGTACATTTTTCTGTTGATAGTATTTGGATTTCAGCATTGAAAAGTAGGTAATATGCATTCTTAAAGCAAAGAAACATTCTGAAGGTTTTTGAAAATGCTAAGAATTAATTTTCATAATTTCAATAAATTGTCATCTCACAAATTTTTGACAATCCTGTCCAGCTAATGGATGCATACTGTTGCTTTCATTCCATCAATCTATCCATTTAATAATAATATACTTTTAAAAATAATACATGTAATAAGTATGCTTACATGCAACTATAGAGAAGTTTGTTATTTCTATAAATTAAATACAGTTTAATGCTTTTGAGAACTTATGGCATTCTCTTATTCATAGTTTATCTTGCTATAAATAGGAGAATGTCATATATTCTCAAAAGCACTAAGCCATATTTAATTTATAGAAATAATTAAGCTTCTCTATATTGCATATAAGCACACTTATTACATATATTACATTCTGTATAAAAGAAATATAAACAATTAATGTCATTTTAAAAATAAATAAAAATCATATGAAGGAGTTTAGATTCACTTCAATTGAAGCCAAGATAAAGAGATTGTTTCCTGCTTTACTCTATATATATAAACTTTGTTCATTGATGTAAGAGAAACTGTAGCAATGCTCTATATTAACTTTTTGGTCAATTCTAACCAACATTTTATAAATAAAAATCTTAATACATAAAATAATAACAAATAAATATTTCACAATTTATTACATAGAACATACAATATTTTTTTATTTATTTAAAATAATATTCTTTATTAAACACAAATGGCATTTACATAATTACAAAGGTCATATTAAGTTTGTCTAACAACATTTCTTCAAAACTGTCATAATACTCAAGGCATTTTTCTTATTACCTCATACATTTTTTTTAATCTTACTAATACATTCTTAGACTGGAAATGGGGTTTCCTACCATATTTCACATGTGGATGGAGCAGTTCCTCCCCACATCGATTCAATAGCATTCCTAGGCCAATATTGTAAACATACATTAAAGTAATCATTCCAATCTCTATCTAGCTTTCTCAGCCAATTGAATTTTTTTTGTCAAAAACCAAAAAGCATCTAATTACCCATATTGTTTTCAATGAATGGATTATAACATTTGCATTATGCGGATTGAAACTAATCACATTTTTTTTAACAGGTCTTTTAGATTAATTATTGGCCTATGAAATACTTTTGATCTCAGGTGCCAGAATGCATGACATTCCTCTAGCAGGTGCGTAAATGTTTCATTGCTCTTCTTGCAAAAAATACACATTTCATCTAAACCCATTCCCAGCCTTTTATTAAGGTAGGAGGTAGTTGGCAAAATTCCATTTATCAGCTTAAAAATAAATTTCATGGATGATTGAGGTGTATATATCAAGTGGAATTTTTTAAGAACACTTTTCATTGAACACCCCAACCAAGAATTTTCATTGTGATAATCTCCTTTTGTCAAATCTTTATATTTTATTTCATCTAGACTTTGGACATTTAGATCATCTTGTAAATTTTTGTATGTTATCAACATGTCAGCAAGATGTGATCATCTCTCAGCTCCCATTTCATTGTAAATTCTTATATCACCAGTAGGGGGATATGTTGGACTATTTCCATAATTTATGAGTGAATTTTGAATGTAAAGAAAAATTTAAACTTTATTTAAACTTTTCAAATACAAACAACTTGTTAGTAATAACACACAAATAGTCCAACATACCACCATCATTACAAACCTTCAGACAAATAATAACATACAATATTTATGTTTTAAAATACAAATAGTAGCTTTTACTCCAACATAAATTAAGCAACTAGGAATACATTTTTCATACTACAATATAAATATACTTTTAACACATATTTTTTCAATACAATATTATACAAATTAAATAACAAACATATTTGAGATATTAAACATTTGGGTTTATTATTTGTAACCTACTAATGTGAATGCAGTAACTAAAATGTCCATAATAAAGAAAGAATAATAATTGCATCAATACTATAAACTTTATTATTTCACTTTCATTTTTAAAAGAATAAAGTCAATTCATAATTTTCATAAACTGCAATTAATAATGAACATTTATTTCTCCAATATTATATGTTGCCATAGCTATATAGTCTAATGCAGTCCAGGTTAATATATTCACTATTAAAATCACCCCCTCCCATTTTTTTTTTACAATTGACATTACCTCACATATTAAAATTTATTTTAAATTTCAGTAGGTATAATATATATATTGACACAAACACTTGTATTGACACAAAACAGACTCTTTTAGCAAACTCGCTGAAACAAGACTTTTATCAATATCCTTAATTATTATGAGTTATGAACTGCTGTTTGTAACTTTTTACAGATCTTGCTATATAGAAAAGTTTAATGATGTTTTCATAGTTACTATATTTAATAACAAGCAATAATAACATTTATGAAGTATAAATACAAAACATCAAGTTTTGATAAATATCCTGTATTCAGGTTTGAAAGAAAAAAAACCCACCCCAATTATTAATGGCTTTTTTTATGATGTAAAAGACAAAAACAATATTCTACAATTGGTACGCAAAGTTTGAAAAATAATGGTGCAAAATATATTTTTCTAATAAAATTTGAAATAATGAACGACTGCAATTAACAATTTGTATAAAAATTTGCTAAATTTAATTTACTATTAAGTTTAATTATTATTCAACTTTAAAGCTATGAGAAAGAAGAAAAAATATCTTTCTTGAATGATTTGAAAACTGATAATATAATAATTATTTATATATATTAAAAAATATATATTTTTATATTTAAAAATATCTTATAATTTATAGATATAATAAACATTTCCACACTTCCCCATTTTTTTTAAATTCATTTAAATAAAGATAGAATAAAAAACAAATGACCCCCAAGATGCATTTCGTACTGAACCAGCACTCATCAGTTGGCCCAGGTCATTATCTCTCATATATATCTTTATTATATGCAAAGTATTTATCTAGGGTAAAATGTTACATTTTCATTTACCAGTATCAAATTCCCTCCACTCACAACTTTGACGCCATCCATTTAAGTTAAATACACTAATGATTATTACTAATCATTATCGAAAGTAGAGATTATCTCTATTACTAGTAGTCATTATTGTATTTATCTGAAATGGATAGCGTCAATGTTGTGAGCGAGGAAGTTTAAAAATGGTAAATGAAAATGTAACGTTCTTATAATTTAATAAAAATTTGTTCCATGAAACATTATCGATAACCCATTAATCAAGCATTGACTTAACCATCCCGTATGTGGAAAAAATCCAGAGCACGTATTAAAATGGCATTCTTAACCACTGGGAGCAAAATCAAATTTCAAAAGTGAAAACGATGTATTTTTCTATTTTATTTTTTTCATCATTAAAATCGTTCACTGTATTAGTGTTGTTTTTACAAAATGCCATCCAGTTCTAATGATCATATATTACGATTGAAAATCTGGTGTGCAGAGAATCAGTGATACTTAGAAAAGAGTCATATCTGGTTACATTTCAAATAATAAGTTGTCATTTTAAAAATAATTTTAAGAAACTTAATACAACTATATGTGAAATAACAAGGTTTTCTTTTTGATGACAAAAAAATGAATTTACGATCTGGCGCACGTAATTTGATGATTCAAATATGAACCGAATTAATTTTTTAGTAGTTAATATATTTTTCAAATATTACCAATTTTATAATATATCATCATTTTCAACCATTATTAATTTACTGAAGGATGAATGACTTTTCAAGCTCAATCTATTCTTTTCCACATTACTCCAGCACACTTTCTTATTTCATCCATCCATCTCACATGTGGTCTCTTTCTAGGTCTTTTAAAATCCCTTGAAATCCAGATAAAGATTTCAACTGCCCATCTATTGTCATCTCTTTGAGCAATATGTTCAGCCCAACTCCACTTTAGTCTTTTAATTTTCTCATTGATCTCAGTAATAACTGTTTGTTCTCTCATCCATATATGTTATTTTCTATCTTTTCTTGTTACTACTAACATGCATCTCTCTCTCTTCTCTCTCTAAATATATATATATGATATTTAAGTACAAGTATATTGTCTATACTGAACTTAATGTAATTAGAAGGGATTTGAACTCAAACTTTAAACCTCCGTACATTAACCACTCTATCTTATATAACCAATGAATGCTGATTCTGCATGAAATACATATATTGGAGATCATTCATCTTTTTCAAATGTATGTGGTCATGTGTATCGGTTGTATAAGATAGAGTGATTTAGGGAGCTGAAAGTCATGTTTTATATATATATATATAACATTATGTATACATAATGTTATATATAGAATGGCATAGAGTAGGGCACAGCTCTTGTTTTATTATGCACATATTAAAACAAATATAAAACCAATAAAATATCACATGACCCTATCACATGATTTCAGTTTACTCAGTGTTGACTCAGCAACATCCCTTTATCTTTATCATATTTATGCCACTTATTGTAAGTTTTAATAAATAATAGATGCAGATGATAGTGCTTAATAAATCCTTATCCAGTAGTTCCCTATCTAAATAGCCCTAGACTAGTTTATAGCTTATGGCATTGAGCACCACCTAGTGTAAGCTTTAGAAACCAATAGATGCCAGATGGTAGTGATTAATAAATCCTTATCCAGTGCTTTCCTATCTAAATATCCCTAGACTAGTGATGTTATTGTTGTGATGTGGTGTATTTGGCTTCTCCTTAAACGAAGTCAAGAATATCTCAGCAATTATGCCCAGATAAACCTGTTAGCCATTTTATTCCCCATTCCCCACTCTTAAGTCTCCCCATATTCTGCCCCATCCCATTTCCACAACATAATCTTTGTCAACTCTATGGCCTTTATATCTAAATCCCCCTTATCTCTTCACAAACCCAACATAAAAACTAATAACTCACTTTCTGTATTGTCACTTTGTTCTTGTCTATTCTCCCATAACTTCATTATCTGTATCCTTTCTGCTTTCAAGCATTTACGTTCAATCAACAGATGCCTAATATTTTCTATACCTTCCTTACACAATTTGCACACTAAATTATCCATAGTTTTCCATTTACATGTATATTCTCTTGTTGCTAAAGATCCCGTTCAAGCCTTAAATAATAAACTACTTTCCTTATTATTATCATAAATTAACTCGCATCCAATATTCCGTTTACTTCTATATATATTTAAACTCTTCTTACCCTCCATACTAGTTCTTCATCTCTCCAACTCCCTATTTTTTATTAATGCTTATATTCTTTTATCCCATTCCTTACCACTATAGCACTCAACAATCCTCCTAACACAACCACCCCACCTTTTATACAAGTATACTGATATAATTTTTTTTATCCAAATCTTTTGCATACCGCATTACCTTTCTCACCCATCTTGTTACCTGCCCTTTACTCATAACCCAATTGAACACTATTTTTGCTATTCTTTTACCATCCATAAACTGCAACCTACCAAACATTTTCATTTTACTTTTTGCATCTCTCACATAAAAACTTGACCATCCCATTTCTTCTTGAATTGCCTCCTTTGCTGTCCACATCTCTGCATGTCTTCCTACTTCCCTTTGTACTTTTTCTAAATAATATAAAACCCTTTTATTAACACATAATGCATAATTACCATATGTTAACCCTGCTACCGTAACTTTCTTTCATACTATTCTAGCTACATCATATTTATTATATGAAAATACTGTTAGTTTCTTTACCAAGCCCTTTCTTTTCCTTGCTTCATTTACCAATTTTTTCTCCTATTCATCCAAGCAATTTTCCTGATTACATAAGATGATTCCCAAATACCTATATCTATCCACCACACTTAACTTTATATCCCCCAATAAAAATTCTACATCTTCTCTTTCCCCAGTATTAACCATCATTATATTTGATTTTTCTTCATTAAATTTAATCCCCATCTCTTTACCTACCCATGCACATGTCCTCAACATAATTTCCATATCTTCTCTTTTTTCTGCACACAAAAAGATATCATCTGCAAAAAAAGACCTGACAAAATATATACTCCCTTGCCACCTATTAATGGTATCTCTACCCCTCTTCCTAGTCTAGTTCTATTGTTTTCTCCATTTCACTCAAAAACAACAAAAACAAAATAGGTGACATAGGGCATCCTTGCCTTAATCCCACCCCATTTTTAACTTTAACTGATTCTATATCCCCTAATTGGTAAGTATAATAATTATTTTCATATAATTTCTTAATAATATTTACTAAAGCTTCATCCATTCCCAAATTGGCTAACCTTACCCATAATCTATTTCTATTTACTCTATCATATGCTTTCTCTATATTTATAAAACTCATGTATAATGATCTACCTGTAATTCCTACTCATCTCCATAAGCTGTGTAACTACAAACAAACTATCTCCTATATGCCTATCTGACCTAAAACTTCATTGCATTTCCCCCACTATATTATTTTCTTTCATTCATTTTACAACTCTTCCAGCTACCATATATTAGAAAACTTTATATAAAACTGATGTTACCACTATCGGTCTATAATTATTTAACTTTCTATGATCCTTACCCTTTCCTTTAAATAATAATCTTATTCTTGTATTACTCCAACTAAGCGGAAAAACTGTCTTCTGTGCCATCTTATTAAAACATGATAAGAACTTTGCTTTTGCTCTATGCCCTAAATTCATTACCATCTCTGCTGCCCATCTATCTAAACCTCTCGCCTTTCCACTAGTTTATAGCTTATGGCATTGAGTGCCATCTAGTGTAAGCTTTAGAAATCAATAGATGGCTTTTCTGATATAAAATGGCATAAAATAACATACATATTGTAACCCTTTGGTTTATTCCATCTGTAAACCAAATATAATAAAATGAAGTAATTGTGGAAATTTTTTTTTTTTGCTATAAGAAGAAATAAGTTTTATTTGAGAAAGTAATGGCTATATAGCTCACAAGTAACATATATAGAGACAGTTTGTGTTTGTATGGAATGTCTATTACTAAAGAGTTGATGAGAATCGATTGTCAGTAGCTTTAGTTAACAGTTTCTAGAGAATAAGTTTGGGGTTATAGGAGATTGTGGTAAATATTTATGTTTATGATTATCAGAAATTATAATTGATTTTATGCTCGAAATTATAAGAAATTATGATGGATATTTGTGTTCATATAATCTGGATAATCAGTATTTTTATTTGATGGTCTGCACAGGCGTGTGTGTGTGTGTGTGATACAGATATATGGGTTTGATTTTTTTTCTTTCCTTTAAAGAAACTGACATAATAATTTTTTTTTAAATTATTAAAAATGTAAGTCTAAGTAAGAAATTATTTAGATTCAGTGAATGTAACCTTTGTTTGACAATAAAATTGTTAGTAGGCTTAATATTTTTTAATTAGAGTTTCCTTGACTAAATTTCATAAATTGGTCATCAATATGTTAATTAAAGAGATCTGGTTTAAAATCAGACAAAGTTATTAGGAAAGTAGCATTTTAGAAAGATCAATGTGTTAATTAAGGAGATCTGGTTTCAGATCAAAGTTATTGGGAAAGTAACATTTTTTTTTAAAAAAAGAGTTATTGTTCATTCTGAGTGGGGATTTTTAATTAGACTTAAAGACAATAAAAGGGGGGGGGTAACATCTGTTTTTTTTCTTTTTATCCTATAAAAACTGGGAAGAAAAGAGAAGAAGAGAGGAGAAAAACTTTTGATAATGAAGTTAAGTTGTATAGAAGACCAAAATATGAATTTCTAATTCTTCCAAAAATGGTGCATATCTCTTTTTCTCAAAATTAATTATGAAGAAGTCAACTTTTGATAAGATATTTTCTGTTGAATGTCACAATTTATCCAGTCTGCTTGTAAAATTTCCTACAAGGAGAGAATTGTTAAATTTCTTTTATCAAATTAAAAGACCAATTCAGATTATAATAATTATATGGCTCTTCAAAATTCGTTTAAAGAACTACAGTCTTCTGTAATGTTTTAAAAAGAGTTAATTCATGTTAGTAATCACAAACTGCTTATTGCCTATAATTTGAGCATTTAAATGGAAAGGAAAAGGAACGGAGAACAAAGTGAATTCAAACCTAGGAAGAACTCAACTGGAAGGTAACCAACAGAACTTTTCAAAAATTTATTAACTATCCTATATCTACATTCTGATTTAAAATAACTATCTACAAATTTGATTTAAAATAATTCAAATTACTATCTGTGCGTTCTATACACATTTAATTAAAATAACTGTCTGATGTGCCATTGTATAGCTATCTCAGGTAAAATGAACTAAACATATTAATTGATTAAGGAACAGTGGAAGGAAAAGAAGTTTAAAGAGACTATCTGTAATGTTGATATTTATTCTTTGTTTTATTTCGTTTATATAATATGTCATTTATTTATTTTTATTATTATTATATTTCATTTTGTTTATATGCTATGTCACACTCTGATCACTAGATTATTTAATTTAATATTTTGTTTCTGTTTAAAATGTGTGAAGGAAAGAAAAGAAAATGATTTTGATACCATTTAAGTATAGATGCTCACGTAAATTTAGACTTAAAAGTAAAGAGAGAAATGATATAAATATTTTATTATTCTTAACAAAATTTTAACTTGTGCTTAATAGTAGATATGAAGAATGAGAGGATGGTCATAAAACCCATTATTATGCTGTGAGTGTTGATCTGTTATTGATATAGATATTGGGTATGTTGTTGGCTTGACTAGTTAAAATTGAAATAATTCATATATGTATTGATTTGGGATCTGGTTAGTCGTGGTCATTTATCTAGGCTGGAATCGATGTATGTGTGGGAATATTTAAAGCTATAAATGCTTGTCATTACTAATGTAAAGTAATCCTACCACCCAATAGATGGGAAATAGCTGTCTCCTGATTTAGATACCATGGCAGTTGGAGGACTAAGTTTCTCTCCATTTATTTGTTAAGATAGGGAATTATTAGTAAAGTTACTGTTTAAGTATAGAAAATGTTGCAAGCCAATATAGGGAATAGGTGTCTAAGAGAAGCTCTTTACACAATTCTGGATCTTAGGAAAGATCTCTCCCTGGCTCAAGCAAATAGTTTAAGTTTGAAGTTGATGTTGTTGTTTTGTTATTTCCCTTATCAAGATGTGGCTGTGCGCACGTTATAGACACTGCATGGTAATGTGTAATATGAAGAGAGTTTTCTTACATGGGACAGAACAACGTTGCCCGGAAAGGATAAGGATTCAGTCAGATGGATGTGTATGATGAAGAATGACAAAGATTTTAATTAAGAAATTAACCGATCTGTATTGATTTTTTTGAATGATGATAAATTGGGGTCGTCAAGCTGGGCAGACATACTGACTAGTTAAGATATATACAGTCAGGGCATAAAGATCTGACAAGCGTTAATGTAAAAGTGTGGGTTTTGAATTTAAACCCGTTTGCAAAATTAGTAGGGTAATTTTGTGACATATAATCCTTCTTCATTGGAAATGTGAAAATTATTACTTGATAAAATGATTTAGAAATTTAAGATTATTTCACATTGCTAGTTAGAATAATTGAAACGAATATACTATTTTGGAATAGTTCAATAGACAATGTTTACAATAAAAGGAGGGGGAAGTAGAAATTTGTAAGTTTTCTTCTCTTTCAAGATAAGTTTTCTTAAAGCTAAAGATATACGGAATTCTGTTTCCAGCGTTTGTATTTATTATTATTGTTAATTATTTATTTAATAAATGAATGGGTCAAAACCAGAAATGAGTCATCCAAGAAATTAGTTAACTCAAACATGTATTTGAATAATAGTCCTGAATAGATCAGAAGCATATATTTGTGTAACAATATTATAATTTAGTGTTTTTTATTTTATTTTAAGCTTTATCATTATTATTTCATGTAATAAAGTTTTATTATCGTATAAGATTATATTGTGTTTTGTGGTTTGGTGTTTCAAATATCTCCAGAATCTATATATCCAGCACCTATATTTAAGGTAATATTAGTTCATATTTAAATTTAAGTATTCATTTTCTATTGATAATTTATTTCCAAGATCGATTTGCAGTAGTCATTATCATATTGTTTCCATATTCGATTCACATAGTTAATTTGATATGAATAATTTATTTCCGTGATTGATTTACAGTATTAATTTTGTCTTGAATATTTCTATATTCGATTAATATAATTCATTTTATATAAGTCATTTTATAGACTTCATTTTCACATAATTTATTGTTACGATTAATTTGCCTAATCTAACTTATGATTATTTCCGTAATTTGATTTCATAAGTAAATTTTGTTTGATTTGTCTGATTGATGTCCATGGTTTACTTCCATAGTTTATTTTAGCAAAATAAAATTATTAAGGTTATTAATTAAAATGGATTAGAAATAATAGAATAAAATGACAGGGAATAGTTGAGTTAAGTTTACAAATTTAATCTTTTGATTCATTGTAATGTTGTGAATATTGGGAGCAGACATAAAATCCCTTTCCTGCTCTCGGCGTTCAGAGTGATTCCCACTATTGAACTTGTATTGAAATTTATTTTAGCATATATGGGATCATATCCATTACAGTGTAATCACTTATATGGCCACCTCTTGACGGATCTAGACCTTGAGAAAAAGCAGTTCGATTATTGATCTAAGAGCTAGTTTGGAAGTCAAGTAGCTTATTATAACAACATTATTATACCCTATAATAAATTATTCTACTATTATGAAAATAGGGATCATAAATTGATATTTGATCGAAAAAAAAAAATGTGTGTTAGAGAAATAAGATTAGGAATTCTCAGATTAGAGAACATAACACAGACATTCCGTGTTATATAATTGTAGCTAATGAAAGTGATAAATGCTGAGAACGAAAAATAAAGTAATGGGATTAAATGGGGAGGATTTATTTGTGATAAATTTTATCTAGCACTAACTTAAATAATGATTATATATTATGAACATAGATTATGAGTTCTTTGCATTGATTACTGAGTTATTTCCAGTCAGATATAAATGAGAATTGTATACAATATTTTCTGTAGTACCACTCGGGATCAGATATTTATAATAAAGTTGTGGAAGAAAGTTGTCTCATTATTATAGATTTTATAATAAATTTATAATGAAATATTTGCATGACTAATGCTAGGTTTGAAATTCAGACCACATAGATTGAATGGTTTTATCAATATTATTATTATTATTATTATTATTATTATTATTATTATTATTATTATTATTATTATTATTATTATTATTATTATTATTATTATTATTATTATTATTATTATTATTATTATTATTATTATTATTATTATTATTATTATTATTATTATTATTATTATTATTATTATTATTATTATTATTATTATTATTTTGAGAGACAATTTAATTACTTTCTCCAGTATCTCCTATAGTCCTAAATTGACTAATGATGATGATCTCCAGTGGGCATTACAATTTACAGCTGCAATTTGGCGCCCCCGGTATCTATTTGATCCTAAAGTATAAAATTCAATTGACTAGCTATTTGAAATAAATGAGAGTTTATTGAGATTAACTAAGTAAAAAGTGCGCGGAGAAAGTTGAGGTGACAATATATATATATTAAAATAATTTCTGACTATCCAAACAATTATATGTATATATAATTGTTCTGAATTTCATGATACTTAAGATCTTTGCAGCATTGAGAAAAAAGTTAACTTTTTTCTGACTGCTTTATTTAAGTTTTAGATTTGAAAGATGTGATGCTTCTGAAATAATTAACAGTAGGTTCACTGTATATTTATATATGTGTGTTAAAATTACCTGGAAAGCAATATCTACTTTGTGTGAAAATGATGTGATGAAAGTTACTGAGATGCCAACTTGGGTATGGAGATGTGTTTGGTGCTTTTATCTCAAATGAAGAGTGAAGGTTGTTAGTGAAATTTTGTGCTGATGGTGATATGGTAAAGTTGAGAAGAGGGTGATATTAATAAAAATAATAAAATATATATTATTATCATTTTCTATCATTTTGATCCACTGCAAGATGAAGGTCTCTCCAAGTTTAATCCATCTTCTCTGAATTTTTTCTTCTCTTCTCCACATCACCCCTGCGCACTTTCTTATTTCATCCTTCCATCTTGCATGTGGTCGCTTTCTGGGTCTTTTACAATCTCTTGGAATCCAATTTAAGATTTCAATTGTCCATCTATTGTCATCTCTTTTAGAAATATGTTCATCCCAACTCCACTTCAATCTTTTAATTCTTTCAGTGATGTCTCATCCATGTATTTTATTTTCAATCTCTTCTTGTTACTAATAACATGCACCCCTCCATATTTTGTTGACAGGTATAAGTATTTGTCTTCTGTTAAGCATCTAAATCTCTAATTCATAAATAAGTTATGCATGTCTATATAAGTAAATTCATTGAATGTAGTCAACACTTAGATAAGGCCAATATCAATGACAATAATTAATCTCATTCTGTCATCAAGGCAACTTTTTTAACAATAAAAGTCGAAATCCATTTTTATTTATGGTCTTATATGTTTATATAGACATTAAAGATTGCAACTTAGCATCTATCTATCTATCTATCTATCCATCCATCCATCCATCCATCCATCCATCCATCCATCCATCCATCCATCCATCCATCCATCCATCCATCCATCCATCCATCTATCTATCTATCTATCTATCTATCTATCTATCTATCTATCTATCTATCTATCTATCTATCTATCTATCTATCTATCTATCTATCTATCTATCTATCTATCTATCTATCTATCTATCTATCTATCTATCTATCTATCTATCTATCTATCTATCTATCTATCTATCTATCTATCTATCTATCTATCTATCTATCTATCTATCTATCTATCTATCTATCTATCTATCTATCTATCTATCTATCTATCTATCTATCTATCTATCTATCTATCTATCTATCTATCTATCTATCTATCTATCTATCTATCTATCTATCTATCTATCTATCTATCTATCTATCTATCTATCTATCTATCTATCTATCTATCTATCTATCTATCTATCTATAAACATTACAAGCATAAAGCTAAACTAGTCAATATATAATCAAAACTACCCCAAATCCAAAATCCAACCAGACCAGCATAAAAATAATATTAAAACACTACCAAAGGTTTCACTGCTACAAGCAGACTTCTCAAGTGTAAAGAACTACAAAAACAACACAATATATATAATATTAAACATTACCCATAAATTCATTCACTTCCCATCCACCCTTAATATTAAAAGAATTCTTAAATAAATTAATTGCTTCAGAATAATAAATTTTCAATAATAAAGATTCTTTAATTCTTCTTTTGATTTCATTTCTCTCAAAGAAGACAACCTTAAACTTCATCAAAATTTAGGTAATTTGATTAAAAGAAAATTGATAGATATTATGAAGAAAATGGTTAATTTAAAATTTTTTAATAGAGTAGATTATTTAAGATGCTATCCTAATGTTTCACATCAGCTAAGATGTTTGTGAATATTAAGACTCATAAAGATGGTTTTCCTTTAAGATTTATTTTTGATTTTACAGGTAGTGTTGTAGAGGGTATTTCTAGATTCTTGAATAATTTTTTAAAACAATTTGTTGATTTTGGTCATTACACAGTTTCTTCTTCTTTTGAGGCTTTTGATAAGATTAATAATTTTAAAATGAAAAGTAATTGGGTATTGGGCAGTTTAGATATTGAAAATATGTATCAGTCTGTTAATAGGTTGAGAAGTATTGATATTCTTATGTCTGTATTGATTAAGAAAAGTTCTTTATCAAAAAATAAAATTAAGGTAATTAAAGATTTGCTTTTGTTATTGGAAGATTAGGGTTAGGGTTATGTATTTTACTTATAAAGGTAATTTTTATAAGATTAAGGAAGGGTGGATAATAGGTTATATTATTTCTCCTTTAGTATGTTCAGTTTATATTAATTTTATGGAAGAGGAAATTATTATTAAAAAGAATTGTTTATATGTAAAGTTATTTGTCAGATATGTTGATGATTGTTTATTTGTAGTTGAGAATGATAAATTGAAGGAATTTGTAAATGAGTTTAATTGTTTTGATCCTTCTATAAAATTTGTGTTAGAAGGAGGGGGGTTAGATTTTAGTAAGTTAAATTTTTTAGATCTTTTGGTGATTAGAAATGTAGAGACTAATTGTTTACTGTGCAGTCATTTTGTTAAAAGTAAAGAATTAAGATCTATAATTAAACCTGATAGCTATCAGTCTATATCTCATAAAGTAGCTGCTTTAAGGAATTATTGTCACAGGAATATTAAATTAAATAATTCTAGTGGGGTAGCTTTGTTTCAGAAATATCAGTTTTATAAAGATTACTTGAGGGTTGGTTACTCTGATAAATTTGTTAAAAGTATTTTGTTTAATAGTAATATTTGTAAGGATGTAAAGGTAAAAGAAACATATGATTTTATTTCTTTGCCATATAAATTGTCTTCTTATAAAATTGTGTGTAGAAATAGTAAATTGTTTGGAAATATGAAAATTGCTTGGAAAAGGGGTGTTACATTGAATAATTTATTAAATAATACAACAGAAATTTTTGATAGAAAGATTATTCCTGGTGTAGTATATTTTATCCCTTGTTTATTTTGTAAGAAGGTTTACATAGGTCAGAGTAGTTTGAGTTTAAATGAAAGAATAAAGGTTCATAAAAGTAGAGTTAAAAATAATATCTTATTCTGCTTTGTATGTCCATAAAAAAGATACAGGCCACACTATTGATTTTGATAAAGCTAAGGTTGTCTTCTTTGAGAGAAATGAAATCAAAAGAAGAATTAAAGAATCTTTATTATTGAAAATTTATTATTCTGAAGCAATTAATTTATTTAAGAGTTCTTTTAATATTAAGGGTGGATGAGAAGTGAATGGATTTATGGGTAATGTTTAAAATTATATATATTGTGTTGTTTTTGTAGTTCTTTACACTTGAGAAGTCTGCTTGTAGCAGTGAAACCTTTGGTAGTGTTTTAATATTATTTTTATGCTGGTCTGGTTGAATTTTGGATTTGAGGTAGTTTTGATTATATATATATATATAATCTTATGTCCTAGCTCCTCACTGATGAGAGCCATAAGCTCGAAACCGGTCTGGGGATGGGGACCATCATAGATAAAAGCTTCATGTATTTTCTCTTGTAGCATTTATCATAAAAAATAAAATAATTAAGCTTGTTTAGAGCTAGTAGCAGGCTCTTTATATATATATATATAATTACTGGTGACAAGAAGAGTAAAATAATAAAATGCAACATTAATAAATCTACATATTTCCAAAGAAAAAAGTAGGTTTGTTAAAGTTAGAATTCTATTTGCTTGGTAAATTAAATACAGAGCAATTTTATGAAAGTGGAAAGTAATATTTGTATATAATGTAGATAACAATAATTATTATTATTTTATTAAAATAAATGAAGCAATCCAAATAAATGAATATTAAAATAAATGCTAAAACCTAAAATAATAATTAAATCAGTTTTGGCAGTGAAGTGCTTTTGAAGAAAGAGTTTTATAGGTATGGAAGCAGCTAACCTGAAAATTTAAAAGCAATTGTTTATAAATTCTGAATTCTAAATAATTGTTTAATATATTTTTTAAAAATATTGGATAAGTCATGCAGGAGACAAAATGAATATTTTTTATAATGGACTCTCTGTAGATTTGATATCTAGTTATTTTGCTTTATTTTTGCCATGCAATCTTTAATGATTTAAAGAAGCAAACCAATATGGCTGCTGCCAATAGAATCATGGGTAATGACTATAAGAGGTTTGGACTAATATTTGATATGTGTTAACATACATATATCTGTATTATTGAAATCAAATTAGTGTGAATTCCTTTTGTATGATTTTACAATTACATGTGCAATATCTCATTTAACTATATATATTAATATGATTTTTATTTTCTAAATAAAAAATCAAAGCACTTATTTATTAACTTTAATTGTCAATGGAAAAAATATTGATAAATTTGACAAGCATAATGAAGACCAATTTTTCAGTCATCATCCGTATTGATACTGATATTTTGAAGCATTTAGTTCTTACCTTTTTTTGGATTAAAAAAATTATAGCTATGAGAAAAGGTATCAAATAATCTTAATAAAAATAATAATATTATTTTTTAAAATATTTTAGTTTAAAAAAATTAAGCCAGTATCATCATTATCAATCATTATCACTCCACTGCAGGTTGAAGGTCTCTCCAAGCTCAATACATCTTCTCCAATTTTAGCTTTTCTTCTCCACATCCCTCCTGCACACTTTCTTATTTCATCCATCCATATCATATGTGGTCTCTTTATGGGTGTTTTAAAATCTCTTGGAATCCAGTTAAGATTTCAATTGTTCATCTATTATCTTTTCTAGCAATATGTCCAGCCCAACTTCACTTCAGTCTTTTAATTTTTTCAATGAGGCCAGTAACAACTGTTTGTTCGCTTGCCCATATATTGCTTTTTCGATCTCTACTTGTTACTCCCAACATGCATCTTTCCATACTTTGTTGAGTGGTTTGAAGTTTCTGTATTGCTCTTCTATTAAGTGCCCAAGTCTCAGATCCATAAGTAAGAACTGACAAAACACATTTATTAAAAATCTTTTTCAAACCCATACGCATATTTCCTTTTAGTACCAAGTTATTTCTACCAAAAGCACTCCAACCAAGTTTAATTCTATGATTAATTTCATCCATTATGTTTCCATCCGTATTAATAATCTAACCAAGATATTTGTAGCTGTTAATTTCTTCTAACTCATCATAATCAATCTTTATTTTCATATTTTGAGAAAATCCATTGAACATTACTTTAGTCTTTTTAACATTTATCTTTAGCCCTACTTTCCTCTGATAATTCCCGCAGCATTCCCTGCAGTTCCCAAGCAGTATAACTGAACAAAAATAAACACAATTCATTGGAAGAATTTACTTAAAAGGAATAATAAAATGTAATTTTAAATTCATTATTAATATTTACTGGATTATGAAGAAATTTTGCAGAGCATGTGTGCTAAAAAAATATCACTTTTATCAGTCTCGTCCCCCCAATAAATCATGTTCTTTTTGCTTATATTCTGACATATAAAAGAATGAACATTTGCCATAGTACTGCAATTGTTTGCTTTTATGTTTTATTCACAGATGAGAATAAATGATAGATAAATTGATTTGACTTTTTAACACTTCAATCTTTTCATAAGGTAGTTCCACTACATAAATTGCAGTTTGAGTATATACGTTTTACACCATATTGGCAAATATGAAAGCAGCTGAATATTAGAGATCTTTATATCATTTGTTTTAAAGATAAATGATTAGATTTGTGAAACTTTTGGTTTAATACATTATCATACCATTTACACCTTTCTTAAACACTTTATCAATACTTTTATTTATATCAAACTAACACTTTCAACTGTCCTGTAGTCATCATCAAAGCTACAATATTCACATATATAATTATACAATTATTATCCACATATTCATATACATAATTAAATACACAATGTAAACAAAAATATGTGGATAAGTGTATTAATTGTATAATTATATATTTGAATATTGTAGCTCTGATGATGACTGCAGGACAGTCGAAACTGCTAGTTTTTTAAGGGTCATAGCATCAGCCGGGACGCAGACCCGCAACCCGGGCAACTGCCTGCTAGTGCAAGGCAGTCGTGCTGACCTCTCGACCACCAATGCAAGACACCATTTGGATATTTATATTATTTGTGGGTTATACAAAATTATCGACTTAAAAATTAGCCTGTTATATTTGATCAAAAATTTAAATAATTTACCCCTAATATTAGGAATGAGCAACGTTTTCAACCTGAGACCATTTTCATCTTTCCAATTTTAAATGAGGGTCATAATTTTTTTATAAATTATTATTAATAATTGTTCCACATTTAATGAGAATTTTTCCAATTCACCTTGTAATTTTTTGTGATATATTTATATTCTCAAATGTTTTTTTATGTTTTGAATGAATTAATTCTGCAGCATCTAGGATGCAGCCTTTTATAAATCCCTTCAAAAATGTTTTTATATTTTCTGCTTTAAAAAAAAAAAATGTAATATGCTTTCACAGAATTTTCTGACTTGTTTGTGTTTTTTGTGACACATGTTAGTTACTTTTTCTCTCTCTTTTTTTTCTTTTTTTCCATATGTCATAGCATCGGCTGGGATGCGAACCCACAACCGTCTGCAACCAACTACTTGCTTGCATGGCGGATGCGATACCTCTCGGCTAACAATGCAACACATGTTAGTTACTTGAAGCTCCTTTTCAAATTTTCTATTTTAATTTTCTTTCTTCCCCAATAATTTTGTTGTAATTAAAATGTTTTAATAATATTGTGTTCTTTATTAAATGAATACTTTCCAAATGTAGGCACATCAAGTTATTATTTCTTCCTATAAAAGAAATATGTATTAGCCCATTTCTTTTGAAATGCAAAATTTTCTTTGTCAATTTTTTTATGTTGCTCAGTGTAACCATTCTTCTTCTGCTACTGCTACCGCTACCGCTACCATGACTATGACCACTATCACTATGACTACCACTACTACTATCATCACTACTACTACCACTACCACCACCACTACCACCATGACTACTACCACTACTACTACTACCACTACTACTACCACTACCACCACCACTACCACCAACACTACTGCCACCACTACTACCACTACTACTACCACCACTACTACTACTACCACTACTACTACTACTACTACTACTACTACTAATAATAATAATAATAATAATAATAATAATAATAATAACAACAACAACAACAACAACAATAACAACATTAATAATAATAAGAAGAAGAAGAAGAAAAAGAAGAAGAAAGCAGCAAACTAATAATAATTAAATTAAATTAAAATTCAAGTTTTATTTTTGTTAGTAGATGCTTTTCTGTGAGAATCACTACAAAACAAACAAAATGCCTTCAACATCCTTAATTAAATCCATAGTCAGATAGACCACACAATACACATAATCTGTTGAAGTATTGTACTTCTGATAGAATGAACTAGAACTATTACAAAGGTTGGTGAGAGAAAAAGATGTAGTTGAGAAAATAAATATTTTATTTTACTTAAGTCTTTATTCCACATTTACATTATGTTCATGTTTAAATAGAAGTTTTTATCAAGAGTCATTTTATATGTTTTTGAAAATGCCCAAGGGCTATATTGAGAGCTGGAATTGGCCCAAGAACTGTAACTTCCACATCCCCATGCCAGCAGAAGCAAAGTATTAATTTTGATTAATTAGATGATATAAGTCTCATTCAGAAAGTATAATAACTACTCTTTCTGATTGCACTGCCAAATGTATACCATATAATACTAAATTGTCCATTCACTTTACTATTGTTACACGATGCTTTATTTACCACTGTTTTTTACAGTTAGGTTATGAGATATAAAGTTCTGAAGAAGATTGCTGGGTCAATCAAAACTGTAAACAGTAAGAAAGAGTGATAAATAGAGCATTGTGTAACAGTAGTACAGTGCTTGGACAATTTAGTATTATAAGTCTGATTCAGCATTGTACAAACTAACACTGCCAATGTATCCACATTTTTAAAATCATTGAAATTTCACCAACATTTTAATAAGTTTCATTTATTATTAATCCTCTCCAGAATGAAGACTTCTCAAAGTTTACCCCAGTTTCTTTTTTCCATAACTTTTTCCCCCAATTATTTCAACAAATTTGCTTATTTTGTTAATTTATGTCATATGTGATCTCTTTCTAGATTTTTTAAATAATCATTTGGGGATTTCAATATAAGATTAAATTTATCTATCTATTAGCATCTTTACTTGCAATGTTTAATCAGCTCCATTTCATCCATTTAATTGTACATTAATGATAAGTGTTAAATCTTTCATCTATTTATTTCATTTTTGTTTTCTCCTTGTTACCCAACCTCCTATATGTATTGCTTTCTGGCATCCATTGATTACTCTAACTTGCTGGGTGTGGCAATATGTATAGTGAGTTTTGCCTGTTTTAACAACAGTTGTACACAAGCATAAGAAGTGGTGGTCATGTGATATTTATTGGCTTACCCAACCTCCCCTTACTTAATGTGTAGTTTTAAGCCTCTGCACTGCTTTTCTGTTTGGTATTCTCAGATGCATGTGTAATATTTTATAAAACACATCTATTTTTAAAAAAAGTTAGTATATTTTTAAATATTATTTTTACTAAAAGTTCTCCATTTATATTTTCATTAATCATTTTATCTACTTCTATGTCATCAACTTCAACCTTTGGGAATGAGAGCGGAAATATCAAATGTAACCATATGTACCCTGAAATAAATAGGAAGTTGCTTGTGAATAAAGAAATTCAAGATGTAACATGCTTTGAATTTGATGATCCCAATTTGTAAAATATAAAAGTGGATTGTGCAAAATATAGACTATTACCACTTTTATATTTTCCAAATTAGGAAGAGTAACAACTCATCAAAATCAAAGCATTAATTGCACAAGATATAGACCACAAAGTACTGTGTGGTTTGGAACAGTTGGTAAAATATCTGATTTAAGATGGGGACATTCTAGGATCAATTATGGTGCTTGAACTATTTATGAACTCCTGGCAATAAATTAATTAGACATTTTTTTAGACCATAAAGATAACTTGAAGTGGATTGTATCAAATTTTAGTTCAAAACTGTACTTAATTGAAATATGGAATGCTATTATAAATTGCTAATGTTTTTAACTACTATGAATAACAGGTAATCAACTATTTTTTATGATTTTAAATTATCTGGAAAACATTTTTTTAATCTCATAAAACAAAGTTACCTATTTGTAAGCTTGTATTAATTCAAAATATTACACAATGGCAGTACAGAACAAAAATATATATTAAAATTTTTTTAAAAATCATGTTGCATTCGATTCAATTGTTATTTAACAGAGAAAAAATTATTAATTCTACATTTTAACATTTTTATAAATTAAGTTCAAAACATTTTATACTCTTAAATATTAAAGAATTTAATTTTCTAAATCTGAGTAGAACATCCAATTGTAAGCTTACAACTCCTAGAGCAATGGTTCCTAGTCTGGGGTACACATACCAGCAGGAAGTACGTGGAGCTTGCCCAGGAGTACAGCAAATAGCAGTTAAGTAAATATATTATGCTAATAATATATTCCAAAAATAATTTACTTAGATCAAATGCCAAAACACACTGTCAAATTTAAGAACTTTTTAGAAGAGTTAAATGATGAAACACGTTAATTGCCCCGTGATCTCTCCTTATGGTCTGTTACAAAATGGCTGTGTTTTGAGCCTTTTTGTGGAACTCCTAAATCCTATCACAATGTTTTTAAAAGAAAAAAAGGAAAAAATACCCAGAATTATAACATGAACAATGACAAACTAGTCAAGCATTGGTGGTTGAGAGGTCAGCGACAGGTGCTTTACAAGCAGTTGTTCCAGGTGAGTGTGTTCACTTTCTGGCTGATGCTATGACATATGAGAGAAAAAAACAGTGACAAACTAACCATACAGTAATGGTGATCATGTAATGTTTGGTGGTTTAATTAAGAAATGAAACTTGGCTTTCTGATTTAATGTTTCTTATGGACATTATGGAACATTTGAAAACACTTAATTTGACTTTACAAGAAAAATGATTAGTAAATTGGAACAAAATGTACTTAGTTTTGAAGCTAAACTTCAGTTTTTTGCAATCTTAAGATCAAAATATTTAATCATTTTCCACAATTAAAACAAATATAATTAATATCACAGAAGAGAAATTAGGTGAATATAAAGAAAAATAAGAAGGATTGCAAGAAAATTTTAACTGTAGGTTTGAAGATTTTAGAAGTTTTAAATCTACATTTGCGTATTTTGTGAATCCATTTATTTGAGATATTACTGAAAATGGATTTTCAATTTCTGAAATAATGCTTGTCAAAAAAATAGATGGGGAATTGGTGCATTAGAGATGAAATAGGATCAGGAATCACAAATGCATTACAAATTTAGTTCTCTAATTGAATTTAGGAAATTCATGCCAGAATTAAAATATCCTTGCTTAAAGAAAGCTGCTTGCCATTTAATATCAATTTTTGGTACACTATATCACTGTGAATCATTGTACTCCACAATAAAGTTTGGGAAGTTGAAACATCACTCACAGTTAACCAATCAGCATCTTGCAGAATGGCTGTGAACAGCTTTAACACATTGTATGCCATATTTCAAAGATTTGGCCAAAGGTCTTCATTAAATGTTATACTTTTTATTAATGAATTTTTATTATATTTTATTTTTATTATAAAAATTTAGAAATAATTATTTTGTATTTTATTTCTTTCTCTTAATTGTATTTTCTTACATACTTTCTATAGCAGTTAAAATTTGTATAAAAGATGTCATCATATTAATTAAGTTAGGATAAAATTTGACTGCCTTTATTTTTGTGTATTTAAATAATATGATGTGGCTCTTTACAATAGATAAAAAAACAGCATGTGACTCTCATTGACCTCATGTTTCCCCACCACTAATATATACCATACATGTAAACACAAATAATATTAATTTCAAAAATATGGAGATAAATAGTAGTTAATAAATAACAGTATAACTAAATGCATTTTTAGAATTTAGCACTGTTATCAAAGACAATGGATATAAAATTTTAAAAAAAAACATTACAAACATCAAACCTCAATGTGAAAGTAACAAAATTAACCACTAAACATCGCATGATCACCATTTCTTATGCTTGCTCATAACTGCTATTAAAACAGGCAAAACTCTCCATACAGAAGTGCCATTCAATACAAGCCACAGTAATCAATAGATCCCAGAAGGCTTGTGCATAAAATCCCTATCTAGTGCATATTCATTCAATACCCTCAGACTAGTTTCTAGCTTGTGGCCTTCATCAGTGAGGAGCCTTGGATCTGAGAGCATTGCACCAAGATCTTAGGACCTAATGCAACTCTCCAGCAGCCACCTTTTATCTCTACTTAACTACAAAACTGTGAGTCTAAAATTGAAAACAATATTTTTGAGGCAATCTCATTAGTTTATATAGTCATTGATTACTCTGATTTGCACTGAGTGGCACTATGTATGGTCAGTTTTGCCTGTTTTAAAAATAGTTAGGAGCAAGCATAAGAAATGGTGATCATGTGATGTTTATTGGTTTAACACCAACACTGTTTAATAGGATAGTGGTGGCTATGGTTATTAAAGAACCAAAGGCACCAAAATGTATGGATACTGAACTGAGTTCAGACCTATATGACTATATAAGATAATGAGCTTGCATTGAAAATATTAGTGTGTTTTCAATTTTAGACTCATAGTTTTGTAGTTAAGTAGAAATAAAAGGTGGCTGTTGGAGGGTTGCATTAGATCCTAAAATCTAGGTGCAATGCTCTCAGATCCAAAACTCCTCGCTGATGAAAGTCACAAACTAGAAACTAGTCTGGGGATATTGAATGAGTAGGCACTAGATAGGGATTTTATGCACAAGCTTTCTGGCATCCAGTGATTACTCTAGCTTGCACTGAGTGGCACTACTGTATGGAGAGTTTTGCCTGTTCTAAGTACAAAGTTGCCAATCTAATTGTGCTTATCCCAAACAACACTCAACTGAACACTATTAGACTTTCTATTCATTTTAAAGTTACCATTAGAAATAAAACAAGCCTCTTTGGTATGTTTCCCAATGTTGCATTCACTACAAAACATTTTTATTTCTTTATGAAATATTATAACTTTATCTTTCTTATTGCATTGCCAAAAAACATTGTAAAAGTAATAAAGAATATTAGATGATACTAATATCATGTTTATCTCACTAGAATTGAAAATGTAACTATATAAATAATCACATTCCAAAAACACAGATGACATCAAAGAATTCAACTTAGCTTTATTGTAACTATGCATGTCCCATTTAAGCCTTATATTAAGGTATGTTCTGGATTCATCATAATAAACATAAGGGCAATTACATTCTTGGTAGTTAATCAAATATAGCATTACAAGGATGGTCCTTATGATTAATTCTGACCTTACTCTTATAATATTGAGAGGAATAGGAAAAAAATGAATAAGTTCTAGTTTAGTCTATTCCAAAAAAACGTAATAATAAATGAAAACAACAATAATGCTAATATAAATATGTATTATGCATTTCAGCCAAAGATAACTTGGTATACCATGTTACAATATACTCATCATTTGTCATAGATTGCAGTTATTTGCATCATTCATTTACAACTACACATACTAATAGTACGCACCCAATTTTTTCCAGTAAAATGTTCAGTTTTTTTTTTAATTATAAAAATCTATACGTATATAATATGTCAATAAACATCACATGATCATCATTTTTTATGCTTGCTTATAACTGTTATTAAACAGGCAAAACTCTCCATACAGTATTGCCACTCAGTGCAAGCCAGAATAGATCTAGGTGCAATGATCTCAGATCCAAGGCTCCTCCATGATGAAGACCACAAGCCAGAAACTAATCTGGGGATATTGGATGAGTAGGCACTAGATAGGGATTTTATACACAAGCCTTCTGGCATCTATTGATTACTCTGGCTTGCACTGAGTGGCAATACTGTATGGAGAGTTTTGCCTGTATATATATATAATGGTAAAAAGAAAATAAAAATAATACTGTACTTAATACATGTAGTATATTTCATGATAGCTCTAACCGTATCGTCATAATATATCTAAATTCCTTACATCATTAAGATATGTAACAATAATGATTATTATTAGTATTATTACCACGTATTTGTGGAGTGAATAAATCGTTTAATGTTATGCATTAACAATTCCTGATAAATATAGGAATCATTATAAATTAATAGCTTTGTTTCGCCTTATTTATTTATAATAAAAATACCCACAAAATTAAAGACAGTGCATTAATAGCTAAAGTAATAGTAATTATCAGATTCAAAAGACGGATTTATTATTTACAATGAAAATCCTTTAAACTAACGAATAGTATTAACATCATAATGATATATAGTAATATCGAGAGTTTGAAACTAAAAATTAAATAAATCAGATCAGGTACAATATATAAAAAAATATTGAGTTCTTCCTTTTATTTAAACATGCACGTCATATGTTCCTTCGAGAAATTACGCATTCATGTCACCCTGAGAAAGTATGATGTCACCAACACAATCGTGCAAGTAATTATAATTATTATAAATTTTTTTCTGTTTAAATTAGAGCGAAAATGGTTAGTAGAATTTAAATCATAACACTGTTGTAGTCTTTTTTAAAAAAAAAAGTTTTACATGTATAATTAGAAGAAGAAAAAAGAATAAATCTTGTACTTTTATATAAACAGATTAAAAAGAAAAAGGATTAAATCTCTTTAAAACATTTATTTATAATAAAAAATATGTGTACCTATATATGTTATTTTTATTTTTCATAATTATTATTAAGTTTTTTTTAACAAGGGATTGATTGAAAATTATTAATGATTAATTTGTGATTCATAAATCATAATTCTGAACTTAAATTATACAGTATTTAATATAATTAAGTAATTAATCTTTCTTTAAATTTGGAGTAATGATTTCACCATATATTACGATATCAAATCTTAAGTATGAGATTAAAATAATGTTTTCAATTTATTTTTTTTGTATTTCTAATTTTTATTTACTTTCTAAGTTATACTGATTTTCTTCAGATGTACATCGCAACTGTGATCTGAATTTTTTAAATGTTCACATTTAAAATTTTAGCTTTTTTATTTTTTTTAATTCAATGACTAAACAATTAATCAATTTTTTTTTTTTTCATATGTCAAAGCGTTGACCGGGAAGCGAACCCGGGCCAACTGCTTGGAAGGCAGCTATGTTAACCGCTAAACCACCAACGCTTGACAATCAAGGTTTTATTTTTTAGATTAATTATTGCTAAAAGACAGGTGCGCATACTAAACCAAAAGCAAAGTTTTTTTCTATCTGTTGTTCTACTTTTTTAATATTCGTAGTATTTTTTTAAATCATCAATATATTTTTTTCTTTTTGCTAGCTTTTTTAAATATCTTTTTCAGTTCTTTATGATAACACTTTCATAATTCCTCTATTTCGAAATTACTGCCCAATCCAGTTCCTCTTTCTCATCAAAAAAGCAATCTTTATTTTAACTTTTTCCAATATAACTTCATTTTTGATCTCTCTCAACTCATCTTTTCCATTTTTCTTTAAATCTACATTTATAAAGCCGTAATTTTTTTTATCTTTTTCTAATTATCAAATTTTCTGCTCCACATAAAGCTATATTCTAAAAAAAAAATATTCAACATAATTTTTGTTTAAATCTTACTCCAGCAATCTACAGAATAACTTCCTATCTTTATTAAAACCCTATTTTTCCCATTGCAATTTTCATACAAATTTTTCATTGATATTTTTCCCATCACTTATTTGACTTCTCAATTACAGAGGCTGCAATTAGAGCAAATTCTGGTTGTGCGACATTTGATTATTCTGATATTTAATAATGATATATTTTTACTTAGTGTGGAAAAAATACAACCTGAATATAAAACAGTCTCAATCAATCAGAATTTTTGCTTATGACATTGAATAACATCTCATTATTATGGCATCCTTGACTGTTGTCATTCATAGTATGTTTTCAATTTTGTTAATCAAAACAACATGTCAATTGTCCACTGAAGTTTATTCACTTTGTTAAAAAAAAGTCTCACGCATTTGAAATAAAAAGCAGTATTAAACAGGAAAGAGTATTTTTCATTTTTTATGATGGGATCTATAAAACAATTCAGAAAGTTTAATTAAGCTGGAGCCAAGATCAATTTAGATTGATAGTGAAGATTTTTAATTTGAAATATTTAAAAATAAAAATTAATTTTTTTTCGATGCAAATACTTTTCTTGAAATTTCAAAAAATGTTCTAAGTTTATATCTGTGTTAGAGATAATCTCTAGTTTAGAAAATGATTAGTAATAACCATTATTGTATTTATCAAAGGTGGATGGTGTCAAAGTTGTGAGTGGAGTGAGTCTGACAATGGTAAATAAAAATGTAAGAATGCTATTAATATTTTTAAACTTGATTTAGTAATTAATGTTCAAAATTTAATGTTCTTTATAGCAGAAAAATATCCGAAGAACTTTGACTTGGAATAAATATCATTTTGAGAATGTGTATTTTTAAATTCAATATGTTAAAAAGCTAACTTTTTAAAATAATTTCTTGAGTTACTACTAAAAGATCACATGATTACCATTTTCTATGTTTACACAAGCTGTTAATACAGTAACAAACTCTCTCTACAATAGTGCCACCTAGTGCAAGCCTCAGTAATCAATGGATGCAAGAAGGTTTGCATTATATAAAGATTTTATGCACAAAGCTTTTTTGCATCCATTGATTACTAAGACTTGCACTGAGTGGCACTACTGTAGGGAAAGTATTCTACTGTAATAATGTCTTGAGTTAATTTAAACTTTTTCCTCAGAATTTATTAGAAAATATCCTTAAACTTTAAAGGGCAGCACAGATTACAATCTACAGCCACTCTGTTTCACATGTTAAATAAGTTATTTCATTAGGTATAACTATTTCAATTGTTTTATATAGGCGCTCTTATGCTACCAAATTGGCTACATACAGAAATGAGAAGTAGATATCTATGACTAATAAAAGCAGCTGAAAAATACTCTATGAAATTTTTACAGTGTAATGGCAAAGTCCATATAACTAAGTGCATATTAATTTAACATGCTAGATATGATAATATTATTCTTAAAATAAAAAGAAAAAGTTATTCAATAATCAAACAAAAAAAATAATTAAACAAATTACATTATACTATTACTGGAATAAGAACTCCTGCAGGATGATAAAAACTAACTAAAATATTTTTTTACTCCAATTAATAACATGAATAATATTAAATATGTATATAATTAAGGTTGTTAAATATAATTTTAAAAAGGGAAAAATATTAAACAATCTTAATTATTAATAAGTTGTTAAAATTTAAAACCAGAGATATGCTTTAAATTCGAGGTAATATGGTATACACATCAATCATCTAAAAAAATTGTATAGATACTAACTTAAAAAGGTAATACAAAGAATAAATTATAAATATAGCTATAGATTGGATATAACAATTAATTACACCACATACAAAAAAATGAAAATATACACCTTAATCAATTACATACAATTGTTAAAACAACTGTAATATGATATATTTTTGTAAAGACTAAAAATGGCATCGATGGTGACTATATCAAAGAGATCATGTAGAGAGGTGAGATTCCGTTGCTCCCAGTTGTTAAAAACTAGATATTTCAACAAAAAACAAAAATAGTCCTTTTTTAAAAATATTATTTCCAATATTAAAAATATTATTTCTAATATTAAAACAGCTTGTGAAAGTTAGACTCTATGTAAAATGAGGGGGGGGGGGATTTCCTGGATAGAAAAAAGCAAAACAACAAATCAATTATTAAAAGAAATGAAACCTTGGCCTGCATTGATATCCAAAACACTAAGAACCACAAAAGCTGTCACAATTTTGGACATATAACAAAAGCCAATAAAGTAAAAAAAGACTATGCTTAATGTGGATAGAACATTGGAGGCCAAAAGAAACACTTGATAAGAGCATCATATTATGAGGAATAAAAGAGAATGGACATATTTTTATATAGAATCATCAGAAATTTAGTGACTCGAAAGAGCATGACATGGGAGTTATAAAAGTAATTTGTTTTTTAACTTATTTATTTTTCCAGATATTTATACATAGAATACTAACATATTCAGTTCAGATTTTATTTTTTTATGCATGCATTTTTTTTCTAATGAGAATGTTGGCTTTTCTTAATGTTCTGCTCATTATTATTAAGAATTATTACCAAGTTTCTCTGAAAATAAGATGATGTCTTATATTAATTTTTGCTCCAAAATGTACTCTAGGGATTATTTGTAGGGAATGTCTTGTTTTTTTTCCAGTACATTTATTATTTTTATTTGTTTTATATGTCAAAGGATTGACCAGGAAGCAAATCCAGACCAGCTGCTTGGAAGGCAGCTATGCTAACCATTAGGACACCAACGCTTGACTACTGTATATTTATCTAGGTATAAGTATCCATATTTATTCAAAATAGTAATTGAAGATTACAAAATATGTGGTAAAAAACTGCAGGAAATAAAATTCTAGAATCATTATTTTATTTCACATGAGTGTATTATTAACTGAAACACACAGGCTTATTATATACCTATGTTTATATATGTAATATATAGGGTATATGAGCACAGGCTTTCTCACGAACCACCACTCTTCACACCATCTCATAACACTGATACATTCGAACCCATATACATTGAAAAGATAAATAATCACCAATACACGTATTTCATGCTAAAACAGCAATCATCTGTTGGTCCAGATTACCATCTCTACACGTATATGCTATAAGTGCTCAGATATATATTAAGATAGTCAATCCTCATACTTTAATGGACAGGCTTCAATCTACTCCACACTCCAACTCTTCAACCGTCCATCCAATTGAAAATCTGATGATGGAATGCTCAAAGGCCACCCTGAGGACGAGATTCTCATCACACCCATGTTGGCCTAAGCTCAATCTAACCTCTCACATACAGGACATAATCCATCTCTAAGCATGTCTGTTATAACACGTGGTGTATATAATAATAAAGTTAGTAATGCATTTGACAATGTAGTAAATATTTCCCCATCACTAGAGGTTCACATGTGTGTTGTGTCTGCATTCTGATTGGTTATTTGACAGTCTCATGACCAAACAAGCTTACAGCCTCTTTACATTGCCTGAGTAGTGCTGCTGCGATTTTACAGAAACGCATTTGTGAGACAGAAAAATAACGTGTGCAGTATTTTCTTTCTCTTTATAACTAGGGCTTATTTTCGGGATAGAGCTTATGTTACAAACGTTCTAAAAAATCACGCTAGGGCTTATTTTCTTGTTAGGTCTTATTTTCAGAAAAACAAAGTATATTTAAAATTAAATAAAATTAAAGCAAGTGGAATGGGCGGAGTAAATAATACATATATGATAATGTATTTATATGCACAAAGTTGTATTAACTTACTCACTTTTTATTTTAGAAGTCTACCAATAAATGAAAACATGAAAAATATAAGGATAAAACATATGAACCGATTGTGACTCGTGGTGGAAATATGTGCCCGTAATTATAGTTCCAATTGCTATTTACTTTTTTTGAGAGGTGTAATCAACTAAAGAGTTAACAAATGGGTGCATAGGTAAATTGTATACATATGTATGTTTATAAAAAACATAACGTTTTCCCCTCTATATACATGTAATATTAAAAATTTATAAATATATACATACACTGTATATAAGTATAGGGGATCTGAACTCAGACTTTCAAGCACCCTCCATCTATCCACACTATCTCATACAACTGATAAACATGACCACACACATATAGAAAAGATAAATAATCACCAATAATTGTATTTCGTGCTAAACCAGCACTCATCAGTTAATCCAGATTATCATCTCCCACACACACATATATAATCAATGCTCAGTTTATATTAAGATAACAAATCTTCATACTTTAATGGACAGGCTTCAATCTACTCCAACCTCCAACTTTTCAGCCATACATATCATTGAAAATCTCATGATAAAAACCCAAATCCCATGCTGGTACCAATATTATTGCCATAATATAAACTGAGCATTGATTATATATATATGTGGGAAATGATAATCTGGAACAACTGACGAGTGCTGGTTTAGCACAAAATATGTATATTGGTGATTATTTCTTTTCTACATGTGTGTGGTCATGGGTATCAGTTGTATGAGATAGTGTAGATGGATGGAGGGTGCTTGAAAATCTGAGTTCAGATCCCCTATACTTACAATTAAGCTTCAGGTTTGTGAAGAATGCCTGGTTTTCAAATATTTATACACTGTATACATATGTATGAGAGTTGGATTAAAAAACCTAAATTGAAACATGTGTTTTAATCGTGTTGCAATTGAGGATAAAAATAATTCCACTTAATTTACGTTAAGCTTCTGACAAGGATCACATAAAAATAAAAACAATGCTTATTTATTTATAAATAATTAATTAAAATTTCGTCATAAAAAACTGTCTCCAGTTTACCCCCTCTTTTATTTTATACAAGACTTACATATTTTGATTTCAATTTATGTATTATTTCATTAAATTTTTAAAAATTAATTATCATTAATTACATTTAATAAAAAGTTTGAATTGTCAGTATGAATAAATAATTTTTTAAAGATATTTTTTAAAACTCTTACAATTGATTCTTTCAGCAACACTGGATCTAACAAAATGGGTGCAGTCTAGACATAAGTAATTTATAGAATCAAAATTCAATTTTTTTTTTTTAAAAAAAAGTATGAAAAAGTAGACCATAAATAATATTGAGATTTTTTTGTTACAAAATTACTTTAAAAGTATGGTAAAATATACAAGCAAAGTGCATCCAATAAATTTTAGCTTATATATAAATCATATGTTACACATGTACTTACAAAACACACTCCATTTAAATACAGTTCAAGTTATAATTTTGATTCCTTAAATCATCTTTTTGAGAATTTTATTTTATAACTATTTCAAATTTATTATATACAGAATAACTTGAGGAAAAGAAACGATCTCATTCATATTTATTTACGCATGTGTGTACTATGTGTTAATATATGACTCTATATGCACTGTATGGTTTTCCACAATACGTAAAGCATCCCAGAATTGATTCTGTAAGATGATTTCTTATGAACTCCCGAGCAGTAAAGCTGTACGTTTTTTTCCCTTCTGTATTTAGGCTGAATTGATTTTTGAGACATAAAAAATGCTTGAGATAAGTAATTAAATAACTACTTACTTTTTTTTTTTATATATCAAAGCGTTGACCAGGATGCGAACCCAGGCCAGCTGCTTGGAAGGCAGCTATGCTAACCGCTAGACCACCAACACTTGACACCATTTACTTTAATAAGCAATACAATAATAAAATACAAGTAATTAATTTTGATTACTTATCTTCATCCCAATAACTTTTATTTATTTAATCATGTAATTAGTGGCTTATGAAGCCTAATGTTATTTAGCACCCAAACAGTAAAATACGAGGGCATAGCAATTTCCTCTCAAATAAAGATAAAACATGGGCTCATCTACTATGCTTTATTTACCAGTGGTGAAATCTGCAATACATATTTTATTGGTATTCCACTCAACATTCTGACACTAATCTGATTGGTGCAGATTAAGCTATAACCTTTATTCTTTAATTAATAATAGATAGATACCTATTTATTGAATAATATTGTATGATTAGCTGGTTTATCTGTGAGCCAGCAGCCACATAAATATATATATATATAATTCTACTTGTGTTCTGAAAAACTTCAAGATTTATCTAGCCAAATGCAAACATCAGTTATTAGCTTAACAGATAACTCTGGTGACCATTTTGCCATAAAACTTTTTTTTTACATTTCTCAGTTGGAAGTTAATACAAATATTTCACCAAGTATTGTAATAAATACTATTTTATTGTCGCATATAAATGTAATTATTTTAGATTTGGTGGAAAATAATCTTTTGATGATCCATACGTTTATTATATATTAAAACAGAATAACAAAAAAAGAGTTTATTCATCATCGTATTTATTTATATATAGATTGTTACATTAATTTAATTGTTCTAATCTTCTCGATTGTGATTTTCAATATTTTTAGAAAACAGCAAGTAGAAATACTGTCAAGTTTTACAAAAATATTTTGTTGGTTTAAGTATTAATTATGTAAATGTTATAGTAAAGCTATCGGAAAAACTTCCTCAAAAGAGAGGTAAACTGAAATTATTAAAAGTTATAGATAACTGAAGAAAATAAAAATTAAACACAAAATAATTTGATTATACCTTACAACAAAAAAGTGGAAAAAATTCACTAAATTTTTACTTTGATTACTGTCATATCTGACCTTGCCTTTGGAAGTGGACTATTCCAGATTCCTTACCTGATTGGCTAGCACCCAGTTGCTATTCAAAGAGATTAAATCCTTCACTGGGATTCGTGCACCAAATCCACGTTTCCAGTAAGGTAGGGGATCTGCTATTAAATAGTCATCCTTTTGGAGGCAAGGCAGAGAACAATTATGGCTGTTACCCTGAACAACAGAACATGATCTCCATTAAACCTTCTGCCATCAGCAAAGGTATTTATCTAGTCATTATCGTGATGTCCATGCAGTTAGGCAAGTCCACCTACAGACTGGAAACTGCTACATCTGAATTAGAGCTGACTCTAGGCAAGCTAAATACATAGCTGGAAGAGTCTTACCAGAGTTCATGACGCAGGCTAATTATTTAGCTAGAAGTGAGTTCTGTACTCAGCTCAACTATCTCAACATTCAATTGTATCAGTTGTGTTTATTCATTTGTTTAACTAACAGGTGTATATCATTTGAACTAATAAATTGTACATATTAATTGCTGAGTAGTTATTCTTTTTGTGTCTGTTGGTTTGAAAATGAACCTGTAATCCTAACCAAACACAACAATTACAAAAATGCCATACTGATAAAGAGTGTTGCATTTGGTAATTTTGCTGCTCGGTCAAAATGAATGTATTACCCTCTTAAATTTCCTAAAAACTTTAAAATAAGAGACTCATGTAAATAATTACCAAGATTAAACAAGATCTACAGTGGGCCAAATTCTATCCTAATACCCAAGAAAAATAAGAAGATTGATTAGCAACTTAATTTTTTGGTCACATGAGTAAATATATATATATAACATTAGAAACCAGTCAATATTTAGGGAATCCCAATATAGATAACAATCAACAATTTCAAACTGTTGTCAAGGCAACCTCCTTTTAACGATATATACATGTAATAATGCTCAAGGCTAAATGGGTTTGTAAGTAATCATTAAAAGCCAGTCAACACTTAGACGATCCCAATAACAATAACAATCAACAATTTCAAACTGTTGTCAAGGCAACCTCCTTTTAACAATAAAGATGGGATATATATCAAATACGATCATCTTTATGACCAAAGCATATGAGTTAATCAATTATGCCAATAAAGTTAAATGCTCATCTAATTTCATTCTGAATACTCAGAATTCAGATCACTTTAGGAAAATGATACAAAATCTAACTTCAACCTTTTCAAACCACCAGTGAATGACAATTTGCTACTTCCACTGGAAACGCCATGTATGTTCTGTTGTAGAATGATAAACTATAATCAAAAACTTTAACCCAATTTTCATTTAGGCACTTTTTACAACCATTCATTAATATTATTGATTTTAGTTTGATGTTGAAATTTTCATGAGATTTACTTTATGAAGCGCTCTATATACACTAACTATAGAATAGTGTCATTCATACTGCTTCCCCAACCCCCCCCCCCAAATCACTGATATATTATTTTTTAATTTTATGACTCTGAGCAATTACTTTGCTACATTTATAATCTAAGTTTTAGTTACAATAAATCGAAAGCAGGCAAAATATAATTACTTGAATTCTACAAAAATGCTTCCTTAAATTTACTCTATAAATAATTTCCACATTAATGAACTAAAGAAAAAGTCTTCAGAAACAGAAAAAAATACAATTCCCACTATTGTCTATGAAGTAAAAAATCAGAAAACAATTGAAATAAAACTTGTCTGGGAAATACAATTAATCTTAAAGCTACAATGAAAATTCAGTTAGCCAATGGGGACATAATTATAAAATATGATAGCATGAATTTTAATAAATAAAATATCAACAGATATTATAAATGCATTAAGTGCTAGGAACAAAAGAAAATCTGGTTAGCTTCTCACAAAAATGTGGAGAGAAAACAAGCCCTAGCGAACAGACCCCAGTAAAGACAATGGAACAGAGGCAACATATAAATTCTGGAAAAAAATAACAAACATTATGAATTCTAAAGACACCAAATTTACTGACACTGCAGAAGATATTGTAAAATATAAAAAAGAAGATACATTTCATAAACTGAATGAAATGTATCTTCTTTTTCATATTTTACAATATCTTCTGCAGTGTCAGTAAATTTGGTGTCTTTAGAATTCATAATGTTTGTTATTTTTTTCCAGAATTTATATGTTGCCTCTGTTCCATTGTCTTTACTGGAGTAAATAGATCTTTAGTTTTTATTTCAATCTTTTCGTATAATCTCAACTGGGAAAATGTAATTCCTTAATGTATTCAACCCAGCACTCATCATGACAAATATTTAAAATAATAATTCTTTTATTATTCTGTTATATTTTTCTGTAATAAATATTTATATGTAAATTTATAAATGTTAATTATAAGAAGAAAAAAACAACAATATTTTATTGCTCATCTTAAATGAAAACTATAAAAATGTATTTGCTCTGAAGAAAAACCAGAATAGATAAATATATCATGCTCAAATAACTATTGATGCTGTGGCAGCGAACAGCTCTAGTGGTGCTAATTACTTACATTGAAAAAAGCAAATGAATCTTGGTGAAACTTGCTGAAATTTACTGAATAGGACATTTCTGGCACTGCCATAATTAGCAGCATCTTTGAATCTTAAGCATCACTTAATATAATTATTATATAAATGCAATTTATCCACTTTTACTTTGAATATTTTTTAGCAAAAAAATCTTTTATTGTACATATATGCATACACAATCTTACATTTTGACTGTCCCATAGTCTTCTTCAGAGCTATGATATAATGAACAGAATAAAATACATAACTATATAATATATAGGGTATATGAGCACAGACTTTCATAAGACCCACCACTCTCCACTCTATCTAATAACACTGATACACTTAAACACATATATGTTGAAAAGATAAATAATCACCAACATACATATTTCATGCTAAACCAGAAATCATCAGTTGGTCCAGATTATCATTTCTACACATATATACTATAAGTGCTCAGATATATATTAAGATAGACAATCTTCATACTTTAATGGACAGGCTTCAATCTACTCCACACTCCAATTCTTCAACCATCCATCCAATTGAAAATCTGATGATGGAACGCTCAAAGGTCAACATGGGTGTGACAAGAATCTTGGCCTCAGGGTGGCCTTTGAGAATTCCATCATCAGATTTTCAATTGGATGGATGGATGGTTGGTTGAAAAGTTGGAGTGTGGAGTAGATTGAAGCCTGTCCATTAAAGTATGAAGATTGTCTATCTTAATATATATCTGAGCATTTATAGTATATATGTGTGGAGATGACAATCTGGACCAACTGATGATTGCTAGTTTAGCATGAAATACGTATATTGGTGATTATTTATCTTTTCAACATATATGTGTTTAAGTGTATCAGTGTTATTAGATAGAGTGGAGAGTGGTGGGTCTTGTAAAAGTCTGTGCTCATATACCCTATATATTACACACATATATATAGACACAGGTATATAATAAGCCTGTGTTTCAGTTATAACTATATAAATAAAACCATAAAAAACCTAAACATTAAAAAAACATAAAATATATAGTTATGTATTATATTTTGGTCATTATATCATAGCTCTGAAGAAGGCTGCAGGACAATTGAAATGTAAGATTGTGTAAGCATATATGTACAATAAAAGTATTTTTGCTAAAGAAGTGTTCAAAGTAAAGTGGATAAACTACATTTATATAAGATATTACAGCAAAATAAAAAAAGTGATGAGTTTGGTAAAATAATTCTTTTTAAAAACAGTTTAATTAATTGTATTTACATAATAATTATGCAAAATATTGAATGGTTGTCATTGATATTTTCAAACACAAATTTAATAATTTTTTTTTCTGGGGGTGCTGCATCACTGCAGAGTTTATGGAGCAACCATCATTGTCAAAAGTATGTATGATGTTCTAACAATAATCTTTACAAAATCATTTATCACAAACGTTTATTCATTAGGCAGAAGAGTTATAATTTCATATGCACCTAACTTAATAGATTGGTAGATTCAGATATCAGTCACTTAAACTTCTTATCAAATTAAATGTGATCAACATCAAAGTTACACTTCTTCAACATTAACGAAATCATAAAACATCAACACCATAAGCATATATACCAAAGAGAAAAAGAGCAACTTAAATATTTTCTATTTGAATGTTTTAGTTTAAAGAATGCTAAAGCCTTCACCAATTCAATTCAAAGTAGAATAGAACATTATCATTCAGTCAAACATTGAATCCTTTGTAGAAATCCCCAACACTATTTTCGTACTGGATGCATTGTGGATAATAGTTACATTTTCATTTACAATAATAATGACATTCCATTATCTTTTAGAAATAAACTCAAACAACAAAAGTAAGAAACAAAAAATAATAATTTTATTAGATGTATTTGCAATTATATAGTCTCTTATCAGTGGCGTAACTACAGAATCGCAAAACAAGACAATGCCTGACGGCTCATTCTTCAGGGGCCCAAAAACTTGGAAATCTATAGCAAGACAATTAAAATATATTCACATAAAAACAATTATTAACTATATCCCATAAATTATCTTTGTTATATGATATAAGAAATTGTAAAATTATTTTGAAAAATCCAAAGTACCTCCACATCATATTACATGTTCATTGTTTAAAAACTATATATTTGACTCTTCTTAAAATTCACATGGGATATATTATCATCCTATATTTTTTTAAACCTAAGGAAATTATCAATATGACTGACTCTGATGAGTTAGGCAATTGCTCCAATTTTAGAAATAAGTCCAGAACTTTTTTCGGAACAGCTTGCTAGACAATTAATTCAAGTGATTTCCTTATTAAAAGACGATCGTACTGAAAAAATGATGACTAAATATAATTGTTTGGAAAGTGAATTTAGTGAAATATATCCCGTTTTCTTGTTATGTTTACACTTCCCGTTAACTGTAGCTAGCGTTGAAAGGTCTTTTAGTAAATAATAAAAGATTACAAAAAAAATTCAATTGGCCAAACCAAGCTTAAAGACTTTGCAATGTCAGCTATTTAGCAGAAGGAAGCATCTTAAATGGACTCACGAGAATTAATTAGTGATTTTGCAAACGCGAAGGGTAGGAAGGATTTTTAAAGGGAGTATCTTTATTAAATTACCTGATATGATATTTATAATATAAAATAAATAATTAAAAATTTGTGAATACATTAAAATGAGACCCTTTTTAAATTCCTGCCTTCGGGTCTAATTTTTCTAGTTATGCCACTGTCTTTCATAACACACTATTTTAACCTGTAATGATAAATACAATTTTTATTGACTTTTAAGAAAAGGACTTTTTTTCCTTCTATGTAGTTTAAACTATCAATGTAATCAACATTTATTTATAATAATCTAAGAATATTTTCTGTATTATTATTTTTTCTCGAATAAAATTTCTTTGAAATATAAAATAATTTTTTATTAAAATCAAATTTCAATGAGAAAAAAATCAGAATTAAGAACTATTTTGCCCTGGAATTCAATAGGGTCACAGCAGTAGTCTAAAAAACAATAAAGTATCATATTTGACATTTAATTGTTTTGGTGGCTAATAGGAGATTATACTCATAGACATAAACAAATATGTTTTGCCACAAAATAAAATTAAAAAATTAGTAAATATAAATATTATGATGTCTAGCCATGAAAGGAAGTCTATGCCTTACTTCCAACATATACTGCAGATGTTTTATTGCCAATCTACCATTGAACAAAGATATTTTAAGATTAAATCGAAATATGTGTGTAGAGAAAGAAAAAGATTTAGCTAATACTTTTATTATTACTGTTTTTAATATTAACTAAAATATCAATTTGTAATGTGTAGTTAACATACGGTAAACATATTCATACTGTATATATATAATTAAATTAAGCAGAGAAAAAACATATTCTTTTATTATTCTTACATAATTTTTTTTTTTTTCATGTGCAATTGCTGTTCTAAATACCATCAATAATTATACTATATGCATTATAAGATATTTTAATTACTTACATTTAGATTTGACATTATAATGTACTAAAATTATAATCTAGATCAGGGCAATTTGCATAAGTTCTCAGTCTATTCTTTTAACTTTCAGAGATAGATTTCCCGAGTTAAAAGCTTGTATAAACTTTGCTCCCCCCCCCCTTCTGTAGAGTTACATATCACTGATCAACGTTCTGACTATTCATCAAATGCACAATAAGCATGCGCCTTAAAATGTTTGCGTAATAGCTAGTGTACTTTTTGATTATAGAGGGAACTCTCAAACCTCAACACAAGATAGGGACTTTTATAAAGATATAAACTGCTGTCTTATCTTTAACCTAAATTCTTATTTATATAGGCCAATCTGAAGCATCCTGATTTAAGAGCGTGAAGATACTACTCTCTTCACATTTAATCCACTATTTCCTTTCACAATGAAGTCTTGCGATTTACAATGAATTAATATTTAAGATCTTTTTAATGGAAATATAGAAACTAATGTAACATTCTGATTATTAATCAATTGACAATAAGTTTGCAATTGGAAATAAAAAGGCTTTTAACCTTTTTTACATGTCCTTTAAATGCTTGTGTAATAGACAAACAATGTAATTTTTGACACTAGGGGGACTCTCAAACCTCAACACAAGGTAGGGACTTTTATAAAGCTGAGTGGCCATCTTATCTTTAATCTTCACATTGACCTATATAAATAAAGATTTAGCTTAAAGATAAGATGGCATATTTTATCTTTATAAAGTTCCCTACCTTGTGTTGAGGTTTGAGACATTTCCCTATAGTCAAAAACTACATCATTTGACGATTACACAAACATTTAAGGCACATGTGGAAAAGGTTAAAAACCTTTCTCTTTTTAATATCACTAATCAGTATAAGGAGAAATAGCAATAAGGTTAAGCCCAATTTCAGATTAATCAGTGAAATGTATCTTCTTTAATTATATTATTTTTCACAAATACTGGAGAAGCTCTAATTAGTTTTTTTTCTTCATTTTATTCTTTAATTAAGAATATTTTCTAATTAAATCTTAATCTGTTTGCACTTTCTGGATTAAAGTGTGACGGTGGACCTGTAGACCACCTTCAGATCTTGAGTTATCTCAATCTGATCTCTAGGCATTTTCAAAAATGTATATAAAATAGACCTGTATAAAACTTCTATTTAGTGCAAATATTGAATTAAGAGTTAAATAAAATATTTATTTTTTCAACTACATCTTTTTCTCTCTCAAACCTTTATAAATATAGGGGATTTGAACTCAGACTTTCAAGCCACTTCAACCATCCACACTATCTCATACTAAAATAGGAAAAACTATCTCCATGCAGTAGTGCCACTCAAAGCAAGACAGAGTAATCAATGGATGCCAGAAGGCTTGTGCATAAAATCCCCAAGTAGTGCCTACTCATCCAACATCCCCAAACTTGTTTCTGGCTTGTGGCTTCATCAGTGAGGAGCCTTGGATCTGAGAGCACTGCACCTAGATCTTAGGAGATAGTGATCATGTGATGTTTAACGATCTATCTCATACTACTGATACACATGACCACACACATGCAGAAAAGATAAGTAATCACTGTAACGATATATAAATATGTTGTTACATTAATTTAAAATAAAAACTTAAAAGTGCCCAAATAAAAGTAAAAAACTAAACGCTAAAATTAAAATGTTTGTTAAACGTATATACATTCGCACAGAGGCCAAACTTTAAAAATATTTTTTTTTAAAAAAACAAATAAGTATTAGAACGTACTTTTTTTTATAAAAAAGTACAAGATTTAAAAATAAAAACAGGTATTAATTAATGTAATCTGTAAATGGAAATGATTGTTTATAAATTGTTTGAAAAGCAAGCTAGGTTTGGGCTCTTGTATAATTAAAATGATCTGATGAAAGATAGATAAGAAAATAAAAAGAAATTAGCTTGACCAATGGAAGCACCAAGCCTCAGTCCGGACCCGAACGAAAATTTGGATTAGTGACGTCTTTGTTCATTCAATCTGGAGATTTACTATAAAAAGAGAAATATTGAGTTCCAGACAGTTTTTTCGGACTTGATTTGATGAGAACGGTAAGACGCACTTGCCGTTCTCTCTCATTTTTTTTTTGTTTTAAAAAAATATAAAATGAAAAGACTGTGATACAAGAATGGAACCAGCTAATGCTACCTCCAGAACATTATCTTCCAATGGAGATGTCAAGGGAATTAAAAACAGGAACCTGGACTCTTCTACTGTAAGCTATATTGACATGAACTCTAAATTTAAAAATAACTAAGAACTTTTGTTCAAGCTTATGAACTTCTATCTGACTTTTAAGTTTAAAATCAATTAATAATGTTTAATTTTATATGTTTTACGATTGATAAAAATCATTTCCATTTTTTTTTTCTCTTATTGTATAAATTATTTGTTGTTTAAATTTTAAATGATGAAATTTAGGTTGGGTATAGACGTTGCATAGATTCTTTAGCAGTTGATTATGTTGTGGTTTTCACATTCGATTAGAATATATGGGTCAACGATATCACTGCGGCATCTTACGATGAATGCTAATGGGATTTGTATATTCCCTATGCAAGTGACACTTATCGATGACTTTGTATTTTGATCGGTTGTGTTGAATTTGGAATGTTTTTGACCGTGGAATCTGTGCAGCTGATCTGTACTCAACATTTTAAAACAAATTTTATAAAATGCATTTGTGCGAACGTATCTAAATGTTAAATTTAAGTCGGGCATGAATGGCTATATAGTTTTGTAAAGTTATATTAAGGGAGGGTAACCTTAGGTTATTCGTTTCATAGTTGAATTGGCTCAATGGATAGGATATATTTGTGTAATTAGTAGATGTAGTATGAGATCTGCTTCGGGCAGGATTGCATATATACGCCACACACCTTCTGTTTGCCTATGGATGGGTTTGTAAGTCGGCAGAAGACCGCAGTCCATTCCTATGGAGTTTTTTGTTTATTGTTCTACTTGCCAACAGATGTAACATTCCTGTTGGTGGAGAGACAATGTCTTCTCTAATTCTACTTACTGTTCAGATGTCCATTCCTGACAGTATAGTATTTTGTGTTGTCGTATCATGCTACATTGAATACATGAATGTATCAGATGGATTGGCGCCAGTTGATTGTGAAATTTGTTGCCTAAGGTTAAATCAGGGAAGAATATTTTCTTTTCAAATGCAGATCTATGTAGTCTATTCATACTTGACTATCTAAATAAAATATTAAACTCATTGAAACTTAGTTAAATGTAAAATTAAAAGATTAATAGAAAAATCTAAAATGTTGAATTTATTCCTCAAAATTTAAATGTTATTTTATATGTGCGTAAATAAATATTTTTATGTGTTAATTTCTGGCAGTGGCTTTTACTTATTGATATTTAAGATATAAATTAAGATATAGATTTTTATCTCTGCGTCTCCGCTGAGCTAGTGACTTGGTCTAACGATCGGAATATTTAAATAAAGTGGAATCTTAACAGCGCATATCTGCCTACTTTATAAATTTTTCTAGGTTTAAATGCCTAGATGGCGCCTTGTAGAGCAGATATTGTTTTTGCGGTTAGATTCGATCTTCACTTTCATTTCGATCATTATACCACTAATATACATATTTTGTGCTGAACCAGCACTCATCAATTGGTCCAGATTATCATCTCTCATATATACAATCGGTGCTGAGTTTATATTAAGATAGCAAATCCTTATACTTTAATGGACAGACTTCATTCTATTCCAACCTCCAACACTTCAGCCATCCATACCATTGAAAATCTGATGATAGAATTCCCAAATCCCATGCTGATGCCAATATTGTTGTCATGCCCATGTTGACCTCAAGTCATATTCCAACAAATTATCTATATTATATGCTGTATCTGACTATGATTTAACCAGCAAAAATAAAACTTGAATTTTATTTGATTTTATTATTATTATTTTGCATTTAATTTTTTTTTATTAGGATAGCTACATGAAGTAAGACAAAAAAGACACTGAAAATCATGCATTAAAAGAAATGGACCAATACATGTTTTTTTTTTATAGATAGAAATAGTAAATTAACATTCCTGATATGTCTGGAAAGTATGTCCATTAATAAAGAACACCATATTAAGAGACAATGTTTATTAAATATTCTGATTATAACAAAATTATTGGGGGAGAAAAAAATATTAAAATAGAAACTTGAATTAGAACTTCATGAAGCAGTGGTTAAGTTTTATAAAAAGTACAAACAAGTTAGAAAATTCTGTGAAAGCGAATTTATAAAAGATTGCATTCTAGTTGCTGCAGAATTAACCTATCTGAAACATAAAAATAAATTTGAGAATATAAAGATGTCATGAAGATAGGTTCAAAGTGAATTGGAAAAATTGTCATTAAATGTGGAAGTCACTAAACATCACATGACCACCATTTCTTATGCTTGCTTATAAAGGTTGCATTAGATACTAAGATCTAGGTGCAGTGCTCTCAGATACAAGGCTCCTCACTGAAGAGAGCCACAAGCTAGAAACTAGCTTGGAGATATTGGATGAGTAGGCACTATATAAGGATTTTATGCACAAGCCTTCTGGCATCCATTAATTACTCTAGCTTGCACTGAGTGGTGCTACTACATGGAGAGTTTTGTCTGTTTTAAATGTGGAAATCATTACTAATAATGATGTTATTTTTATTTTTATTTCACAAAAAAATTATGGCCCTCATTTAAAAACAGAGGGCTGAAATTGATTGCCAGTTGAAAAAGTTGCACACCCTTAATAATTAGAAGAATTAAATTTTTGATCAAATGTAGTAGGCTAACTTTTAAGTCAATAATTTTATATGATCTATAAATGGTATTATAAATATCTCAAATGGCTCTTGACAGTAAAAAAATGTTCCCATCCTTGTTTTAGAGTATAAAAAACAATCCAGTTCACATATAAATATATAATTATTATTTTAGGGTAATTCTCATGTTTGCTTCTATTTCAGAAAATAGTGTATTTCTACTTACGCATAAATTTTTAAATACTTTAGATATCTTTGTAGATCAAGACTGTGGTTATAAGTTTGCTTTTGACTCAATCATCTCTCTAGATGTCATTTGTTGCATAGCTTTAGATTCAAGTTGTATAAACTCTCAAGTTCAGATTTTTTATTTTCTGGTGGTTAATAGCTTGTTGATATCTTAATCTGTTTCAGCAGATTAACTTAAAGTTTTCTATGTTGTTACCGCTTCTTTTGTGGAACTGGTTTATGTATTTCTGAAATTTGATGTTATTCTTCATTCTCGTTAATCATTATAAATTTGGTTAGTCTTTTATTTATTACTCAAACTTTATGTGTATTATTTATCAAAACACTTCCCAGTTATAAATATCTTGTTTACATAAAAAGAGTTTTTTAATTGCTTTTCTTAAAGTGCTTTTAGCTATGAAATAATGAAAATTTTAGTGGTCATTTTGCCGCTGACTGACATTCTATGAACTCTTTAATCCAATGTTTGATCTTCATGATTGAATTAAGTTATCACTATAATGAATAATATTTTTGTAGTGTAATTTTTACTACACCACTCTCATGCAAGGTAGGGACTGATTTCTATCCACTTTTAACACCTTGTGGAGGGATGCACATATGACCAAAGACATGAAAAAGATCTACGATCCTCAAGATGCATATTTCATCTGCATGAGCACTTATCAGTTGTCTCAGACCACAATCAATTGATGAGTGCTGGTTCAGTGTGAAATGTGCATCTTGAAGATCATAGATCTTTTTCACATGTCTCTGGGCATATGTTTATGATTACATCCTTATATAAGATGTTAAAAATGGATAAAAACCAGTTCCTATAGTGGTGTAGCGAAAATTACACAACATAAATATTCTTTATTATTGGATACTCTCTAGTCTAATCAATGACTAATAAAAATTATTAAGATTATCAGTATCTTTAACTCCAAGATATTCATATAATTAATTTCTGTATTTGAGCTGTGTGGGATTTTTTAGATCTAGTTTCTAGATAATGAACCAGATTTTAAGTAATAAATGTAATAGCACTTAAGGCTAGATAGGTCAATAAATGTAAATTCACTGAAAGCAGTCAACACTTAAACCAGACAATACTAATCAATAATCTCAATCTGTTACCATAGCAACCTTCTTCCCACCTTTATTTATGGTCTGATATATTTATAAAGATACTAAAGATTACAACTTGACTACAGGGAGTGAAATTATTGATAGAAAGAAGTTTAAATAAATATAATTTATCCAAACCATGATTTTGGTAATATTTATGAAATGTAAATAAACTTCATTAAACAGATAAATGTAACTTATTCTGGAAGCAAACTAACAAATAGTCAATTATAACTTTCAAACTGCACTCCAACAATAATTATTGTCATGGTTAAAAGGAGGTTGTCATGACAACAGAGCGAGATTGTTGATTGGTATTAATATTGATCTGATTTAAATGTTGACTGCAATCAATGGATTTGCATTTATTGACCTATCTAGCCTTGAGCACTATTAGATTTCTTATTTAATATAGGGTATAAGAGCACAGACTTTCACACCACCCACCTCTTTCCACTTTATCTAATAACACTGATACACCTAAACACATATATGCTGAAAAGATAAATAATCACCAATATACGTATTTCATGCTAAACCAGCAATCATCAGTTGGTCCAGACTATCATCTTTACACACATATATAGTATAAGTGCTCAGATATATATTAAGATAGACTATCCTCATAGTTTAATGGACAGGCTTCAATCCACTCCACACTCCAACTCTTCAACCGTCCATCCAATTGAAAATCTGATGATGGAATGCTCAAAGGCCACCCTGAGGCCGAGATTATTGTCACACCCATGTTGACCTAAGGTCAATATAAACCCCACATGTACAGGACTTATTTAAGTAATTATTGCTAGAGTGCAGTTTGAAGTTATAATTGCAGTATGAAAGTTATAATTGACTATTTGTTAGTCTGCTTTTAGAAAAGGTTATATTTACCTGTTTAAAGAGGTTTATTTCAACTTCTTTGTATCAATAATTTTACTCTCTGTGGTCAAGTTGCAATCTTTAGTGCTACATAAATATATCAAACCATAAATAAAGATGAGATTCCACCTTTATTGTTAAAAAGAAGTTATCTTGATAACATATTGAGGTTGTTGATTATTATTGATATCAAGCTGTTGCTTTCAATGAATTTACAGATTTTAAGTGTATAAAGTAATATATATGTATATATATTAATTTTTACTAAGATAATTACAACTCGTCTACAGAAAACATTGGATTCCCACCAACCAAGAGAACAAGCTGGATTTAAAATTGGTTTTAGTACAGTAGATCATATCCAGGTATTGAGAGAAATTATAGAAAGAACAAATGAATATGAGTTGCCATTATGCTTAGGATTTATAGACTATGAAAAGGCATTTGATTCTATAAACATTTCTTCAGTGATTAAAGCATTAGATCATCAAAGTGTAGATCCAGGATATTGTCATATTTTAAAGAATATTTATAAAAATGCAACAGCAACAATTAGATTACATAATGATAGTAGGAAAATCAACATTGAAAAGGGTGTAAGGCAGGGTGACTCCATATCTCCAAAACTTTTTACAGCAGTGCTGCAAGAAGTATTTTGTGTGGATTAAAATGGGAAGCTAAAGGAGTGAAAGTAAATGGAGATTATTTAAGTCATTTAAATTTTGCAAATGATGTAGTTGTTTTTGAAAATAATGCTTTAGAGCTACAGGTAATGTTGCAGGAGTTATCAGATGAAAGTAGAAAAGAAGGATTAAAGATAAATGTTAAAAAGACTAAAGTAATACTTAATAGATTTTCTCAAAATATGAAAATAAAGATTGATTATGATGAGTTAGAAGAAGTTAACAGTTACAAATATCTTGGTCAGATTATTAATACAGATGGAAATATAGCAGATGAAATTAATCATAGAATTAAACTTTATTGGAGTGCTTTTGGTAGAAATAACTTGGTACTAAAAGGAAATATGCCTATGTGTTTGAAAAGGAAGGTTTTTAATAAATACGTTTTGCCAGTTCTTATTTATGGATCTGAGACTTGGACATTTAATAGAAGAGCAATACAGAGACTTCAGTCCACTCAAAGAAGTATGAAGAGATGCATGTTGGGAGTAACAAAAAGGGATCAAAATGCAATGTATGGGTAAGAGAACAAACAGATGTTACTGACCTCATTGAAAAATTTAAAAGTCTGAAGTGGAGTTGGGCTGGACATATTGTTAGAAGAGACGATAATAGATGGACAATTGAAATTTTAAACTGGATTCCAAGAGATTGTAAAAGACCAAGAAAGAGACTCATGTGAGATGGGTGGATGAAATAAGAAAGTGTGCAAGAGTGATGTGGAGAAGAGAAGCTAAATATAGGAAAAGATGGATTGAACTTGGAGAGACCTTCATCCTGCAGTGGATTGATAATGGTTGATGATGATGATATATTATCATTATACAGATTCAAGTGATTTGATATTGGTTTGTTATTTGTTAAAATCTACAGCAAAAGTTTATAGCCAATGATTATTGTAAAATGCTAGCCATAAAACTATTGGAGATTTTTTTTACACCAAATATGATAATTAGAGGCTTTTTATCTAGATACCTTTAACTATTTTTATGTTTGATAAACTAACTCTTAAATTCATAAACTGTAAGTTTTCACCATTATACAGAGGATGACAGATTATAGCACCATCCTAAATTTGTCAATGTCACCTTTTGATTGTCATCAAAATAAATTAATACCTTTTCTGAAGTCACAAAGACTTGAATGCTTTAACTGCCTCCTATTGGATGCTTGCCAACTCCACTTCTGTTTGTTTCAGTTCTGATTAGATCATAGAATGATTTAGCCACACAGGCCATTCCTTTTTTAAAAAAATGTTCAAAGATAGTTGACGAGACTAAGGAAAGACTGCAGTTTTTTTAACATTCTTGAGCTTGAGCACATTTCTGACTGTTCAAACCTTATTTGGTGATGGTCTTTTTTCTTGACTCAAAATGATAATTTGTTTTTGTGTTCCACGTGCATTTTTCTGTATTTAGTCTTACTCTAAAATTATTTAGCCTTTCTCCTAATCTTTCAGCAACTGGTAATGCAACACCCCCTCTGAGTTTGTTGAAATAAGAGGGTCATCAAATCCTCTAGCAGAAAGTTAACTGCTACTTAAAAAATTGAAGGTACGGTGGTTACACCAATTGTTGAATCATTTTGCACCACTTCTGTTCTTTGTGAAAAAGACTATGTAATTTTCATACAGCCATATTAAGCCTTATTGGACAATTCTATTTCAATCATGTAAGTTTGGATTTTTCCCTTTTTCTTTAAACAATCATAGGAATATCTGTTCTATTTCTCTTGGTACAAAGATATTTTTGATAATGTTAATTTTTACCACAAGGTTTTAAACAACTCTTTGTTACCGATGGTTCAATTTTTTTATTTCATAATATACAGTGGCAGGATTTGATAGGTATGTTAATTTGTCCAAGTTTTAGCAGACTGCTGCCCCATCTTGAAAACTCAGATTTGTTTTTGGTACAAACAGACTTCTAGACCATGTGTCATTGGAAATATTTTTCTGGATCATTAAGTTATTCCTGGTGAGCCCTATCAAATTGCGTATTTATTCAAAATTATGCAAATTGTCACTTTCAGCATAAAATAATCAGAATATACAATGCCTATCTTCTTGACCATAAAATTTGTCCAACTTTATTTCTATTCTTTTTATTTGGTTAATGGGTTTGTTTGTGACTACTACCCTATTCTTTTGATTGACTAATGTCAGAGATCTCTAGCATTAAAATATGAAGCTATCATTTTTATTTGCGTTGCTTTCTTGGGTAAACAAGCTCTTCCCCAAAAAATAAAGCAGATTTTTTTACCCCCAAATTCATTTATGCATGATTTGACACATTCGTGCATCTCTTATAGGTTTTATAAATTAAAGTGAAATATTCTACCACTATTTTCACATACTAGCTCTGTTTTAATACTCCTGTGTATGTTAAATCTATTTCATTAAAATGTTGATATCAGCCTATCTTTAGTATGGACCATAAAATTCTTCTAGGAAAGCTTCAACCAGAGAATTTCCATATGCATAGTTTTTATTAGGAACTCTAAAGACTTTTTAGTTTTTATTCCTCTATTGTTATCGAAATCATGCATTCTATATGTCATGATAATCGTGGGCTGATAAACATTAAAGTTTTATCTTACTCTGCTATATTGAATTTAAAATAAAAATATCTCAACATCAGCAGTGTATAGTGGTTACTAGGTGACAGTATTCACTCCAAATTTCATGATACTTATATGCCCCTATTGGAAATAACGTTACTTGAATTTATTGTCAGACAAGGTTCAAATCAGAAATCTGCAAAACTGTGCCTACAGTATTGAAATGTGTCATTAATTAAAGAAAATTAAATTATATGCAGAATACTTTTAATATTTATTCAAATAAAATCTTAATATTAAATAAAAATAATGATACATTTAATAGCCTGGAAGATTATGAACCTAAATGACTGGCTATGCATACGTTCCATTCAGTTGACCAAACTGAGTTTTTTTTTTTTTTAATTTCTTAGCTGAAAATACATGTTAGTTATTAAATGCATTTAATTCTGTATTCTTACGCGAAGTTCTGTGACCAAATGCAGATAAAGAAATTGGATAATAGAATCTTAATGATAGTTTGCTACTTTCTTAAGATAATTTATTTTTGCATCTTAATTTTGTACGTATTTATTCACAAATCTAAAAGTTAAATTATACGCGTCACGCATATGTCGACACACAAAGTGTTAAACTATCTTTGAATTATTAACAATTATCAGATTTCTCCTTTGCTGCTATAAATCGAATATCTACATAATCACTACTTTACATGACTAATCATTTTATTCAGACCTCCGAAGACCACCTCCTTGAGATGTCAGATGGTTCTGTCTTGTCTGATTCTTTTTATCTGAAGAAAGAAACACCAGAGCAATCCAAACTGTATCAGGGATGATAAAGAATAAAGCGGAAAGGGAAATAATTATATATCTAAAAAAAAATGTTTTCTTTTTTCCATTTCTCAGAAACATTCTTCACTTGCGAAATAAAAGTATGACATTAAAAAATGAAAAGTCATTTGATTTGAAAATGGTTGACTCTCTATTGTGAAGAATAGAAGGAATCTAACATTACATTATATTAAAGCGTTAGATGAAAGTTAGAGAAGTTTCATAAGAAATTCAGCAAGAATAAAGATTGAGATTACTAGGTAAATAATAAAGGGCGTGAATAAAGTTAACGAATAAGGATTCTAATATTAATAGTTATTTACCGTTATTATTAAAATTATTATTTTTAGTTTATCAAAAGCATTAATCCACACACATATATAAATGTTTTTGTCGAAGGAGTTAATAAAATGCTTAAAATAAATTTTATTTGTTAAGCAATGGATTCTTATAAAATCATATTTTTAAAAAAAAGCAAACTCTAATATTGGTCTTACGGAAAATCCATTAATAATACGATTTTCATCATATTTTCTTTTTATAATATAATTTCCATTATTGAAATGACACATTAATTCTATAATAAGTTCATCAAAATGATAGTTAAATTTTAAATGGAGCGCATATTATTTTACATTTTTTGAATTCTCTCTCCATTATAACATCAAATGAAAAAATAATGGTGAATTTACAAAAATGAACCATTTACATAATGTAGATTATAATTATGCGTTCCAAAGAATACTTGAGTTACATACAGGCTATAATCATTATTTTCAACCATTACTAATCTGATCTATTATAAGATGTTCTCTTCTAGTGTAATTTGTTTGTTTGTTTTTTTATCCATAGTTCCTTTTCTCGCCAACACTTCAGCAAAATTTTATTTATCTCATCCATTTATTTCATATGCGGTCTTTTTGTAAGCTTTTGACAATCTCTTTGGATCTTACTTAACACTTTATTTGTCCATATTACTTTAGCAGCATGTCCAATCCCAACTATTTTAGCCCCCACCTCCTAATATTTTCACTTATTTCAGAAATATATTTTTTCTTTCACGTGTATATTCACAGTCTCTTAATTTAATCCCCAAACATATTTCTTCATCACTCCTGGGTGGTCTAAAATGACCATCTTAATTTTCTAATAAAAATCTAAATGTCAAATCTATAAGTAAGAATCGGAAAAATACACTCAATAAAGATCTTTTTTTTTTTTATTAATGTAGGCATATTTTATTTTAATATTGTTATTCCTATCAAAAGTAATTCGTTCAAGTTAAATTCTGTCTTGAATTTTATTTATTATGTTTTCTTATATAATAATAATTCGATCAAGATTTTTGTAGTGTTTTCTCTTTTTTAGAAACGTATTGAACAATATTTTAGACTTTTAAAATGCATCTTTAGTTCTATTTTACCCTTTTTGCAAAAACAACTACATCATCTACAACAACAAAAAAATCTAAATAATTAATGTCATCTCCATTAAATTTTATTTTAAACTTTTCATTTTAATCCATATTATCTGTAAAACACACAATCTTTTGGGAAAATCAGAATAACCCTTTCCTATATCCTTATCACCATTAATCTTAAAATATATTATTTTTTATATATTATCTATGTTAAATCAACTTAAATTGTATTTGTCAGCTTAATATATTTTTCTTGATTGATAATCAGTTTTATAAATCAATGACAATTTGATTTATCACCCAGAAAATCACATCATGTTGAAATACTGGAAATACTTTAAACTTCTCAGAATTATAAAATTTGAAAATGTTTTGTGGCTTTAGATGTGACTTTTAATTAATTTAATTCTGAATTTTTCTGTAGCTTGAAAAGTAAAAACAGGCAAAACTCACTATATATATTGCCACACACAGCAAGCTAGAGTAATCAATGGATGCGAAAAGGTTTGTGCATAAAATCCTAATAATAGGATCCTAAGATCTAGATGTAGTGCTCTCAGATCCAAGGCTCCTCACTGATGAAGGCCACAAGCCAGAAACTAATCTGGGAATATTGGATGAGTAGGCACTAGATAGGGATTTTATGCACAAGCCTTCTGGCATCCATTGATTACTCTAGCTTGCTGTGTGTGGCAATATATATATATATATAGTGAGTTTTGCCCGTTTTAACAACAGTTATACACAAGTATAAGAGGAGGTGGTCATGTGATGTTTATTAGCTAGAAAAGTAATAATTTATTAAAACATTTTGTGATGTATTTCAAAATTTTATATAATTTTATTTCTCTTGATCTAAATTTTGATATGTTTCATTTTATTTTCTTGATATTTGTTGGACTTTAATTAAAAATTACTTTATTAAAATGTTTATTTTGAAGCATAGAACTTAGTAGAAATTCTGTACTTATGAGGGGGTACTCAAAAATAACTGGAACTTTGTAATAAAAAATTGTGTATTTATTTTTAGGTGTTATAACTTAAATCTCCATCAAAGTATTATAAATTTGATGCAGTGCATTGGTTTAAATGAGTTTTACACTTTTCAAAACAACCCTGAAACTTCCAAAGTGAACATCTTTTAATATCTCTGCCATTTTTTCTTCACCACTTCTAAATTTGCAAAACTTTTTCTTTTGAGACACTTTTTCATTTGGAGGATTAAAAAGAAGTTACATGAAGCAAAATTGGGTGAATATGGCTGATGGATAAGCTGGGTTATGCTGTTTAAAATTGTATCACACTAATCACACTCAAGGCTTTGTGTACTGGTGCGTTGTTATGGTGAAGTTTGCACTCCCCACTTTGCCACAAATCAGGATGTTTTCATTTTAACACATCACCAAATCTTTTCAGAACTTTCAGGTAAAGTTCTTAATTATTACAGACATATTCTGAATAAACAATGTCATTTGCATCTCAAAAAATTATCATTGTTTTGACATTGGACTTCACCAGTTTTCTTGGGATGTGGTGAACTTGACATTTCCATTAAATTACTTGTAAACTTATATTTTCTCCAAACAATTTTTTCATTAGCAATCTCAAGCATTATAGCTTTTTCTATTGCCATTTTTTCTAACAGAAAAGTTGCAACTTTTCAATCATTAAGAAATTCAACAAATAAATGAGATAACAAAAATGCTTACTATACCACATCACAATTTCTCTGTGATGATGGTTGGCAGGTTAAATCAGGGGTTCCTACAAGAATCATCTATTGGCAGAAGCATGTACTGCAATGCACTCATCCTCCAGAGAATGATTCTGGTTATTTTGGGGTACCCTCACATGTATGGAAAAAATCTTTAGATTTTCTAATAATGAGGCTTCCTCTGAGTAGTTAGTATTTTTTTCTTGGTTTTATTTTCTTCTAAAAATTTTATTTGTAAATTTTCAGGAGTCAATAATTCTTCTTTAGATTCAAATTCATTATTTTACTTTTGTGGAAGATATCTTGGTTAACTAACATGTTCTGTAGTTTAAGTGGTGTATAACTAATTATTTACCTCCATAATTCTATTAAAGGAATGACTTTTATATTTATCGACTCTCACTGAGCACAGATTAAATGATTTTAAATATATTTAAGAAACGTATATTTACTAAGATAGAATTAATTTCAGTCTTTTCTTTTTCAGTGTTTAACGATGAGTTGTTTATTTTAATTCAATCACTTCTAATTAATAAGATTTATACCTGCATTTTGTAGGAATTTATGGTATGCAAAAGTTAAAAATGAAGCAGTACAATATGCAAAACATAACATTTCAAAAATATAGTTGCTATTAAGACAAATTATTACATTATATTATGTTTTCTGTTTTTTTCTACAACTACTTTTTGAAATTAGACAATGATGAAATTAATTTTTTAAAATGTATTAACATATTTAATGTTAGTAATTAAGATGTATAGATAGATGTGACTAATAATCCCATAAGTCAACCTAATGTGACTATACATAATGTCTGGAAACCACTAATTAAATTTTCTCTTTGTAAAACATAGAGAAATCAGAAGGAACCTCATAGATAAGTATATGAAATTTCTACTGACCATTGCCTTTGGCAGGATGGCTCATTTGGTTAGAGTATTACCTTAAAATTCAATACTCACAAATCTAAGAACCTACCTTAAAATTCAACTCAAGAATCTAAGAGTCCAGGTTTGATCCCCGGATTAGTAGTGTCACTGGTCAAGCCAGAAACACTTGAAGAAGAGAGGAGAATAGTATTACTCAACATGTTGTGTATATACTAACCTGTGTTCTATTATTACTAACAGTTAAATGTACACCTGGGTCTCGTTTTACACGATAGATAGGTTCCTCAGAAAACACGCACAAATGAAATCATGCAAAAATAGACGTAACTTACATTGAAAAAGGGGGGATGCGGTCTGTGATTTTTCAGAATTCGTGTAAAAGCAAAGCACCAATGTAAAATTACTTTAAAATTCGCGCAAAAAAAAAAAAATAAGGAAATAAAATATGACTAATAAAAAATTTCAAATTTGAAAAAAATTGATACAAGACAAACTTTTTTTAACAATAATATTTAATTTTATTCAAAATAATATATTTTTATGCATAATTTACAGTACAGTAATTTAAATTTTTTTATACACGTTTTAATTATTATCGCTATTTGCCCAAAAAGACATTCGTTTGCAAACTAGTAAAAAATCAGATTCTCATGTGATGTGATGTATATGGCTTTTCCTTAAACGAAGTCATGAATATCTCAGCAATTATTCTCACAAGAGGAAATACTAGCGCCAAGTTCACTCTCATGTTGTGTTAATGGTTTTCTGTTGACGATGACGATTTTATTAATTGTTTATGAACTTAGACTTATGATAATAAAAGGACATTTATTCACCACTGCTGGGAAAAATTTAATTAAAACTAACAACTAAAAATTAAATTCTTATTTTTGTCTTTAATTTTCAATTCTGTTTAAAAATCAAATTTCGTTTTACATCCCATTAATTTCAAGTTGCCCATAAGTAATTTTTAAATTGTTAATTACAATTAAAAATCAGATTTTAATTGTGCCCACTGCTATTACTGATCTTTTAAAAATAAACTTGTGGACACTAAATGATTAATAATTGATTACGTTCTTTTTTAAAAAGCAAAAACAGAATGTGATTTAAAATGCAAAATTAACACGCACAATGTTTGAACAAATTTACATTATAATCTTGTAAAATTTAATGGGTGTATACATAAAATGTGGAAATCATGGTTTTAATTTCATTATTGCATAAAATCTTACTATTATAAAGCACTAAAAATATTGAAATTACTAAGATGAAAGTTGAATTCCAATAATGTGCTATTACTTTCAATATAACGTAAGTGCGCGAAATGTATTATTTAAAGTAATAGCGCATTATCAGAGGTCAACTTCCGGTGAAACACGAATCACGTAACTTCAAAATCGTGTTAAATAAGTCCGCGTAAAACGAGACCCAGGTGTAATGGGAAAATTTTAATAAAGTTTAAAACTTTTTCTAAAGACATGAATTATTTAATATTAGTTAATATTAATATCATCTATGTTCTTGATTACTTTTTATAATGCTTTTTTACAACACACTATTGACAGTTTTGATGCCCCAGAAATCTTCTTCAGAAGTAGAAGTTATGAAAACAATTGCTGGGACAATTTCTGATGAATATATTATTTCATAAAATCAATACAATGCTTTATTTTATTTTATAATGAAGATGATTACATAGAAATATTTAAAGTTAAAGGTTATGGCCTTCAAAGATTTTAGACTTATTTTCCACAGTAAGCTTTATTTTTTTTTACAGCAGACAGGTTTATTATCTTTAGATGTTTTTTGGTCTATTGAAGTGAGATATTGATATAATATAAAAGCATTTGAAATTTTTTATTCAAAGATTCCTTGATAAGATTCTAAAAATTGCTGGATGGAATGCTAATGACTTTACTATTGCAAGGATACATCTTTATTAGATATCTTAGAAAAGTATTTGTGATCAATTTGATTCTTGTTTTCATGGCGAATACAAATCTCATTTATTATATATAGACAACTTTCATATTTCTCCATTCTTTTTTATTTCATAAATAATTTCATATAAATAAAGATACAATAAAAGACAAATAACCCCCAAGATGCATTTCGTGCTGAACCAGCACTCATCATTTGGGCCACGTCATCATCTCTCATATATATCTTTATTACATGAAGAGTATCTATGTAGAGCAAATTGTCTCATTTTTATTTTCAAGCGTCAATTTACTCCTCTCCCAACTTTTACGTTATCAACTTTTTGATAAACACGTAATGATTATTACTAATCATTTATTAAACTAGAGATTTTCTCTAGCCCAGATATAAACTTTAATCCAGTTAAAGATTAATATATCTGATTTTCAGTACATACACACACACGGCTATTTACGTTTCTCTTTCTCCCATGCGTAATATTTTTTTATATATATAGACAACTTCCACATTTTTTCATTCTTTTTTATTTCATAAACAATTTCATATAAAGATACAATAAAAGACAAATAATCCCCAAGATGTATTTCGTGCTGAACCAGCACTCATCAGTTGGCTAGGTCATCATCTCTCATATACATCTTTATTACATGAAGAATATTTATGTAGAGCAAATTGTCTCATTTATATTACAAAATTTACTTAAAAGACTTTCTCTTAAAAAGATGCAAGAGTCATTGCTTCTATTGAAAGGATTAGATTGAAACAAAATATAATGGAGAGTTAGCTATTTGGAAGATATTGAAATCTTTCAGAAAAAAAAAATTTCTGCCGAAGAATTTCTAAGGCAAAATCATTAGATGTCACGTGATATAAACTAAAAGACCAACATAAGATATGGTCATTACAAAACTCACTTTTAACTTTTCATTTCTTATATCTATTTTTTCTAAAGTTGGATTAGTTATGTTTGCTATATCCTGCATGGTTCAAAGTTTGTGATAGACTCATGATTTATGGATTGCATACAACTCAATTATATTAGTTCTCACATTCAAACATAGTCCCTTTTTGGTATTAACGAGTTTTCAAGTAAACCAAAATGGCAGCCTATATTTTTGATAAATCTTACAGTTTCAGAGATCCCTCCCCCCAAAAGAAAATGTTTACAAAAAATGCCTGCTAGAAAACGTATTTAATAATTACATTTTATTTTTAATTACTGTTATTTTAAAAAGAAAATCATTGTGGAAAAATTAATTATACAATTTATAGTTTATATATTTTTGGATTAACTTATTAACAGTAAAAATATATATAAATATAATATTTTCAGTTTATTCGTGTCAGTGAGATGCAATCATATCATGACTCTTAATGTGTATTTTTCAGGAGGCAGGATCCTGTACCCACAGGAAGATCTCAAATTTTGATCACTATGACAATTTACCAAAAAAACTGCTGAGAAAAAGAAACTCACTGAATTGAACCAAAGTACGACAATGTCTTCTCCCTCCCCACATTATAATATAAGTAAAAAAATAAAGATTCTTAGTGAGATTTAATGGATTTTATTCCCTTTTTTAAATTTAACATTCGATTTATTAATTTAATTTTAATTTAACAACTAACACACCTTGGTAGATTATAGGCCCTGGAAACTGTACATTTATCAAAAATACAGACTGCTATCTGGGTCTATAGGAAAACTTATAAGTAACAAATTTTTATATAAATTCCAGAATAACAAACAATTCGATTTTTTTTTAATGTAATGTTTACTATGTTTGTGATTCATATTTATGGATAAATTTACAATTCGGGTGCAGTTTAAATATCTTTTACATGCAATTAAGAGCAGTAATTGATTAAATAATAAAGTAGTTTGAAACAAATATTTCCGCCTTTTTTGGTAGAACTATTTAAAATGAGATGATTATTAACTGCTTATTATAAAAACAACATTTTTACAGCAAATAAAAACAAATATACAAACAGATAGTTCTGAAATTGTAAAAAAAAAATATCGGTTTGTTTAGTATAGAAAATCAGAAAAACAGCCTTTTACAAACAAGTTTAGGTAAACAAATAGTTTCCACTATGAGGCAATAATACTTTAATAATCGTGAAAATTCCATTGACAGACAAAACCTTCATGACTTATAATAATCAGTTGGATTCCAATGGTAAACAAATAAGACTTTTCAGATATTGGTATTTTAATAACAGTTAAAAAAGTTTTATTATAATTATGGCGTCTGACTATCAAACAACACGAATTATAATCGTAAATAAACTCTTAAATTATATGTTTTAAAACAAATAAGTTTTAAATGTATAACACAAAATTATGGGCATAAATATATGCTTACCCGCGTTAATAAATATTATCTTCAGTACGTATAATTAAGTTTGTTTTTAAGGCGCACATTTACATTATTTTTTCATTACAAAGGATTAAATATGAAATTAAGTTCGTATTAGTTTAAAACTAAAACTTTTTTTTAATTTGGATTTCTCTCTCTCTCAGTAAAAATTAACAGAAATTTAGATTACCATGTCATTACGTATACAAAATCATTTAGATTAGGAAACTAGAGTTATTTATATTTAAGGACAACCTATTCATTCCTATATAAGTAAATGGAGGGGTTTGAACTTAAGGATTTTTTAGTCTATCGTCCTTCATTCCACCTCAAGCAACTGACACACATGACCACATACGTGCGAAAAAGATAGATAATCGTGAATGTGGTTGGAAAAATAGATGATCCTCAATATACATATTTCATCCAAAACTAGCACTCATCAGCTGGCTCAGATGATCTGGTCCAACTGATGAGTGCTGATTCTGCATGAAATACATTTATTGGGGATAATCTATCTTTTCCACATGGTTGTAGTCATATGTGTCAATTGTTTGCGGTGGAGTGGAGGACGATAGGCTTAAAAAAATTTCTATGTTCAAATCCCTTTACTTTGGGGAAATATTAATTCTAAAGCGTTGATTCTTTTTATAGTTCATATATATCATTATGAGTTATTAAACAAAACCAAAAAAAAAAAAAAAACCTGTAATGCTAAACATAAAATCAATGAAACATGACTTATAGCCAACAACACCCATGCTATAAACCGGAAGGAAGCATTCTTCTCTCTCTCTAAAAAGTGGACTTTCTAATCCACTTTGCATATATTTAAATATTTGTTGCATACATTTTCTATCATGCTCACAACCCACTTGCTATGATTAGGACAAGACCAAACATCTCAAAAGTGTTCAGCCAATTAACATTACCATTTGTACTAGCTTAACGATTGGCTGCATTTTAGTGCATTTAGACAATCTTAATTTATATATGTATACTATACACATAGAAATGCATCTGTGTTATAGATATACATGCATGTTGAAAAGTACTTTACATGTGAAATTCAATAAACAATACATATTCTATTGTAATCAAAAGTTACCAATAAAATGTAAGCTATTATACACAATGTACAATATACACAATGATAATTTGGTACAAAATATAGTGGATATGTGATTCAACTGTATCCACATAAAGTAAAAAAAAAGTCTTTTAATCAAAATCACCACAAAAAATAGGAACATAAAAATTGCAAATGGTTTATTTTAAATAATTTCAAGTATAGACCAAGTATTAGAAATTATAAAACACAAGAGGTACTTTAAAGTTTCCGGATAATAAATATTTAAGTTGTTTTAAATTCTTATCCATTCAATACATTGGTCTAAATATATTTTTCAATTTTCAAAGTAGTCCAAAAACTCTTGCAAAGTGATACCTTTTAATGCCTAAATCTTTTTTTTTTTCACCATTTCTAAGTCTGGGGGAGAAAAAAAATGAGGCATTTTTTCATTCAAAAGAAAAAAAGCTGCACAAAGTGAGATCAAGTAAACGTGGCTAATAGATTAGCTGGGGTATGCTGAATTTAGTTTTAAAATGTTTCACACTCAATTCTTTACATTTTACCACATCACATGTTATATATAGAGCTTGCAAATAAGCTCTTAACAAGTTTTGCAGAATGTTGAATTAGGTCATGTGACATATGATTTGATTTCTTTGTAATTTTATACCACATCACATAAATGTTTTAGAACTTGCAGATAAAATGCCTGACCACATGAACTAATTCTGAGAGAAAAATGCCTTTTGCTTAAAAAAACTCACCATTGTATTGATATTGGATTTCAATCCCCATGTTCTTTAGGGATGTGGTCAATTTGACTTGACACTTCCATTAAAACACTTGTAAACTTGTGTTTTTTGGAGAGCAGCTTACTTGTAATCTGCTTCAATCATTATAATTATTTCCCCTAAATGCTGTTCCAACTTTTCAGCCATTACAAAAATTGACAAGTATGCCAAATGCACTTTACAATAAAATGTGCTGCATGGTAATACGATTTTGCGCCGTAATGCTATTTAGCAAATACTTTAACAGTCACAAATGGCAGAGGACTATTCTGGTTATTTTTGGTTCCTCTCTTGTAGTTCTGAAAATGATATTCCTCCAACTGATCCATCCCTCATTTCTGAGGGGAGATCTTTATTTAATTACTTCCAATTTACATTAGTGTTATCTGTTATCCAATAAATGAAAGCCATTTATAATTTTTAAAAATAAGTAGACATTTATGCAGTAAGAATCAAAACTTTCAATTTCTGACATTAATTTATACCAAGGTAGTTAACCTTTTTATACCTACCACCCACTTTTGTATCTCTGTAGTAGGAAAATTTTTTAACCATCCACCAATTCCACAGTAATGGCGATTTATAAAGTAGGGGAGTAACTTTACTTTATAAAATTTATAAAGCAGAGTTACAGCAAGCTAAAGCATATAAATCTCTATGAAATTTTTTTTAAATGTCAATTAAATTTAAAAAAAAAGAAAGTGCTTCAGTGTCGGACAAAACCCGTACTGCCCACCATGAAGGCTGGAACGCCCACTAGTGGGCGGTAGTGACCAAATTGACTACCACTGGTTTATACTAATTTAAGCAATGGAGTATTTACTTTAAAAGCTCCTCAATCTTTAGATATTTACATACTTGAATAAAATATGTATATTTGAAATTTCAGTTAAATATTATACAAACAAATCAATAAAAATATCAGGAAAAAAAATTAAACTCAAGATGCATTTCTGACAGCTCCATAAATTATTCCAAATCATCATCATTCATTATTTATCCATCGTATTTTGCTAGTTAATCTACTAGTACACAACTTTCATATTAACTTAGTAATAATTAATGTCTTTCAGGATACGTATATAAATCCTTATGATGATTTGGTAAATGTTTATACATTTAACAACGGAAAAGGTTTTTTTCCAATTTAAAGCTTTATTTATAAATGCCAGCAAAATAAAGCATTTTAATAATTTCTATCTAGAATCCACACCCTAACTTCAGACCAATGGTTTCATGCTTTGGCACTCCTCAGTGAGGCACTAGGGCAGTTTCAGATAATAGATCTAAAAATATCAAATCAAAGCAAGAATTTATCTAAAAGTTATCTATTGAGTGGAAAATCTGAAATTTTCAGACACCTACATGTCTTCAAACCCAATTATCCAACTCAAATTGCTATATAGGGCTGAGAGATCTTCACCCAAACCATATATTAATAGTCTTAGCAATATAACATTGCTTAAGATTTTAAAGCAAAAGACTATAAATAGTCAATAAAAATTAAAGTCATATATCACATGACCCAATCTTTTTAAGCTTGTAAATGAAAAACAATGATCTGTGCTAATTGCTCTAACAAGCTTTATTTATTTATAAATATTTATTTTATTCAGATAAGCGTTTTCAATACTGTTTCATAGTCACAACATCATATAATTAAAGTTCATTAAACTTTCATTTTAAAGTTGTTTTGTATATTATTAATTGAATTAGCATAAAATTGAATTTTAAAATTTACATTCTAATAACTATGAAGAAAGCTATAGATGCTATTTTTTAAAAAGAGCAGTGCTAGTTTCTTTTTTATTTATGGTGTGCATATCTTTGGTTATAGATTATGTTTCCTTCACCTTTCTCTTTCTGTCTTCTCTCTCAAGCAAACAATGACACCCCTAAAGAGATCGAAGCTGTGACTTGACTGTAGCTCATGATCCAAAAGTATTGATGAATGTTCAGTGCCTTTCTCAACCTGATTGTATCGGTAATTGCACTGTGCCAATCTTATAAGTAGATTAGCTCTCGTTTCTCTGTAGTAAGCCTATAAGCAATTCAAATTTTTATTTGTACGCTATTTGATGTCAGCCTTTCTAGTTATTTTATCTTTGGAGTTGTTTAGAAATTTATTTAATGGAGAAGGTGACTGAAAACATGACACATAAAGGAGACTTGTTCATTTTCATCTTGGTTATAATAACTTTTCTCATATACATTTTAATGCAATTTTTTTTAAAAACTTCTTTATTTTCCTGACAGTTTTGATGTATATATGTATGTATATTATATATATATAAAGTAATGGTTATGTATTTATATCATTCAAATATTGTAGCTTTGATGAAGACTGCTGGACAATCGAAACTATCAGGAAAAGTTTTAAAAAAATTTTGTGCATTAAAATGTATATGAGAAGAGTTATTATAAGCAATATATATGAATATATGAAAAAACTCAAAGAAAGTAAAGGAGGAGAATAAGAGTATGTACTTCATTTTCATCTTCAGATTGGAGATTTTCAGAGTGCATACTTTTGCTACAAAAATTGACTATTATTGAATTTATTTTTTTAAGATTACATTTCATGTTAACTAGGTTTTTCATTTATAATTTTATGCTTTTACTCTGATCTGCTTAGCATTCACATAATTTCAAGTTTCTATAGAGAAAACCTTTCAGCCCCACTTATTTATGGGATCCAGAAGTTATAGAATTAGAGTGTATGAGGTCTTTTGTATTTAGGGGCTTCAATTACACCCTATAATCCAATACATAGGGTTGTCTTTAGATTTTAAATTTATAGGGTGCATAATTTTATTATAAAAATTGGCTATTATTGAATTTATTTTTGTAGGATTGTACTCTAGGTTAACTAGCTCTTTCATATATAATTTACATTTTTTCTCTGATCTACATAGAATTTACATAATTTCAAATTTCTATGGATAAAATCTTTCAGCTCCATATATTTATGGGATCAGGAGGTTATAGAATTAGGGTGCATGAGGCCTCTCACATTTAAGGACTTTAATTTCATTTTATAATCCAATACATTGTCCTGTCTTTGAATGTTTAAGTCTAAAATTTTGATATTATGATGTTCATCTCTTTCAAATAATCCATACCAAGGACATCTCCAATACTAGCTCTAGATGAATTTGATCCATTGTTCCTTCAACAGCACATAATAGCATATCTTCCACATATCTTGAATATAAAATTATTTTTGTCAGACTCGAATTTTGGAATAATTAGGATTTCAAATGTAGACAAATACTAGCTGCAGAGTACTCCACTAAATGATGGCCTCATTGGAGCCAAGATTCATTTTATGCACTTCATTATTTATTTTTGCAATTCATCTTTTCACTAATCCAATTTAATGTTTCTATGATAAATTCTTTCTTCTGGAAAATAGCCACAAAATTGCCCCTCTCCACATCAAGGAATTATAGGGGTCTGTCCCTCATAATGAGTCGATTAAAGTTATAGATGAATTGTTGCAGCAAGCCACCAATTATAACATCCAGAAAAAAGAAATTTATTGTAGAAACACTAAATTAGATTAGTGAAGAGATTCATTGCAATAATAAATAATAAAATGAATCATGGATGGCCAATGGAGATACCATTTAGTGGAGTGGTCTGCAGTTTGTATTTGTCTAAATTTGAAAATCAAATTATTCCAAAATTCAAGAGTCTGCCAAAAATAAGTTTATATTCAACATAGGTGGTCGATATGATATTAAGTACAGTAGTTGGTTATAGATTGTTATATTATGACTAATGTAGATATAGCCTTCAAACTCAGTTAAAAGTTAACACCTTTCTTATTAATATTTACAATGCATTAAAACTTTAAGCCTGTGCGCTTAAAAATACAAAGTTAGGGACCTCTACATGTCTTAACCACAAGCTTACTTTGGAAAAAAAGAGTAAGCTTGTGGTTATGACCTGCAGAGGTCACTACCTTCGTATTTTCAAGTGCACATGCTTAAAGCTTTAATGCTTTGTATATTACTTACGTAGTCAATGTGCGTTAAATAAATTTATAATTACACCTTTCTTATTATAACTCTTCTTTTAACTTTTTTAATTTTTCCTTCATACTTTTATTTTGAGTTCAGTAATAATATCACAATCATCAGCCTAACAAATAGTTATTACTAACATTTATGTATTTATTTAAAAGCTGCTAAAGCAATATTAAGTAGGACTAAAGAATAATGAACAGTAACGAAGGCATTTGAAAGGATATGATGACCTGGGCAGCTGACAAAGTTAGTTCATCTAAAATGCACCTTAGAGGTTATTTATCTTTTCATAATGTTTAGATTTATTTATTTGATGAATGCATTATTTAACTGAAAACTTTATTACATATGTATAGGGAAATGAGCTGGTCCTTTTATCTATCTAACATAAGGACACTAGAATATTTTTTCTTAAAAATGCTTTGTATGTTTCTAGAAATATAATGACAATTTGTACGTTTTTCAGCTTGCTGGATGAAACAGCTTTTCTGAAAAGTCTTTTAGAGTAAACATGAGCATGCTTTTATTATGGAAGAAGTAGATTTTACTTTCATTATAAAGATTAAAGACATTCTAAGGAAATTCAGTAGTGATAATTTCATTTGTGGGGAAACTCAGGCTACTGTCATTACCAGAGTATCTCAATGCTTGTACGTATATAATAGATCACGTACCAAAAACAAAGGCAATTCGATATCCCTAGAATACAAAAAAAACATTTAATCACAGATTCAAACCCACCAATGCCAAAATCATGTGCTTGGAGAGAAATGATACGAAATACAAGATAAAAGAAGCATACTTCATTGGGAATGACCCAAAGGCCATTAACAGACAAAATTCCTGCTTCTCGATTTCCAAGAAATGGACTAGTTAAATAATTTGCATACATTTGCAATATACTAACGATAACACAGAATGAAGAGTGACACAGCCTATGAATATGGGAGTAAATGTGCTCTGAAAGCACTAAGCCAGAATTAACACAATTAAAATAATAGCTTCTTTGGTATGCATTGGAAGCACTGTATAATAATTAGAAAGATGTATTTAAGAATTGGATACAATGTGGAGCTATAATTAAACTTGGTTCAGAAGTCTTGAAAATAAAATTAATTGCTGAAATTAAAAGGCAACATCACAACACACACTACACATAATTAAAGTATTACCATGCGTTGATATTTTTTATTAGTCATTCATTAGACTAGAGATTATCCAATTAATGAATAATATTTCTGTAGAGCAATTTTCACTACACCACTCTCATGCAAGGTAGAGGCTGGTTCCTGTCTACTTTTAATACCTTGTGGAGAGGTATAATCATAAATATATATCCAAAGATATGTGAAACAGATGTATGTTCCCCACAATGCAATTTTATGCGGACCCAGCCCTGATCAGTTGGCCCAGATCACAATCTTTTACATACACCCTTATCATTGTTTAGTATATGTAGATAGCCAATTATTATAGTCTAAATAATGATAATAAAAATTTATTAATATATTTCCATCAAGAAGTTTGTGTCAAAGTTATGAGTGCAGTAAGTTTTTTTTTTTCATGTGTCATAGCATCGGCCAGGAAGTGAACCCGCTAACTCAGCACAACTGCTGGTAAGGCAGATGTACTGACCTCTCAACCACCAATGCTTGACTAAGTGCAGTAAGTTTGACACATAAATCTTAAAAATCTGAATTTGACTATAGACCCCATATAATACATGCAACAGGGTATCTCAATGGAAAGGTTCCTTTCTGCAACACCATCTCTGCATCATTGCATGTGTTACATGGTGGCATAATTTAGCTATTCTCCATATAAATTTCAAAGTTTATGAGCTATGACATGAAATGTGGCAATATGTTTTATATCTTCATAGATCCTTTTCAATGCTCTCTCTTTCTGCCATTATGAAATTTTGAAAACCACTTGAAAACATTCTTGCGATTCATGATTTTAGTACCTTTCATAGTTTGAATCACTTCAAACATTCAGTTACAGTTTTGTCCAATATGAAACTAAAAGTCACCCATTGTTTTAGCATGGGCTGAGATATGAAATACACTGACATTTCATGATTACAACATTTTAGCAATGAATAACGAACACTACAACACTATGTAACAGATGCATTGAATGGTAGTGGAACCAGGTCCTCAGTCATCTTTTTATTATTACATAATGTATATAGGTTAAATATTAAACACTTATATTAAAGTTTTTATAAATTTAGAAACCTTGATGAGTGATTATATTTCTGTGCTTTTCTGTCCATTGAGCCTGTACTAGTTCCAGGATGTTTAGCAAAAAAATGAGGCAAATTAGAAATTATCATTTTTACATTGATTTGTTTAAGGTGAAGGAAGTGGAATAGGTCCAATAATTTATGCCCACATTGATTCCAGAGTATTTTGTCTGCTTTCCAGGTTCGGCTTTATTAGTATTGGTATGAAGTCCATGTAACAGTTATTGGAAATCTGTGGAGTGCAGACCATGAGTTTATGACTGGTGTGGTACAACCATTAATTGATATAAGGTATTTAATTTGTGATGATTCAGTAGTAGTTCCAGGGTGTACCATTCTTCTGAAAAGCATAATATTTTGAGGAGTAGCAACTTGTGGATTGACAATTTATAGGTGCATAGTCTGACATAGATACTAAGAAGACAGGATGAGTTGCTGAATAAAGGTTCATAGGAGAAGTATCTGACTAATGCAAGGCAGTTTGCTGTGGATGACCCTATTGTTTAAGCTATTTATTAATGATGCAAGAATTCATTAAAGTTTAGGACGCAATTCTAAAATTGAAATTTTAGATAAATGGATTTAAGTGGATGCCAAAGACAAACTATTATCAATAATGATAAGGTGTTATTGCTTGATTGCAGCTACGTGTTCATAAAAAGAGAATTTAAAGACAAATCAAATGGAACTAAAAATTTAATTAATAACAGAAATCTGTTGTGTGACAGTTTAAAGCAGGGGTGGGAAAATATTGGCCCAAAGGCCACATGCAGCCTGTTAACAGTTTTTATGTAGCGGGCCAAGACAATCAGAAAAATCCACTTTGAACCAAAAGTTTCTTCTTGTGTGTGACCAAAGATGGCCACATCAATACACATGCACAGTGTAGATACGATGTGTAGTGCTTTTCCAGTTGATCAGATTAATTTCAATTTTTTCTTTGCATTAGCAAATATATACATTTCCAACTTTAGTAAAACCATAAACCCTCCCAAAAAATGTAAAATCGGTGATGAATGTCGTGTGTTTAATGAAGAATAGACAAACATATATATTTTTGGTAATACAGGGAATAAAGCAGTGTGTTTATTGTGTCATGAAAAAATGTGCGGCCCTCTGCTAACCTTTGCTTCTACAAAGTGGCCCCCGATGTGGCCTTCCGCCAACCTCTGCGTCCCCCGAGCCAAAACAATTGCCTGCCCCTGGTTTAAAGTGATAAATAAATATGTTTGTTTCTCAAAAGATTGTAAAACATTTGGCCTTGGATGAGATGGAGCTGGCTGAGATCCATGAATCTACAGTTCTCGAATCAGCCATTTTGCCATGGTGCAGAATCACGCGGCAATTCAAAGTGGGGTAAATTATAAATTAAACTGAATTATTGAATTTATATACTTTATTATATTCATTGTAATAGATTAGCAATAGAAATATAAGCAAGAACATAATTCTAATAAATATAATTGTTGAAAAAAAATAATGGATTATCTTAGAGATAAATTCTTAGCAATTATGAATTTCTAAAAAAAAAAAAAATTATAATTAGTTTAAAGAGAAGTTATTCAAATCAAAACATTTGAATTCATTGCCTAAAGCAATGAGATATTTGTCAAATAATAATATCCATTTCAGCAGTATCAAACAGGTAATAAAAAACAATTAACGGTTTACTTTTTATTGTTTTAAAAGCAAGACGTCATGAAATAAACGTGCGTGTATGATTTTTTTTTAATGAGAGAAAATATCAGCTGCGTTTATATTCTTGATTTATGATTTATTTCAACAGTGATAATTTTTTTGGGTATATTTATTTTTAATATACCTATAACATAATCTTTCTATTCTCATCATTTTTATTCCATCTTGTGGTAAGCTTTAATAATCGGTAGAATTAGATGGCAGTGCTTAATAAATCCTACCATGTTGTCCCATCCAAAAATGCTCAGACCAGTTTTAGCTTATAGCTTTCACCAGGGAGGAGTTTCTAGATTTTTTTTTGAATAGTGCATTTTGGATCTAACACAACTTTTTTCTATTAGTTATTTTTACTCTTTTGTTATCCTATTAAGCTACCAACCTAAACCAAAAACATTGTTGTTTTTTTTCAAACCAAACTCATTTGTTTGCATATTTAGATAGATCTTAAATCAATGCAGTTTCTATATGCCATGGTTGCCTTAGTTTTTTTTATAAACCTTAGGTATCTTTATTCGTTGATCAGAAATGTTTTCCACTTTAGCTTGATAGCTTGATCGTATAACAAATAGATTTAAAAAGGGCTGCTAGAGTTATTGATGAAGTGATTTAGCATGGGTAGAGATATGTGTCTGAGCACACATTGTTTATACTTTTAGAAGTATTATGAATATAACATCAGCTAGGGTGGGTCCAGAATGTATTGATGACTGATCTGTGCTTATATTCAAAGCGGCATAGGTCATTAATGTAATTCTCAATGTTAAATTTGCAAAGATTCCAGGTGTTTTATGCCTCTAACCTAGATACATTTTATTATCATTTTATAATTGAGGTATCAGTAGTCTCTTTGAATGTTATCCCGTTAAAGGGGTCTTCACATTCGATGGTCCAGTAGTCTCTTTGAATCTATCAGTTGAGAAATGTTATCCCGTTAAAGGGGTCTTCACATTCGATGGTCCAGGTTAGTGAGGATTTGTGCGAGCTCATTGATTTTCTGATTAATCTTCCATGAATTAATGATATCATAATATAAATTGAACTGAGTTATAATTCAGGCATTAACGGTCAGTTCAAGAATTTTGGTGTAAAATACTTTATCTTTGCAAAAAAAGAAGATAGTTTTAAAATATGTCTACCAAATTAAGAGACATTTTTGCATGCAAGATCTGTTAACCATATTTATAATAGTTTGGGTATGATGTTTTTTTTTTATTAGATAAATTTGAGATTGTGATAGGAATTTATAGTAGATCAAAGATAGTATAATATCCACATATTCAGATATTATTTGTATTTAACTATGACCTACTTTTTATAGGGTATTAAGTTTCAGTGGATCTTAAATAATGAATTGATTTATTAGGTGTAAACTTATTCAAGCACTAGGTGACAGAAGAAAATATCACCCATGAATAATATTGACATAGCCCTTAATAACACAGATTATTGCAATATTGCTGACCATAATTCATCAAGTGATGAAGTTATAATAGATTTATAATCATCTCCTGATATTTTGGATAATAACACAACTTTACAGAGGATTTTTGAAAACTAGAGAGATGCTAAGACCATAATTTTGGGTGAAGAATGAAGAGAAAGAAATTGACAAAGACATATCTTGTAAAATAAACTACTGACTTACATCTTGTTAATCAAACAAATCTCAATAAAGTTATGCTATCCTCAACTTACATATAAGTTTTATAATAAAATGCATGGGATAATCTAACTATGCTTTTATCAATAAAAAAATATATGACTTTATGGTTCAAGAGGTCATAAGAAGTTTGAGCACCAGAATTGAACCTGCGACCTCCCGATTCCAAGTCAAACACTCTACCAACTGCAGCAAACAGCATAGGGATGGTAATAAAAGATTACTATGATCATAATAATGGTGTGAATCTGAAAAATCTTTATAATGTGTAAATAAAACAATTATCTACAAGGTGCAAATTTTTTTTTGTTAGGAATGCCCTATAATTTAACCTGTCAAGATCAGGACAATCTCAACACTAATATTCTGAGGAATTTGGTAAAAGCTCCAGTGTCAAAACCATATTAAGTATCCATTGATAATTTATATTTTTAATGTGCTGATTATTGACAAGGTATTGAATCCCCATTTGATGAGAATGAATAATTTTAGCAATTTAAAAAGCTTAGTGGTTATTGTTGTTTTTTAGGAATTAAAAGGAGTACCCCAGCATAATATCATATTGACTCAGTATTGGTAAGTTTAAAGAAAAACATTATATTTGGCATAGCATATGCATTTGATTTTATGGGTGTTTTTATGCTTGATTTGCATGTTTTAGTGCAATGGAAGAATGGTGAAGTCAGGAACTCAAATTTCATGGGCCACGGTCCAGTGAGTCATTTCCACTGTTTGAACTACCTATGAACTATCAAGCAATAAACTATTTCAGCAGTTACAGTTTTTATCTTTAGTTCCACATATTGATGTTTATATTTATAAATACTTACTATGGCTACATTAGTCAAGGTACGTCACCTTGCATAAAAATCATCAATCCCACAAGAATCAAAAAGTATCAGGACATGAGTTTGAACTCACATCTGCAAAATTGGTTTGTACTGAGAGGCATGATGTTAAGTGTAAGGTAAAGGAGGCTTACTTTATAGCAGAAGATTCCTTTGCCATTAATCGTAAAGAAGCATGTTTGCTATATCAAAAAGATGGTCTAATGACTCATTTGCATAGAATTTGCATATCGTATTTATATGATGATTTCAAAGAGAGAATCATAACTGGTTATGATTATGAGAAGTACATCTTCTTGAAAGCACTCAGCCATTTAATTTATTTTTCTATTTGTTGTTACAGCTTTACGTCGTAAGTGTGATAGCACGATTTAATATTATAATTTAGACAAATGTAAAGTATAAATCCACAGGTTATTACTTAATTTTAATCCTAAATTACACAGAACATGGTTATGTTTTTGACACCAAGATAAAAAAATCTTTTATTAGAAAGTTTGAGTTTTATCATCAAGATAATCAAGAAATGAAACTAGTAAGTTATGAATCCTATTTCTGTAGTGTAGTTTTCAGTATACCATTCTTATGCATGGTAGGGATTGGTTTCTGTCTGTTTTAACACCTTGTGAAGGAGTGCAATCATAAACATATGACCAAAAACATGAAAAGATGTATAATCTCCAAGATACCCATTGCATGCTGAACTAGCACTTATCAGTTGGCCCAGATCGCAATCTCTTACACATATCTTTATCATTGTTCAGTATATATTATAATGGTTTTATCTGTGATTATACAAGTTGAAGTCATATTTATAATGGATTACTATTTATTTATTTTTTATATTTTGGCAATAATAATTTTTATAAATGTAAAACATTGTTATACAAGCAGAGAAGTTACTATAGTTAATATATATTTATGTACTAACCATACCAGTGGTCAAATTGAGATTGTATATAAATATACAAACCCCAGACACCTTTCAAGACTGTTGCACTCAGTCCATAACTGTAAGAATCAAAATATTTTCTCATAGATACTTTTATTTACACTGGGGGAATACTTCAGGCACCATCCAGCCCATTTTACAGCCATACTTATAAAAGAAGGTGTAAAATGACCAAGCACTTGATTCTATAGCATCTTAATGAGCAAGAAACTTAAATAACCCAGGCAACAGGCCACACATTTAAACACAAATAATATAATTAATACAATTTTAACTTAATGAAATATTATATGGTGAGTTATGGAGAGAAAAAACTAAGCCAAACTAACAACTTAAAACAACAGATTTATTTAGAAAAACATTATAACAATAATAAAAATTAAATTGAACTAATTACAGTTGTTTAATATTGATGAATCCATTTAAAAAAATAGAATTTGACTACTTATAATTTTATGATAGTTTATAAAAGAATGAAATCTTACTTCTGTACCATTTTATGTCTAGACTTTGAATTATTGCATATATTTACCTTGGTTTTGCTATAACTTTTTCTGGAGTGATCACACCTGCCTTCTTGAAAATTGATAGATTTCATATCTGGCATTCTTGGACAGATTTCCTAGCTTTTTTAAAAGCTTTTTGATTCTTTCCAGAGCAGCATATAGCTGTGTGGCCTTGTTTAGTAATAGTCTTTTATAATGATGGGTATGGGTCTCAGCAATGTCAGGTTAATGATATTTATCACATACCAAGCTGTCAAATGCACAGGAACTGGGCAGTGAAACTGAATTAACACTCCATTGTAAGTTTAACATTGTATGGTGATTATAGGGAATCCATATAAATAGATATACGTCATTGAAATATGAATTGTCAATAAAGGAGTCAGCAAAATTAGTACATCTTGCCACAACCAAATCAAATTAACCAGATCATAATCAAAATAACAGCAGGACTAATGATATTAACTCAATAAATAACAGCAGACTAAATATAATGGAAATTTACTAGCTTTTGTATTCTTGCCAAGATTATGTTTGAGTCACCCATGTCATTAATTAGTTTTCCAAATTCTTTTCTAATTAGTGACTCTCTTTTAACACCTATTTATTTAATTATGATGGTGATTACCATATTTATTATCTAATCAATCAGAAATATTATTCATTTCCAATACAGCTTAATCCCTTCCTGATTAGACAATTTTCCAAATTATTTTGATCTTTGGTTAAATTGTAATTTTCTCTAATTAAATAGTTTGTACAATCATTTGCATTACAATTAATTTTTAATTTAAATCATTTCACTAAGTAACTTTATAATCCTTAAATTATCCTTACATAATTAGTTTTTTTTATTTCCAGGATTGAACCTCATAACATTTGGAATTTGCATTTTTAGTTAAAAATAATAAGCTATCCTTTCAGATAGTAAATCTAATTAAAATTCCTAACTATGTTATACTTTAATTATATTTTATTCTCTTCTATTTTCTCTTTTGTTTATTAACTTGAGATTATGATACAAACTTTTGATTTATTCTAAAATCTCTTTACCTTGTTTATTACACTAACAGTTCTATGAGAAAAGTACAGAATTATTTAAAAATAAATACGGGTTATGAGTAATCACTGTTTATATTCATTACAATGAAATATAGATTTTAAAGTTGTTTGAGGAATATTCCAATTGAAAACTATATTACTCAGGATAAAATCAATCGATTGGAATAATTCAAATGATCCCATATGTTATGAATAAATACTTCCTCCTTTGGGAAAGTCAATAAAACACAATTTTTTGGTATTTGAATTCATTTTTTAAATAATTTAGCTTCAGAAATTATTAATAGGTTAAAGTTTAGCTTTTTATAAAAATTGGTAAACTTGTAAATCTTAGACCATGAATTCAAATCTTTTTCATTGAGAATAATGAAAATAAGTTGTGCAATCTATAGATATTTTAACACACTGAAAATGCATTTCTGTATCTTTAATATAATTAAAACTTCTATTATTAATATATATATAATTAAAAGACAGTCAACACTTAGACAATCTCAATATCAAAAACAATCAATATTTTCAAGCTGTTGTCAAGGCAACATTCTTTTAACAATAAACATGGATTCCCACCTTTATTAATGGTCCAATGTACTTATATAGACACTAAATATTGCAAGTTGACCACAGAGATTGAAAGTGTTGATACTAAGAATGCAGACTAATAAATAATCAATTATAACATTACAAACTGCAATTATAAATTTCAAATTGCACCCAAAGTATTAATTAAATAATGAGTGTAATAATGCTCAAGGCTAAATGGTAATGTTATAACTGACTATTTATTAGTCTGCATTCAGAATAGGTTATATTTACCTATTTAAAGAGGTTTATTTAAACTTCTTTGTATCAATAATTTCAATCTCTGTGGTCAAGTTGCAATTTTTAGTGTCTATATAAATATATTAGGCCATTAATAAAAAACACCCTAGCCTAGTATTCCTCTGTACTAAAATGCTATCAAGCCAGCACTGATTCCTGATTATGAATGATATTCTGTCCTTTATAAAATTTCCAATAATATTTATAGCACTAACATTGCATGATCACCATTTCCTATGCTTACAGAGGCTGTTAAAATGGTGGCAATCCCCCTATACAGTATCACCATCCAGTGCAAGTCATAGTAATCAATAAAAAGTGCTCTAAGGTCCATGTTCTTCATTGATGAAGGCCACTAGCTAGAAACTGGTCAGGGGATATTGGATGAGTAGGCACCAGATAGGGATTTATGCATAAATCTTCTTGCATCCATTGATTACTGTAGCCTTCACTGAGTGGCACTACTGTATGATTTGTCACTGTCTTAACAATCATTGCAAGTTTATAATTGTTTCCTTCCATGCATGACAATAGTCAGACATTACCATCATCACTCTATATGCATGCATTTCAACATAAATATAATGTAAATAAAAGAAAGATAAAAAAATCAAGCACTTACGAAGAAATATCATAGAATGGAAAGACTCAAATTTTAGTAAAAAAGATAAGTAAAAAAAAGCCTAACTATAGCACCCTGTTTGCCATAGAATATACTTTTTTGGTACTTGTGTATTATCTTGTCAACCAAACTTGGCAGCCATTTTTTAAAATTATACTGTTTTAGATATTGGTTGTTAAGTTTAAAAAGTTAATAAATTGATGATAAATTTGAATCAGAAAGTTTATTTCAATTTTTTATTATTTATATTATAACATTTAATTGCCAACACATTTAGAACATTGTCATCTTTTATTTACATTTAGCACCTTTATTTTTATCTCTACTATTTTTGGCAAAATGATGAAAGTTTGGGATCTTCTTTTCATAGAACAACATGCCGTTAAATATTTCCAAAGCTGCAGGATTCTGCCCTTATGAAATGTCTGTGTTAATGGGCATTACATGACAGTTTATGTTTCTGTGTTAATGGGCATTATATGACAATTTATGTTTCTTATATATTTTTTATTTTTATACTAATAATTTGAGTTAATACAAAAAATATTAATAAATAAAGTGGAAATATTGTTAATAATTTATGCATTTTTTAAAAATAATAATAATAAAAAAATAAAACTGGAAATATTAAATATGATTGCTCATTTTCAGGCATTGTATTTGAAAGATTTATTGTATGCCCCTGAACCTGTATAATTATAAAAAAATGGCTGCTGAGCTTTGTTGACAGAATAACACACTCTTACAAAAACACACTTCATGCACTTTTCCAATGCTTTACTCAATGACAGTTTTAACTAGTTTATCAGTTGTCTTCAGATATCGTGAAATATCCTTCACTAACCCCCTTTCAAAAAATAGAGTGGCATTTTTGTAAGGATTTAACAGAAGCAGTGCTATATTAATATAAGTTTTGGACATCTTGGAGATAATAGTTTTTATGATAATTAATTTGACGGATATTTTGTGATCTAAATACAAATTCCATACCAATATTTTTTTGTTTTTTTCAGTTTAAAATATTCATGGTCATTATAAAGCTATCATTCAATATTAATAAATGCTGTATCTTACTATTTTATCTGGTGGTCATATAGTATGCTGCTGTCAGTTTAATTAAATGAAGTGCCTGTGTTCAAACTTCCATATGAACACTCGAATGTTACACGATTATCCTTAGCAACTAACCATACAATTATTTTGATATTATCAATGACAAATTTTTCTTCCTTTGATGTAATATCTTTAAATATATTTCTTCTTTTAAAAACACTATAGCTCATCATATAATCATTTTATTAAAAAAATATATAACTGTGAGCAAATTTTGTCTTGGGTTGCCTCAACTTTGACTTTATTATGGGAGTATTTTTTGTGGATTTATGTTTTGGTAATAATAATCATGAAAATATTTCTGTAAATTTTTTTAAACATTTTTTGTTTCATGTTTACTATTATTAAGTGTAACAATTTTATATATAGGGGATTTGAACTTAGATTTTCAAGCAACCTTCAACTATCCACATTATTTCACACTACTGATACACATGATCACACACACGTAGAAAAGATAAGTAATCACCAATATACATATTTTGCACTGAACCAGCACTCATCAGTTGATCCAGATTATCATCTCCCACACACACATATATATATATAATCAGTTCTTATTAAGATAGCAAATCTTTATACTTTAATGGACACGCTTCAATCTACTCCAACTCTTCAGCCATTCATACCATTGAAAATCTGATGATAGAATACCCAAATCCCTTGCTGGTGCCAACGTTATTGTTACACCCATGTTGACCTCAAGTCACTCTGACCCCTCGTGTATATGTATGTGTAGCAATTCTATATCTAAGTATTTTTTAATGTTTTATCAGAAAAGATTAATATGGAAGTTTGATGTTTTATCATTTAAAACTTCTAATTTGCTGAGCATACTTCCAACTATACAGTCAGATTCAGAGCACAAATATCATTATGTAAATCTATCAACTTAAATTTCTTAGATAATGCAATACCAAAATCTTCTTCTATTTATAGTGTGGGAATTATTAGTGATATGCTTCACCATTTTAGCCTTACATTTTCTATTATTGCACTCTGAACATACTGTTCACATTTACAGGGTTGAAGCTGTGGCCACATTCTTGTGCATATTTAAGAAAGACTGACTTATATTCTGCATCATTGTTTTTCATATATATATAGGCTTGTTCTGATATTTTTAATCTAATGCTTGAATATCTTAGCACCTCACTGAGGAAGGCAGTAACAGAAACCGGTCTGGGGTTGGGTATATTCTGCAAATATTGTTAAGAACTTATTTGCAAGCTCTTTATTTAATATTTATAATACAAGCTTGTTTAAATTAGGTCATGTGATATCTGACTTGATTTTTTTGTAATTTTATTTTTTGCTATTAAGGCTTTGGTGATTTTATTTTGCTAAAGCTATTAATATATGGTGTATCTGAACTTAGTTTAATCCCATATGGTTATTTAAGTTAGATAGTTGGATTGGAAGCCATATAGATGTCTGAAAATTTCAGAATTTCTACTTAATAGTTATACATTAGATAATGTGCTAGGCTTGTCCTGGTATTTTCAGTCTAATGTTTGAATATTCTGGTATCTCACTGATGATGCCAGTAGCAGAAACTGGTTTGGGGTTGAGGATATTCTGCAAAGCTTATTAAGAGATTATTTATGAGCTCTTTATATAAAATTTGTAATACAAGCTTGTTTAAATTAGGTCATGTGACATGATTTAATTTTTTTAAATATATATGTGTGTGTGTTGCATTATCCTGATAGAAATGTTTGAATATGACTCCCCATAATACACTGTACAGTATAGTGAGTTACTGCATCTGATCCGATACCCAATTTGAGGGGTATGATCTGGAGGCAACCGATCTTTTGTATTGTTGATTAGTCTATTTAACTTGGGAGGGATTTAAGGCTGGGAGGGATTTAAGGCTAATGTTCTATATGTTAATGCATATTTTATTCAATTTTTGCAAAAGCCTGGGTATCTAATGGAGACTGATTCAGCTTTTAGGGTCAATCTGGTTTGATGGTAGTTTTTTTATTTTAAAATAAACCTTCTTGGTGGAGTTGAATCATGGTACTATTATAGTCTAATATGGATAGATCCTAGTTGTAAGTATCAATGTTGAACCTTTGTGATCATCTTCATATTTCCATAGTTTTAAATGTTAGTATAAAAAGCATTTAAGACTGTCTAATTTGTGCTAAATAGGAGGGCAGGATTGGGGGTATATTGATCCTCATATTTGTAAGGGTTTAATCAACATTTTTTGAGCAAAATATTGTCATATCTTTGTATGTATAAATCCAGAGATTTGATACTCCTTAATTCATCTTTATGTTCAATTGTCCATTGAAAAGATATCAGTTGGGTTAACTCTTTTATATCTGTGATGTTTTCCTTAGGAGTATAGATAAACACTTCCTCCACATACCACACATAAAATAACTTGGGAGCTGTGGCTACATATGTTGGGATAGTGGGCTTCTAGTACATATATATAAACATGTTTAGTTGTAAACAAAAAAATAAATTTGATTGTCATATTATTGAAAAAAGTAATCAAATGATTTATTATTCAGAGTTCATAGGAATTAGGAAAGGTCTGTCACATGATGCTGGTGTTGCACCTATTTTTCTTTCTTTAAAGAATAGAGAAAATTAAAGTAAATGGGAATATAGAAACCACATCTCTCCATACAATACTAAATTTACCACTTCCTTAATTTTGCCACTAAACATCACATGATCACCATTTCTTATGCTTTCTCATAACTGTTATTAAAACAAGGCAAAACTCTCCATACAGTACTGCCACTCAGTGCAAGCCAGAGTAATCAATAGATGTCAGAAGGCTTGTGCATAAAATCTCTATCTAGTGTCTACTCATCCAATATCTCCAGACTAGTTTCTGGCTTGTGGCTTTCATCAGTGAGGAGCCTTGGTAATGAGCTTGGATTGAAAACATTATTGTATTTTCAATGTTATTTTCATAGTTTTGTGGTTAAGTAGAGATAAAAGGTAGCTTCGAGAGGGTTGCATTAGATTCTAAGATCTAGGTGGAGTGCTCTTAGATCCAAGGCTCCTCACTGATGAAATCCACAAGCTAGAAACTAGTCAGGGGATATTGGATGAGTAGGCACTAGATAGGGATTTTATGCACAAGTCTTCTGGCATCCATTGATTACTCTGGCTTTGCACTGAGTGCCACTACTGTGTGGAGAATTTTGGCTGTTTTAATTTTGTTCCTTAATTTTCCTGTAATATCTTATATAAATGCAATTTATCCACTCTACTTTGAACACTTCTTAGTAAATACTTTTTATTGTACATATACGTATACACAATCTTACATTTATATTGTCCTGCAGTCTTCTTCTGAGTCATTTTCACTAAAAAAAATTAAAGTGAAAAAAACTCTGAAGAAGACTGCAGGACAGTCAAAACATAAGATTATGTATGCATATATATGCAATAAAAAGGTTTGTGCTAAAAAGTGTTCAAAGTAGAGTGGATAAATTGCATCTCTACATATATTAGTGTCACTCAGTGCAAGTCTTAGCAATCAATTTATGCAAGAAGGTTTGAACATAAAATCCCTATCTAGTGCCTATTCATTCAGTATCCCCAGACTATAAGCCAATAAACATCATATGATCGCCATTTCTTATGCTTGCTTATAACTGTTATTAAACAGGCAAAACTCTCCATACTGTAGTGCCACTCAGTGCAAGCCAGAGTAATCAATGGATGCCAGATGGCATGTGCATAAAATCCCCATCTAGTTCCTACTCATCCAATATTCCCAGCTTTGCCTGTTTTAATCCACAGACTACTAAGATTAATAAAATCACAAAGATTTGCATTAAATGGCGCTACATTTGGAGAATTTACTACTGTTTTACAAGCTTGTGTAAGCATATGGAATGGTAATCATGTGATGGTTTAGTAGTATTATATTAATTGTGCCCATAGGATGATAGTAGTTATGGTTATTAAAGAACCAAAGACACCAAAATGTATAGGTATTGAACTGGGATCAGACCTATATGGCTATACAAGTGAAGGAGCTTGGATTGAAAACTTTATTGTGTTTTTATCTTGGGCTCCTAACTTTATCATTATCTATATAGATAAAAGGTGGCTGCTGGAGAATAGCATGAGATCCTTAGATATAGCCACAGTGCTTTTAGATCCAAGATTCTTGACTGATGAGAGCCACAGCTAGAAACTAGTCTGGGGATATTGTATGAGTAGGCATTAGATAGGGATTTTATGCACAGACCTTCTTGCATGCATTGATTACTAAGACATGCATGTATGTAGAGTTTCCTACTGTTACTAAACAGCTTAGGTAAGCCTAGGAAATGGTCATCATGTAATGTTTGATGATTACAATCCACTGAAAGATTATCTTTGCATTGCACATTATCTTAATCCCTTTTGGTTTTTCTTTGAAACAAAAAAAAATACTGTTCTATATTATTGCAATTTTTTATTGGTAAATATATAGATATATAGTGCTTTAAATAAAGATAGAATATCTTTCACAGATATTAAAATTCAATGGAGAAAATAACATATTTCATATTTAAATGTTTTAAAATAAAAATATATCTGCTGTATTTAAAATAGTTCAATTCAAACAAGTATTTGTTTTTAAAATAGGCAAAGCTCACTATACGTATTGCCACACACAGCAAGCTAGAGTAATCAATGGATAAAATCCCCATCTAGTGCCTACTTATCCAATATCCCCAGACTAGTTTCTGGCTTGTGGCCTTCATCAGTAAGGAGCCTTGGATCTGAGAGCACTGCACTTAGATCTCAGGATCTTGAATATCTACAAATAAATTTGTGAAGATAAATTCATTTTTAAATTAAATTTAATGATAAATAAAATAAATATTTAAAAAAAGGTTAAATAATCATAAGAATGATTTTATAAAATATAAAACTAATGATAAGCTGTAATATTTTTATAAAGTTTATTTCTTTTTAATGTTCTGATTATTACAATCAAATGTTGAAAGAATGTTCTAAAGAAATTAGATGTGTGTATGTATTAGTTTATGTGTGTGTGTGTATATATATATGCATGTGTCTATTGAATCCATATTTGTGCATATTTTATATGTATATTTTTTAAATTGATGGTATTATTATTTTCGATGTAAGATTATATGGATAGTATTTCATTCTAAAAATTGCCCGACTTAAAGGAACTTGAAAACTTCATGGATATGTAGAACAACATATTTACAATTGAATAAATATATTATGTAAGGAGTATGGATAACATTATCAATAATCTAAATAATATTACACCAATTTTGGTCATGACTACACAAAGAGCTAAGTCTTCCAGATGTTCTAGAGGTAATTTAAATGGTTTTGCTATGTAAATTATCTATGGTGTACCCAAAATACTAAGTTAATTTACCAATAAAAGCTTGTATTTTATTCAGTTTAAGAAAGCCTTAAGTTTATTATAACTTTTATTCTTTGATATTGTAACTATTATGAATACTTATATGTGTTTCTTTATCAAGGAATGTAATTTTTTTCTTCAAACTCTTGGAGAAATTTATATATATATCATTTTTTGCTGCACTAAGAGGGTGAAGAAATCAATATTAGCTTGTATAAATGAGAAATACTTAGTTTTTTTCACTCCCCCAGAAAATTAATGTATTATTACATTTCATTGTATGATATGTTGATATTCTTAAAATAAGACAATGTGATTTAAGTTATATTAATGAATATTTAAGAATATGTTCATGTTTTATTGAGAGTAGGTTAAATATCGCTAGTGAATGTGGCTACTTAAACTTTATTTTTGTTTTTGTAAAAAGCTTTAATATCCATAATATGATCATATTAATATCTAAATGATGAATAAAATTGTTATTATTAAGTAACCTTAACTTTTTAATTATTTTTGATTCATATTCGTGGCGCATAGGTGCCATTATTGTTCTGAGCTTCTATCTGGAAACCAAAAATGATCTTTAGAAGGATCCAAATCTATATCTATAAGAATAAACTTCTAAACTTGATGTAATGCTCATGTTAAATAGATTTAACTCTAAATACAAAAAAAAATGAAATCTTAAACTGTATTCCAAGAGATTGTAAAAGACCCAGAAAGAGACTGCACGTGAGATGGATGAATGAAATAAGAAAGTGTGCAGGGTTGATGTGGAGAAGAGAAGCTAAAGATCGCAGAAAATGGATTGAACTTGGAGAGACCTTCATCCTGCAGTGGATTGATAATGGTTGATGATGATAAAAAATTATCTTTATTAGATGTTTCTCTAAATGATTAAGATAAAGTTGGATTGCAAGAAGATAATGAATCCAGAAATGTAAACATTACTATCACAGAAATAATTCTAATTTATTTGTATATAAAAATGTTGGTTGATTTGATCGTCGACATTATTTTATGGTATTATAATATCATGAATTACTTGGAATATATATATGTTCATTAACAAATTTGGGAATTCATCACGAGAGATCTTGATTATCATCAGTTGATCATCTTCTATTCTCACATTACATATTTTTGGCAGATCCATACGGCAGATATTATTCACCGCATCTTTTTTGTTACAATATATATCCATTAATAGTAGTTTATTGATATTTGCCATTTTTTTAAATAATTATTTTAGTCTATTATCGTATCAACTTTGTTTGGACGACTTCATAGTTGTGCAAGCACAGTCAGCTAATAAAACTTAATTTGAGTTTTTAATACCGGAAAGTAAGTAATTAAGTTAGTTGTTAGATTTTGGTCAGTAAATAGCCAGCTACTTTTACATAATAAAAGAAATCATAAAATCCCCCATTATCTGACGGTTGATGAGTTTATGGGTCGCAATTACCCTTCATTTATAGACAGATGCCAAAGAGACTATTTAAAGATGTTATATCGTTATTTATAAATTTGAAAAGTAATATGAGAAATCTTATAAACTTTATTTAAAAGATTTAAAAATAATAATTTTAAAATGTCTATATTAAATTGATAATTTGAACTAATTATTTCTATTTTTTAAAATTATATAATTTTTTAAAAAAATTAATCTACTTTGTGTAATTTTGAGTTTCCGCTTGATTTCTATTTCTGATTTATCTGTTTTGCCATATCATCTCATTAATTTTTAAATTTGAAATACTTTTAAAATTAGTTTTGTTTCTTTTTTTCGTATATTATTAATTTTTAATATATAAACACGACTTAAAAAGAAAATGTAGCATTAATGTACATTCTAAAATATGTAACTCAATAAATAATTAAACAATAACTACCTTTTATGTATTGCGTTTTATAAGTATTTAATTATAACCCCTTTTTTTAAATAGATTAAAAAAATTGCTTTTTAATTTCAATTGCCTGTATTTAATGATATAAAAATTACTAATTAATGCCTTAACTAATTAAAGCAAATTTAGATAATAACTTTTAATTATTTTTTTTTTAAACTTTGTTGAAACTTATTTTACATTTGTTAAAAAGTATTTTTAATTTACAAGTACTATTAAATACGACTGGAATTTGTTTAGTTGATAAAACTATCTAAATGAAAACCAAAGTGCTTTCTTCTATATAAAAATGAGTTTGATCATATATATATGCATAGAATGATAACAATTACATATATATATATAACTATAATTGATTTGAACCCAGACTTTCACGCTCCCGTCAGCTATCCAATCTATTTTGATACAACTAGTACACGTGACCGCAAACATGTGAAAAAGATAAATGATTTCCAAATATACGTATTTCATGCTGAACTAGCACTCGTCAGTTGTTTTATTAAAGTTAGAAAATTTGTTATCTTAATATAAAAACTGAGCACTGACTATATATGTGTGTCGGAAATGACGATCCGGACCAACTGATGAGTGTTAGTTCAGCATGAAATATGTATATTGGAGATCATTTATCTTTTTCATATGTATATGGGCATGTGTATTGGTTGTATGAGATAGATTGGATAGCTGAAGGGAGCTTCAAAGTCTGGATTCAAATCCCCTATAATTACATCTAAACTCTAGGAATATAAAATACGCCTATATTTAAATATTATATATATATATAACATTTAGGAAAAAAAATTGTAGAGGCTAAACAATAGTAAGAAAGTAATAATTAGAAATTTATTTAATTACATAGGTTCTTATTATTTCTACTTAATTTATTAAAAAGTGACTTCTTCATGGTGTTGTTAAGACATATGTAGAGATCTTAATTATTAGTCATTTATTAGAGATTATCCTAAGATCTAGGTGCAGTGCTTTCAGATCCAAGGCTCCTCACTGATGAAGGCCATGAGCCAGAAAATAGTCTGGGGATATTGGATGATTAGGCACTAGATCGGAATTTTATGCACAAGCCTTCTGGCATCCATTGATTACTCTAGCTTGCACAGAGTGGCAATACGTATAGAGAGTTTTGTCTGTTTCAATAACAATATTAATACTAATGAAAACTATATGATTGGTAAACAGTTCTCAGAAACATTCAGTAAGCAAAAGCCTCAATACCACAACAAAAAATATATTAGTAACAATAAAACCAAATAATACATAAATAAAGCAAAAAAATAAAAAACTACAAGAAGAAATTTGATATCCCAACAATTTACCCTGTCATAATTCTACAGAGAAACTATATTTATAAGATGTGATATGTTGGACTATTTCCATCATTTATGAGTGAATGCTGAATGTATAGACATTTTTAAACTTTATTTAAACTTTCCAAATACAAACAACTTGATAGTATTAACACACAAATAGACAATACAGGTTAGTAATTACACAATGTTTCAACTTCTAAATAAATATTGTCACTGTGCATATAGGCCAGTAGCACCTAAAAAAGAGTGGAGAATAATACTACTCTAAACTTTGTGTAATTACTAACCTGTATTGTCTATTTGTGTGTTATTACTAACAAGTTGTTTGTATTTGAAAACATTTAAAATTTACTATACATTCAACATTCACTCATAAATGATGAAAATAGTCCAACATATCACCCCTTATTATATACCATCATTACAAACCTTCAGACAAAAACTATATTTATATTTTAAAAAATTCTACCATAATGAAATTTTTTAGATATACAGCACTTGTATTGAGAATTTGATTTTAGAAGTATTTCTTCAGTGATTAAAGCATTAGATCCTCAAAATATAGACCCAGGATATTTATAGAGATGCAACAGCAATAATTAGATTACATAATGATATTAGGAACATCAGCATTGAGAAGGGTGTAAGACAGAGTGACTCCAAATCTCCAAAACTTTTTACAACAGTTTTACAAGAAGTATTTTGTGAATTAAATAGGAAGCTACAAAAATAAAAGTAAATAGATTTAAGTCATCCAGATTTTTCAGATGGTGTAATTGTTTTGTGAATAATGCTTTAGAGCTTCAGGAAATGTAAGAATTATCAGATGAAAGTAGGAAAGTAGGACTAAAGACAAATGTTAAAAAGACTAAAATAATGTTCAATGGATTTTCTGAAAAGATGAAAATAAAGATTGATTGTGATGAGTTAGAAGAAGTTAACAGTTACAAATACCTTGGTCAGATTATTAATACAGATGGAAATATAATGGATGAAATTATTCATAGAATTAAACTTGGATGAAGTGATTTTGGAAGGAATTTTCATTTCAAAATGAAATATGCTATGACTTCGACTTTTAATAAATGTGTTTTACCAGTTCTTATTTATGGATCTGAGAATTGGATACTTAACAGAAGAGCAATACAGAGATTTCATACTACTGAAAGCATGGAGAGATGCATGTTAGGAGTAACAAGAAAAGATTAACAACAAAATACATGTATAAGGGAACAAACAGATGTTACTGACATCATTAAAACAATTAAGAGACTGAAGTGGAGTTGGGCTGAACATATTCCTAGAAGAGGTGATAATAGATGGACAGTTGAAATCCTAAAATGAATTCTAAGAGATTGTAAAAGACCTAGAAAGAGACAACATGTGAGACAGATGAATGAAATAAGGAAGTGTGTGAGATGATGTGGAAAAGAGAGATTAGAGATCAGAGAAGATGGATTGAATTTGAGAGATCTTCATTTTGCATAATTGAAAATAATGTTGCTTGAGATTGTACTAATAGATGTTAATAAATATTGAATCAAAACAATTCTACTTCACTTGTTCCAAATAATGATACTTATTTTTTAAAATTTAACACAAATGGCAAAAAAAAACATCTGCCCTAACTATAGATAGTTTGTAAAATATTATGATCACCTTCATTGTAATCTGAATAGAATTCTAATTACTAAACTTTCATCAAAAAATGTAAAGATATGAGACTTATTGTTACATTTTCATTTACCACTGTCAAACTCTCTCCATTCACAACTCCGACGCCTTCTATTTCAGATAAATACAATAATGACCATTACTAATCATTTTCGAAACTAGAGATTATCTCTAGCGCAGATATAAACTTTAAACCTCAGTTAAAGATTAATATATCTGATTTTTTATTTATTTTACACACGGAGTTATTAACCTTTTTCTTTCCCGTGTATAATATCTTATAGATATAATAAACACCTCCATACTTCCCCATTCTTTTTAAATTCACTTAAATAAAGATATAATAAAAAGACAAATGCCCCCAAGATGCATTTCGTGCTGAACCAGCACTCATCGGTTGGTCCAGGCCACTATCTCTCATATATATCTTTATTAAATGAAAAGTATTTATCTAGAGTAAATTGTTACATTTCATTTACCACTGTCAAACTCTTTCCACTCACAACTTTGATGCCATCCATTTCACATAAATACACTAATGATTATTACTAATCATTTTCGAAACTAGAAATTATCTCTAGCACAGATATAAACTTTAAACCTCAGTTAAAGATTAATATATCTGATTTTTTTAAATTTACACACACAGAGTTATTCACTTTTCTCTGTCCCGTATGTAATATCTTTATAGATATAATAAACACCTCCATACGTCACCATTATATTCATATAAATAAAGATATAATAAAAGACAAATGCCCCCCAAGATGCATTTCGTGCTGAACCAGCACTCATCAGTTGGCCCAGGTCTCTATCTCTCATATATATCTTTATTAAATGAAAAGTATTTATCTAGAGTAAATTGTCACATTTTCATTTACCACTGTCAAACTCCCTCCACTTACAACTCCGACGCCATCCATTTCACATAAATACAATAATGACCATTACTAATCATTATCGAAACTAGACACTTATCTCATTACATTGCACTGATTATATTCGTTCAGACGATCAAATTGTCTTTTTCAGATAAATCTGATACTTCACTGTTCCAAGAATAAGATGCTAATACATCACAAATCTTCTAATTGATAATTTAAACGTTTCTGTTTAAATCAACTTATGTCCTTAGTCATCTCCTACCCCTCTAGTTATACCATTAATGAAATAAATGTATAACATATAACACCACTTTTATTTTATCAGTTAATATATTATCTTTTAATTATTGAGGTGTTTTTTTTTTAATTATATGCTTATGAAAGATGATTTTTTTCTCTAATTTCCTTTTATACTAACAATTCATATAAATAACATTTTATTCTATTCCCCTAATTTTCATTTTTTAACACATTTCTTTAGCTCCAATCTGATTTTCTTATCATTTACATTTAATGTGAAATTTAAATTAAATCTATAAGCATAACCAATATTTACATACTGTACAATACAACCTGTAAGGAGCTGTGCATGTTACTGAAAGGCTTCATAGGTAATAGATAGTGGAATAACATTCAGATATGATGGTTAATTATGAATAACAAATGCACAATGCTTGACCAAGAATATCCTTGATGCATTGTAAGATAAAACGTTAGTGTATCAAAGGATAGATACTGTTTCTCATAGGCTTTTATGTTTTTTTTTTCTTCAGTCATCTTAAATTAATGTAGATCAATTCTCAGTAATAATTTAAACAATAGGATTGTGTGTTTGTGCACTCATTTTTTCTCTTTTAACTACATGCACAGCATTTCTGACTTTGATTCCTTTTTCATTATTTGTTTAGTTCAAACCCTCAAGAATTAAGAAAATAAATGTATAGTCTTAAGAATTTGGCAGTCCTTAGTTATGATTTATAGGAGAACATTAATTGAGATAACTGATATAGTCTCTGTAAATAAAAGATAATTGAGGTAACTAATATAATTAGCACCTTGAGACATAGCATCTGAAGGTGATAGATAAGAGTGGTAATTAACAAAACATCTTTCAAATAAACATAAGAATAATGGTTGATATGGAATCTGCTAAAGAAAGACATTTAACATAACTGATGCAATGTATAAATATATAAAATGCACTAAAATGCATGAACACCCAAAGCTGAAGACAAAATATCATAATACTATAAATTGATATAAACTAAATATATGTATCTAAGTATATTGCTAAGCGCTTTCAAGAATTGAGATCTTCATATTCATAGCCATCTTGTAAATAAATAGTTTGATTAAAAGTGATGCAAATTTATGTAAATGAGGTAGTTAAGTATTCCATTTCCTGGAGATTTTATAACAAAAGTCTTTTCTGTTTATAGAGTTCCTTATCTTTAGTGATAAAGTAAGTTTCCTTTATCTTTCTCTTAAGATTGTGTCACTCTCTGCAAACAATCACTGGGTCTTTAGGTTCATGATCATGACCAGCTGAGTTGCGATGCTTGGAAAAAACTGAATTACAAGAAGGTCTGTTAGTGCTTTATTATATGAATATGTATGTTGAGATAGCCATGTGGACAGGGAGGCACTGGTCTCACCATAACAACTCTATGAACAGAAAAGACTCTTGTTATAAGATCTCCAGGAAATGGAATACTTAACTACCTCACATAAATTTGCATCACTTTTAACCAACCTATTTATTTGCAAGATGGCTATGAATATGAGGACCTTGAAAGTGCTTAGCCACATACTTATATATATATATATTATAATGATCCAGAGAAACTGGACTTAACGTATCTACACTACAGGGCGCCACTAGGCATTTGAACCTAGAAAATTTATATAGTAGGCAGATACGTAAGTAAAAAAAAATTTTTTTTTCCTTTTTTATTTTGATTCCGGTCGTTAGACCATTGTCACTAGCTCATGGAGATGCAGAGATAATAAATAACTTCTTTAAGTGCATCTTAAATATATATAAAAAAATAAAAGCCACTGCCAGTAAATAAAAGACAAATATTTATTTACGCACATATAAATTTTGAATCATTTTAAATTTTGAGGAATAAATTTAACATTTTTTGATTTTTATATTAACTTTTAATTTAAATTTAACATTTTTTGATTTTTATATTAACTTTTAATTTTACATTTAAATAGATTGCAATGAGTTTAATATTTTATTTAGAGGGTTGAATATGAATAGACTACATAGATCTGCATTTGAAAAGAAAATATTCTTTCCCTTATTTAACCTTAGGCCAAAAGTTCGCAGTCAAATTGGCATCAATTCATCTGATACATTTATGTATTCAATGTAGCATGAAAATACAACAGCACATATATACTATACTGTCAGGAATGGACATCTGAACAGTATAGTTAGAGAAGACATTGACACTTGTCCAATACAGGGATGTTACATCTGTATGGCAAGAAGAACAATAAAATAAAAACTCCATAGGAAGGGACCACAGTCCTTTTAGCCGACTTACAATCCCATCCATAGGCAAAGGGTTTGTGCGGCATATACAATGATTCTGCACATAGCGAAACTCATACTACATCTACTAATTACACAAATATATCCAATCCATTGACCTAATTCAACTACAAAATGAATAACCTAAGATAACCATCCCTTAATATAACTTTACAAAACTATATAGCCGTTCATGCCCGACTTAAATTTAACATTTAGATATGTTCACACAGATGAATTTTATAAAATTTGTTTTATAATGTTGAGTATAGATCGGCTGCATAGATTCCATGGTTAAAAACATTTCAAAATAAACACACCCGATCAAAATACAAAGTCATTGATAACGTCAATTGCAGCGGGAATACAAGAAGCCCAATAGCATTCATCATAAGATGCTGCACTGACATCAATGACCTATATATTCCAATCGACTATGAAGCAGCAACACAATTAACCGCTAATGAATCTATGCAATGTCTATATCCAACTTAAATATCCTCATTTAAAATTTAAACGATAAATATTAATATAAATAAAATAATAAATGGAAATGATTTTTATCAAACACAAAACATATAAAATTAAACATTAATTGATTTGAAACTTATAAAAATCAGATAAGAGTCCATTTTAACATTTAAGTTGGCTTGTTTATTAAATTTGTCAAACCCTGATGAAAGTTCTTAATTTTTTTTTTTTTTATGATTTTAAATTTTTTTTAGTTCATATAGCTTACAGTAAAAGAGCTCAGGTTCCTGTTGGCAATTCCCATGAAGATTTTCATGGAAGACCGGTCTGATATTCTGGAGGTAGCCTTAGCTGGTTCATTCTAGTATCACAGTCTTTTCATTTTTAAAATAAGTGAGAGAGAACGATATGTGCATCCCATCACCCTTCTCACAAAATCAAGCTGGAAACTGTCAGGAAAACTGTTTTAATTTGAATTGCTTTCCTTTTATAATGATCCTCTGGATTCAACGAACAATGGACGTTACTGTTTCATTTTTTCATTATGGTCCGGGCCTTTATTGCTGCTTCTATATTGGACAAGCTAATTCTTTTCATTCTCTTATCTATATCGTCTGACTTTTTAATTATACAAGAGCCCCAAGGGCAGCTTGCTTTTCAATTAATTTATAAAACAATAATTTCCATTTACAAAAATATTTTATCTTTACAAAAATATACGTTCAAACACTTTTTTCATTTATTAAAAAAAAACTATTTTTAAAGTTTTGCATCTGTGCAAATATATATACGTTTAACAACTCTTTAATTTTTTTTTAGCTTTTAGATTTTTAAGAAATTTATTTTTATTTGTGAACTTAAGTTTTTATTTTAAAATAATGTAACAGCATATTTATATATCGTTACAATATATATATAGTTAGTTCATAACAATCTACAGTATTAGGATTTTTTATCTTCAGCTTTGTTTGTTCATGCGTTTTAGTGCATTTTATATATTTATACATTGGAATAATTAGCCACAAAGTCTAAAGTTTTTGCTCATAACTGATGCAGCATCTGCAGTTAGAAGATAAATTGAGAGCATTTTCAGATGAAAAATAATTCAATTAAAAAGATTTTCCATCTGCAAATAAAAGATAATAAATGCAATTGAAACCACTTCCACAAATGATAATGCAGATAATTAATGCAGCATCAGCTGATAAGAAATAATTGAGTTAGCTGTAATGTGTGTAGATCTAAGACTGTAGATGACAGATGATATAGATCAGTAGTCTTCAACCTTTTCACACCTGCAGACCAGTAAAAATAAGGATACAGTTCCGGCGGACCAGCAAAAATAACGATAAGATTTCGCAGACCGGCAGAAGACTATAGATAAATTTTCTTAAAGATAAGCATAATTGTTATAACTGATCAAAACAACAATGTTAAATATATAAGATAAAGTTATATATATATATATGGAGTTTATATAATAAAAAAAATTTTTTTTAATTTTTTTAGAAAAGTAATAAAAAATTTAATTCTACCCCCCTCCCCATAAACATCTGTGATAACTAGAAAAACAAATTTATTTATGAATGATTGATTAGATTTTGTTTTCGTTCTGTTTTCTTTTTTTTTTAATTGGGTAAAAATGAGATGAAAAAATAAATAAAAATTGGCTATATTAATTAAAAGTTTAAACTCTTATTATTACAAACTTTTTACTGCCCGTCAAGCATGAGGACCTGCAGAAAAGTTTCATGGCCCGGTGCCAGGCCGCGGACCAAGGGTTGAAGAACACTGATATAGATAACTGATGTGGTATTTGCATATAAAAGATAATAGAAATAACTGATGGAACGATTACAAATAAAGAATAATTAAGGTATTTGATATAGTAACTTCAAATAAAAGATAACAGATGCAATCTACTGATAAAAAATAATAGAAATAATTATTGTAAGAGGTAACTGAAGCAGTAATTGCAGATAATAAATAATTGTGGTGGATGGTGTAGCTATAGCAGGTGAATGATAACTAAAATCCACCTTTAATCAACATTATAGTTTCAATTGACCAACAATCTTCAGGGCTAACTAATACCAATAACCATCTTCTCCATTTACAGTTTCAATTGACTAGAAATCTTCTTCAGAGCTTTTCATTATTCTGAAGAAGATTGCTGGTCAATCAAAACTATAAAAGGAGAAGGTGGATATTGATATCAGTTAGCTCTGAAGAAGATTGCTGGCTAATCAAAACTGTAAAAGGAGAAGGTGGATATTGATATTAAATAGCTCTGAAGAAGATTTATAGTCAATCAAACTGTAAAAGGAGAAGATGAATATTGATATTCACTAGCTCTGAAGAAGATTGATGGCCAAGCAAAACTGTAAAAGGAGAAGCTCTAAAGAAGATTGCTGTAAAGGAGAAGCTCTAAAGAAGATTGCTAGTCAATCAAAACTGTAAAAGGGGAAAGTGAATACTAATATCAGTTAGCTCTGAAGATTTCTGGTCAATTGAAACAGTAAAAGGAGAAAATGGATACTGATACTAGATAGCTCTGAAGAATATTACTGGTCAATTGAAACTGTAAAAGCAGAAGGTGGATATTGATATTAGTTAGCTCTGAGGAAAAATGCTGGTCAGTTGAAACTGTAAAAGAAGAAAGTGGATATTGATATCAGTTAGATCTGAAGAAGATTGCTGGTCAATCGAAACTGTAAAAGGAGAAGCTCTAAAGAAGATTGCTGGTCAATCAAAACTCTAAAAGGAGAAAGTGGATATTAATATCAGTTAGCTCTGAAGATTTCTGGTCAATTGAAACAGTAAAAGAAGAAGGTGGATATTGATATTAGTTAACTCTGAAAAAAATTGCTGGTCAATCAAAACTGTAAAAGGAGAAGATAGATATTGATATTAATTAGCTCTGAAGAAGATGGATGGTCAATTGAAACTATAAGATTGATTAATGTTAATAAAATAAGCATTGTAACAGCAATAAGAAAAGTGGGCTTATTGTTTTTATAATTTTATCAATGCATTAAGAATGATAAGTTGATAATACATCGTAAAGAAGATGAGTGATAATTAAACTGATTGGTGCATTATCGTAGATGTACATTCTAATTTGTGATAGGTTGTACTTAATCCTATTAAAAATCCCATAGGAGATGATTATAATAATATAATTAAAAGAAAAATAGGCTTGTATAGGATGAATGGTAAAAATATTACTTTTTTAAAATAAATAAAAACCTCTGATAGAACATTTGTGAATTATTATGGTAGCTTGAATGGGTATTCTATAAGTCATACTATTATCATTATCTATTTACAAATGTCTATGGACATTTAATCCCATGGAAACTAAGATAAAAAAGACAAAACAAGATACTAATACTATCCTAGATGTGAGTCGTGCAACGATTATGTAAACTAATCTTTAAATCATAAATTTATACATGTATAGAACCAACTGATTCATTTTGTTTGTTTATTTGGTATTTTGTAATGTTGTCTTTTATCTTCCACATAAAACTTATTTCTGAAATACTTTAAGACCATGTTTAATTAAATCTTTCTAATATATAAGAGTCTCCGCCATATCTTCTCACTGAAAACAATCAACTTTGTACCTCTTTAGACTGCCTTTGAAATAATCCTTACAATAAACATTGAATAATTATATCCAGTCTTCAGGTCTTCTATTTCTTAAAAAACATTTAATAATTTCAGATCTATTTCCATGTCTCCATTCCATATTAGAATAATATAGTCTTTTATCGAGGATAATACGGACCACTTCTTTTCCCCTCAATTTCTCATTTTTCGACTTGTGAGGAAAAAATACCCTACAGTTCTTCAACATTAATGTTTTCAAAATTTTAATCAAGGATGAAAGACAATTAGGAACTGCAGTTTATCTTGATGTTTATGTTACTAAATATAGTTTTTTTTAGCTTGTTAAACATCAATTTCAAATTACCATTTCTTTACTTTATATTCTAGCTAAGTTTCTTTTTAACAAAAATGACATTTCCTGAATTTATCCTTTTTATGTGTCAAAGCATCCACCGGGATCCACTCAATTCTATTTCACACACTTCTTCCTTAAGTTTTTTTGATTTTATGACATTAATCTTCTCTTGAAAAAATAGAAAATTAATTGCCTGGCTTTTATATTTTTCCATCAATCTTACCATTAGTCATATTTCTTATAAAATATTAAGTTTTAAACTGCTCTTGCACGATAATTATAATAAAATAAAATTAGGAGCATATTAAGCGCTGGAGAGAGAAGCTATAAAGAGTACAAATTATAAGATTATAAAATAATCAGCAGCTTAGCGCTTTCGAGGCGAGTTGCTCATATTCATAGCAATAATAAGTAGCACAAAATAGAATGTTAATGACAATATGCAAAATATATGCAAATTTTTTATGTAGCCCAGCGTTTGGAGATATCAAAGCAGGTATTATGTCTATTGATGGAGTTTTATTACCAGTAATGAAAAAGACAACATCTATCGCTACAGCAAGGATTTACTACTATAGGCAGGCTTCAAACACAATACCATTATTAACAAAATTAAACAATTCTACAAGAAATATTCCAACAATAATAAAGACCGCAACCTTCCATATATTACCCTCCTACACATTCCTAAAATCTCTAACCAACTGATTAAAACCTTGTCTAACAAATTTAAAATCAGTTTTCATACCCTCACCTGCATTAATCATCTTATTAACAACTCCAAAGACAAAATTGACCCCACTAAAAACCACCATGTTGTTTATAGCATCTCATGCCCTCAACCCGGATGCCAAGCCATTTACTATGGTAAGACCAAAGCCAGTATAATTAACAGGACTGCTCAACATAGATACATATACAATAGAGCACAGAAAAATAATGACATTTCATCAACATTTTTAGAACATTCAAAGAGGATTGGCCATATATTTGAACTATCTAACCCAAAAACAGTGTGCATAGATAAAAACGACAGCAAGTGAAAAATAAAAAGGCATATTTCATTACTGGTAATAAAAACTCCATCCATAGACGTGATACCTGCTTCGATATCTCCAAACACTGGGCTATGTAAAGAATTTGCATATATTTTGCATATTGTCATTAAAATTCTGTTCTGCATTACTTATTATTGCTATAAATATGAGGCAACTCACCTCAAAAGTGCTAAGCTGCTTATTATAGTCATATAATTGTAATCTTTATAGCTTTATTCTCCAATGCTTCATATGCTCCTAATTTTATTTTATCATATTTCTTATATAAATGACTTGATAATATTTCTATCATCTTATGTCACTCAGTACTCTCTGCACTGTAATAAGATTAATTGTTAATACAGAACGTATTCCCTGGAGATAAAAGTCCCTTTTATCTGTATGGCTGACTTCACCTGGACGTTTTGTAGGATTCATCAAATGTATTCCTTTAAAGAATTTTTAAAAAATTCTTAACTTTAGTTAAGAATATATCTCTTTCTAAAATTGCCTTATCTAGTTATAACAAATCTTCTATTAATAACCTAGTTATAACAAATCTTCTATTAATAACCTCATTTCTCTAAAAATTGGGTTTTAGACTGTAATTGTCCAGAGCAAAAAAATAATATGGAAAAAATCTTTATTCCCACTGAATACTTACAATACAGTGAATAAATATAAAAGGAGCTGATAAATCAGCATAAAATGAAATAAATATAATAATTATAAGCTATGCCAACTTCATTAAATATGGAAAATCAATCATTATTACTTTTGTGACTGAATTTAAAAGAACTCAATAGTCAGTCTCAATATGTAACAATCATTTGGATGCACATTCTTTAGTGCTAAAATATATATAATAAAAATAATGCTAGATCCTGATACACACTGACCATCATCAATACTCTGGTCATATGGTACAATGAATATACAGGCTTATTATAAACTAATTTTTATTCTCTAAATAAAAAAATAAAATACAGTGAATGAAATTAAGTGATCTTGACCTTTGCGCTCTCCAAACAATTATCTGGATATTCAAACACAAATGTAAAACCCCACATATAAATAAATTAATCTTAATTGCTCTAGAACTAGCTCAAGATCACAAAAATCCCAAAAACTGTGATTGTGAACAAGAGAAAATTGTTAATGCATCTGTTTAATCTACCTAAATTTAAATAAGTTTATTGGGATAATTACAAATCTCTTAAAACATTACACTTTAATGAAATCAAATCACACATACTCCCAATTTATAAAACAGATAGATGGAGTAATAAGACATTAACACTATTATTTTTAAGCAATTATTTCATGAAACTAATCAATATATTAATAAATTCAGAAAAGATATGACAATATGATGACTCCAATTATAATACATTTTATCAACAAAATTCTTAATATTTTTATAGCAAAACTAGTGGTTTTTATTGTACTATATTAATTAACCTTTACTTTCTGGTTTAGTGTTCCCCCTTTTAATAAATATAAAGTAATATCTCACAAATAACAGTTTAAAAAATTTTAATTAGCTAAAAATTCTTTTCTCTTTTCTTATGAAAATGTAAAAATTTCTATACATTTAAGAGGAAAAAAATATGTTCCAATAAAAAAACTTGAATAGAAATTATTTCATTATTACCAATTATTATTTCTACTGTTCTTTATAAAAATAGATGTGCACAATACAAGAGCTTTTTATCATGGTTTTTTAGTCCTTTTTTGGTAGCAGTAATTTTGTTTTCTTCATGATTGTTTTTCTTATTATAAGTTTCAAAAGCCAAGTTTAAATGATCCTTTTTATAGAAATTTTCCTATTAACTTTTCATTTTGTAGATCAAATTTCTATTATGATAACATCTCTATTAACACAGATTTCCAAGGTAGATAAACACACTTACATTTTATCCATTTTACATAATTTTGAATTTAGTACAAGGTGAATTTATCCATTTTCCAATAATTTATAGGTCAGGTTTATAGGCAAATACTTTGGATAAAAATGCAGGCCTTGTTCCAGATTTAAGAATATCGTGAGTCACCATTTTTGTTTAATAAATATGCTATATGTTGAGATTTGGTAATGCTCAGCTTCTAGTTAAAGTTTAGCACATGGCTTTTTCCAAATCCATTTTAAGAAACATTGTTAAAAACTAATAATGAGGTTAGTCTTGTTCTAGATGAAAACTTGGAACTTTTTAGTTTTCCTTTGACAGATGAACTGATGCTACTATTTTCTTCAACAGCTGAATCAAGAATGACTTTCTCACAATACACAGATCTACTGCTTTAAACTGCCCCTCCTCTTATTTTTTGGAACAGACATGTGTCCCAGCCAATCATATATTTTCTCAGACATGATTGCATTGAATCCTGATCAAATGAGTCTATTTTTACTAAAAAGTTATTTTCCTCTTTTATTAATCAATTAATTAAAAAAATTGTAATCATAATTATTGAAATTTCTTTGTAGTTATCTTACTTTTGTTAACTACCAAAAAAAAAACCAGTGTAATCGTTAAATTAAACTTTCATTTAAATGACATTGCCTTTTGTTTTAGAGAGGTTAAAAAATACTTTAATTAATTAAAAATAGTATTTTTTATCAAAATGTTAAAACCTTAATTTTTTTCTTTTCTTTTAAAAAAATGGTAATCTTTATTTAAAAGTTTATTTACTTATCTCTTTTTTAAAAAATAAAAAATAAAATTACTCAATAAAATACTGAAGAAAGAGAATAAAAATGTTTATTTTATTACTTTTTTTAATACTTTCTCTCTCTTTTACAACTACTCTTAAGAAATTACAAATATTCACATTACTATTTTTAAAATGTTTGGAATTTTTATATTATCATTTAAAGAATGTTAAATCTTTAAATAAGTTAACAATTACTATTATAAAAAATTATGAAAGAAATAACTTTTCTCATTTCTTTATTCTAAATTTATTTTTAATTTCATAAGCTTGAAATATCTGATAATGCCAGAGTTGACCACTGAATACAATATTACGGTACTCCTCTGTTAAATGATGAAACAATGAAATGAAGATAAACATCTGATTTCTCATTATTATAAATTTATATTCTTAATAGTCACCCTATTGCAGGTGTTGTATCATCTCCAGTCCACTGGTCAATTGCATGCATAATTGTGTCATAATATATTCCTACAAACAATCTGTCGTGAATAAAATTTGAGAATCAGTGCCATAATATCAATATGTACATCTAATACTACTATGCATAAATTAAATGGATAATTGCTATTCACAAGATCTTTTGCCACAGATGTAGTTCCACATGACAAATAATACCATGAATACTCAACTGATGCAGATAATTTCAGAAAATCTCAACTAAGGTCTTATCCAAGAGGATGGTAGTCATCACTTCCTACTTAATACATATGATACATGAGTATAAATAACAGTAGATATACACATCTGACCTCAATTCCACACTGATTATATACTTGGGAACAGTATAATCATACTACTAACCCTTCTCTCCCAGATGATCACAGTAATAAATACACAACAAACTACTTCATTCCATTTTTGTATACCATTACAGAATGGCTTTAGCATTCTAGTATTATGTTTTTCTCACAGCATTTCTATTTTTTATCCAGAATGCATTTTCACCTGACTTTTGACAATTTTGACAGGCCTTCATACAAATTTAAAAAAATTTTGCACCTGTAATTTTTCAGAATTACATTTAAGGCTTTAATCTATATATTAGCACCTACCTGAAATATGTAGTGCTAATGCTTCAGCTTTCAGATTGCTTTTTACCTATGTGGAATTGCCTTCTGTGAACTCTTATCTTATCAGTTTCTATATCTATGTCTTCTTTCTAATCAGTTGGAACTGCAGACACTAACAAAATTGGTCTATATCTGCCTAAATACAAAGGTATTGGTGAAAAGCCCATTGATTAATTTACTGTCCAGTTAATGTAATTAACAACCTGTTGCACTTGCTTCATTCTATCACAATGATTGGAATTTATATAAATACAGAACAGCTAAATCACCTTCTGCATAATCTGTTTACATGTGTTAGACTGCAAATCCATATTGATGTTTATATATATCTAATGTTTCATTGTGCTATCCACCAATTCTCTTTTGCAGATAAAACAATAGCACCATGGTCAATTAGAATAGTCAGTGATATGCCTGCTATTGCAAAATATCATGGTCTTCTACAGATAAAAAGATAATACCATGGTCAGTTAGAATGGCCAATGATTTGCCTATTATTTCAAAATGTTATTTCTGTAACATATTGATGATATATTTTGTATTAGTTTGTGGCACAGGATATGCTGGAACAAATTTTGAGAACATATCATATACTACAACTAAATATTTTATTTTTTTTAAAGAGAGGCAAGGGACTATAACATCTATAGCCATCATTTTATTAGATTTTTTTTAGGAATTATTAGGTTTAGTGGCTCATTATAATACTTGTTATTAGGTTTGGCATACTAACATATGTCAATAATTTTAAAACTTATATGACACCACTATGCATATTAGGCCAATAAAACTATTTTCAGAAGAATTTCTCAGTTTTATGAGTACCATAATGACCATATAAATAATGTGTATATCTTACGAAATGATTGCATATGGTTTTTGGAATCACCACTTTCCATTCCTCATCTCTTCCAACTTGGATCTTGGATTTCATGGTATTGGCTTCTATTTTATACTGTTGTTATAGCTTCTGTATTAAATTACTTTGAATGATGTCACAATCAATACCTTTTCTAAATATTATGCCATTATAACTATCTATTTTTGATATTACAAGTAATTGTTGTTAATTGCCTTCCATAGACTCATTCATATGCAAATCTAAGGCCATCATATATATTTCATCTGCACTTCAATGTTGTGGAACTGTCTCAACAGGACTATGATTAAGGATATCTGCAACAACATTTTTTGACCCTTTATAATTTTGGATAGTATGATCAAACTCCTAAAGAAGCAGACTCCATCAAACCATCTATTAGTTAGATAACTGTCATTAAGGAATTTTAATGGTCAGTGACCATGACCATTTGGGATCCTAATAGGAGTTGCTGAAACTTTTTGAAATGTCCATACAATGCTTATACTACATCCAGAGCTCTCCTTCCTGTGACTGTATAATGAATTTGAGGGTCTTTCAAAAGATGGCTTATAAAATAGAGAACTCACCTGTCCATCATTCTGGATTTTCAATAATGTGGCTCCTAATCTGTATCTGCTACTATCCATTTAAAAGATAAAGTGTTTTTTTTAAATTGGGGAAAGCCAATATTATTTATTTTTTAAAAAACTAGCTTTTATTTTTTTGAATGCTTTATACATGGCTCCCTGACCAAAGAACATCTTTTAAAAATTGTACCAGTGGCTCCATTCTATTGACAAATCTATTCAAAAATTTATTATTAGGGTTCAAAGTCCTAAGAATGAATAAATTTGTTTTCTGAGGAAGTTCTGTATGGCTTGCACTTTGTCTGGATTTGTCTGATGTCACTACTTTCCACAATGCATCTTAAAAACAACCTCTTTGGCAGGCAGCCAATGCGATTTTTTAAAATTAATTTTTATCCCATTTTTTACATTTTTGAAAAGACATCTCTAAATATTTTGAGTGTTTTTAAAAGTCTAACTATGCCATGAGAAAACATTGTCCAATTTGTTTAATATCAGGTAATATAACCTGATCATGTCACTTTAATAACCCAAATTCTCTATTCATGAGACCAAACAGCATTTTATTAAACTTATAGGAATATCCTCCATATCAAAATGTTGTATGTTGGCAATCTTCTGGTGAAGATGGATCTGCCAATAGCCAGATGTTAAGTCAAATGTGAGAAAACCTTTCTTTCATTAAACTTGGTCAATATTTCATTAATGGTAGGAGTAATATTTCAGTCAGAGATGGTCAAGTGACCCATTTTCTCCTTTACCATTACCACAGGGTTATTGCAGAATGGTGAGCACTTAGATAGAAACCTACCATTTCATTATCCATACAATTTCTTTCTTCACCTCTTTTTTATATTGATAGGGCATTGTATAAAACCTACGCTGATTGGGTTGACTTTGAAACACTCTAATTTGATATTCAAACTCTTTGATGCAGGAATTTCAAAGAATAACCTTCCAACAGAGATAACTTTATTCTTTTCTTAAATAAACAATGACTGATTTGTTGCAACCGATTTTTAGCTGATTTATATTAGCTTTGGTATATTATAACAAACAATATAACTTCTTGCATAATCCAAAATATGTAGTTTTGTGCAAAAAGTTGAACCCAGAAATTGTATTATGCATACATCCTCTTATAATAAGAAAAACATGATCTATATATTTTTGTTTTAATTTTTAATTGGGCCCATATTTTCTGGTTAACTAAATTTACTTTTTGATTGTTACCTAATGTTAATTGGAGTGCTTTTAATGGCAGTGTATATATTTGTCAGTTTTGGAATAGAATTCATTTAAATATTTCCTTTTATATTACAAAAACCCGATTTTCAGAAGCCAGCAGGGCCTCATTTCTAATAGCTTCAATAGATAATTTAATCTTTGGATGTATTCTCCCAAATACAAATCAAATTCATAACCTATGGAGCTTTTTTGTGCATTTTGATCCTCTGCCTGCAAGGTCCCTTTTACATAAATTCCTTTTAAATCTTTCAGGTGAGGCATAGCTACAGTCTGGTACTGATAATATATAAAGACCCCTCTCCTTTTGAATAAGGAAATATATTAACTTCAACTTTGTTTTTATTTTTTTGATGATAGTGGTTTTTATAATTGTTTATAGTGATTTAATAAATCAGGCATCAAAATATAAAATAAGTTTTTATTTCTGTTCCATTTCCTGTCCTTGTAAATATTTTCTTCTGTTTTTCTGAATTTTTCAAAGATCTTTGTCTTTTTTTTCTCCTTTGGTCTACTGTTATATTCTTTTCTTTTATGTACTAATAATGTATTAACATAGGCTATTCTCTGGATTTATTGTGAAAATTTCCCTGACTGAATATAACCTCCCTTCTTTATGATTTAGATATTATGCTTATTGTCTGCTCAGATCGGGTGTAATGGGTAGTTCATCTATCTGCTCAATGGATCAGTTTATCAGTTTCACTTAACATTTATTCAACCTTAAGATGCAGATTTTTTCTTATGATCTGGCTTTCAGTTAGAGGATGGATAGTTAAGGCTCTTATTCTACTTTCCTTCTGATGAATGGGATATATGTTTCTCCACAATTATACATATCCTGTGAAACTCAGTACATTATACCATCTAGATATTCTTCAATTTAATAGTCAGCCAATAATGCCTTTTTAGGTTTTTGAAAAGTACTAGGTTTGGTATACAAAGAATTCCACAATGTCTGAAGTTCTTTCTATAGGTGGCTGCATAATATCACCATTTCACTTTCATCTGACATCATGTTTAAATTAAAATAAGTTTCAAGTTGTTTAAATGTTTGATAAGGGCTTCATTTAGTCTGGCCCCTAAATTATATTATCTTCATAAAATGGTTTACTAAACTGTGCACCTCATTATGTGGTGCAGGCTTCAATCTGGCCTCTTTTTTAACAAATATTATATAAACTCTATTCACTATTTCCAATTCTTTTAAACTTGTTGTTTTTTTTTTAATTCATATTTAATCTGTACTTTTTTTTTAATGACCATAATTTTGTCATGTCTTTTATTAGAAATTTCTTTATTTTTATATTTTAGTATTGTTTTCTGCTGTATCTGTCTATTTCTTCATTCCTTTTTCCATTTTCACTTTCATGCTTATTCTTTGATACTTAAATCTGCACTTGTTTTATTACTTCCTCCTTCACTTTTAAATTCCAATGGTTTATCCTTTCTACTAATTTATCTATACTTTCATCTTAATCTTGGAACAATATTCTGCATTTGATCCATAACATGTATTATTTTCTTATCCTACTCTTCCATTTTAATAAACAACTTTTGATTACCTTTCTCAATTTTTTTGTTATTCACTTTATCCTTTTGTATTGCTTGGGTACTATCCTGGATAGATTGTTTACTCCTTTTTATATTCTCTTTCATCAATGCTTTCTTACAGTTCTATAAACAACATCTGAATTTACCTTCTATTTTCTTTATAACCCTCTGATATCTTTCTATTATTCTCATCTCATCATACTTTTATTTCTTTGAGCATTTCTTCTTTGACTTCTCTAAACATTTGAAACATCTGAGTTGACATGGTAATCTCCTCTATTCTTTGGATTCCTTCAATTGTTTGCTGATCTTTTTCCTGTTCTCATTCTTTCTCCATTCTTTTTGACTTTTCTTTTGTCAGCTTTTCTATATTAAAATTATTTTAATCTCGCAGAAGAATTGTATTGAATTACTTTTGCAAAAACCAATATAAATGAATATGTGATTACTTTTAATCTACAAGGAATAATATAAACTTTAAAATATGATTTTATAAAATAAGCCTCACATCACTTTCTTTCCATGTAACCCTTTATTATTACTGAATACTACTACTACCCCTAATCTGCTTTTTTTTAAAACCCGACTGTCTCAATACCTGAATTTTCTTGTTTACTCCAATTTATATTTCTCCTTGCTTTATTCTCTATTTCTATCATGCTAATGCTTGTATATAATTTTCTAATTCATGATTGTTATTACTTTTTAAATATATTTGCATCCATAAGAATGAAGTTATATAACAAACCACTTGCTCAAAATCTTTTCTAAAGGTTGGAATCACATCTGATAGTAAAGTAATAAAGTGATATGATAATCTAGGATAGATAAGGAACTCCATCACCAAATTATAAGTACACAATGTGGTATAAACATGAGAAAGATTATCTCAATTTAAACACTATAAGTTTATTACAACCCTAAATACAAATTAACAAAATCTTTGCAAAGATTTTCTTCTTTGAGTCTTAGAGGATAGTAAATACAAACTTTAAAATTATGCTTGTTCCTTTTCTTTGAAACTTAGAGGATAGGGTTCATGGCACAGAATTATGATAACTTTTCATAATAAACAACTGGAAATGTAAAACTCAAAATTGGTTTGGTACAGTATTGAGATAGTATGCTCTACACAACTACAAGAGTAAATTGCATATTTAAGTTTATGGTAAAAATAACCATCATAGGTACTGAAAGTATGGCTAAACAATTCCAACAGTCAAAATCTCAATCCGACCTCCAAAAGTCACCCTTCGCTTTTTTGCTCTTCATTAAATATGAACTCTCTTTAAATATATTTTAATTGCTCTTTTTTTTTTATAATTTATAAGTTGATTAGCAAATCATCATAATTTTGCATCAAAAATACAAATTTTTATTTCTCAGATATAACCATATTTGAGCTTCAAGTTATGTGATCTTCTTGTATATTGATCACTAGAATTCAATCATCATTGGCCCCACAGTTGGGTCATCATTTAAAATGATACAGGGTGGTGTAAGATGGTGAGGTGGTAAACATAATCATCCTCACTCAGTAATCAATGAACCAATATACAATTAATAAATATAAAAGGAGAATGAGAGAATCAATAGAATAAAGTATTTGTAATTATAAGCTAAATCACCAACACTAAACAGGAATAATCAATAATCATCTATTGTGACTGGATATAAAAAAAATTCAATAATCAATGCCAAACTTAGGATGTGATATAAAATAATCATCTGAATGCATATTCTTAAGAGCTAAAGTATCGATAATTAAAATAATGCCAGAATCCTGATCCATGCAGATCATCATCAATGCTGTGTACATGTGGGTCCATGAGTGTACAAACCTGTTATAAATGACAATAAACTTCAGTGAGTGAAAATTAAAGTGATCTCAACTGTTACACTATCCAGAGAATTGACTGGATGTTGAAACACAAATATAAACCCCCACATATAAATAAATTAATCATTATTGTCTTAAAACTAGCTCAAAATCCTAGGGATTGTGACTGTTAACAAGAGAAAATATTAATTATTTGCTTAACCTATTTGACTTTAAATAGTTTTATTGGGTTAATTTATAAATCTCTTTAAACACAATGCTATAATGAAATCAAGTCACATACCCTGCTGATTTATAGAACAAATATCTGGAGTAATAAAGACCTTAACATTATTATTTTAAACAATTATTTAATAAAATTAACTAATAAATTTAGAAATAATAATTCCAAGTAACATATACTTGATAAAAGTATATTTTAAAATAGTTAAATACAGGTATATTTTATATCTGAAATCTATCTGTAATTATAGGGGATTTGAACCCAGACTTTCAAGCTCACTTTAGCTATCCAATATATGTCATACAACTGATAATATGACTACACCCATGTGAAAAACATAAATGATTTCCAGTATACATATTTTATGTTGAAATCCTCCTATAATTACATATAGACTCCAGCAATATAAAATATATCTGTATTTAAATATTACAAATTCAGCATGTATCCTGCTCATTCTGCTTTTATGTATTTAAAATGGATGAAGTCCTACACATGAAGGGTCAAAGTGACTTAAAGGCAACACAGTCATGACAATAATATTGGCATCATCAAAGGATATGGGGGATTCCATCTTCAGATTTTCAATAGTATAGATGGCTGGAAAGTTGGAGGGTGGATTAAAGCCTGTCCATTAAAGTGTGAATGTTTGCTATCTTAATATAAATCAAACACTGATTACATATGTGTATGGAAGACAATGATCTGGTACCAGTACTGATTTAACAGGAAATATGTATGTAAGAGATTATTTATCTTTTTCACATGTGTGTGGTCACGTGTATCAATTATATGAGATAGATTGGATAGCTGAAGCAAACTTGAAAGTCTGGGTTCAAATCCCCTATAATTAAAATTTCATATTGCAAAACCAGTTGAGTTATCTTCTTTTTTATTATTTAATATTAAAATAATATCTCACAAATAGATAAAAAAAATTTAAATGCCTTAAATCATCTTTTTCTTTTCTTGTTAAAATGGAAGGTTTCTATACAATTACATTTTGAAAAGAAAAGAAATTAAAGAAAAAAACATGTTTAAAAATATGTAAATAAATTTTTATTATTATTACTAATTATTATTATTATTGTAAGTTATGTATAAATGTAGATGTTTACACCACAATACCATTTACTATGTTTTTTTCTCCGTTGGTAGTTGAAATTTTCAGTTTACTTTCATGTTTTTTTTTTGTAAACTCAACATTGAGTTTAAGTACTCATTTTTTTAAACTTTTATTAATATTTTTTGTAAGTTCAAATTTTATTTATAACTTCTCCAATAGCACAGATTACCAAAGTATATAAACACAGTTAAAGTTATTCATTTTACAATATAATAATTTTCAGGTTAGTACTGGCTAAATTTACACATTTTTTAGTAATTTGAAAGTCAGGTTCATAGACTGAGGCAGTCATATTTTTGGATGAAAACACAAGCTTGTTGAATTTCTCAGGGATATTCTCTTACATTTTTGTTTAGTAAATGGATTACATGATGTTTGGTAATGCTCAGTTTATAGTAAAAGCTTAGCACATGCTTTTTCCAAATCAATTTTTAAAATCATTTTTAAAAACTAATAGTGAGGTTAGTCTTACTTACGATTAAAACTTAACTTCTCATTCTTCTCTTCATGGCTGAATTTCTGTTACTGCTTTTTTACCAGATGGATCAAGAAATAGTTCATAATACACTGAGGTCTATTGATTTAATATGACCTCTATCTTATTTTTGAAACAATCTCATATCCCATCAAATCACATATTGGCTCAGACATGACTGCATTAAACCCTGACCAATTGAGTCTATTTTCATTAAAAAGTTATTTCCTTCCCTTTTTTAATCAACCAAGTAAAAAAAATCTAACCATTATTATTCAAATTTCTCTGTAGATAATTTTCTTTTTTCTTAACTATCTAAAAAGCAGTATAATACTTAAATTAAACATGCATTTGAACAACATTCCCATTTGTTTTGCAGAGATAAAGAGACAAGAACTTTAATTAATTAAAGCAGTATTTCTTATTAATATGTTAAAAACCTTAATTTGTTTCTTTTTTTTAAGAACTGATAACCTTAATTTAAAATTTTACTTATTTATCTCTCTCATTATTTTTTTTAAAAATTAATACTAATCAAAGAGAGAATTTAAAAAATTCTTTATTTTTAACACATTTCCTGTCTCTTTTATAATAACCCTTAACAAATTATAAATGTTCACATTATTATTTTGAAAATGTTTGGAATTTTCACATTATCATTTAAGGAATGTAAAACCTGTAAATAATTTAATACTTATTATAAAAACATTATGACAGAAATGATTTTTCTCATTTCCTCATTCTAAACTGATTTTAATTTAATAAGCTTTTAATATCTCATATAGCTGGAGTCAATCACTGTCTACAATATTACAATATATCATTAAATTCATATCAATTTTCTCTACTCACAAAGTTACAATAATTTTTATTAACAAATGCAAAAGCATGTTAAACTCAATGGATTTTGTCAAGCGTTGGTAGCCTAGTGGTTAGCATAGCTGCTTTCCAAGCAGCTGGCCAATGTTTGCTTCCCAGTCAACCCATTTGACATATGAACAAAAACTCAATGGATTGATCATTGTCACTTATAATTCCGTACTCATTAATATAAAACTTATTACACCCATAGACACTGCACTGCAATGAATTTTTCAGGAATATTTTAAAATTATATGATTAAACTCACCCATTTTTTTTCTGTTCTTTTGTTATTCTAAAAAATGTTATCCAATCTTATCAATACTCATTAAAAAATTGAATGGCAGATGCTGAATCCAAATACTTAAACTTTTAAAAAAAAAAAATCAAAATCAACATATAAATTATTTCTGCAAATTGATATCTATTACAATTGCTATTATTAATATTGACTGTTTATATAAAGAAAAATAGAGAATCCTAAACTATTTTATATACCTTCTTATGCATTTATAGAAGGTAATTACATTTATTATCTCTTTTTACATTCTTTTTTAATCAGCTGAATTAATACTACAAACAAAGCTTTTTTCAATAACATGGTGAAAAAACTAAAAATTAAAGATGCTACAGTTAATATTTATGAAGCTATATGAAGTCTTATTTTATTATATGATCTCCTATGTGTTTCATTTTTTATGAGGCATGGAGATAAAAATATTATGATCCTCATCTATAGCATACCATCCTTTGAGCATTCAAATGTTATGGCATAAAGCATCACATGACCACCATCTTTTATATTAGCACATAATTGTTTATAAACAAGGAAAAACTCTCCATACAGTAGTGCTACTCTAGGTGCAGTGCTCTCAGATCCAAAGCTCCTCACTGACAAAAGCCACAAGCCAAAAACTAGTCTGGGGATATTGGATGAGTAGGCACTAGATAGGGATTTTATGCACAAGCCTTCTGGAATCCATTGATTACTCTGGTTGGCACAGGGTGGCACTATTGTATGGAGAGTTTTGCCTTGGTTATGGCATAAAAATGACATATGGCTTATTGTTTGCAGTTTATAAGATGTTTGAGCACCAGACTGGCAAGTGTCAGAATCAATACTCGAACTTCCTGATCCCACATTAGACATCCTACTAATTGGGCTAAACTGTGCAGGGGATATTAAGGCATAAATAAAATATGACTTGTGTTATGGCAGTGACTTACTATCCATGTAATTTAATCAACTGTCATATTGAGGCAATAAAAGGACACGGTCAAAACAAAAGAGAATGATCATCATAATTTAAAGGTTCATACTTTGGTCTTGCATTTGATTATATTTTAACACACCCAAAAAGTTCATTGTTTTTATAAATATTCATCAAAACCATCTTTCTAATGATCTGAAAAAGTAATAATGTAGTGCTGACGATTTGAATTTATAATTGATTATGTCATCATCAATTGAAAATTCAAAATAATGTCATTAGTATTCCCAATAATCTCAAGAGATTGTATTATACCCATCATATAACTAACTCATCCTAATTTATGTATGACCTCATTATATGACCATTATTTCTAATGATGATAAGTGTCATTAAATATGATTTTTGATTATCATTCATTGGTATTTAATTATTATCTCTCTCACACACACACACTAAACTACATATTCCAGCTGCAGAGTGGAATAAAGAATTAAGACCACTTTAAATTACACAAAATAAATACTGTATTACTTCAAACATAAGATACACTTTTTGTTCAAATTTTGGCTCCCTAAAAGAGGAGCGCATTCTTAAATTTGAAGTGAAAATTTTTAACATCTTATTTCTGGGGATCTTTGCTTTAATCTATACATGCTCATAGTATTACTTATCATTTCCTGTGCAGAATAGTGTGTTAAATCTTTTTTAATCAATATTTTTTGCATTAATTTCATAAACAGCTTTAACCTTTTCTCAAATTACTACTTTTAACATTATTTTGCCAATATTACCTGTATTTTATCGAGAAAAGTTTACCAAATAACTTTTAGAATATTTTTATGACTAACAAAGCAATATAATAATAAGATAGCTGCCTGCCTTCCAAGGCACTGATAGGTTGTTTGTGGTTTTCTACACAAGAGGGCGCCTGTCAAAATTTTGCTAATTCTTATAATTTACAAATGATTTTTAGAGTGAAAAGAGTGTTGTAGAATCTTATGTTTTTATATAAATTTCAAAGTGAAAACAAATGTTTTAGAATTTTTTTTACACATTTTTAATTTTTTTCAGAAAATATTTATAAAATATAAATTATTTTAGAAGAATAATTCAGATTATAATAGAAAAATGTACTTTTGCACAAAGGCAAATTGACCAAGAAATTATAAGATTTGTCTGCAATTTAAATGACCTGAAGATGATGTATCTGATGGAGTAGTGAAGATGAGAATTCAAATTCTGAAAGTGAAGATGTAGCAAGTGGAGGTACCATATATCTGAAGATTCACAATAAATTAGATAACTTTATTTTATTTATATTACTTTATTTAAGTACATATATGCAACTTAAATTCAGAATTTAATTTTTTCCCCAATTTTTTGAACTTAAAAATTCCAATGTGGCTTAAATTCAGGGGTGTCTTATATTCAAAGTAATATGGTAATTTAATAAAATATTAAATGAGGATATTTAAGTATTTCCAAAACAATAACTGTCAACATTCATAAATTACAATCTTATTATTAAATGTTCTAATTAATGCTCATTTTGCATATCCTTACTAGCATATAAATATAGAATATAAACATTTTCAGTCATTAATACTGTGTAATACATTGAGATTAATACTCCAACTACTTATTTGTTAAGTAACTGAATATATATTTATTTGGGTACTTATGTATTAGACCTGCAACATAGAGGTGATGGTAGGCCTTTTCACATCGGCAATAAATATTTAACCTTGTAATTATGTCAAATAAACCCTGGGATGTTATCCAATGCAGTATCAAAATGTGTGTTTTTTTTAAATCTGATCTCGTATCAAAATGTGTTTTTTTTGTGTGTGATATTTTTGATAGTCTCAGTTATTGTCCAGATTTTATTCTGACAACAGTTTTTATTGTAGTTTTAATTCAAGGTTAATTATTTCCAGATTTCAATGGCATTCCTTTAGTTTTACTTCAAGAATTCAATTGCACTTTTACTCGATTCATTTAATTTTAAGTGAGTAATTATATGTAGTTTTCTTTTTTTTTCTTTTGATTTGACAATAGTAACTCTGATCGAAGATATTATGATGATGCGCTCATTTCTGTACTGAACAAAATCAAAAAAATATCTCTACCAGAATGAACAATTAATAAAAGTGTAATTTTACCATATTTCTTTATCTTATTATTATTATTATTTTATTTTTAAAAAATACATTTACTTATTACCTTTGGGGGGGAGAAAATTCTGTTCAGGTGAGGTACTGCCCAATCATGTGTTCATTTTGGGGTGAAAATTTTTAGTTTAAGTCTCCATGTTGGTACAAAAAATTTGATCCACTTAAAATAAAGTAAAATAGATAAATTAATTGTTTCATAATGACAATTCTTTTTATAAATTACTTGGTAATTAACGTTTGTGTATATTTTCCATTTTTTTTCATAATATTTTAGAAAATTTTTGTAATTTAATGTTTGTTTTATCTGTATTTAAATTAACATTTTGGAATTGTGTAATGATCTGTCATTGATTACATATTTTTTGTTTGACAAATCAATATTTTTATTGTTGTTAAGAATGTACTTTTAAGATTTTAATTTTTTGGCAAAATTCATATTTTTAATATTGATTGCATAATTTACTTTTTAAAATTGATTTTTTTGATTTCACAAACACATGTTAAATAAATATCCATTTTGGAGGGTGGAGGATTTTGTGGTTTTTTGATAATATTTTAGTCTACTTTTTGTAGTTTACTAACTGATTTGTCCATATTTAAAGTAAAATTTAGGAATTGCATAATTTACTTTTTAAGATCGACTTTTTTTAAATTCATATTTTTAATATTGTTAGAAATTAATATTTCGCATAATATTTTTATATATTACATGGTAAGTATCATATGTGTATATTTTATGATTTTGGGGCAATATTTTACAGTACTTTTGTAATTTAGTAATTGTTTTAGAATTAGTCCTGCAACACATATAAGATCCGCAGCACCTTTTCACATATATATTTAGGCTGCTAATAACTTTGTAAATCTGGCATGATAAAATATGTGCATGTGATCCATTTCAATGAGGTTATCATTTTTAAGTTTGTAGAAGATTCAAGTGTACATGTTATTTTAAGTCACATCAAAAGATTTGAAAGTTGTCAGTGGGTTGCGACGAATATGAAAAGGTGTGCAGGTGTAATACATAAATACCTTTATTTATTAGTCTGTTTTCAGAACAGGTTATATTTATCTTTTTAATGAGTTTTATTTCAATTTCTTTGAATTAATAATTTCACTCTTTGCAGTCAAGTTGCAATCTTTAGTGTCTCTATAAACATATTAGACCATATATATATATAAAGATAGATTTCTACCTTTATTGTTTAAAGAAGGTTGCCATGGCAACAAGTTAATATTGTTGATTGTTATATTGGTATTGTTGAAATGTTGACTGCTTTTATGCATTTACATTATTTACCTATCTAGTATTGGACATTATTAGCTTATTATCTAAATAATATATAATTGGAATGCAGTTTGGAAGCTATAATTGCAGTTTGAAAGTTATAATTGAATATTTGTTAGTCTCCTTTCAGAACAGGTTGTGTTTATGTATTTAATGAGATTTGTGTAAACTTATTTGAATTAATAATTTCACTCTTTGTAATTAAGGTGGAATCTTTAGTGTCTATATACACATATTAGAACATTACATTTTGGATTACAAGTCTTAAACTAACTCAACCCACATCTTTGACATTATCCATTTTAGATCAATATAGTAATGATTATTACTAATCATTTTCTAAACTGGAGATTGTCTCTAGCACAGATATAAACTTCAAAACTCAATTAAAGATTAATATATCCGATTTTTTAAAATTAAGCAGACAGACATGGAGTTATTCACATTTCACTTGTAAATCAAAATGTAATTATTTAACAGATACATGTTTTTTATATAATAGAGATGTGTATGGAAGATAGTGATCTGGGCCAACTGATGAGTGCTGGTTCAGCACAAAATGCAACTTGGGGGTCATTTGTCTTTTATTGTATCTTTATTTGAATTTAAAAGAAATGTGGTAGTATTGAGGTTGTTTAATATATTTATAAAAATATTAGAACATATATAAAGATGGATATCCACTTTTATTGTTTAAAGGAGGTTGCCTTGACAACAGATTGAGATTGTTTATTATTATTGATATTGGTATTGTTTAAGTGTTGACTACTTTCATGTATTTGGGTATATAATACCTATATTCTATCAAGAAACTGAATGTACCATATTCCCTTTTTAATATTAGTAAACAATGCCTTGAACTATGGATAGCATTATAAGAGAAAAATAAAAGACTTTAATACAAAATCTTTTCAATGTCTCTTTTTCACATCCAAACAAATTACAAGTTGCATACTACAAAGCACAAATGTTAAAATATAAAAAAAGAATTGGTGGTTGAGAGGTCAGCACGACTGCCTTGCACTAGCAGGCAGTTGCCCTGGTTGTGGGTTCGCATTCCGGCTGATGCTATGACACTTAAAAAAAAATAGAATGTGAATGAAATATAAAAGAAAAATTAAATATGTAATTTTTATGTACACTCACCAATTTAATATAGTCAACGTTAATAGTGAGAAATTCTTAAATTTGATTCAAAAAATAAATTACAAAATATTCTTACCTAGACAGTTTTAGAGATCCATTATTTCAGTTTCAAGTGGAATGATTAGTCATCTTGAAATCATGGGCACACTTTAATAAATGTGGGCACGAAAATTATTTTATGTAGTTTAATTCTTAGTTGTTCTTGAAGAAGTATAATAATTACTATTTCTTATTGTATTGCCAAATGTATACCATATAATAGTAAATCATCCATGCACTTTACTACTGTTACACAATGCTTTATTTACCACTCTCTTTTACAGTTTACAGTTATGAGATAAAAAAGTTCTGAAGAAGATTTCTGGGGCAATTGAAACTGTAAATGGTAAAAGAGGGTGGTAAAGAAGACATTGTGTAACAGTAGTAAAGTGCATGGATGATTTAGTATTATATGGTAGTTGTTCTTGTTTTTTCATGGGCTTCATGGATTTGGTACACCATTGCTTTCTGCTTGAACACCAACTAACTTTATCATGAGAATCCTGCCTTTATAATGATCAAATATAAATACCTTTGTTATAAAATCTCATGTTGGTTATCAATTACTACTGCATTAAAGGAGACTTTCTTATCTATTTCAGACTTATTTTATGAATACATTGTTTGTCAATTAACTACTTTATAAGCTTTTTATGATTTAATCTTATTTGAAATAATTTAAATTTTATATTTTTAATAAATTAAATCATTTTATTGCAAGCTTTATTTTTATTGTTTATCAATTACAATGAAATCAAGTCATATATCACATGACCTAATTTAACAAGCTTGTATTACAAATGTTCTATATAGAGCTCACAAATAAGCTTTTAACAAGCTTTGCAGAATATCCCCAACCTTAATGCTTGAATATCCTGATGCCTCACTGATAAAGCCAATAGCAGAAACGAGTCTGGGGCTGGAAATATTGTGCAAAGCTTATTAAGAGCTTATTTGTGAGCTCTATATATATAACATTGTTTATCAAATTTCTAAAAATTATTATGTAAGATGGATGGATAAAATGTGGAAGTGTGCTGGCATGATGTGGAGAAGAGAGGTTAGAAATCAGAAATGGATTGAACTTGGAGAGACCTTCATTCTTAATGTGAATCAAGAATGGTTGAAAATGATAATGATGATTATGTTAATAAAACTCTACAATATTGTAGTGTGTTTCTAATTTTGTAATAATATAAAATATTTCTTCTTATTTATACTTTCGCAAAATAAATAATGTATTGCTCAACTTTTGGTAGCAATCTCATTGGAGGATATAAAAATAACTTTTTTTGCTAATTTTTTTATATCATACTTCTGTTTAAGAACAAATAAAATAAAATAATATACGCAGTCATTTTTCCAACTCCCTATAGTGTTTCATTCAGTAACCTTTATTTTCTACTTTGCTGATTTGAGGCGGGTGTATATTTTTTATTAAATTTAAAGTATATTATCCTTATTATCACAATGTATACATTTTTTTCTCATATGTCATAGCATCGACCGGGACACGAACCCACAACCGTCTGCAACCATTTACTTGCTTGCAAGGCAATTGCGATGACGTCTCGGCTAACAACGCTTTATGGCTGTGTATTTTATTTGTTGCCTGATAACATTATGTGCAGTATTAGAATGGCAGTCTCTGGAAATCAAAATTTAGAGATCCCAATTTCAACTCTTATCACTTTTATTGTCCAAACTTCTTATGAATTCCCAAACAATAATCCATTTGATTTTTTAAAATTTTTATTTGTTAAGGTACTAGATATAATTAAATTATTTTTTTAATATAGCCAATTAATTTATTCATACTTATTACTAATGTAATTTCTTATATAATTAAAAAAAATCATTCATAACCAAATAAATAATGTATGATATATGGATTTACGTTCATGGATTAGTTTATATAGTCAAAGCAAAACTCATGTTTAACTCTCTTTTTTTTGCCTTCCTATATTTATTTTTATTTTATAGACTTAAAATAAGGTGTATATTAATAATTACCTGCTAATGAGACCCAGAAAGAAAATCTCTCAAAAATAAACTTAAAATTTCTTAGAATAACCTTCTTGGAAAGCTGGTTTGTGCTCTTGGGACTATGAACATTTTTCTAAACAGCTTTCTCTGTGCTATTATATTCTATAGGTGGATATTATATCTCTTACTCAGAGTAAAAGTGGCTGCACTAACCTTTTCAATATTCAGCCAACATGAGAAATATTACTGGCATGCTCATCTATTCTCTTGCAGTAGTCTTTTGTTTTTACACATATTCCTTCACCAGTTGTCAGAATAAAAGGTGCCGCACGGAAAATATATTATTGCCAATAAGTAAGATATTATTTCATTGCCTAAATTTTATTCCAAGTCAAGATCCTATTCCTGCAAATTCAATTAAAAATCTACAATCAAAGAATTATAGCATAAAATGATTTCTTATAAGATTCCAAACCAATTTCTTTTTCCAAATTCATAGATATTATCAAATCTCATCAATAGATTCGGGCCAGTCTTTAACCATTCCACTTATTTGCTTCATAAATGCAATTCTATAGTCATTGACTTATGTAGATTTAGACAAATCCAAAAAGCATGTCTAATTATTAAATAGAGGAATTTGAACTTAGGAAATATATATATAACTCAATATTTGTAAATACAGTAACTAAATAATTAAAAAAAATTTATCCACTTAGGAGCGCTTTCGATTATCCCAGTAATCTGTGTCAATTAAAGCTTTGACACAGATTACTGGGATAATTGAAAGCATTCCTAAGTGGATAAAAAATTTTTAATTCTTTAGTTACTGTATTTACAAATATTCAGTTATATAATTACGTATATTACTTTAAAAATACAGACATCGAATCATAATATATATATATATATATATATTGGGTGTAATATAACTATTTCACATGTATGTGGTCATATGCATCCATTGTTTGAGATAGAGGATCAATCCAGACTGAAAAATTTTAAGTTCAAATTCTCTTATTTATTTATATAAAAACATTCAGTACACTGAATGATAGTCTAATTATTATTGAATCTACAGCTATAATGGCAGAATTGAAGGATTTAATGAGCTTCACTAATAAATCTCATTCCTGGATAAAATCTCAATAGCTTTTTAATTATATTTTATTATTTAATAAAGTTGATTAAAAACAAAAATCCATACACTAAATAAATAAAAAATACATATAACAGCTATCCATAAATAAGTGTGTCTATTCTAATGATAGAAAAGAAAAAAACTGATCTAGAAGTGACTTTTGTAATAACTATTGTGACAGTATGAAATTAAGGGCACCATGTTGAGAGTCAATTGTAACAGTACAGGAAATAGTGGTCCCACAAGGGTAATTCCAGAAAGTAGGATTTTATAAGGGGAAAATCTGGTGTTACAGTGTTCCACAATTGGATAGCAACTTATACCACATTATGGTGAATTAGGAGGACATGGGAAACCATCACCATCCCAAAAAATAAACAAAATATAAAATTAAATATAAAAGGAATGAACATGAATATAGTGAGCATAAGAGATCAGCACAGCATGAGCTCTAAGCTCACCAGCATTAAACAAAAGTAATAAGTATTCATCATCATGAATGATTAACACTAAAAAGTAAATCAATAGCCAATCTTGCAATAGGATTTGAAAGTGGTCCACTTTAGGCCAGGCTAATTATTTAGCCATGGCCAAACCTAGGGCAGGAATACAAACAATAATTATCTGGATACACATACTTAAGTGCTACTTCATCAAAATGCAATCATGGGTCAAATAATGCTGAGATACTAAAAACATCTGTGACCATCATCAATGCTGTGGTCACTTAATACCATTAATGTACTAGCCAACTATAAACTAAACTTCTAAAAAAATAATAAATAAAATAATATATTGTGCATGGACTTTTAAGTATATCCCTTTTGTTCCAACCAGGATTATCATCTTCTGGATAATCATAAAAGTAAACATAAACCCTATTCCATATAACTGTTATGCACAAATCTAGCTCACAAAGCAAAAACTTTATTATTACTCTGAACAAAAGATAAATAAATAAATAAATAAATAAATAAAACAGCTTATTATAAATCACTTCAAATAATTCTTACATTTACCCTATTATAAGTAAATAGTTTTATCGAGATTATTAAAAAAATCCTAGAACATTAAACTCTCATGAAATAAAGTCACACACACTACAATTTATGAAAGATGAATTGGATAAAATAAAAAAAATAAGACTAAAAATATTTTTAAAACAATTATTTAATAATTAATTGATTAACAATAAACAAAAAATGATATTATAGTATGAAATTTTAAACATTTGCTTCATAAAAAAACGTATTTTTATCAAAATTAATGAACTTTTAATTAATTAAGTTACTTTTTTAAAATAACTAAGAGTTGGAAAAACAACATTTTCAAAATCTTTGATTTAGCTTAATTAACCTTTTGTTAACTTTTAGGAGGAAAAAATAATATTTTGCACAAAAAAAATTTAAGTTTAAAAAAAATATTTTGGAATTTTAAAGCATTAACTTAATGACAATATTTAAAATTATCAATTCTTACAACAAAAAAATATTACTTTTATGTAAAAAAAAATATTTTTTTACTATTAATAAAAATTCAGTGTGCACACACAAAAAATACCTTCAACTGTGTTTTTATTTTTTTTTCTGTGGAGTTCTTCCCAATTATAATTTCCAGTTTTTTCAGTTGAGTTTGTTTTTGAAGGCTTCTACACATGAACATGATTAATTTTTCCTTTTTCTATTGTGCATTATTTAATTTCCAGGTTTAACAGCAGCAAAATTTTACCCATTTTCTTTTAATAAATTTCACATGTGAGACTAAACCAGAGAATCTAGCTCTTAGTTGAAAACAGGATTTTAGATTACTTTAGGGGTAATTTCTTTTCTATGTTTTATTCCAGTGATGGCAGGTTACATGAAGAAAGATGATATATAGATTTTAGCTGAATTTAGCACATGGTTTTCATTGTACAAACTATTTTTATGACTAAAGTCATAGTCTGCTAAAAGCTAATATAAATCTTCTGTTATACTGTGCAATAGCTTAGTTAAAACATCTGCTTCTGTTTTCTTTAGTAGCTAGATTAAGACTTGATTGCTTTTTTCAACAGTTAAGTTAAGAATCATTTATTTTCCTATTACCTTATTTAGCAGCTGGATTAAGACTTGACTGTTCTCTTCAACTGCTATATTAGTAATCTTTTCCCTTTACCAGACACTTAGGTCTTCTGGTTTATCCACATCACATTATTTTTCCTAGAACAATCTTGTCTACAAACCAATCACAATCTGTCTCTAATATGATAGATTTTGTAACAACCAATTAGATATTTTTTTATAAATACAATTGTTCAGCTATTTCTCTTCTTAATTATAGACATTGAAAAGGAAGTTAAGAATTTAAATTAACAGCATACAATTCTTGACATTACTTTCCAATTAAAAAAATTTCTTGCCAAAGAAAAACATGATAATCAGTTAATTGCATTGATTTGATTTTTTTGCATTGAAGAGAGATAAAGAGAAAAAAATAACTCTGACTAATTAAAAATAAAATTAAACAAAAAAAAATTAACATCTTTTTTTTTCTTTTTAAAAAATCTATTAACCAATAAAAGGCTAAATTCGAGTTAACTCGAGATTTCACTTTTAATCGTCCATTTTGGTCATTTTTAATGCTATGATAAAGATTTTATCATCATTTGAAAGGATATAAAAAGTTCCATAAGATGCTGCCCTCTGTTGAATTATTTCACAAGTAAAAAATCAATAAAACTATCATTGAAGGTCTAACAAAGGAAGAGCACCGCCCATTCTTGATTCTGATTGGCTGTTACCTTTTGACAACAAAGAAAATGGGTTGTCAATAACTAAGCATTACGATTTCTTTTCTTTCATTTCAAAAGTGATAAACAAATGTTTTAGACCATTTTAAAAGTATTTTTTGACATATTACAAATTATTTTGATAAAATATGCTAAAAATAAAATTATTTTAGAAAAATAGTTAAGAGTTTAGCAAAAATTATTTATTTTTCTGCAACATAAAATTGGGAAAGAAATCACTGATGTCACCAAACTTTTTGGTTAGTTACTAATGTTCATTTTAAATTTTGCCACTATCGAATATTTTTATAATTATAAATAAAAATTTATTTTTGAAAAAACTTTCGTCCACTTTCATAACCTGATAAATTATTAATATACTTTTTACAAATGAAACTAAAGTGAATATAATATTAAAAGGTGAATATATTTTGATGCTTGAGTTTGTGAGTTGACCAATTAAAAGTTTAGAGTTTTACCTCACTTGGCCAATAAAATTAATTACCCATTAAAAGGTTAAAAATAAAACTTTATCTCTCTTTTAATATTACAATTGGTATTTATTAAAGAATTTACAAGAAAAATAGAAAATTATTCATTCTCTTAGTACATTTTCACAGTTTAAATTAAAGCTACTAATTAATTATAATTACCAAAGAGAGAAAGTTAAAAAACTTGTTTACATTCTTTTACAATTTTCTCTACCTTCTACAATCATTTATAATTTTTATTAAAATATTTACATGTTAAAATTATATTATTATTTAACAAATTTAATGTTTGAGAACTCTCACACTATTACTTTGGGACATAAAAATATTTAGTTGATTGAAAATCTATTATTATTATAAAAAGTATGTATGGGAAAATTAAATATTATTTTCCCCATTAATTAAATAATTCTATACTTGAAGCTGGGGGACATGCTGTCAATTATTTCATTATTTTTAGTGCAGCTATGTAGCAAACTGGTTACATTATATTAATCAATCTGGTGAATCATAAGTTAACAACTATAAATACCTTGGTCAGATTATTACTACAGATGGAAACACAATAAATGAAATTAATCATAGAATGAAACTTAGTTGGAGTGCTTTTGGTAGAAATAACTTGATACTAAAAGGAAATATGCCTAGGTGTTTGAAAAGGAAGGTTTTTAATAAATGTGTTTTACCAGTTCTTACTTGTGGATCTGAGACTTGGATATTTAGTAAAAGAGCAATACAGAGACTTCAGATCACTCAAAGAAGGATGGATAGATGCATGTTAGAAGTAACAAGAAGAGATTGAAAATGCAATATATAAGTAAGAAAACAAACAGGTTTTACTGACATCATTGAAAAAGTTATAAGACTGAAATAAAGTTGGGCTCGAGATATTTCTAAAAGATATGATAAAAGATAGACAACTGATATCAAACTTGATTCCAAGAGATTGTAAAAGACCCAGAAAGTGACCATGTGTGAGATGGATAAATGAAATAAGAAAGTGTGCAGTGGTGATGTGGAGAAAAGAAGCTTGAGATCAGAGAAAATGGATTGAACTTGGAGTGACCTTCTTTCTGCAGTGGATTGATAATGGTTGACAGTGATGATGATTATAAAACAATGTTGATTCATTTTTCTGTTTGTTTGAAATTTTGTAATACTGCCTTTCAGTTTTGTCAGCAGAAAACTTTTCTTTTTTGAAATATTTTAACAGCATATCTAATCGTGATTTTACGATGTATATTATTCTCTGCCATATTTTTCCAATGGAAATAATCATTACCACATATTTTAAAAGGTTGTTGAGATAATTTTTATAATGTAGACAGATAGATTTTTCTCTCCCACAAAAACCATGCTCAAGTCTTTTATTGGTTATTAATTTTACATATCCAGTCCATGTGATTTTATAATAGTGGACTATCCAAAAAGTTAAATAACATATTGATTGGTTTTATAATTTTACCATTAAATTTTTTAAAATTTTATGAAAGATCCTTAAAAAAGTGTTTAAGACCTTTATATTGGGTTAATAGGGTTCCAAGATTCATTTCCACACACCAAATTGGGTAAAACAATAGTTCTATATACACTTATCTTAGTTGCAGTGATTATTTATCTATAATAAAGACCCTATTTTTTAAGTAGTTAAAAGGACAGTACACTGTATTGTATCTCAACATTCAAGTTTATAAAATTACTTATAAACCTTCTAAGATCTTTTAATTGGTTTTCATTCTAAAACTGAGAAACATTCAAGCTAAAAGTTGTTGAGAATTTTTTCTTTCAACTTTGGCTGATAAGGAATGTAAATTTTTTTTGAACATAATCATTGAACCAAAGTTTTTCAATGATGCATTTAAAACATATGTAAATCATATTAATAATTTTTTATTAGTCATTCATTAGATTAGAGAATATTTAATAATGAATAATATTTCTGTAGTGTAATTTTCTCTACACCACTCTTACGCAAGGTAGGGAAAGGTTTCTCTCCACTTTTAACATATTGTGAAAGAGTGTAATAATAAACATAACCAAAGAGATGTGACAAGATGCATATTTCATGCTAAACCAGAAATCATCAGTTGGCCCAGACCATACTCTCTTACATATATCTTTGTCATTGTGATCTGGGCTAGTTTCAGTATGAAAGGTGCATCTTGGGAATCAAAGATCTTTTTCACATATCTTTGGTCATATTCTTATGATTACATCCCTCCAAGAGCAAACTCTCCATACAGCAGTGCCACCCTGTGCTAACCAGAGTAATCAATGGATGCCAGAAGGCTTGTGCATAACATCCCTAGTCTGGGGATATTGGATGAGTAGGCACTAGATAGGGATTTTATGCACAAGCCTTCTGGCATCCATTGATTACTCTGGTTGGCACAGGGTGGCACTACTGTATGGAGAGTTTTGCCTTTGTTTACAACAATTATGTGCTAGTATAAGAGATAGTGATCATGTGATGTTTAGTGATTTACCCCTCCAAGAGATCTTAAAAGTGGATAGAAACGATTCCCCATCTTGCATTAGGGTAGTGTAGTGAAAATCAAACTACCAGAAACATTATTCATTATTTGATAATTTCTAGTCTAAGAAATGTCTAATAAAAATTATTCCTATACTTTCATTGAGTGATTTGTATTAAAATTGTGAGGGCAGCACATTTGACACTTATCAATTAGACTGTAGTAATTTTCTATATAGTTATTAAATAGTAGAGATGTCTGCCCATCCCTTGTATATTATTAAATGGATTATGTCCTGTACATGAGGGGTTAGATTGACCTTAGGTCAACATGGGTATGACAAGAATCTCAGCCTCAGGGTGGCCTTTGAGTGTTCCCATCATCAGATTTTCAATTGGAGGGACAGTTGAAGAATTGGAGTGTGGAGTAGATTGAAGCCTGTCCATTAAAGTATAAACATTGGCTATCTTACTATATATCTGAGCACTAATAGCATATATGTGTACAGATGGTAATCTTGACCAACTGATGATTGCTGGTTTAGCATGAAATATGTATATTGGTGATTATTTATTTTTTCAACATATATGTATTCAAGTGTATCAGTGTTATGAGATAGAGTGGAGAGTGGTGAATCATGTGAAAGTCTGTGCTCATATACCCTATATATTACATATATACTGAATAATGATAAAGATATGTATAAGAGATTGGAGTCTGGGTCAATTGATGACTGCTGATTCATCATGAAATGTGCATCTTTGGGATAATAGATCTTTTTCAGATCTCTTTGGTCACATCCACAAGGTATTCAAAGTGGATATAAACCAGTCTCTACATGCACGAGAATAGTGTAGTGAAAATTACACTACAGAAATATTATATGTAAATCATCTTAGACTTGTCCAAGATGAAGACCTTGCTTTTGCTTTTAATCAATTCAAATTAAAAATTCCACCAGCAAATTTATACTTTATCTTGATCTTTGTCTGATTAAACCACTTATATATAATTTGAAAGACCACTGTCATAAAAATTAAAAACAATGTTGGGGCAAGTAAAAATTCTTGTTTAATATCAGTTTTCACTTCAAGCGCCTCAGTTTTCCACCTGTCGTAATAACATTTTTTTTTATTCCAGATGGTATAAAATGAATAAATTTTGGTGGACAAACAAATTGCAAACAATCTCATAAATCTGAGCACTTGGGTGAATCAAATGCCTTGACCCAATCAATAAAAGTAATATATAAATCCCTCTACTTCTCTGTCATCTAAAAGCACATTGAGTTTCAGGTAATTCTTCATTTGTAATGCCTATTTAACCAAAAACTCTGGTAAGAATATTTGCAGTTTTGGATAGCAATGATATACCTTGATAATTACTAACATTTTGTCTATTCCCTTTATTTTAAAATAAAATCGTTCTTGAAATCAGGCAGCACAACTTCTTGGGTCCATATATTCCTAAAAAATTCAAAAACTAACAAATCACCATGTTTTAAAACTTCTCCAGATATTTCATCAAGATCTGCAACTTTTCCATTTGAGAGATTACAAAGAGCTATTTTGACTTCATTAAGCTGGATAGATATCTTTGTCAGAATCTAAATGTGTAGATAAAACAAATATTAAAAGCAATTCTTTTATTATTATTCAAAAGATAACAAATATTCTTTCTACCTGTTCAAAATATCATTTATAGGCTTGGTATCATAAGTTTCTCGGGTCCATGTAAATAAATATATTCAGAATATTGCATATTAAACAGGCAAAACTCTCCATACAGTAGTGCCACTCAGTGCAAGCTAGAGTAATCAATGGATGCCAAAAGGCTTGTGCATAAAATCCCTATCTAGTGTTCACTCATCCAATATCCTCAGACTAGTTTCTGGCTTATGGCCTTCATCAGTGAGGAGCTTTGGATCTGAGAGCACTGCACCTAGATCTTAGGATCTAATGCAACTCTCCAGCAACCACCTTTTATCTCTACTTAACTACTAAACTATGAGAATAAAATTGAAAACAATAATATTTTCAATCCAAGCTCATATGCTTATATAGTCATATAGATTTGAACTCAGTTCAGTACCCATACATTTTGGTGTCTTTGATTCTTTAATAACAATATCCACCACTATCTTATACTATACTGTATGGAGAGTTTTGCCTGTTTTAATAACAGTTATGAACAAGCATAAGAAATGGTGATCATATGATGTTTAGTGGTTTAACACCAATCCTGCCTAATAGGATAGTGGTGGTTATGGGTTTTTTTTCTTCTCATGTGTCATAGCATCAGCCAGGAAGCGAACCCGCTAACCTCTCAACCACCAATGCTTGACATGGTTATGGTTATTAAAAAACCAAAGACACCAAAATGTATGGGTATGACTATATAATATAAGCTAATGAGCTTGGATTGAAAATATTATTGTGTGATTAATTTTATTCTCATAGTTTAGTAATTAAGTAGAGATAAAAGGTGGCTGCTGGAGGGTTGCATTAGATCCTAAGATCTAAGTGCAGTGCTCTCAGATTCAAAGCTTCTCACTGAAGAAGGCCACGAGCCAGAAACTAGTCTGGGAATATTGGATAAGTAGGCACTAGGTAGGGATTTTATGCATAAGCCTTCTGGCATCCATTGATTACTCGGTCTTGCACTGAGTGTCACTACTATATGGAAAGTTTTGTCTGTTTTAATAACATTTATGAGCAAGCATAGGAAATGGTGATCATGTGAATATTGCATATAATTTTATCAATATATAATAAAGCATTTAACTTTTTAAATAATTAAAACTTGCATTAAATATACACGTAGTATAAAATATACACGCACACACATCCAAAATGTGTAATTTATATAAACTTGTTTATCTTTAAATTTATTCTGTCTCAGTTCTTGAACATTATTGTTTGTGTGTGTGTGAAGATTTATGGAATTAAAAAACTTGAAGAGTTTAAAAATTAAAATTGTAGATAGAGAGTTATGCAATAGCAGTCGCAGTGGCGCGTGGGTTCCATCCTGTAGAGTAGCAAAGAGTGTTTGAAATGTTGCCTTGCCTTGAAAATACACTCTACTATCGCCACTCCCATCTTCCCAACATTCCATCTGACTCTTCTAAAACCTCCGCCTGCTCCGAGGCTAGCCCACAGGTACTTCTAGGACTTAAAAGGTCAGATAAAACCGGGCAGGGAGCAATTAGATAGGAATTCTGGGAAGGTTTATACTTTTTATTTCTCTCTCCAATTTTTTTTCCCCAGGCATCCAGAAAAATATATCCTTTATAAATGCTGTACTATTGCATTATGGGATTATAAGTGTCAATTTGAATTGTATTGATTAAAATATATCTTCAGTTCAATTTTCTATAATTTAGCTCATAAACTGAAATTCGTATTTTCCACCTTATTATTCAAGAAATAAAAAAAAGTTAAATGACTTTATTTTTTAAAATGTTGTTTTTAATCAAATGTGATTTAATATATTTTATTCGCAGTAAGTGTGAAACAATATTCTACGGATATTAAGAATAGAATAGTATTTTTTATGAAATTATTAATAGCTAAATTTAAAAAGGAGTAAATACAGTTTCAGTAGAATAATTAAAACAAAAGTATAATAATAATTGAATTTTCAAGTATATCTCTCTGTATATGTTTAATTCTGGATATTTTTTATTCGCATATTTAAAACTAAAAAAAACTACCATATTCTATATATCTAAAACAGCTATATTTTTAATTAACCGACACAGTATATACAGTATCTAGAATTTTTATATAGGGAATTTGAGCGTAGACTTTCAAATTCCCTTCAGCCATTCATTCAACTGATACACATGACCACACACGTGAAAAAGATGAATGATCTCCTATATACGTATTTCCAGCTGAACCAGCACTCATCAGTTGGACCAGATCATCATCTCCCACAGTATATATATATATATCAATGCTCAGTTTATATTAAGATAGCAAATCCTCATACTTTAATGGACAGGTTTCAATCTACTCCAACATCCAACTCTTCACCCATCCATACCTTTGAAAATCTGATGATGGAACCCTCAAATCCCTTGTTAATGCCCATATTGTTGTCATGCCCATGTTGACCTTAAGTCACCTCTGATCCCTCATGTATAGGACCTTGTCCAGTTAAATGCACAGACGAGGGATTGTGGAATGCAGGATCAGAATGAACTTCAGATCAACATTGGCATGACAATAATATTAACTTAAGGGATTAGGGCATTCAATTATCAGATTTTCAATGGTATGGATGGCTGAAGAGTTGAAGAGTGGAGTAGACTGAAACCTATCCATTAAAATGTGAACATTTGCTATCTTAATATAAACCAAGTACTGATTATATATGTGTGTGGGAGATAATGATCTGGACCAACTGATGAATGCTGGGTCAGCGTGAAATACATATATTGGAGATCATTCATCTCGTTCATATATATGAGGTCATGTGTGTCGGTTGTATGTGATAGAGTGATTGGCTGAAGGGAGTTTGAAAGTCTGTATTCAAATCCCCTATATTACATCTAGACTCTAGGTATATAAAATATATTTGTATTTTAAATATTATTTTTAAAATAGAAATTGCCGAATATTCGGGAAACTTTAAAAAAAAACAAAAACAAAGAACTTTATTAAGGCTTGTGGTTACAACAGTGAAACATAATAGTGACTAACATAAGGTTTAATCACATGGGCAAGATGTAATAACAGTCAGGAGAGCATTTTCTGTATAAGGTTGGCAGCCGGTGGGTAATATGAAAAGGCTCCATGTTGCCGCACGAATGTCAGGAGGAGCCAGGGCCTTGTCTCTCTGTTTTATTCTCCTGATAATATTTAGAAATAAATTAGTAGGGTTTTCTATTGATTGATCAAATGTCAGTTTACATCTCATCAATTAAATACTATGCAAAAAAAATGTAATCCTTATTGAGGAAAAGAGGCCTCTCCCTATACTTTCCCACATAGGCATATATCCGGTGACCATTGGCTTTAGAAATGGATGTGATAGTGAGAATTTGCAGTCTTTCACATTGAAATAAGGCATAAATTGTGGTCTCTTCACCTTTAAGGCAAAACTGATAGTTGGGGTCTATGTTAGAGTATATTCTTCTGCAAGAAAGTGATTAAACCACTAAACATCACATGATCACTATCTCATACTAGCACAATAATTGTTATTAAACAATTCAAAATACAGCAAAACTCTCCATATAGTAGTGCCATCTTGTGCTAACAAGAGCAATCAATGGATCCCAGAAGGCTTGTGCATAAAATCCCTATCTAGTGCCTACTCATCCAATATCTCCAGACTAGTTTCTGGCTTGTGGCCTTCATCAGTGAGGAGCCTTGGATCTGAGAGCACTGCACCTAGATCTTAGGATCTAATGCAACCCTCCAGCACCCACCTTTTAACTCTATTTAATTACAAAACTATGAGATTGAAATTGAAAACACTATTAATATTTTCAACCCAAGCTCAATAGCTTATATAGTCATATGGGTCTGAACTCACTTCAGTACCCATACATTTTGGTGTCTTTGGCTCTTTAACAACCATTGCTCTTGTTAGCACAAGATGGCACTACTATATGGAGAGTTTTGCTGTATTTTGAATTGATTAATAACAATTATTGTGCTAGTATGAGATAGTGATCATGTGATGTTTAGTGGTTTAACACCAATCCTGCCTAATAGGATAGTGGTGGCTATGGTTGTTAAAGAGCCAAAGACACCAAAATGTATGGGTACTGAATTGAGTTCAGACCCATATGACTATATAAGCTATTGAGCTTGGGTTGAAAATATTAATAGTGTTTTCAATTTCAATCTCATAGTTTTGTAATTAAATAGAGTTAAAAGGTGGGTGCTGGAGGGTTGCATAGTGTTTTCAATTTCAATCTCATAGTTTTGTAATTAATTAGAGTTAAAAGGTGGGGATCCTAAGATCTAGGTGCAGTGCTCTCAGATCCAAGGCTCCTCACTGATGAAGGCCACAAGCCAGAAACTAGTCTGGGGATATTGGGTGAGTAGGCACTAGATAGGGATTTTATGCACAAGCCTTCTGGCATCCATTGATTGCTCTTGTTAGCACAAGATGGCACTACTATATGGAGAGTTTTGCTGTATTTTGAATTGTTTAATAAGAAAGTGATTAGTAGCGAGGGCTTCTATGTTTAATTTGATTATAAAATCAAGGAACTTGGGTTCAAGATTCCAGTGTCAGAATTTGGTGATGTTTTAAGACAATATTTTCTATTTTTAAAGAATGGCTTTTGTAGAAAAGTTTTGAAATGAAATAAGCATATTATATTTATTTAAAATGAAATAATATTTAGACAATTTCCTACTAATTATATTTGACTTTATAGAACACAGTTGAATTTATGAATATGTAACATCTTAGAAAGACATTCTTGACCAATGTAGTTTTTAGATTAAAAGATCATTTTAATAATTATTTTATGACTTAATTAGATTAACAAGATTATTTATTTAGTTAGGTTTTTTTTTTTTTATGACAGTCTAACTGTTACCAAATATCATAAGAGAATCAGTAAAGATTTTAACCAGAAAATAGATTTACCAATGGTTTCATTAAAATCTTTCAATTTTGCCAATGTAGTCATAATCATTCATTAACTATATGGTTCATGGTTTGTGGTTGTCTGCATTTACAAAAAGCTGATAAATTTCAATCATGAAGTGGATTGTCTCATCAATCGTGTGTTGTCCTGAGTCTATTGATGAGACTCCGGTTTCATCTAGGAAGTTCAAATTCAGATAGCTGTCTTCTTGGATCTGGAAAAAGATATTTCTTTGAAATATTATTTTTTTATGCCATTCTTGTTTGGACATCCAAAAAAAGAATTCTGATCTGAGACATCCAAAAAGAGGATTCTGATCTGAGATGAGTTATTGGCAAGTCCAATCTGCTTAACAACTTTTTAGACATTTTCTATGAAGCAACTTCTCTTCTGATATCTGACATGGGAATATATGGACAAAGCGAAAAACAATGCAAAGAGATAGATTCAATTGTATCTGTAATATTTTGCATTGTCATATATAGGTGAATATTCAGAAGCTTAGTTTAGGAACTTTTTTCTCCAAACAGAAGCACAAGATTCAGTAGCAGAAAAGCTAGAGCTACTAAAGCTGTCCATAAAGTATTTCCATTATAACTACATGTAATGCCAGCTAGTTTTCCAATGAGGTTATTCCAAAAAAAAATAAACAACGAACCTGAGAAAAGTTAACTACTATCCAAGGTTACTCCTAAATAACATGGTAGGATTATGTTTCAATCTATTGTGACAAAGGTTATATTCAAATTTGAAGATGAATTAGACATTATGAAGGTGAAATTACCAAGACAAAATGCAATAAGGGCAGTAATTTAATTCAATTACCTTACTCCAGATTTGTCTAGGGTGGGTTTGAATTGCCAATGGATATAATATTCACATCTCTAAACTAATTTCTATCTATTGCATCTTCTCATTCAACAGATGTTTTTGTTCTTTTATACTAGGATTTGAATCCAAGCTAACTTGCTTGTATTGTTACATAAACCTGACATTAGACCAGAAGTCACATATTTTAAGTTTCAATTTTACAATACTCTAAACACTTTGGTCTTATAACATGTGAAGTATGTATTCAGCAAAGAATCACATGATTTTTCCTCATTACTTTCACCTACTTTAAAGGCAATAGTTTACTTCACACCAGCACCATCTTGTTTAAATTTCAATAATCAATGAACACTACATGATAATGGCATATTAAATTAACTAATTAAATTAACTATTTCATAATTGGACTTTTTCAGTGAGAAGCATTGCCTATTAACAAATACTTTTTAAATTTAACAAAAAAAACTTTTTAAATTTGATTGTAAAAAACAATCAATGTTAATATTCACAACCAATATTATAATTATATAAATTGATAAACTTTTCATAAACAAATTATAATTAAATTCTTAGCACTCTGAATGCTGAAATAAAAAAACCTTAGTATAGACATATCTTAAATTGAACTAAGCACTTTCAATATCTTCGTTGTGATATCATATTCATAGCAATGAGTAGTGGATTAGATGGTTGAGGGTATAAAGAGGATTACATAGCCACTTTTTAGAAAGAATGAAGCAGGTTTCCTTTATGCTTATGAAGTTTGAGTTATTGGTGATGTATCGTTCCTCCTTTATCTTGTGCTAGGAGTCATTTCATTTGATGCACATGACACAAACTGATGTAGGTTCAAATTCATGGTCAATTGTGTTTTGATGTTCCAGAAATATAGATTTGTGTTCTGGATTGCTTTTTTGTCCCTTTTGTAGAGATATTGATGTTGGAAAATCTTGTTGCGAAACTGGTATGTGATTCTCCATAGTAGACTGCATTACAGCCAGATTGATCTTGTAAACAGTGTGGGGGATTTGTTCAATGGGGAGTTTATCTTTGGTAATTTCTATAATGTACATACTATTTACAAGATTTTCTACTCTCAAGCCAGCTGTAATTCAGCCTTACAAATGTAAAATCTTCAGATTGATTCCAATTCTGGAATATAGTAATAAATCACACTGAAATGTAAAATCTTCCAATAGAGTCTGATTCATTGTCACATTTCAGAATTGAAATCTATTGAATAATTTTACATTTTAGAGTGATTTATTACTTTATTTCAGAATTGGAATCAATCTGAAGATTTTACATTCTTGAGTTTGATTCAGTACAATATTTCAGACTAAAAATTATTCTGAAGATTTTACATTCCAAAATATGATACAGAAAAAATAATCAATCTGAAAATTTTACATTTCAGAATCTCATTCATTACACATTCCAGGACTGGAATCTATTGGAAGATTTTACATTTCAGTGTAATTTATTCCAGAATTGGAATCAATCTGAAGATTTTACATTTATAAGTCTAATACATTGCTCTTACACTAAATTACACAAGCTTTAACTTTCATATAACATGGAGATGTTAACTTTAAAGGATGATAGTATAGTTATTATGTAACATATAAAAGACATTTGAATGAAAGATAAATATTAATAGATTTATTAACCTTGATATATTTATAACTTTATCTTTCTCATTGCATTTCTAAATCCATATAATATTAAATCATCTATGCTGTTTATTACTGTTTTACAATGCTTTTATTATAACCCACTAGTTTGGGGCAATCAAAAACATCATAGTGGGTTGTAATAAAAGCATTGGAAAACAGTAATAAAGAGCTTAGATCAGCGGTCCCCAACCTTTTTGCACTTAAGAGCACATTCTATAATACTCGCCAGGTGGTGGGCACCATTTATTTTTTTTAATGTAAATTTATAGTTGAATATTGTTAATAATACACATAATGTACAAAAAAAAATTATTTCAAAAATAAAATTTTAACATTTGAGTATAATATAATACAATAATTTATAAGAAATTTTAAAAATGAAATTTATTTGTATCAGATAAATAATTTTTTATCATGTTCGGATAGTGGTGGGCACATGTAAAATGGTCTGTGGGCGCCATGGCGCCCGCGGGGATAGGGTTGGGGACTCCTGGCTTAGATGATATAATATTTTATTTAACATTGATATAATTAGAATAGTTTTCAACAGATATTAATTAAATTGTTCTCTTTCTTGGCAGATCAATTGCTACACTTATATAAGATAATTTATACATTCCGTGCTTTAGCACTCCTCAGAGAGGTGGCAGGGTAGGTTCAGACAGTAGGTTCAGAAAGTAGATCTATACATTATATTGAGAGATAAAAGTCATCATTAATCTTAATTTCATCTATCCTCATTTTTAATCAATATCAATTCACTGCAGGTTGAAGAATTCATCAGTTGAATTCAGTTCCATGGATCTTCTCCACATTACTTTATTTCTCATTCATTTATCTTACATGCAGTTCTTTCTAGATCTTTTTTAAATCTCTTGGAATAAGAATTAAGACTTCACCTATCCATTTATTGTTATTTCTTTTAGCAACATATTGAACCTATATTAATTTTTGCTTTTTACTTCTTTTAATGTCAGTAATACATGTTTGTTTTATTTAATATATTTCTCTTTCATGTGTCAATGCATCGGCCAGGAAACGAACCCGCAAACCCAGGACAACTGCTTGTAAGGCGGCTGTGCTGCCCACTTGTCCACTCAACCACCAATGCTTGACTAATATATTTCTTGTGTTATCTTTTCTTATTATTTCTAACATATATTTTTTCATACTCTCTATGTAGCCTGAAGTTTTTGTGTCTGTTTTATATTGCATTCTAAATCTCTTATTCATAAATAAATAAATGTTTATTAAAAATCTTTTTGCTTTAATCGCATAGACGATTTTTGTATTAAGTTTTGTCTCATTTATGTTAGTAATATGGCAAGATATCTATATTTGTTAGTTTTTTTAAATTCATTCTATCAATTTTTGTTTTTATCTTTTTTAAACTTTAATTTTTCTAGCATTTGTTCTTGATTCTAAGTTTTATTTTATTTGATAATTTTTATAACATTTCCTGAAGCCATGAAGGGATTGATTGCAAATCAAATAATCTAACTGCAAAATCTTGATTCCTCTAATTTTTTATTTTAATCCACTAAATTCTTTTTGTAAAATTACTGAAAAGTGTTAACGATATGGAATCACTTTGTCAAAACTTTTATCCATATTAATATTCATAATGACATATGTAATCTAGTCACTGCTGTTGTGTTTTGATAAATATTTGTCAGCATATGGCAACAACATGGATCTATAACTTGATAATCCAAAGCATTAATCACTGTTGACATATATTTAGAATCAAATACCCTTTCATAATCTATGAATAATCTTCAAATCCAATGCAAAACGGTAATTCACATTCGTTTTTTACTGCAATTTTCTTAGTGCTTCACTGTGATCGACTGTGCTAAAACCATTTTTATATTTAGCTCCTTCTTTACATTAATAATTTGTAGGTGAATTATAGCAATTTTAGTAAAGATATTTTACAAAACTAATGGAAGACTAATAGATTTGTAATTTTTAATATTTTCTTCTGCATTTTTTTAAATATCAGAAATTACTACTGCATTCTTCTAATACATTTTTATCATTTAGATATTTAATATATAACTTTACTAATTTCTTTATTTCTTCATCTCCCTTTTTGAAGATATGAATAATAATTCCACCATGTCCTGGAATTTTTATATTATTCATAGTTTTACCTTTACATCTCATCTTTTTATTTAAAGTATTTAGTATTTCAAAATATACTATAATTGTAGAAGCTACTGTATATTATTTATTGTTGATCACATACATGGGTGAAAGAACAAACAGATGTTGCTTTTATTATTGAAAGAATTAAATTAAAATGGAGTTAGACTGAATGTATTGCTAGAAGAAATGATGATAATTAACAGTTGAAATCATAAACCAGATTAAAATAGATTGTAAAAGACCAAGAAATAGACCACATGTAAGATGGATGGATGAAATAAGGGAATGTGCTGAATTGATATAAAGCAGAGAAGCTAAAGATCAGAGAAAATGGATTGAACTTGGAGAAACCTTCATTCTGCAATGGATTGGTAATGATTGACAGTGATGATATATATATATATATATGAAAAACAAAAACAAGTTATTCACGTAACTTGCTATCACTTGTTATTTATGATCAATAGATGGCGTTTTACCAAAACCACCTAAAAAAGTGTAAAATTTTACACTTGTTTCAGTGGTTTTGGTAAAATGCCATCTATTGATCATAAATAACAAGTGATAGCAAGTTATGTGATTGTTTTTGTTTTTCATGAATGTACCTTTAAAGTTTTCTTGCAATGATATATATTGCAGAGACTTTGACTATGTGGTGAAACTGAACTGAGATCAGACCCATATAGATATCTGGCTTGTTAGGCTGAGTTTGAAAACTTTACCAGTCTGAAAAATTCATGCTTGCAAACTGATAGAAACGTTTTGCATAAACACTTGGAGTCAGTGTTTAGATCTAGTTTCTAACTCTATCCTTCACTGATGATAGCAAAATTAGCTTGAAATCAGCTAATCTGAGGGTGAGAAAATGAAAGAGATAGTTAATTCTGACTCTTTTGTCATTTATGTAAACAAATTTTACACTTGTTTTGGTGGTTTTGGTAAAATGCCATCTATTGATCATATATATATATATATATATATATATAGTAAATACAGAAGAGAGGCTAGAGATCAAAGAAGATGGATTGAACTTGGAGAGACCTTCATACTACAATAAATTGGTAATGGTTGACCATGATAATGATGATATATATATAGTAAATACAGAAGAGTGGCTGGAGATCAGAGAAGATGGATTGAACTTGGAGAGACCTTCATTCTGCAGTGCATCAATAATGATTGAAATTGATGATAATGATGATTATATAGTTCCTTATAGTGGTAGCTTTTTCTTTTACAGATGAGACAATTTTTGTTTTCAGTACCAAGATATTGTATTGTGCATTAGAAAGTTGTGTTAGCTTTCTTTGCCATTTTACAGTTATAAATATTTATATCATTGTTAACTTTTTTTAAAAAAAATTTCAGAATTTAAAATACTGTGAGGTCTGTTACAATAAAGACTTACAAAGCAAAAATAATGTACTTTTTCTCAGTAAATTAAGATATTGTAAATATAAGGATGTACAATAAACATTAGAATTGCAAAAAAAAAAAAATCAATAAGACTTAAATTACAAATTTAATTCACTTATATGTTTATTTATACGTTTAGTAATGAAAATGTAGTGCCTATATATATTTTTACTTTTTACAATTGCCGTATACATATAATAATTTAGCCATAAGGCTGAAATATGAGTTCAAATGTCACAAAAAAAATTCAAATAAAAACTAGTAAAATAGTCAATGAACAAAAAGGCTAGGACAAATACTATTGGTTGATTATGTTTGCACAAACTGTTTTAAGGCTTTTCAAGAAATGTGAATTATTTCTAAAACAAATCCACATGAGAAAACAAAAGTAATTTTTTTTATTAATATATGTTTGTATTTTTAAAAGAAAATATCACATGACCACTATTTCCTATCCTTACACAAACAGAAAACAAAATATAATGTCAAAAAAATTTTTTTTTTAAAAAAGTTGTAAACTATCTTTTAATGGAAATACAATAAATATTTATTATTGATGTAGGAGGCATGTATGCAAGGATCTTGGGGCATTTTTAAAAAACTGATTACTGCCATGGGGAAAAAAAATCCAGAGCAAGAAAGTAAAATGATTTTTTTATTAGCATAAATCTGTTTTTGCTTTCAGAAAACTGTTTTAATTTTCATGATGAGACAGAAAGCAGATTGTACCAGCAAGAGAAAAAAAAACAAATTTCAAACAAGAAAATAGTGTTCCTGAGATGGTTAAATCAACGTTCTGTGAATTTTTATTAGAAATAAGTTTAACATTTTTATTTTATGCCTTCAAAGGTTTAATTTAGTTTTTATTAAAATTAAATTGTACAATATGTGGAGCAATTAATTTTACTTGTATTTTTGCATATCTTTTTTTGGTGTGCATCATATTTTTTAAACTTGGAATTAGGATACCCAGGATCAATTGTGGTGTTTGTAGTTCTGGCAGTCAAAGAGCTTATGAACTCCTGAGCAATAGATCCATATGCCTTTTTTGTGCCATAAGTATGACTTAATAGATAATCAAATTTGGGAACAGGATCCTAGGATTGATTCTGGTGTTTGCAGGCCTGGTGCTCAAACTTCTTACGAATTCCTGAGCAATAGACCCATTAGTTTTTAATCTGCATAGTTTGGAAGAGTTGATAGAGTATATGACTTGGGACTGGGAAGTCCTAGGATTGTTTCTGGTCCTCACAGGATTGGCATTCAAACTTCTTATGAATTCCTGAGAAATATGGCCATTAGTTTTTACCCTGCATATTTTGGCAGAGTTGATAAATATCTAACTTGGAATCAGGATGTCCTAGAATCTATTCTGGGGTTATAGGTCTGGCACTCAAACTGCTTATGAACTCTCATTCAACAAATCCATATGCCTTTTTCTTGCCCTAACAGTTTGGCACAGTATATAATTAGACATGGGGTCAGGAAGTCCTAGGATTGATTCTGATGCTCACAGGTCTGGCACTCAAACTTCTTATGAATTCCTGAGAAATAGAACAGAATTGATAGAGTATCCAACCTGGGATCAGGGAGTCCCAGGATCAATTCTGGTGCTCACAGGTTTGGCACTTGAACTTATGAATTTCTGAACAATAAAGAGATAAGCCCTTTTTTGCTTAAATAGTTATTTCAGAAGATAATTTTAATCCAGGCTGTGAGTCTGAAATGGATTATGTCTAAATGCTTGTATTTTAATATAAAATGCAAAGAATATGTGAAATAATTGAAAACATTTGGAACCAATTAATTCACTGTAACAGATTTAATATATATTACTTAGGTAATGAGTATGCGCTTAACAAATTATTAATTACAACTTTAAATTGTCTTAAAAATATTTCTAATTATAAGAGCTTCACACTGACTTTCTGTAAATTGAAAGATTTCGCATATGTTAGCTTGTATAGAGATTGTGGAATTAATCAGTGAAGTATTTAATAGCTTCACACTCCCAAATCAAAATGCTTTAGATTCATCTATATAATTAAAAAGTAGGGCGAAGATAAGACTGGCTGGTCTTGTCTTTTAAAGTCGTTAATCTTGCGTTAAGGATATGTAGAGGTCTTTACTGTCGCCTCTAGGTGCATAGTCTTAAGGTTATAGCCTTAATATATATTACTTAGGTAATGAGTATACACTTAACAAATTATTAATTACTTCTATTCTTCAAAATGAATGATTTTAGATCATTTTCAAGCATTACTTTAGTTCTAGTAAGAATTTACTGATGAATTACTGCTTTTCTATTATATAACAGAATATCTTTTGATTTCTTTCTGAGGCCTTAATAAGTTCCTGTGCTGAACAAACTTCTAATGTCCAAACTTACATTCATGCCATTACCACAGTTATTCCCATGTAATTATTTAAATAGTAAGTGAACATGGACAAAATACTCATCATTCCATATTTACAAACATATAGCATTTAGAACCTTTTTGCGCCTAAGTTTAAGACCAAGAAAACACCACAGTTCTATTTTCTCAGATATCTGATAGTTCTTAAATGTGGTCATACGTGTGAAGATCCTGTCTCTTTTTAAATTTACAATATATTATACAAAAATAAATTATGGCTGTCGTAACTCAGAGTCATTATCCAAGGCAGATAATGGGTCTAGTTGATGATCACTATTATTTAGATATATACCGTTTTAAATCTCTCAAGTAAAGAATAATAAAACTGTCAAATATTAAACACAACAGCGTCAGACTTTGTGAAGTCATAAAAAAAAAGTTAAAGAGGCAATAATTTGAAAAATATGATAACTGAAGTATGATTAATTATAAATAAAAAAAGAATGAGAGTATTCATTTACTCATATATATATATATATTTCTTATAACACTTCTTTCATATACACTTCAATGCAAACCATTTCCTTAAACTTCTTTATTTTCCTTACAGTTTCGACTGTCCAGCAGTCTTCATCAGAGCTCTTCTCTGCTTTAATTTAAAAAAAAAGAAGATTAGAACTCTGATGAAGACTGCTGGACAGTTGAAACTGTAAGGAAATTAAAGAAGTTTAAGAAAATTTGCTTGCCTTGAAGTGTATATGAAAGAAGTGTTATAATAAATATATATATATGATTATATGAAGATACACAAAGAAAGTGAAAGAGAAGAATAAGAGAGTATTCATTTACATATAGTTTAAAGTCACTAAAGTGCATGTGCACTAGCCTGATCACTAATTTACAATTACAATTTATTAACATAGCACTATACAAATAAATACCTTATTATAAATATAAAAAAACAACAACAGGAAAACAATGTTGTAGATATAATAATATATTATACAGAGTCACAAAAGAGGCAAATGGTTTAAAAAGTAAACACCTTACTATAAAACCATGAATACTAAAAGAATAAATTATAAATATAAAAATAGAAAAACAATGTTGTAGATATAATCATATATCACACAGACTCGTAATATACAACTTAATGAAAGATACCAAATACACATAATGCAAAATTTATTGTGTTTATGAAAAAGTAGAGAATTTTCATATATATGTACAAAATGTTTCTGTTGGATCAAACATTTGGTATGGAAATTTTAATGCTAGAACTAGAAACCCATTGAAAAATTCAAGTGCTTTGGATGAATTTGCTTAAGAAAACAGAAATAAAAGAGGAAAGGCATAGTCTTATAAAACTTGTAGAAAAAATAAAAATGTATACAACAAATTGTTATTATTTTTTAAAAAATATAACCCTGAACTAAACAAGGAAGTATCCAAAGGAATACCCAATTCTAGACAAAAATATGTATTTTGAGATTAAAGTAAGCTTAATAAATTTAATATAGAAAATAATCATTAACTAGTGAAAACTAGAGAGGCAACTGTTAAGAAAGACAGTATTAACAATTGATTAATGATCAGAAACACTGCAATAAATTTAAATTGAAACTTGTAAATCATTTAAAATATTAAAAGATGTTGAAGACAGCTCAGATATAAACAAGTTCATAAAAATACAACTCATGTTTTATTAATATAGCTAGAATATACATTTTGCAGCCAAGACAGAGTAAATTGTAAAAGAAAGAGAATTATATGAAAAGGTGAAAAGAAATATGAAAATATTTAAAAATGATCACATAATCATCATTTCCAATACTTCATGTGATGTTTACTGATTTAATACCAATCCTGCCTATGAGATGATGGTGACTATAGTTATTAAAGAACCAAAGACACCAAAATATATAGATACTGAACTGGGTTCAGATCTATATGATTATACAGGCATATGAGTCTGGATTGAAAACATTGTTGTGTTTTTATTTTTAACTCATAGTGTTATAGTTAATTAAAAAGATAAAAGATGACTGCTGGAGGGTTGTATTATGTTCTTAAGATCTAATTGCAATAATCTTGGATCCAAGGCTCTTCACTGATAAAAGCCACAAGCTCGAAACTAGTCTGGGGATATTGGATGAGTAGGGACTAGATAGGAGTTGTATATAAAAATCTTTTCACACCCATTGATTACCATGGCTTGCACTGAGTGGCACTACTGTATGGAGAATTTGCTATTGATTTTAAAATGATCATAAAATAGTATATAATTAGAGGCGATTTGAACACAGACTTTCAAGCTTCCTTTAGCTATCCACTCCATCGTATATAACCAATACTGCATATGTCTACATATATATATGAAAAAAAATAAATGATCTCCAATATATGTATTTCATACTAAACTAGTACTCATCAGTTAGTCCAGTATTGGTAATATAAGATGGAGTGGATACCTGAAGAGAGCTTGACTGTGTTCAAATCCTCTCTAATTAATCTAATATTCAATGTATACCAATATACTTGTATTTAAATATTAAAATAGTATATTAAAAAAATTGATGATGAATAAAAAATACAAATCTAAAATGACATGGAAAACTATGGAAGATAACAAGTCTTATAAATGTAAAACATTTTAGCATTGAAAGGAACATCGCTAATAAATCCTTCAAAAAACTACAAATATAGGGAATTTGAACTCAGACTTTCAAGCAACCTTCATCTATCCACACTATCTCATACCACTGATACACATGACCACACCCATGTAGAAAAGATAAATAATCACCAATATATGTATTTCGTGCTGAACCAGCACTCGTTAGTTTTTAAAGTATAAAAAAACTGCAAAGCAATAATAGAAAGCAGAAAAGCAAAAGTTCTATAAATAATATGACATCTTTTGAAATACTGTGCATTTAAAATCAATAATAAGATATACAAGTAAATCTATTAAAAATGAAAAAGCTCAAAAAATAATGGAATCATTATTGATATTTTAAAAGAAACACGTGATGAAATAAAATGGTTAGCAAAGTTATATAATAAATGTTTAAATCAGGGGGCGGCAGATACAGCTCGCAAGCCAAATGTCACTCTTTGATCCCAATCGCGTGGCTTTTTTTATTCTGATAAACATAAATACATTTTTTATTTCCTCTCGTAATTTGTAAATAAATATTTTGAAGATTCTAGGAGAGGAAAATGCACATCGCAACATTGTTTCTTGAATTCGGCCTTATTATAAAATATCACTTATTATATATGATATTGAAATATTAGAAAATTGTGAATAAATCAAACTGTCAAAATATTTTTTTTTTTTAATATGTCAAATGTGTTGACCGGAAAGCGAACCCGGGCCAGCTGCTTGGAAGGCAGCTATGTTAACCACCAGGCCATCAACGCTTGACAAAATTTTTTGTTTTTATTTATAAAAGAATTATTATTTTCGTTAAGATGCATTCAGAAATTCGTATTTTTCCTCTGAATATATTTTTCACATCTTTCCTTGCGGCTTTTAAATGAGAGGGGGGGGGGGCTCTTCATATTAAAATGTTTTCCGATCTCTAATTTAAATGATAAAAATATACTCATTTGTGAAAAATGCAATAGTGATATTAATATTTAAGAGAGGTGAACATAAATATTAGGAATTACAGATCTGTCATTTTTATCAGTTCTTTAACAAGATCACAAATTTTCTATAGAGAGCTGGAGTTCAAAATAACCAAACAAAGCCAAATTTAAAACTGTTTCTCGCACGCTAGATCATATCTAAATAATAAAAAAAATTATAGGAAAAATCATTGAGTATGAGATATCATTTTGCATTGGATTTATAGATTATAATGATGCATTTGATTCCGTAAATAGTTTTGTAGTATGTAAAGATTTGGAACATTAAACTATATACTCAGAATATTGTCGACTTATAAATATATTAAATAGCCTCCACACATGTCTTTTTATTGTATCTTTATTTATATGATTTTAAAAGAATGTGTGGATGTGTAGAGGTTGCTTAATATATTTATAGATATTATGCATGGAAAAAAGAAATGTGAATCACTCCATGTGAGTGTGTGTTCAGTTAAAAAAATCAGATTAATTAAGATTTAAAGCTTATATCTGGTTTAGAGACAATCTCTAGTTTAGTAGATGATTAGTGGTAATCATTGCTGTATTTATCTGAAGTGGATGATATCAAAGTTGTGGGTGGAATGAGATTGACGCTTGTAAACCAAAATATAATAATGTTGTTGAGTTCTGAAGAATATTTATCAAAAATACGACAGTAGATTAATCTACACAGACATACTAAGAAGTTTAATTTGATAAATGCATAGACAAAGTGATTCCATATCTTCAAGACTTTCTTCAGCAGTTTTACAAGAAGTATTTTGAGATTAGCAGGAAGCTAAGGAAATAAAAAATCAATGAAGATTATTTAAGCCATTTGGACTTTGTCAGATCTAGGGTATTTTTCACAGCAAATGCTTCAGATTTTTGAATCAACAGCTATTAGATAAAAGAAGAAAAAAATGGAAGTAATTACAAATCTAAAATAACCCAAATAATGTGTAATGGCTTTTCAAAAATAAAAAAAACGAGATTTTGAAGATGTTAATAATTATAAACATTATAATGGATGACATTGATCATAGATTTAAACTTAAATGATATGTTTCTCATAGAAATAACTTAGAAGTAAAAAGAAATGTGAAAATATTTGTTTCCAAAAGGTCAATTTTATAAAGATTACGTGAATGTTGGCTACATTGATAAATTTACCAAAAATATTTTGTTTAATAGTGTACCGTTTATTTATATATGGTACAAATATATAGGCATTCAGTAAGCTAGTTAAAAGCTAAGAAGAAAAAGTAAATTTAGCGATCTTATTAAAAAGGCGCAATTAATTTTTTTTTTAGTTTATATACTTTATTTTTTTAAAACATACAATGAAAGTTAAATTTTTCGTCCATATTTTTTTTTATCTAATTAAAAATAAGAGTAAAAATTGGAGAGAACAAAAGACACACAAATTACTAATCCAGATAAGCTAAAAGAAAAATATTTTAGCTAATTAAAGATGGCAGAATTATGCTAAAAAAATAAAGACTTTGTAACTGAAAAATACAAAAGAATGCACAAGATTATCAACATGTATTTTTGACAAACAAAAGGTATGCGCAGAAGTCTGAAAACTGGACCCTGAATATAAAAGGGAAAAGACCAGTTTGATCAAGGTCTTGTTTTGCCTGTTTTTTCTATGGTTGGTCCCGGATAACAAAAATATATCCAGACCACTCTACTGGAGTGGACTGGGGCTTTTGCTGACATCGTTCCTGAAGACAGACACAAGAAAAGCTTTTGTGACCAACCAGTAGGATAGACCAAGATCAATTTATAACTGATGGCCGAGCTCATTCTCCCACACAAAAAAAAACTATGCATAGTAATCTACAAGCTTTGTGAACTCGCTAAACTTACCTGTAAGCTAAGATTAACTTTCCCGATTGTGACTTAAAGTTTGCAAACAACTCTTTAAAAAAAAAGCTCAAAATAATCCTGATAGAGACTGTAATTTATTATTCAAGAGACTCTTGTTTACTCAAGAACTTTAATTGTTTAACTGTTATTTTTTATTAATGGATTCATGTCTGGATTAGCGTGTGTTCTCTCCAGTTTTGTTTAATTAGTAATTTATCTTTAAACATTTTAATTTGTTAGAATAAAATATTTATTTCTAATATCAACTTTACATTGTATGTTATTGGTGATTATTATTAAATTTATTAATATTAGTTTAGTAAGATTTGAAAATATAATTTATCTTTGCCAATATGTGTTGACTAAGCTCCAGGAATAATAATATCTAGAAAATAACTCTAGTTACGGTAAAATATGATACCGATTCTTTTAAAAGCATTTTTCTTTTTAATTTTTGAGATGCGATGCAACGGATTTCAGCGGATTCTTAGATGAATCCTGGTGCCCTTATAAAAGAAATAAAAGCTAATTCTGTTGATAGCATAAATTGTAACAATTACTAGGTAGAATTGATCAGGAAATATAGTTATGTTTTTAGAAATAGGAATGAAACTTTCTTCTTTTTCCATAACTTGATCAACTCATGCATTTTATGTGTAACTGAGACCTAGTCAGATGGGCAAAATATTTCAATAGTAATAGTAATTGTATTAAATGAAAGATAAAAAAAGTTTTTATTTCTTTGTCTTTTAAATTGTCTTCTTATAGAATTGTATGTAAAAATAATAAATTTGTTTGGAAATAAGAAAATTGCTTGGAAAATGGGTATTACTTTGAATAATTTATTAAATAATACAAAAGAAATTTTTGATAGAAAGACTATTCCTGGAGTAATGTATATTATCCCTTGTTTTTCTAAGAAGACATATATAAGTCAGAGCAGTTTGAACTTAAATGAAAGAATAAAAATACATAAAAGTACAGTTAAAAATAAACATCTCAGTTCTGCTGTATATATCCATGAAAGAGATACAGGCCACACTATCAGTTTTGATCTAGGGTTGTTTTCTTTGAAAGAAACAAAATAAAAAGAAATAAAGTTTTTGTTATTAAAAATGTATGATTCTGAAGCAATTAACATGTTTAAAAGTTATTTTAATATTAAGGGTGTGTGGAATATAAATGGAATTGTGGATAATAATTAGTATAAATATGTTACCTTTTAGTCCTATACACTTGAGAAGTCTGTTTGTAGCAGTGAAACCATTGGTTGTTTTAGAATTTATTTTCTTCAGCTAGTCTATTTGAGTTGTGAATTTGGAGTAATTTTGATTATTTTTAATATCCATTAGAAACCAGTCCATGCTTAGACAATCTCAATATAGATAACAATCAACAATCTCAGACTGTTGTCAAGGCAACCTTTTTTTAACAATAATATGTGTAAATGTGTTTTACCAATATTTATTTACAAATCTGAGGCTGACACTTAATACAACAGCAATATGTAACTATACATCACAATGATATAAAAACTTGCATGTTGGGATTAACAGAAAGGGATAAAAACTGAAACATAAGGCTGAAAGAATAAACAGATATCATTGGTATCAATGAAAGAAAAGGCTAAAATTGGGCTAAGCTGCAGATGGTACTGAAATAGGTGTGAAGAGATAGACAACTGAAGTTTTAAACTGAATCTCAAAATATTACAGGAGTCATAAAAATAGATCACATGTCAGATCACTACCACTAATCTTTAAAAAGTTGATTGATTTTCAAATTTTATTTTTCCTATTGATTTTTGTAATATTAAAGGTTGTATTTTTAAACTTTTCTATTGTATCCATTTGAGTTATTTAAATGGATGCTTTTTTTATATTCTTAGAATCTTTTCTGTACCAATTGCATAGGGATCTGCTATGACAAGATGTTGAGTGCTGCTTTTGAACCAGAAGATTCTATTATTTATTTTACAGTAGAAAATTCATAACAATAGGAAACTATCCATATAGTAGCTCCATCCAGTGCAAGACTTAGTAATGAATGGATGCCAGAAAGTTTCTGTATAAAATCCCTATCTAGTGCCTACTCAATATAAATCAGATTTAAATCTATTAACCGAGCACCTTATCCAAATGACGGAGCCATGTCTGAGAAATCTAGAAATTAAATTTATGCTTTTCACCCTCTGCTGAGAAGTTTTGCAAAGCTTTTTTTTTACAGTTTTAAAATTCGTGTATATTTATTTTTTAATATTTTAAATACAAAAAAAAATCCAAAGATGGTAGTAAAATTGAACATGAGGATCTTCAAAGTTTCTTAAGCTTCATGATGATGGGTTTCCTTTATACATTTTGCAATCTCAAACTTTGTGAGATTACTTTGAAAAAATATTATGATGGTTTAAAATCTTGAATTTTTTGGAAAGTTTATGATTATATAAGTGTCATAATTATGTAATACTTGTTAGAAATCAAAATTCTTCTGAGTATTCTTACCATAAATATTACATTCACAGGAAATACAACTGTTTAGAAATGAAGTCACTCAGCAGATTGTTATAATATTTAACAATATAAAAATTACAAAAAAAAAATAAACTTTTTAAAACATAAATTGATAGATTTAGTAAATATTAAAAATAATTCGGTCAGATTTTTAAAACAAACATCAAACAAAGAAGATTTTGTTCACTTTGCAAATTGAATCTGCTCCACCTGAAATTTGATGATGTAACAATGTTTTGTTTTGATTAAAATCTAATTTTTAAAATAATTCTCAAAATCAAATGTGATTTGTTAAAATTTATTTAATTTCTAAACAAAAATATCTATCAAAGAAGTCAAATTTATTACGTTCTAATAAATAATAATGGTTTAATATTAAAATGAAAATTGAAAGCTTAAATCTAGTGGAAACAAAGAAATCTGTCAGAATGTTAGTAGAGCACCAGAGAGTTAAACCTATTCTGATTTGTGTTTGATGATATTTCTAATTTTGACTGTTATAAGTAACATGTATTTTATTTTTACATTAATCTGAAAGTAATATTTCTGCACTGTAATTTTTACTACACTCTCTTTATCATTGTTCAGTATATATAGATAGAAAATTACTACAGTTTAATTGATAAGAGTCAAACTTAGTGTTCTCACAATTTTGACACCAACGATTTAATGGAAGTATATTAATAATTTTTATTAGTCATTCATTAGACTAAAGATTATTTACTTAATGAATATTTCTGCAGTTGTAACTTTCACTACACCATTCACACAAGGTAGGACTGGTTTCTATCATCTTTTGGAGGGGTGTAATCAGAAACATGTGACCAAAGACATATGAAAAAGCTATATGATTCCCAAGATGCATAGTTCATGTTAAATCAAAACTCATCATTTAATGAAAATTATCCTATAGAAATATTATTTTAAATAGATAATCTCTATGCAAATGAATGACTAATAAAAATTATTAATATAGTAATCTGAAAGTATATTTTAAATTATATAATTGATTATGTTGGATACATACCTTTACTTAAAATTTTAATGAACTTTCTAAACAGAATATATTTGAGTATATGCTTAGTAAACGTGCAAAAGAAAGCATAAATAGTAGTTGTAAATTTGATGGCAAGGTTTATAAAAATGAATTAGTTATCATCCTTGCCTGTTCAAAATGTCATACAGAGAGCATACCAATAGCTCAAACAAGCTCTTAATTGATAAGTGCGGTATGAGCATTCCTATTTCCAGAAAACTGGTTTCGAGCTTATGGCTCACCTCAGTGAAGAGTTAGAATATTCAGACACTAGATCTAAAACATCAACTCAAAACCCAGCACTTATTTTATTGTAATATTTAAATAGAAACTCTGAAATTTTCGTACATGAAAATATCTTTAAATCCAGCTATCTAACTTAAATAGCTATATAGGACTGGTGTAATTCTATGTACACTTATTAATTATACAAAACATTACATTTAATGACTGAATATGTTTTATCTTTTACACTTTAAAATAAACCAAAGAAAATTTATTTACCATAAATAATAATCAAGCGTATTCTGTTTGGTATATTGTTTGATGAAGGAAGTTTGTTGAATTCGATCCCGTGACCTTGTATTGTTTTAATTAGTATTGTATTTTATAACTTTGCTATTATAAGCAGCGTCTAAAAGCTTACTTTTCACAACCATCTGATAGAGGCCAATTAGCGCAGTGATACATAAAATTAATGTTTATTTATATATAAATTTTTACGACTAATCTTAAAAATTCAAAACAACAGACTTTCATTTACATTCATTACAAAAATAAAAACAGGGGGGAAGGTCACACTTTAAGCAACTAAGAAGTTTAATTTATATTTTATAAAAACTGGAAATAAAACTTAACTAATAACATATTGTAAATTAAATTAGATACGGATCATTTTGGCATGAAAAAAAGGCATATAAATAAACAAACATGCATACATAGGAATTAGATCTGTTATTATTTTACTTAATTCTTTTTAGTACGTATTATGAAGCGGGTTTAAGTTCTTCCTTTCTTTTAAAGTGCAGTTGGTTAAATAAAAGAAAGGAAAGAAATAAAAACTGCTTCATAAAACATACGTACGTACGCTAAAGAATTACATATCTAACGAAAGGAAAATTAATATTATTGTACTTAAAAGAATTAATCTTTTATATCATAATAAAATTATAGTTTTATCGAAATATATTATTTTCTTTGTAAATAATTATTGCTATATGTTGTTTTTTTCTCTATTTTGTAACTTATTCTATTAATAGTTTAGGAAATGGATGCACCGGGAAAATATTTATGCACGCATATGTGTATATGCAAGTAGTCAAAATTCACACAAAAAATTAAAAATATTAAAGAATTTCTTGTACAGTATTTAAAACTGAAATAAAGTAAGTGTATTATTTTCTATCTTGCAAAAATTTATTACAACCTATTTTAAATAATATTTATTCTTTAATATTTTATAAAACGTGTGTGCGCGTGCACGCTCGAATCTCGCAGGAGTAGAAAAATACAGAAAATACAGAAAATCAAAAATAATCACGATTAAAAAACAAAACAAAAACAATAATAATAAGTGAAACAATAATATTATTTTTTTATTATTTGTACCGGTAACAACGCATAGACTATTTTTTTATTATTTGTACCGGTAATTACAACTATATTTATTTAATAAATAGTCTATTATTTATATAGCGCTGACTACGTATATAATATAAATTCATAAATCGCATGATCGTGGGAATTATATTTATTTACTTTTTTTTTTTTTTAATTCGGAAAAAAAAAATTTATATTAAAAAAAACTTTATTAGTAAGATTCTATATATAAATATGAATGAATATATTTACAATAGAATAAATTTATGTTACATAAGCAACATTTTGTGAAATTCCAACCATAATAGTATTATAAATTGTTTAACTTCAATGACGTATAATCCATATTTAAAAAGTGTCATATTTTAATATAATCATGATAACTAGAGTGAAAAAGAGCCCAGATATTTATTTGCAAGAGTAAAATCTGAAGGAGAGTTTTAATGGAATTAAAGATTTAAACTATGATAGAGCCCAATGGAGGTATGCCAGGTTTTGGTCATGGATGTTCTTGGGTAAAAATTTGAGAGACTATAAGTATGAATTGAATCATTTCTTGTTATTTATTTTGAGTATTTTGTATTTCTTATTGTCGAATATTTGGGAACAGTGTGCACGCCACATAGTACTTAGCGTGTGAATAATTACAGATGCATTATAGGACTGAAAATATTTCACTTATTTTTTTAAGTAATTGCTTGATGTTGATTGTAGACTATGAAACACCTATATATGTATTTATTTGTAAGACAGTAACCAATATTATAACTGATTATCATTATATTTATACTCACTGCTTATAAATAAATTAGTAAAATAATTGTTAATAAATTGATAGTAAAACAGAGGCAGAAAAACTTTATGAATGCTAAGAGTAGATAGCAAATAATTAGAAGAGTGTCAATAAAAATTAGGAGCAATGTATCAAGTAAAAATACTAATCGAATACTTTTGTTTATTATATAACAATAGTAGAATTGAAGTAAAGCCATTAGTAAATTTGTCTTCTAGTTGGAATGTCATCATCATCAACCATTATCAATCCAGTGCAGGATGAAGGTCTCTCCAAGTTCAATCCATCTTCTCTGATCTTTAGCTTCTCTTCTCCACATCACCCCTGCTCACTTTCTTATTTCATCCATCCATCTAACATGTGGTCTCTTTCTGGGACTTTTACAATCTCTTGAAATCCAGTTTAAGATTTCAATTGTCCATCTATTATCATCTCTTCTAGCAATATGTCCAGCCCAACTCCACTTCAATCTTTTAATTTTTTCAATGAGGTCAATAACACATGTTTGTTCTCTTACCCATACATTGTGTTTTCGATCTTTCCTTGTTATTCCCAACATGCATCTCTCCATACTTCTTTGAGTGGTCTGAAGTCTCTGTATTGCTCTTCTATTAAGTGTCCAAGTCTCAGATCCATAAGTAAGCACTGGTAAACACATTTGGTAAAAACCTTTATTTTTAAACACATAGGCATATTTTCTTTTAATATCAAGTTATTTCTACCAAAAGCACTCCAACCAAGTTTAATTCTATGATTAATTTCATCCATTATGTTTCCATCTGTATTAATAATCTGACCAAGGTATATGTAACTGTTAACTTCTTCTAACTCATCATAATCAATCTTTATTTTCATATTTTGAGAAAATTGATTAAACATTATTTTAGTCTTTTTAACATTTATCTTTAGTCCTACTTTTCAACTTTCATCTGATAACTCCTGTAGCATTTCCTGCAGCTCTAAAGCATTATTTGCAAAAACAATTACATCATCTGCAAAATCTAAATGACTTAAATAATCTCCATTTACTTTCATTCCTTTAGCTTCCCATTTTAATCCACAAAATACTTCTTTCAGCACTGCTGTAAAAAGTTTTGGAGATATGGAGTCACCTGTCTTACACCCTTCTCAATGCTGGCTTTCCCAGTAACATTACGTAATCTAATTGTTGCTGTTGCATTTTTATAAATATTCTTTAAAATATGACAATATCCTGGATCTATATCTTGATGATCTAATGCTTTAATCACTAAAGAAATGTTTATAGAATCAAATGCCTTTTCATAATCTACAAATCCAAAATATAATGGCACCTCATATTCATTTGTCCTTTCTATAACTTCTCTCAATACCTGGATATGATCTACTGTATATTTCCGTTATGATATGTTGTTAATAGTTAAACTATCTGTTGTGTATTTGTCCACATATGGCAAACCACAATTAATTAATAACTAAAAGTAAATTTAAAACTAAAGATTTATTACAAGTTACATAACACAAAACTAGAATATGTACTAGCTCAATTATAAATTATACACATAATCATAATAAATGCTCCCACAGTTTTTAAACACTTTTTAAATATAGTCTGACAATTACTGTTTCATTTAATGCATTGATGCCTTCGCAACTAAGCTAAATAAATAGTTTTCCAAGTTAAAACCCAAGAGCTCTTTAGGCTTACAAAAAAAAAAAAAGATTGGGACAACCTGTTTTAAATCTAGTAGTATTTTTATACCTGCGAATTCTGAAACATCTGGGTTTATTCCTTGCAGACGTTGACTGGTTACCAATGATACTCATTGCACACAAACACTTTGTCAATACAAAGTAGGAAAAAGACACTTAACTGTATAATCCCAAGTTTTTATAGTCTTCAGGTTATCCGCAATTTTCCGTGACTTAAAATTCCTTTGCGAAAGCATTTACTTAATTTCATTTTCCGAATCTACTATTTCCATTAAGTTTTTATCTTTACTAATCAGTTCAACATTTGCGTTTCCATTCTTTTCATTAAGTCCAGTTTAAACTTTTAATTACGTAACTAATCATTTTCATTCCTAAAAGTTTTCATTATCATTAATTAATGCTCTTATCTTAAACTTCTGGAGTATTCTTATCGATCTTTTTTATCTACAATATTTCTTGCACTGTACAATTTTTAGTTTCATTATCCAAATAAAGTAAGCAATACAATAAATGGCTTTGAATGTTCCATCATCAGATTTTCAATGTAATGGAAGGCTGAAGAGTTGTGAGTTGGAATAGTCTGAAGCCTGTCCATTAAAGTATGAAGATTGGCTATCTTAATATAAAGCTGAGCACTGATTATATATATATGTGAGGATAGTAATCTAGACCAACTGATGAATGCTGATTTAGCATGAAATACGTATATTGGTGATTATTTATCTTTTCAACAGGTGTGTGATCAAGTGTGTCAACAAAATGAGATGGCACTGAGAGTAGTGGGTTGTGTGAAAATCTGAGTTCGAATCCTGCATATATTACATATATAAATGCAGATCTAAGCCTGTGCAATGTATTGTAATCATATTGTTATTAAAATAGATCAATAAGTTAAAAACAATAATTCAGTTTGTTTCACGTTTTATATAATAATGAAGATATGAAGATTAAAATCAAAAATGTCAAATCTAAATATGAAAATTAAAATTTGCATTAGAAATTTCAATAACATAAAATCCTTTACTAACAGGATGTAACAGAAGAAATACATTTTTTTATCAGGAATGCCTCCTTTTATTCTAATTAAAAATGTATGGAATTTTTATTACATAAATATTTTGTTTAAAAATCAAACGAAATACGAAATAACCATTAAGTTATCTAAAAGCTACGATTTCGCCTGAAATATTTGTTTTGGTTCATAATAATTGTGCTTCAAATAGAAAACAGCTTTAAATAGTTTATTCACGATGAAAAAGTTAAAAAGTTGAAGAATATTGGAATGTTTAGCAATAATAATGTGTCATTAAGAATATATGAGTTAGCATTCTATAATTATGAAGAAGATAACCAATCTTAGGCGGCCATGTTGGTCATGTGACTTTGATTCTGCAAGCATATTTTCAAGAATTTAAAATAAAATATAAATCTTTAATAGTTTCTATAAGGAATTTTTTTTCTTAATTATATTTATAATGAAATAAAATGTATCTGTTTATTGCAATATCACATAATGAAACTGAGTATATCAAATTATACAATATATGTAGCAAATAATTGTAGATGTATTTTTACATGTATGTTTTTGATTTTGTATTATACTTTTGTTGTTGTTGTTTAAATGGTTGTTTTGAATGGTAATTTTGTTTTAGGCAGTGGTCCTGGAACCGATTCTCTCTAAATACATTGCTTTTCTACGCAAGCTGCAATGAACACATAATATAACACATTGTTATGGAACTAGTATGTTTACTATACCATAATCTCTTATAACAGCATATAATTTTAGTAATCAAGAGCAACAAAACTTTGTTTTCTATCGCATATATGATTTTTTTCCTATGTCATAGCATCGGCCGGGAAGCGAACCCACAACTGTCTGCAACCAACTACTTGCTTGCAAGGCGGCTGCGATGACCTCTCGGTTAACAACGCTTGACTGCATACGTATACGATTTTTAATTAAAATATCACAATAAATTTATCTCCAATAATTTAATTCTATATAATGTAGACTTAAGTTATTTACGTTAATATCTACATTTTTAAATTAATTTTATAGAACATATTAATCGAATATTTACTAATTCCAAATATTACGTATTTGAAGCAAATACTTTGACGAGAAGCATTATTTTGTGGTTGTGGGTGGGACGAATGATGTCATTTGCACTGTTTAGCCATTTTCAAAATCTGTTCAAATTATTTCCAAGCAAAAATATACGTATTTTAAATGTGGTTTGAATATTTTCATTAAAAAACACAAAATCCAATTAAAATTTTAGAAGCATATATACAATAGACCATATAGTTTTTAAGTGCGCGTATATAAACTTTGAAATTTCTATCAAATTCTGGTAATAATATTATTTCCCATGGATTTTACAATTCTTTTTATTTTTATACTAAATATATTTGGTGTAAGATTTTAAAATCATAAGTAAATTCTCGTATTTTAATCAACCGCTTGTAATAAAGTAAACAATGAATGTCAAACTTGAATGAGACGTTGTACAAGTCTTTACTAGACCGAAGCATGCGATTATTAACATCATCTTAGAAGTCAGATTAGAAAAAAAAATGTTTATTAATAAAATACACTTTAAAATTAATTAAGTAAAGGTGTAACAGTAATAAATAATAAAAGTGACGTTAATTTTAATCAAGTCAGCAACCTTGCGGTTATGCTTGAATGCAAGTGAAATGTTTTTGCAGTCGGGATCACCAATGTCGGCATAACTTTATTCTTATAATTCTGTTCCAGTTTTAAAGAAAAAGAGGGCAGCACTTGCATTAATTTAATTCATAACTTATGTTTTATTAAATATATACTGTATATTATTTTGCTTTACTATAATTATGTTAATAATGTGATTAAATTTTCAATTAGTTGTGTGCGTGCGTGTTTAAAAAGATTTTTTTGATTCATAATAAACAGGAAATTATAATAAAATTATCTTCCTATTCTATTTTCATTTGTGGGTTTCAATTTAGTCTAGACAGAAGTAAAAAATATACTTTTATTAATTATTTTTAATAGGTATTAAATAATGATTTGGATTTAGTTAGAAAAAAAATGAAATTCGATACTTTTAAAAATTAATAAACTATTTTTTCTTTCTCTAAATATTCCATTAAGTTATCAATGATGATGATGATGAGAATGAAAACATTCTGGAAAAAAATTTAATAAAGAGACCTGGAAGTTATAAAATTATAATTAAATAATTTATAAGCAAACACTCAAATGAATATATGTACTGCTTATGCCTGAATTTGTATATACCATGTTTTTTGTAAATATTAGAAACATTTGTACTTAACTAAATAAATCATAATTTTATATCATTTTAATAATTGACACATACTGCCTACGTCATAAATAAAATAAAAAGATTTATACATTGTTAGTTTTTTAATGAGCTAGATCTTTATTTATTTAAATTAATAAAAAAAAGATAAATAAATACAGGATATTCAAAATAAATTTTCTTTTTTTGTTATTGATAATATGCTGTCCAATTAAAGACGGCTAATAAAGTTAGTAAACACGAGACTACTATGGTCACGTGACAATGCTATTCTTTGGTACTTGTGTACTAAACTTTTTTTTTTCTAATAAATTTATTTTATATAGATATTACAATTTGTTTATTTACAATGTCTTTTCATATTGTCCTATTAATAAAATATGATAATGATGAGAGTTGTTTAAGACGAACATTTTGTTTGTAAAGAGTTCTGCATTTGTCAGGCATTGGTGGTCGAGAGGTCAGTGACAGATGCTTTACAAAAAGTTGTCCCGGGTTAGCGGATTTGCTTCCTGGCTATGACACATGAGAAAAAAAAAGAGTTCTGTATTTAAAAACAAATAAGAAGAGTAAAGAGAGCAAGTTAAATTATGCTGAACTTAATTCATGAATGTCTAATAATTTCCAAGTCTCATTAACTATGTTTTGAGGATCAATGGCTTTATCTCTTCGTTTAATTTTAATTAACTTTCTTCTATATATTTCTTTCACATTAGGTGTTGGAAATTCAAAAATTAGTTTGCATCAGGCTGTCCAAATTGCATACATAAGTGTGGAAAATAGATAGTCTTACCCAGGCATAATTTTTGCTTGCGATGCTGTTGTTTGTTGATGATATTGTTTCATAGTTTACTTTTGAGCTTAAATAGATCAGTTCCCTAATCTCTCTGAGTTTAATGCATCTGTGTGTGATGTGTTCTATTGAAGCAAGCATAGATTGCATATAGGATCAATATTCAAATAACCTCTATTGTATGATAGAAATAAACTTGTTGGTAAGGAGGCCAGATTTATTTTAAGTATGAAGTCAAGGAATTTTGCTTCAAGATTCCATCTAAAATAATATATTTTTTATTAGAAATGATGAGTTTACTTATGGGCATGTTAATTTCAGAATGAATTAGGTAGTATGCATCCCAGTATCTAACCTGTTCATTATACATATTGCCACACACAGTAAGCTAGAGTAATCAATGGATGCCAGAAGGCTTGTGCATAAAATCCCCATCTAATGCCTACTCATCCAATATCCTCAGACTAGTTTCTGGCTCGTGGCCTTAATTAGTAAGGAGCCTTTAATCTAAGAGCACTGCACCTAGATCTTAGGATCTAATGCAACCCTCCAGAAGCCACCTTTTATCTCTACTTAACTATGAAACAATGAGTCTAAAACCTTTCATCCATTGATTACTCTAGCTTTCACTGAGTGGCACTGCTATATGGAGAGTTTTGCCTGTTTTAACAACTTGAGCAAGCATAAGAAATGGTGATCCTATGGTGTTTAGTGGTTTAATACCAATCTTGCCTAATAGGATAGTAGTGGCTATGATTATTAAAAAACCAAAGATACCAAAATGTATGGGTACTAAACTGAGTTCAGGCCTATATGACTATATAAGCTAATGAGCTTGGATTGAAAACTTGTATTTTCAATTTTAGACTCATAGTTTTGTAGTTAAGTAGAGATAAAATGTGGCTGCTGGAGAGTTGCATTAGATACTAAGATCTAATGTGCAGTGCTCTCAGATCCAAGACTCCTCACTGATGAAAGCCATAAGGTATAAACTAGTCTGGGGATATTGGATGAATAGGCACTAGATAGGGACTTTATGCACAAACCTTCTTGCTTCCCTTGATCACTCTGTTTTGCACTGAGTGGCACTATTGTATGGAGAGTTTTGCCTGTTTTAATACTAAAACACCACAGTGTGCAAAAGAACCAAGCTCTACAATACAAAACCTCTCCACTCAACTACTACAATCAAATTCTTTTACTAGCAATGATGTTACTCCATGTATTACTGATAACAAAAATAACCAACTTGATTATCCAGCAAAAAGAAGATAGTATACTAAACCAAACAAATTCTATACACAACAAACCAATAAACATAATCACCTAAAACAAAATTATATTTCAAATGATGTAGAAATGGAATATATAAAAGACATATTTAACTTCTCAATCAACATCAGAGGATGGTGAGAAAAAAGTTCATAATGTTAAAACAAAAAGCAATTGTCAAAACAAAAGAAAAAACTTAAGACACCTAGCAAGGATATGAAAATATATCATCAATCTTTAATGATAAAACAAAAGTCTTCAAATAATAATAATACATATTGAACCAGAAATAGTTTTAATTTATTTATTCCTACATCTTTAGAACAACTAATTTTTTTCAAAAAGTGTACAAGGATATAAATGAGCTTGTAAAAGTAAAAAAAAATTTCTACAGAGGAGGGATGTAATTCCCTATATCTGGATAAGGCAGGTTGTCTGATTACAGTGTAGAATTATTATACATGTTCACACATCTATATTTATCAATCATTTAAATGATTTAATTTTCCCTAACTCATTTCTATTTTTCAAACCAAACTAGTAGTATCAACTTAGTTTAGTTAATAGTATATGTTTTACAAAAATAATATTAATATCATCAAAATATTACATGATCACCATTTCATATGCTTTCACATGCTGTTAATAAGAGTATTAAATTCTCCATACAATAGTGTCACTAGATATGGATTTTATACATACACCTTCCTGCATCTATTCATTATAAAAGCTTGCACTTGGTGGCACTATTGTATGGAAAGTTGGGTACTCTTATTAATATTAATATCATTTATTTTATTACTTTTACATTGCTTCATATAATTACAACCCACTATTGACAGTTTTGATTACTTCAGAAATCTTCATACTACCACAATACATAAATACAAATATACATGGGCATATAATTTTACATTTTATATATATATTCTATCTTATAATAATTTTTCCATAGTACCCACATATATCTTTATATACCTCTTTATATAATTATTATCTTTTTATAAGATAGGATATATATATAATGTAAAATTATATGTTCATGTATATTTGTATTCATGTATTTGCATTGTGTTCATTATAGTTCTGAAGAAGATTGCTGAGACAATCGAAACCATCAATAGTGGGTTGTAATTATATGAAGAATTATAAAAATAATGAAGAAAGTAAACGATAATACTATTATATGGATTTAGCAATGTAACAAGAAAAATAAAATTTTACAAAATACTATGATCTTGAGCATTATAGAGATTAATGTAAGATGGAATGAGCTCAAAACAAAGCAAAACTCTCCATATAGTAGTGCCATCTTGTGCTAACAAGAGCAATCAATGGATGCACAAGATGGCACTACTATATGGAGAGTTTTGCTTTGTTTTGAATTGTTTAATAACAATTATGTGCTAGTATGAGATAGTGATCATGTTATGTTTAATGGAATGAACTCCCCATAATGGCTCTATACAATTTAAAACTGGATTGAACAGTTTACTCCTCATATAATGATATTTACAGAAACTAAATATTCAGTTAATCCCATTATAGATTCACTTTTTAAAAAAAAAAAAATTGCTTGTCTTCATATGCATCAATCTACCTAGATCAGGAAGTAGTATACTTATTATTCATAAACCCCTTTCAAATCCTAGATCAAAATATGTGCACAGCTACTCCCCTCCCCCATACTGCTTTCACTATTAATATAATTGCACTATGCTTATTACACAAAGCCTCAATAATATTAAAAACTAACTCTTATACAGTCATACTTCTATGGGATTTAATATGTCATATGTAGAATTTATCTCCAAAATATTTGCATATTATTAATAATATATTTGCATATTATTAATAGAAGACTCGGGAGTGCAGAGTGATTTTTCTCAAGTAATTATATCTTTTCTCAAATAACTACATCTTTTTATAAGAAAAAACATTCAACACTTATTTTACTTTCTAAACATTCATTTTCATACAAAGCCCTCTATTTTAAAATAGGCAAAACTCTCTCCATACAGTAGTTATGAGCAAGAATGGAAGATAGTGATCATGTGATGTTTTAAGGCGCTCTATTTTACCTATAAGCTTCTCTGGTCACTTTGCACTTAATGTAAAACTTACAATTGACTTTCTTAATCAATCATTATTGCTTCTTAAAACCTCTATTCCATAAGTAATAATCTCGGAAATCTACATTTATTTCCAAAAAAAAAAAAAATATGTTTTCCCTAGATCAAGTAGAAGCTTGGATCAGATTTATTAATGTAATTATATCCGTAATTAAATTTTACACTCGAAGAAATTAAATCTCCTCAGCACTTGGTAGAGACCTTGATGTTCGTCATTTGAAGTTAATAATTCATGGAACTCTTCATCCATATCTTCCATTATCTTTCTCAAACAAGAATACAAAAAATTTCAACTTTTATTGGTAGATAACCTATCCATTAAAAAAGCCCAAATATTTTTAGCACAACAACACAGTTGGTCTAGGGGTTACATAAAATAGGCTCTTGGCTACAAAGCCAAAAAAATATCTACCATAATTAAAAATGATCAAGTTGTTACTGGAGAAAATATGCTACTTATTCCTTGATTTTAAATCTAAACATCAAAATTTAATAAATCTAATTATTTCTCCCTTTATGTTTAGTTTAAATATAGCAAACCATGAAATATCTAGACAAGAAATCATATTAAACCTTAAACCCTTTCCAGATACCATTCACCCAGATCCTCATGCAATACCCAAATTTTTATTATTTAACCTTCAGAATTTTACAATTACCACCATACTGAATCTGCACCCAGTTTCTATGGTACCTTTTCTTAAAAAAAATATACCTTCAATGCTTAATAATTTAAGACTGATGTCAATGACTCCTACATTAATCCATTATCAAAGATAGAATTCAACCTATCCTTTCTCCATTAATCTCTTTTTTCCAATTTGCTAAATAAAAAGTCATCAAATTTTGCTGCAATTATCCTCTTTAAGATTATGATTGATTACATAAGACAATCAATAAAGCAGGTCCAATAGTTGTGAAGTTGAACATTTCTACTGCATCTGACTTCATACCAATGATTAACCTATTACACATCTAAAAAACATAAAGTTCCTTTACCAATAATTTGTATATAGGCCAAATTACTATTTAAAAGACAAATGTATATTACATTAAATGATAAAACATTACCAAATCCCACTTCACAGCAATTTAGCCTTCAGGGATCTCCTTTCAGTTCATTTCTTCTCATAGTGCATATAAATCAATTATTTTAAAAAAAAAAAATAGGAAAAAGATTACAGGAATATGCATTGAATATTCTAAACCAAACTATTAATCATATGGCTTATATGGCTGATTTGATCATTATACTATCATCCAAAAAACATCTATCCATGCTTGTAAAACGTACTTGAAAAATATACAAGCAGATACATCCCAAATGTAATAATAAGTCTTCTGCTTTGTAATATAACACGCTGGTAATAATATATCTGATTCATTTACTGCGCTACAATAGAAATCTATCTCTTAATAATAATAATGAAATCTGAAATTTCAAAATAATCTAATCACTTCTACTGAAAAAAGTATCAATTTCTTATCTAAAGTACATCTATCTATTCATGCTATGGTCTCCCTCATTAATATGCTCGTATTGCCCAAGACTCCTTATTATGCACCTATTATTAAACTTACTATTTCTTTCATTAAAAAAGTAATTTTCATTCTGTATTAAGCAATACCAACAATTTCTTTATAAGTGTAATTAATTAAAATTTGAAATAATTTTAGACATGATTTTAAATCTTTCTTTTATTTGCGCATTAATTATATCAATTGTAATACTTTTTAAAAAAAGTCATTCAAATTATTCCATAGGATCTTTTAATACTTTTCTTTTTTGCCATCCGACTTTTTTTCCTAATTGTATTTGAGGAAAACTATCTGAAATATTCGTGCTACATTCTTCCCTTCATTTAAGAATTTTTTCAAATCGTAATCTTAAATTTAATATTTCATTTTTAAAATTACTTCCTGAATTAAAAGCTTATTCGAGTATAAATATTTTTGTTTGTAACAATTTGTTGTTTATTTTCGATAGTAAAATAAACAATACAATTACACTTAATATGATTGGAATGTTTTGCAATAATAAACTTTTAGCTTTGTATATAAGTGCATTTATATTATTTATATCAATAATTCTTTAGAGGCAGTATATATTTGTTTGAATTGATTATAGACAGTCTTAACTGAATCAATTTTGACTTCCCACATAATAGTTTCAATATAATGTTTGTGCTTTTTCATAATTTTCCATTTTTTATATTCGCGAAAATTAAAAGCACAAGCTTGTATTAATTCTGTTTTGTTTTTGTTTTACACCATATACTATTAGAAGTACATCATAAATTGTCAAATTAAAAAAATGAGATAAAGAAAGCTTTTGAATTGCATAATGTCGGCAACAATGTGGGCTTTGAGCGTTTCATCGTCAGATTTTCAATAGGATGGATGGCTGAAGAGTTGGAGTGTGGAGTAGATTGAAGCCTGTCCATTAAAGTATGAAGATTGGTTATCTTAATATATATATATCTGAGCACTTATTGCATATATGTGTAGAGATGGTAATCTGGACCAACCGACAAATGCTCGTTTAGCATGAAATACGCATATTGGTGATTATTTATCTTTTAGATATATATGTGGTCAAGTATATCAGTGGTATGAGATAGGGTGGAGAGTTGAGGGTCGTGTGAAACTTTGAGCTCAAAATAGCCTATATATTACATTGTTTGTATATATATATAGCTTATATGTTAGATATAACAATTTAAACTAATTTTTCTGGACTGTATATTTTTCATTTTCATACCAAATCCTTTTTTTTCTTCAAAAATCTGTTTTATTTTAATAAATAAATAATTAATTTCTTGTTTATAAAATTTACATATATAATTATTATTTGTGATTGTTCTATGTAGGAAATATGTATGCAATCCATATGATGCTATAATGTTTAGACAATGCCTTCTTATTAACTTGCCCTAAATGTGTAGGTTTCTATCTGTATGTCCACATTTTTGAATTTTGCTCCAGCTGAGATTTTTTTTAGTTTTAATCAAATAAAATAAAAATAAAATTTTAAATAATGCTTTTGTGTAAACAGTATTTAGCCGACTAAAAAGTACAAAAATAAAGTAATCCGACTAAAAAGTAAAAAAAAAAACCTGAATCTCAGTAAAAAATAGAAAAAAACGAAATCTCCGTTAATTTGCCATTCTCAGGAAATATCAGAGATCTTAAGAATCTAGACTTGTTATAAAAAAAATTGCGAATTGTAAGAATATTGTCATTTCTAAAAGACATTTGAGGTGTAAATAAATCATAAAAATCAAAAAGGTCTCAAATGCTTTTCTGAAATGACAATATTTTTGCAATTTCCAATTGTTTTGTAACAAGTCTAGATTCTTAAGATCTCTGATATTTTCCAAGAAAAGCAACTTAACTGATATTCAGTTTTTTTTTTCTACTTTTTATTCAGATAATTTTATTTTTCTACTTTTTAATCGGCCGTGTTCTGTTTACATAAAAGTGTTATTTTAAAAAAAAATGTTTATGTATTATTTCAGCCTAATTTTATTAAGCTGCAATAAATTCCTCCTGTGATCTATGTGCCAAAAGATACGTTATTCTTTTCTTTAATTTTTTAATCTTCTTTAACTGTTTCAATAGGAGTAGATCATATTTGTTTATATAGTTTGATTAAACTTCAAAAATTCCATTACTTAGCTCTCCTATTTTTTTTTCACGAGGCCCCCTATGTAAAAATAAAATAACGTATACATTTCTGTGAAATAATAATTTTACATATTCCACTTTCTTTCCTTCATTGATTTAAATTACATTATCAAGAGTGTGCAATTTAAATTATGTCCTTTTAATAATTTTTAAAAAAACAACAAAAGAATTAATCTGACAAACATAACGTTCATGATCTCAAATAACCAAAGTCAATCTTCTCCACTTATTAAAACTACTTATAAAATGTATATCTTTAGACAATAGTTCATAACAAAAGCAGACTGGATTTCAATGTTCTGAGTATAATAACCAACTACAGTGCTATTTTTCACCATTAGATATAATTTTAAAATAACATATTGCGGAGAAAGATCTACTATCAACATTTTAAAAGAAAAAGTGTTGTTTTGCTTCCTTAGGTTCAATTTAAATACACAATAATTTAAATATATCATTTATAATATCTGTTCATAAATCTTGATCATCCACATCATGATGTATAGTTTCATCAAATTATATTTTTCTGTAAAACATGATAATACTTCTTTATGATTATTTACTTCTTCACAAAATTTATTATTTTTTCCTTGTGCTTCAAAGTTGTTGTTTTTTTTGGTCAATTTCATTAACATCTTTCTTGTAGGATTTATTTAATTTTCCAACAAAAATTTGCATCTTGATTATTAGGTTCCCTATTTTTTTCATATTAGTTTTGTTCTTCTACTTGAATTTCTGATATTGTTTCATAATTCTAGTTATGACTATTTATATTTTTCTTTCATTTTTGTTTTCCTTTCATTTTTGTTTTCTCTTCATCCAATTTTATTTTAAAACAGTAGCAATCTTTCCATACAGTACTGCCACCTAGTGCAAACCAAAGTAATCAATGAATGCTAGAAAGTTTGTGCATTTAAATCTCTATCTATTGCCTACTCATTCAATATCCCCAGGATAGTTTCTAGCTTGTGACCTTCATCAGTGAGAAACCCTGGATTGAGAGTACTGCACTTAGATCTTTGGATATAATTCAAACCTGCAGCAGCCATCTTTTATATTTTTAGTTAGCTTTAAAACTAAGAATCCAAAATGGAAACATAATAATGTTTTCAATCCAAGTTCCTTCACTTGTATATTCATAAAATCTGAATCCAGTTTAGAACCTATACATTTTGGTGTGTTTGTTTTTTAATAGCCATAGTCACTGTCAATCTTTGGCTTGGATATTGGTTGAATAGGTACTAGATTGGGATTGTAATGCACAAACCTTCTAGCATCCACTGATTTCTGTGGCTTGCACTGGGTGGCACTATAGTATGGAGAGAATTGCTACTGTTTTAACAGCTTGTATATGAGAAAATAAACCTGGATGCCATGCCCACATTGTGGTTCCTGTATTTAACAGCATATCATCAGAGTCGACCCAGTATGCCCAAACTGCAGAAGAGAAGATGAGGCATACTATCATATCATCAATTCATGTAATGGACTTGGAACAATAAGATCTATTATTTATCGAAACATAAAGGTAGACTACTCTCTTATTATATCATTACAAGACTGCCTTTAAAAAAAAACAATTTCCACTCATTAGAATGTCAATTTTCATTACATATTCAATCTGGTATGCGAGGTGCAAGAAAATGTATTCACAGCCTCCCCCTGATGAAAGATTGTGCTCTATACAATCAATGCAAAAGATAAAACAAGGAGATAAACTACTATCATCAAAATTCATTTATGAGGAGACATGGAAGCTATTCCTTACACCTATGAACTTTATATCACAAGGATTATCTCTACATTAATCAGCTTCAAACCATATGATCTATACAAGATTTATCTAATACGCAATTATAATGCACGGTGATCTATGTGTGTTTTGAGACAATGTAACCTTGTTTAGCCTAAATAAAATTATTATTTAAGAATATGGTTGGTAGTTCTCAAGAGGTGGTGGCCTAGTGGTTAGCATAGCTGTCTTCCAAGCAGCTGTTCCAGGTTTGCTTAACAGGTTCGCTTCCCTGTCAATGCATTTGACACATGAAAAAAATATGGTTGGTACTTATATATTATCTGGTCAACCAAACTTGGCAGCCGTTCATTCATTTTACATGTGATTTTTCTGTTTACAATTTCTTCAACTTTTTATCTAATTTCTGATTGCCAGTTTAGCTCTAATTAGAATAATTGGATGCTCAGGGAGACCTTTACGATGCAATGGTTGGAAATGGTATTGATCTTCAATTTTATACTCAATCATTCCTAATTATTTAATTATTAAGTTTTACCTTCGTTTTATTTATCATTAACTTAATTTAAAAACGTATTTGTAGATATCTTGAAACAATTGTTTAAATGAAATTATTTAAAAGAGATAAAATTTAAAACGTTTAAATAAATGAAAGATTATTTATCTTTAAATTCATTCTACAAAAAGTTTCGTAGTAAAAACAATCTTTTTCCTATTTTAAAACCGAAGGTGAGAAAAATCACAGACAGTGAATTCAGGAGATTGTCAAACACGGAACTTTTTGTAACAGAATAAGTCTCAAGGGAATTTCCTTCATCACTTTCCCATTTCGGTTTTAAAATGAAAGTAAATTTGCTACTAATTTATAATATAGGCGGGATTCGAATTCAGACTTTCACACGACTCACTACTCTCAGTGCCATCTCATATTGCCGGCCCACCTGATCACACACATGTTGAAAAGATAAATAATCACCAATACACCAATATATGTATTTCATGCTAAACCAGCAATCATCAGTTGGTCTATTACTATCCTCACACATATATATATAATCTGTGCTCAGCTTTATATTAAGATAGCCAATCTTCACACTTTAATGGACAAGCTTGAAACTATTCCAACTCACAACTCTTCGGCCTTCCATTTCATTGAAAATTTGATGATGGAACGCTCAAAGCCCTTGTTAGTGCCAAGGTTGTCATCCTACCCATGCTGACATATTAGTCATTCTGACCCCTCATGTACAGGAGAATAATCCATTTATACATACACATGTGAGGGATGGGCAGATCTCTTATACACTATTTATATAAATTAATACATTGCACAGGCTTAAACCTGCATTTATATATGTAATATAGGCGGGATTCGAACTCAGACTTTCACATGACCCACACTCTCAGTGCCATTCTCATATTGCTGGCCCATCTGATCACACACATGTTGAAAAGATAAATAATCACCAATATCGTATTTCATGCTAAACCAGCAATCATCAGTTGGTCTAGATTACTATCCTCACACATATATATAATCAGTGTTCAGCTTTATATTAAGATAGCCAGTCTTCATACTTTAATGGACAGTCTTGAAACTATTCCAATTCACAATTCTTCAGCCTTCCATTTCATTGAAAATCTGATGATAGAACGTTCAAAGCCCTTGTTAGTGCCAAGGTCGTCATCCTACCCATGTTGCCATATTAATCATTCTGATCCCTCATATACAGAAGAATAATTCATTTATACATACATATGTGAGGGATGGGCAGATCTCTTAAACACTATTTATATAAATTAATACATTGCACAGGCTTAAACCTGCATTTATATATGTAATATAGGCGGGATTCGAACTCTGACTTTCACACAACCCACTACTCTCAGTGCCATCTCATATTGCCAGCCCACCTGATCACACACATGTTGAAAAGATAAATAATCACCAATATATGTATTTCATGGTAAACCAGCAATCATCAGTATGTGGGTAGGATGATAACCTTGGCACTAACAAGGGCTTTGAACGTTCCATCATCAGATTTTCAATGAAATGGAAGGCTGAAAAGTTGTGAGTTGGAATAGTTTGAAGCCTGTCCATTAAAGTATGAAGATTGGCTATCTTAATGTAAAGCTGAGCACTGATTATATGTGTGTGAGAATAGTAATATGTGTGAAAATAGTAATCTAGACCAACTGATGATTGCTGGTTTAGCATGAAATATATATATTGGTGATTATTTATCTTTTCAACATGTGTGTGATCAGGTGGGCTGGCAATATGAAATGGCACTGAGAGTAATGGGTCATGTGAAAGTCTGAGTTCGAATCCCGCCTATATTACATATATAATTGCAGGTTTAAGCCTGGGCAATGTATTACTAATTTATAATAAAATATTTTTTTTTAAATGTCTTATATTTTTCTACTTAGCCAAACTTTCATTGGGTGAGATAGTTGTCTCACTACTTTATCATGACCTCACCAATACAAAAAGTTTTTATTCATTTTAATTATTCTTTTAACATTTTTTTTTTAATTTGCTTTTGACAAGACCCCATCAAATTTTGTGAGATGTTATTAAAATCCTAGTTATGCTACTGTTCTCTTAACCCATTACCCATGCCCTCATAGAACCACTCTTGTACCCTGTAATTATTTTAACCCAATTCTTAAAATGGATTATTAAAATAATGAGAAGGAAAAACAGCAACTGGACATTTTTTAAAAAGTATATTTTATAAATGGAAAAAGCAATATATTGATTATTTTGTTAAGATCATTCATTAGATTAGAGATTATCCACTTAATGAATAATATTTCGGCAATGTAATTTTCACTACACCACTCTCTTGCAAGATGAAAACTGATTTCTATCTGCCTTTAAGACCTTGTTGAGGAGAATAATTATACAAGGTCTTAAAGGCAGATAGAAATCAAAGATATGCATCTTTTAATAGGTCTTTGATCATATGCTTATAATTACATTCATACACAAGGTGTTAAAAGTGGATAGAACCCAGTCCTTACCTTGTATGAGAATGGTGTCATTGAAATTACACTACAGAAATATTATTCATGGTAAACCAATATGTATTAAGTAAAATAGTGAAACAAAGTGTAGACAGAGATGGTGTTCTTAGTTCAAAAAAATCTACCCTTAAGCTATCAACAATCTCAATCTGTTGTCATGGCAACCTCCTTTAACAATAAAGGTGATACCACCTTTATCTATGGTCTGATATGTTTATATAGACACTAAATATTGCAACTTGACCAAGGAGTGTGAGTTTAATAATGCAAAGAAGTTTAAACAAATCTCATTAATCAGGTAAATATAACCTGTTCTGAAAGCAGACTAATAAATAGTCATTTATAACTTCCAAATTTCATATAAAGTATATATGATTGTTATCATCTACATTTATAAACCAATAAGAAATTGAATTTGAAATATTCACTAAATCAGAAGTCAATAATGAAATAAAATATTGAAGATTATTTTTAATGATTAAATGGTAATCAGGATGAATCTGAAATTTGCAGCTCAATAGCACACCTGAGATGGCGTTTCAGTAACACCTTATTTATTTAAAGTATCATACCTTTAAAATGATTACTAAAGTAAGTTTTAATATTACTTATTGCACATAAAGATGAAATACAACATTCTAACTTGATATAACTTACCAATGGTTTAACAAGCTACTTGAAATGGAAGCTTACTCATTTATATTATCTCTGTTACTATTTCATCATATAGAATCTGTCCATCTATTTAGAATTAACAATTAAACAGTTTAAATTAATTATTTGAAATGCATTTTTAGAATCTCTGCTATATACTTGTTGAAATGCTTGTGGGCAGAGAATTTACCATAAATATCCACTAGATCACATTTTGAAAATGTGATATCAATTTAATCTTATTATAACACTAATTTGTTTATCCATATGATTTCGATTGTGCAAACTTCTTTGAGAAAAAGTGAAGTTATATAACTCTTTCATGCATCTGTGTGAGACTTGAAATAATCTTTATTAAAATAAGACCAGTAAATTCAAAATTTATACTTTATATGAAATCGATTATATAATTGGAATTTAATTCAAAATGAAGTTGCCATGATTGATATGGAATTCGTCGCCTCTCATGGCATTGGTGGTTGACAAGAACAATTGAATCTAAAACATATAATGTAGTACTTTATCTTTCCTATTGCATTGCCAAATCCATATAATATTAGTATCATCTATGTTCTTCACTACTTTTTATAATACTTCTTTACAACCCACTAATGATTTCGATTGCCCTAGCAATCTTCTTCAGAACAATTTCCATTTTTCATTTAAATAGTCCTCTGCTTCTTTACTTTCCTTTTCTTTAACATAATCTATTAAATTCTTGATGTTCCTTATATGCTCCATGCATCCACTCATATATATATATATATATCAATGTTTCTTCTTATCTATGCTCTATTTCCAATATTTTTTATCTTCTTTATGAAGTATTATAACTTTATCTTTCCCATTGCATTGCCAAATCCCTATAATATTAATATTATCTATGTTCTTTATTAACTTTTACAATGCTTCTTTACAACCCACTGATGGTTTTGATTGCCCCAGCAATCTTCTTACAGAACAATTTCCATCTTTCATTTAAATAGTCCTCTGCTTCTTTACTTTCCTTTTTTTTAACATTGTCTATTAAATTCTTGATGTTCCTTATATGCTCCATGCATCCACTCATATATATATGTGTGTGTGTTAATTCTAATATTTTCATGGATAAATGATGATTTCATATTATTATTATTTTCGGAATATTCCATGTGGTAAAATAGCTAAATAGCTGACGTTTTGGTACAATAACAAGTATCTTTTTCAAAGTGTTCTCTTTCTCAAATCATATGAATGCTTGTGAGATAAAAATGATTTTAAATCTCATACGCATTCATATGATTTAAGAAAGAGAACGCTTTAAAAAAGGTATTTATTATTGTACCAAAACATCAGCTATTTAGCTATTTTACCACATGGAATATCCCAAAAATAATAATAATAATATGAAATCATATATATATGTTTTTTTTTTATCTACGCTCTATTTCCAATATTATTTATCTTCTTTATTAAGTATTATAACTTTATCTTTCCTATTGCATTGCCAAATTCATATAATATTCATATCATCTATGTTCTTTATTACTTTTTACAATGCTTCTTTACAACCCACTGATGGCTTCGATTGTCCCAGCAATCTCTTCAAATTTTGGAAATATAAGTAGAAGTTCTGAGAAATATTGCCTGGACAATCAAAATTATCAGAGGGTTGTAAAGAAGCATTGTAAAAAGTGACAAATGACATAGATGATATTAATCTACAAAGTAACAAATAAAATAAATATGAAATTTTGTAGATGGTGCTTTGATGATATGATAGCATTTGAATTTGTTATTCATTATTGTTATATATAATCTATGCAAACAATGATGGAACAGAAGCATTTAATAAAGCTATTTGTAAATATTAAAACAGGCAAAACCCTCTATATGTATTGCCACTCAGTGCAAGCCAGAGTAAATACAGTTACAGACAAGCATAAGAAGCGGTGATCATGTGATATCTTGGTTTGATTTTCTATAGTTTTTTTTACAATATTTGTGAATAGTTAGTGACCTTAAAAAACAAATCAATTCACTAAATAAGTATAAAAATCTTAAGTTTAATAATTTTGTAAAAGAGGATAAATGAAGCATGATTAATTATAAATAAAAAAATAGAAAAACAATGTTGTAGATATAATAATGTATCATACAGGCAGCAAAGATGGAGGGTGCTAAGAATCCCCTGATTGCATCCATTGATTACTCTGGTTTGCATTAAGGCGTACTACTGCAGGGAGAGTTTTGCCTCTGGGTTAAAGAGACCTCCCTAACATCAAAAAAGATGTTATCCAACTAGTTACATTATTAGATCTAAAAATAAATTTGTCTTGAGTTTAACATGGAGCCTATTTTTAATTAATTCAAAGGTTTTTTATGCCTGAACTTACAAAATGAAAGTCTATTTTAGATGGTAAAACAATGTAACAGGGAATTCGAGTTTTATCTGCTCAATTTAATAGCACCTTGTTTTTCGATACCTTGTGAAAAAATATTTTTATTTTTTGTATAAGTTGATGAAACAACATGATAGTTTCAACTTTAAATTTTTAAACATGGATTATAAAGCATGCAGTAATAATTCAAAAAAGCTTATATTATGATTATTGATCAAAATAGTTTATTTTATAGAAAATACGAGACTAAGTTTAGTAGCAGATAAAAGAAGCGGTAGGTTCCTGTTATCTGGAACCGTTTCCTGTTATCTGGAACCGTTTCCTGTTATCTGGAACCGTTTCCTGTTATCTGGAACCGTTTCCTGTTATCTGGAACCGTTTAATTTTAAAATTTTTTTTTAATGTACGAGTAAAATATCATCTATAAGTTATAATCTGAAAACCAGAAAGTTTTACACGCATCCATAAATGACTCAAATATGTTGATATCTCTGAACTCCAGTCTCCAAATGAATTTGTCCAAATACAAGTTCAACTGCTGCCATGTTATTCCTCCATCATTTATTTAATCATTTAGTGGATTCCCATATTTTGTTGACACTCTAGGTGTGGATTTCAGTGTCAATATGATGGTTGACTTCAAACGGTTAAAATCCAGTCTTTTCCAAGTCTTCCATCTTGTCGGCATTGTCTAAAATCACTATCATTTCTCGACTTTTATTAATTATTAGTTTTTTTTAACAATCTTCATGTAAAATATTAATTTAAAATAAATGTGTATATTAAATTCTCTGCCACAACTGAAAATCAAAGGACTCCAGATATTGACAATAGGATTACATATTGGAGACTGGAGATGATAAATGGATAGAAAAAATGAAATGTCTCCATATAACATGGAAATACCAAAGAAGCTTATATACAAAGAATTTATAATCTTATTTACTATTATTCAAATTATAAATTTATTAAACGCACATTGATTACAATAAGTAATATTTACCAAGGCTGTAACCTCGAGAATATGTGTGTAAAATGCAATAGTAGGGACCTCTACAGGGCTTTTAACCACTATCGCATTTTACATGCATATTCTCGAGGTTACAGCCTGGGTAAATATTATTATTCAAATTGCATAACCAAAAAATGCTTGACAAAGCTGTATTATTAGAATTCGTTAAGGCAAAACAATGATTAGAATGACAATCAATCAAGAAAAGGGAAATATGAAAGAAAAACAAAATGCAAAAACAGAATGTGGTTGTATAACAGAAAAAAATGTTAAGCCCTATATATATATATTGTTAAAAGGAGGTTGCCTTGACAACAGTTTGAAATTGTTGATTGTTACTGATATTGAGATTGTCTAAGTGTTGACTGATTATTAATAGTATGTATATACATATTGGGACATTTAGGTCTCATGTCATACCTATAGTGTATGTATTTATATTTGGTTCACTGTCAGTAAATCTTTCTTAAATATTATTTTTTAATTATTAAATATTAACTGTATTTTTGCATTTTAATTAAATTTATTTGATTTATAATTTTATATGTTTAAAGGATGATTTGCCCTCCCCCCCTTGCGATTTGATTAAAAGCTGCGTTTAATTGTATATATGAAAGAAAGACATATTTGATTTTCCATTTTTGAATAAAACTAATTAAGAAATTAAATTATGTATGGAAAACAGAAATAAATCGTTGTAGGAATGTGAAAACGTACTATAAAAAACAGTCTAAAAATATTGTTAGAAAAGATTCATAGAAGGGTTAAAAACCTATAAAAAAGCTATAGAGAAAGATTATTATTTATTTAATTAGGTATAGAATTGCAGAAGTTAAAAAGTTGAATATTTGGAATTAGCATCGTCAGAAAAATAGAAACCAGCAGTAGAATTGCAAAGCAGAATAAATCTGTTGGCTGAAGATAATACAGTAATGACTGAATAGAAAAAATCTACCAATAATTTACTATTTATCTGCCTCTGAAACTTTCAAGCTGTCCTGGATATAAGTTCAGCAAATGAATAAATATAACAAATTGAATCTAAGCAGCTGAAGCTATTCACAGATATTTATGACAACTTATTAAGCAGTTAAGCAAACAATTACATATTGGAGCTGACCCGAGCTGAGAAATCCGTATTCCATTTATTTACAAGCCAAACAAAAAATATATTACTCCAACCATATACCCAAGTTAAAATGATTCCTAAACCCATGAAAGTTTCATCATCAGTATTTATAATTTTTATAATAACTGTGCTGAGATTATATCCAAGATTACTGAAAAGAAAAACTTATACTTTCTAAATCAAACTTTAAGATAGATCAGTGATTCTCAACCTGTGGGTCGTGATCCCTTTGAGGGTCAAACAATCATTTCACAGGGGTAGCCTAGACCATTGGAAAACACATATTGTTGATTCATAACAGTAGCAAAATTAAAGATTGGGGATCACTACAACATAATGAACTGTATTAAAGGGTTGCAGCATTAGGAAGGTTGCAAGCCACTGTGATAGATAACATGTTTTAATAAAGTATGACTTAATCTCTATTTAAAGTAGCCATCTCAAATACTTAAGACATCTATATATAATCTCTTAATATTCCAAACACTTTAATGTAATCCCATTAGTCCATTCAATTATTATTTACTTATATTTATCACTACACCTGGGTCTTGTTTTACGCAATAGATAAGTTCCTCAAAAAACACACGCAAATGAAATCGTGCAAAAATAGACGTAACTTACATGAAAAAGGGGGGATGCAGTCTGTGATTTTTCAAAATTCGCGTAAAAGCAAAGCACCAACGTAAAATTACTTTAAAATTTGCGTGCAAAAAAAAAAAAAATAAGGAAATAAAAAAGTCGAATTCCAATAATGTGCTATTACTTTCAATATAACATAAGTGCATGAAATTTATTATTTAAAGTAATAGCGCATTATCGAAGTTTGGCTTCTTGTGAAACACGAATCGCATAACTTCAAAATCATGTTAAATAAGTCCGCATAAAAAGAGACCCAGGTGTATTTACTTTTGTATTTTCTTAACTGTTTTACTTAATTATTGATAATAATAATAAAAAAATAATCAAACATTAATAATAATATTCATATGTATTATGTAAATAATAAATTCTTATATATGTATTATCATTCCATTTATTAAATTTTGGGTACTTGTCTGATAGCCGGGCATGGCCGCTTGATGTCATTGTTGCTCTGCAAAAACAATCAAATGTAATGTTCCCAGGCCATGAACAATTTGTTCTACTATGTCTTTAAATTTTTTTTCCTTTTATTTTGGCTATCAGACAAGTACCAATATTTTGTTTTGTTAAATTTTCGATTTGCTAGCTTCATGTTTTTAAATTATTTATTTTATCATGGTGATTTTCATTCATGCATTTTTTCTGAGAATGGACTGGAGTGTAAATAAAAATACATTTATGGAAGTTTTAAGATGGTTTCCTAAATAAATATTTCTTTTTTTCCAAGGTATTAATCCATTACATAACTGGCAATCTAAATTTGTGGGAATAATAGATTACTGCTATACTTACACAAATCCATACATAAACATTTAAATATACTAAAAAGTTCATTGTTTTACAATATATATATATATCATTAAAAGCCATTTAACACTTAGATAATCCCAATATCGATAACAATTAACAATATCAAACTGTTGTCAAGGCAACTTCCTTTTAACAATAAAAGTGGAATTTCATCTGTCCACTATATTTATATAGACATGAAAAATTGCAACTTGACCACAGAGATTAAAATTATTGATACAAAGAAGTTTAAATAAATCTTTTTAAACAGGTAAAGATAACCTATTCTGAATGCAGGCTAATAAATAGTCTCAAATTGCTTCCAAAGTAATACTTAAATAATAAGTGTAAATATTTTGTCCCATGGACAGATCCAGAGAATAGTCACATCATTAATTCATACATTTTTCCATTTCACTATCTTCATTGCCCAGCTCTCCAATTCTATGTAACCATTCCAATTTCTTATATCATCCAACAATATCAATTTTTTACATCCTTTTTTCTTTCTTCCACACACCATTTCCACCGAAGCATCTCTCATTAAACTATATTTTCTTCTTAATACATGTTCAATCCAGTTTCTCTTTCTAATTTCCTCAATCAACCTTCTTTTTTCATTTATTTTTTTCAAAACATTTTCATTTATTTTATTTGTCCAACTGATTTTTTCCATTTTTCTACATATCCACATTTCAAAGACTTTCAATCAGTTTCTAATTGTATTACTCATTGTCCACATTTCACAAACATAAAATAGTACATTCCACACTTAAAATAAAAAATAAATATTTTATCCATGTAAACAGAAACAACTTTTTTTTTCATATGTCATAGCATTGGCAGGGAGGCGAACCCATAACTGTCTGCAACCAACTGCTTCTTGCAAGATGGCTGCACTGACCTCTTGGCTAACAACACTTGACAACAGAAACAACTTTTAGTTTTTAATATTGCTAAGAAACTAACAGTTACTACTAATCAACAATCCCGGAAGCTAACAATTTTTTTCATTAACCTATCATAGTTATTTTGTTGGAATTTTTTTGTTGAAGTAAAAGGGGTTCTTTTATTTCAGCAAAATTCCAATAAAACTATAAATGAGAAAACTTGTTTAACCTCAAGGATTGTCAATTTGTAGTAATTGATAGTTTTTTAACAATATTTAAAGCTAAAAATTAACTCTATTTACATGGATATAATTTCCTCATTTCTACTCTTTATTATAATATCAATCCATGAAAATATTTCATTCATTGTATATATATATATGACAGTGAAAGGCAAAATTGTTGTTTAAAGCAAATGCAGAATTTAAGACACAAAAAATGTGAGTAAATAGAGTGAAGAAAAGCATAGAAAATGTAGGTTATGTCCCAAAAATGTGAAACAAAACATAGAATATACATTTTTAGAGAGGAGAGATATTCAATATTTTGGTACTCAAAGAAGGATTTTGATGGCATACTAATGAAAACATTACATGAAGTGATGATTTACTCCATTATATATTGGGTTTTAAAGAGGGAAAATTCACAGAGGAAGAAAAGATTAACAGAAGTCAGGAAAGTTGTTCTTAACAGTTGGGAGCAGAAACAAAACAATATCATTAGTAACTCTCCTGACTTAATTTATTGAAGAAAGAGGAAATTAATATGTAATCACATCATGTTATTGCTTTCAGGCTATTAAAGAGGAACGATTATTATAGTATCTGCATGTCTACGGATCCCTTTTAACCCTTATTCTCAAACTATTGAAATCCCATCAATATATATAATACATAAGTGTTATATTAGATTAGAAATTATATATTTTAGCAATCCAAGGCATTATTTAGCTGTAAACATCTTAAACATTTGATAAAAGGATGAATAAAACCAGTACTCAGTATTACAAAGGCAAAACTCTCATACAGTAGTGCCACCCTGTGCCAACCAGAGTAATCAATGGATGCCAGAAGGCTTGTACATAAAACCCCTATCTAGTGCCTACTCATCCAATATCCCCAGACTAGTTTCTGCACATTCTGGCATCCATTGATTACTCTGGTTGGCACAGGGTGGCACTACTGTATGGAGAGTTTTGCCTTTGTTTACAACAATTATGTGCTAGTATGAGATGGTGATCATGTGATACTCAGTATTACATTATTCCTGTATCTTATTACTAATCTCAACAGCATGTAAATAATTTTTACTGCTCCTTGCATATGTAATGTTTAGAATTATAATCATATCACAGAACGCTCTTGTTCCAAATATGTTAATTAGAGCGATTTTGCAGGCAGACGCATAACAAGTCATTTTAATAAACTTGAAAATACATTATTTTTTATTTGTCAATGACCATTCATTCAGTCTGATAAAAGGAAAATCCCTCTTTCATCTTATCTCCAACTATACCCTGATTTCCAAAAAAACCGAAAGTCAGCATTGGTTTCTGGAAAGAGTAAAACTTATTAGTAGTGATCTTAGCTCACAAATTAATCAAGTCAGCTTAACATTATTTCAACAACACATAAATAACTTTTACTACTGCATAAATATGTAACATTTTGGATTATAATCATATAACAGAGTGCTGTCATTCCAAATACTTTCTCAGAGCTATTTTGCAGGCAGATCCATAACGAGTCATTTTAATAAACATGGATATACAATTTTTCTTTTCATTTATCAACACTCATTCATTCAGTCTGATAAAAGAAGAATTCCTCTTTCATCTGACCTCCATTGTATATATTGTAAATAAATCAACATTGATATCAGAAAAGGCTGAAACATTATTAGCAGCGATCTTCATTCACGAATTAATCAATATTGATTTATTTACAATAGATGTGGTTGGAGATCAGATGGAAGAGAAATTCTCCTTTTTTAAAAAAATTATAATAAAAACTTTATTAATAACATAAATATTTACAATTTATACAAGTAGTTAAAAAAATGATAGCCAAAACACAAAGAAATTTAAATATTTCACAATTAAGACAAAAAGGCTCCCGGCCATTAAACAGTTAATTCCAACTCAAGGAGGTTGACCTGTAACAATGTAATAGAAGGAGACTCAAGACATCAAACAAATGCAACTCAAAAGGTTAAGCATGTAACAAAATGTTTGATTAGCCTAAGGAATAAGCGACCGAGTAGAATTCTAACTTTTACTCAAAGCAAATGTTTATCTGATAATCTCACATAGAGTTATTCCGGGGCCACCCCAGATTTGAGTCATCATCTTCCTAGGCAAGTATCTCTGACATTGATTTAAATAAGTTTCCCAATCATAGAGTTTTCTCAGACAGTCGAATTTCTTGTTGTCGAATATCATAGTACATCTTATATATCATATTGCCTTCAGGGTATGCACAGTTACCATCGCATTATGGGGGTTAAATTTCTTGAATTCTCCTTTTATCAGACTGAATGGATGAACATTGATAAATGAGAAGTAAAATTGCATTTGCAAGTTTATTAAAATATTTTGATATGAGTCTGTCTGCAAAATAATTCTGAATAATGGTATTTAGAACAAAAATGTTCTGTATCTTATATTTATTTATACAGTGGTGATATCTGAATTTTCTCTGTAGATGAGTGTGGAAGGTTTGAGTAAAACCACTAGATATTAAATGACACTTTTGGGATTAGATTTGATTATTTGGTCTTCTGGCACTGATTTGTACTGATTAGAGTAAAAAGCATATGGGATTAAATGTAGCTAATCTGGATACACTAAAAATTAATTCTTGCTTACCAAAAAAGTTCACAAGTAATCAAAAATTGATTCAAATGACTATGGTCACATTGAAATCTAATGTTTATTTGTTTCATTCTAGGCATTTAGAGCAAAAGCAGAGATATCACAATTATATGATTAAATGTAAATTGAAACATATGATTCATCAGTTTTATAAACCAACTGACATATAAATCTCTTCTGGTTTTTTTCTGATAAATTCTAGTGTAATTTTTTCCAAGTCAGAAACAAGATTTTACGTTCAGATAGAAGTCACATAGACTACACTTAACAGTAGCTATACTTAGTGAAAGTGAAAAGGTTCCAACTTAATCTAAATTTGTCAGAATAGTTCAATGTGATGACTGTGAAAAATAAAAAATACCAATTGTAATATGATGTATCCTGGTGAAGCGGTTAAGATGTTGAGCTTTGACTATTTTTATCTTTTATTAAATCATATTTGGTACAAAAATTATTAATAATTGTGCCAATCTTTTGTTATTTGCTTTTAGCATATAATCAACATAATGATAATGTTTGCCCAATGGTTTGTGATGGTGGTCCTTTAGTTGTATTTATATGTTGGAATATTACCATCATCTAATATTAAATACTAAATATCTTTAGAAAAATTTAACTTATAAATTCTCCAATTAGTTTCAAATGTTAGTAGTAACATACAGGTTAGTACATACTCAACGTGAAAGGTTTTTCATCTCTTGTATTCAAGTATTGCTAGCCTATACAGTGATAGTAATCAAATGGGACTTGAACCTGGATCTTTAGATTCTTGAATATGCAATTTTAAAGTGATGCTCTAGCAATTAAGCCATTCTGTCAAAGGCAGCAGTCAGTATTAATTTCATATACTTATCTATGAGCTTTCTCCTGATTTCTCTACTTTTTCTACTCACATGTCAATGGCAAATACTCCCATAAGGCAACCTAATGTGCCTGGAAACCATTAATTAACTTTGCTCTTAGAAAAAGTTGAGAAATCAGGAGGAACCTTATAGATAAGTATATGAAATTTCTACTGCTTGTTGCCTTGCCAGATTGTCTCAGTTGGTTAGAGTGTAAATCAAGAATCTAAAATCCAGGTTCAATTCCCATGCTAGTATGGTCATTGGTCAGGCCAACAGCACCCGAAAAAGAATATCATTCAAAATGTAGTGTATACACTAAGCTCTGAGCTATTACTAACATTTAAACGTAGTTGGAAAATTTATATAAAGTTAAATTTTTCTAAAGATATTTAATATTCAATAATAGAATCAGATTTTCAATAAAATGGAAGGCTGAAGACTTGTGAGTTGGAATAGTTTGAAGCCTGTCCATTAAAGTATGAACATTGGCTCTCTTAATATAAAGCTGAGCACTGATTGTATATATGTGTGGAGATGGTAATCTGGACCAACTGATGATTGCTGGTTTAGCATGAAATACGTATATTGGTGATTGTGTATCTTTTCAACATGTGTGTGATCAGGTGGGTCAGCAATTTGAGATGGCATGGAGAGTTGATGTTCGTGTGAAAATCTGAGTTTGAACCCGCATACATTACATATATATATGCAGGTTTAAGCCTGTATAGTGTATTAATTTTAATAATAGAAGATGGAAATAGTTCAATATATAAATACAACTGAAAATGGTAATCTTTTTTTATAAGATAATAATTAAAATTTTAAGATATGTTTTAGTTTGTCTTACAACTCTGTTCTTTAATATTATATATTTTAAAAAAAACTTTTATAATTTATAAAATAATACTCGATTATCATCATCGATATGCCTAGACACCAAACTTGCTTTCAGACGGCGAACTTAACATATAAACAAAAATTCATTTAAAAAATATTTTAGGTGATATTAATATAGATAAAAAAATACCCATATAAACTTTTTTTAATATATTAATTTAAATTTTTTCTAAATAGTTTGTACAAATATCCTATCTTCTCTTTTTCTCTTGAATTATTTTTAAGTGTATTCTTTTTGTTTTTTATCAGATATTATTGTTCCAAATACGGAACATTTTTTTAAGTTCATACCGAGTTTAACAGTTTTGACGTACTTAAAGATTATTAAACAAATAAATTAAGATATTGAAATAAAAAAAACACTCAAATTCCGAAAGTTCATATTAAGAGTTTACTAATTAATTCTTTTCTGCCGAAAATGTTTTTTAAAGTACTATTTTTAAATCTAAAGTTTATTTCCTGTTTATCTAAATATGTGTTTTTAATAATAGACTCATTATAGATTAGCATGTTCAAACGTGTATTCTTGAACAAGTCCTATTAAATTGACTCACTCAACTGACACAACTAAAATTGTGATTTGATTAATTTGCAATTTATTATCTTTTTTTTTTTTTTTTAAAAAAGAATACTTTATTAAAATAAAATATGAAACTATTTACACAGGATTTTTTTTAAAAAAAAAAAACGATATGGCAAAACTATATGAACAAAAATGTTTCTATTATTTATTTTATTTTTTTATGTCAAAGCGTTGATCGGGAAGCGAACCCGGGCCGGCTGCTGCTTGGAAGACAGCTACGCTAACCATTCCACTAACGCTTCAGCAAAATGTTTTTATTGTTTTTTCACTTTCAGAACCAAAGAATACAGACAATGGATACAGGCAGTGATGATATCCCAAATTTCCAAGAACCGGTTCTCTAAACGTAGTTGTATTTAAGAACCTATTCTGATTATTTTTCTTCTTTCTAAGCATGAAAGCAAATCACTTCTTGGTTTCATACCTAAACGTTTTTGGTGACTTCTCAGAAATTTTGCATGACCCCCCCCCCTAGACAAAAAAGTGCAGCAGTGCACATGCACACTATGATGTACTTTGCAATCTCACTCATGAGATCAAAAAGAATTAGAGCATTTTTATAATTGAAAAAAAAAGCTTATTTATTTGGCAAGATATTTCCATTTTGACATTCTATTTGCATCACATGTCTCTTCAGGTTGATGATGCTTTTTGAATATACTATCATCAGCTGTATTGTGATTTCTTAGCCAAACTTGAACTGAGTCACTGCAATCCCAATGATCTAATGGAAGACCTATCCAATTTATTACTAGAAGATTTGCCTCATTTTTCACTTCAAGGTGATTTCTTTCATCGGAATAAATTGCGTTTATCACAGAAAACCTTCATTCAGCCTCTGGGGAACTCAAACAATGGTTTTAATTATATTTTTAGCTTTTTGGATAGTTTCAGGTATAACATGTTTCTGGTGATTTCTCATAACATTTTCAACATAATCACAGAAATCATTAACTGAAATCTCAAGATGAAATAATTTCTCTTCAAATTCTTTCCAGGGAACTACAGCTTCTTCCAAATTCAAAGCATCTGGGTTCACAATTTTAACTAATTGATGGATTTTGTGATTTCTATCTTGAATATTATTACTTATGGTATTACAATCCATTAATCTTAATGTCATATTTGTTGTCACTACATTCAGTACTTTTTGATGGGGAAGGCTCACACATTTGTTGTCTTCAACAAAATTAATATGCAGGAATTCCATAGAAGAGATAATTTCATTTAGTATTTTTTTGTAAGTACAACTCTTCTCTCTGATATTTAAATGCTTTAATTGTTCTCTTAATCAATTGTTCAGTATGCAATATATTTACACTTCTTTCTTGAAGAGCATCTTCCAACAAAGAAATTTCTTCTAGTATATTGATTATTAAAGCCAGGTCTCTCATAAAATATTTGTTAGTGAGATGTTTAGCCATTTCAGAAAATTTCTTATTAGTAGAAAAAAAATCATACAGTGCTGGATAGGCTTACCATGTTGCAACTGCTGATCTATGACTGCATGCCACCCATCTTGGATCAAAACTCTACCAATTTTTAGAATTTCAATTTCCAAATTAGTTGAAATTTTATTCAGTGTCATTTGGTTTTTATTAGAATAATAGATTTTGTATATTTCATCAATAAATGCTTTAAAGTGATTCATTTGCTTATGTCTTTGATAGAATCCTCCAGCACAAGCTGAAGGCGATGACTCAAACAATGCCAAATAATAAACTCGGGATAGTGGTTTTTTTATTTTAACATTCACTTTTGACCACCTTTCCAGGATCATACTTGCTCCATCTAAACAAAATCCAATCAAATTATTCTTTAGATATGGATTATTAAATCCTACTGAATGCAGACTTTGTAGTAGAGCAGTATCTTTGTTTTGTAATTCCACTAAATCTACAAAAATTGTTGGTGAAAAATCTATATCTTCAACCTTAATAAAAATGATAAGGACTGTTTTGCATGATATTGTTGATAAAAAAATTATAACCCACATCTTTAAATTCTGATCTATTATTTTTCTAAACACTTCCTTTTTAATGTATTTTGCAATGTGCTCAACAATTTTGACAGTTGTGATTCGAGAATGGAGTCCCACACCCATATCTGACCCATTCTTTTTTTGTAATTCTATCAAATGTTCAATATCAGAAAACGTTCAGTTTAGTTTTACTAAAGTGCAAACTGTATTGAAAATTTTACAAGTGGAGCTCATAAACGTTTCATGACCTTTCTCTATGGATTTGGAAATTGCATTTTTTGCACTTTCTTTCAATTGCATCACACATATCTGGTGTGCTTTTGATGAAAAGTGTTCCTTTATTTTTTTTTTTTTTGAAGAGAGGCTTGTTGAATCATTTTATTTTTTCCACTTGGAACAATATTACATCTACTCCATTCTTTTGACACATGAGCTGCCTTCACTTTTATTGACTCGATTTTGGTACAGATATCACATCCAAGCTTTTTTCCAATAATAAGTAAACCACAATATTTTTCTTTGAATTCATTGGCTTATTTCTTTTACTATCGTTTTTGATTCTGTATCAGTTTTTGGATCTTTTATGAATAAATCCGATATTGTTTGACATTTTCGTTTCATTTCTTGTGAAGGGTTTATTTTCATTATATTCTAGAGTTACATTGGCCTTAGAAAAAAAACATCTAATTAATTGACTTTTAATACAAATGAGTGGTAACAAATCATAAAACTTAAATAAAATAGTAAAATAAAATTTAAAAAATTTGAAAACGAGTCATGCCATTTGATGGGCCATCTTCTTGCCAAGTTATTCTAGAAAAAAATATGTTGAACTCATTGTTAAAAAAAGACACACTGTTATACCAGATATAGCAAACTAAATGAAAATAATGTACTATAAACTTACTAGAGCTGGTCATCCATTAAATTTACTAATCAAATAAGAACAAATTCTGCATGATAATAATGTAAGTGAAGAAATAAAACATTTAAATAAAAAATAAATAAATATTTAAAACAACGTCGGCATAATAAAAATCATTGGAACAATGGTTTTATGTTACTGTTTATTTTAGCAATGAATAGGTTTATTTTATCTTTAAAGTAAAATAATTTCAGCAAGAGTAAATTTCATTAAATACATAAATACATTTGTACCGAATTTTTTTCTAATTTTTAATTTTAATAACGCCTCTGTTAAATGTAAGTAAACTAATAGTTATGGATTCCTTTATCACTAATAAAATAACACATTTTATTTGTATATTTTTAAAGAAACTAATTTGATTACGATAAATAATGGATTTATTTACTTAAAACAAAACTGTTGTAAATTATTTCTTGCAGAATAATTCTTAATCACTCAAATTTCATCGCGCTTATCACACGTTCCAAGTGCAATATCGTATAGTCGAATTATTCTGGGTAAATCATTTTAAACCCAATCTGTTCAAAAAGAATCATCGTTACATTAGATATAACAAATATATATATATACAAATAATGTTCTAGATTATTGTTGGAAACAATTAAGTAATTTGTTAATTCAACTTTTTTTTTTAGGACAAAAATAATAAAATTTATTTTCGGATAATTTAACTACCGGTTCGCTAATTTTTTTTAATTTTAAGAAACGGTTCGCGCGAACCGGTTGGATATCATCACTGGATACAGGGATGTTATGTATGTCATGTTAAAGATCACGAATAAAATGTCAAACAAGAATGATTTTATAGTGTTGAAGGGTGAAAACTATAAGATGATAACTCATTCTGTCGATACGATTGTGAGGAATCAATGTTGATTTGATGACGCAAAATAATAATAATTAAGTTATATTTTCTGCTCAAAAGTTGGTGAGATAATTAGGCAATAAATTAATATCTTTGTGCAAGAGATAATACTTCACCATGTTCAATGGTAATTTTCTATTTCTTGTCATCTCCTTAACAGAATTTGTTCTAGAATCTCATTATTTAGATTGTCATCGTAAACATTAAGAAATGATTTATATTATTAAAATGCATAACTGAAATAAAAAATAGTATTTTAACTGAATACATATACTTACAAATCTTACTAATTTCTCAGTTCCTTGGTTTTGCTGTAATATTTTATTATTGAAATTGTTGATTGTTATTGATATCGGGATTGTCTAAATATTGATTGATTTTAATAAATACAATTTGTACACCTTACTTTAAACACTTTATAGCTAACAAATTTTATTATATGTTTCAACTGTCTCTGCAGTCTTTCTCGGAGCTATGATATAATGATAAAGAAAATATATAAATAATATAATAAACAAATGTAATTTAAAAAAATAAAAATAACACAAATATAATACAAGTAAAATAAATTAAATGTTTTATTTATTTTTATTTTTTAAATTATATTGGTTTATTATATTATTTATACATTTATCTTCTTCAAGAAGTATAATAACTACTCTTTCTTATTGCATTGCCAAATGTATACCATATAATACTAAATTGTCTACATACTTTACCACTGTTACACATGCTTTATTTACCATTCTTTTTTACAGTTTACACTTTTGATTGCCCCGGCAATCTTCTTCAGAACTTTATATCTCCTAGCCTCAACTGCTAAATTCCTCAATGTTTCTTCTTTCTTTTTATACAAGGAATACTGGAAATAGAGCTTGGGTAAGAAGAAAGAAGAAACATTGATAGGAATTTAGCAGTTGAGGTTAGGAGATATAAAGTTTTGAAGAAGATTGCTGGGGCGATTGAAATTGTATGTGGTAAATAAAGCATTGTGTAACAGTGGTAAAGTGAAAGGACAATATAGTATTATATGGTATTTTATTTATCATTATATCATAGATCTGAGAAAGGACAGTTGAAATATCAGCTCGTGTCTCTATGTATACTATAAAGTATTTGAGGTAAGGTGTACAGATTGTAAATACATATATTTTACACTAATTTAAAGTGTTTATTTTTAGCATTGTTGATTTATATACCACAACAAATTTATAAATTATTGTTTTAAAAACACAAATTTAATAAGTAAATAATCATCAATAGTTTTCGATCATAGGGAAAGTCCAGTCATACTATGCCTTTCATCATCAGTTACTTGCAAAATATAAACAATGCTCGTGCGTGTTAGTGCATTTTATATTTTGCACATTAGAACAATTAACCACAAAGTTTAAACTGTTTGCTCATATCAGTTACTTGCTAAAAGCTATACCATGTATCAAACTTGGCTTTCTGTATTTTGCTTTATTTTTTAAATATCCATAACTATTTTTTTTTAAATGTTATCAATCAAATTCTCATTTCCCATTTTTTTTCTTTTTCACATTTTTTCAATTTATCATTTCCATTCTCCTACAAATTTATATAGCTCAAGTATCCTATCTCACTCCCCCCTCCCATGTTTCTATTTCTAAAGAAAGCACTCATACAATCGCTTTCTTAGATCTAATTTTAATAGGTCATAAAACAACTTCCTACTCCTATAGCCATTGTAATTATCACTTATATTTCTTTATTGCTACTTTTATAATCAATGATTCAATTTGCCAAATATTTAAAACACTTATCTATCCAGAGCAAGATTATTCTCAGTCTTCCTTCTCTTTATCTTTTTCATTGATTTAGTATTAATTTTTATCACACATCTTTATAAGCTTTGTTTATCTTACATAACACTATTACTTATTATATGCTTTAAACGTATTTAGGTGAAGTTAATAAAAATTTTCACAAATAACATTTAGCTTAGTGCTATCGGAGTATGTTTATTCCATATTCATAGCCATTATTATGTGTAAGCATAATGAATGCAAATTTATGCAAATCATTATCCTGTCCAGTTTTTCAAATGAAATATGCTTCTTTTACTTCTCTTTTGGTGTCATTTCTTTCTCTACAAACAATTTTGGTGCTAGGAGGTTCAAATTTGTGATTAAATGTTTTTTGGTGTTCTGCAAATATTGAATTGCCTTCATTTTTTAAACACTCTATTGCACATATATATGTAAGTCTTGTGCTACTCTATTGTTTACTGTGGCCCAAGTTTCACCATAATATGTTGCCTTACAGCCAGTTTAAATTTAGGTAATCTTATATACAACTTGGGGGGGGGGCTTAGTCTGGCTCTATTTTGTCCTTTGTGTTGTTGATCATTCTATTTGTGTTTGGTGGAGTTCTGAAGCCTATTTTGAATTCATTATATAAGTTTTTGACTAATTATTTGGCCACTTTGGGAAAATAAGGTAAACTTAAATGCAGTTTGTCTTCATTGGTATGCTCCTAGGTTAATATTTATAAAAAATCTTGATCCTATTGGCTATAGCTCTGTAGTTGTATCCAACTTTTATTAAGTCTCAAATATAACAAGTGATGTTTTTTTTTTCTGTCAGCCTCGAACTTACATAAGTAATGATTCCTGAATGAGAAATCTGAAAGTCCTTCCAATTTATGAGATTTAGGTGATTTTGAACATGGTTGTATGTAACCCCTTATTCATAATGGTTTAATTATCATACTATAATTAAGGCTTGTTGTTTCCCTTTGTATTTTTAAATGTAAATATTTCAACTCATGCTGTTCATTTTCCATGTATATAGTTTAAGATTAAGTCTATGTGTGTGTGCTTGCAGATCCTTTTGAATGCTTTTAATTAGGTTTTCAGTTGCTGCAATGAATAAATCATCTACATATTTTGTGTATATTATCGTGGATAGTAAAGCATAGTAATTAGGAAGAACATGTTCAAAATAATTTAAGAAAATATTTGATACAATCCCATTCATTGGAAGTCCCATAGGCCAACCATTGATCATTTTAAATGATTTCCCCTCAAATGTTGCCACTATGTTTTCACCGAGCCATACCTCCCTATCTACAAGTACTGCCATATTAATATAAAATCTGACATAATTAATTCTTTATGGCAACACCAATTCCATTCTCATTTAAATGGCATTCTTTAATCCATCTAAGCATATTTATGTAAAACAGAAGATAGAACACATTCTTATCTTGCACTTCTTGCATCTCTTACTTCTGTTCAAAAGAAACAACTGCACACATATTTTTTGATATATACACACATTTCTTAATAAATGTCTTTCCCCCTCAATTTATACCTTTTTTAAAATAATTTAAACTATCAAATGTCATCTAAAGGTAAATAAAAATAATCTTTCTATATATGTTTTTCAAAAATATACCTGGGTCTCATTTTATGTGGTGGATAGGTTCCACAGAAAACCTGCATTAAAAAAATTGCACGAAAATAGGCTTAACTTACCTTGAAAAATGGGGGATAGGGTCTGTAATTTTCAGAATTCGCATAAAAGCAAAGCAACAAGGAAGAATTACTTTAAAATTCACATTAAAAAAAAATAAGCAATTAAAATATGATTAATAAAAAATTTCAAATATTTGAAGAAAAAAAAATACAAGACAAACTTTTTTTACTTTTTTTATTACTACAGTATTTAATTTTACATTTTTCACACATATTTTAATCATTACCGCTAGCTTTCATTTGTAAACTGGTAAGAAATCAGATTCGATGTGATGTGGTGTATTGTGGTTTCTCCTTAAACGAAGTCAAAAATCTCTCGGAAATTATGCCCAGAAAAACCTGTTAGCCACTTTATTTTTAATCGTGATGTGATGTACAACTAGCGCCACTTTCTGTCTTATGCCGTGTTAGTGGTTTTCTGTTTCTATATTAAAAAAATGAGATCCCAATCAAAACAAAAAGATTATACATTATCATTAGAAAGATTATTTTCAGTCTATAAAATCCTAGTTTTTTATTTTAAAAATCTAAAAGATTATTTATTTCTGTTATATATAACAAAATACGTTTTAAAAGTTTAAATTTTTTGAATATTTATTGTGATATTTTTACATGTAAGTATAAATCTATTATTGTTATTTACTCATTAGTATAAGTAGGTTATTTACTTAAAGGCTAAGTTCTAAATACAGCCTCAGGCCATATTCATGTTAGCTGTTAATATAACATTATATTTTTGAAAAAAAAAGTATTTCAAATCAAAATAAGTTATTAATAATTTAAATTTCTTGATATCTAATAAATATAGTGAAATATGAAAGATATTAAGAAGAAACATGAATAACATATCTTCAAAATCACATTAAAATAATCCACATAAAACAAGACCTAGGTCTATTTTTTACCATTACTATAAATATAGGGAATCCCCTACATTTACAATTAGGCTCCAGGTATGTGAAGAGTGCTTGTATTTCAAATATTTACACATTAAGCCTGTATTCTGTCGATCCCTCATCTATATATTTAAATGGATAATGTACTATACATAAAGGGTCAGAATGACTTGAGGTCAACATGGACAGGTCAATAATATTGGCATCAGCATGGGATTTGGGCTTTCCACCATCATATTCTCAATGGTATGGATGGCTGAAGAATTGGAAGTTGGAGTGGATTGAAGCCTGTCCATTAAAGTATGAAGATTTGCTATTTTACTATAAACTGAGCACTGATTATATTTATGTGTGGGAGATGACAATCGGGACTAACTGATGAGTGCTGGTTCAGCATCAAATACATATATTGGTGATTATTTATCTTTTCTACATGTATGTGGTCTTGTGTATCAGTGGTATGAGATAGTATGGATAGTTGAAGGATGCTTGTTTGTCTGAGTTCAAATCCCCTATATTTACAATTAGACTCCAGGTATGTAAAGAGTGTCTGTATTTCAAATATTTACCATTACTATATATTTGTGCCTTCTCTAAATCCAAGCTGTTCTTCTGATAGGAGTGTGTCTAATCTATTTTAAATCTATTCAAGATCCATAATAATACATTGGCTGTTAAGGATTTGGCTAATTGATATAAAAATCCTCACACCTCAATCATTTACACTTTCTTTCTAATGGAATCATAACTATTGAAAAATGCCTAGGATTATCAATCTGAATTATAAATATCCAAAAAAAATCTCTCATAGCCTACAAAAATCAACTGGTTCTTATCAATTTATCATATCTTTTCAGTTTTCATATCAATCTTTATTATTGCACAATCTATTGTATTCTAATCTACATGTTTGTTTGTTTTTCAATTAAAATAGATAAAGGCTTCCCCACTTTTGTAAGTAAATCACTGAAATATTATTTCAATTTTTCCAAGGCATTTACTTTCATTATTAATACTTTATCATTTGTATTTTTAACCACTATTTTATTTATTCTATTATAAATTAAGCCAAGAATACTCATACCATTTATTCAACCCCTTGCTAAATGCCTCAACAATACACTATCCAAAAACTTTAGCATTGCCTACCGGTCACTTCCGAACACGAACAGACTTATAAACAACTTAAAACATAGAAACACACCTGAGCTCACTCCTCAAGTGGTGTACAAAATGATCTGACCACAAGCCAACTGCCAAGCTGCATAGTATGGGGAGATCCAGACCAACATAGCCAATAGAGTAGCCCAAGACAAATATATCTACAATAAAACTAAAACCAAGCAAGAAGGCAATTCCATCTTCTGTGAACATGAAAGAACATCAGGCCATAGATTTGAACCCATATCTGCCAGTATTGTATGCTCTGAAAGACACGATGCCCGATACAAGATTAGAGAGGCGTTTTACATAGCTAGCGATCCCAAATCCATCAATAGGAAAGAAGTATGCTTTGCTGTGTCTCAGAAATGGCAATTATAACTCATTTGCATCAATTTGCATAAATTCCATTTCCATTTCTACCATGCAATTATTACAAGATTTATGAGTTTGAGAGCAAGTAATCTCTTGAAAGCACTAAACTCTTTGATTTAATAGTTTTTTTTTTTTTTTGTTTATTTTAGTAAATTAAAATTTCACTTTTAAATATATATGTTCTAGCTTCATTATCTGCACAGATAGAACATATATATATATTAAATCAAATTTACCATTTCTTTATACTTCTCTTTAATCAACACCCCCATTCTGATCATTATCTCCTAGTTTTATCTATTTCATATCATAACTTAATATTAATTTTTTCATGCATATTTCTAACATAAAATTTACATTTTTTTTTATATTTCTCCACCAATTTTATGTATTTCATTACAAATCCAGTTTTTTTGCTGTCTTTTTAATCCATTACCTCCATTGTATAATTTTTTATTTATATTTTAATACTTACCATCATTTATTTGGCACTATTATTTACACTTACCTTTTTTTATCTAACAAATTTGAACATTTTTCTTGGTCCTTAATTTATCGATTTTTGCTTATGGATCTGAGACTTGGACACTTAACAGATGAGCAATACAGAGACTTCAGATCCCTCAATAAACTATGGAGAAATATATTTAAAAAGTAACAAGAAACAATCAGAAATTTAAACACATGAATGAATGAACAAACAGATATACTGACATCATTAAAAAAATTCAGAGACTGAAGTGGATCTGGACTGGATGTAATGCAAGATAACTTTTGAAATCTTAAACTGTATTTTAAGAGTTTGTAAAAGTATCTAGAAAGAGATCATGTCTAAAATTAATATGATTTGGAAAATTTTCTTGGTCTTTAATTTATCAATTGTTTCACCAGTTCTTGCTTATCAATCTGAGACTTGACACCTAACAGAATAGCAATACAGAGACTTCAGACCACTCAACAAAGTATGAAGAGAATTTGACACCATTGAAACAAAAGAGTAAAGTGTAGCTGGGTTAAACAGGTTGCTAGAAGAGATGATAATAGGTGGACTGTTAAAATCTTAAACTGAATTCTAAGAGATTGTAAAAGTATCTAGAAAAAAAATCACATCTAAAATGAATGGATAAAATAAAGAAATGTATAAGATTAAAATATTTTGTGCTCCATATATAAATTTAAAAAGAGAAATAAAAAATAATATTAAAATATTTCATCCGCATAAAGCAATGTTTTTGCTGCATGTTTTAAAAACAATATAGACAATAAAATATATGATTTTTGGCAATAAAAAATATAAATTATTAAGAATTATTGGAATAAAATAAAAGGATTTAATACTCATTCTCTTCTTTTTAAAATAGTTAAAAGAATAAAATGCTAAAAATAAACAAATGTAAAATATTAAAATAAAATTTGTTATAAAAGAAATTTTTGTAAAAATATCTCATCTGCCGGAATGTAATTAATTAGAAAAGATTCCTGGACAATAAGATATTAGATTAATCTAGAAAAGAGATTAGATTAATGAAATATAAAAATTAATTAAAAATAGATTTAAATTAGAATTAATTAAAACTATGATAAGAAAAAGAACAAAGGAGAGAGAGATATAAAAGTTGCATCTTGGCTATTGTTTTTCAGTCTGATCTGGATTTTTATGTTCAATTTAGTCTGGTCTGCATTTTGTGATCGATTTAGCCTGGTTTGCATTTTGCAATTGAGTCTGGCCTGCATTTTATAATTGAGTTATTCCAGTCATCATCTTCAAATCTAAATGCAGTATAGAGCCAGTCCTTATTGCTGCATAAATCATTATTAGCAGAAGCCACAGAACTAGCAATATGTGTTGCTAGTCTGCCTTAGATGTGTTTAACTGGGCTCCATGCCCTAAGTTCTCTGCCAAAATGGTGAAATAGATGATGTCACATACTCTCTCCCATTGTTTGACAGAAAGTCTAGAAGGAAAGCCATGAAACCATCGATGGAGAACCAAAAAACCAAATACACGCAAAAATGAAAACATAGGTAATAACTAAATAGACACTTGATTTTAAATAAAATGAACTTTAATGAACTATTATAACTATAGTATAAAGTCATCATTTATATTTTCTTATATAAAAATTTATTATGGTATATTGTGTTAAGTATATATGTGTGTGTAAATAAATAATAATGTGCTTAATTGTTATTTGGTCCATTCTCTCTCTCTCTCTTGTCGCTGCATCACCAGTAAATTAGTGTGTAAATATCTATGTATGTTATAAAAATGCACTGGACCCCTGAGACAGAGTATGAGCTAGTTTGGAATATTTCAAGCACTGGATTCATGTGCCTGTCATTCAAGCATACTGCTGTATAACCTACAGTTGGCTGGTGCCTGAGTTTGAACTCAAAACAAAATGCTTTGGATGGCAGGGGTTTTTGTTCCAGCAGTCAAGGTGGGCCATGATCAGGAAATATGATCATGATTATACTTCATGTAGCCTTGATCTGACCTTGGGTATCATTGATGTTTATGCTATCAATGGTATTCTCCCCTCTGCTTGAAAGACTGGTTTGCCGGCACAGTCACAAAATTATCAAAAGTTGTTATAAAGTTTTAAAGTTGTAATAAATGGGTAACTTCAGTGGACTCAGCTCAATATATTGGGTAATCATATGTATATAATCCCTATTTTCTCTGTTGTCTGATTGGTGAATGTATGAATGTTCTCTGTAAGAATGTCATGTGTCAAATTCACAATTTAAAGAAGACTATTACATTTGTGTGAAGAAGGTAATTCTGCCATTGATAAATTGAAAGAGTTGTTTCTAACTATCATTTATCAAATATGACAGGTATATTTAAAAATTTTAATTTTAATTAGCTTTATTATTACCTTGCTGGATACATTTCTAAAATGTACCAAACATATCATATTGTTCCAAACATTTTTTTAAATTGTAAATTTCTCACATTTATTTATATAATATCAAAATCTTTTGTTTAATTTACATTAAATCTTAAAAAAAATTATTAAAGCATCCAATTAAAAAAAACCATTACAGAAACGATGGCTTTATTAAAAAAAACTATTACATTTACTTGTAATGCTGTCATCCTACCATTAATAGCTGTAATATTTTTACAAAGCAGTTGTATGGAATTATTAAAATCTTTTGTTTAATTTACATTAAATCTTAAAAAAAATTGTTAAAGCAACCAATGAAAAAAAAACTATGGCCTATTTAGGCCAGGTATAATATAGAATCAATGTATAAAAGAAAGTGATAAATTTATCAAATATTGAATTTGACAATGATCAGTTATGAATATTGAATAAGGAAAAAAAGTATATTATCATTTGTGTATGAAAATATTGAGGAAGAAACAGTTATAAGTATTGTTCTGGTTATTTATTAAGCACACAGGAGGTCTGTAATTATAAAGACTATAATCTTTATCACATGAGCCTTAAACATGTGTATAATAGCTAAATGATGTAGTTTTTTGACTATTTAGGGACCTCTTAAACCTCAACACAAGACATGGATTTTATAAGTGTGGGCATCTTTTACCTAAATTTTTAATTATATAGGCCAATCTGAAGCATCTTGATTTGAAAGCATGAAGATAAATAATCAAAATGTTACATTAGTTTTTTTTTTGTTGCATTAAAAAAATCTTAATAGTAATTCATTATAAATCACAAGATTTTTAAATTAATTTGTGAAAGGAAATAGTGGATTTAGATGTAAACAGAGTAATATCTTCACTCTCTCGAATCAAGTTGCTCCAGTTTGGCCTATATAATTAAGAATTTAGGTTAAAGATAAAATGACTGCTCTTATCTTTATAAAGTCCCTATCTTGTGTTGAAGTTTGTGAGATCCTTCTATAGTTAAAAACTACATCATTTGGCTATTATACAAATGTTTAAGGCATATGTAAAAAAGGTTAAAACCTTTCTCTTTCTAATTACAAACTCCCTGTGCATTTAATAAATAATCAACATGTTACAGTTTAATTGATAAATGTCGAACTTTTTCCACTCACAACTTTGACATAAATCACTTAATATTAATAATTTTTATTACTCATTCATTAGACTAGACATTATCCAATAATGAGTAACATTTCTGTAGTATAATTTTCACTACAACACTCTCACATAAGTTAGGGACTGGTTTCTATCCACTTTTCACACCTTGTGGAGGGATGTAATCATAAACATATGAACCCAAACATGTGAAAAACATGATAATTCCCAAGTTGCATATTTTGTACTGAAGCAGCTCTCATCAGTAACAAATGAACTTCATATATGTAAACTTAAATTCCTATATATATCTAAAACTTTCATCATATATTTCAGAAACATGTATATATATATTTAGTGTTTTTCTGAAGGTTTGTGGTTCTGGTGTTCTAGCTGTATTTTTATATTGGACTATTTTCAAAATGTTTCAAGAGGTACTTTTTCCCCTCTTTTTCAGGTGTTGCTGGCCTGACCAGTGACAGTACTAGCATGGGATTCGAACCTGGGTCCTTAGATTCTTGATTATTGAATTTTAAGGTAACACTCTAACTAACTGAGCCATCTGCCAAAGGCAACAGTATGTAATAATTTCATATACTTATCTATGAGGTTCCTCCTGATTTCTCCACTTTTTCCTCAGAGCGTGTATATATAATGGTATATATGTATAGCTATGTATTAATTGTATATGTTTAAATGTTGTAGCTCTGATGATGACTGCTGGACAGTTGAAACTGTAAGCAAGAGGAGATAAAATAAATGATATGTTAAACTGCATTGTAGAGTATCAATTAAGGTGTATATGATGTATTATATTATATGTGCAACAACTAAATAATTGGTTTATTTAAAATATTTAAAGTATGATTCATCATAATAAAATTATTATTTTTTTAAAATATTATATGTTTATTAGTCATAACATTTAAAATATTTTTTTCAATTATTTTTGACTGGCAATAATATATATATATATGCATGGGGGTGCTCATAAAAAAGACAGCCTCATTTCACGTACAAAATGTTGAATTAAAAAACCCAAAGTTTATTTTATCGTTTACATTAAACCCTGATTACTTTTAAATATTGGATTCTATTTCATTTATAACTAAGAAAAAATAAATAAAATTATTTGTATCAGTAGTCGTTTATTAATCTAAAGCTTTGAATATACTGCATTTTAACATAAAAACAGTGAAATTTTTTTCTATAAATAGTACATTGTTACTTAATAATTTTTATTATAATGAATGCCTAGGTGTAATTCTAAATAATTTTCTAGAAAAACATAATGGATTTTAATATATGAATTTTTTTCTATAGTGCAGGCTTTTTCATACCTGCACTTCTATATGCAATATATAGGGGATTTGAACTGACTTTCACATGACCCTCAACTATCCATGCTATGTCTTACTGCTGACACACTTGATCACACACATATCAAAAGATAAATAATCACCAATATACATATTTTGTGCTAAACCAAGTTGAGAGCCATGTGACAGTCTGAGTTCAAATCCCCTATAATGGATTTTATAACTTTTAGAAAATATTACAGGAAAATAAGTTTATCATACAAATGTATATAATATAGCTCACATGTAAGACTGTGTACAAAAAATCACAAAATATCAAACTTTGCATAGAATAGAACTTCATATGAACCATTTAAAATATCAAATATTAATAAGGTTAATAAATTAAAGTTTCATTTCAATTTTTTAAAGAATATAATAAATAAATTAAAAAAATACACATATGTAAATAATATGTACATTAGTGTTATATTAATCACATTATCGTATTACTAAATATATGTGTTTTAATACATGCATCAATATGTGTATAACATTTTATTCAAGATGCATATATAATAATATGAAAAAAATGTAAAAGAACTATTGACTATTACTAATATAACTTAGTCAAAAGTGCACTAAGCAAAAATTGTGAACTTTATTCAGATTTTAAGCATATCTCATATACATTTTTGCATATAGTTATTTACCATATTACATTTCCTCGAGATATTGCATACTAAAATTTTCAATGTAATTTTATTTATTCTTGATAAAGAAATCTTAAAGGTTTATTTCTTGTTTATATTATTTATAAGAAAAAAAGAATTGACAATCAAAATTATGGATTGAATTAAATATTTATTGTAAATATTTTCAGAAATATAGTTTTGGAATAAATATGGGTGGGGGCAGATATTTAAAAGAAATATTTAAATCTATTATGTGCCTTTTATGTGGTAATCTAAATAATTTTGGATGTACCCTCTCTCATGTTCATGTTTACAAAAGGAACAGTATTCAACTCAATAATATTCATAAAATCATTCAACAGTTGAATGTAATGTTTATTTTGTTTTTATCTATTGTTCCTAGATTTTGGTGGATATTTTATTTTATATTATTATTTGGGGGGGGGGTCTTTATCCTAGACTGGAACTTTAATTGTGTTCCCCAACTACCTTATGAATCAAGAATTTTGTAGAAGAAACAATCAATTATAATGATTTCTTGTGGCATAACATTCAATTAATCACTCTAGATTCAAAATATATAACAAATATTAAAAATCTGATTTAAAAAAAGCTTCAAATTAAAAAAAAAAGACATAATTAATGAATAAACATTTTACTATATATACTAATCTATATGTAAATTTAGGGTATAATTAAAATCTTTCATTTGCTGTGATTTCTTAATGATAATTTTATAATTTAAAGTCACCATTTGGAGCTCTATGTCAGACAAGTTTGATATTCATCTGAATTATGATTTATTAAATTAAAATTAAACATACAAAAGAATTAAGTTTATAATGTACATTTTAAATTTTATTTTTGGTGCCCTTATGTTCTATCAATATTTTTTTTCTTTTGCAATTTATCTAATCAATGAAATATAGGAAAATTGAACTCAGACTTTCAAGTACCTTCAACTATCCACACTATCTCATACCACTGATACACATAACCACATACATGTAGAAAAATAAATAATCACCAATATACATATTTCATACTAAACCAGCACTCATTAGTTGGTCCAGATTATCATCTCCCACATATATATATATATATTGGTGATTATTTATCTTTTCTACATGGGTGTGACCATGTGTATCAGTGGTATGAGATAGTGTGGATAGTTGAAGGGTGCTTGAAAGTCTGTGTTCAAATCCCCTATATTTACAATTAGGCTCCAGGTGTATAAAGGGTGCCTGTATTTCAAATATTTATTAATCAATGAAACCGACTTCTTTTTTTTTTTTGCAGTATTGTTAAAAATCTTATTTTTAAATCAATAGTTGCATAAATGCATCACAATCAAATAAAAATTATATCAAAAAAATATAATATAAAATTGTTTACTGTAGTGTTTTAAAAATGTGAAAGATTAATATTATTATTATTATTTGCTAAAATACATTAGAGTTAGAATGAAGCATTTTTGCCTAAGAGAAATTTAAATTTCTATAGTTAAGAAAATATTAATTAGAAATGAGTTAAATAAAGAGTATTTTTTGAGCAATATACATATTTTAAAATTTATTTTTAATGGACTTGGTTGCCGTATATGATTAAAGGTTTGTTTTTAGTTATGTACTGAATGAAATTTATTTTTTTTAATTTTTTTTCATATGTCATAGCATCGGCCGGGAGGCGAACCCGCAACAATCGTCTGCAATCAACTGCGCTGACCTCTCGGCTAACAACGCTTGACAATTTTTGTTAACAATTTTTTGTGTTTGTAATAAAAGTTTTTATTATGTTGGATGTTTCAAAACTCCTGATTCTAATCAATTGTAAGAATATTTAACTAAAAATGACTTTAGTATGTGATATTTCCAGCTTATATTTAATACTCCTTGGTCATATTAATTGCATAATATATGAGAGACAAAAATAATTTAGATTTACGATTCAATATGTTTGGTTTGAACAAAGTTAGAATTTCTGAAAATATTAAACAAAAATTAATTGAATTATAAAATTATAGACTTTAACTCAAATTATTGTAATTACAAATATAGGATAACTGTATTGAAAAAATCTTATTTACAATTTGTTTTATTTTGTGTGTTTAGCTGACTTTCGACTCCTACAAGTCATAGATGTAGCATAAATTGTAAATTAGGAGTGGGTGTATATATGTTGTTATTGCTCATTTACATAAAATTTAAATATGAGCTTTAATTAGGGGGAAATAACTATCTCTTTGAGAGGAGCATGCATGATTCTTTTCTATTGATGGAATTTTTGGCATTTGATAAATGCCACACCTCTTTAATTTTTCACTTAAACTCATTATTTTCAGTGCACACTATGTCAACTGATGATGGCATAAAAGAATGATCAACTGCAGAAAAATGTTCAAAAAATATTGAGCGCATGTCTGTATTAGTTCCAGTCTTATTATATAGGTATGTATTTGGGGCTATATGCATAGATAGGTTAGCCTAAGATTCCCCATAGTAAACTAATGAGCAGGTAGGTTCCTGGCATCTAATTCCATAAACAGCTTGAGAGTGGAGATCAGTTGGTAAGGTATCCTTTATGTTATTATCTGATGCAGTTAAGGTGCGGTACATAGAGTGATCTGGTGGGTAGGGATAATAATTTTAGTAAGGTGATGGGTTATGTTAGGTATATAGGAAAGGGACATCCATGGTTTGGGGTCAATGGGGGGGGGTAATACTTTCTGATAAAAGTTGCTAACAGTTTTTAGAAGTCCATAATCTTTACAATCAATGTTATATAGTTCAGATATATACTTCATAATATTGTCTTTCCTGTCCACTTCAAACTGATGAATCAAAATGTATAAATAAATACAAGAGGCAATATGTTTTCCGAGCAAGCCTACTGTTGTGTTTGGTCTGTATTGCAGACTCAAACCAACAGTAACAAAAAGTTTAATTAATGTTTAATTAGAGATAAAATATATTTACATAGTATACAATCAATGAATATACTGCCAGGTATATAATCTCAATTAACGCAAGGGCCTGCCTTGTAAGTTTGTCTAATGACACTTCCAGCTATGCCAGATAGTTTGCTTTGAGTCAGTTCTGGTCTTAGCAGCTTCCAGTTCTATCATGGACTTGTCTCACTACATAGACATAGCATAATGACTAGAAGGGAAACACTCACTGTTAGCTAAGGTTTCAAAGAAGAACATGTACTACCACTTAGGTTAGACAGATGTTCTCTGCCTTACCTCCAAAAAGGTTGACTATTTATTGCCAGAACCCCAACCTCATTGGGAGTAATTGGATTCAGGGAGCTTCACTGCCTATTCGCCCATACTAACCAATGATTGATTTTTATCTATCTTTTTGCCCATTGGTTAGTAGCAATAAATGCTTAATCTGATCAGATGAGGAAGAAATTTGGACTAGTCCACTTCTGAAAGCAAGGTGAGATATGACCCTCACTTTTTTTTAATTAAGAGTCCCATAAACCAGTTACTCCCCTCCCCCCTAATTGACAGAGTGAGATAAAAGTGCCAGATTATTTTTGATCAGATGACAGATAATAAGAATGAGCTGATAATAAAACAAAACACACGCATGGACACCCATGAAAATGAAATATAAGGTAATATTTTTTAGATAAAGAAATATAAAAATTTATTTTCTATGTTTTTTGTTATTATATATGATCAAAGTTGGTTTTTGATTATATATTATACTTAATAAAACTTTACAAAAATGTTCAAGTCACCTTCTCAATCATTCGGTTTTTTTATCAACCCCTTCTGTGAATAAATATAGAGTCTGAATTTTAAACATCATGACTCAAAAGTATACCCTCTTGAATCATATATTGCAACAGGGATATATATTGAAATATAGACCTATTAAAACAAAGAATGTGAAATTATATTAGTCACGATCTTAAATTGGGGGTAAGTAAATATGTTTAATTTACGTATACACGGAAAGACAACAGCATCAGCCATTTTGAACTTAATCTTCCAACATAAATATACAAGAAAATATCCCAGTACATATTGCTAGCTAAAAATTCAAATACAAAAATATTCAAATCATCCTTTCAATGTGATGTGATGTGATGCACTGTGACTTCTCCTTAAACGGAGTCAGGAATCTCTCAGCAGCTATGCCCAGAAAAACCTGTTAGCTACTTTACATTCCTTTTCCATTGTCCACCCTAAGTTTTCCCATAATCTGCTCCATCCCATTTCCACAACATAATCTTTGTCAACTCCATGACCTTCATATCTAAATCCCCCTTATCTTTGCCCAAACCTAGCATAAAAACCAATAACTCACTTTCTGTATAGTCACTTTGTTCATATTTAATCTTCCATAACTTCATTATTTGTACCCTTTCTGCTTCCAAGCATTTACATTGAAGTAACAGATGCCTAATATTTTCTATGCCTTCCTTACACAACTTGCAGAATAAATCACCCATATTTTTCCATTTACGTGTATATTCTCTTGTTGCTAAAGATCCCATTCAAGCCTTAAACAATAAACTACTTTCCTTACTATTATCATATATTAACTCACACCTAATGTTCCGTTTACTACTATATATACTTAAACTCATTTTACTCTCCATACTAGTTCTCCATCTCTCCAACTCCCTATTTTTTATTAATGCATCTATTCTTCTATCCCATTCCTTACCACTATAACACTCAACAATCCTCCTAACACAATCATCCCATCTTTTGTACAAGTATACTGACATAACTTCTTTATCCAAATCTTCTGCATACCGCATTACCTTTCTCACCCATCTTGTTGCCTGCCTTTTACTTGTAACCCAATTAAATACTATTTTGGCTATTCTTTTATTATCCATAAACTGCAATCTACTGAACATTTTCAATTTGCTTTTTGCATCCCTCATATAAAAACTTGACCATCCCATTTCTCCTTGAATTGCCTCCTTTGCTGTCCAAATGTTATGTTTTTCAGCAATGCCCTCTGTGGATAAATATAAAATCTGAACATCAAACAGTATGACTCAAATGGATATTTCAATAAAACTTTTATTTTTCTTGTTGTTTATGATGAGTCTTAATTATCTTCAGTATATCACAAATTACAAGACAGATTGTATTGCAAAAGATAGTCAATAGAAATTAATGAAGCAAAATAATCTTTGTAATTGCTTTATATTGTTGTGCAGTACACTTTGCAGCAGAGGTGGGCAATTGTTTTGGGTCGGGGGCCAATTTGTGGAAATGGAAAATCATGTCAGAGGCCACTTTGTGGAATTGGAAGTTAGCGGAGGACTGCACCTTTTTTTCATGACACAATAAACACATTGCTGTATTCCCTGTATTACCAAATAAATATTTGCTTGTCCATTCTTCATTAATCACACAACATTCATCACTGATTTTACAGTTTTTTCAGAGGGTTCCTAGTTTCAATAAAATTGGAAATTTATATATTTACTGTTCCAAAGACAAAATTGAAATTAACCAGATCAACAGGAAAAGCACTGTGTATCGTATCTACACTGTGCATGCATATTGACATGGCCATCCTAGTGGAAAATGCAAGACGAATCTTCGGTCATGCATGGGAAGAAAATCTTGGTTCAAGGCAGATTTTTCTGACTGGCTCGGTGGGCCACATGTGGCCACTATTTGCCCACCCCAGCTTTACAGTATTGGATGATCAAAACATATTTTTAATTACTTACAGTGAGTAAATTCTGCATCGCTTTTTTTCTTGGCATAAATATTATTTTATCTTTTACAGATGATATTGATTTCATAAAGTCATTATTCTGCCATATCATTAGTTTTATAAAATAGTTATCATTTTTTTAAAAAATGGTGAACATTAAAATGTTTTCTTCAATTGTTATAGTGAATAGTTGATTGTTAATCAAAATAGGGATTATGAATTGATGATGACTAATCCTTATATAATGGTCCTTTGTATGCAGGGGGTATATTTTTTACTTTAAAGTTCTGTTTATGTTAATTTGTTAAATATTAATTCTTAATAAGTATATAATATTTATATATATTAAATTGTATTACTAATGAAATTTACATAATGGCAGTCACGAAATGTTATGTGATGTGATGTGATGTATTATGGCTTCTCCTTAAACGAAGTCAAGAATATCTCAGCAATTAAGCCCAGATAAACTCTTCATACAGCAGCGCCACCAAGTGCAAGCCATGGTAATCAGTGGATTCTAGAAAGTTTGTGCATAAAATCCCTATCTAGTGCCTACTCATACAATATTCTGACTAGTTTCTAGCTTGTGGTTTCATCAGTGAGGAACTTTGGACCTGAGAGCATTGCACCTAGGCTTTGGATCTAATGCAGCTCCAGGATTGCACTGAGTGGCTCTACTTATGGAGAGTTGGTTACTGTTTTAACAATTTGTGTGAGGGTAGGAAATGGTGTTCAAGTAATGTTTTAGTAGGCATAAAATTCTTTGTATCAGTAATGTTAGTAATGTTTTTTATTTGTAAAATTGATTTTTATTGCTAATAATAATTTCATTTTGTACACATCTTTAACCAGGATAGTGATCTCAATTGATTGCTCCAGAGATCAAAAATTTTATATAAGAAAGAAGCAATTAGAATTATTTTCTAGGACAAAAATTTAAATCATTATCCTAAATTCAAAGTATATAAAAATGTGAAAAATTCTGTGAAAAATAAAATTTAAAATGCAAAAAATGTAACATTAATAAATAAATATTTTAATAAGCATATTATTAATAAAAATATACTAACCTGTAAATAAATATACAAAACAATAAAAACATGGTAATTGCTTTAATTTTTTTATTAAAAAAAGATCAATCTTACCTAAACCAATAATATTTTATGAATCACAATTTGTTAAATTAAAATAAGACATTAATTAAAAACAGTTATATTTGGCAGGATGGCTCAGTTGGTTAGAGCGTTACCTTAAAATTCAATAATCAAGAATCTAAGGACCCAGGTTCGAATCCCATGTTAGAACTGTCACTGGTCAGGCCAGCAACACCTAAAGAAGAGGGGAAAAAATACCTCTCGAAATGTTGTGCATATACTAACCTGTTTGCTGTGATATTACTAACAGTTGTTTGCTGTGATATTACTAACAGTTGAATGTATTTGGAATATTTAAATAGAAAATTAAACTTTTCTAAAGACATTCAACACACATATTAGATGGTAGAAATAGTCCAATATAAAAATACAGCTAGAACACCATCATCACAAACCTTCAGAAAAACACTAATTAAAAACAGTGTTTTTATCTTTTTTTTAAACTTGATTAAAAATAATTTTAATCCTTTCAAAAACATGATCTAAAAAAATTTCTACATAGATAGCGAAACATTTCAAAGATAATATAATTTTTTATAATTATCAGTTTAACCTGCTTGTTTTTTTAATTTCAAATTCAGAATTCAATGAAAATATTTATTAGACCTTTTTAAATGTTTTAATTTATAATCAACTTTTATTTTAAATCAAAATTATTTAACCCTTTGACTTATACCAGGAAAATGTAGAAAAATATCTACAAAATTTTTGGCAGTATTTATTTCTACTTTATCTTTCAACTTTATATATATATGAACACACTCTATGTTATATAACAGAAGTGTTATAATATATTAAATCACTTTCGGAAAACAACATAATTTCTCTTTCAATTCACTATATCATCTCTACAAACCATAGCAAACTCTATACAATAGTGCCACCCAGTGCAAGCTTTAGATATCAATAGATGCAAGAAGGTTTGTGCATAAAATCCCTATAAAGTGCCTACTCATCCAATATCCCCAGACTAGTTTCTGGCTTGCGGCCTTCATCAGGGAGAATTCTACTTAGATCTTAAGATCTACTGCAACTTTTCAACAACCATCTTTTACCTATTTAATTAACTATAAAGCCATGACTCCAAGATGACCCCAAGTGGAAATAGAGTGCATGTAATATTCTCCCTCCCAATCAATATGCTAATGTGCCATCTCCTAAATTAATTCATAATAATTAAGCTATACACTTAAAATATTTTTTTTTAGTCATTGTGTTAATTATTAATATTTGTTTGTATATTGTCTTGTTTTTCTATTTGTTTGGGCAGAGAACTTACATACATTTCAATTTATAAATGCAAAGATCCAATATTTTTTTAATATCCTTGATTGATCAATATGCATTTGTGGTATATTTATCCAATACAACTACGAATCTTTGAAAAGTTCAGCCAGAGCTCTTCATTGGGTTTACTTTCACTCAATACTTTCTCATTCAGTATCATCTATAGCAGGCTTAATCTTATCTGCGTAATCTATTCACTCTATAAAGGCTAAAACCATCAGTTTCTATCGCAAACTGTTGGGAAAACAAACTTTTTTCAATGACCATATATAATATATCAAAATGTTTAAATGACAAACCATAGCAAAATATCATAGGTCTACTTCCGCTTTGTAAGAGAAATCAAATATTGTAATCTAAGATTTAAAATTTTACAGATTGTTCAAAATGTAAGGAATCTATTTTTAAAATTATTTCCGCCAAAAAGGTTTGTATTTAATCTTTCACATGGCCCGATTCTCGATCGTGTTTACCCTCACAATCAGATTTACGCTCACAGTTACAGCTTCTTGCTTATTGTAAATTCTATATGCGTCTATTGCTAAAATGTGACAACATATTTCTGGTATACATATTTAACTATTTAAATTATGCTTTTACTAGAATAGAAAATAATTGAATATTCCAATGTCATAATTATAATTTTGCGCATCTGCTATGCTTTAGTTTTGATAAAAAATGTTAATATATAACGTTACGGGAAAGCTATTACAAAATATAAAACGAGTAATAAAACTTTTAAAAACCAGCCACAATATTTTAATTAAATTACATAAGCGGGAGAGCAAATGATAAAGCAAATTTCTGACTTCTGAAAGTAAATTGTTTTTAAAACTTTTAATACATATTACTCCACCTACCTTCCGGCAAATAATTTATATATACATTTAAATAAAACATATTGTTATCTTTAGGTAGGCGTAATTTTAAATGTATATGTTGTTATATAAAAAATGGATTACTTTTTAAATAAGCATTAAGTTTTTAATATTAAAATGATTTTTTTATTGATCGAAAAGGAAATCCTTTAACCAACTATTTTCTGAATACGTGAGTGACGTACAGTTAATGTCTGGGCAAATTTGGCCAAGAAAGGCCTCGCTTAATTAGTTAAAAAGAGAATAGAAAACAAACTTATTGCTATTAGAAGGCTGAACTTGTAACCTTTTAGAGGTACTACAAAAATAAATAAATCTAGGTATGCTTAACTGAATGGGTTTTTTTTTCTTCTGAAATTTATTAAAACGAATTAAGTTTTTACCAATTATATTACCGAGTATTATGCTAATAATTGGAGTTTCAATTAATGAGAGAAAAATAAAATACAAGACGTAGTTAAAAAAACTGGTATAATGCGTGCTAAACGTAAACCAGCGGTAGTACGTTGACAATGAATGATAATTACATCTACATAGACAAAAAGACGCCGCCGCCAAACAAACAGAAACTTGCAGACGCAAGGTTATCAAGGTCGTATGTAAGCGGTATTTGTTCCAGGTGAAATAGAGGGAAGCTTCCTTCGGTTTGCTTTAAAAAACACACGCACACATTGGAGTAAAAAAAAATTACGAAAAGTAAATAAACATTTTTATATATATATATTTTAGTTCATCTATAAATTTGCAAAACTATATGCAAACATAAGCACAGTCAGCTTATATTGTGGAAATTATTTTTTTAAATATATCTATTTTAAATATATGAATTGTGTATGTGCGTGTGAATGTATACATAAGCATCTATTTAATTAGATACGTAAATTAAATAAAAGAAAAAGTAGCAACAGATATTATTTGTATAAATACTCATCGTCATCACTTCAACATCGATCCTCTGCAGAATAAAAGCCATTTAAATCAATTTCCCGATTCATGGCTTCTTTTCTCTTTATCACACCAACAAAGTTTCTTTAACTATTTCATCCATCTTACATTGAACATCTAGATTTTTACAATTTCTTAAATTCCACTTTAAGACTTAAACTGTTCACTTATTATTATCTCTTCTAGCAATATATTTAGCCCAGCCTCATTTCAATCTCAATTTTTTCTACGATACCCCTTGTTCCTTTATCCATGTAGTTCATTTTCAATCCTTTCTTGTTATTCCCAATATAAATTCATTGAATATTCTGTCATCTCTGTGTAATTCTTTTTTTTTAAGAGTCCAGTTCCATATGTAAGAACTAGTGAAACATATCTATTAAAAAACCTTTTTTTCAAACACATTGGCATATTTATTTTTAATAAGTTATTTCTACCAAAAGCATTTCATCCAAGTTTAATTCTACTGTTAATTTCATTCATTATGTTTCCATCTATAATTCAATTTTATTCAATTTTTTAAATCAATGTATTCTACAGACATATATAAAATTGTTAAAACAGGTAAAACTCTTTATTGCTACTCAGTGCAAGCCAGAGTAATCAATGGATGCCAGAAGGCTTGTGCATAAAATCCCCATCTAGTGCCTACTCGTCCAATATCTCAAGACTAGAATACGTATAGAGAGTTTTGCCTGTTTTAATAATAGTTATAAACAAGCATAAGCAATGGTGATCATGTGATGTTTATATATAAAATTGCCTAATTACAGAACACAATATTAATAATAAACAAAAACATAAAAAGTAAAAACAAAAATAATATCATAAATATGAATACAGAAGTATATTACAACTGTTTATATATATTGATTATATATTTTTATTTCATTTACAGTTAAACGATGACTATCAATATAATCAAAGTAGGCATTAAACAACCCTCAGTCTAAATAATGTAGAATCTCGTAAACAATTAGGTCTAAATTTTGCAATGTAAAAAATCTTATGCATGTCAGAAACACTGTAAGAAATTTCACCAATGCAGTTTACTATGTTAATTTGTCCTTTGACTATCTTCGCCAAGAATAAAATATCATTAAGATCTCTTAATAACTTTAAGAAAACATGAGGAGAGTTACATACTGTTCTAAACTTTGCTTAATAATAATAATAATAATAATAATAATAATAATAATAATAATAATAATAATAATAATAATAATAATAATAATAATAATAATAATAATAATAATGATGATGATGATGATGATGATGATGATGATGATGATGATAATAATAATATAAGAGATACTACTGTAAATAAATATTAAAACAGTAACAAACTCTCCATACGGTAGCATTACTCAGTGCAAGCTTTAATAATCAAGGAACATGGTGTTTTGTGCATGAAATCCCTATCTACTGCTTACTCATCCACTATCCTCAGACCCTTATGGCTTTCATCAATAAGGAGCCTTGGATCTGAGAGCACTGCATTTAGATTTTAGAATATTTTAGTGTAAATAAATATAACTACACTTTATATTATATATAAACCTAATAATGTTCAAAGCTAGACAGGTATTCAATGTAAATACCTGTAAGAAATCAACACTTAAACAATACCAACATCATTAACAATCAGCAATCTCAGTCTGTTGCCAAGGTTTATTTAAACTTTGTTGCATTAATAATTTCACTCTCCGTAGTCAAGTTGCAATCTTTAGTGTCTATATAAACATATTAGACCATAGATGAAGGTGGATTTCCACCTTTATTGATTCCAGGAGGTTGCCTTGACAACAGATTAAGATTGTTGATGGTTATTGATTTGTTGAAGTGTTGACTGCTTTCATGTATTTATATATAGTGATTGAATTGTTTGACCTGGAGATTATTTATGACACAGACATTACTAATGAAACAATTTTAAATTTAAATATCGAGGTATATTCATCAATATTATTAAACCACTTTTTACATACACCTGTATCACTAAGAAGAACACAAAAGAATAGTAACAATAACACTAAAAAGACTCATTCTTAATATAAAACAACAGTATCAATGACATATATAAAAACAAAATATTAACACATGAAAAAAAAAACAATCAACATACATGAGTAATTTGTGCAAGTGTTACTTAAATCACAAAATAAAGTGAAATAAAATTAATATATAAAAAAACCCCTCTTTTTTTAATTTTTTTCAAAATTGTTTAATACCGAAATAATTCGTAATCAACGTTAATATGAACAATGATTGTACAGATTAATACCTATATGCAATAATGATGTTATTTTTTATTATAATCTTTATCAAGGCAAAAATTATAAATAATCCGTAAAATATTATTTCTCTTTTCTTGTGCTTATTGTGATTTATAATTGTTACATTTTCATTTATCATTGTCAAACTTCCTCCACTCATAACTTTGATGCCATCCATTTCAGATAAATACATTAATGATTATTACTAATCATTTTCGAAATGAGATTATCTCTAGCACAGATATAAACTTTAAACTTCAGTTAAAGATTAATATATCTGATTTTTTTTAAAATTTAAACACATACGGAGTTGTTCACCTTTCATTGTACCGTATAATAAACACCTCCACACTTCCCCATTCTTTTCAAATTCATATAAATAAAGATATAATAAAAGACGACCCCCAAGATGCATTTCGTACTGAACCAGCACTCATCAGTTGGCCTATAAATGTAAACATTTTGAACATTTAGTCAAGAAAAGACAATACTGTTTTTATTATAGTTATAATTTGCTGAACATGCTTTCAGTATTGATGGCCAGAATTATAGCGGTCATATTTTGACCATCAACATCGAAAGCATGTGCAGCAAATTATAACTACAATAAAAACAATATTACCTATTCTTGGTTAAACATTCAAAATGTTTACAAGTATAAATATTAGCAATAGCAAACTCTTCAGACAGTAGCATGACCCAGTGTAAGTTTTAATAATCAATGGATGCAGGAAGGTTCATGCAGAAAATCCCCATATAGTGCCTACTCATCCAATATCCCCAGACTAGTTTCTAGCTTGTGGCTTACTAAAGCTTGCACTGGGTGGCACCACTCCCTGGAGAGTTTGCTATTTTATGGATAGTAAAAAAATAGCCAAAATAGTGTTTAATTGGGTTATGAGTAAAGGGCAGGTAACAAGATGGGTGAGAAAGGTAATGCGCTATGCAAAAGATTTGGATAAAGAATTTATATCAGTATACTTGTATAAAAGGTCGGATGATTGTGTTAGGAGGACTGTTGAGTGTTATAGTGGTAAGGAATGGGATAAAAGAATAGAAGCATTAATAAAAAATAGGGAGTTGGAGAGATGGAGAACTAATATGCAGGGTAAGAAGAGTTTAAATATATATAGAAGTAAACAGAACATTGGACGCGAGTTAATTTATGATAATAGTAAGGAAAGTAGTTTAAAGCTTGAACGGGATCTTTAGCAACAAGAGAATATACATGTAAATGGAAAACTATGGGTGATTTAGTGTGCAAATTGTGTAAGGAATGTATAAAAAATATTAGGCATCAGTTGATTGAATGTAAATGATTGAAAGCAGAAAGGGTACAGATAATGAAGTTATGGGAGAATAGATATGAACAAAGTGATTATACAGAAAGTGAGTTATTGGTTTGTATGCTGGGGTTGCGAAAAGATAAGGGGGATTTAGATATAAAGGCCATAGAGTTGACAAAGATTATGTTGTGGAAATGGGAGGGGGCAGAATATGGGAAGACTTAGAGTGGGGAATGGAAAATAAAGTGGCTAACAGGTTTATCTAGTCATAATTGCTGAGATATTCTTGACTTCGTTTAAGGAGAAGCCACAATACATCACATCACATCACATATTCCTAATTACAGCTTCTGTGTGCATAAGAAATGATGATCATGTGATGTTTTGTTGGTTTTATATACAAATATTCCATAAGAATTTTAGTTGTTTTTTTTATTACATTCACATATATGAATAAATTCTAATACTTTTAATAACCCTATAACTAAACAATAGTTGTTGCAAACATATATTAATGATGGAATAAACTCTGAATGGGTATACCATAACGATTATAATTCACAAGCCAGACTTACTGAAGTCATTTTAACAAACTTGCAATAGATAATAAATCAATTATTGATGCTCAGATGGTTGAAATTGTATATGAACGGTGATCTTCATAAAGTTTTAATCAAACCAATTCACAGAGTTAGATAACAATAAAAATGTAAATTTTAATGATTTTAATGTCTAAGTAATAACTAATAAACAATAGCTATTAAATGTATAATGGTGAGATTATATAATAGTAAAAGTTGATTACAGTAGTGCCACCTAGGTCAAGCCATAGGTATCAATGAATGCAAGAAGGTTTGTGCATAAAATCGCTACTTAGTGCCTACCCATTTAATATCCCCAAACTAGTTTCTAGCTCATGGCTTTCATCTGAATGGAGTTTTGGATCTGAGAACATGGCATGTAAATCATGGAATCCAGGGCAACCCTCCAGCAGCGAGCTTTTACCTTTTTAGTTATCTATAAAGCTATGAGTCCAAAAATTAGTCTGGGGACATTGTATGAGTAAGCACTAGATAGGGGCTTTATTCACAAATCTTTTTGCATCCATTGATTACTATGGCTTGCACTAGGTGGCACTACTGTATGAAAAATATGAGTGATTTAGTCTGTAAATTATGTAAGGAAGGATAACGTTATGGAAAAATAAATATGAAAAAAGTGATTACACAGAAAGTAGATTATTGGTTTTTATGCTGGGTTTGGAAAAAGATAAGGGGGATTTAGATGTAAAAGCTGTACAGTTGTTAAAGATTATGTTATGGAAATGGGATGGAGCAGAATATGGGAAAACTTAGACTGGGGAATGTAAAATTAAGTAGCTAACAAGTTTCTCTTGGTATAAGTGCTGAGAGATTCTTGACTTCATTTAAGAAGAAGCTACAGTCCATCGCATCACATTACTGTTTTAACAGCTTGTATAAGTATAGAAAATGGTGATCATATGATGGTTAGTGGTTCAAAAATATTATTATTATTAAATATAGTTTATTTCTTCATTTATGTCATGGTATATATTCTCAGTCCTATGTATTCAATAGCTGCCATTTATTTTTAGAGTTATGAAAATTATCAAAAATTACATCCTCGTAGTTATTTGAAGCTGTGAACTAAATTTGATTAAGATTTTATGAAGGTTCTAATAGACTCTACCCATAGATGGAGCCACTATTACTATGCGATAAGGTTTATCATTTGAAATGCTTAAATAGGACTAAGAAGGATGTAACAGATGTATGGTTACATAGATCATGTGTAAATGTGATAAAAGAGGTGAAAAATGGTTTCTAAGTATAGATAGTTTAAAAAGAAAGACAGGAGAAATGGAGCAAAACAGTTAAGGAAGATAGAATAGAGTATGTATTTAGTGGAGTGACAAGGAATATAGATGACAAAATAAGTAGTGCAATAGAGATAATTATCCAAAGGGTAAGTAAAATAGAGGAAGAGGTAAAGAATGTAGAAGCAAAATTAAAATTGTTAGAGATGGAGTGTAAGCAGATTAAGGAATTAATGAATAGAAGCAATAAGGAAAAACTAGATAAGGAAGTCCAAAAGGTAGAAAAGAATGTTATGGATGAAGTAGAGAAAGTAAACTATGAGACAATATTGATAAGACTTGCTAATTAGAGGATGTGGAAATGTAATTGTAAGGGAAAATAGAAACCAATATGTAAGAATATGTTTGTCTGGAGTTAGAATTAGAAATGTTACAAATAAGGTAAAGAAACAAGAAAGTAGAGCTGTGTATGTTATCGTAGGGACAAATAATTTGTCAGAGTCATCAGAGAAAATATTGAATGAGTACAAAGAATTGATTAATAATTTGAGTAAAATCAAAGGAAGAGTAGGAATAGTTGGATGATTAACAAGATTTGACAATAGATATGTATTAGATAAGGCATGTTCTATAAATGAGAGATTGAAAAAATTATGTGAGAGACTTAATGTTATGTTTGAGGATGTGTGGGATTGTTTTATTAGTAAAAGAGAGTTATATAGTGAAAATGGATTGCACTTAGCAAAACAAGAAAATGAAGTATTAGGGAGTTTGATTTATAAAAAATATTATAGTTTGGGAAACTTATAAAGAGGGTGGGATTTTAAATTGCAGTATTATCAAAAAGAAAAAGAATGGATGGGATGTAAGAAATAAACAAAGGATAGCTGATTTAGATATAAATGTAGATGTGGAGAGAGAATGGGTCTGTAAAATTAATGATAAGCAAGTTATTTATAAATGTAATGGAGAAGAAAGAATCAAAAAAATTTATAAAAGGATAGTAAGACAAGAAGAAATTGTTAAAATTGGATAAAACCAGAAGTGTGGCTGGAATTAAAACAAAGCAATTAAAAAGGGCTTGAAGTATTAGCAGTAGTAGAAACACATCTGAGAGAAAAAGAACCTGCAATGGAAGACTTGGTATGGCAGGGTATAAATAAAAAAGAAAAAGAAAAAAGGGATGGTGGTACAGGAGTTATATCAAAAAATATTTAAATACTACTGTCAAGAACATTTGTGGTTTGAGAAAAGATTAGGAAGACAAGAATGGATGGTGGCTATAGTGTATATAACCACTAGAGATAGTTAACCTATAATGGAGTAGAACAGTAGCATATATGAATGCCTAGTTAAAGATATATAGAGTTTCAAAAAAAGAGGAAGAAAATAATGGTTATTGGGGATATGAATAGGCATATTGAAGAAATTGATGACTTGGATAACAAGAATGGACAGCTTTTGACATTTTTTTGTCAGAGAGTGAATTTGAGCATTGGAAATTTAACAAACATTTATGAGGAGCAATACACTTGGTCTAGAAATAATATATTTCACACAATAGATTATGTATTGGCAGAGAAAAAGGGAATGAATAAAGTATAGAAAATTAAAGTGTTTGCTAATAAAGAGAATGTAATAGCGATAATAATTTCTTTATAATAGAAATTGTTAGTAATGTGATGGAAAATAGTAATAAAAATAGAAAGGATAGTGAAAGATGTAAATAAAGAATGAATGATAAGAATAAGTTAGAGAAATATAAAATAACAGTACAAGAAATCATGGAAGAGTTTATTGGGGATGAATATAATGACTGGTGTGGTGAAGTAGAAAAAGTGGGAAATAGGGTTTTAGTGAGAATATTCAGAAGAATAAAAATAATAGAAAAGTGAAAATTAGCAAAATATAAAAGAGAGGGGGAAAGCATGCAGTGAATATAAATGTTAAAAAAGCTAAAGTAATGTTTAATGGATTTTCTCAAAAGATGAAAATAAAGATTGATTATGATAAGTTGGAAAAAGTTAACAACTACAAATATCTTGGTCAGATTATTACTATAGATGGAAACATAATGGATGAAATAAATCATAGAATTAAACTTGGTTGGTGTGCTTTTGGTAGAAATAACTTGATACTAAAAGAAAATATGCCTATGTGTTTGAAAGGAAAGGTTTTTAATGTGTTTTACCAGTTCTTACTTACGGATCTGAGACTTGGAAACTTAATAAAAAAGCAATACAGAGACTTCAGACAATTCAAAGAAGTATGGAGAGATGCATATTAGTAGTAACAAGAAGAGATCAAAAACGCAATACATAGTGTTAGAAGAGATGATAAATAGATGGACAATTAAAATCTTAAACTGGATTCCACAAGATTATGAAAGACCCAGAAAGATACCACATGTGAGATGGATGGATGAAATAAGAAAGTGTGCAGGGGTGATGTGGAGAAAAGAAGCCAAAGATCGGAGATGGATTGAACTTGGAGAGACCTTCATCCTGCAGTGGATTGATAATGATTGACAATGATGATGATATGGAATGCATATATTAACCACACTATTAAAATATATTTGTTTTTAATTTCTATACTTTAGATTTTTTAATATTGAATTTTAAAGAAATGCTCTATCCAACTGAGCCATTCTGCAGCATTTTCTTAAAATTCAATATTCAATAATCTAAAGGTTCCAGTTCGATTCCCATGCCAGTACTGTCCCTAGCCAGGCTAGCAACACCTGAAGAGGAGATGAGAAAAATATCACTCAAAACATTGTGTAATCTACTAACCTGTGTGATTTTACTAATAGTTGAATGTAATTAAAAAATTAAATAAAGTTTTAACAATTTTTTCTCTAAAAACATTCGTGATTTAAGATGACAGAAATAGTTCTTTTCAAGTTTGTTTTCTAAATATAATACATTATTTTCATGTTTTTAAATGTATTATCTTGTTTTCATGTTGTTTGTTTTTGTTTTGTGAAAAATATGTCAAAGCGTTGACCGGGAAGCGAACCCGTGCCAGCTGCTTGGAAGGCAACTATGCTAACCACTAGACCACCAACGCTTGACAAAAATATGAAGCTTACTGGGTTTTGTTCTTTGACTTACTAGAATTTGGATGATCCTATGTACAGAGCATTTGTACTTCTAACACTGATTGATTTATTATTTTTAAAAAAGTGAAGGAGTTGGATAGTCCATTTTTTCTGAACTAATAAATTAGCATTTAATTAGCAGAAAGGGTGTTGTTTGTATCATTAAAGTGACTTTAATTAGTCTGAATTGTGGATTATTATTATGGCAAGTAAATTAATAGTTATTTTTCCAATAATATTATTCTATATAATTAAATAAATATTTTTTTCTATGTTTTGATTATTTTTATATGATTATTACCAAGTTAATTTATAACTTGCAGGATCTTTGAACTTACATCCTTAATAAATATTTCAGTAATATGTTTGAAACTTAAACAAATATAATTTTAAATGCACTAAAACATATACAATGTGAATACATGAATGAATATACAAAATAATATTTTTAACTGAACAGGAAGTAACTGACACTTTGAATGAGCCATATAACGTAAATAAACTCTCAAAACATAGATGGCACCACCTGTCTCTTAGCATTTGTTGGTATTTATGCTTAGTTTATATACATAATTTTAAATGAGGGAATGAATTTGATCTATTGATTATATATATTTATAGAATAAATAATAATAATCACCATTTAAATATTCAAAGGCTCAAAACCAAGCTTTAGTTTTAACCCCTCTAATATGAAATGAAAACTTAGTTTTAATATCGGTAAACGATAGATTACATGTAACTAAACAGGAAGAGTTTATTGACATTATGTAACTCACTGGAAGCTTTACTTATTTCATATTCGTTATATCCGAGTTATATATATTTACAAAATAATATTTTTATGAACTTAAATTTAAATTATACATGGAAATAATAGGTAAAAAGTATATTAGTGAGTAGGCTAAAATTATATTATACAAAAATAATTCTCAATATATATATATAAGTGAATGCATCAAACTTCTTTTTAAAACTTGTTTTTTATATGATTGTTATGAAAATATAAATACACACAAATGTTTTGCCTATTTTATAATATAATCAGTCTTTTTCAAGAGAAATTCAAATTCTTTCTTTATTATAAAATAGTCGAAACGTTGGTTGTAGTTATAATTTTATAGTAGTTATATAAAAAACAAGTTTTAAAAAGAAGTTTGATATATTCATTTATATATATTGAAAGTTATGAACTATTTTTGAAAAGAAAACTGTGTAGATGATATTTTAAAAAATAATTCTCTAATGAGGTTTAAATTACTTCACTTAAGACGATAGTGTAATTCAATAAGTTACACATTTAAACTTATAAGCTATTTTAGATATCTATTTAATAAAAATTGTGTTTCTCTAATCATTTAATAATTTAACATTTTAACATAATATTTAAATGAATGGTCCAAGAGATTTAAAAGACCCAGAAAGAGATCACATGTGAAATGGATGGATGAAATAAGACAAGTGTGCAGGGGTGATGTGGAGAAGAGAAGCTAAAGATTGGAGATGAATTGAACTTGGAGAGACCTTCATGCTGCAATGGATTGATAATGGCTGCTGCTGATATGAAAATTCAAATTTGCATATGTTTGTTCATTTGCATAACGAAGTGGTTTCTTTCTTGTTTATATTTTAATTAATTATATTTAATATGCTTAATTTTTATGATAAACAATTGTATTTTACATTATATTATTATTGTATATCAAAGATCATGTGACAGTATTTAAACTAATAAAGAATAGTGAAAATTATGTAGATGAAAAAAGCAGAAAAAGTCAAATTTAGTGTAGAACAGAGGCAGCATCATAAAATATTGAATAAACAAAATAATAGTCTAGCATGTTCTGCATGTAGACATATTTGTCTTTCATGGACTGTTTTGGCCAATCATTGCAAAGAACATTCCTAGAGTATTGTTATCGTTGTTATTTTGTCTTCTTTTTTTCTTGTTTGCAAGTAGTAGCTGATGATAACAATTTTAAGCAATCTTTTGAAAAAACATGCTTGCTTAGCTGTTTTGTATGTAGGTACTAAATAATCTAACACTAATTTTGTTTATTTCTTTTGATTTTATTGTTTTGCAAAAGTTAATAGAAGAATACTGCAAATTAAAAAAGATAAACATTAATTGCTAATTAAATAATATTTCTGTAGTGAAATTTTCTCTATATCGCTCTCACGCAAGGTGGGTACTGGTTTATCACCTTGTGAAAGGGTGTAATCCTAAACAGATATTATAAATTGTAACCTAGTGTTATTGACACTTGGTTTACTTGGCATTGTTTCTGCAGGAAAACAATGCTATTCTTTAAAGAAATAAAAAGATAAAATAATAATAATAATAATAATTGATTAATAAAGTATGCTATTCACTCACTTTGGCATGTTTTGGGTGAATAACGAATAGATTTAATAACTCAATGTCATTTTTAAAGAGAGAACATGAATAATTTAATTGAGATATTAATAATTAGAGCAAATTAATATGGTATAAAAGCTAAACAGTAATTGATTTTGGATGGGTAGAGAGGGGAGTAGATGAGTGTCTTATCATAAAGCACAATAACTTCTGGTAATTTCTTTTTGTAAAAAAAAAAAAAAAAAAAAAAAAAGAAAAAAAAATATATATATAATGTTTAAAGAATTATACATCACTGATTGTTAATTTAATGTATTTATTATTTTTTTTATATTGTCAAATTACTTTGTAATCCAGGTAAATAATACTAAAACTATATGATTGTAATAGGTTTTTCCTTTCTTTTGTTTATGTTATAATCAAATGATTATTTTTCTGGAAGAGGTCGCTAAAGTAAAAAAAAAAAAAACAACAACAACAAAACGAAACAACCAATTTCATAATCAAGATCATTTTTTTTGAAAAATATAGTCTGCTTTTAGTTTTCAAGGAAGGAACAGTGCTGAAATTTGGTAACTCAATTTTTTCATTTTATTTTGCAGAAATAAATGTAATCAAAGTAAAATTTTAATAATATAATGTGTGGCTAAATTTTTTTGATAAGATATCCTGATTTTCTTTGCCATCTACCTATTTAAAGACCTTTTATACTTAAAAATTTATTGTCTCACGCTAAAGTTCAAAAATGACAGATGTAACTAAAAGAGTCACGAAAAATTATATTATATCTAAATTAAGGAAAAGAAGCGATTTCCAAGAAAAGATTAATTATTTATTAACTTTATGTCATTTATTGATATTTTCTTGGTATAGAAAGAAAAAAAAATAATAATAATAATTGAAAGAAATATTTTGAAACCAAGGAAAATCAACTAGAAACATTTTCGCGCTCTTTCTCAATATTGTCTGCCTTTACAAGTAATGTAGTTACATACGTTAAAATATGTTTTATTCACCAAGAATTGTCTGGAAATAATAATAATGATAAATAAGATTAAATTATGCACCTGTATATTTTAAAAAAAAAAAATATATAAAAAAGAATATAAACTTTCTCAGAGTAAATATAGGAAAAGTTATATAGGGGCATTCTTACGGAGAAGTTACCATTAAAAAAAATTTATAATTCCTAAAGTATGAACAAAACCAAATATCTTAGTGACTTAATGATAAAAATAAAGGATATATTATATTACACATCAGTTGGAGTTATTCAAACTTCCTATACATGTAAATCAGCTGCAGTTATTATCAGAATAATCTCGGAAAAATTGCGCATTTTCGTCCATAAGTAAGCTAGCTAATAAGTATACGTATCGTCAATAAAAAAAAATATTGTGTATGTTTATCGTCTATAGTCAAATATTCGTCTATGTTAGAAGTCTATTTTTTTTTCTTGGATCCAAAAATTGTAATAGTTTAATTCAAGTAAGAATTAATCTTCAATTCTGCTATATGTTTCTTTACCTCATTTATTAAAGCACAAAATAAGAGAAAACTTTTATTTAAAGGAAATAATACCATGCGTTTATTGTTTTTAAACTTGCTTCGTGAAATACGACTGGATAAAGCTCTTCACCTGGACCAATTGCTCAACAGAAAAACATTTTCTAATGAGAGAGTATGCACTTGTTAATTAATGATTGTTTAAAACTAAGTTATAAATGATATGTATTTTTTTTATATCACATAGATTAAAGTCTGTATAGTCAAGTGATATTTAATAGCCTTGTAATGACAAAGGTATGTTTTAATATAATTATTATAGGTTAAGTTGATATTTAACACAGAAAAAAAAAAAAAAATCTATAAAATATGTTTTAATTATTACATACAATTGTAGGTAGAAATTTTGTATGTTAGATACGTAAAAGAAAAATATTTAGATATTTAAGGGGTAAAATAAATATTGAAAATTATCAGAAGTAACTAAAAAAAAAAATGCTATAACAAAATATTTCTTGTTAAAGTTTTGAAACGAATTTATACTGTATTAATTGAGGAAGTTATTCCTAATTATTCTTAAATAACACATCCACTTTATTTAGTTTAAGATAGTATGCTACCAACTATTTTGAATGTTCCTTTATTAAAATTAAAATTATTATACTTTTATTCTATGATGTCCATTGATTTCAGATGTTGATCAAAGTATACACGGTAACATAAGTTTATTATAATCAGTGTATTTACTTATCCTGCCCAGATATAGCATTGGTATATGCTTAATATTCGCATAGGTAATAATTATAATGTATTTATTTTGTGGGATGAAAAATGATCTCCCCAAAAGCTTTGTTTTCCATGAGAGGAAGATTTTAAATATAATGTTCTGGTATGTTTATAGCCCAAGTGATCGATTCTCATAGATAGGACGATCAAGAATTTATCTAGCATTTAGTATGCTTCATTCGTTTAAATCCCAGGAGAGGATTGTATTTGGTGTGTGTTCGTTGTATGCCCAAGTAAGAGGCAAGAAACCACCAAAATATTTTAATGTAGTAGATTACTTTACAGACCTTCGTGGTTATTCCATATTCCTCATGTGAAAATAAAGATAGCTCCACCATGGAAGGTGTTGATTATTGTGCTTAATTTTGAAAGTTCGGGCAAGATAAAGGTTATATTGGAGGTGTTAGTTCCTCAAGATCCACTTTAGTATAAATAGTGCGTTAGTAACTAAGATCAATATCTGTATTGTGCTGCTAAATATTGCTAGTATTTGACAAGTAAATCAATGGAGAAAGTAATTAAAATTGCGTGGTTGTAAAACGCTTATTTACTGAAGGAATATTCAAATGCAATATTTAATTCTGGTTAGTAATTAAATAATACTCATATTTCAAAAGTATACGTATGAATAAAATTTGTATCATAACTTAAGTTAGCATTAAGTTAAATGTAAGATGGTAAGTGTAACTTCTGATAACTGGCCTATAATTAGAATAGGTTATCCCATTAAAGACCATAGATAAAGTAAATGTATTAGAAATAAATTTAATATTTTGCGTATTGCATATGATTGGATTAATCATTTTAAAAAAAAAAAAAATGAAAAAAAACAAAAAACAAAAAAAAAAGATAGTTAGTCAATAATTTTGAATAAAAGCTTCTACAAGGTTACCAAAAATGTAATAAACAATGTATTGGTAATGAAATGTACTTTTAGTTAATCAATCCTTATGATTGCATACAGGAGAAGTAGTAACCTCTAGTCCATAACCAAAAGAGTATACAGATTAATGTCAGTCATATTTTATATTTTTGTATTACTATGGGATTATTGAATAAATGTTCATATATTTTTTTTTGTGATAATAATAAATTATAGTCTTGTTAAAATTTGTTGTAGATTCATTTTTTTTTTGTTTTTATATGCTAAATATAAGTGTTTGCACAATATTTGCAAAACCTTTTCTTGAGTCCGAAATCATTCCAAATTCTTAAAAACTTAATATACCAGATAAATAAAGTTAAGCAGATCGGAATATGTCATTATATTTTAGTTTAATGATAATTATTTATGGAGTTGAAAACTTAAGACTAAACATTCACCTTTGTATATAAAAAAAAAAAAAATGAATTTATTCCCAAACCATTAACTTTGGTTGCACATTATTCCATTCCCATTTAGTTAAATTGTCTAAGTAATAAATCTTAGTTATATTATTGTGTTGTCATGGATGATGGAAGGACACAAAAAGCACCCTTGTCTTTTTATTATTTTGACTGAGATTCTGAAAAAAAAAGGCTGTGTTATTTAAAATTATACGTCATTATTGAATAGAATTATCATCTCTTTAAATAATATAGCAGTGGATATGAGAGGTGAAGACACATTGAATTTAAGTAAAATAAATGTTTCCTATAGCCGACCAGAATGCCAGTCATATGCGACAACACAATACTGCCGAGCATTTCCTTACATGAAACAAAGAACCCTGAGATTAATATTATTATAATTATTCTTTAAATTAATAAGTGATCAATTATTGTTGTTATTACAATCGTGGCATGGCTTAAGAGAATTGAATGTACAATTGTAATATATGAAAAGTATTTTAGATCATATTGGAAAATTAATGGATATGTTGCTTTATTTTGGTTGCCTTAACAACAACCAGAAAAATTAGTGTCACAAGTGCAAATAAATAAACTAATAAATAAAGAGTTAGAAATAAAATAAATAAACTACTACTAATTAAAAATATTGGGTTAGAATATAGATAGCCAATTACTACAGTTCAATCGATAAGTGTCGAACTTACTGCCTTTACAACTTTGACACAAACAACCTAATGGAAGTATATTAATAATTTTTATTAGTCATTCATTAGACAAGATTATCCATTTAACGAAATATATTTCTGTAATTGTCACTACACCACTCTCACATAAGATAGGAACTGGTTTTTTTTATGATTATAACATCTTATGGAAGTATGTAATTATGACCAAAGACATGAAAAAGATATATGATCTCCATGATGCATATTTTATGTTGAACCAGCACTCATCAGTTAGTCAGATCACACTCTCTTACATATATCTTTATCATAGTTCATTACATATAAATATCCAATTACTACCAGCATTTATCAGTTGGCCTACTGATGAGTGCTGGTTCAGCATGAAATGTGCATCTTGGGAATCATATATCTTTTTCACACATCTTTGGTCATATGTTTATGGTTGCACCCATCCACAAGGTATTAAAATCAGTTAGAAACCAGTCCCCATCTTGCATAAGACTGGTGTAGGGAAAATTACAGTACAGAAATATTATTCATTAAGTGGATAATCTCTAGTCTAATGAATGACTAATAAAAATTATTAATTAATTGCTAATTGTTTTTAAGAATTATTATTAAAAAGTAAAAAAAAATTATATGCTACAGTTTTATTCCTATTATTATTTATTATAAAATATAACTCAGATATATATTCAGCAGATATTAAAAGAATGAAGTATTATTATTTAACATTTACAGTTAATATTTGTTAAGTCGGCAGCAACATATGGGTTATAAAGATATCATGGTGCCATATTAGAGTTGTACTTAAGATTTGTCATAATTTACAAATTTATTGCCTGGTCTGTAATTCTGTATTATGTTGGTTAACTTTTCCTATCCAATTGTAATTGATATAAGCACTAGATATGCTAAGTAAGAAAAGATTAAGAATAAAAATTTTCTTATAATATGCTGAGCAACTTTCAATATCTTAATCCCAATGACTAATGGATGAGAGGGTTTGTCAAATTTATAATGTAAATTTTATGTAAATATATACAAATGAGTTATATGGCCCACTTTTTAGATAGGGAGAAACAGGATTCTTTTTATTTATCGAGTTAGCATTGTTGGCAATATGTCAAGCCTCCATTTTGTTTTAGAATCATTCCTTTATATACATACAATGCTAGCTAATGTAGGCTCAAATATGTGGCCGAGTTTGTTTTCGTGCTCTAGAAATAAGAATTGAAAACAGGCAAAACTCTCCATATAGTAGGGCCACTCAGTGCAAGCCAGAGTAATCAATGGATGCAAGAAGATTTGTGCATAAAATGCCTATCTAATGCCTACTCATCCAATATCCCCAGATTACTTTCTAGCTTATGGTTTTCATCAGTGAGGAGTCATATTGGATGAGTAGGCACTAAGATAGGGATTTTATGCACAAACCTTCTAGCATCCATTTTTATTCTGGCTTGGAGTGAGTGGCCCTACTGTAAGGAGAGTTTTGCCTGTATTAACAGCTTGAGCAAGTATAAGAAATGGTGATCATGTGAAATAAGAATTTGTGGTTTGGATTGTTTTTAGTCCTTCTATAGAGAGATTGGTGTTGGGGCAATCTTGTAGTAAGGCTAGTGCAGGATTCCTCAAAGGAATCGGCACTGCAGTTAATTATGAATTGAAATTCAAGTAACTTTGAATAAAATATCCATGTACATTTTATGGTCAAATAACTTATGCATATATGCAATAAAGTAATGCACAACTTGAATGTATATATAATGTTGAACACATTTTTTTTAATTATTCAAGATAATCTTCTCTATAAAGAAAACCAATAGGAAATGATTTCTTTTTCTTATTACAGTATGGGCGTGTACTGAGGTGGGGCTACGTATTATTTACTGTAACACCATTTTTGTTTAAAAAGGATTGTATTTAATGTTAATATGCATACTCAACGTGTGTAATGAATTAAGTGTGTGAAATTGTAGTAACTTAAAAATATCTAGTCAAGCGTTGGTGGCCTAGCGGTTATCATAGCTGCTCTCCAAGCAGCTGGCCTGTCAACGCATTTGATATATGAAAAAAAAAAAACTTAAGAACATCTATTGAGAAACCTCACTACTTCCCCATCAAAATTATTTTCTTTACATTTCTTTTATGTAAAGTATTAAATGAAAGAAGATTATTTGCCAGAATGTTTGTGTTTTTTTTGTTTTTTTTAAAAGTGTCATAGCATCGGCCGGGACGCGAACCCGCAACCCGGGCAACTGCCTGCAAGTGCAAGACAGTCGCGCTGACCTCTCGACCACCAATGCAAGACAGAATGTTTGTGTTGGTGGTATTTTAGATGTGATAATACACGGAACTATTCTTATTATCTATCATTAAATGTTGAACGTCTAGAAAATTTTAAACTTTATTTAAACTTTTCCAATATAAACAACTATTTAGTGTAATCTATTAATCCGTGTAGTCTGTGTATTATTACTAACACTTGTTTATATTTGAAAAGTTTAAATAAAGTTTACAATTTCTAGACACTCAGCGTTTAATGATTAGTAATTTCAATAGTACGAAAATAACTTACTACAGTCTTGAATATGTAACGTTTTTAATATTATAATCAAATCACAGAGCATTCTCGTTCCAAATATGGTATTAAGAATTATTTTCCCAAGCAGCCTCACAATGAAACATTATAATAAACTTGCAAATAATTTTACTTTTCATTTATCAATACGCATTTATTTAGTCTAATAGCTGACCTTCAACTGTATATATTGTAAATAAATGAACATTGATATCCGAAAAGGCTGAAACTAATTATTAGCGGCGATGTTTTCAAATATCAATATTCATTTATTTTATTCTCCTGTTCTGTTATTTGATTATAACATTTAATGATAGATGATGGAAATAGTCCAACATATTATCACAAATAAAAATATTATTAATAGTCAAAATACGTCATAGATCACCTGACCCTATTCTCTTAAGTTTATAAGTTATAAACAATGAGGATTGCCAATTCCTCAACAAGCTTAGTGATAAATGATTAGCTAGAGAAAGCACTTAAAATATCCTTGTCAGGACCCCCCCCCCCCAAACCTGTGACCATGGTTTCGTGCTTTGGCACTTTTCAGAGAGGTGCTAGGATAGGTTCAGACACTAGATATTATTCGTTATCAGAATCGTTTTTGCTACATTATGCATTTTACTGATTTAAATAGCAATGTGTCTTACACATATCAGAACATGAACTATGCTAAAATTAAACAGAGCAAAACTCTCCATACAGTAGTGCCACCTGTGCTAAACAGAGTAATCAATGGATGCCAGAAGGCTTGTGCATAAAATCCCTATCTAATGCCTACTCATTCAATATCCCCAGACTAGTTTCTGGCTTGTGGCCTTCGTCAGTGAGGAGCTTTGGATCTGAGAGCACTGCATCTAGATCTTAGGATCTAATGCAACCCTCTAGCAAACACCTTTTATCTCTACTTAACTACAAAACTATGAGAATGAAATTGAAAACACAAAAAATATTTTCAATCTAAGCTCAATAGCTTATATAGTCATATGGGTCTGAACTCAGTTCAGCACCCATACATTTTGGTGTCTTTGGCTCTTTTACAACCATAGCCACCACTATCCTATTAGGCAGGATTGGTGTTAAACCATTAAGCATCACATGATCACATTTCCTATATTAGCACATTAATTGTTGATAAACAGAGCAAAACTCTCCGTACAGTATTGCCAAAGCTCCTCACTGACGAAGGCCACAAGCCAGAAACTAGTCTGGGGATATTGGATGAGTAGGCATTAGATAGGGATTTTATGCACAAGCCTTCTGGCATCCATTGATTACTCTCTTTAGCACAGGTGGCAATACTGTATGGAGAGTTTTGCTTTGTTTATCAACAATTAATGTGCTAATATAGGAAATGTGATCATGTATGCTAAAATTATTTATTTGTCAAAGCTTTGAACACATATGCCAATCATTTTTATGCTAACAAATAGTGACTGATTTAATCTTTAAGATCCTTGACTCACTACAAATTGGTTGGGCCTCCATTAAATGAAATCAATTATATGCAATATATATTATTTAAAATTGTAGTACAAACATAAAATAGAAAAAGAAAAAAACAAAAGAAAATAAAAATGTATACAAATAGTTTTAAATAGCTCGATTGGTTAGATCACTACTTTAAAATTCAATATTCAAGAAACTAAGGGTCCAGGTTCGATTCCTATGCTAGTACTGTTACTGGTTTGGCCATCAACACCTGAAGAAGAGAGGAGAATAATGCCTCTCAAAACATTGTGTGTATACTAACCTATGGTCCATTACTAACAGCTGAAGGTATTTGGAATATTTAAATAAAGTTCTATTTTCTAAAGACATTCAATACGTAATATTAGATAATGGAAATAGTCCTGTATACAAGTACAACAAAAACAACTGCAATGTCTTGTTTTTTTTAATTTCTGATTAATTTTTTGTTTATAGAACGGTTTATGTTTCAAAATTTTAAATGTAACCTTTTGCTTTTGGATTATTTAGCATCACTTCCGGTCATTTTTGAGATGGTGCAGAATGAAAGCCTCTCTAAATTTAATCCAGTTTTTTCAATCCATAGCCTTTTGTTTTCCACATTGCAACAGAAAATGTATTTATTTCATCCATCCATCTCACATGCGATCTTTTTCTAGGTCTTTTACTCCTATGCTACATTATTACTGGTCAGATCAACAACATCCGAAGAAGAAAGAATAATACCACTAGAAACATTGTGCATATACTAATCTATACGGCTATTACTAACAGTTGAATGTATTTGGAATATTTGAATAAAGTTAAATTTTTCTAAAGACATTCAATATATAATATTAGACGATGGAAATAGACCAAATACTCATACTAAAGTTACACATGTAATAAGTTCTTTTTTTATATATATTTTATAATGGCACTTTTTTACTTTTAGATACAGAAAATTTATTAATAATGTTTTTCATAATTTAACATTTATATAATAACATTTTCTATAAACATTATTAATACACTTTGCAATTATTTTGCTCAAGACTTCCTTCTATCGTTTTTTATGCATTTAAGAACAGAAAGAGGTCATTTTCCGGATATATTACATATTGATAATATTAAAAAACATTTAAAAATAGTTTCTACGTCAGGAAAGGTTGTTTCTAATGTCATTATGGGTATGACTACAATATTAAATCCAATAATGGCTTTGATATTCCATTGTTGTTTTCTCAATAAGATGAATGGTTGAATAGTTGAAAGGGTGAGAAGATTGAAGCCTGTTTATTAAAGTTTGAGGAATTGCTATCTTAATATAAACTGGGCACTGATTGTATATATATATATGTGAGAGATTATGATCTGGCCAACTGATGAGCCAAAGGATGTATATTGGGATAACGTATCTTTTTCATGTGTGTATCAGTTGCTTGAGAGGGAATGGAGTGTCAATAGACTGAAAAATCCTGAGTTCAAACCCTTCTACTTACATATAAAAAAAATTAGTATAAGAAAGTTAATACTGCCTTAGAATTACAATTACTACTTTAATTATAAATTTATTTAATGCACATTGATTACATAAGTAATATTTACTAAGGCAATAAACCTAAAGCATGTGCGATTGAAAATGCGAAGGTAGAGACCTCTACAGGTCTTAACCACAAGCTTACACATTGGAAGAAAAGAGGGGAATGTGTAAGCTTGTGGTTAAGACCTGTAGAGGTCCCTACCTTCACATTTTCAACCACACGTTTTAGGTTTATTGCCTTAGTAAATATTAATTACTATTTTGTACGTTTTAAAAAGAAAAAAACGAGGAACTTCTTCTTTGAGATAATATAATCAAAATTGTTTTTATATTGATTGATAAATTAAAAATACATTACTTCTCTTCATCCTTAGTCATGCTATGATTGATAAATAACTGAAAATTATTTATTATGACTTGTAGATAGCAACTGTAGTAGAAATTTCTGTTGTAAAATTATCGCAAATTAGTTGAGTTTCTATTGCAAACAATTCTTGTCCTATCCGAAGGACATCATTCATATTTGATTCCCCAAAATATATTTTTCATTTTCTTATTTGACTTTGTTTATAAATTGTATTTCGAGTTAATAAATTGCCTTCCTCTTCTAAACTAAGATAAAGAATTTAAGCATTCATGCTTTGAAATAACTTTGCTTGAACTTATAATGAATAACTCTTGTTTATTTCATCCAATAACGAATCTCATAGAATGGTTAACAATGTAACTTTATGTTCACCTAATTAATTCAGATATTTTTTTACTTCTAATTTAGTAATTGGTCTTTCATTTATTATCTCTAGATTGAATAAGAATTTTAATATTTGTATACCTATGTCTACTATTAGTAATAGCACAAAGGTTAGTATATAATACAATGTTTTGGGTAGTTTTATTCTCCTCTCTTCTTCAGATGCTTTTGGTCTTTCCAGTGATAGTACTAGCATAGCAATCAAAACATCACATAATCATCATTTCATATGCTTACATATGTTGTTAATAAAAGTATCAAACACTCCATACAGTAGCACCACCAAGTGCAAGGCTTCATAATCAATGGATTCAGAAAAGTTTGATGAAAGCCACAAGCTAGAAACTAGTTTGGGATGTTGGATGAGTAGGCACTAGGTAAGGATTTTATGCATAAACCTTCCTATATCCATTAATTACAAAAGCTTGCACTTGGTGGCACTACTTATGGAGAGTTTTTGCTGAGAAATTCTTGATTTCGTTTAAGGAGAAGCTACAGTACATCACATCACATCACTTTTATCATAGCAATCAAACCTGGACCTTTAAATTTTATGAATATTGAATTTTAAGCTAAAGTTCTAACCAACTGAGCTATTCTGCAAAGGCAACAGTCAATAGAAATTTCATGTTCTTGTCTGTGAGGATGCTCCTGATTTCTCCATTTTCTTCTTAAGAGCAAACCTAATTAGTCACTTTCAAACATTATGTATTATGACACTGGGCTGACTTGAGGATATTTGCCATTATCATGTGAACAGTTTCTGCAATTGTACTTTTCACTCTCTATCCAATGTTATCAAAAATTTGTTCATTAATACGTACATGGTTTTCTACTTTAGATATGCATATTTTATCTTTTCTAGTCATCAGTTTGTACTATTTTGGTCACTTTTTAATGGTGCAACTAGTTTCACCAATATACCCCCTCCCACATACACATTTACATGGTATTTCATACATGCAGTTTTGTTTTTTAGCACTTCAAATTTAAGTTTGTAGATATTAGAGTTTGTTATAGTGTAATATAGCTTTGAAAAATTGTCTTTATATTATATTTACTGCAGATTTTCTTTACTTTGTCTGTTATCCCTGTCATGTAAGGGTGCATTACAGTATCAGTAATTGTTTTTTTATGTTTGTTATTGTTGTCTATTTAGGGTTTTCCTAATGACCACTGATGTATAATCATTTTCCATGAGAGTTTGTTCTATATAGATATTTTCTTTTTCCAAGTCATTGGTTTCTAAACAAACTTTCTTTGCTCTATTCAATAATGACAATATAACTCTTATGTTTTGTGTTTCTGGTATCATTGTATGTATATGTTAAATATTTCCCTTTGTATATGGGTTTTCTGTAAACTGTAGTTTTTATTTTGCCATGAGAAGTCTTGTCACAAGAACATCTAAGAATGCCAGTATTTGTTCTTGTTCTGATTCCATTGTGAGTTTAATTGAAGGGGATATGTTGTTGATGTATGCCCAGAATGTTTGTAATAGTGCTTCACCATGTTGTCATGCAACAATTGTATCATCAAATTAGCAAAGCCAAACTTTAAGTAGATATTGAGTAATGTTCACAGCTGAGCTTATAGCAGTTGAATGTATTTCGAAAATAACTATATTCAATATTTAATATAAGATGATGGAAGTAGTCCAACATATAATTAATATTAAAATAACATCATCACAAACCTTCAGGCAAACACTTAGTTAAACCATGTATTAGTGATTTTTTATATTTTTCCATATGCAGTTAATATATCCTAATTATATATGTCTCTATGAAAATATTTTAAATGTTATTTTGCATGGCTTGCATTTTTGGTCCAGGATCTAGAATTTTCTTGTAGATATATATATATGGTTATATCTGATGAATGTTGAACAATGACATGAGCATATATAAGAATATCAAACTCTCCATATAGTAGTGACACCAAGTGCAATCCTTTGTAGTCAATGAATGCAGAAAAGTTTGTGCATAAAATCCCTACATAGTGCTTACTCATCAAATATCCTCAGACTAGTTTCTAGCTTGTAACTTTCATCAGTGAGGAGACTTGGATCTGAGAGCATTGCACCTAGACCTTAGGATCTAATGCAAGCCTCCAGCAACTACCTTTTACCTATTTGGTTGACTATAACACTAGGAGCTCGAGATGAAAACATCATAATGTTTCCAACCCAAGCTCTAACCTTCCTGAATCCATTGATTACAAAGTCTTGCACTTGGTGGCACTACTGTATGGAAAGTTTGGTACTCTTATTAACAGCATGTGTAAGTATATGGAATGGTGATCATGTGATAAGCATGTATACTTCATGGTTTTATTGTTTAATTCTATTTATAAGGTAGTTCAACTCTGATATCTTTTAATTGTGTGATGCAGGATGGGTAACCTTGTTAAAATGATGATTTGAAATGCTTTGGAAAATGGTTAAATTACGAACAAGAAATTATGCCACCAATGAGACATGGTGCAAAATATTAAGGATAAAATTCATTTCCAAAACAGTGTGCTTCAAGTTCATGAACATACACATATATGAGTTTAACAGTGTGGACAATGTAATCACAACAACCAATAGTAAATAGTCTTGCATATGAATGCATTCAATGTAATATTTGAAGAATAATGTTTTCTTATGTGAGATTTCTTGATTGGTGCTTCATTCAATACAAATATCAGAGAATCCTGATATTTTAATTTATGCTGGAAATAATTGTGCTATGTGATGGTTATAGAATGAAAAGGGTGAGAAGAAGCTTTCAAAGGTAATAGTTTAATTTTTATTTTACTGCTAAAGTGCTGAAGAACATATTTTGTTATAATGCCATTTAATTACAGAGGATTTGAACACAGATTTTCAAGCTTCCTTCAGCTATCCACTCGATCTCATATAACTGATATATATGATCACATGCATGTGAAAAAGATAAATAATCTCAAGATATGTATTTCATGCTCAATCAGAACTCATCAGTTGGTCCAGTTCATTATCTCCCACATATATATATAATCAGTGCTTGGTTTATATTATCATAGCAAATCTTCAAACTTTAATGGACAGGCTTCAATCTATTTCATCAACCAACTCTTTAGCCTTCCATCCTATTGAAGATCTAATGATGGAATACCCAAATCCCTTGATGATGACAATATTATTGTCATGCCCATGTTGACCTTAAGGCATTCTGACCCCTCATGTATAGGACCTCATCCATTTAAATATACAGAAGAGGGATGGGTAAGATATATGCTAAATCTCTAATATTTGAATACAAATATAATTTATATACTTGAAGTAAATATAGAGAATTTGAACACAGACTGTCAAGCTCCCTTCAGCTATCCACACTATCTCATACAACAGATACACATGACCACATACATGTGAAAAATATAGATGATCTCCAATTTATGTATTTCATGCTGAACCAGCGATCATCAGTTGGTCCAGATCATCATGACCATATAATCAGTGTTCGTTTATATTAAAATAGCAAGTCTTTAAACTTTAATGGTACATCAAGAAAACCCAAGATAAAATGATACATTTTAAAGAAGACTAGGATTTAAACTCACATGAAATCATCTTACATATTCTGAAAGAACCTAGCGGTGCTCAACTGAACTATCAAGATTTGTTGAAACCTTACAGCATTCCTAAAACATTCTCTTTCCAGTATTTAAGACTCTACTTGTCAGACTGTTAGACTATTTACTTATTATTCTTATCTAAATCTTATCGAACTGTCTATATATATAATATTTTTTTAAAGCTTCAAAGCAACCTCTTTAAGATAGTGAATCGTCTCTAAAAAATTGTGCAAATATTTAATATTCTTTGCTACTTATATAATTTTGTAATTTTTTTTTTTTTAAAGTTTAATTTATTATTATCACCTCAATCCTTTACTCCTTCTTTTACATAAAGTTACGTAATGTTAAACCATTCGCGAAGTTTATTTTTGAATCACGTATTTTCTATGTTAATAAGTAAGGAAATAAGATCGCAAAACCATATAAATAAGTTAAACTAACGTGTAGCGACTTCTCCACCTTTCCTCCTCACTTCTATATTTACCCCAGCTGCAGATTAATGTAGTGGAGAGAATATGTTAAGAATGAGGAAGGAGGAGTAGAGAAATCTAAAGTTGGTCAATGAGAGCTAATACCGATGAGATATTTCTTATATATCCCTCCTAATTCCTTTTCGTTTTTCCTTCTGCGATCCGTTTTTTCAACTAATTAGCGAGATGAAAAGCAGATATAGAGACTAGCGGAAAAAGGAAAACTAGAAATAAACTGATTTATCCATATAACACTGAAAGGTTGATGGCTAAATTATATTTATAATAAAGACTTATGAATTAAATAAGTAAAAGAGAACAAAGTAAAAAAAAAAAAAACAGTTTCACTCATATAGGTGCTTAGTAATGTGGGTTCATTCGAATTGTGGTTACTAAACTCTAAATCTGCGTTCATTGTAAATAAGATTTAAAATTAATATTATATATAAAGTTCCTTCATCCGATTTTCAATGAAATGGGCGACTGAAGAGTTGTGGGTTGGAGTAATTTAAAGTCCGTCCATTAAAGTATGAAGATTGGCTATCTTAATGAATGGCTGAGCACTGATTGTATATATGTGTGGAGAGGGTAATCTGGACCAACTGATGATTGCTGGTTTAGCTTGAAATAGGTATATTGGTATTTGTCTTTTCAACATATGTGGGATCAGATGAGTCAGCAATATGAGATGGCTTGGAGAGTTGAGGGTTGCGTAAAAGTCTGAGTTCGAATCCCTTATATATTAAACGATTGTATGTATATTTTTAAAGTATAGCTTATTAAATTTCGGATATAAGTAAATGTTGCTGGATATAAATTAAACAGAGCATTAGATAATTAATAATATTTCTGTTGTGTAATTTTCACTACATCATCCTCACACAAGGTAGGGACTGGTTTCTGTCAGCTTTTAAAACTTATTGGAAAGATATATTTATGATCAAAGACATGTTAACATGCTGGACTAGTACTCATCTATTGGCCCAGATGACAATCTCTTACACATATCTTTATCCTTGTTCAATATATAGATAGATAGATAGATAGATAGATGGATGGATGGATGGATGGATGGATGATGGATGGATGGATGGATGGATGGATGGATGGATGGATGGATGGATGGATGGATGGATGGATGGATAGATAGATAGATAGATAGATAGATAGATAGATAGATAGATAGATAGATAGATAGATAGATAGATAGATAGATAGATAGATAGATAGATAGATAGATAGATAGATAGATAGATAGATAGATAGATAGATAGATAGATAGATAGATAGATAGATAGATAGATAGATAGATAGATAGATAGATAGATAGATAGATAGATAGATAGATAGATAGATAGATAGATAGATAGATAGATAGATAGATAGATAGATAGATAGATAGATAGATAGATAGATAGATAGATAGATAGATAGATAGATAGATAGATAGATAGATAGATAGATAGATAGATAGATAGATAGATAGATAGATAGATAGATAGATAGATAGATAGATAGATAGATAGATAGATAGATAGATAGATAGATAGATAGATAGATAGATAGATAGATAGATAGATAGATAGATAGATAGATAGATAGATAGATAGATAGATAGATAGATAGATAGATAGATAGATAGATAGATAGAGATAGATAGATAGATAGATAGATAGATAGATAGATAGATAGATAGATAGATAGATAGATAGATAGATAGATAGATAGATAGATAGATAGATAGATAGATAGATAGATAGATAGATAGATAGATAGATAGATAGATAGATAGATAGATAGATAGATAGATAGATAGATAGATAGATGAGATAGATAGATAGATAGATAGATAGATAGATAGATAGATAGATAGATAGATAGATAGATAGATAGATAGATAGATAGATAGATAGATAGATAGATAGATAGATAGATAGATAGATAGATAGATAGATAGATAGATAGATAGATAGATAGATAGATAGATAGATAGATAGATAGATAGATAGATAGATAGATAGATAGATAGATAGATAGATAGATAGATAGATAGATAGATAGATAGATAGATAGATAGATAGATAGATAGATAGATAGATAGATAGATAGATAGATAGATAGATAGATAGATAGATAGATAGATAGATAGATAGCCAACTACTACAGTTTAAATGATGTCAAATCATTACTTGATACAAACCACTTAATGAAAGTATATTAATAATTTTTATTAATCATTCATTAATCTAGAGAATAACTTAATGAATAATATTTCTGTAGCCTAATTTTCACTACACCACTCTCATGCAAGGTAGGGACTGGTTTCTCTCCAGTTGTTAAAAGTGAATAGAATAGAAACCATTCCTTACTTTGCAAGAGAATGGTGTCGTGAAAATTACTTTACAGAAATATTATTCATTAAGTGAATAACCCTCTAGTCTAATGAATGATTAATAAAAATTATTAGTAGCCATTTAATTCTGATTAAATGCAAATAAATAATGGAATGGTTTATTGCGCACAAGAAATTTAAGCACCAATCCATGGACCTTGATCACTGGAGTCCTCTTTACCAACACATTAAACCACATAAGGCTTTTAATTTTAAAAAAATAGACAATAGAACATAGGTTTTCTTGAGGAAGGATCGTTGCATATTTATTAAGATTTACCCTCGCTGCTTAATGATAAATGAAATGTAAGTATAAAGAGGGAAAAAAATTATTAAAATTTACAATAAGACGATTGGAAAACTTTTTTAAATCAGCTAACAGAAGAACTCTCATAACCTATTTGATTCTAGCAACATTTAGATACAAACTATTCCAGAAAAATATAAAAACAACTTTATCTCCATAAATCATAAATAGGATTGTAAAGAAAAATTAAAATATAATAAATAATCTCTAAACAAGCAGTTGAGAGGGATTATAGGAAACCTTTCCCAGAAGTTTGTCCTGAATAGTAAACCACAGACTTAAGGAGAAAATAAGCCATATGATCTTTATAATTATTTTACGCAAGTTTAAAGATTGATCATTTCTTACATTAATGAATCTTTCCCCATTATGAAATCGTGATACAAATAAATGTAAATCTAAACATATCAGTTGCTTGGCTCCTTTTTTAATTTTTTAAGTTTAAGCATAGATATATTTAGCAAATTTATTTGGGTGTCTTCCATTGGAGAACAATAACAATTGTGTAAAATGTCTACCAACACCAAACCATCTATGACACTCCTTAGATTTAAAAAAATGCTAACAGTAAGTAATCAACACTCAGATTGGTTTCTATCAGGCATTAAATAAAGTTGTTTGCTTATTGGAGAATTAAGTTTGTGCCAGTTTGCATTAGAAAGCCCATCAAAGGCATTATTGAATTCCATTACTACAAACATTGCTACAGTAACAAAATATTTGGTATGCTTTTGAATTGTGTATTAAGAACAGCATATCTTCACTTGTCTGTATTCAGAGACAGATTTAAAAATGAATTTTTATATTGAATTTTGCATCTTAATTTTAATAATTAATACTGCATTAAAATATGTTTTTAAAGAATGAATCAAGCCTTCATCCTTCATAGCAGAAAATTGAAAAAAATGTCAAAGGGCTGCCATAGCAAATAATCAAAATAATATAAAATGTTGATTACATAAAATCATGGTAAGTTTTTAATATTTTTAATTATCTGTCACAGTGAACTGAAAGTCATATTACAACTATTAATTTAAATGATAAAAAATTGGTACTTGTGTACTATCCTGTCTCCCAAAATTGACAGCCATTTTTTTTTAAATTATACAATTTCAGAAGCATACAATAAATATTTAAAACAAAATAGCTGACCAGAAGCAATTATTATTATTATTATTATTATTATTATTATTATTATTATTATTATTATTATTATTATTATTATTATTATTATTATTATTATTATTATTATTATTATTATTATTATTATTATTATTATTATTATTATTATTATTATTATTATTATTATTATTATTATTATTATTATTATTATTATTATTATTATTATTATTATTATTATTATTATTATTATTATTATTATTATTATTATTATTATTATTGTTGTTGTTGTTGTTGTTGTTGTTGTTATTGTTGTTGGTGGTGGTGGTGATGGTGGTATTATTATAACTACTACTACTTCTACTACTACTATAACTATTACTGTTATTGTTATTATAAAAATATTCTGAATAAATTAATATTTCCATTTTATTTTTTTATTTTTGTATTAAGCAAACTTATTAATATAAAAATAATAAAATATAAGAAGTTTATAGCGTCATGCTATGCTTATTAACACAGACTTCAACTTTTTAATATAAAAATAAAAAATCCCCTGAAACTGTATAACTAGAAAAGTGGCTGTCAAGCTTTGGTAGACAGGACAATACACAAGTATTAAAAAATGTATTCTATTATATAAGTATTCCTTTGTAAGATATAGTTTATTTTAATGTAGAGCTTTTATGGTAATTTTTTTTTATAAATTAATTGGAATTTAAAATAATCTCAGTGACCACTTAGAAAATGACTCACATATTGAAAGCCTTATGATTTAAACATTGTGATCTAATCCTGACAATTATTTATTTGTATTTAGAGTAATGTTAAGATCATAAACAAAAAAGAAGATAATAAAAAATATCTACAAAGAAAAGCAGAAAGTAGAAGAATAACAGAAGATTTGTTGAAAAAAATGAAAGTAGAAATGTTGCAGATAATAAATGAAAACAGTAAAAATATAGCAAATGAAATAGCAAATTGAATCAAACAAATTAGAGAGGGGGTTATAAATGAAATGAGACAAAACAAAAAGGAATAAGATGTGAAAATAAAACAGATACAAGAAGTAATGGATATTAAAATTAATTAGGTACAGGAGTAGAGTTTGTGAATAATGAAAGTCAACGAAGCCTGGAATATGTACAAGAACAAATAGGGGACCTGAGTAGTCAGGTCAGAGATGATGGTAGCATCTTGGAAAAAGTAAAGAAGTTGGAAGATGTGAATAGATGATGTGATCAAACTCAACAAAAATAGGCATGACTGCATTAAAAAAAGAACTTGAAAATAAAAAGATTGAAAAGGCAAAGATAGATAGTCAATCTATGAACCAAATGCCTGGAATTGTAAATCAGTTCCTTAAAATAAGGACTTTTTCAGGAAATGCTGGTGAGGCATCCATTGAATTTGTCAACAGTCCGGAAAAATATTTCATCATTAATGACATAAGTGAAGAGTTAAGACTAGCAATAGCTTGTACCCATCTTCAAAGTGCATCCAAGGCTTGGTGGAATTCATTATTTATCCACCCATATAATTTTATTGAGTTTAAGCATGCACTCATGATGTGTTAATGGGGTTAGGATTGGAGTGAGGATTACCAGGAAGTAATTGTTTTCCCAGTGCCTATTTCATTTTTTCAAAAATATAAATGGTGAAATTATGCTTACTGCAGATTCTTTCTGAGTTACAAATACTAAGATTATTACAACACAGTTTTCCAAACCATATTGAAAGGATGTGTTTTGGCACTGACAGGCATACAATTGAGCAGGTGGTTCAACTGCTAAATGTATTTGACAGTAGAAAACTTGCATAGGCTGAAAAAGAAAGGGGATTTAAAACTCTAAATCAGCATACAGCAGAGGCAATAATGTACATATGAATGTCACCCAATATGGTAAGCAAAAAATCAAACCACCACTATGATATCAGGCCAGAAAAATGAAGTGCCATCATGGAAGAGAAGGCAAAGAATATTAACTGGTATCATCAATAGTCCTACCAAACTGTGAATAATTAGAAGATTCAGAAATGAATCAAACCTTCATCCAGGAAATGCTCATCATGAATACAGTCCTCCATTCTCTTACGAAACACAGATAATTAAATGTACCATAAGATTACCTTTCAACAAAGAGAGTTATTATAAGAGAGACAATCAAAATCTCAGTCTCTCAAAGCAGGGTGCAGTTATGCATCTGACTAAGGAAACAAAAAAAAGCAAAATGCTGAATCAGAAACTGAGAAGAGAAAAAGATACTTTATTGGAGGTAAATATTATGATGTATGATATATTTTCTTTTAGTGCTCATGATGAATAGGTGATGTTTTTGTAGATATAGGATGCAAAAGTTTTATCTCAGCCCTGCACCTACCTAAGATTTAAACTTTTCTTCAAATAAGCTCCTCAGGGAAACAGCTTTATATCACTAAATACTGTGTTGTCTACCAGGCACAGAAGTGTGTCATGGTATGGAGCCTATAAGACTCATAAATTAAATAAGCAAGATATTCCACTTTGCCAAATATTTTTGGTAATTTGTGCCATCTGGGTAGTAAGTTGTTTGTGCTTAAACTGAGATGTTTTTATGGTTCTTATGCTGCATTGCAAACTTGTGTTCTGTGATGAGGTTTTCTGTCCATTGTGGTGCTGGAAGTAGGCATATATATATATTATGAAAATAGTCTCCCCATCTCCAGAAATATAAAATATATCTAAAAAATGAGATTTACTTTTGACCAAATAGTCCAACATGGTTTAATAAATTATATTCTAGCTTCTAAGCATGGGAAAATCTTAATGTATAGCTAAGCATGACTAAGATAAATTATTATTGTAGTGAAATGAAATTGGCTGAACCAAACTAAAATATCAAGAAAGAGGTTCAACTTAAGTTCATTTCTTATATTGGTAATGTAAACAGTTAGCTACATACTCCTTGGGTTTAGTTTAGAATTATTTGATTAATGGAAAATATAATATTTAATTTCCCCATACATATTTTTTATATAATAATAATGGATTTATGTTTTATTTTTATTCACACATGACAGTAGGAACTTTCTAGATATTTTTTTTAAATAATTGTCAAACTTGTTTTTTAATTATAATATGTATATCTCAATAGATATCATAAATTGTAAATGTTGGTAAAAGAGAGAGAAAATTATAAAATCAGATAAATAATTTCTTTTGTTTTCTCTCTTTCAATAATTTTATTTAATTATCAGTTAATTTTAATTTTAAAAATGCACCAAAAGAGATGAAAACTTTCTCTTTTTGATAAATTGTTTAATAATATTTACTTTTAATCTTTTAAGAGAGGTAAAGATTTATGTTTAATAGCATTTTTTTAAAAAAATAAATAAGATTTTAATACTTTTGGTAAATTTTATTTTTAATTAGAGTTGTTTTTTCTTCTTTCTTCTCTCTTTATCTCTCTTCATCATAAAAAAATCAAATCAGTATAATTAACTAATTATCTCATTTTTCTTTTTGCAAGAAAATATTTTTAATTAGAAAGGAATGTCAAGAATTTTATGATGCTAATTAAAATTCTTGACTTGTTTTTCAATGTCAAAGTTTAAGAAGAGAAATAGTGAACAATTACATTTGTAAAAATTTACCTAATCAGTTGTTATAAAAATTGTCATGTTGGAGGCAGATTGTGATTGGCATTACCATTTATTTATTATGAATTAGAAATTAAGCCTATAGTTGGCCAAAACATTATTGGTACTATGTGGCCAGGGCATTGACAATGATCAGCATGCTTTAGCACCTCACCATTATTTGAATTTATTATATATATCCTGTTGGATTAACACCCAACTCTGTGCATTCAAATTATTGTGATGTACTGATGCCCTAAGTTTGGTAGTGGCTAAATAATTAGCCTGCTTTATAGTACACCCATTTCAAATCCAGTCATAAGGTTGACTGTTGATTTTTTTGTTGTTGATCATTCATGATGATGAATGATTACTATTCTTCTCTGTAATTCTGGGTTAACTTCTAATTAGCTCTTTGCTGATCTCTCATGCTTTTTACATTCATTATCATTCCTTTTTTGATTTAATTTTATATTTTGTTTATTTGGGGGTGATGATGGTTGCCCATTTCATAGTGTAGTGTTAAAATCGCTAGCCAATCGTAGGACCTTGTAACCCCAGATTCTTCCCACCCTCTATTTTCCATACTGTTACAGTATAGAGTAAAGGAATATTGGTGAGATCAAAATCATAAGCAAATAAATAAAACCTTCTAGAATCTTTCTTTCTGTGTCTATCTGTCTCAGTTCTAAAATAATATCCGGATTGTTGATGATTAATTATCCTCCAATCATCAACGTTTAAGATAAATTAATAATACTGCAAATTTTCTCTTATATAAATTCTTGCACTAGAAATGTAAAAATATTGACTTGATTTAAAATACTATCCAAATCAAAAATGTTTTATAATATTGTTCAAAAATCACTTGGTAAATCTGTGCACATCAGCAAAAGCTATTGAGGAAGTTTGAAAAATATTATATAACTAGAAAAGACTGTAGCTTTTTTTTATTTATGTTTCTGTTATAACTTTCATATGAAAAAAGAATACAAACAATTTAAATATTTAAATAATTTCTTAACTTTTTCTCTTTATTAGTTTAATTTTGTTAAATATATATATATTGTTTTTTTCCTAAAGGTTTGCAATGATGGTATTTTGGTTGTATTTATATATTGGACCATTTCCGTCATCTAATATAGACATTGGATGTCTTTAGAAAAATTTAGCTTTATTTAAATATTCCAAATACATTCAACTGTTAGTAATAGCACATGGGTTAATACATGCAGAACGTTTTGAGAGATATTATTCTCCTCTCTTCTTCAGGTGTTGCTGGCCTGACTATTGACAGTACTAGCATGGGAATCGAACCTGGACCCTTCTAACTAACTGAAACATTCAATACTTACATTAGATGATGGAAATAGTCCAGTATATAAATACAAATATATATATATATTCATTTTACAATAATATTTTTTCAAAATATAGGAAGATTTAATAGGAGAGGGGAATACAATTGTAAACATGCACTATATAAAAATAAATGCTTATTTATATATGATTAAGTTTCAGTTAGAGTGACGTTTAGTAAATTCTAGACAATTTCACCCGACATCGTATATAGTAATTTAAAGTGAGTGGTCTATCCTCACGCTTTCCTTGCCAGTACTTCAGATTTGCTCATATATAAGCATTTGAGTCGTAGGAATAAGTGGATTCATTTTATTCTTGCATAAATACTATATCTTGTATTGGAAAGGAAAGTATTCATTTATTATTAACACTCGCAAATCGCATGCACAATTTAGCTTGAAAGGCTGATATTTGAATGTAATATACGGGATAAGAAAATTAAATTAAAAATTGAGAGTTTTCAATTATATGAAATTTTGATAATTTGTTGTAAGGATGTTACTTTTAAATATGGAAATAGTTTTTATAAATAAAAAGAGAGTTTAAATATAAAAAATAATTTAAGTGGGTTTTTAGTAGAAGTGTATATGTATAATTATGAAAAAGAATATTTTGTTGGTAATAATAATAGGTCAATTTTTTATGTAAGGTATATAGATGATTAATCTTTGGTATTTAATGGAAATAAGAGAAAAGTAGATAATTTTTTGAAATATATTTGACTTTTATTGTATCTTTATTTATATGAAATTATTTATGAAATAGAAAAGAATGGCGAAATATGGAAGTTGTCTAGAAAAAAAAACTGTTAAATATTATTGAATAAATGAATGTTAGAATTAAAGAAATAAATAACAATAATAAGGTAGTAATTAAAACTGCTGTTTATAGAAAAAAACATTTTATAGTCTATTTAAATAATTCGTTTTCAGATATTGATAATAATTGTAAAATAAATGTTGTTAATAATAGAATTTGTAGGGCAATTAAAATATGTTCAAATGAAGATTTATTAAGAAGTGAAATTAATATGATAAAAAACGAATGTTTTATATAAATGATTATCCTAGGAGTGTTATTAATGATTTGTTTTGTAATAAAAATATTGAAAAAATAAATAATAGGATAAGATTAAATAATAATAATAATAATAATAATAGTCATCAAGCATTGGTGGCCGAGTTGTTAGCACAGCTGCCTTACAAGCAATTGTTCCGGGATTCGCTTCCCAGCCGATGCTCTGACACATTAATAAAATAATAATAATAATAATAATAATAATAATAATAATAATAATAATATGTGAAATAAGATTCTTTCAATGACCTTTAATCCAATACAGCAATATTTAGCTTACATTAATATCTTGTCATTTAACATTAATCATATAGTGAAAAATCAGCCACCTCCCTCAGGATTGTTCATAAACGTATTGTGACGATAACCTCTACTCAACACACACAGAAACGTATACATATACTTAAAAATGCTTATAACAAGGCATGTAAAACATTGAAGAGTTATTTAAAAAATAAAAAAAGTAGATTATGCTTAATGCATTAACACACATGGACTCGGCAATACATTAGATGGGTATTAGGGAGGGGACCTGAAATCAAAGTGCCATTAGCAATTAAAATCAACAATGAAACATTTACTAGAAATAATATGATCTTACCAATTCTTAACTATTTTAAAGATAAGCTGGGACCAGGGAAATTGATACAATACCAGTCAAATGTATTTGGAATGGTAGAGATTGAATCACCATATGCAATAGATGATTTTATAATGAAAATTAATGAAATGCGCAACAACTGTCACCCAGGAAGCCCTGGAATTCCACTGTTCATATTAAAACACCTTGACAAGCTGACTAGCAAATGCCCTGTGCCAGCTGGCAAATTATTTATCACAGCGAATAATAACAATGGAGGGAGTTAATATGATTGCGATGGCGCTGTTTAATAAAAAAAAAAGCCTATCCCTTTGTTATCAGAGATAAGGCCAATATCAATGGGTCCATTGCCCATAAAGATTTTAGAAAAAGTAATTAAAGATAAAATAGAACCATTTATTTTGCTGATGATTTCTTCAGCTCAATTTGCAAAAAAATATTCATTTACCACACAAGCTGATATGTTATTTAAGGCTATTTTTGACATCGGTTAGAGAAAAGAAAAGATATGGCTCGATTGTTGTACAGCTGGATATTGCTTCAGTTTTTGACAATGTTGATATATCTATACTGTTAAGTTTATTGAATGACACTGAAATGCCAAAATCACACATATGTGTTTTAGCAAATTTACTTTTAAATCGTGAGCTTCACATTACCCTAAATGGCAGAAATTTTGCCAGCTTTCAACCAACTAAATCACTTTCACAATGGTCCCCACTTAGTGCCATCTTATTCATTTTACATATAAATCCCCTTTTTATTCAATTACAACAGGCATTTGAGGAAATGGATATCCCGGGAACAGGTCAAAAATTGACCTGCATTGCATACATGGATGATATTACAGTTTTCCTGACATCAAAAAAGCAGATACCAAAACTACAGATGATTTTAGAAGAATACTCAAAGGAATTTAAACTAGGTTTCAATCCAGAAAAAACAGCAGTGTGGACCATATTCACAGGAAGGCCATGTACATCTATTTTCCAGGCAAAGCCAGGCTCATTCCTTGGGTTTCCATTCCATCTGGGGACTACTGGCATGAGATGTCATTTGCAAAACAAATTGAAAAATGAAATTCAGCAAATAGCAGACTCTCTATCCAATACCTATAGGTCAGTATATTCCAAGATTCAATTGATTAATAGTTTGATGATGACTAAGATAGTTTACTTTATGCCAGTGGTTGCTTTCTCAAAAGCTTTTATCTCTAAAATTAAGACCATTTGCAATCAGCTACTATGGTCAAGGAAAGTTGTGGCAATATCAATGGCAAAACTATGTCAACCACTGAATAAAAATGGTTTAGGGTTACATGATATTGGTATTTTTGACAAACAGAGAATGAGGAACAATATAATTGATATTGTTAAACAATTTCCAAAAATTAAGCAGCTCATAGAGGTCATTCCAACTGATAAACCACCACCAAAAAAATTTATCATATTTTAAACAATTAATATATCATCGTTAAACAGAATCAAAAACCCCAGAGCAATTTATTAATAAGTACAAATACTGGGAAATTTATGAACTAATAAATGAAGATAATAATACAATTGCTTTGGAATCGATACTGGGAATTAATAATAAACAATTGGTTAAAAGGTATAAACGATGGGCCTTAGAACCAAAGTTTTTCAATTTTCTGATAAAACTTAACTTATCTGCATTACCATAAAAGATTGTATATGTCAATTGATCCCTTTTGTGGGTTATGCCATCGAGCTGAGGAAACCCTATCACATCTGATATATCACCGTAAGGGACTTAGGCAGATTAGAAATCTGATAACAAGAAATTACAGGAAGTCTAATGTAACAAAGCATCAATTAATTTCTGCATTGAGAGAGGGATTAACACCAAGTATCAGGGCAGCAACCTTTGTGCTATATGCATCCTGGTGTACTAGATGCACCTTCCTAATTGGTAACAATTCTAGGAGGCATCCAGCTACTTTTTCAAATAAACTTGAAATGATACAGAAAAGAGGTAAGACACTGTCAGACCTGACATTTATGCAGCAACCTGGTCATTACTTAAGATTAGATCAATGTTATAGTGACAAAAATGATAAAACTCTTAGGAACTGGTATAGTGTTTTTTTTTAGGACAACACCAGTTTGAACATTGTAAGTTGGGAAAATTAAACATTATAGATGGATGTTGCTTTGTTATATGTATGATATTCATTTTTGTTGATGGCTTACTCAATTTATCTACTAGAGAATTATGCTTTACAAAAACAAATGGCATCCAGACCCACACTACCTTAATTGAATGAGGATATAATCATTTTGTAGTATCATTTGAAACAATTGAGAAGAAGAAGGAGAAGGAGGAGGAGGAGGAGGAGAAGAAGAAGAAGAAGAAGAAGAAGAGGAAGAAGAAGAAGAAGAAGAAGAAGAAGAAGAAGAAAAAGAAGAAGAAGAAGAAGAAGAAGAAGAAGAAGAAGAAGAAGAAAGAAGAAGAAGAAGAAAAGAAGAAGAAGAAAGAAGAAGAAGAAAGAAGAAGAAGAAGAAGAAAGAAGAAGAAGAAGAAGAAGAAGAAGAAGAAGAAGAAGAAGAAGAAGAAAGAAGAAGAAGAAGAAGAAGAAGAAGAAGAAGAAGAAGAAGAAGAAGAAGAAGAAGAAGAAGAAGAAGAAGAAGAAAGAAGAAGAAGAAAGAAGAAGAAGAAGAAGAAGAAGAAGAAGAAGAAGAAGAAGAAGAAGAAGAAGAAGAAGAAGAAGAAGAAGAAGAAGAAGAAGAAGAAGAAGAAGAAGAAGAAGAAGAAGAAGAAGAAGAAGAAAAGAAGAAGAAGAAGAAGAAGAAGAAGAAGAAGAAGAAGAAGAAGAAGAAGAAGAAGAAGAAGAAGAAGAAGAAGAAGAAGAAGAAGAAGAAGAAGAAGAAGAAGAAGAAGAAGAAGAAGAAGAAGAAGAAGAAGAAGAAGAAGAAGAAGAAGAAGAAGAAGAAGAAGAAAGAAGAAGAAGAAGAAGAAGAAGAAGAAGAAGAAGAAGAAGAAGAAGAAGAAGAAGAAGAAGAAGAAGAAGAAGAAGAAGAAAGAAGAAGAAGAAGAAGAAGAAGAAGAAGAAGAAGAAGAAGAAGAAGAAGAAGAAGAAGAAGAAGAAGAAGAAGAAGAAGAAGAAGATGATGATTTGTTGGTTTTAATGTTTCAAAAGATTTGTTTGTTAAATTGAGGAAATTATTTAATATGACTAAAAAAATGTTATTTTATTTGTTCCATTTATAAAAAGAAAAAAAAAATTATTAAAATAATAATAATGTTTGTAATAATTTACAAGTTTTGAATGGTTAGATTGTTTTAAAGATAATAAAAGAAATATCTTATGTTGGAACTAAAGAATAAATTGGTAACAAGATTAGAACAGCATTTAAATGATAAAATTCTGCAGTTTAAAGTTCATATGAATAAATTGAAACATTAAGATTTTAAAATACAATCTTTGGAATGTATTAGATCATATTATGCAAGAATTATAAAAGGAATTTATATTAATGAAATGAATAGGTTGTTAATTGAAAAAAAAAATAGGTTGATTTAATTAAATAATTATAGAAAATTATTTTAAGAAAGGTATTTAAGAAAAGAATGTAATGGAAATTTAAGATTATTTGTCAGAAGAGTTTTAAGGGATGAGTTATTTGTATTTGTTATATGTATTTGGATTATTGTGGAATATTTGTATTTTTATTTATTGTTTTTTATATATTTTTTAGTTGTTCTTTGATAAAGACTATAAAAAAATATAATCTAAATGTTGGAGTATTTTTTGTATGATAAAGACTATAAAAGAATATAGTCGAAACATTGGAATATTTTTTTTATAGTTCGTATAATAAATCAAGAAAGGGTTAAAAATTACAGGAAAAGGATGGTAAAAGAATATTTTTACATAAAAAAGTATAATCCTATTTTAAATAGAATTAATGGAGTAGATAAGGAATCTAAAATAATGTATAACTAAAATGAATGTTTAAATAGGTTTAGGTAAATTGTTAAAAGTTTTTTTGTATAAAAAAAGATATTTATATTTGTTTTATATTCATTTAAAGCTATAGTTTAGGAATGTAGCTTTGAGATGGGTTTTAGATAAGATTTAAAAGGGGGCGGGGGTATTTGAAATTAGGGTTGGTTTTTAAATTTGTATAAAAAGTTTCTTGGATGATTTTAAGACAGATTTGTAATTAAATAATGTAAAAGAATGAGTAATATAAGAAATAGCAGTGGGAGAGAGATGTAAATAAAATATAATTATGTCTGTTTTGTTACTGTTTATGTTAATGTAAGATTAAGGTATTTATAAATATGTATTTCATATTCTTGTTGCAGATCCTTGAAAATGACTGTATGAAGATAAAAACAGTTGAAACATTGGAGTTTTTATTATATATATGTTCAGAAACATTGGAGGATTTTAATTTGTTGATAAATCAAGATTTTTAAAGAAGTTTCTATGTGACAATTCAAAACAAAGCAAAACTCTCCATATAGTAGTGCCATCTTGTGCTAACAAGAGCAATCAATGGATGCCAGAAGGCTTGTGCATAAAATCCCTATCTAGTGCCTACTCATCCAATATCCCCAGACTAGTTTCTGGCTTGTGGCCATCATCAGTGAGGAACCTTGGATCTGAGAGCACTGCACCTAGATCTTAGAATCTAATGCAACCCTCCAGCAGCCACTTTTTAAATCTAAAGTACAAAACTATGAGCACTGCTATATGGAGAGTTTTGCTTTGGTTTGAATTGTTTAATAACAATTATGTGCTAGTATGAGATAGTGATCATGTGATGTTTAGAAGTTTATATGTGGTTTGTTTTGTATATATATTGAAATTAATGGGCTATTTTTAAAATAGAGGACTGTCTTTTTTATTATTGATTTAATTTATTTAGTGTTTATTTACTATATCCCTATTCAGTGTTATTTTATTTATAACCCCAAGCTAGTTTGTGAATTATGGTCTTCATCAGGGAGGAGTTTAAGGATCTGGATTTACTACATCAATACCTTTCTCTCAGTAGACATTTTAGCTTCTTTTTAAATTATTGAACTACTCCCTTGGAATTCAAAAATACTTCATCATTTTGATTCCAAGCCCAAATGCTTGCATACTTATATAGAATTAGCACCAGTTCAATATCTATGTATTTGAATGTCCTCAGTTCTTTAATAACTGTAGGAAGTTTTATTCTATGGCTAGAATTTTTATATAGATGGCAGCACTAGAGAAGTAACCCTTGCTTCATAAAAGCATTGAGTAAACTGGTCTCGTGATGTTTTGTTATATTTGACAATGGCAGTTGAACAGTTTACATTGAGCTGACCATGATACTACACTCATACTTAAATAATCCTGACTTACATAAGCAGTGCTGCTCTTTGGAGTTTGAGACCCCGGGCACAAATATGGAATGGGGTCCCCAGTAAATAAAAAAGTGAATAAATAAATAAAATCTTTAATTTTCAATACAAGAAAAGAACATATATAATATTTATTCTTATCTAAGTAGTAATACTTAACTTATAACATATTAATATAAAAGAAAAACACAATTAATACAACTTTATTTTCCTTGCTTTAATTTCAGAAAATTTATCTATTGTTCTCACCTAAATTTAAGCCTTCACATAATTTATTTTCTATGAAAAGCAATGTTAAGTTGGGTAGACTTTCTTGTGTCATTGTGGATCTTAAATAGTTTATTATTGTTTTAGGCTTTGACAAACTGTGTTTGGACTATCAACCATTTACCCATTTATAAAAATGTCGACGAGATGTTCGGAAATTTGGTGTGCTTCATTTCAAAATTAAGCTTTAGCTTTATATATAAGAACTTGTATCAAAGGTCAGTCTCTTATTAATGCATAAGATAAATAGTGTTATTGATTAAAATAAGATAGCTTGGTGCAATGCCCCTTTAGCTCCGGATCCCACGCATACATCTGATTGACTGACCTTAGGGATGCTACTCTACATAAGTCCATAATAAAATAGACAAATCCCAGCATAAATAAAATGCACAAAAATGTGATGTAAAATCAACATCACATGATCACCATTTCTTATGCTTGCTCTTAACTGTTATTAAACCAGGCAAAACTCTCTATACAATAGTGCGACTTAGTGCAAGCCAGAGTAATCAATGGATGCCAGAAGGCTTGTGCATAAAATCCCTATCTATTGCCTACTCATCCAATATCCCAAAACTAGTTTTTAGCTTGTGGCTTTCATCAGTGAGGAATCTTGGATCTTGGAGCACTAGATAAGGATTTTATGCACAAGCCTTCTGGCATCCATTGATTACTCTGGCTTGCACTGAGTGGCACTACTATATGGAGAGTTTTCAACATGGCTATCATTTCTTATCTATCTCATACAATGCAATACTTATTTTTTATTTATTAAAAAAAAAAAGCTGAGATTTTGCTTCACGGCCAACGGGCAGACCTGACCTGAAAAAAACATTGTACAGACATACATTTGAGTTAAGCAAAAAGTTATGGAATGGATAACTTATATAAGTTGAGAACTACTTGTTAAACGACTAATACAACAAAAATCGTAACTTTTGCATATAATGTGGTTATCAGAAGTCAGCCACCGGGTTCGAATTCTTTTGTTTCTTTATAAATAATGTATTACGTTTTTTGTCTTCATTTATTATTGACTTAGTATCTCCAGGAATAATTGCTTTGTAAATTTATAAAGTAATTATTCAAGCAAAATACTGTTTTAAATAATTTACATCTAGACAATAATTAAAAACTTTTACGAATTAAATTTAATAGCTATAAATTATTATTTCTCTAAATTATTAAAAGATTTTCTAAAAATTCCAATAAATTGTTATTTTGATACGATAGTAACATCCTCAGAATATTGGAAATACTGTAGACAATAAGTCTACAAAGGAAATGCTTTATTCAAAAAAAAAGGAAAAGGAAACTAAAAATAGACAAAAAAAAAAAAACAGTTTTTTTGTATATACTTTATTTCCTAGTTGATATAACGTTTACGAAGTAAGAAAATATAATTATTTGAATATTTAATAAACATTTATTATTCATTTCTGAAAAAATTATATAAACACGAAGTTAATAATAAGTTTACATATCAGTATTAGATTAATTTTTAATCGAAATAAAATTTGAATACCTTAATAATTTATATACTTGGAGTTTAAGTGTCTGAACCTATCCTGACACCTCTCTGAGGAGTGGCAAAGCACGAAACCATGGTCAGGGGTTTGCGGGGGGGGGGGTCCTGAAAGAGATATTTTAAATGCTTTCTCTGACTAAGCATTTATCACAAAGCTTGTTGAGGAATTGGAAATCCTCATTGTTTATAATTATAGTAAATTTGAACACCTAGTTTCTAGCTCCTTTAGTTATCTACTCGAATATTGGTAACAACAAGGAATTTGGGCGTTCAATCATTAGATTTTCGATAGTATGGATGGCAGAAGAGGTGGAGGATGGAGAAGATTGAAGCCTGTCCCTTCAAAATTTGAAGATTTGCTATCTTAATATAAACCGAGCACTGGCTATATATGTGTGTGGAAGATGATGATCTGAACCTATTGCTGAGTGCTGATTCAGTACGAAATACATATATTGATGATTATTTATCTTTTTCACATATATGTGGTCGTGTGTTACGGTTATATAAGATGGAGTGGATAGCTGATGGGAGCTTGAAAGTCGGTGTTCAAACCCCCTATAATTAAATTAAAATGATAGTACTGTAGTTGAGAAACATTTCATGTCGTTTGAGTTATATGAATAAAATTTTTGAGTGTGCGGAAAATAAATAATTGATTCAATAAATTTCAAAGTAAATAAATGGAAAAATCCTGATTTCAAAACAAAAAGAATTCGGGATATAAAAATACTTATTCAAGATAATAAACACTATTGTTTCGGGATTAACATTTACCATTCTGGCTGTTCAATATCCATAGAATATCAAAAAGGTATACTGTTCTCTATGTTGTTTGACAAAAAGATAAAGAATGAAGAGAATAAGTCCAAATACTCCTCTATGAAGTATCTCATCATATGTCATAGCATCGGCCAGGAGGCGAACCCGCCACAACCGTCTGCAACAACTGCTTGCTTGCAAGGCGGCTGCGCTGACCTCTCGGCTAACAACAACTTTCTTATAGTTAAAAGTTTCTTTAAAATATGCACTTGAATTTTTGTTTAATTAAATCATTTTTAAGCCCAAAGCTAAGTTATGTAATTTTTTTTTAATCATTAGCAAGTAAGCACGTTAATAATTTTTATTAGACATTCATTAGACTAGAGATTACCACTAATGAATAATAAGTGTGGTGTAGTGAAAAATTACACCACAGAAGTATTATTTACAAGTAAGAATTGTCATTTCAGTTTTGCTTAGAATTGTGTCGTTAGTAACTTTTCTGTTTCAACTAGGCGTTGTTAGCCTAGAGGTCAGCGTAGTCGCCTGCAAGCAAGTAGTTGGTTGCAGACGGTTGTGGGTTCGCCTCCCGGTCGATGCTATAACATGAAAAAAAAAAAGGAGACCTACCTCCAAGCATAACATAAATAATTTAACGCTAAATTACTTGATACAAAACAAATCCAAATTTTAAACAAATAAAACAATAGCTTTTAGCATAGTATATTAATAATTTTGACTGGTCATTTATTAGAATAAAGATTATTCATTTAATGAATATTTCTATAGTGTAATTTTCACCTTCGTTGGGGTGTGATTGTAAACATATTAACAAGACATATGAAAAAGCTGTATGACCTCCCAGATGCCATTTCATTCTGAATCAGTACTCATCAGTAGACCTAGATGACAATCTCTCATACCTATCTTTTCCATTGATCAGTATATAGATAGTCAATTACTAAGTACAGTTGATAAATGTCAAACTTATTGCCCTCACAACTTTACCACAATGGTTTATACATTTTCTTGCTGCAGTTCAAATCCAGGACAAATGAAACTTGGAATTTTTTTGGTCAAAAACAGGCTGACACCCCCCCCCCCCCCAATAATCAATCCACCCTGCTATTTGTTTGGTCAGTAGTATCTAACTATAACTGGTAAAACAAAAAGCGATTTCATCACTGCTGAGAGATATTTGAAACCCTTATGGGCACTAATCAATGGTTTATTCTTATCTCTTTTTTTTTTAACCGTAGAGTATTCCTGGTGTTTATTAAGGATAATTCAAAATATTTCTTCATGAGATTCATTTAGATCCCTACTAACTTATTGGGGAAAAATTATTTACATATATATGTGATTCAAATTTTGCAAAAACATTTTAACATTTGGGTAACAGAAATGTTTTTTAAAACTTTTTCTTTGTTGATATCGAAATAATTGAGTGCACTTTGGGTGAAGTTTACCAGAATCGTAGCTCTCATGAAAAAATAATGTACTGCTTGATATATACAGTCAGATGATAATGTATGCATTTTATTCAAATTAGTTATTTAAATATTTTGCTTATTAGATAACCGGACACTGTTTTCTTTATTGTTGTTGATGAACCATGCCTCTCTAATTTTCCTTTTCTTATCATCCTACTCTACACACATGATATTGATGGACTGTGAGTTTAAAATGTGCCCATGTTGCTGTTTATGGTCCCAAAATGTGAACTTGTATTTGAGATTATTTATATTTATGCAGCTGTACTAATCTAGTAGAGATATGAGCTTTAGATTTCTCATAGTATATAGCAGAACAATGTGGATCATTCCATGGAATTTTGTATACAATCTGCAGTATTTCTTTCTATTTTAATTTATCTTTGGTATTACTGATTAATCTATCAAGATTAGTGGAAATTAACAGAGAATGTTGGTGAGCAAATCAGTTGAGAAATATAAGACATGCTAAGCCGTGGTTTAATTACAACTTGAGGTTTTACAATACTGTCTTATATTTTTATAAAATTGTTTGACTCAGTTATTTCTACACCATCAAATAAAATTAAAAAAACTGTTCCATTACCAGATGTTAAAACATTTGTGCAACTTTTGAATTATAAACATAAATGAAAGGAAAGTCATTATTATATATAAGTAAAAAAAATCAAAATCACAATCAACTTTAAGTTTTAAAAAACATTAAGTAATAAATGAATGGTCAAGCATTGGCAGTCGAGAGGTCAACGACAGCTGCTTTACAAGCAGTAGTCCCGGGTTAGCGGGTTCGCTTCCCAGCTGATGCTATGACACATGAGAAAAATAATAATAATAAATGAGTTGCAGAAGTACCTTCATTTAGTCCCATGTAATCATTATTAATTGATTACAGAATAATGTAATCATTATTAATTGATTACACAATAGTAATTGAAAGTGTTTCTGCAAGTAATTGATTTTTTAACTTCTTTAAAATATTAATTGTATTGATTTGTGAGGTGCAAATAAAGATCAATACATAATCAATTAAAATTTATAAAAAGCATAACATGAATATCCTAAGATCTCCAGCTGCGTGTTGATGTTATGAAAGTAACTGATTAGTAAGTACAGTGGAATTAATTAAAGGGAATTTGAACCCAGACTTTCAAGTTTCCTTCAGCTATCCACTCCATACTGTATAATCGATACACATGACTACACACATGTGAAAAAGATAAATGATCTCCAACATACATATTTTGTGCTGAACTACCACTCATCAATTGGTCTAGATCATCATCTCCCACATATATGTATAATCAATGCTTCAGTTTATATTAAGATAGCAAATCTTCACACTTTATTGGACAGGCTTCAATCCACTCCACCCTCTAACTCTTCAGCCATCCATATCATTGAAAATCTGATAATGGAATGTTCAAACCCTAGTTGATGCCAATATTGTTGTCATATCCATGTTGACCTTAAGTCACTCTGATCCCTCATATATACACAGATGGATGGGCAGAATTCTGGTTGAATCTATAATAAATGTATACTAGTAATAGTAAATACCAAGCTTTAAGATATAATTAAAGGGGATTTGAACACAGACTTTCATGCTTTCTTCAGCTATCCACTCCATCTTGTATAACCGATAACCAAGCTTTAAGATATAATTAAAGGGGATTTGAACACAGACTTTCATGCTTTCTTCATCTATCCACTCCATCTTGTATAACCGATACACATGACCACACATATGTGAAAAAGATAAATGATCTCCAATTTTAGTAAGTACAGTAGAATGATTCCATCAATCACTCACTTAGCAGCATGATAAATATAACATATTTGCTATGCTTATCCAAATGTAAATGAATTAGAATAAATATACATTCATAGGATTAATCTTTTTCCAAGCAATTCTACTACCATGGTCAGGCAATAAAATGCATAGAAATGACAAGCAATGACAATCATTGCAATTAAAGATTTTATATTTTTGGCATGATTCATGGGTAAATGAGAAAGCATCACTTTCCAATTATACATCTTTGAAATCTAAATCATTAAACCATCTTTCTCTCAGTCAGCTGAAAGGTAATATGATATTGTCCTCTGAGTATCACAACTCAGACTATATGACCATAAACATTCCATAACTAATCTATTCTAACCTCTCATTCTTGTTATTATTTCTCATAATGCTAGATTTAATACTTAGAACAATTAATTACTAGGTGCTAAATTAAAAAATAGTATTTGATCTACTAACAAATTCGTATATCAGATAGTGAACAAAATTAAGACTAAAGAAAAGTGAAAGCTTTAAACTTAATAAATAAATAATTTAATGAAATAGGATTTGAATATGTACAATAAGCATTTCAGGAATCAATTGGTCAACTTTCTGTTTCAGTCACTAGAGGTCTATTGATCATAGGTTAAGAATCATATCCTACATGATACATTAAATTAATAGGAAATTAAAGGATATAGTTGAGGCTGTATCTCCTACCATGTCCACATTGAATGGGATTTAAATCATGTTCAGATTAAACTTTTCAATTTTTTCAAATTGCAGGAAGAATTGATTTTTTTTCTAGTATTCCATCCATAGCCAATTTAGCTTGTTATCCACTTATTGTTTGGTGAAGGTGTGTCTAGTTATAATTTTCTAGAAGTTAAAAATCCTATATTGAACCTTTTTAATAAAATAATTATTAATGCGTTGATGACAAATATTACAAATGTAATTGAAATCCAACACCGCATTCACCATTATTAAAAATATATACTCCCATGGACACAGAGACAATGTTTATTTTTCATTTAATAGCAAATATTATTAAACTAAATTAAGATAATTTAGTTTAATAATAATTTCTTACACAATAAATATTATATGTTATATAAAATTAGGTCATGTGACATCTGATATGATTTTTTTTTTATAACAATAAATATATTTTGGATTTTATTTTTAGAACATGTTGTTTTTTAAAATGTTTCTTAGACAAAACTTATGCACTCATGCAAATTGTAGAGCCTCATATTATGGGGAGATCAAGGCAGCAATAGAAACCAGATTACTACAACAGAAATATGCATATATTAAAGCTTAGTCAGATCCATCACATTATTCCATTTTTGCAATTCATCAGAAAATAACAGGACACCAGTGTGAATCTCAAGATGTCACATGGTCTGCAAAGGAAGGCATAATGTAAAAAGAAAAGTGAAGGAGGCCTGCTTCATAGTGGATTGCAACACCATCAATCGCAAGGACACATGCTTCACGATCTCAAAAAATGGAGCAATTAACCTTTGAACTTTGCATAATTGCATATAATTAATTCACTTAGAGCTATGAAGATGAAAGCACATCTCTTGAAAGCGCTTGCAGAATAGTATAATTTTATTTTGTTTTAAGTATAAAGTAGCTTTGCATTCAGGTGCAATAGCGCCTATATTATTTTACAAATATATTTTCACACGCAAAGTTTTCGAGTTAGGTTTGAATTACAACGTTAAATTTATTTGTATGTTGGACTATTTGTATTATATTAATATTGAATATTGAATGTGTTTAGAAAAATGCAACTTTAAGTTTTCCAATTGCATTCAACTGTTAGTAATAGAACACAGGTTAGTATATACATAACATTTCGAGTGATTATTTTCCTCTCTTCTTCAGGTGTTGCTGGCCTGACTAATGTCAGTACTAGCATGGAAATCAAACCTGAACTTTTAGATTTTTGAATATTTTTAAAATAATGCTCTAACCAACTGGGCCATATACAAGAATCTAAAGATCCGGATTTGATCCCCATGCTAGTACTGTCACTAGTCAGACCAGCAACACCTGAAGAAGACAGATTAATGCCACTTGAATATTGCATATAACCTGTGTACTTTTACTAACAGTTGAATATAACTGGAAAATGGAAATAAAGTTAAATTTTTCTAAAGACAGTCAATACTTAATATTAGATGGTGGGAATTGTCCAATATATAAATACAACTAAAATACCATCATCACAAACCTTCAGGCAAACATGATTGAATTTATGTGTTTCACATTCTATTTGTAATAATTTGCCTAATTGCTGCCAAAAAATTATAAAGAGGTTTAATATCGGCTCAGTCTATGTTTAACTCAAAATTGACTAGAATTGCCGCCATCTTTGTCGCAATAAATCCCGTATATATTATCAATGTAACCTAATAATATGCTGTAGAAATATCGTTTAGCTTTATTATATAAATTGAAATTTTAAATGATACAAACTATAGAGAACTTTGACTGAAAATGTGTTAATGATACACTATAAAAAATTTTTAAATAAAAACAATGATTCCTTTGTTTATTTATAAAAAAGGCAATTAAAAAAATTAATAAGGAAGTCAAAGAACCTATTAAAAGAAAAATTAAAACAGTTGCTTAGGAAAACAAATAAAAACAATTAGAGAGAGAAAGGAAAAAAAGACAAAATACAATATATGTATTTGTGTAATAGACAGAAAGAAGATAAGTGGTATATATAATAAGCTTGGAAAAATTATCACTTTTTAAATTCCCATCGAGTCTATGAATACAAAAACCGAATACCCCCCCCCCCTTAACTTCTTAATAAGCAGACAACATTCGTATAATTATTTAAGGAATAAAAATAACTTAGATAATAATTTTAATAAATGTTATGGCGCCTACTGGCTTTGTGCGAGAGAGGAGATTTGGTCTGCTAATTTACATAAATGCCTAACATTATTTTTTATTTAATATAATTTAGATTGTTATAACAATCAATTGACCATTTGGCATAACTACTTTAAGCAAACTCGATATATTGTGAACTTGCATTTTGCACGGAACATGCATTGTGAAATCATGCATAATGTACATTAATCCTCATTTTTTTATAATATAAAAACACACTATAACATATACATATAGAGAGAGAAATTTACAAATAATATTACACACCGAAATTTAAAGTTTTAAATACGAATACTATAGATGAATTATGTTCATATTTCATTTAAGGATAAACTGGTGTTTGGAGATAAATATTTTTATGATTTTTCTAATTATAGCGACTCTTTTATTATTATTAGTTCAGCACAACAATAATACAGATTGTGTGCTATTATAAAAATTAAATGTATACTTAAATTGAAAGTATATATCATTGTAAACTGTTTTGGTTACAAACAATATTTATCATTCTTGCAACATTAAATGACATACATACATACATACGTAGATTAATAACTATTCCCAATATGTCTATTATCTAACTAGACGTATTCTAAACTGTTTCTAGTATCTATAGAGAACATGGATTTAGCCAGAGATTTGCCGTTATCCTCTTAATTGCTTCATTTTTCTGAGATTATCTCTTCCCAATCTGTCGCATCTTGATCTCATGCAACAAAGTAATCCCACATTTGAGAGCTCGCCACTTCCAATATTTTTGGTGAATTAACTTTCCACAGATACCTATAATTGGCTTCTGAAGTATTAAAATTTGTTCCTGAAACCCAATTATCTAAAAATTGTTTCTAAACTTGGATATAATAAACATTATTGTTTACATATGTACATTTTTTGAAAATATCATTATTATGTTGAGTATATGATTCCAACCAATAACTCAATATTGGGCATTTTTCTTCTACCTATGAACATCATCAATTTTCAAATATTCTGCAAGATAAAGGTTCCTTCAAATTTATTCAAATTTCTCTGATTCATAGCCTCCCTTCTCAATAACACACTAGTTATCTCTTTTTAGTTATTTTACAGTCTCCTAGATCCAGTTTAAGATGTAGCCATCTATTATTATTTCTTTTAACAATATGTCCAACCCAGCTCTATTTTAGTTTCTTAATTATTTCAATAATATCAGTGAAACTGATTTCTTCTCAGTTTCAGTCTCTTATGGTTTCTCCTAAGATGTACCTCTCCATATTTCATTTATTCTGAGGAATATTAATTGCTCTTCTGTTAAGTGACCAAACCTGATTCATAAAAAGAACAGGTAAAGCAGATCCATTTAAAACTTTCTTTTCAAATATGTAGGCATATTTCTTTTTTAATCTTAAGTTATTTACATCAAAAGCACTTCATCCAAGTTTAATTCTATAATTAATTTTATCCTAATAACCTGATCAAGATTTTTGTAATTGTTGATTTCTTCTAATTCATGATAATCAATATTTATTTTCTTCTTCTGAGAAAATCCAGTGAACATTATTTTAGTCTTTTAGTGTTTATCTCTAGTCTTACTTTCATCTGATAGCTCCTACATTTCCGGAAGCTATATAGAATTTGTTGCAAAAACAATTGCATTATCTACAAAATCTAGATAACTTAAATAATCTCCATTTATTTATATTCTCTTGGCTCTCTATTTTAATCCACAAAATACTTCTTGTAAAACTGCTGCAAAATTTTTTGGAAATATGGAATCACCTTGTCATATACTCTTCTCAATGTTAATCTTAATATAACCAAATAATTTAATCACTGATGTTGTATTTTGATGAATATTCTTAAGAATATAACAATATCTCTGATCTATATATTAATGATCCTAAATTTTAATCATAGAATCAAATGTCTTTTCAAATTCAAAAGATAATGGCAACTCATACTCACAGTTTCTTTCTATAACTTCTCTCAATATTTGGAATATGATCCATTGTGCTAAAAACACTTTGGTCAGTTAAAATCCAAAGTTTATTGCAGACAATTATCTTGGTAAAGATTTTGTATAGAACTGATACAATATTGATAGGTTCCTTCTTTATTATCTTTCTTAAATATCAATATACCTACTGTATTTTTTCAATTAGTCCTTCTTTATTTGGTACCCTAACTTTAACCCTAACCCTGCTTCTAAAACTATTTTGTAAACCTCCTAATTGCATTCTTCTAAATAAAATTAAGATCAGCCAATAAATGTTGATGAAAATAATCATTGGATATACTCATCAGAAATCGTACAAATAATTATTTCTCCAGAAAATTGCTATAAATATACATTTTATTAAATAACAATATGCTTATCTCCTTGATCAGGCATAAATTTCTACAATGCAGATTAAAGATTAGATATGTTTAAAAGATTGAAATAAACTTCCAGATATTTTTGTCCATCAAATTATATAAAAACTCCTTTTGTAAGTTCAGGTCCACACAGGTGATTAGTTATTTTTATAACCCAATTCCAGCAAAACATAGCAATGAGTTTTCTCTAAACATTAATATCTAATTAATCAAAACAACTAATGATATTATTGGCCTCAAATTCCACTCTACTAACTTTTCCAATTAGTGCCATTTTACCCTAATAATGGAAAGTGAAATTCAAGCTTTAATATCTACATATTTCCAGGCATACCACTACCTGAAATAAATATCAAATAACCTCAAATGTTAAGAAAATTTTCAGCTACATCTTCTATGAATAAATGTATTAGAGTCCACATCTCAAAACAGCTAATTAGCTAAAAATTTCTTAATATTTGAGGTATTTGATATTTATTTCAGATAGTGGTATGCATTGGAAATATTTATGAATGCATACATATTGTTTTTGTTTGTATTTTTATATTGGACTATTTCCATCATCTAATATGCATATTAAATGTCTTTAGAAAAATGTAACTTGATTTAAATATTCCAAATACATTCCACTGTTAGTAAATGGCACATCAAACAGGTTAGTAGCAACACTTGAAAAAGAGGGGAGACTAATACCTCTCAAAACGTGCATATACTAACCTGTTTGATGTGCTATTACTAACAGTTGAATGTATTTGAAATATTTAAATAGCATTAAATTTTTCTAAAAACATTCAATACGCATACTAGATGATGTAAATAGTCCAATGTAAAAATATAACTAGAACATCATCATCACAAACATTCAGGAAAACACTGTATGTATTGTAACTAGAATTTAACCTAGCTGAAAATTTCTTAACGTTTAAGCTGATTTGATGTTTGACATTCACAAATACATATGTAAAATTAAAATATTCTACAATAAACTCTACAAAATTCAATATGCCTATATATTATAACCAGCTTATGGCAGTTCATGCTATCTTGAGTAGCAATTAAATGTTAATATTTAAATCTTATTAAAAATAGTATTTTGATTACTATATATATAATGTGAACTAAGCTTAGTGCTATATCTGAGGAATAATGTTACATCTTATAAGATTAATAAAAATAATGTTAACGGCTTGAGAAATATGAATTCAGTTGTCAAGCATTGAGTCACTATTAAGAATATACTTATATTGACAAAGCTGGATATCTTCATTGTTATAAATAAAAGAAGTAATCATCTATTATGGCATTTCTCAAACTGTATTCAGTTTTGAACCAGTGATTCTTTGCAAACGATCATTATTTCCATTACCACTTACAGAGAAATAAACTTTGTACATTCCCAGTTTCAAAATCAGATTAAAACGTTAAAATTCTACGTCCACTCCAGTTTGATACTATCTTTCAGAAAACCTGTACACAACAATTAATTTTTTTTTCCTTTTATTTTCCCAAGACCCTCTTTGAAGTACAGTAAGTATCATCCATTATTTTTTGTTAAAAAAGTGGAACTTAAATCAAAATTATGATAGACTATATATAAATATAATATTTATTTTTCCATCTTAGTCCAAACCTTTCAAGGATTTTGTAATGACTTGCGAAAAATATTTTCATGTGTGAAATTAACATATGACAAAGCTATTACATATTTTATTTTAAAGGTAATGTTTGTAAGAGGGTGAAATTTCTGTAGATGTCACATTTAGTTAATTCACTTCATTTAATGTTATATCTACAAGTTAACCCTTTGTTTTATTTATTATTTATATAGTATCTTTGCTAGTAAATAGTAAGTATTTAGTTTTTGATTGAGAATATTAATTGTGCATATCTGCAAATATTGATATTAAGCGGTAATAGTCGTTTTTTGAGGGCCTTTTTTAATTCTTAAACATCATATGATCACCACTTTGTGTTAGCACAAACTTTTGGAACAACATGTGATGCGATGACTATGGTTTCTCCTTTCTCAGAGTCAGAAATCTCGAAGTCACTATGCCCAGAGAAACCTATTATCCCTTTATCATTCCCCATCCTAAGTTTTTCCCACATTCTTCTCTATCCTTCTTCATCCTATGTCCACTCTATGACCTTTACATCTAAATCTCTCATCTTTTTCCAAACCCAGCAAAAAAACCAAGAACCCACTTTCTGTGTAATCACTTAGTTTATATTTATTCTCCCACAACTTCATTATTTGTACCCTTTCTTCTTGTAAGTATTTACACTCAGTTAACAGATGCTTAATATTTTCCATGCCTTTCTTACATAACTTGCGGACTAAATCACCCACATTTTTTCCATTTATGTGTATATTCCCTTGTGGCTAATGATCCTGTTTGAGCCTTTAACAGTCAACTACTTTCCTTGTTATTATCATAAATAAACTTATACATGCAAACTCTTTTTATTCTCCATACTACTTCTCCATCTCTCCAACTCCCTATTTGTTTATTAATGCATCTACTCTTCTATCTAGATGATAGTCTTTGACATATAGCCTATTGACAGAAGTCTCTCTTAACATAAGAAAAATATTTTTATCACATCATATAAAATTAAAAATAGTCAATTTAAAACGAAATTGAAATAGACAACTCAATATAAATGAAAATATTATTTAATACATCAATCCAACTTGCATTCCTTAATGGAAACTTTTCAAGTGTTTCTTTTTACACAATCACATGACCAATTGTGCTACAACAACTCCCTCAATGGACATTATTTACATTACTAAAAATATAATTATTAAAATACATACATTAAATATAATTAATAAAATACATATATAGATACATAAAATGATTAAACTTATAAAGCTTTGTATATTCAAAAAAATTTAAACAAATGTGTAAATATGGTTAAAGGTCCAACAAAATTAGGGTGAAAATAGGGATTGTTAGATTATTGGAAACTTTAGAGTTATAATTTTAAAAATAGAAGGAAGGGATTATTATTATTGTTTTTATTAGATTATTTGCAAATATATATATATTATAAGAAGAAAAAAAGGATTGTAATAAGTTTACCATTTTTATGTCCATAGATGTATTTTTCCTAATTATATTTAATGCATGTATTTTAATAACTATATTTATTGTAATGTAATATAAATCATGTCCATTGGGGGAAGTTGTAGTAGGGTAATTGGGAAAACTTAGAATGGGGAATGAAAAATAAAGTGGCTAACAGGTTTCTCTGGGCATAATTGCTGAGAGATTCTTGACTTCGTTTAAGGAGAAGCAACAGTACATCACATCACATGTGATTGTGTAAAAAGAAACATCATAAAAAGATTCCATTAAGGAATGAAAGCTGGATTGATGTATTAAATAATATTTTTATTTATATTTACTAAGGCTGTAACCTTAGGAATAAGCATCTGAAAAATTCGAAGGTAGAGACCTCTACAGGTCTTAAACACAAGCTTACGCTATGAAGAAAAGAGGGAATAATGTGCGTTTAATAAAATTTATAATTACAATTTTTATTTATAGTGAGTTGTCTATTTTAATTTTGTTTTAAATTGATTATTTTTGATTTTATATACAGAAGGTAACATTATGGACAAATTTTAACAGTGAAATTTGATCATTTAAAATATCATGTCATATGTACACTCTTATATTGAGAAAGAGCTCAATACATCAATACTCAAATTATTTTTTTTGCATATTATGTGAAAATATTTGTGATATTGTCTTTTTCATTGCCTTATTTCATTTCTTGAATATACATTGTTGTTGAACAGTTGACTTCATCTTTCAAAGTAAAGGTATTCACATCATATTTCATCATAGGGTATGCATACTTAAATAGTCACCCTTGTTACAATGGATAATTATACAAAAGGCATATATGAGTATTCTTGAAATGTCTTATCCTTCCATAAAATTATTCAGTTACATCAAGAAATTAGATTATATAATACTTGATATGAAGCTAGTTTGAAGACCAGCTCAACTTGCAAGTGACCATTACTTATAAGATCATAATTGGAAAATAGGCATCTTATAAAAACTATAACAAACTACAGAAGTATTTTCAGTTAATCCATTAACATCACTTAACTATAGCAGAAGTAAATGTCATGAAGACATATGCCAATAATCCGAAATTTTAACATTAGCATGTAGTAATATGTTGGAATATTTCGATAATCTATTATTAAATGTTGAATGTCTAGAAAATGTTAAACTTTTCAAACAACTTGTTAGTAATAATACATAAATAGAGATAATACAGGTTAGTTATTCCACAACATTTCTAGTAATAGTATTCTCCACTCTTCTTCAGGTGTTTCTGGCCTGATCAGTGACAATATTAACATAGGAGTCAAACTTACACCTTTAGGTTCTCGAAATATCAAATTTTAAGGCAACCTTCTAACCAACTGTGCTATTCCATCAAAGGCAACAATCAGTAGGTATTTAATATACTTATCTATGAGGATTGGTTCAAATCCTTCTAATTCCTACAATTTTTTCATACTAATACTTTTTTCTAGGAACGAGGTTAATTAGAGGCTTCCAAACATTACATATGGCCACATTGGTTTGACTTACAGGATTTTTTGCCATTATTATATGAACAGCTTCTGTGAATTTTTTTCTTCATACTTTTTCTCTCTATCCAATATTTTTGTAATTTTCCCATTGAACATATGGTCATTAGTACATGGTCTGCAACTGTGGACACATTTGTTTTTTGTCTTTTTAACCATTAGTTCATTCTCTTTCAATTATGGTTCATCAGGGCAACAAAATTCATCTATATACTTCCTTTCACCTTCACAAGATATTTCATAGATGTATGTTTTTCAGCATTTCTAGTTTAGGCTTTGTAGAAATTAGAATTCCTTGAAGTATGGTATGATTTTGGAAAGTTGTTCTAATGTTATAGTGAATGCAGATTTTCTGTAATTTGTTTGGCAATGGAAAGTGGCAATATATAATACCTGGAAGCCTCTAATTAACCTTTCTCTTAGAAAAAGTATCCCTAGAAAAATAATTGGAAGAATCAGAAGAATTTGAACCCACCCTCGTAGATAAATATATGAATTTACTATCAGTTGCTTTTGACAAAATAGCTCAGATGGGTTAGAGAATTGTTTTAAAATTTTGATATTTCAAAAATCTAAAGATGCAAGTTCAACTCCTATGTTAATATTATCACTGGTCAGGCCAGTATCATCTGAAGAGAAGTGAAGAATACTACTACCTGAAATGTTGTGTAATTACTAACCTGTGTTGTCTATTTGTGTGTTATTACTAACAAGTTGTTTATATATGAAAAGTTTTAATAAAGTTTAAAATTTTTCTAGACATTCAACATTTAATAATAGATGATGGAAATAGTCCAATATATTCTCATATCACATGATCACCATTCTTTTATGCATACACAAGTTGTTTTTCACAGAGGCAAACTCTCCATAAAGTAGTGCAGTTTTGCCTTTGTGAAAAACAGCCTAGGTAGGCATAAAGAATAGTGATCATGTGATGTTTGATGGTTCAACACCAATCCTTCCCAATAGGATTTTGGTGGTTGTGATTATTAAAGAACCAAAGACACCAAAAATATAGATGCTGAACTGAGTTCAGATCTATTCAACTATACAAGTTAATGGGCTTAGCTTAAAAAACATTGTTGTGTTTTCATTTTGGACTCAAAGCTTTATAGTTAGCTAAAAAAGTAAAAGTTGGCTGCTGGAGGGCTGCATTAGATCCTAAGATCTAGGTGCAGTGCTCTCAGATCCAAGTTAGGGATTTTATACACAAACCTTCCTGCATCCATTGACAACTCTGGCTTGCACTGAGTGGTGCTACTGTGTGGATAGTTTTGCCTCTGTGAATATTCTCATAATTAATAGACCATCATAACAAACCTTCAGGCTAATTTTAAAGTTCGCTTGTCGATTAATTATAGACATTCTATTTCTATGTACGAAAATTGCCTTCTTAATTTTTCTTTTATTAAGGTTTCTCTTCTCTTTTTTTTATTTACATATATATATATATATGTGTACATACGTATTCTTATAATAATATATACATAGTAGATCCTCATAAGATTGAACAATCTTTAAATAGTCTACTGAGATTTCTTTACTATTGCAGTTTCCTCTATCCTTCAGCTAAAAATAGCTTTCCATAATTGGATTGCTGGTGATTTGGTTATGTAATCGATTGCCTCAAAAAAATTCCTAAACTAATATAGAAACAAAATCATCTCAATGTGTTACGGGATCCAAATCTCAAGTCACAAATGTGTCAAAAACTATGTCTCCAACATGTCATAAACAAACATACATATAGATTTTTAAATCAATACTTACATATACCTGCGAATATTTATATATTATTTTAATAATATACATTTTATTTAAAAGTAAAAGTTTAAAATGGGCAAATCATTAACCATGAAATTGACCGACTTTTAAACTTTGTGATTAATCTACTGTTAAAATATATTTGAACAAAATTTCATCGAAATAGGATCCATTTTTCAAGTATTATTTGGTTCAAGAAGAGGCAGAGACGCGGACAGACGGGCGACCAAGGCTAACAGCTTTTGAAAATCTCCAGCTCATTTTCTGATTTAGATTAATCAAATTTCATTCACTATCAATGTTAAAACTTTTCACAATATTAGAGAAAAAGTCTAGAGTCTGATATTGCAGCCTATCACATGATCATTTGTCATGTGACTGGCTACGAGATGGGGAGACTTAAAAAAGTTATATAAACCCATTACAAGTTTTTAATATACATATAATTGAACAATTTGTATAATCAATATCAGTTTTTTAGAATTAACCCTTGTAAGTTTATCTTTTTAAGAATATATATTTATTTAAAATTGTTTAGATCTTGTTGATGTAATAATTGAATATATATTAGCTTATCTAATATATAGCGTTACGAAATGTTATATTGATAGGCCAGCTGTTATCAGGTCTAATTTAAAGGCTTGCAATTTTATATAACAGAAATAGTCTGCACCTCAGAAAAAAAAAGACCCAAATTGATGATCAGAATAGCTTTTATAACTATTATTATCAGCTCTGTTTATTTTATAGAGACAATATATAAATTATTTTGTATATTTTCTCAAAAGAAGAAAATAAAGATTCATAATGTTGAGTTAGAAGAATTTAGCAACTATAAATATCTTGGTCAGATTATTACTACAGATGAAAACAGAATGGATGAAATTAATCATAGAATTAAACTGAGGACAGGGCTAAACTTTCCATACAGTGGCACCACTCAGTGCAAGCCAGAATAATCAATGGATGTGCATAAAATTCCAATCTAGTGCCTACTCATCCAATATTGCCAGACTAGTTTCTAGCTTGTGGCTTTCATCAGTGAGGAGCCTTGGATTTGAGTGCACTGCACCTTAACCTTAGAATCTAGTGCAACCCTCCGGCAATCACTGTTTATCTTATTAGCTGACTATAAAGCTTTGAGTGCAAAATGAAAACACAATAATGTTTTTAATTCAAACTCATTAGCTTGTATATTCATATAGGTCTGAACTCAGTTCAGCATCCATACTTTTTGGAGTCCTTGATTCTTTAATAACAACTGTCACTGGATTGGTATTAAACCATTAAACATCACATGATTGCCATTCTTTATGCTTACACAAGCTGTTTACCCAGAGGCTAAACTCTCCATACAGCAGCGCCACTCAGTGTAAGGCAGAGTAATCAGTGGATGCAAGCTAATGAGCTTAAATTGAAAACATTATTGTGTTTTCATTTTGGATTCAAAGCTTTATAGTTAGCTAATAAGATAAAAGATGGCTGTTGGAGGGTTGCATTGGATCCTAAGATCTAGGTGCAGTGGTAAAAGCCATAAGTTAGAAACTAGGGTAAAGATATTGGATGAGTAGGTAATAGATAGGAATTTTATGCACAAACCTTCTTGCATCCATATGAGTGGTGCTACTACATGGAGAGTTTAGCTTCTGAATAAACATCTTGTGTAAGCATAAAGAATGATGATCATGTGATGTTAAATGAATTAAACTTAGTTGGAGTGCTTTTGGTAGAAATAACTTAATATTAAAAGAAAATATGCCTATGAATTTGAAATGAAAGTTTTTAATAAATGTGTTTTGCCAGTTCTTATTTATGGAGCTGAGACTTGGACACTTAACAGAAGAGCAATACAGAGACTTCAGACCACTCAATGAAATATGGAGAGATGCATGTTAGAAATAACAAGAAGAGATCCAAAATGAAATACATATATAAGAGAACCAACATGTGCTACTGACATTATTAAAAGAATTAAGAGACTGAAGTGAAATCAGGTTGGACATATTGCTAGAAGAAATGATGATAAATTAACATTCCAAGAAATTGAGAAAGACCTAGAAAGAGACCACATGTGAGATAAATGGATGAAATAATGAAATGTACTGGCTAATGTGGAGTTGAGAGGCTAGAGATCAGAAAAGATGGATTGAACTTGGAGGGATCTTTATTTGGCAGTGGATTGAGAATGATTGAAAATGATGATGATGTTTGTGGTACCACAGCACTATAAATCTAACTGGGTGAAAGTAAAAATACAAAAATACATATAAAATCCCAATGAAAGAGTGATTGGTAACTGCTGCTCTCTCAAGGTTACTTGAAGCGCCATATTTGAATCAACACATGCATTATGTAGCAACTTAGTTTACCTATTGACTGTATAAATTTTATCACACTAGCATATCTGGATCATGGATGATAACATGCATGTGGATGTGTATTTCATATCTAAATCCATAATGGAATGTGTTAACATTACATTTTTATTTTAAATAGGGAAAAATTATCACTGACACATTCAAAAGGATTTAAACTGTGTGTGACTGTGATACCATGAGTCACAAAAAATTTTTTAAGTGGCTTTCAAAATTTGATGATGTCAAGAAATGCATTGAAAACACTCCATCAAGGAATGGTTCCCTTTCACCCCATAACTCAGTATGTGTGTATACATAATATACTTCAGTTAGCTAAAACTCAGTCTAGAAATGTGAAATCACAATAAGCAATAATTTGTAATGTAGAGAACAAAAAAAAAATACTACGAGTTAATTATTTAAGTACTTAAAAGTAATCAGTATATAAGTTGAATTTTATATAAATGCAATTGATTCACTCTACTTTGAACACTTTTTAGCAAAAACCTTTTATTGTACATATATGCACATACAGTCTTATACCCTATATATTACATATATAGACACAGGTATATAATAAGCCTGTGTTTCAATTATTACATTGTAGAGATGTCTGCCCATTCCTTGTATATGTATTATATGGATTATGTCCTGTACATGAGAGGTCAGATTGACCTTAGGTCGACATGGGTGTGACAAGAATCTCGGCCTCAGGGTGGCCTTTGAGCATTCCATTATCAGATTTTTCAATTGGATGGACGGTTGAAGAGTTGGAGGGTGGAGTAGATTGAAGCCTGTCGATTAAAGTATGAGGATTGGCTATCTTAATATATATATATATGAGCACTTATGGCATATATGTGTAGAGCTGGTAATGTGGACCAACTGATGATTGCTGGTTTAGCATGAAATATGTATATTGGTGATTATTTATCTTTTCAACATATATGTGATTAGGGGTATCAGTATTATCAGATAGGGTGCAGAGTGGTGGGTCATGTGAAAGTCTGTGATCATATACCCTATATATTACATACAGTCTTATGTTTCGACTGTCCTACAGACTTCTTCAAAGCTATGATATAATGAACAAAATAAAATACACAACTATATAAATAATACCATACAAAATGTAAACAATAAAATTAATATAAAAAAACCATAAAATATAACAAAACATAGTAAAACTTAAATCAATATAATCAAACCCAAATAAAATAATCCAGTTAATGGTATTATTTATATAATTACATATTTTATTTCGTTCATTATGTTATAGCTTTGAAGAAAACTGCATTACAATCAAAATATAAGACTGTATATGCATATATGTACAATAAAAGGTTTTTGCTAAAAAGTGTTTAAATTCAATGAAATGTCCTAAACTTGAATATTACTAAATATTTTAATTAATAGTCTTAATTAAATGGACTAATAATTATAAATGTGCTGTAATGCAGTCAATGGTGAAGCTAAAATATGACTTCTAATATTAAGTGGCTGAGTGATTTCGAGGAGTCTTATCTTCTCATAATCTTAACAAAAAGGTCATCTGAAAAAGATGGAATATATAGGTGACAAATATTAAAATTTATGCAAATAGTGTATTAGAACATTCATTTTTGGAGGGGGGGAGCATTCTTTTCCATTTATAGCATGGATGTTGATAGCTATATGCCACACTTTTTCAATTTTATGTTTGGAGTCATGCAATAGAAGGATGTAACACCAGTTGACTTCTGGTATTCTAAAGAGATGAAATTATATTCAGGTTTATTAAGAGCTCTTTTGTATGAGTAAAAATGTTAAGACATACATATGAAGAAAGATGCATAGGATTCACGATAGTATAAGGTACTGCAACTGGTTTGAGGGTATGGGATTTTGTACACTGCATAAGAAGTCTGGTCAGAGGGTAGGTGATCTTTTGAATTATTAATCAATCTATTGGTTGAAGGTGGGGTTTGAAAACTTATCTTAAATGAAGGAGAAAAGGTTTTAATAAAGTTTTTAACAAAAGAATAGATGTGTGGGAGAAGCCATGGACTGTCATCTTTGGGGGAATTAATATTTAGTTTGTGGTAAAATTATATTACCTTTCTTGTAAGATGGCTGTATTTGAATCCATTCTTCAATGTTAGTTTTGCAAGAAGCTTTAAATTGACATAGATGGTAATTATAATAAATAAACATTTATATCAAAATTATTTAAGAAAATATAATAAAGAATAAAAATTATCCATCTTACTAATAAGAAATTCAATATAAACCAAATAAATCATTTAGGTACTTGTGTACAATTCTATCAACTGAGATTGGAAATGTTTTTTTTTTACTTATACAGTTTCAGGGGCATAAATAAATTTTTAAAACAAAATGGCTGAAAAGAAACCTTCATATATAATATTTCCAGGTTTTTTTTAATCTTGTTATTTTACAAAAAAGGAAAAATGTCTCTCTAGACTAGCTATAAAAAAATGTGACTACAGTCAGAAATGAAATTTTGGAGCCCTTGAACCACATTCCTTTCTGAATGGATCTTCTATTAAAATAAGTTTTGGCAATACATATTTGCAAGTAAACTTCATATTATGGACCATTAACACAGACTTTTCATGATGGCAGGATCACATATTCTTGGGAATACTTCATTGCATGTTGCTTTCTCTCCTTGAGGAAGATCCCAAATTTTCAGCATTTTGCCAAAATGATAGTGACAAATAGAAAAATGCTGACTTTAATCACTGATTCGAGCATGTCAGCATTTAGACATTATAATATAAATATATAAATACAAATAAACCTTCTGAATAGAATTTATAATCAATTTATTAAATTTTTTGAACTTAACAACTAACACATATTCACTAAAATAAAATTGAAAAAGAAAACATAAATAATTATTTATAGGGCCCCTAAAACTGTATGATTAAAAAAATGCTCCTGATCTTCGTTGACTAGATTATACGTAAGTACCATTATTCATTAGAAAAAGACCAGATTTATTTACTCATCATCTATATTTGGTAGACTCAAATATTTATTGTTTATTGATGACATTTAGCGAAGGACAATTAGCTGTAAATATGTTCTTGATGATATCCACATGTTTGTATTTAATGATAAATAGTTTATGGATTTTTCCTCATCTAATAATTTTTTGTAGAAGTGATGCAGTTTTTCATTTGTAAACATAGAAATGACTAATTTGTATGGGGTGGTAGAGAGTAAAACAGAGCAAAGTAATATTTACAACTGAACTCTCCAAATATTAGCTAAATAACTTTAACTAACTAAAACTGTCAGTAATTTTTCTTTTTATATTTTTAAAAGTTCACAACAACAGAAGTTAATTACATAATCAGAATTAATTAATTTTTAAACTTAAAACTAAATCCTGTTTACAAAAACAAATTTACAAATATAAGCAAGCAATTGAACAAAAAATAAATTAAGACAATAATAATTTATTTCTACTTAATTCTTATATAATAACTGAAACACTCAGGCTTATTATATACCTGTGTCTATATATGAAATGTATAGGGTATATGAGCACAGACTTTCATGCAACCCACCACTTTCTACACTATTGCATAACACTGATACACCCAAACACATATATGTTGAAAAGATAAATAATCACCAATATATGTATTTCATGCTAAACCAGCAATCATCAGTTGGTCCAGATTACCATCTCTACACATATATGCTATAAGTGCTCAGATATATATTAAAATAGCCAAACCCTATACTTTAATGGACAGGCTTTAATCTACTCCACATTCCAACTCTTCAACCATCCATCCAATTGAAAATCTGGTGATGGAACACTCAAAGGTCACCATGAGGCCAAGATTTTTGTCACACCCATGTTGACCTAAGGTCAATCTGACTCCTCATGTACAGGACATAATCCATTTAATACATATACGAGGGATAGGCAGATATCTCTACTATGTAATAACTGAAACACACTGGTTTATTATATACCTGGGTCTATATATGTAATATATAAGGTATATGAGTACAGACTTTCATGCAAACCACCACTCTCCACACTATCCCGTAACACTGATACACCCGAACACATATATGTTGAAAAGATAAATAATCACCAATATATGTATTTCATGCTAAACCAGCAATCATCAGTTGGTCCAAATTACCATCCCCACACATATGTGCCACAAGTGCTCAGATATATATTAAGAGAGCCAATCCTCATTCTTTAATAGACAGGCTTCAATCTACTCCACATTCCAACTCTTCAAGCATCCATCCAATTGAAAATCTTGACGACGGAACGCTCAAAGGCCATCCTGAGGCCAAGATTCTTGTCACATCCATGTTGACCTAAGGTCAATCTGACCCCTCATATACAGGACATAAGCCATTTTAGTACATATACAAGGGATGGGCTCTACTATGTAATAACTGAAACACACAGGCTTATTATATACCTGGATCTATATATGTAATATATAGGGTATATGAGCACAGACTTATACTGTTTTAAAAATGTACATTTATAAACTTATATTGCAACTGTACGTAAATTATTAAAATTAAATGTAATAATATTTTATTATTATATATAATGAAATTAGTGCATTTACTTATCTTCATAAATCTTCAATACATGGGATCAAATCTCTATTCACTGCCAATACAAAACATTGGCATTATTATCAAAACAGCAGCAAACTCTTCATATAGTAGCGCCACACAGTGCAAGCCTTAGTAATCAATGAATGCAAGAAAGTTTGAGTATGAAATCCCTATCTCATCCAATATCCCCAGACTAGATAGGGATTTTATGCACTGAAACTTTTTGCATTCATTGATTAATAAGGCTTACACTAGATGGTATCACTGTACAAAGAGTTTGCATAATTGCTGAGATATTATTGACTTCGTTTAAGGAGAAGCCATAATACATGACATCACATTACTGTTTAAACAGCTTGTGCAAGCATAGGAAATGGTAATCATGTGACGCTTTAGTCGTTTTTATCAAAATAACTAAATGTAAAATGATCATTTATGAATATTAATACCAGATCTTATAGAATGGGAAAGTTTGGTCAGTGAAATTATCAAAGCGGAATTTTAAATCACATATAGATGTAAACATAACTTTTTTCAAATCATCAAAACATTAATACTCTCATGGCAAATATAATGTCTACCCACTTTAAAACTATGAAGCATAATTTTAAAATTGAATATGAAATAAATTAGCCAAGTTTGGTACTGATAATTTCACTGACCAAACTTTCTAACCCTATAAGATCTTGAGTTAGTTTACATAAATGGTATATATATTGGCTTATACAATTGAAATCTATATATTGTGCTTGAAACACACATCCGTGAAGCTGTATTAAAAGTTTATATTTGCTTAGCCTTTCTGGGATTTCGTGTTCCTATATTCATAGCTTATAATAATAATGTTTGTTGTTAGCTTGTCTAATAAAGATATATGCAAATATATCCAAATCACCTAGACTGCCCATTTTTTCAAAATAGAGAAGCAAGCATCTCCCCTATTGATGGGGTTAGGATCTTCTGCTATAAAGCAAGCCTCCTTTATCTTGTGCTTGGTGTCATTGCATTCAGTGCAAACCATTTTAGCCATCATAGTATGGAAACACAAAGTTCCCAAAAGCACTAAGCAAATATAAGCTTTTAATATGGCTATGGTTGTTAACGAGCCAAAGACATCAAAATGTATGAGTGCTGAACTTGAAAATATTATTGTGTTTTCAATTTTATTCTCATAGTTTTGTAGTTAAGTAGAGATAAAAAGTGGCTGCTGGAGGGTTGCATTAGATCCTAAGATCTAGGCACTGTGCTCTCAGATCCAAGGCTCCTCACTGATGAAGGCCACAAGCCAGAAACTAGTCTGGGGATATTGGATGAGTAGGCACTAGATAGGGATTTTATGCACAAGCCTTCTGGCATCTCTTGATTACTCTGGTTAGCACAGGGTGGCGCTACTGTATGGAGAGTTTTGCCTTGTTTAAAAGTTTTTATCATCTTATGCTGAACATCTTTCGATATCTTAATAGATATCATACTCATAGCAACAACTAAAAGGAATCCTGTTTTCCCCTCTCTAAAAAGTGGACCATATAACTCATTTGTTTATATTTACCTAAAATTTGCACTATATCTTATATTCACAACCTCTCATCCACTGGTTATTTGAAAACTGCTCAGCATAAAATAATAAAAACTTTTATTCCTACCCTTTTCTCACTTAGTCTTGTTAGTGCTTATAATTTAAATAACTAGTTAAATAAACCACTAAACATCACATGATCACCATTTCTTATGCTTACATATAACTGTTATTAAAACAGGCAAAACTCTTCATACAGTAGTGCCATTCAGTGCCAGCCAGATTTAGATGCAGTGCTCTCAGATCCAAGGCTCCTCACTGATGATGGTCATAAGCCAGAAACTAGTCTGGGAATATTCTATGAATAGGCACTAGATGGGGATTTTATGTACAGGCCTTCTGGAATCCATTGATTACTCTGGCTGGCACTGAGTGACACTACTATAGGGAGAGTTTTGCCTGTTTTATTACTAGTTGAATAATGAGACTGGAACTTTGTTATGGACAACAGGTGTAGATTTTCTCATGTTATTATTAACATTTAACTTGTGCTGTATTGACTAATTTATTTCTTATTTCACTTTGGAATTTTTTTTCACATGGTTTTAAAATGGATAAAAATTATCTCTTCCACATGACAACTGTTGCCTAGCTGCACGGAAAGAGATTTTGCTTACATCTGAGTCTGATTTGAAAATCAGCCTTGATAATTTTGCTGATAAAACTTTCCAACTCTATAAGATCTGGATTTAGAATATGTAAATGATCATTCCGTATGTATTTTTAGTTTTATAATGAGGATGGTTGGTGGTTTGTGATTAACAGTGGGTGAAAATTTGGTTATTTCAATATTTATAAGTCAATTTGTTATCTTATATATAAAATCCATGTGAATGTTTGTCCATAACGCTATTGCACGTTTCCTGTCATAAGGTTGTCATGTGTCAAATTCATAACCAATTAAAAAAAACTAATGCATTAATAAAAAACACTTGAAAAAAAATCAGTACATGTGCTTTTAACTACAGTACAGAATTGAATATGTATAGTATTTAAATCATGAAGGAAATATGATTACAGTACATTAATTCATGTTTGAAATATGATATTGAGAGAAAAAAGTAGTTGCTATAGCATCGTATTTACATTTAGTTTTGGTTAGCATATGATTGAGAAGGAAGTAATTCTGCCGTTTATAATAAATACTTGAAAAAAAAATCAGTATTTTTTTTTAAACTACAGTACAGAACTGAACCCCCAAACATCACATTATCACCATTTCTTGCATCCATTGATTACTCCGGCTTGCACTGAATGGCACTGCTGTATGGAGAGTTTTGCCTGTTTTAGTACAGAACTGAATAAGTATAGTATTTAAAATGCCCATCAAATATAATAGGTATATTAAAAAAATTAATTTAGAAGTTTAGCATTTATTCAAAGCAAGAATTCTGCCAAGCAAAAAAAAAAAATTGTTAAAGCAACTTATTAAAAAAAAAATTACAAAAACGATGCTTTAAAATATTTTAATTTATATTAAATCTTTTAAAGCAACGAACTAAAAAAAAAAACATGGCATGTATAATGTCGTGTACATCTTGTACTATATTATATAATTTCCAGGTTTGATCATTTAACGGAATGCAGTTAAATTATTTTTTTGTCATATCTATTTTTGATAGACTGATGAGAACATGCAAATATTACTAAAACTGGACTTATAGTTGTCTATGCAGCTTTCCTATGTGGGAATACTTCTAGAGCTATATATATGTATAAACTATGCTTGAAAATATTATTTTGTATTTGCTTGGCAGTTCAACAAGGGTAGGGATGCTGACTGTAATTTAACAGTGTTCTGTTAATCTGTCGAGACCAGAAAGTATGTATATGATGTTGGAACATACTGTATAATAAAATACATAATACTTATACTAGTTGATGCAAAGAATTTTGCTATAAAACTTGAAAAATAGCCAAAGTTAGATAATTCTACATATCACCAAATTATGGACTTTTGATGATAACATTTTGTTTGGCTGCATACACTGTAGATCACCTTTTCCATCAAGAATGTAGTATGAATTGAGAGAATTAATATATATCTGAGCACTTATTGCATATATGTCTGGAGATGATAATCTAGACCAATTGATGATTTCTGGTTTAGCATGAAATACGCATATTGGTGATTATTTATCTTTTCAGCATATATGTGTTCAAGTCTATCAGTGGTATGAGATGGAGTGATAAGTGGTGGGCCATGTGAAAGTCTGTGCTCACATACCCTATATATTACTAATAATAAATAAGACATTAATAGAATCTGTAGTAAGAAAGGTGATTTGGAAAATGAACTTGTATTTCATTATAAACATGCAAGTATTATATGTACAAAGTAGTGGAATTAATTTTTTTAAAAAGGTGGAAAACAATATTACTTAAATGCAGATAATTTAGGTTTCAACTCAAAAAAAGTCCTTATTTCTATCATGTAATGTACTTATTAGATTCAACAGTGGTGAGATGTAAGATATGCACTAATTCAAAGCTAGGCAGAGAGAATTTTATAAGAAAAACAATATCAATAGCTAATATTTATAATCTTATATAATATTAATATCATCTATATTCTTTATTACTTTTTACAGAGCTTTTTTACAACCTGACAGTTTCGATTGCCTCAGCAATTTTTTTCAGTACTTCTAATTATAATCTCCAGAAATAAATATTAGCTAAAACACTATTAGAAATCATTTTAAAATACTGAAACATAGCATAAGACAAAAACCCTATTAAACACAAAATCAATGCATAAAATGCATCTTTTCATTGCGTTATAGCATAAACAAATTTTTAATAAAATCAGATATGGAACATATTAATATGTTATATATCATTTTGAAAATATAATTATATCACATTCAAAACAGCTTTGTATTCAAGAACATCAACTAAAATGTGAAATTATAGTTTTATAAATTATTTATTTAAAATCATCAATAACATATTTAAAATCAAACTCATACATACTATGGCAAATCTCAAAGGACATTTTGGTTTTCAAATTCTATTAATGTATATATATATTTAATGTCTGAACTTAGCCTAGCACCTCTCTGAGGAATGCCAAAGCATGAAACCATGGTCAGGGGTTGGGGGGGGGGAGTTCCTGACAGTTATTTTAAATGCTCTCTCTGGCTAAGCATTTATCACAAAGCTTGTTGAGGAATTGGCAATCCTCATTGTTTATAACTTACAAGGTTAAGAGAATAGGGTCATGTGATCTATGACTCTTATTTTGACTATATATTTAATAGCATTCCTTATTTAGCAGAAAGATGTTCTCCAAAATCAAAAGGTACAACATCACATGCTTACAATTTTTCCATCTTACTTTAAACACTTTTTAGCAAAAAAAATCTGATGTTTCAACTGTCCTGCAGTCTTCTTCAGAGCTATGATATAATAAATAAAATAAAGAACTATATAAATAATACAAAAAACAAATTATTTTATGTATCATTATAACATAGCTCTGAAGAACATTGCAGGACAATTGAAATGTCAGATTGTGTGTGTGTATATATATATTACAATAAAAAATTTTTTTGCTAAAAAGTGTTTGAAGTAATGTGGAAAAATTGTATTTATATAAAATATTACAGTAAAATAAAGAAAGTGGTGAACTTAGTTTCATCATATACTTATTAACTTCATCATTTTTATTATCATATTGTGCCAAAATTTACATACACATAATATGGCCATATCTTTCATATACAATAGCTCACATTAATTATTTATCAAGATTATAGATATCTCTTTTGTCTATACTAATATGCAGAGATGTGTATCTATCTTACTATTATAAACAAATACTAATATATAATTAACCTATTCATTTAGTATGCTGGGTGTTTAATAGAGGGATGAATATAGACTGAAAATCCTACGTTCAAATTCCTAACCCCTATTGAGAATTTCATTCTATAAGCACTTCTTCAGTGATTAAAGCATTGATCATCAAAGTATAGATCCAGAATATTATCATATGCTGAAGAATATTTATAAAAATGGAACAGCAATAAGCAGATTATATTATGATACTAAAAATATTAACATCGAGAAGAGTGTAAGACAGAATGACTCCATATATCCAAAACTTTATATAGCAGTGCTGTGAGAAATATTTTGTGGATTATAATGGGAACTTAAATAAATAAAAGTAAATGGATATTATTTAAGTCATTTAGATTTTGCAAATGATGTAGTTGTTTTTGCAAATAATGCTTCAGAGCTTCATGAAATGTTATAAGAGTTGTCAGATGAAAATAAGAAATTAGGACTAAAGGTAAATGTTAAAAAGACTAAAGTAATGTTCAATGGATTTTCTCAAAAGATAAAAATAAAGATTAATTATGATGAGGTAGAAGGAGTTAATAAATACAAATATCTTGGTCAGAATATTACTATAGATGGGAACATAATGGATGAAATTAACCACAGAATGAAACTTGGTTGGATGCTTTTAATACAAATAACTTAGTATTAAAAGGTAATATGCCTGTGTATATGAAAATGAATATTTTTAATAAATGTATTTTAGTAGTTCTTACTTATGTATCTGGGACTTGGACATTTAATAGAAGAGCAATACAGAGACTTTAGACCATTTAAAGAAGTATGGAGAGATGAATGTTAGGAGTAACAAGAAGAGATAAAAACCCTATACATGAATAACAGAACAAACAGATGTTACTGATATCATTGAAACAAAAGATTGAGGTGGATTTGTGCTGGACATATTTCTAAAAGAGATGATTATTAGATGGACAATTGAATTATTAAACTGTATTCCAAGAATTTTTTGTAAAAGACCTAGAAAGAGATCACATGTGAGATGGATGAATAAAAAAAGAACAAGTCTAGGGATGATGTGAAGAAGAGAAGCTAGAGATCAGATAATATGTATTGAACTTGGAGAAACTTTCATTCTGCAGTGAATTGATAATGGTGGATGATGATGATGATTAAAAGAAAAAACATTCATTACCTTCAAGAAAACTCATCTGATATTTATTTCAGTTAAGAATTATCAGACAATTAAAAAGAAAGTCCATGGTGTTTCTTGATTTCAGATATAAAATAACCAATAAATTCATCACACTGACTGAATATGTTGGAGGCCAGTCTATACATGTTTATTCATACAGTAATAACATTTGCAACAACAGAATATATGGAATGGGTATCAGGAATTTTGCTTTTCTCGGTTCCTTTAAAAGTCTAAAAGAGGAGTCAAAGGGTCTCCTATCAGTTTCAGCAGCCCATGTTTTAAACATTACTTTTTTCATTAATTTTTACTTTTCAATTAATAAGTGTACTTTGTTCATTCATCCAATGAAAGTTTGATAATATACGGGGGGGGGGGACCCAAAAGTAATCGAAATTTTGTAATAAAAAGTTGCTATTTTTAGCTATTACAAATTTAATCCCTTTCAAACAGTCCAGAAACTCTTGCAAAGGGATCCCTTTTGATGTCTGCATTATTTTTTTCTTAAGTCCTCTCCTTCAAAATAAACCTTTGAAGCATTTTTTTTATTTAAGAGAATAAGAAGAAATTGCATGGGGTGAGAGTGAGTGAATGTGGCTGATGGATAAGCTGGGTTAGGCTGAATTTAGTTAATTGTTTCACACTCAAGACTTTGTGAACTGGCACATTGTCATTATAATGCTTGCACTCTCCATTAAACCAAAATATTACATCATGCAAACTTTTAAAACTTATTGGTTTTAAATGAATTCTGAGTGAACAATGATAATAGATGATGGACAATTAAAATCTTAAACTGGATTCCAAGAGATTGTAAAAAACCCAGAAAGAGACAACATGTGAGATGGATAGATGAAATAAGAAAGTGTGCAAGGGTGATGAGGAAAAGAAAAGCTAAAGATCAGAGAAGATAGATTAAACTTGGAGAGACCTTCATCCTGCAGTGGATTGATGAACATCATGATGATAATCTTAACATTGGACTTCATTTGTCATGATTTAGGGGGATGTGGTGAAATTGACACTTCCATTAGACCATTCATAAACTTGTATTTCGCCCAGAGCATCTTGTTTATAAGCTGTTCTCAGGCATTACAACTGCTTTTCCTACCATTTTCCCTATCAGCTAGTAGAATTTCATTTGTATTTATATGTTGGACTATTTCCATAATCTAATATGAGTATCGAATGTCTTTAGAAAAAATTAACTATATTTAAATATTCCCAATACATTCACCTGTTAGTAATAGCCCACAGCTTAGTATATGTACGTTTCAAGAAGTATCATTCTCCCCTCTTCTTTATGTATGGCTGGCCTGATAAGTGACAGTACTAGCATGGGAATTGAACCCCATGAACCTTTAGATTCTTGAGTATTGAATTTTAAGGTAATGCTTTAACCAATGAGCCATGGCAACAGTCAGTCAAAATTTCATATACTTACCTATGAGGTTCCTCCTGATTTCTTTACTTTTGTCTAAGAGCAGAGTTGATTAGTTGTTTCCATACATTATGTATAGTCACACTAGATTGACTTATGGGATTGTTTGCCATTGTCATGTGAGCAGCTTCTTTAAATTTTCTTCTTTGCACCTTTTCTTCTCTATCCAATATTTTTCTATTTTTCCAATTGAACATATGCTTATTGGTACATACATGGTCTGCTACCTTGGATACATCTATTTTCTCTCTTCTAATCATCAGTTTGTGTTGGTCTCACCAATATATATGTTCTTCCATCCATACTAGTACTGTCACTGGTCACGCTAGCAACATCTGAAGAAAAGGGGAGAATAATACCTCTCAAAACCTTGTACGTATACTAACCTTTGAGTTATTACTAACAGTTGAATGTATTTGAATTTAAATAAAGTTAAATTTTTCTAAAGACATTCAATACTCATATTAGATGATGAAAATAGTCCAGCATATAAATACAACTAAAATACCATCATCACAAACCTTCGGGAAAACGCAAAAGAATTTCTTGTTGTTCCAACTTTTCAGTCATTACCTAAATTGAGAAATAAGTGAGACACCCTTAAACAAAAACATTTACTATATGGAATCACAACTTCATTCAATGACAGTCAGCAGACGATGCAGTGTGTCCCCTTCAGAGACATCTAGTGGCAGAAACATCTACTACAGTGCGCTTTGCATGAGAACAATTTCAGTTATTTATGAGGATTCCGTTATATAAATAAGCATGCAGTGTACAGATGTATTTAACTCAGCATTAGTTGTAAATAGTAATGCATTATAATGTAGAACTTTCATAGGGAAGTGAAGAGCATATTGCTCAGGTATCAAGTTGAAATGGGCACTAAAATAAGTCATTTGAATATATATAGTTTTTCTATAACATTGTTTTGTTCAGTAATTCTTTTTAAATAATCTTTTCAATAATTTTAAAATATGTAATTTTTAAGCTTTGCCCGGTCATAAAATTTAGTCGACCACTTCCTCATTGTCTTGATTAGTAAAGATAAAAGAATCTTTCAATAGCCCGCTAAAGGTCAAAAATATCTATAATAGTCCTTTATAGAGAAATAATAATGAGTTATTTTGAATTTAAAAAGGAATGTCAAGTGTTGGTGTCCGAGTGGTCAGCACAGTTGCCTTACAAGCAGTTGTCCCGGGTTCGCTTCCCTGCCAATGCTTTGGCACACATGAAAAAAAAAATTGTCAAGCGTTGATGGCCGAGTGGTTAGCACGGCTGCCTTACAAGCAGTTGTCCCATCCCGGCTGACGTTTTGAGACAAAAAAAAAGGCATGTTGTTTAAAGTTTGCGGAAAAACTGGATTAAACTGAAGTAATGAATTTTTTATTAGATATTTAAAAATATATTTCATTTTCAAAGTTAACAAATGAGAGATGACTCTTAAAGAATAAAATCACTCAAATTATAAAACCACATCTGAACTGATTATTTTATAACGTTTTCAAATTATGTGATTGTTATTTATGTGTATGCATTTAAACACGCACGCACATATATAACATTGTGCGTGTATGTTTAAATACATATACATAAAATGATTAACTGAAATAGGACGATGTATATATGTCTATGCAAAATACAAACAAGTAATTATATCATCCTATTACAATTAACCATTTTATGTGTATGTATTTAAACACACACACGCACATAACAGTGTTCATGGGCAATTGGATATCTACAATAAATTATATTTTATATATAAACGATCAATGATACAATGTTTTTAAATTATTCAGAAGTTTAAATAAATATCTGTTAAAAACAATACATATTTTATTAAGTTAAAAAATTAATATTTAATTCTATTATTTAGTCTATAAATCTTTGAAAAGATTGTTTTAATGTTATTTTCAAATACATTCTGAATTATTAATGTCTTCTATTTAAGTTTTTTTTTTTAAATAGTTAAATAGAAAGAAATACTTCTTAACTGAATTATAAAAAATATATACATTTATAATACAAATCATATACAACAGCATTGCAAATATATATATTAATAATAATAATTACCCAATAAAGAGCTTTTTCGGCACATGGTTTTGTGCCCTTTCCAAATGTTAATCATCTATTTTAAATTTAACCAATCACTGCCAATAAAACACCATCTAGTGTTCAGTAATGGAATTAAAATAACAATAATAACAAAATAAAACATCAGTAAAATAGAATAAAACCTTCATATAGAGATCCAATATAACTTCAAAAAATTGACTATATAACATAATAATATATAAAATAAATAAACATATATTATACAAATAGTCAAGGTAAGAGTCATAGATCACATAACACTATTCTCTTAAGCTTGTAAGTTATAAACAATGAGGATTGCCAATTCCTCTACAAGCTTTGTGATAAATGCTTAGCCAGAGCCAGCATTTAAAATATCTCTGTCAGGAACCCCCCCACCCCAAACTCCTGACCATGGTTTCATGTTTTGGCACTCCTCAGACAGGTGCCAGGTTAGGTTCAGACACTAGATCTAAAAATACCAACCCAAAGCCAAGCAATTATCATCATCATCATCATCATCATCAACCATTATCAATCCACTGCAGGATGAAGGTCTCTCCAAGTTTAATCCATCTTCTCTGATCTCTAGCTTCTCTTCTCTACAACACCCCTGCACATTTTCTTATTTCATCCATCCATCCCACATGTGGTCTCCTTCTGGGTCTTTTACAATCTCTTGGAATCCAGTTTAACATTTCAATTGTCCATCTATTATCATCTCTTCTAGCAATATGTCCAGCCCAACTCCATTTTAATCTTTTAATTTTTTCAATAAGGTCAGTAACACCTGTTTGTTGTCTTAACCATACATTACGTTTTTGATCTCTTCTTGTTACTCCCAACATACATCTCTTCGTATTCCTTTGAGTGGTCTGAAGTCTCTGTATTGCTCTTCTATTAAGTGTCCAAGTGTCAGATCCATAAGTAAGAACTGGTAAAACACATTTGTTAAAAACCATCCTTTTCAAACACATAGGCATATTTCCTTTTAGTATCAAGTTATTTCTACCAAAAGCACTCCAACCAAGTTTAATTCTATGATTAATTTCCCCCATTATGTTTCCATCTGTATTAATAATCTGACCAAGGTATTTGTAACTGTTAACTTCTTCTAATTCTTCATAATCAATCTTTATTTTCATATTGTGAGCAAATCAATTAAACATTACTTTAGTCTTTTTAACATTTATCTTTAGTCCTACTTTTCTACTTTCATCTGCTAACTCCTGCAACATTTCCTGCAGCTCTGAAGCATTATTTGCAAAAACAACTACATCATCTGCGAAATCTAAATGACTTAAATACTCTCCATTTACTTTCACTCCTTTAGTTTCCCATTTTAATCCACAAAATACTTCTTGCAGCACTGCTGTAAAGAGTTTTGGAGATATGGAGTCACCTTGTCTTACACCTTTCTCAATGTTGATTTTTCCAGTATCATTATGTAATCTAATTGTTGCTGTTGCATTTTTATAAATATTCTTTAAAATATGACAATATCCTGGATCTATACCTTGATAATCCAATGCTTTAATCACTGAAGAAATGTGTATAGAATCGAATGCCTTTTCATAATCTACAAATCCAAAACATAATGACAACTCATATTCATTTGTCCTTTCTATGACTTCTCTCAATACCTGGATATGATCTATTGTACTAAAACCACTTTTAAATCCAGCTTATTCTCTTGGTTGGTGGAAATCCAAAGTTCTCTGTAGCCTAGTTGTAATTATCTTGGTAAACATTTTATATAAAACTGATAAAAGGCTGATAGGTCTGTAATTTCTAATATCTTCTTTATCACTTTTTTTAAATATTAATATTATTACTGCATTCTTCCAATCTTCCGGTACATCTTTATCATTTAGACATTTGGTATATAACTTTGCTAAAATTGTTTCTATTTCTTCACCTGCTTCTTTTAATATATCAATTATAATTCCATAATTTCCTGGAGCCTTTCCTTTCTTCATACACTTAATTGCATGTCTCACTTCTTCATTTAAAATTCTGGGCAATTCGGAAGATGTAATAGATATAGGAGGTACTTGTTCTTTATTACTATATAATTCTTGATAAAAATCTTCTACCAATTTCATGATGTCATCTCTCTTTTTAGTAATAATTCCATCTTTTTTTCTTTTGCAGATATAAATTTCCTACCAATACCAAAATGTTGTTTAACATTTTTGAGACTTTTATTTTCTTCTACAGCTTTCCTTGCTATTTCACAGTTATACTTTCTTATATCATTTTCAACTCTTTTCCGTACCATTTTACAAAATTCGAGATATTCAATTCTTTTTAATACATCACTTTTGTATATCTTCATATTCCTTCTTTTCTTCATAAATTCTCTAGTCTCAGTAGAAATTTTATTAGTCAATTGCTGCTTTTTTCTACCAGCTATGTTTGTTGCAGTTTTTAAAAGTGTATCAGTTATTTTCATATTAATTTCATTCAAATCTGAATCATGTTCAAAATCTCCTAACACTTGAAACCTATTTGTAAGTTCTAATTTAAATTCATTAGAATGTTTCTGAAGATTAGGAATATCAACTGTAAATATTGTTTTTCTTAATAATTTTTGTCTCTCTAGTTTTACATTAACACGTAACTTACACCTTACTAATCGATGATCACTTCCTGTGTTAAATTTATTAAGAACATTACAATCTTGAAATATGTATTTTCTGTTAGTCAAAATATAATCCAATTCTGCTGTACCTTCATTTGGATGCTTCCATGTCCATTTCCTTTTAACATTTTTCTCAAAAAATGAATTCATAATATAAAGTTTTTCTTTTTCTGCAAACTCCACAAGTCTATGTCCTCTCTCATTTCTATTACCATAACCAAAATTACCTACAGCAATTTCATCTTTCATTTGTCTACCAATTCTAGCATTAAAGTCTCCCATAACAATTTTAAAATGTTGTTTACTCTGATCAAAAGCCTTTTGTACATCCATATAAAAATCTTCTACTACTTCATCACTATGAGAACTTGTTGGGGCATAAACCTGAATTATCTGCATTTGGTATCTGCTATTAAGTTGTATAACTAATCTTGCCACTCTGTCCGATACACCATCAATCTCCACAATATTGTTCTTCCACTTTTTATTTATAATGAATCCTACTCCACTTGTATTTCCAATATGTGTGCCTTTATAATAGAGTATATGTCCACTTTTTAAATCAATTGTTTCTTCTCCTTTTCTTCTAACTTCACAAAGTCCAATAATGTCCCATTTAATATAAGACAGTTCTTCTTCTAATTCTTGCAATCTTCCTTCACTTGAAAGTGATCTGCAGTTGTAAGTACCTAAATAAAAAGTCGTCATCAAATGGCAGCCTGGGTCCGCAATCAGGGGATTCTTAGCACCCTCCGCCTTCGGCCACCAACTGCTGCCTTGGTTGGTGACTTTACAGCCTCCTGGGAATAAGGGCCATGCTTTATTTTTGTCTGTCATAATTGTATGGAGAAAATATTTATCATTTACACAAACATTCATTCTGCCTTATCAGGCACTGAGAAGAAAGACCATGGTGTTTCTTGATCTTAAACTCAGAGGTAAAAAGCCAATAAACTCACCACGCTGGCTAATGCATGTTGGTGAGCAGCCCATCCATGTTCGTATACTATATGAATAATCACATAGTAATAACAGCTGCAACGACAAGAACGTATGGAGTGGACATTAGGAATTTGCCCTGCTCAGTTCCTTTAAGGCTGTTAGGGTAGGATGGTTTTTTTTTATATACAAAGAAAGCAATTATACAACTTTCTATATATATATATTGTCTTATATAATATTCTATTCATTTCTAATTGACCAATTGCAAACTAAATTTAATGAAGTTTCGTAAACATTTATACAATTATTTAAGTTATTTTTAATGTGATATGTTTCATATATTTGTCTTCTTTTTGGATTTTTAATGTAATATAAAGGTTTAATATTTTTTGTAGCATCTAATTTATGTCCATATGTTAAGTAATGAATGTATAATGCAGATTTATCATCTCGTCTATTAATTGCATTGTTATATTCTTTGGTTCTTACCTCTAACTGTCATGCATGAAAACAGAGATAGCAGCCAAAGAACATAATGCAATTAATAGATGAGATGATAAATCTGCTCTATACATTCATTACTAAACATATGCATAAAATGAATGCCACAAAAACATTAAATCTTTAAATTACATTAAAGATCAAAAAAAAAAAAGACAAATATATGAAACATATTACATTAGACATAATTTAAAGAACTGTATGAATATTTATAAAACTTCAATAAATTTAGTTAGCAACTGGTCAACTAAAAATGAATGAAAAATTATATCATCATCATCATCAACCATTATAAATCCATTGCATGATGAAGATCTCTTCAAGGTCAATCCATCTTCTCCGTTCTTTAGCTTCTCCACATCACCCCTGCACACTTCCTTATTTCATTCATCCATCTCCCATGTGGTCTCTTTCTGGGTCTTTTACAATCTCTTGGAATACAGTTTAAGATTTCAATTGTCCATCTATTATCATCTCTTCTAGCAATATGTCCAGCTCAACTCCACTTCAATCTTTTAATTTTTTCAATGAGGTCAGTAACACCTGTTTGTTCTCTTAACCATATATTGTGTTTTCGATCTCTTCTTGTTACTCCCAACTTAAGACCACTCAAATAAAAATTATATAAGATAGTATATATAAAGTTGTATAATGTATGTATTATTTATTCTGTATATTGTTATGTTATATAGTTAATTCTTTGGAGTTATATTGGATTTCTATATGAAGACTTTATCCTATTTTACTGTTTTATTTTGTTATTATTATTATTTTACTTCCATTTTATAATACTAGATGGTGTTCTATTTGCAATAATTGGTTGAAAACAGAAAGGACACATATAATGAAGTTATGAAACAATAAATATGACAAAAGTGATTATACAGAAAATGGATTATTGTTTTTTATGCTGGGTTTGGGAAAAGATAAAGGGAATTTAGATATAAAGGCTATAGAGTTGTCAAAGATTATGTTGTGGAAATGGGATGGAGCAGAATATGGGAAAACTTAAGAGTGGGGAATGGGAAATTAAATGACTAACAGGTTTATCTGGGCATAATTGTTGAGAGATTCTTGACTCCGTTTAAGGAGAAGCTACATTACATCGCATCACATCACATAACCTTAAAGTAAATGATTTAACATTTGAAATGGGCATGAAACCATATGTCAAAAAAGGATTTTTATACATAATTATTATTTATATGCATATATTTATATAGCTGTTGTCTGTGATTTTTATTATTCATTATAATTTATATGATAATGTATTTTATTAATTTCTATTTTTGATGATATTAAAATATACATTCATATATCACAAATATTTATATATTGTAATCAAATAAATTTCATCTTAAAAAATTGCAAATTTTGCACGTTATGATTATTTAATTAAAATATATATTTTAAGCATCACATGATCACCATCTCATACTAGCACCTAATTGTTTATAAACAAGGCAAAACTCTCCATACAGTAGTGCCACCCTGTGCCAACCAGAGTAATCAATGGATGCCAGAAGGCTTGTGATAAAATCCCTATCTAATGCCTACTCATCCAATATCCCCAGACTAGTTTCTGGCTTGTGGCCTTTATCAGTAAGGAGCTTTGGATCTGAGAGCACTGCACCTAGATCTTAGGATCTAATGCAATTCCCCAGCAGCCATTACTGTATGGAGAGTTTTTCCTGTATAATAACAGTTATGAGCAAGCATAAGAAACAGTGATCATGTGATGTTTAGTGGTTTAATGCCAATTCTGCCTAATAGAATAGTGATGGCTATGGTTGTTAAAGAGCCAAAGACACCAAAGTGTATGGGTGCTGAACTGAGTTCAGACCTATATGACTATATAAGCTAATGAACTTGGATTGAAAATATTGTGTTTTCAATTTCATTCTCATACTTTTGTATTTAAGTAGAGATAAAAGATGGCTGCTGGAGAGTTGCATTAGATCCTAAGATCTAGGTGCAGTTCTCTCAGATCCAAAGCTCCTCACTGACGAAGGCCACAAGCCAGAAACTAGTCTGGGGATATTGGATGAGTAGGTATTAGATAGGGATTTTATGCACAAGCCTCCTGGCATCCATTGATTACTCTGGTCAGCACAGGGTGGCACTACTGTATGGAGAGTTTTGCCTTGTTTAATATATATTTTGTTTATAGTTGTAAGTATAATATTTATAGAGTTTTGACTAATAATGTTTTTTAAATTAGAAAATCTTATTAATTCATCAATTGTCCATAGATATTTGCATAATTTTGATTTAGAAACTGATGAAACTTAATTTTTTTTTATTTTGTGTAACATTTTATTTATAATACAAATTTACCACCCAAACTTTTAATAAAAAATATTTTGTTTAAAAAATTAGAGACGCCTTTTGGGTTTGTTCATATTCTTGATGAAAAATATTCACAAAAAGCAAAGCTCTTATAAATTTTCATGCAAAAAAAAAAAAAATTATGAAATTATTTAATAATTCTACTATGATTTATTTATCTGTATATAAATAAATCATTCTCTTGAATATTCCACTACTTAGAAATACTTTTAGTACACAGTATCCTTGCTGTGTTTAACAGTAAGATGTCAATTTTGAAATATGAATAAGTTAAAGACATTCTATAAACAAGACAAAACTCTCCATTCAGTTCTGCATAAAATCCCTATCTAAGGACATTCTGTTATAAAAACATTTTTAAATAGCTAGATATGCAAAAGAAATGATTGATTGATTAATTTAGAAATGAATGGAAAGTAAATAATATATTTATTTATTCATAAATAAATAATGCATCTCTTTTTCAATTAAATAATAAATAAAAAAACTAAACTATTTGTTGAAACTTTGCTTTTTTGGTTCATTATTTATTTATGTGGAAATAAATATTTAGTTTTCTGATACAAACATGATATTATTATTAATTATTATTTCTATATTGATAACTACTTGCTACTAAAATGTTTAAAGTTAGTGTTTAAGGTAAATGTTTTAAAATTCATTGTCTTTGAGAAAATGTGTAATGGTTCACTGTAAGAAATGACTGTTTTACTTAAATAATGTTTTTAGAAGTTAATTATAACGATGACTAAAAAAAGCTTCTCAAATTGCAAGTGAATATTGCAAATCATTTCTGTTCTCATGTCCATGGCAAAAGAGAATAAAAATATTTTAAACAAATATTTTAAAGCAAATAACATCATTAATCGAGAAACTGATATACTCGCAACAATTATGAAATCTCCGTATTTCCATAAATGTCAGACTTTATTACATTAGCATGGCTTATAAATTATTTAAGTAACAATTTATTTAATTTTGATGCCAATTCATCAAAAATATAATAAAATGCTATAGTAAATAAAATAAAATAAACAAATATTAAAAAAAAATTAAAGCAAAAACTGTGTTTGGTATTCTATTTTGTCTTTCATATTTTGTCTAAAAATATTAAATGAAAACTTTAATAAAAACATTAATTGTAATTAGTTTTAATACACACACAAAATAAATTAATTAATTACTATATCTTAAAAAACATTACTGAAAACAAGCAAACAAATAAATTACTAAATCAACTGACATGGATTTTGCAACAAGGAAGTGAAGAGAGAAAAAATAGTATTTATTTGTTAATTACCGTAGAGATAGTATAACAATATAAAAATAAATTTATTTATGTAGAAGAATTATAAATATGTTCTAATAAATATTAAAATTGATAGTTAAAATATTTACTTTTAAGTAAATATGTAATTAGAGTCCACTAGAGGGAGCCAAGGACTCTGTTTCTGGCTCCCCATTTTAGTTTCTTTTTTTTTAGTTTGGGGAATTAATTTTTGCTAAAACGATTCCTATTTAAAAGAAGAGTTTTTAGGCTCTATTTTCATATACAAGTTATGACAACAGGTTATAATAAATAAGAATAATTTCAACCTTTATAAAAATACTGTGCAAATTATATGGCAGCCATTGAAATTTCAAAAGATTTCTACAGAGATTTTTCCTCTTAATGAAAAATTTTCATTTCACTCAGTTTTTCTGAGTGAATGAGAGGGTCCAGTTGCCAGAAGGGGTCCCAGTATCCTAAATCATAGTTCTGTTGAGTATGGGAGCTGGGATGATAGTGCTGTGGGGATTGTTTCCGATGTTGAACTTCTCATTCATAGGAAAGGAAAAATAACACTATTTTTAGCATTTTTTTAGCGTTATTCTTATAAATGACTTTATTAATGTATTATTGCAATGTAAGCTGCAGTTTTGTCTAATGGTTTTAATTGTAAGTGATTCGCCTTAATTATTTCTACTATTTCCAATGTGGGTATTGATAGGGTTGGTCATTTGCTGTTCATATGGTTTTTCGTGGAGGATTGGAATGGTTTTCAGCAGAGACAATTTAAAGCTGTTTTTTCCTTGCTCTCCATAGGTCTTCCAAAGGATACTGGATTGCCCTCTTCTGGGGATGTTCAATGTCATTTCAGAGAACTGAACACTAGATTAACTTAGCCCGTATTTTATATTATCTCAAGTGTTTTCCTATTCCTCAACTTATCTACTGCAAATTGGATTTTTCAATATTGTACTCCTAAAATGCTATTCATATTTGAACTCTAGACTTTACAAATAATTCTTAATTATAATCTAGGTTTACTTTTAATAATTAATCGCCTCATGGAATGATGCTTTGAACATTCACAGGTTGATCAATTCTTAGAAATGCTATGGACAAAAACACAATGAATCATTTTAGATCTCCATATTACACTATGTAAATACAAAGTTTACCTTGTGAAACATGTTGTACCAATAAAGTTGAATCCTATTTTTTTTTAAAAAATGTAATTAAAAAAATACAGTAATATACAATTAAATATGTATCCTATAATATTAAAATTAATAATTATTATTTAATATTTATTGACTTTTATCAATCATTTCTACTTTTGATTTATTGTTCATTTATTTCTTTAAAATTCCAATAGATTTAAATTTTCTGATTTTAATGCCTTAATAATTAATCCCAAAATATCCAGTATATATTTCTTATTCTGGCTTTAATAATTTCTCTTGATCATTTGCTTACCATTTTCTTATACAACTTCAATGATTATTTTACATATTACAGATGTTATATATTAATATTATATAAAATTTACTTCTGATACCTTTGCAATACAGGTATTCATTAATTGTAAATTTATGTATATGTTGGTTCATTTTTCTTAAACAAATTGTAATTAAGTTATAACTGCTAAGAATGCTAAATAAGAAAAGCTTAAATGTAAAAGATTATTAACTGAAATACAGGCTTATTATATACCTGTATCAATATATGTAATATCTAGGGTATATGAGCCCAGACTTTCACATGACCCACCACTCACCACTCTATCTCAAATCATTGCAAAGATTATTATAATCTTATGCTAAACCACTTTCAATATCTTGGTCTTAATGCCATATTCAGAGCAATGACTCGTGGACAAGAGGGTGGTAGGTATAAATATGATGTAAATGTATATAAATAAATGTAATAGCTCATTATTTAGAGAGGGGGAAGCAGGATTCCTTTTCATTTATAAAATTCACATCATACTTTATTGTGTGCTTAAAATCATTTCTTTCGATGCAACCACTGGATGATGTAGGTTCAAATGTATGACCAAATTTATTTTGATGGTTCAGAAATATAGATTTGTGGTCTGGACTGTTTTTAACCCTTCTGTGGCAGTATTGATGTTGGGACAATCATATCGTGGGACTGGTGCATGATTCTCCAAAGTATACCACATTGCAGCCAATTTCAGTGCAGGCAATATCATAAACAGTGTGAGAGGGGTATGTTCAGTGGGAATTTTATCTTTGGAATTATTGATCAATGTGTTTATAGAGGGTGGAAGGCTGATTCAATATGAGTCCAAGCATATTTTATTTATCTTTCTAGAGACTTTAGAAATATAGGGGAGTGATATCCAGAACTTGATGTCAGACGGTATAGATCTAGTTCTAATCTTGTTGTAAAATTTATTGAGAATGTTAGTGAGAGTCCTATATTTGAACCCAATGAAGCCTAACTCATTAATATATTTTTCTATGGTAGACTTACAGTCTGATTCTAACTTTTATAATTTTAAATTTCTATATGGTAATGTTATCAGACCCGCATATTTATGTGCATTGGGAATTATGGATCAGAGATATATAAAATCTTTGATTTCGATGGGTTTGATTAAAATTTTGTACTTTAATTGAGCACTCTCCCTTTGGATGTATGAGTTGAGATATTTGTTTCTTTACAGGAGTCTTTGTGTTCTATGGTCCAGGTTGATGCAGTGAGCTAATGTTTGATGTTATTAATTTAGAGTTTCAAAGTGCAGATCATTGATATATTATATACATATATTATCCTAGGTGTGTTTTCTGAATATTTAGAGAGTACATGTATTTCTATATTATTTAGAATTATGCTGGATACTATTCTGTTTGTTAGAAGTCCCATTGGCCAGCCATTTTCCATAGTATAGCCGATTAAAGAGAGTGATTATATTTTGATCAATCGAATTTAAATAGTTAATAATAGTGCTGATTCTCTTCTGTGTATAATTAGATGTTGTTAGCATCTGTTTTGCAATGTTGATTGGCTCTTTTCTTTTTTATTGATCCATAAAAGCTCGGTGATATATAGAGACGTTATTCTGTATTGATTGTTAATAATATGACTAATTTTATTGATGAATTGGAATGAGATGAGCTGCCTTCTAATTGGTTGTGAGTCACCACATAAATTACTTTTGCAGCACTATAATAGTGGGATCTGCTAAAATCTACCATTAGCCTGAGAGTGCAGTATCAGGTTCATGTAGTTTCACATTTATGGACCTTTGCAGGGGAGGGTGCTGAAGAATAAATTGTATAATACTCTCTTTTGGTGAATGCATTCTATAATGTTTTCTTAGAATTTTAGATATAAATTTATTCTTATTTCTTTTTAAGTTATATGATGGTATCAACTTAAATTTTAATATATTTGACTTGTGTGCTCATCTTATTTAAATACCCTTATTTATGTAAGACCATGAATCTGTTTCCTTTATCCTCTTTTATACAGATAATACTATTATCTTGGAGATAACACTTCATAGTGTTTATATCCCTTGTCTAATTGAGATTGTTTGTTTTCGTAGGCTTATGTCTGGTTGCTTTAGCAGTTAGTCCAATGACGTTATATCTCTGTGGATTATCTGAGAACCTGGTTTCTATATTCATGATGATCTCTATCGAGTTATTCCAGCTGTCTCCTACAAATTGCATTCCAAATTCTGAGATGGTTTTTATATTATTGGGTGGAGAGTTGTTAGTCAAATTGATGAAACTGCAAGTTATGAAGGGGGGGGGGATTTTAATTCCCTACTTGGATGCCAAGTTTATTTGAATGAAACTTAATTTTAAAGAAAAGTTGTTGTATTTGTCCTTGATATAAGCGAGTATATCTTGTATTGGACAAATTTTGCATGGCCACTTTTTATTTGACACTTTCTTATACCCGATTATAACATTGTTTAGGAGAATGAGTTGTAATTGGACAAGCCTTTCTCACAATTATGAATTGTGTAATTAATTTTGACTTTGCAGCAATTTGGAATTATTTTGTATTTTGAACATGGTTCTAGAAATCTGATTGTTTGGGATACAACACTAATTGACTTGCTGCCTTAAAAACATCTTATGCTGGAGATGTGAATCCATGCCATATTGTAATTATATATAGATCGGTACACTTTTCTTACACAAATTGTAATTATATTATGATAGGAATGCTAAATAAAAAAATGTTAGGAGTAAAAGTTTATTATAATCTTAAGTTAAACCACTTTCAATAACTTGGTCTTGATATCATATTCATAGCGATATCTAGTGGATAAGAGGGTGGTAGGTATAAATATGATGTACATTTATGTAAATATATGCAAATGAGTTAAATAACCCACTTTTTAGAGAGGGAAGCAGGATTCCTTTTTATTTATAAAGTTTGAATTATTGAGCTATGCCTCCTTTATATTATGCTTAAAATCACTTCTTTCAATGTACACAAGGCTGGCTGATGTAGGTTCAAATGAATGGCAGAATTTATTGTGCTGCTCCAGAAATATAGATTTGCAATGTGGATTGCTTTTAGCTCTTATGTAGAGATATTGTTGTTGGGACAATCCGTATCTCCCAATTCACATAAATATGCCAGTTAGACAACATTTTTATATAGAAATCTAAAATTATTCAAGTTAGAATCAGATTGGGTCTAACATTAAAAAGCAAGTTATGTCTTGTTGGATTTAAATGTAGGACACTCATTAACCTTCTCAACAAATTTTACAACAAGATCAGAACTAGACCTATACCATCTAACATCAAGCCCTGAATACCACTTCCCTATATCCCTAAAGTCTCCAGCTTGGATTCATATAAAATCAACCTTTGCACTCCACTTTCTGGAAACAGGGTGATCAATAACTCCAAAGATAAACTTCCCATTGAACACCCCTCCCCTCTTTACAACATTGTCTGCACTTAAACCAGCTGCAATACAGTCTATTTTGAAAAATCATGTGCCAACCTCACAACAAGATTGTCCCAACATCAGTATCTCTACAGAAAGGTTAAAAACAATTCAGACCACAAATCTATATTTCTGATAAGTTTGGCCATACATTTTAACCTACATCAGCCAGGTTGTGAGCCTAGAAAGAAATGATTGTAAGCGCAATATAAATGAGACATGGCACATTGCTAATAATTCGAACTTTTATAAATAAAAATGACTCCTGCTTCATCTTCTCTAAAAAGTGGGCTATTTAACTCATTTGTGTACATTTACATAATATTTATACCTATCACACTCTTGTTTACCAGTCATCATTATGAATATTAAGACCAAAATATTGAAAAGTGGCTTAGCATAAGATTATAATAAACTTTTACACTTAAGCTTTTAGAACAGGCAAAACTCTCCATAGTGTAGTGCCACCCTGTGCCAACCAGAGTAATCAATGGATGCCAGAAGGCTTGTGCATAAAATCCCCATCTAGTGCCTACTCATCCAATATCCCCAGACTAGTTTCTGGTTTGTGGCCTTCATCAGTGAGGAGCCTTAGATCTGAGAGCCCTGCACATAGATCTTAGTATCTAATGCAACCCTCCAGCAGCCACCTTTTATCTTTACCTAATTACAAAACTATGAATCTTAAATTGAAACTACAATAATATTTTCAATCCAAGCTCATTAGCTTATGTAATCATATAGGTCTGAATTCAGTTCAGTATCTGTATATTTTGGTGTCTTTGGTTCTTTAATAACCATAGTCACCACTATTAAGCCTCATAGTTTATAGTTAAGTAGAGATAAGATAAAAGGTGGTTGCTGTGGGGTTGCATTAGATCCTAAGATCTAGGTGCAGTTCTCCCAGATCCAAGGCTTCTCACTGATGAAAGCCACAAGCCAGAAACTAGTTTGGGGATTTTATGCACAAGCCTTCTGGTATCCATTAATTATTCTGGTTTGCACTGAATGGCACTACTGTAGAGAGAGTTTTGCCTGTTTTAATAACAGTTATAAGCAAAAATAAGAAATGGTGATCATGTGATATTTACATTAAAGTATTTCTTATTTGGCATTCTTAACATTTATAACTTAATTATAATTTTAAATTTATAAATTATTTATTTTGAAAGTAAATTTAAAATGACATGAATAATATTTCAAACAACTTTAAAAAAAAAAAATTGTTCCAAGTGTCTGCATAGTTTTATAGTCAGTGTACAATAAACAAATGATGTATGCAAAATATATATCACAGTATATATACCCTACAATATAATTTGCATTTATTTCGTTAGGTTATGGTGATTTCAAAGAACAGTCAAGATATTTCAAAACATTAGCTTTTAAATAAATGTAAATAAATTTGGAATGCTATTCGTAAATGGTATCAAATTTCCTTAACTAACTACTGGTAAAATTATTAAAATGATAATTAGTTTTTTATACAAACAGTTTTAACAGATTAATTCTTATTTTGCTGTTATATATATATGTGTAAAAGGCTTATTAAATTTTATGACACTAATTGTTGAGATGCTAAAATAAATTGAATTTAAAGAATGACAACTATGTTACTTTTCCGTTATGTTATCTTAACTGCTTATTACTCACCTTTTTCTGGAAAATTGTTATTTTAATTATTTATAATATTAAGAAAGAACTCGTAAAATAAGATGATTTTGTTATATCTTACAGAGAACAGAAAATCATTTTTAAAAAATTAATCGTCCCCAAAAAGTAAGGAAAATATAAAAATACAACAAACGTAAGCATAAAATTCAGCCTCGTATTTTAAATGTTCTCATTTAATTAAAAATTAAATTATACAAAAAAGAATAAAGAATCTAACGTGAAAGAGTTTATTTTTATTTATTTTTAAAAAAGAATAAAAAGAATTAATATATTCAAGAATAATCTGCGAAATGTTTGGTCATTTGGCATTCAGTTTGAACAATTTAAAATTAAAGGATCCAAAAACTTGGATTTGTCCACAAATTTTTCTCCTATATTTCTGATACCAAGTATTTTCTATTAATTTTAATATGCTCCTCACTGATAAAAGCCACAAGCTAAAAACTAGTCTGAGGATATTAGATGAGTAGCACTAGATAGAGATTTTATGCACATACCTTTTTGCATCCATTAATTACTAAGGCTTGTACTAGGTGGCACTACTATATAAAGAGTTTGCTGCATTAATAAAGAATAGGGAGTTGGAGAGATGGAGAACTAGTATGGAAAGTAAAAAAAGTTTAAATATATGTAGAAGTAAACAGAATATTGGGTGCAAGTTAATTTATGATAACACAAGTAGTTTACTGACTCAAATGGGATCTTTAGTTACAAGGGGAAAAACACATAAATGTAAAATATGGGTGATTTAGTCTGCAAGTTGTCTAAGAAAGGCATAGAAAATATTAGGCAACTGTTAATTGAATGTAAATGCTTGAAAGCAGAAAAGATACAAATAATGAAGTTGTGGAAGAATAAATATAAACAAAGTGATTATACAGAAAGTGGGGTATTGGTTTTTATGCTGGGTTTGAGAAAAGATAAGGGGGATTTAGATATAAAGGCCATGAAATTGACAAAGATTATGTTGTGGAAATGGGATGGAGCAGTATATAGGAAAAGTTATGGTGGGGAATGGGAAGGGAAGATAAAGTAGCTAATAGGTTTCTCTGGGCATAATTGCTAAGAGATTCCTGACTCCATATAAGGAGAAGTCACAGTGCATCACATCACATACAGTTGAAAAAAAATCAAATGAATGTTTTTTAACAATTATAATAGTGCAAAACTATTAATTTCCAAAATAAACTGTCTTCAATGTCATTATAAAAAAGGCTTTACTTTTTCTCAAATGCTTAATTTATTCATTTTCTTTCTGGTTCATTTGTTTAATCTTAACTTTGGAAAATTGTTTCACCTCTACACTTTCTTAATGTTCAAGAAGAAATTCAAGTGATTGTGATTTTGATGACATCTCTTGAAGTGATTATTTGATTATCTCGTTATTATCAAAAAAATTTCTCAGCTGTGGAAGATATAAAAAAACTGGAAAAAGATTTTAGAACAGTTGTTCCCAATGTGAGGCACATGCCCCATGGGAGGGGAGGCAATTCCGATTTTTAAAGGAGATAAATCAATAATGAGTTATTAACAGTGAATTATTTTGATTTTTTTTTTTTTAGTTATTAATAGCGAATCTGAAAGTCCACTAATTGTTCTTATCTCTTTTTATTCATAAATGTAGCTAAGGATGTTTTACATTTCTCTCTTTCCACACCATCTTCTTCTCAGTGTCTTTTCTGTTTAGATAGTTGAAAGTCCATTTTTCTTCAACTATATTTTTGTTAATAGCCTTTAAGGTTTCCTCCATGTGAATAGGAATTCAGCTTTGGATAATAAGAATTATGTGTCAAAGGAGGTAAGCGAATCAGAATTTTAGAGATGCTTAGGGGGGCAGGGCCAAAAAAGATTGGGAACCACTGCTTTAGAAAGCAAATGTATAGAAAGCATTCAAAGATATACAGCAGAAAATATTAAAACAATCATAAAATTAAACCAATTAACTTTTTTTTTTTTTAAAGCTTTAAGAAATCTTTGAATTTAATTCATTTAGAATCTCAAAACAGTTACTAAGAGTTTGGATTTTGTCTTAATTCCGAAGGAAATGAACATCTACATATTCTTCTCTTAGATACATTTCTATGCATGTTACATGGGATTAAGTTTTTATAATATAATTTTTATAAAAATCTTAATATGAAAACTTTCATTGAAAATCAGTCTTAAATCTTTTTCCTTTTTGTTCAACAAAAAAAAAATGTTCATCAAACTGTGGCATATTGATTTAAACAATTCAAAACAAAACAACACTCTCCATATAGTAGTGCCATCTTGTGCTAACTAGAGCAATCAATGGATGCCAGAAGGCTTGTGCATAAAATCCCTATCTAGTGCCTACTCATCCAATATCCCCAGACTAGTTTCTGGCTTGTGGCCTTCATCAGTGAGGAGCCTTGGATCTGAGAGCACTGCACCTAGATCTTAGGATCTAATGCAACCCTCCAGCACCCACCTTTTAACTCTATTTAACTACAAAACTATGAGAATGAAATTGAAAACACTATTAATATTTTCAATCCAAGCTCAATAGCTTATATAGTCATATGGGTCTGAACTCAATTCAGTACCCATACATTTTGGTGTCTTTGGCTCTTTAACAACCATAGCCACCACTATCCTATTAGGCAGGATTGGTGTTAAACCACTAAACATCACATGATCACTATCTCATACTAGCACAATAATTGTTATTAAACAATTCAAAACAAAACAACACTCTCCATATAGTAGTGCCATCTTGTGCTCTCAGATCCAAGGCTCCTCACTGATGAAGGCCACAAGCCAGAAACTAGTCTGGGGATATTGGATGAGTAGGCACTAGATAGGGATTTTATGCACAAGCCTTCTGGCATCCATTGATTGCTCTAGTTAGCACAAGATGGCACTACTATAGGAGGTGTTGTTTGTTTTGATTGTTTAATAACTTATTGTGCTAGTGGAGGATCATGGTGTTTAGGGTTGGAAAGACAACTGTAGAAATTTACAAGATATGGTGTTATTAAAGCAGGTAAAACTCTCTATACGTATTGCCACTCAGTGCAAGCCAGAGTAATCAATGGATGCCAGAAGAATTGTGCATAAAGCCCCTATCTAGTGCCTACTCATCCAATATCCCCAGACTAGTTTCTGGCTTATGGTCTTTGTCAGTGAGGAGCCTTGGATCTGAGAGCAGTGCACCTAAATCTTAGGATCTAATGCAACCCTCCACCAGCCACCTTTTATCTCTACTTAACTATAAAACCATGAATCTTAAATTGAAAACTCTGTAATATTTTGCCTATTTTAATAACAGTTATAAACAAGCATAGGAAAAGATGATCATGTGATGTTTGTTGGCTTAAAGATATGGTGTCAAAAAATGTAAGATCTGTGATGTTGCAGAATACCATAATCATGACAGGGTTAAGTTTATTGACTTAGCTCTTAACATCCCTTAAAATGATAATTGGGGCATCTAATTCAAGAGGGTTACATAAATATCTCCAAGGTTTGATAAGAAAATCATTAAACCTGTCTTTGAACTATTCATAAAAGTAATTTCAACAACAGTGTGATGGTCTTATATATGTGTGTAATGCTACATCAACTTATGCTATTATCAGAATTCATTAGTATAATCTTTAATATCACTGAATGAAATTAACTAAGCTAATATTGGACTCGGCAGAAGTTGCAAAATGCTCTTGAAATTTTCCATTATAAAGATTAGAAATCTTTTAAAATTCTTTTTGATAAGCAAAATGTTTTTAAAGAAAAAATCCTTTACAAAACTGAAAATCTAATCCAGATTCCTTTAAGTGGAAATATTTTTATTAATTAAATAGACATTCTTTTATAAGACTTGTCATGGCAGAGTTAAATTAATTTATCTTTTAGCATCATTTGAAGTAATATTTGGACATCTAATTCAGGAGGGTAGCATTTATTGGGTTTGTTTATATTTTTGCTTTAGAGCTATGATTGATTCTATTGATGCAGGATCGCATGAGGTATTTTTAAATTTAAATAGTATTGCATCAAGATCTTTCACAAGCTTGGTAAGGTGTTTATTAATACAAGTATAATGATTGATTTTGGGTGATGCAATATTAACAAAAGAAAGTCTTGCATCAATACATTCCAAAGACAGTATGTCAATTTTCCTAAAATATACGTCAATTTCTGATATCATTGCTTCTGATGCAGCAGATTTCAAATAAATGAATTATTAAGTGGTAATACAAGTTTCATTTGCATATTTGAATTCAAACAAACATTTAATGCAAGGTCATCAGAGAATGTTACTGTTTGCAAAGAAGATGATATAAGATTATGTAATTCAGCTGATTAGAAACGTACATCAATTAAAGATGAATGATTCTTAATGCAAAAGGATACAGAGTTAATAGAGAAGAATTCCTCAAAATGTTTATTAATCATATGTAAGTATTTTTTGCCAAAGTCAGAATATAGCGTACCAAAACCACCAATCGTGACTGCCGGGTATAGATTTGTATCTAGCACCAAATTAATCTTATTGATTAATTGGACTATTACGAAAAGTTTGTTGTACAAATAAAGTCTTACAATATTTATTGTAAAAGCTGGATGAATCGGGGTAATTATAATCATGAGATCATGATAGATATGAACGTTTGAAATGGTGATTGATGATGAATTAATATTAGAGAGTCATTACATACAGTATAGATTTTGGCCCTTGGAACCTAAGTATTTAGGTTTTTTAAAATTAAAATTAATCTAAAAGATTTGCCAACAAATGCATTCATAACCAATAAAGTAACAGACACAAACATGGTGCAATATATGGATTGTGTGAGAGAGATAAGAAAACAATACAACCTTTCCTCTATACATGTCCTAATCTACAAATCTATCAACAAACTTAACAATCATTCACTCTCTAATACAATTAATCTTATTATTGAAAATATTAAAAAGTGACTTTCCTCTCAGATTAGAGTTATTATTCATCTCATTTTCACTCTTTGGATTATGAGATGTCACTTTGTTTTAATCTGAGACCATGAAGGTTAAAATCTATTTTCCTGAACAAATTATCAAAAATTAAAACAAGAGATCAAACTCTTACACCTGTGAATATATTTGCAGCTATGTGGAATCTGGTCTATTTACTGATACCACAGTGAATACAAGACTTTTACTTTGTAAAATATTAATCATATAAGTTGATATAAAGAAATGTACAAATTTGATTTATCTCTACAAGTGTGTAAAAGATTTGCTTATACAATGTGAATAATTTATTTCATGCAAAGCTATGTTTCACACAATAACTTGATTGTACAAATGAATTAATAAAGTTTCTTTTGAAATGAGTAGTAGTAGTAATAGTATTAGTAGTAGTACTACTAATAGTAAGAGTAGCAGGAGCAATATCAGCAGCAGCAATTAGTTGTAGCAGTAGTAGGAGCAGCAAATGTAACAGGAGCAGCAGGAGTAGTAGGAGAGCAGGAGTAACAGAAGCAGCAGGAGTACAAGAGCAGCAGGAATAGTAAAAGCAGCAGGAGTAGTAATTAGTATAAGCCTTTGCTCAAGAAACCAATTAACATTTAAACTTTTCCAGAAAACAAAAAAAAAAGTCTTCTTGAATGTTTGCAGTGACTACATATATTGTATATGGTCATATAATATAAAGGCTATGAAGATGAGTTTAAACTCTGGAAACTATTGGTTGTAGAATTATCAGTAGTAATTAATAATTTTTAATATTAATTTAGCCCCCCATTAATGCCCCTTTCTTTCATCACTCATAAGACAGAAATTTATTATTAGGACTGTAATCCTTATTCCAGTAGAAGTTACTAACATAAGATAAATTAGTAATTGGATTTAGTTTTTATAATTTATATCTCATGACAGAACAGTTAGTATTAAAACAAATTTGTGCATATATTTGATATAGTTATTTAAATATAGTTTTATCCTACCTTAAGTATAACCAATGTTTATTATATTAAAGCAAGGCTAAATGGGTTTGTAAGTAATCATTAAAAACCAGTCAACACTTAGACAATCACAAAATCATTAACAATCAACAATTTCAAACTGTTGTCAGGGCAACCTCCAAATAAAGGTGGAATCCCTTTTCAAATTGCATCGGAAGTATTACTCATATAATAAGTGTAATAATGCTCAAGGCTAAATGGGTTTGTAAATAATCATTAAAAACTAGTTAACGTTTGCACAATCCCGATATCAATAACAACCAACAATTTCAAACTGTTGTTATAAGGAGGTTGCCTTGACAACAGTCTGAAATTGTTGATTGTTATTGATATTGGGATTATCTAAGTGTTAACTGGTTTTTAATGATATATATATATATATATATATATGAAGAATAACTTTGCTAGGCCTGTGTATTGTGAATGTTCAGATTGATGATCCAGGTATATAAAAAAATAAATAAATAAATAAATAAATAAAGAAGTTTGTTGATCTTATTTGATTTTTCCTTTGCTTAAGAGATAGATAATGTAAGATCTTGGAAATGTAAATTTAAATTTGATCACCATGGCAACCTTAAAGCTTTTAAATAGAATTATATACTGTTGATTCTAGCTTTAAAATAAAAATAACTTCACTATAATCAAACTTAAGAAAAACATATAAATAAATAAATTTAAAAAAAAAAAACAATTCAGTACAATATAAGTTTACCTAAATAGGATCGATATTATTTTACATATTTCATATATGAATGCAGTCACCATAGTAACATTATTACATACAGTTCAATGTTTTTATGTTGTGTATATTTGTTTGTAAATTAATTTAAAAAAAATATTATTATTAAAAATATAGATATGTGTAAATTAATGATGTTTATCAAGTAAATAAAAGGTTGTTATATCAGTTTTGTATTTTGGTTTGTAAATAATAATAAAAAAAAATTGTAATCGAATTTGGATTTAATTTTCATGTATCTTTTTCTCCAAACTTACCTTACAAACCGCGCGAAAACTACTATAAAAAAATTGATAAAATTGAGGTTTATTTGAGTAATATTGGATGGTTGTCAAGATACGAGAAACGTCAGAAAGAGAACCTATAAAAAAGACGCGACAGAATATAACAGGACCCTTTTCATCATTTTGCTATAGTCGAGAACAGACCTATTTTCTGTGTCTTAACAAATAAAGTTTTTCAATATTTTTTTTTTGTGTGTAAAACCATAAAACATGGAAAAATAGTTGAATTATCTGCCCGTTCAGTCATTTAGAGGGCAGTTGCGAAAAGTTTCCAGGGAAGCGGCAGCAAAGTGTAAAAAAAAAAAAAAAAGAAACATATGAAGCAAAAAAAAAAAAAAAATGCTTTATAAAAAAAAAAGGTCGGCTATTTTTAATTTAAAAAAAAAAAAAAAAGAAAACAAAGATATTTCTGTTTTTTTTTAAAAAAAAAATGGATTTGCGTAAACATCGTCTCACGAGTAAAGGAACATGGACCAACTGGATCAATTCACATCATAAAAGGGCTAATCAAAGTGCACTCACCTCTTCGGACAGAAAAAGAAAACTTTTAGTGAAGCATTATAAAGTTTGCAATTATTATTTCTGACAAAGAAACTTCTCTTTACACCATAAGAACTGAAGTCAATCAATGGGCAAATAAATAGTGAACGAACAGACTCATATATATATATGGTATGATTTTTTTTTTATATAAAATGTGCGTGTATTAATTTTTTTTATATGTAATAAAAGGGGATGATTTTTTTTTTTAATTATCTCCAAAAGTAATATAATTTATTAAATGAAAATGATCGGAAAGACTCAAATATATTTATTATTTCATATTCATTTATCCGTTATTATTTTGATAAACAAATAGATTTTGATACCCTCCTATTTCACATCTTTGGTATCGGTTATATGTAAATTTTTCAGCAAAATATCCAAAAGCCTTTCCCTTCATTTACTCATTCATTTTTTTTTGTCATTATCGTTGTCGCAACACATTTAAAGATAAACATAGTAATTTTATCATTGTTATTTAGTCAATCAATCTAAAATATAAAGTCATTTCCGATGTATTTTATAATTAATCTTGCCAATTTTCTTTTATATAATCCAATAAATTGAGTTAATTTAAATATCAAGACTAGTTTAATTATTTTGTTTTATTTGGATTGCATAAGATGACGTAGCTATTTAAGTAACAAGATTCAAACTCAGCTTGGTAAGTGAATTGGAATATAAGATAAGGTATGTTTTGCTTATTAGTATTTTATTTTGTTTCCATATGAATTTTATATTTATATTTGCATTTGAATATTATATATACATATTCTCATTTATCTTAGTTAATATTACAAAGTCAATCATTTCATGTTTGTCTGATTCCGTCATAAAAATCTAAATACATTATACTTTATTGTTTGGTTCAGAATAATTCGTCTTGGATATTTTCCTTAAACTCCTATAAAATGAAGGGAATAAACTTCATTGACCGATTTAATTGAATATTGTTTTGATTTGTATAAATATCAATTATAATCATATGTTTTAATTGTTGCGGTCAATTTTTATTCAATTGTTTAAAATTTCAAACAGATTGTATTAATACTCACAGGTGAATAAACATCCAATAGAAGCTCAATATGTCTTTTATGTAATGTGGTTGGACATTGTAGATTTAGAGATGAGCTAATAGAGTGTTGATATTAAACTTCAGTGAAATATTCTATTTTAAAACATAAACGAAGCACTAATTAAGCAGCACTTTATTGGAAGATATTTATAAATTATTTATAAATTATTTTGTAGCTTCTTAGTAAACCATAGACGTATATTAATTTGTTTAAACATTTAAGTGAGTGCATAAATTTTCAAAGTGGTTATAAAATTATAATAAAACCAGTTGATGCCAACAGAAAATTATTAATTAAAGATTGAAGTAGAAAGAATTGTATATCGCTTATTGACACGAGTGTTTATCTTTCTATTTAGCGTTTATTAAAATAGATATATATATATTTGTGTTCAAGTATTATTTTGTTTTGATATTTAAATAATGTCTATATGTAAAAAAATGTTTTGTAAAGTACTATTACAGGTACTTAGAAGCTTATCCATTAAGTTAAAAGGCAGCATCTTTAAATAATAAAGTAGATTTAAATTACTATAACAGTAACAGCTAATAAAATATATATTGGAATCTGTTTTAGTTATTAATTGGATTTGATTTTGATTAGATTGCCAATCAAGTAGTAGCCTAATCCTATATTATTGTTTAGGGCAATAGTAGTTGGTTTCCTGCTCTTTGCAATTTATGTTGTAATTGTGATGGATTTGTTGATGTCTGGAGCAGATAGTCTCATTATTCCTTCATTTCACATATAACTTAAGTAAATTAAACTTTAAGAGATTATTTGTGCTTTGTGATGGTTTATTACATAACGGCGACCCGATTGAGCTAGACCAGATTAATTTAAATTAGATTTTTAGATTTTTTATCAGATCAGATTGATCATCCTAACCATCACCTACATCCATCAATTCAATCAGTTACAAATTGGCACCAACATTTTGGGCCTTCTTTCTTCAATTTAAATGGAATACAGCATTCAACAATTCCGTTGGTTACAGTATGTTTAAATATGATCCTCCCCCTTCTAATTGTACCATTGTTAAATGCTATCTTATAATTAGATTTTTATAGCAAGTCCAAAAATTTAAGTATGAATAGATAAAAAATTTCAAGAGGTATAAAGAATTAAATATAGCAGAAAAAATGATAAAAACATGTAAACATGGATACAAAACAATCTCTAATGAGTCTACATTGAAAAATAAATTCTCGCTCTTTTTTTTTTAAATATTAAAGATAAAGGCAAACCATGTGCTTAGAATCCAGAAGAATATACGACTTCTTTTGCCAACACAGTATTATATAAAATAAATTATCATTTGTTACTGATAGTTGGGTTAATGTTTGAAGAATTTTGATGATAGGCAGTCTTCAAGATGCCTAGATCAAAAATTAAATTTTGACCTTTTGTTATCATATCACTATGATAAGAAGTTATTGAGTTCACCTAAGTAACCCATATTGATCTATACTTTTTATCTTTCACTGAAAATAGTTAAGCATCCTATTTACGAACAATAATTGGAATATTAGCTGAATTGCTACTTTAAAAAATTATATACTTATTTAGAAATCTTGTTTTCTACTTTTAAAAAATCTCAATTCCACCAAGACTTAGGCTACTTAAGTGCATCTCTGTGTCACAAGCTCACGTTATTATTAGTTTATTTTTAAATATTACGAATAATTTTTCTATTGTATATGATAAAAAATAGGCATGTGGGTTTATCGCTCGGAAGTTCAAAAAGTCTGAATACCAGATCCATGAGAGCTAGAATCGATCATTGGGACCTTCCAATCCCACATTCTACCAACTATATCAAACCACGCAGGGATATTGTGTATGATGAAATTGTTCAATAAATAAAAATATAGTTAACTGTTAACGTTTGGATATTGTTTTCAAAGTTTTAAACAAATCTGTGTCACCCCTCTATTTTTAACGACATCACAAAATAGTAAGCTCGTACCCGCAAGAAGGTTACAGTACGGATATATGACGAATGTTTTTACTATTTCCGAAGTCAAGATTTAAATATTAATATATCTAAACACTTTTCGACAATATGCCCAATCAAAAAGCAGCTCGATTATTAATCCCCCCCCCCTCCAACATTCTCGCTAATAATTTATTAAAACAAAAACAAGAGGCAAATAAATATAATAAGAGTATAACCTTTTTCGTTATTCTTTTAAAATATTGATAATTTTTGTCTAGATTGTTGTAAATATATTTAAACAAAGTGGAAACGCTCCTTTAATTTCATTATCATATCTAAACTGGCCACATAATGTCAACTTTTAATTCTTCACCAAGGCATCTCGACGTCTGCCCGTCATTCACTCTGCAGACATCGTCAAGAGTGTATATGTAGTAACTCAGCTTAGAAGCCGGCATCAATGGAGTGACAGCTAAGGCAAAAAAAAAAAAAACTAAACAAAACATGCCTGAAATAATTACAGGTTTATAATTGACATATTTGCGTTTTTAAAACAGACTTATTTTGAATGTCTTCTTGACAACCTGCTAAATATTTATGAAATTAATTATTGATCTAAACTTCCATATGGTAGTTGTTTTGAGTAAATTGCTTCTCTCTGATTATGAGGTGTCTGTCTGGCCCAACTAGAGCAGATGCAACTTCCATATAATTATAACATTTTAAGATATTTTTTTTTACCATTTTGATCACTTTCCGTCTAGTCGCCAGGGATACAGAATTTTAAAAAAAGGACATTATTTTCTTAATAAATCCAAATGATTGTAAAAATATTCTGTTTGTTAAACGAGTTTAAGTATATTTTATACTTTGTTAAATAAAACCTACAGATTATTTTAAATTTAATATTGCATTTATATACATATGTTTATACTTATATATCTAGCATCGTAGGAAAAATAGAAACAAACCAAAAACAATTTAAAACATCAAACTCTTCATACAGTAGTGCCATCCAGTACAAACCACAGTAATCAATGGATGCAGGAAGGTTTGTGCATAAAATCCCCATCTAGAGTGTATTCATCCAATATCCCCAGACTAGTTTCTAGATTGTGGCTTTTATCAGTGAAAAACTTTGGATATGAGAGCACTGCACCTAGATCTTAAGATTGAATGCAACTCTCCAGTAGCCATCTTTTACCTTATTAGCTAACTATAAAGCGCTGAGTCCAAAATGAAAACACAATAATGTTTTCAATACAAGCTTACCCACTTCTTTAGTTATACAAGTCTTAAACCAGTTTAGTATCTATACATTTTGGTGTCTTTGGTTCTTTAATAACCATAGTCACCATAATCCCAGGATTAGTATTAAACCACTAAAAAATTGAATGAGTTTGGATTGAAAAGATTATTGTGTTTTCATTTTGAAATTATAGCTTTGTAGGTAATAATAACAATGATACCTGTTTGTTCTCTTACTCATGTATTCTGTTTTCAACCCCTTTTTGTTTTATCTAACATACATCCCTTCATATTTTGTTGAGTGTTTTAAAGTCTGTGTGTTGCTTTTCTATTAAATGTTCAAATCTTAGATCCACCCGTAAGAATTGTTAAAACACATTTATTAAATACTTTCATTTCAAACACATGAGCTTATTTCCTTTATTATTAAACAGAGCAAAACTCTCCATACAGTATTGCCACCTGTGCTAAACAGAGTAATCAATGGATGCCAGAAGGCTTGTGCATAAAATCCCTATCTAATGCCTACTCATTCAATATTCCCAGACTAGTTTCTGGCTTGTGGCCTTCATCAGTTAGGAGCTTTGGATCTGAGAGCACTGCATCTAGATCTTAGGATCTAATGCAACCCTCTAGCCACCACCTTTTATCTCTACTTAACTACAAAACTATGAGAATGAAATTGAAAACACAAAAAATATTTTCAATCTAAGCTCAATAGCTTATATAGTCATATGGGTCTGAACTCAGTTCAGCACCCATACATTTTGGTGTCTTTGGCTCTTTTACAACCATAGCCATCACTATCTTATTAGGTAGGATTGGTGTTAAACCATTAATTCATCACATGATCACATTTCCTATACTAGCACATTAATTGTTGATAAACAGAGCAAAACTCTCCATACAGTATTGCCACTTGTGCTAAACAGAATAATCAATGGATGCCAGCACAGGTGGCAATACTGTATGGAGAGTTTTGCTCTGTTTATCAACAATTAATGTGCTAGTATAGGAAATGTGATCATGTATTCCTTTATTATTATGACATTTCTACCAAAAACACTCCATCCTAAGTTTAATTTTATGGTTAATTTCATCATTCTTTCCATTTGTATCAGCAGTCTGACTAAGATATTTGTAGTTATTCACTTCTATTTTTTATTTTCATCATTTCTTGAAGCACTGAAACATTATTTTCAAAATCTAGATGATTTAAATAATCTCCATTTCTTTTACAACCTCAGCTTCCCATTTTACTCTACAAAATACTTCTTTCAAAACTGCTGCAAAAAGTTTTGGAGATCTGGAATCACTTATTTTATACCCTAATCTTCTTAGTATAAATTATGTAATCTTAATTGTTGCTGTTGCATTTTGAAAAATATTGTTCAGAATGTAACAGTATCGATATCTTGATAATTTAATGCTTTAATCACTGTAGAAATGCTTGTACAATCAAATGCCTTTTCAAAGACAATAAAGCCAATTACTCAAACCTTTAATTTAAAAGATTTATAAATGTAGATGATAACAATCAACTATTGGGCTATCAACAATCTCAACCTGTTGTCATGGCAACCTCCTTTAACAATAATGGTTACCACCTTCATCTATGGACTTATATGTTTATATAGACACTAAAGATTGCAACTTGACCAAGGAGTGTGAGATTAATAATGCAAAGAAGTTTAAACAAATCTCATTGATCAGCTCAAATATAACCTGTTCTGAAAGCAGACTAATAAATAGTCATTTATAACTTCCATAAATAAATAAATAGTCATTATCAAATGCTTTTCGGAATCTACAAATCCAAAATATAGCGGCAGTTTATATTTATTGGACTCTTCTATAACTTCTGTCAATATTTGTATGTGATCCTCTGCACTAAAATTTTTTTTAAGTCCAGTTTGTTTTTTAGTTGATTAAATCCAAAGTTCTTTGTTGACATGTTGTAATTATCTTTGTAAAAATTTTGTACAGAACTGATAAGGACTAATAGATCTGTAATTTGTAATATCTTCTTTATCACCTTTCTTAAATATCAATATTACTACTGCATAAAACAGGAAAAACTCTTCATACAGTAGTGCCGTTCAGTGCAAGCCAGAGTAATCAAGAGATGCAAGAAGGTTTGTGCATAAAATCTCTACCTAGTTGCTATTCATCCAATATCCCCAGATTAATTTCCAGCTTGTGGCTTTCATCAGTGAGGAGCATTGAATCTGAGAGCACTGCATCTAGATCTTAGGATCTAAGTAATCATGCAATGTTTAGTGGTTTATTACTACCACATCTTCCAATCATCTGGTACAACTATATCATTTACACATTTGATATATAACTTTGCCACCAATTCTATTTTTTCAACTGCTTTTTGTAAGATATTAATTATAATTCCATTGATTTCTTGAGATTTTTATTTCTTCATAGAAGTATGGATATCTCAAGTACATAATTTCTGTAATTAAAATTTTGATTTAATAAATTGATTTAAATACTAAGGCTAAAAAGATAAATAAGAGATACATAAAAATGATATAACAAAAACCTATTAAAAATTATATTTAAAAATAATATAACAATTATTTACTAAAATATTACCCATATAACGAATACAGTTCAACTACTAACTTTTAGTACAGCTCAGACATTATAATTCAAAACATTTCCATTTATTTGCAAAAAAACATGGAATGTAGGCAGTAGTATATATATTTATAATTTTAATATCACAATGTTTACATATATTTAAAAAGTCACAATTGATATTAATTATAATGAATTTATATAAATAATCTTATTTAGTATTAATTATTTATTAATTAACTAATATTAAGAAGGCAAAATTATAATAATCAATAAATAACATTTACTAAGGCTATAATCTCAAGAATGTGCACATAAAAACACGATAGTAGGGACCTTTACAGGTCTTAACCACAAGCTTAAGTTTTGGAAGAAAAGAAGGGAACCCTTCTTTACTTCAACCTACTTTCTACATAAATAGGTGAAGCTGAAGCGGTTAGATCTGCAATTAAATCCATATTTCTTATTACACATTAATACTCGCGAAATCTTTCGATTTACAAGTCAATGGAAAGATCTTATAGTTAGAAATCTATTACGATAATTTAAAGTTGTAATTATAAATTTATTTAGACACACATTGATTACATAAGTAATATTTACTAAGGCTGTAACCTCAAGAATGTGCGTATAAAAATGCAATAGTAGGGACCTCTATAGGTCTTAACCACAAACTTACAATTGGGAAGAAAAGAGGGGAATCCTTCTTTACTTCAACCTACTTTCTATATAAATAGATGAAGCTAGTCATAAATAGTGTGACATTGCTTTTAAAATCTTGTATTTACAAATATGTAATATAGGGAATGTATCAATAGCTCAAACAATCTCTTATTTAATAAGTGCGGTAAGAGAAAATATTTAAAATCTCTATCTAGAATATTCTTATCCTCAGACCAAATGTTTTTGAGCTTATGGCTATTTGAGTTAGATAGTTGGATTTAAAGATATTTTTGGGTCTGAAAAATTTAGATTTTCTTTTCAATAAATACATATTAAACAAGTACTGGGTTTTGAGTTGATATTTTAGATCTAGTGTCTGGATGTTCTAGCTCCTCACTGAAGAGAGTCATAAGCTTGAAACCAATTGGTCTGGGGATAAGAATATTCTAGATAGAGATTTTAAATATTTTCTCTTACTGCACTTATTAAATAAGAGCTTGTTTGAGCTATTGGTATGCATGCCCCCTATATTAAATATTAAGAAGGGAATGTTTTTAGAAAAAAACTTTATTTAAGCTTTCTAAATACATTCAACTATTAATAATAGCACACTGCTCTCTTCTTCGGGTATTGCTGGTCTGACCAGTGAGAATACTGTCACAGGACTTGAATCTGAATATTTAGATTCTTGAATATTGAATTTTAAGGTAATGCTCTAACTGACTAAGCTATTCTGCCAAAGGCAACAGTCAGAAGAAATTTCATATACTTATCTATGACAGTTCTTCTCATTTCTCCAATTGTTTCTTAAGTGCAAGGTTAATTAATGGCTTCCACACAGTATGTTTGGTCACACTCGATTGTTTAATGGGATTATTTGCCATAGTCATGTGAGCAGCTTCTTTGAATTTTCTTATTTGTAGTTTATCCTCTCTACCTAATATTTTTTTGTCTTTTCCCATTTGAGCTTGTTCATTGGTCTACAGATGGTCTGCTAGTTTGGATATCGGTTTTCTCTTTTCTAATCATCAGTTTATGCTCCTTCAATCTATTTTCAATGGGACAACTAGTCTCAGCAATATACATTATCCCTCATTTATATGGTATTCCATTTATGCAGTTTTGTTTTTTTAGCATTTCAAATTTAGGATTTGTAGATGTTACAATTCCTCTTAGTGTGCTATGATTTTGGAATGCTATTCTGATGTTACATTTACTGTTATATTTTATCTGCTATTCTTGGTATGTGTGCATACTCTAAAGTATCAATAGTGGGTTTTCTTTTTTGATGTTTCTTTTTGATGTTTATTTAAGGTTTTCTTAACAATGGCTGATGGATAACCGTTTTAGGTAGATGTTTTCATTTTCCAAATCAATGGCTTCTGAATAAATTTCTTTTGCTCTGTTTCATAGTATAATTCCATGTTTTGTGTTTCTGGTATCATTGGATATATATACTAAATATTTTCCTGTGGGGGGGGGGGGTGTAGGCCGTAATTTTTTATTATATGATGAAGTAATCTATTGTGTTAAATACAACCTGGATGCTATTACTAACAGCTGAATTATTTAGAAAGTTTAAATAAAGTTTTAAATATTTCTAAAGTCATTCAATATGATGATGGAAACAGTCCAACCAATAATTAATACTGAAACGCCATCGTCGCAAACGTTCAGACAAATCTTATCTAATCTTTATTTTACTGTTTTAATTTTACGAATAAAAATAAAATAAAATGCCATTTATTTATTTTGGATAAATTTTATGTTTCCATAGATATCTGATAGTGTAGAGCATTAATTTAAAGCAAATTAAAAATTTGCACACGCGCACACCCTTTGGCAAAAAGAAAGAAAAAGCTATCTTTTAAAAAATGAAATAGCAATTTTAGGTGAAATTATTAATTTTAAAAGACATTTCTAGCTTGAAAAAAATTAAAAGAATATTTTATTATGGAATTACAAGTATGAAAAAAAAAGAAAGAAAATTTGGAAGTTATTATTTTTTTAATTTAAAAAAATCATTTCAATTTTTTTTTAAAAAACTTTATTTGATAAAAAATATTACATCTAGATCATAATTTGTCAACAATAAACATGAAAAAATAATGGATATGGTGATGATTTTGGAACCAAATTAAGATTATGAATGCAAAAAAATTATACCCACATAAATGATATCATCAAAAATGGAAATTAATGAAATCCATTATGCTATCTTTTATATAAATTCTAATAAATAATAAAAATCATATACAACCGCTATATCATCATCATCATCAACCATTATCAATCCACTGCAGGATGGAGGTCTCTCCAAGTTTAATCCATCTTCTTTGATCTTTAGCTTTTCTTCTCCACATCACTCATGCACACTTTCTTATTTCACCCATCCATCTCACATGTTGTCTCTTTCTGGATCTTTTACAATCTCTTGGATTCCAGTTTAAGATTTCAATTGTCCATCTATTGTCATCTCTTCTAGCAATATGTCCAGCCCAACTCCACTTCAATCTTTTAATTTTTTTAGTGAGGTCGGTAACACCTGTTTGTTCTCTTATCCATACATTGCAGTTTCGATCTCTTCTTGTTACTCCCAACATGCATCTCTCCATACTTCTTTGAGTGGTCTGGAGTCTCTGTATTGCTCTTCTATTAAGTGTCCAAGTCTCAGATCCATAAGTAAGAACTGGTAAAACACATTTGTTAAAAACCTTCCTTTTCAAAGACATAGGCATATTTCCTTATAGTATCAGGTTATTTCTATCAAAAGCACTCCAACCAAGTTTAATTCTTTGATTAATTTCATCTGCTATATAAATATATATTAATGATAATTATACACAAAAACTCCTTTTTGGCATATGGTTCCGTGCTCTTTTTAAACATTAATCATCTATTTTAATGTTAACCAATACTTGCAGTTTGAACCCCATCTACTGTTTTAAATGGAAGTAAAATTACTACAATAACAAAATAAAACATCAGTAAAATAGAATAAAACATTTGTATAACATTCCAATATAAATTCAAAAAATTGTATTATTTATTCTGTATACTGTTATGATATATAGTTAATTCTTTGAAGTTATATTGAATTTCTATATGAAGGTTTTATTCTATTTTAGGATGTTTTATTTTATTACGCATCACATGATCACCATCTCTTATACTAGCACATAATTGTTTATAAACAAGATGTGATGTGATGTGATGTATTTGGCTTCTCCTTAAACGAAGTCAAGAATAACTCAGCAATTATGCCCAGATAAACCTGTTAGCCACTTTATTTTCCATTCCCCACTCTTACGTCTTCCCATATTCTGCCCCATCCCATTTCCACAACATAATCTTTGTCAACTCTATCGCCTTTATATCTAAATCCCCCTTATCTCTTCGCAAACCTAACATAAAAACTAATAACTCACTTTCTGTATTGTCACTTTGTTCATGTCTATTCTTCCATAACTTCATTATCTGTACCCTTTCTGCTTTCAAGCATTTACATTCAATCAACAGATGCCTAATATTTTCTATACCTTCCTTACACAATTTTCATACTAAATCATCCATAGTTTTCCATTTACATGTATATTTTCTTGTTGCTAAGGATCCCGTTCGAGCCTTAAATAATAAACTACTTTCCTTACTATTATCATAAATTAACTCGCATCCAATATTCTGTTTACTTCTATATATATTTAAACTCTTCTTACCCTCCATACTAGTTCTCCATCTCTCCAACTCCCTATTTTTTATTAATGCTTCTATTCTTTTATCCCATTCCTTACCACTATAACACTCAACAATCCTCCTAACACAATCATCCCATCTCTTATATAAGTATACTGATATAAATTCTTTATCCAAATCTTTCACATACCACATTACCTTTCTCACCCCATCTTGTTACCTGCCCTTTACTCATAACCCAATTGAACACTATTTTTGCTATTTCTTTACTATTCATAAACTGCAACCTACCAAACATTTTCATTTTACTTTTTGCATCTCTCATATAAAAACTTGACCATCCCATTTCTCCTTGAATTGCCTCCTTTGCTGTCCACATCTCTGCATTTAATGCATGTCTTCCTACTTCCCCTTGTACTTTCTCTAAATAATCTAAAACCCTTTTACTAACACATAATGCATCATTACCATATGTTAACCCTGCTACTGCAAGTCCTTCCATACTATTCTAGTTACATCATATTTATTATATGAAAATACTGTTAATTTCTTTACCAAATCCTTTCTTTTCTTTGCTTCATTTACCAATTTTTTCTCCCATTCATCCAAGCAATTTTCCTGATTACATAAGATGATTCCCAAATACCTATATCTATCCACCACACTTAACTTTATATCCCCCAATAAAAATTCTACATCTTCTCTTTTCCCAGTATTAACCATCATTCTATTTGATTTTTCTTCACTAAATTTAATCCCCATCTCTTTACTCACCCTTCTTTCTGCACACAAAAAGATATCATCTGCAAAAAAAGACCCGACAAAATATATACTCCCTTGCCATCTATTAATGGTATCTCTATCGCTCTTCCTCGTCGTTCTATTGCTTTCTCCATTTCACTCAAAAACAACAAAAACAAAATAGGTGACATAGGGCATCCTTGCCTTAATCCCACCCCATTTTTAACTTTAACTGATTCTATATCCCCTAACGGGTAAGTATAATAATTATTTTCATATAATTTCTTAATAATATTTACTAAAGCTTCATCCATTCCCAAATTGGCTAACCTTACCCATAATCTATTTCTATTTACTCTATCATATGCTTTCTCTATATCTATAAAACTCATTTATAATGATCTACCTGAATTCCTACTCATCTCCATAAGTTGTGTAATTACAAACAAACTATCTCCTATATGCCTATCTGACCTAAATCCTCCTTGCATTTCCCCCACTACATTATTCTCTTCCATCCATTTTACAACTCTTCCAGCTACCATATATGAGAAAACTTTATATAAAACTGATGTTACCGCTATCGGTCTATAATTATTTAACTTTTTATGATCCTTACCCTTTCCTTTAAATAATAATCTTATTCTTGTATTACTCCAACTAAGCGTAAAAACTGTTTTCTGTGCCATCTTATTAAAATATGACAAAACTCTCCATACAGTAGTGCCACCCTGTGCCAACCAGAGTAATCAATGGATGCCAGAAGGCTTGTGCATAAAATCCCTATCTAATGCCTACTCATCCAATATCCCAGAGTAGCTTCTGACATCCATTGATTACTCTGGTTGGCATAGGGTGGCATTACTGTATGGAGAGTTTTGTGATGTTTTATTTTGTTATTGTAGTTATACTACTTTTATTTATAGACTACTAGTTGGCTCTCTATCAGCAATTATTGATTAACATTAAAACGGGTGATTAACATTTGAAAAGGGCATGAAACCATATGCTAAAAAAGGCATTTTATGTAAAATTATTACTAATATATATTTATGTAGCTGTTATGTATGGTTTTTATATAATGGAAAATTAATAGGAATAGGATGCATCTGAAGTTCACAATTCCGTCATTTCTTAAACTTAAAGTAAGTGGCCTTTTATCGTAAATCTGCTACTTAGATGTTTTAATTGGTGTAATGGTTGCAGACCGATATTCAGCCAAGTATGATCCAGCCAAAATTGTAGGTGACTTAATACAATATTAAAGCACTTATAAAGTGGGCATTTGTTTAATGAAAGAGATCGTGAATGTCCATTGTTCATTCCAAAATTTATGCAGAAGTTAGAGTAGCAGAAACGATTGTTTTAAACACATGATTGAGAACATTTTTAGCTATTCAGCCAAATGAGGAAGAAAAAAATTGATACCTGTGAAAAGTTGAAACTATTTGTCACCATTAACAACAATAAGTACAATATTGTTTTAATAAAATGTAAAACGAGTTTGATAATGTAATAAAAGAAACATGTATGAACTTACAAATATTACTATGAACTGATTCATTCAAGAAGTATAAAAGTTCTGAAGAAGATTGCTGGGGCAATTGAAACTGTAAAAAAGAGTGGTAAATAAAGCATTGTGTAACAGTAAAAAAGTGCATGGATGATTTAATATTATATGGTAATTGATTCATTTCATTTTAGACAAGCTGGAGATATACATATCTCAGAAGTCAACATCATCATCATCATTTTAAACTATTATTTATTGCAGATGATGGTCTCTCCAAGTTCAATTCATTTTCTTCAATCTGACTCTCTTCTCCATATCACCATAACACACTTCCTTATTTCATCCATCCATCTTACATGTGATCGCTTTCTAGGTCTTTAACAATCTCTTGAAATCCAGTTTAAGATTTCAACTCTATTGACATTTCTTCTAGAAATATATCCAGCCCAATTTCACTTCAGTCTCTTGATTCTTTCAGTGGTGTCAGTAACACTTGTTTATTCTCTTGTTTATTCATTTTCAATTTCCTAACATACATTTCTCTATATTTCATTGAGTGGTCTGAAGTCTCTGTATTGCTCTTCTGTTAAGTGTCCAAATCTCAGATCTATAAATAAGAACTGTTAACACACATTTACACATAAGCATATTTCCTTTTAATATTAAGTTATTTCTATCAAAAGCACTCCAACCAAGTTTAATTCTATGGTTAATTTCATCCATTAGGTTTCCATCTGTAGTAATAATCTGCCCAAACTTCATCTAACTCATCATAATCAACCATTTTCATTTTTGAGAAAATCCACTGAACATTACTGTAGTCTTTTTAACATTCACCTTTAGTCCTACTTTCTTACTTTCATCTGATAACTCTTACTTTGAACTATCCATTTTTAAGTCCCGGAATTTATCTCCATCATTATATTGTCACTGTGATATGTCTTGAACTTTTAGCCCTCCAATTAGTATCAACATTGCGGTTATATTGGGATTAAAGCTTGTTTAGACTTCATGTGGCGTCAAGTATGTTTGGAGGGGCAATTTCTTGGTCTCTATTTTTAATTTTTCCAATTTTATTGTAAATATTTAACATTAAAACTGGTACATTGTTAAGTTCAGTTTTATCAATTTCGACATTTTTTCTTCATTTTCTTCTCACAAAAACTACTGTTTTAATTTTAGCTAAGTTTGTAAACAGTTTTTTTTCTCTTTTGTCTAGTATCTATCTTAATAATTTAAGCACTTTTACAACTTCTTTTTTAATGATTATGTTAATCCATAAGTTATGATTTGTATTCCTTGCAATATTTTTTTTTTTATCTCACCTATTGCTTTTCCAGCTGTGTGACAAATATTCTTAGTGACAATCGTTCTTCTTATCTTATATCTTTCTAACATGAATTACCATAGAAGATTGTTTACTTCATATAATGACAGTTTTGTTATTATTTCCTGTCACTACTATCAAAAGTCTTTTGAAAGTCAAGAAAACACTTTTTTTTTTGGCTTTTCCCTACAATATCATGGAGTTGTATGTTTGTCATATTATTTATTTCTATTTTTTCTTGTTCATCTGCCAAGTATTATTTAAGGTTTGTAATATAATTTATGACTGAATTATCAACAGATTTTTTTTTTACCAAGTATGATTCATTAAAAGATTATGTCCTGATATGAAGATTTTAAAACAGCGGTTTCACCAAACTAGTAAGACTACTAAACAGACATATGTGTGTATATATATAAAGAGAGAGAGAGAGAAGCCTCAGACCACTCAAAAAAGCATGGAGATATGAATGTTAGGAATAACAAGAAGAAATCAAAAATGTAATATATGGGTAAGAGACCAAATGGGTGTTACTGACGTCGTTGAAAGAATTAAAAGACTGAAGTGGAGTTGGTCTGGATATATTTCTAAAAAAGGTGTTAAAATATGGACAATTGGAATTGTAAATGGGATTCCAAGAGATTGTAAGAGATCTAGAGAGAGACCACATGCGAGATGGATGGATGAAGTAAGAAAGTGTGCCGAAATGATGTGGAGAAGAGAGGCTACAGGTTAGAGAAGAGGGATTGAACTTGAAGAGATCTTAACCCAACAGTAGATCGATAATGATAGTAGGTTATAAATGTTTTTACTAAAGAGCAGCTTAAATTTATAAAGTATAGATGAATAATAGAGACAATTAGAGTAATGAGAACTATACTATTGATAGAAAAAGTTAAAATAATACTGTTTTTATGAACCTGATAAAAAGCAATGAATAAAATACACATTTTTGATAAAGAGACATGTACATTATATATACATATAATTTATTTATATATGGGAGTCATGACATACAACAACTTAGTAATATGTGTGTGCATATACATGTATAAAGTTGAAAGAAAAAGTAGAAATGAACAAAAACAAGATTTTTGTAGATATTTACTTAAAATATATCCACTGGAATAACAGATTAATGGTTAAATTATAATTTTGATATTTAAAATTATTAGAAATTATTGTATTTTAAATCAAGCATTAAAAAATGTCTATTTAATGTTTTATTTAATTCAGATTTTGATAATTAAAAAAAATCTAAAACAAACATTGTGTTTATTTTATTATAGATAACAATTATAAAATTCTCCTATCGATTTTTAATTGGATTAAGTAAGATTTTTTAAAATTAAAATTACTTTTAATAAATGAAAATTATTATAATATATTTTGATTTTAAATTTTACAATCTGAGTTTTCTTGAATGATTAAGAAATTTTTTAGATAAAAATTGGTTTTCATTAATGTGAATTGAAATAAATTATATATTGTTGTTTTTTGACCAAAATAAAATAAAAAAAACTTTATTGTATTTTCAAATTCTTCCATACACTATAAAAATTAGGTTTAAAAGAAAAAAAAGGCATTACTAAGTTATAAAGAGAAAGCAGATATAGAGTCCAGGTCAACTGCTGCTAGTTTCATGATAATCAAGTTTGAAATAATGTGGAAGTAAGGACCAGCTTTTCTGTTGTTCATAGCCTATATGCGTGTACTAGACTGCCTGCCTTCCTGAAGTCCATCAAACTATAGAGACTTAACAGAGGTGACTGACCACCAACATTTATATAATACATTGCTTAACCTGAAAATGCCAAGATACCAGTTTACTGTTTCATCACTGCTACGATTAGAATAAGACAGCTTACTGAGAGGCTATTGGACTATATTTTATGCACACACTATTTTATGAATTTTATAATTAAATGTCATTAGGGGATAACGCGAACGCAGTCCCCAATCGCATAAATTATGCACCCAAAATTATCCACATTAGGGATAATCGCAAGGGTCAGTCAAGCCCTAGTGCAATGGCCAGACCTCACCTTGGAAGAACCGCCTTGCTGATCACGGTATCTTCCGTGCCAGGTAAGTATATATACACTATTTTATCTATATGCAAAAAAGCACAAATGAAGTTACTGGGGGTCATATATATTCTATGCATATAGGAGATTTAATTCACAAACAGATATTATCTGATGAGTAAAATATAATATCTATTAAAAATGACATTATTTTAACCACCTAATTTGGCAGTTAAAGTGAAATATTTAATTTATAAGATTTAAAATAAATAATTGTTCACTAAATTATTCAACTAAGAAGAAAATAATGCGAGAAAATAAAAATAAATAATCAGTTTGTCTCTGTAGAATTTATTCCAGCTATCATTCATACATGTAATAAGTGTGCTTATGCACAATTGCAGAGAAGATTGTTATTTCTATAAATTAAATACGGCTGAGTGCTTTTGAGAACTTATGGCATTAACATATTCATAGCAAAATGAACTATAATTATAATGGAGAGATGAATGTTATAATTATAGATTATCTTGCTAAGAATATGAGAACTGCCCTAATTTCTCAAAAGTGCTAAGCTGTATTTAATTTATAGAAATAACAAACTTCCCTATAGTTGTGTATATGCACACTTAGTACATTTATTACATATAGAAAAACAGTTAAAGTCATTATCGTTCATAAAAGATTTTATTTGGGAATTTAAAAAATTACAGAAATTTTTTTTAAATATCGGAAATGAAGAAACAAAAGTCAGAGTTTTAAAAGAACAGAACTGTTAAGGGTAATGCTTTTTTTAAAAAAAACTTTTAGTTACAATTAAAAAATAAAGTATTAAACCACTAAATATTAAATGATCACCATTCTTTATGCTTACCCAGGCTGTTTACACAGAAGAAAAACTCTCCATACAGTAGCACCATTCAGTGCAAGCCAGAGTAAACAATGGATGCAGGAAGGTTTGTATATAAAATCCCTAGTGCCTACTCATTCAATATCCCTAGACTAGTTTCTGGCATGTGGCTTTTATCAGTGAGGTTCCTTGGACCTGAGAGAACTGCACCTAGATCTTAGGATCTAATGCAACCCTCTGGCATCCACCTTTTACCTTATTACCTACCTATAAAGCTTTGAGTCCAAAATGAAAACACAATAATGTGTTCAATTCAAGCTCATTAGCTTGTATACTCATATACATCTGAACTCAGTTCAATATCTATCCTTTTTGGTGTTTTTGGTTCATAATAATCCCAGTCATCATAATCCTATGGGGTGGATAGGTATTAAACCATTAAACATCACATGATCACCATTCTTTATGCTTACACAAGCTGTTTACACAGAGACAAAACTTTCCATAGAAGCCAGAGTAATCAATGGATTCAGGAAGGTTTGATTGATTTAATACCTGTGGTTATTAAACAACCAAAGATCCCAAAAACTATGGATGCTGAACTGTGTTCAGATATGATTATATAAGCTAGTGAGATTGAATTGAAAACATTATTTTGGACTCAAATCTTTATAGTTAGATAATAAGGTAAAATGTGGCTGCTGGAGGGTTCCATTAGATTCTAAGATCTAGGTGCAGTGCTCTAAGATCCAAGGTAGCACACTGATGAAAGCCACAAGCCAGAAACTAGTCTGGGGATATTGAATGAGTAGATAATAGATAGGGATTTTATACATAAACCATTCTGCATCCATTGATTACTCTAGCTTGTGCTGAGTGGTGCTACTATATGGAGAGTTTTGCCTCTGTGTAAACAATAATATTCTAATAACTTTGACTTGTAAGAAGATAATATTTAAAATTTGTACCACCTATTTTATTTATTAGAATATGCACATATGTGCGCATTTGTTTTAAAAATATATTTTAACATCAAATTAATTATGACTTATAGGAATATCATATGGATACATGGATTTAATAAATTTATTATTGCCAAATTTCTTATCATTAGAATATAAAATCCAGTGTGTGTATAAATTTGCATGGGTACCCTTATATGTTAAAATCAGTTATTGTGTATGTTTTATTAAAATAAATTGATTTTTATTAGTTGATTGACAATTTGAATATGTTAATTTTATATTATTATACAGGAACGTCTGTGTGCTTCTATAGATATTGAAATATCTGTAAATTACAATGTTACAGCATATTTTGTATTATTTTTTTAATCAAAATCAGAATGATTTATTTATAGTGTATTTAACAAACCTTTAATTTGATTTTACTGTTATTGTTTATAATGAATAAATGTATATATTATTATTTTAAGTTCTTCCAGTGAATTTATTTAATACCAAAATAGGTTCAAAATGTTATATGTTGATATTTTCTTTTGTTTATGACCATGGTACAGAGGGTCCTTGATTTCCAAGCTAGCCTGAGCAAAAATGGTTGATTTATATATATGTGAAGGTTTGTGTTTGTATTTGGACCTCCAGATAGTTCTCTGGATGGCATAAAGGTGTCACCTTTAAAATCCATTGACTGCACTTTATTTTTTTAAGAAAAGTGAGTTTGTAGTTGGTCTGCACTACTCATGGTACTCTATATCCAGGGCATTGATGGTGATATTGCTGTAATTACTTATAGTTTTGTTTAATACTGATAGTCATGCTCTTCTTTTTATCTGCTCGTTTTCTTTATTTATTCATTTTATCTATGATGATTATTTATGCCAAATGAAGATGATGATGATGTTTTCCCATCTTCCTATGATTACCCCTATTTTATCATATAATTACAACAATTTATGACTGAATTATCAACAGATTTTATTTTACTAATTATGATTCACCCAAAGATTATGTCCTGATGTGAAGATTTTAAAACAGCAGTTTCACCAAACTAGTAAAACTATTAAATAGGCATGTGTGTGTTTGTATATATAGAGAGAGAGAACAAGAGAGACTTCAGACCACTCAAAGAAGTATGGAGAGATGCATGTTAGAAGTAACAAGAAGAGTTCAAAAACGCAATATATAGATAAGAGAACAAATAGATGTTACTGACATCGTTGAAAAAAATGAAAGAATGAAGTGGAGATGGGATGGACATATTTTTAGAAGAGATGATAAGAGATTGGAATCTTAAATGGGATTCCAAGAGATTGTAAGAGACCCAGAAAGAAACCACATGTGAGATGGATAGATGAAGTAAGAAAGTGTGCAGGACTGATGTGGAGAAAAGAGGCTACAGATCAGAGAGGATGGATTGAATTTGGAGAGACCTTCATCCTACGGTAGATTGATAATGATAGTAGGTTATATAGTTTCTATTAAGACTGCTAAATAGACATGTATAATAAGTTTATATGTGTTTCTATTAAAGAGCAGCTTGGATCTATAAAGAGTAGATAAATAATAAAGCCAATTAGAGCGATGATGATTATTATTGACAGAAAAAGAAACTAATAATTGTTTTATGAACCTTAAAAAAGCAATGGATAAAAAGCATAGAAACATTTCAGCAGTTATTTTTGAAGAAGAGACATATATATTTAAAAAAAAAAAAAAAATAGAAAACTTATATGGGAGTCAAAAAATACTTTTAACATTGAATAATCTTCTTACAGAAAAGATGGATACAGGGATGAATGAGGGATGTTGATTTTGATGGAGTTAATAATAAAGATTTGCTTCATCGGTTGTGCACGAACAGATACTCATTTCGATTAACAAAATGATAAATAGGATTAAGGTGATAAAATATTAATAGTAATAATATGAGAAGATGCTATAGAACAGAATGCTGCTTTTATGTACTACATTTAAGAATATCGTATATATAAAAAAGGTAATTGTTAATATAAAAGTAGATAGTTCATTAATGTTAGCAAAAAGCGGAGCTGATCTTGACTCGAATAGAAAGCCTGAAATAAATAGTTGAATAGGAAAGATCAAAAGTTAAACAATGGCTTTCTCTTTCAAATATAAACTAAGCATTTCTTGTCTAGGATTAATTATTTAATGATTTGTAATTTTAAAAGATTTACATTTATTTTATATTTAATGTAAGAAGCATTGATAACTAATACTGTCTTTAGCTTCAATACGTATTATTTTATATCTTAAATATATTCTTAAGATAATCAAAAGCTATTACAAAAAAAAAAAAGAGTCAATATTGACAATTCTCTGCAGATGATAAATTTATCTTTATGTTGCAAATATCCTACTCAACATATAAATAATTCAAGTTTATTAATTTAATCTATCTCGTCTACTAACTACTTTTTATACCTTGTGTACACAGCTGCCATAAAATAGTCACAACAAAACATTTTTTTCTCTTCCGTATATAATCCTTCAAAAGTCCATTATAAAACCTCTTTCATCTTGCACGATAATAATCAAACAGATTGTATTCTCTTTTAATAAGGCAGAACCATCTAATTGTAGATCTTTAAAAAAAGGAAGCGTTATAAAAGAATTCCTACTCTGAATATTAAACAGGATTCTGAGAGCAATACTAAATAAAAAATGAAGAGAAAGAAAAATATTAATATAAAAATTAAAATCTTTATAATATTTTTAAAAATGTGAAATCGTATTCATGGATAAAACTATAAAAAATATATATATATAATTATTTGCTTCTGCTTAAAACATACAACAACAATTTCCATGTATGTTTATTAATCTATTAATATCAATATTTTCTTTAAAATAATGTAAAATTATTTTATTTTTCTATAGCAATTTTGTGACAGTTGCAACATTAATACCAATTTAAGTTCTCATTTAAAAAAATTCAAATGCTTAATTAAATATTAACATGTATCATAATTATTTTTTTTAAAAAGGGGGCATGTTGTTTTCGACCGGCATGCCTGTACCTCTACATTCTAAGTTGGATGCTTTGCTCCAAACTACGCAGGGTATAGCAAATATATTTATTTAAAGAGGATGCATATGTAGAGAATATTTATAAATATATATATATATATAATGTATTCTTCAGAATAGATCTTGGGACCTCTAGATCCCCAAGTTGGACGCTCTGCTCCAAACTACGCAGTGTATAGCAAATATATTTATTTAAAAAGGAGTGCATGTGTAGAAAATATTTATAAATATATATATAATGTATCCTTTAGAATCGATCCCGTAACCTCTAGATTCCCAAATTGGACACTCTGCTTCAAACCACACAAGGTATAGCACATATATTTATTTACAAGGGGTGCATGTGTAGAGAATATTTATAAATATATAATGTATCCTTCAGAATCGATCCTGGAACCTCTAGGTCCCAAAGTCAGACGCTCTGTTCCAAACCACGCGGGATATAGCAAATATATTTATTTAAAAATGTGTAGAGAATATTTATAAATATATATATAATGTATTCTTCAGAATAGATCCTAGAACCTCTATATCCCCAAGTTGGATGCTCTGTTCCAAACCACGCAGGATATAGCAAATATATTTATTTAAAAGGGGTGCATGTGTAGAGAATATTTATAAATATATATATAATGTATCTTGGAACCTCTAGATTCCCAAGTCGGACACTCTGCTCCAAACCATGCAAGATATAGCAAACGTATTTACTTAAAAAAGATGCATGTGTAGAGAATATATATATAATGTACTCTCCAGATATAAATATCAAATGATAAATTGGTTTAAAACATCTGATTTAACAGTTATTATTAAACCATTTGAACCATGGATTCTATTATTTTTCTATAATTCTAGAAGAGTATGGAGAAAAGTAATAGAAAACCAAAGTTCAAATGGTTTGATAACACAATGCTGTATTCAATAGGATTGTGACACCATTTCTTAGATCCATATATTGCTTTTAATGCATTGGACTTCTTATGAACTTCCAAGCAATAATACATTTTTTTACTCGGCATGGGTTGGTGATAGAACATCTGACTTGGGATAGGTCAGTCCCAGATGGATTCTGACATTCACAGTTCTGATGTTCAAACTTCTGATGAAGTCTGAAGCAATAAATCCATATATGTGTATATGTGTTTGCCTTATGTGGTTTGATGCATATGGTAGAATGTCCAACTTGGGATTGGGTTGTCCCAGGATTGAAGCTGGTGCTCAAACTTCTTAAAAACTCCAAAACAATAAAGCAGTATGCATTTTTTAAATGCATCAACAAAAGATCTAAAATAATGATGATTAACGAATGCCATATTTTTCTTTTTGATGAAATGACTAATAATAGAATCTCCGTCAATAAAACCAGTCATGATTTTTCTTTTTAGCGAACCAAAAATTATATTTACTTAAGTGTAGAGGATTTGAACTCAGACTTTCAAGCACCTTTTAACTATACACTATCTCATATCACTGATACATATGATCACACACATGTAGGAATCAGCTTGAGATTTGGACTATCTGATTTTTAATGGTACGGATGGCTGAAGAGTTGGGGATTGAAGTAGATTGAAGCCTGTCCATTAAAGTATGAAGATTTGCTGTCTTAATATAAACTGAGCACTGATTATATATATATATGTGCAGATGATAGTCTGGACCAACTGATATGTGCTGGTTCAGCACGAAATACTATATTGGTAACTATTGATCTTTTCTATATGTATGTGATCATGTATATCAGGGATATGAGATAGTGTGCATAGTTGAAAGGTGCTTGAAAGTCTGACCTCAAATCTCCCGTAATTACAGTTAGGCTCCAAGTATATGAAGAGTGCCAGTAATTCAAATATTATATTCGTAAGACTTTCTTTTAAAAAAACATGCTTACAGTAAGTCCTGGAGATTCAAATTAGCAATTTTAGTGTTTAAAAGCAGTTGAAATTTAGTGTGTATACTGTATTTCCCCGAAAATAAGACATAACCAAAACATAAGCCCTAGCATGATTTTTGAGGATGCTTATAATATAAACCCTAGTGAAGATCAGCAGCCCGATAGACAGCTTTTGTTTGTCCATTGAAACTACAATGGGTGTATTGAATTATAGTGTAATGAATGTTTACAAAAACAATATTATTGGCATTAATGTTTTAAATAAATGGTAATATATCTGATTTTCGACAAACGTAATTGTACATATATAGAGAAACTATCTACCACAAATCAGTATATCAGACAATTTATAATTTCATTTATATATATTATGTACTTATTTTATTTAATAATTAGATTTAGAATGCTTGATTTAGTTTTAGAGTTTCAGCACTATAGCTGACAAAGCAAAAAATTAGATTTTTTAAAACATTTTTTTCCTCCTGAAAGATTTTATTAAAATAACGGATTTTAAAAAAATCAAAGTTTAGCTTAAGTGAAATCAGATTCTTTTTCACTTAAAGAAAAGATTTTAAAAAGAATTCCCAAGTAGGGCTATTACAAGTAATTTCGAAAGTGTTTACAATTTGTGTACTTGATAAGGAATGGGTGTGGTTGCATCATACATGAAACTCCATAATTCATTATGCTTTATGTTGCAATGGAGTACTTAATGTACACATATGAAATAAAGAAATATTTTCACATGATCACTATCTCATACTAGCACATAATTGTTATTAAACAAGGTTGTTGGAGGATTGAATTAGATCTTAAGATCTAGGTGCAGTGCTCTCAGATCCAAGGCTCCTCACTGACGAAGGCCACAAGCCAGAAACTAGTCTGGGGATATTGGATGAGTAGGCACTAGATAGGAATTTTATGCACAAGCCTTCTGGCATCCATTGATTACTCTGGTTGGCACAAGGTGGCACTACTCTATGGAGAGTTTTGCCTTGTTTAAAGAAATATTTTCTGAATTTTTATGCTTGCCTTATTTTATTGCTTTTGTGTGGACAAATTATTCTTAACAGTAATCATTTTTGTTACCACTCCTATCTTGTAAGTTTTCAATTAACACTTGATTTAATGGTAAATTTAAATGAAATAATATTTTGGTCTCCAGTGAGTACCAAAAAGGAATTGTGGGAGGCTCCTGGGGTAAGAATATTACAGATTTCTGTAAAGATAAGAAGTATTTGAATAAATGTACATATTTATACTTGAAATGTAGATTTTTATACATGAAAATATAAGACATCACCTGAAAAAATGCCCTTCAGTGTCTTTTAGAGCAAAAATTAATATAAGACTGGGTCTTATTTTGGGAGAAATACAGTAGATTTTTTTAACAATTAATATCAATTTTTTTATAACTATGATTAGAATAATATCTAATCTTAATGTAATTATTATTTTAATTTTAAAATATAATAATTTATGATGTGTTCAATAATTTGTGTTTGAAAGTGTTCATATTAAATACCATTGTTTGAGCATAAACCAACTAACCATCACATGATCACCATTTTAAATGTATGTGTTCACAAGCTGATAACAGAAAGGTAAATCTTTCCATACAGTAACACCACTCAGTGCAAGCCAGAGTAAACAATGGATGCTAGAAAGTTTGTGCATAAAATCTCTATTTAATGCCTACTTATCCACTATTCCAAGTGTAGTTTCTAGCTTGTGGCTTTCATCAGTGAGGAGCCTTAGATCTGAGAGCATTGCATCTAGATCTTATGATCTAATGCAACTCTCCAGGAGCTATCTTTTACCTTTTTAGTTAACTATAAAACTTTGAGTCCAAAATGAAATACAATAATGTTTTCAATTCAAGTTCATTTTCTTGTATATTCATATAGATCTGAACCTAGTTCAGCATCTATACATTTTGATGTCTTTGGTTCTTTAATAACCACAGTCATCACAATCCTATTGGGAAGGATTGATATTAAACCACTAAACATGACATGATCTCTTGGTTAACTAAAAAGGTAAATGGTGACTGTTAGAGGGTTGCGTTAGATCCTAAGATCTAGATGCAGTGCTCTCAGATCCAAGGCTCCTCACTGATGAAAGCCACAAGCTAGAAACTAGTCTGGGGATATTGGATGAATAAACATTAGAAAGGAATTTTGTCCACCAACCTTCTAGCATCCATTGATTATTTTGGCTTGCACGGAATGGTGCTACTGTATGGAGAGTTTTGCCTTATAAGCTTGTATAAGCATAAATAATGGTGATTTTGTGATGTTTAGTCATTTAATACCAATCCTTCCCAATAGGATTATGGTGACTGTGGTTATTAAAGAATTCAAGACACCAAAATGTATAGATGCTGAACTGAATTCAGATATATATGACTATACAAACAATATGATATTGGATTGAAACCATTATTGTGTTTTAATTTTGGACTCAAAGCTTTTAGTTAACTAAACAGGTAAAAGATCAATGCTGGAGTGTTGCATTAGATCTAGATGCAGTACTCTAAGATCCAATCTTTTTCACTGATGAAAGCCACAAGCTAAAAACTAGTCTGGGGATATTGCATGAGTAGGCATTATATAGGAATTTTATGAACAAACTTATTAGTATCCATTGTTTACTCTGACTTTCCATGAGTGGCACTACTATATGGAGAATTTTGCCTCTGTGTTTTGAGCATGGGTGTATCCATGTTCCTTTATACTAGTTTTTTGTCTAAACAAAAGTGTTTGTGGTAATGGCAAACAATGTGAATTTACAATATCAATCCAATTATCTTTTGACCAAAATCTATTATCTATACCAACATGTGTGTTAAAGTTTTTTAGAAAAAAAATCTTTTAATGGTATTGCTCTAATAATTCTCCTAACAAAAAAATAAAAGATTACCTTCCTTGAATTTAAGGTGGGAGCATAGGTGTTGATAAAATGACCACAAACTTTATGGTACAAAGTAAGTTTTGACACCATTAGCCTTTTATGGATACAATGAGGGTTTCCAACAATAGAAAACACTAAATTACACTTTGCAGCAAATTCAGCATTATACTGACCTGCCTTTCCAAAAAAATTGTATTCATCTATCTATTAAGCTTCTTTCCTTGGGAAATGAGTTTTACAAAGAACAGATATATCAATCTTAAATTTTGACAGTTCCTTAGCCACCAGTCCAGTCCTTAATTCTAATTGTGAAGAATTTATGCAAGCAAAGTCTGAATATTCCATATACTATGTTTAGAAAAAAATTAGACTGATTATATTTTACTTTAATACTATCACTACCACCACCAACATCATCATCATCATCATCATCATCATTATTATTATTATTATTATTATTATTATTATTATTATTATTATTATTATGATGATGATGATGATCATGAAGATGATGATGTTTCAAAGCAAACCTTATTGAGTATCAATTGATTACATCAAAATAGGTTACACTAAGGTTACACATACTTATATGAAAAAAAATCTTTTAAATTTTGATTTAGTCCTTGTCTCTGAAAATTATCTTGTTCAACCTGGTAAAAAAAAATCATTGTTATGATGATTGCCATCAGTGGGGTTGCATTAGCTCATTTCATTTTTAAAATTAATTTTTAGGAATAGTAATCCTTACAATGCTGAGCGTATTTTGAAGAAAGATCACGTTACTGCAAAAATGTCCTGTGGTACAAAAATACTATATCCTTAAGTTTTTAAAATTAATTTTCATAGGTGTTTGGGTGTCATCTTGGATTGTTTCCAAATGTGAATGTGCAATGCAAGCACCAATATGCATATAAGCTGAATGTGGCTGCATGTATCATTAGTATTGCAGTTTTTTTGTATGTGTCTATTTTACTAATTGTGATCCTGTTTTGTCTGTAATTGTTCACCATCATTAGTCACACTTTTTCTAGAGTTAGACAGTCTTATAGGAATGGGTTTGTGTTTCTTCATATCTGTGACATACCATACACAGTGGATCAACATTTGAGTAAAATCTCTTGTGCCGAAAAATTGTGTAGTTGGTAATGCATTCCGGTTAAGTTTTATAATAAAATGATAAAATTTTGGTTCCAAGCACCATCTTTTGAACTTTCTTAACAGTTGGTCATTATTTATTTCCATTATTGTGTGCTGGTTATTCACTTGCTGGTTGAGAAACAATAGATTTTGTATTTGCCAATATGTATATTTATTTGTGTTTTTTAATATTATATTGGGTCTTATGGGTTCACAACTTGCAAATAGGGTAGATATAGTTATATGTGGGGGAAACTGATCAGTAGGTGTGATTTCTATCATTACCTATTATTATCATTATCATCATCATCATTATTTTTATTCTTATCATTATCATCATTTCTATTGCTGTAATGAGTAGGTATGACTACCTAGTCAGACTGTGTGATACAGGCTATTTTTAAAGCACAATTTCTGTTCTTTTCATTTTCATGGTCCCTGTTATCCAATTTCTGATTTATCATTGATGATTGTAATGCCTCAGACAAAGATCATGAGTAAGGTTGGTCAATCAATAGGTCTGTCTCCATTATTGCTATTATAATTTTTGAAGGCTTGAGCTTAAGGGGTAAAGGAGTTGGTCAGAAACACTGTGTGTACTTAAAGGATGGAAATCTTGTTGCTAAAACATTCAATCTCTTTGTCACAATTAGTGAAAGGAGATGTACACTGGCATGACAGACTCAACAATAACCAGGCCATGCAATAATAATGACTAAAGAATGAAAAGAAAAAAACTATGTACTGGAAACAGTATCTAAGCTTTGATGAACCAACAGTCTATCCTATAAGACAGCGGGAGATTTTGATCAGGCATATCTCAAAGCCAATCCACTAAGGTGCCAGTAGTATGGACAGAGCATCCAACTGTAATAGAAATGCATTATATCCAGAAATCTAGGTGTATTGCTCTCATATCCACTTCTTCTCATTGATAAAAGTCATAAACTAGAAGCTAGTCTAAAGATATTAGATGAGTAAGCATTAGATAGGATTTTGACACATGAACCTTCTAGTACCCATTAATTTCTATGTCTTGCACTAGGTGGCACTATTGCATGGAGAAAGTTGCTACTGGTTTAACAGATTGTGTAAGCATGAAAAAGGATGTGAAATGTTTTCTGCTTGGCAACTTAGAAAATTTAGAATAAAAAAATTTATAAAAATCTTCAACACATTTCATGACATCCCACTTTAATTCCAGTTCCATCTTTTCTTCTTACTGCTGAAATAGCTTTTCTTCCAATACCAAGATGTTTTATATTTTTAAAACTTTTAGGTACATACGTATTAGTCCTGTTTCTTGTGTTTGTGATGTCAGAATGCCATACCTATTTCAAGTGGGAGGGAAGAAGGTGTTTGTAATGGCAGAATAATGTAGTCATGACTTTTTAATATGGCATTCTGCCATCACAAACACCCTCCCCCCACTGGAGAAAAGTATGGCCTTCTACCATTGCAAATATGAACAGCAGGTCTAATACGTAAGTACCGACTTGTATTCTTTTCTATATTTTCTCTTGCCTCACATTTTATTTTTAATTCTTTTCCACATCATTTTACAGAACACAAAATATTCAATTATTCTTAATGGATCATTTTCTCTTTTTTTTTTCTATTTTTCACATATTGCTATATAATGTTCTTTTTCTTCCTTTTCTAAATGGTATGATATATTGCCATTTCCCAGTTAAAAAATTTACCAGACAATTGCTTCTCTTCTTATAACTTCTATCTTGAATTAGGTATTTTCTTATTACTCTTGGTAAAGTTTGAGCCATTTCAAATCTGTGATTATTTTAGAAAGATTAGACAATTCTAATTTAAATTCATTGGAGTATTTCTTATAGTTATGAATGACGACTGATAGTACTATCTTTCTTTCTTTAGTTTTGCATTAACTCATATCTTACGTCTTACTATTCAAATAATTACTTATTGTATTGACTTTATTAAAAATATTACAATTTTTAAACACTGTGTTTTCATTTGGATGTTTCCATGTCCAATACCATTTAGCATTTTTCTCCCAAAAAAATGCATAATGTACGCACACAGACACACAAATTTCACAAATCTGTCTCATTCCTGTTATCATCTCCAAATTTATCCACAGTATTTACATCTTTTATAATATTAATATCATTTATATTCTTTAGTACTTTTTACAATGCTTTTTACAACACACTATTGATGGTTTCGATTGTCCCAGTAATCTTCTTCAGATCTTCTACTTATATTTTCAAATCTTAAAAGTTGTAAAAAATAAATAACATAAATGATATTTAATTATTTGCAAAAACGTATGTGGTAAAATTTGAATGAAGTCTGCAATTTTTTCCTAGTGCTCTTTCGATTAAATTACATTAGTCATAGTCAACTGGAAAATACACTCGGCAACAATTGCATACTTCATTCAAATTTTAAGCATATCTTGTATACGCTTTGCATATAGTTATTTTTTCATATTAAAAGTGATTTGTAGTTATAAGTATCTAAATAAAAGTTTATCATTTAATGGAGGCTTGGGTCAGCGATTGGAGATTCTTAGCACCCTCTGTTTTTATCAACAATTGTCTTAGTTGACTATGTACAGTCTTCTGGGAATAAGGCCCACAAATCATTCATAAACATATTCATCTTACCTTCAATTGATATTTCAGATAAAAAAACACTCAAAAGAAAGACCACGATATTTCTTAAGTTTAAACTCGGAAATAAAAAGGTCAGTAAATTCATGATTGTGATTGATATGAGTTGGTGAACAGGTTATCCAAGTTTGCTTACCATATGAATAATCACAAGATGTGGGAAAAACATTAGAAATTTGCTCTCCCTAATTTTTCAGAGGCCTCAAAGAGGAATCAAAGATTTTCCTGTCAGTTAACAATAAACTGTTTTTTGTAACAAATTGAAAGAGATAAATGTTTTTAAATTGATCCCCAAATGAAAAAAAGGTAAAAAATAAATCTCATTTTCGTCTATTTTGAATACATTAAATTCTATTAAAGTTAAGTAATGTTAACCAAATCGGTAGTTTGGGTGGGTGAATGCCTGGAGACTGATTACTTTCTCTTTTGCAATGTTCTTTTTCATTTAATCTTTTTTTATAATTAAATTTTATTAATGTATTATAAGATATTTAATTCGAATTTCCTTTATATAGAATTTGATTCAAGTTGTATATCAATTTACCTTTATATTTTACCATATAAATGCCGAATCTGCGATACCTGTGTGGTTTAGTATGGCATGCATACTCGTGAGTTAAAGTTTCCCGAATCGATTCCCAATTCAGCCAAATAAAAATGATGAGTGAATTTTTTAAAAAAAAAAAAAACAACAGTTTGGTCAGTCGAATTAAACTCTTAAATTAATCTCAACTTTGTCAGACGGATGGCACATGACCTCCCTAATAACTTTAACATACGATTACGTCTTTACTAATACTGTACAAATATTGCATTTCAATTATGTATTACATTTTTTTCATTTTAAAAAAGATGTTTCCAATGTCTAAAAGTACATGTAATTTCTAAATAAAACAGTCATTTCAATCATCATCTGACAAATATTGAAAGCTAATGCCAAGTATTTATTTATTTTGTGCGTGAATTAAAAAAAAGAATAAGTCAATGATAAAATTATTTCCATCGATGTAGGTATTAGAACGGATAGAGAAAGCAACAAGCGAGAATAATATTACTATATTTTTTTTAAAAAACTAGTTTCATCCTTGTGTCTTTATATGCGCGCAAAGAGGACTATTTTTGTATATATTCATGCATGTAAGATATACACACACACACACACATCATAGTAATTTATTTTCCCTTTTCTAAAATCTGATTGTTTTAAATTAAAATAAATACTGGACTACATGCTTCGTAAACATTTTTATTTATTTATTTTACTTTAAACAATTCTTTTAGAAATTTAAAGTTGTTTTTTAAAGATAAATTGAATCTTTTTTTCTGCTTTATACGCATAAATACTTGTCTTTGTATTCATAAGGTATTTATATTTGATTCTACTGGAAGATCATTCTTATTTTTACATACAATGTTGCAGACATGTTTGTTTATTCTGTTTTGACTTCAGAAATCAGAAGGGAGAAGAAAGCAGTTATTCAAATTCTGAATTAAGTACCATCTTTTATATTAACCACATATTTAACATTAAATACCAGTATTTAATACTCTTCAATTATTTAAGTTAAAGATCTTTGAACATGAAATAATCCGCTGCTTCCAGGATTACGTCCATAGATCTGGATGGTCGTATGTTTACTGATCTTTAACTATTTAAAAAGATTATTCAATCAAGACAAAGTTAAATTCTAATTAATCAAAGGATGTAAACATGAGACTTGCCAGTCAAGATTATTTTGCCCATTATTATTGATGAATGTTTTTTTTTTAGTTTCAAAAGACATCTTTATTTTATTCAATTCCTTCATGTTTTTTGTCGTAGTAATATTTCTCCTTTACAATAAGTTCTTTCTTATTACAAATACAATTACTCGTCCCACTAGTTACCTGTTTGATAAACCACATCTGACTGTTTCAAAAAAAGATTACTCCCTCCTACTGTGAATTATGAAAATGACTTTGTCTTTTGTGGCTTCCAACTTCTCTTAATTATGTAGTAACTATTTATTGTAACTGCATTTCGCTGATTAAGTATTATACAGCTGTCTCCTGCCCTTGAAAAGATGAGCAAAAGGGGTATAAATTGGTATTGCTTCTGCAACATTGAAAAGATTAATTTCAACGACTTCAAATTTCCATGCTATGTTCATTCAACCATATTAATTAGCTCTTTTATTCGATATGTATACGTGTGTATGTACGTATATATATACAAGCCTTATGCTAGGAAAATGAAAACAAGACCATTGTCTAGACAAGAGTCAGTAAAAAATATCCCCTTCCACATAATTATGCCATTAAAAACTTTTTTTTGTCTAAGGGCCGACAATTTTTAAAGTTGAACGTTATATATGTAGGTGAATTCTATCCGTATTAACTATTTTTAATTAAACTGAGGACAATTTTAAATTGTGCTAAGTATAGTTGCATGTTTTTCGTGTTTTACCTAAAGTCTCGTTATCTTTATTTATTTAAATAATTGTACGTTTTCGATAAACTATTCCTAATAAGGTTGTTAATAAACATGCTGAAATTCTTAAGAACTTACATATTATTTTTTGATGATAATCACAAACAAACAGTTTTATCCACTAATGAAAACTGCTCAATATATTTTTAATCTGCAGAGATTTAATTAACCAATTATCTTTAATAAGGCAAGTAAACTTTTCTATTGATTCCATTAATGTGATACTATTTTAATACGTTCATATAGATCAGGGGTGGGAAACTTTTTTCTCTGTCAAGAGGCATTTGGATATTTATAATATCATTTGCAGGCCATACAAAATTATTGATTTAAAAATTAGCTAAACAATTAATTCACCCCTAATCAAAACAGGTAAAAATCTCTATACATATTGCCATTCAGTGCAAGCCAGAGTAATCAATGGATGCCAGAAGGCTTGTACATAAAATCCCCATCTGGTGCCTACTCATCCAATATCCCCAGACTAGTTTCTGGCTTGTGACCTTCGTCAGTGAGAAGCCTTGGATCTGAGAGCACTGCACCTAGATCTTAGGATCTAATGCAACTCCAGCAGCCACCTTTTACCTCTATTTAACTACAAAACTATAAGTCTTAAATTGATAACACCATAATATTTTCAACCCAAGCTCATTACCTTATATAATCATATAGGTCCAAACTCAGTTCAATACCTATACATTTTGGTGTCTTTAATAACCATAGCCACCACGATCCTATTAGGTAGGATTGGTTTTAAGCTGATAAACATCATATGATCACCATTTCTTATGCTTGTTCAAAACTGTTATTAAAACAGGCAAAAATATTTATACATATTGTGGTGTTTTCAATTTAAGACTCATAGTTTTGTAGTTAAGTAGAGATAAAAGGTAACTGCTGGAGGGTTGCATTAGATTCTAAGCTCTAGGTGCAGTGCTTTCAGATCCAAGGCTCCTCACTGACAAAGACCACAAGCCAGAAACTAGTCTGGAGATATTGGATGAGAAGGCTCTAGATGGGGATTTTATACACAAGCCTTCTAACATCCATTGATTACTCTGGCTTGCACTGAGTGGCAATATGTATAGAAATTTTTGCCTGTTTTAATAACAGTTTTGAGCAAGCATAAGAAATGATCATGTGCTGTTTATTGGTTCACCCCTAATCATTTCACCCTCAATCATAATGATTAAAATAACATCTTTATTATTAATGACTGTTTCATATTTAGTATTAATACCATCTATATTCTTTATTTTTACAATCAACTACTGATGGTTTTGATTGCCCCAGCAATCTTCTTCAGAACTTCTACTTATATTTTCAAATTTAGTAGAAGTTCTCAAGAAGATTGCTGGGGCAATCAAAACCATCAATAATGGGTAGATGATATTAATATTACATGGATTTGGCAATGCAGTAAGAAAGACCCAATTATGATTGTATTTTTATATTGGACTATTTCCATCATCTAAATTTAACCTTATTTAAATATTCCAAATACATTCAACTATTACTAATATCAAACAGGTTAGTATATGCACAACCTTTCAAGAGGTATTATTCTCCCTTCTTCATGTGTTGCTGGCCTGACCAGTGACAATACTAGCATGGGATTCAAACCTGGATCCTTAGATTCTTGATTATTGAATTTTAAGGTAATAACTCTAACCAACTGAGCTATCCTGCCAGCAACACCTGAAGAAGAGGGGAGAATAATACTTCTCAAAACATTGTGCATATACGAACCTGTGTGCTATTACTAACAGTTGAATGTATTGGAATATTTAAATAAAGTTAAATTTTTCTAAAGACATTCAATACACATATTAGATGATGGAAATAGTCCCATATAAAATACAACTAGAACACCATCATCACAAACCTTCAGGAAAACACAAAGTTATAAATATATAATGTTTTATATTAAATGACAATTTATGCAATTTGTCTTGTAATTATTCTTCATAATATATTCTCTAATTTCTTTTTTATGTTCTGGACAGATTAATTCTTCAGCAGATAGGATGCAGTGAATTTACAATCTTCTCTTCAGAAAATAGTTTTGAAGTTTCTGCTTTTTAAAAATAAATAATGTAATTTGCTTTTATGGAATATTCTGCCTTGTTTGGGCTTTTTAAGATATATGTCAGCCACTTGGTGATGTTCCCTTTTAATATTTCTCTAACAACAATTTTGTTGCATGCAAAATATTTTGGATTAATAATGTTCTTTACAAGTGAAATACTTTCCAGACATATTAGGCACATCAATTTATTATTTCTTTCTATAAATATATATGTGTGTTGATCCATTTCTATAGGAATATGCAATTTTTTGTGTCCATTTTTTTTGTACTTGATGTAGCCATCGTAATAATAAAAAAAATGTAAAGAAAGTAAAATTCTAATTTTATTTTTGTGATAATATGTGAAAATCACTATAAAAACTAATAAAATCCCCTCAACATCATAGATTAAATCTGTAGTCAGATAGAGCACACAATTTGTACTTCTGAACTATTATAAAGGTTGAATGTAGTTGAGAAAATAAATATTTTATTTTACTTAACTCTTAATTCAATATTTGAACATGTGTGTTTGAATAGAAGTTTTATACAGACCATTATATATATTCTTATTCTTCTCCTTTACTTTCTTTGCATTTCTTCATATTTTCATATATATATATATTACTTATAATAACTTCTTTCATATACACTTTAATGCAAAAAAACTTTTTAATAAAATTTCTTTATTTTCCTGACAGTTTCGATTGTCCAGCAGCCTTCATCAGAGCTTTCTGATGAAGGCTGCTGGACAGTCGAAACTGTCAGGAAAATAAAGAAGTTTTATTTAAAATTTTTTTTACATTAAAGTGTATATGAAAGAAGTTATTATATACATTTTTGAAAATGTCAGGGGGCTGTATTGAGAGCTTTTGAGAGCCAGAGTTGGCCCTAGGACTGGAGATTCCTCACCCCTGAAATAAATAAAAAAAATTGCTACAATTTAATAATTATAACTTTATCTTTCTTATTGCATTGCCAAATCCATATAATATTAATATCATCTATATTCTTTATTACTTTTTACAATCCACTATTGGTTCGATTGCCCCAGCAATCTTCTTCAGAACTATAACAAACACAATACAAATACATAAATACAAATATACAATATAACAAACACAATACAAATACATAAATACAAATATACACGAATATATAATTTTACATGTAAAAAATATAGATGATATTAATATTTAATAATTATTTTGTAAATTTATAATTATATTCAAAAATTTATAAATACTACTAGAAAAAATAATTTATTTTTAATAACTGAAAAATTATTTTTTTGTTGTTGTTTTGAAACAATTAGTATCTTTTTCTTACAAATTTTAATAACATGAAAGCTAAACACCTTCAAACAGATACGCTTTAAAAATGAAGGTGTTTAGCTTTCACGTTATTATAATATTATCTGTTTACGCTTAAATTTAATATATTTACAAATTTTAAATAATAATAAAGTTTATTTTTTAACATTTATTATCAGCATTTCCCATCAGACCACATTAAAAGATTTTTTGAATATTAGCTTTTATTATAAGATAATTAGAATTTAACATTTTTATTTAATAAAAATAAATAAGATAAAAATGATGCATTTTATTACAAATTTTGATGTAAATATTGGGCTACTAAAATAAATTATGTGAAGATTTAATCAGGTCACAGTATTCTGCTGCCTAGGTCTTGAACTGGCAAAGAATTTATGATTTGACCTCATAATACGTCACCATTATTTCTCTTTTTTTAATAGTTTCAATGGTTATATTTATTTACAAGTAAAGATGATTATATTTTTAATTACAAGTGTCAAACTAAGCCCACATTTTTGACATCAGCCACTTTAGATAAATACAGTAATGATTATTACTAATCATTTACTAAACTAGAGATTGACCTGGACCAACTGACGAGTGCTGGTTCATCACGAAATGCATCTTGGGGGTTAAATATTAATAAAGTTGTGTTTATCATGTTTTGAGATATTTACTAATTAAGACAATGTCACCTAATGTCAGAGAAAAAGGGGAGAGAACTAAACCAAGCAGATAATCCAGACTGGAAATATCCAAAAAGGCTCTAAACAACCTATTTCTCATATATTGCAATAAATCCTTTATGCCAGTCATCTGATTTAATTCTCTTTTAAGACATTCTGTTCATATATGTAAGTCCAAACCATAAAGACCACCAGAATGCTTCTATACGATTTTTAAAAAAACAAAAGGGATATTATGATCTCGGTGTTAAGCCATGTAAAATTTAAATCATTAAAATGACAATGATCAACACTTATTTAACTGGAAAACAATTATGAAATATTATATCCTAAATGCTCAATGATAAGTAAAAGCTATAAATTTATCCTGATTTATATTAACAGGTAACGATAGAAGTGGTAATTTGGACTACTTCCATTATCTAATATTTATTTTTAGGAAAGTTCAAACTTTTCAAAAACAATCAGCTGTTAGTAATAACATGGATTACTATATAACAAGGTTTTGAGTAGTGGTATTCTCCTCTCTTCTTCAAGTATAGTTGGCATGACTAGTGAAGTAATAACCAAGGGGATTGAACCAAGGACCTTTATATTTATGAATATTGAATTTTAAGACGATGCTTTTACCAACTGAGCTATTTCATCAAAGGCAATCAGTAGATATTTTATACTTTTTATCTACGAGGGTCATCCTGATAACTCCATTTTGTATAACTAGGTTAATGGGTAGTTTCCAAACATTATAAATTATCATTCTGGGCTGACTTAAGGGGTTATTTGCCATTGTAATGTGAGCAGTTTTTTAAATGTTCTTCATATTTTTTCTCTTTCCCAATCAAATTTATGATTATTGGTATGTGCATGGTTACTGTTTTATAGATACATGTTTGCCCTCTTTTTAAAAACCAGTTTGTGCTCTTTTAATTATGATTGAATTGGGATGACTGATTTCATCCTGCCATATTCAAAGAGAATTCGACACCATTTTGTTCTTCAGCATTTCAAGTTCAGATTTTCTAGAGGTTAAGATTCCTTGAGGAGTTCTGTGGCTTTCAAAGCTGTTGTGTGTTACATTGTTTGCAGTTTCTTTAGTTTGATATCCCTGGCATGTATGGATATAGTACAGTAACAATAATTGTTTTTTCTTTTGATGTTTATAGTCTAATTTTTTTTAATGGCAATCAATGGATAATCATTCTTCATGGCAGTTTATTTTATGTAGATCTTTTCCTAAATCATTGCTTTCTGAACAAATTTTGTTTGCGCTGTGCCATAGCGATAATTGGATGCATAAGATAGGAGGAGGCTCCTGTAAATTATAGTTTAGATTTTGTTATGAATGAGTATTGTCCCCAAAAACAAAAATGAGCATTCTTAGAACATCTCATTGACAAAGCCAGTAGCAGAACCCAGTCTAGAGTTGAGGATATTCTACAAAGCTTGTTAAGAGTTTATTTGTCAGCTCTTTATAAAACATTTGTAATACAAGCTTGTTTAAATTAGGTCATGTGACATCTGACTTGATTTATTTGTAACTTTATTTTTTTGCTACTAAGGCTTTGGTGATTTTAAATTGCTAAAGCTAGTAATATATGCTGAATCTGAACTTAGTTCAGTCCCATATGGGTATCTAAGTTAGATAGCTGGATTGGAAGATATGGATGTCTGAAAATTTCAGGTTTTCTACCTAATAGTTATCCATTAGATAAAGTTCTGGGCTTGTCCTGGTATTTTTAATCTAATGCGTGAATATTCTGGCACCTCACTGACGAAGCCAGTAGCAGAAACCAGTCTGGGGTTGAGGATATTCTGCAAAGCTTGTTAAGAGCTTATTTGCGAGCTCTTTATAAAACATTTAGAACATCTAAGAATGTTCATTTTTGTTCTTGTTCTGATTGTATTGTAAATTTAATTGGAGATATGTTATTCACGTGTATCTGGAAAGTTTGCAATAGTGCTTCATCATGTGGTCATACAACAAAGATATCTTTGATATTGCAAGCTTCACTCCAAAATATATCGGGTAAATAAGCTTTCTATATCAAACCTAAACAGCATTTTCTTGATTAACTTCACAAAGTGCTTAGAAAGCCTGACAAAGAACCATGTCTTGTATGCAAAAGGAATAAAAATTTTGAGAAGTGATCTTGACAAGGTGAAACTCTAGAACTAACACTATGTCTCAATGGAATGAGGTCTTTATAGATTTAAAGCAGACCATAAAAATAAGGAAGTTTTATTGAAATATAAGGTTTTTTTCCTCAATCTAACGCTTATAACTTTGTTTCAGTAGCTGTATGGAATTTTTTGCTTCATATTGTACTGCTGTGAGCTTTCTTATTTTGTTATTGTAATCAGTAATTACCACTAAAACTGTAACATTGTTTTTATTAGTAGGAAGAATGATTTGGATTAATCTAAGAGATTTGTTACAGCTTTCTTTTCGTTACAAGAATTTGAATTTTTTTGAGTTTCTCAAATTCTATATTCTAAATCCCAAGTCTCACATCCATACAATTTATATGCAATAAATTGGTACAATGGCTCTATTCACAACTGCAGTAGTTATTTCTTTGTAGTAAAATACTTTAACTTTTAATTTTTTAAAAGCAGTAGCAGATTATAATCTATGCTGGACATCAACATTTACTTCCATCTTTCTATTTACATAAATACCAAGATATTTAAATCAGTTTACATTTTCAAATTAACAACTATCCAAGCTAAAAGTTACTTTCGCCAAACATTCACTACTAAAGAGAACCAATCAAAACTAAGTACATTCTGTGAATTGCCTTTTGAATTGAAAAAAATATATTGCAATAATCAGCTATTGTAAATTCATAATGTAAAAAGATGAAGTTCTTATGGTACTTACGTATTAGACCTGCTACACCTGTTTACATTCATATTGATCCACAGATAACTTTCTAATCTTGTAATGTGTCCAAATAACGTACACTTGGATCCTGTACAAAGTTAAAATAAATTTGTCAAAACAGACAATGTATACATATTTTCATAAGATTTACAAAGTTATTGGCAGTCTGAATACATATGTGAAAAGGCATAACAGTTCTAATACATGACAGTAATTGCACCAAACTAAATCTAACAATACTAAAAATTTTAATTTCTAACAATACTAATATGTAAGTATCATTCTTGTTTTCATTTTTAATTGATTCAAATTAAAAATTCCACTATTAAATCTGTGTGACATCTTGATTAGTTTCATCAGGCTATCTATAAAAATTCCAAAGAGGATTGTCATAAAAATCAAAGAATATAGACATACTTCTTTAATATCACTTGACATTTCAAATGCATAATCTTCTATCTGTAGTAATAAAACATTCTATCATGAGGAAATTATATAACTTTGGTAAACAACCAATTTCAAACAGCATCATAGTCCTGTTCAATTGAATTGACTTCTTGATTCTTTAAAAACACAATGACTCTCTAGTAATCATTCATCTGTAACTTCTAAGCAACCTATTCAACAAAAGCCTTCAAAGTATCTTTGCAATAGTGGATAATAATGACATTTCACAATAATTATTACATTTTGTTTTCCAAAATTGGAGCAATAAAAGCATCCATAAGATCAGTCAACATAAAGGGTTCATATTTTCCTAAATACTTTCAGCATTTTTGAAGCTAACATACCACCTCCATATTTTAAAACTTCTTCATCAAGATCTGCAACGTTTCCATTTTTGAAATTACAAAGAGCTGTTTTGACTTCACCAAACTGGATATCTTTGACCAAATTCTAAAGGTATATATTAGCATCACCATTATTCAAAAAATGATCTTTAATCATCTTTTGTATGATACTCATTCCACTTGTTCAAAATATCATCATCATATAGGAGAATGCTGGATTTAATGTGATTGGGACACATTCTCAGATCCATATGTTGCTTCCAGTGCCTCAAAAAGAATCTAGAGTGACTGTAAGCAGCATATGTCTATCTTTTAACAATAGCTAAAAATATCTAATCTTTTCTCCTGTTTTAATCCACTAATCATTTCAAGCCTTTTTAGCAATCATTGAATTTCTGCCTTTAAATCTTTACATTTATTAATTAAAAGGCTTCACATTTAATCTTTATTCTTCCAAACAGAACGACATATTTTTCCTTCAATCAAATCATTATAAGAAAGTCATAAAATTCTTCTTTTCAATGGTTTATTTTTCTTATGTATACCCATATCCCTTAAAAGTATTTCATGCCCCAGTAGCATGACAATTTTAAATCCAAATCGAAATTTTAGTGTCTAATAACTGATAAAATTTGATGGCCTAATGGTTAGCGTAGCTGCCTTCCAAGCAGCTGGCCCGGGTTCGCTTCCCAGTCAATGCTTTGACATATGAAAAAAAAACTAATAGATTTTTATAAAGATCTTTTTTCTTCTGAAGATAATTGGATTAATACCTATTTTTTTAATGCAACTATCATTTTAGTCTTGGAGTTTACTAATTTATAATCCAACCAATAATCTGTACTTGTAACTGTTTGCACAAAATACATTTTTATATTGACTCCTATGACATAAGCTATTAATGCTATTGCTTTGAGCATGGGTGTATTCATGTTTTTTATAGCGATTTTTCGGCCTAAATAAAGTATTTGCGATAGTTTTTTTTTTTTTTCATATGTCATAGCATTGGCCGGGAGGTGAACCTGCAACAACCGTCTGCAACCAACTGCTTGCTTGCAAGGTCATAGCATTGGCCGGGAGGTGAACCTGCTTGTATTTGCGATAGTTAATCCATATGTTGTGCAAATATTCAATAATAGTCCATTTGAATTTATGACTCCAATAACATTATTTCCAGCATTTTGTCAAAGTTATTATTTGTACCAATACGTACATTAAAGCCTTCAGGAACTAAATTTAGATATTTTAATGATATTGCTGTAATAATACTACTGAGCAAGGAATAAAGGCTTTCTTTCTCTGACGTCGGATTTGCATTAATAAATTGAACACTAATGTCAACCAACTTTTAATACCATTAGCCTTTCATTGATATAATGAACAATTCTAAAAATATATTAAATTAGACCTTTATTATAAACCCAACACCCAGAATTCTCCTTTCACTCCTTGATCTGTCCAAAAACAATTATAGCCACATACCTATTACATTAAACTCACTTCCTACAAAAAACTAATTTTATTAAGAGTAATTATATCAATTTTAAATCTTCATCGCTTCTTAAACACTGATGCTATTGATGAATTTAAAGTTTACATATTCTATGTATATATATATTTAGAAAAAAAGTATAATACTTATCTTTAGTAATCGACTGCCTTCTGTTTACCATGACTAATATTATTTCTATTGTTTTAATGAGTAATCTACAAAAGAGTCTCGATCAGCCATACACAACCTTTTTCTTCCCTGGACCACATATGTACATTAAGCGATCGGCAACCAATTGGTGTCACGTGAAAAAATGTCTGACTTCTCAATTCATGCATGCCACGGGTTGTGAATCGTTTTATTTATCTTAGAATTAACATATTAATAAAATGCAAACACTTTTATTTGATATAAACATCTATTTAAATATCAATGTGATTTTTGATGTTGAGATAAACTTTTAACAATTTTAGATAAATCTGATTTATAAGTGCTACATGCTACTCTTAATATTTCAAGGTGTGAATCAGTAAGTCTGTTTTTATACATTCTTCACATATTTCATTTTCGAATAAGATGATTCACAAAGATATATTGATACAATGTGAGCAACATTTGTGCACACTTTTTGACAGTTTTACATTTTTCAGGCACTAATTTCCAACATTCCATATACTCCATTCTCTACCTTTTTTCTATAAAAATGGCTTCCAAATTTGTGTCATTTTTAAATTCAACAAATAGCTTAACATGAACATGTCCAAATGCAGCTAATTGTGTAATAGTTGCTATTTCTAAGTGCGAGGGACTTTCTATAAGTAAGAGACAATTTTTAATATTTAAATTCTTTCAATAAGATAGCTAAATAATTTGAAATAATTACAGATTTCTGAAGAAATGTCAATACCATCTTGCTTAGCATTTGTCAATGTTGGAAAATGATGTAGTATTTGGTTTTGTATATCTTGGTAATAAATATTTAGTTTTTCTTCAAACTCAAATACTTTATTTACCATTTGTGAATTAATTTTATTTTCGCCTTGCAAATTAATATTAAGATCATAAAGTTTTTCTGTGATGTCACTTAAAAAAGCTAAAAGACATCACCATCCATCACTGTCAAGCTCATTACAAACTTTATTGTTTTCTGGTAAGAATGAAATAATTTCATGACGTAATAAAAAAAAAGCGATCCAAAACTTTACCTCTGCTTAGCTATCGCACTCAAGTATGCAAAAGTTATCATCATAATCTCTATTTATTTCTTCCAAAAGATTTAAAATTTTTCAGCGGTTCAATTCTTGGCTCAAATATAATTCACGTTTATGATGATTTTCATCATAGTATCTACATCTTTAAGGGATATGTGCCCCCAAGTTTTCTTGTGAATTAAGCAATGAAGTGATATTTGTTAGATTGTAATTCTTCTTTAATAAAGAAACAAATCCCTTTTGGATCCAATCATTGAAGGACGTCCACCAGTGCACATGGAAACCAATTATTTTATTTAAATATTCTTCTTCAGAAGAGTACAAATACTATTGAGAAAATCACTACCTCTAGTTTGAGCCTTCATAGGAAGAAATTTCAAAAATCTTCATAAATTGAATTCTGTTCCGTATAGTATCTGACAAAAATAGCACATTGTGATGTTACTGAAATGTTAGTACAAGAATCAATAGCCAAACTCAAGTATTTGCAGTTTTTCAAATCTATTAATAATATCAAAAATATGTTTTGCAATATCTTCAATACGTCTAATTCAGGTAGAATCTGACAGTTGTAATTTCTTCATTTGTAATATTTGACCTTTATTATTAAATTTATCGAATAATATATTCAAAGCATTTATGAAACATTCTTTTACAACTCGAGCATCCATAGTAGATTTAATATTTTCCCCAAGTATATAACAAATTTCATGATGCTCGTGTCACCACTGCTTCTTGTGAGATTGTCACTGACATAACATTTCGTTTTTGTTGCAATGATTTCTTGAAGAAAGCTAATTTTTCACTTATTAAGGACCCATGAGCAAAAGTGTCACTCAACAACTTATTTTGTGGAATAATGACAATCAGTGTTATATTTTTTTAATGTGACCCTTTCTCAACAAATCAAACACATTGCTGAACCTTTGTTATTTATCACAACAAAATATTCCTCTTCCCAATTGTCTTGAAATATTCTATTTTCATTTACTGCTTGAAGACATCATTATGGTGTTCAAATTATAATTTCATATAAAATACTATGCATCAGTATTTATACTAATTCATGTATAAAACTGTCATCTCATCATGCCTTTAAAAACATGGACTATTGGCAGATTGAATTAAGGTTTTAAACTTCTGATTGGTCAATTATAGAATCTGCAATAAATGTCTTTTTCAAATTATATTTGTTTTAGTTTAGTATCTAAAATGCAAATTCATAATTTGTCAGATTAGTTTTTTAAAAAAAATAAATTTCTATTTATAATTGATAATCTAACGCAGTCAAATTAAAATAAACGCTTACCATCCAAAAAAGGTTTAGCAAATTATGTTTTTGTTTCCAAATTCAAAACGTAGAAATATAATTGTCAAACTTATGGATTGGCGCTCCCTTATGAAGAAATAACCAATCAGAAGCTTAAAAAGATGGATTTACATCATTGTTATACCATTAAATTTAAACATTATTGATTTTCTACTTGTAAAAAAGACTGAAGATGCTAAAATCAGTGAAATAATGCTAACGACAGTGGGTGGAGAGTGAGTACAAGCTGTACATGAAGGTACTCGAGCACTTCTGGTGTAGATTTGGCAGGTTCTTCAAATCTGTGAAATTGAAAAAAATACAGATGTTATTAGTGCGTCAATAAAAAAATCAAGCGCATACTTATTCATTAAGAATGTTGTTGCAAATCTTAACCATGTCTATTGCTAGGCTGTACATAAAATCTTGTCAGGTTGCCCATGGGCCACAGGTTGAGTATGGCTGGTCTATATACATTGCAAATCAGGCCATTTTCTAGATCACATTTTCTAAGTCCCTTTCACTTCTGTGGTAGGCAGGATATCCCTAAATAAGATTGCTTAAACATACAAACTTTTCCAGCTGAAACTTGTCTTAAATCAGTTTCAAACACTTAACAATTTGTACTGTCATAATCAAAGATCAAAACTAAGGACTGCCAGCTTACCAAGCCTTTTCTCATTTTTGCTTTCATTTGTGAAGATTTCAATTTAAAAGATACAATCTCACTTAGTATAGGGATATGACTGATGGCATAGGTTTCATGATGATCGGCCCTGCACTAACTTAAATATGACTAAGGAACAAAAATGAGATACAAAAAACTGTTTCATCAGAAACAATATCGTCATTGATGAACCAAAAACTTATCCTACTAGATAGTGAGAGATATACTTTGAACAGCACTGTTATTCAGTTAACTTTGTGAAGGTTGTCACTTTACCTATCTGTGAGACCCATTAAAAGCCTGAGCACAGCATCTGAAGTACATCTTGTAAACTAGAGGTTCCCAATCTTTTGGGTCTCCATACCCCCTTGTCTTTTAGTATATTCCCCAGTACTCATTCATTATAATAAGAAGTTGGAGAGGATAGCATGCAATACATCATGTGTACACGCAGGAGATGCAGAGACCATGGATGCAAATCTTTAGGATGCACTAATCCCACTATCTTGGAATCTTAATTAGGCATTTTGAGTTATTGGACCCTAGTCTGAAAAGAGACCTGAAATGTTGCCGAGAAACAGTAGCAACATGGAATAATTTGGAAATGCTGATAACTATTTTGGGAATATATAAGTAGCATAATATACTTATTTACCTGCTACTCATGGAACCACCTAGGCGTACAGATATCCCAGTTTGGGAACCCATGATATAAACTGTTAAATGGTGGCATATAATAAATAAATGTAAACAAAATAGTAAATGTCCAAAAGTATTGAAAAAAGTATAGAATGTTGCATAATGTTAAGCAATGCTTTATGCACATGGTGCTTATACATTATAATGTAAAGCATTACTGTAAAATTGCAAATTCTTTCCAAAACAAAACAATAAAATTATTGTGCAGCTTTTAAGAAAATCAGAATTTTCAATTATCATTTTTTAATTTATAAACTAAAGCAATTAATTGTATTAACATTTGTTGTGGAAAAACTATATCGATTATATTATTTCTTTGCATTAATTAATCCATTTGTTTTATCTTTGTCATTTAAAGACTGTGCAAAGCATAATCATTATAAGTGTTTCATGTCATCATCCTAAATGTGATAATGGATGGTGTTTGAGCAACTACATTTCCATCATTTGTGTAATGAAATTATTTAATATTAAAAGGAAATATGGCTATGTATTTGAAAAGGTTTTTAATAAATGTGGTTTTACCAGTTATGGATCTGAAGCTTAGACACTCAACAGAGTAGCAATGCAGACTTTAGACCTCTCAATGAAATATGGAAAGATGCATGTTAGGAACACCAAGAATGGATCAAAAACACAATACATGGGTGAAACAACAAACAGGTATTATTGACACCTTTGAAAGTATTGTTGTGCTTATTGCTAGAAGAAATAATAGTTGAAATCTTAAACTGGATTCCAAGAGATTGTAAAAGACCTAGAAAGATACCATGCGACTTGGATGGATGAAAGAAGGAAATATGCTAGGCTGATGTGGAAAATAAAGATCGGAGATGGATTGAATTGGAAAAGATCTTCACCCTGCAGTGGATCTTCATGGTTGAAAATGATACTTCTAACTTCAATCTTTTTAACATTCTATTCTTTTCTGAATTCAAAAGAGTAATAGAAAAATCTTCTATAACATGGAAAATTATAAAATATTTCCCATATTTTTTATAAGATTAGTATGTTTTGTGATGTACTTTGAGTGAAAAATCCATTAATTAAAATGCATTTTCTCTTACTAGTTAGTATTTATTGCAATACTTCACTGTATATGATTGAAGAATATTTTGTTCTATTGGAAAATGTTATCCGATAACAGCAGCTTTTAATATACAAATTCTAACGCTGTAAAAAAACAACTCATTTTCTTAGCACAAAAAACTTTTAAATTATTAGCAGTCAGCATATCATGTAATGAATAGTATAGTAAATTCACTATGCTATATACATTGCAATTGAATTTATTTGAAATCGTTATGGAAATTAAAGTTTTCAAAAAATAACAGCTTTTGCATTATACCAGTGTAAAGGACTGCATGGTTTTATGGTGCAACTCTCTATTTGAAATATTAGAATATTTTATTAGGGAACAGGCAAATCACGGTTAAATATAATTAATGTTGAGATGTGATCTCTTATTGCTTAGTTATTCCTGTCTGCCTTTGAGGAAATAAATAATCCAAATAAATATTTTATTTATTCATGCTTTGTATTATACATTGTAATATAGATTTTTTAAAAAATATTCCCAATGTCTTTTTCCTATAAACACTAATATTTCTCAATAGATTTCCTGTTTCACAATTTTTGCATAGATGACATTATATTGCATTCATAAGGTTGATCGTTGGATATTTATAAGAAATAAATCACTTATTAATCTATATTTTATGAAAAATTACTTGTTAATAATGATTATGAAATTTTTTGGTTCTCATTTTTATGACATCTTCGGGTCAACCACAAGTTCACATGCAGATGATCGAACAAAATTAGAAATTGTTCGATTTCATTTCTTTGTTATGTTTTAATTTTTATGTAGTAAAAGTAACGTTACTTGAGAATTGCAGCCATTCTTATTATTATTATTTTAAATTGCATTTTAAAAATCGAAATCTAAAGTGAAAATATAAAAAAAATTATTTTTGAAATTAATAAAAAAAATAAAAAAAAAATATTTGTTATATGTAAATAAAATGTAGTGGCCTGGTAATGTTGTATGAAGACATTTTGTTGGAAGAACAACGCCATCAAGTGAGATGGATTGTCATACAAACGATTACCAATTTTTTGTGTAAGGGAAATTAACAAAAATTGACTTTCCCCGATCATAATGCAATTTTGTAATCGACATCTCTCCAGGGTACACGATTCAGTGCACAAGGAGCTTGCAAAGAAGGTGGCAGGTATATTAGTGCTACATTATGGCTGCATTTTAAAATAATTATTATATTTACATAAAAATTTTAAAACGTTATCAATACATTTTTTTGCTAATTCTACATAACATAGCCAGGTAAGTAAAATAAAAAAATATCGGAAACAAATAGTAGAGACTTCCAAAGTTAGAGTTCAATAGAATATGGCACAATTCATGAAGGCAATACAAATGACTTCCTTTTTATGTTCCGGAGTAATAGTAATCGGAACCTCATCGGTAAAATAGCATTATGAAGCAAACCATAAACTTCTCAGAGAAAAGAATAAAACTTATTGCATGGGTTATTAAAAACGGAATTGCTTAGCCAACACTCCTAATTAAATATATTGGCAATCAGTCAAATATAATTATATACTATCTCAAACATAATTGCCCAACATGGAAAATCTTTAGGTCATGATATCTAAAAAAAAGTTAAAATATGCACCATTCTTTCTGAAGATTTTGGAAAACAAAGAAAACATAACTCAGAAAACAAAAGACATGACTTTGGCTAGAAATATGGTACAAGGTAGAATCTGTAAAATCTTGAAAATGGCTAAAATATGATCCATTAGCAAAAAATATAAAATCTTCCAGTTTCATTTCTCCATCTTGATGAGACTAATGACATAACTCAATTAGTAATAACCACAAAAGGAAGTTGTAGATGCATTTGTTAAAAAAAAAAAAAAACCTTTCCAAAATTATATCAGAAACAATTGACAGTGCTTGCAGTACGATCCGCCAGGCATTTACAAAATGTAACGGACATGCAGTTCTGGTTTTCATTCCACTATATATCAACAAGCTTTATACATAAAAGCTAGTTTCAAGATAATGGAAGATACGAGTTTTGTAATAAAATTAAATATCTGTATGCACTTTAGATACAAAATTCTCAGAAACTGTTAACTGAAGTAAATTCATCATATACTAATTTATTTACGTACAATAATGTAATATAGTTAATATATAATAGTGATATTAGTGATTGAGCCAATGCACATGCGCTTTAAAGATAAATTATAAATGAATACTCTCACTTTTCCAGACAAAAGATATAGTTTTTTTAGAAAAGATGGAATGATTCCACCCATCCTTTCGACCCAAACATTTATGTATTTATATCTTGTGTCTGGAAAAGTGAGAGTATTCATTTATAATTTATCTTTAAAGCGCATGTGCAGTGGCTTAATCGCTAATATTACTATTACAGTATAAAAACATAGCGCTATATAAAATAATATCTCATTATAGTTAATTTATGAAAAAATTCTTCAAAGATTTGACATTTAGAGGAAATTAGACCGTTACTATATAATATTAATTAATAATAGTCAATTTTGGATACTGAGCTGTTTTTAACTACTAAAGTTGTTGGTCATCAATGATATTAGAGGTGTAGACGTTGAGTTTGATTCATATATAAACGGTATTGATGATTTAGAAAAAGGAGAATTCCATCCTCTTGATGTTGAAAATCGATTGATTTTACCTTTTCAAGACCAGATTTGATTTTTAATTAGAGCTGATGTATCGCATTCTTGAGCTGGTCCTTCTTTAGGAGTAAAAGTTGATGTAGCACCTGGTCGGTTAAATCAGATTCATGCAGGATATTATGGGCAATGTTCTGAAATTTGTGGTGTTAACCAGATTTATACCTATTGTCTTTGAATTAGTTCCTATAAAGTTTTTTATTAACTGAGTTATGAAATAATTGTATAATTTATAAAAATATAAATATGTCAAATTTAAAATGTATTCCTCAAATATATCCAATGAATTGATTAATAATAATACCATTAAGGATTTTAATTAAATGATTATATCTAAGGTTAATTTTTTATATTAATATAAATTTAGAATTAAAAATATGTTGTCAAAAAAAATTTGGGGGGGAGGGGGGTGATGATAATAAATTTAAATATTTAAGAGTTTTTGATCCTTCAATGTTTTAATTTACGATGAGATAAATTTCTCTTCTTATTCCCATTGTGAGGATTGCGTTAAAAATGGTACCAACTCTTAACTCCTTTAGGAAACGTTGCTAAAATTATCAAAAACTTAATAATCATCAGCAGACTTAAGGATATTACATTAACAATATGTGGGCCTGAAGATTCATTGAACAAGTTCCCTTTTAAAAAAAGTTATCCTCCACATATTTTTTATTTTATTTTAAGTAACACACTTTATTAAATCACAACATATTTACATAATTACAAGATCAATTTTTAGTACAGACAAAACAAAAAAAGAGAACAGTATTATCCTTCACTTGTCCATTATACACATTGCAACACGTTCACTTAATTCTCCTGTTACCTGTTCATTGTTTACGATTTAGACCCTTTTTCTTTAACAACATTACCCTTCTTTATTTTATGTTTTACTCCCAGATTTCACATCTGGAGAGAGCAATTCCTCCCCATACATGTTGGAAGGTTTTTTGGGGCCAATATTTTAGGCATAAGTTGAAGTAGTTCTCCCAATCTCTATCCATTTTTTTAACCAATTGAATTTCTTATTATCAAATAAAAGTGAACATCTTATTGCCCACAATGATTTCAATGTATGGATCATTACATTCGCATTGTGCGTGTTAAAGTTTATAACATATTTTTTCATAAGATATTTGAGATTTATTATAGGCCTGTGAAAGACCTTCATTCTAATTTCTCTAAAGGCGTAGCATTCTTCAAATAAGTGCATAAAAGTTTCATTGTGCCTCTTACACATACTGCAGGTTTCATTCAAACTCAATCCCAGTCTTTTATTAATATAGGTAGTTGTAGGTAGAATCCCATTGATTAACTTAAAAATAAATCTCATTGATGTCTGAGGTATATATATTGAGTGAAATTTTTTTTAATACATTTTTCATTGAACAACTCAACCAATTATTTTCATTTTGGTAATTTGCTTTTTTTAAATCTTTATATCTAATACCATCTAGGGTGGTTACATTAAGTTCATCTTGCAAATCTTTATATGCCATCAACATGTCAGTAAGATACGATCTTTTTTCAGCTCCCAATCCATTAATAATAAATATGTCACCATTTGGGAGATTAAATGACTGATCCTTGGCCACATTCATATAAGCTTTAGCAGTCACAAATTGAACATAAGCTTTTGGGTCAATTAAATTGAAACCACCCTTATTTATTGGAAGCTGTAAAAGCGAGGTAGAGAGGAGATAAGTTTTCTTTCCCCATATGAATTTTTTTGCCATCTGTATAATCTTTAGGTTTGATTTATTATATAATTTTAACCATGGGCCATAATATCCTAGCACTCCCATTGCAATTGCATTAAATATTTTGGTTTTAGTTATTTCATAGAGTTTAAAAGCCATAAAACCATTAATTCTTTCCTCAATTTTCCTTGTGACTAATTTGTTTAATAGTCCATTCATCTTATAATGGAAGGCCAAGGAAGGACTTAGGTAGGGCTACAAACTCATTGGGAATTCTTTTGCCTGTTGCCAAGCTGCTGATTTATATACTTGAATTAACGCTCCAGTTGCCTGCTGAAATTTTCTGATTATATTCATTACAACATCAATATTATAACAGTTTTCAAAAATTATTACAATATCATCTATAAATGCCGTGACCTTTACTGAAACTCCCAATTGGGGCAGGTAAATTCCATTTATTAGTGTCTCTATTTCTTTTATCATGGGATCTACATAAATTGCAAACAACAGTGCTGCCAAAGGTGATCCTTGCGGAATTCCTCTATCTGGGGCAAAAAACTCTGATCTTCTCATGAAATTTTTATAAGAAATTCTATTATTCATAATGTAATTTTTTATTGCATTCAATGGATCATCCGCTATAAGCTCCGTTAGGGTATTAAATAGATAAGACCAGTTCACGAGGTCAAAGGCAGATTTAAAATCAATTTGCAATGCGAAATACTGTGTTAGATTATGCGTCCTGGCATGCTTAATAGCTTCTTGGATTTTAATAGCTGCATTTACTGCTCTCTTGCCCTTTACTGCATGATGCGCCGTTGATATCTTGTTACTGACATTTCTAAATAATTTTTTTTGTAATATTCTAGCAATGATTTTAGCATCAATATCCTCAATTGTTATATTTCTTAGTTCTTCAAAGTGGGGCATTTTCATATTCTTTTTTTTTTAATGCTGAAGATTATTCTGTTGTTAATATATGGCCAATCAAAAATCTCTGAGCACATTTGATTATAAAATTTTAATAAAGGGCCAATCAGAAGATAACCAATTTGCTTATACACTGATGCTGGGATTTCGTCATTTGCTAATACTGTTTACAACTTTAATCTCTTTATTTCAAGCAAGACCTCCTGATGCGAGATGTAACCATTCATAGTTTGCCTTAATTGAATGGAGAATTGTTCACTCTCAATCCTTCGTTCGCCCATGATTTCTTTTAATCTCACAACCATATATTGATCTACTTCATCACCCGATATCACAGAGTCTTCGGCTGTCATCATCAATGGGATACCATTGGTGTGAGGGATGTATATTTTTGCATAGTTAATTGTTGGCTTCACTATTTTGTTAAGATCTGGGATTAATTTTCTTATTCTTCTGTATATGTTTCTTCCTGCATTCTTTTATATATATCATTATATTCCAGTTGTAGCTTCTTCACTAAATCATTATTTTCTCTGAGACCAGATATAGTAATTAGTATTTTATTGATTTCAATAATTCTATTTCTCATTTGGTTTTGTGTTAACATATTATTTGTGTTATTACGGCATAGGCTTGAGATAATTTTTTTCATTTTATTCCATGCAATACATGGAGGTAGCTTTGATTGGCTTGTATAGTAGTTTGATACTATCAAAATGTTAGACATTTGATCAACTGTAAAGTTTATCTGACTCATAATTTTCTTTTTAATAGAAAAGACATAGGCCTTATTTTTTATTGCATCATAATTTTTTATCTCCAATAGTATTCTTAGGTGATCAGAAAAGCCTACTAGAGAAGTTTCAATGAATGAGTCTTTCACTTTACCATTTGACACAAAGAACAAATCTATTAGTGACATATACCTGCTGTTAAAAAATGTGTAGGCATCCTTACCATATTTCATTTCCAATGGATATACTGCAAGAGCTTCTAGTTTGTTTTCCAGACTTTTAGGAATATCCCGGTAGGAGCAATTGAAGTCACCTCCAACCACAACAACGCACAGCTTCTGCATTAACTTATGTTGTATACCATGAATTAGCTTAGGAATATCTTTACCTTTACTAATCGAGTATACTGCAATTAGATAATGAAGCCTATCACAAAAGGTAAAGGAAATCACTATAAAATTTATTTGTAACATGATTATTTGTATGTTTCTTATATTTGATCTCATATTTATTAGTAATGCAACTCCCTGTGCTGATTTTGTATTCATTCTGTACAGAAACACATTTGCCTTTGCAAGTCTTTCAGTAATCCAAATTGGTGTGTTGTGCTATTAATCTTTGTTTCTGATAAGATTATAATGTCATATTTTTGGGAAGCAATGTAGTCTATAATTTTAATCACTTTATCACCTGCATTCATTCCTCTAACATTCATAGATATTATATTTAGTGAATTCTTCATATCTTGATAATTTAATAATCATTTTATTAGCATATTACACCCCACATCCTCATCTTTTCCCTTAGTTTTTAATTCATCATCTTTCTTATCATAGGAGTCATTGTTTAATTCTGCCAAATTAATATTCAACATTATTTGATTATCACCATTATTATCTTTTGTAACTTTATTAATCTTTTGATGTGTATTTCTTTTGAGTGTTTTGATACTATCCTCATTACCATTTATTTGCTTGTTGCTAAGTTCTTCTGTTTTGATACTATCTTCATTATCATTTACTTGTTGGTTGATAAGTTCTACCGATTGTGTTATCATAACCCTGTCTTCATTTCATTTTCCATTTGCGAGTCTGTGTTATTCTCATCAAATGAATCTATAAGACTATCAATACCTGTGACATTTCCAATCTGCAATAGATCATTTTGGCCTGGTAACAATTCAACTTCATCTAATATGTCCATATTTTTTAATTTATCAATTTCTTAATCATACAATAAATGCTCGTCTCCTGTGTTACTAACTATATTATCCCATGTCTTAATTGATGATGATACATTACACAGGTGATTTAATCGGTCAAATTTGTTACACTTCATGCAGTTAGCAGTGTTACAGTCTGCTGCAATATGCCCCACTCGATTACATTTAAAACACAATGGTGATCTACCCATTATTATTATGGAAATGGGCATTTGATCTTTTGTTATTTTATGTGGTATCTGTTCTTTCGTTACCCCTTTCTTTAATTTAAGTACTACTGTCCATGAGTTTGACGGAATTTGTAAGGCTGTGCCCGGCGTCATTTCTCTTTCCAAATTTATTATCTCAGCATAATCCAATAGTTGGATTTTAAAAAATTCAACATTGAAACTTGGAGGTGTATGCAGTATTCTTCCATAGACCAATGGATTGGGATCTTTTGTAACGTAGTAAATTTTTTTATTTTGAATTTGCTTAATTATGTTTTCAGCTTTATCTTTTTGTTCTTTATTGAAATATTCAATCGAAACGAACCCTCTAGCGGGAAAAAAAGAAGTATATTTGACCGTGTTAATGAGTTCATGAGAATATAGAGCCTTTAAGTATTCATCGATATCTGGTTTATCAAGTATATGTTCCCCTGTTATTATATTAGTTTGAATAATTAAGCTAAAAATTGATGTACTTGGTGACATACACTTTACAAATATCTTTTTCCAGTATTCATTTAATTTCACGAAAGATTTTGTTGTAAGTTTCTTGCTACTTATATTATCAGCATAGTTATCATTAACATCAATAAATTGAGTTTTATTCACCGAGTTTATTTGATTATCTACTACATCTCCCTTTTTAATTAATTTTGATCTCAATCCAGCTTGTTTTATTGCATCAGATTGTAAGCTCAAAACTTCACTTGAGTCAAAATTATTATCGCTATCCATTTTCCTTTTTTTATTATTATTTAGTATTACGCACTCAGGATTTTCTAGGCCAACGTTACTACTTAGGCTGTTTTCAGTTTTTTTTCTAATAATTGCTTTTTCCGTAAGTGCTATATTGTTTTCTTGATTTATTTGTATGTTGTTTTAAATTTATACTATCACTATTATTATCATTTTCTTCTCTATGTTTATTTAAAGTAGTATCACTATTATATTTCCTTAATTTACTTTCTTTTCTCAGAGACTTAAACGCCATTTTCTCATTATGATTTTTATTTTCCTCCAGATTATTAGTATCTAAGACTTTAAATTTATCTTTAACTTCACAAATACTTACTTTGGTATTCTCGTTCTTTTTATTCTTTCGCCCCATTTTAATTTTTTATTTTAAACAATCGTTCCCGTAAATCAAGCAGGAAAGATACTTGCACTACCAGCCATTACTCGAAGCGGAAGTCAAAAACTCAAAGTTATCCTCCACATATATGGAGACCATAATATGTCATTAAATTTATTAATATAAAATGTTCTATTACTCAAACTGATGAAAATTTAGTTCATTAAAATTTAGACTTGTCAAGATTCAAGCGAAATTGAAGATTAATTCTTGTTCAGAATTCTATAAATTTTAGTAACGCGAATTACCAAATCATTTGAAAGCCAAATATAACTTGATAAAAATAGCAAATTTGAAAGACATCAGAGCACAACTTAAAAAGGCATATATTAGACATCTTCATACTTTAGTGAAATATTCACATTTATACTAGCTTACAGCTGATAATTTTAATGTAAATAAGCTAGAAGTTTTGTTACTACCGCAGTGTCAAACTGTAATTCTGATATAAAAGGTAACACTGATGTGCCATACTTTAGTATTCAATTAGTGATGTTAAATACTAGTAAACTCTCGATCCAAATCACAGATAAAGACTGAAAAGAATGGCATGTAGATACAAAAGACAGCTGTTTTTATCTTTTCAAAGTCTTTATCTTGTGACTTGGGTTAAGAGTTTACTAGTATTTAACATTGTTAATTGAATATTAAAGTACACCACATGTGAAGGATGGTTACTTTCATATCAGAATAGCAGATAATTCTCTTTTTCAATCATTAATATAGAAACTACTTGACACAAATTTAATCACCAGGGTAATTCATCTTTTTCAAACCCATTTTTTAAGCAGTCTTACATTTTACTTGACGTTGATTTAATGTAAATAAATTATCTCCATAAAATTTCCTCACAGACTAAGCATGTATTCTCTTACAAATTTGTTGAAACGTTAGTCCTATTTTCAATCCTAATTATCAATATATACAGCAAATTAAAATCCCACTAAATGATGCCACGACAGTGGCTTAAAATTATATTTAAAATCTGAACATTGATATCGCATAGCAGAAAACATTTACTTTGTGACTTAAGATATGTTATTAACGTACTTTTTTTAAGGGTATTCTACGATTAATATGCATTCTATTAAGCAGTCGTATTTTTATCTCAAATATGTAAAAAAAAAACTTGAAATATAAATGTTCATGTCTATATTAATATACAAAAATAAATGATTTATTTATTTAACTTTATTATATATATTTTTCAAATAAACATGGTACAAAAATGCAATATGTCCTATGAAAATACATTGCGCAAAATAATTGTTAATTGTGAAAAATTTAATATATTACACTTAGAAGAAAATGATGGGACGGCCTCTTTTTTTTTTTTTTAATTATAATAAGACATTGATAATTTTTTTTCTTAGAATAAAATTTTATCATCAAAAACAATTTATAAACACCTTCTATGTTCAAAACACATAAATATATGTCTATTTATAAATAATAAAAACACATATAAATGTGTGATATGGTGTGTATAGATAAGCATATATTTATTGCACATATACACATTATTTTTCAAAATGCATTTCTACGTTCATATTATATATAATCATAGATTACATACACTTTTTATAGCTTCAATATCCAACAACCAAAAAAAAAAAAAACATACAAAAAAGAATGAAAAAAAAAAATCTCTAAAGATATCTATTTCATTTTTTGGTATTAATGTCTATTCATTTTTTTTACTGTTGTCATTCATTGTTTTGAAAAACCAAACTACAATATTTGTTCATTAGAATTCAGAGAGATGGCCGATGATTCATACTTCTTTAGGGAAAATATCTGCTAGATTGGAAAAAGTATTTGAAGAACTATATACTAAATACCAAATATATGGAATAAAAAAATCTTCAGGTTTTTCTTCTTCAACGTATTTGAATTTCAGTTCTGGAAATTTCTATAAAATAAAAAAAAGCATTAAAAGTAACACAGTGGTATTTTTTATCTGATTTTTAAAATTCCAAACTTCTATTTCAACTTCTGTAGCATAATTTACACTACACCAGTCTCATGCATGGTAGGGATTGGTTTCTATCCACTTTTAACACCTTGGTGTAATCACAAACATATGTCCAAAGTCACTACACCTTGCGTAAGAGGGTGTAGTGAAAATTATACTACAGAAATATCCCTTTAAGTGGGTAATCTCTAATCTAATGAATGACTAATAAAAAGCATTACTGTATTACTACCTCAAACACATTAGGATTTTTTTTTTTTTCATGTGCCAAAGCATCAGCCGGGAAGTGAACATGCGAACCCGGGACAACTGCTTTGTAAGGCAGCTGTGCTGACCACTCAGCCACCAATGCTTGACCACAGTAGGATTTTAAGCTCAAAAAATTGGGGAAAAAATTTTAAACCATTTTATTAAAAAACATGAAACATTTTGATTTACTTAAATAGGATCTGATTTAAATACAATACGCACACCTAATTTATTGCAGATCTTTTTCAGACATACTTTCACTTTTAGAACTAGAAGTGTCATCTTCACTATTCCACCAGACTACATCAGCTTCAGGCTATTTACATCATTAGCAATGCAATATTTTAAGAAAGACTTTTTTGAAAATTTCTTCAGGTATAGTTTTCAAGAGTACAAAACCCACTCAAAATTATACGTATAATGTTTATATTACAAAGTTGTTTTTTAAAATAGTGTAAATACCATGTTTTTGTTTGTGTTCTTTTTTTTTTTAAAAGAAAAAAAAAAAGATTTTAAAACACAGTATTGACATTTAATGTTACCGGAAATCTTTTTTTTTTTTTTTGATCGAGAACCTTTTCTAAAATGCAAATTAATAATTTGTCAGATTATTAAAGTAAACGAAAGTTTTTTTAAAAAATAATTTCTATTTATAACTGATGAAGATAATCTATAACAGCAAATATAAAATATATTTGTCATCCAGTCATAAACTGCTGCCGAACATTTCTTTGTCAATTTGCTTTCGCGTAAGAGTAAAATTCTCTATTAAAAAAACTGAATAATTTTTCTAAAAAATTATGTGTAAAGAAAGATCCTAAGCATATTTTCACTTTGAAGATCAAAACGAAGGTAATGGAACGATCAAAATCATTGACAGGCACTTTCTTGTATAGAGCACAAAAACAATCAATCAACATCATGGAAGGCAGGTTCATATCTCATTGTTTTGATTTATTAGCTGCAAAAAAAAAATTCTAAAAGTTAATCAGTACAGTTTTCTTGATAAAATAATGGTAAAATTGGCGAAATAACAGCAGTAAATTCCAAAACACATTTTTGCCTTAAAAATCAAAACAAAGATATTGGAACTATCAAAATCGTTGGGATGCTCTCTTGTGTAGAGAACAAGAAACCAATTAGCATGAGAAACAGCTTCTCCTTTTATTGTTATATTGATTTAATAGCTGTAAAAAAAATTTAAAGGTTATTAAGTAAGGTTTTCTTAATAAAATAACAGTAAAATTGCCAAAATAATGTTAAAAGTAGCAGTTTGAAAGAAATTTAAAGCCATTTTGAAATTAATCTAAAAAATATTGACATTTAATATAAAAAGTTTCTTTTGATTAAAAATGATTTAACACACTATTCTACACAGGGATATCAACAATCATAATACGCATGTACAGCATAAAGCAAAGATCCACTGAAATAAGATGTTAAATATTTTCAATCCCAATTTAAGAAGCACTCCTTTTTTATAGGTTCTAAATCTGGAAAAAAGCATCTTATATTTGAAGTAATATGCAACTATTTCAAATCTGACCTTAACCTTTACAATTAATATATTCACCCCTTCCCTTTCCATAATATATAACAATTTACTTGTTCTCTCCTTAGATCATAATGAAATGTTGAATTGTAGATGGTTCATTACATAAACAATTCATTAAAACAGCATTTAAATTTTTTCTAGTAATAAATTATATTGGGTTTTATGAGAAAAAAATTTTTACACTATTATTTTCTCTTATAATCTTTTATTTTTGTCTTTTTAAAGCTTTAAAACCTTTTCAATCAATAAAAAATTACACAAAAATTTATGTCTTTAATTACTTTTTAAAACTAAAATTGTTTATGAAGCATAGTAGTAGTAACATTACATCTAGATTTTCTCAAAGTTGTAAAAATTGTTGTTTAAATTTTAGCCATATCTGTTAGGTAAGATCACCTGATGTTAGAATCAGCAAAGAGGACTAATTCTGAACATTGTTTTTAAGATAATCAAGGGCTTAACATTCATAGAAGTATAAAATCTCCCTCAGGTCATTTACAGCATGACGTGCCCTCAGCCCAGATGCCAGATCATATATTATGGGGAAACGAAGATTACAATGAGCAACAGAGCCGCTCAACACACCTATGCATATAAAAGGGCACTAAAGAACAATGACAACACTTCTACATTTCTTGAATATTTGAAAAAGACTGGCCATGACTTCGTTCCTTCCAACCCCCAAATTGTATATATAGAAACAAACGAATGCAAAAGGAAAATAAAAGGCATATTTTATCAATAGCAATAATAATGCAATAAACAGACATGACACCTGTTTTGATATTTCTAAAAAATGGACTACCTAACACATTTGCATTTAATTTGCATAACTTAAGTCTAATGTAAACAATACCACAGTTTTCAATATGGCTATATTTATGAGGCATGGATCCTCAAAAGCGCTCAGCCTTAACTGAGTTATTAATATTTTTCGTTTTATAACTTCTGCAACGTGTGTATTGCATGCACTTTGTAGATTATTACTGTTTTCTACTGTAAATTTTCTCAGTAAATATTACAACCATAAGAACAACAAACGGGAGAAAAGTATATGCTCTATTTGAAAAAATCATCTTAAGATCTTTAATTTTTATTGTATAAAAATGAAAACTACATTTTTTGAAGTAATTATTGTGTGCATGTAAGTATGTAAGATTTTCACACTATCTTAAGTTGAAGCCAGTGAATGCTAATTTAAAAAAAAAACAAAAAACATGCACCATGTGCTGAGCCTACACTGACATAAAAACTTCAAACAATTAGAGAGATCATAATTTCTTTATAATGAGACTAGTCTATTGGAAATATATATATATTACCCAGAGCATATTTAATTACGATGAAAGTCAGACACTTTGTTATTTAGACGAAAAATAAAAACACAATTCAGTAGTAAGCTTTTTTCTTATTATTTTTTCAGTGAATGAAAAATATACCTAAATGTGTTCACTCAATTATTAATAAATATATTATTATTATTAAAAAATGTTATTTATACTATAATTTTAATTTATATGTGCATAACACACACATGCGTATATGTCTGTGTGCTCATTGAAAAATACTAGACACTTGTATTCTAATCAAGGTTTATCAACCAAACATGAGCATTTATGTATGACTAAAATGTTTCTATTATTTAGCTGTTTTAAGTTACTACCTTAGATAAAAGATAAAAATCACCATTATTATAGCTGTTGGACAATTTTTTCTTGTAGTCAAAATAAATTAAAATTGTAAAAAAAAACTATTCAGGTCAAACAATTAGGCAATATGATAAAGTGGAGATGGACTCCCGATTTAAAATTCCTAAATCTATTTTCAACTAAATAAAGTAACATAATTGATTTTGCTAACAATAATTAATCATATAGTTAAGTTATAAGAGCTTTATTGGCCCACACTTCCAAGGAGCATTCTTGCAAATGTAAAACCAGACTCCATATAGAAATCAGACAATTTAATTGTTTGTTAATTAGAAAAAACAATTTATAAAATATTATACTGTATTATTTTGTTCTATTGAATTGCTTTAGGAAGTTATCTTCGTCTACTAATTAATTCATCATTTGTCTAATTATTCATTAATACACTAATAATTTATGTAAAAAATGGTCGTTTTTTATGTTTAACAAATTTCATACTTTTTTTTTTTTAAATTCAAACATTATTATTTATTAATATAAAATATATTCAAACAATTTTATATGTGTGCGTAGTATACAAGTATACTTAAACATAAATTATGAAATTAATTAAAGACAGAATCAAACAACTTAAAGACATGAATTATTAATCTGTTTTTTTTCTCTCTCTTTCAAAGTTTTCATAATTGTATCAAACAATGAATCCAACTAATAAATTGCGCGTTACAGTAATCTTGACTGGATTAATATAAGGGATGTTATAATTAACCACAACAATATGTCACGCACGCACTAGAGCAGTTTAAAACTGGTAATTAAAAAGTAAACACAGATTTAAATGAACCAGAAAAATACTGACTGTAGTTGAAAAAGTTGCACCCCCCCCCCTCCGTTATTTATCGAAAATTCATATACAAAATATATACATGAAAACAATAGTTACCATGAAGAAATAAGTACCTAATTTATCAAATGGGATAATAAAGGCTAATGGGCAATAATTATATGGAAAAATACTACTTTACTTTTGAGATTTAAATACGTGTATAGTATATATACTTAAGCTAGATGTAATTAAAAGGGATCTGAATCCAGACTTTCAAGCCCCCTTCGGTCATCCATTACATCTTACACAATCAATACATAGTCTGGGTTCAAATCCCCTCTAATCATATTTAGCTTAAGTATATATACTATACTTGGTATTTAAATATTACAGATTCAGCCTGTATTCTGCCTATCCCTCTTCTGTGTATTTAAATGGTCTTAAAGTCCTACATATGAGGGGTTAGAATGACTTGTGGTCAACATGGGTATGACAACAAAATTGGCAAACTGCAGCTTTGAACATGCTATCATAAGATTTTCAATGCTATGGGTGGCTGAAGAGTTGGACAGTGGAGAAGATTGAAGCCTGTCCATTAAAGTTTGAAGATTTGCTAACTTAATATAAACCAAGCACTGATTATATATATATATGGGAGAAGTTGATGAAGACCAACTGATGGGTGCTGGCTCAGCATGAAATATGTATATTGGAGATCATTTATCTTTTCCCCATATATATGGTTATGGGTATTACTTGTGAAAGATGGAGTGGATGACTGAAGGTAGCTTGAAAGTCTGGGTTCAAATCTCCTCCAATTACTTTACATTTAATATTTAAATACAGGTATATTTTATATCTCTAGAGTTTATATATGATTATAGGGATTTGAACCCAGACTTTCAAGCTCCCTTCAGCTATCTCATATAACTGATACCCATGACCCCTCACACATGCGAAAAAGATAAATGATCTCCAATATACATTTTTCATCTGGACCAACTGATGAGTGCTAGTTCAGCATGAAATACATATATTGGAGATCTTTTATCTTTTTCACATGTGTGAGGGGTCATGTGTATCAATTATATGAGGTAGATGAAGGGAGCTTGAAAGTCTGGGTTCAAATCCCCTATATTTACATTTAATTTAAAAAAAAGGCAGAACAAATTATTAAACATATACATATAAAGACACACTAAAAATTGATATATTAAAATCCATCTCATCTTTTCGGCACTTTGGTAACAACTTTTCCTTCTTGTCATCTGTGGTATAGATAATTATAAATATATTACATACATTACTATTTATGATGTTATATAATATAAAATTATTTTTTCTTAGAGCAGTGGTAGAATATCAAACTTTGGAGCACAAGATATCATTTCGAGTTCGTCCAATGCTTGAATTTTTTACAAACAACCAAAAAAGGAAGCCATCTGAATATTTATTTTATTTTTTTATTTATATTATTGATTATTCAACTCTCATGATAAGTTTAAAGTTTGATTATTTCTCAACATGATCTAAATTAATTCTACACAGAATAATAATAATTCAATTTATTGAAGTATTAAACAACAGCATATAGCCAATTACAGGTTGCACATTAAAACAATAAAGAGAATATACACAACGCATATTACATAATAATAAAAAGAAGTAAAGACACATGGCTTGACACCATTATTAAGCAACAATTTCTATACATCGGGCACTCAACAGCAGGGCTTAATAATAAAATTAGCATTTGGCAGGCACATCACCTGCTGAATCCTGAAAATACAGCCATGTGTACTTACCTAGGGTGCAGCAATCATAGAATCACCACAATATTTAAATCTCTGCTACTGAAGCCAAACTTTTGGATTATCTGATCAAGGTTAATATGGGCTCCATGTCAACTAATACATTCTTACACTTCAAGCGGTTTATAAATAAAATAGACCCAATCTGTCATGCCTGCTCTAGAGAAGAGGAGACTTTTAATCATCTGATAAATATATGTCCAGGCTATAACAGTATTAGACGTGTCATCTCTCAACACTGCGTTATAGCAGTGGATAAAATCCTGGACATCAGGAGTTGTCTCTCCTCTGGAGACTTTACGGTTTACAGGATATCTACCTTCCTGACATACGCCCTTTGGTACACAAGATGCAGGACAAAGTTTTATACAACCAGTATCGAACACCACTGCTATATTTTTCGATAAGCTTAAAGTTCTTCAGAGCAAGGACAAGATATCCTCTAGATTCTTATTTACAAATACATGGAATCTGCTAGTATGGCCCATGGACTCTACATGAATATTGGACCTTATTTATCGACATTATAGTGTATCGTAAATGAAGTAGTCTATGACGCAACATGCCGGATCCTACTAGAGAGGCAATGATTCCACACCATATGGTACCAGTTCTGATACATCAGCATTATAGAGCCAACCTCAAAAGGGGTGGACAATACCAACAAAATGGAATGCTACTTATTTATACATCAACCTGTTAGTGCAGTTAATGACTCTGCCATACATCTACCAGACCTGGGACACCCACATTACCAAGTCAGCAAAAGTCAAAACCAGCAATAGATTTGAGCCAACATTAGCAAAGTGTATTTAATATTCATCTGCACAATTTTTGTTATGTCAATAAATATATTTTTAAAATAAAAAGAAGTAGCAAAAAGGGAAGTTAAAATAGATAGAAATAAATAGAACAAATTTAAATTAATCAAAATTGACATTCAAAATTAAAAATATTGCAAAATTGTTTACGATCTAAATTAAAATGATCAGTAAAAATCTTATTATATAATAAGGTTAGGAGAAAATTTAAGGACATTGGAACAACACATTTGAGTACAACAGAAAGAAATAGAGTATCAAGCTGATAAAATATAATAATATTAATAAGAAAGAGAAGAGATGGAGGAGGAGGAAAATGAGGAAAAGAGTAAGACTGTTTGTATTCTCATGAGACATTCAAACCCCAGAAATTGGATTGAGCTTTGACTCCGATTTTTGAAGCTGTTATTTTAACAATATGCTAAACTGCATAGAGAATTAAGAAATCTCAAGATGCAATTAATGCTAAACAAACTAGTTTTCCGATTAGTGATGTCTGGTTGTTAAAGTTAGTTTATAAGTTTGTAAGGAATCCATATTTAACAGAGTTAAGGACACGGTGTTGAAAACGCTTGGCAATTATTTTAACGGTATATATTAATATTATCTCTGCTAAATAACAACAGAAATGTTGGTTTTTATTAATTTATAATGTTGTTTATTAAAAAGCATTGAGTCTATAGAAAGTCTTTAGTAAATGATCCAATAAAAAGATTGACATCAACCTATTTAATGCGAATAAAGGATTCAAAAATCAATACAAAATTAAAAATGAAATATTCCAAAGCTTAATTTTAGGTTTGACAGAAATGCGACCATCGTTTAACTTTGCAAAATTTGGAACTATTTAAAAAAAATTTAATTTTCTAATTCAGCGCAAATGTTGTTTCAACTCTTTCTTAACAAATTCTGTGTTTTCTTGGAAATCAAAATTTTATTGTGTAGGATTTGAACCGTCAGTATGCACATAGTAGTATCGCAAATTTATGGTAGTTGCAAATGATTGGTAAAATTATATATTTTAGATTTCACTTTTCTTTATTTATAATGAACCAATTTTGCCTATAAAATTAGTACAAGAATATTAAATAAAAATTAGTCATCTAAATTTTACTGTATTTTAAGTAATGTACACATTTTCAGTTTATTTTTACTATACCCTTCAATTCTATTTATAATAAAACGTAGAATAAAATTTGGTTTATTTTTTTGCAGAGTATTTATGTTCACAATAAAAATCGTTATCTGTTTATCGGGGGGGGGGGTGCACATGGTTTTATTGTTCAGGAGTTAATAAGAAGTCCGAACGCCAGACCTGCGAGCACCAGAATCGATCCTCGGATCTCCGATTCCAAGTCAAACGCTCTACTAACTGCGTCCATATGCACACAGACCATCAGTGTAACAGAAATCCTAACAGATTGCAGTATAAGAGTACTAAATAAAAATTAAATAAGATATAGTCTCTAATTATTGCACTGGATTATTATATATCTTCCAAGTTTGTTTTTAACTATTTAATGAATAAATATCGTACAGTACTTTTTTTCCCCCCAAGATGAATACTGGGGCATTAAAACATTCCCTGCTCCCCCAAAGATTTCTATAGCATATTAATAGAAGTAATGGTATAAATAGATGATAAATGCTACAGCAAATCCTCATACAAAAGCTCCTTGTACACAGAAGACAATGTATGTAAGATTGTAAAGAAGATGACGGAGCGCCAATGGATAATACACTAACATTTTTAGCTTTATAATATTATCTGAATAAAATGTTAAACTGGGATTACAAAAAGGCATTCACTGAGGCTCCAGTGAAGATCATCTTATCTCTGAAAGTGTGTTTATGCATAGTAATGACCGATATCTTAGATTATCAGAAGCCTATTCAATTTTCTGATGTTTTAAAAAAGTTATTATACCAATATGTAAAATCAAAAACCTTTTTATTAATGAAACTTAAACACAATAGAAGCTATTCATAATTTCATGTGACTTTTGCCCCTATTTTAAATGTTTAAAAGTAAATTCGTGCATTACTTACAAATGATCCATAGCAAAAAAAAATTTTGATTGAAGCGCAATTCAATTTTCATTCTCAGTCTTTAACATAGATTTACAATGAAAACTTTATACAGGATATCATTAATATATATTGTGCCAGTCGGATTTGTATGTTCACGTAACAAGATCTAGCATCAAGGCAAAAGTACCTCGAATCCAATCGTGCGCAAGATACAGGTCAGGAACACTCATGAACTCTGCCCTATTTGCCTATTTTCCAGATCTATAACATTATAAACAACAATCCCGATGACATCGACTTAATTTACTTCTCACCGCCGGCATCGGTCATCGGAGACACAAAAAGACTCTAGGCTAAACTTATGTGATAGAATAACTTAATAACTAGCTATATTTGATGAGCAATGAAAGCTCGTGTCCTAGCATATTAATTATGTATTGAGCGGAGATCATCTAGTCATATTTAGCATAAGTAATAACTTAATATATTATCTTAACTAAAAGAAAGCAATGGTTCGAGTTTGATATATATATTTAAGATTTATTAATAACAAAATTATGTCGGGTTATTTACCTGACATGAGCCTCATGAGTATTATATATGTGTGTTTGATTCATATTTAACGATAACATAAGATTTGCGGCTATGCCAATAATATATATGTGTGTGATTTAATGAATAAGCGCTACTAGAATACATTACTGGAACACTATTACACCCCCAGGGACGAAAAGAGCATTTACTTGATTTAACAAACAATAATTTTATAAGTAGATATTATATTTGGTTACATTCAATATTATGATTAATTTGAGTTATAGATAATTAATGCGCAGGATGGGTAATGAATAATTATATAAACGATACTAAATCTATCGCATTAATACTTATATTAAACTAATGGAAATATGTCTGTTTAAAGAAATCATTTCATTACGGCTTATGAATACTTCTGGGCGACTAGTAAGACACTGAAAGGTGGTGCGTGCATGGCGGCTGATTGGGTTGGTCCAATTATGAATCCTGGAGTGTGCTTCATGAATTTTTAATAACGAAGTGGACCGATTTCCTCTGCAAACATAGGCAGGGTCGGTTTGACGAACGAAAGAGTCCAAGATTCCCTGGAGTGAAGTACAGATGAATCATGGATGACGAAGAATGGTCGGCAATGTCATTATCGGGCTGGATTTTCCAGAGCGATCCCTGTATAAAGCATGCACATAAGACCAAGGATGCCCCCAGGGTGGTTTTACAGCCTGGTTTAAGGACATAGAGAACGACGATGGGGCCCGACTTCGTAGATGCCTCCATGTGGGAAAGAAGCACAAATATATAGATATATACGAAATGGCCTTTATGCACGTAACGCTTAATAATATAATATAAACAAAACTCTAAAGATTAAAGATTATCTAACATATTTATTGCCCACAAATTTTGAAATATTCGGCATAATGATATGGCTTCATTAAGCAAACATGGATAATAATTATACTTAAATATAAAACTAAGCTCTTAAGATCCCCCTCCCCCTTACATTATGTTACTTAATATTATTCATTACTTCCCATACATTTAATAAATCTCAATTTTGGTTAATCAATGCCCTTGTGAAAATATATAAATTATTACAAAATAAGTGGGTGGTGGTAATAGCTAAGATGGGTTTTACATATATAATATAATTTAAGAATAAAAGATAGCGCATTATTTAGGATGGAAAATATGAAAAACAGATGTCAATCTGTTTTTCTACAGTAAACTTAAAAATATAACTAGTTTATTTATCTAAAATCGCGAGCACCTGGGCAAGTCGACTAAGACTTGTTTTGATCAAATTTTAAGTTATTTACCCGTAAATGATGGGTGGGGAAACGAAAATGAATTATATGCTTGCGATTTTAGAATACTATTGGCATCTTTTAAAATATAAATACATACATGTAAATGAAAATTGTTTGCCGCTTGGAATTAAAAGAAAAGGAAAAACATTTTATAGGGGGCTTAATATAGATTAGTTATACAGAGTTATAGAATACATATTTGAAGACATTTAATATAGATGATTTAAAACATAAATATTACAGAGAAGGCAGGATTTAGGAATTATAAGCGGTCAAAGTTCTTTTACCTTGATTATTTGGAAGAGCGTTTCACTAGGAATCAGTCCATCGGTATTATTTCACTAGATCTAGGGTAGCATTATTATTTGAGAGATAGCATTTCACTTTCATTGGAAAAATATACATAAAGTTCAGTAGTACGGGATGCAGAGCTTCATTCATGGGAACAGCATATTAGAACGGAGGGACAAGGTGAAATTTCCTACTCACGACACATTGAGTGAGAATTAAAACTGGCGTGGAATATGTATAGCAACCTAGTTATTTAATGGTCTCCTCCCTTGTGGATTCAAATCCAGCAGTATATATACTTTTATTTTGAGGCTGTAACTTAGCAACTACTGCTAGACCTGAGGCGGTTTAAGCACTTAAGTTTCATCTGGAATAGTTTGACCGGATACTCTTATCTACTAAGATGTTTGAAACAATGCAAGTTTGTTATCAGTTTCTCGAACGATTGTTTTAAAATGAATCTTATGATTTTAAAACAAGCTAGCATGGACAATTTCCACTAATGGGTTTATTTTATTATTACCAATTCGTAATCTTTTACTTTAATCTAAGGGGTCTTCCAGGTAATTGTTTTTCGAGAGACTTCTTAACAAGATTGCATCATTTCTGGCTCCAAAATTATATATGAAAAAATAATAAGTTTCATATGTAATACCTTATATATATAACTATTAATTTATTCACAATCTCCTACACTGAAATGTATAGATATTTATTATTTACGCCCGTATACACATGAGAATATTATTATGAAATAAAATATTTTTAAATTAAAATACATACGTGTGTTACATTATTTGTTATAATATTAACCAAAAGAAATATATATATTATTAGCTATGTATATACGTGCGTAAAGGCGGGTTTGAATACAGTTAGGTGGTAGGAGATTGGATGTGGGCTGTGAAGCAGGATCTGAGCATCAGATCATCTGCTTCAATATATATAATTAAAATTACTCCAAATTCACAACCCAAACAGACTAGCCAAGAAAATAAACTCTAAAACATAACCAATGACTGCTGCAAGCAGACTTCTCAAGTGTAAAGAACGACATATTTAAATTAAACATTACCCACAATTCTGCTTTATTTCCCATACTAAAACTTTTAAATAATAAAGATGCTTTGATTCTTCTTTTTATTTCATTTCTCTCAAAGAAATATATATATTAAATTTTAAAAAATTTGAATTCTCTCAAGTACATGCCAAAAAAACTAAGACTTCAAATCATCTTGTGAATAAGTGTTTATATCTTAATCATCTTCTTTCCGGGTGATTAATTTCCTTCCTTTTCATACCTGAAATTATCTGATTTTAGTTAAAAAGTATACCTCCAATTTCATCTTCTGAAAAATATCATGTCTGCATAAAAGAATGCATAAATTGTCCCAAAACAGCCAGAAATGTCACTGTAGTCAAGCATTGGTGACCGAGTGGTCAGTACAACTGTTTTACAAGCAGTTGTCCCGGGTTCGCTTCCTGGCCGATGCTTTGACACATGGGAAAGAAAATGTCACTATACCTACTACTTCTACCTATACCGTCATAGCTTGCCCCGTGTCTGATCTAGATTCTACCAACTTCCGGTTCTAACACGAACTTGCCTCATTGCTGTAAATCTATAGTGGACAATATGCGTTCTACAGTTCAAATTTCACACTGCAGTATATATTCATTGCACATTATTAAGTTGTTAATTCATAACATTGTTTACATGCATATCAAGTCACTTCTTTTGTGATTATTTCATTTTCCACAGATGATCCTAACTTCTCTCAGACCAAATTTGGGATGAGTCCTTTTTATGATTCTGAAATACAAATTTATTAACTCTAGTGCTCAATATATGCCTTTATTTCACAGGAATATATATATAAACAATTGATGTGAATATATTTAATGGAATAAACAGTATTACAGCTCCCCATATGGTTGAATTTATTTTTATTTTGATTCATATTATATTGCTAGCGGCCTTACTAAATACTTTAACCCTCCTACAAATTTTAGTTTTCCTTCGGGAATTCTGCCAACAATATGAAACTATTAATGTTATATTTTACAGAAAGCTTATGCTCTTCTAGTATTTGTCTCTATTAAAACTCTTCTTTCATTTGTAATTTAGCATATTTATACTACAATTACTCTTCACGCATAAAGTGTGATCAACAGAGTTGCTAAAATTAAAAAAAAAACAACATGATTCCGGTACCCGGTACCGAAAGCGCTCAGCAAATAGTTTTTTGTGATTAATGTTTTTTTAATTTTAGCAACTCTGTATATCACACTTTATAAGTGAAGAATAATTTTCATTACCAGACTGACAGAGTTTTTGTATTATATATTTATATTACATAACTTTTAAATGTTAGTTATATATATCGTTAAAAGTTAAAGTCACGTAGAAAAATAGAGTTCACATTCACGACTTGAAATTTTTTTATTTTTGACAACGTAGTACTTTTTTTTCTATCAAACATCTTCAAATTCACTTTGTTGTTTTTTTTTCAATGCAATTCGGAAAAAAATATCAAAGTAAATATTTTTTAAATGTGATTAAAGTTAGTATTTATTAAACAATTTATTACACATTAATAATTAAAGCATTAATTATTTTACTTTTACATTAAGCAAATATTCAAAACCTTTTTTTTTTTTATTTACGAAAAGGCTTTAAAATAAACAGACTATTTTAATTTTGAAAGATACAATTATAAAAATATATTAAATAAATACACTTCCTTTAATCACTATTTTTAAAATATTCAAAAAAATGCTTTTTTTGCAAAAGAATATTATTTAATTAAATCCCTTTCTTAAAAGGGTGAGTGCTAAAATAATATACCATATCACCAATACAACCCATAGGAAGATCAGGATTATCTGTGAAGAATAAGATAGTTGCAAAAGAAAAATGGGAATCAATTAAAGGTTAGAATACTATGCACATCAAGACAATTGAGATAAATATAATCTTATTTATAACTCTGCATTTCTGAATCTTGAAATGGATTTGACAAGAATTTCACCGTAGGAAAACACCAATCACTTATGAATAAAAAACGATCACAAAACATAAATAAAAGATATCATCCGTTACATATCCAAGCACTAATAGTGTGCATTGAGAGTAAAATATTGGATCATATAAATTATGTCTGCATTTTTATATTAAACAAAAATATGACACAAACAAAGAAATGATTGATGTAGGGTTTAATATTTTTACTATTTTTTTTATCATTCCTTTTGATTCTATCAACTCTCACTTAGATTAAAATATAATGTGCAAGCAGGCACACACCCATAAAAATCTAATATAATAAATGAGGAATGAATAAAGTAAGATTTATACAGTAATGTATATATACATTGTACAGGCTTAAACCTGCATTTATATATGTAATATATTCGGGATTTGAACTCAGACTTTCACACGACCCACTACTGTCAGTGCTATCTCATACTGCTGACCCACCTGATCACACAGCCTGTCCATTAAAGTATAAAGATTGGCTATCTTAATATAAAGCTGAATACTGATTATATATAGGTGTGAGGATAGTAATCTAGACCAACTGATGATTGCTGGTTTAGCATGAAATATGTATATTGGTGATTATTTATCTTTTCAACATGTGTGTGATCAGGTGGGTCAGCAGTATGAGATGGCACTGAGAGTAGTGGGTCATGTGAAAGTCTCTGAGTTCGAATCCTGAATATATTACATATATAAATGCAGGTTTAAGCCTGTACAATGTATTAATTGATATAAATAGGGTGTAAAAGGTCTGTCCATCCCTCGCATATGTACATATAAATGGATTATTCTCCTGTACATGAAGGGTCCGAATGACTAATATGTCAACATGGGTAGGATGACAACCTTGGCACTAACAAGGGCTTTGAACGTTCCATCATCAGATTTTCAATGAAATGGAAGACTGAAGAGTTGTGAGTTGGAATAGTTTGAAGCCTGTCCATTAAAGTATGAAGATTGGCTATCTTAATATAAAGCTGAGCACTGATTGTATATATGGGTGAGGATAGTAATCTAGACCAACTGATGATTGCTGGTTTAGCATGAAATACGTATGTGAGTGATCAGGTGGGTCAGCAGTATGAGATGGCACTGAGAGTAGTGGGTTGTGTGTCTGAGTTCGAATAGTAATGTATAGAAAATATTTTTCAACTGTGTCAAAAAATAACAAGATTCTTAGAATATAGATTTCGCAAACTCACCTTTTAGCTGCCCAATGAATTCAGTTCCAAAATTCAGTAAATATAAAAAGGTATGATTCTTATACATATATCAAACTAATTCATTTTTATTTAACTAAAAATATATTTAAATAAATATCTGAAATTTAATAAGCCTAACTGATGTAAATGACATGTTTCTATTTTGTTTTTTAAACAATTTATTAACTGTTCATTTTATTTAATTCTTGATTTTTTGTTTTTTAAGAACAAAAATGTAAAAGATAAAAGAAAACTAATTTCTAAAGAAGCTGGCATAAATTAGCAACTGAAAAAAACTATTCTGTAAAAATAAAATAAAAAAGAAAGTAAGTTCTGAATAAAATTAGCAAAGGTACAGAATATTGTAAATGTATATATATATACAACATCTCCAGGTTAGTTTTTCTAGCATAAGAGATAGAATAGGTTCCTTAATCTTTCTCTACCTATAGTAATGTGATGCACTGTGACTTCCCCTTAAATGGAGTCAGGAGTCTCTCAGCAAGTATGCCCAGAGAAACCTGTTAGCCACTTTACCTTCCCTTTCCATTCCCCACCCTAAGTTATCCCATAATCTGCTCCATCCCATTACCACAACATAATCTTTGTCAACTCTATGGCCTTATTATCTAAACCCCCCTTATCTTTTCCCAACCCCAGCATAAAAACCAACAACCCACTTTCTGTATAATCACTTTGTTCATATTTATTCTCCCATAACTTCATTATTTAAACTCTTTCTGCTTCCAAGCATTTAAATTGAAGTAACAGATGCCTAATATTTTCTATGCCTTCCTTACATAATTTGCAGACTAAATCACCCATATTTTTCCATTTATGTGTATATTCCCTTGTTGCAAAAGATCCCGTTCGAGCCTTGAACAATAAACTACTTTCCTTGCTATTATCATAAATTAACTCGCACCCAATGTTCCATTTACTTCTATATGTGATGGGATACAGTGTGACTTTTCCTTAAATAGAGCCAGGAATCTCTCAACAACTATGCCCAGAGAAACCTGTTAGCCACTTTACCTTTCCTTTCCATTCCCCACCCTAAGTTTTCCCATGATCTGCTCCATCTCATTTCCACAACATAATCTTTGTGAACTCCATGACTTTCATATCTAAATTCCCCTTTTCTTTTTCCAAACCCAGCATAAAAACCAATAACCCACTTTCTGTATAATCACTTTGTTCATATTTATTCTTCCATAACTTCATTATTTGCATCCTTTCTGCTTTCAAGCATTTACATTCAATTAACAAATGCCTAATATTTTATATGCCTTCCTTACACAATTTGCAGACTAAATCACCCATATTTTTCCATTTACATGTATATTCTCATTTCTAAAGATCCCGTTCGAGCCTTAAACAATAAACTACTTTGCTTGGTATTATCATAAATTAACTCACACCCAATGTTCTGTTTACTTCTATATATATTTAAACTTTTTTTACTCTCCGCACTAGTTCTCCATCTCTTCAACTCCCTATTCTTTATTAATGCATCGATTCTTTTATCCCATTCCTTACCACTATAACACTCAACAATCCTCCTAACACAATCATCCCACCTTTTGTACAAGTATACCGATATAAATTCCTTATCCAAATCTTCTTCATACTGCATTACCTTTCTCACCCATCTTGTTGCCTGCCCTTTACTCATAACTCAATTAAAAACTATTTTAGCTATTCTTTTATTATCCATAAAGTGCAACCTACCAAACATTTTCATTTTACTTTTTGCATCTCTCATATAAAAACTTGACCATCCCATTTCGCCTTGAATTGCCACCTTTGCTGTCCACACATCTATAAATGTGATGTAATGTGTACTGTGGCTTCTCCTTAAATGAAGTCAAGAATATCTCAGCAATTATGCCCAGATAAACCTGTTAGCCACTTTATTTTCCATTCCCCACTCTTGTCAACTCTATGGCCTTTCTATCTACATTCCCCCTTATCTTTTCCCAAACCCAGCATAAAAACGAATAATTCACTTTCTGTATAATCACTCTTTTCATATTTATTTTTCCACAACTTCATTATATGTACCCTTTCTGTTTTCAAACATTTACATTCAATTAAAAAATGCCTAATATTTTCAATTCCTTCCTTACATAATTTACAAAATAAATCACCCACATTTTTCCATTTATATGTATATTCTTTTGTAGCTAAAGATCCCATTCGAGCCTTAAACAACAAACTACTTTCCTTACTATTATCATATATTAACTCACACCTAATATTCTGTTTATTTCTATATATATTTAAACTCTTTTTACTCTCCATACTATTTCTCCATCTCTCTAACTCCCTATTCTTTATTAATAAATCTATTCTTTTATCCCATTCCGTACTACTATAACACTCAATAATCCTCTTAACACAATCATCCCATCTTTTGTACAAATATACTGATATAAATTCTTTATCCAAAACTTTTGCATACTGCATTACTTTTCTCACCCATCTTGTTACCTGCCCTTTATTCATAACCTAATTAAATACTAATTTGGCTATTCTTTTATTATCCATAAACTGCAATCTACCAAACATTTTCATTTTACTTTTTGCATCTCTCATATGAAAACTTGACCATCCCATTTCTCCTTGAATTGCCTCCCTTGCTGTCCATACATCTGCATCCAATGCATGTCTTCCTACTTCCCTTTGAACTTTTTCTAAATAATCGAATACCCCTTTACTTACCCATAATGCATCATTACCATATGTTAACCCTGCTACTGCAACTCCCTTCCATATAATTCTAGCTACATCATATTTATTATATGAAAACACTGTTAATTTCTTTATCAATCCCTTCCTTTTCTTTGCTTCATTTATCAATTTTTTCTCCCATTCATCCAAATAATTTTTCTGATTACTTAAAATAATTCCCAAATAACTATATCTATTCATCACACTTAACTTAATATCTCCCAATAAAAATTCTACATCTTCTCTTTCTCCAGTATTAACCATCATTATATTTGATTTTTATTCACTAAATTTAATCCCCATCTCTTTACCCACCCTCGCACATGTCATCAGCATAACTTCCATATCTTCTCTTCTTTCTGCACACAAAAAAATATCATCCGCAAAAAAAAAGACCAGACAAAATATATACTCCCTTACCATCTATCCCTCTTCCTAATCTTTCTATTGCTCTTTCCATTTCACTTAAATATAACACAAACAAAATAGGTGACATAGGGCATCCTTGCTTTAGTCCCACCCCATTTTTAACTTTAAATGATTCAATATTCCCTAATTAATATGTATAATAATTATTTTCATATAATTTCTTAATAATATCAATTCCCAAATTTGCTAAACTTATCCATAATCTATTTCTATTTATCCTATCATATGCCTTCTCTATATCTATAAAACTCATATATAACTGTTTACCTGAATTTCTTCTCATATCCATAAGTTGTGTAACTACAAATAAACTATCTCCTATACGCGTATCTAATCTAAAACCTCCTTGCATTTCCCCCACTACATTATTCCCTTCCAACCATTTTACAACTCTTCTAGCTACCATATATGAGAAAACTTTACATAAAACTGATGTTACCGCTATCGGTCTATAATTATTTAGCTTTCTATGATCTTTACCCTTTCCTTTAAATCATAATCTTACTCTTGTATTACTCCAACTACCCGGAAAAATTCTCTTCTGTGCCATTTTATTAAACAGGATAATAACTTTACTTTTGTCCTATATCCTAACTTCATTACCATCTCTGCTGCCCATCCATCTAAACCTCTTGCCTTTCCACTTTTCAATTTCTTCTCTACTTCATTCAGTTCATTTTTTGTAAACCTAATATTCCCATTACTATATGCTTTCATGTTTTCTATCACTCTATCCTTCACATCTAACATCTTTTCTATATTCATTACATATTTATTTAAGATTGTCTCTAAATCTTCTCTAAACCTACACTCTATTCCCTCATCATCTAGTAATACTATCTCTTTCTCCCCTACATTTCTCCTTTTAATATAATTTCAAAATTTATTACTCCCATCTCTTCTACTTTTATTAATATCCTCCAACAATTTACTATTCAATTTCATTCTCTCTATATAATTATCTATTTTAGCCAACTTCTTTTCTAAATACTTTTCCTATTTAGCATTAATATCTCTTTCACTTTCCTTGTTCTTAATAGCACACTTATATTTCTCTGCATGCTTCTTTCCTCTCTTTTACACTTTTACTAATTCTTATTTCTTTTATTCTTCTGAATATTCTCACCTAAAACCCTATTTGCCACTTTTTCTACTTTTTTACACCAGTCCTTATACTCATCCCCAATCAACTCTTCCATGATTCCTTCAACTTGTATTTTATACTCTTCCAACTTATTTTTATCATCCACTTTCCATCCACATCTTTCACTATTATTTCTACTTTTATTTCTATTCTCCATCACATTACTAACCATTTCTATTACAATAAAGTTATGATCACTATTACATACTCTCTCTTCATTATCAAACACCTTAATTTTCCGTATTTTATTCATTCCCTATTTCTCTACCAATACATAATCTATTGTGTGAAATATATTATTTCTAGACCATGTGTATTGTCATCACTACCATTGACATATGTCCAATGCTGTTGATGACTCAATGCTCACCTTAATTTGATTGGAATAGGCTCTATGGCCATTAACCATCGATTTGATTTACCATACTTTTGTGGGAATATCCTCAAGGCGAAAACGACAGTGCATAAACTTGCCATTCTACATTCGTACTATCTCTGAACATGTGACTTTTTTTTAGAGCTATCCCCATCAAAGCTTGTTCATCGTCAAACGGTTAGTATTGACAATGCTCTTTCTTCAGTTTTCTCTGTTTATATTATAGCTAATTTCCATATCTAAAAGTCTTTCGATTATCCGTCACTTTGTGGACCCATACACTGGCAATCAGCTCTATCCTGATGAAGATATCATGGAGAACCAGGATGAAAAATGAATAAGTTTTGAATATGATTGTTAAAGACAAGTTATCGCTCAAAGAAGAAACAGTATGGTTGGTCATTTGATAAAAATATTTGGAATAATGTACATTATTGCTGGATGATGGAGAGAAAGTCCACAAGGGAGAGACAGTCCACAAGGGAGAAACTTAATATGAAATATATGAATGCAGTTAAAAGACAAAATCCTAATAGATTTATAAAAGATCTGGTGATGGAGAGAAAGCTGAAAACTGTGAATTTAAAAGTTATGTGTGAGAGAGAGATCCAATACTTTCAATATTAATAGTAATCGGGGAAAAAAAATTGAATGGTTTGTCATTTAGAAGACATTCAAGCATCAGACGATACAAAATTGGGTTGCAACTGAACTTTAGTTCTAGAGTCCGCTATTCTATCTTTGCGCTAAATTACGCAGGCTAATTAATAATTGTTACTGCAGTTAACATTCATATCTAATGTTTGCTTAAGTTTGTGAATGCATAGGGATACTTTCAAATTATTACTACACATCTAACTAATCCGGCCACTTGTTAATCTGAAAAAAAAAGGGGGGGACGACCAAGAGTGTTGGATTTACCTTATTTCTCTTACAGTAAATAATCCCACTTCAAAATAATTTCTATAGGTTGCACAAAGATCACAATAAATCAAACAATAGTATAAAAATATCTTACTTTAAGGCGATCTCTTGGCCATTGTAATGCACCCTGCGTAATAATCTCTAAAACTTCTTGTACTGAAAGATTTTTATCTGCATTCTCTAATCTTACAGAAAAGTAGGTAAGAATCTATCAAAAAAAAAATTAAGAAATAAAACTTTAATTCTGATCAACAATCATTATTTTATAAACAATTTAAAATAATATTCTGTTGCTTAAAAAATAAAAAATTATATATATAAAATAGCTCCTTAAAAAACACTTTAATTTAAAAACAAGCAAAATAATTTTTTTTTTGAACAGCAACTTTGGTTGTTTTATACATAAATTACTTCAATCACTGTTAAGTAAAAAACAAGACTGAATTAATTATTTTAGGAATTGCCAGTGCTTTTATCTAAAGTTACATATAATAATCAAAACTGTGATCAAGAAATTAATTATTATTTTGTTTTTAATGCATTATTGATAAAATTAAATGTTAACTTCATTGATGACAGAAAAAATAGAAGTGAATAAGAATAAAATCGTCTGAGTAAAGTAAAAAAAAAGATAGGCTCAGCACTAGAAGAGTATGAAGCTTTCAACACCATCGACATTATCTGCATTATACTTTAAATCAGTGGTCTTCAACCCTTGATCCGTGGACGGTGCGCAGAAGTTTTTTACCTGTCCACGGTAGACTGGCAGGAAAGTTTGTAACAAAATAATAAGAGTTTAAACTTTTAGTTAATATAAACAATTTTATTTATTTTTTCATCTCATTTTTACCCAATTTAAAAAAAAGAAACAGAACGAAAACAAAATCTAATCAATCATACATAAATTAATTTGTTTTTCTAGTTATCAGATGTTTACGGGGGGGGGGGGGTAGAATTAAATTTTTTATTACTTTTCTAAAAAAATTCAAAATTGGAAAAAAAAAGTTTTTTATTATACGAACTCCATATATATATAACTTCATCTTGTATATTTAACATTGTTGTTTTGATCAGTTATAACAATTATGCTCATTTATGGCTAAGCAGTTTACATCTTTAAGAAAATTTATCTATAGATTTCTGTCGGTCCGCGAAACCTTATTCTTATTTTTGTCAGTCCGTGAAACCTTATCCTTATTTTTACCGGTCGGCAGGTATCAAAAGGTTGAAGACCACTGCTTTAAATGATCAGCACAAATTGACATGGGACTGTTATACAGATAGCCATTTTCCGACCAACAATTGATAACTTCTAGCTAATTTAACTATGGAAAAACTACTTGGAAATTTTTTTCCCCAAAATTTATCTGGCTTGAACAGAACCCAGGTCATGATTTATGACAGGAAAATGTGACATTATTTCCCGCTCTTACCTTAACATAGACAAAAAGCACATTGAATTGCAGAAATGAAAAACAACCAATGTACACTTATTTCAAACCCTTTTACAAATAAATTATCCAGCATAAAACTTATTACTTGACCAAAAAGACATACATTATTCATGTGTGCTCATTGTGTAGCCTTATTAATTCAAAGTTATTTTTATCGCACTTTTGCCTTACTGATATTTTAATTGGTTTTGACGATTTCATAAATTGGGCATATTAAAATAAATAATTAACCAAGACTAGATTCTGTCAAATTTTTTGACTATCTGAGTTAACTGATTAAAGATTGTAGGTAATAAGAAACAATCAGATATCTCCAAGATTAATAGAACCAACACAGAAATCCAAGTAGATCATAAATTAATTCTATGAAAAGCTACTAATCTACAGAGATCCCACACATTTAATTTTTAATCTGCTACTGATGCAAAGTATTAGTGTACATTATCAAGCTATATATAACAAACTCATACAAATCAAGTTTTCCACAATTCTTAATTCTTTTGATTTAGTGAATATAATTAAAGACAGCAACATTTCCAACTGGAGGTTTTATTTTGATAGAACGTAATAAAATTCAATCTAGATTCTACTATGCACTCTCTGTGGTCAATGAAGAGATTGTGGTGCACCTTTTAAAAATTATACACTCTGAAACATTTACAGCAAACATTCTTCCATACATCTTTCCATAAACTTAACAAATAGGACGCATCCCAAGAACATTCCGTCAATATAAAATTATGGCAATGATATGTGCCCTAAAATTCATAACTGCTTGTACACAGGAAATCTATATTTTGATAAGACAAAATAAAAAATACTAAGAACTTAAATAATTAATACAATATTTTCATAATTGTCTAAATATCTCTCCCCTATCCTACCAAAACACACAAAAAAAGATTTGGTTGACAAAGTTTTAGAATTATAGTTAAATCGAAGCACACAGTGAATGTTAAACATGAAAACAATAAAAATGACCGAAGTAAACTTAATTTTGTAACAAAAGTTAAACATTTTTTGTTGTTATTTCTTTTAATAATTGAAGTTTAATAATCACTGTTGAGAACAGTATTTAGAAATATTCTTTACAAAAACACAAAACATTAAAATAATGCTTAGTGAATTAAAGAACGGATATATGCCGGCTAGATTTATTTTTAAACTTCAAATGACATTGCTCATTTCTCTAGTAATTTGAAGATTTTTTAATTCAAATTAAGTACATGAAATTAAAAATATTACCACTATATATATAAAGATTTCGAGCAGGATTGGGCAGTCTTTTTTAGATAGTGGGTATAATGAGATATTATACACCACAAAAAAAATAATAACATTACGTTGTACTTAATACATTAATATAACAAAGTATATCATAGGGGGTTTGAAATCAGACCTTCACATGACTCTCAACCATCCATGTTATCTCAAACCGCTGATTATCTTTTCAACATGTGTGTGATCAAGTATATTGGCGGTATGAGATAGCATGGAAGGTTGAGGGTCGTGCGAAGATCTGAATTCAAATCCTATATATATTACATATATACGTGCAGGTATGAAAAAGTCTGTTTTGTAGGGGGGGGGGAATCATATGTCAAAGTATATCATAATAAAATTATTTTTAGAAGAAAATTTGTATAATCAGTTCTAACCATAAGTTAAGTGTGCCAATACAAAAAATTATAAAGAGAATGCTTAGTTTAAATAGTTTGAAGATTGAATTATTTTGGCACATACCAGCATACGTTAATTCACTTCTCTCTATTATTACAATAGCAGGCAACATTAAAAAATAAAAAAAGAATTTCCAGTAATTTACTCCGTGCTAAAATGTAGTGTACCTTATAACACGTACAATGATGACGTCACAGTCTTTGTATCAACAACAACAACAAAAAACCCAGACACCGTTAATGACACCAAATGAATATACAAATATGTATGTTGGAGTTAAATTTGAACGTCATGTGCTCCGCATATATATATATAGTCAAAAAACACACAGAAATAGTTAAAAGCAATCACACCATATATGCAGGATTTCCATTCCACCTAATTTATATAATAAAATGAAAGCAGATACGGGACAAATTGATAAACACAATAGCAATCATTGTCAAAAGCATATTTCCCATTATATACCGAAGTGGTGCTTATTAACGTGTTAATTATCACACACATTATATATTACACTCCAATAATTATTTTCTCAAAATCATTCATCTCAAAAATTTACTCTAATATCCACGGGAAGAGAGGACAGCTGCATTTTAGAAGCTCATTCTAGTGTTAACAGATTAAGTGTACACTCAATGCACACATATTCAGAATACAGAAAGCAGTTAATATCATATCAACCATGAAAAAAAAAAAATCAACCTCACAGTGAAACAATAAACGCTACTATATCAACAAACAAACCACTCCCATATACAAACCATTGGGTAACAATGATAGAGTCTATTCGGTCCGCAAGTCTTAAAACTGAATTCTCTCACGGAAAATACATCTATTGAAAAACTTAAACCACATAATACCCAAATACAGGTGAAGCAAGTGCCTCTATCATTGCTCGGAAGTAATAATAAACAACTCCTGCAAGGATTCAAGTACTGGACACCTGAATTCAAATACTTTGATTTCCTTATCAAATTAAATATGAGGCCTCTACCAATGTTCCATTTCTTAAAATATAAAAGATGTCGTAATTGATGCCATATGTGGCCTATGCTGTAAAAGAGGACCAAAGTCATTTTCCATTCCAATGAAGCATTCTAAAACCTTCAAGAACCTATGTAAATGCAATGCATAGAAAAAAAGAACATCATCATTAACTCTATCATACAATCATTACCAAATTAGAAATCCACAGAATAACATTTATTATGCTCTACCCACTATGGTGTACAGAGTGCATTTTTTGGTGCAGAAACAACAGTAAAAGATACCCAATTAATAATTTTTATTAGTCATTCATTAGACTAGAGATTATCTAGTTAATGAATAATTCTTCTAGTGCAATTTTCACCACACCCCTCTCACGCAAGGCAGACCCTGGTTTCTACTTCTTTTTAACACCTTATGGGGGTAATTATAAACATATAACCAAAGATGTGAAAAACATGTATGAACTTCAAGATGCACATTTCATGCTGAACCAGCATTTATCAATTGGCCCAGATCACAATCTTTTACACATATCTTTATCATTTTTCAGTATATATATATAGATAGCCAATCACTATAGTTTAAGTGATAAGTACCAATTTTACTACCCTCACAACTTTCACACAAACCACCTGATGGAAGTAGATTAATTAGTATTTTTATTAGTCATTCACTAGACTAGAGTTTATCTAGTTAATGAATAATATTTCTGCAGTGTAAATTTCACTACACCATTCTCTTTGCAATATGAAAACTGATTTCTATCCGCCTTTAACACCTTGTGGCGGTGGCTACTATTCAGTATAATGTGGGTGAACAGTGGACATTCATAATAAAAATGTCCAATGAATGACAAAAATCCAGATATAGAAAAAGTAGAAGAAAAAAAAGTATCAACTGATCGTAAAAATGACAGTTAACGAGAACAAATCTCTCCACAAGGCGTCAAGCGTTGGTGGTCGAGAGGTCAGCACGGCTGCCTTACAAGCAGTTGTTCCGGGTAGCGGGTTCGCGTCCCGGCCGATGCTATGACACAAGAAAAAAAAAAATCTCTCCACAAGGTGTTAAAGACAGATAGAAAACATCCCCTACCTTGTATAAGAGAAGTGAAGTGAAAATTACACTACAGAAATATTATTTATTAAGTGGATAATCTCTAATCTAATGAATGAGTAATAAAATATATTAATATATTGCCATCAGTTTGACGCTTATCAATTAGATAAAGATGTGTGTAAAAGATTGTGATCTAGGCCAACTGTTCAATTCTGGTTCAGCACGATATCTTTGATTATATGTTTATGATTACACACCCCTCCACATGTTGTTAAAAGTGGATAAAAACCAGTCTCTACCTTGGGTGAATAGTCTAATGAAATTTACACTACAGAAATATTATTCATTAAATGTTTAATAATGCACTCGAAATAAATCAAAATAAGCACAAAAAATCCCCCCTGCCAAATTTGGCAGTTTTCCAACCTATAATAAGATATTCTTATCCTTTATTTCATCATTGTTGCTAAATCATCTCTAGTTTTTCTACTATTTCCAGAAACACTTCTGTAATATATTTATATATTCCATGTAATTTTAATCTCTCATCCCCTATATATAAATATGCATATCTGTAACCTTTTTTTTTTTGGCTTGAGTAACATTCCTTTGAAACATATAAATCTAATTTTAACACATCTTACTTATTAAGCAAAATGTTATTTCTTATTATAGGTGTTTGTTGCGACAATATGACTTCTTTCATTTATATTGTTTAATTATATATATATAACGTTATTATATTAATTAATTATTAAAAATACAAAACATTATATAACATGGCTATTACATTTAAGAATAGCAACTTGCATCTGATTATATAAAACTAAAATGGTTTGTAAAATATAATTTCAAATATTTTTAGAGTAATTAATGGGGATTTGAATCCAGACTTTCAAATTCTCTAAAGTCATCCACTCTATACAATATCCTTTTAATTATATCTAGTTTAAATATATAAAAAATTCTCTCAAAATATATTATACGTATAATTTTCAGCACGTACGTTTTCGCTAGGAAAAGTCCCCCCCCCCCCCAATTTCCGATTAGGCACATAAAAAAAAGCGAAGCTATACTTGCATTTTTAATTAGTTTCATTGTTAAATAATAAGTTTCCTTTAAATCTTGTTTTTTTTTTTTTACTTATTGTAAAGCTCTGGATCGTTGAATTGGCAGTCGACTGCCTAGACAGAATGTCGGCTTTGAAAAATTCATCGCAAATATAGAACAATTCTAAAACGAGTATTAATGATAGAAGTGACAAACAAAATAACATTGAATTATTAATATTCTTCACCAGACCCCACCTCCATATTGAATACGAGTGTTATTAAATCACCAAAAATCATCTGGTAGTGGCAGAAAAGATTGGGAAACAATGATAATAAAAAGCTTACGCTAATACAACTTTCAAAGGCAGAGGTTGCTAGGAAATGCAAATGAGACTGTAATTAAACACAACCTTAATCTAGTAATAAAATCTTCAAGTTTAAATAACAAAAAAAGCAAACATTTAAAATAGCAAATTAATAAATCAACTATAGTATAATAACTAAATCCAACAATTTAATGAAAGAATGGTAAAATGATAATTTAATAGTTACTGGCGTGCGCGCGCGTGTGACACGGGGAGAAACGAGAGAGCGGAAAGAGGAGAAAAACGGGAGGGGAGGGGGGATTAACGATAAATCATTTTAGTGGTTATACAAGATATTAGCTTAATTTTACCATAACTTTAGCAACAAGAATATGAATATTTTATTAAGAAATAGATTTTGACCTAAATAGTAGCCAAGATAAAAGTTAAATCGATCTGAAATAAGTAATTACAGAAGTATGGTAGATTAATAAAAAAAAATCCAGGATAATCAAGGGTCAAATGGTGAGGATTTTAGCAGTATTTCTAATGTTTACTTTTTCTCCATAATAAATAATCGGACAATTAGACAGGGTATGCTACTTGAAAATCCGTATTTCATTCAGACCATGAGAAAGAGATTAACGTGATATACGAGGTGTATATACATATATTAAACTGCTAAATAAAAGAGAACCCTTTATTATAGATAACATTTACTATTTATTGCAATGATAATTTAAAATACAATGAATATAATACTTCCTGGATAGTATTTGCAAATAAATAAAAAAAGTTTTCGCGACTTAATGACTTCAGACCAAATATGCTGTATATAGATACATCGACTTATATATAATAAAATAAAGCAGTAATCACAAAATCTTCAAAACATAGACTGCAATTAATAATTTTTATTATAGTCATTTGCTATCTCTATATACTGAACAATGATAAAGATATGTGAAAGAAATTATGGTCCGGGCCAACTGATGAATGCTAGTTCAGCACGAAATGTGCATCTCCGGGATCATAGATCTGTTTCATATCTTTGGTTATATCTCTCCACAAGGTGTTAAAAGCGGATAGAAACCAGACCCTACCTTGCGTGAGAGTTGTATTAGTGATAGTTACACTACAGAAATATTATATTTACTTTTTATTTTATTTATTACTATATGATGAAAAATCTAACCAATCTCAGCAGGACATGTTTTGAGTCACCACTCATCAAATACTTTTGAAGACAACTAATCCTTACATCAATATTTCATTATTATTTAAATACCATTAACACAATTATTTGCCGTTAAAAGTTTAAATATTTAAATTAACAGTCTCATTTTCATATATATATATGTTTTATATAAGGAGTGTGCCAATAGCTCTTAACAAGCTTTCCAGAATATCCCTATCCCTAGACCTGAAATTAAGACTTGTGATGTATGATTTGATTTCCTTGCAGTATATAAGTTTATACATATTATTAAAAAAAACCATACAATATGTATTATTAATACGTTGTACAGGCTTAAACCTGTATTTATATATGTAATATATGTGGGGTTAATAAACTAATGATCAGCTTTTCAAATTAATGCACATGGCTTTATGAATCTTAATAATAAATAAATACTCTCATTTTCAACACAAGATAAAGTCTTTGTGAAAGAATAGAATGAATCCACCTATTCTTTCAACCCAAACACTTAAGTATGGGCAAATCTTAAGTACTGGAAATGAGAGCATGAAGATATTAACCAATCACTTTAAATTATTTTTACTATGTCTGAATGAATGACGTCTGCAAAATTTACTAGAATTTACGATACGTCATTCTTAAATGAAATTAAACATATGTAAATGAGATATTCATTTTATATAGTGCGATGTTTATGAAATGTAATAAACTAATGATTTAATTTCATTTAAGAATGACGTATTGTAAATTCTAGTAAATTTCGCAGGCGTCATTCATTCACACATAGTAAAAGTATTTGAAAGTGATTGGTTAATATCTTCACGCTCTCATTTCCAGTACTTAAGATTTGCCCATACTTAAGCGTTTGGGTTGAAAGAATAGGTGGATTCATTCTATTCTTTCACAAAGACTTTATCTTGTGTTGAAAATGAGAGTATTCATTTATTATTAAGATTCATAAAGCGCATGTGCATTAGCTTGAAAAGCTGATCATTAGTTTATTACAATTCATAAACATTATGCTATATAAAATAAATACCTCATTTAAATAGGTATTATTATAATTGACAGAAGAGATGAAAATTATGAACAAAAGATATTTACTCACAGAGTCCTCATCACTGTCAAGTTCCACAATTGGGTTCAAATTTATTCAATATAAGGGTGGGGAGATAATGAAATGATATGTTAACTTATACCCCAACGTTGAATTGCATATGGCCATATGTTGGACTACCTATATTTATATACAATAATGAGCTAAATGTAGTTCTTCCATGAGAATGTCACCATTTGTTTGCCTAAATGGTCTGTTTTTACCTAAGATTTAGTGGTACTTATGTATTATACTTACTGTTCGTATTTGCGACAAACAGAATGCCATACCTTTCTCCAGTGGCGGGGAATGGAGGTGCCATAGTTCTGATTTTTTGATACTTGGCATATTAGAAAAGTCACAATTTTTAAAGAAATATTATAAAGTCACAACTACAATATTCTACCATCGCAAACACCCCCTCCCCCCATTGGAGAAAGGTATACTAACATGGACAGCATGTCTAATACGTAAGTACCGATAAACTCTTAAGCCTTAACTATTTTTAGTTTACAGCCAGAGTACTTAATACAACACTCATACTATAATCTTCCCAGTGTTAATGATTAATATGTTAATGATTAATGATACCAAATGTATAAGATATACAAACAGATACAGAATGTAACACAGAGAATAAATACAATTACATTTAAATATATGGCAAAATGAATCAATGTATATCAATCCAAATATCAACTCCTCTAAAATCGAGAACAGAAATATTTTCATTTAATATGTACATTAACTTCTGATAAGTTACATTATAAATGGTTTGACACATTTCTATTATTCACATTGAAACATGTCTTTTATCAGATAACCTTGATTACAGAAAAAAGATAAAAATGATTAAATAAATAAAAATTAATATATAAAAAAATGTGAAAAAATGATCTGTTTAAAAAAAAAAGTGACATTTAAAAACAGGTTCAAAATTATACTAAAATATATTCTTTAGGTCTTTAAACAAAAATATATAAAAAAATAATGTAATCTCAAATTTTAATGTAGTATGTGTACCCGTATCTATCTATTATTATTGATATTGAATTATAACATAATTTAGTTTTTACTAAAAAATACAAATCATATAGAGAAAAGCATTAACATAGGATGGTCAAATAGTAAAAACCTTGATAAATTAATAGGTAATTATAAAATAAGAGATAATATGAACTATAAAAAGAGAATTGTTTATAAAATTACTTGTGGAAATTGCAATATGGTTTACTATAGACATACAGGGAAACAGTTAGATGAAAGAGCAAAAGAACATAATAATGCTATTAATAGAAGAGATGATACATCTGCCTCATATATTCATTATTTAAAATACAGACATAAAATAGATTGTGTAAAAAATATAAAAGATCTCATTTATATTAAAGAACCTAATAGAAAAAAGATATAAGAAAGCAATTACATTAATTATAACAAAAATAATTGTATGAACATATATAAAACATCAATTAATTTAATTAATAACTGGCTAATAATAAATGAATGGAAAATAATATAACATAAATTTATACACATTGTATGGTTTTAATAGGTTATTGTTAATTTTATATAAAAGAGATAGATGTCGCTACGTATGCAATGTGGATCTAATTGTAAATTAAAACTTTTATGTGTATGATTATTATTATATACATTATTGGTATTATACAAAGATATTGTACATTATATCATGTGATTTATTTAAATTTATTCCTTGTATTTCAGAATTTCCTGAATATATTGATAACGTCAATTTCTCTGTGCACAGACTATAATAATATAATTTTTCCTCTTCTACACCCATATTTCAGTAATATGTTGAGTTGAAGTGTAATTCTTTCTTTTGTATGGTCATATCAGTTTCAAAACTCTCGATAAAAGTTTTCACATTTTTCCAGGTTGCATACCTGGTCTGTCAACCCAAATGGCAAAATTAGCAAGACATTCTGCAAAAATTATATAAAACCTTGATTTATCATAACCATTAATTTTAGAGATCATATAATAAATAATACATACTTTTAACTGATTCTATCTTTTTCACATTACTCATCCTTGGCACATTGCTGCTAGTAGATTCTTAAGGTTCAATGAAGTGTTATATTTAAGCAGATAAGCAATTAAGTAAACAACTAAGATCAAATAAAAAGAAAACCTATCTTTATATACTTGTCAAATGATTAATATCAAATGTCTTTAATTAATCAATTAAGCCTCAATCCTTGTTAATCCACACAGTTCCCTTCACTTAATGATTCTATCAACTTATATTCACTTTTATATTTAAAAAAAAAAGTCTATTTTAAATAAATGACAAATAATTTTACAAACATTAATTTAAAACTTCAAAATCTACTACAATTCTTTTTTCAAACTTAATTCAGTTTTTATAAATGTTTTATAACACTTCTTAATTCACTAGTTTCTTTTTAAAACTGGTTTAATTTTCATGGAATTCACATGTATAACTAAATAGTTTATCATTTTCCCCTGTTTCAACTGTTATATACATTGTACTGAGGTACATCGTTACAGTGTTTTAATGTTTTAAGAATAAAAATACTTAGGAAATTTCGTTTTTAAAAAAGAAAACAAACAAAATTAAACAAAATAATAATAATAATATAGTAAAATAAAAGTTTGAAAAAAAAATTTAAGAACAAAAGATTAGGGTAAGGAGTGGGTCATTGTTAAATAAAATAAAGGGGGGGGGGAGGATTGAAATAAAAATGATTTAATATTACTTCTAATTAATTCATAATAAAACTAAAAAGGGAGTTCATTTTGTCTTATAATAAAAAGATTGAATGTGTTTGTGTATAAATAGATTTCGAAAAAAAGAATTTTAAAAAACAATGCAGAGCTAATGTAATAAAACAAAAGGAAATTTGGTAGTTTTATAATAGCGTGTTGAAACCACCTGAGGGTGTTATTTCTATGATAGCGCACAGAAATATGCCGTTTAGGCGGCCTCCGCTATCGAACATTCCATTTCTAATGTGTAAGCCTAGAAATAGTTCGTTGATACGTGGTGGCTATGTCTATTTCTATGCTAATGCACAGAAACATGACGTTTAATCTGCCGCAGAAGCTATCGTGTCAGCTTACAGCTCAGATTTGTGTCATGCATTTTTGATGTGTGATTACATTTCACTTTTGGGTACAGTATTGTGTGAGGGTGGCTGGAATTCCGAATGTCAAAACTATTTTAATATTCATTAAGACCTTTTCCCCTTCTATCTCCCATGTTTTATGAATGTCTACTAACAATTATGAGCATAGTTTCATGCTTCCATAACCCAGATTCCCTGCTCAAAAAATCGGCAGGTGTAGGTGCAAGCGCAATTTTGATCAAATCACGCTCTAAGTCACATTTCTGCGAGAACAACTGCGAGCTTAATGAAATGGCTGAAATAGGAAAGTTTCCAAATGTCAAAGGTTCTCTGACTGTTGGAAGGGTTATCAAACAAAAGAGTTTGAAGCTGCATGCATGCTGTTCCTGAAGAGCCAAAAAAGTTGTTTTTAATTGCCCGTATATATTTGTTTTTGTAATTACCGTAAAAAAAAGTTTGTCCACCTTCGAGTTGCGTTACCCCGTTTTGTAAGAATTGTAATTCCCCCCCCAGTTTGACTTTTTGTTGTAAATGTTACCGTTAAATGGAAAAATATATTTGTAATTTACAAAAAAAAAAAAAAAAAAAGGATATGATTTCGTAGAATACCAAACCGAAAATATAAGTAATGAAAAAAAATAAAAAGTAACTACTTTTTTTTAAAATTAATTTTGATTTAAGTATTTTTTTGTTGTTAAAACTGATTTGATATTACTTTTAAATTGTGATAAACAAACTAAAAAAAAAAAAAACCGCCGGCCCAAAAATATAAGTAACAAAAAGAATAAAAATTAAGTATTTTTTGAAATTCATTTTGATTTATGCATTTTTTTTTGTCAAAAAAAAATTATTTGATATTACTTTTAAATGTGATAAACAAACCAAAAAAAACCCCGGCCCCGGCAATATTATATTTATCTTTGTTTACAAACAAACCACGCCCTCAGGTGTTTTCAACATGCTATTATAAAACTACCGGAAATTTAATTAAATGGTTAGGGGAAAATTAACAAAGAAACTAAATATTACTATTCACTTAAACCAACAATCAATGAAAAGGATCAGAGACTTTAAATAAAAGAAACAGAAGTCCAGTCAGAGCGAAATAGAATGTACGATGGATCCACAAGATAAGCGCTGGGTATAAAAGAAATGAACTTTGTATTGTTAATATGACAATAAAAAAAAATAGATATAAAATAAGATGATATAAGATATAAAATAAGAGAATATAATAAAAAATAAGATAATAATAAAAATATGATTAATTCAATTAGAAATAAATTTGATCGGAAATAAATTGGATCAAAAAATTATTAATTGGAAATAAACTGCATAATAAATTGATTGATTCCATAAAATTACAGAAGCTACTATAAGAAGAGAATGATGCATTGCTGAACCTATCGTATCGTGTGGCCAGCCTGGGCCGTCTCTGTAGCACCATCAGCAGATAGTTCAAAGGACAAATCATGTTCGGGTGAAGTCTAAGGAACAGTGGAGTGTCCATGCCGAGATCCATGAGAGTTTATATAATATCACAAATTAAGAAAAGATCTATGAGGAATTAGCGCTAACCGATTGGAACCAACAAATTACAGAAGCTACATTTTGTCATATTCGCGTCAAATCAAATTCAAATCCTAGGTAACATTTCATTTTTCTTATTCTCCAATTCTTGATTCATAAGATGTGGTAGATAAGTGAATAAAAAAAAAAACTTTTAACTTCTTACGAACTATTATCTTCAGAGTATAAATTATATTAGCTCCATTGTCCAACTTTTATTCAGAGTTATTGTGTGCGCGTGCGAATTTTAATTAAATGTTTTGTATTTTTTATTTTATTTCAAATGTATTAAAATATTTATCTAAATGAAAAGAGTGTGCATGGTTGTATTATGAGACAAAGCAATTATTTTCAGAAAAGAGAGTGGGGGGGGGTAAATTAGTATTGAAATATTTATTACTAGAACGATCGTATGCTTTTAATATGATATAAAATGCTCATTTAAGAAAAAGCGAAATTCAAAGTATTATTGTAATATTTATGCTAATAGAAGGAACGTATACCTTTATTATGAGATAATATGTTTAATTTATGGAAATAGAGCGGGGATTGAAACATTTAGTCGTTATTAAGAAGTGATTTAAGTTGAAGCTAAAAGAATAGGGAGTATTTTTTGAAATAAGGATTTTGAATGACGCAAATGTTTATTTGTGAGGAAAGTAAAAAAAAATTTTATATTAAATAAGAATTTTTAGAATGGGTGGGTATTTCTAAGACAGCTACAATCCGATGAGCTAGCTGGGGTTTTAGGTACTAGATTCGTTGCTGGTCGAGCAGACGTATTAATTACTCAGTGACTAACTGGCGCCTAAAGAAATCTTAAAATAAATAAAGTGTTTGGTTGGCCAGTGTTTTAATTTAGTAGCAGAGTATTTATGTTATTGGTGGCTCACTACCAATGACATTGTTCACTCCACCTGATGGACCAGAAACTTCAGAGATAGGACAGCTTGTTAATAAGAAGAAAAAAAATATATATTTATATTCTTTATTCTTATTAAAGAAAGAAGGTAGGCGGTTCAATATATATATATATAATCACTATCAAGATAATTTTATTGTTTCAACTGTTTTATATATATATATATATAATCAATATCAAGATAATTTTCTTTTAACTTAAGATTCATTCTTAAGAATGTAGGTTAAAAAAACAAGAAAGTTGTAAATTATCTTGAAAATGACCGCATAAAAATGATTGAAACATAAAAAATAATGAAATATTTATTTATATGTCTGAATTCAAAGAAAACAAAACAAATGTTAAACATTTTAATATTAACTTTTAGTTAATTTAAGTTAATAATTTCTTATATTTTATTACAAGTAATTGCAAGTTCTTCTATTTACATATACAAAATCCATGTGAATGTTTGTCTGTAAGGCTGTCGTGTGTTTCCTGTGAATGTATGTTTATCCACAGAGGCTGTCATGTGTCAAATTCATAATCACCCAAAAAAAAACTATTATGTTTGACTGTTAAATTCACAAGTGAAAAATAAAAAACTTTCAATTTGTTTTCATAAATTAATAACTATACCTAAACTAAACCATAATTTACATTACGAGCATTTTATGCAAAGGAAGTATTTCCACTCTTTATATTTAATAAGCTGTAATTTTTATTACAAAGCATATTTTGTGTGAAGGAAGTCATTCCCCGTTAATAAACATAATTTTTTTTCACGAAGCAGTCTGTAATGCTGTCAAATTCACATATCAAATATAACAGGTATATTTAAAAACTTTAATTTTATTTAGCTTTATTAATACCTCGCTGGGTACATTTCTAAAGTGTACTAAGCAGACTGGGTTGTTCCAAACATTTTTTACCCCAATTTTTTAATTGTGAATTTCTCATATTTATTTGTATAAATAACTATAAACCTTTTTGTTTAATTTGCATTAAATCTTAACAATAATTTGTTAAAGCAATTTAAAAAAAAAAAAACATGGCTTTTTCAAAAAGTCTAGTATTATTCATATAAAACTTAATGTTTTAACTCTTTTATAAAATATTTAATGATTATTTTAAAATTTGTATTTTAACCCTTTGCAATCATATTTCTAATTTGTATGCATGGTTTTATAACTGTTGCTTTAATTATAAATTGCTTAGATTTATATTGGATTTATGATGGTTATGAAATTAATTTGTTACAATATATATCTCTCTAATGTTACAATTGCCCCCTTCCAAAATTTCTCCACAAAGTATAAATAAGGCAAGCTTTATAGCTCTATTATCATTCAGCAAATTATTGGAATCCATTTCAAATTGGTTTTCTTTTAAGAATACACCTTACATTTTAGTATCCAGTCAAGAATTACACTTGTTTATTAATTATTCTGGGTTTTTTTTTTTGAGGGGGGGGGGTTGATCCGTCATTTCTGTTTCAGCTTTAAACTAAACTTGTTCGTGACAATTTGAAATTGAATCCATTCATTTCCTTTTTTGTAATTTTCAGGACACTTTTTTTCTCATACTACTTAAAATCTTTGCTTTATCTTTGAACTCAAGGCCTGTGTTTCATAACCATAATCAAAACGAGAAAAATATACTCACGATTTTTTTAAAATATAAATTACAATTATTCTGTAATTTTAAATCTGTAAAAAATAATCCACAACATTTTATTTTTCTGATAAAAAAAAAAACCTAAATAGGGCACACAATAAAAAGAAAGAACCAATAATATTATAATATTAAAAATTATTATAATGTTAATAGCATTTAAATGATAGTGTAGCATAATAAAAAATGTCATTTTATTTTTATAGACTGACTACAATAAGCATACTCAATGAAGTACTATCAATAGTTCACTGAACTGTAAATATATTTATTCAAAAAAACAAAGATATATTAAATAAGTACAAAAATTAAAGTTACATCGTTTTTTTTTTAAAAAAAAGAATTAGTCTCCTCCCGCCTCATAATTTTAATGATACCAATTTTACCTTCAAATTTAAAGAGAAATCATTTTCTTTAGTAAAATGAATGATGATTTTTCAAATTTGGCAATATTTTTTTAGATTTTCATTTTTATGAAAACATTTTTTTCATCCCAGTGTGCGGAGCTAAGTGAATCATATAATCAGTTTAAACAGGAAACATATATATATATTCAACCAACTGCCATCAAAACCTTCCCACAATAAGAAAGCAATGAATTCTGTATAATTAAATAGTGTCATTCTTTTGACACAATTTAATTTAAAAATTATATCCATTAAGACACCATAAATGTAAGTGACAAAAAAAAAAAAGATAGTGGAATAATAAAGTGAGCACTTGCCTATTAGCCCAAAGTTGATGAAAAATTCCAGCACAAACAAATGTGTAAATAAAGATGGAATTAAATACATTTACAATTTTCTAAAAACGAAAATAATTCATTAAAAAAATTATTTTCGTTTTTAGAAGCTTAATTGTCTTTATTTACTCATTTTAAAATGAATGTTAGATAATATTCTGATCAGGAGAAAATTGCTACTCACTTTTGTTGATTTATTATCTAATATTCACTTAAAAAATTATTTCCGTTTTCTAGAAGATTGTAAATGCGCTTAAATTCGATCTCTATTTACACATTTGTTTGCGGCATTAAAATATGAGTGCGTAATTGTTTCCATGTACAAAATGTTGTTCTCTCCTATCATCTTTCACCATACTAAAACATATGTGAAATCTCACCATCGGACTAGTACATAATACCGTAATCTGATAGTGAGAACACTTTACCTATGTATGTGGAACACAAATCTAATTACGAACTATGCGAATGTGCCCCCCCCCATTCTCAAAAAATAAACATAGTATACTCCAATTTTCTTGGGATGAAAAATGATGATTACATACAATGCTTATATAAAGTTGAATTGGTAAATGTTGCGCCTATTTGCCCGTACAAACAGAACTAACCATTTTTTTGTGGCATTTGTACACTACGAATTAGAAGATTAAAATTTCATTCAAAAAGTAAATCAATCATTTAGGTAAGAAAAATATGATACGTATTAAAAATATGCATACAAAAATACCTATGAATCACTTTGCTGTACCGATGATACAATTCAATTTTAATAAAACTAAAATAAAACCTTTAATGCATGAAATTTTTAGGATAAACAAATTTACCACAATGCAACAGTTCTGTTTCCTTGTTTGGAATTTTTCCTTCTTGATGTTATATTCTAAACCTGTTTTCTATCTCATGGCAAAAATTAAATTATTCTTCTAAACGTAAAAACAAACTTACAATAAAAACAACCATTTTATTTTTGCCTGAAATATTTTTCCCATGGCAGTAATCTGCTAATTCAGCTTTTTAGAAAGCTTCTCATTTCTTTCAACTCTGTATCTGACATTTTAACTAATGTTGTCATATTGATATATTCATGAGTTATAAAAACAAATGCATGAAAAAAAAAGTACTAATAATTATATGAAGTGTTTCAGTCAGATTATCAAATGATTTTTTGGAAATAGCATAATGATTTGATCCTTTTAAATCATATTAAGAAACCTAAGTCTAAACTGATCATTAATTTTCATTTGCCCAAAAAACCTAAAATTTGCCAATAAGTCAAAATGTATTCTAAAATACATTATTTACTTTCTTCTCTTCTAGCATTCATTTTTAAAACAGATAAAACTCTCCATACAGTGGTGCCACTCAGTGCAAGCCAGAGTAATCAATCGATGCCAGAAGGCTTGTGCATAAAATCCCTATCTAGTGCCTACTCATTCAATATCCCCAGACTAGTTTCTAGCTTGTGGCTTTCATCGCTGAGGAGTCTTACTATACGGAGAGTTTTGCCTGTTTTAATAAGAGCTCGAGCAAGCATAAGAAATGGTGATCATGCGATGTTTAGCATTCATTTTTATAAATGAACGAATCATTATATGGTTTTTATTTATTTGGATCATTAAAATTTCTTCAATTAAACAGTGTTTTGTGCATCTAACAAGAAAAAATTATAAATTTAGAAAGCGTACGACTTGTTGAACATGTTTTTGACAAAAGAGCAAAATTAAGGAAGTATGTTTCATCGTGAATAACTCACAAGATCAATCAAAAAGAATCATGCATACTATTATTAAAGAAATGGAATAAGTAAATTAAATAATTACATCATTGTTAGTATATTTAAATATTATCTATCCATTATATAAACGTCTGCTGCTATTACAAGAGCTATGAATCTGACCATACATGTCGAAAGCGTACTCGACGAGTCAACAGCTTATAAACTTATAATCTTTTCTCGTTAAACACACAAAATGCTGTTTACATATTGAATTACATTTAAATAATAAAAAAAGATAAAGAATCATTTAATTAAAACCTCTTTATTAACTTTAAAACACTACTAAATTATAATTTTGACAATCTATAATAATTACACAATTTTCACTAACGAACCTTATCTCATATTCTAAAAAAATTTTGAAAATTATCATTGTGGCAACACACTATAAAATCCCCATCATTTCTATTGCAAACTGATAATCACTTAAGTGAGAAAATGTCCAACTACACCTATCTTTAAATAAGTGGATGGTAAACCAATGCATGTACCCAACAATATCAACCAAAATCAATAAATAAGAGGTCTCCAATCAAATTAATCATCTTTTTCAAATAAGAAATATTATAACATTTAAAGTACAAACAAAATATTTTCTTATAATTTACCTCAGATTTAAACTTTTAAAACAATCTTATGTATAAAATCCCTAAATGTTTATCCGTAATGCTGTCATGCGATATTCAAATTAAGCATTTCTTTGTTAGAGCGCTAAAGCAAGCAATTAAAACTACAAAAATAATGGCCTTTGTATATGCCGGGTACATTTGCCAGCAATTAATTTCGCAAAGCAAAACAAAATTATTAAAGCAAAACGATAGCCTTTCCAAAGGCCAGATACATTTTCCTGCAAGTAATTCTGCAAAGCAAAAAAGAATTGTTAAAGCAATGAATTAAAAAAAACTATTACAAAAACAACAGTCTTTCCTTAGGTTGGGTATATTTCTGGTTGTAGTATAAAACATGAATCTCCTTTAAAAGAAAAAATATGAACAATAAAGATCATTCCAATATTTCAATCATTTAATATGGTCTTTTTCAAGGATTTAAAATAAATACACAATGGAAGTATGAAAGTATTATAAAATGTCAAAAAAAATTTTTTTAAAATATATTCCTAAAATATTATATATATATATACACACACATAAATAGCACATCCAATAATCTTGCCAAATCAAAAATGAAGTGAATCTATACTGCACAATAAAAAGCACTCACAGAATAAAATAATATCCTGATTATTATTTTATGTATTGTAAATTATTGCCCCTATATATTAAAAAAAATCCTATTGCACAATTATAGATTTACTTTTAGGGAGAGATGAGAGAAAAATTTATAATTGACGATAGGCATGGACTCAAAAAAGTTTGGCAATCACTAATAGATATCAAAACACTCATTCTCATCTGTTAGACTATTTGTGTAACAATAACTATTGTCATCAATATTACTCTCTACATGGCCACTTTAAAAAATAAATACTTTCATATATATATTGTAATGTTTTCCACGTTTGGCTAGATCTGGTAGGCCTTTTACTCACTGTAAATTTAGTGAAAGTTAATCAAGCTATGAATACAGAAAATATATATATTTTGTTCATATTTCTATAAAACATAGCTATATTTCCTGATTAACTGGCCTACCAATTATTTCGACTTACGCTAACGGCAGAATCAACCTTTTATTTATTTTAATAAGGGTGCCAGGGTTCATGTAAGAATCCGCTGAAATCTGTCGCAATGCACATCGTAAATAAAAAAGAAAATGACTTTTAAAGAAAAGTGATCATAGTTTACCGTAGATAAAGTTATTTTTATTTTTTTAAGATATTATTCCCGGACCTTAGTCAACAAATATTGGCAAAGGTAAATTATATTTTCAAATCATAATAAACTAATATTAATAAATTTAATAATTATCATTAATAGCGTACAATGAAAAGTTGATATTAGAAATAAATATTTTTATTCTAACAAATTAAAATATTTGAAGATAAATTAGTTAAAATTAGAAAAGGCATGCATGCTAATCCAGGTAATCACTTCACACAATTAACATAGTCCATTCTTTTCCGTTCTCTCTTCATAAAACGATCCATGGATCAAAATGTCTCTATCAGGGTTATATCACAAGTTTATATTATGGTATTGTTTGCAAACTTAATTTAGTCACTATTAGGATATGAATAGCCTAGATTACCGGTAAGTTTGTAAAGATTTATGGGATCCCGAGCTTATAATTGGTCTCTCCTGCCGGCATCTGGTCGGTTCCGTAGCTGAAGCAAGAAACTCGCTTGTGATGACCTACGCTGCAAAAGACGGTGGTCAAAGGCTTCGTTTCCATTCTTGCGTGACAACTTCGTTCAGCAAGTGAGTAATGTTCCTGGGCAAACACATTTCACGGCAATAGGTCACTCTCACGAAAACCTCCACTCTAAGAACACGTAACCAGCAAATAAATGAAAGACTAAGATTGAAGTTGTCCTCTTCTTTTTATACCTAGATCCAGTTTTGAAATTTCTGCGCATGTTATTATTATCATGGCGCTTAGGTTTATAATCTTGTACATTCTGTATCAAATTTACATTACAAAGTCTTTATTTTTTTAGCATAATTCTGCCATCTTTACTTACCTAAAAAGATTTTTCTAATTGTAATCTTTTTACTTTTGGAATTCTTTTAATTTATCCGGATTAGTAACCTGCATATCATTTATTCTTTCCAATTTTTACTTTTATTTTTAATTAGATAAAAAAAATATGGACGAAAATTTTAACTTTCATTGTACGTTTAAAAAAAAATTATACTAATCAAAAAAAAAATTAATTGCGTCTTTTTAATAAGATTACTTTTTCCTTTAGCTTTTACCAAATGCCAATATATTTGTACCATATATAATTAAATGGTGCAATATATTGTAATGCTAGCAAGATATGTTATAAAACTTAATATATTTGCATTATATATTTTATAATTTAAAAATAAATAAGAAAAATGAGAATGGTAAATATATATATTGTGATGATCACACATACTGCAATCACACATGTGTATATTTAATATTATATATCGCCTAATATTAAATATGAGTTTTTTTTATATGTAAAATAATACTTAGAAAATGTAGGAGAAACGTAGGAAAGAAAGGAAATCCATTTTAAGATTGGGTCCATTCGAATCAAAAATTGTGTAGTTGAGGAATGTGATTAAAATCAGAATTAATTGTAGTAATTAAATAAAAGGTGAAGGGAGGGAAGCGAACGAGATTAGTATCTTTCACCTTCCAAAGTCAACTTTTTGAAATTTAAGAAATAGCAGAGTTAAGAGAATATTAAAACTGGATCATAGAAGATGATGATGATCAGGTCTTAAAGGGAAAGCAAATAAAGAAAGGGGTTAAATGATTTTAGAGTTAACAGTTATAAAATTCGGTTGAAGGTATAAATAAAAATAAATAGACTTATAATGGAAGACAAAAGATAGGGGAAGGAGGTGTGTGACAAACACGTCTCTTTCTCTCTTTCAAAAATCACTTATTTGGAAAAAAGCAAATAAAGATTATTAAAAAAACGTATAAACAAATAAAATAAAAATATTAGAAGTCATGATATTTTAAAATTTGTAAAAATAAATAAATAAAAAAAACAAAGTAAGTTAAATGTGAATTGTGTAAAAACGAAACTTATAGAAGAATTCAATCACAGATCTAGAGAAGATAAAATAAAGGTGTGAAAGGACTTTCAATTAGAGACAGTCCAATAAACAATAGCCAGAGGATCGACGAATAAGGCATATCTAGATTATAGGGACTTTATTAATTGACTTTTGGATTTCGAGGTGATCAGATCTTGTCTGTAGAGCTAGACGTGAGAACAGATTTTTTTCTGAGAAAATACCAGCAGGCATATGCCTGTGAATGTGTGGCTAGGGGCCCTAAACGGGTGTTTGCTTGATAAGTGCCCATCCGAATTCTAGCTCACTCATGAAAGAACATCTGCTACCTTGCCAGTTAAATAGATCACCATGATGAACCGTGCTATATATCTGAAGAAGGGATGCTGCTACAAAATCTATAATAAGAAAAGAAATGAAACCTAATACAAAGGATCTCGATGAATAAACTAACCGATTGGAACACCTAGGAAGAAATCCACCGTCTCTGCAAAAGAAGTGGGTAATTTCCACAGGATGGTTAATAAGGTACCGAATGTCAAGTAACCGAGATAAAGAACATTTTATATAAAACATGGACGTTTTCTTCATTTTTTTTCATATCAAAAATAAACATATTAGTTTAAAAAATTGCGCAATAACTAAATAAAGAAATAAGAACTAGTATCAAATAAATGCAGTTATTAGAGAAATATGGGCTTTTGCTTATTAGCCAGTTTGTCATGTAATCATATTATTGTAAGATTTATTTTGTAATATTTTGATCTTGAATTTATTATGTCATTTATCTAATAATTTTTGGGAATTAAACATTATTATTATTACTAACAAAAAACCAAATAGTTGTCTTGCTTAATTCTTCCTTTTCTTGCCAAGCAAATGATTAATTATCAATTTGAATCTAGGTCATGAAACTTACGTAAATAACTTTAGATTGAAATAAAAGAAGAGAAATTTAAATACATTTCTCTGTAGTCTGAAGAGAGAAAAGGGGATTAGATAAGAGAAGTAGAAAGGGCTATATGTTTAGATTCTTTTGATTACCGTGATAAGTTCCCGTAAAATTTTTATAAATATTTCAAGCGCTGGATTGTTTTTTTTATTAAATCATTCTTATGAATGAAGTATCCAGCAGCTGAGGAGCGACTAATCGGGAAAAATAACACTGAAATAGTGCATTTGTAGTTTTTTCAGTGTTCGATCAGGAATATAGACCTAAAATAATTAGTTTATGTTTGCTTTTTTGCTTGACGTAACAGTAGTGTCGAGTAGTAAAATACTATACTACTAAAACGGTAAATCTGTTACAAATTGGGGTGGCCTTAGTTGCATCAATCCTGGTACTATTTTATTGCAGAACCCATATGATTTAGATCTGCAACAGTACCATTCATAATTCAACAGTCATTTCATTTTTTAAATAAGTGAGAGAGGGTGTCGACTGCATCTTATCACCCCTCTCAAAAATCAAGCTGGAACTGTTCTTAATTTGGATACTTTTCTTTTTATAGTAATCCTCTGGATTCATTGAACATAGTTTCCTGTTCTAATCATTTTCATTAAGGTCCGAGCATTGGTTTGCTGCTTTTATTGGACATCTAATTTTTTTTGTTCTCTTATCTATATCTTTCATCTGACTTTTTTATATAAGAACCCCAAGGGCTAGTTTGCTTTTTGTTTAATTTATAAAACAATCATTTCCATTTATTGAGATGACATAGGAATCTTTTAACAAAATATTTTATCTTTAGATCTTGTACTTTTTTTATAAAAAAGTACGTTCAAATACTTTTTTTTAATATTTTTTTTGGGGTGAAGAGGGTCTCTCCTAATGCTGTTAAATAAAATATTATTAATCTTTCTTTTAAACAGAAGATGTTCTACTGTTATATTAAATCAATATTGTTTTTGTTGAATGTGAGGAAACTCTCAATCCAGGTCATAAGACAGAAACTTTGAAAAAAGCGACTGTCTTATCATTGTATCTAAATTCATTTATATAGGCCAATTCTTAAGTATCTTGGAAAAAGAGCATGAATATATTACATTTTTCACTTTAGTTCCATTTTCATGTATTAACACTTGCGAAATTTTAACATTTACTGCATATTTATATTAAGAGATGTTAGTATTAATGTAATTAATTAAGAGATTTATGAGTGCAGTTTCAAATTGTAATTTAAATAGAAAGTAATCAATCCTTTATCTAAGCGCTGTACTGTTGTATAAAATCAGTGTTCTTTTTGTTAAATGAGCTCAAGTCTCGATCCAAGGTACAACATAAAAACTTAGAAAAGAGGGGTCATCTTATCTTTGTACCTAAATTCAATAATATTGGCCAATCTTAACTACCTTGGAAAGAGAGTGTGAATATGTTATATTATTCACTTTAGTTCCATTTTCTTTATTATTTGTAGTAATACTTGTGAAATCTTTAACATTTATTTACTGCATGTTAATATTAAGAGATGTTAGATTTAATGCAATTGACTAAGAGATCTCACATTCACCAAAAACAGTACATCTGATTTGATATAACAGAACAGCACATGTGTAATGAGTTGATTACCTTTTGTTTAAAGGGCTAGGAAATCTCTTAGTCAATTATATTAATCTTTCTTTAATATTCTGATCATAAAATAATGAATATTAATACTAAAGCTACATCATAGTTATACTTATGTGAACCATAGACCTACTTATATATACAGACTAGCTCTCTAATGAATACAAGAATATTTAAGAGATTTAAATAAGAGTTAATTGCTATTATTAATAATACCATAATGACACCCGAAATTTTAACTACTTTAAGTAACAACCAAATTATCATAAATATATGAAATTATTATTAACATTTTAAAATGTATAAATTTCATTTATATTATAAATAAATCAAGAAACCTATCTATGTTCAAAGCTAGCATTTATAAAGTTGATAAGACAATGATATTTTGATCAAAATTAAAAGCGATTAATATTTAAATTTCTTTCTTTTTTTTTTTTTTGTATAATTAATACGTTAAATTTTTTTAAAGTTATTTTTTAATACATACATGTATAACTTTTAAATTAAAAATTAATTAGAACTAAATTGAAATGGTTAGATAAAAGAGTAGAAAACGCAGGAAATATAAATAATTAAATCTATAATTAAATATAAGTTGATGCATTGGTTAGCATAATTTAACTTGTAATCATAACTTCTTTTATCAAATCATTCTCTTGTCTCTCTTTCTAGAGTTGATTAGAAAATGAAAAATATTACGCCAATCTACAAGCTGATAAATGAATGAATTTAACAATAATAAAAAAGAGACTAAGCAAAAACTTTTTTAGAAAAAATTGATTAAATGAGAAAAATTTTCCCCCTTTTAAATAAATTATTACATTTCAAAGGAATTTAAAAAACCTTAAAAATTTATAATTAATCTAGAAAACGTTTCAGTGTTTAAAATGATAAATCGTATTACTGAAAATCACTTTATGCAATACTGTGGACCTTGTTCCAAATAATAAATTTAACACAATTCTGTAAATCTATCCAATAAAACTTTACATATACATAGCCACCACTACATGTAGGTTAATGGGTGATCTGATATGATTAAGTGTTTTGACATGTGTGACATCACTGATTTCAACCAGGTTCCATTATAATGTTTTTAAAAAAGATTATCAATGTTAAAAATTAAAAAGTTGGAATTCAAATAAGTTCTATACTGCCATCTGGTGTAAGCTCGGGTAATCAGAGATTATCAGATATATATAAAATTCCTAATTTTAGTATCTCAGATTAGTTATTGGCTTTTGTCAATGAGATCTGGGATCCAATATTAGAAGTAATGCACACATGCATTCAACAAACTCCTTTCAATAAAACTGCCATAAAAAAAGGTACTGGATATAGAATCTGCCTTACAAAACACATGTAGTTGAATAAAATTACATTTGGAGAAATATTTTTTGAAACTTAAGGACAAGATATAACAATGCTGTAATCACATCCAATACCTTTCAAACTTTAAACTTTTTATATTCAACTGTCATTTGAATTTTTCTAAGACCATTTAACAACTCAATTGGATGACGCAAACAGACCAATATATAATTAAACTGATAGGTCTATAATTCCTAAAATCTTTATTATATTTCTTAAGTATCAATATGGATTATAAAAGAGACATTGGAGGTGTAAGGTTTGAGACTGAGAAAGAGTCAGTATGGAAGAAATGAAAAAGTGAAATACCTAATGCTAAAAGAATTCAATTTATGTTAAAGAAAAAATTGTTAAACTGATTACAGACTATTAAACACTACTTTTATAGAGGAAAACATATGAGAGATGTCTTTGGGATGTACATTGTCAATCTTTAGACCAAGAGTCAGAAAAAAATGTACAAACTACAGAGAAATATATTATCAACACTTATAAATTTATAAGCTTGTGGTTAAGACCTGTAGAGGTCCCTACCTTCGCATTTTTCAGACGCATATACCTGAGGTTGCAGCCTTAGTAAATATTATTATCAACACTATTATGAAAACAATGAGAAAAATTGTAATTAATCATTTAGAAAAACAGTTGAAGAATAGTAATATTTCATATATATTAAACTTTTCTATATATTCGTCTCATATACACTTCAATGCAATTTTTATATAATTTTTCTTTAATTTTCCTTAGAGTTTAGACATATAATCATATAACTTATTTTATATACATATAAATATTTGAAAACCAGGCACTCTTCACAAACCAGAAGCTTTAATTGTAAATATAGGGGATTTGAACTCAGACTTTCAAGCCACTTTAACCATCCACACTATCTCATACTATTGATACACATGACCACACACATGTAGAAAAGACAAATAATCACCAATATAACGTATTTTGTGCTAAACCAGCACTCATCAGTTGATCCAGATTATCATCTCCACACATATATACAATCAATGCTCCGCTTATATTAAGATAGTCAATCTTCATACTTTAATAGACAGGCTTCAATCTACCCCAACCTCCAACTTTTCAGCCATCCATATCATTGAAAATCTGACGATGGAAAGCCAAATCCCATGCTGATGTCAACATTATTGCATGTGTGTGGTCATGTGTATTGAATAGTGTGGATAGTTGGTGGATACTTGAAAGTCTGAGTTCAAATCCCTATATTTACATATATATATATACATATTTTTACATTAGTCTTCCTAATTACATCTAATTTTACTGTAAGGAAAATAAAGGAGGAATTATATAAAAATTGCATTGAAGTGTATATGAGGAGAGTATATAGAAAAGTTTGATATATATGAATATATGAAGAAAGAGAAAAGGAGAATAATAATACTTCTGAATGGGAAAATCACATATAGATCATAAATTTATTATTAAATTGTTAATGGAGAATGCTGTACTTAGCCATAAAAAAGTTACATATGATTTTTATCGATTTGGAACTTATAATAGCATTTCACAGAAAAATTGTTATAGAAAACACAAATCTGACGGCCATAAGTTTTTAGGGAAATTTATGACAGAAAACGGACTCCTGCATAGTTGTTGTGTATCCAATTCTGTTTAAAATCGATATTTATATGACTTTGAAGAAATGGATTTTTTTAAAATGTGGAAACATGGGTAGAGCATTTATTATTTGCAGATGACCGGAAGACTATAGTAGGAGATATAAATGATAATGAATATGTTATAAGAACACTTGTCACCAAGTAGGGATTAAATATTAATTTTGGGAAGACAAAATACACAGCGACAAAAGAAAATGATGTATTGATAGAAAAAAATTATGAAAGTGGTTTATTTTCAAATTTTAGGATCCATCACTGAAGGAAAAAAACATCACCAAAAAAAAAAAAAGAATTTAGAATAGGTAAAGCATTCAGTTCTATGGATCATTAATACATTGATGAAAATGAAAAGACATATATGATAACCTTTATCCAATTATGTACTATAGTATAGAGCAGAGATATGGACAATAACAAAGTAAAGTGAAAAAAGATTGTTGACGACAGAAATGAATCATTGGAAAAGACAGCATGAAGAGCAACACAGGAGAAAATGACAATCAAGAGATTAGAGAAGTGATTGAAATGGGTAAAATTTGATGTCATTGAAGAAAGGAAATTACGATATGATTACATTAGTAAAATGAATAGAAACAGAATACCAGAGATAATAATTGATTAGAAAGTGGTGGAAAGGAATACAAAATAATTATGGAAAAACATGAAGACAAATAGCCCATCAGAGCAGATATTCTAAGACAGAAATATATAAGAGAAAAATGCAGGAATCCTAGTGAAGAAATATTAATGTCACCATTACATTCTACCAGAAACCTGATATTCTTCTCATTAAAACATGTTTTTATCAATTTTTATAAAATTTTCTATACTCCTTCACTTGTTTCTTTCAAAATATCTAAAGCTATTCCACTTTATTATTTGGAACTTCTCAGTTTTATCTTCTTGATTGTATGCCTCACTTAAAACGTGGCATTTCAATAGATATTACTGCACAAGATTTTATTTTCCAGTTCTTCATCACTATAATTTTATTTATTTATTGGAAAGACTTCTATGCATCATTTGGCAACATATCTGTTTTTAAAAACTTTGCCATTCTTATTGTTGAAAAAACCTTTCTCCGACTAGTTTCAAAACAAAATTTTATATATTTGAGGTCCTTGTTATCTCTTTTATAGCTTTTTTTGTGAATAAATTTATATTTTCTTAGGTCATTATTAACTTTGTGCATATTAAATTCTTCAACATTGGTCTATTTCAAATTCTTACGTTGTCTTGTTTTAAAAAAAATGTACTGTTTAATTGCAATTTTTCCTTCCTGTTTTATCTATGTAACAATTTTTGGTCAAATATCTATTACCTTCTTATTGACTTCATCCAATATTTTAAAACGATTTGTAAGACCGAGAATTAAATTCAATGGAGCATTTCTGAAGGTTAGTGAAATAAATGATCCTCACTATCTTTCTTAATCGTTTTTTTCTCTCTGTCTTTGTTTATCAATCAATTACTACTTTCTATGCAGAATCTATTACTCATGCATACTACAATCTCATTAGTCAAATATAATCCAATTCTGCTGAAGATTAATCTGAATATTTTCACATTCACCTCTTTTTTTTTTACATTTTTCTCATAGAAAGATTTTGTAATGTCTATTTTTTCTTTCTCAGCAAAGTCCATATCTCCTTTTTTGTCTTCATATCAAAAATTACCTCCTGCACTTTCATCTTTCAAATATTTTTCAATGTTTGAATCAAAATTTTATGTGACAATTTCAAAATGTTCTTTAGTTTTAAATGCATTTTGTATACATGAAGGGTACCCAAAAATAACCGGATTCGTTCTCTGATAGTCATGTCTATTATAGTACATGCTTCTGCTTCTAGATATGTCTTGCAAGGATCATTCTACATCAATATGCCAAAGAACCTCATTGTATGAAATCATAGTCGCACATAGTTTTGTAAAGCAGGTTTTGCATATTTGTCATTTTTTTTGTAATGACTGAAAAGTTGGAACAATGTGAAATTGTTTTCTTTTAGGAAAAATGGCAGGGAAAATAATTGTAATGCTTGAAATACTTTACAAACAAGTTGTTCTGAAAAAACGCAAGTTTATGAGTGGTTTAATGGAAGTGTTAAATTCACCAAGTCCCAAATAAGTGTGGCGAGTGAAATCAAATGTCAAAACAACGCTGATTTTTTTGTTTTTTGGATGCAAACAGCATTGTGCACTCAGAAATCATTCGTAATGATCAGACATTTAAAATCTACAACTTCTGAAAGATTTGCGTGGTGTGGAAAAACGTAAATGTCCCGTTTTGTGGTAAAGTGAGGAGTGCATGTTTCATCACGGCTGGATGCTAGCTCACAAAGCTAGAGTTTTTAATTAAATTCAGCATGAACTAGCTGATCCATCAACCACATTCGCTCAATCTCGCTCCATTTTTTTTTTTTGTTGCAGACTTAAAAGTGATAAGAAAAACAATAGAGACATTAAAAGACGCCACTTTGTCTTTTTGGACTACTTCGAAAAGTGAAAAATACATTTAGACCAGTTCACTGTCTTAAATAGACTATGCTTTGAAAGATATTCAAATTGCATCACCTAAAAATAAATATTCAATTTTTTATTACAAAATTCCAATTATTTTTGGGTTTCCGCTCATATATTTATATAAAACCAATCTCACTCCATTTTTTTTTTTTTTCAGACTTAAAAGAGATGAAGAAAAACAATGGAGACATTAAAAGACGCCATTTTGTCTTTTTGGACTACTTCGAAAAGTGAAAAATACATTTAGACCAGTTCATTGTCTATATAAAACCACTTATTCAATTGAGAATTTATTAGTAACTAATCTAAATTATCAGCAATAGCTAAGAGATTTTGCTAATCCATCACTTATATTATCCATTTCTATATTGTTCTATTATTTTTTTATTTATAATGAATCCTTACCATATTTATGTTTTTCTCATTTACATTTTAATAATAAAATAAATATGTCAAATTTCACAAAGTCCAATAGTGTTCTGCTTATTTTTTGATTAATATTCTTTCAATTCAAGGGATTTGCTTTAAAAAGGAAATGCACTGCAATTGCAGACGGCCAAAATAAATTCTATCGAACGGCAGATATTACAGACTCACAGAATAAATTCCACAACGTTTTGTTGTTTGCCATAAGTATAATAAAAGTAAAGGTAATATGCATATACTTATTCTTACATCACAGTCACCATACAATATCTCATCAAACTCAGGAGTAAATTAATCAATTACCAACTGGTCTTCTATTTATCTCTAAACCATTTATGAAACCACTGCAACTTTCATCAGGATTGTATATAAACATTAGAAAATTTCCCTGCTCCGTCCTTCAAGATCTATCTTATTGTGAGATCAACAGCACTTCCTTTCACATAATAGCACATTTTTTGCAGCACACTGCAAACAGTTCTTTTCATTATCCTTTGAAAATCCAACTTTATATGCAAGGGAGCATGGCAAATCACATAATGGCAATGAGGACTTGCCACTTCCCAAATATCTTTTGTTGGCTTTTATTAAAGAATCTCATACATTAGGAAAACCCTAACACACACATATATATTATTTACTATGTTAAGTTTGTTACGTGTGATTTCTGGCCGAATAATTCACACAGTTATCAAATCAAAAATGATGAATGTACTTTTCATTTAATAATCATTAATTATTTAATAGCACTTGATTTTCTTTTGAAAGCTGATTCACCAGAAACTTTCACAAAATTTCTTAGTTATGATAAATCTTCTCCTGCTAGTTTGTTCATTTTAGAGCCTCTTTTTTTTTTTTAAACCTGAAATCAGCAGCCACTTTTTTGCCTATTTGATTAACTATAAAGCTAGAAGCTTAAGATGAAAATACCATAATGTTTCTAACCCAAGCTCATTTGCTTGTATATTCAAAATAAATCTGAACTCAGTTCAGCATCTATACATTTCGGCATCATTTGTTTTTCAAAAACCACAGTCACCATTATTCTAAGAATAGGATAGGTATAAAACCATCAAAACATCACATGATCACTGCTTACAAATGCTGTTAATAAGAATATCAAACCATACAGTAGTGCTACCAAGTGCAAGCCAGAGTAATCGATGGATGCAGGAAGGTTTGTGCATAAAATCCCTATCTGGGCCTACTTATCCAACATCCCCAGACTAGTTTCTAGCTGGTAGCTTTCATCAGTAAGTAGCCTTGAATTATGAAAGCTTGCATTTGGTGGCACTACTGTACGGAGAGTTTGGTACTCTTATTTTAATTATTACTAAATAAAATAATTATGTTGTTTATTGTCACTTCGTTACGATTAATATAATATACTGATACAAATGCATACAATAAGAGCTAGATTAAATTAATAAATGTAGTCACACTTTTTAATAATATATTAACAACATTGTTATCTTACGATATTTTCATTAGTCATTTTTGGAAAGTTTTTACATTAGTCTTCAAATTTTATTTTTTACAAATTGCATTGTTAACCTGTGTAATGGCCTATAGCCTCTGACACTTTTAATGTTCAACATAAAAGTAAACACTCTTTAATTACTGTACAGTATAACAATTTCAATTTATTTATTGATTTTCATTAAAGAACTGGAGGCCTTATTCTATCACGTCTATTATTCTTGTTCTTGACAATAACATTGTCATTTTATATAACATTATTTTCACAGTTTAGTTTGTAGAGTTAATACACAACTCGCTTTTGACTTTTTCCTTTTTCTGAAGTTAGCCTTCACTCATAAATGAGTGCCTGCTAACATGAATAAGACAGGTTGCCTAAAAAAATTATGATTTTTGAACCTAATGAAAATTGAGGATAACAAAAATAAATAAATCTGGCAGTGAAATAAACCTTTGTCTGCCAACTTTGATCAACTATGCATATATAAAAAATAAAGCTTTGAAAATTGGTTTTTTTTTCTATTACTTCACCCCCCCCCACCTCTCAATCACTGATAATGTCAAAAAAATAATTATAATAAAAACTCACTCCTCTTTTTAACAGGTGACAGACTTAACAAAGTTATCAAAAATTAAAAATTTTCACCTAGTTCAAAACGAAATTGCAAAGACATAAAGACTTAAAAAAATTATTTCCTGAATTACAAGTTGAATGAATATATAACAAAAATCATAGTGATATTAAATCTTGCTTGCACTCTTATAAATATGTAAAATACTTAACATTTGCTTGTTACATATAGCAATTTACATTTATTGATTTTATTCAGCAATCCTACATATGCATATATATATATAAATACCAGGGACAAAGGCATCATGCATTGAACGGAATGAGTAGAAGAATTCATTAAAAAGTTCAAAAGCTTTAACTAAAATTCACTGAAATATGTACATATTCAACCTCACAAAATCGATCCAATAAGTTGCACATACAAACATAAAAAAAAAATTCTCTAAATTATTTTGCTAAGTATAAAAAAAGAAGAATGAACAATTCAAACTCATTATTTTTTGTAGGGAATTTCTGTTGACTTTCAATTTTTTTACCAACAATTGAATTGTTTTTATATGAGGCAAATAATGAGTTTAACCACTGCATTATTCGTTGATTATAGGAAGTTCAAACAATGTTAAAGTTAAAACTTAAGAATGTCAAAAGCATTTGGAAGATAAAAATATCTTGATAATGTATTACCTATACTTAAACTAGCCATAATCTGAATAACAGATAAGAGTTTCTTATTTGTCTCCAAACTATTTTGTCAAGCATAAAAAAGAATGAACAATTCAAACTCATTATTTTTTGTATGGAATTTCTGTTAACTTTCAATTTTTTTACCAACAGTTGAACAGTTTTTATATAAGGCAAATAATGAGTTTGACCAATGCATTATTTGTTGATTATAAGAAGTTCAAACAATGTTAAAGTTAAAACTTAAGAATATTAAAAGCATTTAGAAAATAAAAATATCGATAAGAAAGTTCAAGATTTTTCTAGATGTATGTAATATTTATATATTAACTATTACATAAAAATTATTGCAGCAAATAAAATAAAAACACTATAAAAAAAAAAAAAGATTATGTAGTGTGTTTCCGTTCCTAAAAAAGTCATGCTTCATCACTGATATATATGCACACTGTCACATAAGATTTTACCTTTCAAATTAAAAAAATACTGCAAAAAATTGTGATGACCCTAGTACCTCCAGTAATAGTAATAAAATGTCATTCAAATAAAAAAAAAAAGTCCAAAATAATATAAACAATACAACTAAAAATATATCAATATTTTTTATTAATCATTCATTAGACTAGAGATTATCCATTTAATAAAGAATATTTCTGTAGTGTAATTTTCACTACACCATTCTCACGCCAAGTAAAAACTAGTTTCTATCAGCTTTCAACATCTTATGGATGGGTGTAATCATAAACATATGACCAAGGACATGTGAAAATGATGTATGATTTCCAAGATGCACATTTTGTGCTGGACCAGCACTCATCAGTTGGCCCAGATCACAATCTCTTGCATTTACCTTTATCATTGTCAGTATATATAGATAGCCAATTACTACAGATTAATTAATGTGTCAAACTTACTGTCATCTCACCTTTGACACAAACTATTTAATGGGGTTCGTACACCTTTTTCACATGTCTTTAGTCATAGGTCTATGATCACAGCCTTTTACAAAGTGTTAAAAGCAGATAGAAACCAGTCTCTATCTTCTAGGAGAATGGTGTAGTGAAAATTATACTACAAACATATTATTGTGATATAAACGAGATCTATTATAAAAAATGTTTTTAATTATGCTCGACGAACCTATGACTTTTTTTTAAACAAACTGATAATGATTTAGCAATGCTAAAAATAATCTAAATATTAAAAAGAATAATGGCAAATTAATATTTTACTGTCATTTGGAAAATGTATGGTTAAACATATAAAATGGGTTTTTTATTAGACAAAAGATAAATATCAATGTAATGCAATATTGTAGATAAAAGTGAACTTTTAAAAAACATGCATACCTAAGTAAAGCGTCACATGATTTCCACATGTATCTGCATTAATACAGCAATCAATGGGTACCGGAAGTATCAAACATATTCCTGTGTTAGTTTTTACTTATTAGCTTTACCCAATCACCTTAACTTCTACTCTATTATCACATGTTCATCATTTCCTATGTGTACACAAGATGTTAAAGAACCAAAGATAACAAAATGTATAGCTACTGAACTGAGCTCAGATCTATATGACTATACAAGTGAATGAGTTTGGATTGAAAACATCTGTTTTCGTTTGGGGCTATAGCTTTATAGTTAACTATCTGCTGGAGGATTGCATTAGATCCTAAGATCTAAGTGCAGTGCTCTCAGATTCAAGGCTCCTCACTGATGAAAGCTACAAGTTACAAACAAGTCTATATTGGATTGAATAGACACTAGATAGGAATTTTATGGCATTCATTAATTATTAAGGCTTGCACTAGATGGCACTACTGTATGGAGAATTTGTTATGGAAAAATAAATATGAAAAAAGTGATTATCCAGAAAGTAGATTATTGTTTTTTATGCTGGGTTTGGAAAAAGATAAGGGGGATTTAGATATAAAGGCTGTAGAGTTGACAAAGATTATGTTGTGGAAATGGGATGGAGCAGAATATGGGAAAACTTAGACTGGGGAATGTAAAATTAAGTAGCTAACAAGTTTCTCTTGGTATAATTGCTGAGAGACTCATGACTTCGTTTAAGAAGCTACAGTACATCACATCACATCACTGTTTTTACTTTTATTCTACAATTCAAGAAAATAACATAAGTTTCAAATTATCCTAAATCTTCTCAAGTTAATATGCAACTCTAATCATACAGATATAACAATGAATTAATAATTATATATTTTATGCATATAAGTGATGTGTGAAAATATAGAATTGCTTAGTTTCTGATAAAAACAGCTAGACAAAAAAATTGGCTTGAATTCAGTCATTACATGAAAAATTGAATTTTAAAAAAGGCATCTAATGAAGGGCCAATAATGAAGCTAACTCAAAATCTAGTTAGCGCTATCACATGGAATCCATTAATTACTCAGTTTTTTTAGAGATTCTAAAAGGACAGAATGAATTGCTGAGGTCAAAACAAAATATGCACTAGAATTTAATGACTTTTTTTTTACTACAAATATCATAAAATGATAAACTTAATATTTATTAGTCAAAAAATAGTCAATGTCATTACATGTATACTATAACAGGTCTGTTATGTGGGACATAATAATAGTGTGCATGCACAAATATATATATATAAAGTTGAAAGGAAAAGTAGAAATAAACACACATAAATTTGTAGATATCTTTTTACACTATCCTGGAATAATAAAAGGTTAAATAACTCTGAATTTAAAAGGTCTAATAAAAATTAATATTTTTATTCTGATTTTGAATTTAAAAAAAAAAAGTGTGTTTTATGTTTAAAATAAAACTGATAGTTGTAAATATTTCTATTATCTATTCTTTTTGAAAAACTTTTAATTAAAACTTTTTTAATTAATGCTTGTATTCATTTCATTATCTATAGATCACACCTTTGGTAAAATTGCAAAGTTACTTTCAAAAGTAGCTTTTAATTAAAAGAAATTTGAAAGGATTAATGACTTTTTTGAAAAGATAAGAAAAAAAACTTTTTAATTAAATGTGTTGTTATCGCTGAAACCAATTCTACAAAAGGGCTGATAAAAAAAAATATCAGTTCAGTTTGACTTGTAGCTTTTGCAAGAACTGGCCAGAAGAGTCTGGTTTTAATATTTTAAGCAGGTGGCCAAATTAGCCAGCTGCAAAGTTTGGATATTAATTTTTTTTTTTGAAGATAGTTCTTGTCTAAATAGTTTTGGTGAAGCCGTTAGCTAATGGCTAGCTGCCAAGTGTGGCTAATAATATTTTTGAAAAGCAGAATTAGCTAGCAGAGTTGGACAGAGCTCCAATGAAGATGTAGTTGAAGTCAAGGCAGGGGGGATCCAGCAGTAGTCTAGAATTCAAGGGTGGAGTTTGACTTCACATAGGGTACAACGACCCACTTCTTTAGGTTGAAATTCATAACTACAGATTTGTGCTGAGGACAGTTGCTTGCCTGGAATCTATCAAACCAAGACAGCTTGTCAAAGCCTAGACAGAAGGGAGCTCGTGGAATGTCAACATACCTGATTATACTTCCCCGATGATGACAATTATCTGAATTATACTTTTCCCTGATGGTGATAACAAGCCTGGATTATATTTTTCTGATGGACCAAAACGCAAGCTTACCAAGAGAAAGCATGAAGAAATTGGTATACGTATGCTGCTGTTTATCTAGGCATGCGAGGAACCACAGACAAACCCATTGCTTCGCAAATATAACACGAGTTGTTTTAAATACATTTTTTTTTAAAAATGACATTCTAAAAAATGAGATATATAACACAGAACAGTATCATCTTAAATTGTTTAACTCTATATTTTTTTAAAAAAGAGTAATGCAAATAAATAACTGCTTGGGATAAAAAAAATCTAAGAGTCAGAATGAACAGTTAAAAGATATTTTAAAATCTTTTAGAGAAGCAATCTGTGATCTGAAACATATATAAAAGAATATTATATTAAAATCTTTTTTTTTAAAAAATAATGCAATCATAATTTTGTTTGAATTAAAATCTAAAAAGCAAATCTTTTAGATTAATTTAAAAGTGTTGATAATTAATTAAACAACAATCAAAAAGGGATCTGTCATAAAAATGACTATTTCCTTTTAAAAAAAGAAAACTGTAATTAGTTAAAGAGTAACCTGATAAAAAAAGAAACTGTATTAGAATTTGATAATCTGATTTTTTTATTATTATTGATAGACATGTATATATGTAAATTTTATATTCATTCAAAATGGAATTAGTAATTATAAAAATTATTGTCATTTATTGTTTGACAAAATTAAATTTGTTAATAACCTGTGTAATTCTATATATGTGTTTTAGTAAACCTAGCATAGGTATTTGTATTATTAAAAATATAACTTAAAAGTTTAATCATGTATTATTGTAGGTCAAGTCAAATATATTCAGAAATTACACACACACGCATTTATGTGTGCGTATAAAGATCAATGCTTGTCAAGTATAATATGTATTAAATTTAATCATTTTTTGTCATTATTGAATATCAATTGAAATATATTAATTGTATATTATAAATCGCGCATCTGTGCACATATGTAAACCACCATGTAATAACTTGAATTTTGTATTAATCATATAAATGTAAATCACAATCGGACAATTTGTTATTATTGTATGTTATTTCTAATCAATTGGAAAATCATTTTCTTGTTAATGACACAAATTATGAACGAGCTCTTAAATTCCAACAAGCTTCATAAACAATTAATAAAATCATCTCAAAGTTTAATTACTGATTATACTGTCGCCAGAAAACTATTAACACAGCATGAGACTGAAGTTGGCACTAATCCTGCTGTTTGTGTTTCCTCTTGTGACGAATCTGATTTCTTACCAGTTCACAAACGAACCCACATATTGTCAAATAGTGATAATGATTAACATATGTATGAAAAAATGTAAAATAAATTACGCATAAAAACATATTCCTTTGATAAAATTAAAGTTAATAAAAAAAGAAAAAAAACTGTCTTGCATCAATTTTTTTTAAATATTTGAAACTTTTTATTATTCATACTTTATTACCTTATTTTTTTAGGCAAATTTTAAAGTAATTTTATCTTGCTGCTTTGGTTTTATGCGATTTTTGAAAATTACGGAACGTATCCCAAATTTTTCAAGGTAAGTTAAATCTATTTTTGTGCGATTTTTTTTATGCGGGCTTTCTGCGAAACGTAACTACTGCATAAAGAGACCCAAGTGTATATACTTTGCTGTTACATGCTTCTACCTTAATATGCCAAATGACATTGCTGTGTAAAATCATGGGTTGACATAGCACATTTTTTTCTAAAGTACATTTGCGTATTTGTCAGTTTTTTTTATAATGGCTCAATTGTTTGAATTAATGCTGATTTTTAATATTTTTTTTTGCCACAAACGGCATTTTGCTCTCAGATTTAGTTTGTAGGGATCAGACATCTTATGTGCAAATTTAGAAACTTTTACGTAATGCAGTGAAACATAAACATCCCGTTTTGTGCAAAGAAAAGAATGCAAACTCCACCCCAACAGTGTCATCTCTCAAAGTCCTTGAATGCGAAACACTTTTAAATTAAATTCAGCAAGACCCAGTTTATCTATCAGCCGTATTCGCTCGATCTTACTTTGTGCAATTTTTTTTTTATCTCTCGAATGAAAAAATGTTTCAATTTTTTTTTTTTTTTGTGGACTTAGAACTGAGGGGGAAATGACAGAAGCATTAAAACACATCACTTCGCAGGTATTTCTGAACTACTTTGAAAAATGACAAACTGGTTTAGACTGGTGCATTACATTAAATAGACTATATTTGCGTATATACTTTTTACATAATCTGCTTTTGAATGGAACTTGAACAGATCAGTGCTTGATCTAATATATCAAAATCCTAGCGCTTATCTTTTCTAACCTGGGAAAAAAAAACTTATTATAAATTCGAAGTAAAAGCATACAAATCGCCCAAGTCTGAAAAAATTCTGCTTTCAAATACTAATTAAGCAAGTGCTATCCACCATATTAAAAAATATTGTTGAAAATTCATTTTAGAACAAAATCAAATAGAAATAATTTTAAACAGTTGACACTGTATTTATGGTAACTCATAACATTTGGTATAGTACAGTGAAAAAAAAAAAAAGATAAATTGTAATTCATTTTCCATATTCGCTTGAATTCAATGACTATCTTGCTTTGACAAATCACTAATATATATAAAATGAGAATGTTACCTTTTATTAAATTAACTGATGATACATAAACTACTTCAAAAGCAAATAAAACAATTTTCTCTTAAAAGTGTACAAAAAAGGAATAAATAATCTGACGGTAAAGATGGAAATAATCATTTTTATTTAAAGAATAAGCAATGTGTGTCAAAAATATGAGAGCAGCAAATGTGACACTTATCAACTAAACTGTAGCAATTGGCTATCGATATATACTGAACAATAATAAAAATATGTGTAAGAGACAACTGATGAGTGCTGATTCAGTGTGAAATATATACCTTGGGGATCATAGATCACGTCTTTGATCGTATGTTTATGATTACATTCCTCCGCAAGATGTTAAAAGCGGATAGAACCCAGTCTCTACCTCGAGTAAGAATGGTATAGTGAAAATTACACTATAGAAATATTATTCATTATTGGATAATCTCTAGTCTAATGAATTAATAAAATAAAGTTTTATCTTATCCTTACAAATTACATTTGCAGATATAATGAATATTGCATTTTAAATCAATTAAGAATAAATAGTAAATATTTCTACTGATATTTCATGTTACTTGACAAAAGTTCTCATTCACTTAAGTACATGTGTGTGTGTATATATATATATTAACTTACTGTGTCTATATTCTGAATTATGTCTTGGAACGTAGGATGTGATCGAAAAGGCTCGAAACTGTGCCGTTTATATAACAATGTGTAAATAAGGTTTGGATTATAGAGAAGCATATTTGTTAGGCAAGAGTTGATGATTTCAAGCACCATATGAATAACTTCTTCCAGAATGATCAAATCTCGCAACTGATCAGAAGGTGCGGTTTCTTCCTGACCATCATGTATTTGATCTTGAATACGAGTATAACGTTTCGCTAAATGTTCAAATAAACTATAAAAAAAAAAAAGAACATAGATAGCTCTCTACAAAAAATAATATCCAAATTAGAATTTCATTATTATAAAAATTCAGTTTAAATGAAAATAAACAATGCTTAGAAAATATGCAAAAATGTAAAAAAACAAAACAAAAACAAATGTAATGCGTAAAGATTAATCTACATGCAATGATGAGGGGGGAGGGTTGCAACAGTATTTATGAAGTTGCCATAGAATTTAAATTTTTATGATTTCATGCAAGTTTTATTTACACTGCATGTATAAACAATGAGCATTGCCAATTGCTCTGAGGAGTGCCAAAGCACGAAACCATTGGTCAAGGTTAGGGGGGAGGGGGTTCCTGACAGAGATATTTTAAATGCTTTCTCTGGCTAAGCAATTATCACAAAGCTTGTTGTGTAATTGGCAATGCTCATTGTTTATAACTTACAAGCTTAAAAGTACGGGGTCATGTGAGCTATGACTTTTTTTTATTTGACTATTTATAGTCTCTGCTTTAAGTCTTATGTGATGTTATATTGCTAAGACTACTAATATATGGTTTGGCTGAAGATCTCTCAGCCCCATATAGCTATTTGAGTTGGATAACTGGTTTTGAAGACATGTAGGTGTCTGAAAATTTCAGATTTTCCACTCAATAGATAACTTAAGCCAATAAACATCACATGATCACTATTTCTTATGCTTGCTCTTAACTGTTATTACAATAGGAAAAACTCTCTATACATATTGCCACTCAATGCAAACAAGAGTAATCAATTGATGCTAGAAGGCTTCTGCATAAAATCCTCATCTAGTGCCTACTCAGCCAATATCCCCAGACTAGGTGCAGTGCTCTCACATCCAAGGCTCCTCACTGACGAAGGCCACAAGCCAGAAACTAGTCTAGTCTGGGGATATTGGATGAGTAGGCACTAGATGGGCATTTTATGCACAAGCCTTCTGGTATCCATTGATTACTCTTGCTTACACTGAGTGGCAATATGTATAGAGTTTTGCCTGTTTCGACAGATAACTTTTAAATAAATGCTGGCTGAGGGCTGGTATTTTTAGATCTAGTGTCCGAAGCTATCCTAGTGCCTCCCCGAGGAGTGCCAAAGCACGAAACCATTGGTCAGAGGTGAGGGGGGTCCTGACAGAGATATTTTAAATGCTTTCTCTGGCTAAGCATTTATCACAAAAAAGCTTGTTGAGCAATTGGCAATGCTCATTGTTTATATCTTACAAGCTTAAAAGAATGGGGTCATGTTATCTATAACTATTTTTTATTTGACTACATGCATGTATTAACATAGTTATTGAATAATTGTCAGTCATACATTTAAATTAAACATAGTATTAAAACTTAAACCATTATAGTCCAAAATAACTACCGCATTTCCCCAGAAATAAGCCCTATCATGATTTTAGGATGCTCATAATATAGACCCTATTCCAAACATACGCCCTAGTTAAGACTGTCAGAACAACAGACGAATTTTGTTTGTTCGTTAAAATACATTGACAGACATATTGAATTATAAAGTAATGAATATATAAATAAATATAAATGTAGATTTTTGTATATGAAAAAAATAAAACATTCTATGAAAATAAGTCCTTTGGCATTTTTGGAACCCAAATGAAAATAACAGGTTCTATTTCGTGGAAAATATGAAAAATAAAAATACTGCAATTATTGCAGCTTTATCAAACCATAATAAAAAGATTTGATACTCATTATAATAACAAAATATATTATTTCAATTCAAAGATGATCACACAACTACAAGAAGGTTTAATGTATAAATCAGTTTGGCAAATCAAAGTTGGCAGCCAATTATACGTGACTGCAAAAAGCGTATGAGAAATAATATTTAACTAAACTATCTACAAAATCATGTTTCGCATTACATAAAACAAAATGGTAAATGGTTCAGCACTACTGCAATATGTCTAAAAACTGAAAATGCTCAGAAAATTTTATCAATTCTGTTAGAATTGAACATGCTTCAGAATCTTGCAAACACCACTAATCAATGGATACAAGATGGTAGTACTAAACCAATCTTGCACAAGGTTTCAACTTATCACCAATAGAGGGCAATGATTTCATTATAATTATCTGGCAGCCATATTTTATTCTTGTTATGCAATTCAAGCGAATACCCTAAATTTTCAAACACCTTTGGTTTTCAAACTTAAAAGATATTTTCCTGTCCAATGTAAAAACTTGGTATTTAGTTATTAAATCAAGTAGAATAAAAGTAAATTGAAGGCACACTTGTGTTACTTTGTCTGATGTATACTTTTCCTTTTTGCCAATCTGGAGTCAGATCAAAATAAAGGATCTGATACAACAGGTAAATATCATCTCAGGCAGATCGATATATTCACTGACAAAAAAATTGTACTCACGTATTACTATAGAGATCTACTTGAATCAAGCAATAGAAATAACAATAGGCATCCTTGTTTGTTACAAGAACTTTGAAGCAAATATTTTCAAGATATCATTAAAAATACTGCTTATCTGCAGAAAAACTACAATGCCATCCACATTCAGCGATAAATCATAGGTCCAGAAATCATCAAGACAGCAGATGAGAATAGCATATTATGGGATTTGTTCAGTTGTTATAACAAATAACACCTTTTCCACAACAACGAACTCTTATACTACTTGTTATTATTTGTTTTAAGTGGTTATTATCACTTGTAAATTTATTAGCATATTCATAATTTGGTTACACTTCTCTGTCTTAATTCATTACTTTTCCTGAAAAGTAACTTATAGCAATTTTCCTTTTTTATATAAAGAATCTAGATGCTTCTTTAGATATCTTGATCTCCAAGCTTTTAACACGTGAGCATATATTAGATGATAATCATATACATTCTCTCCAAACCACATAAAAAAAAAATGTATTAAGAAAAACATATATATTCCAAGTCAAGGTTAAAAATTGTTATCATCCAAGTTATGTTGAGTTGCAGAAATGTTTTGCACACAATAATTGCGGCTCAAAGTACTATCTGCTAAACCATTACAAAGAGCATGTATCAGAGCCAAAACTCTCCGTACAGTAGTGCCACTCAATGCAAGCCAGAATAATCAATGGATGCAGGAAGGTTTGTGCATAAAATCCCTACTAGTGGCTTACTCATCCAATACCCCAGACTAATTTCTCGTTTGCGGCTTTCATCAGTGAGGAGCCTTGAATCTGAGAGCATTGCACTTAGATTTTAGAATTTAATACAACCTTCCAGCAGCCCTTTTTTACTTTTTAGCTAACTAGGAAGCTTTGAGTCCAAAATGAAAATACATTTTCAATTTAAGCTCATTAGCTTGTATAGTTGTATAGATCTGAACTCAGTTCAACAATCATATGTTTTGGTGTCACTGGTTCTTTAATAACCACAATCACCATACTCCTATTTGGCAGGATTGGTATTAAACCATCAAACATCACATGATCACCATTCTATATGTATGTTGTGTGTTTTCATGCATTTATAAAACCAATTATTTAGAACAAAGTATAAACAATTTATAAAAGTAAAATTTTAAAAAGGCATAGTTTAATTTTAAAATTATCTATGTTAATGCTTTTAATAATAAAAACATTTCCCACAACCATATTTTTCACAGAATGTTAACATTTGATTTGAAATAACATGTTAGATTAGTTATCTAGAAATAAATCTTTAGCACCCTGCCCCCATATACTAAATTTCTTTTTCAAACAATTTCACATTTACAAAAATGATCTGTATTATTATAATTAAAATTACTTCAAATTCACAACTCAAACAGACGAGCCAAGAAAATAAACTCTAAAACACTACCAATAATTTCACTGCTGTAAGCAGACTTTTTTTCAAGTGTAAAGAACTACAAAATAACAACATATTTAAATGAAACATTACCCACAATCCCACTTACCTGCCATACACCCTTAATATTAAAAGAACTTTTAAATAAGTTAATTGCTTCAGAATCATAAATTTTTAATAATAAAGATTCTTTAATTCTTTTTATTTCATTTCTCTTAAAGAAGACAACCTTGGCTTCATCAAAGTTAATAGTGTGGCCTATATCTTTTACATGGACATACAAAGCAGAACCGAGATATTTATTTCTAACCCTACTTTTATGTATCTTTATTCTTTCATTTAAACTCAAACTACTCTGATCTATATAAACCTTCTTAGAAAAACAAGGGATAATATATACTACTCAGGAATAGTCTTCCTATCAAAAATTTCCTTTGTATTACTTATAATTTTATTAAACGCACATTGATTACGTAAGTAATATTTACTGAGGCTATAACCTCGATAATATGCATGTAAAATGCGATAGTAGGGACCTCTACAGGTGTTTTAACCACAAGCTTACGCTATGGAAGAAAAGAGGGGAACCCTTCTTAACTTCAACCTACTGTCTATTTAAATAGGTGAAGCTGAAGCAGTTAGATCTGCGAGCGTGAAGCTATTCAATACTTCACTGATTAAGTCCACATTTCTTATTACACATTAATACTCGCGAAATCTTTCGATTTACAACGAGTCAATGGAAAGATTTTATAGTTAGAAATCTATTAAAGTAATTTAAAGTTGTAATTATAAATTTATTAAACGCACATTGATTACGTAAGTAATATTTACTGAGGCTATAACCTCGATAATATGCGTGTAAAATGCAATAGTAGAGACATCTACAGGTGTTTTAACCACAAACTTACGCTATAGAAGAAAAGAGGGGAACCCTTCTTTACTTCAACCTACTGTCTATTTAAATAGGTGAAGCTGAAGCAGTTAGATCTGCGAGCGTGAAGCTATTTTTTGTATTACTTAATAAATTATTCAATGTAATACCCCTTTTCCAAACAATTTTCTTATTTCCAAACAAATTACTATTTTTACGTACAATTTTATAAGAAAACAATTTAAATGGCAAAGAAGTAAAATCATATTTTTCTTTATCGTTTACATCATTGCAAATATTACTATTTAATAAAATATTTTTAACAAATTTATCAGAGTAGTCAACATTCAAATAATCTTTATAAAATTGACCTTTTTGAAACAAAGCTACCCCAATGGAATTATTTAATCTCTTATTTCTATAACAATAATTTCTTAAAGCAGCTACTTTATAAGCTAGATTGATAGCTATTTTTTTAAAAAAGATATTTATAAAAATATATCAGAATTTATGTATTTAGTCAAGGGATTTTATAAAATAATAATAATTGAATGGTTTACTGTTTATGAATAAACAAAAAGTTCTTAGAACTAAAGATACCATTCTTGAACCTTACCCCATCAGACTTCACCATTCTATTATTAGACAGGTGCCTATCTCCCATTTTGGCACTTTTACTATTTCATTAAAGTTTCACTTTTTTTTTCACATCATCAATTTCGAACATTATCGATCCATTGCAAGATTAAGATTTCTCCAAGTTTAATCCAGTTTCCCCAAATTCCCAACATCACTTTACCATAACATCTGCAAAATTACTTCCATCATCTGTCCATCTCATATGAGGTTATTTTTAGATCTTTTATAATCTCTCAAAATCCAATTAAAAACTTCAATTGTCCATTTATTATCATCCGTTCCGGCAATATGTCTAGCCCAACTCCATTTCAGTTTTCTTAATTTTTTTCAATGATATCAGGGATACCTATGTGTCTCTTACTCATGTATGTTGTTTTCAATCTTTTCTTCTTGTTATTTTTAACATACATTCTCCATGAGTAGTCGAGTGGTTTGAAGATTCTGCATTGCTCTCTGGTTAAGAGCCCAAATCTCAAATCCATAAATAAGAACTGATAAAACAACTATTAAAGACCTTTCCTTTTTAAACACATAGGCATAATTCCTTTTATTACTAAATTATGTCTACCAAAAGCACTCTATCCGAGATTATTTCTATGATCAATTTCATCCATTATAATTCCATCTGCATTATCTCATCGAGATAAACAGTTGTTAATTTTTAATTTATGATTATCGATCTTTATTTTCTTTTTCTATGAAGAATCCATTGAATATTGCAGGTTTTTTTAGCATTTATTTTTGGTCCTTATTTCTGACTTCCATCTGATAACTCTTGGAACATTTTCAGAAGCTCTGAAGCATTACTTGCAAAAACAACCATATCATTTCCAAAAATTAAATGACTTAAATAAACTCCATTTACATTTGCTCTCCTAGCTCCCCATTTTAATTCACAAAATAATATTTGTAAAACTACTATAAAAAAAGCTTTGGAGGTATGGAACCACCGTCATACACCCTTATCAATATTTATCTTCTTAGTATCACAATGTAATCTAATTAGTGCTGCTGGATTTTGAAAAATATTCTTCAAAATATGATAAATCCTGTCTTGATAATCCAGCGCTTTAATCACTATAAAAGTATATGTAGAATCATATGCCTTTTCATAATCTATAAATCCGAAGTATAATAGCAATTCATATTCATTGGTCTCTTCTATAACTTTGTTTTTTAGATTGGTTAGAATCCAAAATTTGCTGTAGACGAGTTGTAATTATCTTAGTAAAGATTCTGTATACAACTAATAGAAGATTCATAGATCTAAACTTCTAATTGTTTTTTTATATCATTTTTATTAAATATCAATATTATTACTATATTTTTTCCAATCATCTGGCACATATTGATAATTTAAATATTTGGTATATAACTTTGCCAACAATTTTTCTATTTCTTCACTTACTTCTTTTAAAATATCAATAACAATTCCATTCTTCACTAGGGTTTTCCCCTTCTTCATAGATTTAATCGCATGTCTCATCTCTTCATTTAGAATGGAAATAATGTGGAAGACATAATGACTGTAGGACATATTTTCTTTTTTCCGATTCTTTAGTATTATATTTTTTTATAATAGTATTTAACACATTTCACAATGTTATCTTGTTTTTCTTTTCCATTATTGCAGAAATAATTTTCCTTCCAAAGCAAGATGTTGTTTTACGTTTTGGGAATTCTATCTCTTCTATAGCTTTGGTTGGCAATTCACAATTACATTTGCCTATATATCATTACTAACTTTTTTTTACCATTTTACAAACCCCTAGATATTCAATTTTTTTAATGGATCATTAAAAACAAAAAAAATTATATTCCTTCTTTTCTTCATATATTATCTTGTCACAGTCGAATATCTACTGGTAAATTATTGATCTTTTTGTACCTGCTATTTTTCCTGCAGTTCTTAACAGAAAACTGATTTTTTTTATTTTTTTATTTCAGTCAAGTCTAAAATCATCTTCAAAATCAATTAATATTTTTCATTGAAGTGTTTTTGAAAGTTTGAAAAATTAACTATTAATACTGACTTCATTATGAGTTTTTTTCTCAAATAGTTTGCATTAACATAACCTTACATCACAATAAATGATGATCACTTCCGGTGTTGAATCTGTTAATCAAAATATACTCCAATTCTGTTGTATCTTCATTAGAATGTTTCTATGTCCATTTCCATTTAATTTTCCTAAAGAAAGAATTCCGAATATACTTTTACTTTTTATGTAAATTCCGCAAGTCTGTGTCCTCCCTCATTTTTAGAACTATAATCAAATTTAACTATAGCATCTTCATTCTTAAATTGTTTACAAATTCTAGCATTAAAGACTTCCATAAAAGTTTTAAAATATTGTTTAATCTGAGCAAACGCATTTTGTACATTCATATTAAAATCCTCTACTTCTTTATTGCAATGAGAACTTGTTGGGGCATATAAACCTGAATTTACAGCATTTGGTATATATATAAATTTGAATAACTAATCTTGCTACTATGTCTGATATACTATCAATCTCAATAATATTGTTCCTTTAAATTTGTATATCTTTGTAGAAAAGTTCATGCCCACTTTTTAAATCAATTGTCCCTTCAACTTTTCTTCTAATTTCACATAGCGTATCAATGTCCCATTCAATATTAGACAGTTCTTCTGATTCTTGAAAACTTCCTTCACTTGAAAGTAATAACTATTGAAGGATATTTACGATAGGCTATGTACAGACTTGTTCGAAGTACCAAGTTGCCAACCCAGGGAAATTTTTGTATATAATGGACTTCCAGGAATAGGCTTTACCTCATCAAAATTTCCTTAAATATTGAAAAAATTCCACAAATACAATCTTAAATAAGACTATTTAAAAGCAGAGAAGGCTATTCAATATTTTAAACAAATATCGAGTAAAATGATCACATAGAAAAATATATATTTTTGACAATACTGAACCAACGCGCTATCTCTTCAATGACATTAGAGAAAACCCTAACAAACTATTTATGGGTACACATCTAAATATTCTTAAAAATTAATTCCAGTTAGAGATATCTAAGAGTAACATACTTTGGATAAGCAACAATTTTTAAAAAAATATGGGGTAAGAGGAAATCATACAATGTTATCAAGACAAATAATGGTAATCAAAACAGAAGTCTTGGGAAGAATAAGGTATGTGCTTTAAAAGAAAAAAAATTTTAGAATCAAGGTAACCAATAACAGATGTCGATCTCCAAGTGACTGATATCAAACAATAGTCAAAGATGACGATTTCAAAAATATGTCAATTAAATAACTACTAAGGAAAAATCAACCACCAGTAATTAATAAGCAACAAATAACTCCTTCAGAAACAGATATTAAGGATTATCATTGCTGTCATAAAAACAGAAGCCCACCGGCCTATTTGAAGCACATTATATGCAAATAAAAGTATCGCAAAATATGGAATGACCGAGTCTCTGGAGAAGGGAGATATTATATCTGTTAATTAATTAATTATATAGAGATTCTGATGAGGGAATATAAAAATAATCAAAGTTATTAATTTGTACGATTAAAAAAATAAAAGGTATATGGCTTTATTGTTCGAGACTTTACAAAAAGTTTGAGCATCAGACACAAAAGCGCCAGAATATCAATCATGGGGCCTCCTAATTCCAAGTCTGAGACTCCCAGGCAGGATAAAAAGACATATGGCTTTATTTCTAAAGAGTTCATAAAATGTTAGAGCACCAGGATCGAACCTGGGACCTCCCGATTGTAAATCGGACAATCTACCAACAGCGCCATTTGTGTGAATAAAATCATACATTCAAATCGAACAATAATGTTTAAGAAATAAGATACGCTACTGTTATTAAATAAATTTTTTAAGGCAGAGTCTTTTCTAAACCATGTCAGGATTGGTACTTAGGGTGTAGAAATAATGATTACGATACATATCTATATATATTTTTAAAAAAAAGGCAATTAGACGATAATCAACTGCCAAAAATGTCAAAAAACCCAGGTGCAAAAATAAAGCAAATATATCCCAAGATTCTAGAGCATGCTCCAGGTCACTGAACATTAGTATTTCAGTAAGTCTTAAAGCTAATTAGGTAATGCCATTAATATATGTGAGTAGGATTAATTTATACCTTTATTTCAACATTATAATGCCCAGCTTTTAAAACTACTTGTAACATACCAACGTTTGCAATTAAATATTATTTTAACTTAAAAAAATGACATTCGTATAAATTTAATTTTCATGCAGAGCAGAAGTTGAAAAATAATTTTTCATCGGTAAGAATTTCCCTAACAAACGTACGTGGGAATTGTCAAGATTTGAAGGTTAGCCTACAAATACATGATGTTGACCCAGTATCAAAGAAACGGATCAGAAGTTAATCAAAGATGATTGTACTATAAAAGAGCATAACAGAAAATGATACTACTAATAATTGAATGATTAGTAACTCAGAAGATAATATACAACTTAAAAGCACCAGAAATGATAGGTTATGACCCAAGAATGTAGGAACAAAGTAGTGATTAAAGAAAACCCCAAAAACTTCTAGCTAGATTTATTATTGAATATAAAACTACTTCAAACAAGCAGAAGCAGCAACCCAACAATAGAAGCATATTAATTCAAATTGGAACAATATTTTGGTTGCCAATTATGGGATGCCTTAAAATCTTGCACATTGATTGCAGTTACAGTGATAATATTACGTTAAAATGGATCTAGATTCAAATCCCATGCTAGTACTGTCACTGGTCAGGTCAGCAACACCAGAAAAGGAAAATAATACCACTCGAAAGGTTGTGTAATTTACTAACGTGTGCTGTCTATTTGTGTGTTATTACTAACAGTTGTTTGTATTTGAAAAGTTTAAAATTTTCTACACATTTAACATTTAATGGTAGATAAAGGAAATAGTCCAATATATTATGACATCTAATATAAAAAACAGCCTTCGAAAAAATGTAATGTAATATTTCTGAAATATGCAATTTTATATATGTGTAAAATAATGTTTTCCTGAAGGTTTGTGATGATGGTGTTTTAGTTGTATTTATATGTTGTACTATTTCCATAATCTAATATGAGTATTGAATGTCTGTAGGATGGCACAGTTCGTTAGAGCATTACCTTAAAATTCACTACTCAAAAAATCTAAGGGTTCAGGTTCGATTCCCACGCTAGTGCTGTCATTGGTCAGGCCAGCAACATCTGAAGAAGAAGGGAGAATAATACCTCTCAAAACATTGTGCATATACTAACCTGTGCACTATTACTAACAGTTGAATGTATTTGGAATATTTAAATAAAGTTAAATTTTTCTAAAGATATTCAATACTCATATTAGATTATGGAAATACTCCAATATATAAATACAATGTAAAATAATATTTGTTAAAGTCTTGTTTAATTCTATCAATTAATTAAAACATTGAATAAGTCAAATAGAGTTGTGTGTATCATTATATGCAGTGAAACTTATCTAGTAATTAAATACTGTTGATAATTAAATACAGACATAGTACTTCATTCTCAATTTAATTTTGCCTTCTATCATACATGCTGTGATAGAATCTAAATTTTCATAAGCTGAAAAGAGCAGAAGGTTTCCGTGAGTTGTTTAGTCTGATTGTAGGAAATGGAAATGTACAGTTCTAAAGTATAAATAGTACCTGAAAATGTTTCTTCTCTCTAGAGATGTGTGTACAGTTAAAATATTTTTGTTGTTTTACTGTTGACACATGAATACATATACTTAATGCCATTTAATAATTTTTATTTTTACTCCATTATATATTCGGCAGCCAATGTGAAATTACGCTGAGAGCATCCTGTATTCTGTTACATATTTTGCAACATGAGAATTTTTGCAAGCACACATAAGAAACTTATTTCTTTATGTGTTGCATTCACACACCAACATTGAAAAACAGAGTGATAATAAAATTACAGTATTTGTAGATATTCATGTGATGTTTATTGGCTTAAAACCAATCATGCCTAATAGGATAGTGGTGGCTATGGTTATTAAAGAACCAAAGTCACCAAAATGTTAAGTATTAATGAGAGAATACCCATAATAAAGATATAAAAATTAATCTCAATAATAGAAGTAGTTTTAACAATAGTAATAAAACGATAGTAATAATAATAACAGTGACCAAGATAGGAATAAAATATATTTGAATGTCCATGTTTATAAATATAATGGTTCAAATATCCAATATAAAAACTATTTATCCACAATGTTGTTATATGCATATAATACAATAATCAATCTAAATAAGATTGAAACAAGCAACTAATAATATTTTTTTAATTATCGAACTGGCTTTCATCATTTATTGAGACCTTTTCAAGATATAAAGTTTTATATCACATGACCAATTAATTACATTCACTCCACCTATTGTAGTGAGTAATGTCTAATAGGTGGAGTGAATGTAATTAATTGGTCATGCGATGTATAAGACATTATAACTTGAAAAGGTCTCCATAAGCGATGAAAGCCGGTTTGATAATTAAATTATAATTAGCTGCTTCAATCTTATTTAGATTGATTATTATATTCCATGTTGATATAATAATTCTATCATATAGCAACTTCTCGTACTCCTACACTTATTTTTAGAAAATATTCCTTTTATAAATGAGACATAAAAAGAAAAATATCAAAGTAACATTTAAATAATTTATAAATTCAATATTGTTTTTTCCTCGGAACTTTTGTACCTACCTAACAATCCTTTGTGTAACGTAAGGATGTAAGTCTTTAAACTGGGAAGACATATTTGCAAGAGCTGCCAAACAGTTTGTGTGAAGATACTTATCCTAAATAAAATAAGATATATACAGTATATATTAATGTATTATATATACTTGTTTATATAAATAATTTGTCACTTCTGAACAGGCAGAAGAAATTTAGTTACATTGTTATAAGTAAATAAAAGGACGAATACATTTATCAAACTATATATTGTAACACTAAAGGCAAATAAAGGGGTTGTACCTAACATGATCGCCATCAGTACATGATCATCAATGGCTATCTTAAACATAAGCATATAAGCAGTACTCATTCATCATCATGAATGATTAACAATAAAAATAAATCAAGAGTCAATCTGGTATTAGATTTGAACTGCGTCTTCTGTAGACCAGGCTAATTATTTAGCCCTTGCCAGCTTGGGGCAGATCACTGAAACCATTAGTTGGGTGCACAACTTAAGTGCTAATCCATAAGAATACAACCAAAAAAATAATAATAATGCTGGGATATTAAAATATGCTGATCATCATCAATGTTCTGCCACTTAGTGCCCTTGATATACTGGACATTATAAACTTAATGTCTAGTAGATACTTAACTAAAATAAAATGTAGTGAATGGACATTAAAGAATATACTCTTTGCACCAATCCAGAACAACAATCATCATCAATTGGATGCCCATACACTTAATATATATGTCCCTTATTCTGTATAACTGTTATGGGCGAATTTAGCTCAGGAAGAAGAACTCTAACTTATTACTGTGAGCAAGAAGGAAATAAATAAATAAATTAGCTTATTATAAATAACCTTAAGCAAATCATGGGCTTTCCCTACTTATAAATAATGCTTTTAATGGGATCATTAAAAAAAAAACTATATCCTAGATTATAAGCTGTCACGATATAAGGTCACACACACTGCAATTCATGAAAAGGAATTGGATAGAATAAAGTAATTAAGGCTAGAAATAATATTTTTTAAAAAACAATTATTTTTAATACCTAATTAATAACAACAAAAACAAAAATGACATGATAGTAGGTAATTTCAAACATCCACTTCATCAAAAAAAATATATATTTTCACAAAAATTATATTAACCAATCAATTAAATTTTATTCTGGATTAACTCTAAATTCATTAGGTTCATTTCTTTAAAACTAACTAAGAGTTTGTTAAACATTTTCAAAAATCAAAGGTAATTGTGAGGGAAAAAATTAGATTTTTAGCATATTATACATACATATTTTTTTTTAAAGCTATTTAACCATTTGTAAGAAAAAATTGACTGTTTTATATATAAAAAAAGAATGTTTCACAATTTGAAATGTCTTAATGGAATTATTTAACACTGTCAATTCTTATACACAAAAAAACTTATTACATTTATGAAACAAAAAACAAAATTTCTATTAATAAAAATATAGTCTGCACATATCATAAAGAATACTAATACCTCTAACCATGGTTTTAATGTTTATGGAGTCCTTTCAGTTTTCTCTTCAATTGAGCTTCTTCTTCAAGACTTTTTAGACATGTGCATGGTTTTTCCTAGTCTATAGTAATTCTAGGTAAACAAAAAAATAGCAAATTTTGTCCAAAGGATTTTCTTAATTTTCCAGGTGAGACTGATGAAGACAGAAACTCATGCTCTTGGTTAAAGGCAAGATTGCAGATTACTTTAGGGGAGTATCTTCTTTATATTTCTTATTACAGTGAAGGTAGGTTACATGGAGGAAGATGATGCCTAGCTTTTAGCTGACTCTAGTATATGGTTTTCATGGTACAAACCATTTTTAATGCTAAACTCATAGTATGCTGAAAGCTTGATTTAAAAAATTTTTTTTGCTATTTTACTCAGTAGCTTAGTAAAGACTTTTTCTTTTTTCTTTTTTAGCAACTGGATGAAAACTTCATTGCTTTCTCTTCAACAGCTAAGATAGGGATTATTTCTTCTATTCTACTGTCTTTTTCAGCAGCAGGAGTAAGACTTGACTGCTCTCTCTTCAACAGTTGAGTTAGGAATACCCTCTCCAGACACTTAAGTATAGTCACTAATTCACAACTCGGCATATATTTTTTTTAGAACAATCTTGCCCACAAGTCATTTACAATTTGTCTCTTACATGATAATTTTCATGATAACCAATTAGATAAAATTTTATAAACACAATTGTTCAGACAAATCCCTCCTTAATCATAAATACTGAAAACAAGTCAAGAACTTAAATATTATAAAATTCTTGACATTCCTTTATAATTAAAAACCAAATCTTCGTGCAAAAAACAAGATAATCAGTTAATTGCACTGATTTTATTTTTTATTAAAGAGATAAAAAAAAAAAACCCTGATGAAATTAAAAATAAAATTTACAAAGGTATTAAAATCTTATTTTGTTCTCCCCCCCCCTCCCTCTCTTTTTTTTTAAAAATACTCTTAAATATATTTAATGCTTGAGAATTTTCATATTATCATATTGGGTTCTAAAAAAAAATATTGAGTTAAATAAACTCTTTTAAAAAAATAGGTTTAAGAAAATTAAATATTACCTTCCCCCCTTACTCAAACCTGAGGAACATGCCACCAATTATCTAATTATTTATTTTTCTTAGTGCAGCTATATAGCCAACATGTTACAATATATACAAAAATATTGTAAGGGAATTATAAAGGAAGTTACAGTTGTTTTGATCCTTTATTAAACATATATGGTTTAGAGTAGCTTGCTGATGAGTGAAAGTTAACGCAAAAAAAAGCAAAAGAGAAAAAATATCAACCCACATATTTGAAATATTAATGATTTAATGAGAATGTAACAAACAATGGGCACTTTTTATAAGTACAGATTTATTTAAATGATCCATCATAAATCTTACTTGCAAATTGTCTTAGTAATGTATTCGGACTTGTTTGACACATGAAACAGATTTACATTTTTAGTATTACATATTTTGATAAGCCGTAAAAATATTTATGTGCAGATAAGCAGGCTGTCACTTGTTTTAATAATTTAAATGATGCATATGTTGAGGAAGTGTATTAACTAAGAACAATACACTATGAAAATTATTTGTAGTGGCATATATTTCACCTTGGTATTGAGAAATGTTTGTCACATCAAACATTCAATGACTTCTCATCTGATGAAAAGAAGTCACACAAATGAAAGAAATAACATATAAAAGGCTCCCATGTTTTTGCGTACAGTCAATTGGCAAGACATACGATTCAATATCAGTGGAGATTATTAATGAGAAATAAATTTTTATAAACTCATTTTATTTTTTACAATGATTTGCAATTTTTTAATTAATATCCTTAATACTTTAATGAAACTTAATATTTTAAAAAATATAACTTGATAATGAACTATAAATTTTAAATTAAATTATTCAACACGAATCAATATACTGAAATGCGTTTGTATAATTTGAACATCATTTAAAAATCAGACGTATAATAGATTCAAGCCCTGAATAATGCATGGCAAACAAAGATTGGTTTATGTATAAATAAGCTTGAAGGACAAGTGAATTCACTTGTTCTTTGAAATTGTTGTTTAGGGATGAGTGCACATCAATTTATATTAAAAAAAAACAAAAACGTATGTACGAAGGTTAATTTGCTACCATATATTACAATAAATACTGTGCTGTATAAAAGTAAAAATATTTATCAATGAACAAAATATAATAAACCAACATTTTACTATATGTATTTAAAACTATTGATATTTTAAACTAATGAATTTAAAAAAAAAAAAACATTTTATAATAGATCTTACGCATTATTCTTATTGATATGGCTATCCTGATAACTTAGCTCACATATAATGGAAGCAGAAAATTAAATACAACATTGTAAAAGTATTGTTAGCAATCGTATTATTGTCTCTGTTTATGCACAGTTCTTTCAAGTTATTACAAATACCTTATGAGAAACAGTTTAATGAAATCGGAAAAAGCTGTTAATGTAAAAAAAAAAAATAATATAATCATCTGATCAAAAGATTAATTGATCATTTACTACAATGATAGGCTGAACATAACAGTTCCTTTCAATCAAATAAACTGGGACTTTTTAAAATCGTCCTTAGAAATATTTAGCACTCTACCCACTGGTACTAAAACATACAGAGCAAAATAGGTTCTGCGTCCATGTTTACAATTGTTGAGATTACGGAAGTCGTTTTTTGCATATTTATACAAAATATTTTTTTTTCATACGAAAAACTTTAAAATAAAGCCTTCAACATGTGTCAAGAAAACTTATAATTTATCAAATTTTATTACTAATACTGTTATGCAATATAATTATTATAACTTTGGCCTTTCAAACAAATTAATTAAACAACTATGATTACAAATTTTAATCACAAAAACAAATTTCAGTGTGATTTTAGCATGTTGAACTGAATTAAAAATAAATAATTAAAGTAATCAATAAAATGATGGCTCCTTAAATGCAATGATTCAAATAAATTGGGATTGTATATTTGGGATCCTCTACAAAAAAAATTCTGGAATTGAACATTATAACTCACTGCATTTTAAATAAAAATTAAAATAATAATTTGCTTATTATTTATTTATTAATAATAAATCTGCATACATTTGTTTATTTGCACAACAAAGTAGTTTCTTTTTTCTTTATAACCTAAAATTCAATGGATTTTTGGTGAAGTTCACTATAAGCAATATTCATCTGTGTATCGAAGTAATTTCTTTTTTATAATCTAAAGCTGAATGGAGTTTCGATGACACTCACCATAAACATAGAGAGATCATTGTTCGTCCATGTAACAAAGTCGTTTCTTCTTTATAACCTACAACTGAGTGCTCTTTTGTGCAAGTTCATCATAATTATAGAGTTATGATTATGGTGAACTTGACCAAAAGTCAATTCAGCCTTAGGTTATAAAGAAAGAAGACGCTTCATTACACAGACGATTAGGATAAGCTTCGCAAAAGTGTACTCAACTTTAGGTTATAAAAAAGAAAGAAACCGCTTCATTATGCATATGAATATGGTAAACTTCATCAAAATTCCATTCACCTTTAGATTACAAAGAAGAAAGAAACCAGTATGCAGATGAACAAACGTATGCACATTTGAAAAACAAATACAAATGAAGGGAAAAATCAATATGAATAATAATAAAAAAATATAAAAAGCATAGTTTTTTAAATTATTAAATAAATATTTACAATCATTATTAAAATAGATTTAGGTGAATAAAGCAAAAGGGTTAGTAATCTGTTGCTAATGAAAGTCTTAGTGTAAAGAATATGATTCTGCACAGTGTAATAATATCAACCACTTTGACTTGCTGCAAGTTTGTCCTTAATAAATAATTACTTCTTTTCTATGCCAAATCATTTTTTAATAAGACTGACTTCACAAGTAAAAAAACAAAACAAAACATAACAGTAAAAACAAAATTGAAAATTTAAAGAGGAATAAAAAAATGAGTTCTTTGGGTGTTGGAGGGGGGGGGGGGTAACAATGCACAGTTAAAGAAATAAACATAATTTGGAAATACATTCTACATCAACACAACACTCATGTTGAGGGCAAATATCATAATAAATCAAAGCAATTGAAAAAAGCAGAATATTTGTTAATATGATTGGAAGAGAACAGTAATAAGTATTAATATTCAAGAAAGATTATAAAAGAAGATATTAGAGTTACAGACCTATCAGTTTTCAACCAGTTTTATACAAAATGTTTACCAAGATAACTTTGGATTTTAATACCAACCCAAAGAACAAGTTACATTTAAAAATGGTTTTAGCATAATAGTTAGCATCAAAGCTATTAAAAGGAAGTTATAGAAAAAACTAATTAATATGAATTGCCATTATGCTTTAGATTTGTAAATTATGAAATCACATTTGATTCAATAAGCATTTCCATGGTAAATAAAGTTTTGGATCATCAAGACATAGAACTGAATTATTGTCATGTTTATTACTTATTTATAAATCTCCTCATATACATTTTAATGCAATTTTTTATATAAATCCTCCTTTATTTTTCTAACAGTTTTGACTGTCCTGCAGTCTTCATCAGAGCTTTTTATAACTTTTTTAACTAGATGTAAAAAAGAAAAAGAAAGTTATAAAAAAAACTCTGATGAAGACTGCAGGGCAGTCGAAACTGTTAGAAAAATAAAGGAGGAATTATATAAAAAATTGCATTAAGTATATATGGGAAGATTTATAAAAAAGTAATATATATGAATATATAAAGAAATGCAAAAAAATAATGGAGAAGATATACTAATATTGTCATATTCTAAAGAATATTTATCAAAATGCAACAGCAGCGATTACATTACATGGTGATACAAAAGTATTAAAATTGAGATGTATAGACAGGGTGATTCCATATTTCCTGCTATCATATTTTTAGAATCTTATAAATCATCCTTAAATGAAAACTTTTTAATCAAGATTAAATCACAAAACAAAAATGATTAAATTCCTAATCAATATTTCAGACTAATTGTTACTAAGAGATCTAAATAGATGTTTTCATGATTTGAATTTATTTAAAAAAATATCCGAATATTTTGTTCAAGATTAAAGAACTGGAATCTAATGCAGAATGATATAGCAATGTTTGTTTTTTATAGCTGCTAAGATAAATTCAAAAATGGCTGCTCTCAGAAATATAAATTTGAGTACATGTATTTTACAGACTCAATGATAGGGCTTTGTAATAATATAATGAGTGGATCTTGTTTACTTATTCCTTAAAAGTCATAATAAAATCTTGCATCAAATATAATGATGAAATAATAGACAACTCATTAATACAGAACTTAATTTAATATCATCTAATCCATGATCGGAAACCGGCAGCTCTGGAGTCACATACAGTTCTCTTGCTTTGGATATAAAAAAAAATGTATATAAATTTTATTAAAAATTTAATATATTTTTTTGGTTTCACCCACCTAATATCATACAAAGACTTAAGAGTTGTTGATCAAATTTTGTATATGCATTGATAATATATATATATTGTTAAAAAAAGATTGCCTTGACAACAGTTTGAAATTATTTGTTGTTATAGATATTGTCTAAATACTGGTTTTTAATGATATATATATATATACTGACAATGTTTCATTTCAAAACAATAATTCTATCACACGATCACTACTTTTTATGCTTACACAAGCTGTTAAAACAGTAATAACTCTCTCCATACAATAGTGCAGGCCACAGTAATCAACGGCTACTAGAAAATTTGTGTATCAAAATTCCTACTAGTGATTACTCATCCAATATCCCCAAACTAGTCTCTAGCTTTTGTCCCTTTCAGATCTGAGCTCCTGACTGATGAAGGCCACAAGCTAGAAATTAGTTCAAGAATATTGGAAGTGTATGCACTAAATAAGGATTTCGATGCGCTGATTACTATAGCTTGCATTTGAATGGTGCTATTCTACGAAAAGTTTTGTTTCTTTTAACTATAAATATACTTTATACTGTATCTTATTTAAACTCTTCATATGCTAATTAAATGAAAATGTCTGCAAATACTGTGTGTAATTTCTAATAACTTACCCTCATTCTTGTCATGTTGAACTGCACTGTTCTTATTACTACCAATACAAATAACCCTCCTAATGTGATCTCCGATAAATTCCGTTCATTATACCAAAAAATGTTTTTTAACGTCTACAAAATAAATTTAAAAATATATATAACATACATGAATATATATATAGATAGATAAATTATAACTTTTTGGGCTATACCGTGTATTGTTTTCCATTGAACATCGATATTTCGACGGAATAGCAACCGCCATTATCAAGGTTAACTTTTTTTTTTTTTCTTTCAAAAGTTAACCTTGATAATGGCGGTTGCTATTCCGTCGAAATATCGGTGTTCAATGGAAAACAATACATGGTATAGCCCAAAAAGTTATAATTTATATACATCATATAACCGTGAAAACATTAAGTATAAAATATATATATAGAGCATGCATATTAAACTAAATATAAACATATTTTTTAGAAACATAAATCAAATAAAGTTTAAAAGTTAAACAAACAAACTTGAATTTGTAGTGGGGTTTTTATTATTACATATATGTTTTACAAATTTAAACGGAAGATATTATTACTATCCAAATTTGAAAATATACAGAAAATATAAATTTAGAGATAATATTAACAAATTCCAATTTAACAAGTTAAAAGATGGATGTATTTCATCATAGAAAATAACTACAGCAATTAAATTAACTATACAGAGATATTTAATTTATTGCATAGAAATGAGACTTAAGACACCTACTGATGCAACAAAAGGCATTAGAAAAATTTCCTTTAAGGATGCTCCGTAAAACTTTAAATATACAATGATCAGTTTATAAAACCAATCAATTTCAGTTTTCTGGATGTAATACTATTAAATCCATTATTGTAAAATCACAAATTGATGAGACATGTAAAACAAATGAATAATACAAGTCTTACTAAAAAGGTATTTTCGGAAGCATTAGAGTATGATTTCTGTGAAAGAAGCAGACAGCATTTATGTTATCAAAATTATTTCAGAGACATTCTAAAAAGGTGAAATATTAATTGTTTACATTTAGAAGATATGGCAGAAAATAGAATACATTACGCTGCAGCAAAGAGTTTGCTGTTAACTGGAAGGAGATCCTTTGATTCCTCTTTCAGAGCATTAAAGGAACCAAGCAGCGCAAATTCCTACTGTCCACTTCATATGTTCTTGTGTTTAAGTATCTATTATTATTATTACATGATTATTCATATAAGATATGAACATGGACAGGCTGCTTACGAACGTGCATCAAACCCCCATGGTAAGTTTATTGGCTTTTTAATTCTGATTTTAAAATCAAAATCATCATGATCTTTCTTCTCGGTTGTCTAAAAGCTCTTAATTGAAAAGGCAGAATGAATATGTGTTTGAATGAACTTTTTTTAAAAGTGATATTTGCAATCATGATAGACAGGCCTAAATTAAAGTCCTTATTTCCAGGAGGCTATACGGTTGCCAGCCAAGACAATGGTTGGTAGCCAAAAACAGAGACTCCTAAGAATTCCCTGATTGTGGACTCAGCTGCCATTCAATGATGACCTTTGATTTAGGTATTTACAAGTGCAGATCACTTTCAAGTAAAGAGAAATTGCATAAATTGAAAGAACTGTCTAATATTCAATGGGTTGAAATTTGTGAAGTTAGAAAAAAAGAGGAAGAGACCATTGATCTAAAAAGTGGATATGTACTTAACTACAAAGGCACAAACATTGGGATTACAAATGGAATAGGATTCATTATAAATGGTATATCAGACAGAGGAGCAAGTTTAGTTATTCAATTAAATAGAAGATACAAAATGCAGATAATTCAGATTTATGCTCCAACAAGATCTCATTGTGATCTAGATGACTTTTAAATGGATGCACAAAAGGCTTTTGATCAGACCAAACAATGTTTTAAAATTGTCACGGAAAACTTTAATGCTAAAATTGGTAAACAGTTGAAATATGACTTGTGGAATTTGTAGAAAACTGTATATTATGATTTTTTTCTACACCAAAAATGCTTAAATAGAATTGAAAATGGAAGCATCCAAATGGAAGTATAGCAGAATTGGATTATATTTTCATTCGCAAAAAATATGTATTTTAAGATTGTAATGTTTTTAATAAATTCAACACGGAAAGTAATCATCAATTAGTGAGATGTAAGGTACACATTAATGTAAAACTAGAGACAAAAACTATTTAAAAAAAACACTTTTCACAGTTGATATTTGTAACCTTCAAAAACATTCCAATGAATTTAAATTAAAACTTGCAAATCATTTAAAAATATTAATAAATTTTGAACATGATTCAGATTTGAACGAAAGCAATAGGAATATACCTGATACATTATTAAGAACTGCATCACAGGTAGATGATACAAAAATGCAATAATTAATCAATAAAAATTCTCGTAGACAAGACAACTTGAAAAAAAAGAATATGAAAATATATAAAAATGATCTATGAAGAAGGATAAAATATCTGGGAGTTTGGAAAATGGTAAGAAAAAGAATTAATAATAATATAAAAATATATAATCATGAATTAGCACGGAAAGCTATAGAAGAGAATAAGGTAAAAAAGTGTAAAACATCTTGATACTTATTTCTGCAATAAGAAAAAAAGATGGAACTATTACTAAAAAGAGAAATGATATGAAATGTGAGGAAAAGTTCTATAACGAATTATATAGCAATAAAGAACAAGAAACAGTACCCCCTATAATGAATACTTCTGAATTATCCAGGATTTGAAGAAGCGAGACATGCAATTAAATCTATAACGAAAAAAAAAGCTCCAAATATTGATGGAATTATTAAAAATAAAAAAAAATGACACAGGTGAACATTTCCAAATAACGGTAATGAAAATTTATGATTTTTTATTTTTATTTTTGACAATTTTCACTTTTATAAGTTAAAAACAGCTTTATTTTTTTTATAACTACATACACAGTTAATCAAATTACACATTCACCTGAAAACAATTTTCTTTTAGTTTTTCATCTTGTAACAAATATTCAATATTTTTTTTAAATGTAAAATCCACAACAATCAGAAAGAAGTTTCATTTAAGTCAATACGGAATGTAGTTCGCTACAAAAGAAAGATTAACAAAACTACAAATTGACCATAGCTTAGCACTGCTTTCGATCAGTCAAATTTATTTCATTTATATAAATTTTCATCAAATTTTTATTTCCATTATAACTTTATTTGAATTTTTTAAACATTAAATGTAGCCTTTGCGTTCCGTTAATCATTGGCCATTGCTTATCATAAATCTTATTAAAAGGCAATCTATTTTCAAATATTACCCTACATTTCATTTACCTTTGATAATTTCTAATTTCACATTTGAGACAAAAATACAGCATTTTCTTTTAAATTTAGACATTAAAATAAGATAACGGTATTCAAATACCCAAGATAATAATTTTAAACATAACTAACATATTTTCATGTTGCACAATCTTTCTCTTTTTTTTCCCCACTTTGAGCAATGTAAAAGTGATTCATTCTAAAAACTTCAAGCTTGTAAAGTTTCTGTTTGTGAAGCAAGAAAATCTTTATTTTACAATTACCAAATCAGGATCACATGAAAGAGTCTGCAATTTGTGAAATTATTACTATTTTCAACAGCATGTAAATAACTTTTACTACTGTTTGAATATGTAATGTTTAAGATTATAATCATTTTTAAACCTTTAGCCATACACGTTGCTAGATGGCATTGTTTATTTGCAAAATCACATAAAATGTAAAGTTACTGGGCTGTCTTTTTTTGATTACTTAATGTTGCGGCTAAAGGATAAATACCTTATAATCATATCACAGAACACCTTCATTATGAGTCTGCCTGCAAAATAATTCCGAGCAATGTATTTGGAACTAGTGTGTTCACGATATGTTTATGAAATTAATACTATTTTACTTTATAAAAAAAATCAAATTGACATCGTTATTTTTCATCTCTTTTTTTAAATTGTTTGATAAATGTTGAATGATATGAAAATTATTCTTGCACTGAAAGTTTGTTTTAAACTTCATCCTATTAACGTAATTTTAAATAAAGATTCTTTAAAATTTCTAAAACACTTTAATGACTTTTTAAAATTAGTTATTACTTTTATCACAAATCAAAACAATCAGAAACAACGATTAATACTTTAAACATAACGATTAGCACATTAAAAATAAATCTCAAAAATGTTTTTCTGAGAAAAAAAATCAGAATAGTGGTGATATAAGTAATTTATATTTTTGGAGAATTAACATTACTCGAATAATCAACATCGTATTGTAAATATACATCACTAGATTCTTAAGGGGATATTGATTATCTAAACTTACAGGAATCAAGACTCGTTTTCAGAAAATCAAATAATTACTTTGAAATATAATATTATAAAAATACTTAATTGAAGAAATTTGTAAATAAATAATAACCAAAATATTTCAAAGAAATAACAGAAGACATTTATTAGAATGAATTCAAGACAGCTCTAGTAGACATAAGTGATTTTAAAATAAAATGAAACTTTATTTAACGATTTTTTGATATTTTTTTTTTAATGTTTGAACAATTTCAGGCAATAATACTAAAGAATTATTTTATTATCTGCCCATTTGCATTAGATGAAATAAATTGTCCTATTGTAATTTTCTCCAGTACGTTGAATTTCATTTTACTAACAATTAAAATGCACTTTAAAATAAACGTTTTTCCAACTTTCTAAAATAATATGACAATTTTGTAAATAACTGCAATTATTTTTTAAAAATCTATTATCAAATAAATCTATGTATATTGGACTGAATAAATGGAAATGAAGAGGCAGACATATTTTTTTTTAGAATAACAACCAATACACTAAGAGTTTGCACTAAATGCCAATTTAGGGGAATGGTGCTCATTCAATTGCCTTTAAAAAGGCATTTTCCAGATCTTAAAAATCGTCCTAAAATTAACTTTTTTTTTAATTTTAAGATTGAAAAGGGACGCATATGATGCAATTGTTAGCTTACTTGACCTGATATTTAAATTTGCAGGACAGCTGCTTTTTTTTCCATGTAAGTGAGAAGTATCCGAACAACCTTAAGATTATTTACATAGCTAACCAATGAGACATCTATTTCAATACCGATCGGTAAATGAATGTTTACTTATTCTATACTAGGGGCAAAATCTAAGGACAACTAGGGCCTGATGGATGAATACAGATACAGCAACTGTAAAGAACCATCATTTCGCCACTGATAAAAAAAATATCATACAATTAGGTTCTGCAAATCTTCCATGACTCTTATTCAAATCTGCAGTGAAGTCTTTGAGACCACTAACTATTCTTAGTAGGATCAAAAATACGCTTAGGTTCTGTAAGTCTTCCCATGACTTTATCTTCAGATCACCAACTATTACATTGAAAAATGAGTGTAAAGTATGCTTAGTAGGATTAAAAAATAAATCATACAAGACCTATCACAGTCAAATAAGGTTGAACTCTAATTACAATGGAAAACACATGCAATCATATTCATGGTGAGACGAGTTATCACATAACTATGTTGTTGGTCCCGACTACATTTTGTAATTAATGAAAGTAGTGTATTTTACTTAATGATCATTAGTACAAGTTGAGACACAACTATATTACATTTTAATATGTACACTCTATACTACATATGACTAACTTTAAACTCAAACCAGATATGCCCAATGGTAAAGTCTAAAATTAACTGCAGTGTATGCAGGCAATGTAATAAAAACATTATATAATTCTGCCAATAATCAATTTCCTAAGTTATTTTATAGAAATAAAGTATTTGATTTCATAAATACGTAACTATACTAATTCAATTTAAAGAAAGACTGAAGGGGGGGGGGGGTCATAATGATAAATGATGAGGATAAACAATTTTGGAATAGTTCTTATTCTGAACTATCTATACTTATTAAGTTCATCAGATCTTATAATACAGATATCACAAAGACAATATTTAAATTTAATAAAGGAGACTAATTAAGATCTTTATTTTTATTAAATTATGCTAATTGACAAAAATCTTAATGTATACATAGTAAACTAAAAAAAAAAAAAAACGAAGATAATAAAATAAGATAATGGAGCTTCAGAAACCGGAATCATTATTTTGAAATAAAATTTAGAAATTTAATTCTAAATATTAAAAATATTGAATCAACAAACCTTTGAATATATAAATAGTAATATTAAGTATTCAAAGATATACTAAAACTATTTCTAATTAAATTATAACAACTACTACTTAACCTTAATCTTTGAGCCAAATTTCGTATTAGCATAAAGGATCAATTGGTTTCAGGCCTTATATAATTTTATAAAGTTGTACAAAAAAATAAAAACCCATTTACAATTTAAGCACAATCATACACACAATTCAAAGCAACATTTCAACTGGAGTGGGGCTTAAAATGTGCACAACGGGTGTTCACCGTGTTTAAATTATTACTGAATTTTTATTTTTTGTTTGATTTCTAACGTTGTGTAATATAAGAAACCAATTAATAGTTTATACTAATAAAAAATTTGGTTAGAACTTTAAAGTTAAATAATTGATGCAGTTTAACAAATATATATATATATATATCGTTAAAGATCATCCGTTATAGCACTGAAAGTCAGACATTACAATATATGTGTGAGTATATACATAACCTATTAAAAATGAAATACACTTAATAAAGTTATCACAATATGATAAATGGCTTCTTCAATACTTTTTCATTGATTTACATCGTAAATTATTTCCTAATATTTGAAATGTAGATATATTACCATTTAATCTGAAATGCGTAATTTGAACTCTTCTATTTTTCAACAATCGAATCAGCCAACGTGGAGTCACAAAGATATATACAAAATTCCATTTTATGTAATGCAAAAATTAATGAAATGGTTGCATTCTTAAAAAATCTGGTTAAAACCTGAATTCTGTATGATACATATAAATATAGATATTTTCAATAATATATACAATAAATAAAACCCCCAATAAATGCTATTCTAAATTAAAAATTTATTTTTATTGATTTCAAAAATGAAAATATGGGAGTTTCCAAAAATATCAAAGAAGAAAAATCACAATTTCAGTTTTCTATCCGTAAAACATTTTTATAAAAAAAGTTAAACGAATCCTAAAATTGCATAAAATTCCCAATTACCTACATAGTCCAAAAGGAAAAAAATTTAATTCTATGTTAAAAGTTTACTTTCAACAACAAATAAAACCGATAAATTTTATATGGCGGCAATTTCTAATATCAAATTGCTAATTTATTGTGCCGATCGAGATTTTAAAAAAAACACCCAGTCAGTTTTACATCCATAACACATTTCCCAACTTTCTATACAGTAATTTTCAAAAATAAGAAAAAAATCCGATTCTATGCTAAAAACTTACTTCCAATAACAAATGAAATAAATAAATGATATATAATGGAAGTTTCTAATGCCATATTACTAAATTATTACATCAGCCAAGATTTAAACAAAAAAAAACATGGTCGGGTAATATCCACTAAACATTTTTATAAAAAAAAATTAAACTTATTTCTCAATTTTCAATAAAGTAATTTCCAAAAGCAAAAACTTTACAAATTTCAACAAAAAAAAAACAAATTTTCAAAAAAGAAAATATAGTAAACTGTAATTAAATTTTAATATCCACACAACACCATTTGATTTAATATAATGTAATCAAACAGTATTGCATCCTTAATACATTTTTTTAATAATGAATTTTAATTTAATTCTGTATGACTACTGAAATCAAAATATCTGCAATTCTGCATTAAAAATTCATTTTCAAAGGTTTTAATATTCATGCAAGTTTACATTTCTAATTCAATGTAAAAATGTGATCTCAGAATATATTTCATCCTTACAAAAAAAAATTGAATTGTTAAAAATCATGTCAATTTATTCATTATTTTTTCTCAATTTTATAAAATTTAAAACCAAAAAGGTCAAAATTCTATTTTAAGCATTTATTCCCAATCTTCGTGAAGTACATTTTTATGTGAGACCACATTTTTGAATTTTTTTATAAGTTTCAGCTTACATTATAAATTTTTTACCACTTAGAAGTGCAAACTTTAAAATATGAGGGGGGGGGGTCCAAAAATAACCTGAATTGTTTTCTGCTAAGTGTGCCTGTTATCGTACATGCTTCTGCTGCTACATACCTCTTGCCAGGAATCTTTTATGTTAATCTGCCAAATAATGGTACCATGTGAAATAGTGGCTCATGCAGCACGTTTTCTTGGAAAGTGCATTTGACTGACTTTTATAATGACTGAAAAGTTGAAATAATATGAAATTTTGTTTTCTCTTAGGCAAAATAGCTGAGGAAAGCAATTGTAATGCTTGAAACAGATTACAAGAAAGCTGTTCGGGGAAAACCACAAGTTTATGAATGGTTTAATGGAAGTATCCAATTCACCATATCCCAAAAAAGTATGGCGAGTGAAATCCAATATCAAACCAATGCTGTTTTTTCTACGCAAGCGGTATTTTTCTTTCAGAATTAGTTCGTAATGGTCAGAAGTTTTATTTTAAGTTCTTAAACATTCATATGATGCACTAAAATATAAATGACCCATTTTTTGGCAAACAGGAATGCAAGATTCATCATGATAATACTTCTGCGTACAAAATCTTGAGTGTGACACAATTTTTAATTAAATTCAGCATGACCCTATCAGTCATATTCACTTACTCTCTAACCATGTGACTTCTTTTTACTCTTTCATTCTCTCAATTGAAAAAATGTCTCAAATTTTTTTTGTGTGTGTACTTAATAACAATGAAGAAAAAAATGACGCAGGCACCAAAAGGTTTCACTCTGTTCTGGATTATTTCGAAAATGAAAAACACATTTAGACTGATGAATTGTAATAAATGGATAGAACTTTGAAGGAGATTAAATTTAGAACAGTTGAGGATAAATAAACAATTTTTTATTATAAAATTCCGGTTACTTTTGGGTATAGCCCCTCATATGTAAGCAGAGTCATGAATTTAAATGTATATATTTTTACTTAATTTTTTTTTTTTTTTTACAACAATTCACGTAATTATTAATAAATCCAAAAAAACTTTTAAGCATTCCTCATTTTTACCATTGCTTTTTTAATATATATAAAAATGGCACAACTTTTATTAAAGTATGAATCGGTTAGTCTCACAATATGATCAAAATAAATTTGGTATCTGAATCCGAGATTTGTAGATTTCTGGAGCTAAAATCTCATTAGTTAGGGGATCCATAAAAACTTTTTTAAAAATGTTTCGTTTTTTGCAATTAAAATAGATATAAAAAGAAATGAATTTTAAAAAAATGAGAAAATAAAACGCAAAATCTTAACTTTTCTCACTTGGTTTATGTCAAACATAACTTTTATGAACTTATCAACAGACGAGTAAAAAACCATTTTAAAAAAAAAAAAACTGTTTTTAGGGGGAAAATGTTCCAACATACTTGTGACAAAAACCATTACTAAATACTTAAAATGATTTGTATGAAATTAATATGATAGTAGAGAAGGAAGGCACCATTAAAAAATTTGAAAATCACTGACCTAGAACATTTTAATTTCTTCACTTTTATAAAAACATAAAAACTTTTGTTCAATTAAATTTATTCAACTTTTTTTCTGAGAATTGCTTATAAATTACTAAAGTAAATTAATTAGACACTATGTTTACCAATACTATTACAATATTAATAAATAAATATTAATAAAGTGACTTAAACAATTAAACAAAAAGATGAAAAATAAGATCTTACCGTTTCATGTATTGATTTATTAAAAAAATTATCTTCGCTTAAAATCAATAAGATAATTAGAGCCATGTAGATGTGCTGACAATTCTTTTCCTGTGCATTATAAAGAATCCTTAAAATGGGAACAACCTACAAGAAATTTAGAAAAAGGATACTAAAACATTCTCATCTATAGATAACTCTACCATAATAAAAAAAAAATCAAGTTAGTTCTAAACTGTAAGAACATGTATAAGCCAATAAACATCCCATGATCACCATTTCTATAACTGTTATTACATTCAAAGATCAGCCTTTCAAGCTAATTGTGCATGCGTCTTCTGCGAGTGTTAAATAATAAATGAATACTTCACTCTACAATACAAGATATAGTATTTATGCAGAAGACGCATGCACAATTAGCTTGAAAGGCTGATCTTTGAATGTAATACAATTGTACACATAGCATCATATAAAAATAAATGCTTATTTACTTATAACTGTTATTAAAACAGGCAAAACTCACTATATTGCCACTCACTGACGAAGGCCACAAGCCAGAAACTAGTCTGGGGGATGGTGGATGATTAGGCACTAGATGGGGATTTTATGCACAAGCCTTCTGGCATCCATTGATTACTCTAGCTTGCAGTGAGTGGCAATATGTATAGTGAGTTTTACCTGTTTTAAAAACATGTATACGTAAAAAATAAAATTAAGTAATTCTTGGCAAAACTGAGCTGTCAAAAGACAAAAGAAAACACAGTTAATGGTGTTAAAGAATGCTGATTTTATAAATGACCATAGACTAATTAAATAATTCAATACCCAATTCAGATATAGTGAAAATTTAAAAATATAAATATAAAAAGTAACAATCATTTATTCACTATGGAAGCTTTATTCAGAAAGTAGGAAAAAAGTGAAAGATAAAAACAGTTCTTATGGTCGATAATGAAGACAACAACATATGAAAAAAAAAAAGATCAAAATTTATTTTTAAACAATTCATAATATCAAAAAGTCGTATCATTAGGAAACCACAAACATACAATGAAAGAAAAACTACAACATGAAATATAAAATAAAGGAAGAACTGGTAATTGGAATAGTTAGCAATAACTCTAATTTCAATTAATATTCTGAAATAATAATACGCATAGTTCAACTTTAAATCATTCATATTTTATGGTATTATTAAGTTTGCATTAGAGGAACATCGTAAAAAAAAAAAATTCGTAATGTCATTTCTGGTTATGAAAATTTTGAGTTTAGAAATCTGACATATGCTATTGGTAATCATTGGTGGTCCTGCTATCAAAAAAAGCAACAAATCTTTTGACAAACTCTCATAAAGTGTGTTATTCCATGATTTCTTTTCATTTAAATTTTACAGTATAATCAAAAGATTTTATAAGTTTGACACTAATTTCTAGTTCTTTGGTTGACAAACATTGATTATAAAAAACATTGATAATTTTGTTCCAATCAGGAATAAAACTTTTAGTATCCTAGAAAGACGATGCCATTGGCAACTATTATTATAAGATTGTTAAATGTATTGTAGTGAAAAAAGATCGGTGAGATTCTATTATTTTTTCAAGATGTCCAGTCTAAAATTCCAATCAACTTTACTTAAATTCCATCTTGGAATTAGAACTACAAGAATGAAAATCCTATGTTCATCTGCCTTGCTTAATATTACAAAATAAGTGCACATTATTTAAAGCCATCTGTAATTCTAAATATTGAAAACCATTTTTTTTCTTTAACTTCAGTTCCATATCATCAGTCTATTATCAGAATTAAAATATTCTATAAATAAAGAAGTATAAACTAGTCTGGAAAAAAAGGAAAGATCAGTTGTATTTGAAAGCTTGAAAAAACAGGAACTTCAGGAAAATGCATATAATTAAAAGAACAATGAGTCATGTGAAGAATAATTACTTTGAAAAGGATCTTCATTTTTAATTTTGATATATCCTCAAGGTACTAGTACATATAATACACTCCACCACTTGATGGCACTAGTTTTCCCCCAATGCACATCAATATACATGTTCACAGGCCAATGATACTGTAAAATATATGGTAAATTTTAGAGATTTATATACGATCTTTTTTAACTATTTTAAAAATTTCTATATGTTTTTTTATATACAGTATTTTTTTTTTGTAACACTTTTCGAAAATAGTATGGATTTTTTTTTTTGGACTAAAGCCTTAAGCATTTCATTTTTCTATCCGGATTTTTTATTTTTTTTAACCTTTTTCGAAAATAGTATGGGTTTTTTTTTACTAAAGACTTAAAAACCTTTCGTTTTTAATAAAAAAAAACACTTTGTTTTTAGATGATGGGGGGTGGGGGGGTTTGCTTTTTAATTATCGTCTTTTTACTTTTTTTTTTAACATTTATGCTACCGAAAAGTTCTTTATTTTTAGATGGTGGAAAGGGGGTTGATTAGCTTTTTAATTATCGACTTCTTTGATTTTTTTTTTTTTTTTAACATTTATGCTACCGAGAAGTTGTTGCTTAATTTTTATGCTTTTTAAAAAATCCTTAAGCACTTTGTTTTTAATAAACCTACAGTTTGTTTTTCAATGGAGAGTGGGTTTAGTTTTCTTTTCAATTATGTAAATAACAACAACAATTTTCCATGAAATAATTTGGACATTTATTGAATAAAAAATAAACTAAACTTTTTACAAGTTATAAAGATTTTGGCGTAGAAACAACAAAAACTGTGGCCGGCAATTCACTGAGCTTCAATGAATTTTACACTTGCTGTCGGCAATTTATTAGTCTTGCACGGAATCACACGAAAACGTGCATTTTCGAATTAACTCGGTCGAACTGTGCTTTTCAAAAACCTAACTTTTGCAGCTGTGTTCAGTTACAAATCATAGGGAAGCGTGTGTGATGAGCTGACAATTCTTAGTATGTACTACTACTTCGATTAAGCTTTCTAACAATTATTCGGTAATGAATATTTTAAGAGTTTCGCGTACTTAAAATATGGCTACCATCAAATCATACTGTAGTGATAGGTCAATTGCGCTCACTTGAGAAATTGGCATGGTATTTCGTTACGTAATCATAGAATACATCACCATCAAATGGCCTGTTATGGCTACAACAACACTATTGTAGTGTTAGCTGTAAGTTAGGCCGCTATAAATGGCATATTGATGTGCATTGGGCAAAACCCAGCACCATCAAGCGGTGGAGTGTATTATATATTCTAGTATCACATGATCACTATATCTTATACTAGCACATAAATGTTTATAAACAAAGCAAAACTCTCCATACAGTAGTGCCATCCTGTGCCAACCAGAGTAATCAATGAATTCCAGAAGGCTTGTGCATAAAATGCCTACTCATCCAATATCCCCAAACTAGTTTCTGGCTTGTGGCCATCGTTAGTGAGGAGCTTTGGATCTAAGAGCACTGCACCTAGATCTTAGGATCTAATGCAACCCTCCAGCAACCACCTTTTATCTTTACTTAACTACAAAATTATGAGATTGAAATTTGAAAACACAAAAATATTTTCAATCTAAGCTCAATAGCTTATATAGTCATATGAGTCTCAACTCAGTTCAGCACCCATACATTTTGGTGTCTTTGGCTCTTTAACAACCATAGCCACCACTATCCTATTAAGTAGGATCGGGTGTTCAACCATTAAGCATCACATGATCACTATCTCTTATACTGGCACATAATTGTTTATAAACAAAGCAAAATTCTCCAAACAGTAGTGCCACCCTGTGCCAACCAGAGTAATCAATGAATGCCAGAAGGCTTGTGCATAAAATCCCTATCTAAAGAGCCAAAAACACCAAAATGTATGGGTGCTGAACTGAGTTCAGACCCATATGACTATATAAGCTATTGAGCTTAGATTGAAAATATTTTTGTGTTTTAAAAATTTCATTCTCATAGTTTTGTAGTTAAGTAGAGATAAAAGGTGGTTGCTGGAGGGTTGCATTAGATCCTAAGATCTAGGTGGAGTGCTCTCAGATCCAAAGCTCCTCATTGACGATGGCCATAAGCCAGAAACTAGTCTGGGGATATTGGATGAGTAGGCATTAGATAGGGATTTTATGCACAAGCCTTCTGGCATTCATTGATTACTCTGGTTGGCACAGGATGGCACTACTGTATGGAGAGTTTTGCTTTGTTTATAACAATTATGTACTAGTATAAGAGATAGTGATCATGTGATGCTTAATGGTTTAACACCAATCCTGCCTAATAGGATAGTGGTGGCTATGGTTGTTAAAGAGCCAAAGACACCAAAATGTATGGGTGCTGAACTGAGTTCAGACCCATATGACTATATAAGCTATTGAGCTTAGATTGAAAATACTTTTGTGTTTTCAAATTTCATTCTCATAGTTTTGTAGTTAAGTAGAGATAGAAGGTGGTTGCTGGAGGGTTGCATTAGATCCTAAGATCTAGGTGCAGTGTTCTCAGATCCAAAGCTCCTCACTGACGATGGCCACAAGCCAGAAACTAATCTGGGGATATTGGATGAGTAGGCATTAGATAGGGATTTTATGCACAAGCCTTCTGGCATTCATTGATTACTCTGGTTGGCACAGGGTGGCACTACTGTATGGAGAGTTTTGCTTTGTTTATATATTCTAGTACCATCTTCAATGGTTGGTTGATGTAGTTTTACTGTGTTTTCCACGTAAAGATTGCTCTGTAAAAGATCAATTTAGGTGAACAAAAAAATTACTATCCAATCAGTAATAATATGAGCTCAAATGAACATGAGTTGAAAATACAAATTTTTAAAATTAAAATCTAATCTCTAGTCTGAAAATTAAAGGCCAAAATACAAAAGAGAAAACATCGTGCACAGTTGCAAAACAACTTTAATAGACAGAAACAAGTAAGAGTATGATTAATTCTGTCTGAAAAAAAAAAATTAGATACAGAAAACAATGAAGCAAGCCCAAGGTCAGGACTGCAAACTGTCAAAGAATATCTGGAAGTATCATTATACTTGGACCCAAGGCAAGCTCTCACAATACAGCTGTAACTGTGACAGCACCTAGTCATGAGGTAGCTATCACTGTATAGGTGAAAGTGGTAGGTAAACGTATAAGGGCACCTGAAATCCCTTCCTTCTATAATTACATGGCGACTATATCATTATTTATAGTTTAAATACGCAATTGTATATTTGGTTCCTTAATAAATATTATAATTGTATTTCACATGCTTGTGTTTATTATAAATCACGAATAAACATAACACATTCCAAAAAAGATTCTCTGAAACAGCAGTTATACCTATCTTAAATTTTGACAGTTCCACCTATCTTAAATTTTGACAGTTCCTTAGACGCTAGTCTTCATTTAGATCCTGAATAATGCACATTAATTAAGCAATGTTTCCACATTCACTGTACCAATTTTTAGAAAAAAATATTAAGATTAAAATACTTACTTCATTATTAATACTTTCTCTAGAACTTAAGAAAAGTTTGATATTTTAAGAAGGGTTGGAAGTTGTAGGAATTCCTACAAGTAGGCTCTAAAATATTTTATATTTGCTGACAATAATATCACACTTCCATATGGTCTATGGAACTGAGTTCCACTTATTATACTTTTGCTTCAGAATTTGTCTATATTAATAATTTAATTAAACATTATTCCTCTTCTCGTTGAAAAATTCCATTCTCTAATTATCTTCAATTTTGCTATAAAATTAATTTCATCTATTTTTTTTTAAAAAAAAATCATTCTATCCTTGATTTTAAAAAGATTTATCTAATAAATGTGATAATATGTTGAACTTTCAGTAAATTTTAAACTTTATTGAAACTTTTCAAATACAAACAACTTGTTATAGTAATAATACAAAAATAGACAACTCAGATTAATAATTACACAACGTTTCGGGTAGTATTATTCTTCACCCTTCTCCACATGTGACTGGCTTGACCCATGACAATATTAGCATAGGAGTCAAACTTACACCTTTAGATTCTTGAATATTGAATTTTAAGAAAACGCTCTAACCAACTCAGCTATTCTGTCAAAGGCAACAGATAGTAGAAATTTCATATATTTATCTATGAGGGTTAATAATAACACTCAAATAGACAGCACAGATTAATAATTATACAATATTTTGAATAGTATTATCATCACTGACCCTCAGGCAAATATTTATCTAATAAAACATTTTAATGGGGGAAAAATCCTGCGGCTTTTTAAACATACCTACAGGTTTTTTTTTTTAATGTCTTCATTTTTCCATTGCTAATAATGATTAGATCATTAACCAATACTATTGTGACCAAATAATTGTTGACATCAATTCTTTTTATCTCTTTAAATATTATAATATACAAATTACTCTCGTATAAATAATTGTAGATTGTAAAAAAAATACACACAGTAACTCAAATTTGAAAATAATATGCATAAATATTGTAATAATATTTTAATGTCTAAATTAATAAACACAACCATAAATTATATAAAATTTATTGGCTTATCAATAAAAGCAAATATTAATTATTACAGTTATTATTGTCGCAAATAAAATGACTAAAAGTAATATTAACATTATTGATACTTCTACCTAATGAAGCAAATTATTATATTTATCCAAGATGTCTTCCCCTGCAGATTTATAAATATACAGCGTCTTAAAAATTATATCGATCAAATTTTGTTTTATCATGATAAAAATTTGGTTGAAAAAAAATAGTTAATTTTGAAAGAATAATAAACAGAATAACATTAACTACAACTGGAATAAAATATTTAAAAATATTTTTGACAAAATCATAACTTTATTATTTCAGCTATATAATTTAAATTAATAATAAAATATGGTTTTATCATAATATTCAAATGCACGTGTGAGAATGCATGAATGTTTTAGTATATATACTATAGAGGAAGGGACAAACTGAAGCAAAGATTTTAGTGGTACTTACAAGATGATCTATATCTGTTCGAGATAAAATAAAATTTTTGAAGTGAGTGTTTCGATGAACTAATAAATATAAAAATAATGTTGTTTGCCCATCTTTCAAAGTTTGGCAAATGGCATTGTATAGTTTAGAATAATCCAATTTGAACGTTGCGACAGCTTGCAAAGGACTAGTAGCAGTTGAATCTGAAAAAAAAAAAGAATTAAACTCAAAAACCATATTAAGCCTATGTATTGGTGTTGTTAAAAATAAAAGAACTATATATCGACATTAAATTCAGTAGCGTAGAATCTGAATTATGTAACAATATTTCTTTTTTTACAAATATGATTGTAAAAAGATTATAAACAGGCAAAAACTCTCCATGTAGTAGTGTCACCTTGTGCTAACAAGAGTAACCAATGGATTCCAGAAGGCTTGTGCATAAAATCCCTATCTAGTGCCTAATCATCCAATATTCCCAGACTGGTATATGGAGAAGTTTTGCCTGTTTACTAACAGTTATGTGCTAGCATAAGATGGTGATCATGTGATATAAAGATTATCTTGAAGAATATCATTAGTTTCACAAGCCAATAAAAAAATTTTCAGATACATCTAAGTTTAAAGAATGCCAAATTGTAAAACCTGATTACCTAGCCAAAACTTCTGAAATGTTTGATATGTCGACATCGACAAGTCTTAAAAAGTAATGGTTAAATTAACTAAAGACATTGTAAAAAATAAAACTACGACATAGAAATTAACACTTATTAAAAGAAAACATGACTTTATATAATACTCATAATCAAAATTCACAAAATCATAGAACAAATCATTTCAGGGGTCAAATATATAATTATGAATTATTTCAAAACTGCCAAAGTTTTTGGTTTCCATTTTTGTGCGACATAATGTTAAAGCGGTAATGTTGACATTTCAAAGCCATTGACTTTTTGGTTAATGTTATTAAGAAACAAAATGTCACGATTATAAAAACTAGAAAATCGATGAGGGCAACACTCAATATACTCGAATAAATCACTATATATTCTTTTTTTAACCATTTCCATAGATGATTGACAAAAAAAGTTTATCTCTAATGTTATCTTTTCCCAAATGCAAATAAATAAGGTAAAGATTTGAAAAACATAAAATCATACTTTCTTGTTCCAAGCATTACTCTGCAGTCACAAAATTATCTTAGAAGATTTGATTATTCCCTGAAGTAAACATTTCCTGACAACAAATGTCTTCTAATTCATGATGATGATGCTCTGATCCATAGAGGGCTTGCAAATACTGATTTGAAAAGTAAGATTGATGTTACATATTACTAGATGCTGCTGAATCACATAGTTTAATTACTATTGAACCTCTGCGAGCCATTTTTAACAATGAATAAAAAATTGAGATTTTTCACGGAAATCTTTCAGACACTTAAAGCTATTTTTCACAAACTATTAGCTAATTCTATTAGAAATGTCAAAATATTGTTATCTTATATAATTTCAACATAGCTAAAATATAATGTTTGTGATACCATATGCACAAACCTATATATCTATAATTATTATAGATGTTCTAGTTAATAAAAAGATTACTGACATAGTAACAACATGATAATTCAATGTGATCTTAAAGATATTGTGACGATAACTAACAAAAATACATTATACAACTTGTAAAAAAAGTAAATAAATTGAAAAAATAATATAATAGATAGCACTGAAATTGCTTTAAGGAGTTATTAAAAATAATATTTTAAAATAAAAAATAAGTAATAATGTAATGAGCAACAAGTTTAGACTTTGTGGCTAAATATTCCAATATATAAAATGCGCTGAAACGCATGAACACACAAAGCTGAAGACAAAGAAATCTTAATATTGTAGATCGGTACAAAGCAAATATATGTATCTAAATATGTGGCTAAGCGCTTTCGAGGGTCGAGGTCCTCATATTCATAGCCATCTTGTAAATAAATAAGTTGATTAAAAGCGATGCAAATTTATGCAAATGATGTAGTTAACATTCCATTTCCTGGAGATCTTGTAACAAGAGTTTTTTTCTGTTTATAGAGTTGTTATCTTTAGCGATAAAGTAAGCTTCCTTTATCTTTCTCTTGAGATCGTCTCACTCTCTGCAAACCACCACTGGGTCTTTAGGTTGGCAGTCATGACCAGCTTAGCTGCAATGCTGGGCGAAAACTGAACTACAAGAAGAGTCTGTTAGTTCTTTGTTATAGGAGTAGGGGTGTTGGAATAGCCGAGTGGACAGAGGCCCTGGTCTCAACATAATATATGCCATATAATGAGTTTCAGGGCAGGCGATATTGTAAACTACCTGAGTAATAATGTAATAGCTTTTGATTATAACAGGTTAAATTTAAAAGAAAATAAATAATAAATTTTGTATAAAATCAATTAAAGTAGTGGAACTAGGTTTTCTTTTAAAGATTTATAACTTAGAACTAGAAAAGGGTACTTAAAAAGAATGTATTTTAAATTTATGTTTGTATGAGTGTTTATAATTCAATACATTAATATTAGAGAAAACAGATTTTAAAAGTTCAATTAAAACTCTACATTTCTCTTTGAATATAAAAATAAATAAATAAAGAAGATTAAAATTGACATTTAATTTTAAAGTTGCATTTTTGTTTTGAAGATAAAAGCATTTGAAAACAAGCTAGAATTACCTAAAGATAAAATAACTTGATCAAGGTAAAAATTCAAATAATTAAGTTATTTTTTGTAATTAGGTGTTAAAATAATGATCAGTAATATATGTATAGAGGTTTTTCTTGAAGAAAGTTGTTTCTGCTTAATACTTGCTTCATTCTTCATTGAATCATATGATGAATGACTAAAAAAGTAAAACCACTACCTACCAGAAATCTACTTTAGATCCAACATAGATAAACCTGAAATACTATTTTTTTAAAAATCCATACTCTGAAAAAGCAAAGATGGCTAACCAGCAAATATTTCTACAAAAGCATGTTACACAAAACTGTAGATCAGAGCATAGAAATTCCCTCCTAAATAAAAAACCGAAAGGACAGTATAGATGTGCCTTGGAAAAGAAAAATAATAAAGTAAATAGTACATTTCGATACTTACATATTAGTCCTGTGACATGGCATGTATTAGACCTGTGGCACATTTTCACAACCACAATGAATGCATCATTGCGATTAGGTCAAGTACTTCCAATTAAATCCTGGTATTTTGTTATCTGATGTCGCAGCAGAACATGGTTTCCCGAGTATTTCTCAATATTTCTTATCGTATCTCCGATATCTGATATTGCAGCAGAACATGGTTTCCCGAGTATTTCTCAATATTTCTTATCGTATCTCCGATATCTGATATCGCAGCAGAACATGGTTTCCCGAGTATTTCTCAATATTTCTTATCGTATCGCCGATCTGATGTTTTTGTATTTTGCCAGTTATTGTCAAGATTTCATTCAGACAACAGCTTTCCACAATCTTATTGTCATTTTGGAGGGAAACAGTGTAAAATTTTAACATCAAATCTCCATCTTGTCCGGAAAATTTAATTAATGTATTATTTATTGCGACAACTCCTGATAAGAGTAAGAATCCTCACAATAAACGACATAAAGGACTCATTCAAATCTTTCACTACTGTTTGATAAATGTATACAAAAGTGCTAAAAAATTATTTATAGATTACGTTGATATCCAGAATTTTAATAACCTAATTTTCATTGTATGATGACTTCTGATTATATATATTATTTTGTAGTTGACTGGATCCTACTTATAGACTATGTATTTAGGGTAAATTATTTAACTGATTGATAAGAGAAGAAGTGAATGGTAGTGGTTTCTTATTTTATACATTTAAAAGAAGTGTCCGAGATTGATATTTAATTTATGCAAGTTTTATTATTTTTTCTAATTTTGCTTAAGGAATATAGAAATCATTAAGTCTGGTTGGAAATCTTTGTTGAAAATGAAAAGTCTTTCCTATGAAATACATGTATATTTTTAAAAAAATCTAATAATCTTATTAAAAAAAAGTTTCTTATAGTATTTTGGGTTGGTCTATAATATTCAAATTTAAGTAAATTAATCAGTCTGTATAATTACCATATCAATGAATACATTAAAATAAGTGAAGTGTGTGTGCATGCATGTGGAAAATGTTTTGATATACACGAATTACCCAGTTCTAATATAAAATATCGCTATAATAAAAATGAAAAAAAAACAAAACAGCATTGTAATCATTATAGTTTTTACTTTATATATATAAATTGAGTACTGCATCTTTTAAAATGACCCAACGCATCTTGTATATAAATTTGACCCTCACATAAATTACCTTATATATGTTTATATGAGTTTAAACTTAGGGTATAAATACCATTATTTAGTTGTTAGTTTATATAGTTAGATATATACTATATACATAATGTTATGATCCATAAAGTAATGATTTTATATATCTGAATGTTGGATCACAAGATGATCATTTCATTGAATAAAGTCTACGTTATTGCTAAAAAAAAAAAGAGACAGACCCACAGAAAACCACCTCTTAGAATTATGTTAGTATAAAAATTAAATAAGTTTGGTTAAGAATGCACTTGGCAGATACAATTTGTTCTAGGTATATACATATGCCTTGGCTGCGAAGGTAAAGATAGCTAAATAAATAAAATATTTATAAGGGCCAACAGCATGTAGGATTACATCCATGATTTAAAGGTCTGCGAAATATTTATGGCAAGTGAAGTTGATCATAACTGTGATTATAAGGTTAACATTTTAAAGTTAATCAGAATATACCATGAATATTTTATAAGAGGTATGGTTGATATAATTTATTTCTTATTTATATTTCCACACGTGGCCGGGAAACAAACTAAATACTAATTTAAAAGTGACTATTATAAAAATATCATTATTAATTGATTAAATTTTATTAGATTAAGCCATAGGTATTAAAGATAGTTTGAATAGCTAGAATTGACAAATAATTGTTAATTAAAGTATATTTGGCATAGAAAGTAAATAATTATATACTAATAATTATTATAACAGTTTGTAAAGAAATAAGTTCCTTTTTATTTGTTTAAATAGTATAACTTATTTTATATAGAGATTGTCTGGTCTATATATTATATTCCATGCCCTTTTCTATGGGCTGGTATTATATATATTGGAAAATGTATTGGTGACTTTTAATATCATATTAAGGAAAATATTTCCTAATCATATTAACATAGAAATGGAGCATGAAAAAATAAGCTATATCTCTGAGATATTTCCTGATGACACTTTCAGGTGGCACCCAGTCATACAGTATTGCTACCAAGTGCAAGTTTTTACAATCAATGGATGCATCCATTGATTAGCTTGCACTTGGTGGCAATACTATATGGAGAGTTTGCCTATGTAAGCATACAAAATGATGATGTGATATGATGTTTTGATGATTTTATGCTACAATATGCTGATCATTACGCAGTAAACGCCACCTGCTGTATAATTTTTGACACCCATGGGCGGCAAAAATTTACAAATACTGGTACTTACTATGCAGTGGTTAGATTATTATGGCATTGTTGACTCAAAAGCTTTTTTTTTTTTTTTTACATAAATGCAGTCTTAATAAACAAAAAATTAGAATATGAAATGTAATGGACAGTTGATTAGTGTAGTTTAATAACCTAAATGATTATTTTTTGCTGATATTGTTTGCACTAAGAATGATGAATTTTTGCCTGGGAGAAATTAGAATTTCTATAGATCCAAAGATATTAATTAGAAATTAATTTACTCACAAGGGCTACAACCGGTATGTGATACCATGCTTTAATTTCATATACTTATTGAAATTGAATACGTATCTACTTCAATACCTTCCAAGATATATCTATATTTTGTAAAAATCATATTAGTTTAAATGTTGCTCACATAATATACATTTTATGCCACTTTTTAAAGTTTAGTGGTATTTCATATGGTCTTGTAATATAAATTTAAATAATTTTATTTCTCAGTTTTTTTGCAATCTACAGTTAATTTCTTTCTACTTTTTCAAACAAATATAATACTTTTTGTTAAGTAATACTTAAATAATTAAAAAAAATCAAATTTATTTCATTATAATAACAAATGGTAATTACATTAAAAGAAAGCAATCGATACAACAAAATAGGAATTAATATAGATTAAAGCAAATATATTTTTCTATTATTTGCAATCTTCGTTATACTATTTTCACACACATATAATACTTGTAAATAATGCTTATAACAATAAAAATCAAATGTATTTATTATAAAAATAGATCATTCTTTTCCTAAAAGAAAGCAATCACCTGATTCCAATTAATAGCTACTCTAAACAAATGTAATTTGTGACTTTATGGTTGTATTTTTTAAATTTTTTATACAAATAATATTATATTTATTGTAAATAATACTAGTAATTTTAAAAAATCAAATTTGAAAACATAACATCATCATATAATATTATTTTTCTTTGGAGTGGTATGAGATACCAGTTGTAGCATTTATGTTATAAAACCACTTTGTAACCATAGTGGTTTAAATATAAATTGTTTATGAGACAATGTACAAATTTTAAAATTGATTATTAATTCACTAGTCAAAATTTATTACAAATTATGTAATAAATGAATTTTGTATTTTTTCCCATTTATTATTTTTTTTAATGAAATTTTTTCAAGTTTGTGATGAAAGCTGCATTTGTCTTGGATAGGTCAGAAATCCTGCTAGGGGCAAATTATGAGGATAATGACTTAAAATTAAAAAAATTTTTTCTTTTAAATTAATTATTTTTTATTGTTTTTTAAATTTGTTTATTATTTGATTAAAATAAAAAAAAATTTTTTCTCTCATTTTTAAAAAAAATATATTTGAGTTTTAATTTAGAATTTTTTTTTTTGGGAAAGGATAGGGTTTGAAGAGAATATTAAAAAAAAATGAGTGTATATATTGCAGTTAATGTACATATTTTAAAATTTATTACTAATGCATTTTTGAAAGACCTATTTACCTTGCATATGTTATAAATTACTACATACTACCTTGCAAAAATACTAAATGGAAATTAAGTAAATACAATACTAATACTTATAATTTAATTGCATTTTATTATTGTACAATATATAGTTTACTACTGTATTCAAAACATAATTACAGTATATAATTAATTAAATGCTGCACTGAAATGGGCTTCTATTGGTGAGAATATTGCCATTTGCAGTAGCATACCTAAAGTCAGTCAACTGGGCATTTGCCCAGAATCCTAGGGTATAGTGGGTCCCTGCATTGAGTTACTTTATTTTAATGAACAATGCACTATATATCTTACGCATTAATAAAATAGATTGAGAGACCGAGCTAAAGCTTACTTTTGAAATGAAGCACACCAAATTTCCCAATGTTTCACTGCTTGAAAATTTTTTAGACAGACAAATGGTTGATAGTTTGTACAGAATAGTCTCCCGCTGTTGAACGAACTAAAACTAGTGGTGGGGGTAGTGGGAAAATCCCGCTTGCCCAACCCATCTAGCAACACTGCTTACATCAACACTGCGTTCAACAAAGGGTATGTTGCATTTATTTATTCACTTTTTTATTTACTGGGGACCTCACTCCATATTTGTGCCAGGGATCTCAAAATCCAAAGAATGGCGCTGGCTACTTGATCTTACAATGACAATTACTTTCATGAGGTCACTATCTAATGACATGTTATTCTTATAAAATGGCTACCATTTAAAAAAAAAATTCAAATTTTTTAAAAGATTGTTATTGCAAATAGTTGATTATTAATGAAAATAGTTATAAATTGGTCATAATCACGATGCTGAATTCGTGAATAAAGGGCTATCATAATTCTTATTAAAATTGCAATAAATAGCAAGCATTACATATTAAATACTAACACCAGTAATTCTTAAAACAAAAAAATATGAGCAACTGCTAGAATCAAGCATGGGGGTATTGTAAAGCAAAGTAAAATTGAAAATGGGAGGCTACATCATAATTTGCCATTTTCTGAAATACAATATATAATAATGTAATTTACTGTAATGATCTAAATTATTTCCCACTTTTTTTCAAACAATGTATTATTAATAATTTGTAACTCATTTAAATTTTTTAAAATGATTATAAATAGATGAAAATTTTAAATATGTGAGATGTAACTAATTTGCATATTTATCAAATAATCTGCTGGTAATTTTCATTGTTATTTGTTGAGGAATTCACTTACTGGATCAAAAACAACAATTAATTTTATTTTTCTGTTGTTTTTTTTTTTTTAAAAAAATGAGCAAAAATTGTTATAATGTGAGGTTGCAGAAGAGATGAACCAAAACTAAAAAAAATTGTAAGATAGATTATGAATTGCAACACATGCAACAAATATAGTTCTCATTTCAATTTTCTGTTATTGGTAAAACTAATACGTCTGCAATAATTTATAGTAGTATTGTATTATTAATTTTATGCCAACATTATTTATGTAAATTTCTTTTGAAATAAAAAATATTCTAACCAAAGTATTTTTACTATTTTTCTAAATATATAGATAATAGCCGTTATGGCATTCAGTAATTTCTTTTAGATCTAAGTAAAAAAAAATTAAAAGTTTTATCATCACTAATAAAATTAACAAAGAATATGAAGTTATGCAAAATATTCATTTGCACTTATTTCTATTCTAAAAAAAATTTGTGATTAGTTCATCAAGTTAGGATAAAATAACATTTCAATGCCATCCTGTCATATTTGCCTAAAAATAACAGACTATTCCAGATTCCATCTTATCTAGATCGCCTTGAGCATACATCACCACAAACCAATGTGTATATAGATAAATAACACATATCCAATGGCAAGAATGAGTCAATAGGTGATGATGCTCAATGAATCTGAATATCTCCATTAAGAATGGGAATCTGGCAATAACTACTGTCTTAGAGCTGAAAGGCAGAATCTACACTCTCAAGACAATATCTATTAAGTGAAAAGATTGAAGCAGCAAGGCAGCTACATGTTCAGGATTGGAAACTGCTACAACCAAACGCTAACACGAGGCAAGCTGTCCGGTATAGCCGGAAGTGTCACCAGACCTATTCACTAGGCAGCTTATTACAGTACAGCTGGAAGTGGTATAAACCCTAGAAGGACATGTGCAGTCTCTTCTGTAGTTCACCCTAAAAGTAGGAGCTATACATTGCCAATAGTACCAGGAGGAGCATAAATATTGTAAATATCGTAAATAGGAAAATATATATTTGTTTTCACGTATTATATTAATAAATATATTATAAAACACAAACACAAAAAATAGATCAAATGATTATGTTAAATGCCATCTGTGATAACTTACAATTATAAATTGTGATCGAAATAACGATAAATTTAAAACCATTTAATTTTAAGACATTACGACAAAAAATGGAAAGATATTGTTTTTTGATACTTCAGCATATGAAGAAATGCTAAGCAGGACATGACATCAAATGTGTTATGTTTGTGTCTTCCATTAAACTAATAGTTGAGGGTGCTAAGAATCCCCTGATTGCGGACCCAGGCTGTCATTTGATGACGACTTTTTATTTAGGTACTTACAATTGCAGATCACTTTCAAGTGAAGGAAGATTGCAAGAATTAGAAGAAGAACTCTCTTATATTAAATGGGACATTATTGGACTTTGTGAAGTTAGAAGAAAAGGTGAAGAGACAATTGATTTAAAAAGTGGACATATACTCTATTATAAAGGCACACATATTGGAAATACAAGTGGAGTAGGATTCATTATAAATAAAAAGTGGAAGAATAATATTGTGGAGATTGATGGTGTATCGGACAGAGTGGCAAGATTAGTTATACAACTTAATAGCAGATACCAAATGCAGATAATTCAGGTTTATGCCCCAACAAGTTCTCATAGTGATGAAGTAGTAGAACATTTTTATATAGATGTACAAAAGGCTTTTGATCAGAGTAAACAACATTTTAAAATTGTTATGGGAGACTTTAATGCTAGAATTGGTAAACATATGAAAGATGAAAGTGCTGTAGGTAATTTTGGTTATGGTAATAGAAATGAGAGAGAACATAGACTTGTGGAGTTTGCAGAAAAAGAAAAACTTTATATTATGAATTCTTTTTTTGAGAAAAATGTTAAAAGGAAATGGACATGGAAGCATCCAAATGAAGGTACAGCAGAATTGGATTATATTTTGACTAACAGGAAATACATATTTCAAGACTGTAATGTTCTTAATAAATTTAAAACAGGAAGTGATCATCGATTAGTAAGGTGTAAGATACGTGTTAATGTGAAACTAGAAAGACAAAAATTATTAAGAAAAACAATATTTACAGTTGATATTCCTAATCTTCAGAAACATTTTAATGAATTTAAATTAGAACTTACAAATCGGTTTCAAGTATTAGTAGATTTTGAACATGATTCAGACTTGAATGAAATTAATATGAAAATAACTGATACACTTTTAAAAATTGCAACAAAGATAGCTGGTAAAAAAAAGCAGCAATTGACCAATAAAATTTCTACTGAGACTAGAGAATTTATGAAGAAAAAAAGGAATATGAAGATATACAACAATGATGTATTAAAAAGAATTGAATATCTCGAATTTTGTAAAATGGTGCGGAAAAGAGTTGAAAATGATATAAGAAAGTATAACTGTGAACTAGCAAGGAAAGCTGTAGAAGAATATAAAAGTCTTAAGAATGTAAAACAACATTTTGGTATTGGTAGGAAATTGATATCTGCAATAAGAAAAAAAGATGGAATTATTACTAAAAAGAGAGATGACATCATGAAATTGGTAGAAGATTTTTATCAAGAATTATATAGTAATAAAGAACAAGTACCTCCTATATCTATTACATCTTCCGAATTGCCCAGAATTTTAAATGAAGAAGTGAGGCACGCAATTAAGTGGATGAAGAAAGGAAAGGCTCCAGGTAATGATGGAATTATAATTGATATATTAAAAGAAGCAGGTGAAGAAATAGAAAAAATTTTAGCAAAGTTATATACCAAATGTCTAAATGATAAAGATGTACCGGATGATTGGAAGAATGCAGTAATAATATTAATATTTTAAAAAGGTGATAAAGAAGATATTAGAAATTACAGACCCATCAGCCTTTTATCAGTTTTATATAAAATTTTTACCAAGATAATTACAACTCGTCTACAGAGAACATTGGATTTCCACCAACCAAGAGAACAAGCTGGATTTAAAAGTGGTTTTAGTACAGTAGATCATATCCAGGTGTTGAGAGAAGTTATAGAAAGGACAAATGAATATGAGTTGTCATTATGTTTTGGATTTGTAGATTATGAAAAGGCATTTGATTCTATAAACATTTCTTCAGTGATTAAAGCATTGGATCATCAAAGTATAGATCCAGGATATTGTCATATTTTAAAGAATATTTATAAAAATGCAACAGCAACAATTAGATTACATAATGTTACTGGGAAAGTCAACATTGAGAAAGGTGTAAGACAAGGTGATTCCATATCTCCAAAACTTTTTACAGCAGTGCTGCAAGAAGTATTTTGTGGATTAAAATGGGAAACTAAAGGAGTGAAAGTAAATGGAGATTATTTAAGTCATTTAGATTTCGCAGATGATGTAGTTGTTTTTGCAAATAATGCTTCAGAGCTGCAGGAAATGTTGCAGGAATTATCAGATGAAAATAGGAAAGTAGGATTAAAGATAAATGTTAAAAAGACTAAAGTAATGTTTAATCGATTTGCTCAAAATATAAAAATAAAGATTGATTATGATGAATTAGAAGAAGTTAATAGTTACAAATATCTTGGTCAGATTATTAATACAGATGGAAACATAATGGAAGAAATTAATCATAGAATTAAACTTGTTTGGAGTGCTTTTGGTAGAAATAACTTGATACTAAAAGGAAATATGCCTATGTGCTTTAAAAGGAAGGTTTTTGACAAATGTGTTTTACCAGTTCTTACTTATGGATCTGAGACTTGGACACTTAATAGAAGAGCAATACAGAGACTTCAGACCACTCAAAGAAGTATGGAGAGATGTATGTTGGAAGTAACAAGAAGAGATCGAAAACGCAATGTATGGGTAAGAGAACAAACAAGTGTTACTGATCTCATTGAAAAAATTAAAAGATTGAAGTGGAGTTGGGCTGGACATATTGCTAGAAGAGATGATAATAGATGGACAATTGAAATTTTAAACTGGATTCCAAGAGATTGTAAAAGACCCAGAAAGAGACCACATGTGAGATGGATGGATGAAATAAGAAAGTGTGCAGGGGTGATGTGAAGAAGAGAAGCTAAAGATCGGAGAAGATGGATTAAACTTGGAGAGATCTTCATCCTGAAGTGGATTAATAATGGTTGATGATGATGATGAATGATTTGAAACATTTGATGGCTGGTTAAAAGGTGCAAAAAAATCACTGACTCCTATTTGATCATACATGAGACATCAAGTGTTTGACAAATAAGGAATCAAGACAACAAGTGAAATTCAATGAAAAGTTGGTACAACATTTAATAATAATAATAAAAAAATAGAAAATTAAAATATGACTAATTATTTAAAAATTAATGGCTCTTTGCACAATTCTTTGCAAATATTAATTGTTTTACAAAGAATGTTGCCAACATTGCATTAAAATTAAATATACCATTGATTAAAAATTGCATAAAACAGAAAATAAGTGTAACAATATTTGTTTTAATCGTAATTGATGAAATTTCAACTCTCAGTAGTCCGGCATTTCATTTTGGATGAAACGATATATAAAACATTTATTGGATTTTCTGATGTTAATGCAGAAAGAATAGCTAACGGTTTAATTGAATATATTATTACAGATCACTAATTTGACATTTGATATTACACCAACACTTTTAACCTGTACAAATTTACCTAGGAAGACTTTCAACTTTTTTACAGCTATTAAATTTTATTACTACAGCATGAGTTAGGATTTCTTTAAGCAACACTTCTTTTTAATCTTAAATACAAATGTATTTTTAAAAATTAATATAATACAATAAATAAACTAATAAACATTAATTTTAAAATAAAAAAAAAAAATAATTCAACAATTGATGTTAAGGTTATGTTTCTGTTTTGTCTTTCTCAGTCATGGCATATGGTTAATGAATAATTCATTAAGTGAATAATCTCTAGTCTAATGAATGACTAATAAAAAATTTTAATGGCATATATTTAAAAAAAGATTTACTGTAAATTACTTTTTCAAGGGGGGGGGGGCAATTTTAATTGCTAAATCATTACACTAGCAAAAAAAAACCTGAAAAATAAATAAATATTTAAAAATTTTTTTAAAAATAATGCTTTTTTGTAAAGAGCCAACTAAAAAATAGAAAACAAAGTAATCTGATTAGAAAACATGTTATTTCATAAAAGCATTTGAGGCCTTTTGGGTTTTAATGGCCTCAAATGCTTTTATGAGATGACAAAATGTTTTTAGTCAGATTAATTTACTATTTTCTATTTTTTAGTTGGCTGTTGTATAAAAGCATTATTTTTTTTTTAAAAAAAAATTTAATATTTTATTTTTTACTTTTTAGTTATAAATAAAACATTTATCACCAATCTCTTTTAGTGTGTTTCTTGATCTCTCCACAAGAGAATGCCTGCTATCAACGATTTGGATAGTTCCATTTCTTCATTTGATTTTGGAAATAAAAACATATAATTATATAATCTTTTTTTACACATTTATTATTTTTTTCACAAAATATTTATGAAATAGTAATTATTTCAGAAGAATAATTCAGATTTTAGTAGAAAATATTTACTTTCAATTAATTAAATAGAAGTTACAACAATATGAACAAAATTTTATTCTACAAATGTAATATTTCCATTGGCTTAAGTGCTAAGGATTTTTCCTGAAAAGCATAAGGATGTAAGTTAGAATTCTAAATGGGAACAATTATTTTCATTATTAAAAATTCTAAAATGTGGACATCCAGCAGAAACACATACAGGGCAAGTTAATATAAAATCATATAAAAACTGATTGCTATAATTAAATTAGCTGCTTTTATCTTGTTATAAAGTTGCTGTACTAATATTACGTTGTTTATTATACAGAACATATTGTGTGTACAGAAATATTCAGTAGATATTAAAATTAATTATTATGATCTAGTATTTTTATTTAATATTTAGGTTTCTAGCAACATAGATACTTTAAAATCAGATATATAAAAAGGTAAAAGATAGAGTTGAATTATTACTACATGTTAACAAATGAAAACTTTCTAACAGTTTCCGATTTATTCTTATTCGCAGCTTATGTTATCAGATTGCATTAAAAAAAATTCTTGGTGTGAATTTTAACATTCTGCATAAGATGACTGATTTATGCTATTATATTTATATTAAGAAAATGTCTAAGTTTTTTAAAAAATATCACTTTTGAAAAATCACTATAGCAAACAATTGTTTATTCTTTAAGTATTGGATTTAAGTTTGTAATCCTCGCTATAGTGAATCCTCATGTAAAGGATCTTCTAAAAAAAGAATAAGTGTACATATATTGGCTTTGCAAATTTAAACGTCTGTAATGTTTCATTACAGTTTTTCCAAAACAGAAAGTTTTATTTATTTAACGTAAATTCGTCATAGTATTTTAGTTTCAAATCTAAGCATGGTTTCTTATGTTTTAGATTAGTTCAAGGTATTATAATTTATAAATTAGTCTCTGTTTATTATAAATAATTAATATTACCCTCCCCTCCTGGGGGTCGGAGGGGGGGGGACAGTGAGGGTCTTCTTAAAGCGAGAAGCATTAGTTTTCATTTAATAAAGCTTTAAATCTTTCTAAACGTTTTTTTTAAAGTGTAATGTCACTAACCTCCCAATAAGAGAAAGAAATCAAAAAAGATTTAAATGCATTGATTCTAAGTAAACGTAATCACTTTTCAGTATACTTTTATTAAAAAAAACAAAACAACAACAATTGTTATATTATATTGAATAACAAATTACTGTAGAAATTAGAACACATTAATTACAAACAGAAGTTGGATATGTTTTATCATGTAGAATTTATGGAATGAAGATTAATATTGAGAAGACTAAGTGTTTATAGATAGGGAGGGATGAAAAACAACTACAAATTGAAATCCATGATAACATAGTTCAACAAGTAAAGGGATTTAGATATTTGGGTAATTGATTGAGTGAGAATGGAAGTGAAGCCGAAGTTAAAAGAAGAATAGCAAAGGAGCATTTATTAAGAGAAAGAAAATATTTTGTGGACCTTTGAAGAGAAAATAAAAAAAAAATTAATTAAATGCTATGTGTAGAGTGTGCTATTGTATGATTGTGAAACATGAACAATGAGTAATAAAATTAGGGACAGATTGAAAGCCTTTGAAATGTGGACATGGAGAAGAATGGGAAAAAATTAGCTGGATAAATAAAATAACAAATAAGTTTTGAAAAGAATAAATAAAAAAAGAAGATTGAGGAAATTAGAAGGAGAAACTGGATTAGGCATATATTAATAAGAAAGTATAGTTTAGTGAGAAATATCTTGGAGGGAATGGTAAGTGGAAGCAAAAAAACAGGTCGGAAAAGATTGACACTGTTGGATGATATAAGAAATGGGAAGAGTTATGTGGAATTGAAGAGCTGGACAATGACGAAAATGGAGTGAAAAAATAGATTTATTGCCGATGTAACTGCTCTCTGGACCTGTCCATGGAATAGACTACTATCGTTGATGACAATGTAAAATATAGTAGTTCAATATATAATAATCTCAATAAATATTGTATATATATATAATGCACTTTAACTTTACTACTTTATGTCCTAAAGATGTAAACTAATAATATGATGAAATAAGAGCAATTTTCAATTCCAGTGCCATCTATATTAAAGTTAAGTAATCAGTATTATTTGATGATAGGTATGTTTAAATTCACATTCCTGGATCAGTTTCTGGCTTTTGCCTTTACCAACAAGGTTTTGGAGTTTCAAAACTGAAAATAAAGGAAGTGTGCATCAAGCAACTACCTTTAACTTCATTTTATTGTTTCAGCTAATCGTAAGGTTTTGAACCAAGCCAACCTGCTTGAATAGTTATATAGATCTAATTCCAGGTCGTCAACTATATATTTAAATACACTCAATTCTTTATTAATTGTAAACATCTAATCACTTAGTCCATTATCTTACACAAAATAGGGTAAAATAAGGCCAACTCCTCACTCTAATCCCACCTATAGTATTTGGGTAATTAGTGATTATAGCATCTTCAAATCCCATCCCCAGACTGATTTCTGGCTTTTATCTTTATCAATAAGGCTTGAGATTCAAAGATGGAAGTAATGCAATTTATGCATCTGGCAATGAACTTTAATTCCACTCTACTATTCAAGTTATAAATGTATATGAAAGGTTATGTAATATATATTTACACAGGTTTTTTTTTTTGTATGTCTTAAAAATATTGTATGGTTTTAATAGGTTATAGTTAATTTTATATAAAAAAAAAAAAAAAGATAGATGTCGCTATGTATGCAAGGTAGATCGTAATTATAAATTAGTTAAAGCACATTGAAAAGGGCAAAAATTAAGATTTTCTGAAAACAGTCTTTTGTGAATGAATATTGTTATATATATCATTGCTGTTATATAAAGATATTTTATATTATATCATTGATTTTTTAAAATTTAATTTATATATTGCGGGGAAAAGTAAGTTTCTTATTTTTAACTAACCGTGACTTTGAATTATATTAGTTTGAATATCTGTAATAAATATTTTAATGATTTATATATGCATAATCATGTGGAAGGAAATTAATCCTCAGACATGCGTTATTAGATTGGTATTAAATTCATGTGCACTCAACTGAAATACCAGGCTCATATAACATCAAGTCCTGATTTAAGCATGGTCAATAAGTGTTGGTTTATACAAGAATAAGCTCTAAGTATAAATGATTCGCTTATGCTTTTAAAATACTTAATGCTTATTGATAGGTGAGTGCACGTAAATTTAATACCAATCTAGAAGCATGTCTGAAGATTAATTTCCTTCCATATGATTCACTATTCATGATAAAAGTCTTCCAGCCTTGATTCCCAAATTTCAATGATAAGGGCAAAAGCCAGAAACCAGCCTGTGAATGGGGATTTAAATGCACAACCATCTGGTAATCGCTGTTTACTAAATCTTACTATAGGTGGCACTAGAAGAAAGAGCTGCTCTTACTTTAAAGATACTATTTAAGATAAAGTGATTAGTTATTATTATCTATTAAGAATATTCTAATTTTTTTTAAAATATATAATATATAAAGTTACTAATTACTTTCCTACAGTTGCAATTTAATGTTCATTTCTTACAATCGATATATTATTCCAAAAAAAAAAATAAAGTTTAATTTGCTTAATAATTTTATTTACTTTAAACAGGAAAAATGCAATCTAATTATTTCTTTCTAAAAATCTCTTATATGTTTTCAATATTGATGCTTTACAAAAAATACTTCATGAAAAATCAGAGAGAAAATAATATGAGCTGGAGTTTATAGTCTATTTAAAATGTGTAAGAGATAAATATACAAAAGATCGATACTTCACAAGGTTAAAAAGTAAAATAATCTCTGATGAAATTTCATTAAACAAAACAAAAAAATATACAAATAGTTGAAATCAATTTTATTTTAAATATTTATTATTTGTTCAGTGGCATAACTAAAAAAATTGGGCCCAAAGGCAGAAATTCAAAAAGGGCCCCATTTCAAAATTCAGAATTTTGATTTTTCATGTATTCACAATTTTTTAATTATTTATTTTATATTATAAATACCATATAAGGTAATTTAATAAAGGTACTCACTTTAAAAATCCTTCTTTCTAACCTTCATATTTACAAAATCACTAATTAGTTCTTTTAAGTCCATTTTAGACACTTCCTTCTGCCCAGTTTGCTAACATTGCAAGATCTTTAATTAAACCTGGTTTCTCCAATTGAATTTCTTTTATAATATTTTTAATTACACTAAAGGACCTTTCAACGCTAGCTACAGTTACCGGAAGTATAAAAAATAATAAGAAAATGGTACACATTTTCAAGTGAATATATTTTAATTGCCTTGCTATAGATTTTCAAGTTTATGAGCTCCTGGATAGGCATTGCTTTCCTTTGCGACTCGGTAGTTATGCCTCTATATTTCTGCGAATAATAATCAGTTTTCAGTAAAAATAAAAAATAATAATAGGAAAAAAGGTAATAATAGAAAAAAAGGAAAATCTTTTAAGAATCTTACATTTAAACAGGCAAAACTCTCCATACAGTAGTGCCACTCAGTGCCAGCCAGAGTAATCACTGGATGCCAGAAGGTTTGTGCCTAAAATCCCCATTTAGTGCCTACTCATTCAATATCCCCATACTAGTTTTTCTGGCTTGTGGCCTTCATCAGTGAGGAGCCTTGGATCTGAGAGCACAGTGCCTAGATCTTAGGATCTAATGCAACTCTCCAGCAGCCACCTTTTATCTCTACTTAACTACAAAACTATGAGAATAAAATTGAAAACACAATAATATTTTCAATCTTAGCTCAATAGCTTATATAGTCATATGGGTCTGAACTCAACCATAGCCACCACTATCCTATTGGGCAGGATTGGTGTTAAACCCCCAAACATCACATGATCACCATTTCTTATGCTTGCACATAACTGTTATTCAAACAGGGAAAACTCTCCATACAGTAGTACCACTCAGTGCCAGCCAGAGTAATCAATGGATGTAAAAATCCCCATCTAGTGCCTACTCATCCAATATCCCCAGGCTAGTTTCTGGCTTGTGGCACTACTGTATAGAGAGTTTTGCCTGTTTGAATAACAATTATGTGCAAGCATAAGAAATAGTGATCATATGATGTTTAGTGGTTTAATCTTACATTTACTATGTAACTTTCAAATCTAAGAAGCAATTTATAAATAGTTTATATCACCACCACATCTAAACACACTTATGCATATATATATATATCAGAGATGAAGCAAAATTGATTTAAATAAAAATACTTCCCCTACTATCCAAATTTTTACACTTATTTTCTTTGTCCAGTGAAGATCTTATACCCAATTATATTTATATACTTTAAATTATTGCTAACTTATTCTGTTTTATTCACACAGACATATATAATATTTGTCTACAAATGTGTTAGTGAGGTTTTTTTACATATTATTTTTTTAAAAATTTTAAATGATGAATAATATATACATATATACCTTTCAAAATTTAATTCTTTAAAATTACAATTATCAAGTTAAACGTTTCACTTTCACATTAGTAAGGGAAGAAAATACAAATAACATTTCTGAAATATTTCATTTTTTAAAAACAGTTCTACTGTATAGCAGATTTCTCATATCTATGATTTAAAAACCCAAATTTAATAAAGAATATGATTCTTAGTTTTAATTGAAGTTTCACCTTCAGCTCAGTGTTGGAAATAATACAAACTAAATATTTTATTTTTAAAAACATTTTTATTATAGAACAGAATCCTCATATCCACTGCTTCAAAACTCACCGATTCATTTACAGCTCCAACAAAAAATAAAACTCTCCATATAGTAGTGCCACCTTGTGCTAACCAGAGTAATCAATGGATGACAGAAAGCTTGTGCATAAAACCCCTATCTAGTGCCTAGTCATCAAATATCCCCAGGCTAATTTCTGGCTTGTGGCCTTCATCAGTGAGGAGCGGATCTGAAAACACTGCACCTATATCTTAGGATCTAATGCAACCCTCAAGCAGCCACCTTTTATCTCTACTTCACTCCAAAACTATGAGAATGAAATTGAAAACACAATATTTTCAATCTAAGCTCAATAGCTTATACAGTCATATGATGAAGGCCACAAGCCAGAAACTAGTCTGGGGATATTGGATGAGTAGGCCCTCGATAGGGATTTTATGCACAAGCCTTCTGGCATCCATTGATTACTCTAGTTAGCACAAGGTGGCACTACTAAATGGAGAGTTTTTGCCTGTTTATTAACAGTTATGTACTAGCATGAGATGGTGATCATGTGATGTTTAGTGGTTTAAAAAATAAATACATAAAAAGAATTAGTAAAAATTAATATTTCTTTTACACTATATGCAAGCAAGGGTGTATAATTTATGGAATTAAAATTCAGCTATGAATTGGATCTTTTTTATTTCATCATAATCATTTTTTCCCCATAAGAACAAAAAAAATGTATTTTTGTTGATGTTTGAATGCGAATATGGAATTTTTTTTTAAAATTTGTACTATTGATAAGTCCGTTTGTATAAATACACGCACATGGTTAAAATGTATACTGTATAGTATTCCATTTTTGTAAAATAATTCTGTTGATGACATAACAGCTAATACGTAATTTTAAAAGTAAAATGTATTATAGGTATGTACATCCATATCTTAAAAGAATCAGTGTTATATATGTGTGCATTTAAAATACATATTATATAACAGTCAGTACTGTTCATGAATTATGAGCTTACACATAAACTTAACAACAAAATAAGACAAATAAGAAGTCTACATTATATTCTAAACAAATAAAATCAAGCCACTAAACATCACATGATCATCATTTCTTATGCTTACTCATAACTGTTATTAAAATAGGCAAAACTCTCCATACAGTAGTACCACCCTAAGCTAACCAGAGTAATCAATGGATGCCAGAAGGCTTGTGCATAAAATCCTATCTAGTGCCTACTCATCCAATATCCCAGACTAGTTTCTAGCTTGTGGCTTTCATCAGAGAGGAGCTTTGGATCTGAGCACGCATAAGAAATGGTCATCATGTGATGTTTAATGGTTTAACACCAATCCTGCCTAATAGAATAGAGGTAGCTATGGTTATTAAGGAACCAAAGACTGGTCAAAATGTATGGGTACTGAACTGACTTCAGACCTATATGAGATTGGATTGAAAATATTGTGTTTTCAATTTTAGACACAATTTTGTAGTTAAGTAGAGATAAAAGGTGGCTGCTGGAGGGTTGCATTAAATTCTAAGATCTAGGTGCAGTACTCTCAGATCCAAGGCTCCTCACTGACGAAAGCCACAAGCAAGAAACTAGTCTGGGGATATTGGATGAGTAGGCCTAGATAGGGATTTTATGCACAAGCCTTTTGGCATCCATCGATTACTCTGGCTTGCACTGAGTGGCACTACTGTATGGAGAGTTTTGCTTGTTTTCAAATAAAATTATTAAATAAATATTTTATAAATTAAGACATTTTCTGTAAATGCTATAAGTTATTAAAATCATTAAAGCCAAAATAATCCTAAATTAATTTAATCACACAAAAAAGATATAGGCATACACACAAAAAAATTTCATTAAATAATTTGTTTTAAATTTTATATAAAGTTTTTTTATTATCAATTGTTTAAATTTTCACGACAAATTCCAAAAAAATAAATTCTGCACATACAAATTAGATCAAATTTAAATAGCAATTAATAATTTTGCTATCTCTTTATATAAATATTATTAATATTCAACTGGACCTGATTGTAACACCATAAAATGTAATTTATAATTTAACAAATGTATATTGACTTTTTTTTTTAAAAATTGAGCTTTTATTTTTTTCTTTAAAAAAAAAAGATGTATCTCATCATTTCCCTCCATTTAGTTCTTACTAAGATAATCAAAGGTTCCGTTTTTAAAGTAGTGTCTCATTTTTTAACAAGCAATCAAATTTTTGCATAATTTTTCATGTTTTCTGAAACTTTCGAAATGTTTGTAGCAGATGATATGATGCTGCCCTCTATGAACTGGCTTACAAAGTATAAAGTCATTTTAGCAATTCATCAATGCATACTAGAACTAGTAAAGTAGTTTTTTTATGACTTAATAAACTGTCAAATAAGTAAAGAATTTATTAAAATAAATCTAATTAAGTCATGCTGAAGAGAGGTGAACATATAATGAAAAGTTACAATCAAAATATCCTTTTAAATCACTAAACATCCCATGATCACCATTTCTTATGCTTGCACATAACTGTTATCCATTGATTACTCTGGCTGGCACTGAGGGGCACTACTGTGTGGAGAGTTTTGCCTGTTTTAATAACAGTTATGTGCAAGCATAAGAGATGTTGATCATGTGATGTTGAGTGGTTTAACACCAATCCTGCCTAATAGGATAATGGTGACTATGGTTATTGAAGAACCAAAGACGCCAAAATGTATGGGTGCTGAACTGAGTTCAGATCCATATGACTATATAAGCTATTGAGCTTAGATTGAAAATATTATTGGGTTTTCCAATTTTATTCTCATAGTTTTGTAGTTAAGTAGAGATAAAAGGTGGCTGCTGGAGGGTTGCATTAGATCCTAAGATCTAGGTGCAGTGCTCTCAGATCCAAGGCTCCTTATTGACGAAGGCCACAAGCCAGAAACTAGTCTGGGGATATTGGATGAATAGGCACTAGATGGGGATTTTATGCACAAGCCTTCTGGCATCTATTGATTACTCTGGCTGGCACTGAGTGGCACTACTGTATGGAGAGTTTTGCCAGTTTTTTTAACTTGAAATGTGCAATTTTTACATGCCATTGAGTACATACTCATATCATTATTCTTAATGATTTATTGAAACAAGTGTATGTAATAAAAAGATTAAAAGTCAAAAATCAATACCATTTTATTCTATTTCTCTAAAAATAAATAATATTTTAATTAAATTAATGTAACATTGCTTTATTACTGGATATAAATTAGTTCCAGAGTACTTTATATATATATATAATTAACCTATTCATTCAGTATACTAAATGTAAAGTTCAGCCCATCTCTCACCTATTAATGTAAATGGATACATAATGGTCCGATAATATGAGGGGTTAGAATGACGTAATATTAACATGCATCTGACTACAATCTCAAATCCACCAAGGACTTTGAGCATTACATTCTTGGTTTTTCAATGAAATGAACATTTGGGTTGTTAGGATATAATAAAATTGAAGCCGATCCATTTAAAATTAAGGAATTGCTATCTTGATTGTATATATGTATGGAAGATTATGATCTGGCCCAACTGAAAAGTACTGATTCTGCAAGAAATACTTATAGTGAGAATCGTTTATCTTTTTTCACATGGTGTGGTCATGTGTATTGGTTGTTTGAGATGGAGTGCAGGATGAATATAGACTGAAAATCTTAATGTCAAATCCCTCTACTTATATATATATAAACAAAATACACTACAATAACTCTACAAAATTAAAAATGCCTATATAAAATTAAAAAATAATTTCTCTGTTATAGCCAGCTTATGGCTTCTTCCGCCATCTTCAGTAGCAATACAATGTTAATATTTATATCTAATTTATATATAATGGATCATAGTAGTAACAGCAATTATGTTTTGATTACACAGAACATAAATCTCAATCTGTTATTATCACAAGCCTTCATGAACAATTTACAATTTGATTATTTTTTATTATTATACTTTGATTATCTTAATAAATATAAATTATTATAATTAAGTTTCTGATATACTCTCTTTATTGATTTTTGAAAGATATTTTTAATTTTTTCATCGTCTCATGCAAAAAAAATTATTTGATAAACCCATGTTTTTTCCCTTCTTTGGTGTTGTCTCACAACCATTATCCCTATCTTTTTTTTCTTTTCATCTTAAAATATATATCAAAAGCAAACGAATATAAATATGATCACATTAATTCTAAAAGAATAAAACAGAGAGAGTCAAAGACAAAATCAACAAGTTAAAAATAAGTTTTGTGATGATTATGTAAACCAATTCGTGACTCACAAACAAGTCCATATAAACTAGATACTGATCTTTGATTCTGATATTTAACATTCTCTTCTAACCTCTTCTGCAACAAATGTTCTGAAAATTTTCAAACTTTTGCTTAATTACAGTTCTCGTAGTTTTCTAGAACTCAGCTGTATTCTCACAATGAAAGCCTGTATCAATATTGAACTTTTTAGGGTCTTTGACATTATCTTCACATTACAATACTGAATTTCTCCTAAACTGAATTTCATCACCATGCAATGTTATATTCTTTTCCTAGTTTTCTTTATATAGAAGATATGACTTTTACTATATTTTATAATTATTGTAAAGTGCTAAGACCTATGACATTAAATTATTTACTAAAGAGTGAAAGAAATAACTTCAGATATAATCTGATCTTGAGAAACAACTTTAGTTTAGTGGTATTTGTACAAAAGTATTTCAATTAAATTTACGTAGCAATATTTTTATGATTCAGTTGAAATATTTTTTAAAAAAGTTGTTAATAAATGGATATCTGAATGCTGAAGATTTTGGGAGTTTCCCATTCAACACTTCCGCTATAAATGCATTTCCAAATTTAGAATATATTATTTTCTTTCTAGAAATTACATTCTTATAGGATATTATGATATGATTTTATAAATTTAAGTTTTATAATTTAATATTTTTATTTATATCTTTGGTAAATATATATATTTTTTCTCATGTGTCATAGCATCACCCAGGAAGCGAACCTGGGACAACAGCTTGTAAAGCAGCTGTCGCTGACCTCTTGACCACCAATGCCTGACACAAACATATTTTATGTTACGACATTTCAGTATTAACAATAATTTTAATAGACAATATAAGTGTAAGTAACTAAGATTTATTTATACAGTAGCAATATTTTTCAAAAACAGCATATGTGATATTATCATCGACATTTCAGGATATCATTAAATATATATATTGTACCAGGCCAAACTCCCATGCGGATTTCCTAATCCTAATCTTGCACTGAGCATGAAGTGAACAAGATTTAACAGGAAAAAGAATGAATATCAATTTAGCTGATTGTCTGTACTTATATATATATATATTGGTACTTCCAGCCAAACTGATGGGAAGAGTGTATTGACCGGACTCTTCCAGTCAAAAACACCCTTTAGTTGATATCTTATTTGAATGCCCGAACATTTAGAACAATGGTAAGTACACACCTTTGCGCGCCACTTCTAGAAAACAAAACAACAAAAAAAAAAAAAAGAATTTTTTTTCTTCCTTCCCTCCTAGAAGGATGTGCAATACCATATGTTCAGCGGAGAATAAGAATAAGATTTAACACCCGGTAGAGCGATATCCCTTTGTGGCTAGCTCAGTCACTCTACATCTAGGGTCTTCAAATGGGTAAGTTAAATGATTATTACAGATACGTGGTTGATAAGGAAAGAATATATTTTTATCAATATAAATAACAATACAAAAACGAAATAAGTTTAATAGTATGATTAAATATTTATTTAATCCCAAATACCCACCACCGTTTTATACTAAATGATGATATAATAACAAAATACTAAATAATTAATTATCCCAAACCATATATATTCGCGGCGTTGAAATAGATAAATACAATTTTAAATAAGAAAAATAATAAATCCCTAAAGCTATTTACAATGTTTATAAGTAATGGAAGTGGTCTGAGCTTTTTACCCTGTAGAAATAAGTTATACTTTGTGTGATTTGATATACAGATATGAGATTTTCGGTCATACAGGCATACGCATTTTACTGATTACTTTAAAACCTTTTTATTGATAGCAAAAATAATAATAATAAAAAAACTATGCATACGTATATTTGCAATATGAGATATTTCACTAATTTCATATTTTCAACAAGTCAACAAGGTTGCATTGGCTCAGATACTATATCGTACTCACCATAAGGTACTGTATCTATTTCCCCTTTGCTATAGATAAACTATACATGTATATTCGTGCAGCACAATTAAACACTTACTATTTAAATATAAAGTTATTAAAGGACTTGCTTACAGGGAATCTATAATAGATCCCTTCTTACACGCATCATGAGGTGCCGCAGGGACAAAAAAAAAACTTAAAAAAAGATATACGGTTAAATACATTTTTTAGATATTCAACATGAGATATCGTATTTACCGAATATTATAAGTTTATGTACGCATATATACGCATGTATATTTGTATATGATGAATTTCAAGAGTAACAAAGAGGAAAACGAATAGCAACAACAAAAAAAAAAATCTCATTGCAACCTTTGTTGAAAATACTAGAATTTGACATAGAAAAATTGACTCAAAAGATTTAAGTAAAAGTTTTAACATTTATGCCCGTAATAACCGTAATTTAATATACATATGCGAGAGTCTTTTTTAAAAGATTAATAATAATAATAATAAAAAAAATAATAACATATTTAATCGGAAATATCAAAGTTAATTATTACAATATTAATAAACCATCTTAAAATAAACTTATGTCTGCGTCTTCATTCTTCTCCTGCGGGCTCTGAGTGGGCTTCAAGTCAACTGGCTGTGCGGTGAGGGTTTCATCTATTTTGGCGTAGGCAAGGCGGCGTTTGTCTTCATCGTGGAAGGCTGGAACTGGCGTGGCACATCTTGGCAGCTTGGGACAGAGAAAGGGCGGTGCACCGGCTGGTTGTTTACCCCAAGGTCATTTCACTGGACTCTCTGATAGATTGCCCCATATTTTCCTCTGTTTGAATATGATAATAAATTTTTATTAAATGTTCACTTGCTATTTGACTGGTTCATTAAATCTTTAAGAAATCATTAGTACTTAAAAGAACTGTATAATGGATTTCTTAGAAAATGTCAGCAGTAGTCCTGTTCATAAATTAATCTCTAAGTAGCTGGTTGCTTGGAGACTTCTGGAGCCAAAAAAGTGCATGACTTGCCCAGAACGACTGCCAAAGAAAGAATGAATCCCACAGCACTATCAATCCCACTAATAAGAACCAATTCAGATATCCCCCTGAGAAGAATGAATCAACCAATCCTTTTAACCTAGCTTATCACTTAGATTATAAACAATCCTTTATATCTCTCCGATTAAATTCTACATTTTAAGCTTGACATAATGGTTTCCATCTTGAATGACCCAGACCACTTGCTTACAAAATCAATTCAAAAGAATTTTTAAAAAGATAACAGTTTAATTATAGCATTATCAAACATTTTGCTTTTGATCAGATTTTTGCAAAAGCAATTAACATTTTTTTGCTTATGGAATAAAATTACAATCTTTAGAAAAGTGATTAAAAAATATACAAGTATGTTGGAAAATAAAAAAGCAAATACATATAATGACATATCATAAAAAATATACAAAAAGGAAAAACAAAAAAAAACACCTGAGTTTATTATGCAATATTTTGTATGTCAATTTCATATTACTTTAAATTGGTGTGTGTGGGTATTTTAATGCTCAGACCAACTTCCATTATTAATATAGCACATTTATATATTTGTTGTGCCTAATATGTACAAATCTATATATGTATCTGCTGTAATATTCTTTACAGCAGATTTTGTGCAAGGCCATTTGATAATGCCTGGCACAATATATATATATGCTTAAAGTAATTCTTTCCCCAAAGTTTCTGGTTAAAAATTAATCTTAATTTGTTAGTAGATATTTGTTTTTTTACCCCCCATGTGTCATAGCATCAGCCGGGAAGCGAACCCGCTAACCCGGGACAACTGCTTGTAAAGCAGCTGTCGCTGACCTCTCGACCACCAATGCTTGACAAGCAGATCTATTTATTAATAGATGAAATCATGGTTGCGGAAGAATTTTAGTAAAATTTTATTTTTTTGGCTAGTATTGTGATTATATATGAATTTCTATTTTATATATGTATATATGAGTTCGTTTATGTGTTTACACAAAGTGTATCTCATTGTAAACTATATTAGTGCTAAAGCTAAGGGTGTTTGATATGAAATGTAACTGTGTAGTTATCTATATATAAATGTGTTTTACATGCTTGATTGTCTTTTTTTTTAATTTAATACAAATGCAAAAAAATATATATTTAAAATAAATTTGGAACAGAATGCATTGTTTTAACATAATTGCTGTTAAATTAAATTGGATAAAAAATTTTAAATAAGTGAACACAGACAATCACTTTCCGTCTATGCTCTTTATGTTTACATACTTACAATGTTTCCAATCCAAGCTAATTCGCCTGTACAGTCATACAGATCTGTTCAGTATCTAAATATATTTTGATGCCTTCGGTTATTTTATAACCGTAGTCACCAACATCTTTTGGCTAGAACTGGTATTAAACCATTAAAATCTCAAGATCACCATTTCTTTTCCTTACACAAGTTACTAAAATAATAGCACCTTACTGCATACAATAGTGTCACCTAATACAAGCTATAGTGATCATTAGGTGTTAGAAAGTTTATGCATTTAAGTCCGTATCTAGTAAATAATCATCAAATATCCCTAGATTAGTTTCTAGCTTATGGCTGTCATTAGTGAGGAGCCTTGGATTTGAGAACAATGCACCTAAAGTGAGACCTCTACAAGTACTCCCTGTTAATTTTACAATGTGTGATTTCAATTATATTGGAAATCAATAGTCTAATTTTCAAATCATTAAAATGATGGGTTATGATTAATATTAAACAATAAATGCACTATAAATCAAATATATATATAGGAATTTGATTACTGTGTCAAAATTTATAACAAAATAAATACAAAGTAAATGCATTATTAAAACTATAATTGTAATAGTTGAAATAAACTTTAGAAAGTAAACGTATATTTGTAAAATTACAAAGAAATCAAGTCATGTCACATGATCTAATTTAACAAGCTTGTATTACAAATATTATATATAGAGGAAGCCAGTAGCAGAAACCCGTCTGGAGTGGGGGATATTCTGCAAAACTTGTTAAAAGCTTATTTGCGAGCTCTATATATAACTTATATTTGTGTTGGAATTCTTTTTTTTCTTTGATTAAATCAACACTACCACTTTATTTACATTCAAATGTCTGTTTGGAAAAACATTTATCCATTTATATCAAAATATTTTTTAAAAAACAACAAAAATTATCAAAAATCTTCTGTTCTTTTGCTTTTTCATCTCAACAAATTATGGTACTTAATAATTTAAAATAAATAAAAAAACAGTTTTTGTAAACAGATTAATTGGCGATTGATCTCTTAATTAAAAAAAACAATGACCAAAAAAAGAATTTTAAATCACTGAATTAAATGAAATTATATGTTATAACATTACATATATATATAATTGTAACATTTCAGTATTTTTAAAAAATGCCTATATTTGATATCATATATATAACATTTGTAATACAAGCTTGTTTAAATTAGGTCATGTGACATATGACTTGATTTTTTTTTGTAATTTTATTTGTTGCTATTAAGGCTTTGGCGATTTTATATTGCTAAAGCTATTAATATATGGTGTATCTGAACTTAGTTCAGTCCCATATGGCTATTTAAGTTAGATAGCTGGATTGGAAGACATGAATGTCGGAAAATTTTCAGATTTTCTACTTAATAGTTATCCATTAGATAAAGTGCCGGGTTTGTCCTGGTATTTTTAATCTAATGCTTGAATATCCTAGCACCTCACTGAGGAAGCTAGTAGCAGAAATTGATTTGGGGTTGGGGACTTTCTGCAAAGCTTGTTAAGAGCTTATCTGCGAGCTCTTTATATAACATTTGTAATACAAGCTTGTTTAAATGACTTGATTTCTTTGTAATTTGATATCATATCACAGTTAAAATTGATATAACTTCTATTTTAATCATCTTCCTAATGAAATTTTAATGCAAAGAATTTCAAGACTTCAAGATTTTTAGAAATGAAGATTACTGAATCAAACAAATTGCATGATGTTGAATTTGTTATAAGATCTAATTTGGTTATCTTTTATTTTTGGAATCCCCAGAAGGATTAATAAAAGACAAATGATATTAAAAATAGTTTTGTACAATAGCCTGTATCTATTTTATCATTGTCTATAGACCAACATTAGAGTCTGAAAATTTAGAGAAAGAAAACCTATTCCTTATTGTATCAATAAGATCAAACATTTATTCTTAAAGACATTAATACAGATCTTCACAGGAACTATAAACGATTTAAAATTAATGAAAACAGTAACATTGGCTCTGAAAATTTTAACGATCTATTGCTATTAAATTTCTTATATAAAATACGTGACTGAATGTTATGAAACTTTTAGAATTTTTTTTTGAAAGATTTGAGACTGAAGTGAAGTTGGGCTGGACATATTGTTAGAAAAGATGATAATAGATGGACAGTTGAAATCTTAAAGTGGATTCCAAGAGATTGTACAAGACCTGGAAAAAGACCAAATGTAAGATGGATGGATGAAATAAGGAAGTATGCTGGCGTGATTTTGAAGAAGAGAAGCTAAGATCAAAGAAGATGGAATGAATTTGGAGAGACCTTCATCCTGTAGTGGATCTGTAATGGTTAAAAATGATGATGATGATAATTATATATCTTTATTTTTGGATAAAGAAAGTTGAAAATGATGATTATAAATCTTTTTCTAGACAAAGAAAATATTATTTAAAAAAAAACGGATAAATCTATGATCAAAAATCATGACAGTTTATGGATTATTTATGGTTAAAAGTCAAAATACACACACACAAGTTAATTATAGAAGCATGTTATGGCCCAGATTATTGAGCTATTATAGATTCGTACATTTCACGTTTAATATGATAATTATACTAAAAAAAATTGATCTTATCTGAAACGTATTAGTAGGAAAGTTGATATTCTTTGTAAAAAACAACTGATACTCATCCAACAACCAACCAGTCGTTAAACGCTAAAATTGCTCATTTGAATTGGTCATTTTATGGAGATGTGGAATTTTCTAAAAAGTGTTGTTGTCAATAGACGTTGGTCTACTATTAAACTAACTAAAAAAAAAGAATCCTGACAGATTGTATTATTAGACTCAATTTTGTACAATATTATTTCTAACTAATGGAGGGAATATTGTAAACACATTTTCGATAATAAAACATAAATTCAGAAGACTGGTTTTAATAACATATCCATCTTTTTAGGTATTTAGACAGAAATCGAGCTTGATTAAATTAAGACTGGTCTTTGTAATCTTAAAAACGAAAAAGCTGTAATCCTGATAAGATACCCAGAGAAATATTAAAATATGATAATAATAATATAGGCTAAACTCTCCATACAGTAGCCCCACCAGTGCAAGCCAGATGAATCAATGGATGCAAGAAGGTTTGTGCATAAAATCGTTATCTAGTGTACGGAGAGTTTAGCCTATGTGAAAACACAGCTGGTGTAAACATAAGAAATAGTGATCATGTGATGATAATAATATATCATCTTTAAAACTAGTGTCATTTTTTTTTGGAATATACGGACCATAATCTTAAAAATGCTTCTACCAGTACACTTTATAAGGCAACACTAATTATCTCATAACATCTTATCAAGTAAAGCAAAAGGATTTTTGAGAATTTTGTTAAATAGACGTTTTCCAATCATAAATGTTGATTATTAAATTCACCGTCATTTTAAAGTATAAAGAAATATTATACATATGGCTTTTATTGCCACCAAATGAATGCAAAGTGTTATGACAAAGAACACGATATATATGTTGTTTCATCAATTGATTGAAGCATTAAACTCAATTAATTGAAAAAGTTTAATTAAGGTGAAGATTATTCAAACTATGTTTTTTTATACAATATAAAAGAATACATTATTACTAGTGGTGAAAAAATTCAAGTAATTAGAAAAAAAATATTGTTACACAGATATATTAACTCATTTTCATGGTCATTTTTGAAACAATTTATAAGCAACTATATGAAGTAGGTCTCAAGAACATGTCGGAAGAGAAAGCATTCAAAATCTCTATTTAGAATTATCCCCAAACCGGTTTCGAGCGGCTGGCTCTCCTCAGTGAGACACTAGGATCAACTCAAGAGCAGCGTTTATCTAATACATAACTATTAAGTAGAAAATTTGAAATTTTCAGACATCTATATGTCTTCAAATCCATCTATCTAAATTAAATGGCCATATAAAATTGACCTAAATTCAGATTCACCATATATTAAGTTTTAGCAATATACCATCGCTTAAGCTTCAAAAGCAATAACAATAATAGTAAAAAAATCAAGTCATACATCACATGACTTAACTTATTACGTTTGTATTACAAAAATAATATAATGAGGATGGGTAATAGCACTAACCAAGTTTTTCCGAAGTCATGTGATGTATGACTTGATTTTTTTACTATATATAAGACATATAGCTATCGAAATTTCAAAAATATGGAATACAATAATACAAAAATTTAAGTTAATGTTGAAACAATTGTGAAAGCTTAAAACTTTAAGCAGAATAGTGAAAGAGCAGACATATTCAATGGGCAAATCAATTAACAGACCAATCTAATTGAACGACTATCTGGAGAAAAAATCCTATGCTTACATGAAAATATTCAGCTATCCTAAATAATTTCCCAAGTTTACCTGGATTTGGATCTCTTTATCTACTTCACCAAAAGACCTTTATAAAAGTAAAATCCTATTACAACAAAAAAAATTTGAATATTAACTTTTTGAAGTTTTTTTCCCCAAACCATTTATTATCTATTATAATTTTAACTAAATGTTGCTTACCTTGTGAATTACTAAAAGAAAACAGTGCCTGTCTATATGGATTATGGACTCCTTTATCCTGAGTGCAATGATTGGCCAATACAAGCATCAAAAGTAGGCTCTGATTGGCTAATAGAGCATTAGGATAGTCATCATTTTTCTTAGAAGCTCCAGCATATCCAAATGTTAAAACATTCCAAAGACCAGCTTTAAAAAATAAAAATTGCATATATACATACATGATTCATTTATAAATAATAATCAGCTATGATTTTCATATAAATAGATATTAAAAAACATTAAAATAGAAGTATATGTATGGATACTTTTTCAAAATATTTATAGAATCACACATATTACAAAATAAAATAGCTGCAATTTAATAACTTATTACAATTAATACTCACAAAAGCACCTTTAAAATTAACATACTTGCGCGCACACACATATATCTATATTAAAGATACAAAATATAAAGTCATTATAAAATTACAAAAAAAACTATCTACACACATCTACAGGCAGTCCTTGAATTTCATACCTAATTGTTTCCTGAAACATGTAGGAAAGTTGAAATGTACGAAAGTAGAGCAAAGTAAAAAAAAAAACATCAAAAAGTGTTTTTAAAATATTGAATACGCTAACCAAAACTAAATATAAATACAGCACTAAAACGTCTATTTTTTACCCCTCACTAAATGTACTGTAAACACATTTTCTTCACGATTTAAATACTATACCTCTGTAGTTCAAAGCACATGTTCTGATTTTTTTCCAAGCATTTTTTATTCATTCTTTGCATAATACACTAACTAAAACTAAATGTAAGTACAGTACTAAAGCATATATTTATTTTTTAATGAGGTGTATTAACATATACATAACATTTTATTGATTAGTATGTGGTATTTTCTTTATAAATTTATTGAGAGATTGTTGAATTGTACTCTTCTTTTTCTTTTCTTGATAAAGAATTCTGTAACATGTCAAGCATTGGTGGCCGAGAGGTCAGTGACAGCTGTAGTTGTCCAGGGATAGCGGGTTCGCTTCCCGGCTGATTCTATAATACATGAGAAAAAAAAAAAGAGTTCTGTAACATGCAGTCTTTTTCTGTTGCCGTTTGTACATAAAATATACAAAATATATATGGGAACTGAACTGGGTTCAGACCCATATAACTATAAAGCTGATGGGCTTGAATTGGAAACATTAAGGTGTTTTTAGTTTAAGACTCATAGTTTTGTAGTTAAATGGAGATAAAAGGTGGTTGCTGGAGAGTTGCATTAGATCCTAAGATCTAGATGCAGTGCTCTCAGATCCAAGGCTCCTCACTGACGAAGGCCACAAGCCAGAAACTAGTCTGGGGATATTGGATGAGTAGGCACTAGATGGGGATTTTATGCACAAGCATTCTGGCATCCATTTGTGGCATATGTATAGTGAGTTTTGCCTGTTTTAACAACAGTTATACACAAGCATAAGAGATGGTGGTCATGTGATGTTTACTGGCTTAAAGTAGAATTTATGAATATTGAGTACCACCTGTATATAATTAGCAGACTAAAAAGACTTCAAACAGATATAATCAACTCATTTCTAATACATAAAATTTTTTATTAAATGCACTATTGTAAAATCTATATATAAAACCAAAACATTTTGACTTTGCTAATAACTATCACATCACTAATATATCAATATAATGATTTAAATCTTCGTATATTCTTATGAGATTAGGACTATTACTGGGGACCATGACCAAATCAATCTACATACAGATCACAAGTCAAGACAAAAAAAAAATACAACACCTTGATGTAGCCTATAAAAAAAATAGGTTCTTGAATGTCAAATTTAGTGACTAAATAATTCAACATAAAATTTGGATCTATATCTCCTGTGTGTCTCATCTCTAGAGAATAAAAAAATCATCATAAAATTTAGACCTATATCTTTTGTATATCCCATCTAATGAAGACTGCTCATATGTCTGTCTGCATACTAACAATCTTCATTATAAAAATATGGTTAAGAGAATTCTATTCTGTTACATAAATGCCAGTCCAATAGTTCACTAGTTATAATAATTCCATTCTGTCAATATATAAACTTCCTAATTAAAGATTCATAAACTTTCTTTAATGAAATTATTTAGAAAATTAAGAACAAGTTAAACTGTATTCCTTCTCAATATAGGCAAATGATTCTTACACATTAAATTTTTAAGAGGCAAAACTCTTCATACAGTAGCGCCACTCAGTGCAAGCCAGAATAATCGATGGATACAGGAAGGTTTGTGCATAAAATCCCTATCTAGTTCCTACTCCATCCAATACTCCCAGACTAGTTTCTAGCTTGTGGCTTTCATCAATAAGGAGCTTTGGATCTGAGAGCAATGCATCTAGATCTTAATCAAACACAGAATTTTGCGAATGCTTTAGTCATATTATTTAAACAACAAACTGATGATTTAAAAAAAGAACTTTCCAAGATAAATCATAAATTAATTTAAATCACATATCGATCTTCAAGAATATCAGCTGGCATTTTACAATAAATACATTTTTTTCTCTACAGCATTTTTGTTGAGGTTGATGAAAAATTACATTACCAATAATATATTGTGACAGTCAGTCTTAAATGACTGCCACAAAGATGGCTGCAAGCATAGTTGCAGCCTGAATAAACATATATATAAAAAAATAAATAATAAAAGGTTGGTCTGTGCGAATATATTTTCACTTCGTTTGCGCACGAAATATATTTTAAATTAAAAAAGCTAAAGGGTGACGATACATTTTAAATGTACAATCATATACATTTAAAGTGAAATGCATTTTTTTTTTTTTCAGTTTTAATAAATGTGTTATTTTTGATATGGAGAAAGGGATATAAAATTATACTGGGAAATTTAAATGTAAATAACCCAGCAACTAAATATGTTGTATTTTCAAATTATCAAATTTCGATGTAAATTTTTATTTTTGGATTACGTGTTGAAAGAAAATTTATGTACAAAATTTTTAAAATAATGTTAACCTTGTTACAACACGTAATCTTTATAATTTTGTTGTTTTCTTTGTTAATTATGGTTTTAATGACTGCAGGCAAGTCAGTGACTTTTCTCTTTTATTATAATATTTTTAGAGAAAATTGTAAAAGCATATGAATAGTCAGTCATTTGGCTTGACACCTGCAGATTAAAAATTAATTAAAACATGGGATAGGAATGTAAATTGCTAATGGTCTAAAAGAAAATTCCTAAACAGATTTAAAAAGATAAAAAGAGTTTTAATTAAACTAATTAAAAAAATCGAAAACAGCAATAGTTTGTAGAGGGGACCCTATAATGAGGAGGATTTATGTGCGTGCTGATCAGGTGATATGGGGGATTATTAATTGATTCATGCAGTCAGTTGGGGAGATTGAATTGAGTTGAGTTGAAGAACAGTGAGTTCAACGCGTGCAGTAAAAAAAAAAACTGATTGACTTATTTTCGCCGATGATCGGTTAACGAAAAAATATATACTTGACAGTAAAAATTCAAAGTCAGTGCAAGCTGTAAGTATGCTTAATCCGAAGAAATAAAAAAAGAAAACCTGCAAATAGAAATCTATAAAGGAATCAGGAAAGTGACCAGAAAAGTCTGCTGAAAGAAATAGATTCGATGGAAAAGTATTATTAAAAATATCGCAAGTTATTTAAAGAATAAATATAATAATTTCAACCAGAAATCATCTTAACATGGATCCATTTGATAATAGGAAATCAAGACTGAATAGTATTGCCCCAGCGAACATGGAGTAGAGAACCCGCTTCGGTCCATTCGCACGGCTCAAAACCTATGTAGCCACCAAGTTATGTGACTCTCTGTCCATTTGAAAATGTAGTTGCCTATGAACTATTCTGCCTGCCATCCATAGAAGAGACCCCTTCATTTGCCTGCTCAAGATGTATATATCTCCTTCAGAAGCCCTCAGCCCAGAAGAAAACGAAATCTACGGGAAGTAAAACCCTTTATAATTCTAAATATAATTATTTTTTTTCGTGTGTGATTTAAATATTTTTACGAATGATTTGTTTTCATTTTTATTATTATAGATATAATCAGATATTGAAAATTTACGTAATATTTTATATGTATTTGATCAATGATTTTTCTTCTTTTATTATTAATTCTATGTGTGATTCAATAGATTTTATTACCAAAATAAATTGTAGTATATTATGAATGTTTTAAAATAATGATTTAAGGAAGGTAGATTTCTTGTAAAGTTAGATACACACAAGTGGGAGGCATTAGCCTGTTTGCCCATTTTAGTTTTATTTTATTACATAAATATCCGCTACGTGCAGGATAAATGTACAGTCAATAACTGTTCTTTCTTTAAGATATATATCGTATAAAGAAACGGGCCATTAAATCTACCTTTCCAGATATTTGAAAGGCTATGGAGTGAGTGCGTTCATTTATAAATAACTCTATCTTTTTAATCCGCCACGTGCAGGATTCAATACGTTATAATCTACCGCAAATTCATTTCGATTAGTATAAATTTATTCCATCCGCTATGTGCAGGATAATAGTGATAGTAATAGTAAAAAAATAAGGGAATAAATAAGTCTATTAGTTCCTTGTTTGGACGATCCGCTACGGGCAGGATTGATCGAGGAACTCTCTTATTCAAATATAAATTGCGGTTGAATAATAACACCAAATAATAAATCTTTATTAGAGTAAGAAAAAGACAGAGGGTTATTTAATGAAACACGTATCTACCATGGATCGTTTGATTATTGGAATCACGTATAGAATATATCCTATCAAATGCTGTAGAGTGTGCAAACGAAGATGAAACTTCGACCATCCTATCCCATGGGGTAAATATTTAATGATTTTAACTTGGGGTTTTTGATTAAAATTTCATAGTGTTTTGTATTGATATATTTTTGTTATTTATTTGTAATATTGTAAAATTAAGGGCTAATTAAATGCAGAGATAAAATATTAAAATTTCAACGTTGTGCTGTGTAATTAGTTAAGATTTTATCGTTTATCCTCCTTTATTATCTAAGCAACAAACCAATTTCCCGAGATAAAGAGTAGATGAGCTAGCCTGGGATTAATCTCTATCGGGGCATAGAGTAATTCGTTAGAATATCCATCTTTCTAGTGATGTATTAAGTAAAGCATCTATATTAGTGATTTTATTAAGTCAAAAAAGGACTAACCCTTATCTAAGTTATGCAGTCATATCCCTCTGGGCAGGGAGCAATCTTTTCTCAGAGGTGGCGCGTAAAGGTTTTGGTAATCCAGATCTTTCAAAGGTATGAGTGTAGTAATTTACTTTTATGATGCAATTCTAGAAAATAATAAATGATGGTGTCTAATTGAATATCTACAATCGTTGCTCTGTTACATAACACGCATTCCATGCTCAATGTGTGTGTATATAAGTAAGAGGGTCAAAACGGACCGGTACAATATTAACATTTAATATAACGTTAAAATTCTAAAAACTAATTCAAATGTGTGCTGCCATCTACAGTGATTCTTTTTACTGTGGTTTCGTAGTCTTTGGACTAGAATTCTCAATAGATTTTGTCAATCCTTCTCAATAAACAGTGATTTCCATTCAAGTTCCCATTAAATGGGGTGCTATATGATCCCTGACATTCTTTTCGTAGATGTTGAAACTGTCGTTAAATTCATACAACACCATTATTTCATTAAATTTTATTAATGAAGACTTTCAACTTTGTTCTCCATAATGATGAAAATAGTCGTTATAAGAATTTGTCACTGTTTATAAAAATAAAAACATATTTTTAAACAAATAGTAAAATATTCTAAAAAGAATTGCAAATATTCTTTTCGAATCGCCGCTGTAATCGTATAACAAAACCTTCACTTTTACTTATTTATAAAATAGAAATATTTTTAATCAAATATATTTAAATAATCTTAAAAATAATAAATATTCTTCAACTCACATGCTAGTCCTAAAATAAGATTTCCACTATTAGAATTCTGCTGGAGATTTAACGGGCACTTTTCTTGTTTAATGTAATGCTGTAACAACGCTTTCATTAGTAAGCAAGCATGAATAGAACTAGAAAAAAAGATTTTTAAAAAAATTAGTAGCAATATTTAGACCATTTATATCTAAAATGCAGCTTTACCATTTACTTACTTATCAACTACAACTGATAACATTCATATTACATTTAAAAGTACATTAAGATAATCATGCTTGCATTTCAAAACATTCTTATAAAATCTCTATCTACTTAAAATATTGTTTACAATTTTGCTCTTCGGTCATCGTCCCCCCTTATTTATGAAGATTATAAATGCGAATAAAAATTCCTTAAATGATAATATTCTACATGTAAATTGGCAGGACATAAATTGTATTAGAACCATGAAAACAATCATTCAGCTATTAATTATATATAGTGCTGAGAATATATGATGTTTATGAATAAAACTGAAATTCGTATAACATTACAATAGTAGCCAAAAAATAAATTTTACTAAAATTCTTAATAATAATTTTGAAAATAATAGTTATATTCCGAGAAGTCAATTTGCTTCTGACTGTACTGAATTAGGATATAATCATGAATTTATTAGGAATATTACGTTTAATAAAAAAAATCTATAAATCCGTTAATAATAAAGATATAAGTGTTAATGAAAATAAAGAGTTTATTTCTTTACCATAATAAATCATCAAAATGAAAATGGTCTGGAAGAAAGGCCTGAATTTAAATTCATTGTAAATCTATTCCTGGGTAGTTTATAAGATTCCTTGCAGTTGTCATAAAATTTATATAGGTAAGTAAATTAAGTTTTAATGAAAGAATTAAAGTTCATAAGAGTAGAGTTACAAATAAATATAATAATTCAACTTTGTATATCCATGAACTGAAAACAGGTCATAAAATATTATTTGACAATGCAGAAATTATCTTTTATTAAAAAAGTGAATTGACAAAAAGAATAAAAGAAACTTTGACGCTAAAATTTTGTGAATCTGAGGCCCTCAATCTCATGAAGATGTTCTTTAATGCTAAAGGAAGTTGGTTTTTGAGGTGAATGATGGGAAGGCTATCAACTTTGTTTTGTATATATATGTTATATGTTCAGCTGAACTACATTTGAAAAGGTCTATTTGTTAATAGATAAAACCATGGCTGTGGAAAAATTTTGATAAAATTTTGTTGTAATGTTATTATGAATTATCTTCAAAAGGGCAAACTATAAGAATCCTTTACAAATCAGATTTATATAAAAAATGATTGCATTTTTATTCAATCTTGAAGATCTTCTATGGGTAATAGGTCAATCACTGATATTTTGCAGAGATGAAATGAAACTTTAGCACTTTTAACAAAGCCTTGGCTTAACGAACACGCGATTTCAGATAACAATGAGGATTTAAATTCTATTAATTTTAGCAATCCTCTAAACATATATTATTTAGCTATTAAATCGATTGATTAACTAACCATATAAAATTTTAAAGACCAGATAAAAATGGAATCATTTTTAATCCAATTAGTCGATGATACTGATATGAGACAGGTAGCATGAGATGATGATCATGTGATGATATGAGAGGTGTTATCTGACTATTAAAGGATTCTTCCAGTAATGGAGATTATTATTTCATAAAGATTATTAAATATTCTCAATGCTATATCTATTAGCCATTGTTTGGGTTAGCAAAATTAATAAAATTTATATCTGCATTGGGATCTGAAATTACACGTCAGTTAGGTGACAGCTTTATTAGGATCATCATTAATGTTTCGCTCTTGGAAAATATCAGTGATTGGTCAGATAAAAGTCGATTCATTTTTCATTTTCGTAGAGATATTGAAACAACAAGCATTATTAGCAAGTCTATTTAAATGACTCCAGTTGGTTTGACTGGTAATGGATTTTTACAGTATATATACTTGAAGACTATTATTTCCCAATATGATTATAGTTTAACTGGAATATAGTTAATATATGCATATTTTTCACTAAAGTGCTGCGTTTAACTCATAATCATGCTGTCTAATTTTAACCTGATTCTGTCTTATTTTTTAAAATTTGATATTTTATAATTTTTTTAAAATGTCTACCTTCGGAAGCAATATTTTAGGATATAGTAGGAATCTGGGGATCAAGATGGGATCGGGGTGGGTGTAAGTGTTATTTTTGGAATACATAGATAAAATAAAATAGACGATGGCCTAAATCCAAAAGCAAAAAAATATATATAAAAATAATTTCATAAATACCATATTATGATGATTAGATTAAAGGTAATTTTGACATTTCTGATGATGATTAAAGTGCGAATTCCACTCAATAAATAAGATGATGAAAAGATGCTTTATAATAATAAAAATTACATATATCAGTCGGAAATCATGTGATATGCAAGCACAAAAATAAAAAATTGAATTAGGAATTGACCCAAAAACCTTTCTTTTGACTTAAATTATGTGTTATAAACAAAATATGAGGGAGGCGAAAGACTGATGAGATTATGCGGAGAAAGTAGTGCAATAATAATACAGGTAAAGAATCATATGAATAACTCATATAATAACAAATTTCAAGCGAACTACTAATTTAAAAATAGTTTAAGAATATTTTCATGAATATGCGCAAATTCACTAAACCTAATGTAGATTCAGATCACAATTTATCACTGACGAAAGCGAGATTTTTACGAGATTAAAAAGAATGGAGAAAAAAAAAATTGAAAGAAGTCGTAAATCAAGCAGAAAATTACGATCTTTAATAAAATATCACAAATAATATCTATTCATATGGAAAAGCCGACATCTGCTTACTGTGCTAGATTGCGAACAACTGATGAAGTCACAGCCCAATGCATTGATTACCTAGCCAGACTGTTTCAACTTGGTGCATTAATAACATTCATATTATACCCTTCACAATTATTTTTTATTATTATAAAATATATGGATAGTTATACTTTACTTACTTTTACGCTTCCTATAATTGATCCATCTTATTTGGTTTTGAACTTATTTCAAATTAAAATTATATATGAATAAAATTGAAATAATCAAAAAATGAAATAAATAAGTAAATTAATAAATGTAGATCAACTTACATAAAAATATTTTCAAAACAAGATTTTATGTTGGTTTTTTTTTTTTTTTTAGTTTTGTTTTCATAGATATGTAATTATGTTTTTCATTGGCCAAAATAAATTTGCAAGCTAAATAAAGCTACGCTTTGACATTCATCGGTTATCGGCTTTTAGCTATTGCCCTACTTTCTAACTTATCAAAAAAGTGAAAAAGATGTATACTGGGAAGAAATTGCATCAAGACATGTTACATTGAGAGAACAATGACTTAAAATTTTTGGGTATAATACATATTCTAAGTCGGCAAACTGCGGCTTACGAGTCAAATGTGGCTCTTTTGATACCAATCTTTTGGCTCATTTTAAAATGATAAATATACATTTATTTTCTTTATTTCCTCTAATAATTTGAAAATAAATATTTTGATGACTCTAGGAGAGGAAAAATGTGTATTACAACATTTTTTCTTGAATTCAGTCTTAGTATAGAATAGTATTTATTGTATATAAAGACTATTTAAATATTAGAAATTTGTGAATAAATCAAACTGTCAAAGTAATTTTTTAATTCATTTATTTTTTAAGAAAATTTTTAGTTACCTTAGGATGTATACAGATTCTGTTATATTCTATTATTAAAACAAATGTTCAAAAATATCCAAAACCATTCAGAAATCTGTATTTTTAATAAACACATTTTTCAGTTTATTTCTGGTGGCTCTTTAATGTGGGATAAGGGGGTACCATTTTCCTTGTGGCTCTTTAAGGGAGACTATGAAGAAAGATTTACACAAAATGGCTCTTCATGTTAAAAAGTTTGCTGATTCTTAACATTGTTAAATAAAAAATACTTTTTTAACATAAATTAAAAAATAAGATTATGTTAATAGAATAGAAAGGTAACTTTTATTTTTTTCTAAAGCTAATTTTTCTATTTGGGGTATAGTGCTGTTTACTATGGTGAGACTTGTGTCACAATTGACAATAGATTGGCTCAACATAGATACACATACACACGAGCAATAATCAAAAAAAAAAGGCAGTTCCATGTTTGCTGACCATCGCTAGAACTTAACCATAGATCTGAGCCCTCCAAAGCTGATGTATTATGTACACAGAGGAATGATATCAAGAAAAAGATCAAGGAAGAAGATCAAGGAAACTTATTTTATTACCAGCGACATCAACTCTATAAATTTCCAGAAAATGGATAATATAAAAAAATATTTTTTGCATTTATTTGCATACAATTACGTTGACAATCTACATGCTATGATTATGCAGTAACGAAACTCTGAAAGCGCTCAGCCTAAATAAACTGTTATGTGGAATAGTTTCACCTTCAACGCATTAGCATATTATTAAAAACATTTTTAGTAATTTAAAACATAAATATAAACACATTTATTTTTGTCCACTATTAAAAGGAAACATACATTAGTGATTAATGTAATATCAGATACAAAGATTCAACTCTTATTCACATCGTCAAAACATCCTACATTAAAATTAGGAACAGACCTACTCACACTGATGAAAAACACTGGATATCGCTACTACATATACCGGGGGCAACCCATGCTATAAATAAAATATGCTGAAACATACATAGATAAACTTTGCACCCTGAACCACCTGATGAACAATAGGAAAGATAAGCTGCCTCCAGAACAGATTTTCCAAGTAGTGTATAAAATTATATGCAATAACACAAAAATGCAACGCAATTTACTTTGGAGAATCTTATACTAATCTCTCTACAAGAATGAAGCAACACAAATATCAATACAATCGAGCCGAAACTAATTCAAACATTAAATCTATCTTCCTTGAACACGAGTCCAATATGATCACAGCTTTGAACTTACACCCACCAGTACTGTCTGCACTGAGAGAAATGATACCCAACGTCGAGTTAAAGAGGTTTCACATATCGCCAATAATATACATGCAATCAACAAGAAAAAAATACATGTTCCCCTGTCAAAAAAGTGGATCGTGTAAATAAATTCATTTATATCTTATAATCAAATGTTATGTAAATCATCACTTTTGTAATTCTTCTATAAATTAATAAACATAACATGATCACCATTTAAATCTCACAATCCTCTTGGATAATAATAGTTACGATTATGACTATTAATTAATCGAAAGCATGCTTGCATACTATTTTGATATACTTAATGTATTTATTATTAAAGTATTAAACAAGCTTTTCTTAGTATATGTGCTATATTTATTATTTATATTGAATTACATTTTTTTTTTGAAAAAAGTTTAAATCTCTTGGAATTAAACTTATATGGTAAAAAATAAATATATGAGCTGACACGCTCTCGCAAGAAAAGCTATAATTGCATAAAAATTATCTAAGTTTAGCGCTTTCACGGATGTTGCCTATATATATATACCCATACAATTACACACATTCTAAGGCTACACACGATTGTGAGGACATTTAACGCCCTCAAAAGCATTCAATCATGTAATTATAGCTTTTCTTACAAGAATATGTCAGCGTATATATATTTATAATGTACAATAGTTTAAAAAAAGTTTCTTAATTTTATAAATAATAGAAAATACGAAAATAGTTTTTACATTAAACTGATAAAGATAAAACTGAAAGCTTTGTTTTTTTTTTCACATGCTTTTAAAATGTTCTTTAATTTAGTTATTTGTAAAGTAATTTTTAATAACTATGCAAAAAAAAAAAGTCATTTTACTTCGTCACAAACTCTATTCAATATACATGAAAAACTAATCTTATAAACTGAGCCCCAATTTAGTTACATTGTCTACTAAAAGCTTAATATTAAAATGTTATTAATATTTTCTTAATCTAATTCAGAAAAATAAATTAATGCATTCAAGCAATTAGACCAATCCTAGATTTCTATTCAAGTTAGTGTGAAATTAGTAAGGATTATAATGTAAGGTTTATATTTTTCTAAAAATGTGTTTATTCCCTTTATGATGAAATTTGAATTTTTTTTTTTTTTATAATTTTTTCTAAAAATACATTTTTATGATTTTTTTTCTTTATTTTTTTAGATTTTATGAAAAAATAACCACTGAAAACAATCAATATCATCAAAATGAAATATTACTTGGATTCAAATGAAGATGGTTAATTCCCGAATCCACGTTAATCGGCAGCCATGCTTTCTTGTGGCAACTCATCTGAAAAGTATGAACCTATTAATAAAAAATGAAGATAGGTCACAAAATATCCATGTCTTCCAGTTAAAATGTATATTTGCTTTCATGGCTGGTGCGATTTAACTAATCATAAGTAAATTCAGTGTGGCTCGGAAACTCCAATCAAAAGAAAATTCAGTATGGGTGGGAAAATCCAAGTTATGACTTATACATATATTCTGGCACTATTATAAAACAGAAATTTTGAATGTCTACATTCTATATACAATGTCCACAGTTGAAAAACATCTAAATGCCATTAAGAATTTCGAGATTCCTTATCAGATAGCTTGATAAATGGCTTTTCTTAGAAAAAAAAATATTTATTTCTCACATTTGGTACTGGTTGACCTATACCACGACAATATCCCCAAAAGAAAACATTGTATAATGTGTCTAAAAAAAAAAAGGCATAAAAATTATTTCATTTGTGTGAAGTGCAGGTTCGTTATATTGACAGAGACTGTTTTATTTCTCATCACACTGAAAATATGATAGATAAAATATACATCCTCCTCATATAGGCTTATCACAGGCAGATTCATGAATGTTGTGATGAGCAGATGCTTTAACTCAGTTGTCAGAAAAAAAGATGGCTGTAGAAAGGTTTGTGCATAAAATCTCTATCTAGTGCCTACTCTTCCAACATCCCCAGACTAGTTTCTAGCTTAAGGCCTTCATCAGTGAGGAGCATTGGGAGAGTTTTACCTTTGTGTAAACAGCTTGTGTAAGCATAAAGAATGGTGACAATGTGATGCTTAGTGATTTAATACCAATCCTGCCCAACAGGATTATGGTGACTGTGGTTATTAAAGAATTAAAGACACCAAAAAGTATGGATGCTGAACTGAATTCAGATCTATGCGACTATACAAGCTAATGAGCTTGAATTGAAAACATTATTGTGTTTTCATTTTGGACTCAAACTTTATAGTTAGCGAATAAGGTAAAAGGGGGCTGCTGGAGGGTTGCATTAGATCCTAAGATCTAAATGCAGTGCTCTCAGATCCAAGGCTCCTCATTAATGAAGGCCACAAACCAGAAACTAGTCTAGGGATATTAGATGAATAGGCACTAGTTAGGAATTTTATGCACAAACCTTCCTGCGTCCATCGATTACTCTATCTTGCACTGAATGGCGCTACTGTGTGGAGAGTTTTGCCTCGCGTAAACAGTTTGTGTAAGCATAAAGGATAGTGATCATGTGATGATTGTCAGAAAAAGATGAGTCTTGAATAGTTGTAATGGGCGAGATATATCAGTACTTTAATTTATATGATCATTTCTTTTCGTTGACTGATTACAGTAACGTTCCTTTATTTGTGAACTGTGATTTTATAATAATCACTTGATTTTATATTTTAGATTGATTCCATTAATTAAGATTATTCTATTTAATAAGGTATAAGAATTTTCACAAAGTGAAAAGTAGTTGAGATAACAAAGAGCATTATTATGACTACTATTATTTTTTATTGTTTTAAATCAGTCTTTTTTTTCCTACCCCATTTAGCTATCACTACGGGAAACCCGAAAGACTAATGAATAATATTTCTGTAGTCTAATTTTCACTACACTTCTCTCACGCAAGGTAGGGACGTAATTATAAACATATGACCAAAGACCTACCTTGTGTGAAAATGATGTAGTGAAAATTTACACTACAGAAGTATTATTCATTATTGGATAACCTTTAGTCTTATGAACGACTAATAAAAATTATTACTATACCCTGAAGACTAGACTTATCCATCTGCCATTTTCTCTTTGCTCATTTATTTATATTGTACATTACTTTTTGTTGTTGCTTTCACTAACTTTGTTGTTTTTTCCTTAGTACTTTATTTTGTATTTTTCACTTTAGAGTAATTTTCTTTGTTCGATATTTGATTGCCTGGTTAAACTTCGTCTGAAAAGTTTTTTTTAAATATTTATCTCTGTTCTTAATAATAATGAATATTTTTATATTTTTTAATAAATTAGAATTTATTCAAGTTTTCTCTGCATTGTATTTACTTACAATAACTACTGTTAAATATTAACCGTATTTATTAAAAAGATACCTATTCCTAGCACACACCTGCAAGTATTGTAAAAAACTGGGGCAGGTCGTAAAAATGGAACAAATCAACATTTTTATTTTTTTTAATGTTTTGGAATAAAGAATTATCTCCAGTAAGTCGAAACTGTAAGAATAAAGTTTTAATATAAAAAAATAGTATTGTTGAAGTGTATAATAAAGTTGAAAAAATGGTATATCGTTTTATTTAGAATTTCATTAAGAATATAATGAACCTATCTATAAAAATAAATTTTAAAATTTAAAATTTTTTAAAAATGTTAAATTTCTTGCTTTCAATTTCTTTTTGGTGCTGATGATTATTTCTTCTCAGTTTTATTACATTCTTTAGTATTTGCCTTTTCTGGTATAACATTCTTGATAAGTTCATATTAAAAATGTTATTGTATAAATTGTATCTCTAAACCAATTTACTAAGCATTTAATATGGAAGTTACATTAGTAAATAAATTAAAGGGGTTTTCCGTGTGTAATGTGGAGAAACAGCGCCACGTAGTGGGCTAGAATCTTGGTAGTTTCTGATAGCAGACGACGTAAGCTAGATGTGTTTACGGCAATCAGTGCCACATAGGTTCTTGGTAGGTGCTGGTAGCAGACGATATAAGCTACATGGGCTTACGCATGGCAACCATCGCCACCAGGCGGGCAGCTTTGCTGCCAGTTAGCTTGTGGAAGGTTTCTGTGTGTACGCATGGTGAACAGCGCTACCTAGCGGCTGAAAGAAGCATTTCTGCTTTCGAGGCCCCTACCCTATATGTTCTGAGTGCTAACACAGAAACAGCGCCTCTAGAGGCCATCGTGTATGTCGGGGTAGACTACCAATTAAAGACTTTTTTTTTTAAATAATGATATGCAAATCTTTTTCCCTTCCTCACATCTTTACGTCATTTTTTAATTTTCTTTTGAAATCTTTATTTCCTTATTATTTTTTAATAAATATGTTTTTTAAAAAAATTCTCAATTAAAGTGCAAATTAAAATAAAACTTTTTTAACAAGCTAAACTTCATTAATATTATTAATATAAGAATATGGTCGTTTTTATTCGTAAATTCGCTTACACTGTTTTTTTTCCCAGTCTTAATTAATCATCATTATCAAACAATCATTAAGTAAACAATATTCATTCTACTAAAATGTTTAACTTACCATTTTCCAGTCGTATATTTGAAGATCAGAGACTTCCTGGGTTTTTTAGCATATGCTTGGACTTGTATGGATAACAAAGTTAATAAAGTATTAATAGCTTCTAAATGAAGCATATATGTATAATCTCTAAAAAAAAAAAAAAATTATTTATGCATTTAACATAAAAATAAAACAAATATTATGATTACATTAATTAATATTATTTGATGTGCACATACATCCTCAAATATATTTCCACTCATTTAATATTAATAACCATGTGCAAAATAAATAAATATTCATTACTTCACCACAAATGGTTAATAAAAGCTCCTCTTTCCCATAATTACTCAAAAAAATTCTTTTGATCTATCATTCGATTTCACATTAGCCCTATATTAAAATATTCAACTTTGAGAACCAATCAAAAATTGGCCTGGATCGATCCATTAAACTTTTAATTTTCAAAATTTTTTTTTACCAAATTCAATCTATTTTTTATTTTTATTTTATCCCTCTTTGTTTTCAGCACATCTATTCTCAAACTCCGTCTTACAATGCTACCTTTTTTCGGCATCTTTTCTGTGCTTTATAGCATAGAAATAAAACCATCGGCACCGGCTACAGCGTTTAAACGGCCTCTTTCTGTGCTTTTGCATAGATATATATAGGCCTAGAAGGCAGTGGCTGCGTAAATAGCATATTTATGTGTTTTTGCATATAAATAGTGCCATTAAATGGCTGATACAATCTAACAGAACAGTACCTCCTTTTTTATATAACTGTAATATATAGTTCCTTTCAATTATAATACTAAAAATTTCCAAATGTTCGCTAGCTATTTTTCTCTTCTTTATTTACTGTAGCTGCTGATATCAATTGACTCAAAATATATAAATATCCCTAGACAATATAAATCTTAAATAATGATTTTACCAAACTATATTTTCAAAATTATCTTCAAAGGGTAGAAAAACGAGCGACACAATTTATACTGCTGATGAATGCTGTTGAAAGATATAAAGAAGAAAAAACCAAAGTTAACACTTATTTGATTCATCTTGATGAAATTTAAAAGAAAGCTCTGAATTACTTACTATATATTTATATAAAGAAATAATTATAGAAGAGCAATACAGAGATTTCAGACTACTCAAAGTAAGTATGGAGAGATGCATGTTAAGAGTAACAAGAAGAGATCGAAAACGCAATGTATGGGTAAGAAAACAAATAGGTGTTACTGATATCATTGAAAGAATTAAGACTGAAGTGGAGTTGGGCAGAATACATTGTTAGAAGAGGTAATAGATGGACAGTTAAAATCTTAAACTGGATTCCAAGAGATTGTAAAAGACCCAGAAAAAGACCACATGTGAGATGGATGGACGAAATAAGAAAGTATGCAGGGGTGATGTGGAGAAGAGAAGCTAGAGATTGGAGAAAATGGATTGAACTTAGAGAGATCTTCATCCAGCAGTGGAATGATAATGGTTGACGATGATATCTATCTTCACAAGACAAAAAATATAAATGCAGAGGTAGACATGCTGTTTATCTCATGTTATTTTCAATATTTACTCAGTAAAATTTCCTAATAAGTATTTGTGTTGACAAAACTAAATTTTAACTCACAAGCAGAAAAGATGGTTCATTTCATCAACTTTGAAATACAATGCGGTAATACCTAAAAATAATGAGGATGAAATATTAGTAATATAAGACCCCTTGATTCTCTAAATAGTTAACCATGATTTCAGATTATTTACATTGTCCTTAAATCAAACTAGTTTACAAATTTCTAATCAAATACTACGATTTTAATACAACAATAAACAAACATCTGATGATCATCAAAAAAGCTCAATCAATCAGCAACATAATTGATTTTTGTATCTCAGGATTTACAACTAAACATACGCTCTAACAACACTAAATAAGTTACAAATAAATATCAACAGCAAAATAAAGATTTGGCAACATTAGATATGTTTTATAATGAGACTATGATAAGAAATGCCAAAGCAAAAGCCACATAAGTTTAAGAGGAAGTAAATAAAAAAAAAAAACTAAGAAACCTGGTTGACAGCAACACATATATCTTGTATGGTTGCGTGCAATGACGCAATGACAGATCCAAGACTTAAAAATCTAGAGATAACAGTTCAGCTCCAATATCCAGTGCTCAAATATCATCTGATCTCCCAAACGACAAACTATTCACTTAATTAGTAGCAACATATAACTATCTACACCAGTGTTAAGACAGAGAAAAAGTCTAAAATAAAGACTGTGATAGAGCTAATGAAATAACTCTAGGACTGTTGACAAGACAATTCTTGTCAAGACATAACTGCAGATAATAATTAACTTATTACAAGCAAACAATAAAGTAATGCAGTGCTTCTCATCCATAGTTAAAGATTAAGAAATAAAAATTAAACTCATGTATGTGTTAAGATTAGTCCAAAATCCAATTATAAGAATGAAAGGAATATTAGTGTTCAAAGTGAAAATATACCATTGGCCAGACTTGTTTTTATTTCTGCAAACAGATAGCACAGAGCCTCTATTAAGTATCAATTCAAATATAGTGTACTAAACACAAAAGACCAATTTATCTCACAATCAAAAAGAATTAAACAAATCAAACCTGTAAGGTTGATGAGGTTTAATAAAATAAGCACTGTAACAGTAATAAAGAAAGATGGATTTGTTTAAATCTTTATAATTTTATCAATGCATACAGAAGGATATAAGTCGTCTCACAATCATGAAAAATGAATTATACTTAGCAAACCTAAGAAACAAAGCTACTTTATTTTTACATTTGTTATTATTATGAAGACTAACATGTTCTTCATTTAAATAGAATTTTAAAAAAATATTATTAAGTAGAAATTACTATTAATATTGAGAGCCCTAAACCATAAAGTCTCTCTATAGTCTTCAAAATATTCTTCATTTTATTCCGTATAAGATAATAGCAAAGAGTGAGTGACAAGAGGTCTATATTTACCATATAATACTAAATTGTCCAAGCACTTTACCACTGTTATACAATGCTTTATTTACCACCCTTTCTTACAGTTTACAATTTCGATTACCCTGACAATCTTCTTCGGAACTTTATATCTCCTAACCTCAACAGTAACGGTTGCAGTTAGGGGATACAATTGAGGTTAGGAGATATAAAGTTCTGAAGAAGATTGTCAGGGCAATCGAAACTGTAAACTGTAAGAAAGGGTGGTAAATAAAGAATTGTGTAACAGTGGTAAAGTGCTTGGACAATTTAGTATTATATGGTATATATTTGGCAATGCAATAAGAAAGAGTAGTTATTATAGGTCTATATTTAATATGCTGAAATTAGGACAAGAGTGTACCACTTCTTGCATGGTTAATTACTCAGGAAATAATAATGCCTGATGTATCATATATTTTAATATCATTTACTGCAGAGTAACGTAATAAAAATAAAAATTTTAGAATATTAAATCAGGGTAAAAGAGAAAATATGAAGCTATAACAATTATGCTCAATGGGATTCAATAATGTATTAATTTTGAGTTTTATTAGGCTAAATTATTCTTAAACACACTGTCCAATATAGTTTAGTATAGTGGTAAAGTTGTAAACTCAAATACTGAAAATCCATGAATTGGAGATCAGTTCTGTCATTGCCATTTGATCAGTGGCATTTAACATACATCAGTTAGTCACCATCATCATTTTTCAACCATTTTTCAACTATTATTGATCCAATGCAGGATGAAGACCTTTCCAAATGTAATCCATTTTCTCCGATCTCTAGCCTTTCTTTTCCATGTCATCCCAGTACACTTATTTATTTTGTCCAGCCATCTCACGTGATCTCTTTCTAGGTCTTTTACAATGTCTTGGATTTCCGTTGTCAATCTATTATCATTTCTTTTAAACTCAATTCCACTTCAGTCTCTTAATTCTTTCAACGATGTCACTAACATCCGTTTGTTCTCTCACCCATGTATTTCGATCTATTATTGTTACTCTTAATATATTTCTCTCCATACTTCATTGAATGGTCTGAACTCTCTGTATTGCTCCTCTGTTCAGGGCCCAAGTCTCAGATCCACAAGTAAGAACTGGGCAGACACATTTACTAAAAACCTTCCTTTCCAAACACACTGTTGAAGATTAAGCCAAATATAAATTAAATGTTCAGAAATCATTTATAAATTTTTATGTTTAAAGTGCCCAAAATATTATATCATATGAAATAAGTATGAGTTTGGACAGAAGAAAAAAAATTTTAATTAGAATAAATAAACTAATTAATATTTTTAATCTATTTTAATATTAATTGTATGGATACCAACTATGAGAAGGTTTATATTTTTTTAAAACCTATAATTACTATAAAAATATTTTTACAATAACTGTTTTAAATAAATTCAAGTATATTATATATACATTTTTTAAAATGGTTTTGGATTTTTATTGTGTAGTTGGACTTAAAAATACACTTGAAATGAGCAGAGAAAGCAAATCTATTTCAGTAAAGAAATAAGACACCAGAATTTACCAACTATCTAAAGCCATTAGAATCAAAAAGGTCAAATTATTGTCAGAAATGAAAATTAAAAAGCAAGTATTATAGGTTTTTTTATAATACTAAATCATCCATGCATTTTACAACTGTTACACAATGCTTTATTAGTGGAAATTAGGAGATATAAAAGTTCTGAAGAAGATTGCTGAGGCAATCGAAACTGTAAAGAGAGTGGTAAATAAAGCATTGTGTAACAGTAGTAAAGTGTATGGATGATTTAGTATTATATGATATACATTTTGTAATGCAATAAGAAAGATTAGTTATTATAGGCTTCTGTGAGACAATATGGATTAAACTGGAAGTAAAAGTAAAAAGAATGGTGTTGGTATTGTTTGAGATCCAAGAGCAATATGTTTATAAATTCCAGACACAGAAAAGCATTTATATGCTAATCCAAATAAGTGATTATAAAAAGTAGAAAAATTGGATAAATCTAAAAAAGAGAAATATTATAAAACTGTTGGAGATTATAGGTTAAGGATTTTTTTTTAAAAGTGAAAGACTGATAAATTTTTGTGGAGAAAATAGTATGACATTCATAAAAAAAATATTCAATTATTGGTTAAAAAAAAATATGGGTAAATAATAACCTAATTGATAAAAAGAATTCAAATAAAAGATAAAAATGGTTCCAAGAAAAAACTGCAGAGATTACAAAAAGAATAATAATAATAAAAGAAAATCTTGATTATAATGAGATGATGAATAAAACAGAAGAAAGAAAATGGAAGTAAATTCTCTTCAAGATAAAAATATTTACAAAAGACTTAAGAAGTGAACTGAAACATGAAGCAAATAAAGTTGGTAGAGATTTATACAAAGAAATGTAAAGAAATAAAAAAAAAACTATACAGAAAAAATATATTAGGTTTAATTTATTGTTGAATATAATATATGTGGTGGAAAAACAGGGCCTTGGAGAAACAAAAACCATGACTGAAGACGGAAGAAGTAAATTACTAATAAAAAATGTTACTGATTTGAATGACAGAATAGATTTTCATCTATAGTCATTAAAAAGGAATCATATAGATAACAAAACTATTCAATAACAAAAATTACAATAGAAACTAAGCAGAGATGTTAGAGAACAGTTCAAATCACAAGATCAGCCCTACATAATGAGAATCTTCTTCAGTCTGACAAAATACTGTTTAATTATCGAGAATCAAATTGAAAACAGGCTCATCCAAAAAAAGTAATAAGGAATTAATAAAAAGAAATCATCAAAGTAGAGAAAAGATCAATATCAATTTCAAAATATATTCTAAAAAAAAAAAAAGGTCTGTAAAACCAGCTTCTTACAAATAATTAAAGAAAGCAAATCATCAAAGTTGATGATTTGATTTTCTTTTTCAAAAAGCAATCCTCATAAACTTAATTCTTTAGATTCCAAGTCATCAATCTGTTAACATTTCCATCAAAGTCTTCAATTCCAAAAAGAAAATATCAATTTCTAACAATGAACTTCATCTTAATTGCTCCTACTTTATGAATGGGATGCATTTGTACAAGAATAAAAATATTTTCAAATTTTTAATTTTAGAAGGAGCCTGAATGAAAAGATAAAAATAAAAAACAATATAACATCTTAAACTCTGTAACTGAACAGAAAAATAACAATTTAGTCGTTTTTTTTTAAAGTAATATTTTTTCAAAAACTTGTAAATGATTTAACTCTTTGAATCCTGAGCGGCCATTTTGAATTTTAAAAAAAAATTACAGGACATATAATTTTAAAAAACAAATACTCATCATATAAATTGCAATGCTTTAGCAAAAATTTTCAAAATGGGAGCAGAGATGTAGATTTAAGAACTTTTCAGTTTTAAATTTTCATCCAGTTAACACAAAAAAAATCCTTCAAAGATGCAGTCATTATTCCCATGAGAGAATTCATGATATTACAGACTTTATAATATACTGGCAATATATAAAAAGGATCTGCTTTTTTCAAAATCTTTTATTTGTGTCATTGGCTAAATTGTGCAGATTTTAGTTAAAATTTTAATTGATTATTTATAGCCCTGGATAGTAATAACCCCTCAATAACTAATTCTCAATACATCTGTTTTCATTTATAAAAATTTGAAGTTCTCCAGCCATAAGGCACTGGTCAGTTTTAACAAAAAGTCTTTATTTAACAGTATGCGGCTGAAACTTTAATTATATCACACCTATTCCACAATTTAATTGTACCCCTGGTAAACATTATCTTGCTACTACTTTTTTGTACCCACAAAAATATAATAAGCCGAAGACCTATCAATGATTTTTTTTTAAAGACAAGCATTAGAAATGACTATTAATAAAACTTATCATCTGATTTAGATGCATCAATAAATTTGTATGTATATGTAAATATATTTGTATATATATACATTAAAACAAAGATTTTCACAAGCTACAGATATAAATGAAAAGTTATTGGAGTACATCTGTATAATTTATTGTATATATATGCATACCAATGTTTTGGTCTGGCCACACTGGACACTCAACTGGGTAATAAATATTATGAAAATAATTGTGGAAGCGTTGTAAACATGAATGTATAACAATAATATACGTTCCATTATTAGAAAATAGAAATAATAAATATAAAAAATTATTTAGATTAATGAGTTTTTTAAAAAAATTCCTCCAAACAGAAGATAATTTGCATGTATCATCTTGTTTGTTGAAACAATATGGCCTTTTAAAAATCTCAATGACTTCTCTAATCTGACAGCGTTGAAGAATCCTATCTGGATAGTACTCTCCTGTTAGAAAAATCAAGACTATGACCTGTATCTATAGCATGGAGAGATAGTACTAAGATGACGATGAGTGTTTAACTACATTAATGTGTTCATCTTTTCTAACACTGATGCAACGAAGGGTCATACCTATATAAGAAACTTTACATTGTAATGTTTTAAAATATATCCAATATTGTTTGTAGTTCCTTTTATAAAAGAAATACAAATTCTAATAATTATTTCTTCATTTTGCTTCGAATTTTGATAGTTTAGGGCTTGAATTAAGACTTGGTGTATTGTTTTATTATTACAGCCATTAATTACTAAGACATCGCTGATATGATTAATTTCATCTTCTAGATTTGATGCCCAACATAACATGGTCGAAGCATTGGTGTATATATATATATTTTAATACAATAAATTATACACGCATGTACCCGGATAATATTTCATTTATATATATAACATGCATTCAAATTAATGAAACCATGAACAAATAATTTATATTTTTAAAACTTACAATACAGGCACATCAACTATAACTTCAGTTAAGGCATTCATTAATAATTCCACTAAATCATCTTCTATATTAATTTCACTACGGCCATCTTCCACTGGAAAAAAATCAATTAACACTATATATAAATATATGTAAGCAAACATAAAATTTTAATATTCTAATAATTTTAATAAGACCATAAATAAATAATATAAAAACTCTGTGAATAATGAAAATATTTTACACGGATAAAGCGTGATAAACGGAACAGCCAAAATTCAAAAAACATTAATTGTAAACAACAATTTGCCAAGTGCTTACCAGAACATATTGGAATAGAGTATGCACGGAAATATTAACCATTCAGCTCCAATATGTCACCATGATTCTGGTATACAGTACCGAAAGCGCTTGGCAAATTGTTGTTTATAATTAATGTTTTTTGAATTATGGCTGCTCTATTTATCACTCTTTATTCGTTTAGAATAATAAGACCATAATAAATGATAACTTCTTATTTAACCAATGAATTGACATTATTATAAGAGAGTGTATATAGTATGTAGTTGTTTTTGCAAATAATGCTTGAGCTGCAGGAAATGTTGCAGGAGTTATCAGATGAAAGTAGGAAAGTAGGACTAAAGATAAATGTTAAAAAGACTAAAGTAATGTTTAATCGATTTGCTCAAAATATGAAAATAAAGATTGATTATGATGAATTAGAAGAAGTTAACAGTTACAAATACCTTGGTCAGATTATTAATACAGATGGAAACATAATGGAGAAAATAAATCATAGAATTAAACTTGGTTGGAGTGCTTTTGGTAGAAATAACTTGATACTAAAAGGAAATATGCCTATGTGTTTGAAAAAAAAAGGTTTTTAACAAATGTGTTTTACCAGTTCTTACTTATGGATCTGAGACTTGGACACTCAATAGAAAAGCAATACAGAGACTTCAGACCACTCAAAGAAGTATGGAGAGATGTATGTTGGGAGTAACAAGAAGAGATCGAAAACGCAATGTATGGGTAAGAGAACAAACAGGTGTTACTGACCTCATTGAAAAAATTAAAAGATTGAAGTGGAGTTGGGCTGGACATACTGCTAGAAGAGATGATAATAGATGGACAATTGAAATTTTAAACTGGATTCCAAGAGATTGTAAAAGACCCAGAAAGAGACCACATGTGAGATGGATGGATGAAATAAGAAAGTGTGCAGGGGTGATGTGGAGAAGAGAAGCTAAAGATCGAAGAAGATGGATTAAACTTGGAGAGACCATCCTGCAGTGGATTGATAATGGTTGATAATGATGATAATATAGTTTGTTAACTTTATTAATGATTATTTTAGAATCTGCACTGTGAATTGTAGTACCATGTTCAGACTTCGTGGTTCCATAAATAAGTTTAAAAATAAAATTGCAACTTATCAATCAATCAAAACCAATGACCTCACTACACACACACACAAGAAATAATGAAGCGAAAAGCACTACTTTCAAATTGTTCAAAAAACCCACTATATCTCAAAATTAACCAGCTACTTATGAAGTTCTAAATCCATGATCCATAGATCTTTATAGAACTGCAATGTCTTCAAAGACAACCAGAAACGTTCAACAACCACGAATAAATTAATGAATGAGAGAATGAAAAAAATGAAATAAAAACGAAATGTTAATTCCTTTCATTTCTAACAACAAAAACAGACAATCGTCTTTATTACCACATAAAATAAAAAAAATACATATTTAGCAGATGCCTTCATTAAAAATACAAGTAAATAAAATTATTCGTGAAAATAACTACTTGATAACAAAAAAATATAGTCAGTATTTGACAGTTCTGCATACTGTGAGAACTTATGAATAAATTATACTGAGTTCTTGAGAAGCAGAACATTTCTTGTTCTTACACATACATCCAGAATCCATCTGTGACAAAAGTATTCTTGAAAAAGTTAATGCAAAAAATAGCAATAGAACTTAAAAATTTAAATTACAAAGGAAAAAATTTTCATTTTATAGCAATTGTTTTTAATCAATACTTTTAGTTCATTTTAATATGTACAAATTATATTTTTAAATAATTATTTTATTACATTAAAACATTCTAGTTTCTAAAGTTATTTGTAGCACCAAGATTTACATAGCATCGAAAACCAATGAAAAGATAGAATGATACCATTTTATCTTTGGGCTCTGCTGTTTTTGACTTGGTTTTTAAATGATATGCTGAATAGTATCTATTGTTTCAATTTATGTACAGATTAAATATTCTGCAATCACGATTAATATATTCAAAGGATGAAGAACGAGTCTTACTTTTAACAACCTTTGAACATTAAGTGAAATTAGTTTTAATAATAAATAAATAATCATAACTTGTAAATATCTGTAATTGCAAAATGGAAGTGATTACCTCCCACCGAGTTATATAGCATCAAAAACCAATGAAGATAGAATGATACCATTCTATCTTTGGGTTCTGTATATTTTTTAAAAAGTGCATTACAAATATATATCTGGACCAACTGATGAGTGCTGCTTCAGCAGGAAACACGTATATTGGTGATTATTTATCTTTTCTACATGTGTGTGGTCACGTCTATCATTAGTATGAGATAGTGTGGATAGTTGAAGGTTGCTGGAAAGTCTGAGTTCAAATCCCCTATATTTACAATTAAGTTCCAGATATAAGAATGTCTGCATTTCAAATCTTATTTTAGATATTAAAAATGCAAAAATTATTAATACGATATTAAGCAAATCATCAACAATTCATTTTCACTTGCAGTCATTTACTATACGAGTTATATCGAGCCAAAGCAATCTCTTTTCAAAAAAAACTTTAAAAACTATATTAAGGATCAAAAACAATACCTTGAAAGTCAAAGATTAACTTTTTAAAGCAAATAAATCCTCTTTACAAAGACTAGTATCACATAAAACTAGTTCTTTTCAAACTTATCAATCAAACATTTTAAAGCGAGATGGCTAATGAATTAAAGTCAATCGTAAGTCATAATCGTTAGACTTCCACAAATAAGAATATATAATCTTCATTACTCATCATGCTTGATAAAAAATTTGGATTTTTTTTTTTTTTTTTTAAAGTATAAAAACCACTGATTTTATTCACTGTTTTATATCTGCACTGATAGGGTCATGTAAATGGGCTGAATATATGTTGTAAAAAAATGAAACATTAATCACATATCTGCTTTGAATATATCTGGTCTCAAGAATGGACGATCTTCTGTTTACAATGTTTTATATTCTAGTTTCAGATGGGTTTTTTTTTTTGCTAGACATAAAAGATGACAATATTAGTGTGCTCATGAAATGATGACTATATTTTATATATATATTAGAGTTCTAAACATCACATGATCACCATTCTTTATGCTTACACAAGCTGTTTTTCACAGAGGCAAAACTTTCAATACAGTAGCGCCACTCAGTGCAAGCCAGAATAATGAATGGATGCAAGAAAATTTGTGCATAAAATCCCTATCTAGTGCCTACTTATCAAATAACTTCAGACTAGATCCAAGGCTCCTCACTGATGAAAGTCACAAGCTAGAAACTAGTCTGGAGATGTTGAATGAGTAGTCACAAGCTAGAAACTAGTCTGGAGATGTTGAATGAGTAGGCACAAGATAGGGATTTTAAGCACAAACCTCCTGGCATCCATTGATTCCTCTGGCTTGCACTGGATGGTACTCCTATATGAAGACTTTACCCTTTGTGATATTAGTTCTCTCCCAGTTAAGATTATTTTGCATGGCTAATGATTTATACATAAGAATCTCTAATGTGATTACGAATTGTAGCATCGTTTCCGATTATTTTTTTATGGACAAGGTATAATTATCTCAAAATTATTTTCCTTTGATATTCATAAGACTGTATTAAAAAAAGTCTTAATTTTACAACAACTTGATGATAATTACATTCCCTCACCTGGAAGTCAATGGCTGGCTAGCTAAATGTGAAAATAGTCCCAACGAAATTATATTTTCAAATAATATTGCCAATCCGCTAAAGATGAGAGACATGTAAACCCATTGGCTGCTTTGTAATAGTTAAAAATGAGACAAATCCATAATCATTTGTAGTCATAACATCTATATTTGGAATTACAACAATCATAATCCTCCTCAAAGAAGGAAGTAAGACAAGTATGCAGTGATATATCCAATATCTTCCCAGAAAATCTTTGTAAATTTGACACAAGCCATCTATATTAAAAACATTCTTACAGATTACACTTCCGTCATTGAAATATATAAAACGATGAGAACAGCTTACAAAAAAGTGCAAGTTTGAATGCATCTAAATTTTATCATAAATGAAGTGTGTAAAACGGAAGCTGAAACAAATTGGAAAATTTAGAATAAAAGTACCAATAAATATTGCAAGGCAAAAGTAACAGCCGAATAAGAGAAGATTAATGAAAATATTTTGTAATATTTTGAGTACATAATTGAATTACAATATTTAATATGACCTAATTGAGGGCATTTAAATACAAATCAAATTGGCTCTTTTAAGGATATTAATACGTTCAAAATATTTATAATTAAATATTAGTCCGTTTGCGTGTGTAGCGCAATTGTCCTCAAAGCTGTAAATTGTTAATAAATAAATAAACACGAATAAATATGCGTAGCGCTTTCAAAGGGTCCAGCCTTTATAATCATAACTTAACTGTTAATGAGGTTAATAATATGGAAATTTGTGTTGATTATACTAGACATTCCATTTCCTTGATAAAGTACAGTAAAACATTGAAGTATAATTCAAACTCAGTAATTATTCAAATAAACTCGTTTTAATTTTCTTAAGAGTTATGATCTAATTTTTTAACATTATTTTTATTAAATACTGATAATTATACTTGTCATATTTTTCTAATACAATAATTTTTAACAAAATCTTAAAATTCCACTTACATATTTTACAAAAACATTGATACTCATTATGATATGGTCAAAATATTTACAACAAGTATTCATTAATTACAAAGAAGTTTGAAGTATAGTTAACACCCTCAAAAGCGCTTAGCTTCCATTTTATAATAATTTTCATTCAATTTATAGCTTTTCTTATGAATGCAAGTTAGCGCAATATAACTTTAATTTACATATGTCTAAGGGAAGTTGTTTAATTTTTATAACAACCAACTAAATGATCATTAAAATAAACTCATTCTAAACTTCTTAAAAATTATCTAATTTTTTTAAAAATACTTTTTATTAACTACTAATCATTTCACTAAAATATGCTTATCATACTTCTGTAATAAAATAACCATAATGAAATTCTAAAATTTTACTTCTTACATATTTTAGATGACCTTCATTTCCTGCGATACTTATAACCTGAGGACCAAATATAGATTAGATGAAGTTTGAATTTTTCCCCACATTGACAGATAAATAAACTTAGAATTCTTCTTTCTGATACCTGAGCAATGCATAACCAAACTATATATCCCTACAATTATTGATTAGCAATAGTATCTGGCTATCTGGCTATACTGCATTAAAAAAATATAAAGGAAAAAAAAACAATTTCTAATCTTCGTCAAATAAGTTAATTAGCCTGCCAATACTTTTTTGGAGAGCTGTTAGAGAAACATTAAAAAGATATTTGCCCTTTTTTAACTTGATATATTTTAAATATAAATTTAAATTTATAAGAGCATTGAATCAAAAGTTAAATAATATTTATGTTGAAAATGTGTCGCTGGATAAATAAAATAATAGTAATATGATAATACTTATTAAAAGAAGTCTATTAAAAATTATATTTAAAATGTAATCGTTATAGCAATTAGATAAATGAAATCTAAATAATCATTATACTATTAGAAGTATATACTCTAATTCTTCGCCTTTACTTTCTTTGAATTTCTTCATACATTCATATATATTGCTTATAATAACTTCCTTCATATACACTTTAATGAAAAAAAATAAAGAATTTTTTTGCATTGAAAGAAGTTATTATAAGCAATATATTATCATTACACTAATCGATTAGTTTTAAGTTTGTATTCATTGTATTAAGAGATCAGAAGTCATTTTATAATTATATATAAACTGTATATATACTACAATAAAAGAATTAACAATTATCTTTAATCAAACGAGAAAAAAAAAATACATAGAAAAAAAAACTCACCACTATTTTTTTGAGGTGGTTGCGATTTAAACTGATTCAAAATCTTGTCTTCGTTTAAACTTTTTACAAAATACTTGCATATACATCGAATAATAAGTAAAGCATTGTAGGTTTGCCATGTAAAAATATTACTACAAAAAAAACAAAAAATTTAATATAAAAAAAAAATATTCAGAATAAAACTCTAAGAAAATATATAAAAAAACTAAAAGTAATAGAGAAGACATCACAAACATATAATTTTCAATTATATACAAGCATTGTTCGTCTATTTTTTTTTTCATCATAACATTGTTTCCAATACTATTTTCTTAATTCTGTTCATATAGCTATTTATATAATATATAAATATAATGAACATGCTAATATCTCTAAACAACCCCCCCCCGATAAATGTGACAAGAGAAAATATTTAAAAATCTCTATCTACAATTATCCTTATCCCCAAACTGTTTTCGAATCGATGGCTCTCCTCAGTGAATTTAGTTCAGTCCCATATAGCTATTTAAGTTAGATAGCTGGATTTGAAGACATATAGATGTCTGAAAATTTCAAATTTTCTACTTAATAATTAGGTATTAGATAATTGTGCTTGAGTTGATATTTTAGATCTATGGTCTGGATATTCTAGCGCCTCACTGAGGAGAGCCATCAGCTCAAAACCGGTTTGGGGATAGGGATAATTCTACATAGAGATTTTTAAATGCTTTCTCTTGTGACATTTATCAGAATAGCTTGTTTAGAGCTATTAAAATGCTCATTATTTTACATTTGTAGATACAAGCTTATTAAATTAAGTCATACGATGTATGATTTGATTTTCTTATTATATAATATGACATCAAATTAGTATTTTCGCATAAGATAATATCCATGAAAGATTTTGAAAATGCCGTAATGAAATATTAGAATAAGAAAGTTATTAATATAAAATTCATAGTTATAATGCATTTCCGGACAACTTTCTTGACTATTTAAATAAAATTCCCATAATTATGGTTTAAGAGACACAAGTTTCTTCTGTTAATAATTTTTATTAGCCATTCATTAGACAAGAGATTATTCATTTAATGAATAATATTTCTGTAGTGTAATTTTCACTACTCCATTCTCACACAAGAAAGGGACTGGTTTTTATCATCTTTTAACTAACACCTTGTGATGATGAAATCTTAAACATATGGCCAAAGACATGTAAAAAGATGTACGACGCTGAAGATGCATATTTCATGCTGAACCAGTAATCATCAGCTTGCCCAAATCACAATCTCTTACATATACCTTTATCATTGTTCAGTATATTGTAGATTACCAATTATTACAGTTCAATTGATGTGTCAAACTTATTGCCCTCACAACTTTGACACTAACTACTTAATGCAAATATATTATCTTGTATGAGAGGGATATAGCGAAAATTACATTACAGAATTATTATTTAACAAATTTCTTCTAATTAGTTTTAATCATTTAATTATTAATAATTAAATGAGTAAAGTAATTAAACTGAATACTTATTTTTATATATAATTTTTTTATTTATTTATCCAAAGTTTGACTTCCCAGAATGATTCCTATTTCATTTACCTACAGCAGGGGTGGGCAAATAGCGATCCGAGGGCCACATGCGGCCCACTAAGAGTTTTTAAGTGGCCCGCCAAGACAATCAGAAAAATCCACCTTGGACTGAGATTTTCTTCCCGTATATGACTGAAGATTCATCTCTTATTTTCCACTAAGATGGCCACATCAATACACATGCGCAGTGTAGATACAAGGTGCAGTGCTTTTCCAGTTTATTTGGCTAATTTCAATTTTGTCTTTGCATTAGCAAACATATACATTTCCAACTTTAGTAAAACTATGAACGCTCCGAAAAAATGTAAAATCGGTAATGAATGTCATGTGTTTAATGAAGAATGGACAAACAAATATTTCTTTGGTAATAAAGGGAATAAAGCAATGGGTTTATTGGGTCATAAAAAAAAGGTGCAGCCCTGCGCTAACCTTTGCTTCCACAAAGTGGCCCCTGATGCGGCCCTCTACCAACCTATGTGGCCCCTGAGCCAAAACAATTGCCCACCCCTGAATCATTCCTATCTAACATAACTTTGTGATATTTGTTATCTATTTGTTTTGTGGAATTCTTTTTCTTCAATAAAAAAAAAGGTATATAGAAGAAATTGTTTGAAAATCATTTCTAGAAGCAAAACCAATATCAGCATCTTTCCACTATTTTTTCACCTATATTAAATAATTACTTTATAAAGATATTTTCAAAGAATAAAAAATCTTAATTGTTTCTTTGTCAGGGGAAGTTTTGAAACAAATTCTGGCAGTAGTGGAAGTAAAAGAATTTACGGAAAATGAATATAATAGCTTGGGGTAGTTTCAGAGAAAAATGAGACAAAGGAGATGATAAAAGTGAAATTCCTTCTCGCTAAATGTCTTGCTCTTTCCTTTACATATTCAAGAGATAGGTTTTACAAAATTATCATGCACGAGCAGTGGAGAACATAGAATCATTTGTGATAATGATGGCATACTTAAAAGTACAGAATTATTTCAGATTTTTCTGCGTTAAGGGTATTCTAAACAAGTTACATAGGAAAAATGAAAATTATTTTATGGACGTTACATTTCAAGAATTTTCCTTTTCCCAAGTTTGCCTCCTCCAGTTATCTTCTTTGATTTTGTTTTAAAATGTAAGTGTTCTTCTTTCAAAACAATGGAATTAAAAATTGACACTTGTTCGTTTTTTCTATTTGCATATTTTTAAAAAAAGAGTAAAAGTTTCCACAAATAATGCCAATACATATGAATTCACGATCAAAAAATTTTTTTAAAATGACTGAAATTAAAAACTGGCAAAACACTGCTATATTACCTATCAAATAAAAGCTTATAAAATAACATCCATTAAGATATTTTCTACTTTGGCAATGCATTTCGTGAGCCAAATTTGGGGGGAAAATTGAAAATGGTCGAGATTTTTGATTGAATCTCATGACATGGAATAAATAACTTGTACATAAAATACTGAACATTTCTTATATATATAATTAGAGGAATTTGAACTTGAGATTTTTCAGCCTATTTATCCTTCACGTCATCTCAAGCAAACTAATACAGATGACCACACCCATGCGAAAAAAATACATAATCCCCATTATACATATTTCATGTAGATACCAGCACTCATCAGTTGGCAGATCCTAAGAAACATTCAGTATGAGCAAATTATATACTGTCTTAGAATTACATACTACTTGGGAAAGAGATTACATCTTAGTATAAGTTCAGCCCATCCCTCTCCTATCAAAATATATGGATACGTAGATTGATGTAACAGCTATGTATGCTTTGCACTAGTTATCAACAGTGGTAGACATCTTTATCCATCTCATAATTTACATTAATAGTCAGGGATACTTAAAAAAATGTAATCAGAGCTATAGAATATAAAACATCTCTAAAAATAATTCATATATCACGTGACTTTATTTAGTAAGCGCCTCATTGACAATTGCCAAAGCATGAAACCAGTCTAAGAATAGGGAACATTTCTAGATAGAGATTTTTAAATGCTTTCTCTCGGGGCATTTATTGCTAAAGCTTGCTAGAACTATTGCACGCTCTTTAGTTTTTTTTTGTTTTTTTTTAAAGGTTGTTCCTATTTTTACTTAATGCTAAATCAAAAATTAGTATTTACAATGATTTGGGGAAATTCGTTAAAAACTCTATCTTCGATTTTAATCGTTAAATTATTTGATTCTTTTATTATGGTATCTGATAAGAGCAAGGAAATGTTTTTATCGTATTATATAATCAAGTCACATGATCACTATTTCTTACGCTTGTTTATAACTTATTAAAACAGTCAAAACTCTCCATACAGTCTTGCCATACAGTCTTGAGTGGCAAGACTGTATGGAGAGTTTTGCCTGTTTTAATAACAGTTATAAGCAAGCGTAAGAAATGGTGTCATGTGATGTTTATTGGCTTAAAACCAATCCTGCCTAATAGGATAGTGGTGGCTATGGTTATTAAAAAAACCAAAGACACTAAAATGTATAGGTACTGAACTGAATTCAGAAGCTAAAGAGCTTGAATTGAAAATATTGTGTTTTCAATTTATGACTCATAGTTTTGTAGTTAAGTAGAGATAAAAGGTGGCTGCTAGAGGGTTGCATTAGATCCTAAGATTTAGGTGCAGTGCTCTCAGATCCACTGACGAAGGCCACAAGGCAGAAACTAGTCTGGGGATATTGGATGAGTAGGCACTAGATGGAGATTTTATGCACAAGCCTTCTGGCATCCATTGATTACTCTGGCTTGCACTGAGTGGCAGTACTATATGGAGAGTTTTGCCTGTTTTATATAATCAAGTACAAAAAAAAATTTTAAATCTAGATTATAAATTTCTGTTTTATCTAAACCATCATTAAATCCATAACAGATGAAGTGTGTTAGCTTAAAATAGTTAAATTATCATTCTGCTCTTAAAAACCTTGTTTTTTTTTCTTAAAATAGAAGATTAGTTTAAGTCATGTTCTGAGTGCTAAGGTTTAGATTACTAGGAATCTATTTTCAATGTTTTTGAATTGTATTGTTCTAAATAAATTACGCAGTTATATTTGCCAGTAAACTTTCCTTATCTGAAATTTCCTACATCAAGAAAAAAGTACTTCCTAAAAATATTTTAAAAAAACCGAAAAAATAATGACGTTGTAATGATTGCAAGACAAGTGAACTTCAAAGGACTATTGGCCTAATAAGTTATTAGACTCTTGCAAACCAAAACCATTCAACTCCATTTAAAAATTCTACATGTGCATGCACCATAATCAGTTATTTCAATAATAAATCTACTATTACAGAAAATTTCATAAGAATATTTCCAGCTTTCTTAATTATCAAGAGCTTGCTGAAGATTTTGACTTCTCTTATGTTATCTAAATTACTACAATTGGCCGATTCATTCATTTCAGCTTTTGTACCTTCTTACAGATAGGTCTGCTCCTTCCAATTTTCAAAAGTTCTTTCTAAGTATCTTGGCATACCATTATGCACACAAATCAATACTATTTTAAATGAAAAGATGTCATCCTATCCAGTACGATTTCACCCTTATGGAACAATACCATTCATTAATAGACGTAACATATAAATGCGTATCCTAGACTTTTACAGCCCAGATTGTTGACAGCATTAAAGATACCTATAAAACTAAGTTAATGATAAGATGAATCTAATATCTTTCTATTGGTTCATTCATATATTATTTTTAAAAATATACCAGGATTCCAACCTTGCTTTACCTGATGTTCAAAAATGACTCATTTAGGAGAACTGTAAAAAGATATGAAAAAGAGTTACTGAATCATGAAAAAATATAATTGGGAAATGATAAAAAACAGATGAAAATTCTTAAAAGTATTAGATTAGACTTTGGATAGTGTCAGAAAATTGTTTTAGCAGAAGATAACTCTGTTATTATAAAGAGGGATGGCATTATGAATTGTAGGGAAGAATTTTACGAAGAACTTGACAATAATAAAGGACAAAAAATACAATGTATTTTTTCAGTTAAGATATTTTTTTGAAATTCCGAACAAGTTAATGAAAAATAAAAAACCTCCAGGATATTATGGAATGTTTAAAAAATTTGAAGAAATAAGAGAAATTAATGACAACCTAAGTCTAAATAATAAACTTATGTCATATGATTGGAAGAAAACAGTAATAATAGTGATATTTAAGAAAGAGGAAAAGGAAGATATTAGAAATTAAGACTTGACAGTCTTTTACAGTTTTATGCAAGATCTTTTTACAAAGATAAATTCAATATATCTTCACAGAACTTTGTATTCAAACCAACCAGAAGAACAAGTTGAATTTAAAAATGGTTATAGCGAAACAGATCCCAATAAAGTAATAAGAGAAGTTACAAAAGGATTAATGAATATGAATTATAATTTCGATTTATAGATTATGATAAGGCATTTGATTCTGTAAGCATTTCTGCGACGATTAAAGGTTGGAAATATCAAGACATAGCTGAAAATAGCATCAAACTCTAAAAAATATTTATCAAAATGCAATATCAAAGATTAAAATGCATGTTGCCATTCTGATAAAAATCTGTAGTAAATTCTTTCCTTCCAAAACTTTTTAAAGCAAGCTTACAAAAACTATTTGGGGGATTAAAATGAGAAACTAAAGAAATAAAAATACTTAAGTCATCTACATTTTGCTGATGATGTTATTGTTTTGGTCAATGACGCTTCAGAGTTTCATGAAATATTAACAGACCTATCAAATGAAAGCAGACAAATAAGTCGAAACAGACAAATAAGTCGAAACACAAAACAAAAAAGACTAAAATAATGTTCAATAACTTTTCAAAAAAGAAAAATATATAATTAGGTTCAGTATAGACAATATACTTGTATTTAAATATTACACATTCAGCCTGTATTCTGCCCATCTCTCTTCTGTGCATTTAAATGAACATATTATGGTCCTTTACATAAGGGGTCAGAGTGACTTAAAGTCAACATAGGTATGACAATAATATTGGTATCAACAAGGGTTTTTAGCAGTCCAACATCAGATTTTCAATCATAAGGATGGCTGAAGAGTTGGAGGTTGGAGTAGACTGAAGCCTGTCCATTAAAGTTTGTAGATTTGCTATCTTAATATAAACTGAGCGCTGATTATATACATGTGTGAGTGCTGGTGATCAAGACAAACTGAATAGTGTTAGTTCAACACAAAATACGCTCATTGGAGATCATTTATCTTTTTCACATGTATGATGTCATGTATATCGTTTGTATATGATGGAGTGGATAGCTGTAGGGAGCTTGAAAGTCGGAGTTCAAATCCCTTCTAATTACATTAGATTCAGTATAGACAATATACTTGTATTTCAATAGGTAATAATGAATTTGAAGAAATTAACAAATACAAATATCTTAAGACTATTAACACAAATGGATATACAATAGATAAAATTAAAAACAGAATTAAACTTGAATGAAGTGTTTTAATAGAAATAAATATTAAAAAGAAATTTGCACCTATCCTAAAAAATATTTTTAATGAATGAGTATAATAATATATCAAATACGCTTATTTATGAATCCGAGACTTAGGAATTCTTAACCGAAGAGAAATAGACTTCTGGTTACATAGTGAAATATGAAAAAATGTATGCTGGGAATAATGAGGGATTTAAAGAAAAATATATGGGCAAAAAAATAAACATGTATCCATCCATTAATCTCACTGAAAGAATTAAAAGACTTCAATGGAATTGCACTGGACATGACAGTAGAAAAAATGACAATAGATGGGCAATTGAAGACTTAAACCGGATTCCAAGAGATTATAAAATAGGTAAAAATCTTGAGCAAAATCAATACACAAAATAAATAAGTGGTGAAGTGAGAAGCTATGGATTAGAAAACTCTATTAAATTTGGAGACCATTATTCTGCAGTGGATTAATAATGATTGATGATCTAACTTTGATTTTTTATTTTCTATATACAACTATTTTATTAATCATTAAAAAAAAAAAAATCTCAATTTGAGGATTCTTCAATGGTTAAAATGATTTTTAAAAATGTAATGCGAAGTAACATTTAAAAAAATAAAACCAACTGATGAAACTGAATCTAGAATATGATAGCGGTTAAAGAAACCATAATTTGGTTTAACTTATGGTGATGAATTTAAAAGAGATCTAATTTCAAAGAATTATCTTTACTTTACTCAATATATTTTTTTATTTAGAAGATCAAAATAACCTTACTCTGAAGAAGACTGCAGGTCAGTCGAAACGTAGGTGTATGTACAAATAAAGTTAATCTTGAATCCCCGATTCCTAGACTTTTCTGAATTGTAACAATACGCCTTTTGTCCCCTCATAATAAATCTTTTTCCCAAAAGTAGACATATTCTGTTGAAAATTAAGTATTTTTATACATTGTAAAAATTCATATTATTAATAACAATATTATAAAAATGTTTAAAATATACGCCTCTTCATATATTGGTACAAAATCTTTATATTTAATAATTAAAACAATACACAAACATTCTCTCTTGCTTTATTAAATGTACTTAGGTGATAATAGTAATCCATCGTTAAGTGCAGTAATAAAGAGGTTGACTCTGACCGATGTATCACATTACTCAAACGTATGACTTCCTGAGCAATATATCAATCGATTATTTATTTATAATAAGATTGTAGAGGATTTGAACCCAGATTTTCAAGATCCCTTCAGCTATCTACTATATCCCATATAATGACATGAAAAACATGATCTCCAATATCAACATTTCATGTTGAATCAGCACTCATCAGTTCAGATCATCATCTCCCACACAGATATATAATCAGTACTCGGTTTATATTAAGATAGCAAATCTTCAAACTTTAATGGACGGGTTTCAGTCTACTCCATCCTCCAACTCTTCAGCCTTCCATTCCATTGAAAATCTGATAATGGAATGCCTAAATCCGTTGCTAATGCCAATATTACTATCATGCCTATATTAAACCTTGTCACTCTGACCCCTCATATATAGGACCTTGTCCATTTAAATACACAGCAGAGGGATGGACAGGCTGAATCTGTAATATTAGAATACAAGTATAATTTAATGTACTTGGAGTTTAGATGTAATTGTAGGGGATTTGAATCCAGATTTTCAAGCTCCCTTTGGGATTTGGGCATTCCATCATCAGATTTTCAATGGTATGGATGGCAGAAGAATTGGAGAATGGAGTAGATTGAAGTATGTTCATTAATGTTTAAAGACTTGCTATCCTAATATAAACTGAGCACTGATTATATATGTGAGAGATGATGATCTGGACCAACTGATGAGTGCTGGTTCAGCATGAAATACATATATTGGAGATCGTTTGTCTTTTTCACATGTGTGTGGTCATGTGTATCCATTGTATGAGATAAGTGGATAGCTTTTAAAGGGAGTTTGAACATCTGAGTTTAAATCTCTTAAAACTACATGCAAATCAACTTTTAAAATGATTTTCCATTTGGCAATTCAATGTTACCGTTTTTAAAAAGCAGAACATGAACTTATTCTTTAACAAGTCAGCTGAGTCATTGATTTCTTTATTCCCAATCCGTTTTTGTTAAAAAAGTGTTCAAAGAAGTGGATAAATTGCATTTATATAAGATATTACAGCAAAATAAAAGAAGTGAATTTGGTAATATTTCTGAAAAATATTTTACCATTTTTTTACGTGGATGATTTGTTAACTCATATTACTTAGTGTAATAAACTAATAAAATTCATCTGCTATTAATTTAAGTATTTTGAATATTTTAGATCAATTTTGTGTATATCAACACATACGTTTGGTTGACATAATCAAGAACTATCTATAATCTTTCTTACAACAAAATTGAAAAATTTAGATAAAATTATTATTTGATGAGGGGACTTATTCAGTTATTCTTAAAGCCACTGCACATATTACTTCGATTTAATCTTTTTTAAAAAATCAATTACAAAACAGGCTGTAATCAAACTTGTTGAACTAAGACAGAAAAAAACAAAAAACCATAGTACCAATGGCAATTAGGCTTATTAATTTGCAGAAAGATTGAACTTTATATATTCTAAGATTAAAAAAATTAAAAATTTACTTAATAATAGATGATAATAGAATAAAGTCTATTACTTATAAAAGGTTATATGTCATTTTTGACACTTTGTTCACGTATAAATTTCTGAATTATATGTAACTAGATTAATGTATCCCTCCTAAAAGCTGCTTTTTTCTTATTTAAAACTTATTGATTATTATTTCTCAAAAAAAAAAAAAAAAAGTTTTTTATTAAATTGCAAAAATAATCAAAAAAGAATCCACTTACTTTTCACATTGTGCTGCGGCTTTTAATTCAGCCGCCCTTATAAGAAACACTCTAATAAGAGCACCAAAGTTTCCTGTGTTGAGATTATTTACAGATAATGCTTTACATATTGTTCCAGTGTGTTCCTCCAGTTCTTCATATTCCATACTAAATATAAAAAAAAAACATTAAGAAAATAATTGTAATATTTACTAAGGCAATAAACCTAAAGCATGTGCAGTTGGAAATGCAAAGGTAGGGACCTCTACAGGTCTTAACCACAAAGCTTGTGGTTAAGAACTGTAGAGGTCACTACTTTTGCATTTTCAACAGCACATGCTTTAGGTTTATTGCCTTAGTGCGTTAAATAAATTTATAATTACAATTGTAATATATATAAAATAATAATCATAATAGTTAAATATGAATATAAAGCAAAAGAAAGAATTGGGCTCTAGCAGCAAACAAAGAAGAATGAATTGAAACTTATAATCCATGAGAACTTCAAACATCAGAATCATAAGTTACAGTCAAAGGACAGATGTTGTTGAGGGGAATCTTAAAGGAAACCACAGTGGTTTATTGATAAAACTCCCAAGTACTTGAAAATTTACTCGACTATCTGGATCGTTGATATCTACGTTAAGTATTACTGCAATATGTCTGCTTTGAAAAGAATATTAATCCCACTATTACTTTCTTCTAAATCAGTGGTCTTCAACCTTTTCACACCTGCGGACCGGTAAAAATAAGGATAAGGTTCCGCGGACCAGCAAAAATAAGGATAAGATTTCGCAGACCGGCAGAAGTCTATAGATAAATTTTCTTAAAGATAAGCATAATTGTTATAACTGATCAAAACAACAATGTTAAATATATAAGATAAAGTTTTATATATATATATGGAGTTTATATAATAAAAAAAATTTTTTTAAATTTTTTTAGAAAAGTAATAAAAAATTTAGTTCTATCCCCCTCCCCCATAAACATCTGTGATAACTAGAAAAACAAATTAATTTATGAATGATTGATTAGATTTTGTTTTCGTTCTGTTTTCTTTTTTTTTTAATTGTTTAAACTCTTATTATTTATTATTACAAACTGTTTACTGCCTGTCTAGCATGCGGACCTCACGGCCCGGTGCCGGGCCGCGGAGCAAGGGTTGAAGAACACTGTTCTAAATTATCCCCTGCCTTCTAAATTAAAATGGCATCTACTTCACACTATGGGAGAAAAATCCATTAAATAACTTTTATGTTTTCCTGAAGGTTTGTGATGATGGTATTTTAGTTGTATTTATACATTGGACTACTTCCATCATCTAATATAAATATTGAATGTCTTTAGAAAATTTTAATTTTATTTAAATATTCCAAATACATTCAATTATTAGTAATAGCACACAGGTTAGTATATGCACAACATTTCGAGAGACATTATTCTCCCTTCTTCTTCAGATGTTGCTGTCGTGACAATACTTGTGTGGAAATTGAACCTGGACCCTTAGATTCTCTAACCAACTGAGCCATCCTGCCAAATGCAACAGTCAAAAGAAATTTCAAATACTTATCTATGAGGTTCCTCCTGATTTCTCCACTTTTTTCTAAGAGCAAAGTTGATTAGTGGTTTCCATACATTATGTATAGTCACACTAGATTGACTTACGGGATTTCTTGCTATTGTCATGTGAGCAGCTTCTTTAAATTTTCTTCTTTGTACCTTTTTTTCTCTATACCATGTGAATGTGAAAGAAGATATATTGGTGAGACCAGTTGCAAGAACACAAACTGATGATTAGAAGAGAAAAAACAGATGTGTCTAAGTTAGCAGACCATGTATATATCAATGAATATATGTTCAATTGGAAAAACAAAAATATTAGATAGAGAAGAAAAAATATAAAAAAAGAAAATTTTAAAAAGTTGCTCACATGACAATGGCAACAATGTTATAAGCCAACCTGGTGTGATTATACATAATGTATGGAAACTGCTAATCAACTTTGCTCTTAGGAAAAAGTGGAGAAATCAGGAGGAACGTCATAGATAAGTATATGAAATTTCTACTGACTGTTGCCTTTGGCAGAATGGCTCAATTGGTTAGAGCATTATCTTAAAAATTCAATACTCAAATAATCTAAGGGTCCAGGTTCGAATCCAATGCTAGTACTGTCACTAGTCAGACAAGCAACACCTAAAGAAGAAGAGAGAATAATACCTTTCGAAACATTGTGCATATACTAACCTGTGTGCTATTACTAACAGTTGAAGGTATTTGGAATATTTAAAGTTAAATTTTTCTAAAGACATTCAATACTTATATTGATGATGAAAAATAGTCCAACATATAAATACAAATAACTTTTATGTTTAACTTTATTCCAACACATGCTTCAACAGACATTCAATAAGAAAAACAAAAATTATCATATGTAATAAGAAAAAAAGGGTTTAAAACAAGAACTGCATCAAAAAGACCTTGAAAAAACAATCACAGATAAGAGTGTTAGAAATCAAACAGAACATTGAAACACTTAACAGGAGAAGAAAATGTAATATTTGTAAGAAGTAGAAGGAATACACCTGGAACTAAAAACAAGAAGTCCATAATAATGTGAAGTTGGACAAAATAGAAAAAATGATGTAAAAGAATATAACAAAAATCAAATTCTTCAGAGAAAAAATTAAAACGTAATTGGAAGTGTCAATAAAACAGGAAGATAAAGAAGAGAGGGATAAACTACAAATGCAGAAAAGCAAAAAAACTTATTGACAACTTCAAATTAATTGTGATGTGATGGAAGACAAAATGGAAGGGATGGAATATGTGATAAGCAAAATACAAGATAATGAAATGGTCCAAGAGAAGATATTGAAAACTAGAATAAAGCAACAGACTGCACAGCAACAAATCTTAGTAATTCAACAAAGGCTAAGTGAAAATAATAAAGATAAAAATTAAAAAATTGATGAGTTCAAGATAGAAATGGAATGTACTTTAAATATTCTCCAAAATGAACTATTACCTAGGGATTACAAGAATAATTTATCATTAATTATTTCTATTAGAAATATAAAAAGAAGAAAATTGTGGATCTTGACAAATATAAGATAGATTTACCAACAGCAGAAATATTAGCGTTGATATCACAAAGAAAATGAAAATGCACATAGACAGCTTAGGTAAAAATAATAAAGGTAAGAAAGTCATGGATGGAGAAAATATTAATGTAGAAAATATTAAATTGCTAATGAAATTATTAATGAGGTTAAATAATGTGAAAGAATTCAGAAACCAACACGAGTGTGATAAGCATTGAAATGAGTTCAAAATTTGTGAAAATTATAAAAAAAATAACAAAACTGCTCAACTATTATGAAAGAAATGCTGTCAGCATAAACATTATGGGTGCAAAAGAAAGGGAAAAAAAACAAACTGCAGGAATAAAAAGAAAATCCTAAAAAAATAGCAGAAAGAGAAAGAATGGATGGTATTTTCCTAAAGAAAATCTACCAACAAATTATACATGAAGAAATATAGTAGAGATATACCAAGTTAGCTTTCACCACATCGATGAGAAAATGAAAAAGGATAAAAGAATATAATGGCACAGGAATTTTCTAGAAAATTAGCAGACTATAAGAAATGTTTTGTCACAAAAGTCATCCAATACTTTAAGTCCAGAACCATTTCATTTTTTTTTTTTTTTGTAGCGTGAAAACATCAATACAAGAATATTTTTTCTCTATGAAAGACCATATACAATTTTCACATAATGCAATAATAGTTCATTCTTAGTAGAAGATCAAAGAAGTATTAAGAGATCTTATAATGCCCAAAGATTAAAATTCAATGGTCTTGGGAATAAAGCAATTATGGAATCATATCAAACTGTAATTCATTTATATTAGATAATATTTAAGAGTATTCTTTTTTTTTTTTTTGGCTAAGAAGAGAGATATGGAATGGTAAATTTAGAAAACTAATGTGGGGTGACAGTTGTGAATTTATACCCATATCTTGATTTTGGTTGGAAAAATTCTGAGATATATTGAAAATGTGTTATGGTTATGCAGAATGTTAACAGTTCCGTTACATTTTCAAAAGAAAAAGCTGCTCTGATTTGTAGATTATTTATTTGTTTCCTTGCAGTGAAGAATTATCAATTGTGAAAAAAAGTTTGCAAAGCAGAATTCTAATTGATAATTATTACTGTAATATTGCGAAAATTTTGCATAACATATTTTCAATAGAACACAAACGTCTTCCAATAAAGTTAAAATATGGCTATCAATTAAGTACTATTATCCAATTAACAATATTTAAAGAAATTTAAAACATCTATAAAGAACATTCCAGCTTCATGAATACATCTAACTTCACTAGGTCAATGATACTACAACGGTGATTCATTCATTATATGGTGAAAAATACCCATTTACAATAAAATTAGAATAAGAATGATAACAGACATTCTTAGATGTTCTTGCAACAAGAGTACTTCAGAGCATAAATCAAAGCCACTGTTTATAGAAAATCCACAGACATGAAATTTTTTGGTTGTTTTCTCTTAGCATGTTGAAACTGCTTGAGGGCGTCATTTCTATGCAAATGCACAGAAATATGCCGTTTAAGTGGCCGCGCTGCTATATAACGTTCTATTCCAATGGTAAACATAGAAATAGTCCATTTACTTGTCTGTGGCGCCTATTATCCATGCTACAGCACAGAAATAGGACGTTTAATCTGTCGCAGAAGGACGCTGTCATTTACGGTGAACTTTGTGTTACAGCAGTATCTATTTGTATGTTACAGCACAGAAATAGGACATATTATTCTGCCGCAGTTTCTACGAACAATCCCATTATTAACATTTAACGGTAGATGTATTTACAGCAGAAGTCGGATGTTTATTATCTGCTGCAGCAGCCGTTGCCGCTTACGGTAAATTTTTTTTACTCAGTTTCTACGAACAATCCCATTTTAAATTTCACTCCGATATTTTGTGAGGGTGTCTGTAATTGAGACTGTCAAAAGTCTTCAAATTCGCATGTGCAAGTCATTATTTTCCAAATCCAATGATGTAGTACGAAATAATAAAAATTGTGGAAACTTTGCCCCGCTTCTCTAGATAAGGGTGACACTAATCAATCATCAAAGGGGAGGTGTAAGCATGATTTTTGCGAAATCATGCTAAAATTCACATTTTGTGTGAGATAAATCGCGAGACAAATCGAAAATACCAGTTTTATTTTTGCCCACAATGTTGTTTTGAATAAATTCTTTCTTTTTATTCTTGTTAAAATTACAAATTATATTTGCGTGGCCATGATATTGTTTTGGGGGGAAATTATTTCTTTTTATTCTTGTTAAAATTAACAATTTTATTTGTGTGGCCACAATATTTTTGTTTTGGAGAAATTATTTCTTTTTCTTTATGTTAAAATTTGATTTGCGTTGCCGCGAGGATATTGTTTTGATTTGTTTTTTGTTTCTTGTTAAAAGTACAAATTTCATTTTAGAAAAATAATAATAATAAAAAAAGGTTTATCCAATGTATTTTTTATTTCTTTTAGATAAATTTCATTATTTATGATTTTATTGTAAATCAAAAAAAGCACTTTAAAGTTGAAAAAAAAAAAAAAAGAACAATGGCCCGGTAACATTATAATTCTGTTTGTTTTCATAAAAATTACGCCCTGAAGCATTTTCAACATGCTAAGAGAAAACAACCAATTTTTTTACCCCAATCATCCAATTATGATAAATAAAGCAAAAAGTGGAAATACATTAACACCATGGAACTGAACAAAACAAATATGTTCAAAAGCCAGTGATTTGTAATAAAAAAAGTCCAACATAGAACTTTCACAAAAAATGGATATTCATTAGTTGTCATTAAGAAAACCTTAGACAACAACAAGGAACTATCCAGAGAAGAGAATGCCAGTAACCAATAATATATTGTATCCATACTATAACGGTCGGGTAAATTGGAGTCTTGAGTCTTACCGTATCTGCCATACAAGAGTGCCACCAGGCCATTCGAACCTGGAAAATTTATATAGTAGGCAGACATGTACTGCTAAGATCCAACTTTATTTTATTATGACCGTTAGCCCTTGCCACTAGCTCAAGGAGACGCAGAGATTTATAATAAATACTTCTTAAAAATATAATTTTAATATTAAAAAAATAAAATAAGCCACAGCCAGTAATAACAAACAAAAAACATTTATTAACGCACATATATAAATATTTAAAATTGAGGAATAATTTAGATATTATTAATTTTAAATTTAAATTATTATTTTAGAAAGTTCACACAGATGGATCGTTTATAGTAAGTTTGTTTTATAATGTTGAGTATAGATTGCTACATAGATTTCTCATTTAAAAATGTTTCAAAACAATCATTTAATCTCAGACTAAAAGTTCGCAGCCAACCCAATACCTGCTTCCGGATATACATGCGCAACCAATGCAATATGAAGATAAAACCATGCTGTCAGGAATGTGCATCTGCAGAGTGATATTATTTGAAGGACATGATCGTCATCCAGTACAGGAATGTGCCTCTGTCTGGCGAAGGAATCGTGTATATAATATTTGAGAGAAAGGCTATATATGGGGGGAGCGGTCTATCTGCCGACTTATAGTCCATATCCATAGAGCTAAGGAAGCCAATGTTGCAGGAAATACATCTGCGTACCTTGCAACGCAATAACTATGCCTTTGGGTCATGCATTCGATTGAACTTTGCCCTGTATGCTAAACACGCTTCACATTACATTGATATAAACACCCATATATCCCTCCACCAGCATCGACCTAACTGCGAAACAAATAGTCTGACATTAAAACCCTTTAAAATAAACATAAATGAATATAAATGCAAAGTTATTAATTGAACAATTGCTAAGGAAAATTTACAAGAAAGTAAACCCAATGGCACCCATCATAAGGTGCTACATTGACAACAATAACTTAAAATATAAATATAACAGTAAATACGTTTAGACACTCAGCATGAGATGTCGTATTCACCAATATAAATACATTTTCACATATAAGAAAATATTAAAACATAATCAACATAATGAATACATGCAGCTATCTACACCCAACTTAAAAATTTAATACATTTTTTTTTTATTTCATTAATAAATATTAATAAAGAAAATGAAAATAATTGAATTGGCAAACATATATAAAAAAATATAAAAATAAATATTAATAACTGATTTAATCTTCCGTGTTGGTCAGATAAGAGTTTATGATTTAAACTTAGTTAGGCCTTAAGTATTTAAGAAATTATTCAAAGTTCATTTAGCAAAAGTTTATAATGATTTGAGTTCATAATTAAACTTTACATTAGAGGAGCTCCTGGTTCCTTGTGTCAATTCCCGCGAAGTCTTTATTATTCAAAATTTCAGAGAAAACCGGTCTGTTCTTCATACCGTAGTTATCAATCCGGAGACTGCCTTAGCTGGTTGATCCTGGAACTATTTTATTGTAGGATCCATATGATTCGGGGTCTACAATAGTGCCATTCATATTTCAACCGTCACTTCATTGAAATTAGTAAGAGGGTGAAAAGTGCGCCTTTTTATCTTCCTCCTCAAAAATCAGGCTGGAACTGTTCTTAATTTGAATTTTCTCTTTTTATATTCCTTCTTCGGATTCACTGAGCCTGGTTTCCTGTTCCGGTGGTTTTCATTAGGGTCCGAGTGTTGGTTGCCCTTCCACAAGCTGGTAACACAAAATTTTAATATCTCTTATCTGACCTTTAATTATAAATTTGCCCCAAGGACTCGTTTACTTTAAATTAATTAAAACAAACAATCATTTCCATCTTGAGTTTTAACACAATAGACAGTAATTTAATTATTGTACATTCTTAAAGATATATATTTTTATCTTTATATCGTTTAAGTTTTTGCTTAACACCAATCCTGCCTAATAGGATAGTGGTGGCTATGGTTGTTAAAGAGTCAAAGACACCAAAATGTATAGGTGCTGAGCTGAGTTCAAACCCATATAACTATATAAGCGATTGAGCTTAGATTGAAAATATTATTGTGTTTTCAATTTCATTCTCATAGTTTTGTAGTTAAGTAGAGATAAAAGGTGGCTGCTGGAGGGTTGCATTAGATCTTAAGATCTAGGTGCAGTACTCTCAGATCCAAGGCTCCTCAGTGACGAAGGCCACAAGCCAGAAACTAGTCTGCGGATATTGGATGAGTAGACACTAGATGGGAATTTTATGCACAAGCCTTCTGGCATCCATTGATTACTCTGGTTGGCACAGGGTGGCACTACTGTATGGAGAGTTTCGCCTGCTTAATACAATAATTTTGTGTGTTCTAATCCACTTATTTTATAAAAATAAACTTATTTTATAAAAATTATGATTCTCAAAAGGTTTAATAATTTATTATTTGAAAAATGATTTATTGGGTTTGTATTGGTGTGTGTGTATATAAATTCTGTATTTATTTATGCTCATATGAATTCATATGTACAGTAACTTTGTGTGTTCTAATCCACTTACTTTATAAAAATAATGATTCTCAAAAGGTTTAATAATTTATTATTTATTATTATGTTTATATGGTGTGTTTGTGCTTACAAGTAATGATTTACAAAACTAATAATCAAATGTACATGCAGGCAAAATTCTGATTCTTGCCTATGCCTTGATACTCATCTGTGGAGTCACTAGTTTTGCCATATCTTTCATCATATTATTTTCAAGTTTACAGCTAACAAATGGACTATATGCAAATAAATTATATCTATGTGATACAATAAATATAACAAGATAGCATCACTGGTGTGCATAAAGAATATAAACATCACTGATGTACACAAAAAAATATAAAATGAAGAGATGAAACTAATTTTGTCAGTGATACAGACAGTAGTCTACAATTTCTAGTTTTAGATAGACAAGAAGCCAATTGCTATGATGACAAATGCATATCTATCTTCTGGAAATGATTTGTTTTGTAGCTTTTATTAGGATGAATCTTTTTCTTATAGATGCCTTTGACATTTGGTAACTTTTGGGTATAAGATAAAAATGAAGAATTCTTATGCAAATACTTTTGGAGATTCTGAAGCTATGGATTATCTCAGGTAAGACATATTATATATGGTTTGAAAGATAATTTTGTGAGGAATACAAAGAAATTATCACTGAAGATGTAATTTAAACTTAGTTAATGATGAATTAGAAATTATGAACAAACGATAAAATAATAATTATGTCAGATGTTGAAATTTTTTTCCTTATTTTTTAAATGGTAATGATTATTTGACTTAGCCTTATTGTTTTCCTTAGTTTTTCTAGTTTCTATCAATGTAAAACTTTTTGCTCTAACATTATTACAACTGAAGTTATTGTGAAAATTGTGTTTCAGGTCAGTTTTTTAAAAAATTCAATATGGCGCCTGGAGAACATAGCAGTAAAGTGGATTGAAATTGTGGCCAGATTCGATTTCATGTTCCGAAAATATAGACTTAATATTAACGCAGCACAAATATATATACAAACGCACTAAAACAGACAACCAATATTAAGTCTATATCTTTGGAACATGAAATCAAATCTGGCCATAATTTCAATCCAATAAGTTGTTTGCGCTGAGCGCAATGACAGAAAAAAAATACATAAAGAGCTATGGTTTATTACAAACAACATCAATGCAATATATAAGGAAGAGTTGTGCATTGCATTATCACGTAAGTGATATATTTAAATTATTTAACTTATAAATTCTATTTATAGAAACCCATATTAGTTCTATGAATATGACCGACTTGGTTGAAAGCAGTACTAAGTTGTAATTTTAAATAAATTAATCTTTCCAACATAGTGTACCATCACTATTTATTTTCTTACTTTTAAATTAAGGAAAGAAGAAGTATTATTGATTTATCACGAAACTTTATTTTTAATGAAAGGCTTATTAACAAACTGATAATAATTATACATATCAAATATATAATAGCTGTAGAGAAAGTCTACATCAGGAACAGTTTACGTTAATATATTTTAAAAAAGTACAATCTAGATTTATGAATTGTTTTCATTATTTTTTTTTTGTGTTACTTAATCCAGATGATCTTTTCAATCAGTGAGTTATTAGGAAATGCCAACAGAAGCAATAAATGATAACAGTCAATAATAATGATGATCTCCATTTTCAGATGCAAGAATTTTGATAACACTATTATATATGTTTCAAAGATGTTCATTCATAGCTGCAAATGATATTTATGACTTAATTCGGAATTAAATAAGTCAAAACTATCCATTTGATGTCTGTAATGTCCTCTGGGATATAACAGCCATGAAGTTAGCAATGCATAGGGAAAATTTTACAAACCAGCTTTTTCTCCTACGAACAGATGTTGTGAGCCTATTCAACTCACTATTTACACTTGGCTTATGAATTTTCTAGAAAGTTTATACTTAATAACATTCCAATGAAACAATGAATTATTTTCTAATTTCTAATTAAAACAATTAATGAATAATTTTTATAGACTAATCTTTCTACAATGACAAAATAATCAATAGATTAGATTTCAAATTATAAATGTATAAAATTGAATTTATTTAAATAAAAGACACAGGATGTATTTAAATTCCTCTACTGTAAAATTAAACCTTCATTAGTACTGATTTAGTATGCGCTCATGGCCATTTGCTAAAAATTGCAAAATTTGTATTTCAATTTTTTAGTCACGTGATTAGATAAAGTATAACTGTATGAAAATTGTGTTTTATTTATTTTTTATTACTGATGACAATTGCAATTTTGGGTACCCAATTTTGTAACTAATGGTACTCAACTACGTGTAGATCGATCGATGTCATTTATCACTTGGATGTGTCAGCGTGGGTTTTGGGCAGTTCTTAGAAATCAAAATGGCTGAAAGCACATACTAAATCAGTATCCCTTCATTTTATCTTTTTTGAGATTTATTTCTAAGGTTATGGTTTTAAATTACTTTTAAAATGAAAACACTTTTAACACAACCACTGATATCTGTTATTTAAATTATATAATTTTAATTAAATAAAATTTATTTTATAAATATATCTCAATACACACACACACACATACATAAAATACGTATTCCTATGGAATATCATTTCAATATTATATTTATTTTCAATATATTTCTGAACAATTTTTCCCATTGAGGTCTCTAATTCTATATCTTTGTTATTTCAATTTCCATACGGTACATTTTTCATAGTTTTATAAATTTTTTTTCTTCATCATCTCTTAGTTCAATATTTATTAAATTGCATATTTTATCTTCACAATTATGTACTTCTTTATGTCCTTTTATTTCTTCCTTTAACATCCATTTTCTTGTCATATAATTAGAGGATTTGAACCCAGACTTTCAAGCTCCCTTTAGGCATCCACTACATCTTATATAACATACACACAACCACATACATGTGAAAAAGATAAATGATCTCCAATATACATATTTCGTGCTGAACCAACACTCATCACTTGGTTCAGATCATCATCTTCCATACATATATAAATAATCAGTGTTCGGTTTATATTAAGTTAGCAAAACTTCAAACTTTAATGGACAGGCTTCAATCCTCTCCACTCTCCAACTCTTCAATCATCCATATCAGTAAAAATCAGGTGATGTCATGTTTAAAGCTCTTGTTTACCAATGATATGGATGGCTGAAGAATTAGAGAGGATTGAAGTCTAAGCGAGCACTGTTTATAATATGTGGGAGATGATCTGAGTCAACTGATGAATGCTGGCTTAGCAGAAAATAGATATATTGGAGATCATTTATCTTTTTCGCATGTACGTGGTCGTGGGTATTGGTTGTGTAAGATGGAATGGATGCCTAAAGGAAGCTTGAAAATCTGGATTCAAGTCCCTTCTAATTACATCTAAACTAAAAATATATATAATATACTGTACTTGTATTTAAATATTGCATATTCAGTCTATATTCTGCCCATCTCTCTACTGTGTATTTAAATGGGCTTAAAGTCCTGCAAATGAGTCAGTGATTTACGATCAACTTGTATTGACAACAAAATTGGCAAACAAGGGTTTTGAATGTGCCATCACCAGATTTTCAAAGATATGGATAGCTGAAGAGTTGGAGAATGGAGGGGATTGATGCCTCTCTCTTAAAGTTTGAAGTTTTGTTATCTTAATATAAACAGAGCACTGATTATGTATATGTGTGGGAGATGACCTGAACCAACTGATGAGAGCTAGTTCAGCATGAAATACATATATTGGAGATCGTTTATCTTTTTTGCATTTATGTGGCTGTGTGTATCGGTTGTATAAGATGAAGTGGATGACTAAAGAAAGCTTCAAAGTCTGAGTTCAAATCCCCTTTAATTACAACTAGATTAAAAGTAAATATAATATACTTGTATTAAAATATGTCATGTTTAAACCTTACATTAATGGTAAATGAAATAAAGAAACATCTATGTATAAAAAATAACTAATTGGTATTACAACAGACAAAAAATACAAAATTAATCGTATAATTTCTACAATATATAGATCCAAAAATTATTGCTCAAATTCAGAAGAAAACAAAACAAAAAAAAGAATTTAATAATAACCCAATGAAGATTATTAAAGGTAATATAAAATTAATAGAAACAAAATTGACGGTAAAAATAAAAAAGATTTAGTTGAAATCAAAATTAAATATAGAAATAAAAATGATAATAATAACATAGTAAAGAAATACAAATAAGATTTTTTTATTGAATTAAATAAAAAATTTAATAAAATTATAAATTTTAATAAAATAATAATATATATATACTTGGCATATTAGATAATAAATATATAAAAATTATAATGAAAACATTAAAAATCAATAAATGGGATATATAAGATTAAATGCAAAAAATGTCATAAATAATATTAAAACTAATTATATAAGTGAAATAAAACATTCAATTAATAGAAGATTGAAACATCATAGATGGAATTAAAGATCACCTATATACATGCATTAAATAGAAACGGCAAAAATTTGAAATGGCATAACAATGATTTGCCTCACTAATAATAAAAGAAACCATAGTAATTTTTAAAAAATAACCCAAATTTAAATAAAGATTTGTATATAAAAACTTTACTAATCAAATAAACAATAAAAATATTAATAAAAATTAGATAATTTAAAGGAATTATTTAGTTACAAAAAATAAACATAGAGGGAGCTATAATATTGTGTAGAAATAAATTTAACTTATGACTGTTGGTGAAGTGAAACTAAAAGAGTAATTTAAAAACAAAGAAATAAAAATGAATAAATATATAATTATAATACATAAATTTATATTAAATTAAAATAAAATAATTTTAAATAAAAAATTAAAATACCATAATTAATAATTAAAAGATATAAAAATAAATAAATTTAAAAAAATATAAAATTAGTGATTAATATATATTAAGGCTACAACCTTAAAACTATGTGCCTGAAAAAATGACAGTAGGGATCTCTGCAAATCTTTAATACAAGATTTATTTAAGAGAAAGAGCGGTCACTCTTATCTAAACCTACTTTTCGAAATAAGTAGGAGAATCTAAAGCATTTTTATTTGAGAGCGTAAGGCTATTCAATACCTCACTAATTAAGTCCACAAATTCTATAACACATTAATACTCGCGAAATCTTTCGATTTACAAGTTAGTGTTGAGATCTTATGCAACATTGACTCGTAAATTGAAAGATTTCGTGAGTGTTAATGTGTTACAGAATTTGTGGACTTAATTAGTGAGGTATATGCTCTCAAATCAAAATGCTTTAGATTCTCCTACTTATTTAGAAAAGTAGATTTAGATATGAGTGGCCGCTCTTGTCTTTTAAATAAATCTTGTGTTAAAGATTTGCAGAGGTCCCTACTGTCATTTTTTCCAGCACATAGTTTTAAGGTTGTAGCCTTAATATATATTACTTTAAGTAACAAGTATGCGCTTTATAAATATAATTATTACAATTAGTGATTAAATATATTATATATAAAAGTATATATAAGGATTTAAGCAAAACAAAATATACATTTAATATAAATATAATTAAAGAGATATATGCAATGTTTTATACAATTGTAATTAAAATATGAATTATGTATCTTTAGTATAATTATAGTATAATATTGTAATGGTCATCTTATATATGTTTAAATTTATTTTAGTTTAATTGATTTGGGTGCCATCGGACATTTTTCCACCAAGAAATATATGGACACATATTATTTATTTATATATTTAAATAAGATTTGAAGCTATTTTCTTTAGTATACGATGATGGTGACCACTATACAACCACTATTAGCAATATCTGGCTAGATCACATAGAATATAAGTTACTCCCGATGAAATAGAAAGGCTGATCAGATATTGCATATAAAGGAGTTAACATATTATTTAAACAAATAAAATCAATAGTTTATTTATAAAGTATCATAATTATCAGACAAGATATAATATTCTTTTTCTTAAATATGTTTACCTTATAGATTACATCGTAAAAATATGGAATAATTGTGTTAAGAAGCTATTTCTCCATCATTATTTAACTTTTAGTTCACATGCATGTCGGAAAACAATAATAGTTATTTGTAAAGTGTCCAAGGTTTACTTTAATTAATTTTAAACATTAGTCTTTCAATTACATATAATACTAACATAGTTTTATGCTTGAGCACATGCCATAGAGTATACATCTGAACTTTACTTCACCCTGGAAATAATCTATGGCCCATGCTCACAAACCCAATACATTATTAGCTTCATAGCATAGTCACACACATATATAACTAATATAGGATTAATTTTAACCAATACACATTTTTTTTAAGAATAATGAGTGGCCACATTAGATCTGAATCTCGATTTAATAATAACTCAACTTAAATTACAGCAAGGGCTCTTTTAAACCCAATCTCTACTTTTATATTAATACTAAATTAACTGAAGTGGCCCTTTGGATCTGACTCCAAATTTACAGACTAAAACCATGAATAAATCCATCATATGAATATAGAATATTTTAACCATTCAACGATAACAACTGCATTTATATTATAAGTTCTATGTACATAAAATATAACTCATAGTAATCAAAAGGAAAGCTAATTTATGTGCAAATGAACATGATCGAATTTCAAAATAAACCTTTAATTTATTACCACTCTCATATTTTACAAGCACGGACATTTTGTATGCTTAAAGTAAATATTACATGCTGATTATATACAACTTTACATATTTTCTAACGATTTTTTTTTAACCACTTCCTATCTGCATCCATGTTTATGGTTTTGAATTTTCAAATTATAAATATCTGTTTTTAGTTTAAAATTGTGGGAAAACTATGTGATCTACACAAACACTTATTACGTCGTCATCTCCATTTTTTTCTAGTTTCAGAAAACATAAGTTTCCTTTTTCTGAAATAAAAATTGATAATTTTATGATAATTTTTGTAATCAACAAACTTGGATTTTTTACCCTCTCATTTTCTTCATTTTTACAGAATTGTATTTGCCCAAAAATTTACATCGGGAAAAATGCAAGATTTTACCGATTCTGGTGAGGACAGTGATTTCCCCCTGAGTCTTGGAACTCGGATGTTTCGTATAGCAGCTCTTTTGATGAATTGTCTGCTGATGATTTTTCAGAAGTAGAATTAGAAGTGGTTCCAAAAAAAAAAGACAAAACAAAAAATGTGTGTGCACAAGTGCCTCAGCTGTGCCTACTGCAGGTCCATCTTCCCAATCAGATCTGAATGAGTTGCCAGTGAATGTTATTGGCTCACATTTTTTAATTTACTAAGTCTCCTGGACTCAAGCTTTCAATTTTACATTTATTTCAATTATTATTTGATAAAAATATATATAAAAAAATCATTATTGAAATTAACATGACAAAAAGAAAATCCCCTCGCATAATTTCCTATTAGAAGAAAAAAAAAGTCGGGCCAGCCCGGAAATGTTATATTGATATGCTTTTGGACAGAAATGGCGCCATCAAGCGATGTACAGTGGCTAATAGACCAGTACTTCTAATCAAAAAAAAAGTTTGCAATTGGGTAAATTTATCATATCACAAAATTATCAGCATTTTTTGGCATGGTAGTAGGCATTTTCCTCCAGATGTCGAGTACATAAATTAAATGGTATCTGAAATTCTGATATGAGACAACGGCAAACATATTTTGCAAATATTATAACCCGATTTAGATTTTATTCTATATTATCTTATCTAAACGATAATAAAAATATGTTAAATGCTAAAGGTAAAGATTTTAACAAAATATATAAACTTAGGCCAATTATAGACTACTACAATGTAAATTTCAACACTATCAAAGGCAGAGAAGTGGTGGTTGATAAAGCTATTATTAAATTTACTGCTCGTAGTAGCATGAAGCAATATGAACTTTCAAAATCAAAAAGCGAAGGTTCAAATGGTGGATGTGTGCAGACAGCCATAATGGTTATGTGTCCCATATGGAGTTATACAGAGGCAAAAATACACTATAGATGCTGCCAGTATCTAGGTACCAGAACTGTGATTTCAGTAGTTTTACCATATCTATCCAAATAGCATCAAATTATTTTTTGTGATAGATATTTTACAAGCGTACAATTAGCAAAAGAGCTGTTTGCAAACCATATCTACTGTTGTGGCACCCTAAATGCAAATAGAAGAGGTATTCCAGACAGCATCAAAGAAATGAATGAAAATTATAAAAGAAAAAATGAAAAGGAGGGATTCATTTTTTGTCATTGATAAAGGCAATGGTCTTCACCTTTTTATTTGGCTGGACAAGAAGCCAATTCTACTGCTCACCCATGCTTATCCACCTTCTGTAAATGATGCTGTTAAAAAAAAACCACTAAGATCGGGCACTTCATTCATATCTGTGCCCACATGCAATAAAAATATACAACTTCTATATAGGTAGAGTACCCTTGGCCAATAAAAAACGTCTTCAGCATGGTTGGAAGAGAAACTCTAATCGATGGCAAATGTGTACTTTTTGGCATTGCTTTGATACTGCTGTTACTAATGAACATATTTTGTATACACAGTATATGGCTCTAAAACATAAGAAAGCTGAAACGCTTTTAAATTTTCAGAAAGCCTTAGCAGATAGCTTAATCGATGGGGTTTTCTTCAAGAAAAAATAATCGTACAGCGTATCATGCTGTATCGCAACTGGCTCTTTGTTCCAGTGGAAAACAGTCTAATTGATTTTCACAAGCACAAAGTACCTAAAAGAAAGTGTTATGCTGCCTATCTAAAAAAAAAAGTGGGGGCAAGAAAGTTTTTTGGCTGCATGGAGTGTGGACTGGTCGCACTCTGCCAAAGTGCTCTGAGAAAATGCTTTACTATTTATCACATTGAAAGTGTGATAGGTGGCACACCTCAAACACCACCATACACCTGGGTCTCGTTTTATGCGGTAGGTTCCTCAGAAAACGTGCACAAAAGAAATCGCACAAAAATAGACTTAACTTACATTGAAAAATGGGGATACGTACTGTAATTTTCCAACAGTCGCATAAAAGCAAAGCAACAACGTAAAATTACTTTAAAATTCGCATAAAAAAAAATATGACTAATAAAAAATTTCAAATTTGAAAAAAATTGATACAAGAAACTTTTTTTATTAATTACAGTATTTAATTTTATTCAAAATAATATATTTTTATGCGTAATTTACATTTTTTCATACATGTAGGATATTTTAATCATTAACGCTATTCGAGACATCAGTTCCGTCATGATGTGATGTGATATGAGGTACTGTAGCTTCTCCTTAAACGAAGTCAAGAGGAAATACAACTAAAACGTTTTCCTATCGCTGTTGATCCTTCCCATTTCGCTAAGCAATCTAAAATTGAAATTTTTGTTTACAAAGAAATTCATTTTCTTGGGTGTTTTTTTCTCTCTGTTAGAGTAAACTAAAAGTTTTAAATAAAAATAAAAACTTAGACTTACGATAATAAAAAGACACCGACTCATCACTGCTGGGCAAAATTTAATTAAAACAATTAAAAATTAAATTCTTATTTTTGTCTTTAATTTTTTAATTTTCAATTCCGTTTAAAAATCAAATTTCATCGTTTCACATCACCTTAACGCTACGTAATTTTTAAATTGTTAATTATAATTAAAAATCAGATTTTAATTGTTAAATTTAATTGTGCCCACCGCTATCACTCACCTTTTAAAAATAAACTTGTGGACACTAAATGATTAATTGATTACGTATTCTTTTTATAAAAAGCAAAAATAGAACGTGATTTAAAATACGAAAACAACATACATAGTATTTTTCATCTATAACGTTTGAACAGATTTACATTATAGTCTTGTAAAATTTAATGTGTGTATATAAAATAGAGAAATTCTGATTTTAAGTGAATTATGAACTTCTTTATTGCATAAAATCTATCACAGTACTATTATAAAGCGCTGAAAATATTGAAATTATTAGATGGAAGTCGAACTCCGATAATGCGCTATTACTTTAAATATGACGTGAGTGCGCGAAAGTAATAGCGCATTATCGGAGCTTGACTTCTGATCTAATAATTTTTATCACATAAAAGAAAACCGCATACAAAGATATTAAGAAGAAACATGAATCGCATAACATCAAAATCGCATTAAATAAATCCGCATAAAATGAGACCCGGGTGTATTTAACTATTGCAGGAACATTAACCGGCATGCCAGCTCAGCCAAGATCTTCCTATGTAGATGCTCATTAAAAGCCCTAATTGGTAAGTTGTGCAATTGGTTACTATAATATTTTAATTGTAAGCTATCATTTTGTAGTAATCTCTTGATTTTATATTTTAGGTAAATTCTATCGGACAAGATGAAGTGTTTGCCACAAGGTGAAAGGTAGGATATTAAATGAAGAGTCATATTAATATATAACATTGCACTAATTCTATACCTTTTTTTACGTTCAGCTACACCTGAGTCAATCATATTCTGGAGTCAATTGTAAGTATTATTTTGTCAGCATTGACTTATTCTATGGTTTCTCCGCCAAGGCTCTCAAGTATAACTAACTCCAAATAACACATGAATTTAGTCGCATTTCATTCACTATTTTATCAATTTATTATTTGGGTTACCTTTCCCCCCACTAATTTTATATAAATTTTATTTTTGTTTGCTTTTTTTTTATACAAATTTTATATATAATTTCTTTTTTAGTTTACCTCCTATTTTTATTTCTATTATTTTGCTTTACTAATTTTATTTTGTATATAGTCAGTATTTTAGGAGTAATCTCCATATCATTGGTAAATAAAAAAAATTATTTATAATAAAATGATTTCTTTTTAAATTTTTCTCCCTATTTTTCTCTAATATAAAAATCAATGACTAATTTTTTAATAAATATTTTGTCATAGATTCAAATATAATCTGTCATATGTATTTTGTTTATTTTCACGACTTCAGCAGCGTGAAAATAGTTTTCTTATATATACATAATGAATCTCGGAATGCTTCCCGAAATTGTTAGTCATCATGTTTCAGAACCGTATATAAAAGCGTTAATAGCAATTTTATGTAAATTCTTTCTAATAATTAATTGGCATCTTAATATTGGACCCATCAAAGATGTGTGTTTATTTATAGTATATGTCATTTAATTAATAAAAGAGCATATGAGAAATAATAGCGTGATGACAATAGATAATTATTTACTGCTTAGTAGACTGCTCATTCACGCACATCTTAATGTAAATAATTCGTCATTATATTACTATATTTTTATTATCTAACTTGTTTGATTAGTTCGAATTCCTTTTTCTCCACTTCCACATATACAGTTATGCGTGTACATATTTTAGTTAAATCATAGTTAATAGATGTCTCATTGTCTTCTCTGTTCTCCTAGTGGGCCGGATTTAAAATAAATTCTCATATGCCCTCATTTTTATGTTATCCATTAGGTGTTTGATCTGGGGCTTAGGGAGTGGGTTCGAATCCATGTTGGTCCCTGGTCTAAATCTCGGGCTTGACTGGGTTTGAAATACATTTTGTGAGTTCCAGCTCATGTTAGATGGAACATGTTTTGACAGGTACACATGAAAATTTAGAATTTATGAAATAATATAACAATAATTTTTATAAATATTAAAATTTTGTTCTTTTTTTATTACTTTGAATATTAATGACTATATTTTTTCAGCTTCATTACATTCCTTGGTGTTTCATGTTTCAAACAATATATATTATGTCATTTTTGAATAATACAAACTTAAATTATTATAAATTTGTAACTTAAACCAACTTTTTAAAAATCCAATATGGCTGCTATTTAACTAAAGAAAAATTTTTTTTTCTTAAGATTAAATTTTAATAACGATATCATATAAGTAGTAAAGCCATAATGAAGAAAACTTTTTTCAAATACAAACAAAAAATTTTTCAGCTGCTTTAAAATGTAGCTAAAGTATTTATAGATACTTAGCAAGAAAGGAATGTTTTTTTAAAAAAAAAAATTCACTTCCTCCATTAATCAATCAAATAATGTTATATAAAGACTTTATACATAATAAAATATAAAACAATGAGGATTGCTAATTCCTCAACATGCTTTGTGTTAAATGCTTAGCCAGAGAAAGCTCTTAAAATATCTCCGTCAGGAACCCCCCCCCTCCAAACCCCTGACCATGGTTTTGTGCTTTGGCACTCCTCAGAGAGGTGCCAGGGTAGGTTCAGACACTAGATCTAAAAATACCAAGCCAAAGCCAGCAGTTAACTAAAAGTTATCTATTGAGTGGAAAATCTGAAATTTTCAGACATGTACATGTCTTCATACCCAGCTATCCAACTCAAACAGCTATATGGGGCTGATAGATCTTCAGCCATACCATATAATAGTAGTCTTAGCAATATAAAATTGCATAAAGACTTAAGGCAAAGACTATAAATAGTCAAAATAAGAGTCATAGATCACGACCCTATCTCTTAAGCTTGTAAGTTATAAACAATAAGGATTGCCAATTCCTCTACAAACTTTGTGATAAATGCTTAGCCAGAGCCAGCACTTAAAATATCTCTGTCAGGAACCCCTCCCCAAGCCCACGACCATGGTTTTGTGCTTTGGCACTCCTCAGAGAGGTGCAAGGGTAGGTTCAGACACTAGATCTAAAAATACCAACCAAAGCCAGCATTTAAGTGAAAGTTACCTATTGAGTGGAAAATCTGAAATTTTCAGACACCTACATGTCTTCAAACCCAGCTATCCAACTCAAATAGCTATATGGAGCTGATAGATCTTCAGTCATACCATATATTAATAGCCTTAGCAATATAACATTGCATAAGATTTAAGGCAGAGACTATAAATAGTCAAAATAAGAGAATAGAGTCATGTGATCTATGACTCTTATTTTGACTATAATAAAATATAGTTTGTTAGAATTAAATATATGCTAAGGGTTGTAAAATAAAATTTAAAATGATTAATATATTAGGATAATCGTCTAAACAGTTCTTTTTTTTTAGCTTACTCAGCAAAAGTTATTTACACCTGAACTTCTCTTGCTTTAGTTAATATGTATTTAAACGGACCCAAAATGAATATTGTCTTGATAAGAATAAAAATATTATAGCGAAGAAAAAAAATCATTATAGCTGTTTTATTAATGGTATGGTATTTTTTGCAAGTAGTGAGAATGAACTTAATAAATTGCTTGGTAGACGTGATGGGATTCATGATAATATTGGAGTAATAAACCCAACTACAGCTAAAGCAAAGAAAATAGATGGAGTAGATAGAGTTAAGACTGGATAATTAAACAAGAAGTTACAGATCTTATTAAATGATTTTGGAAAGAAGTAGAAGAATTATGAAAGACATGGTGGATGAACGATGGGAAAAAAAAAGGTAGTAAAAAATAAAACCTAATGGATGACACTAAATAAAGAATTAAATATGAGCTTTTGAAGATCAGAACGAATAATAGAAAAATCTGGAGATAGTCAACCAAATGATATATGGAATACGTATACATTTTCTTAACATTTTTTTTCTCTTTTCTTATGGTTAATAAAAATAATAGTAATTCTATTGTCTTAAAATCGAAATAAACCTAATATATTTTTATATTGGACTATTTCCATCATCTAATATGTGTGTTGAATGTCTTTAGAAAAGTAATTTTATTTAAATATTCCAAATGCATTCAACTGTTTGCTTGCTGTGATATTACTAACAGTTGGTGCATATACTAACCTGTTTGCTGTGATATTACTAACAGTTGAATGCATTTGGAATATTTAAATAAAATTACTTTTCTAAAGACATTCAACACACATATTAGATGATGGAAATAGTCCAATATAAAAATACAGCTAGAACACCATTATCACAAACCTTCAGAAAAACCTAATATATATTTCATTATATGATGAGCTAAGTTCCAGTACTGTGTTTATCACATTTTTAAAAATCTAATAACTCGTAGACATGTACATTTATATATATATAAAATCAATCAATTTAAAACAAAATATTTCAATTTTGTTTTAAATTGATTATTTTAAATTTTATATATAGAAGTCAACATTATGGACAAATTTTAACAATGAAATTTGATCATTTTAAGTATTTACGTATATATGAAAAATGTAATTTATAAAGAAATAATCTTTTTATAATTAGTTGTAAAGAAAATATCAAACTACTTCATATATGTACTTCCTATAATAAACACACATACTCAGCATATATTTTTCCATAAAGTTAAGACACATGCCAACACTCATTCAATCTTCTTTGAACACCGGCCATGCCTTCGAATCCATCTACCTTAAAGTCGTAAGCACTAGGCGCAATGATGCAAAACGGAAAATCAAGAAGTATAGCACATTTCCTTGGACGAACCCTCCATCAATAAACAGGAATCCCAAGTCCCCCTTTCCAAGAAATGCCCTATCCAACCTCCACAATTAAAAACGCAAATATTATGTAAATTAACATATACACAATATATATGTACCCAAACTCCCATTAAAATTACAGCTATGTTTATAATTTTACTAAGTCGAAAGCATGCTAAGCAGATCATACTTAATTAATATTGTTGAAGCTTTGCTCTGTATGTTTTTGCGTATGTGCGTTTATTACATTTTCTAGAGATAAAGCAAGTATATTTATAATTACAGTTTTACATACTTCTTATATGAATTTTTTTTTTAAAAAAAAAGATTAATTTCATAAAGCATCAAATATTTCTCTTACCATGTCAGAGGAGGCTGAAAACTAAAGGATAATAATTGATTCCAAAATGGGTCATTCTCGGTGATAAATTCCATGCCTGCTAAGCGGCGCAGATATTCGTTGTCTGATAATGATGTCACTGCACTGCTGCTGGCACCCATTATGATGATGAACTTCAATGTTGTCACTCATAGAGTAGCAGGGCTGAAACAAAAAAAAATTTCTTGATGCCTCTACATTTTAACAAACCAAAATCCAAAATAAAAATTTTGGCTTAAAAAAATATATTTTGTCAGGAAAAAAAATTATAACTTACATTAATTTAATCTTTTCTATTACATTGCCAAATCCATATAAGATTAATATCATCTATGTTCTTTATTACTTTTTACAATGCCTTTTTACAACATACTATGACAGTTTCAATTGCCCCAGCAATCTTCTTCAGAACTCTTACTTATATCTCCAAATCATAACTCTTAAAAAGCATTGTAAAAAGTAATAAAGAATGGAGTTAACTAATAAAATTGCTTATTTTGTCTTAAAAAAGCAGTTAGTTGGGCACATAAATTACACACTCTATTACGAACATCTCTCTGTTTATATATTATATCTTAGAATGTAGTTGTTTTAACATTATATTTATTTTATTGAAAACATTTAAACACTAAACATCACATAATAACTATGTCCAATGCTTATAAAAACTGTTAAACAGAGGCAACTCTCTCCTTACAGTAGTACCACCCAGTGCAAGCAGAGTACTCCAATAAATGCAAGAAGGTTTGTGCATAAATTTCTATTCATCCAATATCCTAGACTAATTCCTAGCGTGTGACTTTCATCAGTGAGGAGTCTTGAATCTGAGAAAACTGCACCTAGATCTTAGGATCTAATGCAACCCTCCAGCAGCCACCTTTTACCTTATTAGCTAACTCAATTCAAGCTAATTAGCTTGTATAGTCATATAGATCTGAAATCAACAACAAGCCTTCTGGCATCCCTTGATTACTCTGACTTGCACTGAGTGGCACTACTGTATGGAAAGTTTTGCCTTTGGAAAAACATTTAACATATTTAAAGGCTATCAACTACAAATTATCTTTCTGATTTGATCAACATTTATGCGACTTATATAATGCAAAACAAAGATAAATGGATCAACAGCTATAATGACTAGCATATAGAAAATTAGCAAATAGAAAAAAACCTAAACCTTACACATGTACATTATAGGTCAAGGATGCTTGGTTTATTTCTAACAAACCTCACATAATCAACAAAAAGGAAAATATCACATGATCACATCTCCAACACTAGCACATAATTGATTACTCTGTTTAGCACAGGTGGCACTACTATATGGAGTTTTGCTTTGCTTTGTTTATAAAAAGGAAAATAGTGTGCAGTTATCTAAAAAGTGGGATATTCAGTCATTTACATAATTTGTGTGCCAATTAAATTCCCCAACGCTTCCTGCAATTCACGAGTGCTGTCATTCTTTACCGTCCGAAAGCACTCTCAACACGTCTTCGGAAATCAAGATAATATTCTCTTAAATTAAGCCAACCTTCAAAACATTTGTATACTGTTATTATAAGTGATACAGGTAAAAAAAAAAAAAACATTAAATCTAGAATATTATACATAAAAGTAAATAGAAAATTAGTTTGTATCCTTATTCTACACAATATAATTCATTAATTAATAAATTGCAATAGCTAATTAAGACTTAACTGCTACATGCATTAGAAATAGATAACAGTATTGGTAGTTCAATGGTTACATCCTGACCCTTAGTGATTACACGAATAACATTACTGCATTTGACACAGTTGTAATTAACGTCCATAACAACATTCTTATTGCCGTTGCTTAATATCTATAATAATGATATATGACGTTAACTGCTTATACTTCTATACAGAATCTAATAGGTGTGCTTATGTGCATCTACAGAGAAGCTTGTTATTTCTATAAATTAAATATGGCTTAGCCTTTTAGAGACCTTATGGCGTTCTCATATTCATAGCATATACACAAGAAAGCAAGACAAAAAAAAAATATAGAAGCAAAATAAAAACAGTATGCAGACTCTTCTTATCAAGTACTGAATTAGTGGCTGTAAACTTTTCTATTTATTCTTCAGGACTATTATAAGCCTATATATTGACAAATTCTACATACTGTGGTGCCACCCAGTGCAAGCCAGAGTAATCAATGGTTGCAAAAGGTTTGTGCATAAAATTCCTATCTAGTGCCTACTCATCCAATATCCCCAGATTAGTTTCAAGATTGTGGCTTTTATCAGTGAGGAACCTTGAATCTGAGGGCACTATTCCTAGATCTAAGGATCTAAAACAACCCTTCCACAATCACCTTTTACCATTTTTAGTTAACTACAAAGCTACGAGTCCAAATGAAAACATGATGATGCTTTCAATCCAAGCTCATTTGCTTATACAGTCATATTGATCTGAAATCAGCTCAGCATCTATACATTTTGGTGTCTTTAGTTCTTTAATAACCATCGTTACCATCATCCTATGGGCAGGAATGATATAAAACAACTACTCATCACATGACCACCTTTTCCTATGCTTACACAAGCTGTTAAAATAGTGACAAACTCCCCATACCATAGTACCACCCAGCGCAAGTCATAGCAATCAATGAAGGCAAGAAGGTTTGTGCATTCTCACCCAAAACCTTCAGACTAGTTTCTAACTTGCAGCTTTCATCAGTTACGAGTCTTGGATCTGATATTACTGCTAGTGTAAGCAAAGGAAAGGGTGGTCATGAGATGTTTAGTGCTGAATATTCTGTAGACAATAAATAATAACGCCAAATTCAAAACAACAGATTAGTTTCTGGCTATTGGTCTTCTTCAATGATAGAATAAAAATAACAATCTACTTGGATGTATGAGCGCAATCAAGTACTCTTCACTGATGAAAGTCCAATAGCTAAAACCTAGTCTGAGGATTTATATTTACAACTATCATCCAAGATCGATTAATTTTAAAGCTTACAATAGATAGTACTGGGGTAAATAGAATGCATTACTTTACAAAAAGTAGACATTGATAAATAGAAAAAGAGAATAATTGGAAAATTTAGAGATGGGAATTTATACGATAATAAAAGTGAGTAATTGGAAGAAATAAATTACTGAGGAATTATTCCGAAAAACTGAAATGACTATTAGATATTAGGAAATAAAATTGATAAATGACACAAAAGCGGGAAAAAAAGGGCTAACAAAATTAATATTATTTTAAATAAAAATGAGGAAAAAAGACTTGTAAGGAAAAAAGCTGTAATGTCAGACTTAACATATGGAAATAATATGGTGTTTTTGTAAACAGACATTAGATAGTTTGTTGGTATTTCAAAATAGTGAACAGGCTTTGGATTAGGATTTGTGGACAGCAAATAAAGCAATGTAAAAGGCAATAGTTTTTATTAGAAGAAGGCAAAAAGATAGAAATATATAGATACTAAATAAAATAGTTAAAGTAATTTTAATTTATATATACAAAAAGTGCTAATTGTTACATCAATTGAGACACAATCATTTGATTGCTCTTTTTTATAGTGTATGTATAGAAAACACGGAAAACAATCATTTAGCATCACATGATCACTATCTCTTATACTAGCACATAATTGTTTATAAACAAAGCAAAACCCTCCATACAGTAGTGCCACCCTGTGCCAACCAGAGTAATCAATGAATGACAGAAGGCTTGTGCATAAAATTCCTATCTAATGCCTACTCATCCAATATCCCCAGACTAGTTTCTGGCTTGTGGAGGGTTGCATTAGATCCTAAGATCTAGATGCAGTGCTCTCAGATCCAAAGCTCCTCACTGACGAAGGCCACAAGCCAGAAACTAGTCTGGGGATATTGGATGAGTAGGCACTAGATAGGGATTTTATGCACAAGCCTTCTGGCATTCATTGATTACTCTGGTTGGCACAGAGTGGCACTACTGTATGGAGAGTTTTGCTTTGTTTATAAACAATCATTTATTAATATTAATATCATTTATGTTCTTTATTACTTTTACAATGCTTTATGTAATTACATCCTACTTTTATTTCGATTGCCCCAGATATCTTCTTCAGAATTATTAAACACAATAGAAATACATGAATACAAATATACATGAATATATGATTTTACATTTTATATATATTCTATTTTAGCAAATGGAAGCCTGGGTTCACAATCAGGGGAATCTTAGCACTCTCCGCCTTCGGCTACTAACTGCTGCCCTGGTTGGTGACTTTACAGCCTCCTGGGAATAAGGGCCGTGATTTATTTTTGTCTGTTATGATTGTATATATCTATTGGAAAAATAGTTATCATTTACACATGCATTCAATCTGTCTTATCAGGCAACTGAAAAGAAACCATGGTGTTTCTTGATCTTAAACTCAGAGGTAAAAAGCCAAAAAACCCACCACACTGGCTGATCAGCCCACCCATGTTCGTACAATATATGGATAATCACATAGTAATAATAGCTGCAATGACAAGAACATATGGAGAGGACATTAGAAATTTGCCCTGCTCAGTTCCTTTAAGGCCACCAAGAGGAATCAAAAGGCTTCCTTTCAGTTAATAGCAAACTCCTTTCATTTGATGACTTTTTGTTTAAGTACTTACAACTGTAGATCACTTAGAAGAACTGTCTTATATTAAATGGGACATTATTGGACTTTGTGAAGTTAAAAAAAAAGGTGAAGAGACAATTGATTTAAAAAGTGGACATGTACTCTACTATAAAGGCACAAATATTGGAAATACAAGTGGAGTAGGATTCATTATAAATAAAAAGTGGAAGAACAACATTGTGGAGATTGGTGGTGTGTTGGATAGAGTGGCAAGATTAGTTATACAACTTTATAGCAGATACCAAATGCAGATAATTCAGGTTTATGCCCCAACAATTCTCATAATGATGAAGGAGGAGAAGATTTTTACATGGATGTACAAAAGACTTTTGATTAAAATAAACAACATTTTAAAATTGTTACGGGAGACTTTAATGCTAGAATTGGTAAACAAATGAAAGATGAAAGTGCTGTAGGTAATTTTAGTTATGGTAATAGAAATGAGAGACGACATAGACTTATAGAGTTTGCAGAAAAAGAAAAACTTTATATTATGATTTTTTTTTTTTTTGAGAAAAATGTTATAAGAAAATGGACATGGAAGCATCCAAATGAAGGTACAGCAGAATTGGATTTTATTTTGACTAACAGGAAATACATATTTCAAGATTGTAATGTTCTTAATAAATTTAACACAGGAAGTGATCATCGATTAGTAAGGTGTAAGATACGTGTTAATGCAAAACTAGAGACAAAAATTATTAAGAAAAACAATATATACAGTTGATATTCCTAATCTTCAAAAACATTCTAATGAATTTAAATTAAAACTTACAAATCGGTTTCAAGTATTAGTAGATTTTGAACATGACTCAGATTTGAATGAAATAGCTGGTAGAAAAAGCAGCAATTGACCAATAAAATTTCTACTGCCACTAGAGAATTTATGAAGAAAAAAAGGAATATGAAAATATACAAAAATGATGCATTAAAAAGAATTGAATATCTCGGATTTTATAAAATGGTGTGGAAAAGAGTTGAAAATGATCTAAGAAAATATAACTGTGAACTAGCAAGAAAAGCTGTAAAAGAGAATAAACGTCTCAAGAGTGTAAAACAACATTTTGGTGTAAATAGGAAATTTATATATGCAATAAGAAAAAAAATGGCATTATTACTAAAAAGAGAGATGATATCATGAAAACAAGTACCTCCTATATTTATTATACTTTTTGAATTGCCCAGAATTTTAAATAAAGAAGTGAGACATGCAATTAAATTTATGAAGAAAGGAAAGGCTCCAGGTAATAATGGAATTATAATTAATATATTAAAAGAAGCAGGTGAAGAAATAGAAATTTTTTTAGCAAAGTTATATACAAATGTCTAAATGATAAAGATGTACCAGATGATTGGAAGAATGCAGTATTAATATTAATATTTAAAAAGATGATAAAGAAGATATTAGAAATTACAGACCTATCAGCGTTTCATCAGTTTTATACAATATTTTTACTAAGATAATTACAACTCATCTACAAAGAACATTGGATTTCCACCAACCAAGAGAACAAGCTGGAATTAAAGTGGTTTTAGTACAGTAGATCATATTCAGGTATTGAGAGGAGTTATAGAAAGGACAAATGAATATAAGTTGCCATTACGTTTTGGATTTGTAGATTATGAAAAGGCATTTGATTCTATAAACATTTCTTCAGTATTGTCATATTTTAAAGAATATTTATAAAAATGCAACAGCAACAATTAGATTACATAATGATACTAGGAAAGTCAACATTGATATGGGTGTAAAGTGACTCCATATCTCCAAAACTTTTTATAGTAGTGCTGAAAGAAGTATTTTGTCGATTAAAATGGGAAGCTAAAGGAATGTAAGTAAATGGAGATTATTTAAATCATTTAGATTTTGCAAATGATGTAGTTGTTTTTGCAAATGATGTAGTTGTTTTTGCAAATAATGCTTTACAACTGCAGGAAATGTTGCAGGAGTTATCAGATGAAAATAGGTAAGTAGGACTAAAGATAAATGTTAAAAAGACTAAAGTAATGTTTAATGGATTTTCTCAAAATATAAAAATAAAGGTTGATTGTGATGAGTTAGAAGAAGTTAACAGCTACAAATACCTTGGTCAGATTATTAATACAGATGGAAACATAATGGATGAAATTAATCAACTTGGTTGGAGTGCTTTTGGTAGAAATAACTTGATACTAAAAGGAAATATGCCCATGTGTTTGAAAAAAAAAATGGTTTTTTATTAAATGTGTTTTACCAGTTCTTACTTATGGATCTGAGACTTGAACACTTAATAGAAGTGCAATACAGAGATTTCAGACCACTCAAAGAAGTATGGAGAGATGCATGTTGGGAGTAATAAGAAGAGATCGAAAATGAAATATATGGGTAAGAGAACAGGTCTTACTGACCTCATTGAAAAAATTAAAAGACTGAAGTGGAGTTGGGCTGCACACACTGCTAGAAGAAATGATAATAGATGAACAATTGAAATCTTAAACTGGATTCCAAGAGATCATAGATGGATGAAATAAGAACGTGTGCAGGGATGATGTGGAGAAGAGAAGCTAGATTGGAGAAGATGGACTGTACTTGGAGAGCCCTTCATCCTGCAGTGGATTGATAATGGTTGATGATGATTCTATCTTATAATCATTATTTACATACCCACATATATCTTTATATACTTCTCTATGTAATTAACTTTTTATATATATTATACATATTAACCTTTATATTTTATATTTATGAATCAATACTTCCTATAATCATATATATATATTATTTTTATATAGATAATGATTATAAGATAGAATATATATATATAATGTAAAATTATATGCTCTTGTATATTTGTATTCATGTATTTATATTGTGTTTGTTATAGTTTTGAAGATTGCTGGGGCAATTGAAACCGTCAATAGTAGGTTGTAATTACATGAAGCATTGTAAAAGTAATAAAGAACATAAATGATATTATTATATGGATTTGGCAATGCAATACAAAAGATAAAATCATTTATTAAGTGAATGTAGACAGAAAACATTGAAATAATAAATCTGGGAGGACTAAGAATATGTGTAATTTTTATATACAAAGCAAAGCAAAACTCTATATAGTAGTGCCACCTGTGCTAAACAGAGTAATCAATGGACGCCAGAAGGCTTGTGCATAAAATCCCTATCTATTGCCTACTCATCCAATATCCCCAGACTAGTTTCTGGCTTGTGGCCTTCGTCAGTGAGAAGCTTTGGATCTGAGAGCACTGCATCTAGATCTTAGGATCTAATGCAACCTCTAGCAATCACCTTTTATCTCTACTTAACTACAAAACTATGAGCATAAAATTTGAAAACACAAAAAATATTTTCAATCTAAGCTCAATAGCTTATATAGTCATATGGGTCTGAACTCAGTTCAGCATCCATACATTTTGGAGTCTTTGGCTCTTTAATAACCATAGCCACCATTACCCTATTAGGCAAGATCGGTGTTAAACCAGCAAGCATCACATGATCACATCTCCAATACTAGCACATAATTGTTTATAAACAAAGCAAAGCAAAACTCTATATAGTAGTGCTTTGCTTTGTTTATAAACAATTATGTGCTAGTATTGGAGATGCTTGCTGGTTTAATACCAATCCTGCCTAATAAGGTAGTGGTGGCTATGTAAAGAGCCAAAGACACCAAAATGTATGGGTGCTGAACTGAGTTCAGACCCATATGACTATATAAGCTATTGAGCTTAGATTGAAAATATTTTTTGTGTTTTCAAATTTCATGCTCATAGTTTTGTAGTTAAGTAGAGATAAAAGGTGGTTGCTAGAGGGTTGCATTAGATCCTAAGATCTAGATGCAGTGCTCATCCAAAGCTTCTCACTGACGAAGGCCACAAGCCAGAAACTAGTCTGGGGATATTGGATGAGTAGGCATTAGATAGGGATTTTATGCACAAGCCTTCTGGCACCCATTGATTGCTCTGTTTAGCACAGGTGGCACTACTATATGGAGTTTTGCTTTGCTTTGTTTATAAACAATTGTGTGCTAGTATTGGAGATGTGATCATGTGAATTTTTATATACACAAAATGTTTTTTGTTGTGATTTTTTATGTTGAATTGGATAAATGTAGATGACTTAAAGCTTTCTAAATGGAGCAAGATAATGCAGTAGGAATAAAGCATGGAAGGTAAAATATAGCAATTTTTCTTCCAATTTCACTAAATTTATTCCAAGGCAGTCCAAGAAGCCTTGAATCTAATAGTACTGCACCTAGATCTTAGGATCTAAATGCAACCCTCCAGCAGCCAGCTGTCTCCTCACTGATGAAAGCCACAAACTAGAAAATAGTCTGGGAATACTGGATAAGTAGGTACTAGATAGAAAATTTAAAGCACAAGCCTTCTAGCATCCATTGATTACTATTTCTTGCACCGAGTGATGCTACTGTATAGAGAATTTATTGTTTTAACCGAGTTTCACAGAGGTGCTACTGTATGAAGAGTTTTGCCTGTGAAAACAGCCTGTGTAAGCATAAAGAATGGTGATCAAGTGATGTTTGATAGTTTTTAACAACTTGTGAAAGCGTAGGAAATGGTAATCCTGTGATAAACATCACGACTAATCTTTCTGCATCCATCGATTACTCTGACTTGCACACTGAGTTGCGCTAATGTATGGAGAGTTTTGCCCCCGTGATCCTGATTAATTTATTTAACCATCCCATTTTTTGAACTGAATCATAAGCTTTCATAAGTTCTTTGATTGTGAAGATTTATTATCTGTGTGTGTGTGTGTGTGTGTGTAATTATGCTAAATTACTAAAAGGTAATCTTTCCTCATTTATTTCATTAACAACTTAATGCAATAATTTCAATTATTCTTCGCGTTACAAAAACTAAACTTTACTCTTTCCAATAACATATAAGATTTAAAATACAAATATCATTTTTAAATTTTTTATATATAATAGCTACAGAATTTTTTTTTTTTTATGTATAAAATTTATTATTATTGTTCCCAATCCGTACATGCATATGCAATAATATAGTGATCTGATATCAAAACAAACTTTACGGTAATTACAATGTAACAAATTTAGCGGCTCTATCTTTGTTTCACGCAAAAAGACTATTCCATGCATTCATATTCCATTTGTTTAAAATAGCAATATGAAATATGGATTTAAAAAACTTAAGGGCAAAATTATAATCAGACAACTAATTATCGAACTGGAAATGCACACACAAACAAGCCTACTGATAAACGTAGCGAATTATTTCCAAAACGTTAATGCATTTAAAAATAAATTTGAGAAAAAACTTTTTTCTCTAATAAAAAGTTTATCTATACCAGGAAAATTATTTTTAAGATTTAACTCTTTAATCAAACAAAAAAAAAGTCTACAAAATATTAAACATAACATACCTAAAAATTTGCTAACGCAATAACATCATCGACGTAAGTCCATTTTTGAAACATGGCTGGTATACGTAGTGCGCATGTCAATCGTCTCAATATCTATCACGTGCACAAAATTTTTCAAAATAAACAAAATGGCAACCCTAAAGTAACGTGTCATGCAATACGTTTCATTCTATGTTTATTATTATTATTTACTTGAATTAATTGGTTTCTTATATTCGTTAAATTTAATTCTGGATAAAAATGGCGAAAAATTAAATTGTAAATTATATTTTTGTAATATTAATTATAATTTACCTGAGATCATTGTCAAACAATTTTTTTAAATAATTAGTTTTTTTATTTAAATTAAATAAAAAAATTTGCTACAATTAGTAATGTGTTTCACTATAGTCTCAATGTGTTTATATTTAAAGTTATGTTAACGGTGATAGTTCACAAAGTCTTGATTAATTCTAAAGAAAATATCTTGAAATTCTATATGTTAACTGTAAAATGAAAATGTTCGTATTATCAACTATAAATGACTTGGAGAAATGCCAAAATTAAAAAAGTAAATTTAGCTCTCAAAATACAAAGAACTTCCACGAAAAACAAAAAGGCATATAATTTTGCAGAATTGAACATAAAAGTTGAGTGCGACAAAGAATTGATTTATTTTAGATTTATGTACGTTACATTGTATAGAATGTCTAGGCATTCTATACATTACCAAAAGTGGGGCAACCAAGTATATTTTTGTCTAATAAAAAGGCGTTAAATGCAATTCATAATGCCATTCTAGTCTGCTTTGTAGCAACAAGTAATTCAACACTGGTCTTTTTGTGTAGCAAAAATCCCGTACTTCTTTCATTTTTGTATGTACCTTCTAAACATCATAGGATCATTCTTTATGCTTACACGAGCTCTCCATACAGTAGCGCCACTTAGTGCAAGACAGAGTAATCAATGATGCAGGAAGGTTTGTGCATAAAACCCCTATCTAGTGCCTACTCATCCAATAAACTAGTTTTTAACTTATGGCTTTCATCAGTGAGGAGCCTTGGATCTAGTCTGAAGTTATTTGATGAGTAGGCACTAGATAAAGGTTTTATGCACAAATCTTTTTGTATCCATTGATTACTCTAATTTGCACAGAGTGGTGCTACTATATGGGGAGTTTATTTGGTAGCTTTTCAATAAAAGTCTTTTCAATAATTTGCGAAAAAAACTTTGTCATTCTTTATAATTACTAGGTATTCTATACAATGTCTAGCGAAAATATTTAAAAAATTAAATATGAAAATTCATATTTTTCCCATAAACATCACACATTGTATAGAATACCTAGGCATTCTATGCAATGTCTGTTTTTCACACTTTGCCGATAACGTATATTGATGAAGTATGAGATTTTTATATTAATAAACAAATTAATTAACATCCTTGATATTTATATTAGTAAATTAAATATATTACTTAAAATTTCTTAATACATATATAAGTTTATTAAATACAATAGTTATGTTACATATGTAAACTGCTTTGCCGTGTGATATATGTATACAAGGAATACATTACTTTATTTAATAATTACACTTTTATATAATATTTTCATAAGTTTATAAACGGAGCAAAACTCTCCTTACAGTATTGCCACCTGTGCTAAACAGAGTAATCAATGGATGCCAGAAGGCTTGTGCATAAAATCCCTATCTAATGCCTACTCATCCAATATCCCCAGACTAGTTTCTGGCTTATGGCCTTCGTCAGTGAGGAGCTTTGGATCTGAGAGCACTGCATCTAGATCTTAGGATCTAATGCAACCCTCTAGCAACCACCTTTTATCTCTACTTAACTACAAAACTATGAGAATGAAATTGAAAACACAAAAAATATTTTCAATCTAAGCTCAATAGCTTATATAGTCATATGGGTCTGAACTCAGTTCAGCACCCATACATTTTGGTGTCTTTGGCTCTTTTACAACCATAGCCACCACTATCCTATTAGGCAGGATTGGTGTTAAACCATTAAGCATCACATGATCACCTGTTTAGCACAGGTGGCAATACTGTATGGAGAGTTTTGCTCTGTTTATCAACAATTAATGTGCTAGTATAGGAAATGTGATCATGTGATGTTTCATAAGTTTAATAACATTTTCGTATTTATAATATTTTATAAATTTCTCAATTTTTTTCCCACAAAAAAAGTTCAAAATCAAAGGATTATCCTAACTTTATTTTTTTATAAAAATGAAAAACATTTATTGTAGCATATTATTATATAACTGCTTCCAAAATGCTGTGCTCTGATGACATTTTCTTGCACGATAATATTTTTGTTTTGCGAAAGCAATTATCTAAATCAAATCCAAACAATATTAAGAAGTTCAACCATTATGCACCAGAGCAGCAACGCAGTAGTTTAAAAATATTATTAATAGCTTAGCAAAACTCTCTCCATACAGTAATGCCACTCTAAGCAAGACAGAGTAATCAATGGATGCCAGAAGGCTTGTGCATAAAATCCCTATCTAATGCCTACTCATCCAATATCCCCAAACTAGTTTCTGGCTTACGGCCTTCGTCAGTGAGGAGCCTTGGATCTGAGAGCACTGCACCTAGATCTTAGGATCTAATGCAACCCTCCAGAAGCCACCTTTTAACTCTACATAACTATGAGAATAAAATTGAAAACATACAGATATTTTCAATCTAAGCTCAGTAGCTTATATAGTCGTATAAAATAGTGATCATGTTATGTTTTAAGGTTTAACGCCAATCCTGCCTTATCGGAAGGTGGTGGCTATGGTTGTAAAAGAGCCAAAGACACCAAAATGTATGGGTGCTGAACTGAGTTCAGACCCATATGACTATATAAGCTACTGAGCTTGGATTGAAAATATCTGTGTTTTCAATTTTATTCTCATAGTTTTGTAGTTATGTAGAGTCAAAAAGTGGCTTCGGGAAGGTTTCATTAGAGCCTAAGATCTAGGTGCAGTGCTCTCAGATCCAAAGCTCCTCACTGACGAAGGCCATAAGCCAGAAACTAGTTTGGGGATATTGGATGAATAGGCACTAGATAGGGATTTTAAGCACAAGCCTTCTGGCATCCATTGATTACTCTGTCTTGCTTAAATGCAGTACTATATGGAGAGAGTTTTGCCTGTTTTAACAACAGTTATGAACAAGCATGGAAGATAGTGATCATGTGATGTTTCAAGGTTTAATAGCTTAGCAGTTTTCTATTTTTCTCATGAAGACAATAATCTGTTATAAGTTTATGCTAAAGATGACATGTCGAGTTTCAAAGATATTTGCAATAGTTTATATATTGTCTTTTCCTGTGCTCTGAATACCATTACAATAAATTTACTATTATTATTCAAGTATTATTCAAAGTACATAGAGACAATGTGATGTACTGTCACTTCTCCTTATACAGAGTCTGGAATCTCTCAACAACTATGCCTAGAGAAACCTGTTAGCCACTTTACCTTCCGTTTCCATTCCCCGCCCTAAGTTTTCCTATATCCTCCATTCCATTTCCACAACGTAATCTTTGTCAACTCCATGGTCTTTATATCTAAATCGCCCTTATTTTTTTCCAAACCCAGCATAAAAACCAATAACCCACTTTCTGTATAATCATTTTTGTTTATATTTATTTTTCCAGAACTTTATTATTTGTATCCTTTCTGCTTTCAGGCATTTACATTCAATTAACAGATGCATAATATTTTCTCTGCCTTCCTTACACAAGTTGCAGACTAAATCACCCACATTTTTCCATTTAAGTATATATTCCCTTGTTGCTAAAGACCCTGTTCGAACCTTAAACATTAAACTGCTTTTCTTGCTATTATCATAAATTAATTCACACTCAATATTCTGTTTAATTCTATATATATTTAAACTCTTTTTATTCTCCATACTTGTAATCCATCTCTGCAACTCCTTATTTTTTATCAATGCATCTATTCTTCTATCCCATTCCTTACACTATAACACTTGACAATTTTAACACAATCATCCCACCTTTTGTACAAGTATATTGACATAAATTCTTTGTCTAAATCTTCTGCATTACCTTTCTCACCCATCTTGTTGCCTGCACTTTACTCATAACCCAATTAAATACTTTTTTGAGTATTCTTTTATTATCCATAAACTGCAATCTACCAAACATTTTCATTTTGCTTTTTGCATTGCTCATATAAAAACTTGATTATCCCATTTCTCCTTGAATTGCCTCTTTTCCGTCCACACATCCGCATCTAATGCATGTCTTCCTCTTTGTACTCTTTCTAAGTAATCTAATACCCTTTTGCTAACACGATGCATCATTACCCTATGTTAACCCTGCTACTGCCACTCCTTTCCATACAATTCTAACTACATCATATTTATTATACAAAAACACTGTTAATTTCTTTATCAGTTCCTTTCTTTTCTTTGTTTCATTTATAAGGTTTTTCTACATTCATCCAAAGAATTTCTCTGATCCCAAATAGTTATATCTATTCACCACACTTAACTTTATATCCCCCAATAAAAATTCTTTGTCTTCTCTTTTCCCAGTATTAATCATCATTACTTTTGATTTTTCTTCACTAAATTTAATCCCCTATCTCTTTACTCACCCTTGCACATGTCCTCAGCATAACTTCCATATCTTCTTTCTCTTCCTTCTGCATACAAAAAGACATCATATGCAAATAAAAGACACGACTATGTATATACTCCCATGGTAGCTCTATCCCTCTTCCTAGTCTTTCTATTGCTCTATCTATTTCTCTCAAATACAACAAAAACAAAATAGGTGAAATTGGACATCCTTTCCATAGTACCACCCCATTTTTAATTTTAACTGATTCTATATCCTTTAATTGATTATAGTAATTATTTTCATATAATTTCTTAATAATATCCACTAAAGCTCCATCCATTGCCAAATTTACTTAACTTACCCACAATCTATTTCTATTTTCTCTATCATACGCCTTCTCTATATTTATAAAATCATACATACCTGTGTTCCTACTCACATCCAGAAGTTGTGTAACTACAAACTATCTCCTATAGATCTATCTGATCGAAAATCTCCTTGCATTTCTCCCACTATATTATTTTCCTCCATCCATTTTGTAACATTTCCAGACACCATATATGAGAAAACTTTATATAAGACATGTTACCATTATCGGTCTGTAATCATTTAACTCTATGATTCTTATCCTTTGAATAGCAGCCTTACTCTTGTATTACTCCAATTATCTGGAAAATCTCTCTTCTATTCCATCTTATTAAAACATGATAATAGTTTTTCTTTTGCCCTATGCCCTAAATTCATTACTATCTCTGCTACCCATCCATCTAAACCTTTTGTCTTTCCATTTTTTAATTTCTTCCCTGCCTCATTCAGTTCATTTTCTGTAAACCTAATATTCCCATTACTATATGCCTTCATGTTTGCTATCACTCTGTCCTTCACATCTAACATCTTTTCTATATCCATTGCATACCTATTTAAATTAACTCTAATTCTTTTATAGATATACTCTATTCCTTCATCATCTAGTAATACTGTCTCTCCCTACATTCTTTTTAGTGTAATTCCAAAATTTATTCTCCAACAATTTACTATTCAATTTTATTCTTTCTCTATAATTATCTATTTTAGCCAACTTCTTTTTTCCTTAGTATTTTTCTCATTTAACAATATCTTTTTCACTTTCTTTGTTCTTAACAGCACTCTTATATTCTCTGCATGCTTTTTTTTCTCTCTCTATACACTTTTACTAACTTGCACTTTTTTTATTACTTTTATTCTTCTGAATATTCTCACCTATAACCCTATTTGCCACTTTTTCTGTTTCACCACACCTGTCCTTATACTCATCCCCAACTAACTCTTCTATGGTTTCTTCAACTTTTATTTTATACTCTTCTAATTTATTCTCATCATTCATTCTCCATCCACATCTTTCACTATCGTTTCTACTTTTATTTCTATTTTCCATCACATTACTAACTCTTTCTATTATAAAGAAGTTCTAATCACTATTACATACTCTCTCTTCATTATCAAACACCTTAATTTTCTGTACTTTATTCATTCCCTCTTTCTCTGCTAATGCATAATCTATTAGATCATATCTATTGCCACTCATAAATGTTTGTTAAATTTCCAATACTTAAATTCATTCTGTATTCTTCGAAAGTTGTCCATTCTTATTATGTACATCATCAACTTCTTCAATGCAAAACTTTCCATACAGTAGCGCCACTCAGTGGAAGCCAGAGTAATCAATGCCGGAAAGTTTGTGCATAAAATCCCCATCCAATATCCTCAGACCAGTTTTTAGCCTGTGGCTTTAAATCAATGAAGAGTCTTGGATCTGAGAGCACAAACCTTCCTGCATCTATTGATTACTCTCACTTGCACTGAGTGGTGTTACTGTATGGATAGCTTTTCTTCTATGTTAAACAGCTTGTGTGAATGGTGATTATTCAAAGTACACTGTCAAAATATATTTATTAAAGTTATCGCATGTTAGTAAGGTGAAGAATAATATGTGGCCTTATGCTCTTTTATATTGTGTATATTTTTATAATATATATTTGTAGTTTTGAAATGAACACATTTAATGATGACCATGGCGTAATTGATTCTTTACTGACAACATCATTTGGATCTCTGAATTTTAATAATAATGAAACAATAATAAAGACAGAGAACCAATCAGAAATGATATAATTTAAATATTAAAATTAAAAACTTGTATTCAACATTTCAATAATAACCTAGTTTTAATGGATAATATATTCAAAGCTCAAAAAAAAAGCATGAAATATGATTAAACCATTAAAAAGTGATGCTTTCGGTTCAAACAATTATTTTGATTTACGCTGAAAAATTGAATTAGTTCCTCTTTCTATAATCTCACTGCATTCCATTGAAGCTACTCACTTTGAGAACAACTTGATCTAAGGAAGAATCAGTTATATGTATAATTCTCACAGTGGCAAAACTCTCCATACAGTTGTGCCACTCAGTGGAAGCCAGGGTAATCAATGGATGCAGGAAGGTTTGTGCATAAAATCCCTATCTAGTGCCTACTCACCCAACTTGTGGCTTTCATCAATGAGGAGCCTTGGATCTTGAATGGTGATCATATGAAGTTTGATGGTTTAATATATGTATAATTATTAGTTAAAAAGAGAGAATTAGTTATTACTATAGAATAATGTAATTCAGATAAAAGATAAACTGTTGCAAAATTAAAGCAAATACACAATGAAGTAGTCTAACGATTCCAGAGATCGCATGACATTTGGGATTTAACAAGAAAACAAGACTCCAAGCCCAGAGACTAGTCAGGAATTGCATGGAATCAGAAAGACATGATCCTATTCTCATTAACCATGGATGTGCCAGTAGTGTTAGGCATATGTATGCTGTAATGGTTGCGCAAAATATAACCGAAGAACCAAGGACGATTCAGACTTTCCAAACATACATGAAGATTACCAATGACATAACAAAGATTGCAAAGAATATCATAAAAAATCAATGTTATTATTCAAAGACATCCTCACTTAGTCCACTATATATGCTTGACCTCCAAGCAGATTCATTTTCTGTTGCACACCCCCAGGTCATGGAGATACACAAGATTCTAATTTTTTTATGAATCTGACTCACAAAGGCCATTCCCATATAGCATCTATTATATAAAAGATAACTCATGCTTCAGGATATATGCTACAACTGAAGTTTATTATTAAGATAAGCAAAACCACAAAGAAATGGTGATATATATTTTATCACTCGACTGATCAAGGTTCAAGTATAGGGTTGTAAGTTCAAACTAGATTAATAGTTCTAATAGCAGTTTCAGATCTCTATCGCCACACAATTCTTATAGGATGAAGATACACAAAATGTTGAATAAGATACTGACCTAAGGACATTGTCATTCCCTTCCACTCCAATTACCTCTGGGTGGATAACTTTACCGCTACCTAGGAATGATATAAGTATTCCGAACTATCTAAAACAGCCAGCTCATGATTAGACATGAAGCATGAACAGTTTCACCTCTCAAAATAAATATAATCAGACTCTACTCGATGGACTCAAAATATTTCATTTCATCTTATGGGTCAACTACACATTAAAAAAAAAAAACATTTAACTCCCATCACATTACTATGGGACTTCAATGCATAACAACAAATGTTCCTTTATATTTATAAGGCTATGGACCCAGTTATTAAACTACCTAGGAGTTATATTCAATTCCTGACATAATAAGACAATAATGGGATGCTATTATTCATGTAACCATGCAAGCACATGTACACATCAGATATCAAAAAAAATAACCCTATAACAGAATACCTAGTCCGCTGTAACTAATAATAACTCGTGTAGCTGACAGACCAACTACAATGTTTATTGAAATCTAAATAAGAGTTTACTGGGTGTTCGGCCTTTAAATATTTAATATAATAATTAAACATGGAAACATTCCCTATCACCCATCAGATTAAGAATTACATATTGTAATGAAAGCATGGCCTAATCAAACTTCCAAAAATCCCTCCATAAACTGTCCTGAAAATCCAGAAATATTTTGATTACAAGAATTTATCCATCCATTAAATGTAAAATCCTATTCCATTGTATCCATTGTTAGACCAAATTAAGTTTACATTACACCTAGCCGGCTCATTATGGGTGACCTTTTATTTGCCTCTTTAAGAACAAGAGGGTTCATAAGAAGTTTAATTATTGATCTAAAACAAGTTATCCAGGTATTCATTATTGTTAACATTAGTATGATTGGAACATACTACTTCACTGAAATGGGGATAGCTTAATGTCTTCCCCAAATTTTTCTTTCTCTAGTCCCCTTGGATTGGTCAGGATTATTTTTTTTTCCTTTTTTTTAATACTTGACTGACCTCCTTTTAAAATAAATGCATAAACAGAACCGTTGAGGTATTGTGCAATATTTTAGATATTGTTCTGCATTTCACATTATCGCTATGAGGCAAACGGCCTTGAAAGCGCTTAGTATTTAATATTTTTTGCACTTTGTATAGTTTCTCTTTCAAACGCTTCACACGCTTTTAATTTTATATATCATAGGGTAATAATTTACTAAGGCTGTAACCTTAGAAATAAGCGTCTGAAAAATACGAAGGTAGGGACCTCTAGCTTGTGTTTTAAGACCTATAGAGGTCCCTACCTTCGTATTTTTCAGACGCTTATTTCTAAGGTTACAGCCTTAGTAAATTATTGCTTAATATAATAATGGGCGTTTAATAAAATTTATAATTATATCATAAGGATAATTTAAGTCCCCACTATTATACAATAATAAGCTAGTTAATCAAAATTAAAATGTTTTAAATTCTCATATAAAACATCACCATTTCCACTCAGCAAGAATTCAAATACATGGTCCCAATATATGCACAGTGATAACAAATATAATTACATATATATAAGAGAAAGAACAAAAAAGTAACACTTTATAGACATTAGTAGGTGCATACATGTTTTGCCTATATTTTATTGCCAAACGCAATACAATTTTACAATGTGAACTCTATTTGTTCTCAACGGTTTACAGAGAAAGAACAAGTCTATATTTTTGTTATTGTATCAATACTTAGTCCAAAATTAGGTTTTGTTACTATCTTATAAATATAGAATTTAATTAAAATTTATAAGTTAAATTTGTAAAAACATTTTTACTTGTATTTTTTTTTTATAAAAAGAGAATTTGTTTTTCTCTTATCAAAGTTCCAGAGATATTCTTTCTTCTCGTTTTGATTAGATGATGTTGTTTTTTTTTTGTTTTCCTGTAACATTGTCAGTATACCAACTAGAAGACTTATCTAGTGATTAAATTAGAAAAAATATATAGATAAAGAAAAAACCAAGGACAGCTGGGGTGATCCAGCATTTTATTGTGGGGACTATAAATAGGATTTTAAAACAAAAGTTAAGGCTGGTTGGATTATTATTTTGCCAGAGAGAAAAGACAAACCATGAGAGAAGAAAAAAGATTCTGAAAAGCTGTTTCTTTAAATACATGCACTTCTCCAAAGAGATTTTATGTGGGAAAAGTTTACTTGAAGTCCAATCCTGAAAGTTCTCACTTGATGATACCAGAACTGTATAAACACAACTTATTACAGAGTGCAGAAATCAATCTCAGGAAATCAATATTGTTATAGTATGTATTTCCAATTTAGAATTGCATTGCTAGAATAATGATATAATTTTACTAGGAGCAGTAAATGTTTCCTGAATACATTGGCTCTCCTCATGATCATCATGTGGTCCTCTTCTTGATTGTCGAGCACCAACAGTTAGTTGCCTGTTAAAGAGATACTGTAAAGTTATCTACATAAAATTCTTATGAAAACAGGCAAAACTCTCCATACAGTAGTACCACTCAGTGCAAGCCAGAGAATTCTGGCATCCGTTGATTACTCTGGCTTGCACTGAGTGGCACTACTGTATGGAGAGTTTTGCCTGTTTTAATAACAGTTATGAGCAAACATAAGAAATGGTGATCATGTGATGTTTAGTGGTTTGATAAAATTCTTATGCCATCATAAGCCCTGTCTTTGTAGTCTTGCACATGAGGGAGAGGTTTGAAGCTCTGGGCTTATCAGTTTTAAAGAAAAAAAGAATAAAGATTATTGGAAACAAATTAGCTCCAAACATTAAATTGCCTTTATGAATTAACTATTAAAAAAACATTTAGTGTGAGTAAACCTATCATATACCCTGAAAAACTAGGATTATTTTTTACCATTTTATTCTATATATACTAATATTTTTACAATTGAATGTACATATGTATATGCATAGTGAAAGGATATTATTTTATTTTTTATTGAAGCACATTTAATCTCTTAGATGTTATTTATTTAATTTATCACCATTCGCAAACATTATCAATCCACTGCAGAATTAAGATCTCTCAAAGTTTAATCCATCTTCTCCAATCTCTAGACTCTTTTCCACATTGCCCCAGCACACTTTCTTATTTCATATATCCATGTCATATAATCTCATGGAATTTAGGTCAAGATTTCAACTGTACATCTATTATCATTTCTCTAAAAATATATCCAGTCCAACTCTACTTCAGTCTCTTAATTCTGTAAACAAAGACAAAACTCTCCATACAGTAGGGCCACCCTGTGCCAAACAGAGTAATCAATGGATGCCAGAAGGCTTGTTTAGTGGTTTTCTCTTAATTCTTTCAATAATGTCAGTAACACCCATTTGTTCTCTCATCCATGTATTTTGTTTTCAACCTCTTCTTGTTATTCTTATCAGACAGCTCTCTTACTTTGTTGAGTGGTCTAAAGTCTTTCTATTGCTTCTTTTTTAAATGACCAAGTCTCATATCCATAAGTAGGAATCGGTAAACACATTTATTAAAAATCTTCCTTTTCAAACACATAGGCATATTTCCTATTTCAATATTAAATTATTTCTACCAAAAAGCACTCCAACCAAGTTTAATTCTATAATTAATTTAATCCATTATGTTTCTATTTATATTAGTAAGCTGGCCAAGGTATTTGTAGTTAATAACTGCTCTTTCTTATTGCATTGCCAAATGTATTCCATATAATATTAAATCATCTATGCACTTTACTACTGTTACACAATGCTTTATTTACTACCATCTTTTACAGTTTCGATTACCCCAGCAATGTTCTTCAGAACTTTTATATCTCCTAAATTCAACTGCTTTATTTACCACCCTCTTTTACAGTTTTGATTGCCCCAGCAATCTTCTTCAGAACTTTTATATCTACTAACTTCAATTTCTCTATCTCCTAACTTCAATTGCTCTATCTTCTAACTTCAACTGCTCTTGAAGCAGTTGAAATTGGGTTATAAAAGTTCTGAAGAAGATTGCTGGGGCGATCAAAACTGTAAAAGAGGGTGGTAAATAAAGCATTGTGTAACAGTAGTAAAGTGCATGGATGATTTAATGTTATATGGTTTGTATTTATATTGAAGTTCAAAAATCTTACACATTTCACTTTTCAGCACCATGCAGTCATCAGCAGATCTACAAAATTTGAACACACATAAAAATACAACCATTAAAATACATTATTTTATATAAAATTATTAAGTATGTATTTATAGTTGTTAACTTCTTCTAATTCATCATTATCAGTCTTTATTTTTTTCTTTTGAGAAAACCCCTTGAATGTTGCTTTAGTTTTTTTAACATATACCATTAGTACTACTTTCTTACTTTGATCTGATAACTCTGGCAACATTTCCTGAAGCTCTAAAGCATTATTTGCAAAAACATCACATCATCTGCAAAATCTAAAAGACTTAAATAATCTCCATTTACTTTCACTCCTTTAATTCCCATTTTAATCCACAAAATACTTCTTGCAGCACTTCTGTAAAAAATTTTGGAGATATGGAGTCACCCTGTCTTACACTCTTCTTAATATTGACTTTCCTAGTATCATTATGTAATCTAATTGTTGCTGTTGCATTTTTTATAAATATTCTTTAAAATATGACAATATCCTGGATCTATACCTTGATGATCCAATGCTTTAATCACTAAAGAAATGCTTATGGAATCAAATGTTTTTTCATAATCTACAAATCCAAATCATAATGGCAATCCGTATTCATTGGTCCTTTCTGTAACTTCTCTCAATATTTGGATATGATCCACTATATTAAAACAACTTAAATCCAGCCTGTTCTTTTGGTTGGTTAACATTTAATAGATGAGTTCTAAGTATATTGGTAAAAATTTATAGAGAACTGATAAAAGACTAATAAGTCTGTAATTTCTAATATCTTTTTTATCACCTTTTTAAAATATTAATACTGCCTTATTCTAATTATCTGGTTCATCTTTATCATTCAGATATTTGATATATAACTTTGCCAAGAACATTTTTATTTCTTCATCGGCTTCTTTTAAGATACTGATTATAATTCCATCAGTACTTGGGCTTTTCCCTCTTCATAGATTTAATTGCATATCTCACTTTTTCGTTTAAAATCCTGGTAAATTGAGATTTAGTAATTGTAGTTGATACTTTTCCTTGTTCTTTAATGCTATTATGTCATCTCTCTTTTTAGTAATAGTTCCACCTTTTTTTCTTATGCAAGAATGTTTTACATTCTTGAAATTTGTATTCTCTCTTATAGTTTTGTTTGTTATTCACAATTATATTTTCTTATATCATTATCACACACACTATTTTATAAAATTGTAGATATTCAATCCTTCTTAATGCATCATTTTTATTTATTTTTATATGTTTTTCCATATTCCTTTTCTTCGTAAATTGTTCTGATTTAGAAGAAATTTTACTGGTCAATTGGTGATTATTTATCTTTTCAGCATATATGTGTTTAGGTGTATCAGTGTTATTAGATAGAGTGGAGAGAGGTGGGTGGTGTGAAAGTCTGTGCTCATATACCCTATATTACATATATATAGCCACAGGTATATAACAAGCCTGTGTTTCAGTTATTACATTATAGAGATGTCTGCCCATCCTTGCATATGTATTAAATGGATTATGTCCTGTACATGTGGGGTTCAGATTGACCTTAGGTCAACATGGGTGTGACAATAATCTCGGCCTCAGGGTGGCCTTTGAGCATTCCATCATCATATTTTCAATTGGATGGACGGTTGAAGAGTTGGAGTGTGGAGTGAATTGAAGCCTGTCCATTAAACTATGAGGATAGTCTATCTTAATATATATCTGAGCACTTATACTATATATGTGTGTAAAGATGATATAGTCTGGATCAACTGATGATTGCTGGTTTAGCATGAAATACGTATATTGGTGATTATTTATTTTTTCAGCATATATATGTTTGGGTGTATCAGTGTTATTAGATAGAGTGGAGAGATGTGAGTGGTGTGAAAGTCTGTGCTCATATACCCTATATTAAATTTATTTTATTGTAATTTGTAGGGTGCCCAGTATTAAGATTGAACTAAATGTGTAGGGTTAACATATGCTCCCAGTTTAAAATTTTATTTGGCAAAAAAATCACATACAAATTTAGAACAAATGCAAGTTTGAACAAAATTCAATCACGCATCATCCTGTATGCAATAATATCACACAAATACAAATTTTTGCTTATTTATACTAAACTATTGTTAGAGCTAAGATCAGAATAAAATTATACCTTAAGAAATAATAACAAATATGTCATTATAAATATGATATATGCAATAATATGTTGGACTATATCCATCATCTATCATTAAATATTGAATTCTTGAACCAGGCTGTAAATTTGGTGAGTGTCTGCATAAATGGCATATTTATGTGTTAGCATAGAAACAATGCCATCAAGCGGCCTGAATAGGCTAATAGAACTGTACCAATCTATCTGCTGCATTTGACAGAATAGCTGAGTATGTTAGAGCAGTGCATTAAAATTCGATTTTCAAGAATATAAGGGTTAAGTTTGACTTCTAAGCTAACATTGTCATTGGTCGGCCAGCAGCACCTGAAGAAGAGTGGAGAATAATTCTACCCGAAATGTTGTGTAATGACTAATGTGTGTTGTCTATTTGTGTGTTATTACTAACAAATTGTTTGTATTTGAAAAGTTTAAATAAAGTTTAAAGTTTTCTATATGTTCAACATTTAATGATAGATGATGGAAATAGCCCAACATATTGTCATATCTAATCACCATCATCACAAACCTTCAGAAATATTGTTTTTCTGAAGGTTTGTGATGATGGTGTTCTAGCTATATTTATATATTGGACTATTTGCATCATCTAATATGTTCTAGAGATTCACCTTGCCAGAATTTGGCAAGATTTCTTCTCAAAGTTCTAAGTCCTTTGGCATGCAAGACCCAATCATTTGTCAGGGATTCTAGACACTTTGTAGAATTAATCAAGAACATGAAAATTGAAAGAACTGACTTACTGGTAAGCTTTGATGTGGAAAGTTTATTCCCAAATGTACCATGTGAAGAAGCATTGTCTATTGTAAAGAAAAGATTAAATGGTGATAATAGTTTACAAACCAGAACAGCTCTTCCTATTGATAGCATAATGGAACTATTAACATTCTGTATAAAAACAACCTACTTTCAATATAACACAATTCTTTCAACAAAATCAAGGAATGGCTATAGGCTCACCATTGTCTCCCCTGATTAGCAATATTTACATGGAAGAACTTGAAACCACAGCCATAAAAACTACTTCTTATTCACCTAAAGTTTGGCTTTGCTATGTGGATGATACATTTGTTGTATGGCCACATGGGGAAGCATTGCTACAAACTTTCTGGTCACACATCAACAACATATCCCCTTCAATTAAATTCACAATAGAACCAGAACAGGAACAAAAATTGGCATTCTTAGATGTTCTTGTGACAAGACTCCCTCATGGCTAAATCAAAACTACAGTTTACTGAAAACCTACATATACAGGAAAATACCTAGCCTATACATCTAATCACACCAGAAACACAAAACATGGAGTTATACTATCACTGTGGAACAGAGCAAAAGAAGTTTGTTCAGAAACTGGCGATTTGGAAAAAGAAAAGATCTATATAGAACAAACTCTTAAGAAAAATGGTTATCCATCAGCTGTTATTAAGGAAACATTAAATAGACAACAAAAAGAACCATCAAGAGAAAAGACAATTACTGGTACTGTAGTGTATCCATACATTCCAAAAATAGCAGACAAATTAAGGAAAATCTGCAATCAGTATAACATCAGAACAGCTTTCCAGAGCCATACCACACTATGAGGAATTCTAACATCTACAAAGCCTAAACTTGAAATAATGAAAAGAAAAAAACATCGTCTATGAAATACCATGTGAATGTGAAAGAACATATATTGGTGAGACCAGCCGTCCCATTCAAAAGCACTTGCAAGAACAAAAACTGATGATTAGAAGAGAGAAAACAGATGTATTTAAGGTAGCAGACCATGTATGGACCAATGAACATACGTTCGATTGGGAAAATAATAAAATATTGGATAAAGAAGAAAAGGTACAAAGAAGAAAATTTAAAGAAGCTGCTCACATGACAATGCCAAAAAATCCCATAAGCCAACCTAGTGTGACTATACATAATGTATGGAAACCACTAATCAACTTTTCTCTGAGGAAAAAGTGGAGAAATCAGGAGGAACCTACATACTGTTGCCTTTGGCAGGATGGCTCAGTTAGTTAGAGCATTAAATTTCAATAATCAAAAATCTAAGGACCCAGGTTCAAATCCCATGCTAGTACTGTCACTGGTCAGGCCAACAACACCTGAAGAAGAGGGGAGAAAAATACCTCTCGAAATGTTGTGCATATACTAACCTGTTTGCTGTGATATTACTAACAGTTAGTGCATATACTAACCTGTTTTCTGTGTTATTATTAACATTTGTTTGCTGTGATATCACTAACAGTTGGTGCATATACTAACCTGTTTGCTGTGATATTACTAACAGTTGAATGCATTTGGAATATTTAACTAAAATTAAACTTTTCTAAAGACATTCAACACACATATTAGATGATGGAAATAGTCCAATATAAAAATACATTCAGAAATATGATTATGAATAATTTGTTTAAAACAAATCTATAAAATATAAATATTTAAACAAAAATGCAATTTATTTTAATATAATTAGTGAATATTTTTAAAGTATATCTTTCCCACCTGGAATGAGCCTGTGTGCATTGCACTTTATGCTGGAGCGCTCCTTGTAATCTCCTATTAATGAAAATACCAATGCAGAGCTATGAGTTAATAAAAACCATTTCCTTCTACAGTATTATTTTTAACACATAGCTAGTATTAATTTATCTAATTCTATACATTCATTTGCCCCGGTATAATTAAATCATTTCCTTGTAAGTTAAATATTCTATTCTTATATTTTGGTCTTGTCATATTTATTTTAATAAATTATTTTTAAAAAAGAAGCAAATCTCTTCATACAGTGCTCTCAGATCTGAAGCTCTCATTGATAAAAGCCACATGCTAGAAACTAGTCTGGGGATATTGGATGAGTACGTATTAGATAGGAATTTTATGCTCACATCTTCTAGCATCCATTGATTATTATGACTTACATTGGGTAGTGATATTGTTGGAAGAATTTTGCCTCTGTGTAGACAGCTTGTGTTAGCATAAAGAATGGTGATCATGTGATGTTTAGTGCTTTAATACTAATCCTGCCCAATAGGATTATGGGGACTATGGTTATTAAAAAAACCAAAGACACTAAAAAGTGTGGATGCTGAACTGAGTTCAGATCTATATGATTACACAAGCTAATGAGCTTGAATTGGAAGCATAATTATTTTGGATTCAAAGCTTTATAGTTAGGCTAATAAGGTAAAAGGTTGCTGCTGGAGGGTTGCATTAGATACTAACATCTAGGTGCAGTGCTCTCAGATCCAAGGCTCCTCACTGATTAAAGCCACAAGTTAGAAACAAGTCTAGGGATCTGAATAATATATTTCCTGTTGCACACACATATATATTCCTTGTTTGACCTTGAACACTGTAATCTTGCACTAAACCAGGATAATAAAGCATTCTACTAGAGAAACAAAACTCAAAATAGTGACTGTTTAATGTGAATAATGCCGGAAAATGGCTGAATTATAGATTACACATAGAAAAATATTTTATACTTGATAAAATCAATGAAGGCAATCATAGGATAACTTTGTTGCTTTGTTTAGCCAGGATTAAAGTAATAGAGTTTCAAATAAAAAGTGAATCTAACTGTCTGAAGGCATACATTTACAAGAAAGTAAAAACTAAACTACTGTCACTCATATCATGTAGTAAGATTGGCGCATTAGGAATAGGTTGTGGGGGTTGATGGATTTGCACTATCTAATTTAACAAAGCCATGCACTTACAAGGATTTTCTAAAAGGAGTTCTAGAACCACTCTTGGTAGGAGTAACAGTACAAATTTGGAAAATGGTTATCAGCAGAAGATCATAGAATGTATAAAAAGTATTCTGTAAAGGACTAATCTACCATTCAGTGATGAATCAGGCCAAGGCATTTCAGTCTTTGAAATTAATAAATAAACAATAGGCTATTAAACCATTAAACATCATATGATCAAGTTAGAAACTAGTCTGGAGTATTGGATGAGTAGGCACTAAATAGAGATTTTTATGCACAAAGCTTCCTGCATCCATTGATTACTATGGGTTGCACTGGGTGGCGCTACTGTATGGAGAGTTTTGCCTCTGTGTTTAACAGCAGGCTATTTAAAAAAATAATGTTAGTGGGAATATGAGAAATTAGGATACAAAACAAAAAAATATATTTGTTGTGGGAAGAAAGAGTATGAATATGTTGCTCTAAATATAGATGGAGAAACAAGCTCTATTACAATTGGAATTACCACGAAAATAAAAGTAATCAAATGATTTTTTGCTTGGTAGTTCATGTAAAAATTCAGATGAAACTCAAGTACAAAAGAGAACAAATTATGCTGTAATCTACAGAGCAGTTCTAGATTTCACAACTATTGTAAACAGAGATAATTTATAAAGAGAAGAGATATATAGAAACTAGAGATGTCAAGGGAGGTGTATTCAAAACCAGAATGTTTTTGGATAGTTTCTTTGGGTCTTGGAAAGATTCATAAGTAATTCATTCAAACATTTTACATATGATATGTCTGCACCCTAAATCTTATGGTACGGACCCTATCGGGGAGATATCTGATCCCTGACTAAAATTCTAGTTTTGTTATGTGCAGCTGTCTCTTACTATACTGCCAGACACCTTGTCAGCAAGCTTAACCTTTCGCAAGCTAATTCAATTAGAAGAATCCCCCAGAAACAACTCAATACGATTAATCTATATTTGTCCTTCACTCCATCTCAAGCAACCAATACACAAGACCACCTACATATACAAAAATAAATGATCCCCAATATACATATTTTGTGCAAAATTAGCATTCATCAGTAGGCCAGATCATAATCTCCACACATATATACAATCAATTCTTGGTTTATAATATCATAGCAATTCCTTAAACTTTACTGGACCGGCTTCAATCTTTTCACTCTTCCAACTATTCAACTGCTCTTTTCATTGAAAAACTGACGATGGAATGCTCAAAACTTTTATTGATATAGTAGTCATACCCGTGTAGGCATCATGTCAATTTAACCCCCTCATATTAACAAATCATTATATATTCATATATACTAATAGGAGAGGGATGGGCTGAATTTATACTATATGTAATCTATTTCCAAAGCAATACGTAATTTGCTAATACTGAATGTTTCTTATATATATATATATAAGTAGAGGGATTTGTACTTAGGATTTTTCAGGCAATATTTGTTCTCCACTCCATTTCAAACAAATTACATATTTACTTGGAAATGGATTACCTTTTTAAGTTCAACCCATCCTTTTTCTATTAAATATATATGGATATGTAATGACCCATTAATACAAGTGATTAGAGTGATGTGATGTCTACATAGGTAAGACTATAATATCAAATCCAATAAGGTTTTGAGTGTTCCATCATCAGTTTGTCAATGAAATGGACAATTGAATAGTTAGAAAGGTGAGAAAAATGAAGCCTGTCTAATAAATTTTAAAGAATTGCTAACTTAATATAATCCAAGCACTGATTGTATATATGTGTGGAGATTATGATCTGGCCCAACTGATGAATGTTGGTTCTGCATGAAATACGTATTGGGAATCAATTACCTTTGTCACATGTATGTGGTCATGTGTATCATAAGATGGAGTGGACAAATATAGACTGAAAAATTCTAAATTCAATCCCTCTACTTACTGTATAGAATTAGGAAATACATTTCTGTTATAATATGTAGAAAAACCATCATGTGTTTATATTAGAATTTAATGACTTCTACCATTTATTATTTTTACTGCAAAAGAATTATTTCTACAATATTTTCTTCTGAGAACAGGAATGTCTATAATAAAACTGCACTGAAAATTGGCATAAAGTTATAAAAAAAATAACTTTCTTTCTGGATTTCGTAGTTATCACACTCCATATTGAAGTTGAACTTTTTTATTTTTCCATGCTTAGGCACTCTTAATAAAAGTCTGGGCCGAAAGTTTGCATTTTTAAATGCAACTGAATCAGAAAAATTATAATATTGCAGAAGTGTAGCATAATATTGAATTGCAATTGTGGATGAAAATTGATTGTTTGTTGCTTGGTTGCATCACACATGCACTCACATTCCTCGACTAAATTACATTGTATCCCCATATTCATAGATTTGCAATAACTTTATATGCATGAGAAAAATGTTTTCTATTTTGTAAACTAGGTTGGAAATTAGTCAATTGTATCAGAAAGCCAAATTAAATACTTGTTGGGATTAATTAAATAACTAAACATCACCTGTTCACCATTCTTTATACTTACACAAGCGGTTAGCAGAAGCAGCAAAATTCTCCATACAGTAGTGCCACTCAGTGCAAGACAGAGTAATCAATGGATGCAAGAAAGTTTATGCATAAAATCGCTATCTAATGACTATTCATCCAATATCGCCAATCTAGTTTCTAGCTTGTGGCCTTCATCAGTGAGGACGTTTGGATCTGAGTGCTAGTTCTCTGTTTAAAGCTTATGTAAGCATAAAGAATAGAGATAATCTGATTTTTAGTTGTCAATACCAATCTTGCCCAATACAATTATGGTGACTGTTATTATTAAAGAACCAAAGACATAAAATGTATAGATACCCAAACTGAGTTCAGATCTATGACTATACAAGCAAATGAGCTTGGAATTGAAAATTGTTTCATTTTGGTCTCAAAGCTGTATAGTTAACTAATAACGTAAAAGGTGGCTGCAGGAGGCTTGCATTAGATCCTAAGATCTAGGTGCAGTTCTCTTAGATCCAAAGCTCATCACTGATGAAAAGCCACAAACTAGAAACCAGTCTGGGGATATTTGGATGAGTGGGCACTAGATAGGGATTCCATGCACAAACCTTCCTACCTTCATTGATTATTCTGGTTTGCACTGAGTGGCAATACTGTATGGAGAATTTTGGCTATGGATTAATTAAATACTGAAGTTTCACATTGTAACATGGGAATATTTGACATGTACATACAAAACAAATATGATCAATAAATTTTGTACATAATTTGTAGATAATTAAATAATACATTATATAGCACTATAATAAAGATCCAATATGAACTATAACATTTTCAGGCTACCTGTTGATCTTTGGAGAGAAGATAGATATTTCAGCAAACTTCTTGTGATTTTTTTTCTCCTTGGATTTTGATGTTTTAAGACATTCGACATCAGTTGGTAGATTGTTTCTATACTGAGTCATAATTGAACTAGGGAATGCAAATCATCCACAAAAATCCTACCACATAAGCAGAGCACATACTATAATGTCTATACTAAAACAGGCAAAACTCTCTATACATATTGCCACTCAGTGCAAGCCAGAGTAATTAATGGATGCCAGAAGGCTTGTGCATAAAATTCCCATCTAGTGCCTACTCATCCAATATCCCTAGACTAGTTTCTGGTTTGTGGCCTTCATCAGTGAGGAGCCTTGGATCTGAGAGCACTGCACGTACATCTTAGGATCTAATGCAACCCTCCAGCAGCCACCTTTTATATCTACTTAACTACAAAACTATGAGACTTATTGAAAAAAATATTTTCGATCCAAGCTTACCAGATTATAGTCATATAGGCCTGAACTCAGTTCAGTACCTATACATTTTGGTGTCTTTGGTTCTTTAATTACCATAGCCACCACTATCTTATTAGGCAGGATTGGTTTTAAGCCAATAAACATCACATGATCACTATTTCTTATGTGTGCTCTTAACTGTTATTAAAACAGGCCAAACTCTCTATACACATTGCCACTCAGTGCAAGCCAGAGTAATCATTGAAATTCCAGAAGGCTTGTGCATAAAATCCCCATCTAGTGCCTACTCATTCAATATCCCCAGACTAGTTTCTGGCTTGTGGCCTTAGTCCATGAGGAGCCTTGGATCTGAGAACACTGCACCTAGATCTTAGGATCTAATCCAACCATCCAACAGTTAAGTGCAAGCCTAAGAAATGGTGATCATGTGATGTTTATTGGCTTAATATCTATACTTTAGCATTTACTTATTTAAAATTGCACTCAACTTGCAATTTCTGTAATATCTTAGTTAAATACATAATTAAATTGGAGAAAGAAATTTAACAATGATATCTATAAATTCCTTTTTAAAAAATTTAATTCTCGAGGAATGTTCATTCACATTATTAATGAAGCAGTCATATATATTCATCATATATATATATATGGGCTTTATGTATATATTTGCTATTAAGTTGAAAATATTAAAAAATTTAATGTATAAATTAAATTCTAATTTTATAATTATTAATCCTTAACTGAGGTTTAAAGTTTATATCTGTGCTAGAGATAATCTCTAGTTTCGAAAATGATTAGTAATAATCATTAGTGTATTTATCTGAAATGGATGGCGTCAAAGTTGTGAGTGGAGAAAGTTTGACAATGGTAAATGAAAATGTAACAATTTACTCTAGATAAATAATGTTTTGCATATAATAAAGATATATATGAGAGATAGTGACCTGGACCAACTGATGAGTGCTGGTTCAGCACGAAATGCATCTTGGGGGTCATTTGTCTTTTATTATATCTCTATTTATATGAATTTGAAAAGAATGGCGAAGTGGGGAGGTGTTTATTATATCTATAAAGATATTACATACGGGACAGAAAGGAAATAAGTCCGTGTGTGTAAATTTAATAAATCAGATATATTAATCTTTAACTGAGGTTTAAAGTTTATATCTGTGCTAGAGATAATCTCTAGTTTCGAAAATGATTAGTAATAATCATTAGTGTATTTATCTGAAATGATGGCGTCAAAGTTGTGAGTGGAGGGAGTTTGACAATGGTAAATGAAAATGTAACAACATATAATTATTGTAGAATCAGATAAAATCAAAGATGGAATTTAATTAAGAAATGCAATTAATAAAATTCCAAAATTAAATTGCATTAAGATTCTAATCAATAGATAATAAAGAAAAGAATTTTATATTAAGTTTAATTAATTAATTTAGAGAACAGCCAGCCTTTGTTTTGAGCTATATAGAGAGAGGCAAAAGAAAAAGGGATTAGTTAGCTATTACTGTAAACTTTAGAAAGAAGACACTTTTTGTAGATTTTAGAGTTTTATTTGTAAAGTTTTTAAATTGTTAAATTACATCATGCCATGAGTGAATAGATCGCCGTAATTTCTCTGCCCAACTCCGGTGCAGCTGAGTATGGAGTTCCCTCGTATTATAGGATACCGTGCCGATAAAGCTCTTGCCTCATATAACAATCATGTTGCTGACATGCTATGCCATCGCCATCAAAAGAGAAGCTCCCAGTACAGTATATAATATCACGAAGTGACCAGCCAATTCTACTGTTTACCAACATCCTTCAAACGTCTGGTAAAATAATAATTTAATGATAAATTTTAACTGATAAAACCCTCTCTTTCTTTGCTTTAAATAATTATATATTAATCATTCTGTAAAATATATTTATTTAGATATCTTATTCATTATTTAAATATTTTCTTAACGCATACTTAATTATATATTGTAAGGAAGATCGATTATTGCAATATATAAATCAATCTTTCTTAATTTTTTGCTAGACTTATTGTTTCAGATTCAGACAGGTAAATTTAGTAAAAGATTTCAATGATTTAAAATATTCGACATTATCTCAAGAAAAGTCCAGTAATTAATTAAAACAAGATATTCAACTCCCCCCCCCCCTCTGATTCTAATTTTATTTTATTTTATTTATTTGTGATTTTAAACTTATCAGTTTAGTCAAGCATTGGTGGTCGAGAGGTCCCGGGTTAGCTTCCCGGCTGATGCTATGACACATGGGGGGGGGGGAACTTATCATTTTAAAAATCGGTTCTTTGAAAATATTAGTTAGCTATTAACGCAATCATTATGGTTTATATATATATTTTTATATGTCACATGTGTTGACCAGGAAGCAAACCCAGGCCTGCTGCTTGGAAGGCAGCTGTGCTAACCGCTAAGCCACCAACCCTTGAAATTAAGAGTGTTAAAAGAAAACTTTATTTTCGGTTTTGGAAAGGACAATTATATATGTATATTGCATACAGGTCATTTAGAAACAATTTGCAGTTTTGTTTTTTTCTTTAAATAAAATTTTATGTTCGAAGTTAAAACTTCGTTTCTTTATTTTTGACAAATATATATGTATACTGTATGATACGATAGTTTATTCTTTAAAACTTTTAATTCAAATTTAATATTATCATCGTAGGCTATCATATCAATATTTCCGTCTATATGTAATACCAATGGGGCGGATAAGATGTGATATGTTGGACTATTTCCATCATTTATGAGTGATTGTATAGAAAATTTTAAAACTTTATTTAAACTTTCCAAATACAAACAATTTGTTTTTGTATTATTACTAATAAGTTGTTTGTATTTGGAAAGTTTAAATAATGTTTAAAATTTTCTATACATTCAACATTCACTCATAAATGATGGAAATAGTCCAACATATCACATCTTATAATATACCATCATTACAAACCTTCAGGCAAATACTATGGGGCGGATCTCTGATTAAGCTGGGATTAATTTCTTTATAAAATCTTTTATTATACATCATAACTGCATAGGCCTTGATTTAGCTTATAGAATAAGATATCTGCATGTGATAAACTTATGGCATGACCATTTACGTTTTATAGATTTAAATTTGTCCGAATATTTATTATTATATATAAATATAGCATTACTGGTTTGACTAATTTCTTTATTATCTTACTGCATTTCTTCAGCAGGCGTGTATCCCTGTTTCGAAGATTTAATTTGACGGGTTCCGTTTGTCTAAGTTCACGCAAATGCGGAAACAGTCCTTTATTTTCCAGACCCAGAGTGTCTTCTTATTTCTCGTTAACAGTGCAGTGGACCGTTCCTGCCTGTTAATGAGAATTAGTTAGGGTTATATGAAGATGCTCATTCTTTCATGCCATGGCCCTTTGTTCTATAAAGTTTGGATTTAACTTCACAAAAGCCAATATATTCTTCTTGCTACTTATTATAAGACTTGGATATGATATGCGGAGGCAATCATCATATTTCAGTCTACCTTGTTATTTTTTTATTACTTTAGCAACTCGGTACCACCTTCCTTACCCCTTGTATATTTTAAAGCTTGAAATTTCAACTTTTATTGGTCATGCTCTCGAGAGTTATGCATTTCTCTATTTAACCATTTTTTTTTAGAGTTAATTAAACTTACCTAATTTTAATTATTGTCATGTACCTGCTTGAGGGATATCTACCCCAAAGATCAAAATGTGTTCATCATCTAAGGTCCCTCATTTTGATATCCATTATACTTTGAAACGTTTACATATGCAATCATATTTCATTTAATTTCCATTATCTTATAAGTCTAGCAACCTAATTAAGCTATAGCCACTTCTTTTGTTTATTTGTTTGTAACTTTAATTATTAATAAAGTGTTTGTATATTACATATACATTGCATTGGGTGTCTTGTTTGCCACAGGGAAGTCATATAGTTAATCATCTAGTTTTCAGAGTCTCTACCTCTCCCTGATCACTGAGCCTAAAAAAAAAGTAGTATATATGTTGGAATGAGCTGTGGTGCTTTAAGTCATCCTGGTGATGATTTCTGCGGTTATCAGCTAATCCTGTTACACTAAGGTCTCTAACATAATGAAGTGCTACATTTTATTAAACTTTCCTTACTCTGTTTTCAAATTTACATCATCATCATCATATGTTTTTAATTAAATTTTTGAGTACAGAATTGGATTTTATCAAAGGTGGGGACCCTCCAGTCCATGGACTAATTCTGCCTTCGAAAGCTCTTAATTTGGCCCGTGGCTATTTTCAAAAATGTATAATAAAATGGCCCTATGTAAAACTTCTATTTAAATATACATAGGCAAATATTGAATTAAGAGTTAGCTAAATAAAATATTTATTTTTCTCATCTCTATCTTTTTTCTCTCCAACACTTATAATATTAGTTCTAGTTCATCCATCAGAGATGCACTATATCAACAAATTGTGTATATTGTATAGTCTGACAATTGATTTAATCTACGATTCTAAACACATTTTGTTTGTGTTAGTTTTGTTAATGATTTTTAGCTAAATGTATGCTAGCAAAAATAAAATTGGAATTTAAACTTCATTTTCTTATTATTGTTTTGGATTTTTCTTTTATTAGGATGGCTAAAAGTAAGATAAGAGAAATTGAAGCAGAGAATCTTCAAAAGAAATAGACCAAATGCATATTTTTTAATAGAAAGGGTCAATCGATGTGCCTGATATGTCTGGATTCATTAAATAAGAAATGCAGTATTAAAAAGCAGTATTTATCAAAACATTCCGATTGCAACAAAATTGTTGGGTATTTTGTTGGGGAAGAAGGGAACTTCCTCAAGTGGCTGACAGGTTTTAGAAAAAGTAAAAACAAATCAGAAAATTTTGGGAAAGCAAGTTACATTATTTTTAAAAAAGGCAGAAAATTCAAAACCACTTTCTAAAGGAAGTTTATAAAAGACTGCATTCTAACTGCTGTAGAATTAATCTGCCCAGAACATAAAAATAAATTCCAGAATGTAAATGTCAAACAACAGTTAGTATCGAAAAATTGTCATTAAATGTGAATCAGTCATTAATAATAATGCTGCTACTTTATTTTTAATTCTGAAAAGGGAAAGCTGAAATTGACCTGCCAGATAAAAAAAGTTGTGCAACCCTGATCTATACAAATGTATGTGTATGCGTAAATGCACCTACATATATAGATATAAACTTAATGAGAAAAAGTTATGTTTAAATAAATTAAAGACTGATTCGTTTAAAATAGTAAGTAAAAGATTTATAACTTTAAGATTAAAAAAAGATTATTTTCTAAAATGAATACCCATCTAATTAATGAGAGTAGAATGTCGTTAATGAAATAAAACAAAGAAATTTGAGTTAGATTTCCTTTATAAGATAAACAACAAACTATAAAAATGACTAATTAAAGTCAGAAAGACAATGATGTAAATTCTTGTATAAAGATTAAAATGAAGAATCACCTGAGAGGAGTATAAGCCAATCAACTGCAGGGATACAATGATTACCTCAGTACTAATTTGATGAACAAGAAGACACTTGATTCTGGGAGCACGTGAACATATATAAGATTGTCTCCCATGGCATAGTGACTTCAAGTGCGGAGAGCTGGCCTCCGAATGTATGAACAGTTAGCTAGAACTCTTACAAGTCGTATTGATTTAAATTATTTATGTATGCCTTTGGGCCTTATGTTTAATTATCGTACGTATGTAAATACTTAAAACGCTATCGTTCGTTAAATTATCTAAATATAACTCAAAGTAACGATTTGTACTCATGGGAAGTGCACTCTTAGATCAGCTAGACATAACAGTACTTAACAAATTTAATTTTTTTTTAAAAATTTACTAAAATAAAAGTAAATAGAGGGACTAGAATTCAGGATTTTTCAGATTATTCATCCAACTCTATCTCAAGCAACTGATACACATGCTCACACATATAAACAAAGCAAAACTCTCCATACAGTATTGCCACCCTGTGCCAACCAGAGTAATCAATGAATGCCAGAAGGCTTGTGCATAAAATCCCTATCTAATGCCTACTCATCCAATATCCCCAGATTAGTTTCTGGTTTGTGGCCATCGTCAGTGAGAAGCTTTGGATCTGAGAGCACTGCACCTAGATCTTAGGATCTAATGCAACCCTCCAGCACCCACCTTTTATCTCTACTTAACTACAAAACTATGAGAATGAAATTGAAAACATAAAAATATTTTCCAATTTAAGCTCAATAGCTTATATAGTCATATGGGTCTGAACTCAGTTCAGCACCCATACATTTTGGTGTCTTTGGCTCTTTAACAACCATAGCCACCACTATCCTATTAGGTAGGATTGGTGTTAAATCATTAAGCATCACATGATCACTATCTTATACTAGCACATGATTGTTTATAAACAAAGCAAAACTCTCCATACAGTATTGCCACCCTGGCCACAAGCCAGACACTAGTCTGGGGTTATTGGATGAGTAGGCATTAGATAGGGATTTTATGCACATGCCTTCTATCATTCATTGATTACTCTGGTTGGCACAGGGTGGCAATACTGTATGGAGAGTTTTGCTTTGTTTATAAACAATTGTGCTAGTATAAGATAGTGATAATGTGATGCTTAATGGCTCACACATATGTGAAAAAGATACATGATACCCAATATTCGTACTTCATGCAGAACCAGCACTCATCAGTTGGTCCAGATCACAAACTTTCACACATACTTATAAGTAGTGCTTGATTTATATTAATATAGCAAAGCAATTCCTCAAACTTCAATGTAAAGGCTTCAATCTTCTCACTTTTCTAATTGTTGAACCATCTATCACATTCAAAAAATGATGAAATATGTATATTGGAGGTCGTCTATCATTTTCACATGTGTGTGGTCACGAGTCTGAAAAATTCAGAGTTCAAATCCCTCTATTTACATATATAATAAATTGTCTTTTTTTCTTCACCAATAAAATTGTAATTATAACTGTGCAATTTTTTCGCATACATTAGTGATAATTATAATTTAAGATTTAATATACTAGCTTAGCGCTTTCAGGATTAATTGTTCAAACCCCATACTCATAGCTTTAAGAATGAAGATTCTCTTGTGAATTGTCTATAAAATAGCATGCCCTCAATTAGGTTGTAAAGCATCTTACTATGGTGAGACTGGGCCTAACATCAAAAGTTTACCTACACAGATATGCATATAGGAGTAAAAAAAATAAAAATGAAGGAATATCAATCTTCTGAGTCCACCAAGCAGCTGCAGGCCACTTATTTGAAACCAGTTTTGCCCAAATAATTTGCAGAGAGAAGAGTGATGCCAAAAGAAAAGTCAGAGGCTTATTACATAGCAAATGACATCAGTGCCATTAGTAGGAGAAGGCATGCTTTGCTCTCTCCAAACAATGGACTAATTAATTAAAAATTCAAGCTCATTTGTATATATGTAAAACAATTCACAACAGAATATTCATCCTTAAAACTATGACTATGGGATTTGCATTAATCCCGAAAGCGCTAAGCTAGTATATTAAATCTTAAATTATAATTACAGCTTCACTAACGTATGTGAAAAACCGCACAATTATAATTACATATATAGGAAACATTTATTATAAGCATAAAAGTAATGAATTCACTGCATTTCAATCAAAAGAATTAATGAACAGGGAACAATACTGCTTCGATATATTTATCAAAATTTAGTAAACGACTGGAGTTGGAATTCAAAGAGAGACTAATATTCAAGACAAGCAGCGCCGCCTGCCAGCTGAATTTTTATGCTGAATTACAATTTGGCGATTAACTAACTCCGTTTGAAATAATGGCGTCTGGAGGTAAAGGTAGAGGTCGAGGAATTTTGGCAACAAAAATCCAGTCAGTTACTCAAAGACCCGGGGAAGTAAGTCTTCCATTATATTTGCTTTGAATTTCGTAATTTTGGGAAAAAATGATTTTAATAGAGTATTACTATCAAAAACAGTTGTAATTGTCTATATTATTTATTTGTGATTATATGAGATAATTACGAAAGATATTTCATTTTACTTCTCACAACTCTTTATTATTTGTTAATAAATTTGATAATTTATTTGTTAATTTCTCGGTCTGCTACATCTTGGGTTTAATAGCTGCATCATTTAATACTTGGAAATTTTTGCAAAAATATTTTATATGCATTTATTTATGATGCTGCATTGTGTGCTTTATAAAAAACAACAAATATGTTGGTTGTATTCCTCGGGGGGGGGGGGGCACCCGCCGGATTGCATTAATAAATTTGAAATAAACATTAAGGCAAATAAATTTTAAACCGAGTTTATTCACTCATATATATATATAAATAGACAAAAATTAAAGCATTTAATCTTAGAAAATAAGACCCCTAATTGGTAGATTTATCAGGCCGTCAGTATGTGCATAAGTTCCTTTATACGCACATTGCCCATTTATGTGTATTATCTTGACATAACATCTTTTATGCAAACACACACACTCTTAGATTAGCAGCAGTTTTATATCCAGTTTTTTAATTAATCTGAATATTTTAGCGTGCATTAATTTAATAAGTCCGGTGCATGCTTATGATATGTAAATATTCTCGAGAGTAACTAATGAGGGATAAATTTATTCATATGTTGTGTGACTGACTAAATAAAATATCTATTTACAATCGACTAAGTATATACATATCAGCATATACTAATTATAATTTACAGATAGGCCAACTCTTCTCACCATTAGAAAATTAGCTTTTTAGTCACACACATAATCTTGCAGTCTTTGGGGTCATCAATAGTGTCAGTGGTATATAAGCTTTCTTCGTCTTAAGCCTTACCTCTCTTATTGAAATTGTTTTAAAGCTATAATTACTGTCTAATTAGACTGATTATTCATATCAGCTAAATCAATTTTATTTATGTGCTTATTCTTTGATGACTATATCTCGCAAATCATGTTTTATAAGAGTACTCTGACACATGTAGATTTTCTATAGACATTTGCTGGCTCCAATGACTCATTGACAAACACAAATAATTAACACATCTTTTCAATTGGTTTCTATTAAATAACTGAATTAATCTTAATTATTTTGATATAACCTTTACTATTACTCCAGGGAGCCTTTTTTTTTTTTTCAAAAAATCTCTTATCCAACTAGTGTGTCAACTTTAAATTTTTTGGATGGTGTTTGGTTACATTCTTATTAGGCACTAACAGTGAAATATGTGTTAGCAGCTTTCGATGCATTTGCATATCAGCTGGCATCCTTTTATTAGATATTCAAGAAGTGAAACACTGACAAAACATCGCACCTTTGTTGATATTTTTATGGGTTTTATTTAATGACGTCTTTACATTTTTTATTGTCTTTTTGGTCAGGCCATTTGATTCAGGGTGGTGTGACAGTGTTAATATATGATATCTTCTTACTAGCCAAAAAATCTTTAAACTGCATAGATAGGAAATCAGTTCCATTATCAGACATTAGTTTCAGAGTATCCATAATATTAGAATCTTTCGTTTAAAGCTGAAATAGTATAATCTATGCTTGTGCTTTTGATAATTTTGTACTCTGTCCATTGTGGCCAAGTGCAGTCTTTGCCACAGTGGGTTACTTTAGACCAAGATTTTAGTTTTTCTGGCAACTTAGCGGGGATTGGCAGTTTTTATATTGTTTAGCTGTCTGCTTAATCTCTCAACTCATATTTGTCCATAACACATATGACCATGGTAATTTCTTCATTCTCACTATTCCCGGGTGTCCTTTACAAAATAAAGCTCTGGTACTTGGTTTTCTGCCTTTAGTTGGTATAAGTACACAGTCCGTCATTTGGATATAATTGTTGCACATTGACAAGCTTTCGCACATGTTCTATATACATTTGGTTACTTAACTAGGTCTTTTAGGTTGGCCATGCTTAATCCATTTCTCTAATGTTTGATAGCTAGCATCCCTTTTAGTCCATTTAGCTACTATGGTACTATTCAACCAGTTGATTTTCAATGAAGTTCATGTAGTTGATTTCCATACTCGCATATATTTGGTAATCTTAACAATGCGTTCACAAGGTCAATTTCTTTACCAGATTTAATTCAAATTCCCAATGTTTTGAACCAGTTTCTTCCCAAAATAGGAGTAATGTCATGTTTCACAATATAAAGGAATAGAAATCTTTCTCTGGACTTTACCTTAACAGAAACCATTACTTTTTCACATATTTCTTTTCTCACCATATACATCATTGGCTACCACATCAGCTTTCTCAAATATAATATTTTTTTTACAGTTCCTAATTAATTTTTGTCCAATCACTCTGGTGATTTTAATGGCAATATTGCACCACTATCTGTCTCCTTAATATATAAAATTGAATTAAGCCAAGAATATAATTGTGGAAAATCTTCACGTGAACTAATAATCACTTCAGAGAGCAAGATTCTAATAAAATATGAGCCATCGGGCCAGTAAAGCTATAGAAAGAGTAGTTGCTTGATCCAGTTTATCCATTCTGAAGGATCTATTAACAAGCCTTCCATATATGTATTATAAATTTATGTCTCAAGGCTTGTAATGCAGATACAAATAGGTTTCAGTATATAAAAATATACTGCTATATAATGATGAGTAAATAAATGCATTTCCCACATAATGCTTGAGTTTTCTAATTATTAGATGAAAGTGAAAGTTATTTATTTTACTTTATTCTGGAGTGTTATTATTTGTGTTCCATGAAACGTTCAAACCCGTTCACATTTGGTCATTACTGATAGACATTCGGCTTCAAAACAAACTTAACGTTTGGTTCAATTAACAAGATTTCTGAAGATATCTTAAGATCATAAACTAACCCACTCATAGTTGTGACATATCTCCATTTATTTTGTGTTATAGTTGTTTTTCCATTATGAAAAATGTTATTTATTCTGCAGCTGAGAGTCAATCAAACATGTTTTAACAGGCAATACTGTATTACAAATCTTATTATATACAAAGGCAATAAAGATCTGATTGTGACCAAATATAAGTAGCACTAATCAAAAGCTGAGTCAGATATTTTGTGCTTTTAATACTGAGATTAACTGTGAAATAAATTTCACATTCAACAAATTATTCAGTGGCTGGCAAGCTAGGACATCTAAGTTCAAATTAAAAGCTGTGATATGATCTATATTATCTGCCCATTCTCTGTATCCAAAATTATTCAAGCCAGAAAAGGGGATAAATTAAAACTGTCCCATTCATTATTGAGATGCTTGAAAATGCAAAACCCTAATAACGTAAAGTATGCTAGTAAACCTTTGCATTGCAAACATAAGTTAAGGAAGCTTTGAATGCTCTTATTAAAATGTTAGTATGAAAGCTTATTGAAAATACAGAATGGGCTACTATCATAGTTATCGACCAAATTCTACTGAGCAAATTAGAATATGCGATGATTATTGAGTCACAGTTATTGAAGCTTGATCCAGTCTCCTACATAAGACAGAAGCTGCTAAAAACTCAATGCAGCATTTTATTCAATACTAGTATCTGAGGAAACAGTTAAGATTCTAACTATTTTATGATATAAAAAATTATTTATTAACAACTGTCTTCCTTTCAGAATAATTATAGCCCCAAATATTTTCACATTAAAATAGTTATACTGTTAAAAAGAATAGATGGGGTCACATCATATTTTGATGATACAATATATTAATAACTATTAACTGAGAAAAGATATTATGAAAGAGAATTAAAAAAGTACGCAGTTTCTTACGATTTTAGTTACATTAAATTCTGATAAATGTACATGTTGTGCTAAAGAAATAAAATTCTGAAACCATATTATTTTAAAAGAAGAAATAAGTAATTAAAAATGTACAGAGATCAAGAAATATTAAACAAGTGCAAGCATTTCTTGGTTTTTGAAAGTTTTCTTGGAGAAAAATTTGCATATGGCATACATCTCTATATGAGTTACTCCATAAGGGAAAACACATTTCTCAATATCAAAGATCTAGTAAAAGTGCATGTGACATAGAGATGTACGTCTATATCTGTTACTTCATAAGGAAAAACACATTTTACAAGATCAAAGATCTGTTAACATCAAGCCGACTATTGGTTCATTTTGATAATAACTTAGATGTAATTTTGATAACCAATGCATCGAAATATGAAATTGGAGTTATTCTTAGCCATTCCTCCCATAATAATGATCGTCCAGTAGCTAACATGTCAAGAACAATGGCAAAATTTGAAAAAAATTACAGCCAGTTAGATTAAGAAGCATTAGCTGTTATGTGTGCTATTAAAAAATTTCATCAATATCTTTAATAGTTGTCCTTTCAAAATAATAATAGATCACCATGCATTATTGGTAATAATCCATAAAAAGGCAATAAATGGTATGCTGGTATAATAGATTGTCTGCAAACCATTATGAATTAGAATCGAAGCTGATAACTGAAGTATGTAGATGCTCACTCGTGACTTAATAATAAATTACATTGATAGCTAAAGCAGATACATAGTAAATGAAGTGGCATGGACAAAAGCTGACACTCATAAATGGATAAAGAATGGTTGGCCTAGCAAATAGCCAGAAAATCTCTGGTATTTGTTTGACAAATTGCCACCAAATAAGGGGCACATTTTAGCTGCTAATAAAGTAGTGATGCTATCTCAAGTACGTTCTGATGTATCGTCGTTACTGCACAGTGGTCATTTTGGCAAAATGAGAGCAAAATGCTTGCCATTATTTATAATGGCCTAGAATTGGTTCAGATATCAAATCCTTTATTAAAAAATGCAGAGTTTCAGTTATCAGCAAAGGTATAGCCAAAGAAATGTACTCCATGGCCAAAAATTGAGAAGCCTTGGAGTCATGTACATATTGATCATGCAAGTTCATTTAAAGATCATGTAATCTTGGTAGTGATGATGCTGGCTTTAATCAAATATAAAATTGCCAAAAATATAAGTTCAGCAGAAACTATCAGGCTGTTAAAGGAAACATTCTCAATTCATGGATCGCCTGGAATTCTCATGTCTTAATAGTTTAGGATTTACTTTGATTGATTTTGAGAACTTTTTAATCAAATTGGGGATTAAGGATGTTCAAACTCCACCATATTATCTTGAATGAAATGGAATAACAGAAAAGGCTGTACATCTAAAATAAATATTAATTAAAAGTGATATAGTCAGTATGCAAGAAATCATAAATATGATCATGCTATACCAATATGTTACTGCAGGCAGAGTAAACTAATCGCCTGCAGAATTATTATTGGGATGGAAATTTCTAAGAAAAATATTCATTTCGGTTCCTGGAGAAGATCGACAATTACCCACAGAAAAAATGTATATCTGCTCAATTGGAGAAAATGTTTGGATATGTGACAAGCTTTTGAAGATGCAGATATAAGAAGCTGACCAAAATCTTTTCCTGCCAAATAGTAGTAGTCAACGGCATTTTTGGATACTTAGCGTTGCAGAAATCACATCTGGAGGAACTGGACAAACCTTGCTGAGGAACAAATTCCAATCACAAATTACCAAAGATGTGCAATAAAGGTCATCCAATAATTGCAAATGAAGAAGTTGTATCATCAACAGAGAATACAGGTTCTGAATGATCAGAAATAGAACAACAAAGTAATATACCAGAACTCCAATAAGGAAAAGAAGTTAACATATAAGACATTATTCCTTAAAAAGCTATTAATGGTGCAATGAGAAAAACCTTCTCTGAAATGAAATGACGTACCGCAGTCTGTGTTCTGTAAATAATATCAAATATGTTAAACATGCACAAATATAAAATTGAATTAAGCAAAGAATATTCACATGTACTATTAATCATTTTAGAGAATGAGATTCTAATAAAATATACTAGCTACTCGACCAGCAAAATAATAGGTCTAGTTGGCTTTATCCAGTTTTCCCCACACTGAAAATCTGGAAAGTGTTCTAAGACTGTTGATAAGCCTACCAGTTACCTATTATAAGTTTATAAGCGTCAAGGCTTGTCCAATATAAATTTATGACAACAACTCTCAGCAATCTCCAACCTTACATATTCTAAAGCTATCCACAGAATCATAGCATATTAAATAGGCTAAAGAATTTCATGAAACTTGTACAAGTAATATTAATATACAAACCTTGCATTTAAATCTGAAATTTGTCAAAAGGGAAAGAAGAATGTTATCAGTGAGAATTCAAAATACTAGCTAAAGAATGTAATTATAATTCTATTATAAGCGTTTTGCCCACTTGTAAAGATTATTTTGGTTTAAAATTTTCAATATCTAGTGGCATGTTTTTGGTCTAGTCAGTCAAATTCATAACACTCGTACCACGAACTTCAGCCACTGAGTCTGAGTGCTATGAATTTGGCCAACCAGGCCAAAAGCATGCTCAGCTAGATATTGAAAGTTTAAAACAAAATAATTGTAGAATTAAAGAATGTAATCGGAAAAGGAGAAAGTACAAAAATTATGGCAAAATACGCCATCTAGAAAAAGTTTGCTGTATTAAAAATAAAGTTGATGATAAAAATTTCCAAAAAAATAAGTCTGTCAAAAATAAGCCCAGTATTAAACAAAATGAACAGTGATAATGGTTAAAATCTGCAATAAATCTACTGCAATAGAAATTGAGAGCAGGGCTGGAATATCTCCTATCACAGACAGACTAGAAATCTTTACCCAGAGATTTAAAGCTGTCCAAAGATAAAGGTTAGAAACATAAATAACAAGCCACTAAAAATAATGGGATAGGTAAAATGCCAGTTATAGTTAAACATTGCCATAAATAATTAAATGTTTTCATTGTTAGGAGTAAATTAAAACCGTTACTAAGTCACTACCGATTCTAACCTTTAGGCATAAAAATCTGCATAATAAATAAAATTACACTGAACAAAGAAATCCAAATTCTGTAGTCAAAATTATTCCAGCCAGAATAAGGGAAAATTAAACATTTGGTCATTATAGAGCTGTGTAAAGATGCCACAACCCTAACTCTGTAAACCACAGAAGATATTCTTAGCACTGACACAAGAGTTAAGGAATTTTAGGATCCTCTTGGGAAAAAAGAAGTATTAACGCCTGTTGAAAATGAAACATCGGTACTCTCATAGTTAAATAAACAATAAATATTATACAGCTGTATGATAATATATAAATAAATGTATTTATCATTAGAAAAAAGAAAGGCATATGGCTTTATTACTTGGGAGTTCATAAGAAGTTTTGAGTGCCAGAATCGTTCCTGGGACTTCTCGGTCCCTAATTAGATGCTGTACCAGCGGCGCCAAACCATGCTGAAAATCCCCCACTGATAAGGCTTATTATTGTTTGCATATGTTATGAGTTTTCTAATTACTAGTTGAAAGTAAAAAGGATTTAATTTACTTCATGATTAACTTATTATTTTTGTTCTATGCAACGTTTGAATTGCTTCAGGTTTAGACACTCATTAATCATCGGGTTTTAAGCCAAACATAACGTTATTTTCGTCTAATGTTTTTTTTTTTCTTAATTATATTCATGTTTAAAGAAAGAAAGAAAAAAATAATTTTATTATATAGATTGAAATGAGATAGAACATATTCATCTCTATTTTATCTAATATCTATTATTTCTGTCAAAATATAAAATATCTCTTTATTATTATCAGTCATTATTATTTAATTGCCGTTTAAATCTGTTTATAGTATATGTAAGTTTTTTATGGCACCTTTGACTATCGCATCTTCTTCAAGACTAAATTTTTCCAGATATTCCATTCTATTTTCTGTTTGCCTCTTCTAATACTTATTCTAGCCGCTTTTCAGTTGGTTTTCCTCATTTTGTATTATATGATTACCAGTGTAATATCTTTTATTTTATAATATTTTAATTTGCGAAGCGCCGATAGTTGAAAATAGAAATAAATCGAGATACTGCCAAATCTCTAGCGCTCGTTACAATACTTAACTGACAGCCAATCAGATGTCAAGGATAACTGTCTAAATGACATCCAAACCTAAACACACAACGCCCTTTTCTCATAAAATTTTTATTGTGTGTTTAGGTTTGGATGTCATTTATTTTATAATAAATTTATTAAACAAATTATCATGAAAATCAATATTGTTATATAGCATAAGGTACAAAATATAAAGTAATTCAAAATGTAGATAAAATTTTTTACAAACATTATAACAGAGAGTACATGATGTGTGAGAAGGCATAATACTAAAGTTTCAGCATGCTAATGTCCTAAAACTACGACACATGGTAACAGCCACAACGCTTATATACACCAGGATCAAGTTTTATCCTATAGGCGACTAATGTCAATTTTAGCAGAAAATAAACCAAATGATGAGACATAGTAGACACTAATGACAGCATTTGAAAAATGAGTGCAATTTAACCTTCAGGCTACACACAGCATTACCGTATTAATACCACAAATGTTATATATAGAGTAAGTTAAAAACAAACTCTTATGAAGCTTCAAAAATACCCTCAACCTCAGACCGCGGTTTCTGCCTCTAGCGTCATCAGTGAGGTGCTAGGGAATAAAAATACTAGAACTAGTCCAGCATTTTATCAATGCCTAACTATTGAGAAGAAAATCTGAAACTTTCAGACATTTACATTTGTAAATAGGAGCTTTATTAAAATTAGATTATATGACTTGATTTTTTATCAATTTAATACCACAAAGACCATATAGCAATGGTTATGTATATTAGGGAGCAGGAATAACTCCAGCTATTTTCATTTCTTGTAACACAATTCTCTCCATTTTATTTTATTTTATTTCATTATTAATGTTCCTTTTTAATCATGATGTTTTAGAATAGGTTACAAAATCTATTTCTGTATATCTTGTTTCCAGCAACGCTTTTTTGTTACATCATACACAGAAACTTTATAAAGTATTACAATTTTAAGTTTAATTTTATATTTAGTAATGTTTATAATCACAAGGTGGAATTAATTTTTTTAGCCACTAATCTTGCCTGCTATAATAATTGACCCCCCCCCCCTTGATTCTTTTTCTAAAATTGTCATTTCTCTAACTTTTTATATTTATTTATAAAATATTTTTCATCTCGCATTACCAAATATTTATAGTTTTTTTAAGTTTACTTTAAGACGACTCATTTTTATGCTTCTTGTAATATTAACATCATTTACATTCTTTTTTTACTTTTACAATGCTTTTTATAACCCACTATTGACAGCTTCGATCGCTCCAGCTATCTACTTCAAAACTATAACAAACACAATACAAATATATGAATACAAATAATCAATAAAGCAAGTCGTATATAATGTGGCCTCAGGGATTGTTTAACTCGTAAATTTTATTTTACTCTTAAGTGAAATGCAGATTCATTACTGCACAATTATCAGTTAAGATCTAATTCTTATGTAATAATACAATTACATGCTTATGTTAAGAGGCATGCAAGAAGAAGAATTAACCAGCAGAATACATCAATGACTTTAGTCTATTAAATATATTATTAAATTCCAATGTGAACTTTCAATTGCTAAAACTTGTTATTGCATGTAAATTTATTGCACATAGTAATTGGTCGTTAAAATAGAAATGTATCTTCTTTTTTTTTCACAATTTACAGATATATTTATTACATATTTTTGCTATCAAAAGAATTGCCATAAATTTTGCATTCATTAGGAGTACAGCATTTGCCCCTTCCATTACAATTGCATGGTATGATGTTTATCAACCATTATATCTGTTCAATCAAAATTAATCAGGGACTTTCACTCCCTAGCTAATAAAATTAGATATAAATTTTGCAATTAAAAATTTATAAGTAGATATAAGCTACATATCTGAAAGAAAATTGCAACTTTGCTTAAAATGTAAAACTTATATAAGGCTAAAAAAAATAAATCGCGAACGTTAATGTTTAACAGAAATAGTGGACTTAATCAGTGAAGAATTTATTAGCTTCATGCTCCCAAATCAATATGCTTTAGATTTGCCTATATAATTAAGAAAATATAGGTTCAGAGATAAGAGGGTTCCTCTTATCTTTATAAAGTCGAATCTTGCATTATGATTTGTAGGGCTCTCTCGTTAAAATTAAGCACTCAAGGTACATGTACTAAGGTTTTAGCCTTATATAAGTATTACGTGCTGACATCGCGCTTAATAAGAATTAATATTTAAAATGTAAAATAATTTCAGCTTTCACCTGGATTTGAACTCTTAAGTTATGGGCTTGGCAGAGAATACCGCTGTATCATGTGGTTCTTTTATATGCTGTGATAGACGGCAATAATCATAAACTAGCATTTTTGTAACTAAGCCCTTTTTTGAGAACCATTAGATAAATATCTCAAGAAGAAAGTTTTCATTAATATTTTACAAGTTATCCCTATATCTAAATAAACTAAGTTATTATTCATTACCAAAGTATTTTAGCAGGAAATTAATATTGTATGAGGACAATAATATTTATCAAATATTTGAATTTTTCATGTATTCCAATCATATTAAAATATAGTAGTTTGAAACAAACAATATCAAATCGTCTTATTTTATATATATTTCTTTAATTAATAATCTTTCTTTATCAAATAATAGGTCTATTAATAATTTAACCAATTATTCTAGCTCAGAAAGTATTTGCATACTTTAGATTTTTTTGGTGGAATTGGGGAGGGGGGGTTTATAATTACGTTTTTTTAGCTTCCATATGTTTCTCTTTATTGCTAATAGCTTGATGTGATTGCAAATAGAGATTCTGCTTTAATCTTTTATTATATGCTTTCACTGTTGTCTTTTTTGAATAGCCTCTATAATATTTTATCCTTTTTTTTTTTTTTAAATTTGAACTAGAATTTTGATCTCTGTAAGTTTTCTTCTGTTGTATTTCAATATTTGTTTGTCATTATTATACAATATTCACTTCTTTATGAAGTAAGTTATTTGTCTTATTAATATTATGTTTTTACGTGATTATGTTTAATATTTATATTGTATTAATACTTTTAAAATGAATCTTGAGAAAAACAATGACCGACTCTTTTAACATTCAAGAATTGTTAATTGCATTTTGCGGAATCATTAATAAGATAGTATAATAACTTTTTCCTAATATTTATTAATGTTTTTTCTTTTTATGTGACAGAAATTTACCATTTTTAGAATTGGTCTGTTGGGACAAATTCTTGAAATAAATGAGTGATGACAACAATAGACAGACACTGGAGTCATAAATGTAGTTTTATAATTTATAAAATTAAGAACTTTTCTTAGGCTGCGGTAAATTATAAATATATGCACTGACACGCTTTTCTAAGGAAAGCTACAATTGCATGAACGGTATCGAAGCTAAGCATGTTCGAGGGCATTAACATTTAACTTCCTCGGAAGAGCTTAGCTTCAATAACTTTCATGCAATTATAGCTTTTCTTAGGAGAGTGTGTCAGCGCATATATTTATAAATGTAGTTTTAATTGATATCAAAGTTTTTGCTTATGGACTCACTTTTATGCCTATTATTTGCATGTTGGATGTGAGAAAAAAATAATGATATAGTATCATTATTTTTTTTATTCCATTGGGTATAATAGATTTGCTGCAAGCATTACTGCTAGCTGTACCACTAAGTTAAATAGTCACATGATCACCATTTCCTATGCTTACATAAGCTGTTAAAAGTAGTAGCAAAATCTCCATACAACAGTGCCACCTAGTGCAAGCCTTAGTAATCAATGGATGTGAAAAGGTTTGTGCATAAAATTTCTATCTAGTGCCTACTCATCCAACATCCCCAGGCTAGTTTCAACTTGTGGCTTTCATCAGCGAGGATCCTTGGATTTAAGAGTACTGAGGCTAGATCTTAGGATCTAATGCAATCCTCCAACAGCCGTTTTTCACTAACAAAATACATAATAGGTAAAAACTGACTACTTGAAGGTTGCAATAGATCCTAAGATTTGTGCTTCCAGATGTAAAATGCTTCACTGATGATAGCCACTAGCTAGAAACTAGTCTAGTGATATTAGATGAATAGGCACTAGGTAGAGATTTTATACATAAACCTTTTTGCATTCATTGATTGCTAAGGCTTGCATTGAGTGGCGCTAGTATATGGAGAGTTTGCTACTGTTTTTAAGTTAAATAGTGTCATATCCTTATTTATTCAGCAGCACTTTTTTTTTCACTACATTTTTGCCATCTAGTGTAAGCTTTTGTAATCAATAGATGCTTGATAGCGCTTATCAAATCCCTATTAAGTGCTGTCCTAAGCACTACCATCTATCATGTATTGATTATCAAAGCCTTACATTAGGTGGCAAAAATGTGGTGAGAAAAAAAAGAATATGATTGCTGAACAGCATGAAGGAAACAAGGGTCATGTGATGTCTTATTGGTTTATTTTTATTTCAATCTATATATATTTCCATCATTAACATCCATTCAGAACACAACAGTTAAAATTTTTATCGTCATGATGCAAAAGGCACAGTCAGCAAAAGTGATTGGATCTTGGCAAAAATCAAGATTTAAAATAAGAAAACGATCATTTTAGATTACATATAAAAAAATCTTTTCAAAGAGACCACACTACAGGGTGCGACACTTGTAGATGTGTGGGATTGTTTTATTGGAAAGAGGGAGTTATATAGTAAAGATGGGTTGCATTTAGGAAAACAAGGAAGTGAAGTAATGGATGGAATGTAAGAAATAAGCAAAAGGAATTTGATTTAGATATGGGTTGATAAAATTAATGGTAAGAAAGTTATTTATAAATGTAATGGAGAAGAAAGAATTAAAAGAATTTATAAAAGAGTAGTTAGGAAAGAAGAAATTGTTAAAATTGGATTTATGAATATGCAAGATGGTAGGAGACCAGAAAAGTGGATTGAATTAAATAAAACAATTGAAAATGAAGAGCTTGAGATATTAGCAGTAGTAGAAACACATCTAAGAGAAGAACCTATTTTGGAACAGTTAATATGGCAGGGTATAAATAGAAAAGAAAAAGAAAAAAGGGGTCATGGTATAGGTGTTATATAAAAAAAATATTTAAATATTGTTAAATGTCAAGAACATTTGTGGTTTGAAATAAGTTGGGTAGACAAGAATGGATGGTGGCTATAGTTTATATAGCCACTAGAGATAATAAAATTATAATGGAGTGGAACAGTAACATATATGGATGTCTAGTTAAGGATATACAAAGTTTTAAAGAAAAGGGGAAGAGAATAATAGTTATAGGTGATAAGAATGGACACATTGAAGAAATTGATGATGTAGACAATAAAAATGGACAGTTTTTGAAGAAATTTTATCAGAAAGTGACTTTGAGTATTGGAAATTTATTAAATATTTATGAGGGACAATATACATGGTCTAGAAATAATATATTTCATACAATAGATTATGTATTGGTAGAGAAAGAGGGAATGAATAAAGTACGGAAAATTAAGCTGTTTGATAATGAAGAAAAAGTATGCACTAGTGATCATAACTTCATTGTAATTGAAATGGTTAGTAATGTGATGGAGAATAGAAATAATAGTGAAAGATGTGGTTGGAGAGTGAATGATAAGAATAAGTTGGAAGAGTATAAAATACAAGTTGAAGAAATTATAGAAGAGTTGGTTGGGGATGAGTATAAGGACTGGTGTAAAGAAGTATAAAAAGTGGCAAATAGGGTTTTAAGTGAGAATATTCAGAAGAATAAAAGTAATAAAAAAATGAGAATTAGTAAAAGTGTAAAAGAGAGGAAAGAAGCATGCAGAGAATATAAGTGTGCTATTAAGAACAAAGAAAGTGAAAAAGATATTAATGCTATATGGGAAAAGTACTTAGAAAAGAAGTTGGTTAAAATAAATAATTATAGAGAGAGAATGAAATTGAATAGTAAATTGTTGGAGGTTATTAATAAAAGTGGAAGAGATGGTAATAAAAAATTTTTGGAATTACATTAAAAGGAGAAATGTAGGGGAGAGAGAGATAGTATTACTAGATGATGAGCGAATAGAGTGTAGCTCTAGAGAAGATTTAGAGGGAATCTTAAATAGATATGTAATGAATATAGAAAAGATGTTAAATGTGAAGGATGGAGTGATAGAAAACATGAAAGCATATAGTAATGGCAATATTAGGTTTTCAGAAAATGAACTGAATGAGGTAGAGAAGAAATTAAAAAGTGGAAAGGCAAGAGGTTTAGATGGAAAGGCAGCAGAGATGGTAATGAATTTAGGATATAAAGCAAAAGTAAAGTTATTATCCTGTTTTAATAAGATGGCACAGAATAGAGTTTTCCCAAGTAGTTGGAGTAATATGAGAATAAGATTATTATTTAAAGGAAAGAGTAAGGATCATAGAAAGTTAAATAATTATAGACCGATAGCGATAACATCAGTTTCATATAAAGTTTTCTCATATATGGTAGCTAGAAGAGTTGTAAAATGGATGAAAGGGAATAATGTAGTGGGGGAAATGCAAGGAGGTTTTAGATTAGATAGGCATATAGGAGATAGTTTATTTGTAGTTACACAACTTATGGATATGAGTAGGAATTCAGGTAAACAGTTATATATGAGTTTTATAGATATAGAGAAGGCATATGATAGAGTAAATAGAAATAGATTATGGATAAGTTTAGCAAATTTGGGAATGGATGAAGCTTTAGTAGATATTATTAAGAAATTACATGAAAATAATTATTATATCTATCAATTAGGGAATATAGAATCAGTTAAAATTAAAAATGGGGTGGAACTAAGGCAAGGATGCTCTATATCACCTATTTTGTTTGTGTTGTATTTGAGTGAAATGGAAAGAGCAATAGAAAGATTAGGAAGAGGGATAGAGATACCATTAATAGGTAGTAAGGGAGTATATATTTTGTCAGGTCTTTTTTTTACTGACGACATTTTTTTGTGTGCTGAAAGAAGAGAAGATATGGAAATTATCCTGAGGACTGTGCAAGGGTGGGTAAAGAGATGGGGATTAATTTTAATAAAGAAAAATCAAATATAATGATGGTTAATACTGGGGAAAGAGAAGATGTAGAATTTTCATTGGGAGATATGAAGTTAAGTGTGGTAAATAGATATAGTTGTTTGGGAATTATTTTAAGTAATCAGAAAAATTATTTGGATGAATGGGAGAAAAAATTGATAAATGAAGCAAAGAAAAGAAAGGGATTGATAAAGAAATTAACAGTATTTTTATATAATAAATATGATGTAGTTAGAATTATATGGGAGTTGCAGTAGCAGGGTTAACCTATGGTAATGATGCATTATATGTTAGTAAAGAGGTATGAAATTATTTAGAAAAAGTTCGAAGTGAAGTAGGAAGACATACATTGTATGCAGATGTATGGATAGCAAGGGAGGCAATTCAAGGAGAAATGGAATGTTCAAGTTTTCATATGAGAGATGCAAAAAGTAAAATGAAAATGTTTTTTAGATTGCAGTTTATGGATAATAAAAGAATAGCCAAAATAGTATTTAATTGGGTTATGAGTAAAGGGCAGGTAACAAGATGGGTGATAAAGGTAATGCGGTATGCAAAAGGTTTGGATAAAGAATTTGTATCAGTATATGTGTATAAAAGATGGGATGATTGTGTTAAGAGGATTGTTGAGTGTTATCATGGTAAGGAATGGGATAAAAAAATAGATTTATTAATAAAGAATAGGGAGTTAGAGAGATGGAGAAATAGTATGGAGAGTAAAAAGAGTTTAAATATATATAGAAATAAACAGAATATTAGGTGTGAGTTAATTTATGATAATAGTAAGGAAAGTAGTTTATTGTTTAAAACACTAACGGGATCTTTAGCAACAAGAGAATATACATGTAAATGGAAAAATATGGGTGATTTATTTTGTAAATTATGTAAGGAAGGAATAGAAAATATTAGGCATTTGTTAATTGAATGTAAATGTTTGAAAACAGAAAGGGTACATATAATGAAGTTATGGAAGAATAAATATGAAAAAAGTGATTATACAAGAAAGTGGATTGTTGGTTTTTATGCTGGGTTTGGGAAAAGATAAGGGGGATTTAGATATAAAGTCCATGGAGTTGACAAAGATTATGTTGTGGAAATGGGATGGAGCAGAATATGGGAAAACTTAGACTGGGGAATGTAAAATAAAGTAGGTAATCGGTTTCTCTGGGCATAATTGCTGAGAGATTCTTGACTTCGTTTAAGGAGAAGCTACAGTACATTGCATCATAAAATAGATTTGAATTTAGCTTTGGTAAGATGTACGTACTTGTAGTGAGAAATGATTTTATTAAATAGAACTTTAATTATATAATGAATGTTCTACATATCAAGATGTTGAATTGAGACCGGCACATGATGCAGTCTACAGCTGAAAGTTATTAAGTACTGTCTCTTAGCTGTACTATCCTGCTGCCTAATTATTCTACCGAATCCCAGATAAAGAGCATATAAATATTAAAAATTAAATCAGTGCACTTTGAATAAGTTGCAGTTAACTTAAACATCTTATTTAGCAACAGTCTATTCTATTAGTCTATTCCAGAGTCATCTATTGTAAGCTTAAGTAATTAATAAATAATAAATATTGGTTTTTGTCAGTGAGAAGTTTTGAGTTCATATATAAGCTGACAGATATCTTTATGCATTATATTATCCTAGCTAATAATCTAAGTTACAAAATCCTAAGATTTCGAACTCAAGCCAGCTTGTTTGCAAATCTCATATGTTGTGGTAATATTTGACCCTTTGGTGAAGAATGATATATATCAAACAAAGCATCATGATGCCCAAATTTTAAGTCATTAGCTCGGGTAGTACAGAGGTCTGAGGGATTTGTATATAAATCCCATTCTGCATCCATAAATGCTAATAGTCAAAACTAATATATGGATTTGACATGCAGTACCAATTAATGTTCATTGATTTTTCAAACTTACATAGATGGCTCTGGATAACAGAGTAATTTATTGCTTATAATGTAGAGCAGTGATCTTCAACCTTTTCACACCTGCGGACCGGTAAAAATAAGGATAAGGTTTCGCGGACCGGCAGAAGTCTATAGATGTAAACTGCTTAGCCTTAGATGAGCATGATTGTTATAACTGATCAAAACAACAATGTTAAATATGCAAGTTGAAATTATATATATATGGAGTTTGTATAATAAAAAACTTTTTTTTTTAATTTTGAATTTTTTTTAGAAAAGTAATAAAAAATTTAATTCTACCCCCCCCCCCCATAAACATCTGTGATAACTAAAAAAAAAACAAATTAATTTATGTATGATTGATTAGATTTTGTTTTCGTTCTGTTTCTTTTTTTTTAATTGGGTAAAAATGAGATGAAAAAATAAATAAAAATTGTTTATATTAATTAAAAGTTTAAACTCTTATTATTTTGTTATTACAAGCTTTCCTGTCAGTCTACCGCGGCCCGGCACTGTTCCGCGGATCAAGGGTTGAAGACCACTGATATAGAGGTCGAGTGTAAGCTGGGAGTCTCATATGATGCTTTATTTGATATATTTAAACATCTTAATTATTTATTAATAATTTTTATTACTCATTTATTTTGACTAAAGCTTGTCCACTTAAGAATAATATTTCTGTAGTGTAATTTTCACTACATCACTCTCACACCAGGTAGGGACTGGGTTTCTATTCGTTTTTAACATCTTATGGAGGGATACAATCATAAACATATGACCAAAGACTTGCGAAAACAGTGTATGATCCCCCAAAATGCAAATTTTGAGCTGAACCATCACTCATCAGGTGGCCAGATCACAATCTCTTACATGTAGTGAAAATTACACTACAGAATTATTCATTAAACAGATAATCTCTAATTTAATGAATAACTAATAAAAATTATTAATTTACTTTCATTAAATGATTTGTGGTAAAGTTGTGAAAACAACAAGTTTGACACATCAATTAAACTGTAGTAATTGGCTATCTGTATATACGGAATAATGATAAAGCTATGTATAAGAGGTTGTGATCTGGGCCAACTGATGAGTGCTGGTTTAGCATGAAATATGTATCTTGGGGATCATATGTCTTTTTCACTTCATTGGTCATATGTTTATGATTGCACCTCTCCACAAGATGTTAAACATGAATAGAAATCGGATCCTACCTTTTAAACATTGTGTAGTGAAAATTACACTACTGAAATATCTTATTTGTTTAAAATTTATTTTAGAATATAAAATGTCTGGAGTTATAGATATGCAGAAAAATCAATAATTTGAGTTGTGCATGTGTCAAAGAATGTTTTTGATAATTTTTAACAAAGATGAATTATTAATGTTATTGCCAATTAGAATTTTCAAATTTCTGCATTTTTTTAAATGATTTGGTCTATTTCAAGGTTGTTGTCATCTTAATAAACTGCAGTTCTTATTGAATCGAAAAGATTCATCTTCATGTCATCATTCTAATTGTATATTATTTTATCTATTAGTATCATTATTCTGGATTCCCAAATTCTTCATATGATTTAACTCTTATCATTAAGATTTTTTTGATTGTACTTTTTAAAAAATATTATTTGTTTATTTTACTTATGAATATGTTTTATAAAAAAAGATAGTTTGGATTCAATACTTGTAATAATATGATAACTATCTTTTGTACGGGAACCGAATGGGAGTTATGAAATGATGTCTTGTTTTCATTATTCAGCGTTATATAGCTGACAAAGACTAAAAGGAATATAGTCGAAATACTTCTAATAGAATAAATTAAATTATATGAATATTGCTGTATTTAATATACATATTAATTTGAATATTACATATATTTTGGAAAGATTGTAGTCATCAAATTTAATTATAATATTTGTATAGTTGTTATCTCCTTTCATAGCAGTGGCACTGTAATCAAATTATGAGAATGTAGGTATTAGGATTTTTTATCCTTTTCCTATTGTCATAAAATAAAATCTTGTGATCTTATTGGTGCTGATTCTAATTATTGCCATGGATAGCCTTGGTTCATTAATTAGCATCATCATCCATGACCATAATATGCTAAGTGTTACTTCAAGATCTTGGAACCATACCTTGGTCATAATATAAATGAATATAAATAGCAATAATATTTAAACATTCTCTGACATCTCCAAACAACACAATATTTTCTCAGTCTGTCTGAGAGTTTACTATACATTTATAATTTAAAATTGACGGCATATATTTTTTTCACATATATTAATTAAATAGAAAACAAACATTAAAATTCTATTCAAATTTAATTTTAGATAAATGGATGGAATCATTGTGAAATTTTTATCATTACTAATAACTTAGATTCCTTTGTCATAATTCTCGTAGTCATATTGTGCAAAAATTTCATATGAACTTAAACAGGTATTTTTTTTGTCTGATAAAAGTCATTTCAAGAATTTCTTGTTAATGGGCAAGTTGTCCTGCCATTGAATTTTTTGCTATCCTACATCCGTATCTATAGTATTACCTTCATCACAATTGTTAATGTTAAACCCACTAAACATCAGGTAGGTGTGTTATTATCATCATTATTAGCAGCCACTCTTAAAAGAATATGGTTATTTTACCTTCAGAAATAAAGAAGACAAAAATAGAAAGACAAAAAAATAAAAGATTAAAAGTTAAAGAAAGAAAAAGATTAAGAATTGTTGTACAAAAAATAATTAAAAAATGGAAATATGACACACCCCATTACTACAATTAGTACAGAAAGATGATTGAGGTACAATCTGTCACAACAACTGGACCCTGCACTTAACTAAAGGATTAAAATCAATACATTAAAAGAAAATAGAGAATAAGAGAAAGAAAAATAAAGATTATATTTAATTGATTATAATAAGTTAAGAAAACCATCATAAGCATTCACAAAACAATAGTCCACAGCATGACAATCCTGAAAATTCAAATTGGCAAACTTTAGTGTTATGTAGCTGCGGTAATTTAACACGAATAATAGTTGTGTTTAAAGAACTAACATATTTTCTACCACTAAGCCTGGAATATGACCTTTTTAATACAAGTATAATTTTTAACTTTGGTACCTATTAAATGATCTGATCAACATTCTCCATCTGGATATGCTAATAAACTTCTTTTACATTCTGGTGATTTCCACTTTATGATAAATAATCGTTCCCCTTTCACTTTTCCAATTGCTTTATTAGCTTTAAGAATAAATCTATGTTTTGTTTTTATTATTGGAATCAAATGATTTGTAGTTATTTAAATTTATATATTAATATTAAAATAAGTTTTACATATTTTATTAATGTGACAGCATGTTAATTGAAAAATCTTACATTAAGATGGCAGCCATTTGCAAACTACTATTTATGATTAGGTATTATTCTTTATCATAATACCTGTTGCCTTAGATTTCTGACAGTCAAATTTCTTTTATATCCAAATCATAAACTTTTTTATTTTATTTTTAATACTATGTTTTTTATTTAGACATCATTTGAATAGAGAACACAACATATGCACATTTGTTTAAATAATTTAGCATTTATGTTTGTTTATCATTTTTTATTTTCCCAGGCAGCTGTTGTTTTGAATTACGAACGTTTGCTTATGCAGATCAAGCAACTCAGCATTAACAGCGATCAGAATGTGTGTTTGGAGATTGTTGAGGCTTCAAAAAGTTGTACTTCCACCAAGGTTATATTTCAGAATGTAATTAAAGCTATCCATGAGAGAGCGTTGCAAGACAAACAAGCTGCAAAAGTAATTGCCGATTTATGCAAGAAGATGATTAAACTGGAATCTGAAAATGTGTCTTTTCGGACTGTTCTTCTCACCCTTCTTGAAGAAGACTTTAATAGTAAATATTACAGCACTATTAGTTAACTTTTTTTTTTTATATTAATATATGTTATATGGCTGTTAGAAAATTAATATATATTTTAAAAATTTTTTATTATCTCCTCTTATATACTTTAACGCAATTTTATTTTTATAATTCTTTCTTTATTTTGCTTACAGTTTCGACTGTCCTGCAGTCTTCATCAGAACTCTCTATAACTTTCATTTCTCTCTTTATAACTTTCTATATTAATATACCTAACAAATTTAGCATGAAATAAGTACATTGTATTATATAATACAAACAGTCAAGAAAACAAAATAGAGACCTTACATTTACAATTAAATCTATGGAGAATGGAAAAACTACAAAAAATGATGGAATTATTCTAAAGTTATTACAACTCATCTACAGTAAACTTTGTGCTCAAGCCAACCAAAAAAAAAAAAAGACAAAAAAAACAAATTGACACTTGAAAGTGGTTATAGCATAGTTAATCCTTTCCAAGTACTGAGCTATTATAAAAAAAGTAAAGAATATGGGTTGTTATTATGCTTTGGATTCATAGAGTATGAAATGATATTTCTCCTATGATTAAAGTTTTAGAATATTAAGGTATAGACTAGGGATATTCTCAAATTTTAAAAAAATATTTATCAAAATGTAGCCTCTATAATTAGATTGTATCAATGACTTTAAGAAGACTAACATTAAAACAATGTAATGTGATGTAGTCAAGAATATCTCAGCAATTATGCCCAGATAAATCTTTTAGCTACTTTATTTTCCATTCCCCACTCTAAATTTTCCCATATTCTGCTCCATCTCATTTCCACAACATAATCTTTGTCAACTCTATAGCCTTTATATCTAAATCCCCATTATCTCTCCATACAGTAGTGTCATCTAATGCATGGCATAATAATCAATGGAAGGTTTGTGCATCAAAATCCATATCTAGAGCCTACTCATTCAACATTCCAGATTAGTTTCTAGCTTGTAGCCTTTATCACTGAGAAACCCTGGACCTGAGAACACTGCATCTAGATCTTTGGTTCTAATACAACTCTCCAGAAGCCATCTTTTATCCTTTTAGTTAACTATAAAACTGTGAATACAAAATGAAAATACAATAATGTTTTCAATTCAAGTTCATTTACTTGTATAATCATACAGATCTGAACCCATTTCAATATCTATACATTTTGGTACATTTGGCTCTTTAAAAACCATAGTTTCCTTTAGCCAAGATTGCTATAAACCACTAAAACATCACATGAACACCATTTCTTTTGCTAGCATAAGCTGTTAACAATGGTAGCAATTCTTTCCATACAATAGTGCCATCAAGTGCAAGCCATAGTAATCACTGGATACTAGGTTTGTGTATCAAAATCCCTATATAGGGTCTATTCATCTAATATCTCCAGACTAGTTTCTAACTTGTGCCTTTTTGTGTTCATTAATTCTGACATTAATTCATCCATTAGACTGACCTACATAGCTTTTTGAGCACTGTAAAACATGGAATTTCATAAACATCCTGATATTCCAAAAGTACTCTGACTTTAGGTTTATGGAAAAAATCACCATTTTTTTTTTGCTATGCTAAAATTAGACAGTTTTCTATTGATTTTATCAGTGACTCCTTTAATATAAGGCGAAAACACTCTATAAATAGATGAATTATCAATTTTATTCTCTTTCTTTTTTTTAGTGTCAATGTTATATAACATCTTATATATGATCTGTTTTTATTCTAACCATTAGAAAGTAGAATATTTTTTGTTAGTTCTATAACTTGAGTAAGATGATCTTTATCCAACAAACTACAAGCTCTCAAAAGATTTTTTGCTACAGAAAATATTTGCACAGGATGATGATGAGAATTAAAATTAAAATATCTGTTTGTATAGGTGGATTTTCTGTAAACCGATATTGATACGGAGTCGTCATATTTTCTTGTACTCAAAACATCTAGGAAAGGAAGTGATTTGTTATTTTCAACTTCCATTGTAAACTTGATATTAAAATGTCAATCATTAAGAAAAACAAGAAAAGAATTCAAGGCATTAATACCATGCGACCATATAACAAATGTATTATCCACATATCTGAGCCAAATAGGTTTCTTAATAGCTGCATTTAATACTTGACTTTCAAACTTATTCATGAAGAGATCAGAAATTACAGGTGACAGTGGAGATCCCATAGAAAGTCAATTAATTTTGTTTATACTTTTGAAAATCATGAATAAAAAATGTATTTTCAAGGCAGTGTTTCGCTAATGGAATAATAAAAGGCAAATTATTGTATTGAGCTATTATAAATAAAGCTTCTTCAACAGGAATACTAGTAAACCTAGAAGAAATATTAAAACTAACCCAAAAATCAGTTTTGGTTAGTTTTAAATTCAAGTTATTTTATAACTTGAATTTTTAATTGTGGATGGAATGTTATCTGTTAATGGTTATAAGCATTGGGCTAAATATCTAATCAAAGCACGTGTGAGAGAACCTATAGCACGCACAATAGGCCGCAATGGTATCTCAGGTTTACGAATTTTAAGCAAAGTATAAAATTTAGGATATAATGAAGAATCTTTTCTTAGAGAAATTTTAATTTTCTTATCATCGATACTGGAAAATTTTATAAAACATTTTGTCTTTTTTTCTGAATTTATCAGAGGATCTCTAACAGTTGTATTTATCTCTGTTTGTAATTTTTAGACAGTTTTACTTTTCTTTTTGCTTACATTTCAATTTATGACTTAGACATATGAAAATTAATTTAAAAATAATTGTTGAAAAATAAAGATAACGGCATTTTCATGTATACAACACATCGCTATGATTACGATATCGCTTTTAAGATATTGAAAGCATGCTTAGCGGATTACATTAAGAATATAAATATCCCACCCTGAGGAAATTTGTATATATTTGCTTACCAGTAAACAACTTTCAAGCTTTTCTTAACTCGCGCCTCCAAGTGCTTATATCTAAACCATAATATTGGTATGTATTTGGGTATACTTAGATATTTATATGTTGTATTAGCATTTTTCTTTTCTACAGCAAGCCAATTTTTTTTTTTATTGTTTTATAAAAGATATTTTCTCATGAATTGCATCTTATTGTCATTCTTTGTTTTATTTAATAATTTTTAAAGGTTGATTCTTAAATAAGATGGTGTTTGAACCCAGGTATGGAGAAATTCTATTGGTATTTTCCAATATTGAGCATTGACTTGACATTTACTTATCTAAAATTGAAATTAAGATTTATTAAATATTACATAAACAATAACTTTTGAAAAATTAATCAACAAAACGTGACTTGTTTGTATGATTTTGAGAATACCCTTTATTTATTAGATATTATGTAGTTGCTTTTTTTAAAAAAAAAAAACAGTAAAACGTTGACACTGATCAGTGTTTATATAACATCATCTTAGTTTTATATTTGGATAAACGGAAGCCTCTTTTGTTTGTGGTTTTAAAGTTTTTTTTTAAGATTTAATGAATTCAATATTTTTTAATTAGGCATTTTAGAATTATGCTCTTATACATCTTTTTTTAATATCAGATTAAATCCAAAGAATTATAAAGTTATTATTCAGTCTATCTTGTACAACCAATACATGTGACCACTTACATGCGAAAAAGATAATCTCCATTATACATATTTCGTGCTGAACCAGCACTCATAAGATGTCCAGATCACCATCTTCCACACACATATACAATTAGTGCTCATTTTATATTAAGATAGCAAATCTTCAAACTTTAATGGACAAGCTTCAATCTTCTTCACCCATCCATTTCATTGAAAATCCAAGGATGAAAATGGTCAATGCCCTTGTTGATGTCAGTATTACTGTCATACCCATGATGACCTTAAGTCAGTCTGACCCTCATACATAGGACCTTAAAATAATCATTTAATTATACAAGAGAAGGATGGGTAGAATTCAGGCTGAATATATGATATTTAAATATATGTATATTGTCTATACTATATTTAAGGTAATTATAAGGGACTTGAACTCAGATTTTCAAGCTCCTTACATCTATCCAATCTATCTTATACAACTAATACACATGACCACATACATGTATATTGGAGATCATTTATCTTTTTCTCATGTATATGGTCATGTATATTGGTTGTATAAGATAGATTGGATAGATGTAGGGAACTTGAAAGTCTGAGTTCAAGTCCCTTAGATAGTATATATATATATTTAAATATTAAAGTTATTATTCATGAAACATTTTGATTATTCTACACATTCTGATTAAAATAAAATAGAATAATTATAGCACTTGTATAAATGATTGACATATATGCTCTTTTTTTAAAAAGCAGATGTATTATGATATATACCTGGGTCTCGTTTTATGCGGTAGATAGGTTCCACAGAAAACCCGCATTAAAAAAAAAAATCGCACAAAAATAGACTTAACTTACCTTGAAAAATGGGGGATAGGATCTGTAATTTTCAGAATTCGCATTAAAAAAATAAGCAAATAAAGTATGACTAATAAAAAATTTCAAATATTTGAAGAAAATTAATGCAAGACAAACTTTTTTTATGAACTACAATATTTAATTTTACATTTTTCATACATATTTTAATCATTACCACTAGCATTTGTTTGTAAACTGGAAAGAAATCAGATTCGATGTAATGTGATGTATTATAGCTTCTCCTTAAACGAAGTCAAGAATCTCAGCAATTATGCCCAGAAAAACCTGTTAGCCACTTTATTTTTATTTGTGATGTGATGTACAACTAGCGCCACTTTTAGTTTTGTGCTGTTTTTAAGGGTTTTCTGTTTCTATATTAAAAAAATGAGATCTTAATCAAAACAAAAAGATTATGCATTATCATTAGAAAGATTATTTTCAGTTTATAAAATCTTCGTTTTTTTATTTTAAAAATCTAAAAGATTATTTATTTCTGTTATATATAACAATATATACGTTTTAAAAATTTAAGTTTTTTAAATATTGCGATATTTTTATATGTAAATATAAATGTTATTATTATTTACTCATTAGTATAAATAGGTTATTTACATAGAAGCTAAAATTCTAAATATAGCTTCAGGCCATATTCACGTTAGCTGCTAATATAACCTTATATTTTTGGAAAAAAAAAGTATTTCAATTGAAAATATGTTATTAATAATTTAAATTTCTTGATATCTAATAAATATAGTGAAATATGAAAGATATTAAGAAGAAACTTGAATCGCATAACTTCAAAATCGCATTAAAATAATCCGCATAAAACAAGACCCAGGTGTACTTGAAGTTGATTTTTAAAGTAATAATATGTGCTTTAATAGATTTGTATCCTTTAGGAAAAATAAATTATTTGGTTTATTCAAATTTGCAAACATTTGTTCATCTGTGTAACAAAATAGTTACTTTCTTTATAATCTAATGCCGAGAGCACTTTCAATGAAGTTCACTAATGTTACAGCACTGAAATTAGTTATCGTTGCTGCTTTATTTATAATGTAATTACAAGAAAAAGAAATAATAATTAATTTAAAAAAGAAAAGTATAATTATGGTGAACTTCATCAAAAGTGTGCTTAGCATTAGGTTATAAAGAAAGAAACCACTTTAAAACGCAGACAAAGAAACATTTGCAAATTTGAGTTACAAATATAAATGAAGGGAAAAATCAATATTCTATAGTTTGTATATATATGACATGAACATATATATGTACATAAAATGTATTAACTAATTTTTTTTATATATACCAAAGATATATCCAAAGCCCCCATAATTCCAAATGCTAAAAAAATAAAAATACAAAAATATATTTAATTTTTTTAGGATAAAGAATGCCATAAATACAATTTATCCACTAATTTGAACATTTTTTTTAGCAAACACCTTTTATTTAACTATTGTAACTAGTTGGGTTACATGGCACACAGCAACATAATTGTGTGGGTGCACATATATATATATGGGGATTTTATGTACAAACCTTCTGGCATCCATTGATTACTCTAGCTTGCAGTGTGTGGCATACATGTAGTGAGTTTTTGCCTGTTTTAATAACAGTTATAAGAGAGCATGAGAAATGGTGATCATGTGATATATATAAAGTAAAGGGAAAGTAGAAATAAAGACAAAATTTTTAGTAGATATTTTCTACGTTCCTGGAATAATAAGCATAGTAAATGATTAAATAATTCTGAATCTAAAATAGAATTTTATTATTAATTAAATTGTTAAAAAGGTCTGATAAATATTTTCATTGAATTCTGATTTTGAAATTGAAAAACAAGCATGTTTTCTGATAATTGTAAAAATGGCTATTTTGAAAGTTTTTAATTAATTGGTAAATTTCTATTTATGATCAAATCTTTGTATATCACACTGTGATAAAAATTTCAAAGTTACTTTCAAGAGGATTAAAATTGTTTTTAATCAAAATAAGGATTAGACAGAAAAAACTGTTTTCAATTAAGGTGTTTTTATCACTTCAGATAACTTATAAAAAAATGCTGATAAAAATATCAGTTCCGTTTGGCTTGTAGTTTTTGTAAGAGCTGGCCAGAAGAGTCTTTTATTAAGTTTGGCTTTTTGTTTTTGTAAGAGCTGGTAGCAAGTATCTGGGCAAATTGGCCAACTGCAAGTTCAGTTTTAAAATTTTTTGAGAAGCAGCTGACATAGTTGGCTAGTGGTTTTCAGAGCTATACAGATAGTTGCCAAGGAAGATATAGCTGCAGTCGAGACAGGAGGAGGCAGCTAGTGCTGATTTACTATATTAGAGTTTGGAACTTAGAAGGAAGACCTACTTTTCTGTCACTTAAGGCTTAAGTGTGGACAAAACAGTTCTCTGGCCTGAAGCACATCAAATCCTAGACAGTAGGAACTGATTGAATGCCAATATACCTGATTATGCCTTTCCCGATGCTGGCAATTGTCTGGACTGTGCCTGTCCTGATGATAATACCAATAAGTTTGCCAATGAATTGGTAGACATATGCTGCTATGTAAACATGCAAGAAACCACATACAAATGCCTTGTGTTGCATATGTGTAACATGAGTTGTTTTAAATAATTCATTTTTGAAATGAACTTTTAACAGTTATATATAAAACGATTTGATTTTTCATTTATTAAAAAATAAAGAGACATTCTAAAAGTGAAACAAACACAAATAATTGTGCTTGGATTAAAAATTAAGAGTCAAGAGTAATTTATTGACATCCCTATTTTAAAAAGAAAAAAAAATATTAAAAAAAAAATATTTTGGAGTAATCTGTCAAACAAAAAAAAAACAACTTATAAACTGCCAAAAATTTGATAGTATTTTTTTTTAAAAAAGAAAACTATTTGATAATGAGTGGAACTTAACTATAACATACTGAATGAAATTTATATATTTTCAACAAAGAATTGATTGCGAAAATAATTTTCATATTATTGTAACAAATTAAAATGTATGATATAGATGTTAGTGTGTGTCTGCAATTCAGTATGACATGTATGTTATGTATTATAAAAATTAATGTAATTTATTATTTTGTAACAAGTCAAATATGTTCAGAAATTACACGCTCACACATGTATGTGTGTGTGTGTATAGCAATGCTTGTCAAATAGAACATATATGTAAAATTTAATCATTTTTTAAAATTTTATATCAATTGAAATATATTCATGTAATAGTAAAATGCGCATCTTTACACCTAATGGCACATATATGTAAACCAATATAATAACTTGAATTGTGTATATTTTTCAAGTAAATCACAATGTGATAATTTGAAATTTGTATAGTACTCAAAATCAGAAGACTTCTAATTGTAGAGCCATATTCTAAAGACCTTAATATCATTTTATTATTATTACTAACTTGTATTCAATTGTTAGCAATTGTATTGCATCATATCTTGACCACCATAACAGTACTTGAGCTTGTATTCTTCTGAGCTAAATTCATGCATAAAAGGCTGATATATAAATAGGGATATATTTAGTGCTTAAGTGGCATCAAGTTGATTCTGGATTGGTGCTAAGATAATATTCTTTAAAGCCCCTGCACTACATTTTATTTAGTTTAGTCTATTAGAATTTAAGCTTGTAGCTGGCCAGTACATTAATGGTACTAAATGGCCAGAGCATTGATGATGATCAACATGTTTTAATATCCCAGCATTATTGTTTTTTTGGTTATGTACTCTGATGTATTGGCACTTAAGTGGTACATGCAAAGTTTCGTTTAAATAATTGCCCAAACTGGCAAAGGCTCAATAATTAGTCTGGTCTACAGAAGACCCATTTAAATTTAGTCACCAGATTGACTGTTGATGCATATTTTGTATTGCTCAAATGCAGTCACCAGATTGACTTTTGACTTTATTCTGAAGTATTTTTGTAATTGATCATTCGTGATGAATGGTCCTTTCTTTTGAGTATTACTTTTACTTATAGGTGATTTATACTTAATTTAATGCTAGTGGATTTATAGTATACTAATTAGTTGCTCTAGAGTAACTGGGCTGAAGATCTCATGCTCTAGAATATATAACATTTCTTATATAATTTGTGATATTAAACATACCTTTCATATCTTACTTCTAATTTACTTTAATATTCTTATTTAAGTATACTTTTTGTAAATGTTAAATTTGAATTGTTTGATGATCTTGCCATCACCCCAGGTACAACCACCAAATACCCTAACCCTTTATACTATATTCATGCACAATCTTATGTTTCGACTTTCCTGCAGTCTTCTTAAAATAAAAATGGTTCTGAAGAAGACTGCAGAACAGTCAAAATGTAAGTTTGTGTATGAATATAGATCAATAAAAATTAAAATAAAAATGGCTGTGAAGAAGACTGTACGATAGTCAAAATGTAAGATTGGGCATGAATATAGATCAGTAAAAAGGTTTTTGTTAAAAAGTGTTTAAAGTAGTGGATAAATTATATTTATATAAGATATTACAGCAAAATAAATGAAGTGGTGAATGTGGTAATATTTATAAAAAATGCTATTTTAATAAAAAGATTTTTGATAGCTTCAATATAAAAAAAGTTAGGAAACAAATCAGGAATTCTTTTTCTTCTCTTAACCTTTATGTTTCTCCCATTCTCCATACGGTTTATTTGCTTTTCTTTCAACAATCTACTTCCCTACTCTCCCATCTCTACATTTAAATTTTTATCTCCTTTTTGGCACTTTTCCTTGTTATCTAAAACTCCTATTAAATGAAGTCCGAAGTGTATGAACATAGGCATATGAAAAGAGACTTTATTCTTCTGTAAAATTGGTATAAACCATAGTAAAATCATTTACTTCTACTTTTTACCAAATTGTTTTCTTAGTATCCCTTCCACTTATTCTATTTTAATAGAAGCTTTTCATTAATTTCAAAATTCTAGTCATGTAGTCATTATTCTTTAATAAAGATTTACATTAAAAAATTCATCTTTTTTTATTACTTTTACTTCCTATACTTCTCTCTTTCATCATAAATTTACTCTGATCTTCTTCAATATCTTCCACTTCAAAAATAAATCTCCAATATTCTTTCTCCTCATAAATCGCAATTTCAGTCCAGATTCTTATTCCATTTTTACTTCCTTTGTTTGGTATCTACAGTTTATCTTGTTCCACTAAATAACAATGAGTTCTTCTGACATTATTAAACATTTTATGTATATTTTGTTCTTACATAACTTCAACTATATTTTTAAATTTCTATTCATTTTTCTTAACTTTTTTTTTGTCTAATTAACTTACATATCTTTTCCCATCTCTTAATCATGAATCTGTAATATATTCTCTGCACATTTATCCTCTTGTTATATAAATATGTGGAAATAAGTTTTCTATTTGTTAATTGTACTTACTGTAAAATCTTTCTTACTTGGCATTTTTATTATTCTCTTCATATAATCTATTTAAGTACTGATTTTACTAATCTATTTTTATTCATATATTATAGTCTTCTAAACACTTTTAATTTACTTTTAATTTTTCTCATTAAAAAAGTCCATCCCATTTCCGTTTGTTGTTTTTACAATTCAATATGTGTCTATTTTTTTTTTTTTTTTTTTTTTAAATGGTCAATACAAAATGCCTCATTTTCAGATATTAAAGCAGATTACCTCTTTCCAATGTATATGAAATTATGTATGATTTTTAATAAATCTTATTTTATTTTTTGCTTCTTGATCAATTCTAATTTCCAAAGTCTGTAAAATTATTTTTCTGGCTTAACTTTTTAAATCATCTTCCATTTTTTCAAGACAAATATTTTCCATTTTTTGTTTTATTCTTTGCAGTAAGTACAATATCACAGATTTTCCTCAATTAATTTCATTTTCCTAATTTTTTTTATCTCTGCACACTTCCATTTCTTTTATGCTATTTAGAAAATATCCTTATCATCTGCAAAAAGAGAACGGCCCTCCTAATCTTTTTATCTCAACCTCCAATTTTTTTGAAAACAAAATAAATAATAGAGATGACAATGGACAAGTCTGTTTCAACTTAGTTTTTTATTTAATTTCCATCAACCCTAATTGTCTCAATTGCTGTTTATAAAAATGGTAACCGTCGATTAGCCACCGCACGCCACTTGATGGCATTGGTGCTAGACCAAAAATCTGTCTTTAATTTTATTTCTTTTAACTAAAAATAAACGTTTTTTTAAATATGTGTTTTTAATTTGATATTTTTTTAACTAAAAATAACTTTTTCTGGAAATCTGTTTTTAATTTTAGTTGTTTGAAGTAAAAGTAACCTTTTTTTAAAAAAAAAAAAATCTGTTTGTAATTGGATTTCTTTTAACTGAAACTTTTCCCCCCTTTTTAACTATATCGATTGATTTTTAATTAACTATAAACAAATAGCCCGAAAATGATTTTACATTTGTTTTAACTTAGCCGAAACATTTATTTAGTCAACAAACAAAAACCATTTCACTCATCAATATTTCAAGAAATACATTCCAAAAGATAATGACTTCTCTGCAAATTTGAATATCCTCATGGCACATTGTACTGTCAAATTGTCACGAGCCCAGTAATAGATGACTTGCAATGCTTTGACGAAAGAAATTCTCGACCCCTCGAAAAAGCTGCCGTTTTGAAGAGAAGAGCTACGGTGACAAGCAGGTGACTTGCATTCGAATGTATACCTTTTGTAGCTTTTTAACACCATACGCACTCTGCAAACACACTGCCTCATGAAGGGGAGTATATTATGAAGCTGTAAAAACGCCACTACTTCGGCCTCCGTGGCAGGCAATTCTGAATATGTAAATATTTTGATTTTACTCACGGCCATTTTCTAATTCTCGACCCTAAAATCTTGCGAATGACATTACTTTGCCAGAGAGCTTGTACACCACATCCTTTCCTAAATTTTGACAATTGATGTGTCTAGTGATTGTTGTTTGCAATGTTAAAATTTAGAATAACTAATACCACATACATTGAAATGAATCAAAAAATTTAAAAATAAACATTTGCAGAATTACTTCAACTACAATTCTAGAATCCCAAAAGAAAACAAATACCATAAATGTTAATTGCGTGAGTTTCATAGCAACTGCTAAGCACATTGAAGGTGCCTAAGAGTGACTTTTTTTGCGAAAGACAATGGTCGCAAAAAAAAAACCCTCAAAAACTGTATATATGTTACGGATAACATTACTGACTGCACATATATGTAAGTCTACTAATAGATATGCCTAGTTCTTTTATATAGTTAGAACGCCATCAAGCAACGTACAGCGGCTAATTGATGACAACCATTTCTATCCATCCTATCATAAACCTTTTGTATATCTAAAAGTAAAATAAATACCTCTCTCTAACCATCTCTATGAATAGACATTGTTTTGAATCTTTATGATTTTACATTCTTCTACCTGTAACCCAATTCATTAATATATATATATGTAAATAAAGTAGTTTTTGAGTTAAACCACATATTACTTTGTATTACTTTGATAATTCAAATATTTGTAGAGTAGTTTTAACTTATATTAAAGGTGTCACTGATAAGATTAATAGAAGATTATCTAATTTTAAACAGAGACTACTTTCTCCACTTGCAAAAAAAAATTGGTGAATTTTTCCATAAAAAGACAGAGTACTTTTGGAATACCAGGGTGTTTATGAAAGTCCATGTTTATAGTGCTCAAAAATCTATGTAGGCCAATCCAGTAGACCGGTGATGGCGAACCTATGGCACGTTCAAATTTTTTATTGACAAGTGAACTATTTGCATATCATAATTTTCTATGCTTTAAAATAAATTATTCAATTTTTTTTTTTTGTTGCTAAAATTAATAAAAATTTACTATAAACTAAAGATCAAATAAGTAAATATTATATTAGAATTCAATTTACAATTGAATTCTGATTAGAAGCAATAAATTATAAAATTTGAAAAAAAAAAAAAATTATACATATGTAGGTGGGAATGATATTTTAAGTCAAATAAAGTGGTGCCGGTATACTGTGGTGGCATATTTTATAAGCATGTCAAATGATTCCAATAAAAATAGTAAGTAAACTCGATAAAATATTTTATAACTCTTTGAAGTAAATTTTTCCAAATCTAAAGTAGAAGTAAAACGATTTTTCGACCTAATCTTTTTTAATCTAAACGTGTTTACATCATTTATTTTTTTAACATAATCAAAAGCGTAATCAATGCCATCAAACAACTTTTTTGTTTGTTTGAAGTTTTAATAAATCTTTGATTTATAAAATTATTAAACCTCATTTAAATTTGTTTTTAAATAAGTTTAGTGCAAATAAAAACAAAAATTGTCAAGCAGTAGAAATTTCAAAATTGGTGGATTGATGAGTATGGAATGATTAATAAAGGCACCAAGGCAATATGTGCTTTATGTTCCAGAACAGTTGTGTTGAGAACATTATCGGCAAAATGGCATTATGAGATCAATCACAAATCGCTCTGTGAAAAAGATAAAAATGAACAAAAAGAATATATTATCCAAGTATTTAAAAATATAAATATTCAGTCAACATCTATAATGAAATTTATCTAAAATCATTCAGATATAACTGTTGCCAGTTTTTTTATTTCAAATGTAATTGCCAAACATGGGAAACCTTTTAATGATGGAGAATATATGAAAGAAGCTTGACTGAAATGTGCACCTGTTCTTTTTGAAGATTTTGAAAACAAAGCAAAAGATTTACCATTGGCTAGAAATACAGTTAAAGAAAGAATCCTGAAAATGGTTAATAACATAACTTATCAACAAAAAAAGAGATATAAAATCTTCTAGTTTAATTACTCTCTGCCTTGACAAAAGTACAGATATAAGTGGATCTGCTCGTTTAGCTATTTTTATTCATTATTGTGTTGGGAATAATATCAAAGAAGAATTGATTACTTTAACTTCATTAGTAACAACAATATAAGGAATAGATATTTGCAATGAAGTTTCAAATGTACTTGCTAAAAAAAAAATAGATGTTGCTAAAATTGTATCAGTAACTACAGATGGTGCTCGAAATATGACTGGGAAAGAAAATGGTTTTCTCAGTTTATTTACCAACTATATTGGACATTCAATTGTGGGTTTTCGTTGCATTATATATCAGCAGGTTTTATGCATGAAGGCCAGGTTTAAGCCACTGGATGATGTTATGAACATTGTATCTAGATTAATCAATTTTATATTTACACAAGTTTTAAATAAACAAAAGTTTTTAAATTTTTTGAGTGAGGTGAACTCGGTATGCAATGGTTTACTTATGTACAACAATGTCTGATGGTTAAGTTGAGGAATAGTTTTTTAAAGATTCGTTGAATGTTTAAATGAAATTAAATTGTTTTTATGTAATGAGAAAATCATTGGAAAATATAATGAATTAATGATGTTGAATGGCTTTCAAAATTAATATTTTTTATTAATATGTATTCACATCTAAATGAATTAAATGTGAAACTGCAAAGTTATAATAAGACAATTGTTGTCATGTTTGATTTGATCAAAGCATTTGGAATTAAATTACAAATTTTCAACCGTGATGTTATTTCTTACACCTTCAAATATTTTCCAAATATAAAAAAGTTCTTGACTGATTTAAAATTTCACAAGAAGCCAGATCAAGTAAGATTGATGCAAGAGTTTTGTGCTATTATTCAATTGATAATTAATTAATTTTCTTTTAAGATTTACACAGTTCAGACAATTTTCAGAAACATCAAAATTTATTTTATACCCAGACATAATATCAATGGATAGTCTCAAGTTAGAAATTTTTTAGTGGCTTAATTTGGAAGATATGGAAATGTAATCAGTTGATTTTCACTCCAGTTCTGTATGCAAACAAAAATTTGTTGATTTGAGGAATGAGTTAAGAAACACTGGAAAATGATCGATTATTGGGCATATGTAAAAAGAATGCTGAAGAGGAACTATTGACTGCCTGGAATGCTATTCCTGAAACATTTAATTGTTTAAAAAAATTAGCAACCACTATATTATTAATTTTCTCCTCTATAATGGTATGTGAGTCATTGTTTTAAAGAAATGAATTTAATTAAAGTAGTTCGAGAAATAGAATGACAGATGTACATTATTAAAAATGATAAAGTATGAACCAGATATACAACATTTGGCATCTCATGTACAACAGCAAACATTTTATTAAATAACCCCTCTTTTCTTCCAAAGCGTAAGCTTGTGGTTAAGACCTGTAAAGATCCCTACCTTCACATTTTCAAGTGCACACTCTTGTGGTTTATTGCCTTAGTAAATATTACTTATGTTGATTTTATATGTTTATTTCCAAAATTTTGTTTTAATTACTATTAATTTTTTGCTATTACATTTTATTCAATTTGTGCTCTATTGTTCACTTGTATTTAGCTTATTTAGAAATTTTAATTATTATTGTTAATATTATTTTGTTTTATAAACTTAAAAAAACTGTAATAATTAAGTTGTTTATATTTTGATTTAATAACTGTATGGCACACCAATCATTCAATAAATATTTTTTGGAAATTTTTGGCATGTGCATGTAAAAAGTTTCGCCTCCATTACAATAGACGAATTAATGTCAGAATTAAGGAACATAAAAATGCCTTTAATCAGAAGTTAAATACATCAGCTTTTACTTCACATTGTTTAGAAGTTGGTCACAAACCTGATTTTGATAATGCTAAAATACTTGCTAATTTGTAAAAGTATGATTTGAGAACCATGAGGAAATCGATTGAAAATTAAAAAGACCAACTTGTTTAAATAGAACTGATGAAGCACAATGTATTCCAGCCTTGTGAAAATCATTTATTTTATCTCTTTCTCCTCATATAAATTTGAAAGCAATTAATGGTGAAACGGATGAGAATAAACATTTTGTTAATCCACATATTCTGAATGCTCAACTACTTCACACTTAATCTCATTCTTTACCTCACATTCAATCTCGTTATGACTTGAGATCTAATGTTTTTTTCTTTGAAAAGTTAACCTTGACAATGGCGGATGCTATTTCTTCGAAACCTTGGAAAGGAATACAAATAATGCACAGTTTATCCCAGAAACTACTTTATTTACATTGTATAACCGTGAAAACATTAAATATTATATATATATATTATAAACCATGGAAGATATTGTTACCTCTATAGTTAGTTAACAATTGAAAATCTTTTATTTTTTATTGTAAATATAACAGTTTAATTTTCATACTTTGTTATGGATCTGGGAAGTTATTATCAGTAATAATTTTATTAAAATATTTTTTAAAACCAACTCTTGCATATATTTTTCTTACCTTAGCCCTTTGGTTTTTTCCTTTTTTTAAATGTATCTCTTGTTTTATTAAATTCTGACTCCCAACATTACTGTTTATTGATCAACTTTCTGTTATCCAAAGTCATTGAATTATTTTCCAAATTCTTATCTATGTCTTTAATATTAGAATAACCTTTTCTTTTTTAATTTTTTCTTTTATATATTTAAAAAAATTTCCACAATTCCTTCTCCTATTTTGCAATGTTAATTTCCTCAACTAACCTCATATTAATTTCAGTCATTTCCATTTTAATTCTGTTCTATTTTTTCTTAACTATCCTATCTAATCTTTACTTCTTCCTATTTGTTTTAACAGCCTCTTTATATCCTTTAGCTGACCCCTCTCCCTTTAAAAAAATGTATAAATTGTTTTCCACAGTGTTGTTTTTTCACCTACTGGCTTTTTTTTCTTTCCAAACTGTGCAAGACCTCATAATATGAGTCCCCATAGGAAGCCATAGATTCATCGGCTTCAAGCTAGCCTTGTTCCAAGAAATTGCATTCAATGATTTCTTTATTTCATTTGGGTCACGTTTGATTAATCTAGAAACAATAGGTATATTAGTCAGTAGTGCTAGAAAAATAATATATTTAATTCATTAACAATTGTGTCTTACTTAATAAAAATTAAAAAATCAAAATTAATTATGGAGTCCCGAAAGACCAAGGATTAATTTGGAGTCCGGAGAGATGACAAGCTTGAATATATTTGAACTTTTTGAGTTCATTTCATAATCTTTATGTTCCATAATTTTAAAGTATTTCCATTTTTTTTTTCCTTTTAAATATGCACATTTTAGTTCTGTATAGAAATTTTTTTTTTTTTCTTTTAAATATGTATATTTTAGTTCTCCTTAACAATGGTCAAACATAAATTTGTCCATAATGTTTTCAAATAATTGATAAAATTTCCAACACAATTGAAATAAAACAAAATAAATATTTGTTTAATTATTGAACTGGTTTTTACTCTACATTAGGGCTCTAATAGAAGGCGTAAATTGATTCAGTAATAAAGAAAATATTTTTATGTAATTGTTTTATTTCTATAGGATGAAAACCAGTTCAATAATAAAGAAAATATTTATTTTTATATAGTTGTTTTATTTCAGTTGTGTTGGAATCGTTATATTTTAGTTCTGTATTGAAATTATGCGATTTTGGATTTAGTAAATGAGACATTAAGAAATGCGAGATATCAGGAATGTGGTGGAATGATCGGTACTTATATAGAATCCCTGCCATCCATTTAATTTTAAATCATCCATTTTCAGGGATTTCCAATACCTGGTATAAACAACATGGCTGATTCTAAGTTATTGTATTCAGTATTTCCTTTTTTTATTATTTATTGAAATGGTAAAGAAACAAAAATCTAAAGGTTATAATTAAAAATTGATATTTTGGGATTAATACTGTCATGATGTAATCTTTTGTATTCTAACTTTGTGAATTATTCTAGCACTTAAGGTTTTCATAATTTTGCTGCCCGTGTTTGCGAGGCAAAATAACGTACCCTTCTCCAGTGAGGGACAGAGGTGTTTCCCATGACAGATTGTTGTAGTTGTGATTTTTAATATGTCATAGTCATCGCAAACATCACCCACCTCCCACTGGAGAAAGGTACAGTGTTAACATGGCCAGCAAAATTACTAAGGAGCGGCAAGGGTGTTTGCAATGACAGATTATCGTAGTTGTGACTTTTTAATATGGCATTGTCATCACAAACATCACCCCCCTCCCATTGGAGAAAGGTATAGTATTCTGCCATCACAAGCATGGCCAGCAAAATTATTATGAAAACCTGTAGTGCTAGAATAATTTGCAAAGTTAAAAGAATTACAGCTTCTTTTATAGATGGAAGATTCCAAATTTTTATCACATTTCAAAAAATTAAACCATAAAAAAATAATTCTAGCGATGTGTTAATGAATGTTAATTTTAGCCTCTTGTTAACTATTCGCCACATGTTAACATTTGGATGTTTAAGTATATTCGATGCATGACAAAATAATTTTGAGAAAAAAAAAAAAAGTATTATTTAAAATAGCAAACCTCCGGCAGGAATTCTATGTAAGTACCGAATGATATTTTATATATTAATGAAAAAAAAAATATTTTGACTAAATTATCTGTTTGGTTTTAATAATTTAGATAAACAAAATATTAGAAATTCATCTCGAGAACGATTTGCAAACAGTGTGGCCTTTTTGTGTGAAATTTTTGGGGCTATTCAATTAGCATCTGGGGAAATGATTAAAGTTTTGATAAATCCTATTGTTCATGGGATGAAAATGCTGCTCGACAATTCTGCAACTCTGTATGAAGTGGAAACTTGCACAGAACAGGTAAGCTTTTATTTATTTATTGTTTTTTTAAGTTTTTAGCATATGTATTTTCTTATCTTTATTTCTTATTGTTCTTCATGTATATTTTTGGGTATGTATAAACTTCCATTTTTATTTTGCTCGATGTATTTGCCTCTATTTATAGAATTCATGTTTGTTTTTATCCCGTTGATAATATAAAAGAATAATTCTGAAAGATTTTCATTGCTTCATTCTTTCACTTCTCTATATGATATGACAGGTGTTTAATTATTTTGTTTGAGTCCTGTATGTATATATATATCATTAAAAGTCATTCAACGCTTAGATAATTCCAATATCATTAACAATCAACAATTTCAAACTGTTGTCAAGGCAACCTCCTTTTAACAATATATATATAATTTAGTTTAACTTTGGCTAGTTTTCTCTAACTGATCATTTTTATATTAAAACGACTGTTTTAATATCTAGAAAGTGAAAGGATGAAGCTGCAGAATCCATTTTTGGAATTATTTTGCAGGGAGATAAAATGAAACTACAAATACCATGCTGGATCTGTTTTGTTGAAAATTAAAATTGTTGTAGATAATTAGGGTTGCAAATCTTTTTGACTGAGTTTTAGTTAGAAGAGATCATATTTCAAGTACTAAAAGAGATTTCTTTTTACTAGAAAAGTGAATTTGCAAGTATTCATAATGTGTTATTCTCTTGGAAGTATTTTCATAAAATGGGTTTTTGATATAATTACATTTAAAAGGGGTGGGAGTGGGGGGACAGTCCAAAATAATGTATACTTACATCTAAAATCGCTTTCTATTCTTACTTCTTTGGCAGTGTAAACTCGTCCAATTTTTATGTCTACCTCTTTTTTCTTTCACAAATAATCCAGTTAAATACCGTTTACATTGTACTTTTAAGACAGTTATTAGTACAGTGAGTTATTTACATTTCTCTACATATTTACATTGCATAAAATAAAAGTTTTTTCATAATGTGAAATCAACAGCAAAGGAGTAAATAAGCTAAACTTAGTAGCATTGCAAAGCGACCAGAATATAGTATTTGGACCTCCGAATTCTAGCATTTATGCAAAACTTGTCTAATCGTATTCTCCTGACTGCTTTGCTAATGAAAATACAAAAATAAATTGTATAAAAGAATTTGCTATTATGAATTCTTCTAAAATTGTTAGCTTAAATATGCCAGCCGTGAAAGCGACTTTCAATTTTAATTGTCATTTTCTTCCATTTGCTGAGTATTTGATCAAAAAATGAGGATTATAATAAAGAAAATCATTAATCTATTGTATTGTTGATTATCATATCACTTGAAAATATAGTGTAACGGCACGGTTGATGACGTGACAAGAGAAGGTCGCATCTAACTACAATCGGACCTAGGGTCTTCATGTAGGATGCTGGAGCTGACACGATGAAGTACATGACTCATGATTACATCTATCTTCAATAGACTAGCCTAAGACTTATCTATCAAATTTACATGCAATTTAAGTCAGTTCATCTAACATCTCACCATTCTCTTTTGGATTCGTTGCCTCAGTATTCGAACCCAGGAAGAATTCGCGTTCGACTCTTGACAGGGATGTACCTACGCAGAACAATAACTGAATTATCTCATCCTATTTATTAATAAGAAATAACTTTGATTTAACATCTATCTCTCATGCTCATCCAACAATAATGTGTGTGTGCATATGTAAAATACTGGTTAGAGGATTGAACGTAAGTGCTGGATCAACAAACTAGAGAGACTTTGTCAATTAAACAAAACTTCATAATATTTATTTACAAAAACAAAACATATAACAAATTGTCAATCAATGTAGAAAAAGTTCAATAAATATTTACATGTGAAAGAGAATTATTTGGATACATTCTCCTATATTTTTAACTTCAAGGTCTATGATGAGTATCTATCATATTGTTACTTAAGCAATTTAAAAGTACTTATCCCCTATTTTCCATGATAGATACACATAATTTAGACATTTATATATCCAAAAGTAATAAAAAGTTTATTAGACTAAAATGAGATTGCTAACTAACTTAATTAGAAATTTAAGTGCAATTCCAGATACACTATGCAGTTCTAGGTGTGGAAGTTGGTTGATCTGAAATAATCACCTTGCATATATATATCATGAAAGAAATATAATAAAGAAACAATTTGTAATATGATAGCAAATCAAATAGTAAAGAATATTAACTCAAAGGATTAATTATACATCCATGAAAATATCTAAGAATACTATTAGTAAAACATATAACATAATATAAATGGTCATGTCATGGTGTGGCATTGATTATTTTAGATAATGAAAAAGAGAAAGACTCTTACCGTTTAAATACTCTGTTCAAGCACTTAATTTCATAGCCATGAATGAAAATATCAAGCATCATTTAAGTACCTAAAATTTTATTAAAAGAAAAAAAAAAGACTTTTCAACCTTCCCTCCCTGCTATCTCCACATTTTCTTATGTTGGACTGTTCCAAACTGTTAAGTTAGACCATTAGTACTTCCGAAATATAACACTGATATAATAAAAAAAACAATAAAACTTATCTATATAAAAGAAAAAATCATAATATTTACAATATTTCATGAATCATTGTGATCAGACACAATTATTCATCAGAGTCCTCCTGACATAACAGTTCTTACAATTTATGCATTTTTTTATTTTTATTATAAATGTTGATGACTCTTTATTGATTCTGAATAGCAACATTCTGAACATATTTATGTTGGCAGTGGGTGGTTTTGTTTTATTCCTCACGTAGATTTCCATCATGCGTGGACCCAGCTTATCAGGCACTTCAATGTAGACAAGTAGATATTAATTTCACACAGCCATAGTGGTGGGCAAATTTCCACCTGACGACAATCATTCTAGCCAAAATATATCATAAAAAAAAAATCATAATACTTTTTTTAAAATTTCTAAGTTATTTTAAGACTTATCCTATCATTCAGCTTGTATGAAAATCTTCTGTTTGCTTCCTTAATTTTTTTAAATGGCAAATAAATAAAAAAATTGGCATTTGTAGAGACGCTGATTCAAAAAATGTCCATTTTGTAGAAAAAGGTTATTAAAATAACTGTTTCAATAAAGTTGACTTTTCATGTCAAACGCACAATTTTAAAGAAGGAGTTGTAATTGTTTTTTTTTTTATACTTGGTGATTTGCAGAACGTGCCTATTGTTGCGTTATATAAATATTGTGATTATTGATTCATTTGAAAAAAAATAAAATAATATTAATAATATTATTATCCCCTTTCTTATATTCGGTTTCTTAATATAATACTTAACCTTTTTTCCATAGGTATGACTGTTTTTTCATAGTTTTAGTCATTGTTTACATTTATTAAGACGCACATGATCTTCAACACAATACAGTTATTAATATATATAAATTTGTATGAACTCTTCTAATGTTTATATTTTTTTTATTCATCATCATCATCAACCATTATCAATCCACTGCAGGATGAAGGTCTCTCCAAGTTTAATCCATCTTCTCCAATCTTTAGCTTCTCTTTTCCACAACACCCCTGCACATTTTCTTATTTCATCCATCCATCTCACATGTGGTCTCTTTCTGGATCTTTTACAATCTCTTGGAATCCAGTTTAAAATTTCAATTGTCCATCTATTATCATTTCTTCTAGCAATATGTCCAGCCCAACTCCATTTCAATCTTTTAATTTTTTCAATAAGGTCAGTAACACCTGTTTGTTGTCTTACCCATACATTGTGTTTTCGATCTCTTCTTGTTATTCCCAACATACATCTCTCCATACTCCTTTGAGTGGTCTGAAGTCTCTGTATTGCTCTTCTATTAAGTGTCTAAGTCTCAGATCCATAAGTAAGAACTGGTAAAACACATTTGTTAAAAATCATCCTTTTCAAGCACATAGGCATATTTCCTTTTAGTATCAAGTTATTTCTACCAAAAGCACTCCAACCAAGTTTAATTCTATGATTAATTTCCTCCATTATGTTTCCATCTGTATTAATAATCTGACCAAGGCATTTGTAACTGTTAACTTCTTCTAATTCTTCATAATCAATCTTTATTTTCATATTTTGAGCAAATCGATTAAACATTACTTTAGTCTTTTTAACATTTATCTTTAGTCCTACTTTTCTACTTTCATCTGCTAACTCCTGCAACATTTCCTGCAGCTCTGAAGCATTATTTGCAAAAACAACTACATCATCTGCGAAATCTAAATGACTTAAAAACTCCATTTACTTTCACTCCTTTAGTTTCCCATTTTAATCCACAAAATACTTCTTGCAGCACTGCTGTAAAAAGTTTTGGAGATATTGAGTCACCTTGTCTTACACCTTTCTCAATGTTGATTTTTCCAGTATCATTATGTAATCTAATTGTTGCTGTTGCATTTTTATAAATATTCTTTAAAATATGACAATAACCTGGATCTATACCTTGATGATCCAATGCTTTAATCACTGAAGAAATGTGTATTAAACACTAGAATTAATTTTATTACTAATATATATGTGTGATTTCAAGGTAAACTATCTATCATTCTCACTATTTAATATATAATTAGTACACTGTCATAACTATTTATACATTTATATTTTTTAAGAGTGTTCTAACAAAACTTATTATTTCCTTTATATTAATATCCTAATTACAAGACAATCCAATATCTCAGGTGGCTAAGGTTTGTGTGGGTGCGATTTTAAGCTACCCTCACAATAGTTTAATAAAAGTACTCAAATTTTACAGCTGTATTTATTGCTAGTTTCTTCCGAGACATTGAATATTTCATTAGACCAGCAGTTACCAACTTATTTTAATAACAGACTTTTTTCATCTTGATACAAAATTTGGGAATTGTGACAATTTTTATTGATTGTAAACAAACAAACAGAAAAAACAAATCTAAAATAATTTTTTGAAAATACAAAAAAAAAAAAGAAAGTTTAATAATGCAAAAACAAATATAGCTAATTCAAACTTTTCTTTTAAAATTTGGTTTCATAGTCAAAAGCTAAATTTTAATATCAGAAGTAGCATTCTATTTACTTGTGTATTTTGTTTTTATTATAATGTATATGTTATGATTATTATAATAAATTTAGTAAGTATTAATAATTACTCATTATTATTAATAATTACCAGGTCTTTTGGTCAAAGTGATAAGTAAGACATATAAATCAAGGCTCATAAATGTAATAAAAGTATATTGTACAATATTATTAGTTATTATTTTAATATTTAGTGATTTTTGTATTTATTGTGGTATTGTTTATCAAATTATGATAAAATTATTCATTTTCATTTTTAACTGGTACGACGAATTTTTCAACACTTCCGATTTTTATAATATCGTATCGTGACAACAATTGATATTTTGCAGATGATTTACTGGAAATCTTCTCTTTGTTTTTTTTTATTTTTAGCAAAAGTGCATAATACTCTTTTGTAAATAACTGATATTTTTTTCTTTTTTAATTTCAAGTTATTCATTTGAACATTAAATTGTTTCTTATTATGCCTAAATCCTCCATTATGTTTGTGGCTAGTGTAAAATTAATGAAAATGTAAAAACAATATGCCAGTAGCTCTAGTGATAGACGTAAATAAAAAACAATCTCTTCCAATAACGTAGTAATCAACACTAAGTTAATGGTTAACACGAATACAACAATGAGATATGATTGCCTCTTTCCTCTGGAATACGGAGAAGCTTCAAACCTAATGTATTAAAATTTATTAAATTTATTTATTGACAGTTGTGAACCTAATCATATTGAAATTTATTGTTAACACTTGTGAATTATTATTAACTACCGGTTCATCTGATAAATATTTTTTAAATTAATCACTTTGGCCATCTTATTTGGTTATTATTAATAATAACCAGTAATTATTAATACAAACTGACTAATTACTTCAACTGTAACATATACATATTTTAAAACACGAACTAGAGCTCAAAATCTGATTTTAGTGTGAACAAATTTATTTAATTGAATCTAAGTGGGAACCCTAGCAATAAACAGTAATAAAACTGTTGAATTTTAAAGTAAAAAATAATCTATTATATATCTGATGATTTTAATCCAGTACTATGTAACCATTGTATTAAATGCTTCACCGGATTTTGTCTATTGAACTGTCTTATTACTTCTTTATACCCTTCATCTCAATCATCATTATAGAATATGATTGGGATCCTCAATATTTTAAATGTTCTTGATATTGGTATGAAATATGAAAAAGTTGTAAGCATTAAGCCTAAGATGTGGTGTAATGTTATCACTAAAGATCTGTTTCTCCTTCAGTGAGGTACTAAAACTGCAAATAATGTATTCAGGATTCAAATACTGCTTTATCAAAAAGCACCCGCTCCAATATTCACTATCTTTATCTCAATCTCCTCTTAGTTCTAATGTAACTGATCTCTAACTCTGCACATGACATACATTGGTGGAATCTGATCACTAAGATTTAAAAGGAAATCAACCAAAATGGAATCCTTACCATTATAATGGCTAAAATAAAATTTTCACCAGTGTTAATATCTATGTTTTAATTCTTAGTATGCAATTATTCGAGTAAAGCTCTTCATAAAGTTTTGATGTAGATATCTTTGTTCCAAACAGAAGTGATAAGTATCAACTTTTCAGTCTGCCTTAACTCATGATCACATCTTTCCAAGATCATAATATGCACAGAATTTATTAACATCAATTAACACATTAGTTATTTCTAAGAAATCTCAGTATAATGTATGCATCTAATAATCTAATAATCATATCCTCCTTCACTTGTATCTCATAGATACATTGTCATTGTCAACCATTATCAATCCACTGCTAGAGAGTCTCTCCAAGTTCAATCCATTTTCTCTGATCTCTAGCCTCTCTTCTTCATATCACTCCTGCACACATTCTTATTTAATCTATCCATCTCCCATGTGGTTTCTTTCTGGGTCTTTTATAATCACTTGGAATTCAGTTTAAGATTTCAATTGTCCATCTATTATCATCTGTTCTAACAATATGTTCAGCCCAACTCCACTCAGTCTTTTAATTCTTTCAATGATCTCAGTAACACCTGTTTGTTCTCTTACCCATGTATTGCATTTTCGATCTCTTCTTGTTACTCCTAAATGCATCTCTCCATACTTCTTTGAGTGGTCTAAAGTCTCTATTGTTCTTCCAGTAAGTGTACAAGTCTCTGATCCATAAGTAAGAACTGGTAAAACACATTTGTTAAAAACCCTTTTCAAACACATAGTCATATTTCCTTTTAATGTTGAGTTATTTCTACCAAAAGCACTCAAACCAAATTTAATTCTATGATTAATTTCATCCATTATATTTCATCTGTATTAATAATCTGACCAAGGTATTTGTAGCTGTTAACTTCTTCTAACTCATCATAATCAATCTTTATTTTTATATTTTGAGAAAATCCATTGAACATTGCTTTAGTCTTTTTAACATTTATCTTTAGTCCTACTTTCATCTGATAACTCCTGCAACATTTCCTGCAGCTCTAAAGCATTATTCGCAAAAACAACTACATCATCTGCAAAATCTAAATGATAAATAATCTCCATTTACTTTCACTCCTTTAGCTTCCCATTTTAATTCACAAAATACTTCTTTCAGCATTGGTATAAAAAGTTTTGGAGATATGGAGTCACCCTGTCTTACACTCTTCTCAATGTTAACTTTCCTAGTATCATTATGTAATCTAATTGTTGCTGTTGCATTTTTATAAATTTCTTCAGAATATACATACTTTTCTTTTCTCTAAATGTATTATATACTGTACATTGTAAAGTATTGTCATTCTTTATGACCTCTTTTTCCATTTAAAACTTACTATGCCGTTAGTTGATGCCCTTATCACTTTACTCTTCTGGTGCAGTAATACTCAAAAATAATCACAAGTCCTCACTCCCTTCTTTTGAGGTCAATGCTCAACATCAAATGTATCGCCAATATGATCTGTCACATTCTCCAATATGTTTCTCAGCCTGTAAGCTGCAGCCAGAACCTTTGTTGATTTCACATTAATCTTAGATGATCTACCTAACATTATTATTAGATGATTTACCTACCATTATTATTAGATCCTAAGATGTAGGTGCAGTGCTCTCAGATCCAAGGCTCCTCACTGACGAAGCCCACAAGCCAGAAATTAGTCTGGGGATATTTGATGAGTAGGTACTAGATAGGGATTTTATCCCAAGCCTTCTGGCATCCATTGATTACTCTGGTTAGCTTAGGGTGGTACTACTGTATGGAGAGTTTTGCCTTGTTTGATTATTATTACCACTTAGCAGAATTTCAGATATGCTAATAATATATGTTAGCATTACTTATCATATTGTTTCAGCCTTATTGCAAATGTTGCAACCTAATCTAAACTTATGAAGAAATCAAAACAGCATTATGGTGAGACTTCAAAGAATCTAGTCAAATCTATCATTAAGCCATGCAATGTTATCTAGCCTTCATGCTATCAACTTGTCAAAATCGGGTATCAGTATTGATCTGTAAGTTCTTGGGCACTTAATGAATTATTCTTATATTCCTAATTCATGTGTGCTACACTTGAAGAAATACTGTACGGATTTTAGTATCACATTTCGCTTTTGCTGGACACTTCCTGTTTGTTTATGTATATAGATAAATTATAAATCCGATTGACGATGTTCTTTAATCTTCACATCACAGCTACAACAAGTCATGTTTAGATCACATTATTCTTCTGATTTATCTTCAACAACGCTTCCGTTAACTGATGATTAATCTCAAGGAATTGGGTCGGTTAATTTTGCATTTTGCTCTCAACATGAAATTAAGCATTATGCATCCCAGACAATTTGTGGGGAAAAAATATAGAGAGAGGTTTTGTTTATACATATGTAGTAATTGGAATGATGTAACGAAGTAATAAAAGCATGCATTATTATTAAAAAAAAAAAATCACAGTCGAAATTTGTATGTTTATAATAGAAAAGGAGCGTTTACATCTGGATTTAGCAACCAGTAATAAATTGGGTTGAAAATGCTAAAAAAAAAAAACAATAGCGTTTTTAATTATTTGTTCAGCTATCAAAGTTAGTTTAATTAGATATTTTGAATTAATAGCATGTGATTCTGTTAATGTCACTATTTATTTAGATGTATGGATTTTCTTTGAATCCAAGAATTTTATTATGCTTTTGGTACGGAACTTATTCGTTTTGTATTTGTATATGAAAAAGAAGAATTAATCATGAAAAAATTGTATTACTGCCTGGGTAATTTAATAATTACTTGTATTTTTTTTTTTAATTTTAAATACTGCTACACCCAGAGGTGATCCTCTACCACTAGTTGAATATGCATCTATATTATATTTAAATAAAACTCAGAAAATGAAATTAACAACTGGAATTTATGAAACTCAAAATGTATATAATAATAATAAGTGCCCAACTTGAACATTACAACTAAACTGCTTGCAGGTTGCTGCAACTTTAAAGCCTTTTTGCATATAAATTTGGAATTCTTTACAATCTTTGCACTACTCTAGTCACTTTTTACGATGACTACTCCTAAGGGTTTTTTCCTGCCAAATAAGTTGCAGTTATTTGGAGTTTATATGATCAGTGTAATTTGTTTAGATTTGCATAATTTGCAAATTAGAATATACTTGTGTATTTAGCATAACCGCATATATTAATTTTTTAGTGTGTCACTTTATTGAGGTTTTTATTAACTTCCTATCATACACAATTATATCAAATTTTATTTACAACAGTTTACTAATATGTATTTCAATTATTTATTTAGATATTGTTTATTCTCTCTCCCCATTCTCGGAAATGGTTCTAGTCTAATTGCATACATAGTCTTTAAATATTTCCGGTCTTCTGCACTCCATAGCTTGGCTGGGTGGTGGTACCAGCTGTTTTTCTTCTGTCTATCCCACACTATGTCCTATGTTTCCCTGAAAATAAGACCTAACCAGGAAATAAGTCCTAGCTAACATCATCAGCTGCATAGATAGTCGATGGAAGTATTTAATTATAAAGTAATGAATGTATAAATAAACAATATTGACAATAATGCTTCAAATAAATGTAATATAAATTATATGGTCCTTTTATATATTTCCTGTCTGACTGTCTTTGACAAACGTAATTGTACATATATGGAGAAACAATTTATCTACCACAAATCAGTATATCAGACAATTTATAATTTCATTTATATATTTTTAGGTACTTATTTTATTTAATACTTAGATTTAGAATGCTTGATTTAGTTTTAGAGTTTCTTCATGGTAACTTTTAAATATTCTAAGATCAAAGTAAAATTAGTTTGAATTCTTCATCATTTTTTTTCCTCCTAAAAGATTATTAAAATAAAAGATGTGATGATGGTAATTTTTAAATATTCTAAGATCAAAGTAAAATTAGTTTGAATTCTTCCTAAAAGATTATTAAAATAAAGGAAGTGATTTTAATAATCAAAGTTTAACTTAAGTTAAATTATTAATCTTTCTTCTAAATAAAAGTTTTTAAAAAGAATACCCAAGCAGGGCTATACAAGTAATTTGGGAAGTGTTTACAATGTGCACACTTGATAACTGATGGATCATGTTCGTGTCATATATGAATTGACGTAATTCAATACACCATATGTTGTAATGAACATATTTAATGTGCACATGTAAAATACAGAACCATTTTCTGAATTCTTGTGATTGCATTTTGTTGTTGCTTTTGTGTGGACAAACCATTCTTAACTGCAATCATTTTTGTTATCACTCCCGCCTCTCAAATCTTCAATTAACACTTGATTTAAGGATAAATGTAAATGTAATAGTCGCCAGATAAGATGAGTACAAAAAGAGCTATTCTGGCGAGTACCCAAAAGGAATTGTGGGGGCTCCCAGGCTAAGAATCTTACAGCTTTCTGTAAAGAGAAGTAGTTCTGTGTATATGTTTGTACATGAAAAAAATAAGACATCCTCTATCTTTTGGAGCGAAAATTAATATAAGATCGGGTCTTATTTTCAGGAAAATTGGGATGAGGATTCATTCTTGAAGAATTGTCTTTTTGTTGACTTTTGGGCGTCTTTTCTATTTAATTTCTTATGATGTTTTATCATATTGCTTGTTTTTTACAGGATCAGTAACATCAGCTGCAGGAAAACTTGTTGTTCCATTTACTTGATTGAATAAATCACTTAAACAGCTTCTAAGATGATCGACATGTCTACTTCCCTACTATCAGACAAACTATATAACTGGAAGTTGTTTTGACTACAATTTTGATATGATTTCTATTTTTGCTACTTTTTTCTTAAGACATCTTATATCCAAACAGTTTCTCCCACAGTAAATTTTAGATTAACAAATTGGTCTCACCTTTCACTTTTGCTAGGAGCCAATAATGTCATTCTGAATTTCCTTCTCATCAACAATTCCGTGAATTTTTTTTCGGTTGCTATAGTAAGTATGAAATGATAAAACATAGTTGCCGTTAAAGCGTCATTAATATCTTGGGAATTGGATTTTATTTAGCGACAGCTTCAACTGTTACATTGCTTTTTCAGATAATCCATTAGACTCAGAGTAATATGGAGGTGTTAGAATATGTTGTATCCCCTTAATAGCCCAAAAGTCTGTAAATTGCTACAATACAAATCCAGCTCAGATACTCTTGTTTCCGGATATCCATGATATGCAAACAGTTCATTTTGTGTTTTTATTGTGTTCTCTGCACTCGTATTTTTCATTATTCTGTATTCAGTCCATCTTGAATAAGGATTGATGACCACCAGAAAAAGATATCCATTTAAAAGTCGGGCACAATCCATATGTATCATCTGACATTGTTTGGTGGCTTGTAGCCTTGGTTCGAATGTTTTAGAGCATAACCTAGCTGTCAGTTGACATGCTCTATATCTCTTCACTGTTTATTCGATATTGTTCATGCCTGATCACTATACCTATGATCTAGATATTTTTTTGTTCTGACACTTTTATGATATAATCTAGATAATTCCTTTGTTCTGACAATTCTAGGATGTCCTTTACGTAGGATAGATGCATATATATATATACCATATTGGCTCAATCATATAGTTTGGTCATTTTAGAGGCCATTCTTTTTTAATCCATCTTTTGACTAATTGGTATTTAGAATTGTTTTATCCACTTAGCTATAACTGCAGTGTTTAATAATTTTTATTTCATTGAATCTATACAGTTTATTTCAGTGGTCTATGACTAATACTTGTTTTTCTGGTATTCTCGATAAAGCATGGGCATGACTAATTTATTTCCCAGGCTTATATACAAGTTTGAAATTTATCCATCTGATCATCCATTGACTAACACTATCAGGAGTACTTTTCAGATTTCCAAGTATTCCTTATAGAGGTCTATGGTCTGTGTAGATCTGGAAAATATATTCATACGTATATTGGTGAAACTTCTTCATTGTGAATGCTATAGAACATCCTTATCAAGCTGTTTTTTTTTTTTTGGTCGCTGTTAAAAGTTCTTAGACTCTTATGTGATATGGCATTCACTCCCATAAACTTTATGAAAAATGATAGCACCAAGTCCATACTCTGAAGCGTCCATGGTTATTATTACATTCTTGTCATTAGTGTAGTCTACCAGAAGTTAACTTGATATTAATAAATCTTAATTTCTTAGACAATATCTTGTTTTCTCCCCATTTCCATTGTTGTTTTTCTTTAACAAGTCGTAAAGTGGAGTCGCAACATGAGATTTTCTTTGACAGTCCTAAAGCTTGCAGATTCCTGACATGATATTAATGAGTCCTTTAATTACCCAAGCACAATATCTTGTTCGATTCCCTATTGCCAAGAATGCTTGTCGATTATTTTTGGGTTTAGGTGTGTTTTTCATAGCTCTTACTTTCTCTGAATTCAAGAATTTACCTTTATCAGTAATAATATTTCCTAGGAACTTAATTTCTTTTGTGGACCACATGCATTTCATGGCGTTCAGTTGCACACTGAATCTTTCTGACTTTTCACGCACTTAATTAACGCATATTCTCTATTTGCTCTCTGTTTTGGTGATTATCAAGATGCTATTCATGAATGGAATAAGTCTTTGTATTTTTGCTTGAAACACATTCCAATCTATTATAGATTCCATATGGTAACTTATTACATTTGAATAATTCCAAGTGCATATTAACAGTTGAGAGTTTGATGGTTCTTGCTGTAACCGGAATCTGATGGAATGTTGATTGTTAATAGGAAGTATTTTATAATGAAGCTAAAATCTTTCAAACACTAGGTACTATATATGCTCATTTATTTATACATCTCTTCACAGTTACATGATAGTCATTGCATAGATGCATGGTCTCATCAGATTTCAAAATTACTATGATGGATGTAGCATGCTAACTACTTGGTAGATGTGATTACACCTCTCTTAACCAAATCATTTAGCGTTTCTTCCACTTTGATTTTCAAAGCAAAAGGAATCCCCCATGGCCTGCAGACAACAGGTTGAGCATTATCCCGTAACTTTATATCAATCAGTTGTGCGCTCAATTCTACTGGATCCAGATTGAACAGCTTTGGAAATTTATTCTGGATTTCAATTGGACTCTTTTTATTAATTTTATTCTAATCCCTAAGGGTTTAAACCAATTTCGGTCTCAAATTGGGTTCAAATTTTAACACGATATAAAAAGGTTAAGTTCTTCACTTTTGTGTTTACTTTTACTAGCAGCATTACACTTCATCCATTTTTCATTCGATGCAATTATTACTAAATCTGTTTTATCCATATAGATATTCCTACCACATTTTTTTATGATCTTCATCCAATCTTTTTTTTAGCATGAGAAACATGCATGATCTGCTGTAAATTGCCATTCGAACTGTCTGCTTGCAAATTCAAACATGCAATAAATTGGCAATTTTCATTTATATTCTTTATCTTTTTGACATTAGTTTGTCATTTTCTGACTCCTCCCTTTGATATACAGTCTGGTGGCAAATTGTCTTTACTCCTTTTCTGCTTATTACAATAACTTGTTATAATTGTCCTTTAACAATGCAAATGTCGCATGTATCATTTTCAAATTTGCACCATTTTTTTCACATGGCTTCTACCCATACAACAATAACATGTTTAGGTGTTTCCCATACTTTGCCAGTTTGTAGACTGTAGTTGTGCTCTATTTATCATTGTTTTTGATTTCTTTATTCTAGTTTAATACCATGTCTTTCAGATCAGGTCTGAAATTGCATTCCTTTGTGAGGGTATGGAATCCTACATCGCAATCTTTTATGCTTTCTCATGGCGACTGGTTTCTACTTCTGAAATGTTGATGCATTATATGTCTAGATTTAGTAGGCTTAAAGTATGTATTTAATTTTTCTATCAATTCTTCATAGGGAATATTATCAGGAACTTTCAGGTCATACATTTGCTTGGCTATTAGTAATACATCTTTGCCTGCCATCCATACCAATGTTGCCACTTTTAGTTGATTATAAGCTTAAATATGCCAACCCGTTGCATTGTAACATCAAATTCATTTATGGATCTATATTGCAGTGCCATTTTGTTTTTCTTCGGTGATTTCTTTCTATTATTTCTGTCAGTCTGCAATAATTCTTGACTTCACAGTTCTCCTGAATTGTCAATTTTGCTACAACATACAGGTTTCGCAAATTGTTGAACTGCGCCATTCTGCTATATATACTAGACGACTTCTTTTTAACTTCACCCAGGTTTCTTTGACTGCTGACTGCATTATTCTGCTATATCCAGGACTAATCCTCTACCATCAGCTGAATGTGCATCTATATTGTATTTAAATAAACACTCAACTTAGAGAATAATCTTAATAACCGGGGTTTATTAATTATAAATATATACAATAATAATAAGGGTACAACTTAAACATTATAACCATCTGTTTTCTGGTTGTTCTAACATTAAAGCCTTTTTGCATATAATATTCACAAATTCTTTCCAATCTCTGCACTGCTCCAGTTGCATTTTACAATGACTACCCTTAAGGGTTTTTTTTTCTGCCTGTTAAGTTGCAGTTTTTATTTCATATGATCAACATAATTAGTCTAGATTTACACAACCTGCAAAATAGAATACATATATATAGTTAGCATAACTGTATATGGTAATTTTCTATAGAGTTTCACTTCATTGAGGTTTTTATTAACTTTCCGCCTGTCTAATGTATACATAAACAAATATAAATTTTATTTACAACATTTCACAAATACCTACATCATTCTTTATTCACACTTTGCAAATACTTATGTATATTTCACTTTTAACTTTAGTTTGTAAACAAAAGTTTGCTTTTTTTCCTAGTTCTTTTTCAGCTTTTTATTTAGCTTTAATTTTATATTTTATTCAACTTCAACTGTTATTCATATTATTTGATTAAAAGCTTACATGTCTGTGAAATGCTTTAAAGTATTATTTTTTTTATAGCTATGTAGTGTTGGTCCATTGATAAAAATATGTAATGAGGAAGCAATAGAAGATATATTTTTTAGTCTTCGATGCAAAATTCTCTATGGGAATACTACTCAAAATGTCCAAATGCGACACTGCTTACTAAAAGCACTAGAACTTTATTGTCATAACTGGGAACCTTTACCAGAGAGAATTGAAAAACTTTACAGGTCTAGTAATGTTCCACTACCATCTCATTCTACAGAAGTGCAATATGGAGATTCACATACATGTGAAAGAAATCTAGGATATTCTGACCATAATTCTAGTTCTAAACAAGAGTTCTCTTTACATAACTCGGTGTCATATCCAGATGGTAATGGTGTTAAAATTTCTTATCGTAATTCAGATTCTGACTCACCGTTTTTAAATAACAGTTCATTTTCATATCCTGATCAACATCAGTCTAATAGATATCCTGATCAACATCAGTCTAATAGATATCCTGATCAACATCAGTCTAATAGATATCCTGATCAACATCAGTCTAATAGATATCCTGATCAACATCAATCTAATAGATATCCTGATCAACATCAGTCTAATAGAAAAATGTATGAGAAATCAAAACCTCGAGACTTTGGAGACGGTATTGAAAAAATGAAAAAAAAGAATTCAGGTGATCATTCTGAAAATCAAGAATTCTGGGATTAAAAAAAAAAAGACAAAATTATTTTACAATATTGCTAAAATTCATTTAGAAATTTTATTAAAATATTATTTATTTGTTTTTTTTTTTTAAAAAAAGCGTTCTGTTTTTTTTTTTTTTGTCTTTATTAAACATTATCAATTTAGATACATGTATATATATATCGGTCAGCATAATATTGTTACATTTTTTTTAATGAATATATAAAATGAAAACTTTGATGAGTGAATTATTTAATTACATCATTATAAATAAAAATATAAGTTTGATACCTAAATTTATTTGTTTGTGTTCTGATCCATCGTGTCAGCTGCGTGATGGTGTTGATGCGATCCAAAAACACATTATTATAACGTTCCCGGGCTAGCGATTCTCTATTAATATTGACTTTTATTTTTGTTTACAAATTTTACTTTCTTTTGTTTATAAATTATTTTTACCAAATATTTTTGACAATGGGACAATAATAGTTGTTTTTTAATTTTTATTGACGAGTCTTTTTTGGTTTATGTTCAAATAGTAATTTGGCTTTTTTAAATAGTATTACTGTTTTTTAAAATTTGATTGACAAAATTCAAGAGAGAACAGGTTTTTTATGTATCTTTAAATAATTTACATTACTTTTATTGGTTTACATTTGATTGACAACAATTAGTGGGAGGGGTGTTTTTGTGTATGATTAAATAAATAATAATTTATGTTACTTTTATTTTACATTTGATTGCCAACAACAATAATTGGGAGAAGGGGTTTTTTTGTGTATGTTTAAATAATAATTTGAGTTACTTTTATTTTACATTTGATTGACAACCAATTTTACTTTCTTTTGTTTATAAATTACTTTTCCCAAATAATATTTTTGACAATGGGACAATAATAGTTGCTTTTTAATTTTTATTGACAAGAGGGGTTTTTTTGGTGTATGTTCAAATAGTAATATAATAATAATTTACCTTACTTTTATTGGTTTACTTTTGATTGACAATAATTAGTGGGAGGGGTGTTTTGTGTACATTTAAATAATAATTTATGTTGCTTTTATTCTACATTTGATTGCCGACAACAATTATTGGGAGAAGGGGTTTTTTTGTGTATGTTTAAATAAAAATTTTAATTACTTTTATTTTACATTTGATTGACAACAAATTTTACTTTCTTTCGTTTATAAATTATTTGGTTTTCCCAAATAATATTTTTGACAATGAAACAATAATAGTTGCTTTTTAATTTTTATTGACAAGAGGGTCTTTTTTATGTACGTTCAAATAGTAATTTGGGTTATGTTTAAATAATAATTTATGTTACTTTTATTGGTTTATATTTGATTGACAATAATTAATAGGAGGGGTGTTTTTATGTATGTTTAAAGAATAATTTACGTTAAGCCTTTTATTTTACATTTGATTGACAACAATTATTGGGAGAAGGTGTGTATGTTTAAATAAAAATTTAAGTTACTTTTATTTTACATTTGACGAAGGCCATTTGGAATTCTTCAAACAAGCTGCCCTTTATGAAGTGAACATTTTCATTGGCAAGAACGAGACTTATAAGTTAAAGTCCAAAGATGTTTATGGACTTCAAGTCGCATATATTTACCGCACAAACATCTCTTTTCTTTCAGCAGGATGTTTTTCTGCTGTAGAAATGTTACAGCCCCAGCTTCCGTGTCTGGTTTTCAATTTTTCTGTGTTCGAATTAGCCATATTCTTTGTCTCGGAACATTATTCGCTAAAACGTGACTTAAAGCATGATCGTCAAAAAAATTGCGCTACCCCACACTAATAGAGAATTTAGGAGGCTTACTGCTTTATGAGGAACAATCACGACATTGTTAAAAGGTAACAGTACATCAATTCATATGAAAAAAAAAAGGCCCCAATGAAAATTTAAATAATTTTGATACGATGAACTTAACACACCCTCATACGATACTGTTACATAAAATACATAACAGCATTACGATGTAGTGCATAACACAAACAACTACATCATTTCCCTCTACTTTTAGCATAGGAAAAAGCCACAGTGTTTAGCCACCAGCTGAGTTAACACTCTTTCTAGGTTTTATTGTAGAAAGAAGGCTTAACTTCGAGTTAACACTCTAGATTTTAGCATAGAAAGAAGACTTAACTCCGAGTTAACACTCTTTCTAGAATTTATTGTAGAAAGAAGGCTTAAAGGCTTGGATGCAGCCGCGGAAACGGCATATTTCTAGAAATCTAGAAATAATGCCAACCCGCGGCTGATACGATGGATCAGAACAAAACCATTTATTTTAATCTATGAAATAACTATAAATAACAATTTTTCCAAGTCTTCCCTTTCTTTTTCTTAGTAGTAATAGAAATTGATATGAATCAAAAGTTTGCAATAATAAATGCTCTCAGCAAATAAAATAATGTTTTGATTTAAACTTCATTCTTCAATAATGTATGCAAATTTCTCATTCTATAATGCTAATGTGCGTTTAGTTTTTAAAAATCTAAATAATGTTTCCTATAAATACAATTTATCCAAATCACTTCGAACACTTTTTACAAAACTCTTTATTTGTACATAAACCTACGTTTATTTATTTTTTAAATATATTTTATGTTGTTATTAGTTTTTTATTATTTAAATTTTTTATATAGTTATGTATTTTGTTCTTTATATCATAACTCTGAAGAAGACTGCAGGACAGTCGAAACGTAGGTTTATATACAAATAAAGAGTTTTGCTAAAAAGTGTTTGAAGTGATTTGGATAAATTATACTTATAGGATATTACAGCAAAATAAAGAAAAGAGCGATTTTGGTAATGTTTCCTATATTTAAACAAAAGTTTGATTGAAAAATATTTATATTAAAAGAATTTGACTATTTTATTAATAAAGTGAAAAAGTAAATGAAAAGAAATGCGTTTGTACTTTAAAACATAAATAAAAATGGAGACTAACAGCAGTAATGAAGGATTTGATTCTGATATATATATTGTATCGGTATAAATGGTGGAGTTTGTTTATTGATTGCGCCAAATGTATAATAGTATAAATTGGAAGGTTTCCTTTACATAGCTCCACATCTTTGGGTACAACAAATCTGTAACAGTATAAATGGGCCAACTGAAATTAATAGGGCCATAGAATAAAGCGATAATTTTACCTAACCTTATGAATAAAGTAAGCTAAAATCTATAGTGGAATAAAGTTAAAAATCTATCAATAATATTTATTTATTAAACAAATACTAACATGACTGGACACCAAAATTTTAATAAACAATAGTTTACTTTAATTTATAGTGAAATATATTAAGTAATAGTTTATACCAGGATTAATTTACAAAATAACTGCATGAATAAAATAATTTAAATATGACAATTATATATGAAGCTTATATCAATAATTTATTGATTAGCTCTTTATGTTTGAATAACACTAATAACTCATTTTTATTGAATCCTAATAAGATAAAATATCAATAATAATTTTATGTAAATAAGCATTTATTTTTATATAGCACTATGTTTACAATTGTAGGAATAAGTGGATTCATTTTATTCCTGCATAAATACTATATCTTGTATTGGAAAGGAAAGTATTCATTTATTATTAACACTCGCAAAAAAAAAGCGCATGCACAATTAGCTTGAAAGGCTGATATTTGAATGTAATACAATTGTAAACATAGCACTATATAAAAATAAATGCTTATTTACATATTAAGTTTCAGTTAGAGTGACGTTAAGTAAATTTCTAGATAATTTCATCGATGTCATTCATTCAGACATTGTAAATAGTAATTTAAAGTGAGTGGTCTATCCTCACGCTTCCCTTGCCAGTACTTCAGATTTGCTCATATATACGCATTTGAGTCGTAGGAATAAGTGGATTCATTTTATTCCTGCATAAATACTATATCATGTATTGGAAAGGAAAGTATTCATTTATTATTAATACTCGCAAAGCGCGTGCACAATTAGCTTGAAAGGCTGATATTTGAATGTAATAATGATTTTAATAAATATAAAGATCAAAAATGTAAATATATAACAATGATTTATTGATATCCAAATGATCAACTGATATCTATGAAAACATTAGGTTCTCCTTTTGCTAGTTAAACTTCAAATGTTTAAGATTGGATAGAGACTGAATTATTGTTATATCGTATGTTTAATAGACGAAAGAACAGTATTAAATCAAGTTTAATAAATGCAACAATAATTTCATTTACAAAACAAAAAAGATATATAATGAGTAAAATAATATGATAATTAATATATTCAATAGTTTGGAATAGTTTATTCTAGAATGTGCTGGATAGTAATCTTCAATAGTTTCTCTTTCCTTCTTTATTTTTTTATTTTTTTAATATATAACATATAATAACAACAATCCACTCTTTCTACATGTTATAGTTTCGACTGTTCCTAGCAGTCTTCATCAGATCTTATTATCTACTAAAACTCTCTTTCCTCCACCATTTTCTATTTATAAATATATTTTGCTTTAAAGTGTAAAAAGAGTCGACTGTTGTTATTATATGCTAGATAGTACACAAATATACACCACAAAGAAAATATATTATCTTCACAATAAATATTAAATATGTATAAAAAATATGTTTTAGTTCATTTATTAATCATTCCTATTACAAATAAATAAATAAATTTTTTATGGTTCTTCTTAAACATAGATATTATTTATCTCAAATATTAATCAATCATTTATTTTACTTATATTTTGATTTTATATTTAAGATCAGATGCTAAATGGAAGAAAATAGTTATTAAAATAAAACTTTACTATAATTATTATTCTTATTTTGAAGTTATTAAAATTTTCTTTCTGGTTACTTGTAAATATATCACATTTATACACATATATACCTTAAGTGATGCTAAGATAATATAATACAAGTAACAAATAAATAAAACATATGACCTGTTGATAAAATCTTACTTAAAGTCTATATACATAAAGCTCAATTATACTAAAGTTCCTTTCTTAAGTTAATGCGAAGAAAAAAATCCATGAAATGATATTTTCAAACATATAGTAATTCCAAGAGCTAATTTTCTTTTATAAGTACTCAAAAGTTTATTAAGATAAATAGTCCTTGGTTGATTATAGCAATGTTGACTTATTCCCTTTTAGGTAGTTGTGGGGAATGTTCCTGTGCTTATGCATGATAAACAGCACTACCTAGTGGCTGGAACAAGCATTGCTGCTTTTGGCCCCCTAGTGTGGATACTTCTGCATGTTTATGCAGAAACCACCTTTAGCGGTGGGAATACACTATCCCCACAACTACCATACAGAATAATATGCATTATTTTATTCTTTTTTAAAATGGATTAAATTGTTATTCTATTAAATTTGAGTTGTTATCCATTTGGTCATAACACTTGGTGAATTATTTATTGGCATAATATACATATATATTAATCCATACAACAAAACTTTATGGACATTTTATAATATTTAGAACTTAGTTAAAACATTCCATTTCTTTCAGCTGTATAATAAGTAACTCCAAAAGACTAATTGTCTTTTTAGGGTAAATGTTATCTTTTACTTAGCCTTTCATTATAAGATTTAAATCAAGCAATTTATGTTTAAAATGTATTTTACTTCAATTTTTTTTATTTTGCAAATGTGGTATATATCAGATAAAATAATAGAGCAATTAAGTTAAATGATGGGCATTTTATGATTTATCCAATGATGTAACATTTAAGTCATTGACCTAGATACAGTATCTAATAATCAACTCAATAATAACCCTTGACTAAAAAGATTTATTTCACTTGACCAGAGCTTTTACAAATATGATAGCATTTTCTGAACAAAATGTCTTCTTTCAATTTAAAATAAAAATAATGCACTGACTATAAAATTACAAAAGAAAATACTACATTTATTTGTTTAACGTAAAATAATCTTTTGTAACAATATTCTTTTAAAATATACTTGATTTTGAGTTTATACAATAAATTTAAACATGCATGCACATATAATCATACACATATGAAAGCATAACATTAATTTGTTTAAGTCTAATGCTGTTAAAATATGCAATAAGATAAAATATTAATGTAAAAATCTATCATAATGTATATCTTTAAATCTATACAGTAAGATATAAAATTTAAAGTAATAAACTATCATATTACTTAAACAATAAAAAAAATAATAATCGTGAATATTATTATTGTATTACGAAGTATCTTCAATAATCCCAAAATTAAAATAAGCACCACTTCTCTGTCTTAAACAATAATATATAAACTGTGACAATATATATATATTTAAAAATATGACATTCTTTTTAAAACCTAATCAAGGATAGTACCCTGGCACAATTAGTTTTTTTGTCTTGGATTAATTTTTGTGTTTTAAATATCTGTTAATTGCTGGAAACTTCAACTAAATTAGTTACCTAAGTTCCCACCACACGCACACACACACTTTTTTTTTCTAACAGGTTTATTTTTAAAAATTGGAAACAATGTCAGCTGATTTAGAAATAAGTTGGGTTTTTTTATACCTTATTTTCTTGAAAAAAGTTTATTCATTTTAAATTAGTAGCAAAATAAAATTCATCAAGAGAATTAAATGTAGCACTATCTCAACCTATTAAATTACTTTTATTTATATAGGTTTTTTTTTTAATTTTTACTTTAAAATATGTGTATATATTTATTTTATTGTATTCATTATTATTTTTAATAGCATGATTTTAAGATTAAACCAAAACAATATTAGCTGACACAATCCTAATTCCTGATAAAATGAAATTTAACAATCGAGAAAATCTAAGAGCTCTTTTTTTACTTTTGTACAAATGGTAGAAATTTCAGTATTCTACCTATACATTTGTGTTTATATATGTATATAATGAACTTACTAATTCACCTGATAAATGTTTGAAACCACTCAAACTTCAGATTTTACACTGAGTGATAGTTCTTGATTTATAACAAGCATTGAAAGATTGCATCATAAATCTGAAATATTTGATCGGTTACACTAACATATACATATAAACTGTAAATATATTAACTAATAAAAGGACTAAATAAAACCACAATTACTTCTGTTATATATAGAGCTCACAAATAAGGTCTTAACAAGCTTTGCAGAATATCCCCAGACTGGTTTCTGCTACTTGCTTTCTCAGTGGGGTGTTAGGATATTCAAGCATTAGTTTAAAAATACCACGACAAGCCCAGCACTGTAATTAATGGATAACTATTGAATAGAAAATCTGAGATTTTCAGATATTAATATGTTTCCAATTCAGCTATCTAAATTAAATAGCCATATGGGACTGAACCAAGTTCAGATACACCATATATTAATAACTTTAGCAATATAAAATTGCCAAAGCCTTAATAGCAAAAAATAAAATTACAAAGAAATCAAGTCATATGTCACATGATAATAGCAGAAAACAGTCTGTGGATTCTGCAAAGCTTGTTAAGAGCTTATTTGCGAGCTCCTTGTTAAATTAGATCATGTGACATATGACTTGATTTCTTTGTAATTTTACAATTACTTCTCTACACAGCTGCTTTAGTATTTCAACAAGAAGGTTCCTTTTCACCAGAAATTATAGCAAAATAGTTTCCTCCAAAACTTAAATATTAAAAAACAGACAACACTAAATTCCTATAAATTAAAAATTCTTTTTTAAAAAAATCTTTCTTAATCGTTTAACTGATGATTATTATGATAAATAACTTATAATTATTTTTTTAGAAAAAGAGAAGTAAAAGTATTTTTAACAATATTCTTACACTTTACAAAAATAATACTTCATTAATTAAATATATATATATATAATAATTCATTAATTAAAAAAAAAATATGTACAATATATATAAATGTCTATGCAAAAATTGCATATAAATAATCGTGTACAAAAGATTGCATATTCAAATTAAATTTCAAATATATATATTGTATATGGAAATATTTAATGTTTCATACCATTTACACTTTTCTTAAACACTTTATAAATACTCTTTATTTATATCAAAACTAACAGTTTTGACTGTCCTGTAGTCATCATCAGAGCTCTTGACAATCCTATTTAAAGAGCTGTGATGATGACTGCAGGACAGTTGAAACTGTTAGTTTTGATATAAATAAAGAGTATTGATAGTGTTTAAGAAAGGTGTAAATGGTATATGTTAAAGTAGAAACCAATACATAGAAAAAGGAAGAAAATATTTAATGTGTGGAGTTATCCATTTATAATTACAGTACTTAATTAAAAAGCATTTTACCTAGAACAGTAGCTAATGAAAGCCAACTGTCCCAGATCAAGAGTTAAAGTAAAACTGTCGGGCTGATACAATTATATATATATTATTTTATTAGTTAACATATTAAACAAAGATAATTGAATGAAAATTAGAGCATTAGGAAACTAGGTAATTCACCGATATAATAATGCCTATGTTCATATTCATGCATGAGAATGTAAGTTTTACATTTGCAAATAAAAAAACTTCCTGCTTTGTTGGGGGATTGGATTATTCTCTGTGATCATTCTTAAGTCATCAATTGAAGTGTTTAGAAACTTCTGTTTTAATTTATATGTAAAATGTCAAATCTATGGTTAAATTATTCTAATATGTAGATTGCTGATTTACCTAAATAATGTGTCGAGCATAGTTGGGAATATACCATTTGGAATCATTAATGATATCTTGAATCATTTTTGTAATAATAATATGTTTGCCTGTAGGACATCTAAAACATTCTTTTTCTGATGCAAAATTAATCATAAAACTTGATTTTACAAATCTATTCCTAAGTGTTTTGTGTCTTTGATATGCAACTTTAGATGTTTTCCTTAAGGTTTGTGATGATGGTATTTTAGTTGTATTTATATACTGAATTATTTCCATTATCTAATATAAGAATTGAATGTCTTTAGAAAAATTTAACTTTATTTATATATTAATATATGTGCTATTACTAACAGTAAAATGAATTTGAAAACCAGGCACTCTTCACAAACCTGGAACTTAATTATAAATATAGGGGATTTGAACTCAGACTTTCAAGCACCCTTCAACTATCCACACTATCTCATACAACTGATACACGTGACCACACACATGTAGAAAAGATAAATAATCACCAATATAATATTTCGTGCTAAATAAATAAAGCTAAATTTCTCTAAAGACATTCAACACTTAGATAATGGAAATAGTCTAATATATAAATACAACTTTAGTTGGGTTGGGAAAAATAGATTTTAGATAATCTGTGGAATTTAATATGTTAAAATGTTTCTGTAATATTTAGTTAATATTAGGTAAATCACTATTAAAAGTAAGAATTAGTCAAGCGTTGTTAGCCGAGAGGTCATTGCAGTCGCCTTGCAAGCAAGTAATTGGTTGCAGACGGTTGTGAATTCACCTCCTGGCCGATGCTATGACATATGGAAAAAACAAAGTAAGAATTAGGGATGGAACTTTCAACTGGCTACTTCTTTTGTTAGATAGAAGTTCCTTTCTGTCAACATTTGAAGATTTTATTGTCTTACCTAAGTGTTTTATAATATTTCATATTTATAAATTTATTATATAAAACTTTGTTATTTTGTTGAAGAAAATTTCTGATAATAAATTCTTTTACTTCTTAAAAATTTACTGTAGGGGAATTTAATCTTTAAGCACTTAGGGTGGTTACTATGAAAATGTAGGTAACTATGATTGGCAGTCAACTTGTTATTGATATTAGTTCTAAGAATTTTATTACTGTAAATAGTTTGATTAAGAAATGGGCTACTGTTTTAGGAAAATTCATTCTAAATTATATATTTTTATTAAAATTATGTAATTGAAGAAAGTATGAAATTCGTCTTCATTGTATGGTCAAATCATAAAGATGTTATCTGTATATCTTAGACGAATATGAGGTTTAAGCTTAGCATTTTTAAGTATGGAGAATTCCAATTGGACCATAAAAATGTTGACATAATTTGGTGCCATTTCCATTGTATTACCTTGCGTTTGTAAATTGTATGTAGAGTTAAAACCAAAACAATTATTATTTAAAATTAAAAATTTATTTAAACGCACATTGATTATGTAATATTTACTAAGGCTGTAACATCAAGAATATGCATGTAAAAATGCGATAGTAGGGACCTCTACAGGTCTTAACTACAAGCTTAAGTTTTTGTTCCCCTCTTTTCTTCCAAAACATAAGTTTGTGGTTAAGACCTGTAGAGGTCTCTACTATCGCATTTTTACACGCACATTCTTGAGGTTACAGCCTTAGTAAATATTATTTAAAATTAAATAAGTAATAATTGTAATTTGGTGTTGATCATATTTCTTATTTCATAAAGCAATTTTATAACTTCAATTCCATCATTATGAAAGGTATATTAGAACATAATATCTAAAGGTACTAAAAAAACATTCATTTGGTAGTCGAGATTTGATGTGTTTCTAAAATTGAAAGAAAGTGTGCAGTATCTTTAAAATAACTGAATGTTGGTGAAATGTCATGTATAAAGCCATCAATAAATGCTGAAATATTTTCTGTAGGATGACCAATGCTTTCTACTATAGGTCTGCCAAGGCAACCAGGTTTATGGACTTTGGGTAAAATGTAAAACTGACTGGGTTAATTTTGATAATAAAAAATTATGTGCATTGTTGTCAATGAGGCTTCTTGTCACACTGAAACATATGTTTTTAAATAATTTATTTACAGTAGCTTGTGCTACAGGTTCCAAAAAATTTTTGTTAATTAATTAAAAGAAGCAATACTTTATTTATATAGTCATCTTTACTCACAATTATCATCGTTCCTTCTTTATCAGCCATTTTTTTAATAATGTCTTCTCTTTCTTCTAAATTATATAATATTGCAGAATAATCCACTTAGACTGACTATTTCCCATACTAAATCCTTTTATTTGATTATAAAAATTATTTTCCTATTTTAGTACTACATTTTGACAATGTATTCAACATCTCATACAATTAACTATTATTCTATTTTATTTTTTCTTTATTCTTAATATATACTTCCATAGTTGTTTTTGTTTCTTCATTAGAATCAATATTTGTGACTTTAAAATAGGCAAAACTCACTATATGTATTGTCACACATAGCAAGCTAGAGTAATCAATGGATCCCCATCTAGTGCCTACTCATCCAATATCCCCAGACTAGTTTCTGACTCCTCACTGACGAAGGCCACAAGCCAGAAACTAGTCTAGGGATATTGGATGAGTAGGCACTAGATGGAGATTTTATGCACAAGCCTTCTGGCATCCATTGATTACTCTAGCTTGCTGTGTGTGGCAATACGTATAATGAATTTTGCCTGTTTTAAAACAGTTATAAGCAAGCATAAGAAGTGGTGTTTATGTGATGTTTAATTGTGACTTTATAAAATATTTTTACATTTTTTATTTACAAATTTGTTTAAAACTCTTAGCAAATTCATGTGAATTATTAACGTTACACACATTATTTATAATAATATTTTTCAAAAAACCGTTTAGAATATTGATAATATTAATTATTACATTACATGGAAATTTTATTTTACATGTTTTAAGAATCTTTATATTTCCAATTTATCCAAATGACTGAACACTTGTTAGTAAAAACCTTTTATTGTACATATATATACATTACAAAGAAATCAAGTCATATGTCACATGGCCTTATGTAAGAAGCTTGTATTACAAATGTTATATAAAGAGCTCGCAAATAAGCTCTTAACAAGCTTTGCGGAATATCCCCAATCTCAGACCAGTTTCTGCTACTGGCTTCCTCAGTGAGGTGATAGGATATTCAAGCATTAGATTTTTGCATTTTTAATTTAGTTTCAAATAATAACTTTATTCACACTAAGAAGATACATATGGATATCATTTAACCTCTTTTTATTATAGGTTACATGCTTACAATGTACAGTGGCTCTACAATGAAAACAATAAATAAGAAAACTAATGGTAAAAAATAAAAAAAATTACATAAATATTAGCTTTTTTTTTGTAATATTATATTTTAAATACATTTCTGGTATTATCTTATTAACTTTTTTATTTTTTTCAATAATTTCATTCTTAATATATATGAAACAAATCCTTCAGCAAAATATCCAATTTTTTTATATGAATTAAGAAAGAATATTATGAAAATGGAAATTTTGCTGATGGAGGATGGTTTCAGCAATATTAAAAAAATGAATGTATTGAAAAAACTAAAGAAGTTAATAGGATAATTACAGGAACATTTAAAAGCTAATATCAAAAGAACATGAGATAATTAAAAAGGATGAATCCTAAAATGCAGAAATATATGAATAATTTAAATACTTAAAAATTTAATTTCAGTATTCTATCTTTATTGTTAACAGGAGGTTGCCTTGACAACAGTTTGAAATTGTTATTGGTATTGAGATTGTCTAAGTGTTGACTGGTTTTTAATGATTAATAATATCGATATATAAATTTCTTAATGATCATATAATAATCATTTAAATGAATGTGTTGAAAGATTAAATAAATTTATAAATAAAAAAGAATATAAAAATTATAAATATTAACACAAAGTTGTGCCAGTTGATCTTAAGGGATGCCTTTATTGTCCCGATTTTTAAAAAAGGGAATATACAAGATTGAAGTAATTATGGAATATCACTATTATCCACCACTACAAAGATTCCTTCAATGATCATAGATAAATGATTATCAGAGAAGCACTATAGACATAAGTTTGACAAATTATTCACAGCCTTGGTGTAAAAAACATTTTATTGTATATGGTCTGAATAATAGATAACATTTCCAGAACCATCCTGAAAAACTTAACTGGATATTCAGTTGAAGTTTGTAAAAAAAAAAAAAAAAGTTACTTGAAAATTGATTTTTAGTTAACAATTACAAAGTACTAAACATCACATGATCACCATCTCTATACTAGCACATAATTGTTGTAAACAAAGGCAAAACTCTCCATACAGTAGTGCCATCCTGTGCTAAACAGAGTAATCAATGGATACCAGAAGGCTTGTGCATAAAATCCCTATCTAGTACCTACTCATCCAATATCCCCAGACTAGTTTCTGGCTTGCAGTGCTCTCAGATCCAAGGCTCCTCACTGATGATGGCCACAAGCCAGAAACTAGTCTGGGGATATTGGATGAGTAGGTACTAGATAGGGATTTTATGCACAAGCCTTCTGGCATCCATTGATTACTCTGTTTAGCACAGGGTGGCACTACTGTATGGAGAGTTTTGCCTTTGTCTTTAATTACAAAGTATTGTATAATTTCTTATACTGAAAAAAAAAAAGTGGAAAATGGTTAATAAAAGTAGAATTGCTTTAATGTCTTCGTTGTGAAATTGGAGATTTTTGTTTAATTGCTAAAACAGACGCACACTAGTAGATTTAGTAAACAATATCATTAATTTATTTTTATTTATGGAAAAGTGAAAAGACAATCCCAAGGGAAGTAAAAAAAAGATATAGTCATGGGATAATAAAAAAAGGGAAGAAGCCATCATTTGGATTTTTCAGAGATTTAATATGTAGAAAATTATATAAATATTGTCTGCATCATATAGTAATCATGACTACAACTAAACTTTTTAATAATATAAATAAAAAGTATATGAATAATATATGACAGGGATGGCCAAACTTTTAGACATTGGGAGTAACTTCTTTGGTGAAAGTGTACCTGAGGTTGACTACATTTTGTTATTTTTGCTGGAATGGAAAAAAAATAACAGTTTGAAGTCTGGTTTTCTTTTTAAGTCCGCTTGGGGATTATTTGCTAGCTAGACGGAAGTGTTTTAAAAAGTTCACAACTTCTTTGTTTTAAAATCAGTTCATTAAAATTCTTGTTTATCCAGGGCAAATATTATTTTCATTTCTCCTCAGGAAAATGGTAATTAAATATTTTTAAAAATTTTAGCTCTAGCGCTACACAAAAATAATTTAATTCTTTTCAGCCTCTTCTAACCTGGATTTATTTTTGAGATCGACTATAACAACATGTTATTTTAAATTTAACTATTTTTAAATGAGAATAATTTTGAATTTTTACTTTTTTTTATTATTTTTTATATTCAAATCAGCTGGTCAGCTTCCAGAGACCTTGCGGTCAAAATCTTGACCATCCCCGATATAAGACATAGTATGATATTTAATGGAATAATCACTGTTTACAGTGCAATCAAATATAATTTATGCTTTGATATTTTCTTATGGTTTTCCCTGATCAATAGTTTTCATGACAGTTACAATTTTCAAATAGATATGGCTATAAAATTAGTAAACATTTATACATGCATTCATAGATATTATATAATGCATTATATATATATGGAGAAATATTAATGATGAATTAAAATGCTCCAATTTTTATAAAAGGATATATTGATGACTCTGCTAATTTTTAATAAAAGACAAATAGATTTTTATCTAGAAGATATTAAAAAATTAAATGTAAATGTAAAATTTACAACAGAAAAAAGAAAAGTTGGAAAATCATATACTAATGATAAATGTAAACTAGAAATGTCCATACATATATACTCATTAAAATCAGTCAATCCTTAGACTATGCCAATATCAATTGCAATCAACAATCTCAGTCTGTTGTCAAGGCAACCTTTTAACAATGTATATATAAACATCTTGATAATATAATTAATTGGAATTCAAATAATACAAAATTACAAATTAATTAACCCAAATTCAAGAATGTATACAACTATAAATTATTGCTCAAATAAGAAAGATTATTGTAAGCAAATAGAATTAATAATGAAAGAATTTAAAAATAATGATTATCCAATGAAGATTGTAAAAGATAATATAAAATTGTTAGAAGAAAGATTTAATAATAAAGAATATATATATAAAAGACAAATGCAACAAACATAAATATATATAAATGCTTTTAACAACAACATAGTAAAAAATATAAATAAAATTACCATTAAGATTAATATAAAAAAATTAATAAGTAAATAAAAAATATATACTTAATATATTTGATAATAAATATAGTGAAAATATAAAAAAATTGTGTAAAAGAAGTATATAACAATGCAAAGCATACAATGCATTATACATGTATTTTATCAATAATGGTTTTGATTGCCTCAGCAATCTTCTTCAGATCTATAATAAATATAATTACATGAATATTTTATAGCTTCTACTCATATGTACATATACTTTACATATTATAATTTTCTCTTCTTAGTTAATATATATATATGCCCTTATATACTTTTCTATATACATTACAAGCATAAAGCTAAACTAGTCAATATAAAATCAAAACTACCCCAAATCCAAAATTAAACCAGACCAGCATAAAAATAATATTAAAACACAACCTAAGGTTTCACTGCTACAAGCAGACTTCTCAAGTGTAAAGAACTACAAAAACTATACAATATATATAATATTAAAAACTACCCACAAATCCATTCACTTCCCATCCACCCTTAATATTAAAAGAATTCTTAAATAAATTAATTGCTTCAGAATAATAAATTTTCAATAATAAAGACTCTTTAATTCTTCTTTTGATTTCATTTCTCTCAAAGAAGACAACATTAGCTTCATCAAAATCAGTAGTGTGGCCTGTATCTTTTTCATGGACATACAAAGCAGAACTAAGATATCTATTTTTAACTCTACTTTTATGAACCTTTATTCTTTCATTTAAACTCAAACTACTCTGACCTATGTAAACCTTCTTACAAAATAAACAAGGAATAAAATATACTACACCAGGAATAGTCTTTCTATCAAAAACTTCTTTTGTATTATTTAATAAATTATTCAATGTAACACCCCTTTTCCAAGCAATTTTCTTATTTCCAAACAATTTTCTATTTCTATACACAATTTTATAAGAAGACAATTTAAATGGCAAAGAAATAAAATCAATTTTCTCTAACCTTTACATCCTTACAAATATTACTATTAAATAAAATACTTTTAACAAATTTATCAGAGTATCCAACACTCAAGTAATCTTTATAAAATTGATATTTCTGAAACAAAGCTATCCCATTAGAATTATTTAATTTAATATTCCTATGACAATAATTCCTTAAAGCAGCTACTTTATGAGATACAGACTGATAGCTATCAGGTTTAATAATGACTGCACAATAAACAATTAGTTTCTACATTTCTAATCACCAAAAGATCTAAAAATTTTAGCTTACCAAAATCTAACCCCCCTCCTTCTAACACAAATTTTATAGAAGGATCAAAACAATTAAACTCATTTACAAATTCCTTCAATTTATCATTCTCAACTACAAATAAACAATCATCAACATATCTGACAAATAATTTTACATATAAACAATTCTTTTTAATAATAATTTCCTCTTCCATAAAACTAATATAAACTGAACTTACTAAAGGAGAAATAATATAACCTATTATCCACCCTTCCTTAATCTTATAAAAATTACCTTTATAAGTAAAATACATAGAATCTTCCAATAACAAAAGCAAATCTTTAATTACCTTAATTTTATTTTTTTGATAAAGAACTTTTCTTAATCAATACAGACAAAAGAACATCAATACTGCTTAACCTATTAACAGATTGATACATATTTTCATTATCTAAACTTCCAAATACCCAATTACTTTCCATTTTAAAATTATTAATCTTATCAAAAGCCTCAAAAGAAGAAGAAACTGTGTACTGACCGAAATCAACAAATTGTTTTAAAAAATTATTCAAGAATCTAGAAATACCCTCTACAACACTACCTGTAAAATCGAAAATAAATCTTAAAGGAAAACCATCTTTATGAGTTTTAATATTCACAAACATCTTAGCTGATGTAAAATCATTAGGATAGCATTTTAAATAATCTACTCTATTAAAAATTTTTAAATTAACCATTTTCTTCATAATATCTATCAATTTTCTTTTAATCAAATTACCTGGATCTTTATCTAACAACATATATTTACCATTATTTAATTCTCTATCCATTTTCTCTTTGAATTCATCTCCTTTCATAATAACAAACCTACCAGCTTTGTCTTCACGAGAAATGATTACATCATTAGCAATTAACCTATTCTTAAGATGTTTAATCTCAGCAGGATTAATAACAAATTTTTCTTTCCTTTTTAAACTTTTATTCAAAATCGATTCAATACCAACTTTCTGCTCATCGCTCAAATTACTAGATTCAATAGACGAAATTGTATCAAAAACTATATTTTTTGAATGAAATGGAACAAAATTAGGGCCTTTACTAAGAATATCTAATTCTCTATCATTTAACCTCAAATCAGAAAGATTAACAACTCTATCCTCAGAAACATTATTATCATACCCTTTATCACTACAATAAATTTTATTAACTTTCCCAAACAACAACTTTAATTTTCTTTCATATTTTTTACAGTAGAAATTTGACCTATTCTGTCTAAATTGTCTCATAAAAAAATTCAAAATTTAATAATTAAAATCTTGCCTCCTTTCTAAATAATATCTATTCCTTTTATATAGATAAATAAATTTGTAAAACCTTACAAAAGTATCTTTTAAAAAACTATTCAATATATATGTTTGTAACTTAAAAACTAAATTCTTATTTTGAAGCAACTTTTTATTTCTACTAAAATTAATAACACAACACCTAGGAAAAACACTAAATTCCCTACATTTTTTAAGAAAATAAATTGCCATCGTAAAGACTCTATCCTATCACTCAATCTAGACAAATTTTTAATCTTTCTAATATCATTCAATGGAAAATTATTAAAAACTAAACTCCACAAACCCATACTAAAAAACCCAATTACCAATATCCTTATAAATTAAAACCCAATAAAAACATACACACACTTCTATATATATAACTAAATAAACACAAATATACTCTTTCAACCCAAACTCAAACAACAAACATAATATACATAAATGACATTCAAATATATCAATAATTAAAAAACAAAAAATATATCCAATAATAAAATGTCAATAATAAATATCAATAATAAAATATATCAATACTAAAAGAAAAAAAAATCTTTACACTACATCAGCAAAACTACTTTTAAACGCAAAAAACTCATTAAAATGTAAACATTACAAGCATAAAGCTAAACTAGTCAATATAAAATCAAAACTACCTCAAATCCAAAATTAAACCAGACCAGCATAAAAATAATATTAAAACACAACCTAAGATTTCACTGCTACAAGCAAACTTCTCAAGTGTAGAGAACTACAAAAACTACACAATATATATAATATTAAAAACTACCTACAAATCCATTCACTTCCCATCCACCCTTAATATTAAAAGGACTCTTAAATAAGTTAATTGCTTCAGAATAATAAATTTTCAATAATAAAGACTCTTTAATTCTTCTTTTGATTTCATTTCTCTCAAAGAAAACAACCTTAGCTTCATCAAAATCAATAGTGTGGCCTGTATCTTTTTCATGGACATACAAAGCAGAACTAAGATATCTATTTTTAACTCTACTTTTATGAACCTTTATTCTTTCATTTAAACTCAAACTACTCTGACCTATGTAAACCTTCTTACAAAATAAACAAGGAATAAAATATACTACACCAGGAATAGTCTTTCTATCAAAAACTTCTTTTGTATTATTTAATAAATTATTCAATGTAACATCCCTTTTCCAAGCAATTTTCTTATTTCCAAATAATTTACTATTTCTACACACAATTTTATAAGACAATTTCATCTATTGAATCTAGTAATTTGAGTGATGAGCAGAAAGTTGGTATCCAATCGATTTTGAATAAAAGTTTAAAAAGGAAAGAAAAATTTGTTATTAATCCTGCTGAGATTAAACATCTTAAGAATAGGTTAATTGCTAATGATGTAATCATTTCTCATGAAGACAAAGCTGGTAGATTTGTTATTATGAAAGGAGATGAATTCAAAGAGAAAATGGATAGAGAATTAAATAATGGTAAATATATGTTGTTAGATAAAGATCCAGGTAATTTGATTAAAAGAAAATTGATAGATATTATGAAGAAAATGGTTAATTTAAAAATTTTTAATAGAGTAGATTATTTAAAATGCTATCCTAATGATTTTACATCAGCTAAGATGTTTGTGAATATTAAAACTCATAAAGATGGTTTTCCTTTAAGATTTATTTTCGATTTTACAGGTAGTGTTGTAGAGGGTATTTCTAGATTCTTGAATAATTTTTTAAAACAATTTGTTGATTTTGGTCAGTACACAGTTTCTTCTTCTTTTGAGGCTTTTGATAAGATTAATAATTTTAAAGTGGAAAGTAATTGGGTATTTGGAAGTTTAGGTATTGAAAATATGTATCAATCTGTTAATAGGTTAAGCCGTATTGATGTTCTTTTGTCTGTATTGATTAAGAAAAGTTCTTTATCAAAAAATAAAATTAAGATAATTAAAGATTTGCTTTTGTTATTGGAAGATTCTATGTATTTTACTTATAAAGGTAATTTTTATAAGATTAAGGAAGGGTGGATAATAGGTTATATTATTTCTCCTTTAGTAAGTTCAGTTTATATTAGTTTTATGGAAGAGGAAATTATTATTAAAAAGAATTGTTTATATGTAAAATTATTTGTCAGATATATTGATGATTGTTTATTTGTAGTTGAAAATGATAAATTGAAGGAATTTGTAAATGAGTTTAATTGTTTTGATCCTTCTATAAAATTTGTGTTAGAAGGAGGGGGGTTAGATTTTGGTAAGCAAAAATTTTTAGATCTTTTGGTGATTAGAAATGTAGAAACTAATTGTTTATTGTGCAGTCATTTAGTTAAAAGTAAAGAATTAAGATCTATAATTAAACCTGATAGCTATCAATCAGTCTGTATCTCATAAAGTAGCTGCTTTAAGGAATTATTGTCATAGGAATAAATTAAATAATTCTAGTGGGGTAGCTTTGTTTCAGAAATATCAATTTTATAAAGATTACTTGAGTGTTGGATACTCTGATAAATTTGTTAAAAGTATTTTATTTAATAGTAATATTTGTAAGGATGTAAAGGTTAGAGAAAAATATGATTTTATTTCTTTGCAATTTAAATTGTCTTCTTATAAAACTGTGTGTAGAAATAGTAAATTGTTTGGAAATAAGAAAATTGCTTGGAAAAGGGGTGTTACATTGAATAATTTATTAAATAATACAAAAGAAGTTTTTGATAGAAAGACTATTCCTGGTGTAGTATATTTTATTTCTTGTTTATTTTATAAGAAGGTTTATATAGGTCAGAGTAGTTTGAGTTTAAATGAAAGAATAAAGGTTCATAAAAGTAGAGTTAAAAATAGATATCTTAGTTCTGCTTTGTATGTCCATGAAAAAGATACAGGCCACACTATTGATTTTGATGAAGCTAAGGTTGTCTTCTTAGAGAGAAATGAAATCAAAAGAAGAATTAAAGAGTCTTTATTATTGAAAATTTATTATTCTGAAGCAATTAACTTATTTAAGAGTTCTTTTAATATTAAGGCTGGATGGGAAGTGAATGGATTTGTGGGTAGTTTTTAATATTATATATATTGTGTAGTTTTTGTAGTTCTTTGCACTTGAGAAGTCTCCTTGTAGCAGTGAAACCTTAGGTTGTGTTTTAATATTATTTTTATGCTGATCTGGTTTAATTTTGGATTTGAGGTAGTTTTGATTTTCTATATACATACAATTATACCAACATTTAACATTTTTATATATCTAATTAACCAATATCTTCTATAATAATATATATTAATTTACAATACATTTATTTATTTTATTTTTGTTAATATATTTATTTTTGATTCCATCTTTAATTTTAATGTGATATATTATCTATATTTTTAACCCTTTAGTCTTATATATATATATCAACACTTATCCCTAATTTATACTTATAATCTTAATTCTTTTTTCATTTTTATTTCTAACCTATTCCTTAACATAAATTATAATTTTCTATTATATCTTATACTCACCTCTTGCTCCTAAATTAACTCAATTGTTAACTATTTAAATCTTTAAATGTCAAAAGTAATTATGTAGGAGAAATAGATTAATCTAACACAAATATGATATTCACTAGAGACAGACACAAATTTGAAAAAGATAGCATAAAAATGATTCATTATACTAATAATAAAAGAGAGAGAAAATTAAAGAAGCTACCGTAATTAAAAATATTAAACAAAATTGAAATGAAAATTTGAACTTGAAACATTACTTTTCTAAATTTATAATTCAATAAATAAATATATAGATTAAAAATAGAATAAGAAATATGATAGTATATAAAGTATAAGACAATTTAAATGTTGTCAATTAAAAGTGTTTAAACCGCTAAACATCACATGATCACCATTTCTTATACTTGCTCAAGCTGTTAAAACCTTTTTGCATCCATTGATTACTTTGGCTTGCATTGAGTGGCACTACTGTGCAGAGAGTTTTGCCTGTTAAAAGTTTTTACTCAGTAACTACTTTCTCCATACAGTACTGCCACCTAGTGTAAGCTATAGTAATCAATAGATGCTAGAAGGTTAGTAATCAAAATTCTTTACCAGTATGAAGAGAAAGTTGCTACTGCAGTAATAGATTGTATAAGCATAAGAAATGGTGTTTATGTGATGTTAAACTGGTTTAAAAAAATTTAGAGATGAAAGGAGGTAAGGTTATATAAAAATTTAAAATTTTGGAAATTGAAATATAGTTAAGCATCACATGATTAAAACTATAATGAAATAATTAAAGTCATAAAAATAAATTATTAAAGTTTAAATTACACAAATGTCATCATCATCATCAACCATTATCAATCCACTGCAGGATGAAGGTCTCTCCAAGTTTAATACATCTTCGATCTTTAGCTTCTCTTCTCCACAACACCCCTGCACATTTTCTTATTTCATCCATCCATCTCACATGTGGTCTCTTTCTGGGTCTTTTACAATCTCTTGGAATCCAGTTTAAAATTTCAATTGTCCATCTATTATCATCTCTTCTAGCAATATGTCCAGCCCAACTCCATTTCAATCTTTTAATTTTTTCAATAAGGTCAGTAACACCTGTTTGTTGTCTTACCCATATATTGCGTTTTCGATCTCTTCTTGTTACTCCCAACATACATCTCTCCATACTCCTTTAAGTGGTCTGAAGTCTCTGTATTGCTCTTCTATTAAGTGTCCAAGTCTCAGATCCATAAGTAAGAACTGGTAAAACACATTTGTTAAAAACCATCCTTTTCAAACACATAGGCATATTTCCTTTTAGTATCAAGTTATTTCTACCAAAAGCACTCCAACCAAGTTTAATTCTATGATTAATTTCCTCCATTATGTTTCCATCTGTATTAATAATCTGACCAAGGTATTTGTAACTGTTAACTTCTTCTAATTCTTCATAATCAATCTTTATTTTCATATTTTGAGCAAATCGATTAAACATTACTTTAGTCTTTTTAACATTTATCTTTAGTCCTACTTTTCTACTTTCATCTGCTAACTCCTGCAACATTTCCTGCAGCTCTGAAGCATTATTTGCAAAAACAACTACATCATCTGCAAAATCTAAATGACTTAAATACTCTCCATTTACTTTCACTCCTTTAATTTCCCATTTTATACCACAAAATACTTTTTGCAGCACTGCTGTAAAGTGTTTTGGAGATATGGAGTCACCTTGTCTTACACCTTTCTCAATGTTGATTTTTCCAATATCATTATGTAATCTAATTGTTGCTGTTGCATTTTTATAAATATTCTTTAAAATATGACAATATCCTGGATCTATATCTTGATGATCCAATGCTTTAATCACTGAAGAAATGTGTATAGAATCGAATGCCTTTTCATAATCTACAAATCCAAAACATAATGACAACTCATATTCGTTTGTCCTTTATATGACTTCTCTCAATACCTGGATATGATCTATTGTACTAAATCCACTTTTAAATCCAGCTTGTTCTCTTGGTTGGTGGAAATCCAAAGTTCTCTGCAGACGAGTTGTAATTATCTTAGTAAAAATTTTTATATAAAACTGATAAAAGGCTGATAGGTCTGTAATTTCTAATATCTTCTTTATCACCTTTTTTAAATATTAATATTATTACTGCATTCTTCCAATCTTCCGGTACATCTTTATCATTTAGACATTTGGTATATAACTTTGCTAAAATTGTTTCTATTTCTTCACCTGCTTCTTTTAATATATCAATTATAATTCCATCATTTCCTGGAGCCTTTCCTTTCTTCATACACTTAATTGCATGTCTCACTTCTTCATTTAAAATTCTGGGCAATTCGGAAGATGTAATAGATATAGGAGGTACTTGTTCTTTATTACTATATAATTCTTGATAAAAATCTTCTATCAATTTCATGATGTCATCTCTTTTTAGTAATAATTCCATCTTTTTTTCTTATTGCAGATATAAATTTCCTACCAATACCAAAATGTTGTTTAACATTTTTGAGACTTTTATTTTCTTCTACAGCTTTCCTTGCTATTTCACAGTTATACTTTCTTATATCATTTTCAACTCTTTTCCGTACCATTTTACAAAATTCGAGATATTCAATTCTTTTTAATACACCATTTTTGTATATCTTCATATTCCTTCTTTTCTTCATAAATTCTCTAGTCTCAGTAGAAATTTTATTAGTCAATTGCTGCTTTTTTCTACCAGCTATGTTTGTTGCAGTTTTTAAAAGTGTATCAGTTATTTTCATATTAATTTCATTCAAATCTGAATCATGTTCAAAATCTCCTAACACTTGAAACCTATTTGTAAGTTCTAATTTAAATTCATTAGAATGTTTCTGAAGATTAGGAATATCAACTGTAAATATTGTTTTTCTTAATAATTTTTGTCTCTCTAGTTTTACATTAACACGTAACTTACACCTCACTAATCGATGATCACTTCCTGTGTTAAATTTATTAAGAACATTACAATCTTGAAATATGTATTTTCTGTTAGTCAAAATATAATCCAATTCTGCTGTACCTTCATTTGGATGCTTCCATGTCCATTTCCTTTTAACATTTTTCTCAAAAAATGAATTCATAATATAAAGTTTTTCTTTTTCTGCAAACTCCACAAGTCTATGTCCTCTCTCATTTCTATTACCATAACCAAAATTACCTACAGCAATTTCATCTTTCATTTGTCTACCAATTCTAGCATTAAAGTCTCCCATAACAATTTTAAAATGTTGTTTACTCTGATCAAAAGCCTTTTGTACATCCATATAAAAATCTTCTACTACTTCATCACTATGAGAACTTGTTGGGGCATAAACCTGAATTATCTGCATTTGGTATCTGCTATTAAGTTGTATAACTAATCTTGCCACTCTGTCCGATACACCATCAATCTCCACAATATTGTTCTTCCACTTTTTATTTATAATGAATCCTACTCCACTTGTATTTCCAATATGTGTGCCTTTATAATAGAGTATATGTCCACTTTTTAAATCAATTGTTTCTTTCCTTTTCTTCTCTTCACAAAGTCCAATAATGTCCCATTTAATATAAGACAGTTCTTCTTCTAATTCTTGCAATCTTCCTTCACTTGAAAGTGATCTGCAGTTGTAAGTATCTAAATAAAAAGTCGTCATCAAATGGCAGCCTGGGTCCGCAATCAGGGGATTCTTAGCACCCTCCGCCTTCCGCCACCAACCGCTGCCTTGGTTGGTGACTTTACAGCCTCCTGGGAATAAGGGCCATGCTTTATTTTTGTCTGTCATAATTGTATATATGTATTGGAAAAATATTTATCATTTACACAAACATTCATTATGCCTTATCAGGCACTGAGAAGAAAGACCATGGTGTTTCTTGATCTTAAACTCAGAGGTAAAAAGCCAATAAACTCACCACACTGGCTAATGCATGTTGGTGAGCAGCCCATCCATGTTCGTATACTATATGAATAATCACATAGTAATAACAGCTGCAACGACTAGAACATATGGAGTGGACATTAGGAATTTGCCCTGCTCGGTTCCTTTAAGGCCTCCAAGAGGAATCAAAGGGTCTCCTTTCAGTTAATAGCAAACTCCTTTCTGCAGCCGACACAAATGTAAAATTATATATATATACAAACAATTTAGATAAAAGAAATCAAACAGAAATAAAAAATCAAGAAAACTAATTTTTAAAATTGTTAAAAATGTATAAAGATATATAATTACTGGGTTCATTAAAATATTTGTATTTTGTAAAATTTATAACCCCCTATAACATATTGGAGTGCAGGTATGAAAAAGCCTGTACTGTAGAAAAAATATATTAAAATATAAAGTATTATACTGTATTATATAATTATATGTATAAATATGTGCTAATTGTACAGTTATATATATTTGAATATTGTAGCTCTGATGAAGACTGCCAATTAGTCAAAACCATAAAAAATATCAAGGAATACATTTTATTTGATTGCATTATAAAAAGTGATTAAATAAGGTATATAAATAATAAATCAGTGCATAAAGGAATAAGTGAAAAGAAATAAACAGTTGTATCAGTAATAGAGTTAAGAGATGTGCAAAACTTCTCATTACGATGATAATTTGAAGCAAGTGCTTTGTTGAAGTTTTGTATTGTTTTTAAAATCGTGTAAAACTACAAGCATGATGTCAACAGAAATCCCAGCATTCATTGCTCCTTTAAGAGCTCTTTTAAATGGCATATATCTTGTCGGAATCCGATAAAATTTGAATTTTTGATGAATTTTTTTGTTAATAGATTCATTTAATTTTTTTATTTTCTGCTCAGTTTACTAGTTTTCATGGCGAAGATAAAGGCGGAAATTTTTAAACAGCCGAAGAACCTACTAAACTGGATTAAAAATGCGCTGGTAATTCGCATTTCAAGGCCTTCAAAATGTAATCAAAATATCGGGTTGTAAGTATTAAAAATTTTTATTTTTTATTTATTTCAATAGTGAATTATTTGATAAATGGTATGTTTACATTTGGATTGGTGTCTGTGTAGTATGTAAATTATATAATATTAAACCATTTATGTTCTTTATTATATGTATATAAATTTTTATTTAAATACAACAACAGTAGTTTGTAATTTGGGGGCTCTCTGATATAAGTTTAGGTAACCTTATTTTATAGACATAATGATTCTCAAAAGGTTCAATAATTTATTGAACTATATTTATATTTTACTGTCTTTGTGTTTGCAATTGCAGGTCTGTGTTTATATAACAAGTATTGTCTATATATATATATGTAACAGATGTAAATAAACCTTCATCATCTGTTATATTTGATCATAATAAATCTTGTCAATATGGATTTAAATTTGATTATAAAAATATGAAAATTATTCAAATTGAATGTTGTCATAATAAACGTAAAATAAAAGAGGCTATGTTGATTTCAAGAAATCGTCAAATGTTAATGAATCGCCAGTCATCAAATGTTAAGATAACAGAATTGTGGGAAATCTGAATTGAACTATGGGTATTGTTAAGGGTTGTCTCGTTTTGATTATTCAACGTTATATAGTTGATAAAGACTACAAAGTGTATAGTCGAAAGTACTTCTAAAAGAATATAATTTATATAAATTGTACTGTATTTTGATATATATATTGATTTGTATGTTACATATATATATAAAATTACAGGTATTATTGAGCAGTACAATGTAAATTTTACGACAGATTATCAAATATACAGAATTTTTGCAGTTGACAAAGCAATCACAAAATTTACTGGGTGTAGTACCATATGAAAATATAAATACTTATAACCAACAAAGAAAGATTTCAAATGGTGTGGGTGTGGAGATAACCACAATAGTTATGTATATACTACATGGAATTGTATTCAGGCAAAGAATCCAATTCTGATTCTTGCCTATGTCTTGGAACTTATGCTGTGGAGTCAGTAGTTTTGCCATATCTTGCATCACATTATTTTCAACTCTATAGCTAACAAATGAGCTATATGCAAATAAATTATATCTCTATGGGACAATAAATATAACAAGATAGTATCACGGGTGTGCATAAAGAATATAAATATCACTGATGTACACAAAAAAACATAAAATGAAGAGATGAAACTCATTTTATCAGTGATACAGATAGTAATCTACAATTTCTAGTTTTACATAGACAAGAAGCCAATTGCTATGATGACAAATTCATATCTACTGAAAATGATTTGTTTTGTATCTTTTATTAGGATGAATCTTTTTCTTATAGACGCCTTTGAGATTTGGTAACTTTTGGGGTACAAGATAAAAATGAAGATTTCATATGTGACTTGTTTTGGAGATTCTGAAGCTATGGATTATCTCAGGTAAGAAGTATTATGTATGATTTGAAAGATAATTTTGTGAGGAATACAAAGAAATTATCAATGAAGATGTAATTTAAACTTAGTTACTAATAAATTAGAAATTATGAACAAACAATAAAGTAATAATTATGTCGATTGTTGAAAATTTTTTTTCCCTTATTTTTTAATGGTAATCACTATTTTTCTTAGCCTTATTGTTTTCCTGTGTTTTTCTAATTTCTATTAATGTAAAGCTTTTCACTCTAACATTATTAAAACTGAAGTTATTGTGAAAATTGTGTCTCAAGCCAGTTTTTTAAAAATTCAATATGGCGTCAAGGATAAGAAATATTAATGGGCTACAGCAGGAGTCCCCAACATTTTTGCACTTAAGAGCACATTCTATAATACTCGCCAGGGGGTGGGCACCATTTATTTTTTCCAATGTAAATTTATAGTTGGATATTGTTAATAATACACATAATGTACAAAAAAATATTTATTTCAAAAATAAAATTTTAACATGATTAACATTTATATTTTTACGCTGTAAAAGTATAGTATGCCCTACAATTTGATTACAATATAATACAATAATTTATAAAAAAAATTTAAAAATTAAATTTATTTGTATCAGATAAATAATTTTTTATCGTGTTTGGATAGCGGTGGGCACACGTAAAATGGTCTGCAGGCGCAATGGTGCCTGTGGGCATAGGGTTGGGGACCCCTGGGCTATAGTATCATAAAAATAACTCCATTAGTAACTAGAATAAAATCACAAGTAATCATATATAAAAATGAACATTTTTAAAACTAATATAGAACAGCTATAATATTTTTGCTGAATGAGGCAATCAGACATTGCTAAAGATGAAGACTGTAAATAAATGACCATGCTCAGATAGTAAATAATTACTCTACTAGAACAATGCAGAAAGAGATAAGAAAATCTCATCATTAGTGGAAGTAATAAGCTAATTTAGCAATATCTTGTTACCAATATAAAACAATAACCATCCTTGAGTTACCATAACGTTCACATTTTACTCATATCTTGACATTAATCATGCTAGAATGATAAATTTTGAAGATATAATTGTATAAATTTCATCTAGATACATTTTTAGTATGATATTAGGAGTTTAATCTTGTTGCTGTGCAAACTTACAGACATTTTGAAAAGTAGGAATATATATATATATATATTCATAAATAAAAATAACTGTTCAGTTACTTTTGTTCTAATCTTAATAGTGTCAACATAATGACATATATACATATAACAGTCCTTGTGAATTTTCAAGTAAACCAAGATGGATGCCTGTATTTTTGATACATGTATAGTTTTGAGGCCTATAATCTACCGAAGATGTGTTAGTTTAAACAAAATTAATAAATCGATTGTTAAATTTAAAAAAAGGAATTAATTCTGATAAATTTCATTAAAAAGCTTTATTTAATATTTTTCTTATAACATGGTATGTGGTGGGATATTCTAACATTGTTGTACTTTGGTTCAATTCAGCATATTTTTTTTTGCCAGTTCAGCAGTTTTTTTTTTTTTTGGTAAATTATCATAATAATAAAAATCTGAGATCTTTCTGTCACAAAATAGGATGCAGTGGACTATTTCCAAAGGTATGGGATCGTGCCTTCCTTAAAAGTGTGCATTAATGTCATATGATTGCACACTGTCAACATGAATAGTGTAAATATTGTATTTATATTTTTCTATTAATAAGTTAATCCAAAAAAAGAAAGAAAATAAACTAAATGTTGTAATTAATTTTATCACAATGATTTTTTTTTTAAATCTCGGTTATAAAAAATAAAATATAAATATTAAATATAGTGTTTCCTAGCAGGCATTTTTTTGTAAACCTTTTTTGGAAGCCCTGAAACTGTAGATTTATCCAAAATATGGGCTGCTATCTTGGTTTATTTGAAAACTCACAAATATCTATAAAACAATACATGACCAACAGACATTAATTTGGAGATCTGTTTGGCATTTTTATTTATTATCATTGAATGGCCATATGCTTTCAAATGCAGATTAAATTTAAACTAAATCATTTTTGTTTTGGCATATACAACCCTTTTATCAAAAAGATTAAAAATTAAAGTCCTCTAAAATATATATATTGCTTATAATACTTCTTCCATATACACTTCAATGCAAACAAATTCTCTTAAAAAACTTTTTTATTTTCCCTACAGTTTCAACTGTCCAGCAATCTTCATCAGATCTTTATTTGTCATCCTTTGCTTTAATTAAAGGATGGATAAAGCTCTGATGAAGACTGCTGGACAGTCAAAACTGTAAGGAAAATGAAGTTTTTTTAAGAGAATTTGTTTGCATTGAAGTGTATATGAAGGAAGTATTATAAGCAATATATATATATATATGAAGATATGCAAAGAAAGTGAAAAAGAATAAGAGAATATACTTCCTTTAAAATATATAATTAAAAATCTAGTCACTAATATACAAGTACTCCTGAATTCAAAACATCTAAGTGTTTTAAATTTTCAAGTCATTAGCTTGAGGTTTTAATAACAATAAAAATAACTGATTTGTAGAAATGGGCTAAACTGTGATTTCTAGTGATGAAGGAAAGTAGCTAAAAACAGTATTTACTGGTTAGACCTGATGGTGCAAACAAATATCTAAATAAAGACCGAATTAAATACATTTACAAGTTGTAAAAAGGAAAATACTTTTTTTATGTAAATATTAATGTTCCTATCAGAGAAAGTTGTTACTCAAAATATTGGTTTCACTGCTAAGTTTACATTTTAAAGAATGAGATGCTTTCATTAATATTTTGCATGACATAAAAAACTTTACTTCGTGCCAATGATTGTAACAAACAATCATTGATTTTTAGTGGAATAAATTTACATTGCTACAAGTTTAGTTGTTTTTTTTTTTCACTAAATAAAGTTATAGATCACATTTTGTCTTGGAGAAATTGACCGATGAAGTTTATCAGATTTCTTGCAGGTATTATTTTACAAGATTGCAAGGTTAGAAAGTTATTACCAGACTAACCTGTAAGTACCCTAAAAACTAGCTCTAGAATCACTGCATGACATCTGGTATGCAGTGATAACTTATAATTTCAGAGATGGTTCTAAATTACAACAGTAACAATGTATAACTTTTTCTTGCACTAAAAAAACACATTGATTTTAAATCAAAACTAGAAATGGAAATTGATTCCAAATTAAATATAGTTCATGTAAAACAGTTGTTAAGTCTCGAAAGATATCAGTAATGACATATATGTCCTAAAATTTAATAAATGATCAAGAGAGTAGTGAAAAAAAGATTAAAATTAGAATAGTATCAATAATCCAATCTTCAATTGATATGCAGATTTATCCTAGAAGTTTTATGGTATGGATGTTACTGCATCTGCCTGTTGTGTCCATGATTTGAATTCAGATTGTACAGAAATGTGAAGATTTTTAAAGCAAAACTTTTCATGGGAGCTTAGGACTTTCAGGCAGTCAACTTGATGAGCCATCTGATGATTACCAGAAAATGCCTGTCTATTTTAACTGGATGATACAGTCTTAACTGATTGGAATAAGTCATATATATATATATATATTGATGCATTGAATGTAATAAAAAAAAACATACCTGTGTTGTAATAATCAAAATTAACCCAAATTCAGAACTCAACCAGACTAGCCAAGAAAATAAAGTCTAAATACTACCAATAGTCTCACTGCTACAAGGAGACTTCTCAATAGTAAAGAACTACAAAATAACATTTATACTAAACATTACCCACAATTCCACTTACCTTCCATACACCCTTAATATTAAAGGAAACTTTTAAATAAGTTAATTAAGTTCTTTTAGTATTAAGGGTGTATGGAAAGTCAGGGGAATTGTGGGTAATGTTCAGTATAAATATGTTATTTTGTAGTTCTTTACACTTGAGAAGTCTTTTTTGTAGCAATGAAACCATTGGCAGTGTTTTAGTTTATTTTCTTGGTTAGTCTGGTTGACTTCTGAATTTGGGGTAATTTTAATCTTTTATCGACTAGTTTAGCTTTATGCTTTTAATGTCTATGTCCTAATGGAGAAATGCTATACATCGAGAAGCACTTAGATCAAAGTTTACATTTGGTTTTTTTAATTCTAATTTTTCTGAGCAATTATGACACTTTAAGAAGCAGTTTTATTTTATATGAAACTCAAACATAAACAATCAACAAAGAAGAAAATTATACTAAAACTTTTGAGATGTATTATGCAAAATAATGAAACAAATATTCAAAAAAGTAGTTGCAAATTTAATAATTATTGACTAAATAATACAAAAAATGTCTAGGTCATGCTACTGAAAATACAAGCATTTCATAACATGTGTTTTAAAAAATTCCGTAAACTAAAAAACAGAGTAAGAGACATAAAGCAGAAATGTTAGATTACTGTATTGAAAAGAAGAAAATCATACTTATTTAAATTTGAAGTAAAACTATAAAAAGCATCCAGGCCCATAACTGTATATACCTTTTTCGTCATGGTTTTTTTTTTGTCGGTCTCTTGAAAGCTGAGTAAATGCAAGGTGACTCATTATTTTTTCACATCATCTGTTCGCATTTTATGTTTTTTTTTTTTTATGATTTAAGAAATATCAAAATTTAAAAATTGTAATTGAACTACGCTGCAATTTGACAATTGTGTTCTACGATCCTCAATAAAAAAAAATTTCATAAATTTATTTTTCTGCCTAATTATTGCCAACTTTTTATGTTAATAACCTTTTTGTAGAATGTCTGTAAATACTAATATGCTTTTTATTGAGTCATTGTTACAATCCATGATTCATATCCATACTAGGAAATATTCTAATTAGTTTTGTGACCTGATTATTATTATTTTTTTCACTTTTACAAATTTTGCTCATGATTTACAAACATTTTTTTGCCTTGGATATTCTCAGAAAATTTACAAAATTTATTAATCTTTATTAATAAATTAATTATTACAGTAGCAATATCTCTATACATTAGTGCCACTCGGTGCAAATTTTAGTAATCCATGAATGCAAGAAGGTCTGTGCATAAAATACCTACCTAGAACCTATTCATCCAATATCCAAGACTAGTTTCTAGCTTGCAACTTTCAACAGTGAGGAGCTTTGGATCCGAGAATACTGCACATAGATCTTAATGTCTAATGCAACTCTCCAGGAACCACCTAATATTTATTTAGTTAATTATAAAGCTATGATCCCAAGATGAAAACACAATACTGTTTTCAATCCAAGCTTATTTGCCTGTATAGAGATATAGATCTGAGCCCAGTTCAGTATTCAAACATTTTGGTACCTTTGGTTTTTTTAAAAAACCACAGTTACCATTATCCTATGGGGAGGATTGGTATAAAACTACAACATCACATGATCATTATTTCCTATGCTTATACAGGCTGTTAATACAGTAGCAATCTCTCCATACACCAGTGCCACCCAATGCAAAACACAATAATCTATGTATGCTAGAAGGTTTTGTGCTTAAAATCCCTATCTAATATCTATTCATCTAATATCCCCAGATTAGTTTCTAGTTTGTGACTTTCATCATTGGGGAACCTTGTATCTATATAATTATATAGGTGAATGAGTTTGATTGAAAACATTGTTTTCATTTTGATATCATAGTTTTATAGTGGCTTCTGGAAGGTTGCATTAGATCCGAAGATCTACATGCAGTGCTCTCAGATCCAAGGCTCCTCACTGATGAAAGCCACAAGCTAGAAACTTGTCTGGGGATATTGGATGAGTAGGAAACTAGATGATTTTATGTACAGATATCTGGATAGCACTAATGTATGGAGATAGCTATTGTATTAAGTTTGTTAAACCACTAAACATCACATGATCACTATCTCATGCTAGCACATAACTGTTAGTAAACAGGAAAAAACTCCATATAGTAGTGCCACCTTGTGCTAGATAAGGATTTTATGCACAAGCCTTCTGGCATCCTTTGATTACTCTGGTTAGCACAAGGTGGCACTACTATATGGAGAGTTTTTGCCTGTTTATTAACAGTTTGTGTAAGCATACAAAGTAGTGACAATGTGAAATTAATTAATAAATTTATTAATTTTTATGGAGATTCTTAATCCAAGAATGTAGTTATTGTTCAATTGATTAATTAATAAATTTACAGATAAAAATTTCTACATTCTCCAGAATGATGATCATATGTTGTTTAGAGGTTTAATAATCATTACATTGTGCTTAAAAACTGCCTTAACAACTAAAGATGTATATAATTTTATATCTGAAAACTATTTCTTTTTTTGTAAAAGGTAAGATTTTTTTTATATTTTATAAATAAAATGCTTTATTAATCAATATGAATTTTTTCTACAGTACAGGCTTTTTCATATCTGCACTCCAATATGTAATATACAGGGGTTTGAATTCAAACTTTCACATGACTCACAACTATCGATACTATCTCATACTTCTGACACACTTGATCACACACACATAGAAAAGATAAATAATCACTAATATTTGTATTTTGTGCTAAACCAGCACTCACCAGCTGGTCCAGATTATCAACCCACATGTATATACAATCAATGCTCAGCTTATATTAAGACAGCCAATCTTCATACTTTAATGGACAGGCTTTAATCCACTCCACCCCATAACTCTTCAGCTGTCCATTTCATTGAAAATCTTATGATTTTAATCAATTTTAATTTTATTAATCAATACAAAAATATAAAACGAGAGATTCAAGAATTTATATAAATATTGTAAAGTTGTGATTATAAAGATCGTAAAATTAACTCTGTAAGTTGCAAGATTTCACAAAGGTTAATTTGTAAAGGAAATAGTGGACTTAAAACATGATGAGACTAATAGCTTCATGCTCCCAAATAAAGATGCTTCAGATTGGCCTATATATATGGGAATATAGGTTAAAGATAAGATGGCCATTTTTATCTTTATAAAATTGCTATCTTGTGTTGAGGTTTGAGAAGTCCCTCTATAATCAAAAAAAGACCGCTTAACTATTATAAACATTCAAGGTTCATATGATAAAGGTTAAAGCCTTTCTCTAAAGTATATAAATAAATATTGTTAATTATAAAAAATTACTTTCAGACAGAGTTTATATGTACATATTTAAATTTAAGCAAAGTGAATTACATTCTGAACAAAAGCAAGAGTAAAAATAATAGTAAAAATCATAAACGGACAAAGACTATACATATAATTGAAATTTACATCTAAATATGAGCCCATTAATATCGTCGTATTTTAGATTCATATAAAAACATATTACAAACACAGTTTATTCATAAATAGTGAATGTTGCAATAGAAAGACAAAACTTCATAGCAAATTGATATTATTACCTTTATAATAAACCTTGAAATTTTTGCCATCTCAGTAACTTCTTTAGTATCAGAATCCGCAACTCACACATTCACAAGTTGGTCTTCCATTATTGTTACAAAGTCTTAATATTGGATTTTTATTCTGAAATGTCAACTTCTGATAAAAATCAGAATTAAATTAATCAAAACATGAACCAACATCTTATGAAATCCATAATTTCTAAAGAAATAGGTGATTAGATGTTTTTTAAAAGAAATATTAGAAACATTAAACATAACCATTAGTGCATTTTCAATGTGAAGCATCTTTGTCAAAAGATTCTACATAATGGTCAAAATAAGTCATAGATCAATTCATAGATCACATGACCCTATCTCTTAAGCTTGTAAGTTATAAACAGTGAGGATTGCCAATTCCTCTACAAGCTTTATGATAAATGCTTAGCCAGAGCCAGCACTTAAAATATCTCTGTCAGGAACCCCTCCCCAAACCCCTGACCATGGTTTCGTGCTTTGGCACTCCTCAGAGAGGTGTCAGGGTAGATTCTACATAATGCTTTCAATATTTTCTTGATATATATAGCAGTATTAGTATTACTATTAATTTATTATATTTCAGTGATGGAATTGCCATAATTTTTTAGATGAAACAATGTTTTTTTGAATGGAACAAGGGGTAATGTATTTAGTGGGGAAGTGTCATTTACTTCTGCAATATACAATTCATTATTTAAATCACTTATTTAGTTTGTTCGTGTGCAACTAATTCTCATTTCTGTTCAATGCCTTCTATTGTTTAAAAAAATGCTTTTTGGAGATTGTTTAAAAATTAAATGACCTACATCAGGGGTGGGCAAATAGCGGCCTGAGGCCACATGTGGCCTGCTAAGAGTTTTTATGCAGCCCACCAAGACAATCAGAAAAATCCGCCTTGGACTGACATTTCTTTCCTGTTGCATGACTGAATATTCATTTCGTATTTTCACTAGGGTGGCCACATCGATACACATGCGCAATGTAGATATGATATCCAGTGCTTTTCCAGTTGATCTGGTTAATTTCAATTTTGTCTTTGCATTAGCAAATATATACATTTCCAACTTTAATGAAACCATGAATGCTCTGAAAAAATGTAAAATCGGTAATGAATGTCATGTGTTTAATGAAGAATGGACAAACAAATATTTCTTTGGTGATACAAGGAATAAAGCAGTGTGTTTATTGTGTCATGAAAAAAATATGTGGCCCTTGCTAACCTTTGCTTCCACAAAGTGGCCCCCAATGCGGCCCTCTTCCAACCCTATGTGGCCCCGAGCCAAAACAATTGTCCACTCCTGACCTATATGCATGTGTAAAATATTTCAGGGTTTGTCTGCAAAGCTGAATGAGAAAGCTGATTAAGTATTTGGGTTCCCTCTTCTTAACTATAATTGTTAGTTCTTTTATTATTTTGATACTAAATTTCCATGATTTCCATGAAATTGTATGATGAAAGTACCAACTCAAATTGTATGTTAATAAACTTAACAGAATCATTAGTTTTATGAAAATTGTTTTACTGAAGGTGTAAATTATCAACAACAAAGAAACATGATACTTGGGAATCAAAAGTTTATATATAGTCAAGCGTTGTTAGCTGAGAGGTCATCGCAGCTGCCTTGCAAGCAAGTAGTTGGTTGCAGATGGTTGTGGGTTCATGTCCTGCCTGATGCTACGACATATGGAGAAAAAAAGAAGTTATTTATAAACTAACAAGAAGACATATACATTCTTGTTAATACTTTTACAAGCGATTCATTGTACATATAATTTCTAAATGATATTGTTTTGGCTCTCTTCTGTGATGGAATATCTAAACTTTTACAATATAATTGTCAATTTGAACATTAGGCATATAATAGATTTAAGTCCTGTATTGCGTTTTAAGCATAGGTAAATTCACTTATGCTTTTAAACTATTACTGGCAGGTGAGTGCATAGAGATCTTAATATACATTTATAAATAGTGCATGACTGGAGGTTGCTTTCCTTCTCTATGATTACAAAATATATCCTATCTAGAAGGAATGTTGAAAATAACAAAAGATATCAAACATCCAGAAATCACACATATACCATTTAACAGACAAATACCACATTATTTTAATGAGGCGGAATCATGTACCTTGTGTGATAATAATGTATATGTCTTTGTCCTGAAGTATCTTGAACATTCACTGCTTATATAATCCCAAAACTTTGCAGCATTGTGGGCTGTCAAAGGAGTGCAAAATGTCGTCCAATAAAAAGATAATAATATACTATCTTATTGAAAAATGGCCATAAGATTACTACCCATATGGATGTATCCTAAAGACGTCTATAATAAATATCTTGAACTTAGTAGAAAAGTAAGATGCCACTTATAAATAACATCTAGATCAATCTTGTGGTCTTGATTGTCACCAGATAAGATTTCCACAATCATCAATCTCTACACTGTCAAAGGTGAACGAAAAATAAAAGATTTAATAAAATAAGATCCCCTTTGAACAATAACAATATTCCTGAATTAGAATTCTCCATAAATATTAAATACAATGATATACTATTTTTTTATTTTTATAAAAATAAAACCATCTGGTATACCCTGTGATACACTATGCTATGCCATGAGCCTTTAACTGTCTAAATTAATTTCTGGATATAATAACTCAAATTTTATATACTTGATAAATGTAAATGATTTTACAAAATAATAAAAGAACTAATATTTGACTAATTATGTATATATGGAATTATATATTTGAACATGCTACACAACTGATACAAGGATAAAATAGTAAGATATTATATAATAAATATTAAACCAGTAAACATCACATGATCACCGTTGTTTATGCTTACCTGTTTACACAGAGGCAAAACTCTCCATAGAGCAGCATCATTCGGTGCAAGCCAGACTAATCAATGGATACCTACTCATCCAATATTCCCAGACTAGTTTCTAGCTTATGGCTTTCATGAGTGAGGGGCCTTGGATCTGAGAGCATTCCACCTAGATTTTATTCTTTAGTGCAATTCTCCAGCTGCACATTTTGCTTATTAGCCAACTATAAAGCTTTAAGTTCAAAATAAAAACACAATAATGTTTTCAGTTTAAGCTTGTATTCATTTTGTGTTTTCATTTTGGATTCAAAGCTTTATATTTTGGCTAATAAGATAAAAGGTGACTGCGGGAGGCTTGTATTAGATCCTAAGATCTAAATGCAGTGCTCTCAGATCTACAAGCTAGGAACTAGTCTGGGGATATTGGATGAGTATACACTAGATAGGAATTTTATGCACATTTCTTTTTGCATCTATTGATTACTCTGTCTTGCACTGTGTGGCGCTACTGTATAGTTTTGCTGGGTTTGGGAAAAGATAAGGGGGATTTAGATATAAAGGCCATAGAGTTGACAAAGATTATGTTGTGGAAATGGGATGGAGCAGAATATGGGAAAACGTAGAGTGAGGAATGAAAGATTAAGTGGCTAACAGGTTTATCTGGGCATAATTGTTGAGATATTTTTGACTTCGTTTAAAAAGAAGCCACAGTACATCACATCACATCAGCATAATAAATATTGAGGGGAAATGATAATAATATGTTGAATATACAATAATACTGGAGCTAGTTACATTTGTTCTAGGCATATACAAATAACAATAAAGTCACTGCAGCCTGTCTAAGTCCTTATGTCAGCACTGGCATTTACAGCAAAAATTCACTGGAATAATAAGTTGCTCTACAGGTCACATGCAATTTGTCAGGAGCTTTTTTTTTTATTAAAATTTTATCTAGATCTCATTCACCTGCTTGTTCACATTTGTTTGCTTGTTTGTCAGTAATTTCTGTCCACTCTTTCTTTGTGCTTCAATTTGCTTTGCTGACTGAAAAAAAAAAATTGTTAATTAGATTTTATTAATTATTTTTGTTTTATCTTTTTGTAGAATTATTTCATCAACATTTTCAACTACCATCAATCCACTACCAGATGGCTTCTCCAAATTTATTTCAGTTTTTCTAATTTCTAGCTTCTATTCTCCACAACACACTAGTAAACTTACTTATTTCATTCATTCATTTCACATATGATCACTTTCTAGGTCTTGAGTCTCTTAGAATCCAATTTAAAACTTTGACTGTTCATCCACTAACATTTCTTTTAGCAATATGTCCAGTCTAGGTTCATTTCAGTCTTTTCTTTCAATGATACTGTTGTTCTCTCATTCATATTTTTAATTTTCGATCTCTTCTTATTTCTAATATAGATCTCTCCATACTTTTTTTGGGTAGTCTGAAGATTCTGCATTGCATTTCTGTTAATTGTTCATGTCTCAGATCCCTAAGTAAAAACTGGTCCAAATGTAGCTTAGTAAACATCTTACTTTTAAACACACAGACATATTTCCTTTCGGTATGGATATTACTATCAAAAGCATTCGTAGTTTAATTCTATGACTAGTTCCATATATTACATTTCCATCTGCATTAATAATCCAATCAAGGTATTTATAGTTAACTTCTAATTCACGATTATCAATCTTTATTTTCTTCTTCTGAGAAAATCCATTTAATATTACTTTAGTTTTTTTTAGCATTTATCTTTAGTCCTACTTTCTTATTTTTATCTAATAACTTTTGCAACATTTCCTAAAGCTTTGAAGTGTTCCTTACTTGCAGAAATAAACACATCATTTAAAAAATCTAGGTGATTTAAACAAGCTCAATTTATTTGTCTTAGCTTCCTATTTTAATCCACAAAATACTTCTTGTAAAGCTGTCATAAAAAGTTTCGGAGATTAGAAACATCTACCATACACTCTTCTTAATATTAATCTTCTTAATATCATGTAATATAATCAATGCTATTGGGTTTTAATAAAATATTCTTCAGATTATGTCAATATCCTGGGTCTATATCTTGATGCTTTAATCAGTGTAGAAATTCTTGAAATAATGTGGAAGTACTGAAAATCCCCAGCGAACTATATGTAAACTAACTGTCAGTAAATGTAAAATGTAGAATGAGGCCATCCACACTTTAACTTTGATCATATATAAGCATACCATTTACTAAGATATTTTCAAATCCAAAGTATAATGGCCATTCATTTTCATTGAACTTTTCTATAATTTCTCTCAATACATGAATGTGATCCATTATGCTTAAACCACTTGTAAATCCAGCTCATTCTTTTGGTTGGTTTGAATCCAAAATCTGCTGTAGTTGAATTGCAATTGTCTTGGTAAAGATTTTGTATAGAACTGATGTCCATAATTTCTAATATTGTCCTTATCCCTTTTCTTAAATATCAATATTAGTAATATACTCATTATCATTTAGACATATGGTATATAGCTTTGTCAATAATTTTTCTATTTCTTCACCTGTTTCTTTTAAAATATGAATTATAATTGCATTATTTGGGGAAGCTTTTCTTCTTCATAGATTTAAACGCATGTAATAATTGTAGGAGATATTTTATTTCATTTTTTTTATTATTATTACACAGTTTTTTATAGAACTCTTTTACACATTTCATAATGTCATGCCTCTTTTTAGTAATAGTTCCATCTTTTCTTCTCCAGTATGAAGATATTTTATAATTTTGAGATATTTTTTTTCTATAGCTTTTACTTAATTCACAATTGTATTTTCTTATATTAAGACAATAAACATCATTGATTACTCTGGCTTGCACTGAATGGCAATACGTTTAGAGAGTTTTGCCTTTTTACTTTCCTATTAATTCTTTTTTATACATATTCTCATTTCTTCTTAAAAATTTTCATATTTTTTCTTTTCTACATACGTTATTATGTATCAATAGAAACTCCACTGGTAAGTTGCTGCTTTTTAGTAGAGTATCATTTATCTTCTTATTGATCCATCTTAATTTAAATTCACTGGTTGTTTCTGAAGATTAGAATTGTCAACTGTTAATATTTTATTATTTTTTATCTCTCCAGATTTACAATAAAATGTATCTTATATTTCACTAATTAATGATCACTTCCCGAGTTGTTTTTAATAGATTAAAAACATTACAATCTATGATGTTAAAATATAATCCATTTTTCCTGTATCTTTATTTGGAACCACCCATGTTCATTTCTGGTTTGCATTTTTTGAAGAAAAAACTCATAATATACAATTTTATTTTTCTAACAATGTCCATTAAAGTATGAGAATTTTCTATCCTAATATATATCTGAGCACTTATAGTATATATGTGTAGAGATGATAATCTGGACCAACATGATTGCTGGTTTAGCATGAAATACATATATTGGAGATTATTTATCTTTTCAACATATATGTGTTTAAGTGTATCAGTTATTAGATAGAGCGGAGAGTAGTGGGTCATGTGAAAGTCTGTGCTCATATACCATATATATTAATTTTATTTTTCTGTGAATTCCACATGTCTATGTACTCTCATTTTTATCATTGTAACCAAATTAATCCACAACCCTTTCATATTTCAATCATTTACCAATTCTAGCACTGATGTCTCCCATGACAATTTAAAAATGTTGTTCGGTCTGATCATAAGCCTTTTGTACATCATCATCACAATGAAAATTTGTTGGGACAAAAATCTGAATTATTTGCATTTAGTATTTTCAATTTGAATAATTAATCTTGTTACTCTGCTTGATCTCCACAATATTTGTTTTTCCATTTTTTATTTATCATGAATCCCACTCCACTTGTGTTTCCAATATTTGTCTTTGTTCTAAAGTAAACATTAAAAGCATAAAGTTAAACTACTCAATAAATAATCAAAATTAACCCAAATTCACAACTCAATCAGACTAGCCAAGAAAATAAACTCTAAATCACTACAAGCAGGTTTCTTTACACTTGGGAAGTCTGCTTGTAGCAGTGAAACCATCGGTAGTGTTTTAGCGCTTATTTTCTTGGCTAGTCTGTTTGAGCTGTGAATTTGGGCTAATCTTGATTGTTATAAAGTATATGTCCAGTTTTAAAATCAATTATCTCTTTACCTTTTCTAACTTCACAGAGTCCAACAATATCCTAATTAATATTAGACCATTCTTCCAATTCGTGCAATATTCATTCTCCTGAATGTGATCTGCTGTTATCATCAAATGGTAATCTGGCTCTGCAAACACTTTTGAATGCTGTTGTCTTGGTTGGTGACTTTAGACTCTTTGTCTGTTATGGCTATAAATATATATTTAAAAATATTATTTATATATACTTTCATTCTGCCTTCAAGAAAACTCAATTGATATTTTATTTAAGAGCTATCAAACAACTGAAAAAAAAGATCATGGTGTTTCTTGAAGCAACCCACCCATGTTCGTATACTATATGAATAATCACATAATAATAACAGCTGCAAGGATAAGAATTTATGGGGTGAACATTATGAATTTGTTCTGCTCGGATTAATAAGCAGTACACAAACTTATTTTCTTTATAATGCACTCTAATGCGTGAACACACTATTTCATTATATAATGAAATGACTTTCTTAAGCAATACTTCTTTATAAGAATTTTTAAAGGAAATTATCAAAAATTATTAAATGAAATATTATTAAATTCTTGTATGTTAAATGAGATGTTTGTGTCCGCATATGTTTTTGATATATATGCACAGGCACATATAAACATATACGCCCAAAATACATTCAAAAATGTTTATTTACATAGTGATTATAAATTGTAAGATATTTACATAGATCCTCCTTCATTTTTTATTTTGATGTGACGCTATGGATTTCAGACAAACAATTTCGATAGGTAGATTATCATACGATATTTTAAATTAAATCTTTGGGTTATATATTTTTTAGAAACTCACTCTTATATATTTCTTTTTTGTTACAGCAATACAGTTTTTAAATAAATTAATCGGATTTTGAAACTATTATATTAATTATGTTTATAAACGGATTTTTAACTTTTTAAATGAAATCAGTTTAACATCAAAAAATACGTTCAGTTAAAAATTACAAGTTAACTACAGATCTGTTATCGCTAATACAAAATAAGTAATACAGGTATCACTTAGGTCAATGTAAATGTTTCCATGACGTCACAATTTCATTTACTGTTGCGTTTAACGATTGGGAAATGCGCGAGAATCACGCCTACCCGTTGGTTCATTGCCAGTCATTTTTTAGTATTGAGGTCTGGTTCTTTTGCAGTCTCGCTAAGCGGAATAATTTTTTTTCTTCATTATTGACTTTTTAAAGAAACTTAAGCATTTCTGACTTGATATTAAATATATAAGTTTAATATTTACCTAATTTTGATAGTGTACATTATCTCTAGTTAATAAGATCAAAATCGTATAGTATTTTGCAAAATACTTAAGTGTTATTTTTTCTAAGCGGTTACAGACACAGTGATAAATTTAGCCATGGCGAAATTCTAATATTTCCGTGGATTGGAATTTTTTGTTCGTGGTGCTTTTTAAAAGTGAAGTTAAAAAACGACGAGGTGAGATTTCTCATTAAACTTCTGATGACATCAAAGTGAATGAAATATTTTAAGATCGGTTCATTCCGTTCATAATGACATCCATTAACCCCTTCACACCACCGATTGTCAAACGATTGCTTGGTTGGAAGAAAGGAGAAGGCGAAGAAAAGTGGAGTGAAAAAGCGGTAAAAAGCCTTGTTAAAAAACTTAAAAAAACTGGAGGACTAGATGAACTTGAAAAATCAATAACCACACAAAATCAGAACACCAAATGCATCACTATACCAAGGTAATGGCTTTATCCATTTTTTAAAAAAAAATACTATATATATTTAAACTCTGGTAATCAGCATGGCTGTGTTTTGACGGCTGCAGTTTAATATGGCGGCCCAAAACATGATTTGTATGTTATTATTATTAATTATAATATTAATGACAAATTTGATTAATTTATATGCTTAATCTATTTTTATGTAGGTATAATAGATTAACGAAGCGGTTACCTATTTTATGTAGCAGTTAATGGCTTTTAATCTTATTTGTACAAAGTGCAAAGAATGTTGAAATATTTGTCTTCTGCTGACGGATGTTTTTTGATCATTTATTTTATTATGAGCCCTTTTTAACGTTTAATTTAATAAACTTTTTTTTTTTTTTTAATTCAATCACTTTATAATTAAAACTAATACTATTTATATTTCTTTGATTTCTTTAGAGTATATTTTGGAAGCACGTAGATATTTTTTAGTCAATACATTGGTTTGTTTTGAAATCGTTGATTCCTACATATTCCCAATCGTTGATACCCACATATTCTCAATGGTTTATTCCTTCATATTCCCTAATCTTAAAAAATCAACAGTATTTTCCTTTAAATTTTTGTTAACGCCATTTACAACTACTTCCAAATGTTGCTTTTTAACTTCTGTTTTTTTCTTGTTAAGAAGGTTCTAGATAATACAAATTTATAGGTTTGTACGGAAAAAATTCAAACTAATATCTTTTATTTACAATTTCTAAATGAATATAAATTAAGTTTAAGAATCCATACCTAAAGACCAAACATTTATAGAGATGTACGTCCAGTTTACTATCTTACACGCCAGAGGCCCTGCGGTCTAAAGTCTTCCAAGGACGACGTCAATTAAGATGGCCTTGAAGTCCGGTTAATTAAAAGCCAAACTAAGATAATGCTCATTTGAGAATTCTTACTGAGAAGCGGCTAGATTTGTAAAAATCACTCGGAAGAAATTCAGTATATTAAAAAAAATAAAAATAACTTCGATCAGTTTCAAATCTCACTATTATATTATCGTGATTTCATTTATTAACGATATAAAGCAGATATCGCTTGTAAATTTTAACTAAGTAGTTGAACAACTTACTGTATACAAATACAACTGATGGAAATGCGATCCTGATATCGTATGCAGAACTTTAAACTTTCATCTAAAAGTTGGTTTTAATATTTCAGTTCATTATCACTATTTTGTATTATCATATTGTTTAGTGATAGTATTATAATTTTTAACAAGCAGAATAATAAGATAAGGAAAGTTAATGTTAGCATTAGATGTTTATTAAAATGCAGAGGCATTGGCTGTGTAAGATAAGCCTTAATATACGATGTGTGACCATTGAATGATGCAGGGATTAGCATATAAGATGAGAGCATTGAATATATTTGTAAGATATACAAATTATTGATTGCAAAGATGATCAGATAATAGTGGAACATTAAATGTATGTGTTAGATACATAGATTAACATACAATGTGAAGCATTGAGACTATTTTATATGAGATCATTCTGTGATGTGCTCACTTGAAATCATTAGGAGCTCAAATAGATATTAAAGGAGATAAAACCTTTATCTATATTACTATATAAATGTGAAAGATTATTTGCTTGTGACTTTATAATTCAACAAATATTGTACCAATCTTGAAGAATCTTGCATGATTTTCATTTTTTGTATAGAATTTTACTAGTATACAGATTTTTGTTTTGATTTAAAAAAAAATTTTGCAATATAAAAGTGCATGGAAAATATTTCGATTGTTTTTGAATGACATCTTAGGGGTTGCATTTATGATAACAGAGTTGGAAATATTTAATTGAAGATTAGTTATTGGTAAAGCAAGGTAAATATATTTTGAATTAATTAAATTGTATTTGTACCACATATTTAATTTTTCATTTGTATAATGACAGTTTTTATCAATTATAATAATAAATTTGATAAACTTTTAAGATTTTAGTTTAAATATATATTTAACCATTAAAGTAAAATTTAAAACTACATCGGTACAGCAAGAGAAATACTACTGAGTTTGATAAACTTTTACTATAAAATTAATAAACTTTTGGGGATGTCAGTTTAAATATATTTAACCTTTCAATAAATATATTTAATCTTTGAAAAAGTAAATTTTAAAATGCCGCAGGTCCAGCGAGAGATTTGATTTATTTGACATGTATTAAAATAAAATTTAAAATGTCATGTGATGATGATATGTTGGACTATTTCCATCATCTGTCGATAAATGTTGAATGTATAGAAAATTTTAAACTTTTCAAATACTACAACTTGTTAGTAATAACACAAATAGACAATACACACAGGTTAGTAATTACACTTTCACATAATAGCTCGGGTAGAGTGTTGCATTAAAATTCAACATGCAAGAATCTAAAGGTGTAAGTTTGACTTCTATGCTAATATTATCACTGATCAGGCCAGAAACATCTGATGAAGAGAAGATAATATTACTCAAAACATTGTGTAACTACTAACCCATGTTGTCTATTTGTGTGTTATTACTAATTTGTTTGTATTTAAAAGGTTTAAATAAAATTTAAAATTTTCTATACATTCAAGATTTATTGATAGGTAATGGAAATACTCTAATATATCACATCTAATATACCATCATTACAAACCTTCAGGCAAGTATTAAAATGACATGGATACAACAAGAGAACTACTTCTGAATTTGATAAACTTTTACCATTTTCCTTTAAGCATATTCTCACGTGATAAAGTAGGTTTTAAATATATTTAATAAACACGGAAAGAACATTTTAAAATGGCATAAATATTTGCCTGATTTTAAACATATTAACCTCCATTAATCAACAAAATACTAATATAGTGTACCATTGTGTTGCAACATCACAGTTCTGGAGTAATTAAGGGTTATTTAAAATTTACTATAATATAAATTTCTTGATTTATAAAATAACAAATTTATAATTTTTAGTATGCAATCATAAAAATGTATTATTACATGAAGAAACATGTTATATTCCTGATTATCTGATCCCTACTCTAGATTGGAATTTGTTAAGATGATATTTGAGATTTCCCCCTACCTAAAATACCTTATATTTGGACGCAAGCGTTAATGTAAGTTATTAATGTGGTATTTTAATAATGAGACAGTGAACTGACACCTCTTCCCTAGTTGATAATTTTTTTTACCATTGAATGATGGGTTGCTTCTTTTAAGCAGTTATAAAAGACAAATTAGCAGAAAGTGATCAGAAAGCTGTTGAGGCTTTTTTTAAAATATATATTTAATAATACTAACAACACTAAATAAAAAAACTCGGTTTGTTTCACCTCATCACAACACCTTCTATAGTACATGAGTGAATAAAAAGAAAAATGAGAAAAATTTTAAAAGAAATATACAATTAAAAAATTGTCTAAATTTAAATCCATATAATGAAATATTGATAAATCGTTTTCACATGTTTAGAAAAGGCCTTTGGTAATTAATTAATTAATTATAAAAATGTCCTAACAGTATTTTCAGGTTCACTTCAATTATAGCTACTTTTTTAAAAATATATTTACTTTTCTATCTCTTGTAGAATGTTTTCCATGCTAGCTTGATGTTCTTAGATGATGCTGCTCTTCTTTTTACATTTCTTTACAAAGTATATTATCAACTTATCCTTCTCTATGCATTGATAAAAAAATTAAACAAATTCGCCTTTCTTATTTCTTTTTCAATGGTTATTTTAGTAAAATTAATCAATCTGACCGTTTTGATTGACCAGCATTGTAAAAGTAATAAGAAAAATGGATTTGTTTAACTTTTTGCATTTCCTTGGATAATAAATTACTGATGGGTAACTAGGAATGAGTATAATTCAATTGTTTAGAGCAACATTTTAACACTGGGATAGTCAGCGATGACAGAACATACCAAACTTCGTAGCCTTCTTGGATAATACTTACAGCAGAATTTGTTGGTTTCCATAGCTTTAAATAAAATGTATAATGCACTTCCTAAGGTTTGGTTGATCATTGTGGTTTTTGCTGCACTCACCCTACTGATGATTCCAGGTTTAAATATCTTGGGTCCAATTAATTCGTTAACAGTAGCGAAAAAAAAGTAAGATGTAGAAATTGTGACTGACAACCTCGTATAGCTAATTTAATTTGTCACTGTTGCTTTTTGATAAACAACCTTTTTAAAATTTTTGTTTTATATACTGAGAATTACATTTAGATTTGAAATCTGCTTGGGAAATTATCTCCAGCCCACTTTTATACACTGCTTTCAAATTTTACCATTATTGCTTATCAGGTGATGTTCATTGGCAATAAGATCCCTCTTAAAATTTTTTATTAGTAGCGAAAGAAAAAATTTGTAAAAATAAAAGCATAGTATGCATTTTGTCTTAAAATTTATAAAACATATTGCAAATAAAATGCTTACTTTAGATTAACGAATGTTAACCAAAATATTAAAAAAAAAACTACTTTTGCTTTAATATAGCTTTGGTCCTACACACTATAATATAGTCTTTGTGCTTCTGGAAGACACAGTAGATATGATAATAAAAAGATAGATTAAATATAAGAAAATAAATAAATACATGTGAGAGATAGGTCCCACTGTTTGTCTTCTAAAAGTGTTCATGTATAATAAATGAAAAAAAAAGGTAACTTCTACATTATTGAAAAAATATTTTTTCCTCTATTCTTTTATCTATATCCTTTATATATATACACATAAGCTATGGATTTTTGCTTTAAGATACTTAGCTCTAAGACAGGGGTCTCCAACCTTTTTGCACTTAAGAGCACATTCTATAATACCGGCCAGGTGGCGGGCACCATTTATTTTTTTCAACCAGATGGCGGGCACCATTTACTTTTTCAATGTAAATTTATAATTGGATATTGTTTAATAATACACATAATGTACAAAAAAATATTTATTTCAAAAATAAAATTTTAACATATAATTAATGTTTATATTTTTACGCTGTAAAAGTATAGTATGCCCTACAATTTGATTACAATATAATACAATAATTTATAAGAAATTTTAAAAATTAAATTTATTTGTATCAGATAAATAATTTTTTATCGTGTTCGGATAGTGGCAGGCACCCGTAAAATGGTCTGCGGGCGCCATGGTGCCCGCGGGCATAGGGGGATCCCTGCTCTAAGAAATCAATAAAAATAAACATGAGTGGTAGGTAATCCTGCATTATTTATAGTAGAAAAAATGTTGACTTAGAATAATTTTTAAAAAAGCTGTTGCTTCTGCAGTGCTTTATAAATTATTTTCTTTTAAAAAATAATACCAATGTGCGTAATAAATTAATCCTTTAATAAGTACTTTATAATTTATATACTTCAAACAATATTTAAAAATTATCCAATACAATATTTTAAAGCATCCTTGAAATATATTTTTGTTATTTTTTACATATTTAATATATACTAATTTTTTGCAATTTTTGTGGTGACTAGCTAAGGTATATTATTATGCAATATATGCATTGATTCAGAGATGATACTTCAGGCAGCATAGAAAAAGTACCTGTCACTTTTTTACTTGGACATACAACATCAGTAATGTTTGTTAATGAAATTTATTAATCAAGCTGTACCCAAGCATGAAAATGAATAGTTAGGTACTTATGTCAATGCATAAAGAAAACCAACTATCTCATAAATTTACAGTGTTTTAGCCAAGAGCAGGACATTGTCATGCGACCCCAGAGATTGAGTTTTGTCTCCCCTCCCCATATGTCAACACAATGATATTTATTAATCAAATTAAAAGTGTATGATTCCATTCAAGAGATAGATAAATATATTAAAAAATAAATACATATAACAATTGCTAGGAACTGTACTTTTTAAAACTTAATTAATATATAAATGAATATTATATGCAATTATTCAAATTAGAAATGCGTGATTCTGATTAATAGCAAAAAATTTGAATAATAATAGAATTTGAATAAAAATGCATATTTAAGTATATTATAACTTCTAAATAGCATGCCAGGAACAAATTCCACAAAACTGATTTTTAATATTTACATACAAGTATACTTTATATCCCTAGAGTTTAGATGTAATTAGAGGGGATTTGAACCCAGAGTTTCAAACTCTTTTCAGTATACAATAGATTGGATAATTGAAGGGAGCTTGAAAGTCTGGGTTCAAATTCTATATAATTAAAACTATGTGATTATTATTTGAAATTAATCAACTTTGTTACATATTTTTGTGTTTTCATTATATATCGGAGTATATGCTTAATAATTGATAATACTAATTATAGTCTATCACATGAGAAATATATTTTAAATAAAATACTAAATGTTGATTATTCAGTAATATAAATTATCGTTAAATTTTTCGCGATATTGCTGTTGATAACTCATGTATTATTTCATTTAAATAATACATAAATATAGAAGCCACAAAAACAACTACATATTGTGTTATTTTATTCTACTAATGTAAGTGAAGCTGCGGGTACAGCTAGTATTAAATAATTAAGAAGTAATGAAATAAATACTTAAGAACTTAAAATCAGACCAGAAGTTATTGATCATATTATTTATATTGATTTCATAATAAGCAAAATGTTTGTAAATATCAAAATTTTGTAAAATTAATAAATATGCATATTATTGTATGTAAATCCCCATATTTAATATGTGCAGTTTTATAAGATCCTAGGGGAATTCTGCATTTATAAAATTGTTAATTTCTAAACTTATCAAATTGTTATATGTAAAAAAAAGTATATTTTTGGATGGAAAAGGTAGACTTGTTTTTTACGGAAAATAAAGGTATGAAATTTAGTAATTTATTAATGAATGCAAAAAGTTTGGCGTGCATTTTTTAAAAAATATGGAAAAGACTTTTCAAAAAGTTCATATTATATTTAGTTAAATCAGAAAGAAAAATATATACTAGTTTTAAAAAATCATTGTAATTAATTGCATTTGTTAAGATTTTGTAATTAAGGGATTAGCTCTAAAATTGTAACCTGTAAAGAAAACAATTTTTCATATGCAAGAGCATAGGCTTGTGATCTGGAAAACATATTTTTTTGCCATGCTCACAAAAAATATACGAAGTTAAGCTAATATAATTCATCTGAATTTTTTCATTTGGGGAGATCTTTAAGATAATGTCTCCAAGCGATTTGCAGACAAATGCAGTCGCTAAAATTTGTCCACAGAGCACGTGGACCCGGCACGTTAAAGATTGCAAGATCAGATTGATATGGCTTCAGGGTAATAGGTCATTGGTTGGAAAATACTAAAGATGACCGTCGGGTAGATAACGAGCATCACCATGTTTGTTGGTCCTGAAAAAAATAATTATGTGTAAGTTTGATAATTTAGAAATGGAAAGTAATTCACTCGGTTATTTTCAGAGGGACATTGATCTAGATTCTTTTGTAAAAGCATTGACAAATCAACACATCCAGTCACCATTATAATGTAACACTGCAATTAACATATGCTGTTGAAAATCATTCTCATAAAAAAGTTTTCCATCATGGTTAAAATAAAATTAGTATTCTAAATTATTTTTTAGCTCTATCACTTTTTTATGTAATAATTACTGAACTATGTAACCTATCATATTTATACTGTTTTTCTTAGCGGAAGACAACTGGTATAATTATTGTGTAATTTGATAAAGTTTTTCTTTTCTTAGACTAATTGTAAAATATATACTAGCATTTTGAATGTTGGTTTAAGAAAAGATTCTATAATGTTTACAGAAAATTTGCTCTGGCTGAGCACGCTTTTGGTCGATGAAGCCAGAATCATTGCACTAGTAAACAGCAGGATGTGTGTTTCCATAATCATTACAGAATACAGTATTGTCTTTTTTTAAAACCAATGTTCAAAACACTAGTATATATATTATAACTATAATCATAGAACTAGAAAGTATTTTTTTTTGTAGTAATTTTATTCTAGCCGTGATGGAAAGTTTGTCTATAAAAATGATTTTAAATTGCATTAATTGATACCATAGTATATTATCCATGCTTTCAAAATGTAATTCATCCACAGTGAAAAGATGCTATACCATGCCTGAGAGAGCCTGAAAGTGGTGATGTAATGTCTAACTTGGCTTAATATCTTGAAAGAAGTTTATTCCTGTTCAAAAGTTGTCTAAGTTTGTCGAAGTGAAGAGGTATACAATTCAAGAAATTCAAAGATATCCAGACACAGAGATTAAGAAATTAAAGCATGGTATAAAAGATTATCGTACCAAATACAAATCTATAGTTTTAGAAAGATATCTACTCAGTCAGAAAGAATAATAGTATAACATAGAGTGTATATTTAAGATGCAGGAATTAACATAAAGTGAAGCATTGAGTGTGTATGTCAGTTGTACTTTTGAGATGTTATAGTGCATATGTACGATGTACAAATTAACAATATTAATTAAATAGCATATTCAAAAAATATAAAACTATCTGTATATTGCAATTAAAGATGGAAGGGGGGTCAGGTTTTTTAAAATTTTAATTTATATATATAAGTAAATCCACCAAACTTCTTTTTAGAACTTGATTTTTTTTTTTTAATAATATACTTTATTGTACAAAATAGATTTCATGAATTTTGTTTGTTTACCAAAAATTACATTGTTGAAAATATATGGTTTAAAACTATATGGCTTTGGAACAAACAGAAAAAATTATAAAAAAAGAGATATGTAAAAACAACAACAATAAAAATAAATAAATTAATAATTGTTCTTGTTACAGAAAAATCATAATTTGTTTTTTGAGGTTATGGTTTTCTCAGGTTTTTAATAGTGACCATGTAGCAGCAAATATATCTGGGTGTGCAATTTTGCCATCTCTGGCCTTCAGTTGTTTGAGCTTATTAGAGAATGTGGCTGGGTGCTTTGTGGTATTGTCTCCAAGGCAGAAAGTACATCTGGTGCACCAGAAACTATATAAACAAAAAGTTGCACGAGCGGCTGGTATTGAGCCTTTACTGAGTGTCTCTATTAGGTTATCAAGTGTGATATTATTTTGTCTATATGTGTTAATCATTATTTCTTGGGTATTTGTTAGAGCTGTGCAGGTGTGAAATAGGTGCTGTTATGTTTCTTTCCTGTGGCACAATGAACAAAAAGCATCTATTTTGTTGTAAAACCTGCGATATTTAAGGAAATAGGGGGTAGATAGAGCATGAAGATTTACCTTTAAAAGAAAGTCAAAAAATTTGGGTTCCAAAGACCATTTTTTAAATTGCTGCATCAAACGACTATTGTTCATATTTAGCATAGGTGAGTGAGGATCTGTAGTTATGTCTGGGTACAGCATATAACTACAAAAATAACCTATTACTCACCAATCATAAATTTCACTAAATCTTTCACTTCATCCATTTACTCTGCAGCAAGCTATTATGGTGCAGAAAAGTAGTCTCCATCTCTGTAAAACGACTTAGTTTTCCAATAACCAGAAATGGATTAGGTCTTCACTCCTTACAAATTTTTCACAAACAAAAAAGTATTAATCTCCTAGCAGCACTGATAAGAAGTTTTCCAGCGCTCGAATGCATCCTCCAAATAACACCCACAGACCGACCACCACGTTCACGCGGATATTTGTCTTTGCTTGTAAACCAACTTCAAAGCATCTATGATCAGGTGTCTTTTGGGTGTAGGTAAATACACCTATTGGACTATTTATAAAACTTGATTTTTATATGACTATTATAGAAATGTAGCTACACATCACACCACTGTTGTGACTATTTTGTAATATAGTCTTTTTCAAAAATAAAAAAATTAGTAATAAATTGAAAGGTTGCTAGTCTTTCACATGCGCCTACTGTTGTTTCTCGGACAGCCAATCAAATGTTAACAGTGGTCAGGCCTTGACACATGACAATACAGATATATAGTAATAAATATAAATATTCTATATTCCAAAACAAAATCCAGAAATTAAAAATTACAAAAAATACTCTTTACCTCACATCTTTTTATTACAAACAATCTCAAAACTTTATCAAAATTTTTTACATTCAAATACTCATCCAAAAATGCCCTAAAAACATTTCATTAACAAATACATTATTTTCTTTTCTATTAACATTCTAATCAATTCAGGCTTGATTTCGTTAATGTAAATTCCTTTTATTATTCTCTCATGGTATGATTTTATACATTTTAAAGGTTTAATTTCAAAATCTTTGTGTTTAAATTTATTCATATGATTATAAATAGCAGAATTTTTATCACTTAAATGCTGTTTTAATCTAGTTTCTAATTTATTTTTTATAGTCCCAATATGACATCTCTATTATTTTTAATACAATTGAAACATTTTATTATAAATTGAATAGAATGTTAATAGAAAAGAATAATATATTTGTTAATTAAATGTTTTTGGAGTATTTTTGGATGGGTATATAAATGTAAAAAATTTTGATAAAGTTTTGAGATTGTAATAGAAAGGTGTGAGGTAAAGAGTATTTTTTTGTAATTTTTGGATTTGTTTTGGAATATTAGATATTTATATGTATTATTATATATTTGTATTCTTCAGTTTTCCTTGAAAAAAACTATTATAAAATAGTCAAAACAGTTGGTGTGTAGTTATTTTTTTCATAATAGTCATATAAAATTAAGTTTTAAAAAGAAGTTTGGTTGGTGTATTTATTTATATATATTGAAAGTTATGAACTATTTTTGAAAACTGTGTAGATGATATTTTAAATTGGTTGATAAATTATTTTATTGTACAGTTTAACTTCATTAAAATGTTAGATCTTTGTGATGTTTGGTTGTTAGGCATATAACCGACATAGAAATGAGAAGAAACAAAGCTGCTGCTGTAGGAAACTATTTCATTTTATCTTTTGCTCTGTAATTAGACAAATTATGATTCAAAACAGGTGTATTGTGGGTATATAAAGAGATGGGGCGTGCAATAGATGAGATAGGTAAAATTACAGGAATTGCTTACAATGATTGACAGGATAGATTAGTCATTGTTATTTTCAATTATTTTTAGCTATTTAATCTAATTTCTCCACTCTATAGCTTCCCTCCACATCATTCCAACAAACTTCCTTATCTCATACATATTGAGATCCTACATATGAGAGTCAGAATGACTTAAACAAGGGCTTTGAGCATTCCATCATCCGATTTTTAATAATGAGGGTGGAGAAGATTTGCTATCTTAATATAAACTGATTTGGACCAACTGATGAGTGCTGGTTCAGCATGAAATACATATATTGAAAGATTTATATTTTTCATATGTATGTGGTCATGTGCATTGGTTATATATGATGAAGTGGATTACTGAAGGGACCTTTGAACATCTGTGTTCAAATCCTTTTTAATTCATTAATCTCATCATATGTTGTCTTGGGGGGGGGGGGGTTCTTTTTGCTTAATTTCAACATCCCATGTATTTGTCATCTTTTAATTAATCAATTTATTCAGTGCCATATAAAAAGTCTTTCAATGATGTCAGTGTGATGAATATTTGTTCTCTCTGCTCACTTAATTAGGTACAGAGTTCTTATTTAATCAGATAATATTTTAACTGGTACTTAATATTTTTTGTGAAAGTGGCATACTTTTTATTTGTCTGAAGATTTGTAATGATGGTATATTATAAGATGTGATATGTTGTTTCATCATTTATGAGTGAATGTTGAATGTATAGAAAATTTTAAACTTTTTTCCAAATACAAACTTGTTAGTAATAACACACAAATAGACAATACAGGTTAATAATTACACAATGTTTCAAGTAGTAGTATTCTCCACTCTACTTCAGGTGTTGCTGGCCTATATGCACAGTGACAATATTCGCTTAGAAGTTGAACTCGCACCTTTAGATTCTCTATCAACTGAGCTATTCTGTCAAAGGCAACATATAGTAGAAATTCGATATATTTATATATGAGGGTTGGTTCAAATCCTCCTGAATCCTTCAATTTTTTTTTTATAATGAGGCTAATTATTATTATTATTTTATTCCTAAGAGCAAGATTAATTAGAGGCTTCCATACAGTGTGTGTATTGCCACACTGGGTTGTCTTATAGGATTATTTACCATTGTCATATGAGCAGCTTCCTTGGATTTTCTTCTATGCATTTTTTTACCTCTTTATCCAATATCTTTGTATTTTCCCACTTGAGCATATGGTCATTAGTACATATATGATCTGCTATGGTAGACACATCTGTTTTTTCTCTTTTAACCATTAGTTTGTGCTCCTTCAATTGCTGTTCAACAGGGTGACAGGTCTCGCCAATGTATTTCCTTCCACATTCACATGGTATTTCATAGATGCAGTTTTTGTTCTTCAGCATTTCCAGTTTAGGCTTAGTAGAAGTAAGCATTTGCTCCTTCAATCGCTGTTCAACAGGGCAACAGGTCTCGCCAATGTGTTTCCTTCCACATTCACATGGTATTTCGTAGATGCAGTTTTTGTTCTTCAGCATTTCCAGTTTAGGCTTAGTAGAAGTAATCATTCCTCGAAGTGTGGTATGGCTTTGGAAAGCAGTTCTAATGTTATATTGACTGCAGATTTTCTGTAATTTTTCTGCCATTCCTGATATATATGGATACATTTCCATACCAATAACTTTTCTCTTTTGGTGTCTCTTTGTGTTGTCTATTGAAGATTTTTCTGATGACTGCTGATGGATAACCATTCTTCGTAAGCATTTGTTCTATGTGAACTTTTTGTTTTATATTTTTTATGTTAGTGCACGAATATTCTTACTGATTGATCTAGTTTATTCTGGGAGGATTTAACAACAGCTGCTTCTTTCATGAAAACAGATATTACAGAGATTTACTACCATTTACTTTGTGCATCAATACTCTTCTGATTGACCCAATTTATCCTGGGATATAAAATCATGCTGCTTCAGTCATAGAGAATAGATGCCTTTTGCAGCAGTTCTTTGGAGAGCAGATTCTTTACCATTGGAATTATAAAGCCTCTTCAATCTTCAGTGACTTCTGTTTCTATCGTAAGCAGCATTTTGTCATGATAAACCAACACCAAAGTCATCAGGGAATACTTTTGATCAGGCATTGCATACTAATTATTTATAATTAATTCTCATACTTGATGGCTATTCCATTATTTGAAACTGTAAACCGAGTTGATAGCTTGATTTCAGTACTATTGTTTGGGTGTTGATTTATATGGAATAGTGATATTGATAATTAGGAGAAAAGATTGGAAACTTAAGATTTGAAAGAAGAAGAAAGAAAAAGGTAAACTAAAAAGATAAGATTGACAATGCATAAGTGTTGAAAAGACTTGAAGGATAAAAGATTATCAAGAAAAATTGGATTGGACATATACTTTGAAATTAGAAAATCGTGGATTATATTTTGTAAGAGACCCTGGGGATAAAAAAAAAAGAAAGATCAGCAAAGAAAGTTGACTCTAGGAATAATTGAGTTAAGAATAGAAAATCTTGAAGATATTCTAGAAGTTTGGTGTTTGCTTTTTATAAGATATCCAATAATGATGATTGGAAAGTAAAATCAGAATTAGCATGAGGATCAAATTTAAAAATATATATATAATAGAGTATTAATAATTTTTATTAGTCATTCATTAGACTAGAGATTATCCAATAATGAATAAAATTATTAATTATTGAATAATCTCTAATCTAATGAATGACTAATAAAAATTGTTAATATACTTCCTTTAAGTGGTTTATGTGGAAGTTGTGAGGGCAGCAAATTTGACACATCAGTTGAACTGTAGTAATTTGCTATATACATATATACTAAACAGTGATAAAAGATGTATATTAGAGATTGTGGTCTGGGCCAACTGATTAAGTGCTGGTCCAATATTAAGTGGTTTATGTCATAAGATATTGGATCAGTAAGTTTGACTCATCAATTAAATTGTAGCAATTAGCTATCTATATATAATGAAAAATAATAAAGATATGCGTGAGAGATTGATCTGGACCAATTGATGAGTGGTGGTTTAGCATGAAAGGTGTATCTGTGAGATCATACATCTTTTTTGTGTGTCTTTTGCCATATGTTTATGATTACATTCCTCCACAAGGTGTTAAAAAGTGGATAGAAACCAGTCCCTACCTTGCATGAGAGTTGTATAGTGAAAATTATACAGGAATATTAATAATAGACTATTTCTGTAAAAAAAAACTTTTGTACAAATATGCACTTAATTAAAAAAGAGGAAATTTAGCAAAAAGATTGATATAAAAGAATTCAGTTCACACTAATAATGAAAAAAAATTAAAAATAGTCATATGTAAAATAAATGAAAAAAATAAAAGCTGTTAGAATGTCAGAAAATAGCATAAAATCTATTAGTGTAAATAGTATTTCATAAACTCTGAGCAAAAATCATAATGAATGAAAAAAATAAAAGCTGCTAGAATAAGTCAAAAATAACATAAAATCTATTAGTGTAAATAGTATTTCATAAACTGTGTTTGAGCAAAAATCATAACCTGTTATATTTTAATAGGTTAAACAAATTTTTTTATGTCTAACAGTAAAAATTTTGCTAATTTATAGTCTATTTTAAATTGAAAAAAAGATACATTTGTTTTAGAATTTAACATGGATTTAATACTATTGATGGGATTAGATAAATGTTCAAAACAATTATTTTTAAATATAGGAACTTAGAACTCATTTACTATTTCATGTTTGATTTCTTGTGTTTTTTACTAGTCTCAAATATGTATAAATAATATTGCAGCTCATTTTTAATAACTATACTGTTGAAAAATCAGGTTTTAATTCTGCTTGGAGTTAAACGAGAATGATTTTGTATTTATACAATTATTTAATTTATTATTATATCTTTGGTAAATATTAGTAAAAATAATAATAATAATACACGCAAGAAACTATCGCTAGTCTATCTTTAATTTATTGTATTTTTTTTTATGTGCATCTAAGATTTAAGTCCATTTCACATAATTCATATGCGCTAATTATTGAGGTAATTTTATTCACACTTATGTATGTGTTATTAATAGTTAATCTTGAAAATTATATATATATGGTTTGACATATTCCAAGCATCTCTTCTTCATAAGAAAAATGAATGGTACAAAATTATATTCATATCAACTAACAATATACAGTTTGATTGCAGTATTCTCTATCTGAAAACCTGCAGTTAGAAATTCATAATTTTTTTTTAAGTTTATTGTTTGTATAGCAGCAGACATTTATTTGGACTTCATCTCGTACTAGTGACATTGTTGCTATTGTAGCACATTTATTAATGTTGCTGTGAATTTGAAAATTTCATTTGGAACGGTTTCAAAGCACAAAGCTGATATCGATAGTAGTTCTACCAAGCCTAAAAGATAAAGTTTTATCATTAAATACAAAAATGAAAATAATTGATTTAGTTGTCGAAGTAAAAAACAAAATTGTATGGTGAAATTGTCTTCATTGTAGATATTAAAAAGAAAAAGTTTGGGCGAGAGCAGAGATCGAGAACCAGTGGTTCTTTAGTGTAAAAAATGTAGCTTTTATTTTGGATAAAATATGTAAATTTTATTAAAAATTTAATATATTGTATTATAAAATAATATTTTAATTATGTATACAAATTGTATTAATTTTATTATGATTTAATTAATGCACACATGAGCAGACATTGATCGAAGATTGTTTTAATTTAATTAATTATTTGAAAAGTAAACACATGAGCAGACATTGATCGAAGTCTGAAGGCTTTATTATTATTAAAATTCATGAAATACACTCCAAATTTGATCAAGTTAACTGTAAACATAATACTCCAAAAGTCACACTAGTAAATTTAAATATTAACATTGTATCTCCATATTTATATAAATGATTTTTTTCACTGATAAATTTTATAAAATGCAAATTTAATGCATTTACTAGAAATTTAGAAAAGAAAAAAAAGCTCGAGTTGTTTGAATCTTGTAAATGCATACTTAAAATATTAAATTTATAAATAATGAATGAAATTGATTTCAAGTTGGGGTTCCCGAAATTTTAATTTTTCTATGTTTTTTTTTTGTCAAAATGACTCTCAAAAATATTTCTGACTCCTGTGCTAGAACTACTTATGCATTCCCAGTGTATATATCTTCAAATAACGACTAAAAAGTATTACATTTATGGGTAGAAGATGTAAATAAAAAAAATATTTTGATAGATAGTAATGTATAAGTCACAAAGTGTTATCTTTATAAAGACTGAAGGACTGATTCAAACATAGTAATATCATTTATTATAAATGCAATTTGTCCACTGAACTTTAAATACTTTTTAGCAAAAATCTTTTATTGTACATATATGCAGACACAATCTTATGTTTCAACTATCCTGCAGTCTTCTTCAGAGCCACTTTAACTTTAAAAATTAAAATAAAAGTGGCTCTGAAGAAGACTGCAGAATAGTCGAAATGTAAGATTGTGTCTGCATATATGTACAATAAAAGTACTTTTAAAAAATTAAAGTAAAAGTGGCTCTGAAGAAGACTGCAGAATAGTCGAAATGTAAGATTGTGTCTGCATATATGTACAATAAAAGTACTTTTAAAAAATTAAAGTAAAAGTGGCTCTGCAGAAGACTGCAGAATAGTTGAAACGTAAGATTGTGTCTGTATATATGTACAATAAAAGAATTTTAATTTTCAGCATAAGAAGAATAAAGGAAGATAGAAAGATTTGTTTACAAGAGGGAGATTGAGATAACATTTACTTATATGCATATAGATATGTGGGTAGATATTTATTATCTATGTGTATATCTTTGTAGGTAGATAACTATTTATCATTTCACACTCTTTTCCATAACTGCATTATTCAGTTTTTTTTATTAATATCATAATGGATATAAATTTTAAATTAAATTGTGTTCTACATATTTATAAAAAAAATTAAAATATTTTTTTGCTGCATATTAAAGTTATTATTTTGTGCTGTTACTTAGTCTGGTCAGCAAAAATATTAATGATCCACAATTATACTAATTTGTGTGGTATTTAATGTTTGGGATACTAATTAAACATCCATTGTACTCCTTTTTAAGTTTCTAGCTTTATTTCTTTTTATTGAGGGTACCATAGTGTATGTTTACAATATATAGTCTGTCATTACACTTTTATGCAATTATAATTCTTAGGATTTGATTCAGGTTAAACCTAAACTCTTGTGATCATCAATACATTTAAATATGTACACAGACAATAAGAAATACCAAAAGCTTAAAACACGAATTGAATAAACAAAATTAATAGAAGTAAATGATTCATTAGTGCTTTTAGTTAATACATTGATTAAATATTGAAAAAGACTTGAATTAAAAATATTATGTTAGCTAAAAAATGATGGCAGAGAATTTTGATTGTTTAAAATGTTGATTTATGAATAATTATGCCATCAAAACTACATTTACATTTAGAGCCATAGATATAACCAAAACAGCAATTAGCTTCTATATCTTTTCACATGAACCAAAAGATAGTTTGATTTAGAATGTTTATAAACAATTGCAAAAACATTTTTAAAAATTAGTATTAAATATTACATATTAGACAGATGTGTATGTAACAAAAAAATAAATAAATAATAAAATCAATACTTCAGTAATTTTTCCATTATTAAATATGCCACCATTTTCTTTGCAAATATGATTCTAATATCAATATGTAACATCAATTTTACACTTTCTTTTCAAATCTTGTTTTATTTTATGAATCAATTTTTGCTTATTTTTTTTTCCCTTTGCCCTTATATTATGTGGTCATTGTCAAGGATTGTTTTATATTTGTGTTCAGTCTTTTATATTCTAAAAAAAATTACAATGTTTAAATTGACAAAGTATAAAAGAATAATCTTTGACAATGACCATATAATATGCTCATAGAAAATAATTGAAATGAACAATGGTGCATAAAATAAAACAATATTTGAAAAGAAAAAGTGTGTAAAATTAATTTATTGTATATGTATTGAAATAATATAACCTGTTAGCCATTATTCTTGAAGTTTATAAAACATTTTAAGTAAAATATGTAGAATCTTTCAAGGACAAAATCAAATATTTTATAACCCAAATTTTTCCAATAGATGATGACTTATATTATTTGCCAGTACTGAGATTAGCACAATATTGTTTAATCTGTTTATCGATTGATCCATTTTAACAAATGTTTCAAAAGAAGATAAAACAGTATTCTTATGGAAAACTAATAAAACATTTTAAAAAAATGATTTAAGAAATCTTGAAATCTTAATTATGCTATCAACAAAATCAAAAAAAAAGAAAAAAGCTTTTCGAATTTTTATATTTACAAGCATCTTAATTGCTATGAAATCATTTGGATAGCATTTTAAGTAATGAAGCTATTAAAATAACAGTTAAATTCTTTTTAATATTAATCATTGGATTTTTATGCAAACATTTTTTTATTAATTAATTCTTTGTTCACTTTATTTCTAAAAATATCTTCCTTCATAGTGACAAATTGGGTGCTTTTTGACTTCCTGTGTTATCATTACATCATTAATTATTAATTTAACCATAAATTGTCTAATGTCAGAAGGACAAATTGAACACTTTTTTCCAGTATTTAAATCTTAAAATACATGAAGTCCATTTCTTTTTCATTTTTTAAGACACCGCTTTCAATAGAATGTATATATATTTAAGTGTTCCTTTTTGAGATAAAAATATGTAGAAATTATTTCATCCATTGAAAGCAGTACTTTAAATAATGAAGAAAAATTTGACCTTTAGAATAATTTTAAGTAAAAATTTAAATAGAGAAGAATTTAGAATTAGTTTACTTGATGTAAGATAAATTAATAGCTTATGAATGTAATTATAATGTAAGAATACAAAGGCTTGTTTTGTTATAATGAATAGAGATAGCAGAGATATAAAATAAAGAATTGATTAAAGGGAAATGTATTTGTTTTGATAAAAACCCAGGGAAAAATATTAAAAAGTAATTTAATTGTCATTAGGAGAAGAATGTTAAAACTTTTTTAATTGGTTTTATTTAAGTTTCCAAATGATTTTATATCACCTAAGATGTTTATGAATATTAAAATTGTAAAGGTTTGTGCTTGATTTTATTGATAGTGTCCATATTTTTACAGGGCCTAACTGGGACACTATCAAAAAAAAAAACTTTCATTGGAGATTACTGTATATTTCAGTGTGAAATAAAAAAAAATCACAAAAATATATACTCCCATTTACATTATAACAATTGCTTGCGTGGTTTGGTGTTCGTGTTGGTAGAACGTCCGACTTGGTATCAGGCTGATCCCAGAATCGTTTCTGGCAATCTCTTATTTTCCTTATAATTTTTTTTTCTTTTTTTATGATTAATTTATTCAATTGTTTACTTCCAGTTATTATAAGAAATTTGCTTTTTTTTTGTTTACTAATTGTTGACATAATCATTTCATATTATAAACAAAAGCAAAAGATAATTGTATATATTATCTATCAAAACAAAATCTTAAATTGAAATCACTTACTAGTGACATGCAAAAATAATGGGGAGCCATTTCCATTTTTAGAAAATTACTGATTAACCAATCAAAAAATTAATTATAAAATATTAAATAAATAAATATTAATTTAAAAAAATATAAAAAATAATAATTAAATATGAAGTTAAAATTAACAAATAAAAGTAAAAATAAAAATGAGTAGTTAAGAAAACTATAACTGTCCTGAAAAAAGGTATTGGGACACCCGGGACACGAAAGAAAAAACCAGGCAAAACTAGGAGGTATGACCACCCAGCTGGTAGTGCACTTGATAAGATTTCTTAATTTTTTAAGATTTTGGTAAATATACTATTTTTTTTTTTAAAGTTTTTGATAGAAGTAATGGATTTAAGATGCAAGATAAGTGGGTATATAGTAAATAGTTTGATGTTGGAAATATATCATTTTCAACTATTATCGATTCACTGCAGAATAAAAAATTTTCCAAGTTCAATCCATTTTCTGTGATCTATCACATCACTCCAGTAGACTGTCTTATTTTATCCGACCATCTCACACGTGGTCTCTTTTTAGGTTTTTTACAATCTCTTGGATCCAGTTTAACATTTCAACTGTCCAGCTATTATCTTTTCTAGCAATATGTTCAGCCCAACTGTATTTCAGTCTCTTAATTTTTTCAATAAAGTCAATAATATTTGTCTATTCTCTCACCAATGTATTTCATTTTTGATCTCTTGTTATTCCTAACAGATATTTTCATAGTTCATTGTATGATCTGAAGTCTTTGTATTGCTCTTCTGTTAAGTGTCAAAGTCTTAGATCCATAAATAAGAATTGATAAAATATTTATTAAAAAACTCTTCCACTTCAAATACATAGGGACATTTTCTTTTAATATTGTTATTTCTATCGAAAGTGCTCCAACCAAATTTAATTGTATGATTAATTTCATCCATTATGCTTGCATCTGTAATAATAATCTGACCAAGGTATTTGTCGTTAACATCTTCTAACTCATCATTATCAATCTTTATTTGAGAAAATCCATTGAACATTATTTTAATGTTTTTAACATTTGCTTTTAGTCCTACCTTATTATTTTCATCTGTGATAACTCTTGCATTTCCTTAAATCCTGAAGCATTATTTTCAAAAAGTTATATTATCTGCAAAATCTAGATGTAAATATTCTCTATTTACTTTTGCAAAAATACTGTAAAAAGTTTTGGAAATATGGAGTAAAGATATTGAAAATATATATCAATCTGTAAATAGGTTAAGGTATTAAAAATGTACTTTTTTCAATATTGTCAAATAAATTTTGTCTATTGCAAAAATTAAAATTATGAAGAATTTGCTTCTATTACCGAAACATTACTGATATTTTACTTATAAATTTTATAAAATTAATAACTGTGGGATAGTAAGTTATGTTATTTCTCCTTTGTTATATTTTTATTAAGTATTTAAAATAAACTTATTGATGATAAATGTGATTACTTATGGAATGAAGATAATTTATTTGTAGTGCATAAAAGTAAGCTGGAAGAGTCTTGAATGAATTTAATAGCTTTGATTCTTATATAAAATATATTTTAGAAGGGTTTGAATTTCATTAAATTAAAATTTTTTGATTTGTTAGTAGTAAGAGAATTAAAATTTTGTTTAAGAGACAAAACTCACTTTACATATTGCCAGAAGTCTTCTGCATGAAATCCCCATATAGTGCCTACTCATCTAGTGTTTCTGGCTTGTGGCCTTCATCAGTGAGGATCCTTGGATCTGGGAGCACTATATCTAGATCTTAGGATCTAATGCAACCCTCCAGCAGCCATCTTTTATCTCTACTTAACTACAAAACTATGAGTCTTAAATTGAAAACATTATATTTTCAATCCAAGATCAGTAACTTATATAGCCAAATAGGTCTGAACTCAGTTTTCAGTACCTATACATTTTAGTGTCTTTGGTTCTTTAATAACCATAGCCACCACTATCTTATTAGGCAGGATTGGTTTTAAGCTAATAAACATCACATGATCACTATTTCTTTTGCTTCCATATAACTTATTAAAACAGGCAAAACTCACTATACGTATTGCCACTCACTGCAAGCTAGAGTAATCAATGGATGCCAGAAGGCTTGTGCATAAAATCCCCATCTAGTGCCTGCTCATCCAGTATCCCAGACTAGTTTCTGGCTTGTGGCCTTCGTCAGTGAAGAACATTGATTACTCTAGCTTGCAGTGAGTCGCAATACATATAATGAGTTTTGTCTGTTTTAATAACAGTTATATGCATGCATAAGAAATGATGACCATGTCATATTAAAAGAGCTTTTAAAAACCTAAAAATGAGAAATTAAATAGTTCCGGTTTGTCAGTTTGCTAAGGGGCAAGTCTAGTGTTATACATTTTGTTAGTTATAATTTATAAGGTTTGCCACTACTGGATTTAATCAAGATGAATATCGGTATCTGAAGGCTCAGTTTAGTAGTCTACTGAATGCTTGATCATCAAAGTACATCATCACATGGTTTTCATTTTAATGATATTTTATGCTTTACATGTTTGATCAGCTGTGGAGGCATGTAATACTCATTGATCACCTGGGATCATATGATAATAATCCTATAGACGTAGTTCCATTTGCAAATACATTAACTGCATATTTCCAAGTAAAAATGATTTCTAAATGTTTTTTTTTTTTAAAGTGTCATAGCATCGGCCGGGATGCGAACCCGCAACCCGAACTGGATTGATTATATTTGGGCTAATCATTACATGTATAACGCATATTATTTTTTTTAAAAAAAAAAAAAATTATATATATTGAAGGTTATATCTTAAAATAATGGACATAAAATTTATTTTAAAAGATCCTCTGAAATTTCTTAAATGAATTGTCAAATATTTTAAGAACATCACAAGTAATAGCTTCTTAAAAGTTTTCTATCATATGATTAAATCCTTCAGGCAATCAGGATCAAGTAACCCAACTGCTAAAATTGTTTCAAAATCTTTTTTAAAAACAGAACAAGACCAATTTGCTTTAACTATAAAGGTTCATTACTAAAAAAGAAGGGAATTATTGAATGCTAGCCAGCCAGTCTAGGGCGTAAGATTCTTACATAAGATAGTGCTCATTTCCAATCCATCCTATTCTTTATATACATCATGAAAATGCTGTTATTACAGTGTTGTCTTAAAAACATATTTAGCAGTACTATAATAGTTATGGAAAGGGGACAATTAATAAAAAAGGTATCTTTTGGATAGAAAAATACAAGCAGTAATTGCATTTTAATTATCAAATAAATATATATAAAGAAAAAATATAAATGTTCTTAATGAATGTTTAAATCGAAGTATTTAGTATGTGGGGTTATTCATTTATAATTATTTAATAAGAAAGCTCTTTGTTTAGGGACAGTAATTAATCAAAGTTAATTGCTCCAAAACTTATTTAGAGAGAAAATAAAACTCTGCTATTGCAATCAAAAGAATTCTTTTTGACTCTAGATCTAATATAGAGACAAAGCACTACAGTATAGGGGATTTGAACTCAGATTTGCAATAATATTAGCATCAGCATGGGATTGGAGTTTTCATTATCAGATTTTCAATGATATGGATGGCTGAAAAGTTGGAGTGGATTGAAGCCTGTCCATTAAAGTATGAAGATTTTCTATCTTAATATAAACTGAGCACTGATTATATATATGTGTGGGAGTTGATAATCTGGACCAACTGATGAGTGCTGGTTTAGCATGAAATACATATATTGGTGATTATTTATCTTTTCTGCATGTGTGTGGTTATGTGTATCAGTTGTTTGAGATAATGTGGATAGTTGATAGGTGCTTGAAAATCTGAGTTCAAATCCCCTATACTTGTATAAATATAAGTAATTCAAGCACAGCAAACTTTTCAATAGGTTAAGTATTATATTTTAAATGGATGTTTAGATGTAAATATTTCGTGTTTGGAGTTTTCCATTTATAAATATTTTGATTGCAATAGTCTGACCGTTTTATTCTATCTCATAAATATTTCCATCTAAAGATCCATGAAAAATATTATAATACTTAACCTACCATTAGAGAGATTTATTACAAGAAGGAAGGAAATTGAAAAGTGTGCTATTCTTATACCTATATATTAAAACTGCAATGCTTTGCCTCCATATAGTCGGATAGTTTTATTTTCTCTCTTAAAAGGCATGGGGAGTTAACCTTGATTCACTACTGTCCTAAAAAAGAATTTTCTCTTACCAGAATTGAACCCACAAAAGGCATGGGGAGTTAACCTTGATTCAGTTACAAATTCTTTTCTCTTACCAGAATTATGCCATCTAGAGTAAGCATTGGTATTCAATAGATGTCATATAGTAATAGTCCCCTATCCACTGTGTTCCATCTAATGTTTTCAGATTAGTTTCTAGCTTACAGCTTTCATCAAAAAGGAGATTTTGAATTTGGGAATAGTGCACCTGGTCTTATATCAGATGGGGTAACTGGTAAGAGAAAAAGAATTTGTTACTGAAATAACATTTATAAGCGGAAATCATATGATGTTTTTTTTTAAATTTTAAGATTCAGGTTTGAATTTTTCTGTAAATATATAATTTAAGCCAGAAATCCCCAAACTAGAATCTGTGGGATAGATCTAACTCCCTCCTTCCTTAGGATGACCAGAGTGGTTTGATTAAAAATCGGGACATAACCAATCATTTTTACATCATTGTGCCCCCCCCCCCTTTTTTTTTTTTAATCAAACTCCATTCCTGTGTATATTCATCATTGTAAATACACTTCCTCTTTGGAATGTTGTCTATTGTTTAGGGTTATTAATTTTATCACTATAGAAAATTAATATCAACAAAAAACTAGTAAAAATACACTGTCAATCAAAGCAGGTGCAAGCGCAGTTCAAATTTTAGCCTACAAAAATCCAACTGCGCATGCTCCAAGGCAAGGATGGACATGAGATTGTGTCTAGTTTGAGAACCCGGCCATATAATGTAATAGCGATCTTTGTTTTGGTATTGGAATTTGTCTGAAGTTTTTATAATATAACTGTAGACTGAAATGGACAGAGAGGGCCAAGAAACTCATTTTTGCAATGAATTATTTATGTTAATAACTATGAGTATTTAAAAGTCAGGACATAACAATCGTCCCAAAAAGTCATTTCAGGGATACTGGGACATTTAATCAAAAATAGGGACAAATACTGAAAAATCGGGACGTCTGGTCACCCCACATTGTTTTTTCTTTGTGTGACATAACTTTTCTTCTTATATTACATTCACACTCATCCTTATAATTGGCTTTCTTTTTCAATTACTATAATGATTTGTTACTTTTATCAAACAATTACTGTACTTAAAAAATTTTCATTTATATCCTTATCTTCTCCATTTCAATGAATATTTCCTTGTCAAATAAAACTGACATTTCCTAGTGATATTTTGTTCTGTTGTGTATTATTAAATCCTACCCATTCTTTACAATCCCTCATTTGTTTGCTTCAATCAGTTTTGCTTAGCTTTATTCATATTTCTTTCCTGTTAACGATTCAAATATCTAGATACGAAGTTATTCTATTATTTAAACTTTGAGTTTGGTGAATTTTTGTTTGAATTTTTTTTCCTTGGTGATAATATTTTCCATTTTATTCTTTCCACCATTTTATATAATCCTCTTTCTAACCTATATTTATTCTCGTTTAACTTTTATTGAATAATTTATACTTTTTAAGTGAATTTACAAGACAAACTCATCTTTATTCTGATCTAAAATATTTCTAAATTTTTCCTAACATTCATTGCCTTTATTTATTTAATATTCATTTTTTCAGTTGTTTTTTTTTTACATTAATATGTAGCTTCAATATTAAGATTATCAGAGCTGTAATTAGGATGTGTACAATTTCCTTGGATATGTGCATGATTTTTAAGACTACAGTATCCATGCATAAATTGCAAAAATTCTCACCCTGATTTTATTAAATTACGCTATTTTCTTCATAAATTAATTGAAACTTTTATTACGTTAATATAAAATTTTTTAAATTAATTATCAACCCATAAAACTTTGTAATTTTTTATCTAAGTACTGTATACTATGTATATATAATCAAATTACATTTATTCAAAAAATACTATTTAATGATAATTCAAAAATTTATTATCAATGGATTCCTGCCAAGACAGTAGAATAATATCATTAAAAACATTTTATATCCTAATATGTGGACTATTTATTATTAGTCATCATCATCAACCATTATCAATCCACTGCAGGATGAAGGTCTCTCCAAGTTCAATCCATCTTTTCCTATCTTTAGTTTCTCTTCACATTACCCCTGCATACTTTTTTATTTCATCCATCCATCTCACATGTGGTCTCTTTCTGGGTCTTTTACAATCCCTTGGAATTCAGTTTAAAATTTCAATTGTCCATCTATTATCATCTCTTCTAGCAATATGTCCAGCCCAAATCCACTTCAGTCTTTTAATTTTTTCAATGAGGTCAGTAACACCTGTTTGTTCTCTTACCCATACATTATGTTTTCGATCTCTTGTTATTCCCAACATGCATCTCTCCATACTTCTTTGAGTGGTCTTGAGTCTCTGTATTGCTCTTCTATTAAGTGTCCAAGTCTCAGATCATTAAGTAAGAACTGGTAAAACACATTTGTTAAAAACCTTTCTTTTCAAACACATAGGCATATTTCCTTTTAGTATCAAGTTATTTCTACCAAATGCACTCCAACCAACTTTAATTCTATGATTAATTTCATCCATTTCAAAAGTTTAAATAAAGTTTAGCAAATTAATATTAGGTAATGGAAATAGCTTAACATATAATTACCGTTAAATACCGTCATCACAAAACTTTCAGACAAACATTAAGTACTTGATGTGAACCTGATATTATGCCAAACTTTAAAAATAAAGTTTGAATTTTTTTAAAGGTATTTAGCAATTAAAAAAAAAAAGCATGTGGCTTTATTGTTCGGGAATTCGTAAGAAGTTTGAGTGCCGGAATCATTCCTGGGATTTCATGATCCCAAGTTAGAAGCTCTACCAACTATACCAAACTGTGCAGGGCAAAAAAAGCATATGCCTTCATTGCTCAGGAATTCATAAGAAGGTTGAATGTTATAGACCTGCGAGTGCCAGAATTGATCCTGGGACCTCCCGATTGCAAGTCAGATGATCTACCAACCATGCCAAACTGCCCAGGGTATTTAGCGATTAATATTATATGATCCATTGCAAACTTTTAGACAAGCACTATATTAGTTATTCATAAATGGTTTGTGTACAAACTATTTTATTTAACTATAATTTATCCATACCACTTTTAACACTTTTTAGCAAAAGTCTTTTATTGTACATATATATACATACACTTTACATTTCGATTGTCCTGTAGTCTTCTTCAGACCCAGTTTATTTTAATCTTTTAAAATAAAGATATTACAGCAAAATAAAGGAAAGGGTGATTTTGGTAAACTATTTTATTATTAATAATATTATATATTGAGTTTATTAAATTAGGTCATGTGACATCTGACATGATTTTTTTGTCTTATTAATAATATTAGAACTATTTCTAATTAATTCTCAATTTTAATGTTTTTTATATTCATTTTATTTCACTAAATTTAATTTAGAAACTATCTTAATCTTTTTTGCTAGAATGTATACTAATAATTGGCAATCTGTTTCTATTCAGTAATACCTCATTTAGATAAAAAGTTTGAGTGAATGGTATTAATCAAATCTGATTTAACATGTCAATATTTTAACATTGATAAGGAAAATGTAGATGTTGAGAATGCCTCATACAAATATTACTTTGATCAATATTAGCAAATTGAACTAACAACATACACATTTCATAATTTCAATGATAATTATATGTTGTTTCTTATGATCAGTATATAAGCAGACATTTTTAATTGTTGATACAAAACTGAAATAATTAAATTGTAGTTTTTATAAATTATAATTGACTTACAATTTTTCTTGGGTCAACAAATAAAAAAAAGTAAACCAAAAAACTTGCATCTTCAATGACGAATGGTGAAGGAAATATTTTTTTTTAGATGAGGATAAAGCATTTTGCTTATTTTTATCAAGAAAGTGTATCCTCATTTAAAGAGTATAACAGAGACATTTTGATGCAAAATATTAAAATTGTCATTTTCAAAAGTTAGATTATTTGTGCAAAAAAAAATTCTTAAAGGAATAAAATGTGTTTATTAAACAAAATTTTGAAATGGAAACTTACTAAAAGTATATTTTACTAATCTGCCTAAGATAATCAAAACAATCAAAGTATTTGCAGATAGTGAATTTATTAAGAAGTCTTTGTTTGAAATCAGTGGAATATTACTAAATTGAATTCAAAAACATTAGCTTATCTCAAAGGACAATCATATGATTGGATGAAGTCATTACTGAAAATTTGAGCAGTCGAATATAATAGGGTATTCCTTTGCATTTAATGAAAGTATAGACAAAAAGCCATAGCTCAATTTTTTGTTATTTATAAGAACTATTCATTGAAATTTTGAAATTATAAAAACATCAGGTAATGGAAGCAGTGAAGTCACAAACAAGTAGAACTGATATTTTTGAAGAGTAAAAAAATAGCCCTCAATAAACATGTAAGTATAACAATTGATGGAGCTCCAATAGGCATTATTAATTTTGTATGATCAAGAAGACTGAAGCTTAGACAATTTGCTACATTTCTGGAAAAATTAAATATAGAATAAACTGAAGCATTGTATCTTAGTAATATTTTATGGTTAAGCTTGGAAAAAGTTCTTAAAAGATATTGGAAACTAAAAGAAGAAATTACATTATTTTTAGAAATGAACCAATGTGATAATTTTCTGCATTTGACTGACCCTTAATGGATGTGGTTTTGCATTTTCACTTGGCATAATTAATGACTTCAACATGTTAAATATGGTATTATATTTGCCACATTATTTCATGGTGTAGTGGCTTTAACACTTTCATTAAACTGTTCGGAAACTTGTGTTTTTCTCGGAGCAATGTCGTGTCAATGTCGCGACATGATGGCAGACTAGTGCATGGAGTTCCTGCAAGAGGCATCTAGTAGCTGAAGCATACACTACAATGTGTTTGCCAGAGAATGATTCTAGTTATTTTGAGCACCCCTTGTATGTTTGTAATGGCAGAATTGAAGTACTTAATAAAAATACTAATAAATCTATCGACAAGTGAGATTCTCTAAGATTATTTGTAATGTTTGTGAATAATTGTCAAAAAAAAAATCTATATGTCAATCAGAATCACTATTCAGTAAATTTATAACTGATTATTAAACTTACAATAGTCCAATATATAAATACAACTAAATTACCCTCATCACAAGCCTTCGGGAAAACTTTAGATATCTGCAATATTTTTTATATAGTTGCATTGTAAACTTTCTAGTCATGCACCTTGATCTAAGAATTAAATTCAATATTTTTATACATAAACATATAATCTTAGACTTGGGAACAAAAAAATACACCTAATGGTAATTGCTAAGATGCAATTCAACCAAAGCAATATCTTTAGTTTAGTCAAGTCTTAAAAATAGTTCTTCAAATGTCGTACAACATTGTTTTCTTTAGGGATACATTCACACTATTATCCTTTTATCCAAGGATCTAAAAAGGTCGGCAGTTAGCATATTATTAAGCATTAAAATAGAGCAGTTGATCTACTGACAAACCTTTATGGTTTTTAACTAGTATGAAAGTAAAGATATTGCTCAACTAATATTGCAATCAAATGCTCCTGACTGATGAAGGCTACAATATCTAGAAACTAGTCTGGAGATTTTTTTGGCTTTAATATCTGACTTTCATCGGCTACTTCTTGTATACATTACTTTAATGTACCATAGAGTGGATTGCTATTGTTTAAAAATAGTGGATAAAAAAAATGGCAATGTTTTTGATAAAGGTTAGATATGACTAAGAACGTATAAGAAGTGAAAGGGGAAAGAAGAGGATATGAATGATTTTAGAGAAATGGATAAGAACATATAAGAAGTGAAAGAGACAGAGAGAAGAGGATATGAATGATTTTAGAGAACATAGTAGTCATTAAACATTCATGAGTTAAATATCAGATAGAACAGTAAATAAAAGATGTTAATAGGTTTACCACCTTGATGTACAAAACATTGTGCAGAGATGTAAATGATTGAAATCAGAGTTCTCATAGCCGTTAATGATTTTGAAGAAATAAGTATTGGTGTCAAAATAAGAGTCATAGATCACATGACCCTATTCTCTTAAGCTTGTAAATTATAAACACTGAGGATTGCCAATTCCTCAACAAGCTTTGTGATAAATGCTTAGCGAGAGCCAGCATTTAAAATATCTCTGCCAAAGCACGAAACCATGGTCAGGGGTTTGGGGGGGGGGGGTTTCCTGAGAGAAATATTTTAAATGCTGGCCCTGGCTAAGTATTTATCACAAAGCTTGTTGAGGAATTGGCAATCCTCATTGCTTATAGCTATTCGTGTGCTTTAAAAGATATGTTAAAGCACAGGACCATCCACTTGATATATATATTTTATGTACAAACTGTATCTCAAATGGATGCATGGATTTCTACAAACCCTTTTTTTTACTTTCTTTGTTCCAAGATTGACTTTTTAAGTAAATTTGAAAATAAGTTAAACGTTTGTAAATTGTCTTGTGCATTGGAACAAGTATATGTTTTTGTCTTGCATTGGTGGTCGAGAGGTCAGCGCGACTGCCTTGCACTTGCAGGCAGTTGCCCGGGTTGCGGGTTCGCGTCCCGGCCGATGCTATGACACTTAAAAAAAAAGTATATGTTTTTGCTGTACTCAATGCCTACTTGATTGCTATAATGAATATACAGACTTCTCAAATATCTAATAATACAATCATTATTATTTATAAGTAACCATTACTGAAAATACAAAATATTGAACCAATAATGTGTTAAATATATAAAAAAAAAATAATGTGTTAAATGACATCCTTATAGATTTTTTTTTAAAAAAAAAAGTATACATAATTTTTAATGATTTAATAATTTATTGGAATAATAACTATTTTAACAAATTTTATGAATTTTTTTTAGAAAAAGAAATCATTTGTAACAGACATAACCGTGAATGCTGGTAATAATCTGTAAACTTTTTATTACTAAAAGTTTTTTTCCCAGACACGACTGCTTTTTTTTAAAAAAAAAAAAAATTTTTTTTGTCTTAGATTAGCTTTGTAGTTGTTATATCATGTCTGACCTGTATGAATCACGTGACTTTATAGTTATTATTAGTATCATGGGTCAATAATCAGGGGAACTTTGCCAGAAATTAAAATAATGTTATGACCTTTTCTCCCTAATTTATATCACATACACACTTCCTCTTAGCTGCGCATATGGATATCAAAATATAATTAAACGCGCGCACACAACAGTATATAGTTCAAATGCATTCACTTTTTTTTCTCCATATGTCATAGCATTCACTTTTTTGAATTAACCAGACAGAAAAAAAAAAATTCTAACCATAAACAGATTCATGATTAGGAAAAGACTAAATTGAATATATTTATGAAACTTGAAATAAAATTTTAAATATATATATAATTAGACTGAATATTTATACGTAAAATAAGTGCTGCAATCTATCGGAGTGCCTTTTGAACTTACTGAGATAGTCTTCAATCAGACGAATCAAATAATATTTTTGTTGAAGCTAAGATTTAATAAAACTAGGTTGAATCCTTAGGAGAATTTAAGAAAATTATTTTCAAGAACCCATCTGAATTATGTTATTTAAACTTTTATTTGAAATAGTATATTCATACTAAGAACAAGCTGGATTTAAAAGTGGTTTTAGTACAGTAGATCATATCCAGGTATTGAGAGAAATTATAGAAAGGACAAAGGAATATGAGTTGCCATTATGCTTAGGATTTGTAGACTGTGAAAAGGCATTTGATTGTATAAACATTTCTTCAGTGATTAAAGCATTGGATCATCAAGGTGTAGATCCAGGATATTGTCATATTTTGAAAAATATTTATAAAAATGCAACAGCAACAATTAGATTAAATAATGATACTACGAAACATTGAAAAGTGTGTAAGACAGAGTTACTCCATCTCTCCAAAACTTTTTACAGCAGTGCTGCAAGAAGTATTTTGTGGATTAAAATGGGAAGCTAAAGGAGTGAAAGTAAATTGAGATTATTTAAGTCATTTAGATTTTGCAGATGATGTAGTTGTTTTTGCAAATAAGGCTTTAGAGCTACAGGAAATGTTGCAGGAGTTATCAGATGAAAGTAGGACTAAAGATAAATGTTAAAAAGACTAAAATAATGTTTAATGGATTTTCTCAAAATATGAAAATAAAGATTGATTATGATGAATTAGAAGTTAACAGTTAAAAATACCTTGGTCAGATTATTAATACAGATGAAAATATAATGGATGAAATTAATCATAGAATTAAACTTGGTTGGAGTGCTTTTGGTAGAAATAAACTTGATATTAAAATGAAATATGCCTATGTGTTTGAAAAGGAAGGTTTTTAATAAATGTGTTTTGCCAGTTCTTACTTATGGATCTGAGACTTGGACACTTAATAGAAGAGCAATACAGAGACTTCAAACCACTCAAAGAAGTATGGAGAGATGCATGCTGGGAATAACAAGGGATCGAAAACGCAATGTATGGGTAAGAGAGCAAACAGGTGTTACTGTTCTCATTGAAAAAATTAAAAGACTGAAGTGGAATTGGGCTGGAATCTTAAACTGGATTCCAAGAGATTGTAAAAGACCCAGAAAGAGACCACATGTGAGATGGGTAGATGAAATAAGAAAGTGTGCAGGGGTGATGTGGAGAAGAGAAACTAAAGATAGGAAAAGATGGATTGAACTTGGAGAGACTTTCATCCTGCAGTGGATTGATAATGGTTGATGGTGATGATGATCGTACAGAGAGAAAAAAAGTCATAATGTAGCTTTCAGTTGGGCATTTGGGAAAACATTAATGTTCACAAAACAAGCTATAGATAACTATTGATCCTCCATTCATAAATAATAAACTGATTTAATTCTAAGGCAGTATGCCATTTGCTTATACTGAATGTTTCTATAATAGAGGGATTTTAATTCTGGATTTTTCAGTCTAATCATCTTCCACTCTATCTCTAAGCAAACGATACACATGACCACTCACATGTGAAAAAGGTACATGATCTCCAATATACATATTTCGTACAGAACCAGCACTCATCAGTTGGACCAGATCATAATCTCCCACACATATATACAATCAGTGCTCAGTTTATATTAAGGTAGCAATTCCTCAAACTTTAAAGGACAATTTGAGAAGACTGAAGCCTATCTATTAAAGTTTGAGGAATTGCTACTTTAATATAACCCTAGCACTGATTGTATATATGTGAGGGAGATTATGATCTGGCAGTCCTGGTTCTTTACGAAATATGTATATTGTGGATCATGTATTTCACATGTGTGTGGTCATGTGTAATTATTTGCTTTGAGATAGAGTGGAGGATGAATAGTCTGAAAAATCCTGAGTTTAAATCCCCCTATTTAAATAAACTGATTCATTTATTCATTTGCCATTTTGAAATATCTGTAATTTAATTGCAGTTATTAAAAATTAATGAGCACTTTGGAAGCACTATTTTAAAATACAGGGAGTTGTTAAGCATCCATAATGATTGACTTATTTATAAATGAGTAAAAAAAAAGTATATATAAATATATGCATGAAGCATGTCTTCCATCAAGTAAGGTGTAATGTCTGACATTATCATTGCTTCATCCTAAACAAATTTGGGTAAAGTTTTACTTTAGCGACCAAGGCATATTTGCTATCTAGTTTTTAAAATTAGAACTAAAATATTTTTAATTTTATGTATCTGCTCCCTATATTACTATTACAGTAAATATTTATAATTAAAACATAAAAGATAATAATAATAAAAAACCATCTACCTTTTTAAGCATAATTATGCCATATGCATACTAGGAAGTTGGAGAAAAAGGCGGCAGTGCTATATCTACTGCGGAAGGCAAATTCTTGCAGGTACGATTTGCATAAAGCTCTGCTGGTACCAGATTGGAATTTCAGCTTACCTTCGCTCGCATCCACATATTCTCAATATTCTGGGTATGTATGTCTTGGTCTTCGTTGTCCTGGTGGACGACAACTGAATGCATATATACCCCATTGCTGAATCTGCTGATATTATTGTACGCAGCCCAGCTATGTGAAATTATGTGAGAACTTGGTAAAATCTTCAGCTGGATTAGGGCCTCCAATGTGCCAGCCGTTCTATCCGCAACTTCTGTCAAGAAGCACTTCCTTGACACTCTTTCAATACTTCCAAAGACCCAATGCCCTCTACGTATAGTCCCCCTGTGGTATTTTCTGTGGAAATAATAACTTTTGCCGATTTTGACGACTAATGGCTCCCCATTGTCATCCATTCCGCTGACAACCATCGGATTTGTGTCGAAATATTTGACACCCTCTTCACGACAAAAATTAACCCAGTCAATGAATATTTTCTTGTTTACGCCTGTGTTTTTTTATTATAATAAGTGATATAAATCTAGATAGTTTAAATTATTAAGTTATAAATGTAGATAGTTTAAATTCTTAAGTTTCAAATAATTGAAACTAATTATTTTAATTAATCTAGTGTAATTATTTCAATTTCTTTAAAATGGTAAATATTTTTTTGATTATCTTTTACATTTTAATAAATTTTAATGTAATTGTAATATAGTAGCATATACGTAAGATTTTCGTATAATAATTTACTTATAATTTTGAAAACTAAAGGGCGAATATGATTTTTATTTTGTGGTCGCTAAAGTAAACCTTTACCCAATTTTGAAATATCTAATTCTTTGATGTGTACCTATTTTTTATTTCTATAAATAAATATTTAGTTTTCTCATGCCAAGACAAGTTTAGTATTATTTCATAAGCAAACTATATATATTTACCTATTTATAACTAATTTCAAATTAACATTTAAGGACAAAATATCTATTATAGGAATGGGCATACTTTTACATAGCAAGGGATTTTTGTAATTTTCTCCAACTGTCATGTCCACCACATATATTATAATGTAATAATCTTAACAAATAATATCAACTATGTCAATGAATATTAATTTTTTTTTTCCATATGTCATAGCATCGGCCAGGACGCGAACCCACAACTGTCTGCAAACAACTACTTGCTTGCAAGATGGCTGCGGTGACCTCTCGGCTAACAATGCAATCAATATACAACAAAAAGTCTGTTTAAATAGTAAATTTCGAGTAGAAGCATGGATATCTGGATATAATTACTAATTGTTACTTTTGCACAGAATTCTAAGTAGTCTTCTGGGAACAGGATTTTGATTTTAATTATATTCATTGTCAAAATTGTAAAATTGCATAGGTGGGTAAAGCCAAAAAACTGTTAAATCAAACACAACTTTTTAACATTTGAATGCTTTTTTTTTTTTGTCCATTAGATTGCAAAAGTGATTTTTAGGTTCTGAATTATATGCTTTTAAAATTTATGTATTTTTATAGGAGAATTTCACTTTCTTCCTCAGATAAAGATAACGTATTATTTATATTTTCAATCATTTGTTCCATATATTACCGCTAAATGGATAACTCGTTAACAGTTGACTCTAACTGATAAATTCTTGGAAATATCTCAAATTTGAAATGAGTTATTATTTCCTTATAATATTTATCTTTCTGAATGTACTTTTATTTTTTAACAATTCACCATAAATATTTTTGAAATTTTTCCAATTCACTATTTTAACTTATTTTTAAAAGTATTAGCATATCTAATCATTTCAACTATTGTTTCTTGTAATTGTAAATTCACTTCATTAAGATGGTTAAATTCATAACTAAATGTCACTACTTAGTTTAATGTGCAGTTCATCTCTTTAAAATCTTTTAGTTCTTGTTAAGCAATAAACATTTGTACGAATATAACAATTCACCATGCTCAGATGCATTTTTTTCTAGTCGAGTCCAAAATATTTTTCTTTGAAGACTTTTTACCTTGAATGGAGTTCTCTATTTTTATGCAGATTTTCATAATATGATGCATATTTAGAATTTTTCAACAGAGAGCCTACTGTTGAATAATGCAGTGATGTAAAAGAATATCTGGAAAATCAGTATCTCTGTTACATTTAAACAAAAATCCATTGATCATTCCGATCATCAATAGCACCCTGTCAGGACCGTTTTATAAATTGGATTTTTTTTTCTCCTCTATCTTGTAAAAGTACAAAGCTGAGGAATATCAAGTATGTTGGGAGATTCATCAAACTGCTACGAAAAACATGCAGTTAATCATCTTCAGTAAATTTTTAACCAAATCAGAATTTATAATTAGTGTACGATGTGTACAATTTTATGGGAAAGTACATCTTTAATTGTGAAAATAATTTCACTTTTATTCTTGAATGATTGCTGACTTTTAGAAATGCTTCTTTATCATTTCTTTATTTGTGAAAGATTTCTTATATTTGGTTACCATATATGAACACAAAATAATACTCTTGTTGCAGTTCTATTTTAATAATGGATTTAATTAAATATGATTATTAATTGTGACTTAATTTTTTGTTTGTATAATTCACTTTAATGGAAACAAAGCTTGCATGCATGGTATTAAAATATTTTGACATTTCCTTTTTTGGAAGTGACGTGCTTGCATGACACACATTTTATCCTCACCATTGTAAAAATAAACCATTCTTTTTCTTTATTAAAATTTGTATATTTTTCTTTTCTTTGCCCTTGTTTCAGACATTTCACTCCTCTTATAAAATAATATTGTTTTTATGGTAAACTAATTAAATCTTTGTACCTGTCTCAACAAAAAACACCTTTATTGTCATTAAGACTCACTCAACATGTACAGTGCTGCCTGTCGCATCTTTATATTGCCTAATAAACATACTTGAGACAATGATCAATATAAGCATCTAAGTACATTTGGAATGAAGGCATGAGTGCCATTGATACGTTTATCGGCTAACTTTCTCAACTATACACAGCTGCCTCAATTGTGAAGAGTTGATTTTCACCTGTAGTAGCTGTAATTATGCTAAAAATATTTTTTTTATGTATAGCTATCTAATCTAGCATAGTGATGTATTGGTTACTATTACTTTCTCTTAATTCAGGCAATCACTCCAAAATTTCTTGGTGGTCCATTGATGGATTACGAATGACGTAAAAAGTGTCCTGAAAAAGGTAGTCAGTTGTGAATTATCTTAATATATGCAGCCATGTGTTATAAAATGAAGGAAAGCCAATATTTCCATGGTCATGGATATGCATAATATTTTTTATCATTTAAAATTTTTTTAATAATGAGTTGGGTTTTAAAATTTGGTATAATATAATAAATATCTTAAATTATTTTAAATTATTGCGTGCACATACATAAATCTGCTGACACACAATCATGATTTATGAGAACAAAACATCTTTTTTGGTTATATTCAAATTGATGGTAGTTATGATAAACAAATGAATATAAGTGACAGTGATTGTTCTCATAGGAATATATTTATTAGCATTGCCAAGACAGAAACTTTTTAATTTAAATCAAATAATAGATAATATATCAATAAGAGCATAATAGTTTATTAAAATAATTTTAAAAAATGAATATTTCAGTTTGAAACCTGTTTACTGCACTCTAGTTCTCCTTCAGCAATTGGTAGCTGGCTTAACCCCTAGCCATTTGTTACTGCTTTTGGACCTATGAATGCTACCAATCTATTGCCTTATATGGATCCTATAATCCTTTATGAAGTTAAAACAGGCAAAACTCACTATACGTATTGCCACACACAGCAAGTTAGAGTAATCAATGGATGCCAGAAGGCTTGTGCATAAAATCCCCATCTAGTGCCTACTCATCCAATATCCCCAGACTAGTTTCTGGCATATGACTATATAAGCTAATGGGTTTGGATTGAAAACATTAAGGTGTTTTCAGTTTAAGACTCATAGTTTTTTAGTTAAATGGAGGTAAAAGGTGGTTGCTGGAGGGTTGCATTAGATCCTAAGATCTAGAGTGCTCTCAGATCCAAGGCTTCTCACTGACGAAGCCCACAAGCCAGAAACTAGTCTGGGAATATTGGATGAGTATTCACTAGATGGGGATTTTATGCACAAGCCTTCTGGCATCCATTGATTACTCTAGCTTGCTGGGTGTGGCAATACATATAGTGAGTTTTGCCTGTTTTAACAACAGTTATATACAAGCATAAGAGGTGGTGGTCTGATGATGTTTATTGGCGTTTGTGAAGTTCCAGATCCCACATATTTCTAGAGACTAACATACTCAGTTCTATTTAAAATATGCCTTTCTAATGTATATCATCGTGGGAAGTGTAGTAACTTACATCATGAAACTCTGCCCTTTATTTAATAAAGAATAATAGTTCTGTAATGTAATTTTCACTACATTACTTTTACACAAGGTGGTGTAGTGAAAATTATTCTACAGAAATATTCATTATTGGATAATCTCTAGTCTAATGAATGACTAAAAAGAAATATTAAAACACCTTCCCTTTATTTGCTTCTTTCTTTTGAGGAAAATGGAGTGGTAACATGCTGGATCTGTATTTGAACAACAAATTACATAAATTTACCTTAGATTCTAATTGAATACCAAACTTCAAATACTATCTCCACCCAACAATAAATTGCATGGCCTTTGTCTGATAACGCTAGTGCTTCGAATCTCTTAATTTTATCATGTAATTTTAAATTCTATTAACTATTTCATTCTTACAGTATTATATTTTATGTAATGTACATCAAGTTATTATTGTTTAATAAATAAAAATAATCTGAATCTCAGCAAGCACATCTTTTGTGTGTGTGCCTCTTTCATTATATCTTCAGATGGAACAAAAAAAGGCTCTTTCTGTAAAAGCTCAGCTGAAGACTGAATATTATTGGGATACTAATAACAGCTTATCACAATGATCCATGTTATCACCTGATCATATTACTGTTGCCTAGTAACTCCAATCTGCCTTTGAGCAAAACTGAATTATCTTGCAGTCATAATTTATATTTTCATAATAATAATTATTATAATATGTATATCATATAAACATTTAAATATTAAAAAGTTCTATTTTTAATGAACTCAACAAATGCATTATAATGATCGAAGAAAAGCAACACTGTTATTCCAGCAAATGTTTTTTTTTGCATCTTTTCACTGTTTTCTTTGGCTTCAGAAGCATTGTAATAGAAATACATATTTTTTCCCATTCCATCATTTATTGAACTGTAATTTTACTGCATTGATTATTAGTCAACTGAAGTATCGCTGTAACATTTGTGTATAAAGGATAATTTTTAAAAAAAAAAAATGGAAAGATATATTATTATTATAACTGTATTTGTATGCGTAATTAATTTACTTATTATTGAATATTACATCTATATCTATATATTATATGGAGAAGAAAATTCGATAATATTTAGCCGAGCGTGCTTTTGGCACTGTGTACCAAATTCGTGAGTAGTGCAACATTAACACTCAGTTAAATATTCTCAAATTTTCTTCTCTGTATAACATATCACTAAATGTGTGTATAACTTATATTTTAGACAGAATTGTTGATTTATTTATTATCGACTAAAGTTCTGAAACTAAATCTTTATAAATTTTATCTGTAAATAGTAAAATATATACCAATATTTCAAAAATATTTTTAGGATTTCATTGAAAATAATTTTTTTCCAAATTTCTTTTATATCTAAGATCGGTACTTGTGAGTTTTCAGGTAAACCAAGATGGCAGCCCATATTTGATAAGTCTACAGCATCACCTTCCCCCCCCTTCCCCCAATAAAAAATGGCTGCTAGGAAACATTATATTTAATATTTTATTTTTTATTATTACTATTATTCAAAAAAAAAAATTGTGAAAAATTAATTATAATATTTATGCTTTATTTTTTTATTTGTATTAATTTATTAAGAGAAAAATGAATTTAAAAAATATATAAATATAATATTTACACTTTATTCATGGCGGCGGCATTCAATCTCTAAGGGTCTCCAAAATTGTTTAGCAGTTTTGAGTCAAAACCGCAATTTTTATTCCAATTGTTAATGTTATTTTTAAAAAATTAAATTTTCTGAAATGAACATACAATTCAGAATGTTAAGTCATTGTGCTTTTCTTGAATTATTTTCTTGCTGTCTCTCTATGTAATTTATTTATGTTGTAATTTTTTTTTTCCAATTCTGGTTGAAATGTGAATACTTGGGAGTTTTGAATGTAAAGTTTCATGTCATAATTTTTAACGCACACTTTTTGGAGGACAGGATCCCGTAACTTGGAAATACTTCACTGCATCACATTCTGTGATAGGACGATCCCAAATTTTGATCATGATGACAATTTACCAAAAAAAAAAAAAACTTGCTGATAAAAAGAAACACTGAATTGAAGTACGATAATGTTAAAAGCATCTTGTCACTTCCACGTTGTAATATAAGTTAAAAAAAAATTGAAATAAGTAATGAAATTTATCAGAATTTATTATTTGTTTATAAATTTAACAATCGATTTATTAATTTTTTTTTTAAAAATGTAATGACTAACATATCTGTAAGCCCTCAAAACTGTATATTTATTAAAAATATGGGCTGCCATCTTGGTTTACTTGAAAACTCTTAAATATCCTAAAATCTTACTTAGGAATATATAGAAAAAAGTCTTAATAAAAAGAAGTGAGTTTAATATTTACTGAAAAATCAAAATATAAGCTGCCTTATGCACAGTTACTATTGACTTTCTTCACAATAATGTTTGTTTTAATGTGTGACCACTTTCCTCATATTACATTTTGCAATAAATATTGTTTGAATACTAAAAATAGTGATATGGTTTATTGCTTGGGAATACATAAGTTTGGGTATAAGAAGTTGGCACAATTGGGCTGCTTTATTCATGGACTGTTAGCTACAGAATCTGCCACTCTACTATTGCATCACGATCATGCAGAGCATCTTATTCATTGAAAGAGGTGTATGTATCAGTATTGCCAAAATCTTAAATTGATTTTAAATCATACTAAATGGTATAAAATCCTTTTATTTGAAGCAAATATCACTAACCGAAGAGTAATACAGAGACTTTAGACCATTCAAAGAAGTATGGGGAGATACATGTTACGAGTAACAAGAAGAGATCAAAAGCAAAATACATGGGTAAAAGAACAAACAGGTGTTATTGACATCATTGAAAGAATTAAGAGACTGAAGTGCAGTTTGCTTGGACATATTACTAGAAGAGATGATAAGAGTAGATGGACAGTTCAAATCTTAAACTGAATTCCAAGATTGTAAAAGATCTAGAAAGAGACCATATGTGAGATGGATGAATGAAATAAGGAAAATATGCTGAGATGATGTGGAAAAGAGTGGCTGGAGATCGGAGAAGATGGATTGAACTTGGAAAGACTATCCCACAGTGGATTGATAATGGCTGAAAGTAATGGTAATGATGATCAGTAAGAGATTTTAAATAATAACATAAGATTGTTAGAAAAACCTAGTGTATCAATCATACACACCACATGCTTCCTAAAAATAATAAGTGTAATATTTTTGAACGTAAAGTGACTTTAATAAAGTTGGGCAAAATTTAAATTCTTGTATATAGCAGAGTTCAGTAAATTAAATGAGATGCAAATATAGATGTTCTATAAATTAAATATAAAAAATGTATCAAATAATATTAAGAAATATATGTTAAGAATAGGAAAATTTTCCAAAGGGTTCAGTACTCTCATTCCTTTTACATTGCTTTTATTAAATAAATTTCTAAATCATACCCTTCCTCCTTAAACTTTTCATAATTGTTAAAATGTTTGTAGTTTCAGTCGTGTAACGGTCTTTAGAACTATAAAAAAAAACCTATTCTTTCTTTATTTACACACGCATATAGAAAGATTAAGTGAAGAAAAGGCTTATTTTAATGTTTTTAAATATACACACACCAGATTATGTATAGAATATCTGATTTTTATATTTATTATATTTATATATAATTTTATTAAATAAAATTATAGATCTGTAAATGTGTACAAATTAAACTGTATAAAGCTAAACCAGTGATTATAATAAGTTAATTAATAATATTAACTAGTGCTGACACACTTATAATGTAAAGCTGTATAAATTAATAGCAATTAACCAATTAAAATGGCTTACCGCTTTCAACAAAATGTACTTCTCATAATCATAACCTGTTATGACTCATTCATTGGAATCATTCTATATGTATAATATGCAAACTTTATGTAAATGAGTCAATTAATATTTATTAATATTATATAGTCTAATTAAATAGATTATGTAATCTCGAATAAGCCAATAGCAGTCAAATAGTGCAAAATTTTAAATTTAAATTTTTATGAAAGATATATTTAAATATATATATATTAAAAAAGCATAGAGATTCCATATATGAGATTGTAAAAATAAATTGACAGATGATTTCAAGTATATACAAATTAAATAATTACATATTTTTGTTACACTGAAATGAATTATCTTAATATAATGGTAATAATTACTTTAATTATCAAAGAAAATTAAATTAAATGTTCAGTATTAATTATTTTCTTTAATATTAGTTTGTAAAAGAAATTGGCCATATAATAATACAGTGTATACGATTTTGCAGGAAATATGTTTACATATGTGCAAGTGGGTATAAATTGATCAAATTCAATCAGAATTTGTTTTACCCATGTTATTAAATAAATACTGAAAACAAATGAATATATAGTCTAATATTTATTTTGTTAGGAAAGATCTAAACAGATGTCTTCTACTTTGACTTAATCATGGAAAAGCAAAAAAAAATATCATAATTTTAAATACGTTTATACTTAATCTGAATCAAATTTTAAGAGAAAAGCAATTTTAAAGATATTTTTACAAAATAAGTATATACATATTAAGATAACAAAATTAAAGTTATTGAACTTGTTCCTTACTCTTTTGAGAATGAAATGCAAAAAATAAAATATCTAAGTCATATTAAATTTATTATCTGTAATTGAGTTGCCAAATGTATTTCCAATGAGATGGAATATGGTTTTTACAATCGTAGCATTAAATTTTATTTTTTTCAAACTCCTCTCCCCTGCCTCCAATATATATACACATTTTGCATCATGAATAAATGAATAGATGATGAGTTAAAGGATTTGGCAGTCTTATCGTATTTACATTATATGTATACAATATGGTTTGTCATACTTTGTAAATTGTCCGACTTGGGATCAATTCTGGCACTCCATCTTATATTCTCCCGAGCAATAATACCATATGCTTTTTTTTAAAATCCTATAATCTGTTGGGGACTTTTTAATATCTTACTGTTTTAATAATATTTTAAATAATTTTGATATTTTTATGCTAAAACAAAATATTTTTATTCTAGGATTATATTATTCATAATGTTGATATAAGGTATATTTTGTTTATTATTACTATATGTAATACATATTTTATTAACTTTTTAGAATAATGATACTTAGATATCTAATTTGTTTTTATAAGTAGCAAAAACCAGTCTGGGGTTGGGGATATTCTGCAAAGTTTGTTAAGAGCTTATTTGCGAGCTCTATATATAACAATTGTAATACAAGCTTGTTAAATTTAGGTCACGTGACATCTGATTTGATTATTTTTGTAATTTTATTTTTTGCTATTAAGGCTTTAGCGACTTTATATTGCTAAAGCTATTAATATATGGGGTGTCCAAACTTAGTTCAGTCCCATACGGCTATTTAAGTTAGATAGCTGGATTGGAAGACATATGGATGTCTCAAAATTTCAGATTTTCTACTTAATAGTTATACATTAGATAAAGAGCTGGGCTTGTTCTGGTATTTTTAATCTGTTGCTTGAATATCCTAGCATCTCACTGAGGATGCCAGTAGCAGAAACCGGTCTGGGGTTGGGGATATTCTGCAAAGCTTGTTAAGAGCTTATTTCTAGCTCTATACATAAAATACTTTATAATGTACTTTTTCTAATACGTGAATACCATTTTTATTTTTAAATTTGCTATGTTGTTTTATACTGTTATGATAAATTTTAATGAATATACTGTAGTTTTCCCCTGAGCTACATGTGTTCTCTATACACAGATTTTTCCCCCTCTGTATGCCTTTTTTATGTAAACTTTTACTATAGTATCCATAATAAAATTATACCTACTTTTAAAAAAACATCTAATACTTAGCCATAAGGATCTTTTAGCAAATATTAATTTTCAGAAAATGACACAAAATAATTCACCCCCCCCCCATGTACATATTTATTTTACAGATGTTCATATTAATTGCATATAAAATGATACCACATCGTTTTCATAAAATGTGAATTTATTTTATAAACTGAATATCAAACAACTGGAATGTAATTCTTTCAAATAAATTGTTTATTAAAAAAAAATTACAATACTAATTTTGCCTAAGATATTTGTTAGCATATAAGGAAAAGTCTACTTAAAACAATCAAAACTATGTAATCATTTTCATTAAATATAATGTATTTTTTCCATATAATATTCACATTTCAAAAAAAAATTATATTAAAAAAATTTTTTTTTTTACTTTTATATGTATAAGTACATGCATGAAAAATTTTATAATATAGTATTATCCAGAATCTTTAGATTTTCAATGCTGCTTAGAATCAAAGTTATTGATATGGAGAATCTGCATACATTTCAAATAAAAATATTTCTATTGTATATTTAAGAAATTGACACACATACATACATAAAAAAATTGGGTAAAACTGACTTATAACGGTCTTGACACTTCGCCCTTTATTTTTAAAAAACTCAACTACATTTTTTTTCCTACTAACTGTATCCAATTTTAATCAGTGTATCTAACTCCGAATAAACTATATCTAAGTATAAATGCTAATTAAAAAAAAACTTACATTTTCATGCGTAGTTTACACTTCTAATGTATATCTAGCGGTCTTTGTTGTATATATAATTGTAAATAAATAAACTATATTAACTATAAATGTTTTTACATAAAGATGAATAAATAAAAAAAAAAAGAACTTACGATCCGTGTTTCGAACTACGTTATTCTCACTATGTAATTGCAAAGTATATCTAACTATAAATGCATTATTTATATGAAGATAAAAAATAAAATGTAATAAAACTTACATTTTTATGCTCTATTTAGAGATATCTTGCCTGGCAAAAGTATCACAAACAAAATTCCCTACTGTCAAAATTATGAACTACTTTTGTCACATATAATTTTTGCCTCATGTAATTTTTGCTTTTTAAAAAATGGCAGATAGAGTTTCTAGAACTTATTTAGTTCCTCCAAATGAAATTGAGGATGTTGTGTACTCTGAAAACACTCATCCAGCAACACGTTTTGCCTGGAACACATATCAGTGATGGCTGGCATGCATATAATAATATCAGCGGTCTTTCTAATGGTGTATATCTCCATTCTGTCATCGTCCATCAAGACAACTTTGTTGACCTGGACGACGAACTTATACACACCAATAATGTGGAAAATATGTGGATGAGAGCAAAGCGTAAGCTAAAATACCAATTTGGTACGAGCAGACCTTTGTTCTCATCGTACCTGCAGGAATTTTCATTCAGAAATATGCACGAATGCAACAGCATTTTTGTGCATTTCCTCGCTTGTGTAGCTTCAAACTATGCATAAAAATGTAAGTTTGGTTTTTTTTTTTATTTATTCATCTTCATGTAAAAACATTTATAGTTAATATAGTTCATTTATTTACAGTTATATACAGCAAAGACCGCTAGATATACATTAGAAGTGAAAACTACGCATGAAAATGTAAATTTTTTTATTATTAACATTTATACTTAGATATAGTTAGATAAACTGATTAAAATTGAAATGTAGTTGAGTTTTTTAAAAATAGAGGGCGAAGTGTCGAGACCGCTATAAGTCAGTTTTACCAAAAATTGTATATAAAATTAAATTACAAATTTGTTTTGTTTTAAATAAATTATACCATTATTTTTAAAATATTTTCCCAATTATTAGAAATTTTTTTATAAATAATATTTAAATGTATATTGTCTATAATAAACTTAATGTAATTACAAAAAACTTGAAGTCAGACTTTCAAGTTTTCTACAACTATCCACTCTATCTTATATAACTGGATACTCATGACCATGTACATGTTAAAAAGATAAATGATCTCCAATATACATATTTTGGGCTGAACCAGCACTCATCAGTTGGTCCAGATCATCATCTCCCACACACATATATAAATCAGTGTTCAGTTTATAGTAAATATTCAAACTTTAATTCAATCTTCTTCATTCTCTACCTCTTAGGCCATTCCTGTCATTGAAAATCTAAAGATGGCATCATGGATATGACAATAATATTGGTATCAACAAGGATTTGAGTGTTCCATCCTTGGATTTCCAATGATATGGATAGCTGAAGAGTTGGAGGGCGGAGAAGATTGAAGCCTGTTCATTAAAGTTTGAAGATTTGCTATTTTAATACAAACTGAGCATTGATTGTTGTATATATGGTAGATGGTGATCAGGATTAACTGATGAGTATTGGTTCAGCACAAAACATGTATATTGGAGACCATTAATCTTTTTCACATGTACATAGTCATGGATATCAGTTGTATTAAATAGAGTAGATAGTTGTAGGGAGAGTGAAAGTCTGAATTCAAGGCCTTTCTAATTGAAAATGACATTTACAAATGGAATAAAATTTCATTATCAAAGTTAGATCACCATTTTTGCATTTGTATTTGTTAAAATAAAAAATACACTTTTACAATTTATTTTTAAATCAAGTTTATTATTTCATAGGAATTTTTTTTCTAAAATATTAATCTCAACTCATGCAATGAAACATAAATAATTATGAATATGTATAATATATTTGTTTATATTTTTCCTGAATTACAATAGTTCACAGTCTTTTTTTTTTTTTAAAAAAAAAAAGTATATATTTTAATTATGAATTATTCATTAAATTTTAAAATAATATATATATAAAATATTTTATTGTAAATGCTTTTATTTGCATATACTAAAAAGCCATAAATAATTTCAATTCCAATTGGAGTTTTGTATGTAACTTGAAATAAAAGTGTGGAGTGTTCGAAAATTAATGAATTCAATCACTACTTTTTACAACAAGTGATTGAATTAATTAATTTCTGACATTTTATTTAAGACAAATATAGAATCCCCAATTATTTAAAACAGGCAAAACTCACTATACGTATTGCCACACACAGCAAGCTAGAATAATCAATGGATGCCAGAAGGCTAGTGCATAAAATCCCCATCTAGTGCCTACTCATCCAATATCCCCAGACTAGTTTCTGACTTGTGGCCTTTGTCAGTGAAGAGCCTTAGATCTGAGAGCACTGCACCTAGATCTTAGGATCTAATGCAACCCTCCAGCAGCCACCTTTTATCTCCACTTAACTACAAAACTATGAGTCTTAAACTGAAAACTTCTTAATGTTTTCAATCCAAGCCCATTAGCTTATAAGATGTTTTCAGTTTAAGACTAATAGTTTTGTAGTTAAGTGGAGATAAAAGGTGGCTGCTGGAGGGTTGCATTAGATCCTAAGATCTAGGTGAAGTGTTCTCAGATCCAAGGCTCTTCACTGACGAAGCCCACAAGCCAGAACCTAGTCTGGGATATTGGATGAGTAGGCACTAGATGGAGATTTTATGCACAAGCCTTCTGGCATCCATTGATTACTCTAGCTTGCTGTGTGTGGTAATACGTATAGAGTTTTGCCTGTTTTAAAACAGTTATACACAAGCATAAGAAGTGGTGGTCATGTGATGTTTATTGGTTTAATCCCCAATTATGTTGAAGAAAACAATTATTAGAGGTTTTTACTGCACAGTAAAAAAAAAGCATTTATTAATTTTTTTTTTTTTAAACTAAGAATAAAAACAATGTTGCATTATCTGTAATATATTTAAGGAAATTTGCAGAACATTAGAAATTGATACAATATTATTTTGTTTATGATAAAAATGTTTTAAAAATAAATAAATTTTACAATCAAGATAAAAATAAAAATTCATCCATTTTAAAACAAGCAATTTTTTACAATCAATTGAAAGTAAGATATGTTTTTATTTTAATTGATCATTTATATTTTATACTGTGACCTTTTTTGAAATAAAAATGTTTAAAAAATATATCATCTTTTATATATCACAAAACTTACTGAACCAATATCGTGTTCAAAATTTGGTCTGCCAGTTCTTTACAATAAGCAAAGCAGGAAACTAACCTGAAATATTCGGATTGCCACATTGCACTGCCATTGATTTCTAACGTATATTCAAAATTTGAGCAAAATCTATTTAATAAAAACCTATTAAATCTCAATTACAAAATTTGTCCGAAACAAATGTTTCTAATTTAAATAAAAATATTTAAAAATCGGAACAATTATATAAAATCCTGTAAATGCACTGCTTTTTTGTATTCCAAGTTTAATTATATATTTTTTTTTATATTAAAACTCCCAAAAGCAACAGTTTCCACCAGTCATTTGTTTTTACTCTTTAAAGCTGCAATCATTAATAAAATGTAAATGCATAAAATAAAAAGCAATTCTTAACGGACTTTTTAAAAAACAAGTTTTATATTAAAACAGTAAAATGTGTATAAAATTTTATATGTAGTAGTATTTTGTTAAATAGTACAATTAAGCTTTTTGCATGAAAGAAAAAAAAATTATCATTTTTTTTTTTTTTTACAAATTAAAATTTCAATGAAGTTATTAAAAATGATTATTTTGGTTTCATCGCTGCTGGTCATAATTCTTCTAACTTTGCAAATATATTTTCACTTTAGATTTAATAAAAATTATATTTAAAAAATGAGTTTTTAAATTCAAATTAATTAAAAAAAAATATTATGAATACAATATAAATAAAAGATTTGAATTAAATAATTAACTAAACATCAAAAATTTCTTTGGTTTTTTAATTTTTTTATCCAAAAAATCTTATTTATATTGTATTCCTAATAATTTTTTAATATTAACTTGAATCCAATTTTTTTAAATATAAATTTCATATTCATAATAATTTAAAATTTAGTTCTATTCAAAAACTCATTTTTTAAATATAAAGTTCATTAATCTTTAACATAACCAACTAAAGTGTTATGGCCGGACGATTACGTCACTGCAGTGCTAATTCCAAAATACCAAATGATTTTCATTAATACAATTGTAATAGGCATATAAAAGAAAGATCAGAATGATGTTAAAGCTTAATTATTTTGCAATTTGAATAAATAAAGTTAAATTAAAATAATTTTACTATTCTTAAAAAGTAAAATCTTTTTAATGATTGTTGAATTGGTCTTTTGAAAAGACAGTAATCATATAAAAGATATTTCTATTAAAAGTGAGTTAAACAAATGTATCTTTTTAACCTTTGATTTACCGAGTGCTATAAATGGTTTGTAACTTGATGTTTTAGCATTTGCATTCTTGTAATTTGTGGAATTCATTTATAGTTTTATCATTAGGCACACACTTATGTTTATGGACATAATGTCTGTATGACTTTCATTTTCAATGAAAGTACTTTGGGATTAATGCTAATTATCTAGCCATAATTTTAACTTTGAAAGTTATTCTAACACTTTCGGGGTTTTTTTTTTTTAAAGATTAACAAACTTTATATTTAAAAAATGAGTTTTTGAATTCAATTTAATCTAAAAAAAAATATTATGAATATGATATAAATAAAATATTTTTTGAGTAAAAAAATTAATAAACGAAAGCAATTTTTGTCATTCATTTTATTTAATTCGGATCTTTTATTTATATCTTATTCATAATAATTTTTTAAAATTAACTTGAATTCAAAAACTCATTTTCAATATATAACATTTGTTAAACTTAAAGTGATACTTCACAAGCAATGAAAATATTCGCAAAGTTCGTATAATTATGCAGGATGGTTACGTCACAGCAGCTTTAATTTCAAAGTAATCAATAAAACACTAAATCAATAAACTTTTTGCACTTTTTAACAGTGCTATTCATTAAGAGTTTTCTAATATTATTTTAATTTTTTAACTGGGACTTTTAAGATGCATCATTGGGAGGTCAATGCTGTTTCTTTACTGTGTCTCATTTTCACTAGTTAGCTGAAGCTTCCAATTATACTCATGTTAAACTATTATACTCTAGTTAATAGTTTTTGTCAACTGATGGAATTTCTAGTCAGGCAAAAAAAAAACACCCATGTTTGTGCAGTAGCAAAGATAAATTGAGGTGGGAAAACAATATCTTGGATGCACTGCAATTGCTAATATATTATGAAGAAACGAAAATAGTAATTTTTGCTTCTTTTTTTTTTTAACTTAAAATGTTTAATAAATACATATAATGTTTTAATATGTGTATAATGTGCCTTCACACCTTAATTGAGATGAGAAACATGCATTTTTATAGTGTTAATGGTACTTACGTATTAGACCTGCTGCCTGTGTTTGCGATGGCAGAATGCTGTATTAAAATGTCAAATTTTTAATAATACAAAAAGTATAAATTTGTACACAAAAATAATAAACTTATTACAATACTGAATAAAAACAGATAGTTGTGAATTTTTAATACCGCAGAATGCCATTGCAAACATCTTTCACTGAGAAAGGTGCTGCATTCTGCTGTAGTAAATATGGGCAGCAGGTCTAATACGTAAGTATTGTGGACTGGAGAAAAGTGCTGCATTCTGCTGTAGCAAATATTGGCAGCAGGTCTAATACGTAAGTATTATGTTGCCATTATTATTTTTGCGCAGCACGCAGCTTCTACGGGACACCAGTGTAGGTCAGGCAAGCTTCATGTTATGTGCAAAGAGCAACATGAATTGCGAAATGAAAGAGGTATGTTATATTATCTCTGATGTGCAGGCCATGAATAAAAAAGAGACATTTTATGCCATATCTAAGAAGTGGCAGATCTAGATCTATCTCACCCTTATTTGCATATTTAGTCCGACCTAATTTGCATAATTTACTTTTTGAATATGTAGGCTTAGACCTTTGAAAGTGCTCAAATAAATCGATAAAAAGTTCGTCATTCGTTTGATTTACGGTTATTATATATATTTAATTTATAAGTGTGTATTTTCATATTAACACAAATATTAGAGTTTACATTATTATCTTTATGTAGATAAATTTTTATTGTTAATATAAAAATACTTATTTTATTTATTTATTATTTGTATTTCTAAAGTTTTATATGTATGATAAAATATTTTTATTTGGCTACACACACACACTAATAGATTAATTTATTGAGTAATTTTTTTACTAATTAAATCACATAAGGTAGGCATAAAATAATGGTTTAAAAGCATATATATATAATAAAAATTCACTGAAAATAAAAAATTAGCAGGAAAAATAGATATACATTCTCATCTTGACCAATAAAACTAAATGCTGCTGAAAAATATTTCAATACCCCCATTGCACTAGATTTCTCAGACAACACAAGATGATTATTTTTGTGTTGACTGAGCAATCTAAGATAGTGGGGATACTGAAATGTGTTTCAACGGCATCTAGTTTCATTGGTCAAGATCAGAGAATACAAACCGTTAAAATAAAGCTGTACTTATTATATATGCACACAATTGAAAGAATTAAAGATATAACTTACACAAAAAGATTGATGGTAAATTGAACGTTGTAGAATGTTTCATATTCTGTTTGTTTAAAAATCTAGCCACTTTTTTTTTTATATATTAAATTATTAAAAAATATATTTTGATCTTTGACTATAAGAAGGAATATTCTTTAATATATATATTTCTTGCATAACACTTTTGTCCGCAATCTTTCTGCTCTGGAGGACATTTATAAATACATATCATGCAGCAGCTAGTCGAGAGTTGTCCTGGGTTAGCGGGTTCGCTTCCCGGCCGATGCTATGACACATGAAAAAAAAAAAAGTTTTTTGTAAAACTATTATAATAATGCATAAAATATATAAACATATCTTACTGTCAAATAATTTGAATGTTTTTTTTACAAAAATATTTGATCAGTATTGAAAGTTAACACCAATTGCAATCAGATTTACTTAAATAAAATGTTTTACAATCGATAATCAACGTGAATCTTGACATTAGCCATGGGGAATTACACGTCTGTCTGTTAGTAAAAAAATATTGAGATACTTATTGCTCAAATGTGATCTACACTTTGATTTTACAATATTCACAGATGAAAGCATTAATTCACATAAGTTGAACCCAAATGGTTTTATTATCTATGAGAAATTTTTAGATAAGGAAATTACTTTGTATCACTTAAATTTTAAAGTTCTCCTCATTTACATGAGATTTTAACAATACGTCATTTATAAATCCAAAATCCCTATCTCAATTTCTTCTGAGTGACATGAATAGTCTATTTTGCATTTAGTTCCCAAAAAGTGAGGTCATAAAAAATGTAACCAATTTTGTGAGTTTTATAAAATTTATTTTAGAAAATTATTGAAATATATTAAAAATGATTTATAATATTGTAAAGATAATAAAATACAAAATAATACTCTTGCATTGGTGGTTGAGAGGTCAGCGCGACTACCTTGCACTTGCAGGCAGTTGCCCCGGGTTGCAGGTTCGCGTCTCGGCCGATGCTATGATATTTAAAAAAAAAAAATACAAAATAATACTTTTGGAAAATTTGTTTTATTTAAAACAAAACATTTCGACTGTGCCGATTGTTTTAATATATATTATACATATAGTTTTACATCTCACTATTATGTAAACAAAAAACACTTATTTATAATTGATTTTAATGGAGAAGATATAAATTAAAATTAAAGTCTAGGCTTAACGTTTTCGAGGATCCATGCCTCATATACATAGCCCTCAAAATGTGTAGTAAAATATATGCAAATATTTAAATAAGCTAGTGTTATGTAGCCCATTTCTTCAAGATCTCGAAGCGTCTTTTCTATTGATAGCATGGATGTTTCCATTAATGTAAAATGTCTCCTTTATTTTTCTTTTGTGATCATTTGATTTTGAGCATAACAATCCCCTACATTTCCAAAATATCTAACAAACTAACGCATTAACCGGTAAATTTAACATAGCATTTAGAACTCCGCCTAATTCTAATAGATTACTTAACAACTCTAAAGACCACATTGATCGTTCACCCCACACGTGGTGTACTCCATTGCCTGCCCTTAGGCCGGATGCCACGCTATATATTATGGTGAAACGAAAGCTACAATCAATACTAGACTGGCTCAACATACTTACACATTTAACAGAGTTCAGAAAAACAGCAACACATCCTCTGTATTTTTGGAGCAAGCTAAACAATCTGGACATAACTTTACACCTGCCAATCCCATAATATTGTGCTCAGAATCAAATGATCACAAAAGAAAAATAAAGGAGGCATTTTACATTAATGGAAACGTCCATGCTATCAATAGAAAAGACACTTGCTTTGAGATCTCGAAGAAATGGGCTACGTAACACTAGCTTATTTAAATATTTGCATATATTTTACTATACATTTTATGAGGGCTATGAATATGAGGCATGGATCCTCGAAAATGTTAAGCCTAGACTTTAATATTAATTTATATCTTCTCCATTAAACTCAATTATAAATAAGTGTTTTTTGTTTATATATTATACAAGAAATGTATAATTTTTGTTGTAAGTAGTTTATAGCATAAAATTGCTATGTCATTAATTAAATGTTCTTTCTTTTTCAATTTATTTCATTTTTTTAATAATCTTGTCATTCTATTTTTTCTTGATGTAATGAATATGGTTTCTTAATTGAATTCTATTGTAGACATGGATATACATATTAAAAATATATTAAATCTTTTGACTTCAAATGAATATATTGATATTATAATGGGAATTTTTCATGTATTTAAAACCAGAATAAACTTCAGCAATGATATAATCTTGCAACCACCATTTACAAATGATAGTCCAAGGCAAACTACATGATCTGCTAATTAATAATACTTATTTGATTTTACTTTAAAACCTCCAAAATGTCACATGACCACCATTTTCTATGCTTACATAAGCTGTTAAAACTGTAGCAGACTCTCCATATAGTAATGTCACCCAGTGCGAGCCTCAGTAATCAATGGACACAATGTTTGTGCATAAAATGTCTATCTAGTGTCTACTCATCCAATACCCTGACTACTTTTTAGCTTGTGGCTTTTATCAGTGAGGAGTCTTGGATCTGAGAGCACTACACCTAGATCGTTTAGGATCCAATGCAACCCTCCAGCAGCCATCTTTTTATGTATTTAGGTAACTATAAAGATAGGAGCCCAAGATGAAAACAATAATATTTTCATTTCAATCTCATTTGCATGTACAGTTATCTAGATGTGAACCCAGTTCAGTATCTTTACGTTTTGATGTCTTTGGGTTTTTTTAAAAACTGTCGCCATCATCCTATGGGCAGGAATGGTATAAAACCACTTAAATATCACATGATCTCCATTTCATATGCTTACACAAGCTGTTAAAACAGTCGCAAACTTTATATACAGTAATCTGGGGATATTGGATGAGTAAGCTCTAGATAGGGATTTTATGCACAAACCTTCTTGCATCTGTTGATTACTAAGACTTGCACTTGGTGGCACTACTGTATGGAGAGATTGCTATTATTTTATTTTAACTTAAAAAAAAAAAGGCCACTTCTAGCTTAACATACACAAGATTTTTTATGAGCAGTAAATGAGATCAGATACTTTTTATGTGTAAGAATTTGAAAGATTCTCAACTTTTAGTTTAATACACTCTCAGGGGGAGATGCTTAGTTTCTGGTGATGTTTCAGATAAATTGTGAGTCTTGAAGTTCTTTCACATGAAAAAGTATCTGATGTGATTTACCACTAATATAAAATCTTGAGTATTAAGCTAGAAGTAGCAGTCTTTCAGTGTTAAAGTATTATAGGTTAGCTTGGACTATTAATTTTAATTGTTGGTTATCTGGTTTTATTGCCGTTAAAGATTTATTCTAGTTTATTACATTGAAAATTCATATCAATACTAAAAATGTTTAGATATTTATCATTTGTTTTATGGTATAGTATCCACAATTGAAGTCTAGTTGTATGCGCATATACAATTTTTATGAATATGACTACATATATATATATATATTAAATACTGCCTACTGCTTTACTACTAATAATAAATGAAACAGAAAATCATATGGTATTACAATACTAGCCATAAACAAAATTTTACTAAAATTCTTCCATGACCATGGTTTCATCTAGTAATAAGTATATCTTGTCAAGTGAAATTAAACTAAGCTGCAACATATATTCAAAACAAAATGGCATCAATGTTAAAAGAAGTTAGTTTTTGAAGTGAATTGTGGGAAGACTATTTTGTTTTGTATATATACGTTATACGTATCTTGTTGAATTTCACTGTAATGGTTTATTTGTTAGCAGATGAAACCAAGATTGTGGAAGAATTTTAGTGAAATGTTTTTGGCTAGTATTGTAACATTATAAGATTTTCTGTTTTATTTATAATCAGTTGATCTGGAAACAGTTTATATGAAAGGCAAGTTTGTTGATATAAATAATTTTGGCTAAGAACATTGTGATCAAGTAAATAATTATCTGCTGTGGGAATTTTCTATTTTTTTTTTAAATGAAATTTTTTTAAAGATATAAAGGGGGTATATATAATTTAATCATTATCATCATCAACCATTATCAATCCACTGCAGGATGAAGGTCTCCAAGTTCAATCCATCTTTTCCTATCTTTAGCTTTTCTTCTTCACATCACTCCTGCACACTTTCTTATTTCATCCGTCCATCTCACATGTGGTCTCTTTCTGGGACTTTTACAATCTCTTGGAATCCAGTTTAAAATTTCAATTGTCCATCTATTATCATCTCTTCTAGCAATATGTCCAGCCCAACTCCACTTCAGTCTTTTAATTTTTCAATGAGGTCAGTAACACCTGTTTGTTCTCTTACCCACATACACTGCATTTTCGATCTCTTCTTGTTATTCCCAACATGCATCTCTACATATTTCTTTGTGTGGTCTGAAGTCTCTGTATTGCTCTTCTGTTAAGTGTCCAAGTCTCAGATCCATAAGTAAGAACTGGTAAAACACATTTATTAAAAACCTTCCTTTTCAAACACATAGGCATATTTCCTTTTAGTATCAAGTTATTTCTACCAAAAGCACTCCAACCAAGTTTAATTCTATGATTAATTTCATCCATTATGTTTCCATCTGTATTAATAATCTGACCAAGGTATATGTAACTGTTAACTTTTAACTCATCATAATCAAACTTTATTTTCATATTTTGAGAAAATCTATTAAACATTACTTTAGTCTTTTTAACATTTATCTTTAGTTCTACTTTCATCTGATAACTCCTGCAACATTTCCTGTAACTCTAAATACTTAGCAAATATATGTAATTTTTCAAAATTTATTTGATCTACATAAAATTTACTTATAATTTTAGTACAATTAAAAAAATAATTTATTTTCTTTTGTAAAAAAAAAAAAAACCCACTCTTTTTTAAAAGCTATCATTCCTAAACTAACTCTTGTTTGTTAAAGAGAGCAAAATATTTACTTTTTTGGGCTCTTTTACCTATTGATTTTATAAATATTGACAATCCAATCAGTTCCTTTTAATGTCTTATTTTTTGTGATCATTTTATTATTTATTTATAATGTTTTTGTCCAAAGCTTTTTATGGAGTCTTTTTCAGTAGTTGTCTATCTTTACATCTTGCCACTCTAAAACAAAAATCTGAAATGAAAATGAATGGGTAGAAGTCTGAAATTATAAAGATGGATTATAAATGGAAGAAATAATATTATAAGTGATAATCAGAAAAAGTGTACTTTAAAAAAATTAAGTTATATAAAAAAAAGTATTGTGATATTTTAAAAAAATTTTTGGTGCGTGTTCAAATAAATCAAGATGGCAACCCATATTTTTGATAAATGGACAGGTGCAATGGCCTATAATCTACTAAAGATGCGTAAATTATTAAATTAAAACAAAATTAATATACCAATTGTTAAATTTAAATTCTGATAAATTTCATTAAGAAGCTTTATTTCAATTTTTTTTCTTATAATATGGGAAGCAATGAGACAGTCTTAACATTGTCATACTTTGATTCAATTCAACGTGTTTTTCTTTGTCAGCAGTTTTTTTTGTTAAATTGTTATAATGATAAAAATTTGACACCATATCACTGAATGTGAGACAGTGGTCTATTTTCAAAGGTACAGAATCTTGCCCTTCCGAAAAGTGTATGTTAATAATCATAATATGATTGTATGCCGCTAACTTGAATAAAGTGTAAATGTTGTATTTATATATTTTTCTGTTAATAAATTAATCGAAAAAAAGAGAAAATAAACTAAATATTGTATTTAATTTTTCCACAATGATTTTTTTAAAAAAAAAAACAGTAATAAAGAATGAAATACAATGTTTCCTAGTACGAATTTTTTTGTAAACATTTTACCAAAAATATGGGCTGCCATCTTGGTTTACTTGAAAACTCGCAAGTACCAAAAAATTTTTATGATTGATTTATTTATTTTTTTCATTCTTTTACTTTTATAATTGATTACTGTTTATGATCTTATTTGTTAATTCTTATAATCTATCTTCCTGTTTGCCCACTTTTATGATTTTAATAATTTTGTAGACTATTCTCAATTTCATTAATCTCAAGCATCCTATGCCACTTTTAGGTAATAAAGTCTTGCTAAAATATATATTTGCCCTTTTTTTTAAAATTGCAATTTTTCTATTAGAAAATGAATTACTGATGTAGGCAAAATTCTCAGTCATTTAAATCGTGAAATCTTTCTTCAGTAATCTTCCTTGTCCAAGCTTTTAGATTATTACTTTATTGTCTCTTTTCTTTTTGATCCTCTTCATTCATGCTTTTGCCTTCATTAGGAAGTTAATATTTTAAATTTTTTAATGCTTAAAATGTTTTAGTGACCAGAGATAAGTGGAATAACTGAGCAATAGAATAAAACAACTCTTGATCATTCCTAGTGGCAGTTTGCCGTAATTTAATACCCTTGTAACTACAATATGAATTTTAATAAGCTCTTTAAAGTGTTAAGATGCTAAAAACTAAGAATGTGTTTAAAATATGAGAATTTGATATTCTTTTTACAAGTTTTTTTTTTTTCTATTTGTAAAACTGTGTGATTGCAGTAGATGTTTTGCTAGTTAATCCATTCATCTTCAATATTCTCAGATCTCATTTAATTTTATTTATACCATTTTTTTATGTCTGTTGATCACTAAAATTAAACAGATTTATCTTTGGGAAAAATATCTTGAATGATTGTTTTATTAGTATTGTATTGTATATCCTTAAAATGGAAACATTTTTTTCTTTTAAATGAGAATCTTAAGGATATGGTAACGAATATCTGTAGGAAATTGTTCACAGTTTCATAAATTTTTAAGTAGAGATGTTGGATCAGTCTTAATATAAGATCAAATTGTTCATTTTAGTTTAAATGGAGCATGTTTTTAAATTACTGAATTGCTTCATGATCCGTGATTAATGCATTTCCAAAAGTAATGATTAAATTCACTAAAGTAGAGCCAACTATGGTCGGAAATTAATGTTTACTGAAGGAAATATACAAATCACTGCAGTGAATAATCACATACGAAGCACTCTAGTATTGGTCATCATGTGATGGTTATTGGCTTAATTATATACTTGTGAGTTCATAGGTGCATCCAAATTAATTTAAAATCTGTATTGCAATATGAATGCTGTAATGTGGAAATAATGATGACTTGCATAAAACTGGATCACAGGTGACTGGTATCATACCATATATCAGGTATTATTGGATACTTGCTCAACATGATGATTCTCAAAAAGTCTTTCAAATAAATTGTCTTCTCTCTACAATAAAGTGTGATGGAACCCTCATGATTTGACAAAAATGTGATAATATTCTAATTATTTTTCATGGATGTATAATTTGGGATAATTTAAAAATTTTTGGAAAACAGTATCTTTGTTTTCAGACAATTCTGACAAATTTCAAAATAATATTACTGCTGTCCATTCATCCCATATAGTTGAATGCAGATTTAAGGAACATAAGGTTTATGTTGCACATCCTTATAGTCTGTTCAGATATTGGGCCATTTAAACGATAATGAGAGATTGGTATTTTCCAGCAATTTCTTGTTTGGAGGGTTTGAAATCTTTTTTCATACTGAATATCTTAATTATTCATTCAAGTGTAATATAATTCCATTCTGCATAGAATATCCTTTATGTAAATAATTGTTGACAAAAAGGTATCATAGATATTTCCATTATTTTATTTTCATTTTTTTAGTAGAATAGTCCAATATGTTATATATTCAAGGCAGTAGAAAGTTATTTATGTACTATTGAAATTAGTAAAATATTCAAACTACAACAATTTAAATATTAAATAAAAAAATAGGTGTGGGATTAATAGTTTAGAATTAATAAAGTTCAACCATTCAGGTGGTAAGTTTAGTACAACAAATCTGTTCAATGACCAAATAAATTTTTATTTTATTTTATTCAGTTGAGAATTAACACAGGAATCTTTATTTTGTGTAGTCTACTATTGGGTTAGATTAGGGGGCAAAGACGTAACCCAAGGTCTCTGCAAGTCGAGCACAAAGCTGACGTAAGCATTGACAAATTATAGTGGTGAATTCAGAGCTGATTTGAATATAAAAAAATAAAAAAAAATAAAAATTCAAAATTAATCTCATTTATAGTTACATTTAAAACAACACCTGTTATTGTCAATCTCAAAAATAAACTCAGATTGGAAGAAGCTGAAAAGAAATTGTTTTTGTGAATGCTAGAGATAAAATTCTTAGCATTATTTAATTGCTGTTTTCCCGAGGACAAATATATAAAATAATTTGTCCTGGAGAAACAAGGACTTTAATGAACTGATTTTAAAATAAAGAAGTTGTGAACTTTTTAAAACACTTCATCTTGCTAGCAAATAATTCCTAAGGAGATTTAAAAAGAAAACAGGGCTTTTTCCTATCTATGAAAGAAAATAGGTGTCAAAGCAAGAAATCAGCAATTCTAAAACAATTTTCTTTTTTTTTCTCTACAAATTTTATTGAATTTTTTTTTTAAATTCAGGACCAGTTCTAGAAAATAATTATAGGTAAATTAATAATTGTAATTTAATAAAGTGACATGGACAAATTGTGTAATACTAGAGAGACCTGGGGTAATTTAATTGTAGTCTTAGTAAAATATCTTTGACAGTTCATATCTTAATAGAAAAAAAATTAATCAGTTCGTATCTTTTAAAAACATCACCAATATTTGTGAGTACCTAAAAAAACCCACCAATTCGTAAGTACAGTCTAAAAAAAACTAGGACTTCGAACTGTAATTTTTTTCCGTTCCGTTTTTCGTTTCGGTAAAAATGTTTTTCATCTGGTTTCAGTTCGAAATCTTGAAAAAATGTAATCACTTTCAGGTACACTTTCACCAAAAAAGTTGCTATCAACATCTAAAAGTTTGGCCACTCCTGGGTTAGATCAATGACACAGTTTGTTTTCATTCAGATATTTTATCCAATTTGTTTTAGTTTGTTCACTATGTCTTCTGAATTGTTTTGTGTGATTTTTAACTTCTTAATTAGCAGAATGTATTACTAATGCTTTTTCAGAAATTTCATTTTTGCAAAATAAAAATCATTGAATCTTCATATAGGTATTGTTTTGATCTCATTATCTTAATTATAAGGTTTTTTTAAAAAATTGCTATTTTTTTCCCTTTTTAGTCAGTTATAAATTGAAAAAGCCTAATTCAAATTTTGATTTCATTCAATATCTTCAATTTTTGTTCCTTTTTTTTTTTTTAGTAATGTGTATCTGTTATTGTTCTGATATCTTTTTTTAAATCTAGACTTATATAATATTTTTATATGGTGTACTCTTGAATGCTTTTGCATAGAAATAGAAGAATTATGGGCATTCATTTCTGAAATTTATGTTAAAGAAAATATTATTTCTTGTTTTTTGTTTGTATTTCATGATTATTAAGGATAAATCTTTTCATGCTAAATTTCTATATTTTTAATAAGATCATTTGGAATTCTATGTTTTTTTCTCTTTGTTATTTTTTTCTTTAACAGCTATTTTTTTTGTTGCTTTTTTTTTGTCTTTTAAGTTTTCTGACAATTATATTGTATTCTATGAACTTAAATGGTTTAATAATATTGAAATTTTTGCTTAAATATAGAACTGACTAAATATTTTATTTAAGAAAAAAAAAATTGCTGCAAAGAAGTTGAATGTGTCCATATTAAAAAGAATGCCATTTTATAGATTACATTATAGGAATCAGAATGTAATCAATTTGCATGAATTCATATTATTGGATAGATCATAAATTATTACACTCTTATGACAAAATGGTACTATTAAAAAAATAGATTCCAATTAGTCATAGAATTGGCAGTCTGGATTTTCAAGATGTTCACGACAAATTTGATCTTGGTTTCACCAAAAATAGAATTCTAACTGAAAAATGTTTGTATTATTAATAACTTGATTAAAAGTAAATGGAGAATAATAAAATGTATATGTAGTTTTTTAAACAATATAAGAATTTAAGAGCAGAAGTTCAACAATAGAATGTTTGTGACTTAAAATTGCAAAGCAGATACAGTTTGAAGATTGATTTTGCATCCTCATCTTAACACTCACCTTAATAACTTTTGTTCTTTTATCTTTTTTTCTTCTCGAGTTAACTGTTAATGAATGAATGGATATAGTCATCTAAGTCATTTATTTATTAGCAATTATTATTTGGCATTTATATTTTTTATTACTTTTAAATACTTATTTAACTTAAGACTTCTATTTGGATTAAATCTTGTAGCTGATTTTTAACCTATTTTTATGGAACATATTTTTTTCAAATTTTATACATATGTTGTTCAGTTTTGAAAACAATGTAATAATTTAAAGTTGTCCAGCTTAGCAATGTTGGCAGATCACATTTCAAACTTTACTTAAATCGGTTCAGTAAATGCAATAGCCGATGCAATATTTTTTTGAGCAGATGTTTTCATTTAATTTGAAGAAAATTTTTTGGAGGCATTTACAGTAAATTAAAATAAAACGAAATGAAGGGTGAAATATAAATTTCCTTTTGGATTGTTTACGTAAATCTTGCCATTTTAAACCACCGCCTTAATAAAAACAATCTAGTAATTGATTATTAAATGGATGAATATTTTTTAGATTCACATTTTTTCTTTTTTTATATTTGAATAGGAATAGCTTTCTTATTTATGTCAAAAAATGAATTTAAAAAAGGATTTTGAAAAACTGAAATTTTGCAATAGAATAATATAATATTTCAGGATTATACAACCTAACATGCTAGTGTGCCGAAATTCATATTGCATTGAAATTGGTCCAGTAAGTTTTGAATGATGTGCAAAATAAAGTTTTCTAAAAGTTAATTTAAATCGAAAAAGAAATGAAGATTGAAATCTTAATTTCTCTTATTTATCTAAACCTTACGGTAGTTTAATTAGCCACTGTACATCAGTTGGTGGCACTGTTTCTGTGTAAAAACACAGAAATATGCCATTTATGCGGCCGAACTTATGGCATATAGAACAGTTTGTTCATATTAGCCATTAGTGGGCCTAGATGGCATTGCACACAAATATGGCCCACTGATGTGCTTCGCAACACTATGCAAATAGCGCACACTTAACAGATTGCTACCGTATGATGTGAGGGTGTATGTAATTCAATTGGCTGTAATTCTTTTAATGTCCAATCCTCCAGAAGTCACCTTTCACCTATTTGGCTAACTATAAAGCTATAAGCTCAAGATGAAAATACAATAATGTTTTCAATCCAAGCCTATTTGCTTGCATAATCACATGGATCTGAACTCAGTTCAGTATCTATGCATTTTGTTGTCTGGTTCTTCAAAAACCTCAGCCACCATTATCCTATAGACAGGATAAGTATAAAACCATCAAACCATCACATGATCACCATTTCATTACAAAGACTTGCACATGGTAGCATTACTGCCTGGAGAGTTTGCTACTGTTGTTAACAGCCTGTGTGACCATGTGATGTTTTGATGGGTTTATAGCTATCCTGCCTATAGGTTAATGGGGACTGGATTTTTTGAAAAATTAGGCAGCAAAATGTATAAATACTGAACTGAGTTTAGATCTATATGATTATACAAGCAAGTCAGCTTGAATTGAAAACATTATAGTTAAATAAATAGGTAAAAGCTGTTGAAGGATTGCATTAGATTCTAAGATCTAGGTTCAGTGCTCTCAGATCCAAAAGTCACTGATGAAAGCCACAAGCTAGAAACTAGTCTTGGGATATTGGATGAGTAGGCACTAGATAGAGATTTTATGCACAAACCTTCCATTTATTGACTGTAAAGGCTTGCACTTGGTGGCACTACTGTAATGGAAAGTTTACTGCTGTTATTAACAGCTTATGTAAGCATATGAAATGGTGATCATGTGATTTTTTTATGGTTTTATAAATTTAATAATGTATTTAGAATGATCATTTCACAAAAGAGGCTTGCAATTGAAACTGATATATGTGTTGAATTAGTTGCAAGAGGTATAATTTTTAATATTGTAAATGGAAAATTAAAAAAAAAAAAATTTCAAAGAAACTGGTTTCACATAAAATTTCATATTTATTTATTCATTCATGTTAATATGCAACATACTCTTTTTTTGACTTTTTTTTTTTGGTAAAAAAACTAATAACTGTTTTGCAACTGAGTTTTAATTAATGTAACATTTCTATTACAATTGCTTTGCAAAAACATGTAATATTAAACACAATATTTAATAACTTTTATACAGTTTAGAAAATCAACATTTATACATAGAACTGCTGTAAAAGAATTGGCATTTGATGGTATTAGAATATATTGCTGAAAAGCATATGCACCTATATTTTTAAGCAATGCCATTATACTTAATACATGCATATATGTTAGCATATTTTAATGAATGAAACGACACGATTTATTGTGAACAGTCCTGGCATTTCGAAGAATATATTGCAGAAAATAATTGAGAGCTATAAAGTTTTATATATAAAAAAGTAAATTGGAGAGAAAAAATTTTGACGATGTATAATTGATCTTTGGAAACTAAATGACAGATAAATTGGACACTAAAAATCCCATAATTTGACATTACGTAAGGCATAAACAAAAACTGTAGGTCCCATAAAATATAGATGGTTTATATTAAATAATAATATAGAATTAATTTGCTTTCACTTAATCTTGTTAGGAATTTACTGGAGATGGTTGATGACGGAAACATCGTTAGGCAATGAATCCATGTTTTCTGATGATCTATATATGAATATGTATACAATTCAAGGAGAAATACTAGTTAATATATTGAAATTTTTACATATCAAATATTGCAAAGCAACTGTATTTATTGAATTCATGATATTCACGTTTCTAAAACTATTTTTTTAGTCTTTACTTTAACTGATGATTGTTCTCTGCAGCATTAATCATGTTAAAGATGCAAAGAATTTGTTGAAATATATGGACTAGCATGAATATTGATATGATAGAGTACAATGTACCAAGGAAATGGAAGCCATGACAAACTTCCACTGGTGGAGATCAGATATTATTGCTTGGTCATAGTACCGTGTTGCTTAGCTATCTTTCAACTTTTGGACAAGGAACTTAAAATACACCTTAATTAATGACAATTAGTATTATTAAATAAATTATATACATTAATTGACCGAAAGTTTGTGATGAGAGTATTTAGATGTTATAATATGTTAGATGATTTCCATTGTCTGTCATTAAATTTGAATGTCTAGAAATCTTTAAACTTTTCAAATACAACCAACTGTTAGTAATAACACTTCAAATAGATAAAGCAGTCAAGCATTGGTGGTCGAGAGGTCAGCGACGGCTGCTTTACAAGCAGTTGTCCCGGATTAGCGGGTTTGCTTCCCGGATGATGCTATGACACATAAGAAAAAAAAAATAGATAAAACAGGTTGGTAGATTTCGAATATTTGTAGTATTATTCTCTACCCTTCTTCAGGTGTTGCTAGCCTGGCCAGTGATAATATTAGTGTAGGAATCGAACTTACATTTGTGATTATAAATTTTAAGGCAACTACCTCTTCCATTTTTTAAAATTTAACCCATCTCATACATAGTGTCTTAAAATTTAATATTCAATAATATAAAGATGTAAGTTTGAATTCTAATACTAATATTGTAACTGATTTGAAGCAGAAAAGCAGAGAATAATACCTCTCTTGAAACATTGTATAATCTATTAACACATGTTACCTATTTGTATATTATTACTAACAATTATTTGTATTTGGAAAGTTTAAGTAAAGTTTAAAATTTTCTAGACATTCAACGTTTAATGATAGATAATGAAAATAATCTAACATATTGTAATAAATTATATATATACCACTTTTAATATAAGCCTATATATATTAATTATTGAAAATATATATTTTTTAAATATAAATAGTAGGTACTGCATTTGCAATTTAATTTTATTAAATTCATTTTTAATGATTTTAAAAAGTTCTGATGAATGATTTTAGCATTTATTGTATTAAAAGTAACTATATATATATATATGTCATTTACCGGGCGTAAATTAATGTGACCATGGTTTTCAAATAGTTCGCTCTACTTTTGGTTCTTGAGAATTCAGACATTCTTCAGACATTGCCTCAAGGGAATGAGGGCAAATGTTCTCAGTTAAAAAATAAAAATCATTTTAGCGCACATGATAGCTTGCCATGTTTGCCTCATTTTGGGCCATGTATGAATTATAATCTCCTTTTTCATGCAATATGTTAAGTTGTCCTCTAGTACCAGGATGTATTGCTATGGAAACACCCAGTCAGACGGTTGCAGACAGCATATACTCCGAGAGGTCATATTTCAGTGTTATTCAATGAGGCATGGTGCAACTACTAAGAAGTTTTTTGTCAGCGTCCTACTGACACTAGCCGAGGTGGGGCTCTGCTTAATAACACGTAAGTTTCTCCCAAAAAGTTCTATATCAGCCATGGTAAAAATATTACGATGTTAAGAAAGTGGATTATTTTTTTCCCCTTTTTTGCATTTTCATTTGAGCTTGAAACCTGTACTATTATTGTTTTCTTTTTACGGAAAAATTGAAACTGCACGTATATGACTTTTAATAAAAGATTATTCTCTAAATTTTCGAAATATTTACGCTAAAGTTTAAACTTAATTTATTTCATTTCCGACTTTCCGTACTACTTTTATAACCGTATTTAAATTGAGAGATTGAGTTTTGTTTTGAAAATTGTAATAATGGCCGACAGTTATGTAAGATGGTATGATGACGTTGAAATTCAGACTGTCTAGCTCGCTTCTGACCTGAAGGACGGTTGCTTATTAAAAATATATACATCCATCAAAAATTATTAATTACTTTCTAATTATTTCAACTGGAAATAATAGCATTTCCCACTCTCTAATGTATGTAAAGCGCACGCACTTATACAAATATGAGAGAGTATACAATAAGTAATTTTAATTCTTTCCTTTGTATTTTCCGTTATTACTGTAAAATTCCTAGTGTTTATAGATTAAAATGGCAATTTAAATTTGATAGCAACGGGTTTTTCAAGTAAATAAATTTTATGTATTTGATGAACTTAGATTTCATAATTTGCTTTTTTTTTTTAATAAGCTGTGTACTATGTTAGTACAAAACTTGTTTATTTCCCACAGTTAAAAGTAAATCTTGATAATCAAATTAGTCCTCTTTTTTTTTGTAAAAATTGCACCATTCATTAATAAAGTGATCCGCTATATGGCATTCTCTTTCTAATAATTATTAACTGGTAATTCGGTATATTCTTCCTGTAGCCTTAAGATAAACTTTTTTTTTCTTAATTGCAGTAAATAATGTTGCTTTTCTTTGACCATAATATAGGAGGATAAAAAGCAAAACAGTTTTTAAATAGCCCATTGGAGTTTATAAAGATTTTTCTGGCAGTCTATCTTAATTAAAAGAGAAGGCATTATATTTTATATTCGTCGTCTCCATTTAATGACTGCTTGGCTGTGTTGAACCTTGGTATATAGGTGGGCAATTATATATATATAAATTGATAGAAAAAACAGTTTCTCAAGTTGGGGGGGGGGTCTTCATTGATCAAGCCTGCTTGTTTTTAGAAATATTCTAAGTTCTGGTTATTCTATTTGTTAAGAATAGAGTTTACATAATTAATTGCAACTATCTAGGCCAATATCCAAATTGCAATTTATAGAGAATTATTCACCATATCATCAATAATAATATTTTAGAGCCCTCCATTAACCTATCTTTAAATAAAATGTTATTTAATATACAAATTTTGTATTAACTGAAACACAGGCTTATTATATACCTGTGTCCATATATGTAATATATAGGGTATATGAGCACAGACCTTCACACCACCCACCACTCTCTACTCTATCTCATAACACTGATACACTTGAACACATATATGTCGAAAAGATTAATAATCACTAATATACATATTTCATGCTAAACCAGCAATCATCAGTTGGTCCAGATTACCATCTCCACGTGCTATAAGTGCTCAGATATATATTAAGATAGCCAATCTTCATATTTTAATGGACAGGCTTCAATCTACTCCAACTCTTCAACCATCCATCCAAATTGAAAATCTGATGCTTGGCCTCAGGGTGGCCTTTGAGCGATCCATCATCAGATTTTCATTTGGATGGACGGTTGGGGTGAGGAGTAGATTGGAGCCTGTCCATTAAAATATGAAGATTGGCTATCTTAATATATATCTGAGCACTTATAGTATATATGTGTGGAGATGGTAATCTGGACCAACTGATGATTGTTGGTTTAGCATGAAATATGTATATTGGTGATATATTTATCTTTTTGACATATATGTGTTCAAGTGTATCAGTGTTATGAGATAGAGTAGAGAGTGGTGTGAAAATTTTGTATTAATAAAAAGCTCACAGAACCAACTAACATTTGACTGTTAGCTGTAGGAGTTAAAATTTTTGGATCTGTTGGTTATAAGGGAGAGATATTTTTAAATGTTTATTTACTGTTATGCAATAGACACACATAATTTAAAAGATTTTTTTTCTGGATACATTACTTGCATTATAAAATGCACTCTATCTGAATGTTATATTGAGTTGTTTTTTGTTTCAAAAAAGGTAAATTAATAATTTTTATTAGTCACTTATTAGATTAGAGATTATCTAATAATGAATAATATTTCTGTAAAGTAATTTTCACTACACCACTCAGGCAATATAGGGTCTGGTTTCTATCCACTTAAACATCTTGTGGAGGGATTTAATCATAAACATATGATCATAGACATATGAAAAAAAATCTGTGATCCCAGAGATGCTCATTTTATGCTGAACCAACACTCGTCAGTTGCTAGACCACAATCTCTTACACATAACTTTAACATTGTTCAGTATATATATCGGTTAATCAATATATATAACAAATTTCTAAGTTTAATTGATGTGTCAAATATGCTGCCGTCACAATTTTGAAGCAGACCACTTAATGAAAGTATATTAATAATTTTTTTATTATTCATTATATCGGAGATTATTCAATAATAAATAATATTTCTATAATTTATGTTTTTTATCAACTTTGAACACCTTGTGGAGGAAGTAATCATAGACACGTGATTAAAGTCTTATGATTCCCAAGATGCACATTTTTTGCTGAACCAGCTCTCATCAATTGGCCTGGACCATAATCCTCTTACACATATTTTTATTACAATGAGCAGTGATTATGTCAATAGTATTGTCGTCCCCCCCCCCGAGTTTCTCCATGCATTATTGAGAGCATTATTTACCATATTTGCACATTAATATTATTATTTAAGCAAACAATTGATTTTTGGTGTGGTTATATATGATACAGACCCACTCAATATGGTTAAATATTTCATTGAGAGCTTCTATAATATATTAACATAAACATCTGATATACCATTCGCCTGATAATTTGGCTAAGTGTAATGTCTATTTGCTGTGCAACTATTGAAGCAAGGAACTTCTGGTTCCATTTTAGGCATGCCTAACATTTCCATCTATGCTATGGCAGTTTGTCTTGTGTCAGGTTTAGTATCGTAACACCTTCCAGTTTGACTGTGAATGTACCTCACTCCTTTTGCAATCAACTATAGAGTGAGCAGTGTAAAATCCATTATTGTCTGACTCTTTCTCAAAATGGACCATTAATTTATAACAACAGGTTCCTTTCCTGAATGGAAGCAGTTGGATTCACTGAACATTTTCACCTATTGGCCTATTCCTGTAATTGGTTATACGAATGCTGAACCAATTAAGATAAGATTGTAATCTTGACAAGTTCATTACTTGAAAGTAAGTTGACCCATAATGATTTCTCGCTTCCCGGCTTATTCAGATCTGGTTTTATAATTGCCACATTTTGTATCTTCATCAATAGATATGGCATTCCTGAATCTTGGTGACCCACAGTTGGTCTCTGTGCCAATGGTGATCCTGTCGGCCTAAAGTTTGAACAACTCTCTGCACTTTTTTTTGTCTTGATCACAACTGCTGGAACTCATTGGGTGGTTCCAACTTATATACCACATAACTTGAAACTTGGTTACCTATCTGCACTTTAATACTTGTATTTTCTTTCTTTCATTAAGTTGATTTGGCATTGATTTTCAGGGTAGTGTTATATAACAGTTCAGCTGGCATTTCTGTAACCATACTTGGTATAGAGGGCTATATCAACAACATTTTTGCACTACCTATGGTTATTTTCTTAAGCTTTCTTTTAGTCTCTTGAATCAATATCTCTCATCCTGGCTATTGCTCTTGGGTGGATTAATGGGCTGAGTATTAGTGCAATGCTATAGTTGGCAAAAATATAAAGGTTTGTGCCATTTTCTGATGCTATAGTTTTAAGCAAGCTATGGATTGTGAATAGCCTCCAAAGAACTTCTATGGTTGCTGTAGGATACTTTCATCACATCCAGGTTGCTGTAGAATGGAGCGAGGGTACTTCCATGACCAGCCAGCCACATAGTATACATCAACAACTATTACTAAAAGCCTCTCCATGATTGAGCATGGTCACTATCCAGAGGTTCTCAAGTTTAGGTCACTGATCAGTTTTTTTTTTGCTGTGTGTTTTGGTTCATCTTACAATGCCAACAATGATGGACCTTTTATTTGGTGTCAGAGTCCAAAGTAGGCCATCACATATAGGATCTACCTTTATTATTATGATCCCTGGGTGTCCATTATATAAAATTTTAAAAACTTGAGATTGTCCACACAATGCATTCTCAATTGTCAGATCTAGCTTTCAGGTCTAGTAGGCTAGATGCAGTTCATCAGGTTTTTTGTTTGCTCTTTTCCATGGTGGATTCATTTTCAGTAACTTTTGGAATCCAGTAGACAATTGACCCACTGATTTATTTAAAAAATTTCGGAGCTGGCCTACCGTAATGTCCTAAGTGATTGAACCAGCTATAGCCATGGATTACTATGTTTATCTTCCAACACAGCCAGAGGAAGATATTAATTTTTACTTGGTTCCCCTAAGAGAGGTATTTGAGTGTCTTGGTTATCAATAATTGTTTTACTGTCAGGTTGCAGCTGTTTTTTTTTTTTTTACTAATAATGGCCCATCTATTTTTTTTCGAAGCAATAGTAAGTAACTGTAGATCCCATTCCAATGATGTCATTATGCTATACTGAATCTACGCAACTCGTGCTTTTAACCTGATTGATATTAACTTTCAATGATTTTATTTCACTCATTGGGTTTGTTTAGAATGGACTTGCTGTCTTGCTGTTTTTTTTTAAAAAAAAAAAACAAGGAGCTTCTATAGTCCAATTTTCAAATTGTATTTCTGACTGGACATGTGATATATGTGTGTTTTGATTTGTTACATCTGTTATAAACTGACGCAGCATTATGCATTATTCATAATAGATCCCTTAAGCCAGTCCTGATTGGAAAAGGATTTAAGTGGTCTGGCTTTATGATCCACAGCTTTAATATTGGAACTACTTTTATTTTATAGGCTGATCTGAATCACTATAGATTTAGCCAGAGTTTCTTGTGAGACCATGAACTCAATGGCAGTATTTGAATGCATTGACAATTTGATCCTTAGATCATGATCTCAAATTCTGCAATTGAAATGATCTCTAAGCATTTTATTTTTAAAAAATCTCTGAAATCACATCTCATTGCTATCTTCCCGAGTTTAGCAGCAAAATTTCTCACTTTCTCCCCTCCTCTTGAGTACAGATATTGGAATGATATCATTGCATTATCGTTAAGAGTTTTGGGTAATAATGCTGGCAGTGGAGGTAATGCTTTATCAAAATCAAGTTCTGCCTGAAGCAACAGTTCTATCGTGAATGCAAAATTTCATGTCTGTACACCGTAAATTGCTACAAATGTCACCAATCATATTTTTTTTAATTCTGATTTACTTGAAAATAGAAATATTTGATCCATGCAGTTTGATTAGTTTTCTGGATAACCTGGATCAAATACTACCAATGAACCAATTTTAGCCGTATTAAACTTCTTTTCTGCCATGGAGGTGAGATGGCAATCATTTATCACTGAACTAACTAATCGACTGACAATTCTCTTTAATTCCTAAGAGTCAAATCCGTGATTGTACCAAGTCTGCTGTACAGGTAAATATTTTATTAAAACATCTGATATACCTTTTCGCTTGATACTGTTGGCTAGGAACAACACCTAGTTGCCATACAAACTCTTGAAATAAGGAAACTTCAAATGCTCTTCTAGATATGTTAACATTTCTATGTATACTATGGCAGTTTGCTTCATGTCAAGGCATAGTGACACTTGCTTTACTGTTTTTGCTATCAAATATGGGGCAGCCAATATAATATCCATTGTCTACCTCCAAATGGGCTCCCGATTTATAATAAGGCTTCTTTTCTTAATGGAGCCATTGAATTTACTGAGGATCTTCATCTATTGGCCTATTTCGGTCATTGGTTGTATTTTATATATTCGTTGGTCAGTAGCGACGAATGCTGATTATAATCAAGTTAGGATTGTAATAGAGAGTAAGTTTCATCACTTCAAGACAGTGGATTCAGCAAAATCTCATGTTTGGAAATTTTATAATAAAAAGTGTCAGTAGAAAATAGTGATAAGAATCTACATCCATTCTTGCAAGTCAGCTAAGAACTAGATAAGTCATTGACTTCATACACAATAACCTGAAAATGGGATTTATGATATAAAGAATAAGACCAAACACAAATATTTAAGTTATATACATTTTAATGTAGAAATGCTATCCTAATTAGAAGATAGACTAACACAACAATGATTTATTTTATTAATGGTTAGATAATGGTCCTTACATGTGGTATTTTATTTTCTATTTATAACAAAACAAAGCTAACAGATTTAAAGAGTTTATTAACTTTTTTATTATTATTATATTTTTTTAATAATATGTAATTTTTAATTTCTCTCTTTTTTTGCACATATTAATGACAAAAAGGGCTTTTTAAAGTTTACAGTGTTGAATAAAATAAATTCAATAGCAAATAATGGTAAATTATTACTGATGTCAGTCAAGTGATATTGTTAGATTCTCATCATCAACAATATTTTGACCCAGGGACAGGTCTGGTGATCACCAATTTATCCATTTTTCCACTTTGTTCTATTTATTACCCATCTCTTCAATTCCACGTAACTCTTCCCATCTCTTATATCATTCAACAATATCAATCTTTTCCATCCTTTTGCTTCCATTTACCATTTCCTCCAAAACATCTTTCGTTAACGTTAAACTATACTTTCTTCATATGTGTCCAATTCAGTTTCTATTTGCAATTTCCTCAATCAATCTTTTTTCATTTACTGTTTTCAAAAGATCATTCGTTGGATTCTTCCACATCTCGAAGGCTTTCGTTCTGTTCCTCATTTTATTATGTTTTACAACCATACAATAGTACACTCCTAGCATAGATCCACAAAATATTTTTATCTTAATAAAAGCCTTCTTTGTCAATGCTATTCTTTTAACTTTCATCTTCACTTCTTCCATTCTCACTTAACCAACAATCCAAATATCTAAATCCTTTACCTGTTGAACTATGTCATTATGGTTTTTAATTTGCAGTCCTTTTTGCATTCCTCCCTATCCATCAACATTTAGTCCTCTCAACATTAATCTTCATTCCATATTCTGTATATCTTCCAATTTATTCAATATATTCGAATGACACTTTTCATCCTGAGCTATAAAAGCCATATCACTCCAAATCTTATACATTTTATTATTCTAACAACATTGGCCGTATGCTGTTCACTGCGTAGATATATTGAGGAATTAAGCAATAGAACAATATAATCAATCAACAATATTTATCACCAGTGATAATTTACCGTTCTTTATAGCTCTTAATAGGATTTATTCTTGCATTTCAATTTAGAGAAACATTATATAAATTTTAAATTAGCCATTTCTTTATTAAGATTAGTTAACTTATTCATTTTTGTATAAAATTTTGAAAAATGATCTGGTTTTATTTTAAAAATAAACTTATAATTGGAAATATAATCATAATTCTCTATATAATTAATACATATTACTTTTATCAGCATTGAAAATAATTAATTACAGTTGTAAACTTTAATTTTATGAACTACAGTATAATAATAACAAGTATGGATTAGCATTATATCTAAATATAATATGTTAATCTGAAAACAACAACTTATGATTAAATATTAGTTAATTTCAAATTATATTTAGTGATTTCTAATATTTAGTCAGAAATATTTCCTACATACTATTAATAACTATGAAGCTATTATGTATTTATAATATTTGTTGTTTATTAAATCAAAGTATTAGATATTTAAACACTCTTTGTGCTATTCCCTCAAATATGTATTATTTTGAATACATTGATCTGGTTATATAATAATTATTTGTGCCTTCTGGTTATACAATAATTATTTTTACCTTTCTTTTTTTACTTACACAATTTTGGTTTGATTAGTTTAGAAAAGAAATATAGTTGTGAGCCTTATTGACTACATTGTCTTTTCATTTATATAGTGTGATATTTATATTCTTACTAAATCCAATCAGAGAGGAGACATCTAGTTATGTTTACGATCAAATAATTTATATTCACAATTCAAATAAATTTAAATAATTATTTTTTATCTTGCAATCAAAACATTATATGATCACTATTTCATATGCTTAACACAAGCTATTAATAATAGTAATGTAATGTGATGTACTGTGGCTTCTCCTTAAACGAAGTCAAGAATATCTCGGCAATTATACCCAGATAAACCTGTTATCCACTTTATTTTCCATTCCCCACTTTTAAGTTTTCCCATATTCTGCTCCATCCCATTTCCACAACATAATCTTTGTCAACTCTATGGCCTTTATATCTAAATCCTCCTTATCTTTTCCCAAACTCAACATAAAAACCAATAATCCACTTTCTGTATAAACTCTCCATACAATAGTTGCCACCAAGTGCAAGCCTTCATAATCTATGGTTGCAGGAAGGTTTGTGCTTTAAATGCCTATCTAGTGCCTATGCATCCAATATCCCCAGGCTAGTTTCTACCTTGTTGCTTTCATCAGTGAAACAAATAGGTAAAAGGTTACTGCTAGAGAATTGCATTAGATTCTAAGATCTAAGTGCAGTATTTTCAAATCCAACGCTCTTTACTTATGAAAGTTAGAAACTAGTCAAGGAATATTGGATGGGTAGGCAGTTTATAGAAATTTTATGCACAAACCTTTCCGCATCCATTGATTACAAAGGCTTGCTTGCACTTGATGGCATTATTGTATTGAGAGTTTGTTACTGATATCATTTTTATCTCGTTTATGGAATCAGATATAGGAAACAATACTGTCATCTATAAATACATAACTGATATGTTTTTATATTTGATTAACTCACTATTTATATATGATTCTGGTGAGTGTCGTTGCTTAACGTTAAGTAAGATGAAGAAAACTAGCTTCTCAATTTTTTGAAGAAAACTAGCTTCTCAATTTTCCCCCGTGTTTTAATTCAAATTTTGTTTGAGAAAAATTACCCAATTTTTTTCCCCTCATTAAAATGTCTCTTACAATTGATTGCAAACTTAATAAAATTGGTGATACACTTGAAATAAAATAAATGCAGTTAACCACAGAGAAAACTTCTTGGTAATTCAGTCATGCAAACTTATTACCAGCAATTACTAATTCAAATTTTATGCATGCAAGTCATCTTTATAATTTTGTTGTTTGCAAAACTGATTGCCACCCTCCTTTTTTTTTATAGCTTTCAAATAATGACTTTTCTTTCCAAACTTAAATCCAATTTGCAGTCTTTATCTCGATAGCTAGTTTGCTGGTTATTGAAAAATTATGATCTTGTTTGAAAGTTTTCGGTTATATCCAAAATATGTTTAGTACAATATATCTTGGAAATATTTAAAAATAAAGTTTTTAAAGGGGGGGGGGGTAAATAATAGCTTAATAATTACTGATTTTTTATTTTGTTTTGTAATATTAATCTCAATTAAATTGTAATTTTCAGATATTGGACATTAAAGTTAATGCAAGTATTGTGTTCATTTCCTATGTGCATATGTATTAAAAATATTAGAAAAAGTCATTAAGATATATCTCACTGAAGCAAGATATAGTATATGTGGAATTAATAATAATATATATATATGTTATGTATAGAGATTCATAGAACCTGTGCTTTTATTTATTTATTAATTTTTTCCCAGTTAAAAAATCATCAGTTGTCTCAATATTGATTGTTAGAAACATCTGATTTATATATGCAGTGCCATATGTGTAGAATTCTGTCAGAATCTTACAAAAGCACATAGTACAATATAAATTTTTAAAGGCCTCCATTTGAAGATATTTCAGCTTTGAATATTTTTCTTTCAATTTTATGATTTAGAATTATTTTCTGACTTAAATTCTGTTATATATTATATTCTTAAATATTGCTAGGAAATCCCCGTTGAGTTACAATTTGAATCAATATGAACATACAACTTACCATTGCTTTATTTTAGTTATTATAATTTTACACTCTTTCGCATATATTAGTGAAGCGGTAGTTATTTAATATTTAAGATTTTATAAGCATAGCGCTTTCAGGATGTAATCTTGGATCCCATAATCGTAGCTTTAAGAATGATAACTCCGTTATAAGTTGTTATTCATTTATGCAAATGTATTTGAATATTTAACTAGTCCATTATTTGGCAAGAGTTAAAGCAAGCTTCTCTTCTGTTAATGGCGCTGAGGTCATTTGCAATACAATAAGCCTCTTTAATCTTTCTTTTGCCATCATTCTTCTCTATGCAAACGATTTGGGCAGTAGTAGATTCGAATGAGTGACCTCTAGTTGTTTCATGCTCCCAGAATATCGATGTTCCTTTGCTTTTGTTTTTTGCTCTGTTGTATGTGTATTTATGCTGGTAAACTCTTGTGTTGATGTTAGTATGAGTATTATGTTTCATTAAGTAATTTGTCGAACAAGGTAATGTATCTTTGGACTTTCTATTAATGTATTCATTTATCTACATAATTGGTAGTTTGATTTTCATTATGAATCACTTTTTAGCTCTAAAGTAAATTTTAATATATTTAGCTGTTTTTTTTGTGTGGCAGAACAAAGTATATGTGTATGTTTTTCAGTTATTAATGCCAATATATCTATTTAACTTGAATTGTGGTAAACTATTTTTGTTATATTATTAATTATTATCTGTATATATTAAACTTTTACTAAGTTAAAGGTTTACCTCAGTTGTAATCTTTATTTTTTTAAATGTGTTGATCTAATAAATCATAATCAAACAATTATGCTTTAAAGATTGTAATAGATAAGCTGAGAATGTACCCATGGATGTTGTTAGAAGAGTAAAGGAATTAATGAAGATAGCCCCTTTAACAGCTTTTAAAATTTTGCTGAGTGCCCATAAAATTATCGAAATCGGGGTTTCATCACCATCATTTATTAGAAATATATGTACTGGTCTCAAGAAATATTTCATTTAAATTGTCTAGCCATTATGTATGCAGAAGGTTATTTCATTTCAACTTTATTCTGGTGCATAAATGAGTATACCAACATGTGTGGCCAATTTTTTTAAAATGATTATTTCTATCAAACATAGCTATCCAAATTTAATTCTATAATTAAATTCATTTATTATGATTCTACTTATTTTAATGATTTATTTAAGAGATTCTTAATTGTTAACTTCTAATTATTACTATCAGAGTTTTTTTCATGTTTTGAAAACTTATTGAACATTGTTTTAGTAATTTTAATATTTCATTTTAGTTCCTTTTTTTTTTTTTTAATGTCAGTTTTTGTTAACATTTTCTTCCTACATTATTTGCAACTATCATTTTGCTTATTATGGCTTTAAATGTCTTAAATAATCTCCATTTATTTTTATTTTTTCTTCCCAGTTAAATTTATAAAATATTAGCCATAAGCTTATCAATATATCATTATAACCAACTACTGCTACTGAATTTTGATAATGCTTAGTAAGAAACTCATATAAAGCAAGATCATATAAAAAGCAAGGGATTACTAATGATTTCCTATGGGATAAATTTACCTCATTCCTATGGATAAAAATTATACCATAAATTATCAATATTGTTCTAATAAATAATTTCACTTGATATTTATAGTAAATAAAAAATCAACCCTAATGTACAATATAGACAAGAATCTCGGCCTCAGAGTGGCCTTTGAGCATTCCATCATCAGATTTTCAATTGGATGGATGGTTGAAGAGTTGGAGTGTGAAGTAGATTGAAGCCTGTCCATTAAAGTATGAGGATTGGCTATATATATATATCTGAGCACTTATAGCATATATGTGTAGAGATGGTAATCTGGACCAACTGACGATTGCTGGTTTAGCATGAAATACGCATATTGGTGATTATTTATCCTTTCGACATATATGTGTACAAGTGTATCAGTGTTATGAGATAGTGTGGTGGGTGGTGTGAAAATCTGTGCTCATAAACCCTATATATTATAATATATACAGGTGTAAATTGTATGTGTGTAAGCAAGTATGTACTTAAAAATATTATGTATGTATAGAGCAACTTAAATCTATGTAAATAAACAACTTAGTTTAAAAGTTCTTATAATCCATCCATCTATTCAGCATTTATCACCATCTAGTTTACTGAGTCATCAGTTCTTCATTCTGTGTCTATCTTTGTCTTAAATCCTTTTGTTGATCTTGTTGTTTTTTTTTTGGGAGAGGGGAGGAGATAAACCAGGTATTGATGGCCGAGAATCTCTCGTGAAAAAGTTTCAAATTCTTCAAAAGTGCTGTTCATGTCTTTGTGATATGGAATCATTTCTTTCAGGTTTTTTGATGTCCATGTTCTTTTCTACAAACCTTGCTGATTTTCTTTTATTTATTACAATTGCATTAATCCCTTATTAGTTAGTTAATCTCTTTAGGTGTGATTGCAAAAAGAAATCATCAATTTCTTATTAACGTTATCCAAAGTGACAACAGTGTTGAAGTTAGTACATCTTGAAGGTTGCGATGATTGTTTGATCCGTACATTGAAGTGAAATGGCTCTCATTGGGATTAGTTGCTGGTATGATTTCAATTGAAAACTTATGTAGCTGTAAACTTTAAAAAAAAAAAAATATTTTTCGAAAAAATGTGGCTTCGCTGTGCAGACCTACAGAAAAATGAACTGAGAAAGAATAAGCTCGCAGTTGATAATTTTTTTGTGTTCTGCAAAATTATTATGCTACCCCCCCCCCCCCATATTGAAGTTCCATTTTTTTAAAATTCATTATCTTAAATTATTTATGTGACTTTATTTTCAAGTAAAAGTCATGTTTAACAATATCTCATTTAACTATATATTGTTGTGACCATAAAGACTTATTTATCAAGAGTCTTAGGGTAGCTAAATTACAAAAGTTTATATTACGAAAATATAATCACAAAATTATCTTCGTAAAAAATAAAAATTTCCACATTAAAATCGAAAAAAATATATCTAATGTATTCTTTATTTGCATATTGTAATCAATGTATAAGACTTTTTTTATATATAGTATTTGCTATGCAGATCTAAATAAACAGCACTTCATATACAAATACACTAGCAGTGATCCTTTTTATAGGATGAAGTGTTGCATTTTATTATGCACGCTAGCCATTTTTTTTAAATGACCTAGCAATTTTTTTAATAATATAGTATGTTGTAATGACAGAAATTCAGCTTAGTTAAATAAAAAAAGGATTAATCTTCAACTTATTTGTATTACATTTTTATCATAGAAAATGTTAAAATTAAATAAGGCAAAACTCTCTCCATACAGTAGTGCCACCTATGCCAACCAGAGTAATCAATGGGTGCCAGAAGGCTTGTGCATAAAATCCCTATCTAGTGCCTACTCATCCAATATTCCTAGATCTTAGGATTTAATGCAACCCTCCAGCAGCCACCTTTTATCTCTACTTAACTACAAAACTATGAGAATGAAATTGAAAACACAATAATATTTTAATAACAATTATGTGCTGGTATAAGAGATGGTGATCATGTGATGTTTAGTCATAAAATGTAGTTAAGAAGGTCTATATAGTCATGATCTGTTCTACATTAGTGAACTGTATTACATAATTAACTTAATATTTTTGCTTATGTTATAATATCAATTAAAGTTTAAGAAAATTTATAATGATTAATAAATCTGGACTATCAAAACATATATAGGTGTGTAATATACACTTGACTATCCATATATATTGTCAAAAGTTTATATTATTTATCGTGTTATAATTTTTTCAAAGTTTTGTATATTATTATGTTTGATTGAAGCCCTACAATTAATGATAGTATTTAAATGGGAAGAAATTTGTCCATTTATATAAAACAAAACAATAATACTCCAAAATGAAATAAATAACTTTTATTTTCAACTAGTGATTAGTATACAAAATTAACAAAGCGTATGCCACACTTGAATGAGAAGCTATAAAGATACACAGAAATTATTACACGCTAAGCGCTTTCGAGGTCTTTTGCCTCATATTCATAGCGGTATAACGGGTATAATATATAATAGTAATAACCCCTTATTAGTGAAAAGTTAAGTATAATTTCACATCATATAGTTACATTATACTTTACATCATTGGCATTACCTTTTGCTCCTTTGAATCACTATGTCAGTGTGGTTTATCTTAAGATCAAAAGTAGGTATTTTACTGACTTAACTCACTATTTTCATATGTATATATATAAAGTTCTTCACTAAACAATAGTGGTTAGGAATTTTAATGTTAACATATTGCTGTGTAATCCTTTCAGCAAAATTTATCAATCAGAAAGCATCTTCGCTTAATTCTTGCAGGAGTCAAAGTTTATATGGATTTTATTTGTATGGCATAAAAATGCTGTCATTGTTACTTCTTAATAGTTGTTTGATTTGACTATTGGCAAAGAGAATGTTGACCTCCTACTGTGAACGAAAACTACAGTTGATTATACTATACAATTGTGTGATATATCATGTATCACTTTTGTTTCCTTGAATTTTGTAAGGAATTTGATAACACGATTTTGTTGTATTGACTTACATATGGTCTTGATAGAATGTTTAATTTTGTGATTTCTCATTGATTTTGACTCCCTGCGAACCATTTATTTGGTTTTATTATTTGTTTATATATATATATCATAATCTGTAGAAATATATATTAACTCTATGATGCTGAAATTATAGGACATGTTGAGTGTGTATTTTTTTCAAAAAAATTTTCATCTTTTTGCCAGTGACTTATTTATTTGTTCGTACAAAATTTTATTTTATCATCATCATCAACCATTATCATTCCACTGCAGGATGGTTTCTTCAAATTCAATCCATCTTCTCCGATCTTTGGCTTCTCTTCTCCATATCACTCTTACACATTTTTTTATTTCATCCATCTCATGTGTGGTTGTGTGGTCTCTTTCTGGGTCTTTTACAATCTCTTGGAATCCAGTTTAAGATTTTAATTGTCCATCTTCTCTTACCCATATATTGCATTTTCGATCTCTTCTTGTTACATCTAATATGCATCTCTCCATATTTCTTTGAGTGGTCTGAAGTCTCTGTATTGCTCTTCTATTAAGTGTCCAAGTCTAGGATCCAAAAGTAAGAACTGGTAAAACACATTTATTAAAATCCTTTCTTTTCAAACACATAAGCATATTTCCTTTTAGTATCAAGTTATTTCTATCAAAAGCACTCCAACCAAGTTTAATTCTATGATTAATTTCATCTATTATGTTTCCATCTGTATTAATAATCTGACCAAGGTATTTGTAGCTGTTAACTTCTTCTAACTCATCATAATCAATCTTTATTTTCATATTTTGAGAAAATCCATTGAACATTACTTCAGTTTTTTTAATATTTATCTTTAGTCCTACTTTCATCTGATAACTCCAACATTTCCTGCAGCTCTAAAGCATTATTTGCAAAAACAACAACAACATCTGCAAAATCTAAATGACTTAAATAATCTCCATTTACTTTCACTCCTTTACCTTCCCATTTTATACACAAAATACTTCTTGCAGCACTGCTGTAAAAAGTTTTGGAGATATAGAGTCACCCTGTCTTACACCCTTTTCAATGTTAACTTTCCCAGTATCATTATGTAATCTAATTGTTGCTATTGCATTTTTATAAATATTCTTTAAAATATGACAATATCCTGGATCTATATCTTGATGAACCAATGCTTTAATCACTGAAGAAATGTTTATAGAATCAAATGCCTTTTCATAATCTACAAATCCAAAGCATAATGGGAAGTCATATTCATTTGTTCTTTCTATAACTTCTCTCAATACCTGGATATGTTGGTAGAAATCCAATGTTCTCTGACTGAATAAGTAAAATAGAATGAATTTATTATTATTAGCATATTAAAACTTTCTCTCTAAACAGCACATGTATGAAAGAAAGAAAAATTAATTTTTTTAAGGTACAGTATGTTATAATTATTATCTCCTTGTCAAATGGAAATATTTTAATAGAATAGTCAGAATTGCGTAAGTATCATATGACCCTTAAACATCACACAATCACCATTTCTTATGCTTACACCAGCTATAGATCTAGGTGCAGTGCTCTCAGATCTATTGCTCCTCAATGATGAAAGCTAGAAACTAATCTGGAGATATTGTATGAGTAGACACTAGATAGGGATTTTGTGCACAAACCTTTCATCCATTGATTACTCTGGCTTGCACTGAGTGGCACTACTGAATGGAGAGTTTAGCCTCTGTGTTAAATATCATATGAACACAAATTCAAATTTATTATTGCATAGAAAAATCAGTATGTTATTAAGAATTATTAATTTACAAAAATATGTAGTGATAATATATGTTATGTGAAAAATCCTATTATTAATTCTTCCAAGATGCATAGGAAATAGAGTATTTGATTACACAAATAATAAAGTTTTTAATGTAAACTTTATTATCTAGATATGTTTTCTGAAATATAATGTTACATCTCTCATATTTCCCATCAAATAATAAGTTAATGATATAAAATGCACATTGAAATTTATGATGCAGTTCTAAATATTGAAATACAAAAATAAATTGTAAATCAATGTCAGCTACTATCAATAAATATTTTGCTTGGTCTCTCTTTTTTTTTTTTGTGGATAAAAAACATAATATACATACTTGTAATTGTTATATTTATAAAGCGCATACTCATTACTTAAAAGTAATATTTATTAAGGCTATAACCTTAAGACTATGTGCCTGAAAAAACGACAGTAGGGACCTCTGAAAATCTTTAACACAAGATTTATTTAAAAGACACTTCTCTATTTAATTAATTTTTAAAGATTATTATAGATGGAATTAATTTTTAATTGAAAAGATATTTTAGTGGAATACCATTACATGATCTGAAACCGGTATCTTGGTTTTGTTAAGCCTAGTAAAGTTAAATTAATAAATTTTATGTAAAAAATACATAAATATTTTAATCTCACATTTTAAATTCTACAACTCAAAATCCTTCAAATTTATCTTCTTTTTTTAAAAAATCCTTCATGCTGTAACTTTATGAAGACAAACTTTATAAACAATTATATTTTTGTATATATTTTCAACCCTACTGATATACCTTTGCTCTGCATATTCATTGCAATGAATAATACCAAATTGTATGTTTTTAATATACATGCATATAAATTATACACATTAAGAGATAAAATATTTAACGATGAATACACATTAAGACAGTAACAAAATTTACTAAGAAATAGAATAATAAAATAAATTGAGAGATAGCATATGTAAGTATTCTATTCAAATCTTCACGAGTATATATTTTGTGCATATATGCAATCGGTCACCCCAACAAAACACTAAAATTTACCATCCATTTTTTACTTTCGTGTTGAAAATTGTTCATAAAATGATGAAAATACAATGCCTAGTGTTTTTTCTATTGACAATATAATTTCATAAAACGTTGAAATAGAACGTACTTTTGATGAAATGCTTTATTGATTACTAAACATTTTGCTTCTATGCGTTAACCATAAATTAAATGCTTTTTCAATTTATCTTGCTATGTGTAACTGTTTCAGTAATATTAGTACAATTTTTTCTTTTATTTTTTCACCACTGATGAATTTCAGAATATGTCTTTTTATTTATGAAATCAATTATTTAGTTTTAGTCTCAAAAAAAAGAAATTTGTAGCTTCTCTTAAGCTTGACAGAATTGCATCATAATTAATTTTCGTTTTAAAGAAAATTAGGTTTGATAATTCATTTCATGCTACAATAACGAATATAATGTGCTTTCAGTGTGACAGCGACTATGTGAATAATTAAATTTACAAATTTTTAATTTTTTGATTTAATATTTTGTTCAAATTGGGGATTAATGAAATTATGGATTTTGAGATATGGCAGGATAGCTAAATGTATAAAATATTTCTCTGTTTATTTAAAAAAAAAGAAAGTTCATCTGAGAGTTTGTGATAATGGTATTTTAGTAGTATTATGTATTGGGTTATTCCCATCATATAAAATTTATTGTTAAATGTCTTTAGAAAAATGTAAACTTTTCAAATATATTCAGCTGAAAATAATAGTGCATAAGTTAATATATAGCAATGTTTTCAATGGGTATTATTCTCTTTTTCAGATGTTGTGATCAGTGACAGAACTATGATGGAATCAAAGTTGGATCTTAGTTGGTCGAAGCATCACCTTGAATTCAATATTCACAAATCTAAAGGTCCAGGTTTAATTCCCACACTAGTACTGTCACTGCTCATGTTTGCATCATCTGAAAAAGAGAGGAGAACAATATCACTCAGAACAATATTATGTAGTAATTTTTGTGCTATTACTAATAGCTGAATATATAGGGTATATGAGCACAGACTTTCACACGACCCACCACTCTCCACGCTATCTAATAACACTGATACACCTAAACACATATATGTTGAAAAGATAAATAATCAACCAATATAAGTATTTCATGCTAAACCAGCAATCATCAGTTGGTCCAGATTACCATCTCTACACATACATACTATAAGTGTTCAGATATATATTAAGATAGACAATCTTTATACTTTAATGGACAGGCTTCAATCTACTCCATACTCCAACTCTTCAACCGTCCATCCAATTGAAAATCTGATGATGGAATGCTCAAAGGCCACCCTGACGCCGAGATTCTTGTCACATCCATGTTGACCTAAGGTCAGTCTGAACCCCACATGTACAGGACATAATCAAGGGACAGTTGAAGAGTTGGAATGTGGAGTAGATTGAAGCATGTTCATTAAAGTATGAAGATTGTCTATCTTAATATATATCTGAGCACTTATAGTATGTATGTGTAGAGATGATAATCTAGACCAACTGATGATTGCTGGTTTAGCATGAAATACGTATATTAGTGATTATTTATCTTTTCAACATATATGTGTTTAGGTGTATCAGTGTTATTAGATAGAGTGGAGAGTGGTGAGTCATGTGAAAGTCTGTGCTCATATACCCTATATATTACATATATAGACACAGGTATATAATAAGCCTGTGTTTCAGTTATTTAATAGCTGAATGTATTTGAAATGTTTAAACAAAATTTGAATTTTTTAGACATTTAACATTTCATACAATTACTAGTTTACTTATTTATTACAAACCTCATTCTGTCATTTTGTGAATCATTTGCCTGGCTTCCTAATTATTAACTATTTTATTCCTCCTTTTTTTTTAATCAATCACTTTATTTTTCAAAACTTATAGCTTTAGTTTTTGATGTCTTTATTAACCGCCCAATTATAGCATGCTTCTTCCCAATACATACAGTGAAGCTGCATCATCTTATTTCTCATGTGCTACTTAAATGCTATCCAAAAAAATTAGTAAATCTACAGAAACATCAGAATGTAACTTTCATACATATATTATTGTTGATATTTTGTACAATGGCTTTTTTAAATTTTGCACAGCATCAGCTCATCAGTCATGTTTTTGCATCACTATGGATATTTTTCCAAATGACAAACCATAAGTATTTAGATATTAACATTATTGATTAATCAAATTTTATTAATTACTTAATAATGTGAATTGATATATAGTATTTTTGAAATATATATACTTAAATTTATTTAAAGATGTAAATATATTTTTTTCTCGATAATCTTTCACCCTCTTTAATCCTTGTGCATTTCAACATTTTCCCATCACTTAGTGACAATTTAAACTAGTAATTCAACATTTTAATTATAGTATTAACATTTATGAATCAATAAATCGGGCTTGATTTGTTAGAAATATAAGTTTACAAATAGAAAACATCATTTGAATTTTTCAAGTATAAAAAAAATTAAAATGAAATATGAAATGCAAAAAAAATTTTTTTTTTTTGCTAATTATTGTAATGTTATTGAAAAAAAGTAAATTAACGTAATCTTTGTTGAATGAATTTTTTTTTTTTTTTACCCATAAATAATTATAAAGTCATTATGAAATTCTGTTCTAAAATTTAAAGTTACATTTATAATTATAAAATATTACAAAAGTTATGACAATGCTTGACAGAACATAATGATCTTAATTTTTTTTTTTATCATTTCAAATTTTTTAAATTTGTATTTTTAAAAATGAAATATATTTTTAAAAAATCTGTGTAAACATGAATATTTAATAATTACTCTAAATATTTTATGAAAGTAATCATAAATATTCAAATAAACTACCAAATTATGCAATATTTGTTTGCTTGTGGCTAAAACCATGAAAGCAGGGTTTACAAATTTATTTATATGGGTCAAAGTCAAAGAATCTTCTATATAGTTTTTCTCTGTTGCCTACTGACATCTTCAGACTTTTTCTTAAACTAGTAAATCAATATTTACTTTCTTTTCAATTTTTACTGTCAAATGAATATAAAACCAGCAGAATAGTGCTAAAGATAGCTGCAAAAAATGATTTAATGCTGAAGCAAAGCAATGACATAATAATCAGTGAAACACCGATTATCATTATCATTGAATTAAACATGTGCTAAATAATTATTATGTTTAATGCTATTATTTCAAACAGTTTTTAAAAATAAATTAAATTAATATTTTGGATTTTTTTTTCTTGTAAAATTTTAAATAGTTTGTAAGCATAAATCTAGTGATCATATCAAGTCCACCAAGCGCAAGAGAATTCATGAAGTGCACCTTTAGGTCATAAAATGATAGTTACTAATTTAAGTTCAATCCTAAAACACTCATTGACTTAGAGTTTAGATGAAAAGGTGTAATTAATTGTACTGAGCCAGATTTTGGCAAAACATTACCAGAAAGCAGGCTCATTGCAATTATTTAGTTTATGTTGTTTATTATTATAACGGTCGGGAAAGAAGTGATAGTCTTACCGTAATCTGTCGTACAGGGCGCCACTAGGCCATTTGAACCTAGAAAATTTATAGAGTAGACTGATACGCGCTGTTAAGATCCTGACCGCCAGCCCAAGTCACTAGCTCAAGTAGACGCAGAAACTTAATATTTACTAAATTATATTTTTAATAATAAAGAATAATAAAAGCAATCACTGTCAGTACTAATAACACAAAAAGATGATATTCACGTATATAAGTAAATGACAACACAAACTTTAAAAAAAATAATTTTTATAACACAATAAGAAATTTATGTTTTATTCTGTTTCATTATTATTTTATTTGTTTTTAACTTTAATTTTAAATTTTAGAATGTTGAGTATAGATGAGCTACCCAGACGACGCACTTAAAAGATTTTCAAACATTTGATTCCAGGCTAAAAGTCCGCAGCCACACCAACGCTCGCTTCCAGATATATATCAGCAACCAATGCAATGTGAACATGTTAGCATAGAATCACGCCGACAGGAATGTGCATCTGAACAGCGTGATATTATTGGAAGAAACATGACCTTCGTCAGTACAGGAATGTGCATCTGTCTGACTAAGGAATCATGTATATAAATTTTTTAAAAAGTGCTACGTATGGGGGAGAGTGGTCTATCTGCCGACTTATAATCCCTCCATAGAGCTATAAGGGGTCAATGGCGCAGGAAATACGTCTGTGTCCATTTCAACGGTATGACTACCTCTTTGGGGTCATGCATTCAGTTGGACTCGTCACCTTAAGTGCTAAAACACTTCACATTACATTGATGTAAACGTTCATATATCTCTCCACCAGCATTGACACAACTACGAAACAAATAGTCCGAAATCAAATCCCCTTTAAAACTAACATATATTTAAACGAGTCTAGCAGCCATCTATACTCAACTAACATTTAAATCATTTTATTAATTTAATTCTAAAAAAAAAATCTTTAGTTTAAGGTTTTAAAATCATTTTAAAATGACACATTATATTTAACTTATTTTTTGTTCTACAAATATTATTAAACCTACTTTTCTTTTAAATTCAATAATGCACAAATAACGATAACTATTTTCATCTTTAAATTTAAGTTTGCAATCGCAAATCCCTACACTATTACAAACAGATATTAAGCATGAATAAATAAAAGAAAAACAATACATGTTTTAAGAGATTACGTTTAAAACTTTAGATAAGACTTTTAAAATTTCAAAGTTTATAAAAATAAAGTTCTGGTTTGCTTGAGAGAGAAAGTCTATTATTCATTTTAAAGACAGATAAAGTTCGAAGATTTTAAATTTAAGAGTTTATATTTCATTTTATCATTTATTAAATTATACTTTCCTTTCTCCGTGCTCGTTTCTTTGCGATGAAGATCTATGAAGACTTATGACGATTTACGATGATTTCTGAAGACGGGATCCGTGGAGATGAAATTCTGCCTTCGGTCGGCCGGTCCGAGGGAAGCGCGATTAAACAGATTACATTTTTGGTAACAGTGACAATATTTATTTTAACTTTTCAGCAACCACGAAACGAAATCAAAATTCTAATTTTCTAATTCTCCAACTAATTTCTTTTGAATTCTTCCTTTTATAGTCCTCAGGCACCTTATCTCTGGAATGTAAGGATCCATCAAACATATTTCATGTCTGTATTCCATTGGTTCATTGGATTTATCCAAGTAGATTTTGGGTTTGTGGCTAGGTAGATTTTCCCACTGAGGTCTGTGTCTATATCTTTGGGCGGGAATTCTTAACTATTTCGTAATCATCTTTTCAATGGTCATTTTGCCCTAAGGATCTGTTTGTAATTTTCATTTTTAAGATCAAAACTCTCTTCGTTATTTTTTTTTTTAAAATCAAAAGGCTTTTTTATTATATATTATTTAAAGATTAGAATCTTTGTTTCGATTCTATAATTTTTTTTAAGCTTATTTTATTTCGATATTTAAATTAAACATATTAAATTAATGATTCATTATTTGTGCATTTTGAACGTTCATGCTTTTAATTCAGTATTAGATATTTACAAAAACATTAAAGTATTAGAATTTAAATGTAACTCATATATATATCCCATTACATTATTTATATGTTTTCATCTGAACTCAAAGTTAACGAGTGCTTAAAAAGAGTTAATGCGTTGAGATTTAATTTAATTTCAATAGAAATGGGGGGGGGGTGAGCAGTTATTTATTAATAGAAAAGAATAATTAATATAATAATGAAAAGAAAATATGTATTGTTATAACAAGAAAAATGCAGTGTTTTGTTTATTTGAGAGAATATGATTGAATAATATATACTTATATCTAGTATATATATATGTAAATATACTTTGTCTCTGCATTATTTTTTTTATATATATTATTATTGTAATGTAGTAAGAAATATGGTAAAAAATACTGTATATGTGCAGGAAATGATGCTGTTGTAAATAAATTATTACAAATAAACATGAGTTTTTACCTACTGATTGTCATCAATTAAAGAGCTTGATACAAAATATAGCAGATGTGAAAACTCCATTCTATTTACAAATACTGTGCTTGTGTTTTCGTAGTTTTATATAGTGCCAAGAAATTTTGCGATTTCATTCTTTTCTAAACAACAATGTAATATTTTTTTCCAACTTTATATTAAGCAAATAATTATTTTAACTGGAGTGCACTTCCTTTTACTATTTCTTTTGATCATTGTCCACCAACAAAATCATTATTTTGCATTTTTAATTCAACATTTCAGATGTGATTACAGTTTCTAATGTCCTTCCATATCAGCAGCCTATAATTATGTTGATTGGTATTGTATCAGTTTTGCAAATATGGTTTCTTTGAAAATATTAAAAATGTGTTTATGTAAGAACTGTAACCTCTGTCCAAATTTTTTTATATCATTGTAATTGATACCTGTTTGAGTTCTCCCCGTAATTTGCTTTACACATTTTGCGCATAAATTATATCTTCTCTTTTTTTTCTTAAAATTTTATTATTTCATTGTTATTTTTTATGAGGAGGTGAGGTTTTTTTTAAAATTATTATTTTACTAAACATTTTAGGTATTTGCAAAGGGAATTTTTTTTTTTAAAAAAAGGTCGTTGAACTGTCTTAATCTGATATATTTTAAAATGCTTTGCTTGAAAATTCATTTATTTTAGATATGGGAGGAAAAATCCATTTTTTTTAAAAAATAAAATGAGGAAGTTTAAACTTTCTGTTATACTTTGCAATGAAAATATTTAATTATTTTATTGCTTTTGTAAAAGAATAATAATAAAGTAGAAGAATTATGAATTATTTAATTAGGTAAATAGATAAACTGTAACAGCATGAATGTAAATAAATTTTCATTTCTAAATCATTAGAAAAAACAAATAGAAAATAAGAAAGTCAATTTTACTTTCTCTTTTTTCTAATAAAAAGCTGTCTGATTACCAAAGTGTTGTATATTTTTTCCTCTTGCAAATATCAAAATTATTTTATTTCACATCAAAAGCATTTCATTTCACATGCATATTTACAGTGTTTAATCATATAGAAGGAAATTAACGTTTAAACATGCTCTGTTCATATTTAATGTTTTTAAGCTTACTTCCTGACAGTAAGAGTTTTAAAAACACAAGTTGTTGAATCATTTGTTCTTATTGATTTACAAACGTTCTAAACTAATATACATTTAATTAAAAAGAGATACTTTCTCTTCCCTGTGAGATAACATCAAAATTTGTACAATTTAGTTGTCAATTGAAACATCAGGCACAGAATAGAATCAAGTCCTGTATTAAGCATAGTCTGTAGGGATTGGCTTGTATAAGAATAAGCTCTAAGCACAAGCGATTCACTTGTGTTTTTAAAACTCTTTACTGATAAGTGAGTGCGCATAAATTTAAAAATTTTAAATACAAACAGCGTATATTTGAAAGTTAATTTCCTTGTACGTGATTACATATATATGCTGTGCTAAATTATTGATTTATAAATATTCAGTGTTTGCATACACAAATACCAATACATAAAAATATCCAGTAGATTTCCATAACATTCTTCTTGATTAATGTATCATTTTATTGCTTTTATTTTTGTTTTATTTCATAATAAATTAGTTTATTGTTTTAATTTTTCTTTCTTTCTTTCTTTTTTTTTTTTTAATGTATCATTCATTCCTTAAAAAATAATAATGCTAAATAAAGATTACCAATATATTTCATGCTTACCACCACACTTGGTTTTTTTCCAGTTTGACGCTTGACAGGAAATGCATGGTAGGCCACCATGCTTCCCTGCTGTGGGGAGAACCCAGGTATTCAAATATCAATTCATAATCTATTTTTCTCTGTATAAATTTTACATTTAGTTTAAGATGTTTTTTAGTCAGAGAGGGAAATAAAATGTAGCATAGATAATATTTAATTTGTGATCCTAAATAGGTAAGACAATATTTTTATAAAGTGAAAAATTTATTCCACAAGATTTAGTTTTATATTTTTAACATGACATAAATATATATATATTTGCATACACAGACACATTTATATGAGGTATGATAGTTTAGTTCCCAGAATGCACCTTCATGAAATATACATATAGAATTGTACACTAGCGGCTACTGTAGCCTTCAAAGTAATCCCCTTGTTCAAGTATACACTGGTTAAAATGGCATTTCCATTTCTGGAAGCACATCTGGAACTCAATTTCAGGAATATTGTTGAACAGCTGTCTCACATTTTTTTGGATATCAGTTATAATAAAAAATCTTCATCCTTTCAACACAGTTTTTTAATTTCGAAAATAATCAAAAATCATAGGTAGCTAAATCAGGTGAATAGACAAGATGGTTTAGTTGTGTAATTGATTTTTTTCCCCAAAAAAGTCTTTCTATGAGCACACCATGATTCATTTTTATACTAGAATGTACACACGGATATTTTATTATTTTCTCAATACCTAACAACTAGCTCTAGCAGCTTAAAATTTGCACACGTGTTAGCTTAAACATATTCAAATATGAATGTTTAATGCTCGTGTGATTTCAATACAATTAGGTCATGGGTGACACCCATTCTGGGAATTAAATTGTGATATCTTGTATGTTGCAAAATACATACATATAAATTGCTTTAAATAAAAGACAATTTATTGTTACGAATTAAAATAAACATGAACTTTTGCTGTAATATAATATTTTAAAGTTCAAATTCTTTCATCAAATTTTTTACAGGTTTTAATTGGAAATTTTTTTCAGGATAATCAGAGTAGGTCAGATTAATGTATTTTGTCTATAAGAATGAAAAATTATATTATTGTAATGTGTTGGAACCATTACGTTTACATAGGTAGAAATATGGTGTTACCATTAATAAAGTAAAGTGTACATTTATCAACTCTGAGATCATTGACTTTTATCATCTCTCCCAAAACAAAAATTGTTGTTATAGTTGTAAAGTAAAAACTTTGATTTGAAATTGTCTTAAAAAATATTTTGAAGATAATTAAAATATAAGTGTTAGTAGTTGCCATCTTAAAGGAAAATTAGTCTCTTTCCTGACAGTTTTTTTTATTTTATTTTCTAATATGTAAAAAAAAAAAAGTTAATTATGCTCTGTTATTTTAAGGTTTTAAAGTGTCAGCCCATTGTTTTTAAAGGAACCAAAGAAAATAAATGATAGATACAGAAAAATGAACGTTATACTAAGAACAAATTAGTGATTATTCACCAAAATACATGTTAAGTATACTATACATATTATTAAGATTTCTGTAATGGTATTTTCACTACATCAAAGTGTGCCTACATATAAATCGTATGTAATTTTAATGTCTTAATAACATTAAAAAAAATCAGAGTTATTATTAATTATAGTGATGAAATGAAGGAGCCAAATTCAAATTTAAGATAAAACATCATCTTCCTAAGTAAATTCCTAGATGTAAAAAAAAAAAAAAAATCGAAAGAGATTTAACAACAAAATCGTAAAAAATGTTTTTGAAAAATTATAAGATTATTCTGTTTATATTTTAATTTATTGCATATAATTATAATTTATAACAATTTAATTATTTGATTATTGTTTAATAATAAGCGACTATTATAATATGTGAATAAGTGCACAAATATACAGTAAAAACATTTACATTTTATTTCAAATTAAAAAGCAAAAAAAAAAACTATATTTGGCAGAAAATAATATTGGAATCATGATTAATCAATAATAGATTGAGAAGAGTTTATTGTATATAATTTCAAATGTCTCTCATTACTTTTATTTGTGTGTTGGACTATTTACATCGTCTAATATTAAGTATTGAACTTCTTTAGAAAAGTTTAACTTTATTTAAATATTCCAATTACATTTAATTGTTTGCATGGACTTTTTTTAAAATCTTTTTTTATACATATTTCACTTCTGTGTTATTGTTTTCTTGCTTCGTTTTTATGTCTTTTTTTAATAAAGTTTTCTTTCTTTCTCTCTTTTTTTTTGCTATTTGCTTTTAAACTTTTTCTGCTTTGGCTTTTTACATCTTTATTTTTCTACTCTCCCTTCCCCTCAATCACCCATACAATTTATCATTTTTAAAGAAATTTGTTTCTCTATCCCTCTTCATATTTTAAGTTTTTATAATTTTTGAAATATGCATGTATATTACCAAAGGTAATATCCCATTGATAATCAAATAGCTTGGATTCGGAAATTATAAAGGAATATAAAAAATGGAACTTTGGAAATAAACACAACAAATACAGAAATTAGGTGTATTGGAGGGATGCAACAGGATATAATGTAGGAAGATAGATGATGGATTGGAGGGGGGCAACCGATGAAGCTATAAGTGAAAGAAATATACTGGATAGAGAAGCTATATTAAATCAGAAATTGCAGGATCTTATATGGCATAATAATGAAAAGTATCATTGCATGTGGAAGTAAGGTTTGACAATTGTAGGAAAGAATCCGAAAGATTGATAACTGCAGAAATAGATTACTTGACAAAATTTGAAAAAATGATCTAAAAAATGTGTAAATGATAAAAGAATTTGAGAAATAATATTGAACACATTATAAGTGACATCAGATCAAGACAATTGAATAGTTTGGACATGTATAGATAATGTCTCAAAAAGATTATCAATACAAATATTGAACTGGTACTACTAGGAAAGAGAAAAAGAAGGCAACTAGAAAAGGAGTTTGAATGAAGGGGTAGAATAGTTAGAGACTGAAATTTTTTAAAAGATTTATGGATGACCAGGGAGGCATAGTGATTGGGAATTGAAGACATCATACCATTTTTTAGACTGATAAGAAGAAAAAAATCTTCAGAGTATATCGCAGATTTCAGAAAATATGGATATAATAAATTTGTCTAATAAAAAATTGTTCTGGAAAACTTTGAAAGCAAAACTATTTAATTCTTTTATTTTCTGTTATCAGAATTTATATATTTTTTTAAGAAATAAATTTCAGACATTCAGCCTATCTCTGGCAAGCTGAAGGTTATGTTGCTCATAGACCTAAAGTTTTAGTTTTGATACTAATGAAATTTGAGTTTAATGATAATGAATCAATTTATTTTGCATAAAATAACACTTTAATGCCCAAAATAATCCTAATTAGAAAAATTGATTAATCCTTAGCATTGGTAGGGTATTTGTAGTCAAATAATATTTGATCTTTAATATTATCAAATATAAAAAGTTTTTCACATTAAAGGTACATTTACGTTTAATGTGATAGAACTACCGTTTTACAATAATGTTATTTTGATTTGGTTGTGTTCAATCATATCTGGGTAATAATTGAAATGCAGTCATGGTGAAAGTTTTTTTTTTTTTATAAAAAATAAATTTTAAGTAATATAATGACAAGTTTACTAACTGGAGTAGCTAAACAAACCCAGTAAATAGTTTTTGTGAGTGGTATTATCTTATTAATTTTTTCAAAAAAATTAAATCAAAATTAGAATTACCCTTTGGGAAAAGTAAATATATGATAAATAACTTTTCACCCATTATGTATTGAGAATTAATAGTTAATGCTAAATATGTTCACAAACTTAATCAGATTCAATATTTTAGTTAAAGGATAAATTGTGATAGGGAAATGACAAACAAAGGCAAATCACCAATACTGATGATCAAACATCAGCACTTGGCCTAATTATCCGAACCTGCTTGCAGCAGAAAACTGGATATACGAGAAAGTATTTGTGCTAAATTATTTTTGACTACATTATCATCAGTTATTTTTATCAAAAACTATTTTGGTGGAATTTACTTATAGTTTATTTTTTGTAATGCAAATCACATATTTTTATTGATTTATTATTTGGGTAGTTGGTGGAATGTTCCTGTGCTTGCACATGGTGAACACCGCCACCTAGCAGCTAGAACAAGCATTGTTGCTTTTGGCCCCTACTGTGGATACTTCTGTGTGTTTATGCAGAAACACCGGTGGGAGTACACTCTCCCCACAAGTACCATTATTTGTACAAATAAAAGATCAAAAGATGTGGAAGTACTAAAAAACCACAGCAAGCTATATATAAATTAGCCATCAATAAACATAAATATAGAATGGAACTTGCAGTTCAGCTTTACCATTGTTGAGTAATAAATTATTAAATTATTTATTTATATATCAATCTGAGTGGAAGCAGTGAAAATTCCCAGTGAGTTATATGTAAAGTAACCATCGGTAAACATAAGTATGAAATGGTCCCACCTATATTTAGCTTTTGATCACATATAAGCAGACCATTTACTGATGTACTAACACAAAGAACGTGATTTATATATTCAAGCATAATTTCAGGACAACTTTAAGCTATTTCTGAAATCACTATAAGAAATTAGTGGGAAAAGCTGAGCCTCGTATTTAATAACTTCTAAATATCAATTTAATCTTCAACTCAAATTTCATGTATATTTTGGCTATCAAAAAGTTATATTTACATCTATTAAATGAAGATTAATTTGATATTTATAGGTTATTAAATATGAGGCTGTCTTTATCCCTAATTTCTTAATAGTGATTTCCGAATAGCTTACAGTTGTCCTGAAATTCCGCTAGTACGGTATACATAAATCACACTTCATGTTAGTATGTCAATAAATGGTATGCTTATATATGATCTTATTGAAGGGTCCATTCTATATTTACATGTAGTTTACATATAGCTTGCTGGGGATTTTCAGTGCTTCAGCTAAAATTTCATCTATATTTGAGCTATCTAAAAGTTATATTTATATATCACTTTATTTATTCTCTGTTGAATTTATACATTACATTAAAATGTAAGTAAGAAGATAATATTCTTAGTTGGTAATTGACTTATTCAGTACAATTACTAAATATTTTAATTTGATATCCTAAAGTGGTCTTTTTCATGCTTGGATTTTAAGCTGAATAATCTCATATGTGTGTTGGTGTTTTCCAAAGTTATTGTGGCATATATAATCATAATTAATGTCTTTCATCGGTGGCAAAATCATTAGAAGCTACTACTTCAGAGAAGAATGTCTGTCTATACACCAGATGTTTTTTGTAATTGAATAATGGCTTCAGGGTTTGCAATCAGTATTAGAGTTTCCAATATCAGGATACTGATTTTCCTGAAGGTTTGTGATGATGGTGTTCTAGTTGTATTTTTATATTACACTATTTCCATCACCTAATATGAGTATTGAATGTCTTTAGAAAAAAATTAACTTTATTTAAATATCCCATGCTAGTACTGTCACTGGTCAGGCCGGCAGCACCTGAAGAAGCGGGGAGAATAATACCTCTCGAAACGTTCCGCATATACTGACCTGTTTGATGTGCTATTACTAACTGTTGAATGTATTTTGAATATTTAAATAAGTTAAATTTTTCTAAAGACATTCAATACTCATATTAGATGATGGAATCCAATATAAAAATACAACAAGATGCCGATTTGTTTCTCTAAATTTTGAAAATAACTTTATGATGTATTCATATTAAAATTATAAATTAGATATTGATAAAGCATTAGTGTTAATAAATTTAAAATTAAGATATTGTTTTTTTAATGCAAATACAATGGAAAACTAAAAACAATAAGTAAACCAAATATAGGTTGCTAGATATGGTATTATTTAACTCCTTATTTAATTAACATTTTTTAGTTTCATGACTTCCAAATTTTCTAAAGAATAGATTTTTCATATTTTATAAATTACCCAATGTAGAAGTTTCCAAACTGCAATTTTTGTAAGTTATCTTATTACATTTTTAAGGCTTATACAGAGAAAGCAACTATTATTTTAAAAAATATATTTAATAATATAAATTTAAATCAAAAATACATGTTCGCATCCTATATTAGGTGATGTTATTTAAAATCATCTACAAAGATAAATTTTTTGAGTACAGGCATAGAAGGAATAATGCTATTCAAATTTATAATTTCTAAGTTCCTTAGATTATGAGATATGACAAACAATTACCTCAAGAAGTACCAAGTTTTTGTTTTATTTGTGCTATAAAATAAACAGACCTTCAATAAAATTCAAAGTTTCTTATAATATAGTTGTTTTAGTTTTTGCTATTATACAATATTTCTATAAAGAAACAAAAAGACCTCCAAAATTTGCTTGAAATGTCCCTCTTATGTTAAAATAAATAAATAATTTTATTTATTCCATAGAATGAATAAAACAAAGATACAGCATTTTATGGTGATGTTATAATCTATGAAGCCAGTAGTATAATGTTTTTTTTTTGAAATATTGATATTCTGATTTGGTAAATTAAAAATATTTCAATAATTGGAAATAAAATTTCAGCTGCTATTGTAAATGTTGTTCAGAATATATTGCCAAGGTGTTAATGCTTTATGCTTTTCAGCATCTTCTCCATTTTCCCTGTCTATGTGTGCATCTATATGTTTGTTGATAAACAGTAGGTTTTTGGCCGCCAATTTGTATACTGTTAGAGCTGGACTTATTTTTCCAATTTTAATTTTATATACAACTTATTTTTTTTATTTTTCAAAATTAAAATTATTATAATATTTTTCCAACTCTTAAATTCTGTAGGTTTTTTTCATTTTAATGACAAAGTTTGTGTGCATCTTCGTTCCACTAATTTATTTTGTTGTTAATCTTGAATCACAGTTAAGAGGTTTTTTTTATTATTAAGTTTGTTTTTGTTTGTTGTCTATACTATTCTCCCAGCAGTTATAATTATTTGATTATCTGCACTTTTGTTTAAACAGTTTTTTATCTATTCTTTCTGTAAAAAAAAATTCTTTATGGTTTTTATGTTGACATGTTAACAGATAACTGGCTAAAATGTTTTGTTATTCCAAAGTTTCTGGATATTGGTTGACACTTGTGCTAATTCAAGTGGCTTAATCAAACCTTATTTCATCAACTATTCACTTTCTTAAATGCAATTTATCCACTCTACTTTGAACACTTTTTAACAAAAAACTTTATTGTACATATGTGCATACACTGTCCTATATTTTGACTGTCCTGCAGTCCTTTTCAGAGCTACGATATAATGAACAAAGTAAAATACATATCTATAAATGATAACATAAAAAACCTAAGCAAAATAATAAAAAAACAATAAAACTGAAACAAATATAATCAAACCCAAATAAAATAATCCAGGTAATATAAAATAAAATGTACAATATAAATTATATTATGTGTATTCCTGAATATATATACATATTCATGAACAATTATTAATTTAAATATATTCATTTTTATTATTTTTAGTAATTTCTAATTACTTCTATTCCTTATAAACTTAAACTTTAATTTTATTATCCTCACATTAATAAATACTTATTATTTTATGTTCAATTGAAATAACAATTATAATTTAAGCACACAATAGATTAAAGCCCTGATTTCAGCATGGTGAGCAAAGGTTGGCTTTTATATAAATAAGCTCTAAGCATATACTTATTCTTTTCAAATTGATGCTCGGGAGCGAGTGCATGTAAATTTGTTAAAACTGCATGACCGAAGGTTTGTTCTTTTATAATATTACATAAATGGTCTGTGTTATATGAATAATAGACTATTTATGACAGTAAATTCAAAATTTACTATGTATTTCTAATCACAGGTGGTTAAAAATGAGCTTCTTTCTCTCTCCTGCTACAGAATGAATAAGTTTGTACAATTTAATAAATAATTATAATTCAGGTACACAATAGATTAAAGCCCTAATTTCAGCATGGAGAGTAAAGGTTGACTTATATATAGATAAACTCTAAGGATAAACATACACTTAATTTTTCAAACTGATGCTCACAGACGAGTGCATGTAAATTTGTAAAAGCGTATGTTATTCCTTTAAAGTCTGCGCTATATAAATAATAGACTATTTACGTAACAAATGTAAATTATTGTTAATCAAAATTGCCAAATATTCTTGACACTAAAATTTATAATAAAAAGCTGTATATTGTTTAATAGTATTAAAATATTTATAGCATGAATTATTCATTATTTAAATTTTATTTACTAATGGAATAATTGTTTAATAATGTTATTTATTTGGTTAACTTGTTTAATAATTTCATTTTTGATTTATAATACTTTTCCATCTACAGTGAATTAAGTTCTTTCATAAATTTTGAGAACTCACCATATATATATTTTTAATAAAGAAGCTTCATTTCCATATTTTGACTAAAGGAATTGTGTGAACTTATTTATAAAAAATAATCATAATAATTCATTATATATATATCAAAACTAAATGGTCATATGTTATGAAATTTGCATTAAAATTAAAAAATGTTTTTGTTGTTGTTAATATTGGAAGTTAAAAATTGTAAAAAAAATTTTAACCAAGCAAATACAAAATATCTCTTAAATATTTTTATTATTTTGCTAAATGTAACTATAGAATTTTTTTTATTGATTGAGTCCAGTGTAATCCAAGGTTTTGCATTTATTTATTAGTATGATATAGTATTGATGTTTTACATGCTGAATTTATAAAATCTTTTGCCCACAAAGAAAAAGATCTTTAATTATTTTGATAGTCACATTATATATCATTAACTGCAATATATTGATTTTATTAAGGGTCTGTTTTTATTACAAATAATCATAATTTACATATTCATGTTGGGGATTCAGCCTGAAATTAGATACAGTAACCTAAGAATAAGGTAATGTGAACGAACAACAAAACATGGTCATAGGTTGACGTTGATTAACACATCTTAACACTTAAGTCTAGAAACTGCAATGTTCGAACAATTCCATTATTTTTACATGAAATAGGTTTTATCCAATGTTTCTTAGAACCTCTGCATTTACACATTTTCATATTAGATCTGGTTGATTATGAAGAGGTATTCGATTTAATATATATATATCCTTTTATCATACAGATTTGCATAAGAAGTAAAGTTATCTTTCCTTTTTTTTTACAATAACGCTTAAACATTATATCAAATGTAATGTAGATATCCCATTGAAATTAAGAACATAATAATTTAAATAATATATATTGTATTTAATTAATGTAATGTCACATTTTTACATTTATTTTTGTGGACTTTATATATTATAATGATCTCTTTTTTTTGTTGTTATAATTATATAATAGTAAAACTTATTGTTTTATCTTGAACTGAGATATTACCATATAATGCCAGCGTTCTTTTGTAATTTCAAACACATTAATAAAACTAATGTAATGTGCATTTTCAAATTTCAATTTTAGTATACTTTATCATGTTATTATTTGTGTGCGCAATTACTCTACATAATGAGTAAAACTATTTTTTGTTTTCCTCTCAGGGAGTCTTTATATTCAGAAGAAAGTCTTATTCTTTTAAATGACTTTGCCATTGTGTTCTAATTATGAAAGCGTTACAAATTATATAATTGTTTTTTTAGATAACGTAATAAAAACATTTTCAATTTATTTTTGAAGCAGTTTACCATGTTGTTAATTTTTTTTAGTTTATATATTAAATAAAACTTTTAATTCCCCCCCCCCCCCATAAATCTAGCCATTTTATCTAATAATAAAAATATTACTTACATTCATATGAGATCTTATATTTTTCAAAATGGCACCATTTTTGAGAGATACTATAGGAAGTAGATGAGGGTACTAAATGGAAATTTATAATGATTGTTATGGCAAATCTTCTTACAAAGAGACATTACTTACTAGAATAACGGTATACTATTTAATTTAATAAAGTTGAGTTTTGTTTTTTCTATGAAGTAATCTTTATTATATATCTTTTATTGCTATTTAATCAGTAGATAGCAAAATAATTTAATGGTTACAAGGAATTTGAATATTATAATTTGAAGAGTGAAAAAATTATAGGATACAAATTTGAAAAAAGACTGATTTATAATGTGAGATTAACAAATATATTGTCTAAAATTTTCAAGATGAGGATTAAAAATGGGAAATTTTTTAGATAAGTCAGTGGAAACAGATTTCAAATAGACTTTTACTTTGCAAAGAAACCTTAAGAATTGTATTAAGCATACATTTTCTCAATCTAGAATCATATGTTGATCATACTATAGAAAATATAGAATTGACAAACTATTATAAAATAACTGTAGATAATAAAATTGATAAAGTAAATTTCAACAGATAACTCTTAATAAAGTATATAAATAAAATTGCTATTCACATTTTAAATTATGAGAGGATAGATAAAAAAAACAAAGTTCCGTTAGTAATGAGATGCTTGGCTGAAACATTAAAGTTTACACAAAAGCTTAACGATTTGAAACAAGTAACAAAGTTTTTCACTATTAGCTGGAATTAGAATATTTATATATAAGCTGCACAGCATTATTTCAAAATCATTTCCTTTACCCTTTTTGGATTCTGAAAAATTATGGAAATGAGCAAAATCGAATATATATCAATAAAATGGGAAAATGCTTACAAATTAAGCTTAGTGAATTAACTTAGTTCAAATGTATAATAACTTAGCAATGAATATTGCTTTAAAAATTAAATAGTAAAATAAATTCATCACTTGTACATTTATTTGATTACTAAGAAGTTTTTCATCATTATATGACAGCAATTTGATATAAGTTGCATAATTTTTCTACTACTGTTTTATAAATTGTCACTATATAAAAGTGATTGGCAAAAAAAGGGAAAATGCTTAAAAAGTATTCCTATACTCTTTTTTTTTTTTTAAATTTATTAATTAAAAAATATTAATTGTAAAACATTAAATGTAATTAGCTTAATATATTATGTCATTTCATTTACTTGATTATAAAGAAATTTTATGTGTGTTAGAAAACTTAATAAACGGTTGTGTGTGTGTTTTTTTTTTTTTGAAATAATATATAAATCATCTTTACGGATCTTTGATTCTTAAAGATGATTACTGACAATGGCTAATTTCTTTTACTCGTTTAATAACTCTTTCCGTCCACAAGATATTCATTGTAATCATCCTTAAATTAATGATTGCTTACAAATGGCTAATTTCTCCTGCCCATTTAATTTACTTAATGCAAACAAGTCTTTCAGTCCGCTTAAATATTCTGCAAATTGTTCATTGTGTTCATCTTTAAATAGTTTTATATTTATAAATTTAAATGCATTTGAATTACATCGACCCGAACACCCGTCTGCATTAATTTCCTCCAATGTCAGTGATATTCCATTATTTTCAGACACTCCAATATTTTCATCCATATTTCTAACTTTTTCTTGAACACAATCCTTGTTCTTTACTTCTTTCACTTAAATCATGATGGGGATTCATGGTTTTTATGATCTAGGATAAAAGTGACTGTATCACCAACATTAATTTCTATTGGAATTTGAGTATAAATGTTTGACATAGAATTATAAGCTTTTTGTTTTTATATTTTATACACAAATGAAAATAATAAATAATCTGACATTATTTTTTAATAACCCAACTTTTCTAAAAAAGAATTACATTTTGAGCTCTTATTTTGCTACATATTCTGTTTTTATAATTTAAAATGAATTTTTAGCGTAGAATCACAATTTTTTTTCATTTAGATACTGTACAGGTATGAAGCAATGTTTATTTAACTGTTTGCAGATAAACCAATAAACACCGCATGATCACCATTTCTTATGCTTGCTCATAACTGTTATTAAAACAGGCAAAACTCTCTATACGTATTGCCACTCATTGCAAGCCAGAGTAATCAATGGGTGATTACTAGATGGGGATTTTATGCACAAGCCTTCTGGCATCCATTGATTACTCTGGCTTGCACTGAGTGGTAATATGTATAGAGAGTTTTGCCTGTTTGTAGATAAATTAAACTTTTTCATTAAAATGTGTTACAAATATTACATCACATGGTTTACACATGGTTTTATTTTTTCATAATAGTGATTTGATATTAGAAGCTACCGACATTTTTTTCGTTTGTTTGTTTTATACATTCATAGTTTTAGAGTCAATGTATACATAGATATTCACATAGCATACAGAGATACACATTTGATCTGATTTTTTTAATAATTCAACTTTTTCATAATTAGTATGTTATGAGAATCATAATTTTGGCCTTTTATTTTTGTGATGCATATTGGTTGATGTACAAGTTGTCAGAAAATGGATTTTGGGTTTGTGAGTTTAAAAATAATGCCAGTTTTTCTGCATATACTGTATAATACATATATAGAGAGAAAATGCACACAAGATTTGGTTTATTGTTGAATAAGACTGATTACCTTGGCTAATAAAAGCAAGTTTGCAGGAATAAAGCAATTTGTAAAAATTATATATGAAGTGTTTAGGGAAGAAGATAAATGAAAATATTAAAAGAATATATCATTTATCTAATTGATAGAAATATATTTCATTAGAGTATTTATAAAAGAATGTAAAATAATTGTATGGAAATGGGAAAATTGTAAAGGCAAACAATTGCTGTATTAAAATAGTAAAGTGTATGAAATTACTATTTTAATGAAATTTTGGAATGAATTATGTGAGAGAAAGAGAATTAGTTGACCTAATTTATGAAATGATGATTGTATCAATATGATTGTGCAAACGACGCATGCACACACAAAGCTGAATTTTTAAAATTCTTTATATATTAAAATAATACAAAGTAATACAAAATAAATATGAATACGTGTGGCTAAGGGCTTTCAAGGAGCATAGCCCTCATAGTCATAACCATATTGCGACTAACGAAACTAGTTAATTACAAATGACTATGTATTCCATTTCTTGGATATATTGTAGGACATGTCTTTTCTGTTGATGGTATGATTGTCTCTAGCAATAAAGCAAGCCTATTTCACTTTTCTTTTTAAGTCGTGTCATTGATTGATTGATTTCCTTAGATAGACCTAAAAGTCATTGAATTGGAAGTTTAAACCTGGTTCATCTGTGCTTAAATGTTACATTACTTACTGAATTATGAACTAATTTGTATATACTTTCTAAGTGATGAAGTATTTGTACATCTTTTATTATTTTACAAGAAAAAAAATCTATAAAAAGTGAAGTTTGAATATTTTTATTTTAATGTAACTCAAACTTTGAAAAAAGTGAATTTATATTGGTTTAAAATATTTTTATTTTAATTATATAGTTTTTATTTTAATTATATAGTTAAAGTTTGTATTGGCTAGAAGAGTTGTTAGATTTATTGAGAGATATAGCAATATATAATAATAAGGAGCTCATGTTCTTTTCATTAATCATAATCTGTTTATAGCATTCATCTCCATATCTCGGTGTCCATCTACAAAATAGCTATTAGCACCCTTTATATATGTATATACCAGATGTACCCAATCTTGGAAAAGCAGTCATTTTTTTAATTGCTGATTTTAACAATTTTTTTTTAAGAAAAGATTTTAATATTATATAAATAAATGTAAGAAATTTAGCCTGCTCGAACGGCAGTAGTTTTTTTTAATTGGTTGCTTTAACAATTTTTTTCCCCGTTGCGGAATTACTTAAATTAAGCCTCTTAAATATAAGGAAGGATTTACTTCTTTTGCATAAAATGCTTCATAAAAAAGTTATGGTTAGTAATGGTGGAATTACTTCATTCGCATATACTTTCTAACATACGCACATTTAGGAATTTTATATATAAGAATAATTAATAACTTCTTTATTTTACACTTTCTTCAGTGCAATGTATGATAAAAGAAATTAATTATATTTGCGAATAATCATTGCATAGAAAACAAAGGAGAAGAAAGAATAATAATAGTACTTTAAAAACAAATGATCAAAAAAGATACATTGAGGGGTGAATTAGTAAGAAATTTTATTTGAACAAAGTTTATCATAAAATATTTATTCGTTATAACGTTAGAAATATTTTTTCCTACATGTTATTTAGCACATAATTATTTTGATATGCTATCAATTCAATGTTTACAAATGTTTTTTGTTAAATAATGAGTACTGATTTAGTAGGTGTTCTAGGATTTTTTTTTATACATTTGGGGCAGCCACCGAACCACTACTAAAATAAGTAAGCTATACATGGAACAAGTAATATTATTCCATTTTGTGGGTGTTATGTTTGGAAATTTTATTATGTGTTATAGAATAAAAAGTTGCATTTTTTTAATTTTCTGCCTCCCTTTTTGAAGTTATTATTATGTGTGTTTAAATTTTAATTAACAAGTAATAGAAAAAAATTGCAACATTTTAATGAACAAGTATTAGACTTTATGTTTTCTTAAACAACAAGAACAATATAATTGAGAAAAATAAATGTGTGTTACGTCTACTTTTATTGATGTAATACTACATTTGATAGATTTGAAACCTTTCGAAATTTTAATTAATGAGTAGTATGAACCAGTAGTAAGTCCCAAGGCCAGAAATCTCCTTATTTATATATTTAATGTTGATATTATTTAGTCAAAAAAACTGAAATAATAATAAAAAATGCCATTGTTGTGTTTACTGTTAATATTATACACCCGCAATATATAAAATATATAATTCTCATGTATTTATCGTTCATATTATTTAGTGAAAAACCTGAAAAAATAAGCAGTGATCATGAGGGCAAAAGCTCGGACAGGTCACAAATTTCCCTATTCGCATATTTACTGTTAATGTTATATATATATCCAAATTTTGGAAAATAGATTTATTGCTGTTTTGGTGGCTCTAACATTCCCGAGTACATAGGAAATCAGTATGAAATATGGTTCCTAAATAACATCTTGATTAAATTTAATTTATTATTGATAGTTTTATTCAAAGATCTTATGACATTGTTTCTAAGCCAATAAATTGATTCATAAATGTCCAATATTTGTAAGTGAAGCATTTGCTGCAATTTGCAACAATAAAGGTGAAAATCATTGCATTTTATATGCTTCATCATTATTTGAAACATAGGAAAAAAAACAATCGTTTGTTAAACATCATGATAATTTCCAATAAAATAGTGTTATTGTAGATGATACTTTAAAAAATGTCTCCGTAAATTAATTCAATTTCTAAAAACAAGTTACTTATTTTTATATAAAAAAATTAAATTAAAAGTTAGATATGTTTATGTGAAGTCTATAATTTGATTTGAACTCAGACCTTCAAGTACCTTCAACTATCCACACTATCTCATACAACTGATACACATGACCACACAAATGTAGAAAAGATAAATATATATGCGTGTATATATATATAAAATAAAATATTCATTATGGAATAAATATTGTAATAAAAATAATGAATTGTAATGCTGATAATATATTTATAAAAACTATAACCATAGAAGTAGTTTCAGTTAGTTTCTTAAATTTTTTCAATTGAAAAACATTTAAATTCAAATGCAGTAGAAGTAAACATCATTAGGTTTTATCCCAAGATTACTGAATATTAACCTTAACACTTACTAACTTAAAATTTGGGAATCATGAGATATGAGTTCATGAAGTTTACTTCTGCTATAATTGAATTTAAATGCTTTTCAGTTGAAGAAGGTTAAGACATTAACTGAAAGTACTTTTGGGTTATGTTATAGTTTTTATAAATATATTATTAACAAGTTACTTTATGTACATCACTCTTACATTGTAATTGATTAGTGTTAATATTAAATAATTATTTGAAAACAAATTACTGCATTAGCTAATTTTTTTTTTTTTTTTAGAAAGGCAATACACTTTTAAGCCATAGGTTCTCTTAGATTAAGTGTGTTGAACACAAAGCCTATGGGCCACATGTGGCCTGTTGACAAATGATCTGTATGGTAATTAACTTTTGATAATACTGGATTTTTTTAAAATTAAAATTATAAATACATACATGAATTAAATGAATATAAACACCTTTCAAAAAATTAATATTAAGAGTGATAATATCAATCTACACTTCATATGTATCAAATACAAAGAATGAGAATATTGCATAATAAGTAAGCTATATCTCGTGCAGAAAGTAGGTACTGTTATTTCATCCATCCATTACTGTTATTATTATTGACTTCAGATTCTAATCACTACTTCATTCAAAATATTCCTACATTAGAAAGTGTACTTTTCTTTATGATTAATTAAGAATTTATTAGAATAATGTCAAGTATGAGTGAAAAACTATTAAATGAAGAAGATTACACTTTTCAAGAAAAATGCAAATAAAAGTGTTTTTGTATTCAAAGAAAAAATAAAATTTTGCGTCTAAATGTGTAAAAACACTATAGCGAGTTTGCAAAGAATATAATACGCTACAATTCATAAAGAAAACTGTGACAGATATGTTGGGAAAGTTCACACAAAGACGAATTGTCAAAATTAAAGTTGTCACTTCAAAAATAACAAAGTACATTTGCCAAATCTATCAAAGATAATACATCTATTGCGAAACTAGTTATTTGATATCACATTTAATTGCAAACAAGTCAAAACTATTCACTGAAGGGGAATTTGATTCACAAATGTATTATTAAAGCAGTGGGAGTGTTATGAACAGTTAAAGAAATTCAAAAATATAAATTTGTATCGAAATACCATTGCTAGAAGAAGCTGTAAATTTAAGGAATTGACTGAAATCAATGATTAGATTCAGAGACCTATACCATTACAATCAATGAAAGTGCAAACATACAGAATAAAGGGCAATTGGGTGATCTTACTTATAGATGTGAATTTAAAAGTAATTGAAGAACTGGAAATTATTTCAATTTATTATATAATCACTGGTCTTGATATTTTTTTATGCACTTATGGAAGTTTTGAAGGAATACAATTTATTTTCAAAAAAGCTCGTTTCTCTTGCAAATGATGGTGTGCCTGCTGTGACTGACACTATTAAAAAAGTTAACACACAAACTAAAAGAAAAATATAGAGAACAAAATAATACTTTTTTTTCAACATTCTCATTGCATTATTCATCAGCAAACATTACGCTCCAAAGTTTTAAATATCAAACGTCATATAAAATTTCACTGAAATTGTAAACTATATTTGTGTACATGTAATATGATATAGGAAAGTGAATACATCAATTTATTTTATTATAAAGAAATATAGTGGCTTTCTATTCATAAAGTTATAAAATGATTTTTTCAATTGTTGGTTGAAATTATTATTTTAAATTGAAAATTACGAATGTGAAATATTAAAAGATGATCAATGGATAAAAGACATGACTTTTTTAGTTGACATTACAAGTCACCTTAATCATAAAACTGTGTGGTAAATAATGCGGTTACCATATTGATAATATCAATGTTTTCAAAGAAAAATTATTACTCTGGCAAAAACAAATTCAAAAGGAAAATTTATCTCATTTTGAATGATGGCAGTTGTTATTACAAAAATTGTCAGAATTGAAATTTTCAGAATATGCTAAGCAAATCAAATTCCCTTAAAAAATGAATTTGAAAGATTTTTTGGACTTCAAGAAATGTGAAAATCAATTTTACCTATTTACTTCACTATCTATTGATGTGAAACTGTTGACGACAATTTACAATTGGAATTAAACTAAATTTAATGTGATTCTGTATTAAAACAAAAATAAATGGATTTTATCTCATTTTTATAAATATTTATCAATTCACTAGTTTCTCTATGTGATACATGCAATTTAGGACATTTGAGCTATGTTTGGTAGCACATATTTGTGGGAACAATTTCTTCAAATATTAACTTTTTTTTATTTTTATAGAAAGAAAACAATTGACATTTTTATTAGAATTCAGGATTATTAAAATAAATTCCTAGAATTTTAAATATTGTATTTTATTAAAACATTATTTTGATTCAAACCTTTTAATTATATATATAAAAGTATGTCTGTCTTATCATTTTTTTTTTTTAATATTGTAAGAGAAATGGGCCAATTAATTATATACATGCACATGAATAAATCAGATCATTTCTGTTAATTATGTATTTTGTTTTTCTACCTCTATAAATGTAATCATTAAAACAAATTTTTGAAAATACATTATTAACAATTAATGTTTATTAAGAAAGAAAGAACTCCTAAATGTATAGAAGGGCTAGGATCTAAAGTTCGATGACTGAAGGGTGGCCATTTTTAGAAAGAAAAAAAAATGTATTAATAATTTCAAGTATTTATATTTATAGATTCTTTTAATCGTTATTTAGAAATGTTTAGAATATTTTTTAAAAAAATTTGATTTTAAAAATACCTAACCTAAATGAACAATTTATGAATATTAACTTTAAAAGTAATTCCATTTTTTATTTTTCGATTTAATGTTCATTCTTATACTTTCTTAGCTTTATTTTAAGTTAGATACTTATTGTGAATTAATATAGCATTTATGTTAAGAAAAAGTTAATTATTTTGGACTTTCCCTGATGATAACTTATAACAATGAGCTGTTTAAAAAAACAATCGCTAATGTGTGAATATATATTTAGTATTGTTAGGCTGCAAAAAGGAGTTTGCTGTTAACTGAAATGAGACTTTTGATTCCGCTTTAAGATTTTAAAGGAATTGAGCCAGGCAAATTTCCTAATGTCTACTCCATATGTTTTATTTTTGCAGCTGTTATTACTACATAATAATCCATATTTTAAATAAACATGGATGATAGCTGCTCACCACAACATACTAGCCAGCATAATGAGTTTATTGACTTTTTACCCTTGACTTTATAATTCAAGAAACACTACAATATTTATTTCATCTCGTTACCTGATAGTTCTTAATTGAAATAACAGTTGAATATTTTTGAAGGCAGGATGAATGTGTGCAGGAAAGGTTAGGGTTAGGAGGCTGTAAAGTTGCCGAGGCCACGATTGGCAACCAAAGATGGAGGATGCTAGAATTTCGTGATTGCAAACTCAATCTGTCATTTAATGATAATCTTTTATTTAGATACTTGCAATTACAGATCAATTTCAAGTAATGGAAGATGACTTAATATTGAAGAACTGTGTAATAGTAAATTGTAATGTTTGCAATAGATTCAACGTAAGATGTGATTATTGATTAATGAAATGTAAAACTAGGGAAACAAAATTTGTTAAATGCTATTAACAGTTGATATTCTTATATCAACACAGTTTGAAGACTGTTTAGTTATGAATGAAATCATTAAGAGAGAATTGATTCACTATTAATAACTGCAACAAAGGTAGCTGGACTAAAAAACAGAAATTTATCAGTAGATTATTTATTGAGACCAATCAGTGTGTGAAGAAAAGAGGGAATAAGAAAATATATAAAAACAATTCATCAAGAAGAATTGAATATCTAGAATTTTGTAAAATAATGTGTTATAAAGCTAATAAAGATATAAGAAAATATAGTCTTGAATTGGCAAGGAAAGTATTAGAAAGTGGATAAAAGTTTCAAACTGTAAAACATTTTGTACTGAAAGAAAAGTTATTCCTACAGTAAAAAGAAAAGATGGAACTATTATTAAGAGAGATTTCATTATGAAATGCAATGCATGGAAGAGTTTTATAAATAATTTTGTAATAAACAAGAAAACGAAGTATCCATTACAGTTGACAACTTCTGAATTGTCCAGAACTGTAAATGAAGAATTAAGAAGGAAAAAGCATCAGGAAATGATGGAACTATAATTGATATTTTAAAAAAAGTAGAGGGAGAAATAAAAAATTTGTTTGCGAAATTCTATACACCAAATATTTAAATGATAATTTTTTTACCAGATAATTAGGAAGAATGCAATAATAATATTGATATTTAAGAAAAAGAATAAAGTAGATATTAGAAATTGCAGACCTATTAGTCTTTTATTAGTTCTATACAAAAATTTTATCAAGATAATTACAACTTGTTTACAACAAACTTCTATTTTAACTAATCAAAAGAATAAGCTGAATTTAAAAATAATTTTAGCACATTGGTTCAACCCAAGTATTGAAAGAAGTTATAGAAAAGACCAATGAATATGAGTTATCATTACACTTTGAATTTGTTGATTATGAAGAGGAATTTGACTCTGTAACATTTTTATAGTGATTAAAGCATTGGGCATCAAGATACAGACCCAGGATATTATCATATTCTGAAGAATATCAAAATCCAACAGCATTTATTGGATTACATAATGATATTAAGAAGATTAATGTTGGAAAAGATATCCAAGAAAATGATTCCATATTTCCAAAACTTATTCAACATAAGGGAGGAAAAGTAAATGGACATCATTTAAGTCATCTAGATTTTGCAGTTGTTGTAATTGTTCTGCAAATAATACTTCAGAGCTTTGGAAATGATGCAAGGGTTAACAAATGAAGTAGGACAAAATGCTAAAAAGACTAAAGTTATGTCCAATGGATTTTTTCACAAGAAGAAAATAAAGATTGATAATGATGAATTAGAAAAAAATAACAACTACAAATATCTTTGTCAGATTTTAATACAGATGGAAACATAATGGATGAAAATAATCATAGAATTAAACTTAGATGGAGTGCTTTTGGTGGAAATAACTAATACTAAAAGAAAATATGTCCGTATGTCTTAATAGGAAGATTTTTAATTGTTGTGTTACCAGTTCTTATTTTTGGATTTGAGACTTACATTTAACAGAAGTGCAATTCAGAGACTTCAGATTGTTCAATGAAGTATGGAGAAAGGTATATTAGGAGTAATGAAAAATCAAAATACATAGATGTGAATAGGAACTGATATCACTGACATCATTGAAAAAATTAAGAAACTGAAGTTAGGCTGAGTATATTGCTAGAGGATATTATAATAGATGGATAAATGGAAGTTTTAAACTGGATCCCAAAAAATTAGAGAGAGACCACATGCGAGATATGGATAAAATGAGGAAATTTTCTGGTGAATTGTGAAGCTTGGGATCAAAGAAACTGGATTAAGTTTGGAGAAGTCTTCATCTTGCAGTTGATCAATAATAGTTGAAAGTGATGTTTATTATTAGCTTTTATAATAAAAGAATTAAAATAATGTTTTATATATATATATAATTGTTACTAATTTCAACATCACGTAAATAATTTTTACTACTGCTTGAATATATAACATTTAGAATTATAATCATATCACAAAACACCCGTTCCAAATACGTTACTCAGAACTATTCTGCAGGCGGACTTATAACGAATCATTTTAATAAATGTGCAAATGCAATTTTACTTTTTATTTATTAATGTTCTTTCATTCAGTCTGACAAAAGAATTCCTCTTTCATCTGATCTCCAACCATATACTTTGTAAATAAATCTGATTTGATATATTTACAATATATAGTTGAAAAAGGTATTCTTTTATCAAATTAAATTAATGGTCATTGATAAATGAAAAGTAAAATTGTATTTGCAAGTTTATTAAAATGACTCATTATGAGTCTGCCTGAAGAATAGTTCTGAGTAATGTATTTGGTACGAGAGTGTTCTGTGATACGATGAATTTTTTTTTAAATTATGTAGTTTTTATGTTCACAGTTAATCCATAATTGTATTTAACTATTATTTAAGAAATTAATTTTGCATTCCAGTTCTTTCTATTACCATTAAATCTATCAGTATTAATTTCTCACATTTATATACTAAATCAATACTTATTGATGTAGTTAGTTTTGACTAGTGATAATGTCTTCATTTCAGAATCATTTTTTGTTTGTTTGTAGAAATGGTTTGGAATAAAGAGATTATTGGTATTACATATAAATCTTGTTCATTACAAGGGGAATTCTTTTGGCTTAAACAATAACTTAGTTAATTGTCATTTAATTCTTTGTTTCATGAAAAAACATTCCATGATTCTATATTATAATCTACTGTTATCAAAAATAATTCAAATTTGTTATTTTACAGTTTATTGTTGTCAATATTAATTTTCTTTCAACATTTTTAAACCATTAATTAAATCACTTTGATGAAAAGCACAAATAAAAATGTATTTTTACATTTTATTTATTAATATTTTGCCTTTTTTAAAAAAAACTAATATGATACACATTGTTTTAAACTGTAAATCTTTTGGATTTTATTGAACTATATTTGTTATGTTAATTTTATGTATATATAATAAATTAAGATATTATTTTAACATATATGAGGGGGGACCTGAAAATAACCGGAATTGTTTTCTGATAAGTGCAGCTATCTATTGTCATACATCCATGTGTTGTTAGATACCTTTTGCATCAATGTTCAAAATTATGTTACCGTGACAAATTGTGGTGCCTTGTAGCATATTTTTTTGAAAACTGCATTTCGCATATTTGGCAATATTTTATAATGACTGAAAAGTTGGAATTAGGAAAAACAGTTGTAATACTTGAAACAAATTACAAGAAAGCTGTTCTGGAGAAAATATAAGTTTACAAATGATTTAATGAAAGTGTCAATTTGCCATGTCCCAAAAAAGTGTAGCGAATGATGTCCAATGTCAAGATAATGCTAATATTTTTTTTTATTAACATAAATGGCATTTTTCTCTCAAAATTAGTTATGAATGGTCAGAGATTTTCTCTATAAATTCTGAAGCGTTTGCGTAATGCTGTCAATATTTTATAATGACTGAAAAGTTGGACAGTTGTAATGCTTGAAACAAATTACAAGAAAGCTGTTCTGGAGAAAATATAAGTTTACAAATGATTTAATGAAAGTGTCAATTTGCCATGTCCCAAAAAAGTGTAGCGAATGATGTCCAATGTCAAGATAATGCTAATATTTTTTTTTATTAACATAAATGGCATTTTTCTCTCAAAATTAGTTATGAATGGTCAGAGATTTTCTCTATAAATTCTGAAGCGTTTGCGTAATGCTGTCAATATTTTATAATGATTGAAAAGTTGGACAGTTGTAATGCTTGAAACAAATTACAAGAAAGCTGTTCTGGAGAAAATAGAAGTTTACAAATGATTTAATGAAAGTGTCAATTTGCCATGTCCCAAAAAAGTGTAGCGAATGTTGTCCAATGTCAAGATAATGCTAATATTTATTTTTAAAAACATAAATGGCATTTTTCTCTCAAAATTAGTTATGAATGGTCAGAGATTTTCTCTATAAATTCTGAAGCGTTTGCGTAATGCTGTAAAATGTAAATGGCCCGTTTTGTGACAAAGATATTTATTTTTATTCTCAAAATAATTTCATTATTTTTAAGATTTTTTTTTTTTTTGTTTATAAAATATTTCTAATATCAATTAGGAGAAACAGTAATTTTAAATCACCTTTAAAATATATTAAATCTAAAGACTATATATATATATAAGAAATTATTTTAAGCCTCAATTTAATTATATTTGATGTTTTTAATGAAAGTCAAAAAACTCATTTACATTGTTTTAATTTAAAGTTTGAAACTAATTATAAAATATTCTCAGGCATTCACAAATATTGCTTTTGGCATTTTTTGTTTAATTTAAGTCTTAAAATCGTCATTGATAAAATGGAAAGCAATGATGAATCTTTCTAATTGAAGAGAGAAAAAAATTAAAGAAATACTTTTAGTAGCATAAATACTTTAAAAAATAAAAATTATTCTCAGCTTTTATAGTATTCTTAGCATTACGCAACCAAAAGTAAAATCATGGGGCAAAGAATCATGTAAATAAACTTATAAATAAATAATGTCAGTTTTTTGTATCGATTCCAATCTATTAATCAGATAATGATATTTACAATATATATGAACCATACAATTGTGAATAAATTAAAAATACAATTTATAATATTTTAAATAAAAATAGAAATTCTTATAACATGACAATATTAAACAAAAAAAAAATCTGAATCCACAATCATGATTTCATCTATTAACAAATAGACCTTTTCAAGCGAAATTCAGTAAGATACATACAACATATATATACAAAACAAAATAGCCTTTCCATCATTCACTTCAAACACCAACTTCTTCTAACATCAAAGAATGTCTTCATGAGATTTATGGCCTCATATTTTAAAAGGTTTATGGTCAAAGTTTTTTTCTCTTCTTTTTAATTCACTTTTTTCATAAAAGATAACCTCTGCATTGTCAAATAATATTTTTTTGACCTGTATTGGGTTCATGGATATACACCGCTGAGTTATGATATCTATTTTTAACTCTACTCTTATGAACTTTAAACTCATTCATTAAGACTTTGACCTATGTAAATGTTATAACAACTGTAGGGATCTTATAAACTATCACAGGAATAGATTTGCTATCAACTGACTGGTTTGAACTATTTTATAATTAATTTAAATTCAGGTCTTTCTTCCAAGCCATTTTTATACCACCCAATAAAAAACTATTCTTATAAATCAATTTGCTTATATAGTTTTTTTAAGAGGAATTCATTATCTTTTATTTAAAATTTATTTATTTCTATATGTTTTGTTTATAAATAAAATATGGTATTTAAGAAATAAAAAGAACAGTATATCAAATTGAACTACAATTTATAGCAAAATATATATAAAGTGAGTTCATACAATGAAGTCTTATAGAATGATTAAACAGTGCAACAAACTTTTTTTTTTCTCTCATAAGATTTGTATAACAAATGCAAATACATGCAATGAACACTAGAATGGAGACTTTTTTTTGTTTGCTATTGTATTTATATGTTGTGCTGTCAGAGAATGATGTTTTCTGGTTTATAAATAAATAAAATGATGCCAAAACATTTATGTCCTCTAATTGCTATATTAGTATATTTACGACTGTTAAAACAGTTCGCCACCCAGTAGACAGTTGGGAAAATTACAAATACATAGTTGTTGGCAATAATAATCAGCAATTTGTGGACATGCCATGAATTCCTATAAACCTCATGAAAAGTATGCCATTATTGGCTGCAAATGATGGATAGTTATATTATTGTTAGCATAATTATAGATTATGAATTATTGTTCTGAACATGACATGATAACTCATCTCATCTGACCCTTTCTTATACTTCTGTTCTACAGTCTGCTCTACATATGAAATATTGGATTGACTGACTTAGTTATATGATAGGTCTGTTAATGCCATTGGCTTTTGTTTGTATTATTGTTCCATTAAACAGATGTATTATACACTAAATGTAATCTAGATAGCTTTATAGTTTAGATACGTCTTATTGAGAGCAAGCTTAAATGAATCTGAAAAATTCCCTCTTCGCTAAAATTAGCTTTGGAATACATCATCTGTAATATACACTGGTCTGTTTTCATCAAGATTTGTTCTGATTTCTGTAGATCTTAATATTATTTTTCTGCATGGCTGATCAGGTGGGCTCTTCATTGGTTCATAATATTTCAGTTATTCCTCAATGATTTCTATGCCTTTAGATGTTGTCCATGTAGGATTTTGTCAATCATTATATTTAGGTCCTTTATATGTATAGCTGTTGCAGGAACTTTTTTTTGGTGGTCCTGATACACATATAGTGTAATATGAGTATGTATCTGCATTTTATCATTTTCATCTTTGTTTTTTATATATATAGTTGTTGCTGGAACTTTTTTGGTGGTCCTGATATGCATATGACATAATTTAAGGGTACCTATCTGCATTTTATGATTTTTTGTTTTTTATATCGTATTAGTCAGACCCATAACTGGTCTTATTCTTTATTGCATTTTTTTTTTTTTTGTTTACCATAAATTCCTGGCATTGGTAGGCCTTAGAATTGATGTCAGAGTCTAAATGAAACCACTAGATGTATGGCTAGTTTTTCATTTATCCATTCCTGGATGACAACTATGTAATCCTCTTAGCACTTGAAAGTGGCCACCTAGAGGAATCACTATTTTTGCACTAAGACAATACAGCTAATAACTGAACTCCAGTCTATGTCTCTGATAGATTGAAATGCACTTCTTCTGGTTTTATATTTGGCAAATAGATTTACTTATTATCTTATTTTTATTATTAAATATATTTTATTAATAGATTGATTGTTTGAATTCTGTATGTGAACTGACAGTCTGAGATAGTGATCAAATTTAAACACAAGCATGTCTTTATAGTTCTTTTTAAGTTTATCTTTTGTGAGCTCACTTTATTTACTGCATAGCCTAAATATCTTCCTCTGGGGACACAAGAAGCAATTATATTTTTTTATGCATTGTAACCTTTAATTTTGCCTTCTAGGGAAATGAATTTGGTTACCATGACAATTTATAATTATTTTACTCTTGACTTGTGGATGATGGTTTCTTTGATTTTTTTAAATGATCTCCCAAGGATTTTTTGATATAGTCGCTGTAGATTCGGTAAGCAGTTCCATTAATATTAGTATACCATTAATAGCAATTTGAGCATTGAAGGCTGAATTTGTTCCTTTCAAGTCTTTCACATTATTTATATTGATCTTACAAGATTTTGCTTTACCCTTTTGAGTTTTTAGAATGCATTTCCCATTTCTTTTCTGGATGCCTTGCTATTCTTTATTTTTTAAGCAAGCATCTGCTATATGTCTCAATTGCAATATCTGAGAAATGTACATCTGTGTGAATAATTGTGTTTTTTGCTGTTTATTGCATCTATAGCAAGCCTTTTTGAAAATACTTACCATTGCTTTATTTTGGCAGTTTTTAATGGTACTTTTAGTTGGAGATCTCTTGTTCTGGTCAGCTAAGTTTTTGTCTGATACAGATTTCTGGCTGGTAACTTCAATACTAGGTCCAGTTTTATTAAATCACATCATGGACTTGCTATAGTTTCAACTAAAATTATCTGATAGACCACAGATTTAAAGATGGTGCTTGTATCTATTAACACCTTGACCCTTAGATATTGTCTTTCAGTCCTTTGAAAATTCAGCTCAGGATTAGCCTCATGAGCTCAGTGGCAAAAGCTCTGGCTTTTTCTCATTCCCTGAACTCAAAGATTGAAATTGTATTTCTAATATAGCTAAAAATTTAGGACCAAAATAAGCTTTTGACAGAGAGGTTACTTTATCAAAATCTAGTTCAAATGGAAGCATAGTGGCTCATTGAAAATATAAGATCTCATATGTCAGAACTCCATACATATTTACAAATGATGAATCTTAAATCGGAATTTTTTTATTTGGGTTTACTTGTGAAAAAAGAAAACTCTTCTGCATATATTAGACAATTTTTAGATTGTCTGAATATAATTTTTTTAGGAAATTATTTTTTATTGTTTTAAGTATTTTACTTTTTCTTCTATGGAGAAACTCTCTTCTCTCTTCATTTAAGTAACTTTGAGCATTTGATTGTTTGGTTTTTTATTGAATCGCACCAATAATATTAGCTACTATCAGTTCTTTAATAATGGCAATGATCTAAACAATCCATGTAGCTAGATACTGTCATTAGTGCCTTTATAATGTTTTCCAGATTATAAATGAACGAGATACAAATAAAGTGAAATTATTTATTGCATCTACTTACAGTGTAATATATTACAATAATTAAAAGACTTCATTGTCTGCAACAGTTGGCAAAATTACAAATGCATAGTTTTAAATATATCATGACTTCTAAAAAACGACATTTCTAGCCTCAATGTTTCACCTTATAAAAAATATGGTAATATTTGCTGCTAGTAGTTTCCCTATCTATGTTTGGGAATGCCAGACTCGTGTTATTGTTAAAATAATTCCAGATTGAAATACTGTTTTAAGAGTGGTATCCAGACTGAATTACTGTTTTGAATGTTTTACAGTAACCCTTCTCTCACTATCTGACCCTCTCCCAAATGGATTTTCATTTTATACAATCCCTTCCCCTTCCATCATACTGTGAACAATAATATTTACTCAATTAGTTATATGATTGGTCACTGTTTATTTACATTATTGTTGTTTTATTAGTCAACTATATTGCATGCTGTGATATTTAAGACTATAGTTAAGATAAGTTCACTATTGAGGGTAACATTAAAATAAATCCTTAATAGTCGCATAAGACTTAGTTATCAATTTTTCTATATAACAGTTCTATATTTTGATTATATATTTATGAATAAAAACATTTGCAATATATTTTTTAATATAAACAGCAATTGTGAATAAACTAATTTATTAATTATTTAAATTACATTCATTTATGTTTTATTTATAAATCAAATATTAATATGATATATAAGAATAAAAAACTAAAGAACATTATATTAAATTGAAAAACAATTTGAAACAAATTTCTATAAAACTTAATAGTATTTTTCTGTTTAATTTAAAAACCATATTTTATGTTATGCAATGAAATCTGGTATAACAAAAGCTTACGGAACAAATAAATAGTACGCTAAATTAAGATTTATACAACATATACAAATACATGCAATGAATTATAGAATGGGAGATTATTTCAATTTATAAAGCTTAGTTATTTAGTACATTTATTTTAATTGCAATGGTTAAAAAATGAAACAAATAAAAATAAAAAATCAAACCTACATAAAACCCACATTGGAGAAAATTAATGTGTTTATTTATAGCACAAAAATGCATATATTTTATTTTATGGAACATGGTGAATCATAAATCTATAAGAACATTTATAAAAAATGGAAAAAAAATCAAAAATCATTTATTTCTTTATCTAATCTTAAATATTTTTAATTATTGCACATCATATAAGTCTGAATATCAAGTAATGTTACATGGAAGTGCATGACGACCAATACATCGGAAATATTAATCCTGAGACGAGATCTTAATTACTACTTTAACAGAATTAATATTTGTAATGTAATGCAAAATACTTGACCACGATAATTATTACCTATATCATAACCTAAGATATGAAATTAGATGATTAAATGAATTGACACGTGTGAATTGAAATGAGAACCAATAATAAAGAAAACAATGAATTTATTTACATAAATATAATTAATTTAATACAAAAACATTAAATAATAACGATAAATAAATACATTAGTAAATAATTTTATATTTAGTGCATGCATAATTCATAATTTACTAATGCATGTTTTCTATTAGTTTGACTAAAAGTTAATAAATAAAATAATTGTTTATGTTAAGTTGATGTAGGGGAAGACTATATCATAACCCTTACACATATGTATTCACTTCAGGACAAAAACATGCATATTGATCTATACTTATTAATTATTTATTTCTTAAATTGTGACTTGTGTATAGAATATTACTTGTAAACATGTTATTTATAAAATTAGGCAGAGATATAAATGTTAAAATATTCTTTCTGATATCTGTATTCTTATATCATAAATGCAAATAAAGTATAAAGATTGAATGTAAATTATTATTCTAAATATATTAAATTTCATAAAATAATTAACTATTAATTGATATTATCTTTATATTGGGATAACGGGAATAATTCAATGCCATACTTTTAAAAATTTTGATAATATAAATTTGTCTACCCCACTTTCAACATTATACAAATGAAGAAGTTTTGAAAAGAGTTAATGAGGAAAGAAGATTGATTGAAAGTATCAAAGAGAGAAAGAGAAACTGGATTGGACATATACTAAGAAAAGATTATAGTTTAATGAAAGATGTTTTGGAAGGAATGGTGAGTGGAAATAAAAAGAAAGGACGGAAGAGATTGACATTATTGGATGATATGCGAGATGGAAGGAGTTATGTGGAATTGGGGAAGTGGGCAAGGAAGAGAATGGAATGGAAGAATGGATGAACTGATGTAGTGACTACTCTCTGGACCTGTCTATTGGACAGATTACTATTGATGATATATTATTTTATTTAAAAATAAAGTTAATATTCAATAATCTTTTAATATAATTAAAATATATGTTAGCCTACTTAAAATATAATACTTTTATCAAGTTTTATATTTGTGTTATTCTTTTATTAAGAAAAAAAAAATGCAGGTGACTGATCACCCGCTACATGATGTAAATACATTTGTTTAAAGAAATCTTGAGATCATACCACAGTCAAGAACCCTAGTCTTCGCCATTGATTCGTAAGAGTCTTTGAATTGCCAAGTTCTTTAATTCACAGATCCTTAGAACTTCATCCATGTTGCCATATCTTTGTATACACCACATCTATGGAATTCATACTTTAAACTATTTCTGAATTTCCATCACCTTCCTGTTCAGAGTCTTCTTCAAAATGTTCTTGCAAGCTTATTTCTTTACCATCTGATTTCTTCCCTTTCATCAGTACACACCTTACTTGTTGATACAAATTGGGTTCTGCTTCCTATGATTGAATTTTAGATCTTGCTTAGTAATCAAAGATTCAGTTGTATAATCTGAAAGTTTGTTGTTAAACTTTGGAATGTTCTCAATAATTATTGCTTGAAAGAGGATGAATAATTTACAGTTTCAATGTCACTGTTTAGGTCTAAAACATCATTTGTATTAAATTTTGTCTTTGAATTATTACTTTTTTGCTCATGAATCACTTCGTTGTAATTCTGTGTTGATTTGGAAAAAAAAAAATTCTAATTTTTGAGGCCCCCAATGGGCTAATAAATTTTGTTCTGATCATCGGAGAAACCTGATTTTTGTGCAGGGCGATAGCTTGAGTCATAATCTATAATGTTCAATTCTAAAATTGGGATCAAATTAAAATTTAAAATAATTTTCTGATCTACACTGTTTAGCCGCATTCAGCAACTTCTGGTTTGATACGACGATGTCGTATCTTTTTTCCTATGAATAATTTAACACTGGGATTTCTTCTTTTTTTTTCCCCTTTAGTTTTATGATTAATTTTTGTATCTATAATAATCCCTAGGCCATTTTCTGTCTTCCCTGACTGGTTTGCAGTCATAGAAACTTGTTTCACATTTTTAATATCTGATGTAATGATGAAATTCTTAAAACCGTCTTTGTTAACATTTTATTTTCCACATTTTTCTTTGATGTCCAAATGATTTCTCAGTTTATTCTAACAAGACATTTGGATTTCTAGAGTCTATTTTTTTTAGAATTATTTGGTTTGATTTAAAATTATTTTCCAAGGTTTTATGTTGTTCTAATGATTCCTAGAATTATTTAACCTAGCTTTTGTCTATTTCTAATGGCAACCATTTGCATAACTGGACCGATGGAAACTCTCAGTTATTCTTGAGTGAAAACTGTTCTAAAATTTCTTATAAAGATGAAAAAACAATAAAACAGGTATTCACTTACATCTTGGTAAATTTTTTTTCTATGAATCCAAAATTGGACTATGACTTTGGTGAATAAAACAGGGAGACTGTAACAGCGAAAACTGGAGTCTCAGGCTCCCTATAGTGGACTATTTGTGTTATTATTTTGAAATTAACTACTTGATTTATTTATAAGTCCTTAAAACATTTTTTTTTTAAAAAAACCTAAAAAATAGTCACAATATTTTATCCTTGTTGTTAATTCTTTTACAGTGCACAATTTATTTTATCTGATAATATTCTTCAATTTTCAGGTCCAGTTTTCCATATATAAATATCCAAATTTCTAATTGTTCTTTAGTTATTCTGAAAGTTAGACATTTGTAGTTTAGATGATTGAGAGAGATCCACAAAGAGTTTTGATTATCATCCAGTTTTTTTTTAATGCAGCTGAAGAAAGAGGACTTGATTTTACTTTATCCATCTTCCTGTTTTGGTTATTCCCTTCATTGTATTTACCAAAGATTTTGACATTTTTTATAACTCTTAGCAATTATAATTTTTATATCTTGATAACATTGCTCCATTCTATTTTCCAGTCTATTAAAATCCTGTTGGCTCTTTTTATTTTATTTTTTAATCTATTAAAATTTTGCACGGAATCAAGCAACGTCAGTATTTGTTTTATTAATCATAAATAGGCTTTTAAAATAGCAATCAAATCTATTTTTCCAATATTTTTCAAGACTGAATAATATATAAAAAATAAATGTCTATTTAGTATTGGAATGTACATGGAAGTGCAAGGGGGCTGTTGTTTATCTCTAGTTTTGTTTAATATTTATGTAGATGAAATAGTATGACTGCAGTAATAATTGTATTGACTGATAATTTGAAGTGTTTGCAAAAATGAAGAAAACTTAAGAAAATGGTAAAAAGGATTGACATTTGAAGTATAGTTGGGATTAAAATAAATATATATAAAACTAGAATATAAGCCTAAATAAGGATCAAAGAATAAGGAAGCTACATAAACATATATTTGGTAATAGTGTTAAATATTTATAAAACTGAACTTGATAAGAATTAATAAACGTAAAAAATGTAATGATAAAATGTTAAAGTAACAAGTTATTTTATGATTAATAGAATATAAAAAAAATGCACACCTTATTTGCGCTTGAGAAGAAATAGAAGTACTTTAAAAAGTAAAATATATATATATTGCAGGTTTTAAAATTAAGATTTGGAAAGGAAAGTGAAATGAGCGATGAAAGTAGTCTTTTATTGAGAAAAAAATGGATTTGGATTGACACATGTTAGAAATGGAAAATTCTGAGAAATATGTTGAATTCAAACTTCATAAACAATGGAACAGAAGAGAGTTAAAAATTGATATGCGATTCTAAAGAAAAGCGTAACGATGTTTATAAAGTTTATGTGTACATTGAGTTCTGTCCAACTAAATAATTATTGTTATGGTAGTTTCATAATATTTGCCATTCTTCTGGTATCTTAATTTTATGATTATATCATGAACTTTAATAAATCTTACGTCATCTTGGCAAATAGTAAATGATTTTTCATAATTAAATTAGAATTAAGGGAAGTACAATTTACCGCCTTTAACTTTTAATCATCTTAAAACAAAGCAGGACCGAATGTAAGCTTACATTAAAATCACCTTAATGGCAGACTAGAGTGATGTTGAGTGGGAAATGCATTACTTTTGTATTTTATGCAACTGTCAATTATGGTTTTAAATTTTAAAAAAAATCTGTAAGCAATGTGGAAATGAAACTTGAATGCAAACCTATTGTCATAATAGACTAGAGAGTATAATGATACTCAGAAAAATTGTAAAGATGTGATGGCAATTTCGTTGATATTGTGCATGTGAAAGAAATGAATACTTACAGACTAAAGAAGTATTTTGTAGTGAAGTTGAGCAGAATTTTAATATAAAAAAATGTATTATTGATGGCCTTCAGAAGATCTAATGGAATAAAGTCCTTAAGTAAGTTTATCTGCAAAAAATTCAACATTGCAAAATCTCAAAAGAATAATGGATCAGCACTCTTTGTATATGGAATATTTGGGATTGGTTAATGTAGACTTAGCAGAACTCATCTTTAGTCTTTTTTTTTTTGACTTAGAATTCCTGTAGTTATTTGGGAATGGCTATTGATGTTAATGTATACATATGTTAACATTTTTTCCAAAGATTGATAAAATAATTAGGCATATATTTCACTATGATAATACTTATATATTTTTTGTTTTTCAGTGTCAATCCCATTTTATTCTAACATTTCAATTTTAGTACAGTATATCATAAACTGGTACTTATGTTTGCAAGAATGCCATATAATGAATAATATTTTGGTGGAATACTAGCGAAATATTATTCAGAATGTCATATCTTTCTCCAGTGGGGAGGGAGGATGTTTACAATGATAGAATGCCATAGTTGTGACTTTTTAATATGACATTCTGCCATTGAAACCCCCTTCCCACTGGAGAAAGTTACAGCATTCTGTCATTGCAAACATGGGCAGCAGGTTTAATATATAAGTACCCATAAACTTTAATAAGCTCTTTTAGAAAATTATTACGTCAAACAATAATAGATAGTTACAAATTTAGTTTTTAGGTATGTATTTATCACTGCTATTAGTTTTTCCAAATATAAAATTCAGATAAAAAACTTTTCAGCTTTTCTTTCATTTTTTCTTGTAGCTTCATGGAAGTTTTTCAATATTTCTTGATAAATTTTTGACTTTTAGTTTTGTATAATATTTTTAGTAGCTTCTGAAATGTGTTTTCTCCCTTTGATTTCAATGCTTTTTAAAATATTACACAAGTATCCCTTTTGATAATTTTTTTATTATTGATTTTTGAGATTTTGAAATTACCAATTTTTAACTAATAAAAAAGGGTATGACTATATGTGTCATATATAATTTATATATTTATCCTACTTAATGAAATTTATTTAAACTTCTTTGAATTAATAATTTCACTTTCTGTAGTCAAGTTGTAATCCTTAATGTCTGTATAAATATATTAGACTATAGATAAAGATGGATTTCCACCTTTATTATTTAAAGGAGGTTGCCTTGACATTAGATTGAGATTATTGATTATTATTGATAGTGGTATTGTTTAAAGTGTTGATTGCATTCATATAGTCTTATTAGTATTATAAAAAGATTGCAGTCCTGAGCAATTTATTTTAATGATAAGATGGTTATATTGAAAGTTCCTGAACAGAGCTCAAATCCAGGAAGCAAAAAAAAAAGAGGAAGAGGAAAAGTATCTTGTTCTGATCAATTGATTGAAAACTGTTGAGTTCTGTCTTATACTTAAAGCCATTTGACCAATTAAATAAATAATAATAATACGTATTTGAAATATTTTATTATAGGTCGTAATAAAAGGGAGTAAATATGTAAAATAAGTTTAATCTGCTTATAGAAAAAACAAAAATGATTTTTAATTTTTTAAGATTTACTAACAAAAAAGTACTTTATTTAAAATATTAACCACTTGTGACTTATTTTTTTGCAATGCAATATAATGTGTTAATTTTAATATATGCATATATCTTGAATTTTCTGCTAAGTTGAAGTTATTTCTGACAATGAAAATGTTATTGCTAAGGAGAATTTAATTTATATAAATCTTTACGTAGACATTTTATGTTCATAAATATATAATAATTTCTCATAAGTAAATCACTTTTTTATATTGTTAAAAAATATGTTATGCAACCACAAATGTTATATTTTTTAATGCAAAAAAACTTTTTTTGGGAACGTTTTATTGCCCTTCTCAATGTTTATATTTCCTTATCTCTAACATTTAGATTTTTTTTTAATATGACAATTTTTCGCTTCTTTTTCTATAACTGTTATATATAAAATAATAATAATAATATTATGCATTTATAATTATCAGCAAATAATATTTACTAAGGCAATAAACCTCAAGAATGTGCACTTGAAAATGCGAAGGTAGGGACCTCTACAGGTCTTAACCACAAGCTTTCACTTTGGAAGAAAAGAGAGGAACCCTTCTTTACTTCAACCTACTTTCTATATAAATAGGTGAAGCTGAAGCGGTTAGATCTGAGAGCGTGAAGCTATTCAATACTTCACTGATTAAGTCCACAATTCCTGTTATACATTAGTACTCGCGAAATCTTTCGATTTACGAGACAATGGAACGATCTTATAGTTAGAAATCTATTATGATAATTCAAAGTTGTAATTATAAGTTTATTTAATACACATTGATTACATAAGTAATATTTACTAAGGCAATAAACCTCAAGAATGTGCACTTGAAAATGCGAAGGTAGGGACCTCTACAGGTCTTAACCACAAGCTTACGCTTTGGAAGTAAATAGGGGAACCCTTCTTTACTTCAACCTACTTTCTATATAAATAGGTGAAGTTTTTTATTTATAGATTTACATTATTTATTTATTGTTAATATAGAACTATATAAAAAATATATTTTCTTCATCATATATATCAGTGGTGTTTAACCTTTTTTACAATGTGAGCTACTTTTCTATATGAAGTTATTCAGCGATCTACTCTCATATATAGATCAAGTTCCTCCAGCCTGATATCTGTTAAATATTGCTCACTCACTTTGAAAGACCGACTCCCCCAGACCTTAAAACTTTATGTATTTAAAAATTTATTTATCACTTATAATTATTTTAATACAACAAATAAAACAAATATATTGGAATAAAATATTTATTTCTCTATTTTGGAAAAACAAAGTTAGAAAAAAACAAACAGATTGCTTACAAACTCATAAGTTATAAGAAATGTTGATTGATTTTTTTAAAAAAAAGGCTTATGTGAGATTTGGCATTGTTTGAACCTCACAATATTTTCTTAATCAGCAAATATTTTACATTCCAGATCTTTGCTTTCTTAGTTTCAAACTTCTTATTTAAATTAGCTTGAATTTTAACATATATATATATCATTATTGCAATTAACATTGAAGGGGTGTTCCTTTTCAATGTGCTGCAAAAATTCAGACTTTTCTTTATTTAAAAGGGTGGTGTAAATGAAATAATATAGCTATGGGGCGTTTCATATAAATTAAGATTTATATGCAGATATAATTACAAAAAAAGCAACTGTATAGTAAATAACAGTATATTGTAACGAATAAAAATGCAAATAAAAATTGCACATACTTAACAGCATGATCCATGTATTTGAAATTTTAATAAAGATCTTGAAATCCTTTGAATAAATATTGTATATTTATCAGTTTTCATTAATTTATTATATTGTATAAAGTATGTTCATATATATAATTTTTATATCAGTGAATTGCACAGTATTTACTTTTAATTAAAAAACTTATGGTTGTCAGATGCCATGCTCAGGCTACTGACAGGCTCTACAAGGGTTAGATAGTGGAATGGTCTTCAGTTAAATATGAATTCCGATTGTGAATAGTAAATAAACAATACTGTCGTAGGATAGGATGTTGGTTCATCTTGGCTAGATACTGTTTCTAATAGTCTTTTCTGACTCCTTTTCCTTCTTTAGTCTGAAGTTATTGTAGGAGTGGCACCATCAGGCATCTTCTTATACTAGCTGTGATAATGGAACTACACACACAACATTTCTGATTCTAATTTCTTTTTTATTTGTCTCAAGCCCTCAAGAATTAAAAAAGCAATAATGGGGGACAGGCTTAATAGATTGGCCATCCTTAGTTGTGATTTTTTTTTAGACAGTTCAATCATTAAAGAGTCAGTTTGAAACTGAATTTTCAATAAGGCAGAAATTTCAGCTGGCAAAGATTATATGTTTAGGCAGCCCTATTTAGACATTCCCTGCTTACCATTGAAGTGAAAGGGCCTAGAAAATATCTAAAAATGGTCTCTCTCTCAAAATAGTTTTTTTTTTCTGTCTTGAGTTTACTTATAATTTATTATTAATGCAATTATAATTTTAATCTTGGAGCATACAAATCTATAATTTGAATAATCTTCATAACATGAACTTCTTTTGCATTTTTGATTCCTAATTATAACATAAAATTATACCATGCTGTTGTTTTGAATATAGGTTCATCCAAATTTATGTCATTAATCCTTGGCCAAGGCAATATTACGAATAAATAAGAAATAAAAATTCATAGGTTTTTTTTTTTTGATAATGGATTAATGGATAGTGATATAAATATGAGAGCTATTATGATGTAATGATCAGTTAGCTTTTGAAAAACACTTGGTGGTTTATTGTTTTTTTAAAGTATTGGAGAGTAGTTTGTTTGAAAGATTATAAAAATGATTATTTATTTATCTACATTTAAACAGTTTATGTTAGTTGAAATATTTGGAGATCCATTTCTTACCAGTTCATATTATTACCTTAACAATGGATTGATGATTGGTGAAGTATAAACTTAAATACTATGGTGACCTTATTTACATATAATGACCAGTTAAATTTTGATACTTATGGCTTATTGTATTTAAAGTATTGGAAATTTTATTTATAATAATGTTTCTATCTAAATGAAGTGTTTCTTAATATTCATTAGCAGATGAGCATTAATGCTTACAAAGCCAATAACATTATTTCCAGTAAGCTTGGACCATGTTTGACTGTAACTGCTATTGTATGTCTAAAATTCTTCAGTAATAATATCCATGACACAATAGAAACTTTGTTTCTTTGAATTTTCTGAATAGCATTGAAGCAAAAGCACTAATTAAATGAGAATATATATATTATTGTAAAAAAAATGGCATTAACTGTTAATTGTTACATAAAGTTGGATTCTGGTTTGTTCATGTAAGATTATCTGATAATATTTTTAAATTAATGGTTGCATAATTACTTGTCTAAACATAAGTTAAATTAACCAATTTATATGAGGGTCACAGTGAAATTATTGAGTAATGCAAAACTAGTGACTCTGAATTGTTAATTGACATTTCTTGCCACATTTCTTATTGCAAAAACAATCTCATCATCTGCAAAATCTTGATGATCTAAATAAACTTCATTTATTTTTACTCCCTTAGTTTTCCATTTTAATTTACAAAATACTTAATATAAAACTGCTGTAAAAAGTTTTGGAGATATGGAATTACCCAATTATATACTCTTCTCAATGTAAATCTTAGTAGCACCATGCAATCTAGTTATCGCTGTTGAATTTTAATAAGTATTTTTATAATATGATAATATCCTGGGTAATTATTTTAATGATCCAAAGCTTTAATTATAGTGTAAATGCTTATAGAATGGAGGTTTTTTTTTTTTTATATATATAATCTATAAATCCAAGACCATTATGGCAACACATATGTATTGGCTCTTTCTGTAACTTTTCTCAATACTTGGATGTGATCCATTGGGCTGAAACTAATTTTAAATCCTCATTGATCTTTTGGTCTGTTAGATCTTGGTAAAGATTTTGTATAGAAATGGTAAAAGATGAATAGATTAATACTTACTAATATTTTAATTAACACCCTTATAAAATACTGCATTCTTCCAAACTTCTGATACATCTTTATAATTTAGACATTTGGTATGCAACAATTTTTCTATTTCTTCACTTGCTTTTAAAATATCAATAGTAATTCCATCATTTTCTGAAACTTTTCTCATCTTCATGAATTTAATTGAATGTCTCACCTCTTCATTTAAAATTTTTGGCAATTCAGAAGTAGTAATTCTAGAAGATACCTTGTTTTTTCATTCTTTATTATTATATTCTTTATAAAATGTTTTCGCCTATTTTATGTTGTGTATGTTTTTAATAATAGTTCCATTTGCAGGTTCTAATTTAAATTTCTTGGAGTATTTTTAAAGATTAAGAATGTCAATTGTCAATACTTATTTCTTAATAGTTTTTGTCCTTAGTTTTGCATTAACATGTATTTTATGTTTCACTAACCTATGATCGATCACTTCCTGTGTGGAATCTATTAAGAACATTACAAATTTGAAATTTTTGTTTTCTCTTAATCAAAGTATAGGCTAATTCTGCTATATCTTCATTTGCATGCATCCATATTCATTTACATTTAATATTTTTCTCAAAGAAAGAATTTATAATATATAGGGTTTTTTTTTTTTTGAAACTCCACAAGTCTTATGTTCTATCTCATTTCTGTTCTTATAACTATATTTAAACATAGTGCTTTCATGTTTTAATGATTTATCAAATTTTAGCATGAAAACCTTCCATGACAATTTAATAATGTGGTTTGATAATAAACATTTTGTATATCTATATAAAAGTTCTATACTATTCACAATGGCAACTTGTTTGGGCAAAAACTTGAATTATATGTATTTGGTATATTCCATTAATTTGAAGAACTAATCTTGCCAGATTATCTGTTGTGCCATCAATCTCCACATTATTGGGTTTTTTTTTTCACTTTTTATTATAATGATATCCACTCCATTTGTGCTGCCAATATTTGTGCCTTTATAATAAAATGTATGCCATTTTTTCTTTTCACTTTCTAATTTCACAAATTGATTTGCATTTGTAGGTCTTCATTGAATGACAGTTGAGTTTCAGTCAGTGATTCTCACCGCCCTTTTCAGTCATCAACTGCTGTCTTGTCTGGTGACTTTACACCCTTCTAATAATAAGGGCCATAATTTAGGTTATCTATTATGATTGTACTTATTTATAAAAAGCAAAAAAATCATTCATCCTGCCACTCTAGTGATATTTCAGTTATTAACTATCAGATAACTGACAAGAACGATGCTTCTTGATTTTAAATTCAGATAAAACATCAGGAAACTCGTCATACAATCCAATGCATGTTGGTGAGCAACCCATCCATATTTATTTACATATGAATAATCATATACTAATAATAGTTGCAACAATAAAAACATAAGGAGTGGATAAATTTCTCTACTTGGTTTAAGAGGAATCAAAGGATCGCCTTCAGTTAATAGCAAATTCTTTTCAATAGCATTTAATACATTGTATGAACTCAATTTTCATTATGACTTCTTTCTATTTTTTTTGTTGTTGTTGAACGTTGTTTTTTTTTATATATATTTACTGTTAATCTTTCAATTAAATTGTATTATATGTGTATACAGACCTAAAAATATCTAATATATGTCTGTGTGTTTGTTGAAAAGTACTTTCTTCAAACAGGACACTAAATAATGCTTACATATTTTTATTTTTGTGTGAGGGGGCTTGGAATAAAATCTAATAAGTATGACAGTTCCACCATATAAAAGCTTTTAAGTCAATTTGAAATCAGATGAATTTTATAATGTTTGTGTTTAATACCGTTAGTTTTTGTATTATGCGGATCTTGAAAATATGCTTGACTACAAATTCTCTTTGTATCCATTGCGGTATTATTTTTTCATTGTGTACCGCACAAATTTACTTACAAAGGATTAAGAGATAAAAAAGATCATATACTTAATTTGTACTTTGATCTTTTTCACCGTTGAAAATGAGTTAAAACATGAAAGAATTCTTATAAAGAGATGTATTGTTCAATTCAAGTATAATAATATAACATACACAGTTTATTTACTTGGGTAAGATAGGAACTCTTTATTACTGTAATTATTATTTTTTTAATATTTCTCATCTAAATTATATTAGTAATATTTGTTTTTGTCTTTTAATAATTATTTTCTTAAACTATTTACCCAAATCCTCATTTACTTTAGTAATTTATATTTAAATCAAAATATTTTTTTCCATTGGGGCTTATTTCATTTTAGTAATTTTAAATATATTGGGTATCATAAGAATACAGACAAATTCTATTATCATTAATATTGGATTATGCTTTGTTTTTATTACAATAAATGATAATCAGTGCTGTTCTTAATTTAATATTTGCATAATATTCTCGTTTTTTCTTAAGTTAAATTGTAAATAAGTGACTTATACTATTTTCTATGCATCAGAAATTTTATGATCACTCTAATCTCAGATGTATTCACTTTAGTTAATAAGAGGATTTGTAATGTGTGTCTAATTAATTAACCTCCAAATTCTATTTTTCATTATATATTTGTCAGTCAATATGAAGCTCGTCACCTTTGTTTGATTCATCACATATTTTTATGTTAAGTAAGATTTGATCAAACATAATTTCCTTATAAAATATATATAGTATAAAGTCGGATAATTTGGAATCTAAATTTTTGATTTTAAACACTTTGAACCAAACAGTTTTTTAAGTAAGGTAATTAAATCAATAAAGACCATGAAAATATATTAAAATATGTTATTTTTATAATGATGCCTTTATGCTAAAATCTGGAAAAATAGTCACTTTCACCTCAATTATAATTTGTGATATAATTATGGCATTTACAAAAAGAACAGATATTTTCAGTTTTGAAATACTGAAAATTGTTTCTTAAACAACACCTATCAGATTTTATTATTTAGGTAGATAAATATAATTACGATAGAATGACAGCCTGTTAAGCTAATTGCGCAGACGCTGTGAGAATGTTATTAATAAATGAATACCTTCGAACAACCACATAATATATATTTGTACTATATCATGTGGTTGTTCGAAGGTATTCATTTATTAATAACATTCTCACAGTCTCAATTCTTAACAGGCTGTCATTCTATCGTAATTATAATCGCACGCAAGACGTTATAAAATAAATGCTTATTTATGTAGAAAAATATACAAAATCTATCTTAAATCAATTTGTTTATATATTTTATTTGTGTTACTCTTTAAAAAAAAAAAAATTTGAAGAGTGAATTTATGCTTTTTCCATTTTATGTCACACTTTTTTTTATCTTTAGTCCTTGACTCTCATATCCATAGTTAATTTTAACAGTTAAACATTTCATATTTTTAACTACATGCATGTCGTAACATTGTTTTCTAAAGTTGGCTGTTTTACTATCCGTTAATACTTTTTTTTATTTCTTTCATTTCAACTCTTTTCATGTATTTTTTAATACATATTTTATTACTTTATTATTATTAATTTACATAATCCAATATAATTTTAATTTCTCATATATCCCAATCAAACTGTAGAGTAAATGTAATAAATTTCTAAGGAAAATCAGTTTTATTTATAGTAACTTTTAAAAAAAGTTGTTTAAGTTAGCATGTTTGTGATCTGGAGAATTGAATCAATTTGTTTGTATGTGGAATGTTTTTTTTTTTTAATTACCTTAAAAAAAAATTATCTTGACCAAAAGAAACAATAATTTGGCTAATCTAGAAGTATTTTATAATCTATTTAAGAAAAAAAATTATATATATGTTTGATAACGAGTTAACTATAGTTTTAATATCTGTTTCATAGAAATTAATTTGACAATAAGAAACAAATAATCACAAGAAAGTTATCATCTCATAAATTCTAGTTGGTTTGTTTTTTTAATATTTGATATATAAAAAAATCCAGTAGAATTCCTTCCTTCCTTTTTCTTTTTAAAAACTTTTTTATTCATTTACTTGAATCCATGAATATTTCAATACATTATTGCACATGTTTCTCATATTTCAATTACTTCCTTGTAGTCATTATCAAGGATGTACAATATATATGTACATTTTTGTTATAAATATATATTTTTTAACTCGTAATATATTTCTTTGGCATCTAATATAATTTTTCATTGTATAAATGTTATTATTCCAATTACTCACATATATATAACTTTATTGTTAAAAATTTATGATTCTGCAGCATTTAACTTATTTAAAAGTTCTTTTAATATTTAGGGTGTATGGAAGGTAAGTGGAATTGTGGGCAATGTTTAGTTTAAATATATTGTTATTTTATAGTTCTTTATATTTGAGAAGTCTGCTTGTAGCAGTAAAACCATTGGTTGAATCATGAATTTAAGTAATTTTGATTATTTTATTGACTAGTTTGCTTTAGGCTTTTAATGTTTATATATGTATATTTGTAGATCCTTGATAATGACTACAACAAAGTAGTTGAAATATTGAAAATGTACATAATGTATTGGAGGATATATGGGTTCATGTAAATAAATAAAAAAGTTTTTAAAAAGAAGAAAGTAATTCTGTTGGATTTTTTATATTTGAAAGATCATTTGGAACCATATTTTTAAAGAAAAAAAATTATTATTAATAATTTTTTCTTAATAATGATGGTGTTAAAGAAAAATTATTTTTAATCTGAACATTATTGATGTATTAAAAATTATTATTGATAGGTATACTTCTTTGTTTATTATCAGTATATATATATTTGTAATCAGGCTTTTTTATTTTTATAGATCTTTAGATGGTCGTCTTCAGGTATCTCATCGCAAAGGATTACCTCATGTGATCTACTGCCGCTTGTGGCGGTGGCCAGACCTACAAAGTCACCATGAATTATGTGCTGTTGACAACTGTGAATATGCTTTCAATCTTAAAAGAGATGAAGTCTGTGTGAATCCTTATCATTATCAAAGGATTGAAACACCAAGTAAAGATATACTTTATTACCATTTTCATTTTTTGTTTTAATTTGTAAATAAATTATTAGTTAACTTTCTTTATTAAGAATATGACTTTTGCTTAAATATGTTTAAATCAGTTTTAAACTTTTAAAATGAAATGTTATTTATTCAGATATATTCACAAACTTGGATTAAAAAATTTACTGTTTGCTTAAAATATTAAATATATAGGGCAAGTGTATCAGTGTTATGAGATAGTGTGGAAAATGATGGGTCGTGTGAAAGTCTGTGCTCATATACCCTATATATTACATATATAGACACAGGTATATAATAATCCTGTGTGTTTCAGTTATTACTTAGTAGAGATGTCTGCCCATCCCTTGTATATGTATTAAATGGATTATGTCCTGTACATGACGGGTTAGATTGAACTTAGGTCAACATGGGTGTGACAAGAATCTTGGCCTCGGGGTGGCCTTTGAGCATTCCATCATCAGATTTTCAATTGGATGGACAGTTGAAGAGTTGGAGGGTGGAATAGATTGAAATCTGTCCATTAAAGTATGAGGATTGGCTATCTTAATATATATCTGAGCACTTATAGCATATATGTGTGGAGATGGTAATCTGGACCAACTGATGACTGCTGGTTTAGCATGAAATACATATATTGGTGATTATTTATCTTTTCAACATATATGTGTTCAAGTGTATCAGTGTTATGAGATAGTGTGGAGAGTGGTGGGTCGTGTGAAAGTCTGCTCATATACCCTATATATTACATATATAGACACAGGTATATAATAAGCCTGAGTGTTTCAGTTAAAATATTAAAGTAATCCTCTCTTCTCCCACAATGAGAGATTTTAAATCAAATTCTTCAAAATAAATTCTATGAAGGGATAGAGGTATATATTTTTTAAAAAATGATTAAAAATTGGTTTATTTATTTAAGTGCTTTTATATTAACTTGCCCTATATATATTTCTGTTGGGATGTCCACATTTTTGTATTAACAATGAAAAAAATCTTTTCCCATTTAGAACTCTAATTCATATCCTTACCTTTCCCAGGAAAGGTCCTCAACAATTGAGCCAACAGAAGTATTACATTTGTAGAGTAAAATTTTGTTAATATTGAGTTCCTTAATTAATTAAAAGTAAATATTTTCTACTAAAATCTGAAAATAACAAATGTGTAAAAAAAAAGTTAGAGAATTATATATTTTGTTTTCATTTCCAAAATCAAAATGAAGAAATATAATTGTCAAAATCATTGATGGCAGACACCCTCTTGTGGAGTGAACAAAAAACAAAAAAGACGATTAAAAGAGACCGATGAAGAAAATTATTTTATATAAATTGAAATTAAAGTTTTATTTATAACTAAAAAGTAAAAAAATAATATTAAAAAAAATTTGCTTTTGTGTAAACAGCTGACTAAAACATCAAAAAATAAATAAAATAATGTGACTAAAAAATAAGTTGTGCCATTTCATTAAAGCATTTGAGACCATAAAAATCAAAAAGGCTTCAAATGACCCATGTTTTTTAGTCAGATGGCTTTGTGATTTTTTTACTTTTTAATTGACTGTTTACATAAAAGCTATATTTAAACAAAATCTTTTTTAAATTTTTATTAAACAATTAAATTTATTCAGCAATAGAAATTGATATTAAGTGATAGGTAAAAATTCATATATTGAAGAGGTTATGGAAAGAAATATTCCCTACAATAATATGATTAATAGTAAAATTATTTAAAGAATACTAATTTATATAAGAATATCTTTGGAAACAATTTATACAATGATTTAATCTACAAGTGCTAAACTTACAATCTTAATGACAATTATTTTTATCTTAGACTTGAAACTCAATTAAAAAATCATAATAACAATTCTTAAAATTTACATACATGCATGATAATATTTTAATTTCACTTCTTGCTCTGCATTTGCAATATTAAAGGTATATATTTGAAAACATATTTAATACATCACATTTTAAATAAAAAAATGTAAATAATTCTTAAAATACATTTCTGTGGAACATCATTAATTTTATAGGAATTGATATATTAAGTTTTAACTAATTTTAAAATCTATAACTGAGTTAGCAATAATATAACAATCTCTAGCGTAATAAACAATTATTAATAATATTGATATATTTATTAAAAAAACATAATGATTGGCATGAAGATTGTGCGGGGGATATTCCTTTCAATATTTTTATCATTATTAATTATTTGTCTGGAATATTTTGTCAATAGATTAATCTGCAAGCACTAACCTTCCATAATATTTTAACAATGATTAGTCTTATTAAATAAATTTTCAATATTATTAATACGTATTAGACTAGAGATTGTCATGTTGTTATTAGCCTACACATAAACTTAAACTTAATTAAAAAACAATATATCCATTTTTACAAACTATACAAACATGATATTTTAACATCACCCTTTTTGATACACATGTATAATATTAAGCATATATATTTGAAAACTTCCACTTAATGCTATCCTTCTTGAAATAAATAAATAAAAAGATCAGAAAAATGGCCCTAGTTATCATATCATTCTCAGATATCTTTACTGTCTTGATTTGTGATTTTTTCTTATTTGATGTCTATTCATTCATATGCTTGAAGTGTTATATGTTAAACAGAAGTTTTATTTGTGTGTGTAGGAAGTAGAATATTGTCAGTGTATATTGATCTTTAACCGAGTCTTCATCTAGGTTAATAATAATTGTTTCTAGCTTAATAATTAATAACATTAATATATTTATTTAAAAAGAATACAATTTTTATTAAAATTGTGTAAGGGTTTACTGCTAGTAGATTCTTAAGTCATGATAAAATATGACAGATAAATAAATAAATGATAAAATTATTTGAGAAGAGTATGATGGTAGGGTCCAATTGAAAGTATTATTTAAGCAGAAATGTATCTTAGGATTCATTGCCTTTTTTTGATATCTTTATTCATTTATTTAGAGTGTGATAGTGTGAAATAGAAGTTTTCAGTTGTATATACGGTAAATGTTTAAGGTATATAATGAACAAAATACCAATATATGTAATATTGGACAAAAATTTAATCGCAATCATCAAATGCATGATACATGATCAAGTAATGGTGAAATAGTTATTCAAAAATCAGTTGTTTAATTATTTAAGAAGATCTGGCACAGTGATATTACAGTAAAGACAATATGAACTAATTTATAATGGTGACAAAAGTATTTTATGAGTTATTTGGCATAGACTGCCCATTAACATCATGATGTAGGATCTTAAAATAATACTGATACCTTAAACGTTCTCATCAATTTTGCTGCTATTTACTGCATGAATGTAACTCAAAGAACTTCTAACTTATAGATAAAGTATAGTCACAATCCAAATGAGTGATAAGGTTTTAAATTGAGGGAAAAAAAACCCAGAAATATAACAATGATTTTATTGGTTAATATGTAAGATGTTTTATAGAGATTGGTGAAAGACAATAATATAACCAAAAATATATTAAATCATAACTGAAAACATTACAGGACACACAGGATATGCTAATCAAAGCATGAATTATGGCTGGTGGTAAGCCAACATATCATCAAAAAACATTTAGCAACTCATTAGACCTAAGAAGATGAATAATAGAATCTCTTTGTTAATGCATTTTAATAAATATACAGATAATTATCATAATCATTTTTAGCCATTGTTGATCCATTGCATGATGATCTAACTTTCATCCAGTTTTTCCGATCCCTAACCTCTGGTTTTTTATTTCATCCATTCATCTCAGATGGGATCTTTTTCAAGAATTTTTACAATTGATTAGAATCTCCTTTAGCAATATGTCCAACTTAACTCCATTTTGGTTTCTTAATGGTGTCAGTGATGTCTGTTTGTTCTCTCATTCAATTTTTTTTGGTTTCAAACCCTTTTTGTTATTTCCAATATACATTTCTCCATACTTTATTGAGTAATCTAAAGTGCCTTATTGTTTAACTCTGAAGTGTCCAAGTCTCTGATTTATAAGCAAAAACTGATATATCATTCCTATACGTTTTCAAACTCAGGTATATTTCTAAATATTAAGATATTTTTACCAAAATCATTTCATCCAACGATGAATTCCATTCACCATGTTTACATCTGTATTAATAATCTGACCAAGATACTTGTTATTATTTTCAATTCATGATTAAGCAATCTCTATTTTCTTCTAAGATTTATATCTTTTGTCCGACATTCTTATTTTTATCTGATAGTTCTTACAACATTTCTTGAAGCTCTAAAATATTATTTATTAAAAATAACCACATCATCTGCAAAATCAAGATGGCTTAAAAAACTATTTTTATTCTTTACCTTCACACTTAAGTATGTAAGTTAATCATTGCTGTTGAATTTTGATAAGTATTCTTCAGAATATGGCAATATCCTGGATATATATTGTGAGAGTTCTAAGAGTTTAATCACTGTAATAAATGTAGAAATTCATATTCATTAGTTCTTTCTATAACTTCTCTCACGGGCTTGTGGCCTTCATCAGTGAGGAGCCTTGGATCTGAGAGCACTGCACCTCTAGGTACAGTGCTCTCAGATACAAGGCTCCTCACTGATGAAGGCCACAAGCCAGAAACTAGTCTGGGGATATTGGATGAGTAGGCACTAGATGGGGATTTTATTCATAAGCCTTCCGGCATTCATTGATTACTCTAGCTCGTTGTGAGGCAATATGTAAAGTGAGTTTTTGCCTGTTTTAATAACAATTATAAGCAAGCATAAGAAATGGTGATCATGTGATGTTTATTGGCTTAATTTCATCATTTCCTGGAGCTATTCCTTCTTCATGGTTATATGTCTCATCTTTTCATTTAAAATGCTTGGCAATTCAGAGCTACATTGTTTTGGTTGTTGTTCTTGAGCATTGTATATTCTTTGAAGAACTCTTTCACACATTTCATGATAATGTCCTTAATACCCTGCTTAATGATGAAAGTTTTTTTACTGTTTTTTGGATACATTCCAAAATCAACTCCAATTAAATTATTTTTTCTGCAAATTCAAATCTATAGTAGTTCACTAGAAAACTGTACTTGAAGTTTACTCATAATTAAACTTTTTTTTTTTGTACCAGTGATCTGATTTCTATTGCACCTATCACAATAAATCATAAGAAATTATAACAAACAGAAGCAAATATTGTGCAAAATGCTAATAAATGGGACTTTGTAGCCTGCTTCCTTTTATTATTTAGGTGAAGTATGATTTAAAGATATATATGCACTAGTTTTAATCTTATATTACAGAAAGTGGAGAAACATAAAGTTATGATAATTTCTCTTTGCCCTTTTATTTGAGACTATTCTGAATTTTATCTTCCAAATTATTTTAAATTAAGATTTTGGCAGTCCAAAATATTTAATTCGTTTTTAAATGTGGTTTTAAAAACTTTCAAGCAAAAATATTTCAATTCTAATTAATTAATTAGGTGATGATATAAAAAAATAGCTTTATTGTTATATAAAGAGTTTTGTTTCATTGCTAATTTAGATAATTAAAGGAGAAAAATTTTAGAAATATTAAATTAATCCTTCCTAACAGTGCTTTATTGAATTTTTTAATGTCTGTTGTAGATGTAATTTTTACAATTTAATAATACATCTCAAAAAAAATATTAAATGTTCCACAAAGTTAACACACTATAAAGACAATGCTAATAAAATATAATAATTATCAAAAAATAAAATAAAGAATTTAATATTTTTAATACTTGAAAATTAATCCAGATCTATTTACGAAAATTATAAAATATGGAAGTACTTGTCAGTTATTAATAATGACAGGTTTTTTTTTTTTTTTATGAAAACAGGAATTTTTCAAACAACCACAGCATCCGTAATCTAGATAGAAAAACTTTGTTTAGAGGTCTTTTTTTCTCTAACAAAATAAATATTATTTTTGTATCATGTGTTTTCAAATATTTATTTTTATAATAACATTCATAAAGAATGAAATCAAAATAAGATAGTATCTGTATTTGATCATTTTATACATGTGTTCCCTTACATGCAGCCATATATGCATTGAAATCAAATATAATTAATCAAGGTTTTTTTTTTTTTAGATTTTTGCAAACATAGCTAAGCAGAAAATGAACACTGATACTGTTGAAATGCTATACATAAAAAAAAAATTTAATCTAGTGATTATTATTTTATAATAATAATTACCATTTAATTTGTAACTTTTTATTATGTTATTTAAAATTTACAAAAAAATCAACATATATAACATTTGTAATACAAGCTTGTTAAATTAGATCATGTGACATATGACTTGATTTCTTTGTAATTTTATTTTTTGCTATTAAGGCTTTAGCAATTTTATATTGCTAAAGTTATTAATATATGGTATACCTGAACTTGGTTCAATCCCATATAGCTATTTAAGTTAGATAGTTGGATTGGAAGACATATGAATGTCAGAAAAATTCAGATTTTCTACTTAATAGTTAGTTATCCATTAGATGAAGTGCTGGAGTTGGGAATATTCTGCAACGCTTGTTAAGAGCTTATTTGCGAGTTCTATATATAACATATGTTATTTAAAATAACAAAACATTTTGTTTAAATTACTTTCTCAATCTCTTTTTTTGCTAATTATGACTTTAATTTTGATTACAATATTTTGATTTAATTAAATTAATTTACAAGAAAAATCCTAAATTCTTTTATTGATAACTCAATTACATGTAGTATTTTTTTTATTCATATTATTGTACAATTCTTTTTAGCATATTATTTATATAACTCATAATTATTATTATTGTTTCTAATTTCTTATCCAAAATTCATTATCATCATCGTTAGCAGCATTCAGATAAGTACAATTCCAAAAATAAAGAAATGAAAAAATAAAAAATTAGAAATCAAAAAAAGATTACAATCAGAATTGCCAAATTCTATAATTATATTTATTTAAATTTGGTACTAACCACACAATTCTAATGACACAATTAATCTACAGAAATGACCAATGGCATGGCAGATCCTGCACTAACCTAAATAACTGAAGTCAACAGTGTAAAAGAAAATTAAAAAGATAATAAATATAGTGGTAATTAATTTAATTATAAATTTAAGTGATAATTATTAGTGAAATATTTCTATGCAAAAAGAAATTAACTGGAGGGAGGGGTTAATGAACGTCAAGATGTAACGTATATAATTTACTACTTTATAGAAAATTACTCTATCCGAAGTATTAAGCTTCATATAATAAATAATATTAGGAATAAAATATTACCAACAATACCCTAAAAACTTATAATAATAAATAAATATTTATTTAATAATTTGCTATGATAAATAAAATATTTTTTATTGTTCATTTGGTAATTAGATTTACTGAATATTAGTCAAAATATTTTTGAAAACTATTACAATTTGTAATCCCGTTGTTCCTTGAAAGTTGCTTTTTTTTTTTTTTTGATAAATAATTATGAATATAAGAATTATTATAAGCTTATTACTTCTAAAATAAAGTTTTCATTTAAACTAAGTATGGCTGTTTTTTCAAACTCCATGAAAAAAAAAGTTTTTAAACAAAATTTATTTTTGAAAAGATATGCAATTTCAACATTCATAATAAAATTAACCATAGACCCAGAACCAAAGAAATATGATAATCCCCCTACAATCAACATGTCATTCACATCCATTTACTGGATATTATTGGATGGCTAACAGAGTTTTTGTGGAATGTTCAAAGTTTATATTGTAGTTTTAAAATTGACATAGGTGGCAAGCATTAGAAAATTATCACTAATGATAATCAATGATTATTATTTGATTATAATATCCTTAAGTGCCAGAGGCATATTAAGAACAACCTTCTCTTTGTTCCAAGAAATACAATTTATTTCCACTTAGTATTAAGGGTATACCAGAGTTGAAAATGGAAGGCCTCTACAAATTAGATATTCAGTACAGTGGTGTAATATAATTGCATTTTCATGAGATTCATTGTTTCTCTTAATATTTCTGAATTTGCACTGATTTATGATAGAATGCTTTTTAAACGTGGTGTGTCTGCCTTTGTTTTAAGCCATATTGTATGGAAAACAGTTTTTGGTGGTTCATATAACATTGCAATCATCATTCAGATAGATAGTTTTTACACATATTTACATATCTCCAAATACAAACTTGTCCTATTCTCTTCCCCTTTCTACATTTCTAAGATTTCAGTTTTCTTAGTAACCTTTGGGAATATGCAAATGAGTATCAAACAGGCTGTCACTTATTTTATGATGGCAAGCACGAAAAACATTATATTTAGGCAAATGGTGAATAGAGGTAACCCCTGATTTATGCTGTGTTTTGACAAAAAGTGGTTTACCATTGCCTCCTGATCTACTAATATTTGATCATTAATCCCATAGTCACTATATAAACTAAGACTAATCACTTGTGAATTTCACATTTCTATATTTGAAAGTTATTTTATTCCAATAATGAATTTAAGAAGGGTTAAGTGGAGGCAATATGCTGGATATTTTGAATGAAATATTAATAAAATCCCACCAATTATCTCATTGAGATAGATTTAACAAAACTGATAATGTCAACTGCTAAAAGTTTCATTCCTTGATGTTATCAAAAGTAATTCGTTTTAGGTTGGAACAAAACCAGCAGTAATATTTATATCCAGTATTTGTTACCCAAGATCCAGAAACTGCTGATAAATAAATCAATGAACTATGCTAGAAATGAAAATGTGGAGAGAGGCTATGGAAAAACAAAACTTTACAAAGTCTAGTCAAATAGTTGGGTCACCTTTGTCAATGTGAATGAGATTGTTAAACTTATATATCAGACTTCTTAAACCCAAGATTAATAGAATGAAAAAAAGGTATCAAAGAAATGAAAGTTTCTCTTTCATATTATTGTTCTAATACCAATATAATAAAATCAATAGATATAGATGAACTTGGCATTGATTGTCTTAAACTAGGGAAGGCCCCAAGAGCAGATAACATGTTTCCAAAGCATGGTTATCAAAACTATTACCATCTTCAAATCAAATAAACCAACAATGATCCAAAAAATTGTCATTCCAAAATCATTTTTAGGTGTAACCCACAACTTGTTTGAAGAAATCTTATTAATAAGAATTTTTCCAATTCTTGAATGCCACTACCTATGGATCACATTGGATTTAGGACAAAAGAATCTGCTGAGAACAAATGTTATGTTTAACAAAGCACAGTGCAGTGGAGTTTTAAAATAAATTGATAACTAACATTATATTTATTGGTCTAATCTCAGTTTGTGATTCTATTTGGGAAAATGATCTCAAAAGTCTCTAAAAACTGTTTAAAATTAGATGGTGGCGGCCAATACGCTTCTGTCTTTAACTGAATCCTACGCTAGTAGTAGCTCAGATTCCTCAAGTAATGGTTCCAAACCAAGTAATATAATAGAAAACAGGAAAACTAACAAGAGAAGTAACTACTTGGAAAGCAATCAGTCTTGTAATAAACGTCAAAAACCAGAGAACAAATGTCATAATGTTAAAACTTTTCAGAAAGCTAAAGCAAGAGAATGTCTTCCAATTTCGCATGATGTATTTCAAATGTTCAATTCTTCACAGCAATTTGATGACTATGATAATTCTATCAAACATAATGGAAGGATTCGTTCTTTTCCCCGTGAGGGTAGTAACTGGGCTACTTATGTATACATACCATGTTCTCCTAGTCCAGTCTTAAAAAATTTAATCATCAGATTGCTCAATATTGCAAATGCTGAATTAATATGTTCTTCCATGGAGGATTTTCACATGAGTTTATCTAGGACAATAATTTTACAACATCATTGGATAGATCTTTTTGTAGAAATTCTTTCAGAAAAGATCAAAGAAAGTAAAATGTCAAGATTTGTTTGCTGGTTTGAGAATGTTGACTTGTATACAAATGAAGAAAAGACCAGGACATTTTTGGGAATAAAAATTGGAGCAGATTTAGGTTGTCTATCAGATTTAACTTTATGTGTTGACAGTTGCCTTAAAGAGTTTAAACTCAAAACATTTTATAATAATCCTTCATTCCACATGAGCATTGGTTGGGTTGTAGGAGACAAAATGCTTCAAATGGATATGTTAAAGTTAATGCAGGAACAATTTTTGGTTGCTCAGGAGGATCAAGGAGATGCATTACTTGTTGAAGTAGCTGAAATATTTTGCAAGATTGGAAATAAAGTGTATAATTTTTCCTTGGAGAAACACTAGTCCGTAAGTTTCCATATATGATGTCATGCAGTATATTGCTGGTAGCATTTATATTAAATGTTTGCAGTGAATCCTCTTAATTTAAACCTTATGTTTATTATATGTAATATAAATATTAAACTAATTAGAAAAACTTAAATGCAAATAAACCATTACTTTTATTTGCTTTCCAATGGAAAAATCCAAATCCTACTAATGATAATCATAGTAAATACAGTGGTTTCAGTCATCTTCTAGATATAGAATGCAAGACATTCATATATGCCATTGCTTTAACTTTTATAAAAGAGATTCTTTCCAGAAATACAAATGTCTTTTAATAAGGATATGGAAAAGTTAGAAATCTTTTTCAATTCAACAAATCACTATACTCAACCTTTCCCATAATCTAAATATAACCTATTGCAGTCAATAGATGAAAATACAATTCTACCGATATTAATTATGACAAATTTTAGACTATAGCCAAATTTGTTTTCCTCATTTATCTAAGATGAGAGCTAAAATAATTTCTAGGAATAATCTCTACTGTTGGAGATGCAAATACTCTATGGACAACCTTTTATTGGTAATTAATCTGATTCTGTTTGGAAAGTGCTCATATTAAACTTCGAATTAAATATTACTAGAAAAAATATTGCCAGCATAATCAAGTTTCCTCTTTTGCAATGATTTTCTGTTCCTTCACATATTCTTCCACCAGTGATCTGCAGACGCAGACCTCTTAGAAAATTTATAAAAAAGTTATAATAGATCAAATCTGTCAATATCAAAAGACACAGTTCCACCATTTAAGTCTCAAAATTTCCTTTCTAGTTCAACCATAAGTCTTTTGAAACAACTGAAGACAATGTTTTCCTGAAGGTTTGTGATGATGGTGTTCTAGTTGTATTTTTATATTGGACTATTTCCATCATCTAATATGTGTATTGAATGTCTTTAGAAAAATTTAATTTTATTTAAATATTCCAAATACATTCATCTATTAGTAATAGCACATCAAACAGGTTAGTATATGCACAATGTTTCGAGAGGTATTATTCTCCCCTCTTCTTCAGGTGTTGCTGGCCTGACCAGTGACAGTATTAGCATGGGATTCAACCTGGGTCCTTAGATTTGAGTATTGAATTTTAAGGTAATGCTCTAACCAACTGAGCCATCCTGCCAAAGGCAACAGTCTGTAATAATTCCATATACTTATCTATGAGGTCTCCTCCAGAAACACAAAACATGGAGTTATACTATCACTATGGAACAGAGCAGAAGTTTGTTCAGAAACCAGCGATATTCTTGGAAAAAGAAAATATCTATATAGAACAAACTCTTATGAAAAATGGTTATCCATTAGCTGTTATTAAGAAAATGTTAAATAGACAACAAAAAGAATCATCAAGAGAAAAGACAATTATTGGTACTGTAGTGTACCCATACAGTCCAAAAATAGACAAATTAAGGAAAATCTGCAATCAGTATAACATCAGAACAGCTTTCCAGAGCCATACCACGCTAGAGGAATTCTAACATCTACAAAGCCTAAACTTGAAATAATGAAAAGAAAAAACATCATCTATGAAATACCATATTTTTGAGACCAGTTATCCTATTGAAAAGTGCTTGCAAGAACACAAACTGATGATTAACGAGAGAAAACAGATGTGTCTAAGGTAGCAGAATATATATGGGCCAATGAACATATGTTCAATTGGGAAAATACAAAAATATTGGATAGAGTAAAAAAGGTATAAAGAAGAAAATTTAAAGAAGCTGCTCACATGATAATGGCAAAAAATCCCATAAGCCAATCTAGTGTGACTATACATTATATGTATAGAAAACACTAATCAACTTCGCTCTTAGGAAAAAGTGGAGAAATCAGGAGGAACCTTATAGATAAGTATATGAAATTACTACAGACTGATGATGACTTTGGCAGGATGGTTGTTGATTAGAGTGTTACCTTAAAATTCAATACTCAAGAATCTAAGGACCCATGTTCGAATCTCATGCTAGTACTGTCACTGGTCAGACCAGCAACACCTGAAGAAGAGGGGAGAATAATATCTCTCAAAACGTTGTGCATATACTAACCTGTGCACTATTAACTAACAGTTGAATGTATTTGGAATATTTAAATAAAGTTAAATTTTTCTAAAGACATTCAATACACATATTAGATGATGGAAATAATCCAATATAAAAATACAACTGAAGACAATTTTCTTTTTCCAAATTCAATTGTAATGCCAGCTGATGCAATTGGATTTTATCTTAGTTGTTTCATAAATGGAATTCAACAGGCACCATCTTGTAGACACAGGTTTAAATACAAATTATGACTCACATAATTAATGATTGTCAAGTCTATATTTGGCAGAATTGAAGAACTTAATAAAAACATTAGTGATTCCATCTCCTAATTAGAATCATTGTAGTAGAAGTTTCTTTATGATATTTTGCTAAAAGATAGATTAAAATTTTAAAAATCCATACGTTAATTAAAAAAGTAGTCTATTGTCTAGTTAACCAACCTCCCTTTAGGCAAAAAACTTCATGTCCAGAACACCAGAAGTTCTTTTTTTTTCTGTCAATGTAGAAATGCAGAACAGATTTTGTTTCTAATACTTGACATATTATTGCCAGATAAAAAATTGTTCGGAGTTTAACCTCTTGCATTATGATTTTTTTTTCTCAGTTTTTTTTTTTTTTGAATTGTGACAACTTGTAGACATTACTTTCAGTTGATTCATGGTTTTTTTTTTTTTAATATAAGTTGTAATTGTACTTTTGAAGGTTATTTAAATCATTTCATTTTCTAAAAATAGTGTATGTTTGTTTTTAAAACTGTTACGAATATATAATTGTTTTGTTTTTCCAAGTATTTAGCATCAAGTCTTCAATGATATAAATATTTGAATACAAGTATAATGTATATACTTAAGGTTGATATAATTAGAGGGGATTTGAACACAAAGTTTCCAGGTCTCTTCAGTCATTTATCTTTGTCAGATGACTGAAGAGAGCTTGAAAGTTTGAGTTCAAATCTCCTAATGATATAAATAATAAATAAACAAACAATGGTATCCCTTATAAGTAGATTTAACAGTATAGAAAAACTAGATAGGTTTTAGATAAATGACTTTTTGTGTATTAATAGAATATAGTTTATTGCTACAACTGGCATCTAAATATAAACAATTTAGTATAAATAAATATATTTTTATTTTTCAGTGCATTCATTTTTAAGAATAATATATGCAATTCATTTTTTATTATTTAAACTTTTAATGTTGCATTCTTCATTAAAATGTGTTTACAAACACTCGTACTTATAAAAGCATCTTCATTGCGATGATGATTAATTTTGCTGATTATTATATTTTCATCAAATGTAGATTTTAACATTTTAGTTAAGTCTGGGCTTCTCTTTAATTTCTTATTTGCATTCATGCCTTTTCTAGAAATTCCAATTGATATAGAAATAGTATAAAATTATGCTTAGATGTATTACATTATTTTACCCCTATTTTATTTTGACTAGTAGCATTTTTTTAAAAGAATATAAAAATAACGGTAATAAAATCTAGAACAATAAAAGCAATTACGTAAAATAATTAACTTACTTAAATTTCTAAATTAATTTGCCGTTTCAGAGTATTGATTTTATTTTTCTGTAAGATTTGACAATTTGGATTTGAAAATTATATTCAAGTTCTTATGAATATATTGTAGTTGTTATTCTTCAGAAATCAAAATAATTGCAATTCTAGAAATATTATTGAAGGAATGAAAAGTTAGCTTTTTATTGGTGTAAATGTGGCTTCTGAATGAAAACCAGTACTTGGCAAAACGTTTGGGAATTTACAATCTCTGGTCTTAAAAGTTCCAAACTATCTTTTAACATTTTTTCCTGTTCATTTACTTCTTGAGAAAAATTGGAAGATAAATTACATTAGAAATAAATGCATATGATTAAAAAAAGGGAAAAAATAATTTAACTTAAGCAAAACCGTTAAACTGGTTAATATCAACATATTTTAAACTATAGGTTTGAATCATTTACAAGAATTTTAGAACTCAAACTTACACATTTTTTGTCAGCATATTTGAAATATAAACATTTCCATATGCTTATATTTATTTATGTATGTATGTATAGTAATTGTATGTCTTACATATACAGTGAAACCTTATTTCATTATTTTCATTATTATTATTTTCCTGCACATTTTATTTGATCATTTTGATGCAGAACTGTTTTTATGTGCTCCATCAATTTTTGAACTGGTGCAAATACATTTTTTTTTTTTAGCTTTAATTTATTGCAAGTTATCATATAATCTCAACTGCTTTAATATTTGTTTTTGTTACTATACGTTATTATTTTCAGTAATTGCATGAATGATTGAAAATAACAAAGGAGAGAAGTGTGCACAGCAAAGTATTTTTTGATCTTGAAAGCTCATACTTTGAATCGTGGCATAAAGTTTGCACAAAACAAATGTCAAAGATTTTTTCCAACAAGTAATGTTTTAACATTTTATTAAGGTTATAATATCTTGAATCATGATTTTAAAATATTTTTCAGTTCATGATTTTTAAATTTGTAAAATTAAAATTGACATTAGTACAAATATAAATACATTGTAAAAGATTTGCAATCTGAATGTCTTATCAATATAATTAATATTAACTTGAATTTTTTAGTTATTATAAATGGTTAGGTACTTACGTATTGGTCCTGTGGTAATATTTCACACATATATTAGTCCATCAATATTTATTTTGAAAAATGACCATCTAGAACTTTCTTTACTGGAAATGATACAATCAACTATTAACATACATTTATGTTTTTTGTGAGAAATTGTTTTCCACCATCCAAACTTAAAGATTTTTTATTTTGAAAAATAGCCACTTAAAACTTTATTTAGTGGAAATGATAAACTTTTAACAATTTAAAATTTATTACAAATGATTAACCAAACCAAAAAAAAATAATATCGATATATCAGCTGTCTATTCTGGCTACTCCCTTTCAACAATCCTGAACAAAAACACTGCTATTGTTTGGTCGTAAAATTAGCAGCAAAACCAACATTTTGATTAATAACTTTCTCATCAGAATATTATCTAATATTCATTTACAAAATTAATTCATTTCCTTTTTAGAAGATTGTAAATGTGTATAATTCAGTCTTTACACATTATTTGTGCTGGCGATTTTTATTACTGCTGGACTAATACACGAGTATCAATAATTATGATATTGAATATATGTACACACATTGTGAAAACCAGCATTTTATAAATAATAGATGAATATAAAATATACAATTTGAATTGTAATTAAAGTTAACAGTTAAGTTGTACTTTTTTGGTGAATAATAATTATTAAATTATTTTTTATCTATAAATTTCACTGATTTCATATTCTTTATATCATATTTTTATTCTTCATTCTCTTGAAAACAAAAAGGTCGATAAAGGTTTCACTATATATTTAGCTTCCCTTCTCTAACAATCTTTCATAGATTCCATATCTATTGTGCCTTCTTCTATTTGTGGTATTTAAATATCGTGTGACCCACCAGAATATTATTTACATTACTCCATTTATTTTAGTGTTAATCTGTCCATATCTTCAGGTTTGTTTTGGAATTATGGGGTTCACCAGAAATTAGTCTGAGAATATGAATAGGTCAGCAGTGAATTGGGACGTAAAAAACAACCATTTAGAATCTATTGATTACTCAAACTTACCATAGGCGGAAGAACTATAATAATATAAATAGTTCTATTTATGTTGTCTATTTATTTTTAATATGTAAAAAATTAATAGCTAATGTGTCAATTAGTTTCATGAGAGACTATGAAAATTTTATGAATATGCCAAATGCTCTCTATAAGTTTGCTAAGAATCATTTTGTTAGCATCAAGTAAAATTACATACCGGATATGGCAAATATAATGAGAATACCTATGATACCTTTATTAAATGGTATAAGACTATCAATTTCATCAAGAATCGTTGTATTCAGTTTGGAATAGAATTATATAACTTATGATTGATGTTTAGAGTAATATTAAGTCATTCTTCCAAGAGGATATTTAAATATTTTATTTGGAAAATATTGGCTTATTGCTCATTAGAAATGGCTCACAGAGATTTAATATTTAAATTATTTGAACAGGAAGTGCTTTGATAAATAGGTAACATCATTTTCAGTCTTTAAATTTTTACGTTATTATATGAAATGTATGAATGTGAAGTATTGTCGCATTCTGCATGGAAAAAAGTTTGATATTATAATATGAACATAGTCTACAAATGCTCAAATTTTGTAGTATAAGTAAATGTGGAGTTATGATTTGAGCAAGAGAATATCATAATTTAGTTGGCTAAATCCTACTGTTTTCCATAATTAATAATATTGAAAGAAGGCAGGCTGCTTAAGTTTTTCTCCTTTTTTTTTTTTTTTTGACAATCATCACATTGGGTGACCAATGATATGACATACTTTTAGTTGTCTATTGTCCAGTTTTTATACTTATGACATTATTGAAATGGCAAATTAACTGTAAATATCCTTTTTGTGAAACTCACGAGACTGAAGTGTTTGATATGTGTTGACTTCTGCAGTTGTTTGTTTCATTATATTTTGTGTGTGTGTTAGGTCACTATTTTGAGTAACGTTCATCAGTTTTTTCCAATAAGCATTAATTTCTGTCCCCAGCTTTTAATAATTGCTATCATCATCCTTGAGACACAATCTTCAAACATGAAACAATTTAGTAGCTTTGAGTACCTACCGTTGCTCTACTTAATTGAGCATAACAATTTGTCTTCAAATTTCTTTATTATTATTATTATTGCCCATGAAAATTGGCATTTACTTTTTGACAAATTTTTTTTTTTTTTTTAGGGTTCTGTACATAAAAGCAAAAAAAATTATACATTTTTTCATTTCTGTGATAATATAGATAGGTCACTGTCTCTTTCTACTACTGGTTGTGCTATATACTGTAATTTAAGTGGACTTAAAATTCCAGTTACAAAAATAAAATCTCAACTAGGGGGTCTTTGCACAGTATTATTTTAGTTTAGTGGGCTTACAAATCTAAATTTCTTCATTAAAAAAAAATAATTATTTAATATTTATGAGAATAAAAAATTTCTGATAAATAATAATGATTAAAATTCCTGGTAAAGAAAAAAAAGAAAAGCTGGTGATGTTTTTTTCTATTGATATTTACAAATAAACAATTTATTATAACATTTATATATAAATATTCACTTTTGTGAATTTAGTTGTCATATTGTATCCCTTGACCTAATTAATTATGTAGTTAATATTCTTTCATTCTTTTTTGCATGGCTTGTATTAAATAAATCTCTTAAAAAATTCTTTATATTTTTTATAATTTTTTGATTCAATTATATGAGAGTTTCATCAGTCTAGAAGTCTTTTTCAGAATAGTTCTTCTTCCTTTTATTTACAAAACATAAAATTATGAATACGTAAATGAGAGAAAACAACAACTCTGAAGAAGATTGTTGCTAAATAGTCAAAACTGTCAGATATTTGAATAAAAAATGCAGAGAAGAATGAATATAACTTGATCACCATCTCTTATACTAGCACATAATTGTTATTAAACAAGGCAAAACTCTTCATACAGTGGTGCCAACCTGAGTAATCAATGGATGCCAGAAGGCTTGTGCACAAAATCTCTATCTAGTGCCTACTCATCCAATATCCCTAGACTAATTTCTGGCTTATGGCCTTCGTCAGTGAGGAGCCTTGGATCTGAGAGCACTGCACCTAGATCTTAGGATCTAATGCAACCCTCCAGCAGCCACCTTTTATTTCTACTTAACTACAAAACTATGAGAATGAAATTGAAAACACAATAATATTTTCGATCTAAGCTCAATAGCTTATATAGTCATATGGGTCTGAACTCAGTTTAGCACCCATACATTTTGGTGTCTTTGGCTCTTTAACAACCATAGCCACCACTATTCTATTAGGCAGGATTGGTGTTAAACCACTACACATGATCACCATCTCTTATACTAGCACATAATTATTAAACAAGGCAAAATTCTCCATACAAGAGTGCCACGCTGTGCCAACCAGAGTAATCAATGGATGCTAGAAGGCTTGTGCATAAAATTCCTATCTAGTGCCTACTCATCCAACATCTCCAGACTAGTTTCTGGCTTGTGGCCTTCATCAGTAAGGAGCTTGCTACTGTATGGAGAGTTTTTGCCTTGTTTGAGAATGAATATATTTAATATTTATTTAGTGAGTCATTATTAATATTAATATATTATAATAGTTATAACAGATTTATTTAATTATGTAATCAGTGGAAATCTGTATTTAAATAGGCATTTCACTTGACAGTTTAAGAAACCAAGTAATTCCATTGACATTGTTTTGGAGAATAGATATTTATATGATCATCGGAGTCATTGTTATCATCCAATCATTTTACTTTGGTACTGTAGATTGCTAGTTGGGTTTGTATTAAAATAAGCAAAACTCTTCCTAGGGTATTGCCACTCAGTGCAAGCCAGAGTAATCAATGTATGCCAGAAGGCTTGTGCATAAAATCCCCATCTAGTGCCTACTCATTCAATATCCCTAGACTAGTTTCTGGCTTATGGCCTTCGTCAGTGAGGAGCCTTGGATCTGAGAGCACTGCACCTAGATCTTAGGATCTAATGCAACCCTCCAGCAGCCACCTTTTATTTCTACTTAACTACAAAACTATGAGAATGAAATTGAAAACACAATAATATTTTCAATCTAAGCTCAATAGCTTATATAGTCATATGGGTCTGAACTCAGTTTAGCACCCATACATTTTGGTGTCTTTGGCTCTTTAACAACCATAGCCACCACTATTCTATTAGGCAGGATTGGTGTTAAACCACTACACATGATCACCATCTCTTATACTAGCACATAATTATTAAACAAGGCAAAATTCTCCATACAAGAGTGCCACGCTGTGCCAACCAGAGTAATCAATGGATGCTAGAAGGCTTGTGCATAAAATTCCTATCTAGTGCCTACTCATCCAACATCTCCAGACTAGTTTCTGGCTTGTGGCCTTCATCAGTAAGGAGCTTGCTACTGTATGGAGAGTTTTTGCCTTGTTTGAGAATGAATATATTTAATATTTATTTAGTGAGTCATTGTTAATATTAATATATTATAATAGTTATAACAGATTTATTTAATTATGTAATCAGTGGAAATCTGTATTTAAATAGGCATTTCACTTGACAGTTTAAGAAACCAAGTATTTCCATTGACATTGTTTTGGAGAATAGATATTTATATGATCATCAGAGTCATTGTTATCATCCAATCATTTTACTTTGGTACTGTAGATTGCTAGTTGGGTTTGTATTAAAACAAGCAAAACTCTTCCTAGGGTATTGCCACTCAGTGCAAGCCAGAGTAATCAATGTATGCCAGAAGGCTTGTGCACAAAATCCCCATCTAGTGCCTATTCTGGCTTACACTGAGTAGTAATACTGTAGGGAGAATTTTACCTGTTTTAATAACAGTTATAAGCAAGCATAAGAAATGGTGATGTATGTTTGTATTGTTAATGGCATTGTCTGCAAGAATGCTTTACTGTTGAAGCTTATTTTTGCTAAACTTTTATTGAGTGAGGAATTATTCATTATATCATTTGTATTTTAAAATAGGATTCTGATAATAGTTTTCAAAGATGAATATACCTGAACTATTTTTTTTATATATATATAAGAACATAATTAGTTTTCAAAGAACAAGATCCACATCTTTTTTTAAAAAGTCCTACATATTAATCATTAGTCATCAAACTACCCACTAATGGGGTTTCAGGTAGGCAGTATTTGTCATATGTTAAAAAACAACAACCGTACATTACCATAGATGTGCAACGGGGATTTACATTTTTTTGTTGAGTTGCTTGTGCCTTTAATAAATCAATATTTTCAAATTCAAAATAAAGATACATTTGATTGTTTCTAATTGATTTAAATTTGTTACTAACTTTGTATTGTTATATATTTACGAATATACTATATTTTTTATTTAATTCTAAGAAATAATACTTCTTTATGTTGTTTATCTTATAATCAATGAAATATAATATAAATCTTTATTATATAATAATAACAACTTGTAAATACATCAACAGAAAAATTATATATATAAAAGCCTTTTTCGGTAATTCTAATTTTTTTTACCCTTCTCAATATACCTCGTACTAATACTAACATGTATATTACATATATAGCGACATCTACCGACATTTCCTATAATTCATTATTTTTATCATTTTATTTATTTCCCCTTATAATACTTTCCATTCTTTATCCATTACCCAATCATTCATTAAATCAATTGACTTTTTGTAAATGTTCATACATGTATTTATATTATATTTTATATAATTTGTTTCATATATTTTCCTTCTATTCATTTCCTTTATATAATTTAATGGTCTTATGTTTTTAATACAATCTATTTTATGTCCAAATTTTAAATAATGAACATATAATGCTGATCTATCATCCCTCCTTTCAATAGCACTATTATGTTCTTTTGCCCTTTGTTCTAATTGTTTTGATGTCTGTCCATAGTAAACCATTTTACATATCCCACAAGTAATTTTATATACTGTTCCCTTTATATATTTCATATCATCTTTAATCTTATAATTTCCTATTAATATATCTAAATTTTTACTATTAGACCATCCTATATTTATATTTTTATCCATATAATTTTTATTTTTAGTTAATATATCATAAATTTTAGGTGTATACGCAATTTTAATCCATTTTATATTATTTAATATTTTATTCCCTCTAATATTATTTTGATTATCATATAATACATTCCTAATATTTCTAGGATTATATCCATAGCTAGAATATAATTTAATAAATTGTTCTTTTTGTACTTCAGTGGTTTTTTATCTGTATTATACCTATCATTTTTAATTTTAAAATTCTTAATTACTGCCATCTTTTGTGTCCATGCTTGTTGTGAATTCTTATAAATTGTTTTTCTTATTTTATCTTCTTTAATAAAATGATTTAACACAATCATGTTATTGTTTATCTTTATTTCTATATCTAAATATTTTATTTTATTATCTATTTCTTTTATTGTAAACTTTATATTATTTTTATTATTATTAAATTCATTATATATATATTTTTTATAACTCTTTTATTCCCTATTACTAAGATATCATCTACATATCGAAAATACTCTTTTATTTCTTTATTTATTATTCTATTCTTGACAATATGTAATTCCATTTCATTTATAAATATTGAAGCCATTAATCCACTTATTGCACATCCCATAACCCATCCCTTATTTATATTCCAATATTCATCTTTATATTTAAAATATAAGCTATTATTTATTAAATTTAACCCCTGTTCCATAATGTCAATTATTTCCATATCTTGTATATACATTTTTAATTTTTGTATAACTATTTTAATACTTTCATCCCTAGGTATACTTGGATACATTTTCTCTATATCCATTACAAAAATACTTTGATTTCTATTCATTTTTATTATATTTAACCTATCTATAATTTCATCAGTATTTTTAATACAAAATTCCCCATACCCCATAATATTTGCTATCCATTTATTTATATATCTACAAAATTTCTGTAAAATGAAATTTGAAAAGTTAAATAATAATCTTAATGGATTATCCTCTTTTTGTGTTTTTACTTTAGTAAATATATATGGATTTTCATACATTGATGGATACAAAAATCCATACTTATTTTTATCAATAATTCCTTTATATATATAATTTTTCTGATGTATTTACAAGTTGTTATTATTATATAATAAAGATTTATATTATATTTCATTGATTATAGCTTTTATGTAATTATTTCCATAGGCATTAAATTAAGGTATTTGGGCAGTATGTGGTAGGGAAAATATACTATTAACCAGAGTACAAATATGGGCAGTATATAAAAATAAGATTGATAATCCTAGTATTAGATAAACCAACGTCAGTCAGCAGTTTTATATGCCATACATTGGCAGCACACTGATACTTTGTGTATATAGATGAAATGGGTTTTTTTTAGAATTCAAAGTAAATTCACTAATTTACAAAATAAAAGTTTCAACTATACTTAACATTTGTCATGTCTTAAAATTAAAAAATAAAAATATAGCGAGTCATGAGCTTTTTTGCTTCTTTCCTTGTATCATTAAATAGGCAGAAGCTGATAAGCTTTTAATCATAACATATGGTGAATCTTGTATATCCATTGATAAAATAAGTTGTAAATGGTTGAAATAAATTTAAGTCAGTGTGACGCAGAATTTTGCACCTTCTTTCGGGCATTTGAGTAGAAACCCTAAACCCCACATGCTTGCTTATCCTATAGTTAGGGTTCTCTATACATGTATTTCTAACAAATTATAATTAAGATGATTATCCAATATATAAAAAATAGTTTGACAGCTTGGTAATAATTAAAAAATGGAATTTTGTCTTTTATAAACTTTAATATAAATGACATTAATATTGCTATTTTTTAGTCTATGATATCTAAATGTTCTAACTTTCAAACAGTTGAGACATATTTTAGAGCCATGCCTATTGAGTCCATGAAATAGTCTGCTATGAAATTTATCCATGCCTTTTAATAAATTGTTTTCTGAATCAAGAAAATTTTCATCCCAATGCATATCTATTTATTTAGAATATACTTCATTTAAAATTTTTGCCTTTCTTCAACTCATCAGACCTAATCTTATCCTAATAATACAAGGATTAAACGAATATTTTACGTTCTCTCAGGAGGATGTTATCCAATGTTTGTTTCTCAAATTTCACAAGGTTCAGAAATTTGGAAGAAAACAATGCAATTGGGCTACCATTTCCATCTAAATTTGTTTTAAGATGTATATAATAATGTTAATCTGCACATCTGTAATACAAAAAAAAAACATCTTAATATTTTCTCTTACATCAGCAAAGCTTTTATTTATCTAATTAACTATATTAAAAATTGCTTCATCTCTTTGAGAATTTTTTTATTCATTCATCCCTATCATCTGTAATATTACTCAAGGCTCTTTTTTTTGAAAACTATATGTGGTGATGTATACTGATTAAATATGTCAACCTCCCTGACTATAAATGTCTATTTAGACAAAGTGATGTCAATATACAAAAATGATTTATCTTTCGTGAAGTGTTTATATGATCTCATTAAACCAACATAATTTTTATTTTTTATATATGTAGTGTTTGTAAAAATGGCAGACGTTGTGCACTCCAGAAAAACTAGAATTTGTTGGAGTGGTTGTGGTAGATCGCGCGCTGATAACGGAGGAAGTTAAGTAACATAATGGCGTACGATAATTCCAAGAGATATTTGCTTATTGCAAATATTTCTGGATAAGTTACCTGATTGGACAAGGATTAATTGCTACAGTTATCAGCAAGCAATAAAAGACGGTGTAACAACTACGCAGGGGAAGGCAGTTATTAGCAGCCATGTTGGGAGAACATCGAGCAGTGTAATATTGGGAGTAGTAGAGAGCAGTCACGCAGTAGCAAGTTGCAGACCATGCGTTTGGAGAGCATCCGTTTGCAGACCATTCATTGGAGAGCAGTCGGTGCAGACCATTCCTTGGAGAGCATCCATGGCTGAGCTTCGTTGCAGACCAATTCGTTTGGAGAGCTTCGTGGCAGACCAATGCGTTTGGAGAGCTTCGTTGGAAAAGAACAGCGTGGGAATTGTATAACGTTATTTGCTGACCGCACAGTATGACTTGCAATTTTAACCTTGGCACAGTCGTAAGTGCGGATATTACAATATAAATTTTCAGTATTGTGAACTATCTCATTAATTTTTTCCAGTCTTATTAATTTTTTTGCATATCTTATATATAGTGCCAAATTAATTGTTTCACCAAATTACTGTTAGCACATTCACCTACATATTTCAACCTTTAATTTATATAAATGTTGTTTCAAGTCAAAAATATTATCCTTAGATTTGTCTTACAAATGTTCTTGTACTTCATTCTCTAATTAGTTAATAAAACCAATTAACGTAAGTAGAGGGATATGAACTCAGGATTTTTCGGTCTATTTTTTAGCAGTCAATAGTTGATCCAGATCATAATCTCCCACGCATATATACAATCAGTGCTTGGTTTATATTAAGATAGCAATTCCTCAAACTTGAATGGATCTGCTTCGATCGTCTCACTCTTCTCCCTAGTCAATTGTTTATTTCGTTGAAAAACTGACTGAATACTCAAAGCCCTTATTGGATTTGATATAATAGTCATACCCATGTAGACATTATGTCACTCTAACTCCTCATTAACATTATCGGATATTAATAGGAGAGGGATGGGCTGAACTTATACGATTAATATTTATAAAATTTTGAAATTACTATATTTTATATATTTAGATGATTTCTCTTTAGAAGTGAACTAAAGGATGAACCCTAACATTTTATCTTATTTTGTTATTTAAAAACTTTTTTTTTATCGAAGATGAACAAAAGTTTTAGAATCAAAATTATTATTTATATTTTACAATAACGTTTAATACGGTAGATAAAAACATTTCTGCTATATATAATTGATCAGATTGGATGGACAAAAAATTATCCACTCAATGTCCAAGTGAAAATTCACATTCCATTTCAATCCATATAACACATACCAACTATGTGACTTTGAACAAGAAACTATCCTTCAAATCCTTAAGAGTTCTTTATACTTTAATTATTTCCACTTTTCAATCCTAAATGCAAACATTCTTATCTTGGCATTTAACATGTCCAACAAAAATTAACCAAGAGTCAGTCACCTTTTTTTTTTTTAATCAAATACTTTGGTATTATCATTACCAACTTTTTTTCAAAAATATCCACTTTCTCTCATACTTCTATAATTTATGGTGATTGAAGATACAAAATATGCATTTTTCTAATTCATAAAGCCTTCTGACTAGATGGATTTTTTTCCAGTATCTTTTGCTTAATTGGATTGTGAAAACTATATTTCTATCTTTATTCGAAATAGATATGTTTCTCATTAAAGTTACAGTAGTATTGATAAATATATTTTTAAGAGTTTTATGTTTAATAAAATAATGATGTTTTTTTTTCTTAATTCAGTAATATCTATGTATATTTTGTATGATTTTTTTTTATTATTATATACATTCATTTGAATGTTTGATTAGAAAGCACTATAGTTAATTTTTATATACAGTATTCTTTATTATAATCAGTTATTTAATTTATTGTATTAATTAACTTTGATTATTAAAACAAGATTATAACCATCCCATAATATGAGAGGTTAGATTGACGTAATGTCTACATGGGACAATATCAAATCCACTAATAGCTTTGAATGTTCCATCATCTGGTTTTCAATGAAATAGATAGTTGAATAGTTGGGAGGCTGAGAAGATTGAAGCCTGTCCATTAAATTTTGAGGGATTGCTATCTTAATATAAGCCAAGCACTGATTGTATATATATGCGTGGGAGACTATGATCTGGCCGATTTGATGAATGTTGGTACTGCACGAAATACATATTGGGGATCGTGTATCTTTTTCACATGTGTGGGGCCATGTGTATCGGTTGCTCGAGCTGGAATGGTGGATGAATAGACTGAAAAATCCTGAGTTTAAATTCCTCTACGTACCAATATAAGAAACATTCTGTATAAGCAAGTTACATACTGCTTTAGAATTAAATCAAGATTGGTGTGAGATTCACTCTCCATCCTTGTATGATTGATTATTAATTATTAAGGTCATGTTTTTATCTCGTTCATGTATAGAATTTAACTAAAGTTTCATCATTGTTGGCAGTGATTCATATATCAAAAGTGTAAAGAAATTAAACCGATCCATTCTATTTTTTTGTCCTTGGAGTTTGTTTGGTTTGCGTCAACCATGCTAATTTAATATTTACAATTTAAACAAGGCAAAACTCTCCAAACAGTAGTGCCATCCTATGCCGACCAGAGTAATCAATGGATGCCAAAAGGTTTGTGCATAAAATCCCTATCTAGTGCCTACTCATCCAATATCCCCAGACTAGTTTCTGGCTTGTGGCCTTCATCAGTGAGATCCTAAGATCTAGGTGCAGTGCTCTCAGATCCAAAGCTTCTCACTGACAAAGGCCACAAGCCAGATATTGGATGAGTAGGCACTAGATAGGGATTTTATGCACAAGCCTTCTGGCATCCATTGATTACTCTGGTTGACACAGGATGGCACTACTGTATGGAGACTTTTGCCTTGTTTAATAACAATTATGTGCTAGTATAAGAGATGGTGATCATGTGATGTTTAGTTGTTACAGTTTATTAATTTCAGTTTGATTATCAAAATAAAGTTACTAAAAGTGAAATTCAATCTCTATTCTTATATAATTAGCATTAATAACATGTTTTCATTTGGTTAGTATATTGAATTTATTCCAAATTTTTATCAATATTGGCAAAAGTAGGTTTATAAACATCAAAAGCTTAAGAGTAGATGGATCGATTCTCTTAACTCTTTGTTGATTCTGTTAATTACATAAACATTGAGCTATACTAATTTCATATTTACACTAAAGAACTGTAATTTGTAATATATAGCATCAGCTATAAAATCATCTGAGCTCATTGTGAAATAAAATATATCATATATATAATAGCATTTAATTTCGCAGTTGTAAACTGATATTTTTGTAAAATAATATAGGTGCTATTGCACCTGACCCCAAAGCTACTTTTTACTTAAAAACAAAATTAAATTATATTACTCTGCAAGCGCTTTCAAGAGACATGCTCTTATCTTCATAGCTTTAAGTGAAGTAATTATATGCAAATTATGCAAAGTTCAAAGATTAATTGCTCTATTTCTTCGAGATTGCAAAGCATGTGTCCTTGCGGTTGATGATGTTGCAATCCATCGCAATGAAGCAGGCCTACTTAACTTTTCTTTTTACATCGTGCCTTTCTTTGCAGACCAGGTTGACATTTTGAGGTTCACACTGGTGTCCTGTTAGTTTTAAAAAATCCTTTTATTTCTTAGCACCATTTGTAGTTGAAAAATAAATTCATCATTTGTAAGGTGCTTTAATAAAAAAGAAAATACTTTATTCATTATAATTGGTTTCCATTAATTAGCTGATGATTATACTAATAATCTTTGCAATAGTATAGTGTCTATTTGTGCTCTTGAATTCTTTTTATATATAAAATAGAAATTCATATAACATTACAATACTAGCGAAAAACAAAATTTCACTAAAATAGCCTTCCCATCATTCATTTCAAAAATCAACTTCCTTTAACATTAAAGGATGTCCTCATGAGATTGATAGCCTCGGATTCAAAATATTTTGTCAGCAAAATTTATTTTACTCATCTTTTGATAATAAAGGAAGTTTATTTTTGAAGTGAATGATGGGAAGGTTATTTTGTTTTGTATATATATGTTGTATGGTTAGTTGAATATCTCTTGTGACAAAGAGGTCTATGTATTAATAGATGAAACCATGGTTGTGGAAGAATTTTAGTATTTGTTTTTGGCTAGAATTGCAATGTTATATGAATTTATATTTTATTTATATGTAACTATTTTTGTTTTAATTTTTTACTTAAATGCTTTATATAGTACTTAACATAAAGAAATATAGAGTTCCAAAACCTGAAAAATTAAATATATAATGAAATTTTTTAAAAATAAAATAATCCAAAGATCAAATCATATCAGTAATATATTCAGAATTAGGCTTCACATAAATAAAAATAATTTATTAGCTGATAAGTAATCACATGGTATTTGGTAATGCATATAGAATATTATATCACGTTACAGTGCTAAGTCTGATTGGTCACATGACTACTAGATACAGAAAACTTTTTTTTTTAATTATGAAAAATTGAATAATAAAATTTAATGAAAGTTATGTATCTGATTAAAGTTCATTAATAACAAGCGATATTGTTAATTTGATTTACAAATTTTTTCTAAAGAAAATAGTAATTTCAAAGCATGGTGAAATAAAGTCTGAAATTAAAAGAACTTTTTATTGATAAAAAAAAAAAGATTATATTTTATTTTTTAACTCCTATTATAGATTTTATTTTAGTTTTTGTATTATTAATATTATAAAGTTTTAATTAGAAATTATTTAAATAATTGTTTTTTGTTTTTTTTTAAATAGCTCTTCCACCAGTTCTTGTTCCAAGGCAAACAGGAGAAATTCCACAAGAGTTTCCTCCTTTAGATGACTATTCAAATTCTGTACCAGAAAATACAAATTTTCCAGTAGGCCTGGAGAACCAAACATTTAATCTTCCAGGTTAGTAAATGTGCTTTCTGATCTGATATATTTATATAGCTGTGTGTGTATGTATAATTTTTAAACAAGTTTAAAATTGATTTGTAAAGTAGGCAAAGAATCAGAAAATAAGGTTCATTTATTTTTAAAATGAATCTTGAAATATATGTATCTATTGAATGCAACATTTTTTCTCTAATGCTATTTAGGGTAAGCTTGAATTATTATTGTTGACCAAATAGTAGTGCAGTTTAATCCCCATCTCCTTATCACTTTCAGGTTTTTGCCTTTATCAATGAGAATTTATTTAAAACCATATACAGTGAATTTATGCATCTGCAATTAAATTCATTACCATCTGATAATCACTAATAATTCGGGCTTATAACAATAGATTAGCATTAGAAGTAGATAGAAAAGAGAAATGCTTGTTAATGTAATAAACTTTGACAGTCGAATAAGGTGTTGTATTGGTAATATTTTTTAATATTGCAAATAAAAAATGACATACTGTCTTTATAATGAAGAAAAATTATCTAATTTTTAACAATCATATTTTATTCAATCAGTTTCGCAGAGATTAACTCTTTTCTCATTCAAGCTGTTATTAATATCTAAACCTAAGCAAACAATAACTTTTTTTATATATGCTCTGTTATGAGAGATTATTTAAACTCAAGAAAACATCGGGGATCTATCGACTCTTAATTTATCTTCTGATTGCACCGTATATAGCAGTCTAAATTTTAAGTTTGATCTGAGTAGTCATGGAATCTCTAAAAAACAAAATTATGCTTTGGAATATAATCCTTAATATTATTTGCAAATCATCGTCATCACTCCCCCCCCCTCCAATCTGATATCAATTTTCTAATTATAAAATTGGATACTACATTTGAATTCTAAAAATTGAACTTTACTTTTAATTAGCATTAAAATCTTTAAATTCCTGGAGCATAGCATTTTACCTGTTGTTGATCTTGTGAGTTATCTGTGACCATCCAAAAGATTAAGACAGCTGAGGGGCCAAGATTAGATCTATTTAACAGGATATTATTCTTTAAACTATATTATGCGAGAAATTATCAGTATATTATGAATTTCTTGATTGTAACATGCACTCCATCAATCTATGATATCAAGAAATTGAAAGAAACATTCATTATCATAACCGGTCTGGGATAGCATTCCAATTCAATACATTTTAAGAAATTAATGATTATGTGAATTATCATCCATCCACTAGTTATCAATTATTGCTGCTCTTATTCGGAAATAATCTTAATAAAATCATGTTTACTGCTCTGAATCATTAATGTTAGAAGTAGTCGGTTCCATCTAGATATTTACTTTGATTTTTTTTTCATTACCTGCTAACTCCAGACAAACTACTCTTAAAATACCAGGATAATATTCAATAATGGGTATTTTCTTTAACCAACCAAACTTTACATATATTGCAAAATCAATGTGTTGAATAAAATGAACTCCCATAAGTTAAAGCCTCTGGTGCAATTTCTTCAAATTCATTCTTTCTGCAATCATTTTTTTTTCCTTTAGTTTTGAAATTAAAGATCCATATTTTTTTTTTTTTTCCAATCCTGATATCAAGAAATAACAAGGTTTGTTGATTCTAAAATAATTGCCACATTCATTGAAACTAGATATTTATAATTAGTTTCTAATATAGCATACAATATTAAAGTCTGTATTTTATATTCCAAAACATATCATTAATATATTATATACAAAGAAATTATTTTATGAAATTCACAATTAAGAAGCAGATACATAAATGTATTCTAGTCAGACAGGAATCAAATTCCATTTTTTATAAATTTCCCTGATTAAATATTTATATATAATTCACAGTGTTATTAGTATCTTCGCCAGTACAGGGCACTGGATGGCGCTGTTGCTAGCCCTATCAGTTAAATATACCGTTTATGAGGCTGAAGTGTGTTATGCTAATTTCTTGCAATTCACACTTGGCTAATGTGACCTGTTCTTACTCTCCAAATGATCGGTATTGAGCCTGCGCTATCATATAATTTGAGGGTGTAGATTTTAAATGTTATTGAAAAAATTAGTATATTAGGGAATGTTTTGCTGTCACCATTCCCTCACGTTTGCGCCAACTCTTTTGCAAGCCATACGTGACAGCATAAAACCAGGCTTGAGTATCTATTCAGATTGCTGGAAGAAGAAGCAAACAGCCTATTCCTGATATTGTTTAATTGTTTTAATTTTGGTCTAAAAAGTTGTATTTTAAATAATGTGTTAACAAAAAACAATTCTAACAGAAATGCCTAAAGTAGCAAATTGCATTTTAAAAAAAGCTGCCAAGTAGACAGGATTGTTAGTTTTTGTAAATAAAAAAAAATTCTTCAAATGAATACATATACCAACAGAAAAAAAAAATTATTAAAAAAAGATCAGTTAGTTATTAAAAGGTCACAGCCTGGTAATGTTATAATAAACTGTTTTTGTGTAGCAACAGTGCCATCAAGTGCCCTGTACCAGCAAAAATGCTAGTACCAACTCTGGCAATTATATACATCACAGAGCTATAATCTTATTATGAATTACTGAATTTAAACTCCAACATAACTAACCACAAATGACCTGTTGAAGAGGGTTCTTTTGAAACAATTCAGTGAGCTTTATATTGTCAAAATTCTCAATTCAAAATTTGACTATTATACAACACTGTATTTAATTCAAATTGGTGAGAAAATGAAAGAATTAAATCTGCTTGACAGTAGTGTGATCTAATAACAGTTGTGCCTGATGAATCAAAGTATTTATGTTTTATATTCAAAGTAGTCTCTTTTGCCTCAGTAGACTGCTGTAAATGATTGTAAAACCGTTTAAAGCAGTCCTTGAAATTCTCTGCAGAAACTTTGATGCAAGCTTCAGGATGTCCTCAATTGAACCACAATGCGTTTCTTTCATGGCCAATCTTAATTTTGGAAGTAGACAAAAATCATGGGTGTGAAATCAGGAGAATACGGTGAATGCTCAAACAACATTTTTTGGCCAAAAAATACAGTCTTGGTACTGTGATCTGGCACCTTATTATGCAACAATAAGCAAAGAGGTTTGCTCATGATATTCAGGTCCTGGCACAAAATTTTGAATTCAAAAGATCCAAATTAATAGTTAGTATTTATAATCTGATCTTCAGGAATGCATTTGTAGTGAATAATGAGAAATGTTTTGATTTAGCTCTTTTACACTCGCAATTTTTTTTTCTTTTTCCAGCAATCTTCATTTCACTCTTTTATTTGGTCAATGGCTCATATTAGAAATGCCACATCTCATCACCTATTATGATGTTTGACAATAATTCTGGATCCATAATTGCATTTTTTATATATATCTGCACACCCATTTTTCAAATCTGTCTTTGAATTCCTCAGTAAGTCTTGACAGGCATACAGTGATCAATTTAAAGAATTTTAACAGGTCATTTACATATTTTCTTCCTTTTTAGTTATTTTTGCTGTACTACCATGGATCATCTTCAATGTTCTCTTTGCCATTAGAAAATCTTTTAATTAAGCCATTTGAAAACATTCATGCAAAATATAACTTCATTGCCATAAACAGTTTGAATTATTTCAAACATTTCAATAGTTATTTTGCCCAATTTAAAACAAAATTTAATGTTAGTGCATTCAGACGTGGTTTTTTTACAATAGTATGAAACACATTGTTATACTTAATATCATAATTTACGATCTAGTCATGCTAGCGTAAATAGTTAAATTATATTTTTTACTTAACGTGCATTGATTCAGAAAAGGTGCTGCAAGCACCTTGGAGAAAGAATCAGTCACCTTTTCGCTGGGACACAATATATATTTATGTTCATTCATTTGTAAAAGATGACGTATTGGCACTTACGAATTTCATAGTATAAATGATATCTTTTTTACAAATATATATGCAGTATATAAAATTTGGATAAAAAAAATGAAATTGGGTATAATTTCTACCCAGGCAGAATATAATTGTGTATGTGTTTCATCATTCAAATAAAGCAAGTACAATTTGATTAATATAAATAAGATTGAAATATTTTCCGATTTGTGGTCAGAGGTGTTGTGACTTGGTGTAGCTAATGAAGGAGTGTTTTGTGAGCCTTGTATTATCATATAGTTCACAATTTAGAATTTGGCCATTATATAATGTTATAGTTAAATAATGAGTTGATAGAAAGAACTTAAATGCTTTCATTGCTATTATTGTTATAAGATATAACTTAAAGTACTAATTACACAATTGGTGAATTTTTTATTATAGATGATTAAAATTAAATTAAGTATTCTTTCTTTTTTTGGGAGTATATATAATAAATGTAAAATGAATCAGTTTTGTTCATGTACTTAATTTATTGATTTACTCCGTTAAAATATTTAGACTTTTTTTTTTCCTCACTTTTTATTACTGAAATTTAATTTATTTTTTTTGGTTTTAAATATTTTTTTTTAGAATCAATTGCTTTATTTACTTGTCTATTTTTATTTATAATAAATTGAAGTATTATGTACTGGCCTTTGTAGAATAAATATGTAAATAAAGTTTATTATTAGAAAATATATAATTTTTTTGTAATTTTAATTTCTGTATGTTCATACAAGTATTTAGTATAATATAATTGATTTTAAGAATATTAAATAGTATATGCTGGACATATATTAAATGGTTTATGGGAAATAAAATGTCATTAGATCTCTCGTAAAAATGGAATGTTAAATATATTTGAAATTGTTGGTAGAAAGAAAGAAAAATACATTCCAGAAAAGGTAGGTTTTAGAAATATTAAGGACTGAAATTCCATAATATCCTATAATATCTAGTTTTTGAAGTACATGAAATGTTTAGGACTATGAATAAACAAAAAAAAACCTAAATGTTAATTTAAGTGTTCTGATATTATACAATTCTGTGAAACAAATTGATTCAATTGTGGTAAGAAAAATGAAGAAAGAGTATATATTTTTTTTGGTTGTAGCAATAGATATTGTTTTGGCTATAAAAACATAAAAAGGAAGAAGAGTTTTACAAATAATATTTTTACAAAAAAAAATTCCATCACAAAAATAAATGTAAACACAAGGAATATTAATTCCAAAAATATGGAGATAAATAGTAGTTAATAGCAATATAAACCAAATGCATTTTCGGGCTGAGCATTCTTATCAAACACAATAAACATAAAATTTAAAACCAAAAAGTTTTATACAGAGACTAAACTCTCCATGCAGTAGCGCCACTCAGTGCAAGCCAGAGTAATCAATGGATGCAAGAAGATTTGTGTATAAAATCTATATGGTGTCTACTCTTCCAATATCCCCAGACTAATTTTTAGTTTGTGGCTTTCATCAATGAGGAGCCTTGGATCTGAGAGCGCTGCACCTAGATCTTAGGATTTATTGCATCCTCAAACAGCTACCTTTTACCTTACTATAAAACTTTGAGTCCAAAATGAAAACACAATAATGTTTTCAATTCAAGCTCATTAGCTTGTATAGTCGTATAGATCTGAATTCAGTTCAGCATCAATACTTTTTGGTGTCTTTGGTTCTTCAATAACCACAGTCACCCCAATCCTATTGGGAAGGATTGGTATTAAACCACTAAACATCACATGATCACCATTTTTTATACTTACACAAACTGTTTATACAGAGGCTAAACTCTCCATACAGTAGCACCATTCAGTGCAAGTCAGAGTAATCAATGAATGCAAGAAGGTTTGTGCATAAAATCCTTATTTAGTGCCTATTCCAATATCTCCAGATTAGTTGCTTATGGCTTTCATCAATGCTCTCAGATCCAAGGTTCCTCACTAATAAAAACCACAAGCTAGAAACTAGTCTGGGGATATTGGAAGAATAGTCACTAGATAAGGTATTATGCACAAATCTTCTTGCATGCATTGATTACTCTGGCTTGCGCTGAGTGGTGCTACTGTATGGAGAGTTTAGTCTCTGTGTGAGCAGCTTGTGTAAGCCTAAAGAACAGTGATAATGTGACAAAAAGATTTATGTCTATTGCCTTTGACAAGGGTGCTCAACACTGAAAATGCATTTGGATTATATTGCTATTACCTACTATTTATCTCCATGTTTTTGGAATGGTCTTTTGACTTTAAATAGTACTTTTGTAAATAATAGATTGCTAATAGTCAAATTTAAATCAATTTCAAGAGATTTAATGATTATTTAGATATACATTCCAATTAGTGACTGTAATGATGAAAAGTAGAAATCACTTTAAAATTAATTTTAAAAAAAGAATACAAAAATAATTATATAATAATAATGGAAGATTGGAATCCTCTAGCAGAGCAAGAAATAGATAAATAAAATATTTGAGAAGATGGATTAGGATTAAGAAAATAATCCAGTAATATAGAAAATATCGTGATTCAAAAATTATAAGAAAAACATTTATTCACGGAAATCTATTTCTATCACTTGGGTAAGAGTAGCTTTTAGTTTATTGGTATGGAATAGGTTTTAAAATTTGACTCATAATTTAGTGGTTTAATGCTAAAATTGAAATTATTTTTTAAATGAATCAGTAGTGATTTATTGATAAATGGATAAAAGATTGGAGGTTTTGGGAATATGGATTTGGGGGTGAAAGGAATATCTACTACAGCAAAGGTCTTGCTGAATAGGTTGATTCCACCCATAGATGCGTGGTTATCAGAGACTTAATTAAGAAGCATTTTAGACATGTTTTTTGTTGCCAGGCAAATGCAAAAAAGGGTGTGGCACACAAAGGAAGTGATTTATACATTGTTTTTACTGATTTGGTCGAGGCATTTAATTCAGTGGCAGATCTGTGGCATTGTTTGAAATTAGTTGGTTGTTATACAGCTTTTACATGATGGAATGAGGGGAAGAGTTCTTACTCCAGGTAGAAAATCCTAGCCATTTGAAATAAAAACTGATGTTTAATAAGGATGTGCACTTGCTCCAATATTGTTTTAAATTTTTATACCTGTGATCTCTGAAATTATTTATAGGTGACTTTAATCGGGGATCGAGATACGATACAGATATGATAGAAATTTTTAATTTGAATCAATTAAAAGTGAAAACAATAACTTCTTGGATTCTGGTTGATTTACAATTACGGTGATACTTGTGCTATATTTGCTAGTTTAAAAGACAATGTATTTAATGTTTTGAATGCAACTTTCTTTACTGATTAATGTTCAAAAAATTCTAGTTCTTTATCAGCCAGTGGTGGAAGAAAAAATCCTCAGCAATTTCTTGCTTGGATAATTATCAGTTTGAGAATATAAACCAGTTTAAATATCTCAGTAGTTTATAAGTAGAAAAGTGGATTTAGATGTTGAGATACAACACGGACTCCTATGTAGCATTGTTACTTTTAACAAATTAAAAAGAGTGCTTCATCAGAGGAAAATAACGAAGTTAGCTGTATATAGATCTGTTATTTTTTTTTTTGCTATATGGAAGTGAAACTCTGTTAGCATACTGTAAAGATGTGAGAAATATTTCATTTAATAAAGGATGCTCCTTAAAATTTTAAAAATATAGAGGCAAAATCAATCAATATATTCTTTAGTTTGATTTCGCTGTTGGAAAATCACATCTTTATTGGATAAGTATATGTAAAACAAATGAACGAACAATAAAAAACTTTCTAAAAGGGTGTTTTATGTTGACTTTGAGAATGGTTTTTGTAGGAGAGGTAGTCCCCATGTACATTATAAGGATTAATTTGTAGAAATTTTTAAAGAAGTACAATGCTAATTGTTTCCATTGGGAAAATATGGAGGAGCATGGAATATTCTGGAGAACTACAGTTACTCATAGTGTTCAAGGATTTCAGAAGGAAAAGTTTTCTGCCCGAGAAGTTAAAATATCATCAAAAAAACTGAAAAATGAATCTGCATGTTTTATATGTGGAGGTATTGTGTTTCACAGATTGGTTTATATAGACCTCACAAAATTCATTTTTAGAGTGGGTTTTTTTTCTCTCTCTTTGCGTGGTGGTTGAAATGGCAACACTTGTTTTACGAGTGACTGTTTACTATTATTTTGCGGATATTGTAAGCATTAAAAATATATTTTAAAATTGTGCTTTGGTTAAGTTTAAGATTTTTAAATATGTAATTTATTTTATTTTTTATATTTTTAAATATTTATAGAAACACCGCCTCCTGGCTACATGAGTGAGGACGGAGATAATCAGGACCAGAATGGAGTGGAAAGTATGGGTAAATATCGTTTATTAATTATTCTTTTATTAATATAATTTAAACATAAATTAGTAAATATATATCTAATAATTTCTTTTAATGATAAGTAATTTATTGATAAAGTTGTTTTTTTTTACTCGCTACACATCTAAATATGTTTTTTTTTTATTTTAAGATTCAGGAGCACTGTCGCCTAGCCCACCCATTGGTAAATATGTATAATTTTTTTATATTTTATTTATTTTTAAAAATATGTGTTTGAATGAGATTATAGATTATAGAATCTGACTTTTATAAGTATGTTTTTTAATAAGCATTAAATTTGCCTATTATATATATAATATTTAAATACATGTATATTTTCTATACTAAACTTAATGTAATTTAAAGGACTTGAACTCAGACTTTCAAGCTCCCTACAGCTATCAATCTATCTTATACAACTGATATACATGACCATGTATATGTTAAAAAGATAAATATGTATTTCGTGTTGAACCAGCACTCATCATTTGGTTTAGATCACTATCTTTCGCACATATATACAATCAGTGCTCAGTTTATATTAAGATAGCAAATCTTCAAACTTTAATGGACAAGCTTCAGTCTTCTCCAACTCTTCAGTCATACATATCATTGAAATTCCGAGGATGGAAAACTCAAAGTCTTCGTTGACTAATACGTATTTGAAGATCATTTATCTTTTTCACATGTATATGGTCATGTGTATCAGTTGTATAAGATAGATTGGATAGTTGTAGGGAACTTGAAAGTCTGAGTTCAAGTCCCTTATAAATATATATATCAGTCAATAAACATCACATGACCACTTTTTATGCTTGCTTACAACTGTTTTAAAACAGCAAGACTCACTATACATATTGCTACACCCAGCAAGCTAGAGTAATCAATGGATGCCAGAAAGCTTGTGCATAAAATCCCCATCTGGTGCCTACTCATCCAACATTTCCAGACTAGTTTCTGGCTTGTGGCCTTCGTCAGTGAAGAGCCTTGGATCTGAGAGCACTGCACCTGTGGTGGCTATGGTTATTAAAGAACCAAAAAAAACAAAATGTATGGGTGAACTGAGTTCAGACCCATATGACTATATAAGCTGATGGGCTTGGATTGGAAACATTAAGGTGTTTTCAATTTAAGACTCATAGTTCTGTAGTTAAGTGGAGATAAAATGTGGATGCTAGAGGATTGCATTAGATCCTAAGATCTAGGTGCAGTGCTCTCAGATCCAAGGCTCCTCACTGACGAAGGACGCAAGCCAGAAACTAGTCTGGAGATGTTGGATGAGTAGGCACTAGATGGGAATTTTATGCACAAGCCTTCTGGCATCCATTGATTACTCTAGTTTGGTGTGTGTGGCAATATGCATAGTGAGTTTTGCCTGTTTTATATATATCAGTCATATATTGCTCATTGTTTTAAATAGGGAGCTTGAAAGTCTGAATTCAAGTCCCTTTATAAATATATATCAGTCTTATATTGCTCATTATTTTAAACTTGAATTCTAAACACAATGCTTATTAAAGTTTGTAAGATTTAAAAAAAAAAAGGTTGATAACTTTGACATAAAATAAAAGAATGTCAAGAAACTACTTAAATTATTATACTTTATTGTCTACATACATTACTCTCTGTATTATTAATATAATAGATTAATAAACAACCAGTTTTAATATGCATGCATCTGTGTGTAGATCATATCTACATATGTGTGTGTGAGATGCAAATATGCTTGGGTATATGGATATTAAAAGATTGATTACTAATCATCGAATCATGTTCATATGTACATAATTTATTTCCACTCATATAATTGTTACAATTCAGAAATAAAATGAAAAATACAAAGAATATTATACTCTTAATACTGCTTACTTATCCCAGTATACTATTAAAAAAAGATTTTGTTTTTAACAAAACTAGCAATCATTAAAGAATAACTAATTTTAATTTGACATTCTTTAGTTTAATTTCTTTTACCCATTTTTTACACTAATTTTCTTTTCTTTTTACACATTAATTTCTTTGCTTTTTAATTCTAGATTTTTTTCTCCATATAGAGAGGGATTGGAATACTGTTTAAACCCTGTGCAATATGTATAAATTAGACTACTGTAAATGATAACGTAGTTTTACCTTAGGCTTTAATTAGTCTATTTTAGTTTTATCAACTAAATATTTTACTTTATGAAATTTAGTTTTACATATTGAATTTCTTTTACTTTTTTTTTTTTCAGATTAGCTGAAAATTATATGATTTTTTTTATTAATTTTCTATTAGTATTCTGTTTCTAACTTATGCCACCCTACTTAAAAACTACCTCATTACTTTCAAGAAGCAATGAGCATTGAATATCTAATACATAAAAGATTTAACTTTTAAATCATTTTTAAAATTAATTCTATAAGAAGTTGATTCAAATTTTTAATCCTGTTCGACTGATGGTGATAACTCAAACAAATAGAAAATTTAGATCTTAGGTTTTTAAATTCTTTAGAGCCAAATGGTATGTTATATATCGTATACTAATAGATCACATTAATGGTCAACACGCATCAGAATATGTCCTTATTTAGTTAGAAATATAAATTTTTTACAAGTAACCGTATTAATAAATCATAACAAATCCACATGTACTTGTGAACTTTTTCTCTTTGAATAATCCTCTTACCTTTAGAAAAATTACGTAGATGATTTTTTTTTTTTACTTCAAACACACATTCTTCTCTTACCATATAGCAATCTTTTTGTTTTTTTTTGTCATACGTAGCATGAATATGTAATTTTCATGGGTTTTTGACATTCCATTCTAATTGATTTTTTCCCCCTAAAATGGCCTAACTTTGAAGATAACACAGGTTGTTTATTTTCTGTAATTTATATCAGAGGTTTGAGTTATGCATTTTCAGCTTTTAATTTTTATCTGCTCTATTTCATAGAACTTGGAATTTAACATATTGCAGTTTACTTAGGCATAATATAGCATGTCATTATTTTTTTTCACCCATTATCGATCCATTGCAGGGTGACATATTCTCTCCAAGTTTAATCCAATATCTCTAATCCATAACTTTTTTTTTTATATCATATCAGAAAATTTCTTTATTTTATTCATCCATCTTACATATGGTCTCTCTAAGTCTTTTTACAATCTCTTGCAATTCAAATTACCTTTAACTATCTACCTATTATTTTTTATAACAATATATTCCTCTCCCCAACTCCATTTCAGACTTTTCACTTCTTTTAGTGATGTCATACTTGTTTGTTCTTTCCGCTAAGTATTTTGCTTTTAATCCCTTCCTATTTCTCCTAACATACATCTCTATTGTACCAAGATCATAGTTGGTACATAATAATTTTATCTAAAAAATTAGTAAAACAAAAATCTTTCGTTAAAAGAGAAATAATAGGTAAAAGTTTAAGAGTTTTATTGCAGTTTGTTTTCGTAAAAATAAGATTTAAAAGTCAAAGAGTTTGTCATATTATTATTATTAGTTGAAATATAATTCAAAGTATAAAGAATATAAATCTCTTTTTATTTAAATTAAGGAAAGAAAAAGTCATCTTAAAACTAGTATGCGTAATAAATATTAAAAAATAAATGAAAATCAAAAATATAAAACAAGTTCAACGGGGCTACTAATTAAAAATATAAAACAACACATTTGCATAGCTGCTACTAATTAAACGATCTCAAAAACATGTAGTTAAAGGATTAAGAAAGGAATTTCGACAACAGATATTGCCGGTGGACATGAAAACAAAAACATGACTCATATATAAGTAGTAAAATTTTATCGGACGGTCAGTTGAGTTCAGAAAACAGTTCAGTTTATTATGAATCAATCAAGAATGCAGTGTTAAAACCACGGGAAACATGCAGCGGTCTCAATCCTTAAGTCCGGTAAAACAGCAAGATCTGCCCGTGAAAATGGTGTCTGCGTAACAGCTTGAAGAATCTCCGTCAATATCTAATTGTCTCCAGGAATAATACCAACTAATAATCATCAAATCTCCGCAGGAAAACTTCAAATCTAACCAGTTAGAAATATTTCATCAAAAGCAGCAAACAGCAAGATGCACCCACGTTCAAAATCCTAGGTAAAACATTTTTCTTATATTCATTCTAAAGTAGCCATCGCATTCGTAAAATTCGTAAAGCCTCAAGAATCAAATTCTATGAACTCTATAGCACATAAAAATGAGCTATTGATTTGTGTTATGTGTTTTATATTATTTAATGCTTTATTATATATGTCAGTGTGTGAATTAATATGTGCATGATCATTAGATAAAATACCAGAGTTATGTCATTAAAAATTACAAGAGTATTTAAAATTAGTATATTAAGGGTTAATTAAATAAATTGTCTTTAAACTTAAGCTTTATTTTGTCGGTCAGTTCTTTTTACCAATCTTTTATCAATTCTTTTCACCACTATTATGAAACAATAATTTGTTATTGATTAAAAAAAAATAGACTGAGCTAGTTAAGGGATTTTTCGAGGGCTGGATTATGAGCCTACTGTTCGAACATGTTTGTCTTAGACTAACTGGTGCCCGGGGTTTACTCCGAAACAAAGTGTTGGATATCAGGGGTTTGAATCTAGCAGCCGAGGTGGGCCACGATCTGGAAATGTGATCGAGTGAGCTCGGTCTGATCGTGGGTATTGTTGATAGTTAAAGCTATCAATAATATTTTCCACTTTGCTCGAACGTGCCGGTTCGTTCACGCAATATTTATAATTAAAGAAGATTATAAATGTATTATAAAGAAGTTTTTAACCAGCCAAAACATTTGCAGTGTAAGTAAGATCTTCTGCGGAGCGAACTCGGTACATAAATGGCTATTCCCAATGTTGGGGCTGGACCTAAGAAACAATAGTAATTAAATACTTTGTTTCTTGTTTGAAAATTTTTTTATACAAAAGCTAAATTACGTATGTGAAAGTGGTTTAATTTTTTTTAAAAAAAAAATTGACCAAAAACTTTTTTTCTTTAAATGAAAAGAGATTTTAACATTTACGTTACTTATAAATAAATCATTCTGTTAAATCAGAGACAGATATTATGGGCGGAGCTAAAGCGTTAAGAACGGGTAGAGAAATGGACAAAGGGGTGGAGTTAGCCATGTGTTTCCATTTTAGTAATAAATAAATAGACAGTAGTATTTAAATTTAGCTTAACATAAGCGCTAGTTTAATAGAAAGAAAAACAACTTTGAAATTGAAATTTTCGAAAATGGAGCCAAAAGAAAGCCCGGTATGTTTTAAAAATCCCCAGTTAGTAAAAAAAGAGAAAGAAGAAATATCTGAGATGCAGATGATGATGATGATGAATATGATGCAAGAATTCAAACAAAGTCAACAAGAATTGTGTCAGAAATTTGAACAAAGTCAGCAAGATCTCGAAGAATTGTGTCAGAAATTTAAACATGGTCAGCTAGAACTTAAAAAAGAAATTAATCAGGGCAAAGGAGAAATTAATGAACTCAGAGCAGAAGTAAGAGGAATAAGATTTGAGATAACAGGAAAGTTAGAAAAAAATCAAGAGATCGTAGAAGTAGATTTTGTCAAAGAAAGTAAGGAAGTTGAGGTCATAAAAGAGATAGAAATTAAATTAGAATCAGATAGCGCTGAAACAGATAAAGTAGAAACAAATGTAGAACAAGAAATAGAAGAGAGACATAAGTTCAAGGTAGAAGATAGCATTAAGCATAGTAGTTTGGAAATAAAATTAATCAAGATAGAAAATAAAAATAAAAAGGTTAAAGTAAACGTTCATGTTCATTTTAAACGTAGGGTTAAAACAAAAAGAAAGCGTAGAAAAAAAATTCTAATATTGAAGTAATATAGAGTTGTGCTAGGTATCAAGGTTTTCTGATTTACAAAGTTGAAAATAGGATGGAGCGAGAAAGAGATAAAGTAATAAATTATAAGAGAGGGATAGACAAGAGAGGAAAGTTAGTTTATATTATAGAGTTAGTATGTAGAAAGAAAGAACCGCCTGACAAAGTTTAAAAGTTAGTTAAGGATCGGAATATTAAAGTAGACAGAAACAATAAGGACCGGAAATGGACTATGAGTAAAATAAATATTTTAACGTAAATGAATCTGAGAAGTTTAAATCTGAAACTTCTATTTAAAACTAAAGTAATAAATTTAAAAATAAATGACTAAAGGAAATGTTTGAAAGTAATAATAATGACGGAGGCTTCGTAAAATAAAAGATTTTTTTCTCTCCATGCACATATTAATTAAGAAAATGGATCGTAAATAAACAGTTCAAATAAACAAATCAATAAAATCAAGTTAAGGAAATAGGTCAAATGAATGATTTAAAAATAAAGTTTGTAGCCTTAAATAAATGAAGAAGATAACGGAAATATATGGAACGAAATCAAGTTAAACAAATAAGTAATATATCTGTAACAAAATAATAAATAAGGTAACGTAATAAAATAAAAGTTGGTTTTCAATATACGCAAGGTAATTTAAGAAAATAAATAAATAGTTTAAAATAATCAAAATAAATAAAAATATCTGTATAATAATGAATCGTGATAAAGTAAAAGTTTTTTTTTTTTTTGAGTACACACACGTTAATATAAGAAGGTAAACTTATGGTTTAAAAATAATATTGTAATATAAATAAATTATGTAAACTGATGTCCGTGATAGTTTAGAATAGTATTGTAAGATTAAATAAATATGCTAAAATAATATTCGAGTAATGGTTAATATAAATAAATAGTTTTATGATATTGGTCGTATGAATTAAATATAATATGGTAAGGTTAATAAAATATAAAGTCAATCCTAAGTTATATAGGAATGTATAAGGGTTCGAAATTAAAGGGATGAGGGTAGTATTGAAATAAGTTCTAGATAAGGATAAATTTAAAGCTGTCGACTGGTTAAAATTTAGCATCTGTAACGGACTTATCAGAGATCATTCTTCTTTTAAAATGCGCACTGGGGACAACCAGAGTAAGTCATAAGTCTCTTTTTCAGGGGAGAATTCCCATATCTTGTACCTTGTTTTCCAAAGTGTAAGACGGAAATGGACAGTTGATAATTCCTACCATTCGCAGCAACCCTTTCTTTTTCCAAGTCCGGTAGAAATCCAGCAAATGAAGCTTCGATTTTCATACGTGTAAGACGGTATAAGCCAGCGAATCTGTCTCCGCTTCGTTTCCAAAGATCCCTGTGCCACAAATTTAGTTTGTCCTCGTGGTCAGTATCCAGGACTCAAACCATTGTAAGCAATGTTGCCAGCATCGAAAGAAGTAAAGTATAATTGAGGATTGCCCTTAGTATGTAAAGTGAAGGATAATAAAAAGCAAACTTAGAAAATTAATAAAATAAAAATAGTTCTGAATTAAGAATTAATGTTGTCAGAGATAAAATGGTCAAAAATGACGCATTTTACTCTCAAACGGAGGGTGGTGTAATGTACCAAGATCGTAGTTGGTACATAATAATTTTATCTAAAAAATTAGTAAAACAAAAATCTTTCATTAAAAGAGAAATAATAGGTAAAAGTTTAAGAGTTTTATTGCAGTTTGTTTTCGTAAAAATAAGATTTAAAAGTCAAAGAGTTTGTCATATTATTATTATTAGTTGAAATATAATTCAAAAGTATAAAGAATATAAATCTCTTTTTATTTAAATTAAGGAAAGAAAAAGTCATCTTAAAACTAGTGTTGACTTTAGAATAAAATATATATGTGCGATGGTAAATAATGTATGCGTAATAAATATTAAAAAATAAATGAACATCAAAAATATAAAACAACAAGTTCCGCGGTGGCTACTAATTAAAAATATAAAACACGTTTGCATGGCTACTACCAATTAAATGATCTCAAAAACACGTAATTAAAGGATTAAGAAAGGGAATTTCGACAACAGATATTGCCGGCGGACATGAAAACAAAAACACGTCTCATATAAAAATAGTAAAATTTTGTCCGCCAGTCAGTTGAGTTCAGAAAACAGTTCAGTTCGTTCAGATAGCAGTTCAGTTTATTATGAATCAATCAAGAATGCAGTGTTAAAACCATGGGAAACATGTGGCGGTCTCTATCCTTAAGTCCGGTAAAACAGCAAGATCTGCCCATGAAAATGGTGTCTGCGTAACAGCTTGAAGAATCTCCGTCAATATCTGTTTCCAGGAATAATACCAACTATTAATCATCAAATCTCCACAGGAAAACTTCAAATCTAACCGGTTAGAAATATTTCATCAAAAGCAGCAAACAGCAAGATGCATCCATGTTCAAAATCCTAGGTAAAACATTTTTCTTATATTCATTCTAAAGTAGCCATCGCATTCGTAAAGCCTCAAGAGTTAAATTCTATGAACTCTATAGCACATAAAAATGAACTATTGATTTGTGTGTTCTGAATATATGTGTTTTATTTTGTTTAATGCTTTATTATATATGTCAGTGTGTGAATTAATATGTGCGTGATCATTAGATAAAATACCAGAGTTATGTCATTAAAAATTACAAGAGTATTTAAAATTAGTATATTAAGGGTTAATTAAATAAATTGTCTTTAAACTTAAGCTTTATTTTGTCGGTCAGTTCTTTTTACCAATCTTTTATCAATTCTTTTCACCACTATTATGAAACAATAATTTGTTATTGATTAAAAAAAAATAGACTGAGCTAGTTAAGGGATTTTTCGAGGGCTGGATTATGAGCCTACTGTTCGAACATGTTTGTCTTAGACTAACTGGTGCCCGGGGTTTACTCCGAAACAAATAAAGTGTTGGATATCAGGGGTTTGAATCTAGCAGCCGAGGTGGGCCACGATCATTGCATAGCTCGGTCTGATCGTGGGTATTGTTGATAGTTAAAGCTGTCAATAATATTTTCCACTTTGCTCGAACGTGCCGGTTCGTTCACATATTATTTATAATTAAAGAAGATTATAAATGTATTATGAAGAAGTTTTTAACCAGCCAAAACATTTGCAGTGTAAGTAAGATCTTCTGCGGAGCGAACCCGGTACACTATATACTTCGTTAAGTAGTCTGAAATCTCTATTGTTTTTCTGTTAAGTGTCTAAATCTCAGATGCATAGAATAGAATTAATAATTTTCCTTTTTACCCAAGAAGATATTTCTGTTTAATAGTAAGTTTTTTGCACCTAAAGCAAGGACTGCCAAACTTTATCTCAACGATTCTTTTTGTAATGCTATAAAAGAAGTCTGGAGATCATCAGTGAAAGTTTTGATATTGTAATTTTATACTGAATTTTTACATTGGAATGCATGCACACTAATGTTCCTTTAGATTAGAAATTTTAATTTTGACATTTCTTCACACAATAGCCAATAATAAACATAGAACTTAAAAGTTTTGGTCATGTGCTTTGTAATTATGTTTGATATTTCCATATGAAAGAAACCCAATTTTATTTTTATGATATATGCATCACTGCATCCAACATCTTTTAGGTTGACAATAAGAAAATAACTATCAATCAAATATTACAAACTGCTAGAGGAAACTGTTAATGACACATCTGTGTTGGGAAAACTCCGTCCAATTGCCATTAGATAGATAATCTTCAATCAGCATCCAAACTAATGATGACAGTGTTGGTATTTGCATATTGTTATTATGTAAAGACAAGTTTTGAATCTAAAATATAAATTAATGCCAAAATTTAAGTCCTAAAAAGTTTAATTTTGCATATTGAATTAGTTTTTATTATTAAATGTAATTAATCTGTTACACTAAACTTTAATAAATTTCTTTAACAATAATATATATATATATATTACTCTTATATTAATTTTCATTAAACTTTCCAGATTTTTTTTTTTTAAACAAAGAAATACAAGATAAGAAATAAATTGTTTCTAAACTACCATAATTAGATTAATTATTTATGCACAATGAAAGTATATAAATTTAGATTAATCTTAATATCAAGGAATATTAAATAATCATTAATTTTAAAAATATTTTTCTTTCAAAATACAGACAAGAAAAATACAAAGTTAAAAATGTATGTAATTAATTAATTCTGACTTTAATACTTTTATTTATAATTTTTATACTTTTATTAATTTATAATTTTCAATGAAATATATACATTTTCTATCAAATTTTTCTTATGACCCTAATATTTATATACTTCCATCCTTTTGTAAAATAGATTTTCAGAGACCTTTTTAAATTCACTGGGGTCATTATTAAGTTGCTAGTTCAATGCGTTGACACCCTGTAATTTTTCTATAAATATGAAGTTAATTTAATCATTTTATTGTTATTGCCTTTTCTCTTTCCTTCTTGCGGCACATATCAATTTTATAGTGACTTAGAAGTTTGTATGGTCAGATTACCCTATTCTAACTGGATATTGAACCGTGACTTTATCATATTGCTGAATACAATTTTTAATTTTTTTTATTGTGGAGAAAAAGTGCTTATACTAAATTTTTTGTAGTAGCTTCCCATTTTTTTCCACATATTTCCCAAAAATTGCTTCACAGAAAATGCACAAAAAGCTATTGGGTACAATAAACTTACCATTAGCTCAAAACATGGTTTCACAAATTAAAATGTCCCAAATGCAAGATCGCTTTTTGGATGTTTAACGAAGAAGCTCTTTATACAACTAAAAAATTATGCTATAAGAAATAGATTTCTTTTAAAGTTTTAAACAAATATATTTTTCCAAATTTTTTATTAAAGTAGTAGAATCTGTTCTTAGATGTTTGCTACTGAATTACATATCATACACAGTAGCTGAATTGAAGGACACAAGTGAATTTATCTTATAGTTGGAATCTCTACTATAGATTTCTTTATAATAATTATAAATAGTTAATTAATTGTCTTTTAAAGAAATAAGATCCATATGCTAAATACAGTAAAATTATTGATATTGGCTATGTTTTCAAACTCATTTTCAGTTAGTCTAGTACCTTTGAATGTTGCTTTGACTAGATTTTTTTATGTTGTGATCTGAATATTTTTAAGCATTTGGTCATAAATTTTCACTAATATACCCAAAGAGTACCATTAATTTAATTTTGTCTATCATGCAGTCATTGTTTGGACATTTTAAAACTTTTTCTAAAACAAGGTTCTGTGTATCTTTTTTCTTTCACTTCCTCCTCTCACCCACTAACTTATCCACTCTACATAGATTGACTTCTGACATGAGACATGCACAGTAAATTTAAATAAATGATTAAAACATTGTTTGATCTATTTTAGGGAATGTTTAAATTAAACATTAATCTTTTTAAAAAAAATTGATATAAGCAATACAAAAAGGATAGAAGAGATGTTGAACATCTTGTAAATATTAGTCAAATTAATAGCTGTTATGACAAGATCCTTCTTCGGTGTGTATTTATTTGCATAATTTGAAACGTTTTTAAAAATGTATAATTTTAATAATTTTTTTATACATTTAATTTTTTTTTTTAATTACTATAATTTTATGTAAAGGTATGAAATAAATAAATCTTTTTTAAAAGGCATCTATTTTTGATCGCATGTGTCTTATTTATACAAGTAAATTCTAGAAAAGAATAATCTCTCATTGGTTTGATCAAACTTAAAGTGAAATAATTTCATACAGTATTATAAAATCAAGTTTATTAGTTTAAATCTGGATTGGACTCGTCGTCTAATAATAGGAAATAAAAATGTTAACTTAAAAAGTATCTATAAACTTACAGTACAGCATAAAGAATTTCATATTTTTTGACACTTCCTATTTTGTAGTTAATGCTAAATAGTGGATTATAGTTTTAGTGTATTATTTCTTATTAATAGCTCTATTACGTTTGTTTCTTTTAATTGCTTTCCTATGTGTCTAATAAACTATTATTTTCAAATTTTATCTCTTATTTTTTATACTAGAATTAGATATAGTTTTTTACTATGTGATCATCAAAACAAAATATTAAAAATATATTTATTGTTAAAATATCCTATTTAGATATTATTTATACATATTGGTGCAATATCAAATATCACAAAAAATCATCAGATTTTAGGATTGGCATTTTTTGGCTGGATTCTGATTCCAGGATTGTAAATCTTGTAGGTAACTCATCAATCTATAATGTAAGACAGAAATATTACCAAAATCACTCTTTTCTTTATGTTTGCTGTAATATTCTATAAATACAATTTATCCAGACTTCAAACACTTTTTAGCAAACCTCTTTATTTGTACATATACATACACCTACGTTTCGACTGACCTGCAGTCTTCTTCAGAGCAAGTTTATTTTGATCTTCTAAATAAACGATTTTTTAATATGTACAAATAAAAAAGTTTGCTAAAAAGTGTTTGAAGTTTGGATAAATTGTATTTGTAAGACAGAAATCTTTCATTTCATTACCACTGTCTTGGAAAGAAACATCAAGTTCATGTAATTGTTTTTATTATAATTAATGTAGTAAAGTTTTCAAAAAAAGTTATGTTAACACAGTAAATGCAAAACATATAAGTATGTACTTAAATAGTTTTTTGTTACACTTTACTAATAATCAGTGAATGTAAACAAATAATTTAAATTGGATTATACTTATAAATATGATCAATGATTATTATCCTGCTAATGTAGGGCATTCTGTCTTTTCTTCCTGTATGTGTTTATATAATAATTGAACCAAGCAAGAAAGATTTTATAACTCGATTCCAAAAAGTCATTATTATGATAATTAAACCACTAAACATCACATGATCACTATCTCATACTAGCACATAATTGTTATTAAACAATTGCTCTTGTTAGCACAAGATGGCACTACTATATGGAGAGTTTTGCTTTGTTTTGAATTATTATGATAATTATTGATTGATATATTTAATCTAATTTTAATATAGAATAGTGGTAATTTTATGATAAATATTGTATTCTGCAGATTGTATTTAAATTATTTGTAAATATTATTTTAGATGCACAGCCAGTGACATATTGTGAACCAGCATTTTGGTGTTCTATTTCATACTATGAGTTGAATACCAGAGTTGGTGAGACGTTTCACGCATCCCAACCTTCATTAACAGTGGATGGTTTTACTGATCCATCCAATTCTGAACGCTTCTGCTTAGGTTTGCTCTCCAATGTCAACAGAAATCCTGTTGTAGAACAGACGCGGAGACATATAGGTAAGAATTGGCTTTTTACCTTATTATAAAACAATTTTAATTCTAAAATTATTTAGCAAAATTTTTTTAGTCAATATTATTTGAAAAAATTCATGATTTATTCAAATTTGAAATAAAAACGTGTATGTTTTCAAGTTATACAGTTAAATGCTTGCCTGTTGATCTTTTGAAATCATTAGAATTTATATTTGTGGAAACATTGATAATTCGTTTTATCATTTATTAAAAGAATTTAATTTACTGGTATTGCTTGGATTGATTTTAAATGGATATTCTTTTCTTGCATGTTAATCCTTCTATTAAAACTTCTTTTTTTTTTTTTTTTTTGGAGTTTTGTTATGTTTACATAAAATGTTTTTGTGTAAGGACATATTTAAAAGTAAAATCAATTTTATTTTTATGAAGTCAAAAAGATACCTTTCGTAATCTTAAAATTATTGCTCGGTAAATTTTAATAAGTAGTGACATTATATCAAAAACATGATGTTTTATTTTTCCAGTTTTATAATTTATTTGCATTTGACAATAGTAATCTCTTTATCTTAGAATCATATATGGAATAAAAAAATTATTTCTAAGAAGTGTATTGTCATAATAAAACTTTTTTTTTTTGCTTTTTATGTCTTGACTTTTGTCTTAATAGATAGGCATGAAATTTGATATGTAAAATTGAAGCAAAGATGATAATTCTTTTAACCCAATGAATGTATTTTCAAAATATATTGCACTGTACAAATAAAGGGCTTATGGGAAAATTAGCAGTTAGAGATGGAAAGTCTAGCAATTTACAGTCAGATTAATGGGTACTTACATAGTAGTCTGATGATGAGATTTCGCATACATATTAGTCCGGAAATATTTATTTGGCAAAACGATTACTACAGTTTTATTTATTGGAAATGATATAAATATCTACCTACTAACACACAGTTACGTTTTTTGTGAGAAATTCTTCTACCATCTAAACTTGTAAAAAAAATTTAAAAAAAAAAATAATAGCCACTTATAACTTTATTTAGTGGAAATGAAACAAACCCTCGTTTATGTTTTTTGCAGGATAATCTTCCAACAAATAAACTTTTAACAATCTAAATTTATTACAAGTGGCAACTAAACCAAAAAAATGTATATACATATATTTAACTGTGCAATTCTGTTCCATTTACAAAATATTGTCACTTAGCATCTCTGTGATGGACTGAATGGCTACTCTCTTTTGACAATCCTGAACGAAACACCACAATTGTTTGTCTGAACTATGGACATAAAATGTGATATCATGGCCATAAAATTAGCAGCAAAACTAACATTTTGACTAAAAACTTTCTCCTCATCGGATAATTATCTAATATTCACTCACAAAATTAATTCATATTCTGTATAGAAGATTGTAAATCTGTTTAATTTGGTCTTTATATACACATGTTTGTGCCGGTGACTTTAATCACTGCCATATTGAATTTTTAAAGAATTGATTTGAGATAGAATTTTCACAATAACTTCAGTTTTAATAACATTAAAGCAAAAAGCTATACATTGATAGAAACTAGAAAAACTAAGGAAAAATATATGGCTAAGAAAAATAGTGATTATCATTAAAAAACTAAGGGGAAAAAAAATGAATTTTAATATCGTAAAAAATTATTACTTTACTCTTTGTTCATAATTTCTAATTTATCATAACTAAGTTTTAAATTTATTTTTTCATTGATAATTTCTTTGTATTCATCACAAAATTCTGATTCAGAATATATATAATACTTCTTATCTGAGATAATCCATAGCTTCAGAACTTAGAAAAGGAGAACCATAAGAATTCGTCATTTTTTCTTGTACCCCAGAAGTTAAAAAATCTAAGGCATCTATAAGAAAAAAGATTCTTCCTAATAAAGGTACAAAATATATCATTTTCTGAAAGTGGATATGCATTTTTAATCATGATAATTGGCTTCTTGTCTATCCAAACTAGAAATTGAAAGTCACTATCTTTATCAATGATAAAATGAATCTTCTGTCTTCATTTTATATTTTTGTGCACACCGGTGATACTTTTTTGTTATATTTATTGTCTCACAGAGATATAATTTATTTGCATATAGCTCATTTGCTAGCTGTAGACTTGAAAATAATGTGATGCAAAATGTGGCAAAACTACTGACTCTAGCATGAGTACTAAGGCATAGGCAAAAATATGGTTTTGATTCTTTGCCTGCATATAATTTCATATGATTTACATAGTCATTGTGGCTATCACCACACACACACCACTTGAAAACCTCTATTGGTTTTAAGAATTTATATTGCCCCAGGATACTATTCCCAGTAAATTTTGTGATTATTTCCTCAACTGCAACTTTTCTGTTCATCTGATAATCAGCCTTAAAATTTACATTGCACTTCTCTATAATAGCCTAATTTTATATATGTAGTGAAAATCATTACTTGTTATGCAAACACAGGCATATAAATACAAACACACTATTGCAAATACAGACACGCTAATAAATTATTAAACTTTTTGAGAATCATTATGTCTAAAATAAGGTTGCCTCAAACTTGGATCAGAGCCCCAAAATTACATTGTACATAATCGGCTAATTTTATACATGCAGTCAAAATCATTTTCATTATAAAAAGACAAACGCACTAATTATATTTATTACTGACAGTTACAAATAATACCTTTTTAAAATAATAAAAAAATCTAAGATTGAATACCTAAATAATTATGTGAATCCACTTTCAAATTAAATTGTTCCCATCCAAAGTGTACGCCTTGTTTTCTCCATACAATCTAATAAATTGAGCAAAAAAAATTAAATGGATTTATTAATAAAAAATCTAATTTTTATCCGATTTTAACAAGTCATATATCATTTGAAAAAAAAAAATGCAGAGAAATGACGATATTGGCATGTGCGAAGTCCATTCAGTTTTCCCACAATTTCAAACTAGGAGTGCGGCAATTGCATTCAACATTGCGATGCACTTTTTAGAATTATATTTGGCCAGGAAGACACTTGTAGTATTTTAGATTGAAAACAAAAGCCTTTCATTCGGTCATAAATGGAATTGGAAAAAAGCCTGCATGTTTTTTAAAAAAAACTTATTGTGGGTTAAATTAGCGATTTGTGTGTGTGGGGGGGGGTGTCAATTTATATATTAACTTCTTTTAATGAAATATCAAATTTTTTACTGCTTATTATATAATTAAATTCGCATAAGCAGTAATACAAAATAAAATAGCACACATACAGAAAAGTTAAGTATTAATACAGGTATTAAACACTTTGGATAAAAGCACTGATTTAGATGTCAGTTTCCAGTCTGTTTGCAAAGTTTTGGATGAACTAAACCAAAAGAAGAAACAGTTTTTTCTGCGGATACTCGGATAAATCCAAAGTTATTTAAGAATTGGGAATATATTAGGATTAATTTTTTTGATTGTGCTTTTTTGATTCTTCCACCATTCATAAGCTGACTTCTCATGAATCCATAGATTATTTGGGAAATGATGCTTGAAATGGTAGAGCTTGCATCTGAATAGTAGTAGAAAACTTTACTCATATTTTGAGCTTATAAAATCAGGTCACAATTGTTTCTTGTCTTCACTTAGTTGGAGTTTATTATTGACTTAGCTTTGAATCAAGCATGTAATCAAGGACATGAGTTGAAGTTAAAGCTATGTTATATCTGCTTATAAAGTTTCTTTCTCGTATTCTCACTGTCTGATATATCTCTTATATGGTTTTTAATTTTTTTCTACGAGCAACGAAACATAATGGTTTTTACTTTGTGAAGAATCTCAGCCATAGGCTTCTAAACGTGAATCATATCTTGAATATTCCTCTTAAGAATTTTTTTTTTTTAATTTTTGATCAGTTTTGGAGCATCTGATTGTCTGAAGAGAACATTTATAAAATGGAAATATTTAACAATTTTTTGTTTTTTCCTAGATATGGAAACTGTCGGTCATTAATTATGAGATTCAAAAAAATGTGTTTGAACATAATCATATTCATATCTTTGTAATTATTCTAGCAAATGTTATCATCCATTATAAATTACTTGAATGCATAAAACATTTCAACTTTGCTTCATATTTTGATGTGTCCAGATTATCAAATACCCATCCCCTGTTTCACTTGTTATTGTTATGTGCACACATACTGTTTCTTTATGAACATTTGACTGTTCATTGATCTCGCCATAAATAATTTTATTTTTTAACATTGAAAAGCACATTTTTTTTCTTCCTTGATGATAGTATTTGGAGGATTGATTGTAACAAAGACACAATTGTTACAATAATTGTACAAATTATGGGTCTTCTATACTGCAAAATGCAGTGTTGGTAACATATACAAATGAACCACTTGTAAATCTAATGAATTATTCTGCTTAATATACCTTTAGAACAGATAAATCCACTGGAAAATAAAGTCACTTTTTTTTTGTTTGAAGGTTGCTTGTTGTTTCTAAATGAAACACTGTAAATGGTATAAAAATAAGATTATTTTGATTTGAATAGATTCAAATAATATTTAAGTAGGACCTAATGAAATACTCTTCATATATATATATAGTACATGTCAAAATTTAACTTTTATATGTAATTAAACTCCACAAGCTATTATAATTGCCTAAAAAAATATAAAATTTAGTCATTATTTCAAACAATTCCATATATTATTTTAAAACGATATTTGGTATTTAATCTTATTTTATTCATTCGATACTTGCAGTAAGGCCAAGATTTAACATACACTTTATGTTGACTTCGTATTTTAAGGTAATGAACTAAGAAGTATGGATACTTATATATTGATTAGTTTGTCATAGATCAGTAACTATTCTCTTCTTATCATAAACAAAATCTACACACACAAAAAAGATTATATGTCTATTAAAAAATGCACTTTAATAAAATTTTTACTTAAAGGCAAATATTGTTACAGATTATTAGAAAATCAAATCTGACGATTCAAGAGATTGCAGATTAGAAGTGAAAAGAAAAATACTAACTTTTTAGATTCTGGATTTACAATTTGCTGGCGATTATGCTATTTTTTCCATCTCAAAAAATGATTTACTTAAGGATTAGTTGAATGCAACATATAAAGACTTTGTTTTATTAATTAATGTTCAAAAAATCTCAAATTCTTTATCACCCAATGACCGACGAAAAATCCTCAGCAATTTTTAGCTTGGATAGTTATCATCTTGAGAGTGTAAACCAGTTTAAATATCTTGCTAGTTTTATAAGTTGGAGACAACATAGAGTTCAATTTGCTGCTGCTGTTTTTAAAAAATTAAAAGGTAGAGTATTTCATCACAGGGAAATAACTACTGGAACTAAGTTAGCTGTATGTAGAACTGTTATTTTACCTAATTTATTGCATGGTAGTGAAATCAGGCTTCCTATCAGCACAATATAAAGAATGCTTCATAAAATGTTATGAAGACAATGTGGTAAGATCATAAAACCAATTAATACATTCTTCAGCTTACTGGATATGATATTATTCAGTCCACTGGTTTGGATTTGGTCGAGTATAAGAATACCTTGGAGAATTATAATTAGACTTGATGTTGAAGTATTTGAGAAGGAAAAGTTTTCTGCTGAAGAAATTTAAAAACAGCATCATAAAATATGAAATAAAATGAGTTATGTGGACATATTTGTGGTCCATAGATTCTAGAGTACATTTTTCTCTCTTCTTTTTTTTTTTTCGAAGTTGGATTGGCCATACTTTATGAGCAACAATTTATCATTATTAATACTTGTTGTAAAGAGAAGGTAATCAAACCTCCACTCATGTGGCATACTATAATATTCATACCTATATAAATAAGTATATTAAAACAATTTAATATATTTTTGAAAATGAACAAAAAAAAATTATTTTAATGAGATCGATCATATGTGTAATAACTTATAAATAATGTAAACTACATTAATTTTAATTATTTTTTACACCATACTAATATTCTGTAGAATACAGTTTGGGAATTATACGATTAATCAATGCATATGTGATTAATTGTTGTGAGTGAACGTAGCGGACACTACAGAAATATTATTCATTAAATGGATAATCTCTAATCTAATGAATGATTCATAAAAATTATTAGTATACTTTTTTTAAATGGTTTGTGTCAAAGTTGTGAGGGCAATAAGTTTGATCCATCAATTAAAGTGTAACGTGGAAAAACACGGTAAATGTACGCGAGCTAAGCTTTGAATTTGTAAAGTTAGCAAAATTTGCCCAGTGTATGTACTTTCCACTAATTAATTGTATTAGTCATAGTCGTGACATTAATAGTGAAAAGAAGGCTGTGATAAAGCTCATAAGAGAATGTGATCTGGCCCAACTAATGGGTGCTGGTTCAGCATGAAATGTGCATCGTGAGGATCATCTTTTTCACTTGTCTTTGGTAAAAGTGGAAAGAAATCAGTCCCTATCTTGCAAGAGTGTAGTGTAATGAAAATTACACTACAGAAATATTATTCATTAATTTTTTTTTTTTCCAAATTAAAAGAAAAGAAAAATATAACTAGAAGTCAATTTTATAAGTAATTCTTGGAAGAAAATTTTATAGATAAAAATTTCATAAAGTGTGTAATTCACTTTCAGATCTGAATTAGAATTATTTTTGAGAATACATATCTTTCTCTAATGATTTTCAACATTGATAATTACTCTAAAATATAAATATTACAGACAATTCAAAATAATGAATGGCCTAACATTTAAAAATAATTGATCATTTGCTAATTGTTGGCCTTTAAATTCTATTCTATACACACAGCTGAGTGTTTTTAATTTCTAAGGATAATGGGAAATCATTATGTCTAAGCAACCGATGTTAATTCTTTTATATGTGCGTAAATCTAATAATGGACTCTTTAACAGAGAGATCATCTGTATTAATCTTTGAAGTTGTGCTTAAATTTCTTGCCAATGCACTTATATATAAAAATTCATATATATGCATTAAATATTTTGAACTAGTGTCAAAGAACTTATACAAAGTTAATGATCCGAATGTTTAATTTTTGATGTTCTTACAGCTTTGTGTTTCAGTTATATGTGGTATTATTTTGCAGTGATAATTTTGAAAAAAAAAGACATAGTTAGTATACATAGCATGAAGATAAAACTTCCAATAATAATATAAAAAAACCTATAAACAAACAAATTATATATTAAATGAGAAAGGAACAAACATTAGGGCCTTTTTAGAAAACACCCATGTAAATTACACAGTTTGACTGTTTAACCCTCAGTTTAAATGTTTTTGTTTAATTTGTTTTGTAAGTTTATAATTATATAAAGGATTATAATAAACTTAACCTGTTGTTATTATCCTATCCTCATCCCTTCTTTTTTAGGCAAGGGTGTACGATTATATTACATAGGTGGTGAAGTGTTCGCAGAATGCTTAAGCGAGAGTAGCATTTTTGTTCAGTCTCCAAATTGTAATCAGCGCTATGGTTGGCATCCAGCTACAGTTTGCAAGATACCGCCAGGTAATTATTTATATATCTGTACACATATATATAATTTCAAACAATTTTTCTCGATAAGTAACTTTTTTTAACTCATTCCTTTCATTATTGCAGTATTTTTAACTACCGTAGATTGATCCAACTATTTTCTTTGCATTTTTCTTTAAGCCTATATTGCAAAATTTCCCATTATTTTTTCTTTTTAATAGTTCCGATATCTATTCCATATAAAATTATTTCCTTATAAAATATTTCGTAGACTTTTTCGTAAGTGCAAATTCAATAACTATCAAAAAATTTGATTTTTTTTTTATTAAAAGCCTGTTTGATCAGATATCAAAAGTAAATATAATTAACGAATAGATTGTTTTATATTGTAAATGTATTTATGTTCTGTGTGATTTCATGCGGTGGTAAAACACCAGACTCTGGAGATCAAGATCCGTGGATTGCTTTTCAGTTCTGTCGTTTCCAATGTTTGAACCTCTTACGAACTGTCATGTGATAATTTTTCTTGTATAAGAATTATATTAATATGGAATGACCTACAAATAATAATACTTCTGGAAAAATTTAAGATCAAATCAACTAACATGCTCCATAACTGTTTTTAGCCTTAATGTTTTTTTAATCTATTCTATATATATATATATAATGATATCGTAAGTAGAGGGAATAGAACTCAGGACTTTTCAATCTATTCATCCTTCACTATCTCAAGCAACTGATACTCATGCGAAAAAGATATATGATCCCCAATTTACATATTTCGTACAGAACCAGCACTCATCAGTTGGGCCATATTATAATCTTTCACATAGATATAAATGGTGCTCAGTTTATATTAAGATAGAAACGTTCAGTATAAGCAAATGACATACTGCCTTAAAATTATATAACGATAAGATGAATGGAAGTAGTCTCAAATGATATAATTCGCTAAAAATTCTAAATGCAAAGTGTTAATCAGCAACTAAAATGGCCACCCTTATTTAAAAAAAAAGAACAAATTGTTAAAAATTTGGCAAAAAAGAGCATCTGTTTGTGGTAAAAAAAATACAGTATTCCGAAAAAGTATGAATAATTATTTATTTAACAATTAACCTATTCTGACATCCATTGATTACTCTGGTTTGCACTGAGTGGCACTACTGTATGAGAGTTTTGCCTATTTTAATACCAGTTACGAGCAAGTATAAGAAATGGTGATCATGTGATGTTTGGTGGTTCAATTAAATATATGTTAAAGAAAAATAGTTGCAGACTTATTTAGCATTGGACAAATAGAATTTGAATTTCTCATAGACAGACAAATATGAACATTTTTGGCATCTCTTTTATAAGATTCGAATATATATGATTTCAGAATTAAGTATGGGCAGAAATACAACATCCCTACTAAAAAAACTATTAATAATTATTTATTTAAGAGTAAATTTATTTTGGTCCAATTAATAAAAGAAAATGTAGTGTGTGCATCTTAAATATATTTTTAAATTAAAAAGGAATAAAATCTTAATCAGCATTTTATTTTTTTGTCTTTGGAAAAAAAGAATGATGGAATTTAATCAGTGTCTAAAGCATAGAAGCAGAGGCCCCTAGTAATAAAATGCAAGTGGAAGTATATTTCAAAAGATTTATCTGTGTACAACTATCACCTTATTAAGTAATCTAGAAAAACTGGCTTTAAATTGATGTCCATATAGTTTAAATGTTAATCTTAAATATTTTAAGAAAATTTTAATCTTTATTTTTGGTTATTGTGTTGTCTGATACAATGACCATTTAAAAAATGAATGAACATTACAACAAATACTTTTCACTAAGTTTTACTCAACAAATATGTACTACGAACAGCGAACATATTTTGTCATGTAAGGTTTAATTATGAAATTATTTCGCTTTTTTTTGTTATCTTTAGTGTTAAAAATATTGTATGTATATATTTTTAAAAATACTCTGGATGCCTATATTGTAATAACTTTTAACTGTGAGCCTAAAAGCAGAATTTGAACATTTTTTTGAATTCTTCTTTGTACTTTTTTCTTTCTACCTAAACTTGAATGCTGAAAAACTAAAACTGCATCTTTGGAATACCATGTGAATGTGGGAAAATGTATATTGGTAAGACCAGTCGCCACATTGAAAAGTTATTAAAAGAGCACAAGCTGGTGATTAGAAAAAAAGAAAGCAGATGTATTCAAAGTAACAGACCATGCATGTATCAGTGAATATATGTTCGATTGGGACAAAAATATTAATTTTCTTTTTCTTTAGCTCAAGCCTTTGTGAATTAAGATAACAATGATAGGGACAGGCTTAGAAGACTATCCTAATTGTGATCTTTGGTCAAGATAGTCAATCATTAATGAGTCAATTTGGAAACTGAATTTGAGATGGGATTTTCGGATGGCAAAGATTTATGTTTTAAGCAGCCATGTTTTTTAGGGATCCCCCTATCTACTATGGAAATGAAATGGACTAGAAAATGTCTAAAATTGACCTGTCACATACAGTCTGGATAAATCGTCGTGCCTAATGGATTACGATAGAAATATTAATATAAATATTAGTGGTAAAGCAGGAGGCAGAGTTATTACTAAAAATAAGTATTACAAATTTAATTTTTTCCTAAATATAGATACATGGTGGAATGTACCAAATTTACTTGATATAAATTCTTCAAAATCTGAATAAAGGACTGCACCAGTGCCCAAGGAGTTACCAAGATTTAAAATCGAAATAGCTGCTTCTCTCTACCAGAGGAATGAAGTTTATTAGAACTGACATGGCAGATCAGTCAGTGAAAGGAAAATGCAAGATGTTGGATTTGCTCTAAAGTCTATTTTTGGAAGTTCCTCATTAGATCAATAGTGTTAAAACTTTTCTTCTACAATAGTACTAGTGCTCATTTTATTACTTTCTATGTTCTAGCCTTAGATTTAAAGAAAGAAAGCTTTTATTCCTTTCTGGATAGTATTATTACGATAATACCATTAAAAAATTATTATTATTATTATTGGAGACTTTAATGCATGTGTTAGTATAAATTTAGGCTTTGACCAAAAGTTGTTGGAAATAATAATAGTATTAGTGCTGTAAATTCTAATGGTCTGCTGTTATAGAATTGTCTTTCACAAACACTTTGCTTAAGCAGAAAAACAATGATATTTAATAGATTACATTACAGTTAGGAGTAGGAATACAAGAGTTTCTATTTTATGAATACTTACAAGCGCAGATTGAATGGACCATAGAATACTATACTCCAAGATCACAATAATAGAAGCATTAAAAAGCAATCCTATTCCAATCATATTCACAAGAAAATAGATGTTTTCTTTAAAAGTATTTACTATATACTATGTTTCAATAGCTATTGAAGACTAAAGTTGTTCATTTGGACTCCAGGATTGTTGTATTACTTGAGCATGGAATTCTGTTAAGGGAGTGTGTTATGGATACAAATAAATGTATTCTTAAATTCATTATAAAAATAAAAAAAGAATCATGAAAGATTGCAGGTCCTGATAAAATATATGGCGATACTTAAGCTTTAATAATTTTAGAATTTTTTAGGAATAGATGTATCCAAGAAGTTATGTCACCTGATCTTAAAGATACTTCTCTTGTGTCAATTTTCAAAAATAAAGGAAATAAGCAAGATTGCAGTAATTATTATTGAATGTTATTATTGACTACAGCAAAGATATTTTGAATAGTTTGTTTCCAGTCATAGGTGAACCATTACTAGAGACTCAGTATGGTTTCGGAGAAGCACCGTAGACGTTTTTTGTTGCCCGACCAATACAAGAAAAGTATTAGAAACAAAAGTGTGATTTATATATTGCTTTTATTGATTTAGACAAGGTATTTGATTCCATTAATCAGTCAAACAGGTTTATAGCATTGTTTGAAATTGGTTGTCTATCAAAATGTATTCATATTATATAGCTTCCCCACGATGGAATGAGACAAAGTGTTATTACAAATGGAAAATCTGAGACATTTGAAATAAACATTGGTATTAATTAAACAAGGATTGTTTTCAGTTTTTATGGCAGTTTTCTTTGAAATTGTTTATAATTGGCTTAATCAAATAGGGATCAAGGTATGATACAGGTTTGATGGTGGAATTTTTGATTCGAATCAATTAAAAGCAAAAACAATAACTTCTTAGAATCTGGATTTACAATATGCTAGTGATGTGCTGTTTTTTCCCCTCAGTTCAAAAGATGATTTGCAGAATGTATTTAATATTTTTGAAAACATCATATAAAGACTTTGGTTTATTAATTAATGTTCAAAACTTCAAAATTCTTTATTAACCAATGATGGGAGCAAAATCCTTGGCAACTTTTAAACAAACAAGTGTAAACATCTTGGTAGTTTTATAGGTAGAAAGGTGAACTTAGATCTTGAGGTACAACACAGCCTCCAATGTGCTAGTACTGCTTTTAATGAGTTAAAAGATACTACTGCAGTCAAATTAATTGTTTATAGAGCTGTTCTTTTATCTAATTTATTGAGTGGAATTACGACTTGGACCCACTACTGATACAATATAAAAGCATTAGAAGAGTTTCATTTAAGGATGGATGTTCTATAAAAATTTTAAAATGCAATGACAAGATCATAAAATTAAAGTGTTTTTAAGTTTACTGGATATCATATTATTGTGTCTTCTATTGTAAAATCGCACCTTTGTTGGGTTGGTCATATAAAATGAATGACCAATGCAAGATTCTAAAAACAATATTTTATGGTGAACTTGAGCATGGTTTTTATGGGAGAGGTACATCCTGTCTATGTTATAAGATTGGGAAAATAGACCCTAGTTATAGAATATATTCCGAAGTGCAACTGTTATAGACATCGTGTTGAAATATTTCAGAAAGAAATATGGAAGACTTTTATAAAATATCATGCAACAGAAAAATCGATTAGCATGTTTATATGTGAACGTTTCTGTGGTTTACAGATTGGTTTGTATATTCATTACAAAATTCATTTCTAGGGCAAATTTATTTCTTTTCTTGGAGCTGGAATGGCCTTACTTGTTTATGAGTGGCCACTACATGTGTGAATGGAGAATAAAATGCTTTTACAAGAATTGTTTATTATCTTTTTTTCTTGTTTAAATATGAATTACTTGGAAACTTTTTTTTTTTAAAAAAAAAAGTACGTCTAATTACTGTGTAAAAACTTAGCAGTTGAATTTTAGTATGGGTTCTCAAAAGAGGGCGAGTTGAGAGGCTAGACAGCAGGATTCTGTGATTAAGAGGTTGCTTGATCATTCGTGATGGTTTTCCAATACTTGCTATCGTCTTATAATTTCTTGTAGCAATTCTCTTTTAGATCTGCATTTAAGCTATAAGATCTTGAAATATTTTTTTATAATCTTATTTATTATAGATGGAAAATTTAAAAATGATAAAAAGTTTAGATAGATAACATCAAATATAAGATAATAAATGAATTAATTTTACCAAGTTTAAATACGGAATCAATGAAACTGGCTTCTTCGAATGAACGTGAACAAAAAAAAAACAGTTTAAAAGCAGATATTCCAGTTCTCATCCAATCATAGACTGAGTTTAACTAATAGATGTGTTACTGCAATAATTCAACTGTATTAATATTTTTGTGATGATAATTTAAAGGCTGTGAGAATTGTTTTTTATTTTAATTTTAGTGAAATAAAAGTCTTCAAATGAGATTGTAGAAAGTAGTTTCACTCATAAAACCTTTTATTTAATTATTGTTTTTATTTTTTTATTATTTTTCTACGTAGGTTGCAATTTGAAAATTTTCAACAACCAGGAATTTGCTGCACTCTTGTCGCAGTCTGTTAACCAGGGCTTTGAGGCAGTCTACCAGCTAACACGCATGTGTACTATACGAATGAGTTTTGTTAAAGGTTGGGGTGCCGAATACCGACGACAGACAGTCACGAGCACACCTTGTTGGATTGAATTGCATTTGAATGGTCCTCTGCAGTGGTTGGACAAAGTGTTGACACAAATGGGATCACCAAGATTACCATGTTCGAGCATGTCCTAACCTGTGTAGAAAATAAACCGAAGTAAAAGAAAAACGTTGACCAACCACAAGAACATTTTGCAGCAAATTATGTTGCAGCTTCATTTTGTTTTCCCTTGAATTAAACAGCGTTGAAGAAAATGAAGAAAGGCTAAATAAGTTTAAAACTGTACTATTTGTATAGATTTGTAAGTAAATTTTATAACGGTACAAAAAACGAACCTCAAAAAAAAAAAAGGGGGCAATGTGATGGTACAGTACTTTCTAATTGAAAACTATTTTGAAGAAGAGGAAAGTGTTTTGTAAAAAAAGAAAAAACAAAGGAGGATATTGAAATCTGTAAATGTTTTTAATAATAAAAATAGTTGTATATTTGGCCTTTGCTCATTGTAGTCCTAGAAGTATCAAAATAACCTCTGCTAAATAAAAAAATTTAAAAGTCAACTATAAAAACAGAATTTCAATCATGTCAGAGACTGGATATTCGATCCTTTGGTATCTACCCACTTATGTAGAACGTGTTGAATAATTTGTTTAAAATGTATTATAAAATAAAGTACAGTCGCTTTATATATATAAACACATATGCACACGTATATACATATTGATATACATGCAATATGTTTTGAATATATACATGTCTATGTTCATATGAACGTGTATGTGTATGTATATATGTAAGTTCACACATACATTTCATATACAGTAACTATATATACATGTTTATATGATGAATGTGTGCGTGCATATATATATAAGCTAAGTGAGTTTTGGGATGATGTGCCAGATGTTAGTACTATTTCGTTTATTTATTTTATTTTTTGTGTGTCTGTCTATTGTTTTTAACTTTCTTTTCTGTCATTGTCGACAGTCTTCGTGGGTTACATTTTTAAAAAATAAAAATGAGCGCAAATCATCAAAAAGCTACCAAAATAACTGTAATAACAAGGAAAAAAAAGTACACTGCCTTTTTTAAAACTTTTGATATAAAGTTGATTACAAATGTGCATGTGTTGATTAGATGTCCGAATTATATAATTGATTATATCTATTTACATATGCACGTATTTTTACTGTATAACCTTTTGTAAATATTATTTTAAAAAACATCTAATTTAAAGACTTGAACGTTTAAAACAGTTATGTCGGCATTTTTTTTTAATCATGTTAGCATACATTTTAATATGGCTGCAATAATTTTTATGGCTCTTTACTTAATTCGTTATAACCCGATTTGTTGAAAACTGTCACAATTTACAGAACTCATTATTTTTTTATATGTTGCCTGTAGCTGTTAGCTCAGTGGGCCATTTTATCTTGTTTTTAGTTTTTGATTTTTTGTTTGTGCAGTTCTTAAAGTGTAAACGAACTCTGGCTAGCTGTTCTGTCTGAACAATTTTTATTACTATTATTTTGCAGTTCAATTTTTTTTGTAGGTATGTAAAACAGCTATAGATTTTAATTAAAAAAAAAAGAACTGATTATATAAATTTAATTCTTTTGCTTTTTTTATTTTATTTCAAAGTCATATTTATTTTACAGTGAACTTAGTAAAATGCAATTTTAGTTTTCTGCTACATTCATTAAAATGATTTGCATATCTGTTTTAATTTAATTAATGTCTAAACACAACTGTTAAATTTTTGAATATTATTTTAATTCAATAATTTAACCATATTTAGATAGGGGGAGGGGATACTAAATCATTAAGAAAATATTCCAGTGCATATCGCTAGCTGAAAATTAAAGAAAATATTCAAATCATCCTTCCAAATGGTATATTTCAGGACACTCTCTGTAAATAAATATAAATTCTGAATTCCAAATTGCTGAAGCAAAAGATTTTATATTTATTCACAGAGGGCATCCTGAAATATCATACCATTTGAAAGGATGATTTGAATATTTTTTAAATTAATAGTAACTTAATTTTTGTTTCATATAATATCTTGTGCTAGACTGTTCTCATAATGAAGTGATGAAATATGGAGGTGGAAAGCGGAAAGGTAATAAGAAATAGAACTTATTTGTTTCTATTATAGATTTATCATTATTTTTTAGATAAACAAATATTTGACTAATTAAATATCAAATTAACATTACAAGTATGGCGTTACAATAAGCAGTAAATAAATTTTAAAATATTTCATGCTGGATGTCCCCTAACAAAGATTCAATTTTGGAATAATGAATATTTGATGTTAGAATTATAAGAATATGACTAGCACATTTCATACTTATTTCTCTAATACCTTTAAGTCCAACAAATATAGCAATAAACTTTGAAATTTTTTTTAGTCCGCCTGCATTGCTCTCACTCAAATACACCAATTTCTTTTTTCACAAGGCTAAACTGAATAGTCAGTTTGAGCATAAATGTAAATATCAATACAAAATCATGTCTTCACAAATGAGAATCTCACAAAACAGTCAATTAATAATCAAATAATATTTATTAATATTATAACTTAAATCACTATTAGTAACAACAGCAAAAATAAACATCTGTTTAAATTTTAAATTACATGTTTACAACTTATAGATTATGTGGAATTTGTTTATAACTGTAAATAAGACATTTATTTTATATAGCATGATGTATTTTTTTTATAAACTGTAATATTAATAAGCCAAGAAGCTAATGCACATTCGCTTTGTAGATTTAACTATATAAATGAATACTCTCACTTTCCATACAACAAGATAATGTCTTTGTGAAAAGATAGGGTGAATCCTCTATTTTTCCGACCCAAATGTTTATGTATGGCAAATCTTAAGTATTTGGAAATGAGAATTTTCGATACATCATTCTTATTAAATTAAACATATGTAAATAAGACATTTATTTTATATAACTCGATGTTTTTATAAACTGTAATATTAATAAGTCAAGAAGCTAATGCACATGCGCTTTGTAGATTTAACTATATAAATGAATACTCCCACTTTCCAAACAACAAGATAAAGTCTTTGTGAAAAGATAGGATGAATCCTCTATCTTTTCGACCCAAATGTTTATGTATGGGAAAATCTTAAGTATTTGGAAATGAGAGCGTGAAGATGTTAATCAATCACTTTAAATATAACTGTAAATTATTTAACCAATGTTAGACGTCTACTTTCCTATCAAAATTCTATTATGTATATATTGATTTATTATACTTTTTTTTTTTTAATCATCATTTTATATAAGCTTGTGACTAAATTATATGCCATATGTATATTATCTATCAGGTATCTGAATTAAATAGTGAAGTTTTAATAAATCTTCAATAACCGATATATTTTAGTTCATAATTTATCATACAGTAATAACTTTTGCTTTATGACATCATGAGGAAAACATTCTAAAATGTTGTATATTCAATAATACTAGCTTGCAAAGATAACAAATGATTAATTCCACTTTTAAAATATAAGATTTCAAGTATGGAAAATCTTTCCTTAGATTTTTGTTAGCGAACTAAGCTAAGAAGTCTACACTGTACCATACAATAATTATGATCTTAAAACATTTTAATAAACTTGAAGAGAATCTTATGATGATAGCATCCTTGTTGCTGCCCGTTCTATGGGAATCTCACACCTAAAGAAACTCAAAATAGGGAATACTACGTTCTTTAACTTTGTTATCCTTTTAAAATATTAATACACAAAGATATTTTATGTTGACCTCTGACCATCATTTTTGAAACCACACTTCAGGAAAACTAACTTTGCCTTAAACTCTGTATAATTCTACTGCCTTTTATATAAAATTTTTCTCATGATAAATTATGCAATATCTATATCCTACTATAAATATATAAATCAATTTAAAATGTTTAAATTTTAGTAATAGAAAATGATGTTCCATGAAAGTGTACAGATAATTGATACCATTTCAAGTATTCATACTATTATGAAAAATGATCATTTAAACCACTCCAATCATTTATAAAGCATAAGGTACTATCAACATCGCTATTCACATACATAAATTAAGTGTAATTTTTAAATATTCTTACTATCAAGTGTAATATTGATGTCAAGTGTTGTTAGCCGAGAGGTCAGCGCAGCTGCCTTGCAAGCAAGCAGTTGGTTGCAGACAGTTGTTGCGGGTTCACCTCCCGGCTGATGCTATGACATATAGGAAAAAAAAAAGTGTAATATTATTGATAATGAGTGTAATAGTTAAATACAAACATGTCTGTATTTTTGCTTTTTTTAAAGTGTTCAATACAAAGTATCTGCTAAGAGATTTTTTTTTAAAATCAATAATGGATTTATAATTGACGAACATATTTCCATCACAATATAAAATTTAGATACAAATTCGTAGTAAAAGTATATATATAATATAATTCATAGTTATAAGTTGTTTTTTTATGTATTTCTAATAGTTCCTTTTCTATCAAAGATTTTGTTAATAAATATAATGATTAGCATTAGATATTAAAAAATATTTCAACTTTTAAAATAATGTAAATCAGTAAAGGAAATATATTTCCTCTAAATGCAGTAAAGAGGTTTTTTTTTTTTTTTTAAAAAAAAAAAAAAAGTTTAATATTTAAATATAAAAGCAATTTCATCTTTTCCTTCCTCTATCAAGAACAGGAAGTTTCAAATTAGCAGACGATATTTATGAAAGATTTATGATAAATAATTTTATTTAATAAATGTTTTAAAAATTGAGCAGCAAAATTTTTTTAAAAAATTTGTTTAATTAATCAGCATTTATACTTTATACAATTTTTTTCTTCCAGTTGAAACTTTTATAATAATAAAATGTTTTTATTTTTATAGCACAGTATTTATTGTAATATCTTCAGGAGCAAATTGGTCTCCATACAAGCTGTTTTAACAAATTGATGCATCCTTGTAAGCAAAGATTTAAAAGAACAAGTGAATTCATTTGTTCTTCAAGTTTATCTATTCATAAGCCAACATTTTGCTTACCGTATATATATTTAGGACTTGAGTCTATTATATGCCTGATTTTTTAAACAATGTTCAAATTGTAGACATGTAATTCAAATATTACAGGAGAGAAAATTTATCTAATTGTTAACCATCTACAATTAATGTATAATAATTTAGAATCTTAATACATTAATAAATATTTTTATACAACACAGTATTGTTCTTTTAAATCTTTGCTTATCGGTGAGTGCACATTAATTTGTTAAAACAGCGCATGTGTAGAGATTAATTTGCTTCCGAAGATATTACAATAATAATATGGTAAAATTTTTCTGTAGACTGTTTTTGTATTCAATAGCTTTTCATTGAAGTAATTATTGTTTAATTTATTTAAGTAAAACGTATTACCTGACATTTTAAATAACTTTGAAGTAATTCAGCTTTGCAGGAAAACAGTAAAGGGTGTTCTGCGAATAAGAATTTAAACATAATAGTGATAAATCTGTTATCTTTTCAATATACTATAGCACAAAATTATTTTTAAAATAAGTATGTTTTATAAGGAGTGCTAATTTTTGGGGGACTTTTCCAATTTACACTTTTCTAACACTTCGTTTCTATTTGACTACTGATATGCTACCACCATAGCATAAAAATTCTACTGTTTAAAATACAAAAGACAATTATTTAAAATAAATATTCCTAGTAATAATTTGTATAAGTATATAATTATCAGTCACATTAAAATGTATTAATGCAGTTTTTCCAACTTACTTTGAAGACTTCTTTTTAATAAAAAAATTTTTTATTGTATATATGTACATACAATCTTACGTTTCGACTGTCCTGAAGTCATCTTCAGAGCTATGATATAATGACAAATAAAATAAATATAATCCCATATGATATTATTTATAAAGTTATTTTATTCATCATTATATCATAGTTCTGAAGATGACTGCAGCACAATCGAAATGTAAGATTATATGTACATATATACAATAAAAAAAATTTTTTCTTAAAAATGTTCAAAGTAAGATGGATAAATTGCATTTATATAAGATAGTACAGCAAAATAAAGGAAGTAGTGGATTTAGTAATATTTGTAAAATATATTAAAATGTAAAATTATTAAATAAAGTTACAATTTAAATTTACTGGATATTTCTAAAATAATAGGTAATTTTGAATATACTGCTAACTAAATTTACTTCTTGCCATTGAAAATATTTAAAACCTATTGGAGGATTTTTTTTTTTAAAGTTATAATTTTTTACCTGATTAACAGCTTATTCTTTTGATAAACTAAATATATTGTCACAATATGGATAGCAAATAGGAGAAGGGGACAGAAACTAGCTATGATGATTTTTTTTTACATAGTAATGATTCAAGGAAAGAAATTTGCTCATCACATTTTTTTAGGGTTTTAGAATAAGTATCTTAATAAAAATTGTCATTACTTGGAAATGTACATAACTAATGGCGAAAAAATTATGGTGTACTCGGTTCACAATGAAACAAAAATTAAGAATAATATCTTTCCAAACTTACCCAATGTTGCAGTTTAAATCAATTTTTCTCAGATTGTGTACCATGGATGAGAAGAAATCTTGCAGAAAGCATATACATTTATGATGTCATAATTTTTTCTAGCTCCTATTATAGCGCTATAAATTAAGAATCTACTAGTCTGCAGATAAAGTTGTAGAGTTAATAGCATGAAGGATTTATTTGCAATTTGGATGTAATTTAGCCCAGCAAGAGAAGAAAACCAATTTCATGTATTGTTCTGATGAAGAAAAGTAATTTTGCTGATGTATCCCTGCATGTTTATACAGTGTTGTTATAAGTATTTTGTAAGATGAAAATAATTTCTTATTGGAAAACACAGATTTAGATTTTGAAAAGTATGATTATGAAAGTTTTCATAATTTTAATATGGAAGATGGTATCGAAAGATTTGGAATAGAAAATTGAAAGTGATGCTTTTATCATGAGGTACTTTGCAAAGAATCTCTTGGTTGTTTTTTGAGAGCTTAGTAGTAACTGACTACTCATTAAACTAAAATAAAACATCCTACCCTCCACAATGTAGAAGCCATTACTTTACAATAATGTAGAAAATAATAAATTTGCTTATGTAATGAATAATTTTGTTTGAAATAATGGTAGAAATTGATAATAAAAATACTGTATTGCTCCAAAATAAGGTGCGTCTTAAATTTGAAGTGAACATTTTAACCTTATTTGTGCCGAGTTCACATTTACCGACAATCATGTCTTTGCTTTACACGTGCATAGTAGTATTATCATTGATAGTAGTTATGTAGTAGATTCATGTGGTATCTGGACAATTTTAATTTTGAGGTTTTTTTATTACCCTTATTCATTAATGATGGCAAAATGGTCTACATGTGATGCTGAATTCAAAGAAAAGTTATATTGTGTGCCGTAAAAATTGGAAATCATGCAGCCAGTAAAAAAAATTACTATTGACAAAAGTAATGTTCGTCATTAGAAAGCCATGAAGAAACATTTATTTCAGTGTAAAAACAAAATCATTCTTGGAACCTAAAAAAGGTATACTGCAATTGACTCAAATATTTTATATAAAAAAATTATGAGGTAAAAGTTTACTAGTGACAAGCGAGACAGTTATGATTAAAGATAGAGTGTGCTAAAAATAATAATGTAATGTTTAAAGCATGTCATGTATGATGCGAAAAGTTTATGAAATGAGGATTAGTATTATGAAAAAGGACTCGAAAGTGAACGTATGAAAATTTGCAATATATTTGGTGAACTTACTGTATTTATATTCCTTCCTGCTTAGTAAATAAAAATGTTCCTTATTTTTCAATACTGTACCTATTATAAAATCATTTTTAGATTTTTTTCTGAGCGGGGGCAGCATATTATAACGGGACGATCCTTTTCAGGACTTGAGGAAGTCGCATCTAACTATAGTCGGACTTTGAGTCTTCTTATAAAATGCCATGGATGATGTGATTTAAAATATAATCCAATCCACTCCTCTATTAATAATCTTGTTACTCTCGGAATTCGAGCTCAGTAGAAATTGCAATCGACTCTCTTCAGGCATTTCCACAAATATCCCATAGTGATAAATTTAGTATAAGCTATATATAACTTTCTTATAAATATTAAATTACTAAGTTGATTCAATATATATATGCGTGAGTATGTATATTTATAATTATTGGTTTTATAAAACGACTAAATAAAATAAACGAGACCTGTTTAATTTTGAAATCAAGTTTAACACATTTTAATCAGTAATAAAAAACAAAAATATTATCACATAAAAACATTAAAATTTAGAATTATAATCTGTGCTTATATATATACACTAATAAATTATTTAATATTCAAAAAAAAAAATGTAATCATTTACATATATATAATTTAAAATCACGCGTATAATAAATAATACACATGATACATTATAAATCTACCTATTGGGTCATTAAAATAATTCAGTGTGTGTTGTATGTCTATATACGATAACATCCATTCACACTAGATTAATAATAGAATGTATCTTGATATTAGTTATGCATGCTTAAAAAGAAATTATGTTAATTGTCAGGTAAGATTCAATTTGGAATATCATAAAACTTACTTCCAAATTGAAATAATTTAAAAACTTTTACCTTTGTCAGCCATCATTTTCATCAGAGTATATATCAAAATATCAACATCTAAATTTTATTAAATAAATAAAAAAAATAAAATGTTCATCTTATCAGTTCTCCACTTTAATATACGAAGTAATTTTTCTAAGTAAATATAATTATCCACAAAGGAAATAAAGTTTAAGGGTTATTAAAATACACAATGAAGTAATCCAAGACGAGAAAGAATAACGGTTTTATATCCCTCCTTAGACGAAATAAAATGACGATGAATGTTGAAACATAAAGTTCATTGACCATCCTTCGAATATTTAAATATTTGTGTAGTAAAATATTTAACATCTTCAATATAATACTCCAATATTAAGGCAGCTTTTTAAATGAGAATTACAACGATTATATTTTAGGCATTGATTAAGTAGGAATAAATTTACATGTTCAGGTTTAAAACATCAGCAGAAATCCTTGGCATAAATTATCTAACCAAAGAACATCTTTATAAATTTTTGTCTTCTTAAATATATATTTTGAGAGCTCGTTTTGAAGACGTTGATAATTTTTATAACCTTGTTAATTTCACTGATTATTTTTCTATAGTTCTTTATAATATTAAAAGGCAGTAAATTAATTACTTGAAGCAGGTTTTAAAATATTGAATCTTCTTTTTTTTTCTTAAATGTGTTCTAAATTCGAACACATTTAAATTTACAGACGTAGTTCTTGCCTTGATAACTAAATAGAAGATTATTGTTATAACAATATTAGTTCGTTTTTATACTGGATTAATTTCAGCAAGCATATCACATAATCACGAGCACATTCTCTATTTAAAATATACAATTTGTAATGAACCCCAAACGTTTATTTCCTTTGTTTCAACTGATAAAAATGCAATGTTGACTTAAGGCTTTGTCAAATGTCAAGTTTTGGTTAATAAAAAATACTATTAGTTGGAAACATTTATTTATGTGTGTGTATAAATAAACTAGAATTATTCTTTTAATACTAACTAGTTTGTATATATATAGCTGATACATGAAAAGCTTAAGATAGGTGTAAGTTATTTATATCTGTTGATTCGATATAGGCACAGTTAAATTCACAAAGAAACACAAATTGTTTTGGGTGAGGCCCATATGGTACTCTCACAATCTATTCAAGGTAATATGGTACAATGGGTCATTTTGAATCTCAATGAGACTTGAGTAACATGAAAACAGATCAAATCCAGTTTGTTTTATTAGTGAGTTTGGAAAAAGAAATTTCTTTATGATCTTGCTTAAGATTATTTCTTGCTAAATATAAAAGACAATTTCTCTTTGATTTTCAAATTAAGAAATATCAGTACTAATTTCAAAGATTTGATTTTGCTAGCCAAAATATTCAAATGCAAATTCTCAAATGGTGGCAAGGAACTTTTTAAGGAGATTGTTCCTAGAAATAAATTTATATCTGACTTTTGATAGGTGATGTATCATGTTTCAGGTTATGTTCAGTTATTTAGATGGAAAGTTGAATATATTAATTTGGTGCTTTTAATAATGAAGTCCAATCTATGACGATTTTCACAGTTTTCATATCTTTATAATTATTACTGATTAGGTCGTGAATATTTTTGTAATCCCCGCTCCCCAATTGGTATTCTTTTTATCAAAATAATTACAATAGGTTTTGTCCACATCTTAACAAGAATGACAAAATGTATTCTCCCAAAATGCTGATTTTTTTGCTACAGATTTTGTCCAGATTACTGATGATTAATTTCTAGTTTTTATTGTTTTTTTCCTTCTATCAATAATCTGTTCAATATCATAATCTTTGTTAAAGAAATATTTCTCATCCAAGTGATATTCCAACTTTTCTTTTAAAAATTTGGATCTTTGAACTTAATCTAATTTTCGTCTGTAATTAAAAAAAAACTGGAAAATTCTTCATATTCAAAGATCTTATGTTTTTTCCTACATATATATATTGTACAGGCTGCAGAAAGGAGTTTGCTATTAACTGAAAGGAGACCTTTTGGAGGTCTTAAAGGAATTAAACAGGGCAAATTCCTATTGTCCACTCCATACATTATTGTCATTGCAGGTGTTATTACTATGTGATTATTCATATAGTATACGAACATGGATGGGCTGCTCACCAACATGCATTAGGCAGTGTGGTGAGTTTATTGGCTTTTTACCTCTTGAGTTTAAGATCAGGAAACACCATGATCTTCTCAGTTGCATGATAAGGCAGAGTAGGACTAAAGATAAATGTTAAAAAGGCTAAAGTAATGTTCAATGGATTTTTCTCAAAAAATAAAGACTGATTATGACGAGTTAGAAGTTAACAGCTACCAATATCTTGGTCAGATTATTAATACAGATCGAATCATAATGGATGAAATTAATCATAGAATTAAACTTGGTTGGAGTGGTTTTGGTAGAAATAACTTGATACTAAAAGAAAATATGCTTATGTGTTTGAAAAGGAAGGTTTTCAATAAATATGTTTTACCAGTTCTTACTTATGGATCTGAGACTTGTACACTTAATAGAAGAGCAATACAGAGACTTCAGACCACTCATAGAAGTATGGAGAGATGCATGTTGAGTAACAAGACTAGATCAAAAATGCAATATATGGGTAAGAGAACAAACAGGTGTTACTGACCTCATTGAAAAAATTAACAGACTGAAGTGGAGTTTGGCTAAGACATTGCTAGAAGAGATGATAACAGATGGACAATTGAAATATTAAACTGGTTTCCAAGAGATTGTAAAAGACCCATAAAGAGACCACATGTGAGATGGATGGATGAAATAAGAAAGTGTGCAGGGGTGATGTGGAGAAGAGAAGCTAAAGATCAGAGATGGATTGAACTTGGAGATACCTTTATCCTGCAATAGATTGATGATGATGATATATTGTACTTCATATCTTTAAAGCTAACTGATTTGACAAAGTTACTTCTTAGTAACTTCTTTTCATATGGTCTATCTTTTTAATTCTATAAGCAGCATTAATTCACTTCCCAAGAAAAGATTAAATTTTATTTCACAATTTAACTAAACTCTCTATAAATATGTCGTTACATTAATTTAAAATAAAAACTTAAAAGTTCGCAAATAAAAGTAAAAAACTAAACGCTAAAATTAAAACATTGTTAAATATATATATTCGCACAGATGTTAAACTTTAAAAATATTTTTTTTTCATAAACAAAAAAAAAAAAAAAGTATTTGAACGTATTTTTTTTTAATAAAAAAATACAAGATTGAAATAAAAACAGGTATTAATTAATTCCTGTAATCTAGAAAGGAAAATGGTTGTTTATTAATTATCTAAAAGCTGTTTAATTAAAAAGTCAGATGGAAAGTTAGATAAGAGAAGAAAGAGATTTTAGCTTGACAAATGGAAGCACTAAGCCTTGGCCCGGACCATAACGAAAAAACAGATTAGTGACGTTTTGTTCAGTGAATCCTTGTGGATAATATAAAAAGGAGAAATATTGAGTATTGGGCAGTTCCAGCTGTTTGTTTTGAGAGTGGTGATAGAGACGCAATATCACACACTCTCTATTTTAAAAAATGAACTGATTGTGATACCGAAAGGAACCAGCTAATGCTACCTCCGGAACATCTGACCGGGTTTCAAACAAGGACTCCGTGGAAAAACAAGAACCTGGACTCTTCTTCCGTAAGCTGTTAACAATGAACTTAAAAAAAATTTTAAATAATTAAGAACTTTCGTGAAAGCAATTTAAATGTTAAAATGGAGTTTCTATTTGACCTTTAAGTTTAAAATCAATTGATGTTTAATTTTATATGTTTGTTATTGATAAAAAAAAATCATTTCCATTTATTTTAATTGTATAAATTATTTATTGTTTAAATTTTAAATGTATGAAATTTAAGTTGTTTATAGACGCTTGCATGGATTCGTTTGCGGTTAATTATATTTTGGTTTTCATATTTGATCAAAATATATAGACATTCGATAAATAATGATACCTTACGGTGAGTATCTAAAATGTATTTATTCGGATGTCTTTTAAGTTATTGGTGACAACGCAAGTATCTTATGGTGAATACTATTGGGTTACTTATAAGTTTCCCTCTGCGATTGTCGGTATCAATAATTTTGTATTTTGATCGTTTATGTTTATTTTGAAATGTTTTTGACCGTGGAATCTGTGTAATCGATCTATACCCAACATTTTTAAATAAATCTGTACGAACGTATATAAATGTTAAAATTAAATCGAGGCGCGAATGGCTATATAGTTTTGTAAAGTTGTATTAAGGGAGGGTAATCTTAGGTTATTCATTTCATAGTTGAATTGGTTCAATGGATTGGATATATTTGTGTAATTAGTAAATGTAGTATGAGATCCGCTACGGGCAGGATTATAGATATACGCCACACACCCTCTGTTTGCCTATGGATGGGTTTGTAAGTCGGCAGAAGGCCGCAGTCCATTCCTATGGAGTTTTTAGTTTATTGATCTACTTGCCCACAGATGTCACATTCCTGTTGGTGGAGAGTCAATGTCTTCTCTATTTCTACTTATTGTTCAGATGTACATTCCTGACAATATAGTATTTTGTGTTGTCGTATCATGCTACATTGAATACATGAATGTATCAGATGGATTGGCACCAGTTGATTGCGAAATTTGTTGCCTAAGGTTAAATCAGGGAAGAATATTTTCCTTTCAAATGCAGACCTATGTAGTCCATTCATACTCGACCCTCTAAATAAAATATTAAACATTATAGCAAGCTATTTTAAATGTAAAATTAAAAATTAAGATAAAAATCTAAATGTTAAACTTATTCCTCGAATTTAGAATGATTTTATATGTGCGTAAATAAATATTTTTCTGTGTTAATTTCTGGCAGTGGCTTTTATTATTTTATTCTTTTATATTTAAGATATAAAATTTATAGATTTTTATCTCGGCGTCTCCGCTGAGCTAGTGACAATGGGCTAACGATCTAAATATGTAAATAAAGTGGAATCCTAATAGCGCGTATCTGCCTACTTTATAAATTTTTCTAGGCTCAAATGCCTAGATGGCGCCCTTTGGTAGTGCGGTGCGATGCGATCTCCCACTTCGTTTGGATCGTTATAATAAGCAGCATTAATTCACTTCCCAAGAAAAGATTAAATTTTATTTCACAATTTAACTAAACTCTCTGAGCAATGTTTTGATCTGGAAGATCATAATCATAGTTCTCAAACTTATCAGCTAAACTGGTATTATAAGAAGAAAACACAACATCAATACTCGGGTGGTTAATTTGTAAATTTACATATTCCACTTTTGTGACAATGCTGTACAAGTCTTTGTTTATCGCGTGGATGTTATTAGCCATAAACCATGCCTCTTTAAATTTTGTTTTATTTAAGTTAGGATGTATGAAGTATACTTCAATGTTTTTTTCCAATTCTATTTTTAATTTGTAGTTTCCATGTTAATTGTTTCTCATTTAAGCTTTTATACATTCCCATTTTTTAAAAATATTTTCTTTACCTAAATATTTTTAGTGCCTTTATCAAATGCCGAGTTTCAACAATTTGTTCATTAGAACAATCTAATTGAGCTAAATTTAATTATAAAACTTAATCACCTTTTCTAAAAAAAAGAATATATAGCTTTACTACTTCAACTTTAATTTTTGACTGGAATTCTCCAAATATCCAAATTATATATATTGGATGATACTTTTTACAGTGGTCTACGAAAAATTATTTAGGCCAAAAATTACTTTTTCTTCTCCCATCTTTTTTTTTTATATCTTGCATCTAAAGTAGAATACTTTGGCCTGCTCTTCTGTATTATATTATTTCATTACTTTCTATTCGAATCTTATGGACCTTTTCTACAGACAACTATTGTGGTTACTATTCTGAATTTGTTTCATCGGTAAAATAATGTATAGGAAATAATTAAATGAAATGAAAACTTAATATTATGTAACGGATAATGTAGAAGTATACAAAAATTGCCTAGAGTGAGATTTAATGTACATTATAGATGATATACTATTAATTCACCTTATTAGTTCATCTAGCCTTCCTCATACACGCTTAATACCTCCTGTAATGGATTTACATTTCTATACATTAAAGATTTTGATTACAACATTTTTATAGTAATCAAAAAGTCCTTTTTTAAAGATAAAAAATTCTGTAAGGTTAAACAATTTTTCTTTTTTTGGATAAAATCAAATCATAATTTTGGTAACTGCTGCTTTCTAAGAAAAAAATGGAAATAGTGAATTAAATTGAATATTTAAGCTAAAAAAGGCAAAATAGAAACATTACTTAAAGCATTATAGATGTATACTGAATTGTGAGGAAAAAATGAAGTTTAAAATGCTTCTTAATAATACAATCTTGCAACTGAGAAAAGTTAAACCTTCCGCCAGTAATTTTATCCAGATTAAATATAAATGCCAGAATATAACTTCTGAATTATTGATATTGCGCCCGTAACTAAATAAAACAGTTTGAGAAAAAGGTGACAGCAGAATCGAATCTACTTTCAAAAGATAACTGCTAGCCAATCAAGATGTAAAACGAGCGAAAGTAAAAAATGTATTGGAAAGTGCATGTTGCCTATTCTAATGGCTCATAGAACACATAAATAACCATGTAAAGTAATGAGCTGTCCATTTGTTTAAAATTCTTAGATTAAGATTGATGCTAATGGCGATGATCAAAACATCACTTATATAATTATATAAGATATCCAGGTTATATTTTCTGATCATCAAACCATTTATCAGAATGTTGTACATTACTATTGTCCACAAATATTTATACATTGGGGCTTAACTTCGGATGGCACTTCCATTTCAAAAGAATCTCTATGAATGTATTCTCAAGCAAAGTCATTCCACCAATAAAATCTTTGAGCGACATCATCTCGGAACATGATTTCTCAGAAACTAGAATGAACTGTTCATGTTATGCATTTGGAGTTAGACTAATAAGATAATAGCATAGCCATGAAAATAATTTTATAACAATTTCAAAAATCTTAATTGATACTATCTTATTAATTTATGCAAATATTACAATGCTTGAATGTATATACATCAGAAAGTATAATTGAAAATTAAAATTTAATTACGACGGGTATTAATCTCCTGTTGTTTTTCTGAAGGTTTGTGATGATGGTGTTCTAGCTGTATTTTTATATTGGACTATTTCCATCATCTAATATGTGTGTTGAATGTCTTTAGAAAAGTTTAACTTTTAGTTAAATATTCCAAATGCATTCAACTGTTAGTAATATCACAGCAAACAGGTTAGTATATGCACCAACTGTTAGTAATATCACAGCAAACAAATGTTAATAATATCACAGCAAACAGGTTAGTATATGCACTAACTGTTAGTAATATCACAGCAAACAGGTTAGTTGGTTAGAGCGTTACAGTTGGTTAGAGCGTTACCTTAAATTTCAATCATCAAGAATCTAAGGACCCAGGTTCGAATCCCATGCTAGTACTGTCACTGGTCAGGCCAGCAACACCTGAAGAAGAGGGGAGAAAAATACCTCTCGAAACGTTGTGCGTATACTAACCTGTTTGCTGTGATATTACTAACAGTTAGTGCATATACTAACCTGTTTGCTGTGATATTATTAACATTTGTTTGTTGTGATATTACTAACAGTTGGTGCATATACTAACCTGTTTGCTGTGATATTACTAACAGTTGAATGCATTTGGAATATTTAACTAAAAGTTAAACTTTTCTAAAGACATTCAACACACATATTAGATGATGGAAATAGTCCAATATAAAAATACAGTATTAATCTCCTGTCTCTTAAATCTATTCACAGACCCTTCATTTCTGACATATTGCTCCATTGCCCAATTATTTCACCAAAACAATATAAAAAATATTTTTTGGAGTCTTTAATTTACCCTCATTTTCTCTGATATTGCAGATTATGTTTGTAATTTTATGTTCTATACTGTGCATGTCTTTGGTCCCAGTTACGTTATAATTTCATGATATTAGTTGATCTATGTTGGTAATCTGTGGATAATGAAACATTTCTATTGTGGTCAGTTAAAACTTCAAGACCCAGGGTTGCCAAACTGGTCTCTACCACCCACTCGTGAGCAGTTGGGCAGTGAGTATTTGCCAGATGTTAAAACAAACGATAGATGTGCAACAGGCATTTAATTTTTTTTTGCAGAATTATTTATGCATCTCATGAAATATGCCAACTTGATAGAAACCTAGAAAAGTTCCAATTTTGATATTGACATTCATATATGGTTTGCAATCATACTTTTGGTTGGCAATAAATGAAAACCAATGAGCTCTGTATGCATGATTTGTAACAATAGTTAAATATCTTGCACCATTTGCATGGTCAATATTTTTATCTATGGTGATCCATGAATATTTGAGGTTCTTAGGCCCATTTATAGTTATAAATTTTTTTAACCCATGTCTAAAAAAAAAAGAAACCTGTGCATGGCTATTTACCGGAATACTTGAAAATGGGTCAAATCTGTAACAAACAGCTTCCGAAGCATTTATTGTGCCACAAAACATCAAATAAAGTGATGCATGATCAAGAAAAAGATAATAGAATATTTTCAAAAGACTTACAAAAAATTTCAAAATCATTTAACAATTACACCCTCATTTCAAAAACTAAATGCAAAAAATGAAAATAAATTAACTACGTTATGAAATATTAAAATTGATAGCAAAAGCCGTAATATTGGCAAAATTTTGATAATTCCCTGTATCAAGGAATTTATATTGACTGTAATGAATCAAGATATACCTGTTTTTAAAACTATACCTCAGCTCAAACACTGAAGTGACTCATTGATAAAATGACAGTCAAGGTTGCGTTAATTATGATACTTTCAAATTGAATACATTACAGAAAGAAATGCTACTTACAAAAAATCTTTCCATAGATACAAAAGGGATATTTTAGATTAAAAATATTTTGGCAAAAAAACTACACCTTTAACTGATATTGTTGCTTGCGCTACTGATGATGCACCATCAAGGGTCAGTTGCAGATTTATTGCTTATTTGAAAGAAGTACCACTTTTATGTATTCATTGTATGGTATGTAGATAACATCTTGTAAGAAAACATTTAAATGCGAGACTGAACTCATATCTAAATGTAGTAATTAAAACTAAATCAAATGCCAAAGATGATAATAGAATGTTTCGTCAGCTTTGCCAGGATGATGATGAGCAATTTGATTACTTTTGCATACAGAAGTCTGATGGCTCACAAAAGATGTGCCTGTTCCAATTTGTGCCTTTTCATGACAGCATAATGCAGTTCTTTGAGAATAATAATGTTCTCTCAATTAAAGGCAATAAAAATGATGCCTTTTATTTGGCAGATGTTTTCAAAAGATTTAACGAAATTAATTTGCAACTTCGAAGAGTCAATGTAACAACAGTTGTAAAAATTGTATCATTATTGAAAAACTTGATCTCTGACAATCTACTGCAGAGAGAATTTTATCAATTTCTTGAATTATCCTCTATAAAAATATCTCTAGATGACATTAAAAGATTTACTATCCACCTCTGTGAACTTAAGTTGGATGTGGACAAACAATTTCAAAATATTTTGAACTTGAAAGTATATAGTTGGATGACAGATTCCTTTATCATAAATTTTATTGAAGTTGATTAAACTTCACAAGATGAACTGTTAGAACTCAAATATGATGAGAGCAAAAAATAATTTTGATTCTGGTGGATATCAGAAATTCTGGCAAAATATCTGCATTATATCCAAATTTGTGGAGTTAACTTATTAATACTTTTTCCTATATCTCGACAAGTCAGGTTTTAGTATATTGTGAACAAATTAAGAAACAACCTAAATATCACTGAAGATCTATTCCTAACAAAAACTGAACCAAACATCAAGTATTTAGTTTTGCAACATCAGCCTCTAGGATACCATTAATTTCCTTGCACCTTAAATAAATAATTTTTTTCAAATTCAAAATAAATTATATACATTTTAGTCTTTCAAATTGATTTAAATTTGTTACTTTGTATTGTTATAAATCTAATATACTATTAAAACGTGATCACCATTTCATATGCTTACACAGGCTGTTAATAACTAATGTGATATGATATACTGAGACTTCTTATACGGAGTCAGGAAACTCAGCAACTATACCCAGAGACACCTGTTAGCCACTTTCCATTCCCCACCCTAAGTTTTTCCATATCCTGCTCCATCCCATTTCATAACATAATCTTTGTCAACTCCATGGCCTTTATATCTACATCCCCCTTATCTTTTCCCAAACCCAGCATAAAAACCAAGAACCCATTTTCTGTATAATCACTTTGTTTATATTTATTCTTCTGTAACTTTGTTATTTGTACCCTTTCTGCTTTCAACCATTTACATTCAATTAACAGATACCTAATATTTTCTATACCTTCATTACACAACTTGCAGACTAAATCACCCATATTTTTCTATTTACGTGTATATTCTCTTGTTGCTAAAGATCCCGTTCGAGACTTTTTTTGCTATTATCATAAATTAATAGTTCTCCAACTCTATTCTGTATTAATGCATCTACTCTTCTATCCGATTCCTTACCACTATAACACTCAATAATTCTCCTAACACAATCATCCCACTTTTTGTACAAGTATACTAATATAAGTTCTTTATCCAAATCTTCTGCATTACCTTTCTCACCCATCTTGTTGCCTATCCTTTACCTTTACTCATAACCCAATTAAATACTATTTTGGCTATTTTATTATCCATAAACTGCAATCTACCGAACATTTTCATTTTGCATCTCATATAAAAACTTGACCATCCCATTTCATCTTGAATTGCTGCCTCCTTCGCCATCCACACATCTGCATCTAATATATGTCTTTGTACTTTTTCCAAGTAATCTAATACCCCTTTACTAACATAATGCATCATTACCATATGTTAACCCTGTTACTGTCTCTTCTATACAATTCTAGCTACATTTCTTTATCAATCCCTTTCTTTGAGTTTTTTTCTGATTTCAGCCTATTGGTTTAAATATTCTAAAAAAGTAAAAGATAGTTTCTAAAGGTATAAATGCATTAGTTCCAGCTTTGAATTCTAATCCTCGCTAATATAAGCCCCAAACTGGTCTGATGATAAAGATATTAGAGCATTATATCATCTAGCATCCATTGATTATTCCAGTTCATGATCATGACTTCAGAGCAGGGGAAGAGAACTGCCCTTGAAGAAATAAATTAACAAAAAATTTCAAATTTACATTAAAAAAACTTCTTCAACAAGATAGAAAGGGGGCTTTAAAAAATGTAAAAAGAAATTCAAAAATTGTAGAAATACAATTTGAACGTCAACATTATTTAAGAACAATTTCACGGTTAAGCCTATTATCAGAAGAATTGATATCTTTATATAAATTTTGATGGAATTATTGTACACAACAAGAGTTAAAATGGGATAACTTACTTTCTAATCTCGAATTCCAATAATCCCAGTTAGGTTTTTGAGTATTTACTGTTTGTCAAGACATTAGTCTTTGCAGTGATCTACTTATAGTAATACTTGATATTAAAAGAGTTTGCGTAATCATTACTAATTTAATTTACTTAAAGTAAAATTTTAGAATAGTAACAAACTGCAAATTTAATATTTTCAATCTATATATACACCTGGGTCTCGTTTTATGCGGATTAATTTAATGCAATTTTGAAGTTATGCGATTCATGTTTCTTCTTAATATTTTTTATATTTCACTATATTTATTAGATATCAAGAGATTTAAATTATTAATAACTTATTTTGACTTGAAATCTTTTTTTTTTTTTTCAAAAATATAATGTTATATTAGCAGCTAACATGAATATGGCCTGAAGCTGTATTTAGAAACTTAGCTTCTATGTAAATAACCTATTTATACTAATGAGTAAATAATAATAATGGATTATACTTACATATAAAAATATCGCAATAAATATTCAAAAATTGTAAACTTTTAAAACTTATTTTGTTAGATATAACAGAAATAATTTTTTAGACTGTTAAAATAAATAACGAAGATTTTATTGATTTTTTGAACTGAAAATAATCTTTCTAATGATAATCTTTTCGTTTTGATTGCAATCTCATTTTTTTAATATAAACAGAAAACCATTAACACAGCACAAGAGTGAAAGTGGGACTAGTTGAACATCACATCATGAATCTGATTTCTTATCAGTTCACAAACGAACGCATATTGTCAAATAGCGGTAATGATTAAAATATATATGAAAAAATTAAATACCATAGTTAATAAAAAGCTTGTCTTATATTAATTTTTTTCAAATATTTGAAATTTTTTATTAGTCTTACTTTATTTCTTTAATGCGAATTTTAAAGTAATTTTTCTTTGTTGCTTTACTTTTATATGATTTCTGAAAATTACTGGAACATATCCCCCATTTTTCAAGGTAAGTCAAGTATTTTTGTGCGTGTTTTCTGAGGAACCTATCTACCACATAAAATGAGATCCAGGTATATATAAAATATCTACTTTCTCTGTTGTCTAATTGGTGAACGTATGTTTGTAAGGATGTCATGGTCAAATTCACAACCAATTAAAAAAAACGTATGTTTATGCAAAGTTAGTAATTCTGCTATTAATAAAAAGCACTCGAAAAAAATCAGTACATGTACTTTTAACTATAGAGATATAGTATTTAAATTGCGAAGAAAATGTGATTATAGTTTACAAATTCATGTTTGGAATATGATATTTAGTGAGGGAAAAAATAGATGCTTTAGTAAGATATTGGCATTTGGATTTGGTAAACGTATTACGTTTATGCGAAATAATTTCACCATTAATAAAAAAATCAGTACGCGCTTTTAATTAGAGATATAGTATTTAAATCGCAAGGAAAATGTGTTTATAGTACATAAATTTATGTTGAAATGTGATATTTAGTGAGGGGGAAAAATAGACACTGTAATATTGTATTAGTTTTGGTTAGCATCTAATTAAAGTCAGAATGACGGCTTTTTAGACTAGTGTACAATTCTCACATTATATAATATTAAAATCTGCTTTATTTACATTAAACTTTTAAAAAAAAATTGTTAAAGCAAGGCCAGATATATCTGATAATACTAATAAATATAAACAAAATTTAAATAACTCATTGAAGTAAAGTTCCCTCTATTTACCCTTCAAAGAATAATAATGAAGAAAACACCATATCAGACATAGTTTCGTAGTAATAAAGTAGCAGACTCGAGTTCGAAGTCCACAAATTGCACTTCAGTTGTCACTTATGCTGCTCAAACTTATAAATTGCTGGGCAATAAATCACTCAATTATTTTTTGTTCTTAAGGAAACAGCATTACCCACAGACTGGACAACATGGCGGAGAGGGTATAGCATTTTTCTCTCTTTGCTTTACCCTCTAACGAAAAATAACTAGACTCATTTACTGACAAATAATTGAATAGATAGCTAGTCTGGCTATCTGGAAAAAAAAATTCCTAAGATTGTTTGTAACCAGGATAAATTTCCGTGCTTTACCTATCTCAGGTTTGAATCCCAAGTGCAATAATCACCACTTCGCAAGACCCACAGAAGAAAATTATCAACGTATTAAAAAGAGCGATATATTTAATGTAATTATCCTATATTTAGAATATTGCTTGTGTTTATAGTTCAGAATTCTTGAGTAACAAGTAAACAATTTCCAGTCTTATTTTAGAATTCCAACAAAACATTATAATACCCCGTATAGGTTAATGTTGTGGCAGAGTGACAGATTTCGGAATTCAAGATACGTGGACTGTATTTCTAGTTTGGTCGTGCTTCTGGTGTTCAAATTTCTTATGAACTCTTGAACAAGACCCATTTGATAATTTACCTATTTACTACTTAAAATATGTAATTATATAAAAAAAATGAAGCATATAATTTTTTATCGATTATAAGCATCTATTTTCAGTAATCAAAATAGAAAAAATGTCTAATATATATAGAGAGAGATCAATCAGTGAAAAGTAACAGAAAGGGGGAAGGAGCAAAACAAAGCAATAAATAGGCAAGATTATGTCAAGACCATTTTTTAGAAACGGGGCATGTTATGAAATGTGAAGAAAGTATTGAAATGATCAAATGTAAACGTTATAAAGGAAAGTGTATGAGACAATGTATATACAAGAAATTAAAGAGAAATGTATGAATTTAGTGCAAGGCTCAATAAAGTTGGAAGAAAAATGGGCATTAAATAAAAATGAAAGTATAAAACATTTTTTAGAGTTGGGGTTCGTCAATAGAGGGTGTGCTAAGATATGCAATTCAAGTGACATTTTGAATTAACCTAACATCTTGACAAGATTCAATTTTGAACAAAAGTCATTAGATGAAAATAAATATATGATTAAAATATATAGTTGTCTATTAAATTGATTATATTTACATATTCAATTCAATGAAAAGAATACTTATGGAGGATTGGGGGAATTGTTAATAAAATTTCTTGTAAGATTTTTAAAGAATTATGTCTCTTCTTCTAACTCATTTAATAAAATAAATAGATTTGTTTTAGCGAATGACTGTGTATTTCCAGTTTCTATAGATATTGCAAAGATGTATCAATCAATTGCGAGAGTAAAAAGTATTAATGTATTCCTTTCTATTTTAGGGAATTGTGACTATTTTTCTATCTATTTCATATGTAATAATACATTTTATAAGTTTAGAAGGATGAGATATTGGTTGTTATTTCTCCTTTGACGTATTGTGTCTATATTGATTATTTAGAGAGTAATATTATAAATAATTTTTCTGCTTCTTTAAAATTATTTCTTAGATATGTTGATGATTGTTTGTTTGTTAGTTAGTCAGAAAGAAAAATTTGAAATTTTTTTTTGATAGATTGAATACTTTTGATAATATTCATTTTATTATTGAAGGTGCTACTTTTGAATTTGTTAAATTAAAATTTCTGGATTTAAGTGTTGATGAAGTTTTATTTTTGCGTCATTTTATTAAACAAAAAAATTTAAGAAATATGATATGGTCAGATAGTTATCAACCCTTTTACGAATAAGAAAATTTCTTTACTAAATTATTGTTATAGGAATAGAAGGTTTAATAATTTTGAAAATAATGGTTATATTCAGAGGAGTCAATTTGTTTCTGACTCGATTGGATTAGGTTATAATAAAAAATTTATTAGAAATATTATATTTAATAAAAATATCTCCAGGCTTGATAATAATAAAAAAATTATTGGTTAATGAAAATAAAGAATTAAACCACTAAACATCACATGATCACCATTTCTTATGCTTACTCATAACTGTTATTAAAAGAGGCAAAATTCTCCATACAGTAGTGCCACTCAGTGCAAGCCAGAGTAATCGATGGATGCCAGAAGGCTAAAGAGTTTACTTCTTTACGATTTAAGTCATCAATTTATAAATTGTTTTACAATAGTCATTTATTGGATGGTATGAAAGTGGCCTGTAAGAAAAACCTGAATTTAAATGCATTCTGATATAGTTTATAAGATTTCTTTTGTCGTAAAATGTATATAGATCAAAGTAAATTAAGTCATTGAAAAGGTTAAAGCTCATAAGAGTAGAGTTAAATATAGGTATCATAATTCAGTTTTGTATATTCACGAACTGAATACAGATCATAAAATATTCTGAAAAGAATAAGAAACTCTGAATGACAAATCTTTTTGAATCTGAGGCCTTCAATCTCATGAAGAAATCCTTTGATGTTAAAGATGGTTATTGTTGAAGTGAATTATGGAAAGGCTATTTAGTTTTCTATATATGTGTTGTTAGTATCTTGCTGAATTTCAGTTGAGAAGGTCTGTTTGCTAATAGACGAGATCATGGTCATGAGAAAATTTTAGTAAAATTTTATTTTTTGGCTGTTTTTATAATGCTATATGATTTTCTATTTTAAATATATATAACATATAATCCCAGTGCATAACTCTATACTGAAATAAATATACAAATATTAAATCACTCCACAGGGTTATTTTGAAATACGAACTCTAATGGATTTATATATTAGTTCATAGAGGGCGGTACTGGATTTCTTAACCATGTGGGGTGATTTAATATTTGTATATATATATGTACGTACGTACACATCTATGCTTCAGTACATCAGCAGTATAATATGTGATAAATAAATTACACTAAATGGCATACGTACGCATATAAATACATAAAAAATATATTTATAAGTAATATTCATTTATTTTGAGAAATGTATTAATATCTTTGAAAGTCATGTACAGAAACAGTTTTAGTACAAAGTATATACAAAAATGAGAAGAAAAAAAAATCTTAGGTGATGTTCGTCATTATAAATAAAAAATATTAATGTAATTTTATAGGAATGAAACAAAAAATAATGTTAATCTCTCTCCCGATCACGCTCTATATGACCACTAGCTGTACCTGAAAAAGAAAAAGGGAATACATATAATAAATGTTATGTATATATATGATCACACACAATGTTACTATTAAATATTATTTAGATGGTTTTGCAATTGACTTGACAAATTGCATAAAACAATATGCTTGTATTATTGGCAATCTTTATTAGCATTGATGTACACAATATAGAACGTCTTTTACGAAATAGCACCATCATGAATTAATTCTGTAACTATTTTATTGTTGTGGGATTATTGTTATTAGATAGTAATAATATTGAAAATATAGTAACATATACATTAATACTACAGAGAGAGACATGCTATGGAGAATTACAACACTAATGTAAAACTATATATGATATATAGTGGTCATATTATAAGTTCATAAGGTTTGATTCTTATAGTTTCCACGACTGGATGTTTTTTTAAAGTACTTTTACAAGATTGTTTAAATCTTCACAGTAACTATCCGTAGAATAATGTTTTAACTATAGTATATATACTTAAACTAGATATAATTGGAGGGGATTTGAACACAGACTTTCAAATTTTCTTCAGTCATCCATTCTGACTTATATAACTGACACATATTGCAAAAAAGATAAATTATCTTGTATTTCGTGTTGAACCAGCACTCATCAGTTAGTCCAGATCATCATCTCCCACATATATATAATCAGTGCTCAGATCATATTAAGATAGCAAATCTTAAACTTTAATGGACATACTTCAATCATCTCCATCCTCCAACTCTTCAGCCATCCATACCACTGAAAATCTGATGATGAATGGCTGAAGAGTTGGAAAGGATTGAAGCCTGTCTATTTAAGTTTGAAGATTTTCTATCTTGATATACGCTGAACACTGATTGTATATATGTGTGGAAGATGATGATTCGGACCAACTGATGAGTGCTGATTCAACACAAAATACGTTATATTGGAAATCATTTATCCATATCACATGTATATATGATTATGTGTGTCGGTTATATAAGATAGAGTGGATGACTGAAGGGGGCTTGAAAGTCTGTGTTCAAATCCCCTGTATAACAATGGTAAATCCTTTAGAATGATAAAAATGCAGCATTTACTTAGAAACAAAAAAATTTAAAACAAATGTGCTTTGTTTTCTTTAAATTTTGAAGCGTAATATAAAGATTAGAAGTATATTCTTATTTTTCTCCTTTTACTTTCTTTGCATTTCTTCATATATTCATATATATTGCTTACAATTACTCTCCTCATATATACTTTAATGCAAAATTTCTTTTAGTGATTTCTTTATTTTTCTGACAGTTTCGACTGTCCTGCAGTCTTCATCAGAGCGATCTTAATCTTCTCTACCTTTTAAAATAATTGATTTAAAAGGTAGAGATGATTAAGATCACTCTGATGAAGACTGCAGGACAGTCGAAACTGTCAGAAAAATAAAGAGAGTCAATATATATGAATATAAAGATTATCACTTAAAATGAACAGAGCTTTTTCTAAAAAATATGAACTATAATAAAAGTAAACAATGTTCTAATTTTCTAGAATTTTTTATTTATTTTTATAACATTTCATATATTACAATCTAAAATAATTATTAAAAACTTCTTCATTTAAATATATGTAAATTTAAAATATTTTTATATATCAATATTTATAAATAAAACACATTAAATACCAGCAAAAATTTTGCTAATTAGTATATGTACACACAAGAGAGTAATGGAAATAGTTAATGTGTGGAGTTATTCATTTAAAATAATTTAATTAAAAAGCATTTTACCTAGAACAGCAGCTAATGAAAGCCAATTGCCCCAAACCAAGAGCTAAAGTACAACAGTTTTACTTAACTCTTGGCTTGGAGCAGTTGGCTTTCATTAGCTACTGTTCTAGTTATTAAAGTGCTTTCTAATTATGTAATTATAAATGGATAACTCCTCACATTACATATTTCCGTTTAAAGTATTCATAAAAATATTATATTGCTTGATAGTAATGTATATACATATTAAGACATGCTCATACACACTTGTAAATTGACGGGAAAAAAGACAAACATTTACATATAATAATTTACAGATCACCGCAGGATGAAGATCATTGAACTTTCTTTTTCCACCATCTGCCATGTGGTCTTTTACAATCCAAAATTTTAATGCTCCCTAGTGTTATCTCATCTTCACCAATCTAATTCCACTCTTGATTCTTTCATTGATGTCAGTAATTGTGTTCTCATTAATCTATTATATTTTCAATCCTCTATTGTAAATATTAATATACATGATTTGTATGCTTTAATTTGCTCTTATATTAAGTTTGTACAATTCAACGTAATTAATAAAAATCTTTTCAAGCGCATAGGCATATTTCCTTCTAATACCAAATTATTTTTACTGACAAAACTCCGTCAATTTTAATTCTGATTACTTTCAAATAATAACTAATTTTTAAATCTGTTTAATTCATTATTATTAGTCCCTTTTTTTTAAAACCCTCTGATTGTTACTTTAGCTTTTTTAGTATTTATTTTTAATCGTAGTTTTTCATCTGATCTCGAAAATCCAAATGACGAAAGTAATCTCCAAATATTTTCACTCTCTTAGTTTTTTATTAAAACTGCTCTAAAATTATACGAATGGGATTACCCTAACATATATTCTTATTATCATAAGCATATACTCTAATCACATCCTTTCCGGGATTTAGTAATATTTTGAGTCTCATTTCTAAAATGGCTTTATTTTAAACAAATTTCAAAATCCTTTTTTGCATACATTGCAGTGCTAAATCAAAATTTTCTGCTGCTTTGGATGATCCTAATATTCAGTTAAATATTGCTCGATTCTTTTACCTTGCTCTAGCATAGATAGGAATAGTTTTTTGTAATGAGCTGAAAGAATCGAATGGTGTTGTATTAAAAAATATATACCTACAATTAAAACAGAATTGAACTTAGGTTTTTTGAATTTCAGACTATTAACTTGGTAGTAAAAAAGGAATTAATGATGGTTACTAGATACGTAACTGCAATGGATCCCAAAACATCATTAGTAAAGGCAGACACACACACAAGATGACCTAGGGATTAGATTATACTATCACCTGGTGAGCATTGATTAATCAAGCTAATCCTAGATGGCGCTAAAATGGTAGATAGAAGAAACTCTTCTAATTTTTTTTATTAATCTTGTTCAAATGCAAATCAACATCATTATCTTTTAAAAAATTTTAATGATTTGTAAATTCCTGGAGCATTTTTGGAGATTATGACTATCAACTGTTATTACTGTTCTTAAAGCTTTGCATCAACATATTATCTTCCATATCTCTAAAAGATAATCATTTCCAGAGTGACTGTTAGTCAAACCAAAATTCAAATTCTGCTAATCCTTCATTTGGATGCCTCCACGTCCATTTATTCTTTGGATTTTTATCAAAAAAAAACCCTCCCTCCTTTCTCTACAAATTTCATTAGTCAGTGTATCTTCTCATTTCTAAGACACTTTTCAAATTTTACCATTAAAGTACCCCATACCAGTTTTAAAATGCTTGGTTTGTTCAATTCATTGTTACTGTTTCAATTTCAGTGCTTAGATTTTTTTTTTTATTTCCTTCATTCCATCCATTTACATATTCTCTCATTGTTAATCCAAGTTTTTTTTTATTCTTCTACTTTTCTCTGAATCTCTTATCTGTGCTGCAGCTACCTTTATATTTTCCAAGAATATTTTCTACCTTTTGTTTGAATTTACATTATCATTTATTTTGCTAATACTTAAATTTATTTTCTTATCCAACAAATTTTCTCTAATACTTCTTTTAATTTAATGATAACCTTTTTTTTTTAGAATTTGGCTTAAAACTTCTTATACTTTTAAAATTTAGTTTCATTTTTGCCAATATTGAATTAAAACAAAAGCAAACTCTACATACAGTAATGCCACCAAGTGCAAGCCAAAGTAATTGATGGATGCAAGAGAGTTTGTGCATAAAATCCCTATCTAATGCTTACTCATCCAATATCCCCAGTCTACTTTTTAGCTTGTTTCTTTTATCATTGAAGAGCCTTGGATCTGACAGCACTGCACCTAGATCTTAGGCTCTAAGACAACCCTCCAGCAGCCACCTTTTACCTTATTAGTTAACTATAAAATTTTGAATCCAAAATTTAAAACACAATAATATTTTCAAGCTAAGCTCATTATCTTGTATAACGATGTATAGATCTGAACTCAGTTCAGCATCTATGCTTTTTGGTGTCTTTGGTTTTTCAATAACCACAGTCACCATAATCCTATTTGGCAGGATTGGTATTAAAATGCTAAACATCACATGATCACTTCTTATGCTTACACAAGCTGCTTACACAGAGGCTAAACTCTCCATATAGTAGTGTCACCAGTGCTAGCCAAAGTAATAAATGGATGCAAGAAGGTTTTTGTATAAAATCCCTATCTAGTGATTACTCATCCAATATCCTCAGACTAGTTTCTAGCTTGTGGCTTTCATCAGTGATGAACCTTGGATCTGAAAGCACTGAACCTAGATCTTAGGATCGGATACAATCTTATGCAGCAGCCATCTTTTACTTTATTAGTTAACTATAAAGCTATAGATCTGAAAACCTTATTGTATCTTTTTTTGTATTCATAGCTTTATAGTTAAGTAAAAAGGTAAAAGATGACTGCTAGAGGGTTGCATTTGATCCCCAGATCGAGGTGTGCAGAGCTCTCATATCCAAGGTTCTTCACTGATGAAAGCCACAAGCTAGAAACTGGTCTGGGGATATTAGATGAGTAGGCACTAGATGAGATTTTATACACAAACCTTCTTGCATCCATTGATTACTATAGCTTGTACTGGGTGACATTACTGTGTGAAGAGTTTATTACTGTTTTCACAGCTTGTGTAACAAGAAATGATGCTCATGCGTGCATTTATCTTTCAAAAAATAACTTAATTGAACTTTATAAGAATTACACATAATAGACAATAGAAAAAAATGTGACAAGGTAACTTTTATTTGTATTTAGTGAATACAATAAAGAGACATTGTCAAAATAGAAAAAGAAAACTAGGTATTATTCAGTGTCTACGAAGGAGATCCTCATTTACAGCTTCAACCTACTTTAAAGTCTGATTATATAATCCGACAGAGATAAATATTTAATCATGGTTTCTTACTAACGTAAGCTTATTCATAATTATATTTAGATACCTTTGTGAGTATTGGTCATATATAAATATTCATTTAATGCTCCAGAGGACAAAAAATGAAAACGGTAAGATAAGTTTGTAATAATAAAATGAATCCAAAATCCGATAAAGAATCACCATATATTCTTTCCCAAGTAATCTTGTAAGACAGGGTACTAACTTAGTATATCATCTATCATTTCATCTTCTTCAGGACACATCAAACATGTCAGATCTGCATCTGTTTCGTAAGGTTATTAAGGCCTTAAGATTTATTTCGATTTTAAAAAATCAAAAATTTAGCATCTAGACATCACAATTTCCAAGAATGGATCAAAGGATACCATCAAAAATAAATATAGAAGATTAAACACATATCAATATTGAAATTTTTTCCACTGGGGGGTAAAAGGCGACCGCTGTACTAAAATTGCCATAACTATAAGAGTTTTCACAATTTCCGAAATAATTTTAAAGATATATTACATAAGTTACTAGAAATATATTGAAAAAAAAAAAGTTTTTCCATATGCAGAAAAATATGTACAACTCAGAGAAGAAGCTTATGGTTCAAAGTTCTTTTAAAATATCTGTTAGTCTGGGGAAAAAGATAAAATGGAAACTCTAAAAAAAAAAAAACAACGAGTAATAGAAAAATTAGATTTTTCTGCCAATAGGAATAAAAAATTCCCAGTAAACTGGTCAAAAATAACCTTTGCATATGGAAAAATATGGACAAAAAGATATAAAGATAATATCCATATATGCTGGAGTTGGAATTGTTTGCCCTAGTTCCCATGGAAATGGAAACTCTTTTGTAATCGATTGTAGTAGCAGGTTTATGTAAAAAGTAATGCAATCAGAGGAGAGTCTTACGGAATTGATTTATTTGATCTACATGATGATGCTATTCTTCCGTCGAGTTTCACATTATATTCCTATTGAGTAGTAAATAATTAACCCAGAAGCTAAACTCTATACAGTAGCACCACTCAGTGCAAGATAGAGTAATCAATGGATGCAAGAAGGTTTGTGTATAAAATCCTTATCTAGTGCCTACTCATTCAATATCCCAGACTAGTTTCTAGCTTATGCCATTAGATGGGGATTTTAAGCATCCATTGATTCTTCTGGCTTGCACTAAGTGGCACTACTGTATGGAGAGTTTAGCCTCTGTGTAAACAGCTTGTATAAGCATAAAGAATGATGACCATGTGATGTTTAGTAAATGATTAACAAAATATAGCAAGGCATGTGGAATGGCAATTGAAGCTAAATTCAGTAGAAGCTTCACAATGGACTCTTAAGTCGAAGTCTGCTTGAATATAAATCTGTACAAGACTGGTGCACATTAACCCAATTCCTATCTTAAATAGAAAAGCAGCTTGATCAGTAGAGGGCCCCCTCGTATTGTGAAAATGAAAACCTCAAGCTTATCCTTCAGGGTGGATTCCAGAATTTGCACTCCTAATAAATTCATGGGGATTGGTTTAATGTTAGTAAATGGAGAGGGTAGAACTGAAATTAGTGAAACTGGATATAAGCCTTGAAATAACATTATTCTGGTTGAAAAGAAGGATATGCATTCTGCTAGCAGTTCCCACCCTAAAAAAAAATTAGATGTTTAAATACAAATAATGAAATAACCATATAAGACAGAATAAACAGATTCTTTCACATTGACAAGGTTCTTCATTACGTCAAATCGTTATAAGAATGTATCTTGTTTTGGAGTACCCCAAAAAACAAGGGATTCTAAATGATAGATGAACTTGTCCGTAGGATTCCTAGCGCACCAACAAAAAAAAAAAATCTGCTTTGTCCACTCAATATGTTTCAATCAACCATAAGCACTATTGGTGCCTTAAGGACGGGAGGATAACTAACTGCCTAACTGATGTACCTTTTCATCGTTGATGTGTGTTTGTGAAATGCATTTTCTTTTCTTGTCAAATATATTCTCTTAACTCATCATCTGCTTTGAAAAATGCATTATTAAGGCATCCTTGGAGAATATTATGTGCAATTTTCTAGTGCAATTGATCGAATGATAAAATTTATGATTGTGGAAGAGACACTTTAGTAACATGCCTTACAATTGTGGGCACAATATTAATGATCATATTCCAGACTGCAACTGGATCTAAATCATGATTTCTTAATTTAAATTTTAAAGAATGTATATTTCTGAAAAAAAAAAAATCTGTGGTTCTTACCTTCAGTAAAACCCAGAATGTTTAGAGATAGTAGAGAAATGGAAAGAAAGCAAATCAAATTCAAGGAATAAATTTAAGCCTGTGCGATCTGATAAAGGACAAGAACCCAGATTTATAGATATCCCATGATGTAATTCAGGGATGTTGCAGAAATAATCAATTAATGTATATCTAAAGTGCTGTACATGCATGCATCATGGGCAGAAATATTTTAGCCATTTACAAAAACTCTTGATAATGTCCTCAGATCTTTTTGCTCCTAGATATTTACATTTGCAATCATCAATCAAAATTGTCAGAGAGAAGATTACCGAAATTAAGACATTGACTGCATGAATTATATTAGACACAATTGTGTTATTGGGAGGAAAATAAAGAAATACTATGTTTTATTCCAAAGTTCAATGACAATGAAACGAATAAAAGGTTTTTGTTCATGAATAGTATTTTAAAGGCATGAAAGAATATGTGATTATATTAAGAAAATGCAGTTAGACTGAAAGACGTTTTGGAAAACATAATTTGGATAAAAGAAAAATGGTGTTTCCAAAAGCTTCAAAAAATAGAAATTTGATTATCTAAGCTTACTTTAAAAATGCATAAACTTCTTGCTTAGTATTTTGCACTCTGATATCCAATGCACCCACTTGAATCATTACAGAAATGAAAGACTATTTCTAAATCTATTCTAATATTTTCTTATAATATGGAGCTTTCCATAAGTAAATCTATAGATTTGTAATTAACACTTTCATTATAATGTACCTCTCATAATAATCCAATGATTAGAAACAACTATCCATATGAAATAAATCCAATGAACATACAAAATCAATACTATCTAACTTTCAAACCTGTGTAATCACAACACCAAAGCCATATATCTCACTCCACCACATACATATTGCAAATATCAAGCCTGGAATGCATAAAACCAGATGTGACAGTCCCCAAAGCCAACAATTAATCCACACTCCATGCACGGCATTCACCAGTAAACAAACACCATACTGCTTTTTATCTCCAATTTTAAACAACCTCATCTTTCATTACCTCCATCCATTCATCAACTACCTTCTCCAATCCCTCAAAGAAATCATGAACTGACAAACAATTGCATTATTATTTTTAACAAAATAAAATTGTCCATTTAAACCAAAAGCAAAACATCTATGTGGGTACATTAGGTCAGAACATTCTATTACTGGCAAAAAAATATTTTGAAAAATGAACACACATCTCTACAGCATAGCATATACTTTCATAATTTAAATCCAGGATCAAATATAGAATATGACAGACACCAAAAAAAAAACACCACCATATGCACATCCAACAAATCGAAAGCTTTCTACAATATTAACCTGAATTGGTTTTCAATCTTTAGTTTTATGCAAATATCAAAGTTAGAATAATTTTCATTTTATTAAATAGTTTTCATTGGAAATTTCTATTCACTATTCATACTATTTTACCTATGCCAATATTCATAATATTCATTTTATAGAGATATATGGTACCCAATCATTTTTTATTCATCTTTAGAAATATTCTCGATCTTTACTGGTTTATTCATAATTCAACATCCATATTTAAATAATAAGTGTAATAATGCTCAAGGCTAAGTGGATTGCTAAGTAATCATTACAAACCAATCAACACTTAGACAATCTCAATAACAATCAACAAATTTAAACTGTTGTCAAGGCAACCTCCTTTGAACAATAAAGATAAAATCCCACTTTTATTAATGGTCCATTGCAACTTGACCACAGAGATTAGAAATTATTGATACAAAAAAGTTTAAATAAAGGTGCAATTCCATCTTGTTTTAATATTACTGTAACTTGCAAAACATCTACCTCAAAGGTGTTTAATTAACCTCTACTTGGTCAGCTACATAGAAAAAATAAAATAAGAATATCAAATTCTGTACAATTGACTAGGCGTCAAATTTGACTACAGTGCACCCTTGGTAATTGGGTGAACTAAAACTCAAAAATTTTATGAAGAATTTTGAAGGAAAACACATATATAAAAATTATTAGAGAATATATTATTCATTATTAATCTTAAATAATTTTTGTAGATACAAATTTAAAAATTACACATATAAAACATAACAAATACATATTTTTACATTCATTTATTTTTATGAAATAAAATGAACATTATATTAACATAAAAAACAAAATAAAACATAATATATAAATAAATATATATGTATATCATACTCAATACTCGTATTAATTTGTATCTTTAAAAATTATGTGGACCACAATATCTAAAAGGTTGCTGACCGCTGCATTAGACCATTAATAAAGGTAAGACTCCATCTTTATTGTTAAAAGGAGGTTGCCTTGACAACAGTTTGAAATTTTTGATTGTTGGGATTGTCTAAGTGCTGACTGGTTTTAATGATTACTTACAAACCCATTTAGCCTTGAGTATTATTACACTTATTTAATAGTCTGCATTCAGAATAGGTTATATTTATCTTTTTAAAGAGGTTTATTTAAACTTCTTTGTATCAATAATTTCAATCTCTGTGGTCAAGTTGCAATCTTTAGTGTCTATATAAATATATTGGACCATTAATAAAGGTGGTATTCCACCTTTATTGTTAAAAGGAGGTTGCCTTGACAACAGTTTGAGATTGTTGATTGTTATTGATATTGGGATTGTCTACGTGTTTAGTTTTTAATGAATTCTAATATCTATTTCTTACAAGTTTAATTAACGATCAACTAACTATATACAATTACTACACAAACAAAATAATTTAAGATTTTCACACAATTAGAGTATATCCCATTTAAAAAAATATATACATCATTTAACATATAAATACTATGATAAATTAAAAAAACAACAAAAAAAATGTCAGCAATATATATATACACATTTTTTTATAAAAAAAATAATTATAATAATGTATTGAAATATGTAAAAATATTAAAAAAAGAAAACTACAATTAAATAAAGTGATTGATTTTTATCAAATCCAAATTAAAAATAAAATTAATAAATGAATAAAATATATCAATATATTAAACCTTTCATAATATTAAAATAATTCTCCATATATTTTTTTAAATGTTCGAATATTAACAAATTTTAACAACATAAAGAAAAAGTACATCTAAGACAGTAAGAGAAAAATTAAAAAAATATTCAGCATACTAAAAAATTAATTAAAATATAATTACCAACATATTTAAAACATCATTATATATATATTAAATAAACTGGTTTGTAAATAAAATTAATTTTCTAATATTTAAAAAAAAAATTGTAAAAATAAAAGACTTTAGTATAACAAATAATACATTATTACAATGTTTAAAATTAAAAACAATACAAACACATTATTAGTATAAAAAAAAAATAGCAATGCGAACGTAAGAATACTCCGTTAAAAAGATAATATTACCTTTTCCATCACATGCGACAATTTTGACTTTATCAACTTTGACTAATTCAGAGACTTCACGAAATTCAACATCGTTTAATACAAATGTCCATACGTTGTCACAAAAGCGGTAAGTTTTTAAATGGCCAGCCTGTGAAATGAATAAAATGTAGATTAATATATGCAGTCTTATGCTGATTTGTTGTGTATAGAATAAGACAATTTTTGTTTACTTAGTAAGAAATTTTAATAAATTTTATGGTTAGTTGCTTGGGAAGACACATGACATTTGAAAATCTAAATAACAGATTGAGTAAAACATTTAGTCGAATAACTAAACTGTTTTTATACATTTTACTCAGTTGAAAATTGATTCAAGAATTTTTAGCTTTTGCATCTGACACTCTGCAGTTCATTGTTTACCTATAATATTCATAAATGTTTATATTAATATATATATGTGCTCTGCGCACAGTTAATGAAGCTATTAATAAATTGTCAAAATTTTTACTGCCAAGCGCTTTCGGGACAGTCTACAGTCCTATATTCATGGCGAGTTATTCTGTTAATAACTGTAAAACTGTGCAAATTTATATGCAGATGTTACGTGGACCATTTACGAGAAAGGGAATAGCAGGCCTCTCTTCTGTTGATTGCCGATGGGTCAGCCGCAATGAAGTAAGCTTCCCTAACTTTACGTTTGGTGTTATTTGTTTCAGAGCAAACGACACTGGCTGTGGTAGGTAGAAAAGCATGTCCAGAGTTTCTTTCGTGTTCGACAAAAATCGAATTACCTTCATACTTTGTTTTGGTTTTATTGTAAAGGTATCGGTGTTGAGCTACTCTGGTGGCAATGTTAGTTTTGGTCTCTCCATAATATGTTGCCATGCAATTTCTTTGGGGGCAGGTAATTTTGTACACAACTTGAGGGGTGAGTTCAGGTTTGATCCTGCCTTTGGTATTATTTCAGTCTATTGGCAGTAAAAATTTTGACAATTTATTATAGCTTCATTAAGTGTGCGCAGAGCACATATATATATTAATTTATTTAAGCATTAATGAAGTAAAATCTTAACTATAAATGTTTATAGTAGAATAATATATATAGGGAGTTTGAACTCAGACTTTCGCATGACCCTCAACTCTCTAAGTCATCTCATATTGCTAACTCACCTGATCACATATATGTTGAAAAGACAAATAATCACCAATATACTTATTTCATGCTAAACCAGCACTCGTCAGTTGGTCCAGATTATCATCTCCACACATATATACAATCAATGCTCAGCTGAGTGCTGGTTTAGCATGAAATAAGTATATTGGTGATTATTTATCTCTTTGACATGTGTGTGATCAAGTGTGTCAGCAGTATGAGATAGCGTGAATAGTTGGGGGTCGTGTGAAAGTCTGAGTTCAAACCCCTTATATATTACATATTGGAGTGCAGGTATAAAAAAGCCAGTACTGTAGAAAAAAATTCATATATTAGACTGATTTATGATTGGAAATTTGATACAAATTTCTGTACAATGAGTAGTCACATAATATTAAATGAATAAAATAGTTCAATATATTATTTAAAAAAATTTTTTTGACCTCTCTTATATAAAAGACTTGAATTAACATTAGAGTGGCTAACAGATAAAGAACTAGAAATTAGCAAAAAAACATTAACTTCATTTTTTTGCCCCAGATAGAGTAAAACTAAAATGTAGCAAACTCTCCATGCAGCAGTGCTGCCACCTTTCTAATTAATGGATGCAAGAAGGTTTGTGCATAAAATCCTATATGGTGCCTACTCATTCAATATCGCCAAACTGGTTTCTACCTTGTGGTTTTAATCAGTGAGGAGCTTTGGACTTGACAGCACTGCACCTAGATCTTAGGATATAATGCAACCCTCCAGAAGCCATGTTTTACCTACATAGTTAACCATAAGCAAGCCACAAGCTAAAAACTAGTCTGGGAATATTGGATGCGCACTAGATAGGGATTTTATGCACAAGACTTCTTGCATCCATGGATTACTAAAGCTTGCACTGGGTCACACTACTGTATGAAGAGTTTGCTATTGAAAGCTTGTGTAAGCATAGAAAATGGTGATCATGTGATGTTAAAGAGTAAAGTTCAGGCAACTTTTAGTCAAGTACAACTCTATGGTATTAATGCAATCAAATATAATATATAGTTCACAATTTTTGAATTGCATTATTCTGAAATACATTTCAAGTAAGCTGACAGCTAATAGAAAGAATTATTTATGTTAATATTCGTGGGAGCAAAATATTTACATAGTTATGTATTTGCATTTTTTTTTTATGTCTATAATGAAGTTTTTGGAATACTGCACAAAAAATTGCATGTTTAACTTCATTGCTAGTTTGGCATATGAAAAATAAAATAAAAGAATGTAAAAATATTATTTCTGAAAAAAAAAAAAAAAGGACCTCGGTAATAAGGCACTGTTTTTCAACCAAGAAAATCAGGGCAGCTTATTTAACACAGAAGCAAAACTCTCCATACAGTAGCACCACCCAGTGCAGGCCAGAATAATCAATGGATGCAAGAAGATTTGTGTACAAAATTTCTATCTGGTGCCTACTTATCCAATATCCCCAGACTTGTTTTTAACATGTGGCTTTCATTAATGAGGAGCCTTGTATTTGAGAGCACTGCACCTAGATCTTAGGATCTAATGCAACTCTCTCCTAAGATCTAGGTGCAGTGCTCTCAGATTCAAAGCTCCTCACTGATGAAAGCCATAAGCTAAAGACTATTCTGGGGATATTGGATGATTTAGGCAATGAATAGGGATTTTATGTGCAAACCATCTTGCATCCATTGATTATTATTGTAACGGGATATATATATATGCGTTACATTCAAATTTAATAGTAACTTTTTTTATCTAATACAGAATTAAAAACAAACTGTCAAAATGCACAAATAACGAATTATTAATTTATTAATATGTTAGAATGATTTAAATATTAAAATAAGCTTTAAAAAATAAATTAATTATAGAATCGAAGCAAAGATTCTAATCTTTAAATAAAATATATAATAAAAACCTTTTTAATAATAGCGAAGATTTTTTTTAATTATAAAAAAAATTACAAACAGATCTTTAAGGCAAAATCACAATTAAAGAAATGATTACGAAATAGATAAGAGTTCCCGCCCAGAGATAGAGACACAGACCTCAGTGGAAAAATTTACTTAGCCATAAACCCAAAATCTACTTGGCCACAAACTGAATTAACCAATAAAATATAAATAATGAAATATGTTTGATGAATCCGTGCATTCCAGAGATAAGGTGCGTGACGACTATAAAAAGGAAAATCCAAAATATAATTAATTAGTTAGAGAGAGAATCAGAAAATTAAAGTTCTGAATTCATCTGTAAAAATAATTTTAAAAGTTATCGCTGTCACCAAAAAAAAATGTAATTGGCTTCATCGTGCTTCCTTCGGTGCGGCCGGCCGAAGGCAGTTTTCATCTCCACGGATCCCAGGATCAAACCACTGGTACCATCTTCAGAAAACATCGTAAAATGCATCTTCATAAATCGTCACAAGTCTTCATAAATTTTCATCGCAAGGGAATGAACACGGATAAAGGAAAGTATAATTTATAAAAGATAAAATGAAATATAAACTGTTAAATTTAAAATCTTCGAACTTTATCTATCTTTAAAATGAATAATAGACTTTCTCTCTCAAGCAACCTGAACTTTATTTCTATAAACTCTTATTTAAAGTCTTAAACGTAATCTCTTTTTAAAAAAAAATGTATTGTATTTTTTTATATTTTTATTCATGCTAAATTAATATCTGTTTGTAATAGGATAGGGGTTTGCGATTGCAAACTTAAATTTAAAAAATAGAAACACATCGTTATTTGTGCATTATTAAATTTAAAAAGAAAAGCAGGTTATATAAATTTTCAGTAAAAAAATAAGTTAAAATATAAATATTATCTTAAAAATGATTTTAAAACCTTAATTAAACTAAAGATTTTTGTTTTGAATTAAATTAATAAAATGATTTAAATGTTAGTTGAGTGTAGATAGCTGCTAGACTAGTTTAAATGTTACTTTTAAAGAGGGTTTTGATTTCGGACTATTTGTTTCGTAGTTGTGTCAATGCTGGTGGAGAGATATATGGAAGTTTATATCAATGTAATGTGAAGTGTGTTAGCACCTAGGGCTACGAGTCCAACTGAATGCATGACCCCAAAGAGAGGTAGTCATATCGTTGAAATGGACGCAGAAGTATTTCCTGCGCCATTGACCCATTCCAGTTCTATGGATTGAGGAGATAAGTCGGCAAGATAAGACCGCTCTCTCATCCATACGCAGTGTTTTTCTCTTATTATTACATACATGATTCCTTCGCCAGATAGAAGCACATTCCTATACTGGTTGAAGCTCATGTTTTCTCCAATAACATCACGTTGTTCAGATGCACGTTCCTGTCACGTGATTCTATGCTAACATGTTCATATTGCATTGGTTGCTGATATATATCTGGAAGCGAGCATTGGTGTGGCTGCGGACCTTTAGCCCGGAATCAATTGTTTGAAAGTCTTTTAAGTGCGTCTAGGTAGCTCATCTATACTCAACATTCTAAAATTAAAGTTACAAACAAATAAAATAATAATGGAACAGAATAAAACATAAATTTCTTCTTGTGTTATAATAATTATTTTTTTAAAGTTTGTGTGTTATTAATTATATACGTAAATAAAATCTTTTCTGTAGTATTAATACTCAGTGCTTGCTTTTTTTATTCTTTATTATTAAAAATATATTTTAATAAATATATTAAGTTTCTGCATCTACTTGAGCTAATGACTTGGGCTGACGGCCGTGATCTTAACAGCGCGTATCTGTCGACTTTATAAATTTTCTAGATTCAAAGTAGCCTAGTGGCGCTCTGTCAGCAGATGCGGTAAGACTGGATACTTCATCATCATCCCCGACCATTATAGCTTGCACTGGGTGGCACTACAGTATGGAGAGTTCTGTCTCTGCTTTAACAGCTTGTGTACACATAGGAAATGGTGATTATGTAATGTTCAGCAGCTTGTTCAACTTGGGAAGACTGTAGATTGTAATAAGAACTATCAGATGATCGACACTGATCTTTGTGAACGTGCCAAATAATTTCAAATACGCACCTATTGTTCCAATTTGTAAAAATATAGAAAAAAAACAACCCTGCAATAATTACTGTTGAATATTATTGCCATCTATTATAGCAAAAGTATTTTCAAAGATTTTATTGAATGGGGGCTTACTCTCAGTGGTAGATGAATGATTTGCAAGGATTTAATATGGTTTTAGAGAATCAAGAAGCACGATAAAAAAACAGTTTTTGTTGCTAGTCAGAACCGAAGTTGCAATTTATATATAATTTTTTATTGATTGAGCCAAGGTATTCAACTCATATGGCATTGTTTAAAATGATTTTCTACTCAATTATTCGTACTGAACAGCTTTTATATGATGGAATGCGAGGAAGTATTTTCATGCTAATGGAAAACCTGAGATATTTGAAGCGAAAATTGCTTTTAAACAAAAGTATGGATTTGTCCAATTTATAGACACTGCTTTATGAAACGAGCATCAAGTTTGATGGTTTTAATGTGAACTGATTAGAAGCAAAAACAAGAACATCTTCTTGGCTTCAGTATTTTTCAATATGCTGATTGACTATAATATCCTTGCCAATTCAAAAGACAAAACAACATGCAACCTATAAAGCCTGGTTTAATAATTAATTTTCAAAAAATTCAAGGCCATTATGGCCAGTAGCTAATGAAGCTAAAACCTTGTATTGCTATAGCTTATAACGTAATATTTTTTTCATAATACAAATGAACTGTCTAGAATATATTTCAATGCTTTAATTCGTATAAAACAAATAATTATAAAAATTACATTGTTTTTAATATCTAACATACAAGCTATATATATACCTGTACAAACAATGTAATATATAGGGTATTTTTGAGCTCAGACTTTCACACGACCCTCAACTCTCCACACTATCTCATACCACTGATCCACTTGACCACATATATGTCTAAAAGTAAATAATTACCAATATACGTACTTCATGCTAAACCAGCATTCATCAGATGGTCCAGATTATCATCTCTACACATATATACAATAAGTGCTCAGATTTATATTAAGATAGCCAATCTTCATACTTTAATGGACAGGCTTCAATCCACTCCACCCTCCAACTCTTCAGCCATCCATACTATTGAAAATCTGATGATGGAATGCCTCATGTACAGGACAAAATCCATTTAAGTATTTAAATAAATGTAAGCTGATATTAACTTGCTTATTGCATTTTTAAATTCTGTGCTAGCAATGACTAACCGAAGAGCACAAATCAACACTTCAAGATCTATTTTTTAGCTATTGAACCAAGAAAATCTTTAAATAATAAAAATATTATAGCACAAAAAATAAGCTGAGGTACCGCACAAATTTCTTTATCCAAATCCTGTAAGAAAGCTGACCGGATATGATCTTCCTAAATGTTACGGAAGTCTAATCAACAGGATTAACACTCTCATGATGGTAGGGTATCAGCTTCAAAAGTGAAATTTAATGGTGTCTGACTTAGTAGTTGTAATCAAACACAAATCATGAATCGTACAATTAATGACGATCAAATCTATGCATACAATGGATGAAGGATTTAATAAAGCTATTAGAAAATCAATTTCCTGGTCACAATTTCTTAAGATTTCTTCCTACATTAGTTATTTCCATCATTTAATATTAATTGTTAAATGCCTTTTAGAAAAAATCAAATTTCCTTAAAACTTTTCTAACACATTCAACTATATATAGTAGCACACAGTTTGGGATATAATAATGTTTCAAACAGTAGTATTCTCCTCCCTTCTTCACATGGTACTGATCTGACCAATATTATCGTGGGAATCGAATTAGGAACCTTTAGATTCATGAATTCTGAATTTAAAGTACAGCCCTATCCAACCCGTCTTTGACCGACTAGCTTAGTTCATTAGGATATCTCTGAAATTCAGGATTCATCAATCTAAGGTTCCTTGGCCCGATTTTCATGCTAATACTGTCACCGGTTATGTCAGCAATACCTAAAGAAGAGAGGAGAGTAATATAAAAACATTGTATTTACTATTATTAAAAGATAAACATACTTTAAAACTTTAAATAAAGTTTGACTTTTTTAAAAAGACATTTAACAAGCAATACTAGAAGATTAAAATAGTTCAACACATAATGATTGCAAATCAAATGCCATCAACACACACTTTCCGACAAACTTTTTTTTACAATGTTCATGAATATTTCATTATCTAAAAAAAAAGGGGGAAAAAATCTAAATACTAAATAAATAAAACTTATATGAAAATATTTAAATTATTTCAAATTATTAAAAATATTTTTTATAGCTGAAAAAAAAAAAAAGAATTTTCACGTATATATATGCACATATAAATATATAAAGTATTTTTTGGGTTAAACCGACTACTATTTTGTATTAATTCCCAACATTTCGATGAAAAAACATCCATCATTGTCAAGGTCAAGTTTTTAAAGAAAACCGTTAGATCTCAAGTAGTAACAAGATTGAGCTTGAAATAAAAAAGTCACTCATATATATTTGATAGTTTATTATTCAGAATATGTTAACAAAATGCTTATTTTCTTCAATTTCACCATTAGTTATTTTAGAAGAAATAAAATATGTGGTCTCGACAAGGCTGGAACGTGTTGGGCTTCATCGGCTTTACTTAAACCATTCAATCTTTTTAATATTTCTTTATGTTGTGCTTCATCAGTTTTATTTAAACCACTCGGACTTTTTAATATTTCCAATATAGAAATATTAAAAAAACTGAGTGGTTTAAATAAAGCTGATGAAACACAACACATTCCAGCCTTGTGGGGATCATATTTTATCTTCTTCTTCTAAAAATCTACTTGAAATCAATTAATGGCGAAACTGAAGAAAATCAAAAATTTTGTTAATCCACGTATTCTGTATAATCAACTATCAAACATATAGACGAATGATTGTTCTTGACTTCATGCTCAATCCCGTTACACTTGAAATCTAAAGGTTTTTCTTTAAAAACTTGACCTTGACAATGATGGATGTTATTTTGTCGAAATGTCAGAAATTAATACAAAATAATACACGGTTTAATCCCAAAAATACTTTATTTACATTATATAATTGTGAAAGCATTAAATGTAATATATATATAAGTAAAGGAACAAGTATGAAATTTCTAGCTAATAACTAGTGAAATATGTCCAATAATTAGATAACCATCAATTAAAATTTAAAACCTCAAGCTGGATCATTGCTCTAGTACAAGGGTTGGGAACATTTCTGACAAAACAATGTAGATAAATTAAAAAAACCAATGTAGAAAAATTAAAATTTAGGGAGCCGCAACTTGAAATCAATTTCATTCATTATTTATAAATTTAATAACATTAACTATGTGTATACAAGATACAAACAATTCTTAAGCTTGCATATAATATTTTGTTGGATGAAACAAAAAAAATATATTAAATTTTTAATCAAATTTATATAATTTTTTTTTATCCAAAATAAGAGAGCTGCGCTTTTTCCACATAAGAGCCGCATGCAGTTCTGGAGCCGCCGGTTCCCGATCCCGGTAGTGGTAGCTAACAATGCTTTTTTTTTGTCACTGCGGATACATTAAATGGAAATTTCCTACTTACTCGAATTTAACATCAAAATATCAAATACAATTTATATATAATCATAAAACTTGGAATTAACTATATAAAATTTAAAATATAAAAATTAATATATATACATATTATCTATACATCATGCTGATATTTGCAATGGAAAAAATTGTTTTGATGTTTCCATTTTACACACAGAGAATGACTTACTTCCTTAAGAAACAATCGACTCCAACCATCTTGAATACATGTTCTTTACTCAGATGATCTGCTCCTGAGACTAACATGATCTTACTTCTACTTTAGAACAATAATATTTTACTCTTGGGTTTTCAAATACTTTGTTTCCTTTAAATATGCCTTGATGACCTCAGACTCTAAGTAACTATTAATCAATCTCAACTTGGATGCCATCAAATCCTTTTCATGCTTGAACTCAAATTACATAAACCATATCTCAATCATATTTTTAAATACAAGTATAGCATAATATACTTAAGCTAGATGTATATTAGAGGGGATTTAAACCCAGACTTTTAAGCTCCTTTCAGTCATCCACTCTAATCTTATACAACCATTGCACATGACCACATACATGTGAAAAAGATAAATGATCTCCAATGTACATATTTCGTGCTGAACCAGCACTTATCAGTTGGTTCGGATTATCATCTCCCACATATATATATATAATCAGTGCTCAGATTATATTAAGATATCAAATCTTCAAACTTTAATGGACAGGCTTCAATCTTCTCCATTCTCCAATTGGCAAACAAGGGTTTTGAACATGCCATCATCAGATTTTCAATGCTATGGATGGCTGAAGAGTTGGAGATGATTGAAGTCTGCCCTTTAAAGTTTGAAGATTTGATATCTTAATATAAACTGAGCACTGATTATATATAAGTGTGGGAGATGATGATCCGGACTAAGTAATGAGTGCTGGTTCAGCACAAAAATGTATCTTATTCAAATGAATGTGGTCATTTGAGTCAGTTGTACGAGATAGTGGATGACTGAAGGCAATTTAAAAGTCTGAGTTCAAATCCCCTCTAAAAAAAAACCCACTATGTATGGTGAATATGAAAAATATCCATTCAAATAACTCAATCCTATAAAATACAACAAGAAAAAAAATCTAAATGAAATTTACTCCTCTGAATTTGACTTTATATCCCTATAATCATCTATTCATCTATTTTTCCTTTAATTTCAATTTCTATACTTGATTTATAGACTACTACACTAAACCAAATCTTTGACTGGCAAAATTCTCATTTGATTACCACCACTTAAATGTTTACCTCCTTTAACTAATGACACTCTTAAAACTCAAATAATTACATAATAATTAATTCCTTTTACAATTATATACATGTCATATGATTAATAAATTCCTTTTACAATTATATACATGTCATATGATTAATAAATTTGACATCTTTGAGTATTCGCATTACGGCTTACATAAATTTCTGGTGAATGTTTATGTCTTATTTATTCTTAACTTTGCTCTTTTGTTTAACTCTCATAAGATTATAATTAAGGCATTTAAATGATCATACATTCTCCTTTGGTCATAACACATCCTAAATGATGATAATACATTTATATTTCATATATGTATCTGATTCACATATGCTTAAAATAATATCTAAATGTAATAAATATTAACATGCCAAATAAACAAAAAATAACTTGTCATTGTGGATGAATAGTAACTATTTGGTTCATTTTAACAATTAATTGCATTACAATCCAGTCATTTCATATATATCAATCTTTTCTATATACTCTTCTCATATACACTTCAATGCAATTTTTATATAATTTCTCCTTTATTTTCTTTACAGTTTCGATTATCTTGCAGTCTTCATCAGAGGACAGTTGAAACTAAGGAAAATAAAGAAATTATATAAAAATTGCATTGAAGTGTATATGAGGAGAGTATATAGAAAAGTTTGATATATATGAATATATGAAAGATGCAAAGAAAATAAAAAGGAGAAGATAAGAATAATAATCCAGTAATTTGTGAAGAAAACATCCCATTAATAATTTTTATTAGTCATTCATTAGACTACATATTATCCGATAATGAATAATATTTCTGCCATGTAATTTTTACTCTACTACTTTCACATAAAGTGGGGACTGGTTTCTATCCACTTTTAACATTTGTAGAGGGATGTAATCAAAAACATATGACCAAAGACATATGATCTCTAGGATGCACATTTCGTGAACCAGTACTCATCAGTTGGCCCAGACCACAATCTCTCATACATATCTTTATCATTGTTCAATATATATATAAATAATTACTACAGTTTAATTGATGTGTCCAATTTACTGCTCTTTGACCCAAATCATTTAATGGATTTGTGGTTTATATCAAAGTTGTGAGGACAGCAAATTCGACACATATCAATTAAACTGTGATAATTTGCTATCTATATATACTGAATAATGATAAAGATATGTGTGAGAGATTACGGTCTGGGCCAATTGCCGAGTGCTGGTTCAGCATGAAAGGTGCATCTCGGGGTACATCCTCTAAAGAAGTTAAATGTGGATAAAAACCAGTCCCTATTTTATGAGAGTGGTGCAGTAAAAAAATTACACTGCAAATATATTACTTATTATTGGATGAGTTCAGTCCCATGTTTCCGATGTATTCTTAATTTGAATGATGACTCATGTATTTGTCTTCAGAATCTACTCCATTATCAGACATTGGAGTGAAAATCTATTAATTCTCAGACTTCACTTTTGTTGGATTAAATTCCAAGGAACCATATAATTCATCTCCAGGTACATACTATAGTTGTTTTATACTCTCACTTCATTGGGAAACAGAAGAGGATTATGGTGCAGTTTACATCTAAGGTAAAGTGGAATTTGAATTCAGCCAGTCATAGCTAATATTTAGCCTGGATTCTTATTTATTTTGGAATATTTGAGAAATGATTGCGCTGAAGATAATCTTTATTAAAATTTTGAATTGAAAAAAGATTCCAACTTTTAACTGTCTCTTAGAACAATTTATCGTAATTTTTTTCTATATTGATTTTTTGAAATTGTAAGATATCATTATTTTAAGCTAAAACATAAATATTTATTAAATTACTCAATCAAACTCATGGCAATTTTCATAAAGTTCTACTTTAAAGCAAATAAAAGAGCTGTTGATCATTCAAAAATCAAACGAACAATTTAAATTCCTCTTCCTTACGAAGCATACAATCAACTTATCCTTCTTTATGCGTTGATAAAATTATAAAAAATCCACCTTTCTTATTATTTTTACAATGCTTATTTTTTTTAAATTAAATCTATCTGACAGTTTTGATTGATCATAAATCTTCTTCAGAGGTAAACCGAGATGGGTATTGGTATTAGTTAGTTCCGAAAAAGATTGTTGGTCTATTGAAACTATCAGTTTAATTAAATTTAAATAAAATAAGCATTGTAAAAGTAATAAGAAAGGTGGATTTGTTTAAATTCCTCTTAGGATGATGCAAAAATAGATTGTCCACTTTTTTCTTTCTTAAAATTGTCTCAAGAAAAATCTTATGAATTTTTCCAATTATTAGGTACCATGAGAGAAATTTACCATCTGTAAAAATCATACAAACACACATTAATAAACAGAAAGAATAGTATGCTTTATGAAGATATCTGCTATAAGGCATATACGATGACTGATTTACAATACTTATATCCCGGAATATATGATGGAATTGAACAAAATTACTTATCCACAAGAACTTTGGTTTCAGGAAATTAATTATAAAAGTTTTATATAACCGTAAAGGTGAATCTTGTTGATAATTTTTCACTTTTATTAAAGATGTTTTCAAAACCATTGTGATATGCTGAATGGAGGCTAGACTACTAGGAGTTTTCTTTATTTCATTGTAAAAATTAAATACTTACTAATGCTATACTATCAAACATAACATGGTCGCCATTCTTTATGCTTATACAAGCTGTTTTTCACAGAGGCAAAACGTTCCTGCATCCATGATTACTCTGGCTTGCACTGAGTGGCACTACTGTATGGAGAGATTTGCTTCTATGAATAATGCTATATTAGTAATTATAACTGAAAAATTATTATATCTAGAGCTCGCAAAATAAACTCTTAACAAGCTTTGTAGAATATCCCCAACCTCAGACCGGTTTCTGTTACTGGCGTCCTCAGTGAGGTGCTAGGATATTCAATCATTAAATTAAAAATACCAAAACAAGCCCAGCACTTTATCTAATGTATAACTATTAAGTTATCTAATGATTGAATATCCTAGCACCTCACTGAGGATGCCAGTAGCAGAAACCGGTCTGAGGTTGGGGGTATACTATAAAGCTTAAGAGTTTGTTTTGTGAGCTCTATATATAACAGTTGTAAACACAGGCTTATTAAATTAAGTCATGTGACATCTGACTTGATTTTTTTTTTTGTAACTGAAAAATTAATAAAACATTACAATACTAGCCAAAAAAAACAACAACTAATTTTTACTACCTTCCATGAACCATGATTTCATCTATTAACATATATCAAGTGAAATTCAACTAAACATAACACATATGTATACAAAACAAAATAGCCTTCCCATCATTCACTTCAAAAACCAACTTCCTTTAACATCATTTTAGTAAAATTTTGTTTTTTCTATTTTATTTATTTCATTATTTACACTATAAAACCAATAATTATTTCTTCTTTGATATGCATTTTTAACTTTTTGTATAGATTACAATTCAGAATGGAGATTTTATATTTTTTTATAAGTGAAGATTTTGAGACTTACAACCAAACTGTCTTTGTGTCTACCAATAATAATGATACAAAATCTATTTTTCTTTCTTCAATTTTTTTCAGAACCTGTGCATAACTGATTGGACCAACAGAAGGAGGATCACATTACACTTTATCACATGTGTACATTTATAAATACAATTTATAAATAATTTATAATTTATTTTGGTAATATATATGTTAATCAATTGTAAAACATTTTGTTGTTAAGTTTGATAACTAAAACAAACTTTTGAAAATTTCTACCAGTTTTTTTTTTTCATTTAGTTATTATTAATTTAATATAAAATAATAAAAATTATATAATAAATTTATTGTTTTATAATAAATATTGCAGTGAATATAAAATACCTGGTATCTTTTATCACAAGATAGCATAAATGTGCATATACAGATGTAAGGTTAATTAAATGCTATGTGTTGAGTGTATTATTGTATGGTTGTGAAATGTGGACATTGGAGAAGGATGGAAAAAAATCAAAATAAAAAATGAAGAAGTTTTGAGGAAATTAGAAATAGAAAAAAAACTGGATTGAACATATATTAAGAAGAAATTATAGTTTAATGCAAGATGTTTTGGAGGGAATGGTTAGTGGAAATAAGAAGAAAAGACGCAAAACATTGACATTACTGGTTGATATAAAATATGGGAAGAGTTACATGGAGTTGGACAAGGAAGAGAATGGAGTGGTAAATGGATGAATTGCTAATGTGACTGTTCTCTGGACCTGTCCATGGAACAGCATACTATTGATTGATACATATATATTTTCACATAATCAATAAAAAAAATAGAAATGGTTAATAAGAATAAGTTACAAATATTAAACTTAAGTTTTATAATTCAACTTTACCTATTTATATATATATTTTAATGCTAGCTTTAAATTCTACTCTCTCAAAATATATAAAAATAAAGAATAAAAATAAATTACATGATCATTACTGAAGGAAGACATTTCTCCAACAAGGCTACATCATTATATAATCATTTCCCCCTTTCTTTTACAGCCAGTACATTGCCACTTATCTGAGAAAACTACGTTAATCTGGAAGTAGCCCCCTCTAGCTAATAATAGTTAGATATCCATTTACTGAACTTTATGGTAAATGCTAGTTGGATTGGCGCACACAAAAGTCTAATAAACACATTTATAGATTACATGTAGTCATGCATATGCATAATTATTAATATAAATATAGAATTATATGTTTGATTTAGTTGTAAAACATATTTTTGTCCCAGGTTCGCTTCCTGGCTGATGCTTTGACACATGAAAAAATATACATCATCAACCATTATCAATCCACTGCAGGATGAAGGTCTCTCCAAGTTTAATCCATCTTTTCCGATCTTTAGCTTCTCTTCTCCACATCACCCCTGCACACTTTCTTATTTCATCCATCCATCTAACATGTAGTCTCTTTCTGGGTCTTTTACAATCACTTGGAATCCAGTTTAAGATTTCAATTGCCCATCTATTATCATCTCTTCTAGCAATATGTCCAGCCTAACTCCACTTCAGTCTTTTAATTTTTTTAACGAGGTCAGTAAAACCTGTTTGTTCTCTTATCCATACATTGTGTTTTCGATCTTTTCTTACTACTCCCAACATGCATCTCTCCATTCTTCTTTGAGTGGTCTGAAGTCTCTGTATTGCTCTTCAATTAAGTGTCCAAGTCTCAGATTCATAAACATAAACGGGTAAAACACATTTGTTAAAAACCTTCCTTTTCAAACATATAGGCATATTTCCTTTTAATATCAAAAGGAAATATATATATCTAAATCAGTACTTTTCAAACTCATTAATGTAAAAGCTTCCCAGAATATTTAAAAACCTTCGTAGCCTCCTAAAATAAAAAGTCTTAATAAGGTATATGCAAAACTCTCCATACAGTAGCACCACTCAGTGTAAACCAGAGTAATCAATGGATGCAGGAAGGTTTATGTATAAAATCCCTATCTAGTGCCTACTCATCGAATATCCCCAGACTAGTTTCCAGCTTGTGGCTTTCATCAGTGAGGAGCCTTGAATCTGAGAGCATTGCACCTAGGTCTTAGGATGAATAGGTACTGGATAGGGATTTTATGCACAAACCTTCCTGCATCCATTGATTACTCTGGTTTGCACTGAGTGGTGCTACTGTATGGAGAGTTTTGCCTCTGTGAAAAAGAGATTGTGTAAGCCTAAAGAATGGTGATCATGTGATGTTGCAGGCATAAGCCATTATAATATAATTTTATTGTACTTACATTTATTTAAATGTTTTTTTACTATATTTTCATTATAATACAAAATATTTAAAAAATTACAAATGTTACAAAGATCATAAAACATGAATAATAATTAGAACAAAATTTATAATAATAAAAATTCAATAATACAATAAAAGAGATTTTAATAACAACTTAATGTGATGAATGTGTTTGAATATTGCTACAAAAAATTAATATCAGGGGGAATATTTGGCACAGCAATCCTTAGATTCCAATGTTTCCACTGTTAAACAAGATCTCTACTCATTTTCAATTAGTCATAGTGATGAAAATGCAGTTTCGGAATGATGTGCGGATGTGAATGGAAACAGAATATTTAAGGTTGTTTACCTAAAAAAAAAAGAATACAAACAAGGCAAAACTCCTCCTTATAGTAGTGCCACCCTGTGCCAACCAGAGTACTCACAATTATGTGCTAGTATAAGAAATAGTGATCATGTGATGTTTGATGGTAAAAAAGAATATACTTTTTGTTGCTGAATCCAAAATTCTAATAAATCCTCAACACAAAATTCTAATTCAAGGGTTTAATCTACTTTTAAATCAATTACTTCTTTTTGAGATGACTATGGAGAGAGTGCTAAATTGTAGAGATGAAGCATATGGTGCTCTTTTCCAGTCATTTTTTTTTTGTTTAAAAAAAAAAACCCCATAAAATTAGGTATATGGTTAATTATTATTCTTTTACTTTATGCTGATAATAAAATGTTACTTTCTTTAAGAAATTCATTGTGAAAACGAAATATTTCTGTATTATTATCCCTAAAACTTTTTCACCATGCCGAAAGTTTATTTGAAATGCATGCAGTTTATGGTTAATATATTAGTATTTTTCCTTGCAGGAAAATATTCAATTTGTTTACTTTTTCAAAAAAATACCTCAGATAAAAAAGCAAATATATCCAATTTCGATCAAAAGAATGAGATGTTAACGTGGGATTTTGGGCGAGAAGAAAAATTTGGAATTCATCTTTTAATATTAAAACTCTTTTTAAAAGTTGGGTACCCATCTTACTTCTGCATAATATAAAAGTTAATAAAATTTGAAAGAGTCTTGTATTAGCAGTTTTACTTTTTACATAATTAACTATTGAACATCACATGATCACCATTCTTTATACTTACACAAGCTGTTTAGCCAGAGGCTAAACTCTCCATACAATAGTTACCACTTAGTGCAAGCCAGAGTAATTAGATCCTAAGATGTAGGTGTAGTGTTCTCAAATCCAAGGCCCTCACTGATGAAAGCCACAAGCTAGAAACTAGTCTGAGAATATTGGATGAGTAGGCACTAGATAGGGATTTTATGCACAAACCTCACATCCATTGATTACTCTGGCTTGCACCAAGTGGTGCTAGTTTACAGAGTTTAGCCTCTGTGTAAACAATTAACTATTGTAATTTAAAATATATAACATACTTTTTTTTACAATTGTGATTTAAGTGAAAACTTCCGATAATATTTTATTAAGCAAATCAGCCATAACTTTAAATACTAGTTTTTTTTTCTTTGGATAATGTACTAAGCATGTCTTGAATTTGGACAAATCTTTTTTAAATCCCCTATAAATCCTAAAATCCTGCTAGTCACAGCTACAGCTCCAATAATCCAATTCCCAGTGTACTTTTGCCATTCAAGTTTGTTTTTAAATATTCACATTTTCAAATATATCTTTTCCTTTAATTGCATTGGAGAGAGTTCTACAGAACAGATGATCTTTATGAATTTGGACTTCTGCTGAAATCCATTAAAATAGTATCATTCGCAATGTCAATTGACTCATCAAGTTGTACGGCAAGCATAATACTTTGCTTGATTCATGATAATAACATACACGATATTATTGGCAATACTGTCTATTCTTCATTTAATTGTGTCATTAGACACAGTAATTTTTTTTAAAGAATTTGATGTTTTGGAATCATGGATAATCCACAAATTTTTAATGCTGTTGGTAACATGAGACCTTTGCCAATTCTATAGTTTTTTTTGATTTAGTAATTAATAATGCAACTTCAAAATAGACTTTGTCATTTTTAGTGTGCTTTGAATAAAACTTTAATTGGTTGTTTTAATTTCTCAACCTTTCTTTTGAAAGGTGCAATTGTCTTACTCTTAAATTCACTATGCATACATAGTATATAAATAGTGACTAAATTTTCCAAATCTCATACTATCATTTAACAACTATTTACAGCAGATTACAAACACAGGCTTGTGTGGAACATTATATGAAGATACAAATCTGTATTTCAAGTAAGAAGAATCACATTTACGAATTCTTTCATATGACATTTTTCTGACTCTTGCCATCTAGTATTGAAAATATGTGAATAGTTATACGAGACTTTGTATTCTTTAGTATCTTCACTGCCTTTGACTGAATGATCTCTACAAATACATTATGTTTTCATTAGTCATTTATCCAACTCAGCTTGAATTTTTAATGAAAAATTATCAAGTGCATTAATATTGATGATACTCTTTATAAAAACAACCTAGTAAACTGTGCAAATAAGCTTATTTTTCTCTGTTTATATTGCTGATGTATATGAATTGTAAAATATGCAGATTGATTCTTAGGCTATGTTATATAGCATAATGTGTAAATTTTTACATTAAAATTTAAAAAATGTCCGTATATCAAAATAAATCTAATAATTTACTTTTACTTTGGAAATTTATTTTCACAGCTTCCAAAGAAAAGATTCTCTAGACTTAAGTAAAAAAATTACTTTTTTTTTCTTTCAACACTAGTTTAATTGATTTGTCAAATGTACTGCCTTCACAACTATAACACGAATCACTTCATAAAAGTAAACTAATAATTTTTATTAGTCAGTCATTAGACTATAAATTATTCAATAATGAATCTTTCTGTAGTGTGATTTTCACTACACCACTCTCATGCAAGGTAGGACTGGTTTCTATCCACTTTTAACACCTTATGGAGGGATGTAATCATTAACATATGAAAAAGATCTGATTTTCAAGATGCACACTTCGTGCTGAACCAGAACTCTTCAATTGGTCCAGACCACAATCCCTCACACATATCTTTATCAACATTCAGTACATGTATAGATAGCAAATTACTGCATAAAAATTATTGTTCATAATTTCATTATCACTTGCTCTATAAATCTTCAGTCTACGAATCAGATTTTTCCAGATCATATATATATATATTATTCAGCCGTATGCTATTGTTAATTTCAAGTAATTTTTTAAAGGAATAATTGAAAGTTGATCTTGAAAATGATCATAAAACATAATTAAAATTATAGACTATACATATATAAAATAAATAAGATTTGTAAAGAAAATGACGGCACTAAATACGTGGATACATCTATAAATCAATATGTATATAATTAATGAAATAAATAAACTCCTTTTAAGATGATAACACTCTGTTGAGAAAGGGGCATTTATAATTTAGCTTTTGTTGTTGTAAATTTACCTTTACCAAAATTGATGAAAATTAGAGCATACCCAATATTTTAATCAGCCGAAAACATGGTATTAAAAATAATAACCAATTATACAGATAGAGGCTGAATTTCATTTTTAATAACCCTATTTTACTAATCAAATAGAAGCTAGTAATTCTAAACATTATCATAAATCAATGTACATGTAATTAATGGATTTATTTCTATTGATTTTAAACAAAAGGGCTTCGTATTTGATAACTCAACTAAAATATATATTTCAAGGATTTCCAGCTTTTACGTTATTCATATCGACTTCAAAAAATAAATATTAGTCATGTTTAATTATCAAGATGCGAAAAAGTACTTATAACATAAACATCCATTGTTAAGAATTGAAAAAAAAAGTATAGAAAAAAATAATTTACCTTAAAATTAAGTCTATTTTTTACTCGTGTAGCTAGTGCATTATTAACAGTTTTATCAAATTGTAGAAGAACTTTCAAAGCTAACTGAGGAGTTATCTGGCCGCACTAATAATGAAAAAAAAAGGAAATAATAAACTTCTCATAGTTATTCATACAAAAAATATTCTATGTAAATGCAATAAATAAAAATATTGCCTGAATTAGTTCGTCTAAACTTTCTTGTAAGGTATGCCCAAGAGTAGTATTTCTGTAAAGTTGATAACTCATTATTTAAATACACTGCACTAGTAATAAAAACTCAGCTACTATACGTCCATATTGTTTCCTGCTACGCATGCGCATAATCTTTTCAAAATGGCTGCATCTGTCATTCTTATTTTCATTTACGTTTGCTATATTTTCTTACTCGTTAAAGCTGTAGAATTAGGAGAAGAAATTTCATCAGAACGATTTAAAGTTGAAGGCAAAGTAATCCCTCCAAAAACTGTAACACCCGACTGGTATACAAGTGTAAGAATTTTGATTAATGGAGGGGAATTTTGTGGTTTCCTGACGAATGAAGGTAATTTTGTAGTAAATAACATTCCATCCGGTTCGTATGTTGTAGAAGTTGCCACATCGGATTATTGGTTCGAACCCGTGCGAGTGGATATTACATCTAAAGGAAAACTCCGAGCGCGAAAAGTCAATTATTTACAAAGCTCCGCCGTGCAGCAGGTGAATTATCCCATCCGCTTCAAGGCAAAAGCTCCCGCTAACTATTTTCAAGTAAGAGAAGTATGGAAAGTTACTGACGTAATTTTAAACCCTATGTTGCTAATGATGGTTTTTCCTCTTCTTATTATTATGGTTGTGCCTAAGATGATTAATGCTGCAGATCCAGAGACTCAAAGAGAAGTACAACAATCATTGACTATGCCCAAATACGACATGCCAGAACTTTCCGAAGTTATGACCTCATTTTTCACTGGTGGTAATAAGAAAGTCACCCAGAAAACAAAGTCTGGAAAAAAGAAAGTATAATCATTTCTATTGCTAATAACTGTAAATTACTGTATAAATAATTTATTGTACAAAGTATTAAATTACGATTGTTAATTTAATGAAATACGTTGTTGTTGTTTTTTTAATTGATAGTTTCCTCTAAAAATCATTGCTTTTTATATATTGGGGATATATGATTAGATTATAAAAGTCATTCATAATCAAAAAGTAAGTAAATCCAGTATTAGTTATTTTCCAAAAAGGCACTCGTGCACATCAATGTCTTAACCCTTTGTAAGTTTTTACTTCTATTGACCTCTCCCCCCCCCCCCAACTAATCCAACATTATTCTGCGTCCTCGGGAAGTTCTTTACTGCTTTATCCCTTTAATTTTTTTTATATATTATTTCATTGTCGAATAACTATTAATGCCAATAATATTTACTATTTTAATGATATAAATCAATATTTCTGATATCTCAAAAATTTGTTAGAATAAATTGTGCTCAAAACTTTAAGTATCGATTGCAAACCAAAACCAATAATTGTATTTATATATTGAACTATTTTCATAATCTATTATAAATATTGAATGTCTTCAGAAAAATTTAATTTTATTTAAATATACCAAATACATCCAAGTGTTAGTAATAGCACATAGGTTAGTATAAACCCAGTGTTGTGAGAGGTATTCTCACATCTTCAAGTGTTGCTGACTTGACCAGTGACAGTATTAGCATGAGAATCGAACCTGGACGCCTAGATTTTTGGGTCTAGGTTCGATTCCCTCGCTAGTATGGTCACTGGTCAGGGCAGCAACACAAAGAAGAGAGGAAAATAATATCTCAGAACATTGTGCATATACTAACCTGTGTGCTATTACTAACAGTTGAGTGTATTTTTCTAAAGACATCCAATACTTATATTAGATGATGGAAATAATCCAATATATAAATATAACTAAAACACTGTCATCACAAATTTTCAACAAAACGCTAAGACCAATAATGAGTATCAAGAGTTATTATCTCGTAATATTCTATCGCTTTTGATCAAAGAAATTAATGTATAGACATTATCTATTTTCCAATAAATTTTCTATAATCATTCATTCCAAAATGCTAAAAAAAAAATTATCTTCAGATTCTATAAATCTCATCCAAAATAGATATTTCCTTCTGTCATTTCACGTCAAGTGATCCAATCAAAAAACAAAACATGACTTGATTGCTTTGTAATTTTATTTTTTGCTATTAAGGATTTGGTAATTTTATACTGCTAAAATTATTAATATATGGTATGTCTGAACTTGGTTCAGTCCCATATGGCTATTCAAGTTAGATAGCTGGATTGGAAGACATGAATGTCTGAAAATTTCAGATTTTTTACTTAATAGTTATCCATTAGATAAAGTGCTGGGCTTGTCCTGGTATTTTTAATCTAATGCTTGAATATCCTAGTGCCTCACTGAAGAATGCCAAAAGCATGAAACCGATCTGGGGTTGGGGATATTCTGCAAAGCTTGTTAAGAGCTTATTTGTGAGTTCTATATATAATATTTCTATGTTCTTATATTTAATTATAAAACATATATTAATCTTTAAGAGAAGTTTAAATTTTATATCTGGGTTAGAGATATTTATTAATTATGAGCATATTGTATACATTTTTATTATTAATATGAAACAGTAAAATATAGAATTTTTTTTGTATTGATACAAAATTATAGAGCAATTTTTAAAGCAATATTATTCTATACTGATTAACCCTTTGGTTTTTATTTTCTTGTTTAATAGTTTACCCCCATCCCCCCATGTAGCAATAAATAATAAATCATATACAACAACTATATATTTATATTAATGATAATTATACATAAAAAGCCTTTTTCTGCACGTTTTGCTTAACATTTAAAAAGGGTACAAAACCATACACCAAAAAAGGTTTTTTTATGTTTTATTAGGTTCTTGTGAGTTTTCAAATAAACCAAGATGGCGTATAATACTAAATTGTCCAAGCACTTTACTACTGGTACCAATGCTTAATTGACCATGCTTTCTTACAGTTTCAATTGCCCCAGCAATCTTCTTCAGAACTTTATATCTCCTAACCTCAACGACAGTTTACAGTTTCGATTGCCCCAGCAATCTTCTTCAGAACTTTATATCTCCTAACCTCAACGACAGTTTACAGTTTCGATTGCCCCAGCAATCTTCTTCAGAACTTTATATCTCCTAACGTCCCAGCAATCTTCTTCAGAACTTTATATCTCCTAACCTCAACGGCAGTTTACAGTTTCGATTGCCCCAGCAATCTTCTTCAGAACTTTATATCTCCTAACCTCAGCTGAACAGTTGAGGTTAGGAAATATAAAGTTCTGAAGAAGATTGCTGGAGCAATCAAAATTGTAAACAGTAAGAAAGCATGGTAAATAAAACATTGTGTAACAATAGTAAAGTGCTTGGACAATTTAGTACTTTATATGTAATATTTATTAAGGCTAAAACCTTAAGAATATGCACCTGAAAAAACAACAGTAGGGACCTGTGAAAATCTTTATTACTGTCTTTTAAATAAATCTTGTGTTAAAGATTTGCAGAGGTCCCTACTGTCATTTTTTCACGCTCATATTCTTAAGGTTTTAGCCTTAATAAATATTACGTTAAATAGTGAATATGCGCTTTATAAATATAATTATTACTTTATATGGTATATATTTGGCAATGCAATAAGAAAGAGTAGTTATTATAAACCAAGATGGCTGCATTTTTGATTTATATACAGTTTTGAGGACCTACAATTCATTGAAGATATATTAGTTGTTAAACTAAAACAAAATTAATAAATCGATTGTTAAATTTAAAAAAGGAATAAATTTCATGAAGAACCTTTATTTTATTTTATTTTTTCTTTACTTATATCATAATGTGGGAAGCAGCAAAATGCTTTTAATATTGTTGTTTTTTGGTTCAATTCAGCGTATCTTAGCAGTTTTTTTAGTAAATTGTCATAATGATAAAAATTTGGGATCTTCCTGTCACAGAACCTGATACAATAGACTATTTCCAGAGGCATGGGATCCTGCCCTCCTGAAAAGTATGCATTAATGGTCATGATATGGTTGCACACTGCTAACATGAATAAAGTGTAAATATTATATTTAATAAGGAAACCAAGTCATACGTCATGTGACTCAATTAGCTTATTTTTACAAATGTAATATAACAAGCTCTAAACAAGCTTTTTCGATAAATGATGCAAGAGGAAGTGCATTTAAAATCTCCATCTAGATTATCCCAATCCCAAACCGGTTTCAAGCTATCGGCTCTCGTCAATGAGACACTAGGACATTCAGACACTAGATTTAAAATACAAACTCAAGTCCATATTTTGTCCAATATTTAACTATTAAGTAGAAAATCTGAACATTTCTGACATCTATATGTCTTCAAATCCAGCTATATAACTTAAATTTGATCTAACTTAAATTTAAAGATTTATAGATGTCTGAAAATTTCAGATTTTCTACTTAATAGTTAAGTATTCAATAAATGTTGGGTTTGAGTTTGTATTTTAGATTTAGGGTCTGAATGTCCTAGCACGTCACTGACGAAAGCCAATAGCTCGAAACCAGTTTGGGGATAGTGATAATTCTAGATAGAGATTTTAAATGCATTTTCTCTTGTGGCATCTATCGAAAAAAAGCTTGTTTTGAGCTATTAACATGCTTGTTCTTTATACAAATATTGTATTTATATTTTTTCATTTTTCTGTTAATAAGTTAAGGCAAAAAATGAAAAGTATAAATATTGTAATTAATTTTTCCACAATGATTTCTTTTTTAAAAATAAACAGCAATAAAAAAATAAAATGTAATTATTAAATACGTTTTCCAACAGGTATTTTTTTTTTTGTAAACATTGAGGAGGATAACTATATTTGTTTAAAATATTGGCTGCCATCTTGGTTTACTTGAAAACTCACTAGTACCTTTTATTATTATTAATGTACACATAATTTTATAGCTGTTGTATATTATTTTTTTATTATTTATTATAATTTATATATAAAAAAACAGTATAATAGACTTCATTAATTTTCATTTCAAGATTTGAAAAACTTATTCTTTTTTTATATAATGATTCTTCTCTTCCCTTTTATTCAGTCATTGAATATGATCTTTTTAAAGATTAATTATTATATTGATCATGAATAAAATAGTGGCATTAGACTAAAAAAAAATAAAGGAAGTTTATTACAATTAGGCTTATTAAATTATTCATGTTTTTTTTAAATATGTGTACCTACTAATTTATTTATTATACAATATTTACTTTTTTAATGTTTATGCATTCTAAAATTAAATAAATAAGATTACTTGAGTAAATTCAATTCATGTAAAATCTGACACTTGGAGAAAACTCATTCTTCTGAATAAATATAGTTTCCCGATTAACGGTAGTCTACCTGTTTTATAATATAGGTTACCAAAAATTGGGAATTGCTCTCCAATTAATAAAAATTGTTTAAGATCAATATGATCATAATATAATAATTAGTAAAAAAAAATATAAGATCGATATTTTTTGTGTGTTATTTAATTAACAAACTTTTGTTACATATGTTTAAATGTATTTTAATATAGATGTATGTCTATGTATTATAATTAAATCTATTCTTTATAATTTTATAATGATGATAACAATAAAGAGACATATGTGTAGTTTTTTTAATTAAATTTTTTTACTAAATTCTTTCAAACAAAATGTCAAAGTCATGGAATCAGATAATATGTTATGTGTATGTGAGGAAATTAAGTCATACATTATGTGACTTAATAAGTTTGTACTACAAGTGTTATATAATGAGCTTCAATAACTCTTAACACGCTTTTCTGAATATCCCTATCCCAGATCGATTTCCTATCCCCAGACCATTTCAACTAGAAACTTATCTGGGGATAGGGATATTCGGAAATACTTGTTAAGAGCTATTGAAGCTCTTTATATAACCTGTATATATATATTTTTAAACAAGTTCACACACACACTATCCTATTTTTGAGAAAACTACTGATATTTCAATTAAAAACTATCAAGCAACTGAGAAACAAAACCATGGTGTTTTTCAATCTTAAATTCAAAGTGAGGGGCTAATAAACTTGCCCTGCTGAAGATTGCAAATTGGTAAGCAGTCCATCAAGACAAAAATGTATAGAATAGACATTAGCAATTTGCCCCACTTAGTTCCTTTAATACCTTAAAGAGGAATTAAATGTTTTTTTTTTTCAGTTAGCAACAAACTCTTTTGTTACGATAGAAGTTTTTTATATGGACATACAAAAATGCTTCTGATTAGACAAATATCTTAAAATTATCATAAGAAATTTTAATGCTACAATTGATGAATAATTGAAAGATGTTCTATGGGTAGGGTACATTTGGTTTTGGTAATAGGAACAAAAGAAAACACAGATTTGTGAAGTTCGCAGAAAAATAAAAACTATATTACGATTTTTTATTTTATTTTAATGTTAAATAGATATGGAAGTATCCAAATGAAGACACAAAAGAATTTAATTATATTTCGAGTAACAGAAAATACTTGTGTGAGGTTTGTAATGATGGCATTTTAGTATTAATTATTTGTTTGACTATTTTCATCATCTAATATTAAGAACTGAATGTCATATATATTGCTTATAATAACTCCCCTCATATACACTTTAATGCAAAGTTTTAATATTTTTTTTATTTTTCTGACAATTTTGATGGTCCTGCAGTCTTTAACAGAGCATTATTCTCTATCTTTAAAAGGTAGAGAAGATAAGAACACTGATGATGACTGCAGGGCAGTCGAAACTGTCAGAAAAATAAAAAATATATATTAAAATTTTGCATTAAAGTGTACATGAGGGGAGTTATTGTAAGCAATATATATGAGTATATGAAGAAATGCAAAGAAAGTAAAGGAGAAGAATAAGAATATACTTTTAAACTGAATGTCTTTAGAAAAATTTTCAATGTTCTAAATACATTGACCTGTTAATAATACTAAACTATGTGCTATTATTACTAACAGTTGAATGTATTTAGAAAGTTTAAATAAAATTTCATTTTTTCCTAAATACATTCAGTTTTTAATATTATATGATAGAAATAGTCTAACAAATAATTAATAACAAAATATGTATTTCAAGATTGTAATGTTCTTACTAGGTTCAACATAATAAGTGATCATGAATTAGTGAGATGTAAGACGTGTTAATGCAAAACTAGAGAGACAAAAAGTATTAAGAAAAACAGTATTAATAGTTGATAACCCTAACCTGCAGAAACATTTTAGCGAATTTAAATTAGAACTGTTAATAGATTTTAAAGATGATTCAGATTTGAAAGAAATCAATAAGATGTATTATTAAGAACTGCAATAAAGTCACCTGATACAAAAGAACAGCTATTTTTTTCTGCTGAGACAAAAAAAAAATGTACGTAGAAAAGAATGAATTGAATATCAAAAGTTTTGTAAAATGGTTTGAAAAAGAATTAACAAAATATAATTGTTTATTGGCAAGAAAGTGATTTTTCAGATTTTTTTCACTACTTATATAGTATCTTTAGACATATGCAACTGAAAACATGGTTTTTTAATAGAAGGAATATTTTTAAACAACATTATGAACAGTGCCAAGTAAGACGGAACATTCCATCGAAGTAAATGGCATATAAAGACAACTCTGATTCACATTTTATATAAGCAAAAAGTGTTTCACTGTTTGTGTTCTGATCTATTATTATTATTATTTATAATCAATATTTATCTATCCAAAACTGGAAATTGTTGATAAGCTGATAAATCTTTTTTTGGTATTAGGAAAAAAACTGGTGGAACAGAAAAAGGAAACCGATATCTGGTAAAAAAGCTTGTCAATCATACATAAACTTGATGGGTTAAAGAAGCACCCTCTTCATAAACTATCATTGTCACTGTCAATGAGATGATCAATTTAGTCAGATTTCTAAATAATGGCATCTTTCATAATGCCCCTTTAATCTCAAATCTATTAATCCAATGGATATTGATGAATTTGGATCTCTTGTTTATTGTCTTAGAAGCAGACAGTGTAAGTTTCTAAACAATTTAGACCTAAAATCAAAGGGTAATTACCAAATTTATCAATAACACTATTTATGCAGAAACTATTCTAAAATTTTAATAGAAAGCAAAATGATAACAAGTCTTAAAAAAATATTACCAAATTCACCACTTCCTTTATTTTGCTGTAATATCTTATATAAATGCAATTTATCCACTATTTTGAACACATTTTAGCAAAAACCTTTTATTGTACATATATGCATAGACAGTCTTATTTCAACTGCCCTGCAGTCTTTTTCAGAGCCACAAACATTTTGTTGTACCTATATGCATACACAATCTTACATTTCGACTGTCCTGCAGCCTTCTTCAGAGCCACTTTTATTTTAATTTTTTTTTTTAAAAAAATAAAATTAATGAAGAAGACTGCAGGACAGTCGAAATGTAAGATTGTGTGTCCATATAGGTACAACAAAAGGTTTTTGCTAAAGAGTGTTCAAAGTAGTGGTTAAACTGCATTTATATAATGTGTTTTCCTGAAGGTTTATGATGATGGTGTTCTAGAATTTATTTAGAATATTTAAATAAAGTTAAATTTTTCTAAAGACATTCAATACATATATTAGATGATGGAAATAGTCCAATATAAAAATGCATTTATATAAGTCTTAAAAATTTAACAATGATCCAAAAATTATCACAGGTGGTATAATTTTTATACATTCCCTCCAAACTAGTTGAAAGAATAATTTTGAACAAAAATTATGTCATTAGTTTAAAACATACTTACTTTTAGAATAGTCTGGCTTTAAATCAGGTCAAAGTGGATGTAAAGATTTTTTTTTAAAATAATTGGAAAAAGTTTGCAAATTAAATTGAAAACTGGTGCTATCTTTATTAATCTAATCTCCACTAATGATTCTGTTTGAAAAATGGTCTTTTAAAAATCTCTAAAATTCTTAATTGGCAGATTTTTCTTCAATAAAATATTCAAGAGACACTAAATGATAATTGAAACAGCTATCAAGTTTCACACACTGGGCATCCATAAGGTCCATTTTTCTCATTTCCTTTACTTAAAATATTCATCAATGATCTTTCAAAAACAGAAAGCAATAAATTTGTATGTGTTGATGACATTGTTTAATTTCACAGCAGAGATCTTCAGAATTAGAAACATTTTGTAATAAGAATATAAAAAGTTTTTATTTCATTTATTCCTAAATCCATTTAGTCATTATCATTAACTTTTCGTCTAAGTAACAAGAATGTTTTGTAAACTAATCATTATATATTTATTTATTTAGTATATGGTGTCAGCAAATTTTTAACCAATCCAGAGCAAACTTTTCCATGTTACGTAGAACAAAAAGACCAACAGGGGCCTGATAAATTGGACATTTCTTGTAAATATGTACCATAGTTTGAGGTCTTCCACCCAATTTGGAGAGTCTATAAATCCCCAAATTGTGCCATTCATAAACAACATCTACCCTGGCCTTTTCTGATTTTGTTAATCTTCAATGAGAGTTTTCTTGGAAGAATAAACCAAAACATAGCATTATCCCATGTTATTTTAGAAGTAATATTAGTCCTAGACTTACTTATTTTCTTCAGCTACAGAAGAATTAGATCTAAAAGAATTTCTAGAAACAATCTACTTGGAAATCTGGCATTGTATAGCAATATGATGCAAATATTCTAAGGATAGTTTTCCTTAGCATAAGTATGATCTATTGATGAATACTGTAATTGTGTTTGGAAAAAATACACTAAATGTCTGAATAAGCAGTTAAATTTTACCATGAAAAATTACTAATCCCCATTGCTTCCTATTCCCTTCACATATTTTCCTATTTTGACATCAGAAAACAAGTTGCATCTATAAAATGTATAGAAAACTAATCAATAAATCAACTTACTACTAACTCCATATAGAGTTTTATTTCCTAAATGTGCTTCAAATTAAGATCCCACTCTAGGTACTTCATTAGAAATCTTTTTAAAGAGCTTAAAAATTATGGCATTTGAAATGTACTTCTAAGTAAATCTCCAAACAAATTTCTTTTTCTGGACCCAACAGTAAAAATAAGTAAATTTGATTTTTCTAGTTTCATGTCTTATACAAAAATTTCAATAATAGCAAATCATTTGAGTTTGTAGCACCAGTAATCATAAATAATCATATACTTTTTAAATGGAATGAAATTCATTTTCAATTTCTAAGATTTCCAAGTGAGGTTTTAGCACTTTTATACCTTACTCGTACATATTACTGATAAACGTGGATCAAACTATATTTGGATGCTGTTGGAGTGTTGTTAAGTATATACCTTCAACTACATACTCTTTATTAAATGCTTTTATATTAACTTGCCCTGTATGTTTTCTGTTGGTATGTTCACATTTTTGAATTAACAGTGAAAAAAGATCCATTCAATTTAGAATTTGAACTCATGTCCTTATGCTTCCTGAGAAAACTCCTTGGCATCTGAGCTAACAAAAATATTATGTTTGTAGAATAAATTTTAATAATATTGATTTAACTCATACTTAATTAATTAAATTAATTAAAAAATATATATCTGATAGAAACATTACATTTGTAGAATAAAATTTTGTTAATTTTGATTTAATTCATACTTAACTAATATATACATATATATGTATATATTGCTAGAAAAAATGATAATAGATGGACAACTGAAATCTTAAACTGGATTCCAAGAGATTGTAAAAGGCCCAGAAAGAGACCACATGTGAGATGGATGGATAAAATAAGAAAGTATGCAGGGTGAGGTGGAGAAGAGAAGCTAAAGATCGGAGGAGATGGATTGAACTTGGAGAGACCTTCATCCTGTAGTGAATTGATAATGGTTGATAATGATGATGTTTAATGTTGATGAAGCATTATAACTTTATCCTTCTTATTGCATTGCCAAATCCTTATAATATTAATATCATCTTTGTTCTTTATTTTTACAATGTTTTTTTATAACCCGCTATTGACAGTTTCGATTGCCCCGAAATCTTCTTCAGAACGATAACAAACACAATATGCTAGGCAATTGAAACTGTCAATAGTGGGTTGTAAAAAAGCATTGTAAAAAGTAATAAAAAATATAGATGATATTAATAACTGTTTAATGTTTATAGAAAAAAGACTGCAAAGATTTTGTATTGATAATATTGCACATGAACAAATATAATTAAAAGTGACTGATGAAAATTTATTTATTTAAATTGAAATTATATGTTTTATTTATAATTAAAAAGTAAAAAAATAATATTAATTTAAAAAAAAAAAATAATGCTTTTATGTAAATAGCTAACTAAAAATTTAGTAGAAAAAATAAAGTAATCTAAAAAACGTCATTTCATAAAAACATTTGAGACCATTTTGATTTTTATGGCCTCAAATGCTTTTATCAAATGACAAAACATGATGTTTTTTTAGTTGGATTACTTTGTTATTTTTCTATTTTTTAGTTGGATGTTTACATAAAAGTAGTATTTAAATTTTTTTTTAATATTATCCCCCCCCCCCCACATTTTCAGTGCCTGTTTCTTTTCATATATTATTTACACTATTAAATTAAATGCATAAGCTGTCTTATATTTAAAAAAATTAGCATAATTATAGTTGTTTTAAGAATAGTTATATTGGTGTGTTTGATTCTTACAGTTATCTTATTTTTTCCATTTATATACAACATCAGTTTTGAGTCTTAATTTATTAGGGGAATGAAACCAATAAGTATGTTTAATAGTTTGTTGTGATGAATTAAAACATGGGATTGAAATCCAAGATTAAGCATATGTATTAGATGTAACATTAAGTTTAGCATTGTGATTAAATAACTTTATGTATTTTCCTTCTTATATTTTAATTACAGAGAATTATCATATATGCTTTTTTTTATCTGATTTGTATGTGAATAATCTATTGTTTCTATTCAGAAATTCTTTTACTCATGGACATCTTCAAACCAGGCTGGATATAATCCCTGAGCTAATTTAAGTACAAGAATCAAGCAACACCCATGCTATCATTTAAAAACTCAAAATAATTGTAGTTCTCTGCTTAAAAATTGACAGTTCATTCATTTAATCCTAATAATAAATGTTTTATGTGAAGAAATGGATAGTTTACAAGAAGTTCCAGACCCATCTTTAACTAGTACACTAACGTCAATCATTGGTGGTTGAGACATCAGCGACAGCTGCTTTACAAGCAGTTGTCCCAGGTTAGTAGGTTCGCTTCCCGGCTGATGCTATGACACATGAGAAAAAAAAACTAGTACACTAACCATATCCAAATAAGCCAGGGTCGAGTTCTAATAAATAGTTTGATCTACATTAATCATTGTTATTTCAACAACCATAAACATGATACAATTGTGTAGTATGCCTAATTAAAGATCACAGAAATTGAAAAATGAATTTTACTCTACTGTATTTCAAATTACTACTTTATTATTTATAGATTTAAGATGGAGTCAGTTGCTATTTATTATATGTTTAAATAAATGAATATTGCTGAAGAAAAAGACCATGTTGGAAATCATAACAATGAATGTCCGAGAAATTTTGAATAAACAATAATCAAATCACACCAATAAACTCCAAAAAAAGTGTGTCTCTGTGTGTGAGGGGGCTTCATTTAATTTAACAAGCATTAAAAATCATTTCTGGAGTATTAAGTAATGTTTAAAAAAGTGTACACAAAAATATTTTATATGATTTTTTTTTCCTATGTATTGATTTCTATATTTACATATCATACCATTTTCATTTTTCTTATACACTTCAACAATACTATTTTTTATATCAAAACTTTATTCTTACAGTTTCGACTGTCCTGCAGTCATCATCAGAGCTACAATATTCAAATATATGATCATAGAATTAATACACATATTTATATACATAATCAAACATACATCTTAATCTGACTATATAAATAATCATTTTCCATTTTCTTATTCTACTCTTAACTAATTTTATTTACATTTATTTTTACTTTATTTTTAATTATTTTAAATCTATTTATTACAATCTTATAATTTTGATTTTTAACTTTAACTTTTAAATTCTACTATTTAATACACATTATTTTATTATATTTTTACTTATATTTTTTTAATTACTTTTAGCTTTATTTTAATTTTATTATATATATTTTTAATTAACTATTAACTTTTTTTGTTACAAGTTATTGGTTTTTTTACATTACAAATTGCTCACCTCTTTAAACTATACTCTTTTACATATCCTATTTCTAAAAACCAACTGGCAAAGTTTTCAAAATTTTTATATATTTGCTTAACAACTGTCTCTATCATCATTTTTTTCAATTTTTTTTTTTTAAATCTTTTTCATATTCAAACTAATAATATCAACAACAACAAAGTCACTACCACCACCACCAACAACATCAGCAGCAATAATAATAATAACAACAACAACAACAACAATAATAATAATAATAATAATAATAATAATAATTCAATTCAATTTATTTACCGTACAAAACTACAGCATTAAGCCAATTACAGAATTGCACTATAATAACTATACAATAATATACATAAATAATATACATAAATGAGTAAAAATGATGAAAATAATATAATTATATGCCATACTTTTTTATAAGTAACAAATTTTTTAAAGTCTAAAGAAAAAATATTTTCATTAATAAAATCATGATTATAGGTATTAGGCAAACGAAACAAAGGTGAAAATTTTAATATGTTAGAGCGACAAACCTTAATATAAAATAAAGTAAATGTACGTGTTTTATGTAAACAATTGTTAAAAGTAATATTTGAAATTATGTTAGTTAATATAATTTTTCGATTCACAAGGTTATATAAAATTTTAAGATCTCTCATTTTTAAATAATAATAATAATAATAGTAGTAGTAGTAGTAGTAGTAGTAGTAGTAGTAGTAGTAGTAGTAGTAGTAGTAGTAGTAGTAGTAGTAGTAGTAGTAGTAGTAGTAGTAGTAGTAGTAGTAGTAGTAGTAGTAGTAATAGTCAAATATCAGCCTTTCACGCTAATTGTGCATACGCTTTGCGAGTGTACATACGCTATATAAAATAAATGCTTATTTAAATAATAATAATAATAATAATAACAACAACAACATTCCACAGAATGCAGTCTATTTGTCTACAATCACATTAACAAGCTTTGTTTTCATGCTCCAAAAGGACTTTAAACCTAGGCCTGCCAAGGTTAAATCTCTATATATTTTTTTCAATTTCAAATGAGTTGATAACTAATTAATAATTTTGTGTTACATTTTTTATTCAAAATTTCAATTAAAATGAAGTTAATCAATGATAATTTAGAAATCACTATGGTGACAAAATCATCACATAATCAGAAAAGTCTTCTGCCAATATTATCAGTTCAAAATCTAAAGTTCAGTCAAACATAATCTTATTTTTAATTTTGTTGTAGTAATTTCATATTTTTATTTGAAAAAGAAAGGGAAAATTCAGTTTCAAGTTTCCCAAGAAGCAGTTCACTTGCTCACAAACAAATGAATAAGTTGTGTTTTTTATACTTTTAAAAGTATTCAAAGTCTTGGACTAACAGAAGAAAAAAAAACTACCTTCATATACCTTTTTCAATTTCCAATCAGTTCATAACTTATAATTTTGTGTTACATTTTTAATTCAAATGATTCTTGATATAATTATTCAATAAAATTTTAGGATGAGTTTTCTGGACATCCCTGAATTATATGGTTCTATTGAGAATTAAATAGGTGAACATGAACTTCCTGAAATGGACCAATACAGTTTTAAAAGGAATATTTAGGGGGTGATGTTTATAAGACAATGAGAGTATGACTGGTAGGATTATTATTAGTATTTTAGTTAGTAAAGTGATTTGCAGCATTTAATTAGCCAATATGAAAAATAAATTAATAAAACTATTACTTGAGGCAAAAATTATGAATATATTTATATATTGCAAGAAGACAAAATGCTAGCAAGCTGAATTAACACATCGAAGCCAATATAAAAGTTAGCATTCACATATATTAAGCCTGTTGCCATACTTACACTTTACAATAATAAAATAGTAGTTAAAGAAAATCCACAAATTATTTCCTATTCTTTCTGAACTTACATACATTTCTTAACTTGTAACTACTTAATACTATGGATACATTTTGCATATTCAAGAGATAGTGGTGTGTGTGTGAATGCATAGTGTTAGGTTAAATTAAATCTTCAATTATTTTATAAAAGTATAAAATAAGATTAATTTTATTATTTAAAAAGATTTTAATCGATTGCGTAAAAAACACTTATAAAAAAATGATATATTTATCAAACATTATTTCCTTTTAAAATATAATAATCAAATTTCAAATGTTGCATATCCAATTAGCTAAAAAATAAAAAAATATTATTGGTCAATATATCAGGATTGCATTAGAATAGGGATCGGCAAAGTACAAATTGCATATCAAAGGTAGTTCTTAGATCCCAATCACATGGTTCTTTTTTATCATAATAAATATATTATTTATTTCCTTTTGTAATATGTAAATAAATATGTTGATGACTTTAGAAAAGGAAAAATGTGCATTACAATATTGTTTTTTGAATTCAGCCTTATTATAAAATAGTAATTATTGTATATGACATTTAAATATTATAAATTTGTGATTAAATCAAACTGTCAAAATAATTTTTTTTTAAAGAGAATTTTTGTTAGGTTGTATGTGATTGTATTATGCTCTACTACTAAAATAAATATTCAAATATATCCACAGTCATTCAGAAAATTCATTTTACTTCTTTTCCGACAGATCTTTAATATGAAGAGGGATTTAAACAAAATCGGTCATGTTAAAAATTTGCTGATCCATTCTAGAATGATGAGATATATTTTATTTTTGTATCACAAAAAAGATGTCTAAAATATTTTGCAAAAACTATATAAGTATATCTGACTGAATTTGTTTTTTTTAACCCATTAAATTGCATCATTTTATCAATATTTCTAATAATAACTAAAAAGCAGTGCTAAGTAAAGTAGCGAGAGGAAACCAATTCCCTTGGAAGAAAGGAATTCATTATTACCATTTTAGAAATAAAATATCTGGAGAAATTATCATAAGTTTTTAAATAAATAACTTCTTAAGAAAATAAAATTGTTAAAAAGAAAGCTATACATACTTCAAATAAGTTCATAATTGGGTAATGAACTTTATTACAACCTTTTCAAGAAAAAGAGGAATGCCAATAAGATACACTAAACACATTCCTGGATTTATTTGAAGGAAAAACATATTAGTGTGTCATACTCAAAATAAAATGTGAATTAGTTGCATACCAGTATTCAGTAAAATAATAATATAAAGCTTCCATTGAAATGCATTAGGATAAAAAGATTAGGAAACTATAAAAAAAAACTTTCTAATGAAATATTTCAAAATTATTTTAATGTAACTGCAGTAGTAAAAATATAAAAGTGAATTTATTGGAATAAATATTTCAACGACAGCTCTCTCTACTCAATATCTTATTAGGCCAATAGACAGAAATGGAGATTGTGTATGTGTTAGATATTAAAGTTTACATATCTACAGGACAATATTAAGCAAAATCTTTCTAATCCCTAATAAAAGTGAGTGAATTATAAGTTCTTTATTTTATTCATTTGTACAAAGAAAGGAATAAAGTAATTTTTTGCAGATTAAAACAGTGACAAACTCTCCATACAATAGCACCACCAAGTGCAAGCCATAGTAATCAATGGATGCAAGGTATGTGCATAAAATCTCTTTCTAGTGTCTACTCATCCATTGAGGAACCTTGGATATAAAAGCATTGTGCCAAGGTCTTAGGAACTAATGTAACCCTTAATCAGTTACCTTTTTACAAGTGAATGAGCTTGAATTGGTAACCTGTTTTCATTTTGAACTTTTAGCTCTATAGTTAACTAAAAAGATAAAAGGTGGCTGCTGGAGGGTTGCATTAGATCCTAAGATCTAGGAAAAGTGCTCTCAGATCCAAGGCTCTTCACTGATGAAAACCACAAGCTAGAAACTAGTTTGGAGATATTGGATAAGCACTAGACAGGGATTTTATGCACAAATCTTGCATCCATTGATTACTATGGCTCACAATAGGTGGCACTATTATATGGAAAATAAAGAGGCTAACAGGTTTCTCTGTGCATAATTGTTGAGAGATTTTTGACTGCCATTAAGGAGAAGCTACAGTACATAACATCGTTTTAACAGCTTGTGTAAGCATAGGAAATGCAGATCATGCAATATATATTATGTTTTTCCAGAATCTGATTATTTTTTGACAATAGTTTTGTTATTTGATGTGTTTCTAACATTATGTAACTCTTATTTCTGGAAATTGTAACTATGGAATGATTTTTATTATTTGTATATCATTTATTAATTTATTTGAATAATGTAATTAATCGTTTATTAAAATAATTTGTATTTGTAAAAGGATGTAAATCTAATTTATTTTATTGTGTACTTGTATCATGAAAAAGCTTTCTAAATTTTCATGATTCAATTAAATAGTTTTATATTTACATTGTATCTCATTTCCATCATTTGTAGAGATTTGTTATGTGATTGGTGAATCAAGGATAGATTGTTAATTAGGATAATGCTCTCTTATTTGCAGATGCCATCAGAAGTATATGTAAAATAATCTACTATAACAGAATTATAGTATTAAATATTTTTGTAAATAAGATTTATGGGTGCCAAACCACCAAAATATATGTTAAATACTTATATACCAATAAATATATTTGACTTCATTTATTAAGAAAAGATTTAGTAGTTTAAAATGAAATGTAGGAATCTTAAATTTCGTTTATAGAGAGGATGTATAAATTGACATGGAAAAAGTATTCATTATAATCTCATGACCAGCCAACTAAAAAAACTTTCCTTCACCCTTTTCTCAGTTATATTTGTTACTGCCACATTTATTGGAACTTTATAGGCCTATTACCCATTAGTCCTAGAACACTTATAAAATGTATTTATTATTATGAATGAATGAATTATTTATCTAATTGTGAATTTAGTTTGACCTTATGACTAATATATCCTAGTGTCTAGAACAGGAATATTAATCTTGAAAGATATAGCTTAATCAAGTATAGTTCTAATAGTATGTGGGTAGATCTGTGGCCAGTATGACCATATATATCTCTTTTAGATTGGCTACGACATAAAGTTAATGATAAAGGAAAAATATTCATCTGAATTATTAGTGATGCTTGACGGAAGATTATTGCATTATATCTTAATTTAACATCCACACAGAGGACCAGGTAGACCATTTGACATTAAAACTTGAGTTTATTAATTCATATTCCCATTAAAAAAGGACTTGAACAAACCATTTGATGCAGAACTTGATTAAATTATTTTAGTATTAAGATACATATTAGCTTTAGGATAGAGCCAAATCTCTCAAAGTAAAAAATTACAACTAATGATTTAAACAGGCAAAACTCTCCATACAGTAGTGCCACACTGTGCCAACCAGACTAATCAATGGATGCCAGAAGACTTATGCATAAAATCCCCATCTAGGGCCTACTCATCCAATATCATCAGACTAGTTTCTGCTTAGGTAGTGATCTCAGATCCAAGGCTCCTCACTGACAAAGGCCACAAGCCAGAAACTAGTCTGGGGATATTGGATGATTAGACACTAGATGGGGATTTTATGCATGTCTTCTGGCATCCATTGATTAGTCTGGTTGGCACAGGGTGACACTAATACAATATTTTTTTTTTTTACAATATATAAAATTGCAAATTTGGAAGCGAATGATAATTCCATACATCAATGATTGCAAGTAAAGAGAAAATATGTATCAGGGTGAAGCAAATATAGAACATTATTTTCGAAGCATGCAGCAATCGAATGAGGTCTAAAGGAAACTATGCAGCAGAATTAAATGAATATGGAGAAAAGATAAAGTATAAAAGACAGTAACATGAATATGAACAAATTGAAGGAAAGTAGGGAACACAAATTTGAAAGCATGAACAGTTAAATGATAGGATGGAGCTTTGAAAATAAGGAGGAAAATAAACTGCATTTATAAATAAAAATCAAAAGTATGTAGGACAAAAAACAAAATTTTGAATAACAAAATTAAAAAAAATAGAAAGTTAACTAAACAAAAATCCTGAAATTATGCAGACTTGAAATTAATGGATATCTAGGGAAACATATAGATGATACAAGAAAAAGTCAAAATGACATTCATAGACAAATAAAACAAGTTATATATCAGAGAGAAAGCATAATATAATGAAGCATTGAAATAAAGAAGTGTCAAGACTAAACAAAAGTAAATGTAAGATCATTACTACGGGGAGATAATTAAATGTGAGCAATCAATCAACATTAATTTGGATTCACTACAACGAATTTACAGCTAAAAAAATTGTAGGTGTCACTCCAGTCAAATTATATAATATTTTTTTTATTTATTTTGATATTAAAATAAACAAACAATTCAAGCTTTAGTTGTTAAATATATATTTTTTATTTATAAAAACATTTTACTTTAGATTAGTTTGCCTAAAATTTTTTTATAAAAAAACTCGTGAGAACATTCTTTTACGATTAAATACGAAAATGAATTTGAAATAAACACAACTAAGAATCCGTATATTGTTATTTATGTTAACTAGATTACAATGGCTGAAGGTGCGGGTCATGAAACCGCGTCTTTGGGCAATTTTGTAAGACGACACAATTCATATGGAAGTACAACAAAATGTCATAATGTTCGCGAAGTTTATGTTAAGCATAACGTTGATCCTAATGACACACTTCAAGGAATAGCTGTCAAGTATGGTGTTACGGTACGTGAAGGTTGGGATGTTTTATTGCTGGTTAAATTAAGAATTTTTCAGTAATTTTCCCCCCCCCAAAAAATCATAACGATTTTTTTAAAACGTACAATTACTTTACAAATATGCCATAACTTTTCAAAATTTGTAATAATTATAGAATTATCTTTTTTTCTCTCTCCATATATTGACAGTACATGACAAATTTCAACCGAATTGAACATGAGAATATATTCTGAAATGACATTTTAATCATTAACTGAATGAATGATTGAAGATCGAATCAGATTTATAAAATGGTATTTAGTAGTGTTGAAAAAAATTATTTGTAAATATCAGTTTTATTGTGATATTTTTATCTAACATACTTCTCATTACATTGTTATCTTATTTCTATCAGTATTTCTCGACTTTTTAAAAAAATTTATGTGAGCATATACCTTCGACCTTATTGATGTTACTTTTAATGAAAATTAAAATACAAATATATATATTCCATAAATTAAAATACAAATATATATATTTCATCGCAATATGACGGGAACATAGATGAGAATTATATTCAGCTACCTCTAATAATTAAATTGTAGAAAGATTTTAAAATTATTTATGCCATATTTTTAATATTTAAATGAGTCATTATTTTGATTTGTAAAAAAAAATGGCAACTTAAAATCCTATCTAAACAAAACTGAAAAAACATTATTGGATACTATTTATATATTTCCGTAAAATTTGTAGCAATTAGAATTTGCACTCTAGTAGAAGTCTATGACTCAGAATTGTAAATAATTGAGAAGAAATTTACATTTAATATTAGTATAATGACTAATTTTCAGTTGTCATTAATTAATGATATATCTTGAAACTTAATCATAATAAAGAAAATATATTAAGTCATAGTTATCACAATCTTATGAAAAATCTAGTTTTACTAATACTATTTTTTTTTTTTTTTAAATTATGCATTGCATCGAAATTAGTGGATTTATGTAATTAAGAAATAAACATAGTACGCCCAGTCTATGTCTTTCCCAACATGACTTTAATAGTGATCTGCTTTTTCAAAACAATTATGTTGAATAGTAAGAGCAATATTGTGGACTAACAATAAGCAGATGCTGGGTGTTAAACCATTAAACATCACATGATCACCATTCTTTATGCTTACACAAAATGTTTACACAGAGGCAAAACTCTATACAGTAGACTAGATAGAAATTTTATGCACAAACTTTCCTGCATCCACTGATTCCTCTGGCTTGCACTGAGTAGCACTACTGTATGGAGAGTTTTGCTTCTGTATCTTCTATCTAATAGATCTAAATATGTGTCTTCCTAAAAATAAATCCATATATTTGGGACATACTGTATGGAGAGTTTTGCCTCTGTGTAAGACACTGGGTGTTAAGTAATACTGATTGGCATCTTGGGTATGCTTTGTATGACAAAAATTAAGCCATCGAAAATACTGAGCTATTGATTTATTAGATTTCGTCATATGCCTTTTAAATTATTTGTACAAACTAATTGTGAAATCAGTTAAATATTTACAATAAATATATTGTTTTTATTTTTTTCTATTTAATTAAGGTGTCATTCACATTGATTGTGTTCATGAGAATATGGTCATGAACATTGCTTTAATACTATTGTAATCAATCTATACTTGTTTATTTAAACTATAAAACTTAGTCAAGCATTGGTGGTCGAGAGGTCAGAGACAGCTGCTTTTTAAGCAGTTGTCCCGGGATAGCGGGTTCGCGTCCCAGCTGATGCTATGACACACGAGAAAAAAAAACAAATTATAAAACTTAATAAAAATTTAAGAATTATAAAACATGTATAGTATGTTATCGTTTGTTGATGCAAGAATATATATCCAGATATGAGAAAATTTGGAGGGTGCAAATCTGTTAGAAATGAAATTCCAAAAAGAACATCATTCTTGGGAACAAGTATATCAAATAAAAACGTCAAGTGTTTTAAGTGAAAACAATTCGTAACAAATAAAATTCAAGTATGAACAAAAAAGAAATTCATTTAAGGAATAATGAGAAATGTAAATGTCATAAAAAGCAATTACTTAATTTAAGCCAATAAATATCACATGACCACCTCTTATGCTTGTGTATAACTGCTGTTAAAACAGGCAAAACTCACTATATATATTGCCACACACAGCAAGCTAGAGTAATCAATGGACACCAGAAGGCTTGTGCATAAAATCCCCATCTAGTGCCTACTCATCCAATATCCCCAGACTAGTTTCTGGCTTATGGCCTTCGTCAGTGAGGTGCTTTCAGTTTAAGACTACGCTAGTTGGGCTTGGGGCCTTCGTCAGTGAGGTGCTTTCAGTTTAAGACTCGTAGTTTTGTAGTTAAATGGAGATAAAAGGTGGTTGCTGGATAGTTTCATTAGATCCTAAGATCTAGGTGCAGTGCTCTCAGATCCAAGGCTCCTCACTGACGAAGGCCATAAGCCAGAAACTAGTCTGGGGATATTGGATGAGTAGGCACTAGATGGGGATTTTATGCACAAGCCTTCTGGCGTCCATTGATTACTCTAGCTTGCTGTGTGTGGCAATATATATAGTGAGTTTTGCCTGTTTTAATTTCTTAATTTGCAATCAGCCATAAATTTCATACATCATTATTTTTATACTATGCCCATAGATTATAATCTACCACTAAACGTTTTGATATTTATCTTTCACATTCACTTTTGTCAACAGTAATGGCTTTGCCATTTTTTATGCCACCTTTATTTCACTTAAAACTTCTATTGTCACAATTTATTTTGTGTTTTATTTAATACGCATATCACGCTTCCTTTTATTTGATAAATTTGCTATCATGAATGGTTTTATGTTTGGAATCCTAAATAGTTACAGATCCCTTGCAATTTTAAATGTACATTAATGTAGAATTTATGTATATCAGCAATGAGTTCTAAGATTAAGTGATTCACTTATTCTTTGGTTTAGTGGGTGTAAAATTCATACAGTATAAACAAACAGTGTATGTATGAAGATTCATTTACTTCTGAATGGTTACAAATAGACACTGTGCTGGATAAATAATTAATTACACATATTCTATATTAATATACGTTTAAAATCGCTGGTGATTAAAAATGAGAAATATTCTCTTTCCGGTGAAATATGAACTTTGTACAAGTCATTTGTCAATTGGAATTCTCAGGTGCACAATAGATTCAAGCTCTGCGTTAAGCACAGTACGTAAGGATAGGCTTATATATGAATAAGCTCTAAGATCAAATAATTCGCTTGTTCTTTTAAAACTTTTATGGGTGATTGCATGTAAAATTCATACAGTATAAATAAACAGAACATGTATGAAGGTTTATTTTCTTCTGAATAGTTACAGATAGACACTGCGCTGGATAAATAATTACTGAATTTCATTTATTATAAATTTGCATTTCTGCATACATTTTATTTTTTAATATATTTTTTTGTTGAATAATTTTTTTTGGTAAATAATTTTCATTTGATGTAGTGGTAGAGGGGCAAATTCTGGAGATCAAAGCCCATAGATCGCAGCCCAATTCTGTCACTTGGTGTTTGAAGTTCTTACAAATTCTCGAACAATAAAACATTCAGTTATGTTTTTTTTTAATTACTAAATATATTATTTTCTTGATATATTTATAATTGTAATTAATGAATAAATTTATCCATTTTGTTTTTTTATTGATTAGTTATTTTTTTCAGTTATTGATAAGTATTATGCAATAGTCTGAAAAACTTATACTATATTAGTACCGTTTGAATCTTAATTTCAAGGATAAGTGCATAAGTGATGGAATTTTGTATTTTTTAATAAATGCTTATATCTTGTCGCGGTTGTAATTATTTTTGTCCCGTTCATTGATTTCATCAGTGGAATAAAATCAAATAAAAATTCAATATAAGAAGGAAACAAATTTGCAGCATGAAATTCAAAATTATTCATATGTAAAAGGAATTCATATTGAAAATAATTTTTATTTTTACTCGGGTTTAATTTAGAACAAAATCTACATTGCAAATTGAAATTATATAAATAGTACATTTTCAATAAATTTTATTGTCATCATTTACAAATACGTTATGTGCTTGGTTGATTTTTAATTTGTTTACAAACTACCAGTACCTTTTTTTGAAGCTTTCCATTTAATATTTTTAATCAATTCGTCTAATTGTAAATGTTTATATTATAAAGTGATATGACTTAGTATTTAATTTGCTTATACTGAATGTTTCTTATATATGTAAAAAGAATTTTAACTTAGGATTTTTCAGCTTATGTTCGTCCTCCACTCTATCATGACCACATACATGCGAAAAAGATAAATGATCTTCAATATACGTATTTCGTGCAGAGCCAGCACTCATCAGTGGGCCAGATCATTATCTCCCACATATATATACAATCAGCGCTCAGTTTATACTAAGATTAGCAATTCCTTAAATTTTAATGGACAGGCTTCAATCTTTCTCAGCCTTCCAATTATTCAACTGTCTATTTCATTGAAAAACAGATAATGGAACGCTCAAAGCCTTTATTGGATTTGATATAATTTAATGCTATATTTAGTAAATAATCACTTGATTAACGTTTTAAATAAGTGTGAAGTGTAAGTTAAGCTTGTAATTAATTTTATTTATAGATAAACTTTACTCTGATTTTTTTTTTTTGTTCAACGATTAACGATATTCTGAAAGAGTGATGAATTCAAAAATTATCAAGTTTTTGCATTAATTTTAATTGAAAAATGTATATATTAAAAGGAGAAAACCTCATTCAAATGATTGGAATTATTGTGCACAAACTATTTTTGGTGCTCAGACATATAATAAGTAAATGGAAAAAATTAGTTTATCGGTACACGGAAGCCATTATTAGACCGATGACATTTTCAGTTCAGTTTCTTATGCAGATTGTTGATTTTGTCTGAGTAATGAAAAATTATTTATTATTCAGCTATTAAGACAATTTTATTATCAATGTCCGCCTGGGTCTCTTATGCGGTAGATAGGTTCCACAGAAAACCTACATTAAAAAAATTGCACAAAAATAGACTTACCTTGAAAAATGTAGGATATGTTCCAAAATTTTCAAAAGTCGCATAAAAGCAAAGCAACAAGGAAAAATTACTTTAAAATTTGCATAAAAAAAAAAAAAAATAAGGAAATAAAGTGTGACTAATAAAAAATTTCAAATATTTGAAAAAAAATTGATGTTAGACAAATTTTTTTTATTAACTATTTAATTTTATTCGAAACAATATGGTTTTATGTGTAATTTATTTTACGTTTTTTCATACATATTTTAATGATTATCGCTATTTGACAATATGCGGTTCATTTGTGAACTGGTAAGACATCAGATTCGTCACAAGAGGAAATACAATTAGCACCAACTTCAGTTTGTGCTGTGTTAATGGTTTTCTGTTGACTATGTAATCGGTAATTAAACTTTGAGATGATGATTTTACTGTTTATGAAACTCGCGATAGACTGCTATGTCTAGCTGTTAGAGAATGCACTTCCACAATGCAATTATATATATATAACACGCTTCCATGAGTGTATTAATAATGACTAACAACGGTTAAATTTTCTTTTATACACATAGATTAAATACATGGAGAAACTTTTAGACAGAAAAAAGTTAAAAGTAAAAATATTTAAAAACTTTAATTAAAAGTTCTTAAATATTTTTACTTGTAACTTTTTTCTTTTAGACCGAAAGCAGTTATAAATAAAAGCTTTTAAAGATACATTCTTTTTAAGTAGAAATTAAAAGTTCTCAAATATTTTTACTTGTAATTTTTTTCTGTCTTAAAGTTTCTCCATGTATATATGTGTATAAAAGAAAATATAAACATATACATACATAACACAGACATACAACTATTTAGCTCTCTTTGAAATTTAGTTCAATAACAAGTCAATAACAAGAAAATGATTTTCAGATTGATTAGAAAGTTGAAGATTGTCTCGAATCATTTTTGCTGCGAAACGAACAGCCACTTCTGTTTCATTATTTTTTTCTAAATCTTAACGGTATCTAAATTTATTGCCAAACTTTATCAAATAGGCATTTAAAGTATGTAAAATTTAATTCGTATATATAAAATGGGGAAATCCCGATTTTAAGTGTATTGCATAAAAGAAAACCGCATAAAAAGATAATAAGAAAAAACATGAATTGCATAACTTCAAAATCGCATTAAAAATTCCGCACAAAAAGAGACCTTGTGTATTGGGATTTTAAACATTGTATGAAGATGCCATATAAATTTGTAAGAATAATTAATTTTAATGTCGTTGGTAATCATCGATATTGCTAATCGTTGATGTTAAATCTTGTGTCAGTTATTTGTATTTAGTAATTCTGCTATGTCTTTTCGGTTCTTGTCTGTGGTTTAAAAAAAAATTAAAATAATTAAAAATTGTTAAATTTGAATTTACAAATTTCTTATGCTGTTTGTAATAAATCAATACTAGCACACTGTAAATACCAACTAAAAATATAATTAAATTCTGCCATTTATGTAACCAGTATCGTAAATCATCTCACAGCCCACCATTTTTTCATGCCAGGCATTCAGTAGCGATCAGTCAGGCTCGTAGTTGTTTCCTTTCTATTATTTGTAATGACTTTTTTATAATTATATTCTACTTTTTTATTAATTATTTTTCTTGCCGTCTTAATGCATCTAATTTTTAGTTCAATTACATCATAGATAAGGGTATAATAAGGTTGAGTATTACCTGTGATTTCAGACATCTGCTTGAGGACTCGTAATTACAAATCTTCTGGAACTACTGTATAATAATGATCAAATTTCCAATAATCACTCCATTTTTTTGTTGTCATCCTAGCTCTTATAACTGTGTGATTTAATCACATGATAAATGAATATAGTTAAGTTGCTTATATGCACGAGTCAGCATATGGTACTGTAAATAATCGAGTTTAAATTCATGAAAATATCATGGTCTGATATTATCTATCTAAGATATCAATTTTATTTTCTTGAGGACAGAAATGATATTGAAGAAGAGATAACATTAGATAGTTAATTGCAATTCTTAATCGGATCTCAAGAAATTGCAAGATGCATGAATAGATCACAAATAATATGATTGGATAATTAAGATTATGGATTAAAAAAAATTGGATTATGCTTGGCGAGACCATTCTGCGGTGATTGCATTTAAAATTTTTTTTAAAAATAGATATTTATGTTGATTATTCTTTACGTTCTTATTGAATATTTAATGCTAAATGTTAATTGATATAATAAAATGGAATATATATTTTGTAGTTGTGGTTCTCCGTGTCCTTTTAATTTATTGGTGAGTGATATCTGCACTATACTGTTGTTGGGTAGTTAAGATTAATTAAGTTGTTAGAATATTGGTGAGTTTGCATTTTACACAATTTGTTGTTAAATTATTCTGAAAGGATTTCCTCTTTAGAATATAGATATTTAAATACATTAAGGTTCCAATTTTCAAAAGTTTATTTAATACCTTTGTGAATCATATTTAACAGTCTATATAGAGAAACTAGTCACTGAGAGACAAAATTCTGTTTGGATCTTACTGAAAGTTCAACCATGCTTTTTCTTATATGCTTGACAAATTTACAATCTCCTCTCTCCTTCATTATGCACATATAGGGAGCTATTGTTATAGTATGTATATATATATACTTAAATAATAAGTGTAATAATGTTCAAGGCTAAATGGGTTTATAAGTAATCATTAGAAACCAGTCAACACTTAGTTTGAAATTCTTGATAGTTATCTATTTGGGATTATATATGTACATGTATAACAGGGGTGGGTAAATAGCGGTCCACCAACATAGTCAGAAAAATCCGCCTTGACCCGAGATTTCTTTCCTGTGCGAGACCGAAGATTCGTCTCATATTTTCCACTAGGACGGTCACGTCAATATGCATGCGCAGTGTAGGGACGATGCACAGTGCTTTTGGTTGATCTGGTTAATTTCAATTTGTCTTTGCAACAGTAAATATATAAATTTCCAACTTTAGTGAAACCATGAACTCTCCGAAAAAACATAAAATCTGTGATGAATGTTATGTGTTTAATGAAGAAAGGACAAGCAAATATTTCTTTGGTAATACAGGGAATAAAGCAGTGTGTTTATTGTGTCATGAAAAAAAGGTGCGGCCCTCCGCTAATCTCTGCTTCCACAAAGTGGCCCCCGACGTGGCTCTCTGCTAATCTCCATTTCCATAAAGTGGCCCCTGAGCCAAAACAATTGCCCACCCCTGATGTATAGTAATAAATAATCATAATTTATTTTTTTATCTGTAATTGAAACAGAAGTAACTATTTCTGACTGAGTTATGTGATGTCAAAAACAACAAAAGAGAGAATGATACCATTCTCTTTGGATAACTCAGTGGGTGGTAAGTACTTCTGTTTCAGTACATATATATATGTGTGTGTGTGTGTGTGGCTGCATGTAGACAATTTTATTTGTGGTTCAGATAATTATAGAAATCATAAATGTATGTTAAATGCTTAAGTATTTGCATTACAAAGTTATATGTTATAAAAATATTAAAATAATACGTTGTTTGTACATACTGATGGAATACTGTTACCATTCCAAATCTTAGTCAAGAAATATAAATATTGAAAACAAAAATGTGAATTGTTTTTTTTAATTATTATAATTTTCCTTCACAAACACATACTTCAACACTCCTCTTGAATCCATAATTTTTTTTCTTGTGGTTTAAAATAAATATTAATTTAAAAAAAAAATTATTTTTTATTTAATAATAATAATAATAATAATAATAATAATAATACTAAAAAAAATTATATATTTTAAAATGTTGCATCTCAAAATGCTGTAAGCAAATAACATTAACGCGCTTTATTTCCCCTCATTATAAAGCTTTATTTTTTTAAAGTAAGCAAATGCTGCGGAAAATTTAAATAAATATTAATTTTATCATTAATAGTTTGTACTTATGTAAATATTTTTTGTATATTGTATAAATGTATTAATAATCGAAATATGATGCTGCAGTCGTTTCTTAAGGCAGGGATGGGGAATCTCTAGTCCATAGATAGTACAGTTTTCAAAAGCTCTTCAACCGGCATCCAGATGTTTTCGCAAACATATATAAAATGTCGTTGTATAAAATTTCTGTTTAAACATGCTTGTAGTGCCGTGCAAATGTACTTGCAAATATTTTATTAAGAGTTAATTCAAATTTGCAACCGTTTGTTCGTTTGCGTAATTTCACCGAGGGTGCACTTAGTATTAGGTTATATGGAAGAAAAAAAATTGTTTCGTAAACAACAAACATTTGCAAATTTGAATTGCAAATAGAAATAAAGGAAAAAAAATATAATATTAATCAAAAATAAAATAAAATATTTATTTTCTCAACCACATTTTTTTTTGCTCTCCATCCTTCATTCTATCTAAGATGCAACATTTCAACAAATTATCTATATTGTTTGGTCTATGTGACTACGGATTTAATCTTCAATGCTGAGAGCATTTTGTTTGCTTTTATAGTGATTTTCAAAGACAAATGTTTAATTAGCAAAAATAAAACTTGAATTTTACTTCACTTTATTATTATTATTATTATGATGATGATGATGGTGGTGATGGTGGTGGTGATGATGATGATGATGAAGATGATGATGTTTTTTTTAAGATAAGAAAAATTAGCACAGAAAATTGCCCGTTTGAAAAGAAATGGACTAGTGCATATTTTTTTTGTAGAAAAAAAATAGTAAATCAATGTACCTCATATGTCTGGAAAGTATTTAAATTAATAAAGAACACATTATAAGAGACACTATTTATCTAAAAAATTCTGACTGTAACAAAATTATTAGGAAAGAGAGAAATATTGTAAAACTTCAAAAAGAGCTTGATCACGTAATGTTTTATAACAAATACAAACAAGTCGGAGAAAATTCTGTGAGATCAAATTATTAAAAAAAAAAAGTCAAAAATTCAAAACCATTTTATGCATCCCAGCTGATCACATAAAAAGAAATTTGGGAATGTTTGTCACAAAGACAGGTTTAAGATGAATCTAATATGAAACAGTTATTAATAGTAATGATGTTACTTTATTCTTAATTCACAAACAAATTATGGCCTCATTTAAAACAGGAGAGTTGAAATTGGCCTGCCTGTTGAAAAGATTTCCCACCCTTAATGGTTAGTGATAAACCAATTAAATTTTTGTCAAATCTAATTGGCTAATTTTTAAATCGATAATTTTTCTGTGGCCTGCGAATGAGATTATAAATATTCAAATCACCCTTGGTAGGAAAAAGGTTCCCCATCTCCGTCGTAAGAGGATGCAGATGACTTTTTGGGAATCATGGAATTTTGAAGAAATTTAATGTGTAACAATAAAAAAAATATTTTTTTTTCTTTAAAAGTAAAAATGAATTAAAAATATAAATATAATAATACATCTTATTTGTATATTAATCTGGCAATAGCTGTATCGAAGAAATATTCATAATAAAACAAATGACACTTTTATATCCTATCATCAATTTAATAGCATTCGGATTAGTTTAACCCCTAGCAATAATTGCACTGGCTGAAATTCACTTAGCGAAAGATAAAATAAATACTTTTTCAAATTATGCATTTCAATATATTTCCTAATTCATCAAAAAGCTTAAGAGAATAGCATAGGAATTCCATTTAAGAAAAGCGATTGCAAATAGAAATAGATTGCGCACATATAGGAACAAAATTTTTTTGCATAAGAAATTAAATCAACGAATCAAAACAATTTATATTTACGTATTATATAACTCCTGCCTTCTTTTTATTTGTTTTTTAAATAAATCAGTTTATTTGATGAATTTTTTTTTTTATTTCTTTGACCATCTAGAAATAATATGGTCAGCTAGTAAAAAAATTAAAAACAAATTCTAATGTAAAGAATTTTTATTAATTCAAAATTTGAAAATTAAAATTCTTTGAAAATCTGAAATTAAGCTTATTAATTTTTAGATAGATTTTTTTCTTAAATTTTTTATATGTGAAAAATTTATTTAAATCAATATATTTTTAAATTTACCAACGAAATTACATCATGGGTGTCTTTACTTTATATATATATACAAACTCTATATAATGTTTTCCTGAAGGTTTGTGATGATGGTGTTCTAGTTGTATTTTTATATTGGACTATTTCCATCATCTAATATATGTGTTGAATGTCTTTAGAAAAATTTAACTTTATTTAAATATTTCAAATACATTCAATACATATACTAGATGATGGAAATAATCCAATATAAAAATACAACTAAAACTCTACATAAGTGTGTATTAAAAATGCGTATTGTATATGATTTTCAGTATCTGAGAAGGTTGGAACTAAATGTTGCAGATTTGGAAAGACTATATATGTCAAATAATATAGTTACTTCCATGTACAGTGCATAAAAAACATCATATTTGTAAGATATTATGGTCAACTTGGATTAATGGAAATGAGCAAAGGCAATACAAAAAAAAAATGTTATGATATTTTAAAATATAATAATGAATGTAGAAAAATATGTAGATCAATATCTATAATTATGAGTGAAAAAACATTAATTTTTCACAGTTAATACTGTTTAAAGCAGTTCAGTTGCTAAATATTTTTTTTGTAATAACTATAATAGTAGCCAACTCCTCCATACAGTAACGTCACCTAGTGTAAGCCATACTAATGAATGGATGCTAGAAGATTTGTGCATAAAATCCCTATCTAGTGCCTACTCATCCAATATCCCAGACTAGTTTCTAGCTTGTGGCTTTCATTAGTGAGCAATCTTGGATCTAAGAGCACTGCACCTAGAAAATGGTGATCATGTGATGTTTTAGTGGTTTTATACCATTCCTGCGCGTAGAATGAAGATGACTGCAGTTATTAAAAAAACAGACACCAAAATGTATAAATACTGAATTGGATTCAGATCTATATGACAGCTTGGACTGAAAACCATTTATTATACTTTCATTTTTGGCTCGTAGCTTTATAGTTAATCGAATAGGTAAAAAGTGGCTGCTGGAGGGTTCCATTGCATCCTATGTTCTAGGTGCATTGCTTTCAAATCCAAGGCTCCTCACTGACGAAGGCCATAAGCTTGAAACTAGTCTGGGGATATTGGATGAGTAGGCACTACATAGGAATTTTATGCACTATACTTCTAGCATCTACTGATTACTATATCTTGCACTATATGTCACTGCTGTAATGGGATGGTCAAGCTTTTATTTGAGAGATGCAAAAAGCAAAACAAAAATGTTTTGTAGATTGCAATTTATAGATAGTAAGAGAATAGCCAAAATAGTATTTTCATTGGGTTACGAGTAAAGGACAGGCAACAAGATGGGTGGGGAAGGTAGTATAGTATGCAGAGGATTTGGATAAAGACTTTATGTGAGTATACCTATACAGATGGTGGCGTGATTGTGTTAGGAGGATTCTTGAGTGTTACGATAGTAAAGACCGGGATAGAAGAATAGATACCTTAAAAAATAGAGAGCAGGAGAGATGGATCTAATATGAAGAGTAAAAAGAGCTTAAATATATGTAGAAATAAACAGAATATTGAATGTGAGTTAATTTATGATAATAGCAAGGAATGTAGTTTACTGTTTAAGATTTGAACAGGATCATTAGCAACAATGGAATATACATGTAAATGGAGAAATGTGGGCGATTTAGTCTGCAGATTATGTAAGGAAGGCATGGAAAATATTAGGGGCATTTGCTAATGGAATGTAAATGGTTACAAGCAGAAAGGATGCAAATAATGAAAATTGTGGAAAGAATAAATATAAACATAATGATTATACAGAAAGGTGGTTATTGGTCTTTATTCTGGGGTTGGAAAAAGATAAGGGGGATATAGATACAAAAGCCATGGAGTGGACAAAGATGATGTTGCGGAAATGGGATAGAGCAGGATAGAGAAGAGTATGGGGAAAACGGAGGGGAATGGATCGGGAAGGTTAGGTGGCTAACAGGTTTTTCTTGTACATGTTGGCTGAGATTACTGACTTTGATAAAGGAATAGCCATATCACATCTATTTTAACAGCTTGTGTAAGCAAAAGAAATGGTGTTAGTGGTTTAATAATTATAATATAGAATATCATTAATCTGGTTAATTATTATTCAAAACTCCTGTTATCCAAACGAAACTATAAAGATTTGAAGATTTAACTGACATATCTATTTTTCTTTTTCAATAAATTGATTAGTTTATACACATATTTATAAACAAAATTAAAGAAGATAAAAAAATTAAATAAGCCTAATTGCGGTGGATTGCATTTTTTGCTTAGCAGAGTTTTGATTTACAATGAAGAGATAAATGATCTATTCTACTCTGGAACCAGGGATTTCAATTAATCTTGATTTACTTGTTTATATACTTTTTATATTTTTTGTAATAGTTTTTTTTTTTTATAGATTTTTTATTCTAAAAGAAAATGGGTTTAGTAAATTTTTTTTTATTTAGATGCTTAAACAACTGAGATCGTTTTCAAATGAAAGAAGATTGCACGAATTGGAACAGAATACTGATGGATTTTGTGAAGTTAGATGGAAGATGAAAAGACAATTGATTTTAAAAGTGGACATATAACTTATGTACAGATGTCAATATTGGAAGTATAAGTGGAGTGGGATATATTATAAATAAAATGTGGAAGAACAATATTGTGGGGATTGATGGTACATCAGACAGTATTAAGATTTGTTATTCAAATTAATGGAAGATACCAAGTGCAGATAAGTCCCGTTTATGTTCAAACAAGTTTTCATTGTGATGAAGAAATAAATTTTTATATGGTTATACAAAATATTTCGATCAGACCAAACAACATTTTAAAATTGTTACAAGAAATTTTAATGCTAGAATTGATATGATGATAGAAAATGAGGAAAAAATTCAAACTTGTGGAGTTTGTAGAAAAATAAAAACTGACTTTTTTTTGAGAAAAGTGCAAAACAGAAATGGATATGGAAACATCCCAATGAAAGTACAACAGAATTTGATTGTATTTTGACTACAAAATGTATATTTTATAATTGTAATATTCTTAATAGATTCTACACAGGAAGTGGTCATTGAATAATGAAGTGTCAGATACATGTTAATGCAAAACTAAAGAGACAATCATGGTAAGAAATGTAGTATTCACAGTTGATATTCCTAACCTTCAGAAACATTTCAGTGAATTTAAATTTGGACTTTCAAATTATTTTAAAATATTGATAGATTTTGCAGAGGGTTCAGATTTGGATTAAATAGTTGATTAACTGTTAACAATCGAAGGAAGATAGCCGATACAAGAAAGCAGCGATTTATATAGTAAATTTTCTATTGAGACAAGATACTTTAAGAACAAAAGATTTATGAAAATATATCAAAATGATCCATTAAGACGGATTAAATATTTAAAATTTTGTAAAATGATTAAAAAAAGAGTTAATAATATAAAAAAATATAATTGTGAATTAGTAAGGAAAGTTATTGAAGAGTCTCAAAAGTGTGAAACAGCAATGTGGGATTGGTAGAGAACTTATTTCTGCAATAAGGAATGACATCACAAAATTTATGAATGATTTCTATAAAGAATTATGTTTATAATAAAAAACAAGGAAACAAATCCCCTACAATGACATCTGAATTGCCAGGCATTTTAAATGAATTTATTACTTTTTAGTAAAACTCCTCACTTTAATGCAATTTTTATAATTTCTCCTTTATTTTTTAATAGTTTAGACTATCTTGCAGTCTTCATCAGAGCTACAACATTTAAACACATAATCCTATAACCATTATTTTATATGCAAATAAAAATACCCTCCAAAATACATTTTACATTATTATTCATAATCATATTTTATTTCCTAATTATTATTTTCTTATTATTTCTTTATTCCTTTTTATTTTTTATTCTTTATTTCTTCTATCCTTCATTATTCTTTAATATATCTCTATCACCTTTCTATTTTATTTTCTAATATCTATTACTCTAATTTCTTTTCTTCCTTTTTATAATTTTATACTTATTCTTTTATTAAAACAGGCAAAACTCTCTATACGTATTGCCACTCAGTGCAAGCCAGAGTAATCAATGGATGCCAGAAGGCTTGAGCATAAAATCCCCATCTAGTTTCTAGCTTGTGGCCTTCGTCAGTGAGTAGCCTTGGATTACTCTGGCTTGCACTGACATATAGAGAGTTTTGCCTGTTTTAATAACAGTTAAGAGCAAGCATAAGAAATAGTGATCATGTGATGTTTATTGGCTTATTTTATCAATTTTTATTTATTCCTATTCCTATCTTTATTAATTATTCTCATTCTTAATTTACTTATTTATTTCACTCACCTTTTTATAACCTTCCTCCTTTTTATATTTCTAACTGACTTTTTTAAAAATTCGTTAGCTTCTTTTTCATATACTCCTTTAATGCAACTCCCTCTGTTATCAATTTCCTTAACTTTTTATCCTAATCTTTAAACTTTTTATTTTTAAAAAACTTTATATATATATTTTTCAATTACTACTAATATTTCTATAAAAACAATGTATTTACCTCCCCCCCCCCCCATCTCTATTTAGATTTGGTTTTATCTTCTTAATTAATTTAGCTTCTTTTATTTTTCTATCTCTTCATTTATTACTACAACCAATCATTTTTATAAGACATACAATTAAATTTATGAAGAAGGGAAAAGTTTCAGGAAATGATAGAATTATAATCAATATCTTAAAAGAATGGGATAAAGAAATAAAAATTTTTTTTTGCAAAATTATATAACAGATGCCTCTATGATATAAATATACTATATGATTAGAAGATTGCAGTAATGTTAATATTTAAGAAAGATGATAAATAAAATATTAGAAATTACAGATTAGTCTTTTATTAATTCTATCCAAAATGTTTACCAAGATAATTACAACTCAGCTACAGAGAACTTTGATTTCAACCAACCAAAAGAACAAACTGGATTTAAAAGTGTTTTTAGTACAATGGATCATATCCAATTATTGAGAGAAGTTATAGAAAGGACCAATGAATATGAGTTGCCCATGTACTTTGGATTGCTAATTATGAAAAGGCATTTGATTCTATAAGCATTTCTTCAGAGATTAAAGCCTTGGATCATCAAAGTATAGACCCAGGATATTGTCATATTCTGAAGAATATTTATAAAAATGCGATAGCAGTGATTAGATTACATGGTAATACTAAGAGAATTAACATTGAAAAGGGTCTATGATAGGATGAGATAGCACCAAAACTTTTTACAACAGTTTTATAAGAATTATTTTGCGGGTTAAAATGGGAAGCTAAGAGAGGAAAAGTAAATAGACATTACTTACGCCATCTAGATTTTGCAGAGCTACAGAAATTGTTGCAAGAATTATCAGATGAAAATAAGAAAGGAAGACTAAAGATAAGGGTTAAAAAGATTAAAGTAATGTCCAGTGGATTTTCTCTGAAGAAGAAAATCAAGATTGATAAAGATGAATTAGAAGATAACAACAAATACCTTAGGCAGATTATTATAATATAGATGGAAACAATGGATGAAATTAATCGTAGAATTAAACTTGGATGGTATGCTTTTTAGAGATAACTTAATATTAAAAGGAAATATGACTAGGTGTTTAGAAAAGAAAGTTTTTAATAGATATTATCAATTCTTGCTTATGAATCTGAAACTTGGATTCTTAATAGAGGACCAATACAGAGTCTTCAGACCACTCTAAGAAGTACAGAAAAATATGTTAGGAACAATAAGAAGGGATCAACCATGAAATACATGGGTGAATAAATAGATTTTACTGCCATTTATTAGAAGAATTAAAATATTGAAAGAGAATTGAGTTGAACATGTTGCTAGAAGAAATGATAATGGATGGAGTTTGAAGTTTTAAACTGGATCCCAAGTGATTGTAAAAAGTGTAGAAGGAGAAGACCACATGTGAGATGAATGAATAGAATAAGGAAACAGATTAGTGTGATGTAGAGATGAGAGACTAGATATTAGAGAAGTTGGATTAAAACTTGGAGAGACCTTGGATCGCTAATAATTGATAATAAAGTGATGATGATATATTCTGTTATTACTTAATATATAAATGTAGTTATAAAAAAAGATTCTTTTTTTAATTAACAATTCACTATAACTTTTTTTTCTTTCTAGATGGAGCAGATAAAAAGGGCCAACAAAATTTGGACTAATGATAGTTTATTTTTGCGGAAGTCTTTGAATATTCCTGTTACTCATGGAGATGATATTTTATTTTTATCCGCAAATGGAGATCGAGTTTCGACGTCAAATGACTTACCAGAAGTGTGCCATAAAAATTCAAGGACAAATTCATCTCCTGTTATTCAATTAACAGATCCATCTGAAATACAAACATATGTTCCTCATAATTTAGATGAAAGTATAGACTATTCTGCAACAGATTTTTTGGAAAAAATTGATAAATCTATAGCGGAGACGCGGAGTAATGTAGAAAAACTAGAAGCAAGCAACACGTAAGATTGTCTTTTTATTTGTTTAATATATTTTTCTTTTAAATTTTAAAAATGAGTTATTAATTAAAAATTTTAAATTAATTATTTATTTTTAAATTGCACTTTCCCTCCCTCTCTTAAATCTGTGTATTACGATTTATGCGTGCAATTTGTTTTTGCGGTTTAGACCTGTGCTTTCCAGTGCGGCTTGTTTTGCATTTAGATTATACAAATTAACAATACTTTAATATTGATGTCGTTATTTGCTAGTACATAGGTTATTTATTTAAAACTTGGATTTGTCATGTTTTGTGTCAGCGTAAAAGTTTCACTTGGAATAATAATAGTGATTAATTAGTATGTGAAGGAAGTGAGTAATTAAATTAACAATACTGTAGTTAAAAAAATTAAAAGATGTAAAATGTGAATACAAAAAGTTATTTGATTTTTATTATAATTTTCATTGACATATTTATCCCGCCATTTTCCCAGTTTCTTGAAACTAGTATCAGTTTCTTGAGCAGATCTAGAATTTCTCACCATCTATCGTCTTTATTAACATATTTTACAAAAATTTGTATACATTATGCAGCTTTTTTATATCAGTAGTAGCCATTTTAATTATGGGTCATCGGATCACGTTCAACGAACTACATTGTAACCCGTTTATATTTATTGAAAACATGCTTTTTTATTTTATTCGTAACTTATTTACTGATATACCTTTTTGCATAAAAAATGTAAATAATGTTTTAATGTGTAAGATTTTCAGTCAGTCAGATATTATAATTAAAAAGAAAAATTACCATTATGTAAATGAAGCTAGAAGAATTATCTCTCCAAATGGTCAAAAAAGCTAATGCTCACCAGGGTAATAGAATGTTGGGCAAAAAGGGTTTAAGTTTTTTTTAATCCTTATTTTATTCTCTAACTAAGAATAACTAAATACCATTTGTGAGTAGCTCTGTTACGATCTGGCAGCTACCCAAACGAAAAACCATGGTTTCTTGGAATTGGAAAGAATTCCTAAGTTTACTTAAATTGAAAATTCTTTTGAGATTCCATGCAAATATGTTTTTTTTTGCTCTAATAGCCAACCCATAGTCAGTTGAGGTATGCACCCAATTATTGATTGGTAAGTGAATATTAAGAAAAGAAGTGTAAATTCTCGTAGCTGGGAAGTTTTACTAAACCCGGTGAATATTCAATCTTATAATTTTATTTGCACAGAAATAGCAGAGAGGCCTTATAAAAGTGTATTGAATATAAACATAAGAATATTAATTCAGAGCTGCTATTTGTGTACGTATTTGTATGTACTTGCAATAGCTTTAATTTTTATCACATGATCACCATCTCTTATGCTAGCACATAACTGTTATTAAACATGCAAAACTCCATACAGTAGTGCCACCCTGTGCCAACCAGAGTAATCAATGGATGCCAGAAGGCTTGTGCATAAAATCCATTGATTACTCTGATTGGCACAGGGTGGCACTACTGTATGGAGAGTTTTGCCTCTTTAATTTTTATACATGCCAAAACTTTTAAAAAAGTTAATATTTGTATACGCAGTAACTTTAGTTTTCATGTTGTACATATTGTGATTATTGTTGCTGTTGTACACTACCAGAGTTTGATCTTTTGAATGAAATGTCTTATTAATTCTTAATATTAATCATTTTTATTGTAACATTTGCCTGAAGAATTACGATAGTGTCGGTTTAGTTATACTTATATGCTGGATTATTCCATCATCTAATATTAATCCATGAATGTCTTTAGAAAAATTTTGAACTTGATTTAAATTTTTCAATTACATTCTATTGTTAGTAATAGAACACAGGTTAATGTCTTCATAAGTTTCAAGTATTATTATTCTCCTCACTTCTTCAAGTATTGCTGATCTGACCAGTGACCGTACTAGCATGGAAATCGTCGAACCTTGACCTTTAGATTCTTGAATATTGAATTTTAAGAAAATTCCGCGTCCAACAAAGCCACTCTACCAAAGGCAGAATAAGTTCAATTTTTATTAAGTAATTTAGATTGCGCTTTACGCAAAAAAGTGAAGCTTGTCTAAAATATTATTAAAGAGTTGTATGGCTAAGCGCTTTCAGAGAACTTAAGTCTCAATATTCATAGCCTACTTTAATTGAAGCTTAGCGGTGATTATGCAAAATTTATGCAAATTCTCTTTTCAATTTTTATTGTAAGTTGCAAGTTGCAATTAAAAATATAAAATTGTTTATAAAGCAATTTTTAATTCTATATTATCTGGTAAAAATGTGTCTTAAAATTTGTATGCAGTGCATATGTAATCTAAACATGTATATCTAAATATCATTTAGGCACATGCATAATTGTAAATGTATAAAGTTTATGAACTGAAATAAGTCTTTAGAGACAATTATAGAATATTTTTATATAAAAACAAAGTAATAAATTATTTATATATCGAAATTTTAATGTAGTGTTAAAATATAACATTAATAATGAAAAAAAAAAAATTAGTTCCATTTGTTTTACTTTTATTTTTATCCGTTCATAATTTTCTAAGATGTATTATGTAATGGATAATAATTTTTCTTTGGTTTGAATAGTAAAGTTTTAATAATGTATTTACAATGTTGAAAATATTTTGAACTATTTCATCAATTGTTTTTTTTTTTTAATATTAATTATGTAGTTTGTTGTTCCTTAAATAAAATGATGTCTAAGAATGGAAGAAGGATAGAACACAACATTTTCTATTAAATCAGAGTGATAAAGATGTATTTTATTTTCATAAGTTGGGCATTGATTCCTTTTCGCTCACCAGTAATATACTTATTTAAAATTGGCAAATTGCTTTTTCAGAGATGAGGATTTATGGGATTGATTCTAAAGTTTAAAAAGAAAAAAGATCTCAATTTAATAGATGTGTTGGGATCAATTCAACATTTTAGCGATCAAATATCACATGATCTCCCAAATAATAAATTGGACATTGATTGAATACTATTTCTACTGAATGACCTATCATCAATTTGGTTTTTCATGCTGCTTCAACATACATCCATTGTAGTGGTGATAGAATCTGTCCATCTTTTTCTTTTTTTATCATTAATCTTTTATTTACCGATGGTGTAGTATTTTTTCTAAGCTCTTACGTTTTTCCTTTTGATAGCCATTGGAGAGATTTACTTCATGAAATTTGATTCATGTATAATTTGATCAAGTATTCATTGTTATTTATTTTTTTCTCAAACATTTTCGCTATCACACACTTGAGAAGCATAAATATATTTCTTATTCAATTTTTATTTACATGGTGAACCACCGAAAATATCATCTTTGAAAAGTTCTAAGTTTTTAAAGATATGTCCCTACATCTAAGAATCTTTTTCACATTTTCTATTGTAATTTTTCTAAGTATTAATCTTCTTTGAATATCTTGATTATTACATTTTTTTGTTATTGATGATCGATCCAAGAAGGCAAAACTATCACCCGCTTTATATGTCAGTTGTTGGTCCTGTTGCCATTATCTTTTTTCATATTTAATCGCAATCCTATCTTTTCTTTCTATTCTTTAACCTTCTAATGGTAATTATAAAATGTGTTTCATAGCATATCTAAGCTTATTGATATTTCTTTTACCAAATCACAATCCATATTTGTCTTAATCTAATCTGATTGGCTTCATTACATATTAAGGATACAAATTGAAAAATAGGGTGATAATATGCAGTATTATGCCAATTTCTTATCAATATGAAACCAGTCTATTATAATCTGCTTTAACCATGGTTTCTATGTCAGTATAAAGATTCCTTATAAAAATAGTGAAATATTTCAGTATATCTATTTTTATAAAAGTATGCACTTTAACTTAGACTAATGTAATCATAAATATACGAATACCGTTACAGTCAAAAGTCAGGCTAAGCACACAATTGTTTAAAAAATAAAAAGACAACCCCAGGCTTTATGAAAACTTTTCTCTATATGACATTCATATATTTATGATTTATATCTATTTTTCTAATAACATTTTACCATTTAGCATGGTCAACTGAATCAAAGGCTTTTAGTTCTGTTTTTTCTGAAACTAATTTGTATATCTGGAAGTTTCAATTTGATGTAAGACTAATGTGTATTGAATGAGTTTTTAAGATATTCTGCTTGCATGTGATAAAAAAAGTTATAGTTTAATAGGTTTCACATCCTGTCAAATATTTCTTATTGGTATATAAATATGAGGTATGACAATTTCATTCCTGGAATGCACCTTTATAAAATATACATGTGGAAGTGTACACTAATGGTTACTATCACCTTTAAAGTATTCTCCTTGTACATCTATACATTGATTAAAACAGCATTCCCTTTTCTGGAAACACGCCGGAAGCTCATTTTCAGGAAGTCTGTTGAGCAGCTATCTCCCATTCTTTCAGACATCAGTTATAGTAGAAAATCTTCAATGCAGTTTTTAATTTTGGAAGTTTCCAAAAGTCACTGGGAGCTAAGTCAGGTGAATAGATCAGGATAGTCTAGTTGTGTAATTGATTTTTTGGCCAAAACGTCTCTCACAGTGAGTGTTCTATGACCCATTTTTACGCCAAAGCATACCCACAGATATTTATTAACTTCTCGATAGCTAACTGACAACTAGTTTTATCAGCGTAAAATTTACACAAGTGTTAGCTTAAACTTCTTCAAACACGAATGTTCAATACTCATGTGATTTCGATATAATTTGGTTACAGGTGACACCATGTGGCCATGCTGGAAATTAAATTGTTACAATGTATATTTTATTCAATATGTATGTTATTAAGTAATTTGCTATATTAATTGGCATAATTTAGTTTATTGATTATTATGCCATTTTCCAGCAAAGTTATTAAACTTTCATCATCCTATCAATATCCCATAATCTACCTTCTTAGTTTATCTTTTAAGTACACCGAAGCTTTCTGATCGTTTAAAGTACACGATCAGATTTACTAGTCAGATTCTATACCTAAATAGCCATCTGACCTAACTGAATAATTCTTGTTCTATTTGCTTTTATTCTAAAACAACTACATTTTTATGTTTGTTGTTAGTCTTAGAATGAAGGTTTTAACATCTTTATGTATATACTTTTTTGCATTCACTTTTCATATCATGTCTCGCAGAGTCCTACAATACTTGAAAATCTATATATCTGGGATCAGAGAAAGGGAAAAACTATAATATATATAGATTTTCAATTTGATTTTCAGCTATAATAAAAATAGTTATATATCATCATCATCATCATCAACCATTATCAATCCACTGCAGGATGAAGGTCTCTCCAAGTTTAATCCATCTTCTCCGATCTTTAGCTTCTCTTCTCCACAACACCCCTGCACATTTTCTTATTTCATCCATCCATCTCACATGTGGTCTCTTTCTGGGTCTTTTACAATCTCTTGGAATCCAGTTTAAAATTTCAATTGTCCATCTATTATCATCTCTTCTAGCAATATGTCCAGCCCAACTCCATTTCAATCTTTTAATTTTTTCAATAAGGTCAGTAACACCTGTTTGTTGTCTCACCCATACATTGCGTTTTCGATCCCTTCTTGTTACTCCCAACATACATCTCTCCATACTCCTTTGAGTGGTCTGAAGTCTCTGTATTGCTCTTCTATTAAGTGTCCAAGTCTCAGATCCATAAGTAAGAACTGGTAAAACACATTTGTTAAAAACCATTCTTTTCAAACACATAGGCATATTTCCTTTTAGTATCAAGTTATTTCTACCAAAAGCACTCCAACCAAGTTTAATTCTATGATTAATTTCCTCCATTATGTTTCCATTTGTATTAATAATCTGACCAAGGTATTTGTAACTGTTAACTTCTTCTAATTCTTCATAATCAATCTTTATTTTCATATTTTGAGCAAATCGATTAAACATTACTTTAGTCTTTTTAACATTTATCTTTAGTCCTACTTTTCTACTTTCATCTGCTAACTCCTGCAACATTTCCTGCAGCTCTGAAGCATTATTTGCAAAAACAACTACATCATCTGCGAAATCTAAATTACTTAAATACTCTCCATTTTACTTTCACTCCTTTAGTTTCCCATTTTAATCCACAAAATACTTCTTGCAGCACTGCTGTAAAAAGTTTTGGAGATATGGAGTCACCTTGTCTTACACCTTTCTCAATGTTGATTTTTCCAGTATCATTATGTAATCTAATTGTTGCTGTTGCATTTTTATAAATATTCTTTAAAATATGACAATATCCTGGATCTATACCTTGATGATCCAATGCTTTAATCACTGAAGAAATGTGTATAGAATCGAATGCCTTTTCATAATCTACAAATCCAAAACATAATGACAACTCATATTCATTTGTCCTTTCTATGACTTCTCTCAATACCTGGATATGATCTATTGTACTAAAACCACTTTTAAATCCAGCTTGTTCTCTTGGTTGGTGGAAATCCAAAGTTCTCTGTAGACGAGTTGTAATTGGTAAAAATTTTATATAAAACTGATAAAAGGCTGATAGGTCTGTAATTTCTAATATTTTCCTTATCACCTTTTTTAAATATTAATATTATTACTGCATTCTTCTAATCTTCCGGTACATCTCTATCATTTAGACATTTGGTATATAACTTTGCTAAAATTGTTTTTATTTCTTCACCTGCTTCTTTTAATATATCAATTATAATTCCATCATTTCCTGGAGCCTTTCCTTTCTTCATACATGTAATTGCATGTCTCACTTCTTCATTTAAAATTCTGGGCAATTCGGAAGATGTTATAGATATAGGAGGTACTTGTTCTTTATTACTATATAATTCTTGATAAAAATCTTCTACCAATTTCATGATGTCATCTCTCTTTTTAGTAATAATTCCATCTTTTTTTCTTATTGCAGATATAAATTTCCTACCAAAACCAAAATGTTGTTTAACATTCTTGAGACTTTTATTTTCTTCTACAGCTTTCCTTGCTATTTCACAGTTATACTTTCTTATATCATTCTCAACTCTTTTCCGTACCATTTTACAAAATTCAAGATATTCAATTCTTTTTAATACATCATTTTTGTATATCTTCATATTCCTTCTTTTCTTCATAAATTCTCTAGTCTCAGTAGAAATTTTATTAGTCAATTGCTGCTTTTTTCTACCAGCTATCTTTGTTGCAGTTTTTAAAAGTGTATCAGTTATTTTCATATTAATTTCATTCAAAACTGAATCATGTTCAAAATCTCCTAACACTTGAAACCTATTTGTAAGTTCTAATTTAAATTCATTAGAATGTTTCTGAAGATTAGGAATATCAACTGTAAATATTGTTTTTCTTAATAATTTTTGTCTCTCTAGTTTTACATTAACATGTAACTTACACCTTACTAATCGATGATCACTTCCTGTGTTAAATTTATTAAGAACATTACAATCTTGAAATATGTATTTCCTGTTAGTCAAAATATAATCCAATTCTGCTGTACCTTCATTTGGATGCTTCCATGTCCATTTCCTTTTAACATTTTTCTCAAAAAATGAATTCATAATAGAAAGTTTTTCTTTTTCTGCAAACTCCACAAGTCTATATCCTCTCTTATTTCTATTACCATAACCAAAATTACCTACAGCAATTTCATCTTTCATATGTCTACCAATTCTAGCATTAAAGTCTCCCGTAACAATTTTAAAATGTTGTTTACTCTGATCAAAAGCCTTTTGTACATCCATATAAAAATCTTCTACTACTTCATCACTATGAGAACTTGTTGGGGCATAAACCTGAATTATCTGCATTTGGTATCTGCTATTAAGTTGTATAACTAATCTTGCCACTCTGTCCGATACACCATCAATCTCCACAATATTGTTCTTCCACTTTTTGTTTATAATGAATCCTACTCCACTTGTATTTCCAATATGTGTACCTTTATAATAGAGTATATGTCCACTTTTTAAATCAATTGTTTCTTCACCTTTTCTTCTAACTTCACAAAGTCCAATAATGTCCCATTTAATATAAGACAGTTCTTCTTCTAATTCTTGCAATCTTCCTTCACTTGAAAGTGATCTGCAGTTGTAAGTACCTAAATAAAAAGTCGTCATCAAATGGCAGCCTGGGTCCGCAATCAGGGGATTCTTAGCACCCTCCGCCTTTAGCCACCAACCGCTGCCTTGGTTGGTGACCTTACAGCCTCCTGGGAATAAGGGCCATGCTTTATTTTTGTCTGTCATAATTGTATATATGTATTGGAAAAATATTTATCATTTACACAAACATTCATTCTGCCTTATCAGGCACTGAGAAGAAAGACCATGGTGTTTCTTGATCTTAAATTCGGAGGTAAAAAGCCAATAAACTCACCACGCTGGCTAATGCGTGTTGGTGAGCAGCCCATCCATGTTTGTATACTATGTGAATAATCACATAATAATAACAGCTGCAATGACAAGAACGTATGGAGTGGACATTAGGAATTTGCCCTGCTCAGTTCCTTTAGGGCCTCCAAGAAAAATATTTAAATAATTGGTTTTGTAATATATAATCTGAGAATTATATGTACTGTATGTATAATGTGAATATACTATAATAGCGGATAAGCTATAAAAAATTAATTTAAATTTAAAAAAAAAACCATTATTTTACTGTTAAAAATTTAAAGAAAATCATTTTTTGATTATTCTCTGATTCATCGCTATATTTATCTTTAGCAATAAATCAAGTTTCTTTACCTTCTTTTGTTATTTCTTTCTCATAAACCATCTCAACAATACTTCAATCAAAATCATGTCCGTATTTTTTTTTATGACCATAAAATACAGATGCATTTGTTAAGTTCTAACTTTTTTGTGCATAAATGAATGTTGCACAATTCTTGTTCTCAAACGTGTCAAAAGTATATTTGGTTTAAACCACTAAACATCACATGGAGAGTGTTGTTTTGTTTTGAATTGTATATTTGGTTTATTTAATTTTTATTTTGTTCACTGTTATGGGATTTTCATATTATTTACAACGATTGATAAATTCAATCTTATATATGAAAATATTTAATATGTGCAGTTATCCATTTGATAATTACTTAATTAGAAAGCACATTATCCAGAACAGTAGCTAATGAAAACCAACTGTCCTAGGCCATGACTTAAAATGAAACTATCAGGCTGATTGTTTCTAGGTAAAATGTTTTCTAATTAAGTAATTATAAAATGGATAATTCCATACATTGAATATATCCATCTAAAAAGTTCATTAAAATTTTATACTACTATCTATTGAAATGAACAATCTAGTATTCATTTCAATATAAAAAATTTTTTTTTCGTCTAAACAAAATGATATGCAAATTTAGTTTTTTAAAGAAAAAAGAACTAAAACGAGGTTTAAGAAAGATTTTAAGTTTTGGATGTAAAAATCAGTTTTCCTTGTCAAGCATTGGTGATCGAGAGGTCAGCGACAGATGCTTTACGAAGCAGTTCTCCCGGGTTAGCGGCTTCGCTTCCCGGCTGATGCTATGACACATGAGAAAAAAAAAATCAGTTTTCCTCGTCCCTTAATCAGACTGTGATATTAGTTCATTCAAATCCCACAGGACATCCACTTACGCTTTGTGATAAAAAGAATACACACTGGTAATAGTTAGTTATATCTAATCTGGAACTCTTTGAACGATACTTTGAATACAGCTAAAGTACGGCTGAAATGGAGAAATGGGCTTATTTAAATGACAGCTAAATATTATAAGACTATATTAACATCCTAAACAGTCTTTTAATACTTGGAAGAAAGAAGTAAGTGACAATTATTTTATTTTGGTGAGTCTTATATTCAAAGTCTGATTTTTTCTTTATTTAACTAATCTGAATTTGTAATAGTAATAATCAGCCATTAAGCTAATGCACATGCGCTTTGTGTATTTTTAACTATAAATAAATACTCTGACTTGCAAACACAAGATAAAGTCTTTGTGAAAAGATAGAATGAATCCATCTATCTTTTCAACCCAAACGTTTATAAATCTCAAGCATTTGGGAATGAGAGCATGAAGATGTTAAGCGATCACTTTAAATTACTTTATTATGCCTTAATGAATGACGCTTGCAAAATTTTCTAGAATTTACGATACGTCATTCTTAGTTGAAATTAAACATATAAGATATTTTATATAGCGCTATGTTTTTATAAACTGTAATAGTAATAATCAGCCATTAAGCTAATCCTTGTATCAAGATATTATTTGAAAGAAACTATCTGTTTAAAAAAAAAGAAAGAAATGAATTTGTAATAACTTCTTTTTCTTAATAACTTTTTTTTTTTTTAAAATATTATTATATATACACATGTAAGCTAAATTTATGGATTTTATATGTTATTAATAAAAGGAAGGGGTAAAGAAATAATGATAATCGTGTAAATGCGATGTATACATATAAATTGTCTAAGTCTCAAATAATTGTAATTAACAATGTAATTATTTCCATTAGTTTCATTCACTTGTAATTAAACTCATGTTTGATTACTGAAAATTGGATTTTCTGTAGATGGATTTATATATGTGCAGTTATTTGTTCTATGTTTAATAGTTTACATATGTTCACATCCATATGGTAGAATACATTTCTATCAGTTTGATGAGTTAAGGATCAATCTCAGAATGAGTCTTCCCTGTGTAAATTGTAGTATTAACATAGGTTTAGGACCAAAAGATCACTCTTTATAATTATTGTACAGAAAAGTGATGGGCAAACTTTTTTAGGAGTGGGCCAAAAAGAAAAGAAAAATTTTTGCTGGTCAATATAATTTATTATAAAATGCAATAGTGTACTTTGAAAATTCCTTAATACTAATAAGATGAATGAAGCTGTGACTGAATTTTTAAAAGTTTTTTACAATCTGGTTCGAACTGGGATGCACTGGTTTTGAGAATGACATTAAATGCTTAACTATCAGTCTGTTTCTAATACAACTCTTGAAGTTTCATTGTAGAAAACACTTGTTCACACATATAGAATAAAGCATACATATCACTAACTTTCCGGGCATGAGATATTAGATTTGAGAAATTGATTTTGACAAAGATTTGTAGTAACTCTAATTTTGGGACGGTGAGAAACAACTGTTTGAGGTGATTTCTAGATTGCAATTCAAGCTACAACTTCCAGGGTCACTATTTCACAGTCCACATTAAAAGGCAAGCTGAAAATGTCCGAGTCTTTTTCAGTGGTACTGAAGTCTTGAAATCTTCATTCAAATTCAAGATGAAGTTTTCTCAGGCCATCTTTGTAGCTCTTAAGTTTGTCTATTTATTGGAGCTATAGAATTTAATCTCGGGAAGGAAGACCAGTTATTCTTAGCTACCTGATTAGCAAACACAATAAGTTATAGTTTGAAATCTCTGAGATGGTCCCAGATATTGTCGATAAATTGATTTTGTCCTTGCATTTTGATATTCAACTTGTTCATGTGACCGAGAATCTGAAAAATCCAAAAGCCATGCTGTATCTTCCAACATTATGTACTCCACAGACCACTGTTTCTCATGGAAGAAATGACACTATCTTGTCTTTCAGCTACCAAACTCGCTTAAAGTCATGTCCTGCACTAAGCCACCTTACTTTTGTGTATTACAATACATCAGAGTATTCAGATTGCATGGATTCAAGAAAATCTTGAAATTGTCTGTGAGTAAGCCCACAAGATTAAATAGTATTTACAAGCTTCACGATTACATCAAGCATAGTTTTTACATTCAAAGCAGATTTACACAGGGCATCTTGATGTATTAATGCAATGTAGAAAGACAACATGGTTCCTGGGTATTTTTGATTAAAGATCCCAACAATCCAGTTTTTCCTCTATCATACTTTGTGCTCCGTCGGTTATAATATTACATATGTATATTATGGATACTTTCAAAGTTGAAAGCCCTTCCAGAAATTCATGAAAAATATCAGACCCTGTTGTTGTTCCCTTTAATGATCGCATGCATGCTAATTCGTCAATAATAGAAAAGTTTTCATCAACACCTCTTATAAATAATACCATCTAAGCAGTATATGTTTTAAATTGACCAATCCTTGACTCCAACTGTAATGTCAGATTTTCATTTGACATTGAATCTAGAAGCAGTTTTTTGATAAGTTTACAGTTTCAAAATCCTTTTTCTTGTCGGGACATAAAACATCACAAACTTGGAGCATACAGTGTTTGACAAACTGCCCATTAGAGAAAGCTCTATTACTTTTAGCACTATTGTCTGCTACAATATAACCTGCATATATAGCCGCTTTCTGAGAACTTTATTTTTTAAAAAAAAAATTTGGTGACCTTATTTTCATTTCCTTTCATATTCGGACATTGCTTCTTAATTGGAATTTTTATGCTTAGAAGTGAAGTGGCGGGAAATGTAATTTGTGAAGACTGTTATAATTTCATTGCAGATGAGACACAGTACTTTATCCTCTACAACTGTGAAAAAGTACTTTCCAGATCCATTAATTTTTGAAAACATGACACTCTGAATCAACTTTACATTTTTAGTAAACATTTTGGGGTTGAAATATTTTATGAATATCCATAATAAAACTAACAAGCATCAACAACAATACTACTTTTTAATAATTTCATCACTATGATACTAACATTCAACATATATGAAGTTGGAATGTGTGGGTATGTCTGCATTTTTTCCATTCAGTGGTAGGTTCCCGCTTTGCACACATTTCCGAAGTAACATTATTTGATGTGGTCATGTGGACATGTATTAGCACCTCTGTTGTCATTAATATAAACTCGTAAGCAGTAAATTCAAATTCTTCTTTCAATATCTTGTTTCTGTTGTTTTTTTTAATTTAAATATAAAAGCAAATAAGTATATTTTAATAATTTTATGCATATTTATTAGGGTGAATTCCATTTTTTGCATGTGCAAAAATTTTTAAATCAATTTCTATATAAATTTGGACAACTATATTTTGCATAAGCAAAAAATATTCCAATTCCTATGGAAATTTTCACATATGCAAAAAATGGAATACGCCTTTAAATTAATTTTTTTAAAACATTGAAGTTTAAAATTTCTTTATTATTGTTTTAAAATTTGCGGCAGGCTGGATAGAACTTCTAGGCTGGTCACATCTGGCCCGCAGGCTGTAGTTTGATCATCCCTAGTATAGGTTTATTCAATTAGGTTTAGGACCAAGAGGCCATCCCTTTACAGTTATTATTATATAAGCGGTTATGTTAAGACCATTCATTATGATTGTTGTAATAAAGATAGCATTGATGTCTATTTCTTATAGAGCATGTGTGTGTAAGTACTAGGAGACATGCGATTCAAAGAAATGTTAAATTATGAATTCATACATGCATAGAAGAATATTTAAGTTTTTTGAAATCAGTTAAAGGTACAGCGAATGTGTTATATTACTTATGAATAGATTAATAGTATGATATATAAAGATTAAATGGCTCTATTAAAGAAATCAATTGCATATCAATTAATGATTATACTTTGTAAATAAATTATTGTTACATGATCTGTTAATTTTATTAAAGAAAATAAATTGTACATTAATTAATAAGTAGACATGTAAATAAATTATTAAAACAAGCAAAACTCTCCATACAGTAGTGCTATTCAGTGCCTACCAGAGTAATCAATGGATGCCAGAAGGCTTGTGCATAAAATCCCCATCTAGTGCCTACACATCCAATATCTCCAGACTAGTTTCTGGCTTGTGGCCTTCGTCAGTAAGGAGCCTTGGATCTGAGAGCACTGTGCCTAGATCTTAGGATATAATGCAACCCTCCATTAGCCACCTTTTATCTCTACTTAACTGCAAAACTGTTTTAATAACAGTTATGTGCTAGCATAAGAAATGGTGTTCATGTGATATTTAGTGGCTTAACACCAATCTTGTCTAATAGGATAGTGGTGGTTATGTTTAATAGGATAGTGGTGGCTATGGTTGTTAAAGAGCCAAAGACACCAAAATGTATGGGTACTGAACTCGGTTCAGACCCATATGACTATATAATCTATTTAACTTAGATTGAAAATATTATTGAGTTTTCAATTTTATTCTCATAGTTTTGTAGTTAAGTAGAGATAAAAGGTGACTGCTGGAGGGTTGCATTGGATCCTAAGATCTCGGAATCCAAAGCTTCTCACTGATGAAGGCCACAAGCCAGAAACTAGTCTGGGGATATTGGATGGGTAGGCACTAGATGGGGATTTTATGCACAAGCCTTCTGGCATTCATTGATGACTCTGGTTGGCACTGAGTGGCACGACTGTATGAAGAGTTTTGCCTGTTTTAATAACAGTTACGTGCTAGCATAAGAAATTTGTGATCATATGATGTTTAGTGGTTTAAATAAATTATTACATGAATTGTTAAATTTGCTTATGTAAGATTGCATGGTATACCACCATTCATTGGGAGTAACATTCTCTGGGATTTAGCCTGGCATTACAAATGAGTTTGTGTAATGGTTACATTATTCTATTGAATAAAATATTGTTTTAAATATAGATAGTAGTTTATTTCATAATACTTAAAGCCAGGTAGTGCTTGTGTAATTTATGTAAATAAATAGAGAAAATGGAAATAAATAACTATGCTAAGTCTGACCATTACAATGTATATATATATGAATAAAATTGCCTCTAAATAACATCCTGTAGAAAAAGGACTTCTTCAACAGTCATTGCAGCAGTGAAGGATCAAATGTGTCAAACTACCTGATTGTGAAGATTTTTGCTTTAGTAGTTTTTAATCCTTGTTTTATTTGCTAATTATCAATAGCTAGATACTCATTTTAAAGATAGAAAATTGTTTTTCTGTTTTTTGTATTCTTTAAACTATATAAAAATTCAGTACTTTATTTCTGATTCATAATGCTTCATATATCAAAGATTTCATCTTGTAGTGTTTACTGTATTAGTCTGATTTATTCTTATTGTAACAGTATGGAAAAAGATATTGTTAAATATGAGGAGAATATGGGGAGAAATATGGAAGATGGCAAATCATATTTATCCCCATAGATTAATCAGAAGGAATAAATATGAAAGGAACAAGCATGAGAAAACAGCAAAGAATAAAACTAAGTCTGCCCAGCATTAAACAAAAACAATCAAGTCATTCATCATCATGAACAAACAAGTAAAAAATCAGCAGTTAATCTTGTGATTGTATTTAAAAGAGGTACATTCTAAACAGACTGCTTGTTGGATACTGCCACATTTGGGACAGCTTATATAAACAATAATTTGGATGCACAGATTTAAGTGCTAATCCATCATATAACAATAAAAAATGTTGGGATATAAAGGCATGCTGATCATCATCAATGCTCCAGATATATATATATACTAGCCAACTATAAACTTCATTTTTAATAAAATATAAAATGTAGTGCATGGACTTTAAAGGATATATCTGTGCACTATTCAAGGTTATTATCTGGATATCTAAACACCAATGTAAAAAACTAATCTCTAAGTAACCATTATGCTCTAATTTAGCTCAGGGAGCAAGAACTCTATTAATTGTTACTGTGAGCAAGAGATAAATAAATGTAACAGCGTATTCTAATTTGTTTTAAAATAACTATTGGGGTAATTTGAAAACAATCCTTCAAGCTCTAAGTTGTAATGAAATCAATTCATTCACACTCAATTTATGTAACAGATAGCTGGAAGAATAAAGACATTAATACTAAAATATTTTTAAAAACATTTATTTAGTACACTAACTGATTAATAATAAACAAAAATTAGAAAATAGTATGATATGAAAATTAAACTTATTCATTTTATCCAAAAAATAGTTTCGTTAAAATTATATTACCTAGTTGATTTTTATTTAATAAATTAATTAAATTTGTTTTTATCGAGTTATTTCTTTAAATAACAAAGGAGGGAAAACATTTTTTCTTTAATCAGAGATAAGTCTTTAAATTAGTTCAATTAATCTTTTATTAAGTTTTGAGGGAAAATCAAATTTAAAAATTGTTTCAAAAGAACATTTTAAATTTAGTAAAATTAATTTTTTTAAAAAAAACCCCGCATAATTTTGTAGGGAAAAATTGAATGGATTAAAAAAACTTATTTGACAAGAAAATATTAAATTAAGGAGATCTATTCAAAATTTATTACTTTTATAAAAAATTAAAGAAAATACAGTGCATTAAAGAAAATACAGTGCACACAAAAATACCTTTAACCATGGTTTTAAATTTCTTTGAATTCCTTCTTTGCAGTTATAATTTTCCAGTGTTCATGTTGGTTTTTTTTACTGGAAGGCTTCTCTACCATGCACATGATTAATTTTTTTTTTTTTGTATGCAGTATTTTCAGTTAACAAACAGCACAATTTTCCAGGTCTAATATACAGAAGTGTTTATGTTGTTGGCTGGAGACAAAATTGCTTTAGGGATAACTACATTTTTATACAAAGGCAGGTTACATGGATGAAGATGATGCTAGTTTTTAGCTAAATTTAGCATATGGGGTTTTCATCATAGAAAACATTTTTAGAACTAATCTCATAGTATGTTAGCTGCTTGTTTAAAACTTCATTAGTTTGGATAAGACTTCTGCTTCTTTTTTTAGCAGCTGTGTAAGGAACATCTTTTACTGTCTTCTTCAGCAGCTGGATCAAGACTGCTACTTCTGTTCTCTTCTTAAGAGCTGGATTAAGACTGAATATCTCTCACAAGACACTTAGATCTTCTGAATTATCTTCACACCATTAATTTTTTGGAACAGTTTTGTCTCTGACCAATTACAAATATGTCTCCAACACAACAAACTTTAGTAATATTAGATATTTCCCTCATTTCAATTTTTTTAAATAAAAAAATTCCAATCATTTTTAAATTCCTCTCTAATTAGTTTTTCCCCAAAAGTAAAACAAGATAATCAGTAAATTACATTGATTTGATAAACACTACTTTTATTGAAGAGAGATAAAGAGAAAAAAAAAATAGTTGATTAATTAAGGTAATATTTTAACAAAATGTTAAAATCATATTTTCTTTTAAAATTTACAAAACTTAAAATTTATCTGCTCTATCTCTCTCAAATGTTAAATTAAAAATTATTAAATAATTTACTAACGAGAAAATTATTTTCTCTTTATACTTTTAAAATCAAAATATTGGTAAATAGACAAAATTATTGAAGAGAGAGAACAAAAGTGTCTGATTTTTTTTATAATTCCCTCTTTTACAGTTATTTACAAATTGAATTATATATTAAAATATTCATATTATTAAAAAAAAAAAATGTTTGAGAATTATTTAAAGAAAATTGTCTAAAAGTTTTACATTATAAGGTAGGAAGAAAAGTAAAACATTTAATTTAATGAAGACCAATTATTATGGTTAATTTTTAATACAGCAATATAGTTAAATAACTACATTACTCCTGTCTGATATGGGAAATGAAATTGATTTGAATCCCTTAGTTTAATTCAACCAATTTTATTTGATAATAAAAAGAAAATTTAAGATTAATTACATTCAAGAAGCTGTAGTTTTTTTCACTCTAATTAGACTGGGATGGCTGATTGTCAGTTCAGATTTTTTTGACTATTATTAATCTCATCCAGATCTTTATTGGATCATCTCTATTCTTTCTCCCAGCAACCCTATTCTTTATACTGGGTTATTTTTCATTTTGAGAATCTTTTATATTGAAAGTTAGGAGAGCCAAAATCACTTCCTACTCTTCTGTGGGTTTACTATTATTTCAGCTTTATCTTGTATTACTTCATGCCCATAATGTATAACATCTTTTATTTTCTTATCCTGTTCTTTCTATTTTCATCTAAATGATTATTCATATCAAAGACATCAACATCTATTTTTCTAGAAGATATGGATAGTAAGTTATAAATCTATACTTCAAAGCCTGAGATTTAAAAACCAAGATATTCCTTAAAGTCAGTCTATGCCATCAAATATGCTGCTATTTTCACATCCATATTTTGATTCAATACTGTAACAAAAAGCAGTAAAAACTATCTGAAAATACAAATTAAAGATATACAAGCAGCAAAATGTAATACACCAATGAAATGAGAATATGAAAGTGATATTAATATTCATTGTCATCCATTTTTATTATTATTAATTTTTAAGTCGTGATTATTAAATTCATTCTTTAAGAAGTCTGTTCAGAATCTGAATAGCAAATTTCATTTTTAATTGTAATCAACCATTTATTTCTTTTCAAAGTGTTTGGCTTTTATCAGTGTGTCTCTTATATCAACACCATATCTCAACCATTCACCAGCACAAAAATTATCCTCTCTCACTACGCATGTATTTTACAAACAATTTTTGCTCATCAAATGGGCCAGAGATATCAAACACATAAATATCTATGCTTAAGTTGGTAGGTCGGTATTTTCAATTATGCACTCTTGAATAAATGATCAGTCATCGCATTGCTGAGAAAAGAGTCCTATTTTCTGGATTACATTTGTGATCTTATGAAAATTAGTTTGGTCAACTCTGAAGAAAATCCGATTGATGGTTTCCAATTACCAATATGAAAATGCATGATTGGTTATCAACTAATTGCTGTTAAAAATATAATAGTATCTATAATTGTAAATAACAAATAATAATTATAAGTCAAATTATTAACTTCCGATGAATTTTGTAATGTACTAAACTGTCTTTGTGTTTTTTCTCTGGCACAAGTGTATTTATAATTGTTTTCTTTCTCCATAAAACGTTGTTGCCTGCTTATGCATTTTTGAAGCTTGTTTGCATTATTCTTTGACATGTTTTGTTCAGCTATCATGTAACAATCGGTAGATTCAAGAATTAAATGTTTTATTGTGTTACTTGATTTCTGCTACCCCTAGCCTGGTTTCAAGCTGCAATTTATTACAAGTCTGGCTAAATCCTTGCTTTTACACGTTTTATGTTGTGATGACATACCGACAGACTGTCGATCAATTTAAAATAAATACTCAGACATCCACATTCGTATTCATTTTTTGCCTCTGTGTTTTAAATAAACACATGTCATTAAAACATTTTTTTTTGTTTTTAATTTTGTTTAGGTGTTGCGAAGGATGAATGACAAATCATCACTAGTAATTTTAGCGTAGAAAGGACTAATATTTGAGGCTAATCATGTGACATGCTGATAATGTGTGGATACCTGATTTTTTTCAAGACTGGATTGAAGAAATATTATTTTGATGTATAATATTATTTTTATGAAAGTCATGTGTGTAATGTACATTTATCACCAATATAACTCTAGACAGTAATAAGATATACCATTGCATACCAAATATCACGATCGTCATTTCCTGTGGTTACACAAGCTATTAAGACATTATCCAACTCTCCATACAATAGTGCCACCTAGTTCAAGCCATAATAATCAATGGATACTAGAAAGTTTGTGCATAAAATCCCTATCTATTGTAAGATCTTGGTGCAGTGTTCTCAGATCCAAGACTCCTCACTGATGAAAGCCACGAGCTAGAAATTAATCTAGGGATATTGGATGAGTAGGTACTAATTAGGGATTTTATGCACAAACCGAGCAGCCATTGATCACTGAGTGGCACTACTGTATGGAGAGTTGGCCAATGTCTTAACAACTTGGGTAATCATAGGAATGGTGATCATGACATGTTTTAGTAGTTTTATTCCAGCCCTGCTCATGGAATGATGGCAACCGTGGTTATTAAAAATACAAAGACCAGGATATATAGATACTGAATTAGGTTCAGATCTCTATGACTATGACAGCGAATTAGCTTCAATTGAAAATATTATTGTATCTTCAGTGGGTGCTGGAGAGTTGCATTAGATCCTACGATCTAGATGCAATGCTCTCAGGACCAAGGCTTCTCAAAGCTAGAAACTGGTTTGGGGATATTGGATGAGTAGGCGCTAGATAGGGATTTTATGCATAAACCTTCTAGCATCCATTAATTGCTATGGCTTGCACTACTGTATAGAGATTTGACTACTATCATGTTAAATATATATTTTATAATTTTCATTGACTACACAGTAGATAAAATAAAAAAAAAAAGATATTCGATGTTACGCTGCTATCAGCGTTCAGGATGTTATTATTAGCCTTTGCCTGGTTTTTGAGTTAATATTTATTGTAATTCTTAAAATAGATTCCATGAAAGATGCTTATATTCATTTTAAATAATAAATAACCATCACATTAAATTATTTTGTATATTTCAAATAATTCTCACGTCTTATTTATTATTTTTATTGCCAGAAGAATTTGCAATCTGCTCATTATATCTTGTAATATTAATTATTAAAGAACTCTTGATTTATAGATTGCTTTTCTAATTTATAAGTTAATATAATTGATTGTGAATATCTGCTTTACAAATTGAACAAGTTTATTTTATGGGATTTATTAACTACTGCAAATTATAATTTAGGCAATTTGAAATATAAAATTAGCTTTAGAATGTTGCCTGAGTGGTATTGTTATTACTATATATTTTTAGAAAAGATGATAATGGATGGACAATTGAAATCTTAAACTGGATTCCAAGAGATTGTAAAAGATCCAGAAAGAAACCACAGGTGAAAGGATGGATGAAATAAGAAAGTGTGCAGGAGTGATGTGGAGAAGAGAAGCTAAAGATCAGAGATGGATTGAACTTAGAGACCTTCATCCTGCAAGTGAATTGATAATGGTTGACAATTATAATGATGATTATTACAAAAGTTTTAGTTAACAGACATTTTATTTGTATATATCATTAACATGACGGGGGATCAGGGTGGAGGTGGTCGTACCCTGGGGTTGATGTAAAGTCGTCTATCAACCCCATATACAATCATGAGCGTGAATATAATATTTGAGTAAGATATTTAAGTAATGTTAATATCCAAAAATCTATAAATAATATATTAAAAGTGGTATTAAATTTTGATATTAAAGTAAGAGCACGAGATCATAGTTTCTCTGAGAGATCAGCCCAGTTAATCTAGTTACTGGATTAGAAATGGGTCTACTATAGACTAAGCTAACTATTGAGTTCTTGCCAGCTTGGGGCAATTATATAAACCTTAATTTGGATGCACAAACTTAATTGCTAATCCATCTGAATATATAGCCATAGAAATCTTAAAGCATACTGATCATCATCAATGCGCGGCCACTCAGTACCATTAATGTACTGGCTAATTATAAACTTAAAATTCTAATAGACTAAACTAAAACAAAATGTAGTATATGGGCTTTAAGGAATATTAGCGTCAACCAGGATGATGATGATGATTGATGGGAATATCATCATCACTGAATGCCCATAAACACTAATATACAACCCCCTCCATATATCAGACCATTATGCTTGAATCTAGCTCAGAAAACACAAGCTCTATTACTGTTATTGCGATCAAGAGATTATGCAAATACATAAGATCTAAAAACCACTTAGAATTAAGTCACTGGAATAATTTTAACAATGACGTATAAGTTTATTAATAACAATAAAAAAATGATATTAAGATCTTTAGAATTCAGCTACATATGTAAGCCTTCTGATTTTGAGTAATATACAATTAAAAAAAACTATCACGTTATGATTACGTAATTAATACAAAATTTGAGTTATTACATTGATTTACAATACCTTTTAATGGGTTTACATAAAATGCATATGTATATATCTGCACACACATGCGTTTTATAACATACAATGAATAAACTTCGATTGACATTTAATAAAATTGAAAAAATAATTAGAATCTACCTGACACTCATTGATATATACACACACACATACATGTGACAATAATTTCTAAACATAGCAAAGCAAAACTCCATATAGTAGATGTGATCATGTGATGCTTGCTAATTTCTAAACATACTTGAATTGCCACAAAATAATAAAATGATTAAAATTTATATATGTGTATTTGACACATATTTATATTTGCACTTAGATTTAGATTTCAGTTGTCATATAAAATACAATAAATGATTAAAAATTTAAAGTTATATTTTAGTGATATATTTGACTTGCTATAAAATAAAATACATGATTAAAATTTTTAAGTTATATATTAATGATAAAAATGCCCTATGCTAGGTTCACTTAAATTGCAGAGGTGTGCGATATATTAATTTATTAATATAACATATTTGAATTTATCAAAGTAAAATTATTAACATCTTTCATAATTAATTCCATTTTAAGTCTACATAAATTGCACTGTTTTACTAATAAATTATTAGGCTTTCCTTTTTTTTTTAAAAAGTACAATCGGTTTTGATATTCTAAAAAGGTGTTTTTTCGATTTCTTCTTTTTTTAAAAAAAATTAAAATCAACCTTTAACAGATTATGTTAAGTTTTAAATTGCACTTTACGCAAAAAAGTGAAGCTTAGTATTATTAGAAAAGAATTATACGGCTGAGCGCTTTCAGAGAACTTAAGACTCCATATTCATAGCCTATCTTGGGTTTGTCGGCTTACACTGAGATTTTAAGCGAAGTTTAGCGGTAATTTATGCAAAATTTATTCAAAGTTGCTTTTAGAATCATCTTTTCTTTATTTTTTGATTTTTTTAATCTCAAGCAAAATTATTTGCTTGTATTTTTAAAATGTCATTTTTAAGGAATTACTAAAACAATTTCTTAAAAATATATATATATAAAATCATCTATGAATTGATTATTTCTGCCCAATTGCTTCTCAAAATATTATTATTCAAAATTTCAAACACCAACTCTGCTAACCAATTATTCTGGCCTGCTAATTATTGCCAACTCTTCTAAAAAAAAAATACTAGCCAAATTCTTCCCAAAAACTATTTTAATCTTTCCATCAACTCTTTTCATAGTCAGCTGAGATGACAAAAACACTTTAATTGAAAACTTTTTTTTTTTAATCTTTTGAAATCACTTATAATTAAAAAGTACTTTGAAAGCAAGTTTAAAGTTTTATCAAAATATATCATGTTTTTACTTTAAAAGATTTCTATTAGATGGAAATTTTGTTCAATTAAAAATATTTCAAAATAGATATATAAATCTTTACAATTATCAGTTTAATATTCAAAATAAGTCATAGATCACATGACCCTATACTCTTAAGCTTGTAAGTTATAAACAATGAGGATTGCCAATTCCTCAACAAGCTTTGTGATAAATGCGTAGCCAGAGAAAGCATTTAAAATATCTTTGTCAGGAACTCCTTCTCTAGCTAAGCATTTATCACAAAGCTTGTTGAGGAATTGGCAATCCTCATTGTTTATCAGTTTAATATGCTTGTTTTTAATTTCAAAATCAGAATACAATATTTTGTATTTAGACCCTTTAAAATGTTTAATTTTAAATAAAATTTTATTTTAAATTCAGAATTATTTAACCCTTTATTGGATTATTTATTCCAGGAAGTGAAGAAAAATATCTACAAAATTTTTGTCTGTGTTTATTTCTATTTTTCTTTTCAACTTTATATATATATTTGTGCACATATACTATGTTACTGTGTGCCATGTAATAGAAGTGGTACAATATATATACAGTTGTTGATTATTATGGATATTGGGATTGTCTAATTGTTAACTGGCTTTTAATGATTACTTACAAGCCCATTTAGCCTTGAGCATTATTACACTTATTATATAAGTAATACTTTGGGTGCAATTTGAAAATTATAATTGCAGTTTATATAGAGTTACAATTGACTATTTAGTAGTGTGCATTTAGAACAGGTTACACTTACCTGTTTAAAGAGGTTTATTTAAACTTCTTTGTATCAATAATTTCAATCTCTGTGGTCATGTTGCAATCTTCAGTGTCTATATAGATATGTTAGACATTAATTAAAGGTGGGATTTCACCTTTATTGCTAAAAGGAGGTTGCCTTGACAATATTTTGAATTTATTGATAATGGAATCGTGTAAGTATTGACTGAATTCCACCTTTATTGTTGTCTTGACAACAGTTTGAAATTGTTGATTGATATTGATATTAGGATTGTCTAAGTGTTGACTGGTTTTTAATGACATGTATATATAATCCTCCCGAATGTATACTGCAAGAATTTAAAGCTTTTTTTTTTATTTAAAGAGGGAGTGTCCCTGAAAGAATTTAACTACAGGTTATTTAAAATATATAATGTAATGCATTATGTCTTCTTTATCGAAATTAGGAATCTCTCAGCCACTGTGCTCAGAAAAACCTTTTAGCCACCTTCCCTTCTCCTTTCCATATTCTTCTCTAACCTGTTCCAATCCATTTCCACATCATCATCTTTGTCCAATCTGTGGCCTTTATATCTATAACGATTATTTTCTTCATTATTTTTTTGAAATCCTGTAGCTCCTTAACTAAGCATTTATATATGCTACTGTTCTACTCCATTATAGTTTGCCTATGTACAGTGGCCATATACATTATAGCCACTATCCATTCTTGTCTTCCTGACCTCATCTCATACCACAAATGTTCTTGTCACATTACAGTATATTTTTTGACATAACTCCTATATTATCACCTCTGTTTTCTTTTTCTTTTCTATTTATTACCTGCCATACCAAATTTTCCAGTGTAGTTTCATCTTTTCTTAGATGTGTTTCCATTACTGCTAATATCTCAAGCCCTTTGTTGTTTAATTCAAACTATTTTTCTGATCTCCTATCTCTTTGCATATTCAAATTCAAATACCCAATTTTAACAATTTCTTCCTTTCTTACTACCCTTTCATAAATTGTTTTGACTCTTCTCTATTACAATTGTAGTTATTTATCATTAGTTTTACAGATCCATTCCCTTTCCTTATCTACATTTTTTATGTGGATCACCTACCCTTTGTTTATTTCTTACACCCCCTCCATTCTTAATCTTTTTGATAATACTGAAATTTAAAACCCTACCCCTCTTTATAAGTATCCCGAACAAAACCTCTAATGTTTCACTTTCTTGTTTTGCTAAGTGCAATTCCTATTTACTGTATAAGTCCCTCATACTAATAAAAAAATCCCACACATCCACAAACATAACATTATTTCTGTCGCATAATTTTTTCAGTTTCTCATCCAACATATATTTATTATTGAATCTTGGTAATAATCCAACTATTTCTTTAATCTTATTCAAATTACTAATCAATTCTTTGTACTCATCCATTAGTCTCTCCAATGGCTGTGACAAATTATTTGACCCTACCATAACATAAACATATCTACTCCTTTGTTTCTTTACCTTATATGTAACATTCTTAATTCTAGTTCCAGGAAAACATACTCTTACATACTTATTTCTATTTTCCCTTGCAATTACATTTTCACAGCCTCTAATTAGTGAGTCTCCTATCAATACTGTCCTAGTTTATTTCTCCATCCATATCATTCTCTTCCACCTTCTGGACTCCTTTAACTAGTTTTTCCTCATTGTTTTTATTAATTTCTTGATCTTGTTCACACTTCATGTCTAATGCTTTTAATTTTACTTCTACATCCTTTACTTCTTCCTCCATCTTACTTATTTTCACATGATCACCATTTCTTATGCTTGCTCATAACTATTACTAAAACAGGAAAAACTCTCCATATAGTAATGCCACTCAGTACAAGCCAGAGTAATCAATGGATACCAGAAGGGTTGTGCATAAAATCCCTATCTAGTGCCTACTCATCCAATATCCCCAGACTAGTTTCTAGCTTGTGGCTTTTGTCAGTGAGGAGCCTTGGATCTGAGAGCACTGCACCTAGATCTTAGGATCTAATGCAACCCTCTAGCAGCCATCTTTTATATCTACTTAACTAGAAAACTATGAGTCTAAAATTTAAAATACAATAATATATTCAATCCAAGCTCAGTAGTTTGTATAGTCATATAGGTCTGAACTCAGTTCAGTATGCTTACATTTTGATGTCTTTGTTTTTTTAATAAACATAGCCATCACTATCCTATTAAAGCAGGATTGGTATTAAACCACTAAACATCACATGATCACCATTTCTTTTGCTTGCTCATAACTGTTATTAAAACAGGCAAAACTCTCCATCCAGTAGTGCCACTCACTGCAATCTCAGTGATAAAAGCCACAAGCTAGAAACTAGTCCGGGGATATTGGATGAGTAAGTGATAGATAGGGATTTTATGCACAACCCTTCTGGCATCCATTGATTACTCTGGCTTGCACTGAATGGCACTATTATATGGAGAGGTAAAGAGAGTTTTACCTGTTTTAATAACATCTTACTTATTCTTTGCCTAGCTATTCCCATTGCACTACTTATTTTGTCATCCATACATATGCTCTTGTCACTCCACTAAAGATATACTTCATTCTTTCATCCTTATCTACATTTTCCTCCATTTCTCGATGTTTTTCTTTAAATTATCTACACTTAAAATAAATCCATATACTGCCAGATCTCCAGCGCTCATTACAACACTTAACTGACAGCCAATCAGATGTCAGGGATAGATGTCCAATAACATCCAAACCTAAACACACAACAAAAATTTTACAAGAAAAGGGTGGCCACCTTTTTCTCTACTTTTCTTTCTATATATCTAACAGTCGTAAGCATTTAGGTTTGAAAGCTTGTAGTTTTAAATATCTTCACAATTAACTCACTGAGTCTAAATCATAAACATATAATGCGAAATCCTATGATTTACTATGAAATAGTTTTTAGAATACTTAACAAGCAGTAAAGTATGTAAATAATATTTTAATATGCGAAGCACAGATAGTTGAAAATTGAAATAAATCTTCAATTTTCAACTATCTGCGCTTCGCATATTAAAATATTATCTACACTTAAAAACAATTTTTCACCTCTTTTATCACATTTATATATGATCTACACAACCATAGATCTTTTATATTCTTCCTAGTCTTATTTAAGCACTTCGTATGGAAAATCTTATCATGTACCGTTCACTCTACCAAAGCACGCCTAATTTCTACTATAATATCTATTTTGTTGTGACTGCCACCTATGAATTTTATATAAATTAGTAGTTTAACTCTTAATTGAGATTTGATTTAAATTTTTTTTTTGCTTACTGCAGTATATCTATACATTTTATTATTTATAATATGATTTGCTCACCTTGTGAAATGATTTACCTGTTAATAATAATTATTTAATTTGTTTTGTATGTGACAATTCATTTTACCTGCTCTTCTATTTGAGAAGCTACTTGTAAAAAACACCAAGATTAGAGATGCAAGTATTGTCATTTACCTGGGGATATAGATGTATTTAGTATATCCTTAATGGAGTGACATTTCTAAAAAATTAGATCTTATTCCTGACATTCACGATACACTTAGTAATATGTCTGGAATAATTAAAAATTGCAATCAGAATGACTTTTTAAGAAAAAAATAGCGGAGGATAATGGAAGAGTTGGAGTCTTTGAAGAATTAAAATTATAATTATGAAAGTTGTTATTGAGAAATCTAATGAAAATTTATCAAAAGTTTTATATAAAATATCACAAGTTCTTCAGGTGAAAGAGGATGTTGTAAAAGATTTGGCTACAATATATCATATTCAGTTAAAATGGTATAAAAAGAGATTAGTTGTTGTAAGATTTAAATCTTGTAGATCAATTAAACAGTTTATATATAAATGGCATACATAGTTGTTAGCTTCCCATATTTTTACTGACGTTATCAACCGAGAATTTATATTAATGAACGTCAATAAGACGTCTATTATAATTATCACATTAGAGAGCTAAAATCAATTGGTACTATAGTTTACATTAAAAATGATTTAGTAGATATCAAAGAAGATAATCATTATCAGTTAATTATAAAACAAAATAGATTTAGAATCTACATGACAGGAATATTTGGAGATGAAATTAAATGACTTAAACATTTTTATGATTAACATTAGAAGTTTACAGTAATATTTTGATGAATTTTTTCATATTAGAAGTTTACAGAAATATTTTGATGAATTTTCTAAAAGTAATAACTGTATTTAGTGTGACATCATTATTCTGATTGAAACTTATTTATTGGACAAAACTAAAATATATAAGATTAATGTTTATATAGGACATTTAATTCCTAGAGTGGGAACAAGATCTGGAGACCTAATGATCTTTATTAAGTTTAATTGTTTATTGAAAGCTCCAGGCTATGTTTTTCCATCTCTTTCAAAAGTAACCTTTATTAGTTAAAAGATTACAAAAATTTTTGGGTACACTTACCCGTTGAGGATTACAAAGTATTCATTGTTACATGGTATAACAATTACTGACCAGGTTTATATAAAGTGTATACGCTCGATAACAATTATATCCATAAAAGGTTGCTATGATTTTAATGTGTATCTGTACATGGATCTACATGGCCCAGCCACCGAGAAATTATCCATCACCCAATGATCTCACCCCTGGGGCCCTGAAGCGAAGTCCCAAATGCTTCAGCTGAATAGGTGGACAAGTCCAGCATTGCGCCAACCATCACAACAGGCAGCGAGGTCCAAGGCCCAAGTCCATTAAACAAACTTTCGACCCACACCCAAGCCATGTCAAGACCATTCTAGGTACCTCTGTCTTCCAATTAACAGTACAAATGTGTAGGGACCACATTCGGTTTACCTGCCCAAAATTGGAAAGCCAATCAGGGAAAAACTAACAAGTAACGAGCACAGATCTGCACTGACCAGGTATCCTCCCGGCAGGTTTTGCAGGTAGCGGCAATAATTGTCAACAGCCTGCACCAATAAACCAGGCCCCTAACGACCGCCACCACCCCCGAGGAAGAAAAGGGGAGTGCAGACTCATGCCCACAAAATTATTGCAACAAAAACTCCATCAAAGTTACAAAAATTGGTGGTGTCCAAAGCAGACCAACCACCTTGCAAATGCTCAAATTTTAAAGTTAACTAAGGAAATAAAAAATAATTATGAGCTCAAATCAACACTGTCCTAATAAACAATCCATCAAGGGGATGCAGCAGCCTCTCAGCGCAAAGTCCAATGGAGGGCAGTGACTCACCCACCTGGCAGGTATCCCCAGGCTTGACAATGATTGCTGACTGCCTCCACAAATGAACCAAGCTTCTCATGACCACTCCCACCACCGAGTGCAGACCCATGTCTACCAATGCAACAGTGGATTCATTGTAATCTGGAATCAAACCAGATTTACTTGCACACCATGAGTACACACCATTTGTCCATATCACCTTGCACACTGAGGCAAATAGAGCTGAAAGTCTGTTTGTAATCATTATCAACCTCCTGTGTCTGCAAATGTTCACAAATACCTGTTCAACCCAACCAACTATAAAGACCTTCAGGGTTCACTATGATTCTTATTTGTTGATACTAATTGGATTCTGCTTCTTTGGATTGAATTCTGGGTCGGATTCAGTTGTATAACTGAAAGTTTGTTAAACTTTGGAATAAACTCAATAATTGTTGACTTAAAAGAGGATGAATCATTTGTGGCTTCAATGTCTCTGTTTAGGTCTAAAACATCATTTGTACTAATTTTGCCTTTACATCATTGTTTTCTAGCTCAGGAATCATTTCGTTGTTTTCTAGCTCAGGAATCATTTTGTTGTAATTTTGTATTGATTTGAAAATTTTTGTATTTTTTATGGTGCCCCAATTGTACCAGAAGAGGGTTAATAACTTCTGTTGGGGTCATTGGAGAAACTTGGATTTTTGTGCAGGGAGATAGCTTAAGTCATAATCTATAAAGTTCAATTCTAAAATTGAGATTGAATTAAAATTCAAAATAATTTATTTGACCTGCACTTATTTGCCGTATTCTGCAACTTCCAGTTCGACATGATGATATTGTAACTTTATTCCTATGAACAATTTAACACTGGGATTTCCTTTTTCCTTAATTTTATGATTATTTTTTGTATCTATAATGTTCCTTAGGCTGTTTTCTGTCTTCCCTGATTGGTTTTCAGCCACGGAAAATTTTTTAACATTATTAATATCTGATGCAAGGATGAATTTCTTAAAACTATCTTTGTTAACAATTTTATTTTCAACATTTTCAATGAGATTTGATGTCCAAATGCTTTCTCTTTTTATTCTATCAATAAGATTAGGATTTCTAGTGGCCCTATTCTTTTTAGAATAATTTGGTTTCATTTAAAACTATTTTCCAAAGATTTATGTTACTCTAATGATTCTAAGAATTATTTAACCTAGCTTTTGCCTATTTCTAATGGCAGCCATTTTCATAAAACGGAACGATAGGTAATTTCAATTATTCTTGAATGAAAACTGATTTAAAATTTCTCCTAAAAATGAAAAAACAATAAAACAGGTATTCACTTACATCTTAGTAAACTTTTTTTCTATGAATTCAAAACTAAACTATAACCTTGATGAATAAAACTGGGAGCCTGTAACAGCGTGAACTGGAGTCCCAGGCTCCCTCTAGTGGTCTGAAGCTCTAATTATTAAAATTAGGACTGATACCTATGAACTTTTACTATTAGCATTACATGGTGCATGAAATTCTTTCGTGTTTTTAATAAAGAGTTAGAAAATGTTTTAAAGTATTGTACCGGTCAGAATTGTATGTTCGTCTAACAAGAGCATCTAGGAAAAAGTACCTAGAGTCCAATCATGTGCAAGATACATAAGTCGGGAACAATCATGAACTTTGCCCTATTGCCTATTTTCCAGATCTATAACATTACGAACAACATTTCTGATGATAACAAATGAAATTTTATTCATTCCTGTCCCGGAGCAACAACGGAGAAACAAGAGATTTACTGGGAATGATAATACTACTAGGCTTTGAACCCCCCCCCCCCACCAACAGAATGAAATAGCTTAAGATTATAATTATACTTTTCATCAAAATTCATTTATAAATTGGCCTGTCAATGGAAATGAGATATATATAACACAATCCATTTAATGATGTGTATGCATAAATGAAGAGGCAAAGCAGAATTAAATACTAATTATATGGTTAATAATTTATTAATATTAATTAGAAAAATTAATAAACAAATATTTAATTTAACCATCAGTCGCGAATCTATTTACATATAACACTAATAGAATTTTGGATTTCACTTGATTATAAATGCTGATTTGCGTATTGAAGGAATTACATAATAATAGCACATAAGTTAATGATGAAATAATACGCAAATCTGCAATTGAATACGATGATTAAAATAATGTACAGATAGTCAAAAGATGCGGCCTAATATGCTAACAGTAGATACCAATTTTACCATATTATATAACTTGGACGCTATGATTATTTTATGAAAATGAATGACCTTAAAATAGATAAATGGGATGTAAGTTACATCAATTTACTATGGTTCATTTGAACCACATACGAAAATATTTTATAATTTACCTTATTCACTTCAATAGTCATTAGACCTTAAAATGTTCAGACAGAATAGTTATTTTTTTCTGACTGGAGGGGATTTATTTAACATTGTTTGTTAGTGCACTCGAACATTGTTTCAATGAGAGGGCGGGTAGCTTAAATAAGCTTTACAATGACATTTCCTAACTTATAATATAAACAAAAATATGAGACGGATTTAAAAATCATGGCATTACATCTTACAGATTTAAAATGGGCAAATATAAGAATATTAAACTTGAATTGCAGTGCTGACTAAAATGATAACGCTAGAAAAGGTTGAGTCCATTTTAGGACGAACGCTTTATCAATTATATAAGAATATGAAATGCGCTTGTACACGTGACAGGACAGCATTTGTAAAGGGGATGGCATAGGAATACCATGGTCTATTTTCCAGTGTTAACCCATGCAGAGCCTAAACGACTACCTGACAATATCCTGGAGTCAGTGCTTCCAAACCCCATTCACAGATATGCCATAAGTAAAAGAATCCCGTTCCTCCGGGTTTTAAGTTTGACAAAGCAAAACGAGGAAATTTTGTAACATTATTTAAGCCAAGCAACGCTAATAATAAAAAATAAATCAGGTTTTTAATGACGCTGATATGTGGATTAAGGCCCTCGTAATTTAATAGAATCTAGCGTAATGATATGAAATAATTTGATCCCTCTCGAAAGGTACGCAAATGATCTTTAATATTAGTTAGGATGTCACAACATAAAAGAGGGAATATTGTTCCCTTCATTAAACAAATGTTAATATGCTAAATAGTAATTAATTCCATAAATAATTACCATGCTAGATGGCGTGATGGGCAAATGACTGACCAGATAATAAAAAAACAGCAACGGCAAGGTTATTAAGTTTACTTTAAAATATAATATGAAAATAAATCAATAGTGTGAACATGGTAATAAAGTGATAGATTAAATGTAGCAGCGAACTAATCTGCCACTAAGCAAATAGAATAACTTAAAATATTATTCAATCAAGCGAACTTTTAGTTAGGGAAGAAAGCTTACATTTACGATTTAACATCCCATAATATCGAGGATATCTAATAAGAAAATTTAGGATCGGTTCGCTAGATTGAACTATTAGCATATTAAATTAAATAATACAAAATCTATAATATAGAAATTAAAAGTTTGCCGCATTTAAAAATATTAAAAATAGAAATTGTGAAACCCAGTAAAAAAAATTCGTTAAAAAATAAAGTTATAGATTCGTGCATTAGATTTTTACGAAAGAAAGAGAAAGTCATTACTTTGTAGAATTGTTACAATTAGCATTACAGCGACATGTTTAAATAGAAAGAGAGTTACATTATAAATGATTTAGATTTTAAAATGAAAGTTTTGAAAGAGTTCATATTAGTGGCATGATTAGGATTTACCTTCCATTCTTGATGTCTTGACGTCCATATGGATTGGGAAGTGTAAAATTATAAAATGAGGAAAACATGGTTAGCAATACAAAGTTTGGAAAAATAATGGCTGGCATCATGAGATAGTTAGTTCAGCATTTAATTTAGGCAGTTCATAAGTGGAGATGGTAGTTTAGCATAGCAGTATGGAAATGATTTTTGTAGAAGAAAGGGGAAGCAAAAATTAGTCCCTCTACTCCGGATTCATATTTCAAAATTTAAATTGACGGGGATCTGTTCTGCAACACTGATTAAAACGGCGTACTAAGAGACAGCCTAAAATTTCGGCTCTATTTATATGTAAGCAAGACCTTCTCGAATATTCTCTCTTTCCACTTGATAAAGCCCGGATGTCTATTAAGTGGCCTGAATGCACCTATTCTTTATTTTCAATGATAATACAACAAGTTCTAGAGAGTATTGTTTTAATCTATTTCGAGAATGGAAATAGATTCAAAAGATATAATTTCCATTAATATTATGTTTGATAAGGGATTTTAATTTATTAATTACCCTTTTTAAATTAAATTTAGAATATTCTTTTATTTATAAGTTTCAGAGTTATTTTAATTACTCTCTAGAACTTTCTTTGGTATTGCATCATAAAATAAAATACGCGAACTATAAATCAAATATACATAATATTTAATAACGAAAAATATATAAAAAATATCAATAATATTTTTTTTGCAATCTTGAACACACATACGTGATTATTTAAAGGGAATGGAAATTTAAATATTTCCGACTTAAAATTATTTAATATTCTTACAATAACGTTTAACTTATGAAAGTACAAAAACAAAGGAGGGTTTTAAAACTTGTATGTGTGTCCTTTCACTCTCTAGTGATTTAACACATATATAGCTGGGTTTAAACCTCTGATTCAAGGTTTTGAATCACCAGACAATGAAGCAAAAATGTGTGTAACATATTTTCCGCTTCAGTATATTCTAAATACTTTAATGGCTGATATTAATATTCATCTATGAACTTTTACTATTAGCAGTACATAGTGCATGAAATTCTTTCATGTGTGTTTTTAATAAAAAGTTAGAAAATGTTTTAAAGTATATTCTAAATACATTAGTGACTGACATTAATATTCTTCTGTATAAGATTATTTAAATATCCTATCAAGTTTTAGTTTGTGTCAGTTATTTATTGAATCTACATGCATAGCAGCTCTAAATGGTTCTTGACTGATCATCTCTTTGGTCATTTAGACAATTATATTAAAATTAAGATAGCTATCACTAATATTTTTATAGCTGATCACTTCGTTAATAGTGTGCCTTTTCAGTGGATTAAAGCTACATCTAAGAATAATGGCAGTAGCAGGATTTCTTATGTGAAATTGCGTAACTTTATTGTTAATCAATATTGTGATCAAGTATGCTTGTGCAGCCCAAATCGAATGAAGCTTTCATTTTGAAATTGTTAATACATGATCCTTCTTACACCGTGAATTCAAATGAAAAACATCAACATAAGATTGCATTGGATAAAACGTTATTCGAAAAATAAATGAAAGAGATCATTTAGATTGGGATTTAAAAATAATTTCTGTTAAATTGCTTAGCAAAGAAATAATGCAAAGGGTAGAATTTTATCAAAAGTCATAAACAATTTGATTAAAGATTTAAAGATTCTAAGCCATCAGTAATGAATAAAGTATTAGTAGATAATGCGCTAGCCGATATAAATATAAATAAATTTAAAATTGCTGATGTATTTAATAAACTTTTGTTTCATTGGTTACATCCTGAATTTCCATCTGATGCTAAAGCAGAAAATAGAATAGGTTGACTCATTATTTTTATGCCTAGATATTATAGATTCAGAGATGGATTAGGCTTTTTGTAATTTGAAAACTGTTAAATCATTGGTATTGATAGGATAGACTAGGGGTTGGAAAACTTTTTTACATGAAGAACCATTTTGTTTAAACTCAAACCTCCCCCCCCCCATTAAAACTGCTAAGAAAGAGACACAATCCCTCCTCCAATTAAAGAGCCGCAATATAAATATCCGAATGATTGAATATATTTGAACTTTTTTTTTTTTTTTTTTTTAGGAATGGAACGTAATAGAATATGTATACATTTTAATGAAAATAAAAATTGCCTTAAAAATAAATAAACTTACTTTGATAGTTTGATTTATTCACAAATTTCTTATATTTAAATATTTATCATATACAATAATTACTATTGTGTAATATAACTGAATTCAAGAAACATTGTTGTAGTATGGCATTTTTCCTCTTCGGGATTCATCATAATGTTTATTTACAAATTACAAGAATATTACTTTTTATAAATCTCCACATATACATTTTAATGCAAAACTTCTAATAGTATAGAAAACTAAAGGAATTATACTAATTACTTAGCCGGGCTTGGTCGCTTGATGGCGTTGTTGCCAGTCAAAAACAATACAATGCAACATTACTGTGCAACTATTTTTAAAATACAGCGACTTTTTTAAAGCCATCAAGCGGGTAAGCCCAGCTAAGTAATGAGTACCTAAAAAAATTTTCCATTAGAGTGTATATGTGGAGATTTATAAAAAGTAATATATATGTATATATGAAGGAATGCAAAAAAAAGTAATGGAGAAGATATAAGAATAAATTATAAAAAGAGATAAAAAATGTGTTTATGTTTATTATGATAAAAAGAGCCACGAGATTGGAATCAAAGAGCTGCATTTGGTTCACAAACTATAATTTACCAACTTTGGAATAGATGATTGAATGATAAAAGAGAATAGAGATATATTAATTCCTGTATTAGTATTTTTGTTTAATTCTTCATTACATTCAGGACTTTTCCCAGAACGTCTAAAAAGAAGTGTCTTTATTCCTGTTTTCAAAAAGGGGTTTTTAGTACTATTGAAAATTATAGATCAATATCTTGGTTTTGTCTTGTTGTTTTTGATAAAAAAATATTTAATCAAAATTTCAGTATGGATTTGTACCAAATGGTGGTAATCATAACTCTCCATACTGGTAGCAAAATTACTGAATCACTGGAGAAGTGCTTAAAAACCTTATCAATATGCATAGAAATTTCTAAGACTTTGGATACAATATATCATCAGGTACTGTTAAAGAAGTATGGAGAGATGCATGTTGGGAGTAACAAGAAGAGATCGAAAACGCAATGTATGGGTAAGAGAACAAACAGGTGTTACTGACCTCATTGAACAAATTAAAAGATTGAAGTGGAGTTGGGCTGGACATATTGCTAGAAGAGATGATAATAGATGGACAATTGAAATCTTAAACTGGATTCCAAGAGACTATAAAAGACCCAGAAAGGGACCACATTTGAGATGGATGGATGAAATAAGAAAGTATGCAGGGCGATGTGGAGAAGAGAAGCTAAAGATCGGAGAAGATGGATTAAACTTGGAGAGACCTTCATCCTGCAGTGGATTGATAATGGTTGATGATGATGACTGTTAAAAAGAGTATATTCCTATGGATTTAGAGGAATGTTTAATTTTTGACTGGAAAGTTTCAGTGGTTTGTATTGACTCATCAATTAATAATTCAGCTATATTTAATAATGGAGTTTGTCAGAGATTTGTATTGGTGTCTTTACTATTTATAAATAAAATTAAGAACGGATTGGAAGCCTGTGAGATGTGGTCTTGGAAAAGAATGGAAAAAATCAATTGGATGAATAAAATAGTAAATGAAGTTTTGAACAGAGCAAATGAAAAATGAAGATTGATTGAGAAAATTAGAAGTAGAAAGAGGAACTGATTGGACATATATTACGAAGATATTTTGGAGGGAATGATGAGTGGGAGCAAGAAGAAAGGACAGAAAAGATTGACAGTGTTGGATGGTATAAGAGATGGAAGAAGTTACGTGGAATTGAAAAGCTGGGCAATGAAGAGAACAGTGTGATGTGACTACTCTCTGGACCTGTCCAGAATACTATTTGATGATGACTGTTTATTATTTTTATAAATGATATTTTTTCTTTGCCCTTGTCTTCCGGTATTTTTGGCTCTGCTGATGATTTAAGCCATTGTAGTTTTTGCTGTTACTAATGATCGATTAGAGTTTCTAGTAAATAGAGATCTGGATCTTTTAAATATGTGGATTGATGATAATCACCCCTTTGTCTAAATAAGTATGAAATTAAAGCTATGGTATTTGCATTGAGAACACCAAATGATTATTATATTTCATTGTATTTACATTATATACAAAGTGCTGATTTTGCTTGTGACAAATTAGAAAATGTAAATAGGGTTTGATATTTGGGAATCTGGTTACTTCAAAATATATTGTGGTCCGATCACGTAGCTTCTTTAGAAACTCTCTTGCTTCAGCAGAATTGTTTTTTTTTAAATGTGTTTATTTGGTAGTAAACTATTAACTGTGCAGCCTTTGGTGGCGCTGTTTCTAGTTAAAAACAGAGCGTTATAACATTACCGGGCTGCTAGATTTTTTTTATCTAATAGATCGTATTTTGACATACGGCTGTACGGTCTCAAAACTACAACCATATATTGTCGTCGTTTGTTTTGGACATAATTATTTTTTTGGTTTTCATTTGATAAATTTAAAACTATAAAGGACACTTTGACCTTTTTTTTGGATCTCAAAAGTACATAATTTTTGACATATGCCTTTATTGGGGGGGGGGGGGATTTCCATTCTAAATCTACTGTTTCTTTTTTACAGACGTCTTTTTTTTTATTTTGGATTCGATACATTTCAAAGTAATAAGGGACAGTTTTAACTTTTTTTTGGAATTTCTCAAATATACACAATTTGCTTTACATACGACTTTCTTTTTTGTTGTTGTTGTTATTTAAAATTACAATCGACACTTTCTTTTTGAATTTGTTAAAAATGCAGGGGGTTGCTGTTGATTGATTTAGCAAAAAAAATTCAAACATGTCCGACAAACTCCGCCTCAGATGTCCGTATTTGCTTATAAACGAAAAGAATTGTTTGGTATTTTATCTTACATTTATAAATACAGGGTTTTTTTTTTTTGGGCGGCGTGTTTTGATTTTTTTGTTTTTTTAATAATAACAAATAAAACAGGGTTTTGATTTTTTTGGTTTTTTTAATAATAATAAATAAAACGGGACTTTTTTTTTCTCTTAGATTTATAAATATGGTTTTTTTTTTTGGCGGCGGGTTTTGATTTTTTTAATAATAACAAATAAAACGTCAAAAACAAAAACCAAAAAGTCAATCGCGGTATTGTTTTTTTAACACAAAAATTATGTATGTTAACCGGTTTTGTTACATTCTGTGGATTTCTTTATTTATCTTTTTTAAGAGTCGTACAAGTTTGTTAAAGATTTTTTGTTTTCATAACAAATAAAATGTCCGGTATTTTTATTCTTTTTTAACAACAAAAATTAGCTCGGGTTCATTTTTAAAATCTATTTAACGTGCTGTTTATTGATTTAAAACAACAACAACAAAAAACCTCTTTTTGCTTCTAAACGGAACGAATAGGTATGTCTAAAGAAGAAGTATTTTTTTTAAAAAAAAATCAATCAATCAAGAGATGTCCAACAAACTATACCGCCCCTTTTTAACACTGTCATTCTGGGTGTTAATTACATGATTTACAGATAAAAATAATCGCAAACAAAACATTCTTTCCAGGAAATAAATTTATTAACCACATATGACTGAACGAAATCAACTGTAACGAATGGCAGGATGTTTTGGGCTTGCAAAAATGCAACTGCCTCACTTTCTCTGTTTGGGAGGTCCCACAAATATAATAACGTGGTAGACATTTTGTTTTTCTTTTTCAACTCTCATCCGAGTCACGACAGAAACGGTATTTTTCCGCAAACAACTCCAATCGTCTGCTAGAGAGCTTGAAAAATTTTATTTTGTCTTTTTTGACGCCCAAAAAAGCCAAAATTAGCCAAAAAATTTTTTTTGACAAATATCAATAATACACTGAAAATTACTAGTACGCAAAAATCTTTCAGTTGGGAAATACGGAAAATCATAAACATCAACAAATAGACACTTGAAAAAGATGACAATGCTCACACTCATCTTAAATTCTAGCGATAATACAAATTCTGTCAATATGCATAGGAATTCAACCCGCAATCAAATTCAACGGCAAACTATACGATCATAGTATTGTTAGTAGACATAGTTATTGAACGGGGAAGAATTGGCCCCATATTATAACCACTACATACGATCTACTCGTATATTAGTGATCACTCGTATATTAGCCATAGGTTCGGCCGCGAAAGCGGTATAATTCTGTGTTTTTACACAGAAACAGCGCCAACACAGGCTGTACAGTGAATAATTTACAAATACCGGTTATTTTTACCAAGGAATATTGTTTTAGATTTATATGAATCGTGTGTTATTGGTTGCATGATTTATTGGATTTCTATTTGGGATAAAGAACCTAATTATATAAGTTTAAATGTGCAAATATTGCAAAATTATGCTCAATAGATTGATCTGTTAGGGATATTTTTAGTTGTGTGCAGTACAATAGTATTTTGGATATTGAACAATTTATGTAGTTTTATTGATGGAGGTAAATTTAATCAGATTAAAGTTACTTATAGCATTAGAAATTCCTCTTTATGCATATTGGAACTACCAGATTATTACAAAGTTGGATGCAGGAAATAAAAGGAATATAATGGTGTAGATCTATTTACTAAATTTGTTTCTGATACTCAAATATCTGTTGACGAAATCGAAGTCTTCTTTTAAAGAAACCTCTGTATGGTTGTATATATAAACATTTCATTAAATAATATTGTTTAAAAAAAAAAGTTGTCTATAAATATATGAAAAGTTTTTTTTTACTCTCTATGTGATCATTTGCGAATTTCCATATTTCAAACTATATTTGTATACATTTAATATATATTGCTTATAATAACTTCTCTCATATACACTTGAATGCAAAAAAAATAAAACTACTTTATTTTACTGACAGTTTTGATTGTCCAGCAGCTTCAGAATGCTCTGATGAAGACTGCTGGATAGTCGAAACTGTCAGGAAAATAAAGTTTTATTAATTTTTTTTTTTTGTATTAAAGTGTATATGAGAGGAGTTATTATAACCAATATATATGAATATATGAAGAAATGCAAAGAAAGTAAAGGAAAAGAACAAGAATATATACATTTAATATACATTTGGTTTTTTTAATTTTAATATTTAACGTAAATGTAATTGAAGATAATAAATACTAGTCTCTCGCTTTCATTTACTAATCTCGTTAGTTTGAAATGCAGTATAAATTGTCATATAAATAAATAAATAAAAATTAAATTATCATTGTTATTATTAATGAAGATGATAATAATCACTTTTCTCATCAATCAATTAATTAGTATCCATAAAGTGACTGAAGATCCTTACTATTTTACACTAGAAATTCAACTATCATTAAACATAAAATGAAATTTAAATCACTTGCCAAAAGAATTTATGACAGAGGTGATTATTTTGGTTTATTTGTAGGTAAAGGGATTTAGATATTTGGGTAATTGGTTGAGTGAGGATAAAAGAAGAATATTGGCAAAGGATGCATTTATTAAGAGAAAGAAAATATTTTGTGGACCCTTGAAGAGAGAATTAAGAAAAAGATTCATTGAATGCTATGCGTGGAGTGTACTATTGTATGGTTGTGAAACGTGGACAATGAGTAAAAAAAATAGCAGATTGGAAGCCTTTGAGATGTGGACATGGAGAAGAATGGCAAAAACCAGTCAGATGAATAAAAATAACAAATGAAGAAGTTATGAAAAGAGTAAATGAAAAAAGATCGATTGAGGAAATTGAAGATAGAAAAATAAACTGGATTGGACAAATTAAGAAGGAAGTATAGTTTAACGAAAGATATTTTGGAGAGAACGGTTAATGGAAATAAGAAATTAGTGGAAAAGATTGACATTGATGGATGGTATACAAGACGGGAAGAGTTATGCGGCATCGAAGAACTGGGCAGTGAAGTGAACGGAGTGGAAATGGATAAACTGATGATGCGACTACTCTCTGGGCCTAGCCTTGGGACAAAATACTATTGATTGATTGATTCATTGATATAGCAAATAAAAATATTAACTGGGAGAAAGTGTGAAACAGTAATTCTCTTTTGCAAGCAGCTTTCCTGTTCTTAATAGTCCAAGAAGGGTCTAAATTTTTTATTGTGTATTTTGCTTTACTTGTTTATTTTGGTAAAAGCCTGAAATCCGGGCAAAGCCGCTTGGAGCGTTGATGCTAGACAAAATCAATGAAATATAATGTTACCGGGCCGCCGCAACTTTTTTCTTTTTTTTATACAACAAGGTTTTTTTTTTCTAATATTGATTAAACGAATAATTTTTATTTCATTTAGAACATGATTTCTTTATTATTAAACAAATTTTGATATTCATTTTCGTTACTTTTTGTGGGTTTTTTGTTGGAACCTGATATTTTTTCAACAAATTTGGCTAATTGTATTTTTTTTCTTTTTATCATTTGAAAACTTGGGACCGTTTCACCATGTCAAAAAAATTTGTTTGAATCCTATCGCCGAAAAAATAGAATACAATTATTTGCGACTTGTTTAGAACTTAATTCTACCTTTCTTTTATTTTTTTTGTCTTGACTAAATGGTTTTTCTTATTATTATTAATTTTACTTTTTTTTTTTAAACACAACTTGTTATCACTTTGATTTAGATTATGTTTGAATTAGCCTTTTTTTTTGGCTACTACAAGAAACAGCTTTTTGAGCGGGGAGGTGGGAGGGGAATTCGTACTGTTTATTATTAACAAAAAGGCAACAAAAATAGTCAATTATTTTAACAGCGCTGAAAAAAGAGAATCAACTTTGGGACTTGTTTCGAATTTTGATTTCTTTTTGGTTGACGTAATTGTTTTTCTTAATATTAAATCCAAATTTACTTCTGTGTTTTTGCCGATTCAAAAATTGTTTTCAAACACCCACCCCCACCCACACTCGGAAAAAGAATTGTAGCCAAAAAGTCAAGAATTTAACCTTTTTTTTCCTTTTTTTGAAACAACCTTTTTCTCACTTTTTACTTTGATTTCTATTTCGTTCGAATTACCTTTTTTTTTTAGCCTTCTACAATAAACTGCTTTTGGGGGTGGGGTGTATTTCGTAATTTGTTATTCTTAACAAAAAGTCAACCAAAATCATTTATTTTAACCCCTCTGCAAAAAATTGAATCCAAATACTTGTCAATTTCTAATGAAATAAAAAACAAAAAAAAAAGGACACAAACTTTGGACTTTTTAGAATTATTTATTCGATTTTATTGCTGTAATAAAAAGTGGACATTACGTGTGCCTCACAAAATAAAAATAAAAAAACACAATCTCACACACTTTCTGTACTCGGCAATTTATCTGAAGAAAAGTTTCAAAATTGCACGTTCGTCTCAGATCTTTTAGTGGTCTCGAATATTTTCCCCACCACGCTGAAACGTGACTTAGCGCGTGAGCTTTGTCGAAGCCTGTTCGAACATACCCTTTGCCAATTTTTTTACATATTAACCTTTTTTTCGGGAAGGGTGGGGACCATATGACAATTCTTAATAATTAACATTTTTTAAATTGAAATGACATTACTCTATTACAGAGATTTGAAAAAGTCGTACCGCCTTGAAATTTAAACACCCTCAAGCGATACGGTAATCAGCTATGGAAAGAACGAATACGCGTAAATAGCTTCAAAACACAAAACAGGCCGTAATATTTTTGTGCGATGTCATGTAAAGCGGCCTAGCTCAATGGGTTAATACAATACGTAAATGTTGTATTAGCCTGTAAGGCCGCGGTTGCCGAAACGGCATTTTTATGTGTTTTGACATGTAAACAATGCCCCAAGCGGTCGTGCCCCGATTTCAGGCTTTTGCCTTTTATTTTTTTTCTTAATGTTTATCATTAATACTTATGCTTAGGAGCAGCAATAGAAAACCTGTCCATGATGATTATAATTGTGTTATTTTGAAATGCACAGTGTTTTATAATAGTAATTGTAAAGTATTTCCATGTGTTAAAGATAACTTTTTTGTTGAGAGGCAAGAATGTCTTTCATATGAATCTCAGGAGTTGATATTGACTGAATAGCATATAATAATAATGATTATGAAAATGATGATGTAATAAACAATATGGTATTGCCAAAATATTTCGGTACTACTGTTAGTTTTTTTGTTTTGTTGTTTGTATTATTATAAAAGTAAAGTTAATTTTACAGATTAACATTCTATCAATGGATAAAATTCTGGTTTAAATAGATTTTAATAAAAGTAAAATTATACTTGATACAAAAACTATGGACGATAATAATACCAATAACCGTTTTGCAAAATGAGTTGTATGATGGTAGAAATATTTTATCCTTCATGACCCACACGTATACAGAGTTGAAGTTGAAATAATTAATGAACCATAAATCAATAGAATTGAGAAAGATAATGAATAATTATAAAAAAAACAAATGTAGTATAACAAAATTCAAAATATTATTTAAAAAAAGTCCCACGATAGTTGTTAGCACACTCATCTTCCATGACATAACTTAGAATTGGAGATGGCCAGGTGAAATCTTAAAATTTTTTTCAAGTCATATGAAAGCTTACGAATCTTTTTTCAGGAAACCAGACTATTTGCGATCACTAGCTGTTGCTAATTGAAGAGGTAATTTAAGTTGATCATGCATTGACTATTAGAAAAAAAGTTATAACATGATGTACCATTCATTATTGTTGAGGGATATACCATACTCCTGTAGGAATGGAGCTATGGTTTGTTTACTTTCATCTTTTAAAGCATTAAATGTTTCGAATGTTAGCTATTATTAAGTGGACATAAAAGAAAACTCAAAATAAGGACAATAATTTAGTTATTAGAAACAATAAAAAAACATATCATTGAAATATATTATTAGTATTTTAGATAATGTTCAACATAAATAACTATCTTTTTTAAAATTAACGTATCTTAATATACGGTCTTTATTCTCTTTATGCTGTCCTGTATTGATAAAAGCTTTATGTAATATACCTAATGAATCTGTTTTGTCCAGAAATACGTATGCAGACTCCTAGAAGAATTGATATACAGTTGACCCTGTATAACATGATCAATAGGTTCCTAAAAAATATCATGTTATGCGAATTCATGTTATACGAAAGAAAGAACTAGTATAAAAAAACAGATTCCAAAAGTTAAAAAAAACTATACTATTTGCATTTTATAACTAAGAGAAATATGTTTATGAAAACAATAATTGATCAAAAGAATTACATATTAATATTATATAATGTTTTCTTCATCGTTACTACTAATCACCATTAAATGAGCCTTTTCATACACACTTGGATGACAGAAATCGATAGAGATGGTGTTTGTTCTTACAAACTCTTGTCATGTCTCTTGTTATATGGGAATTTCTCTAATTGTTAAAATTTGTTGTACGAATGCTGTGTTATAGGAGTTTCTCCAACCCTCAAACTGGATTAGAGCTAAACAGGGTTGTAGGAATGCCGTGTTATAGGAGGATTTTTCTTAATTCTTTAACCAGATTGTAGGAATACCACATTGTAGCGAGGTTACCTGTAGTTATACCTGTCTTTCTGGCTAAGGATTTCCAGGTAAAATTTCAAGATTGAAAAGCAGAATTATAAACTGAAGAAAGGTTAAGTTCATGCCACACTAGAAAGTATATTATATATTAAAAACTTGACAAGTTTTACTAGGAAGATTACACCTTGCTGGCAAAAGATTTACAGAAGCTCTAAATAAAATTTTGACCGATTGTGGATTTTCTTCATGCCTTGTTAAAAGTCAATAATATTAATCTTAAAATAATTTTTGTAGCCACTTTCTGGTTAACATTTTTGACTTGAAATACCAAAATGTATTTGAAGTTAAGTAAAATTACAAAATTGTTGGATTTTGTCAATTCCTATAAACTAAATTTAAAGAAACAAAAACCAAGGAAGGGTCCTACTGACTTCACATTTATTTCTTATACCAACCTAACTTTAAGAAGTGATGGTAGTCTCCTGTAAATGCTTCTATTTTACATCTTACACAATTACTTTTCATTAATATTAATACCATTTAAGTTCTTTATTATTACTTACAAACCATTATTGACAGTTTTGATTGCCCCAGCATTCTTCTTCAGAATTATAACAAACACAATACAAATACATGAATACAAATATACGTGAACATATAATTTTACATTTTAAAACAGGCAAAACTCTCTATACGTATTGCCACTCATAGCAGTTAAGAGCAAGCATAAGAAATAGTGATCACATGATGTTAATTTTACATTTTATATATATTTGTATTTATGAATTTGTATCGTGTTTGTTATAGTTCTGAAGAAGGTTGCTGGGACAATTGAAACTATCAATTGTAAAAAGCGTTGTATAAAGTAATAAATAACATAAATGATATTACCAAAATCACTCCTTTCTTTATGTTGCTGTAATATCTTATATAAATACAATTTATCCAAACCACTTGAAACACTTTTTAGCAAAACCCTTTATTTGTACATGTATACATACACCTATGTTTCAACTGTCCTGCAGTCTTCTTCAGAGCCAGTTCACTTTAAAAGAGATTAAAATGAACTGGATCTGAAGAAGACTGCAGGACAGTCGAAACATAGGTGTATGTATACATGTACAAATAAAGGATTTTGCTAAGTGGTTTGGATCAATTGTTATAAATGATATTAATATTATATGGATTTGGCAATGCTATAAGAAAGATAAAGTTGTAATACTTTTCATTAATGTTATTTTTACTTAAAAGGAAAAATGTGTTAATTGTATAAAAGATACGCATTAATGTCATACAGATATGACATTCTATCAAAAATAAATGAGAATATATTTGAGTATTGTCTCAATTTGTAAATATATCACTAAATATTTCGATTGGTCAAGATGATTATTGGTGTTTACTATAATACTTCGAGTATATAGCTGTAAAAATCTGCTGACAATTTTGAGTTATAGGAAGTTAATTTTACGATTAAAATAGTAATGAAACAAGACTGACGTCTCTTTCAACTTCAGAAATAATGTAAGCAGGGGATAAAGTGAGTGAACACAAAGTAGAAGAACAATCCAAACTTGTGAATGGTTTCTATGTAATTAGTCTGCTAGTAGGAACTAGATTTCGCTGACCTCATCCTATTATCTAAAGATAGTGATTTAAAAATTTAATGAGGTTGAGAATTTAAACAGTTACGTATATTTGTCCATATGTTAGCTAGAAGTCAGCAGAACCAAAAACAGCAGAGGACAAGTGCAAATAAGTCGTAGGAGTCTGATTATATAGTCACCTACAGTGTAATTATTTTACTTATTATCTAAACTGGAATTTCTTGAGACGAAGAAGAGAGGAAAAAGTACCATTTAAAACAATATTAACAGTAGTAAGTATTATTTAACACGCATTACGCTGTTGCACATGCGCTTTGAAGATTTTAACTATAAATGAATGAATACTAACACTCAACCACATGATAAAGTCTTTGGAAGTATTGTAAAAGTTTCAATGTGATTTTTTCTAAAGATATTTAACAATTAATTCCAGATTATGGAAATAGTCCAACATATAATTACAAGTGATATGCAATCATCATAAACTTTCAAATATTATGTAAATGTAAGTTTTATGTGAAATGAATGAATGATCGAAGATCAGATAAATAATTTAAGTCCTATATCTGTTTTAAGCATTAATTTAATTGATAAGTGTCAAAACCCCACAACTTTGACCCAAATCACGTAATGAAAATAAATTAATAATTTTTATAAAGCATTCATTAGACTAGAGATTATCCAGTAATGAATAATATTTATGTAGCGTAATTTTCTCTACACCACTTTCACGCAAGGTAGGGACTGCTTTGCAATTGCTTTTTCCCCCCCATATGTCAAAGTGTTGACCGGGAAGCGAATCCGGGCCAGCTGCTTGGAAGGTAGCTATGCTAAACACTAGGCCACCAACACTTGACTGCTTTTAACACCTTGGGGACGTATGTAATCATAAACATATGTAATCATAGGCATGTGAAGATCTATGACTAAGATATTAAAAGCAGATAGAAACCAATCCTGACCTTGCATGAAAGTGTAGTGAAAATTAGACTACAGAAATATTCTTCATCATTGGATAATCTATAGTCTAATGAATGACTAATAAAAATTATTAATGTCTGTATGCATTTTTGTTTATATTTTTATATATTTATTAGAAGTATCTTTGACTGAAATTATTGTGTAGAAATATATTTAGTTGGTTGTATAACAGCAGTGTAATTTTATCTTAAAAAATCAATAAAATCCATTATTGCTTAGAATGAAACATGCTTAAAAATAGTGAGACATCTGTTCTCAGTTTTCTAGTTTATGTTATGTATTATTTAATAGAATAACTTTATTTCTGTAGAAGATAATATAAATTAAAATTTAAATATGTTTTTTTTTTTTTAAAAGCTAAATTTAGTTATAGAAAAACAACTTTTCAGAGGAAATCAATTTAAAGGGAAGTTCTTGGACAGTCAAATTTTAATTCCATTCCAATTCTTATTTATTACTTCAACACTAACAGAAATACACAAATAAATATTAATACATTATTAATAATTACAAAATGAATATACAATAAACAAAACATTATACAATATATTAACATTTGAACAAAAGAAAGTTACAAGTCATAATCAAAATGTGAAGAAATATATAAATACATGTTATCTACAATAAATTCAATTCCTTTTTAATATTAGTTATAAGGTAATCACAAAAAATATTAATGTTTTTGAATTTTTGATTATATAACTTTTGCAATCTGTTAATGACAGATTTGTTTAAAAATAATTTTACTTTTTTTATTATTAAAAGTGTACACTTCCTTTAAAAAATGAGAAGACACTCTTAATTCAGTGTTAGATATACACTCATTAATATCAATTTTTCCATCAATTAAATTTTTTTATGCCAATAAACATCACATGATCACTATTTCTTATGCTTGCTGCCGGAGGGGTGCATTAGATCCTAAGATCTAGCTACAGTGCTCTCAGATCCAAGGCTCCTCACTGACGAAGGCCACAAGCCAGAAACTAGTTTAGGGATATTGAATAAGTAGGCACTGTTGGGGATTTTATGCACAAGCCTTCTGGCATCCATTAATTACTCTGTTTTGCACTGAGTAGCAATACGTATAGAGAGTTTTGCCGGTTTTTATAACACTAAGAGCAAGCATAAGAAATAGTGATCATGTGATGTTTATTGGCTTAAAACCAATCCTGCCCAATAGGATAGAGGTGGCTATGGTTATTAAAGAACTAAATACACCAAAATGTATAGGTATTGAACTGAGTTCAAACCTATATGACTATATAAGCTGATGAGCTTGGATTGGAAATATAGTGGTTTCAATTTCAGTCTCATAGTTTTGTAGTTAAGTAGAGATAAAAGGTAGCTGCCGGAGGGGTGCATTAGATCCTAAGATCTAGCTGCAGTGTTCTCAGATCCAAGGCTCCTCACTGACGAGTAAGCACTGGATGGGGATTTTATGCACAAGCCTTCTGACATCCATTGATTACTCTGTCTTGCACTGAGTGCCAATACATATAGAGAGTTTAGTCGGTTTTTAATTAATTTTTTTTAAGAACATCATATCTTTATTTAGTCTTTTTTCAGTTAGTATTGTTTTAAGATTTAAATTTTATCCCTTTATTAGCTTAATAAATCTTTTTTTCATATTAGAAATTTTAGATTTAATGTAACTCAAATCCAAATTCTGTATAGAAGAACCATACTCCAACAAAGGTACAAGAAGAGAACAGAATAATGTACTTTATATAAAGAGATACGTCTCTTCCAAAATCTCAAAATACATCCCATCTGTCTATATGCTTTATTTATATTATATTTTATATGCTCATTAAAAATAAAATGATTACAAAATATAATTCTTAAAACTGAAACAACTTTATATATAATAACATCTTCCTCAGTCTTGTAATGATAAACAGATCTATCTGTTTTATTGATGTAAGAAACAATATCTCTTTGAAGATCATTATAATCATCATGTGTGCTAATCCTTTTAAATAATTTACAGCCATCTGCATAGGGAAGTATCATTCTTTTTTTAATGTTTTGATCTAGATCACATGAAAACATTAAAACGTAATGGTGCTAATATTACATCCTGAGGAACTCCAATCTTATTTTTGAATAACTTAGATTTAATTTTATCCATACACATGTAAGGGTGTCTATTTTCCAAATAATTAATAAACTATGCAATTAAATGAGAACTAATTCCCATTATTTTAAGTTTATGTATAAGGTGATTATGTTCCACATTATCAAATGCTTGTAACATATCAAAATAAATAACATCAAGCTGCATCTGTTCCAAATGAGCACGAGCCATATGATCAGATATTACCGCTAGTTAGTATCAACAGACTTTTCAGGTACAAAACCATGTTGATAATTAGGCAGCACTTTAATCACATCAGTAATAACGTTATTATAAATACATCTTTCAGAAATCCTAGCAAAGGAAGAGACAACTGAAATAGGTCTGTAATTACTTGGATCAGATCTATCTCCCTTCTTACAAATAGGCACAATCTTAGAAATTTTAAGTATCAATGCATTTTTCAATAGACAAGTTAATTATATAATGTAATGCAATTATCAATCGTCTGCATAATCCTTGATAATAAAATTAGGAATATTATCATATCCCATAGATGATTTGGATTTAAGTTTGTATATTTCATTAAGCACATCAGCAATATTAATTTTATCTACAACAATATTCCAACTACTTTCATTATTTGATTCAATATTAGTCACATGACCATCAGTAATATTTGAATACAAATTTGTGAAATGTTCTATTTCATAATTATTATTAGGTGTATTTATAAAGAATGCATGCGGTTATCTATCTGCAATCTTAGTCTTTAACATCCACAATCGGGTCAGGTATAAGATTTGCTATCTCTTTTTGTGGTTAAAAATTGACAAGTTAAAATAAGATAAAATAAGTTGAAGTTTCACTTTAAAAAATATTATTATTGTTAAGTTCATTAACCATTCCTAGGGATTATATAAATCAGTGGTATTCTGCCTATTTATAACATTTTTAATGTGACATGAGGGTCATTCATAATGCCTTCTGTGCAGAGGACATGACATGATTAACTGTCACGAGTATTGTTGTATATTGCTGCTATAACAATGTATGAAGAAAAAATAAACTAAATAGAAAGTAAGGCAAAAATTAAAAGAAAGAAAAAAGGTAAAATAATACAGATCGTTTTTAAGATAATATTCAATATAGATAAATTTCAGTATAAGTTGAAAACTAATTCAAACTTGTATTCTTCTGTTGTGAGTCCATGAAAAGTTAACTTTTTTAAAAATTAAGATCTAAAAAAATAAAATAATATTGAAATTTTTTTTTTAAAAATAATGCTTTTATATAAAAAGCTGACTACTTGAAAATAACAAAGTAATCAGACAAATAAAGTAATTCGAATAAAAAACGTGTCATTTCATAAAATCATTTGAAGCCTTTTTGATTTTTATGGCCTCCAATGCTTTTATGAAATGGCACACGGTTTTTAATCAGGTTACTTTTGTACCATCTACAAATAGATGGTCCAAATATATTGGCATTTGAAAATACTTAGAAGCTAAAAAAAAAAGAAAGGTAGAATTTAAAGATCGCGTAAAAAGACGCAATTTCCTTAGTATAATTTATTTTTTTAAAACGTACAATGAGAGTTGATTTTTTTTGTTTCAAATTAATTTATCTGTAATTTAATAAAAGTTGAAATTGAAAAGATTAAAAAAGGCATGCAGATTACTGATCCAGATAGACAAAAAGAATTCCAAAAATACAAAGATTATGATCAAGAAAACCTTTAGGATATTGATTAAAGATGGTGGAAATAATTTATTAAAAAAATAACGGTAATACAGCATCGATTGATCCATGCCATAAGATGGCGCTGTTGCTAGTGAAAAACGAATAGATATAACGTTACCGGGCTGATTTGATTATTATTATTTTGTAATGTTATCGTGTTTTGTTTTTTTTTGGGTTTGGATTTTTTTTTGGACTGTATTTTCTTTTTTTTTAAATAAATAAATTGATTCAAAATTGATTTTTTTTCATACGTTTTTTAAAACCTTTTTTTAAAAAAAAAAACTTGTTGTTTAACAAAATTGGATTACGGTCTTTTTTTTTTTTAAAGTAACTTTTTTTTCGTGCTTTTTTTAAACAACTTTCATATATTTCATTTTTTTTGGGTTCATTTAACGTGTATTTATTCAAAAAAACAACAATTACATCAAAAATTAATTTTCTCATTAAACTACCACCACCGCATCTGCTTCTGTAGTAGGCAAATCTACAAATCGAAATGCCGGACAATCGTCTGCCATTGAAATGTTTTGATCTCGAAAAAGTCTCTGAAAGTGCGCGACTTGATCGTGAACTTTGCCGAATTGTGACTAATATTCCTCATTTCCTGAATTCTGACCCCTGACAACGAAACCAGGGGCATTTGGAAAAGCGTTACAATTTTTACAAACCAAACTAAAAAAAAAATACACCCAAGCCAAAAAAAAAAAACAAAAACATTGTAATATACTTTTGGTCATTCAAAATAAAGACACCTTCACATTATACGCTGTACAATAGTTAAGAGTAATGTCTATAGAGAGTCTTGCATACTCGTCGCTAATAATGTTCGACATACTAGAGATGTTAGGGTAATGGGTGCACTTCAACATCTTTAGCGGTTGAACAGTTTACAGGCCGTAAGATCTATGTAGCGGCCTTGTAAACAGCATATTTATGTGCTTTAGCGTAGCAACAGTGCCATCTTATGGTGTGGATCAATCAATGCTGTATTACCAAAATAACTTTGTATCAAAAAAAGAAAATAAATGTATAAGATTATAAACCCAAGGGTCATGATAATAATAACATGCACAGAAGTTTCAAAACTGGATCAAATTAAAAAAAGAAGAGGACAACTTCGAGCTATGTCTTTCATTTATCTTCTGGTTATGTGTTTTTAGAGTTGGAGGTTTTTGCGAGAATGATCTGTTGCTGTGAAATGCATCGGCACAGGGACAATACTCACAAGTTGTCATGCAAGAATGGGAACGAAGCCTTGTGAACACCATCTTTCATAACGAAGAGGTCATCGCAAGTGAGCTTCTTGCTCCAGCTATGGAACGGACCAGAAAGGTGAGAAAGTGCTGGCAGGAGAGATCAATTAAATTTCAAGAAGCACGGGATCCCAAAGGAAGACAAGTATATTATAAGAACTAATACAAGCTTACTGGTAAATTAAGATTAATTACTCCCAGTTTGTGACTCTAATGCCAATTAACATTAACTAGGAATGATAATACCAATAGCAACTGATTTCCAATGTTTCAAGGAACTAGCTAGAAGAATTTAAATGTAACAAGAACTTTTCATCTGATTAATTCTCGTATAAATATTTTTAATAGATTTTAATAAAATATTTAGTATTGATTTAGCACTCTCTTTTACATTCTTAATTTGAATATTAGATGTTGGTAATGTTAGTTTATTAATATTTAATTAAAGAAATTACCTTTGCCATTATATTTAATAGTTTGGTGCCAGAAAAGATTCATAGAGATCTTTAAAATGACAATAAATCTAGACCCCGATTTTCGTAATAAATTTCCTTTTAAATTACGGTGTGTGATGCAACATGACGGATTGGAGAATTCATGTAGAATTGTGGTGCCCTAAAATAAACATAAAAACAGATTCCATTGGCTATGCACATCGTAATAATTAGTAGGCCAGTTAATCAGGAAATATAGCTATGCTTTTGGAAATAGGAATAAGATATTTTTCTTCTCTATAACTTGATTTTCACTTTATCGTGTGTAAAAAAAGGCCTACCAGAAATACCAAAATGTAAAAAACATTACACTTTATTAGTCTGATTACTTTGTTATTTTCTACATTTTAGTCAGCTGGTTACATAAAAGCATTGTTTAAATTTTTTTTTATTAAAACAGGCAAAACTCTCCATGCAGTAGTGCCACTCAGTGCCAACCAGAGTAATCAATGGATGCCAGAAGGCTTATGCATAAAATCCTTATCTAGTGCCTAGTCATCCAATATCCAGTTTCTGGCTTGTTGCCTTTGTCAGAAACTAGTCTGGGGATATTGGATGAGTAGGCACTAGATAGTGATTGGATGCACAAGCCTAGGTGCAGTGCTGTCAGATCCAAAGCTCCTCACTGACGAAGGTCACAAGCCAGAAACTAGTCTGGGGATATTGGATGAGTAGGCACTAGATAGGGATTTTATGCACAAGCCTTCTGGCATTCATTGATTACCCTGGTTGGCACTGAGTGGCACTACTGTATGGGGAGTTTTGCGTTTTAATAACAGTAATGTGCTAACATAAGAAATAGTGATCATGTGATTTTTTTTATTTTTAATATTTTATTTTTTTTACTTTTTAGCTATAAATAAAACATAATTTCAATTTAAATAATCGGCAAAAATAAAATAGATGTGCTCTGGTAGAAAGTACTGTATGTGATGAAGCTTATCATTTGAAATGTTTGGGGATTAAATTTAATGAAGAAAAATCAAATATAATGATGGTTAATACTGGGGAAAGAAATGTAGAATTTTTATTGTAGATATAAAGTTAAGTGTGGTGGATATATATAGTTATTTGGGAATTATTTTAAGTAATCAGAAAAATTGTTTGAATGAATGGGAGAAAAAATTGATAAATGAAGCAAAGGAAAGAAAGGGATTGATAAAGAAATTAACAGTGTTTTCATATAATAAATATGTTGTAGCTAGAATTATATGGAAGGGAGTTGCAGTAGCAGGGCTAACATATGGTAATGATGTGTTATGTGTTAGTAAAGGGGTATTAGATTATTTAAAAAAAGTACAAAGGGAAGTAGGAAGACATGCATTGGATGCAGATGTATGGACTTCAAAGGAGGAAATTCAAGGAGAAATGGGATGGTTAAGTTTTTATATGAGAGATGCAAAAACTAAAATGAAAATGTTTGGTAGATTGCGGTTTATGGATAATAAAAGAATAGCCAAAATAGTATTTAATTGGGTTATGAGTAAAGGGTAGGCAACAAGATGGTTGAGAAAGGTAATGTGGTATGCAAAAGATTTGGATAAAGAATTAAATCAGTATATTTGTACAAAAGATGGGATGATTGTGTTAAGAGGATTATTGAGTGTTATAGTAGTAAGGAATGGGATAAAAGAAATTTATTAATGAAGACTAGGGAGTTAGAGAGATGGAGAAATAGTATGGAAAGTAAAAAGAGTTTAAATATATATAGAAATAAACAGAATATTAAGTGCGAGTTAATATATGATAATAGTAAGGAAAGTAGTTTATTATTTAAGGCTCGAACGGGATCTTTAGCTAAAAGAGAATATACATGTAAATGGAAAAATATGGGTGATTTAGTTTGTAAATTGTGTAAGGAAGGAATGAAAAATATTAGGCATCTGTTGATTGAATGTGAATGCTTGAGAACAGAAAAGGTGCAAATAATGAAGTTATAGAAGAATAAATATGAAAAAAGTGATTATACAGAAAGTGGATTATTGGTTTTTATGCTGGGTTTGGGAAAAGATAAGGGGGATTTAGATATAAAGGCCATAGAGTTGACAAAGATTATGTTGTGGAAATGGAATGGAGCAGAATATGGGAAAACTTAGAGTGGGGAATGGAAAATAAAGTGGCTAACAGGTTTCACTGGGCATAATTGCTGAGAGATTCCTGACTCCGTTTAAGGAGAAGTCACAGTACAACACATCACATAGACTTGGAACGATTGGGAAAAATATTGCCAACGTTTGGAAAATGATTTGATATGCCATTTTAAATATAAAAGAAAAAAATTTTTTTTGTGTGTATATGTTTACTGCAAGGAGGCTTTAAAACTGAGTCATACATAAGATTAGATAGTTTTTAATAGACTTGCTATTAAAGAATTTTTTCAATTTAAGAAAGAGTGATTTATTTGAGAAAGGGGATAATGCTTGACGTGTAAGGTTAGCAGAGCTCAGTTTACAATCGCCATTTTAATGAAAAAATAAAAGATTTTTTTTCCCTTTTGTATAAAGAGGTTTGAAGAGTAGGAGAAAAATCGTAAATTTAAATGTAGAGTAGAGGAATTGAAAAATAATGAAATATGGATTACATTTGTATCCCATGATGTATATATAATGATCAGAAGGAAATTAGGTGTACTCGAGTAGAGTGTATCATATGTGATAAGGTTTTTCATTTGAAATGCTTAAATAAGTCTGGGAAGAATGAAATAGGTGTAGGGTTATTTAGATCATGTATAAATATGATAAAAGAGGTGAAAAAATGGTTTCTAAGTGTAAATAGCTTAAAGAAAAAGTCAGGAGAAATGGAGCAAAATGTAGTTAACGGAGATACAATATAATATGTATTTAGAGGAATGACAAGAGATAAGAAAGACAAAGTAAGTAGTGCAATGGAGATGGTTTGCCCAACAATAAATAAGATAGAGGAAGAGGTAAAGGATGTAGACGCAAAATTAAAATTGTTAGAGATGAAGTGTGCACAGATCATGGAATTAATGAATAGAAATGATAAGGAAGAACCAGACAAGGAAATCCAAATGGTGGAAGAGAATGTTACAGATGAAGAAGAGAAAGTAAACTATGAGAGAGTCTTGATAGAGGATTCGCTAATTAAAGTGTGGAGATGTAATCACAAGAGAAAATAGAAATAGATATGTAAGAGTATGTGTGCCCTGAGCTACAATTAGGGATGTTACAGATAAGGTAAACAAACAGGGGAGTAGAGATGTTTATGTTAGGGACAAATAATTTGTCAGCCATCGGGGAGAGTAATGGATGAGTACAAGGAATTGTTTAATAATTTGAATAAGATTAAAGGAAGAGTAGGAATTGTTAGAGATGAAGTGTGACCAGATCAAGGAATTAATGAATAGAAATGATAAGGAAGAACCAGATAAGGAAGTCCAAAAGGTGGAAGAGAATGTTACAGATGAAGTAGAGAAAGTAAACTATAAAGCAGTCTTGATAGGAGATTCGCTAATTAGAGGATGTGGAGATGTAATTGCAAGAGAAAATAGAAATAGGTATGTAAGAGTATGTTTGCCTCGAGCAGATAAAATAAAGAAATGGGAGGGAATGAATAAAGTACAGAAAATAAAAGTGTTTGATAATGAAGAGAGAATATTTAATCATGATCATAATTTCTTTATAATAGAAATGATTAGTAATGTGATGGAAAATAGTAATAAAAATGAAAAAGGTAGTGAAAAATGTAGATGGAGATTGAATGATAAGAGTAAGTTATAAGAATATAAAATAAAAGTAGAAGGAATTACAGAAAGGTTTGTTGGCATGAATATAAAGACTGGTGTGGTGAAGTAGAAAAAGTGTCAAATAGGGTTTTAAGTGAGAATATTCAGAAGAATAAAAGTAATAGAAAAATGAGAATTAGTAAAATGTGTAAAAGAGAGAAAAAAAGCATGCAGAGAATATAAATGTGCTGTTAAAACAAAGAAAGTGAAAAAGATGTTAATATTAAATGGGAATATATGTATAAGAAATTGGTTAAAATAGATAATTATATAGAGAGAATGAAATTAAATAGTAAATTATTGGAGGATATTAATAAAAGTAGAAGAGATGGGAATAAATTTTTTTGGAAATATATTAAAAGAAGGAATGTAGGGGAGAGAGAAATAGTGTTATTAAATGATGAGGAAAAAGAGTGTAGCTCTAGAGAAGAATTAGGGACAATCTTAAATATGTAATGGATATAGAAAAGATGTTAGATGTGAAGGACAGAGCGATAACAAATATAAAAGCATATAGCAATGGAAATATTAGATTTTCAGAGAATGAAGCAGGGATGAAATTGAAAAGTGGAAAGGCAAGAGTTTCAGATAGATGGGCAACAGAGGTGGTGATGAATTATATTTTAATAAGATGGCACAGAAGAGAGAGTTTCCAGATTGGTGGAATAATACAAGAATAAGGCTATTATTTAAAGGAAAGAGTAAGGATCATAGAAAGTTAAACAATTATAGACCGATAGAAACTAGTCTGGGGATAATGGATGAGTAGGCACTAGATAAGGATTTTATGCAGAAAGCTATTGCTTTAATAGCTTGTGCGAGCATAAGAGATAATGATCATGTGATTTTTAGGGGTCTTAACTCCCAAGCAATAAATCATTTGATTATTTTTGTGCCCTGTGTGGTTTGGTTTGGCAGAGTAACAGACTTGGGGTGATTAGTTCATGGTTTGCATTCTGCTTAATTATTTTCGGTGATTAAACTTAGAATGATTTGATTTTTTTGTTTATTAGCTAATTAACTTACTAAATAAAAAGTAAAACTATGAATATTATTAATAATTAAGTATGATACCCCTATACCTTTCAACTAAACATTTTTTACTTTTTGGATTCAGCCCTTGACACCTATTATAGAGAAACAGACACCCTTATTATTAGCTAATAGCAATTAAATATTAATATTAGATCGCTCTGGATTATTACCTTAAAGAAAAACTGATAGCATTTTAGTATGCCTGTTGGGACTTTAGTTCACACATGGCAGAGACACAAACAATACTGATATAGTAAATATTCACCCTAACGTAGCAATAAATGTGTGAATAAAATTTGTATAAATAATACAAAAATGCTAATTTTATATTTACGTTTAACATTTATTGGTGTTCATATTTTTTAAATATTATACGCATTTTACTCGTATATTTGCTATTATTTATATTATTTAACATGAAAATAAAGGGTACAAAATAAAAAAGAACAAAACTTGTTAATTAAATAGTATGAAAATAGAGGCGACAAAGTATAAATAGTACAACGAACAAGAAAAAGGTATTCAATTTAGCAATTACTATGAACAAGTAGTATGGTTTTTTAAAGTATAAGAGTTACTGTTTTTGTTTTTTAACATTAAAAAGAACCAAAGTATTATTTAGTGAAAAAACTGAAAAGTAAACAAATGTCCGCAGTCTTGTACTTCTGACATTCGATAAGAGTAAACATTTAGACAGGTCAGATCACAGATCTTCCTATCCACTTACGTACTGCTAATATTATACGTATTTAAACAAAATTTTCACATATTTATTGCTTGTATTATTTTAATATTTATACCTATTTTATTCATGTATTTACTATTACGAATGAGATCGCAAATGTATTTACTTATTTAGTGTTAATTTTATTGTTCGAACAACTGCAAGATAAAATATAAAATGTTCATCTATTTATTTTTCATTTTACTTACATGTATTGTTATTATATGTTTATTGCTTAGTGTGTCAGTAATGGTTTGTTGGCTCTGCCATGTGTGGAAAAAAGCGTAACTTACGTATTAGTCCTGCAATGTAGAGATAATACGCCTTTTCACATCAATAAATGTGTAACCTTGCAATCACGTTAAATAAACCATGCGATTTCATCCAATCTCATTCAGTAATATGTTATTTGTGATAATTTTACACTATCACTTATTGTCCAGATTTTGTCCTGACAAGATCTTCAGTCTTGTCAATTGCATTTTAAAACTATTTTTACTTCATTTTTATTTGTAGTTTTGATTCAAAGATTTTTACTTCCTTTGTATTTGTAGTTTTGAGTGAGTACACTAGTTTTGATTTTAAATGAGTGAGTAATAATAGATTGGAACAACTATACGTGGGAAGTTTGTGCCACTGCGATGCTATAGCAAGAAAAACGTAAAAATTGGAAGCCTTAACAAAATCATCAAAATTGACGAGAGCCTTTTTGGAAAGAGACCAATGAGTGTTTTATTATGACAGTTAATGATAGAACAGCAGCAACTTTGATGGAAGCTGTCAAAAAAAATGTGGAAGAGGAACTGATGATTTATTCTGACTGTTGGAAGGCCTATAAAAATGCTGAATTATGAAATGCTGGTTACGATTATTTTCATGTAAATCACAAATATAAACTTGTGAATCCAGAAACTAAAGTTCACACTCAAAACATTGAAAGACTTTAGAGTTCAGCAAAATGTGTAATAAATAACATCGAGGAACATCACGCCACCACCTATACTCGTATTTGGCTGAATTTGTGACAGAGATTGCGTAAAGATGACAATGCGTTCATTTGCATAATGAAAAAAAATTGTCCACCAGATTTTTTTTTTTTTAAATACATTTACTTATTAACATTTTTGGGGAAGATCCTGTGCAGGCATTATACTGTACAACCACATGTTAAGTAAGTCCCCATTTTGGGAAAAATAAAAAATTTTACTTTTAGTTTCTGTTTTGGGAAAAAAAAATCCTATTAAATAAAGTAGAACACGCAAATTGATTGTTTCATCTTGGCAATTCCTGTTACATATGGCACAATTACTGTATGTGTATATTTTAGCGTATTTTGTAATTTAGTGATTGTTTTGTCTGTATTTAAAATAACATTTGGGAATTGCATAATGGCATGTCAGATTTTACTTTTTTTTAATGTCAAATCAATATTTTTAGTATTGTTAAAAATATATTTTTTAAGATTGATTTTAGGGTGAAATTAATATTTTTTTTTTTCTCATGTGTCATAGCATCAGCCGGAAGCGAACCCGCTAACTCGGGACAACTGCTTGTAAAGCAGCGGTCGATGACTTCTCGACCACCAATGCTTGACAAAATTCATATTTTTAGTATTGTTAGAAATTAATATTTTGTGTCATATTTCATATTTTCTGTGTGAAATTCATATTTTTAATATTGTTAGATTTAATCTGATGCTGTTTTTCTCATGTAGTAGAACTTTTATGCCTTTTCACATACCTATTCAGACTGCAGATAACTTTGTAAATCTTGCGAAAATATCATGTACATGTGGTCTGTTTTGACGGAGTTATCATTTTAAGTTTGTACAAGATCCAAGTATACACCTTATTTGATAACATCACCAGATTAGAATGTTATTAGCGGATTGATACGAATGTCAAAAGGCATGGCACATATAATACGTTGCAGGTCTAATACATAAGTACCGGAAAAAGTTCCAGAGCAAAAAATATTCTTGGTTTGGCCCAAAGTTGAACCTGAGATCATAGGTATAACTATAATTATATAATCAGAAATTATTTAAAAAGAAAATAAATTGTATTTTTTTTTTTTTAAAGAAAAATCAATATTATATCCTGGAAAAAGCTGTTTAAACAAATTAGATTAAAATATGAGATAATACTTAAAAATTTCCGTTCTTTGTTATTAAAGAATACTTATTCAAATTATTATTTAATACAAACAGGAAAGTTACAAGTAGATGGATTATTATTTTTTTTTTTTGCTAAAACAAATTTTATCATATTTTTAACAATTTAAAATCATAATTTTTTTTATAAAGTTAGATTAAACTCTGTTTTTTTTTTAATTATTAAATTTGTTTATTTTTTTATTAATTACTATACGGTACTTTGAATTTACCTTTTTTATAAACAGTGAGGATTGCCAATTCCTCAACAAGCTTTATAATAAATGCTTAGCCAGAATCTGAACCTACCCTGGCACCTCTCTGAGGAGTGCCAAAGCACGAAACCACGGTCAGGGGTTTGGGGGGGGGTTCCTGACAGAGATATTTTAAATGCTTTCTCTGGCTAAGCATTTATTATAAAGCTTGTTGAGGAATTGGCAATCCTCACTGTTTATAACTTACAAGCTTAAGAGAATAGGGTCATGTGATCTATGACTCTTATTTTGACTTTTTATACCTCTTTTATACTTTCTATAAAGACGATCTGTAGTTTTATATTTTTCTTATCTGTTATATTTTGTTGTATATATTATTGTTTGAAGAAAGTGGTGAGAAAAAGGTAATGAAAGGCTCTAGAGACAAGAATTTATTATCATAATGATGTCATATAGCAAATACCATTTACACTTTCTGCAACATCTATTCTACGGAAAGATAGCTATAGAAAATGTTTTCTCTAATGTCAGGAATGGATTGGCTTCAAGATAGATTGATTCAGTCAGATGAGTTGTTATCGAAACTTTATTCTTACAGTTTCAACTGTCCTCTAGTCATCATCAGAGATCTTTACAATCCTATTTCTTTTTTTTTTTCGGTTTTCAGAAATAGGATTGTAAAGAGCTCTGATGATGACTGCAGGACAATTGAAACTGTAAGAATAAAGTTTTGTTATAAAAAATAGTATTGTTCAAAGTGTTTAAGAAGGTTGGAAATGATATATATATATAAATATAAAAATCAATATGTAAGGAAAGGAAGAAAATAATAATATAGATGGTTGCTCTAAACGTTCCAGCTACTTAATTACAAGAACTAATTAATTTTATAAATTATGCATTAATAATATAGATATATTAACTTTCGCAGAAAAACCTATTAGACGGATACGTTTTCTTAATTACAATTGCATCTTCTGAAAACATATGTTTAGATCAGTCTATTGCTTGAAATTTAATATAGGCAACATGGTCACCTTTGTGAAGAAAGTACATAGAGAAAAGACTATCACTTATGTGAAGGTTGCTAAATTTCTAGCAGAGACAAATAATCTTACAGATACTAACCGAGATAGCAATATGAAGCAAAATATTACTGTAAGATTTTATAAGATCATGTTGAAAGATTTTGCAAATTTTTTGCCTTTTCATGAACTCAGTTTTAAAAAAATAATGTAAGCCCTTCTATGACACAAACTGAAGAAATGCTACTGAATATTCCAGAAAAAATTAATTCAGTGATACATTGGGAATTATTCAATTCTTTACTGTTAGGCCTCTCATTTTACCTGTTACTGGCATTTCACATTCATTATGTAAATTTTCAAGGGAATTAGTATATGTAGTTCTCAGCATAAACAATGTGTGGGAAAGCATTCTGCGAATAGCCAACCATCCAAATCACTAATACTGGTCTTGGAATTTTATGATAAAAAATAGGTTCAAAAGACAAATGTCTGAACTTGGAAACTATGCACTAGTCACAGTAAATCAAGATAAACAAAATATAGTTACGATACTTAAACCCTACCCAAACTACATGATAAATGAATTTGAAAATCTAAAAGAGCTCTTTGGAATGCTATTAATCTATAACCAGTATATCTTAAAGTTACATCAATCTTTATACTTGGAAATAGTTACGAGTTAGGGCGAGGTTACATGATAAGGTCGATCCACACAAATATAATCTCCCAAAGTATGATCCAAATACATTATTAAGACACCTATACATCAACACCCAAAGATTAATCATTACCACTCTAGAAAGAGAAAACAATCTAGAATCAATTTTAATTCAATTTGACATGGAACATAATAATAGTTACTAAGAAAAGCAATATAAGGATTACACATCAAGTAATTCAACGATGTTGACTATAATAAATAAACCATTAACAGAGGTTAATGGCATCATGTCTACCATTAATCCAAACAAATACAAATAGTGAACCTAACAAAAAACCTGATTGGTTACCAAGAAAGAAACATGAAAAGAAAAAAAAGCATCACAGGACACCAGGGAAATTAAAACAAGAACATTAAAAAAAAGGTAAGAAAAATGATCGCAAACACAAGCATTGATGAATTTGCAGATGTCTCAAAAGACACCATAGTGGATAAGAGAATAATAAATAGATCTTGCATTCAGCATGATGGTGATGATTATGTACTTCAGATGCCATCATTTGACCGCATTGATCTAATACAAACAACAGTATATAACAAAAATAAAATAATATAACAAAAGGTCTTCAATATTAATATAAAAATAAAGTTGAGGATATAGATTAAGGAAGTACACACGCAAAACTAAAAATAAGTATGCTTAACATCAGAAGATTGAATTCAGTTCTTAAAAAATTTCTAACTAATGAAATGGTTACACATTGTACCACCACATGTAACTAGTTTATAGAAACAAAAATTTACAAATGGATCTCAGATCATCCCTTTATCTACCTCAGTTGAATGGATCCCTTAGCTCTTTCTAGAATGGCATCCTTCTGCAAATACAGGAGTGATTATAATGAAGTCCTGCTCATTTAATCCATTTACTTATAATATAACATAAACCAAAAGCCCAAGTATAGTTTTATATATATCCCTCCAAACCATTAAACACATTCGTGACTTACTTTTAGTGGGAAATTTTAATATGTTATATAACACATTTGGATCTGAATGGACACACCTTAATATTCCAATAATGAGCGGTGATGGGTTTTTGCCATATAATGCAGTCTTATTTAATAGTGGCAACACTCATCAGTATAGATCTTGTTTTCTATTCACCATTATTAGCATCACTTATTTAAAATTCAATGTTCTCTTCCGGATCATTCAACAATACTAGTCATACAAGATAAAAAAACAATAAGAATACTTATACTGTAATGGTATGGAAAGTAGAGCTGCTTTAACATAACCAAGAGATGCAGGTAGAGGGGGTTCGAACCTCACATACTCCTCCAGATTGCTACTAAGTGATTTACTCCCCAAACCTCACTAGAATTTATTCTTTATGTATGCCTGGTGGTCAGGGAGAGATGAGATCCCAAAGGGGAATTTTAACAAAGAAAAATCAGGTTTAAATTATATAATGACACAGACAAGATATTGATGAGATTAGTGAATGAAAGTTTATTGTTCAGCTAAAAAAAAGGACAATTTGAAGAAACAATTGATAAAAAAAAATGTTGCCAGTTATTTTCTTGCAGCAGTAAACAGAGATGAGAAATACATTTAGCAAGATGCAATTAATGTACATAAACAAATCGGTTGGCAACAATAAAACCATACTATGCCTAACCAACAACTGGGTGCTTTACTTTAAAGGAGACAGAAAAACCTAACTCTAGGGTGAAATTACAAAAATGGATAATTGGTTAAACTAGTTAAATAGATTTAGGCCATCTTCAAAGATAGCCTTTATTTAAATGGCAAAATAAAGATAAATCCCCCAGTGGACATTTTTCATATTTACTCAGTACTATTTTAAGCATATGATAAGGTAAGGTTTTATCCATAATGAAATTAAAACTATCATGGTCCTTAGTGATTCAATTATGTGAGTTTAGAAGTAAGTCTTGAGACACAAAGGTCTTATACATGGCTAACTTGAGATCTGGATAGCACTCCGGGTCTAACACATTATTAGAGCAATGGAGCTCATTTGCCGCAGCGTGATTCGAGCTCAGGACCGGAGTATAATTGCTTGTGTTTAGTAGTAATATATGAAAAAGGTCGAGATCCACTTTATCATCAATGGCAATCTCGGAGCGGTGTTAACCTATGACTCAAAGACAACAGGAGCTATGGATATGTGCCAAAACTCACACAAATCATTGAGTAGCACAATATAAGAGAAAATGCGGTCAACCGAGCGTTAAACTTTAAAAACCTTAGGTAAAATATATGTATATGAAATAATATGACTTCAAAATTTTTTGAGACTGAGAGAATATCCACTCTTAAAAATAATATTACTTTACACCTTTTAACTAACATTAAAATATGAGAAGGATAGGTATATTAATTAATCACTATTTAACTAGTTCACCCTTAGAATTAATGAAGACTTAAGATTTTAATTTATATATACACCTGGGTCTCATTTTATTGCAGATTATTTTTAATGTGATTTTGTAGTTATGCGATTCATGTTTTTTTTAATATCTTTCATATTTCACTATGTTTATTAGATATCAAGAAATTTAAATTATTAATAACTTATTCTCACTTGAAATACTTTTTTTTTTTTTTTCAAAAATATAACGTTATATTAGCAGCTAACATGAATATGGCCTGAAGCTGTATTTAGAATCTTAGCTTCTATGTAAATAACCTATCTATACTAATGAGTAAATAATAATAATAGATTTATACTTACATATAAAAATATTGCAATAAATATTCAAAATTTTAAACTTTTAAAACATATTTTGTTATATATAACGGAAATAAATAATCTTTTAGATTTTTAAAATAAAAAATGAAGATTTTATAAACTGAAAATAATCTTTCTAATGATAATGTATAATCTTTTTGTTTTGATTGCGATCTCATTTTTTAAATATAGAAACAGAAAACCATTAACACAGCACAAGACTGAAAGTGGCGCTAGTTGTACATCACATCACGAATAAAAATAAAGTGGTAACAGGTTTCTCTGGGCATAATTGCTGAGAGATTCTTGACTTCATTTAAGGAGAAGTCACAATACATCACAACCCATTGAATCTGATTTCTTACCACTTTACAAACGAACGATATGTATGAAAAATGTAAAATGAAATACTGTAGTTAATAAAAAAAGTAAAAAAAGTCTGTCTTGTATTAATTTTTTTCAAATATTTGAAATTTTTTATTAGTCATACTTTATTTGCTTATTTTTTTAATGCGAATTTTAAAGTAATTTTTCCTTGTTGCTTTGCTTTTATGCAAATTCTGAAAATTACAGAACCTATCCCCCCATTTTCAAGGTAAGTTAAGTCTACTTCTGTGCAATTTTTTTTAATGCGGGTTTTCTGTGGAACCTATCTACCGCATAAAACGAGACCCAGGTGTATACATAACTGTACTGTACTTTCTCTTACATTTAATAAAATTATAAAATGCTTAAGCTATATCTATTTTAGATAAATAGATATATATTAGTAAAAACCCAGGTTGTCTTTAAGAAAATTTAAAAAAAATATAAGGCAGGATTGGATCTTTCTTATAAAATGCATAAAATTGAACACTTTGATATAGACTCGAATGTCATTTTCTTATTTCTAAGTATAAATTAAAAGCAACATTTGTGTGTTCTGTATTTTTTTCTCTTTCTAATATATATTTTTAAAAAAATCAGTGAAACCAATGCAGCATGAGGGAATTGGAAGGATAAATTTTATTCAAAGAATTTTCTAATAAATCTGAAATATTCCCATATTTAGTAGCGGGTAAAACAAGTAGAAATAAATGAAATTAGATTATTTCTTCCTTCCAGTTCCTCCTATATACATATGTTTATTCCAAGCCATAAAAAAGAAATCGTGTTTCTTTCTTTTAAAAAAAAAATATATATAAGTAGTATACAATTCAAGTAATGTATACTGGCAATCCGTTAACCAAAAAAAAAAGATTTACGTATATATTAATACTATTAAGAATCACCATTATACTGGTCAAAAAAAAACAACAATGGAAATGTTAAAAAATTATCTGGCTATATATATGAACACATCCAGTTTATGATTTAAGTCAAAATAAAATATGTGGAAATTAAAGTTACCGTTAACCATTTAAGATTGTGTACCTCTTTATTAGATAGCCATGAAGATATTCTGGTCAGTAATCCGTACTGATGGCTTAGAGTCATTTCTGTCCTCGGTTATCCATTTATAGCAGCAGGAATTCGTCAGGCAAAATTGTTCTAGCACTCTACATTTCTTGGGTTACATCTTTCAAGCTCCAGCGGACAGGAAAACGATCGAGAGATAGAGAGAAAAATCTACTCAGCCATTTTTCCTACAGCACTCATTTTAAGTTATATTATTGATACATGTTTCACCACTAACAACAAAAAAGCATAGTAAAGAAGCAGTCTAACTTTGCAAAGACTAAAACTTTGCTGTTCTAGCAAAGTATGTGTTAAAATTTATTAGTAAATAATGATTTTATATTCACAGAGATAAAACTCCCCATACAATTGCTCAATCCAGTGCAAACCAAAGTAATCATTCTATGCGGGAACGTTTTGTGCATAAAATTCCTATCCTAGTGCCTACTCATCCAATATCCCTAGACTAGTTTTTAGCTTGTGACTCCTCACTGATGAAAGCCACAAGCTAGAAACTAGTCTGGGGATATTGGATAAGTAGGCACTAGATAAGGATTTTATGCACAAAACTTTCCTGCATCTATTGTTTACTCTGCCTTTCACTGAGTGGCACTACTGTATGGAGAGTTTTGCCTCTGTGAAAACAGCTTGTCTAAGCATAAAAAATGGTGATCATGATGTTTGATGACTTTTTATATTATTAAAATAGCTAAATTTATGTAAGAAAATATTTCAGTGCACATCATATATGCATTGCAATATTATCTTATATATTTACATTGGGAGATAGCAAAGTTTAAACATGCCTAATGTTGTAGTCCTTTTGAGTCGGCTGTTTGAAGTTCAGACTTTATATTTATTCACAGAGGGCCTTACTACATTACCATAGTGGCCAAATATCCAATACAATTTATTTGTCCATATAAATAAATAATCACTCAAAATAATATTGAAATAAACAACTATTAATAATTATATTATAATATTTATCGAACCCGCTTTCATCTCCAGTGAGATCTTCTCAAGATTTGAGGTCTGAATCAAGATGAAAGCAGGTTTAATAAATACTATAATTTCAGATATATTGCTTACAATAACTCCCTCTTATACACTTAGATGCAAAATTTTAATATAATTTTTTTATTTTCCTAACAGTTTTGACTCTCCTGCAGTCTTCATCAGAGCATTCTTATCTTCTTTATCTTTAAAAGGTAAAGAAGATAAGATTGCTCTGATGAAGATTGCAGGACAGTTGAAGCTGTCATAATTTTTTTATTTTCTTGATAGTTTCGACTGTCCTGCAGTCTTCATCAGAGCATTCTTATCTTCTTTATCTTTAAAAGATAAAGAAGATAATGCTCTGATGAAGTCTGCAGGACAGTCAAAATTGTCAGGAACATAAAATTAAAATTTTGCATTAAAGTATATATGAGGGGAGTTATTGTAAGCAATATATATGAGTATATGAAGAAATGCAAAGAAAGTAAAGAATAAGAATATAATACTATAATTTAATTATTAATTGTTATTTCAATCTTATTTTGATCGGTTATTTATTTACAGAGAGCTTTGCTGAATATCATAAAGTTTGGGAAGGTGATCAGAATATTTTATAAATATATGTGTATAGTATATTCTTTTTGTTTCTGTGTCTCACATTTTCTTAATTCATTCAAGTATCTAATATTTTATACTCTTTTATAAATTTTAATGTAGCCAACTACTTGCGATTTATTTTCTTATCCAAGACAGAATTTTTTTCTGTAATATTCTGCTTTAATTTAGTAATGGTCCTTTCTTTTTTGTTCTCAGTTTTTTAAAAGAGATGTCAGTTTTATCACAGATAGTAATCTAAATTCCATCAACTCAAGGGTGTGCATATATATTTTTAATAGTATTTCTAAATATACTTTGAATTGAAATCGTAAATTTACACAATATAGCAAATATTTTCATGGTTTTAGATAATATTTTTGAGAACACCATATTTCTCAAAACTGAAGGGATACCTGCTTTGACATCTTCAAACATTGGACTATCTAGCTCACTTGCATACCGCTTTGTTTCCTTGCCCTATTTCCTCATTCTGCACCTCGCATTACCACTATGAATATGAGGCAAATGGCCTCGAAAGCGCTTAGCGTATAGTAATTTTTGGAATCTGTATAGCTTCTCGTTCAAGTGTTTCATACGCTTTTTAATTTGTATATTAAACATATCTGTATAATCACAGTAAATATGCATATATATGTATATCTTTCATTAAAGTCTTTTTTTTTAAATTCCAGATTTCAAGAAGCTGATCTTCCTCGGTTTTACCAAAAAACATGGAAACCGTCTAGGCCAAGAAGTTACAGTGATGACTTTTCACCTCCCCACCCTATCGTCATGACACAAGGAAAGCGTGTTAAATCTTCAAGGGAGAGAATGGAAAGGGAGCAGGATGACATATTTGAATTATAGTTTACAAGTAGCAGTTCAATATGATTTTAAAAATTTATTTTTCTGGTGGTTGTAGAAGAAAATTGGCAAAATGATTTGATCCTTTTTCCCGTTCCACTTCCACCAAATCTGATTTGTTACCTAAACATCTTCACAGTCAATTATCGCTACTATAAGAATGCTACGAGTAGCACTAGAAAGTCCTGCAACATTTGTGTGTGTGTGTGCATGCTCTCTAACTTTAGGTCTCTGAAGTTATATAGGTCAATACTACAATCATATTATATATGCATTCAATAGATTTCAGAAAATCCTCCTTCATCTGTTTGTAAATAGCTATACGATATATATATATATATACAGCAACCAGTTGTTGAAAATACTCATTTATTGTATAAAATAAATTTGTTATAAAGAATTAGGATGTATTTTGTGATATAATTGAGTTTCCATTATTCACCTGATTATAATACTCTTTGTTTTATATGTATATAAATCAATATTTTTTTTTCTCATCATGTGAATGTTGAGCATTTGCTAGAGTTAAGAAATATATCAGTTTTTAGAATATCATTTCTTATAATGTGCCACTAAATATTTTTTATTTTATTTGTAAAAATACGATTGCCTTATTTATTCCTTATAATGTAAAAGTATTCATAAGTTATTCACTCCATAGTGGGATTATTCTAATGTTAACAGATTATTATTATTTTTTTCATATCATAGCATCGACCGGGACGCGAACCCACAACCGTCTGCAACCAACTATTCGCTTGCAAGGCAGCTGCGATGACCTCTTGCTAACAACGCTTGACAAATGATAGCAGATTTAACTCTGAAAAAAACAGATTTTTGTTGTTTTGGCCTTAAAGAATCTAAATAGAAACGATGCATAATGCTAATTGAAATCTATAGGATATTTTAAACGCCCCATAGTTATATTCTTTCAGCCACACTCCCCCTTTAAATAAAGAAAAGCTAGAATTTTGCAGTCCATTCCAAAATTCCTTTTTTTAAATTCAAAAGGTGTGTGTTATCAAGCATTGGTGGTCGAGTGATCAGCACAGCTGCTTTACAAGCAGTTGTCCCGGGTTAGTGGATTCGCTTCCTGGCCGATACTATGACACATGAGAAAAAAAAAAGGGCATGTGTTTGACTGAAAGAATATAGCTATGGGGCATTTAAAATATTTTAATTAATGTAAGACACTTGAAGCTATGAGCCTTAAGAATTTGGCTACTTAGAGAAGCACTTTATAGTAATTAAGGGGAAAAAATGGTTTTTTTCAATTTGAGTATTTATTTAAAGGTACATTGATAACAATACAATGTGTATAGTGTCATTATAAGAAAGCAAATTGTGTAGAAATATGTTATGAAAAAATACCAGAAAAGATCTCTAACAAAGTACTCCTATTATAAGCTAACTATAGTAAAAAAAAATTAAATCTTGTTATGAAATGAATATTTTATCAGTAATGGTTAAAGTCCAAAATGGGTTGTTTATATTAATCAACAAACATAGATTAAATTAAAATGTGAAAACTTATTCTATTTTGGATATTAGCTGGCTAATATCAGTATTATCCATTAACGATTAGCTTATATCAGATAAACTATTTTCATTATTAGCTACTTCTAGAATGTAATCGTTGAATTAGAAGCCATCATTAATTTTCTTTCTTTATTATTGATCTCACAAGAAAAGTAATTTAAAGACGTCTTATCAGACAGTAATAGATGAGCTGTAAAAATATTTTCACCAAGATGAAAAGATTAAAATGTGACCCTAAAGTTATTACTTCTGTTGAAGATAATAAATTCTAAAAATGTAGAAATAAATATGGAACTCTTCCTTAAATATGCATAAGAATTGAATTTACTATGTGGTTGACATTAAGCCAGTGAATGTTTTTCTCTATATCCATCTTAACTTTGATTCATTGCAAAATTTTTATTGTTTTGAATCGATTGCAATTTCAAACTTATTACAATTATAATTTCACTTTTATTTATTATCAGTGTTTTGACAATGTTAATATTATAGTCTTTTTCAAAAATTATGCAAGTCTTATATATGTGGGTTTGTTGGGAAGAAAATCAAATCACAAATGATATTTTAGTATAATATATAAAAAAAAAACATGAAAATATCCTTAAAAATTCTTTTCAAATATTTATGAAAATTCTTTTTATATAAACATTTTGAACGTTTAACAAACAAAAAATACTACAATTTTTATAATTGTTGTAATTTGCTGAGCATGCGAAGACCTTAACAGTCGGAATCATCTTTTGCCGCAGAACGTTAATGTCGAAAGCGTACTCTGCATTACCTTTTTTTGGTTAAATGTTCAAATAAATATAAATTACAATGAACACAAGGAAAGGGAAAATAGAAATTGTATTCAATTAGGAATGTTTTCATACTAAATAATAATTAATTAATTTTGGTTTGAATTTAAATAAATTTTAATTAGTCAGTTTACACAAAATTAATTAAAAATAGATTTAAAGATGATGCATGCTATAAATATAGATTAATTTTGCAAATATTGTATTATAACTAAATTTATTTTGTAACACTAAGTGTTTAAAAATATATCATGTGTCTCTATGAAAAGGTGACTAATTCTAATTCCCAGCTGCTTGCATTTCCATCTTTAAATTAATGCATGTGCTATGTAGTGATATAATTTTGCTATTCATTACCAAAATGTGAAGATACTAGTGTCTGGATCAATGGAATAACATCCTAGCATTAAATTTTAAGTTTGGCAAAACTGTTACTGAAATGGTTCAGACTGCATATGGCAGATAACATTTTCAACTGGATTGAAAATTTTGTAATGGCAGGTGCTGCTAAACAACTGGAAATGAAGAAATCATACAAAAAGTTACCAAAATTGTTCAAATTGAGTTTTGCTTCCATCAAATTCATTGAAGTCATTAGCATTATCAAAATCAATATCCATATTTTATCAGAAGATTTGAAAAAACAGGTGTGTGATGGTTTGTGCTTTGCTTTTTGTCAATCGACCAAAAAAGATGCTAGAGTGGATCACCATAAAGACATGCAATGGACCACAACTACTGATATGGAATTGCTTATCTAATATTGTAGAAGGTGATGAGATGTCGTTCAACCAAGAAGCAAAGTGGAGATCGGAGATTGCCAGAAGGAAAATCAAAAAATTGCGAATGCTTAAGAGCCAAATAAAAACATTGCTCGTTTTTTTGATTCTAAAGGCATTATTCACCATGAATATGTTTCTGAAGATCAGAGAATAAACACGATTATTTGGATCTTTTAAATTGATTATGGGCAAACATTTTATGCAAGTGATCTGAGTATCATAAGCCTTTTGGTTTTTATTGGTAATTATTGCATGGCAAGATTGGGACCCCCCCCCCCCCCAAGCAACTGAGCTTTAGCATCCAAATCTATTTTTTTTTATTTAACTCATGCTAACTTATTTCAAAAATTAAATTTGACTATGAACCTTGCAACACAGTTTCTGCAGATGATTTGGGCAAGTTTCAAGGATAATTTCAGACAATTTTATAATCATTTTGAGCAGAATAGTATTGTGTCCCAAGAAGACTTTTGAATAATCAATAATAAATACAAAACATAAATGTCTTGTATATTATTTCACATTAATCACTTTTTACTGGAACACTATTTATATTGACGCATTTTGATGTATTATTTGTTTTTGTATTAAAGAAAAGTTTTTGAGATATTTTTGAAGTATATGTCGTGATAAAGATATTAAATAATCAAAACATTAGTATGTGGATATATGTATATATTAAATTAGTTCAGTAACAAACAAGTTTAAAAAATAAGAGTACAGTGAAGGGGCGAACTAAACTATTTAAAAAAAAATGAAAACGATAGATTAAACAAAACACGAATAATCGTAATTACAATATAATTCATATTTATTGAAAATTGCAATTAATTCAGAAAAATAAACTTCAGGATTAAAGTGGAAGAGATGTGATTTTGTATTTATAAATGAATGAGGTTTACAACACTGAAAAATCACTGTGAATTAGTGAGCCATAGTTCCCTTTTTTCAAGAATATAGATTTGATATTTCTAAGAAGTCAAGTAGACATCAAATATTATTGTAAATCTTCAAAAGATTACATAATATCAAGTGCCATGCAAGTTTGGATTATAGAAATGAAATGTTTATCCAATAGAAAAATAATAGTCTACATATTTTTTTAAATTTTGATTTTTTAAATAATCTATGACAATTTAGTATATATTTTAAAAATATAATAGAGAAATTAAATATTTGTTTTTTTAAAACATTAAAATCTAGACAACAGTGGATAGAGTTAATTATCTACACAGAAAAAATGGTTCCTAGTCTTTGTCCATTTTTATCGGCTAATGTCAAGTTTGCATATGTTGACATAAACTAAATTCAGATTTTAGCTCGAGCATGTATATTGAATTTTTAAATAATAATAAAAAATTTGTTTAAAAACATATAATGTCAAATTTTTACTAAAAAAAATTGCAAATAAAAAGAAAAGTAGTATTACTAATAGGTAATATTTCATTGTAAAGAAACTATAGAAATAGAGTTTGCATCTGCAAGTATTATATAGTACATCGTTAGTATTTTATTTAAGTGCCTTCTGATTAAATTCAAAATTTTGAGATTGTAAAATGTTAAATGTTTTTGCCTATTTTTAGCGGCTAATAAAAAATTGTTTTAAATCCATTTGGAAATATAGATTATATTTTCTTTTTTATATTATTAACTATATTATGATTATATTTATAACTAGGATTTAACATAAATTTGCAATTAGAAATTTTTAAAATAGTGATAGGCATTTTTGTTCATCAATTTTGCATGATTAAATAATTATAGAATATATTTTTGCTGCATCAAGAATCTCATAGGAAGAAAAGTGCATAAATAAATTAAAAATGGTCATTTTCAATATCATGTTGCATGCTTTATACTTTTCAATGATGTTCTGCTCCTTATAGATTTGATTGTCTGACAGTTTTATTAGTTATATCATATACTCACATATAAAGTATATTATTGTTCTATTCATATATCTTTATATTCATACCCACATGTATATTATTTATGGAGAAATAAGCTTTGAATGCGCATATAATAATTCTCACGTCAGATTTATTGGAATCATTTTAAAAAACTTGGAAAGAATATCTTCTCGCTTACATCAACGGTAATTTATAAGACAAAAAAAAAAGATACTTTTTTCTAACTTTCATTATTGGTATATGGATAATAATTCATTGATATTCAAAAAAGTCAACGTTTTTTTTGTAAAATATCAGTCATAACAATTAATTTTCACATAATGAGACGTACATTCTAATAATTTGAATCATCACAAGTAAATCACAGCTATTAAATATATAACGCTAAAAAAATGAGGACATTTTTAAAATGACTTATGAATTTCTATTACAATATGTTCATTTGGAACTTCTATACTTCGTGTTACATGTTTGATATTGTTTATTTATGGGATTATTGCAATTTATATTATTTGAAATTATAAGTTGGTTTAATTCTTTGTGAAAATTACTACCAATATAATAGTACGGAAGTTAGAGAAAAGTGAATCATGCTGCATATCGTTTAATATTGTGGTAAGATGTCAGATTCTGGATTTAAGATCATTAGATCGATTTCAGTTCTGGCACATAGAATTCTTATGAACTGCCGAGCAATAGCCATTACATTGATTTATTTTTGACCAACTAATAAATTAGAATTGATATAGGTGAGGGCATTCTTTGCAAGTTTATTAAAATAATTTTGATTTGTGAATTATTTTACGGTATGCATATTTGGAGTTTACTTGTTCATAAATATTACTATACACTTCGAGTACTTTATATTTAATAGCTTGTTTATTTACATATATATTTTGATTCCGACAAAAAAATTGTAATTTTTTTATTATTACTCGCATATAGACATATTATACACGCATGCGCAGATGCATTTGTGTGTACATGTCACTAAAACTTTAAATATTATGTTTATGGCTGACAATGAGCATATAACCGATGATTGAAAAGCAACTATACACCTATTATAAATAAGTAAAATAAATAAAATGGCACATTTTGAATTGGTTAGTTGATAGTACTGAAGATTATGGGTTTGCAATAGCTTCATGTTATGGATAGCCTCAAAAATGGTTTTGACTTATTTCCTGAAATAAGTGCCAAGTCGATACACAGTGTTAGCATTATTAGAGAAATTTCATGTCAAGGACCATATGACCTTACTAAAAATAAACTTGAACATTGGTGATCCATTGGTGCAGTCCTTCAAAATCAGTTTGGAAGTTGACACATTAACATAATCTATTTGTTGTTATAGCACAAGTAACAGTAAGGAAGAAATGTAATCCTTTCCCCGAATGTTAAGGCAGTATAGTTTCCACAGTTCTTTGCAAATAACAATGAAGATATATCTTGTTTGGCTGATGAGACATGAATTCACTTGAATGACTACATTCTCTCAGAACAGTAGGATATGGTGTAACAGTCAAGTTTGTACATTCGCGTAACAGAATTCAGAATCCAAGCAAAAGAGACCGAAGCTGACCAGACTAGGACTGTGACATCCCAAGTCCGACCACACTTCAACTCGTGAGCCAGGATTCCAAGACTCAAGACCCTACGAATATCCACCTTGAAATTACACGTAGTATACCTCTTTCCACATGGCCGACATAGGTCACGGAGACGCAATAAGACTGATAATTAAAAGAGAGGTTCTTAATTGACTAAAATATACCACTAATCTAATTTAACTTAATGCATAGTTTTCACATATATAGACTATGAATAATAATTAGAATTGGATTGAATTAGATCAATAACGAGACAAAGAACAAAATACATTAAACTAATTATACATTTATTTGCAATTGGCATGAAATTGATAAGTTTTACACATTTCAGCGTCGAATGTACGCAAACATTGGGTGGATAAGAGAACACATTCTCTTTTTATATACAATTCAAAATAGCTTTATATAAATAATTTCATTAAATTTTCATAAATGGGTTTAACACATGCCCATCTTATGAATTGCTTTACAACTGATACATATTTAATCACTACGTTATGTCTATAAATCTAGTTAAGCCAAATCCTATTACATTTGTGGCTGGTATATAAATAATTATATTGAACTTTGATCATGAATTCATTTACTAAAATATACAATATGACTTAATAACGAGCGCATAAACCAGCTCAAGTAATGATCGATCGAACATGGCTTTCGGGAGAAAATTTCAGAATGCTGAAAGCGTTATGTTAAGGTGGGAGAGTTGGCTGAAATAAGATTTTACCAATGCACTATGACACAGGTAAACAATAATAGGAAAAGTCACTCTGTGGATGGATGAAATAACTTCAGGGTTCTTTCGACAAACGATCGCCATGCTGCATGAAAAGGAACATTGTGTTCAGGAATGGCGGGGGACTTACGTGCTAACCTGGCCTTGGCTCAGGCTTCGCTACTGCTTTACCCTATAAGAGAAGATGTGCTGGCAACGCCGTGGCTCCGTCTTGAGATACGTATAGCAGCAAAACGAGAATAATTTTATAAAATAATATATCACATCCGCCAAGCAAAGAATAGTATATTTCATACTATGAAATACAAGTTAATAGCATATTAGCTCTATCAAATTGGGACCAACTTTTGTGTAGCCTGATAATAAATGTCTATGCTACTAAAGGGAATATTAATACATCTGTACTTTGACATGCTCGATCTATTCAGTTACTTATAGATAATAAATATTTAAGGAGGGAAAGTATATTTCTATGGACTTAAAAATTTAAATTTCAAATATACTTATCAATACGATCAAGGGTAAATTTAATTCTAAATAAAACTATAAGGTTAAGTTTTTAAATGATTGATTAACAGAGCCACATTTCACATATTAAATCATTTAAATAATAAAAAATAGGATTTTGAAACAGTGCAGAAAGTTGACGCTATAAACAAATTACACAAAGATTTTCAAATAATATCTTCTTAAAAAATACATGAAATTAAGTGCCCACTGTCTCGAAATATTGGCATATAAAAGCATTTAATTAAAATAAGCAAAGAAATATAGACACAACCACAGTGATATAACTTTAAATAATTTACTTTGAAGTGAATGGAAAATATAAATAAGTCAGATTATTTAAACTTTAACAACATTAAATTTTGATAGCAATTGACATATTTAAAATATTAAATGGATTTTAAGTTTTGATTACATTTAGTTTTATCATTATTTTAAAAAAAGAGTTAGCTAACTTATATAGATATATTTACACAGAGCTCTGCGGTTTGAAAAATAAAACGAACCCCGTATTATTTATCTGGACTGCAAGTTCTTGGCTGTATGTTTGGTGAGTTTGACTGGGCGGCTGGTGGCATCATTTTTCCCATTATGTTAGGCTTGTCTCTTCTATCGGCATGATGGTGGTTTAGGTATTTCGATGCCAGAAACCCCGTTCTCCCGCGGAGTAACAGCAACACAATGCCCGCTTTTAACGGGACATATTATACATTAACAATTGTGAAGGATGGCTGCAATTCTCTCTAAAAATATGGCTGTCCATCCTTGTTAAAAATACAGAGTATTTATATGTTTACCTTATCGGAATCTATCGCCTCAAGACTCACCAAACTCAGGAATTTAATTAAATATTTTTCAATTTATAATCCAGATCTTAAATAACTTATGTTAGAAACATTGCATAAGCTATTATTATAATTAAGATTTTTCGTTGCAAACAATTGTCCAATTTAGATTTTAAAATAACTTAATCTTATCTAAGGAGATTTTAATTAGTAAATTTTGAACTAGTTTTACTTTTTACGAATTCCAGGTGTGGTCGTTAATGACACTTGTTTACAATCAAAAATCTTTTTAATTACTTGACCAGCTTTTATTTTTAATCTTACATATAATAGAAACTCTTTTTATTTAAAAACAACTTTTTAACATTTTTTTGAAAATGCAAACCTTTTTACATATTTATTAAAAATAATTTACAAACATATTTTGATATAGCTTTAAAATATATTTTCGAGAAACTTTTTCCTGAAATATATTTAAAACAAGAAATCTTTTAACAATTTTTTAAAGACATTTAATATTATTTTTAGATAATGGCTTTTACATATTTTAAAATCATGCCTTTCTTCTATATAGCACAGATTATATATCCGCATACGAAATTACAATATTAAACAACAAAATGAATAATTTACTCTTAACTTAAATAATAGAATAAACATTTTTAGAAATATTAAATCAATTTAGTACGCTATAATTTTCCTAATCCTATCTAATTATAGCATTGGTTCGCACACAAATATATAATACTGTTTAGACAGACGAGCGAATTTTAAATCTATTAACATTTAAATAGGTTCGAACTTAGCACAGATGAGTGTGTCATTAGGTTTGATGGTGAAACGATAGGGGCTTGGAAAGTTATCATTTCAATGGTTAGCATATAATCCATGTTGATGACAACAAATTCCTTTCCACAGTCAAAATATTGGTGTAAGGATAGTGACATCAAGACAAAGAATCATTGGACTCTTTCTTTTGATATCACCAATAATCATTATTGGATTGATATTTCCTACTTATTCATCAGTGAACCTAGATAATTAAGTAAACCAACAGATGCTGGACAATCGATGACTCTTGAGATTTTTGTGATCATACAATTTCTGAAGACTTGTCGTCCCCCAGATTATGTGTGCTTACTTATGTTATCTTTGGGAAACTATAAAAGTCAAGATGTAGGATTGGCCCATATAACATTGAAGAACTGAAAACTGCATTCCACAGCATGCAGGACTATTAAAATATTCAATTGTCTATGTTATCTGCCCTTTATCTATATAAATTCTTTAAAAAAATTTGTACCTTAATTATATTATTTAAGATCTTCATATCTAAAGATAACTAGTTTTCAAAATTTGATTGTGTCAAAAATTTAATACAAAAATTTGGTACTACATCATCGGATGATCCACACCTCTGGATGGTGTTTCCAAAATCACAGAACATACCATTTACAAGGCCGCTCATATATCTTATGGCCTGTAAATTGTTCAAACAAACACTTGATGGTGAAGCAGTCAACACTAGCTCCAAATTGATAGCATGTGAACATTATCTGCAACGTGTTACGACACTGTATACATGTTTTGAAAATTCGACAATGTATCATGTCAGAGTGTCTGTAGTTGTAATGACAAAAATTTTACCAATACGCAGTTCTAAATAGTTAGTGTTAAACCTAGTAGAAGTAGTATGAGGTGCTACAAATTTTTAATTATTTCATAAATGTTCCTACTCTCCTTGGGAGCTGGCCCAATCTAAAAATGAGGAGGGCAAAGCATGATTCGGCATAGCTCACATGAAAGTCGCTCATTTTGCGAGAACTTGTAAGACCAAAAAACAAAATGGCAGAAAGACAGTCTGCTTTCAAGTTGTTGGAATTGCCTGTTATGGAAGCAGCAGCGGTGGCTTTCCTACAGTAGAAAAATTTTTTGCTGACAGGGAACTGTGTGGTGGGAAAATGATGTTAAGGTGCTGTAAGAAATACGAAATGGAATGTCAATCACATAAATGCCATCGGTTTTCTATAAATAATGATTGGCGTTCCTGATCTGATCGTTAACTAATATAATTATTAAATATGCAAACCTAAATTATACCAAGCTAAAATATAGTAGCTCAACATATATAAAAGTAGGTTTTCAGGTCGGAAATTTATGTGTGTGCTAAGAGGCAATACAAGATTATATGAGAGCATCTAATTGTCTCTCAACTTATAATATTAATCTCCACCCTGAAGGATGGCAAGCATAATTAATAAAATATCAGTAATCAAAGTAATGAAGGCATTTCCGCAGATTAAATAAATTAAGAACAATAACTAAGATAGTTATGTTTAACCAAAATATTACTAGTTTAATAACCTTTAATTAGGCAAGATTTTACAATATTATTTTTAAATAAGATCCCATTAGGAGACAATAATTACAAATTTATTAGTTTTAATTATTAAGAGTAGACTAGTTTAACAGTTTGTGCACATTTATAGTATAGCTAACTTATAAGAATTATTAGTGATTTATTACAATTTAGTTAAGAGCTCTGCGGAAGATTTAATTACCAATCATCTTGCTGAGGTGGCTTGCATGGCATAGGCACTAACATTCACTGGTGGGCTGCTTCATTCTTGGTAGACTGCTATTCTGGACTCCCTCCATCTCCTAGACCAATTGCCAACATCGTAAATTTGGGCATAGTGCCTGGCTGTATTTGATTTGTTAAATGATGAGTCAGCTTCTTTTGAATTCAGACCAGGGTTTTTATATCAAATGTTTCTCACCCGGTCACAAGCCATTAAGTTGTTTACAATTTTTAGTCTTAAATTTTTAAGTTTTAATAACTAATAAATTTTAGCAAAGACAAAACATCCAGCTGCGTTTTCAATAATTTTGTCTTTGTTTTTCAACTTTATTTTTAAATCATCTTTGAAATTTCGGTACTCAGTTTACAATTTAATGAGAGGTATTTCTGAGAAATCGATGACCTTGATTCTCATTTTTTAAAAAGAGATTTTAAAAGGAGATTTATGTTGTCAACATTCTACAATATATATAAGACAGACCCCTTATATGTGAATACAAACAAATTTAATAACGAGATAATTTAGAAAAGTTATAATGTTCACAAAAATTTATCACATTACAATTTCCTTCTCATATATACATTGGTGTGTTTCTACACATACAATGATGTTTACTACTTATTTTAGTTTAATCATTTTAAATATAACTACATATATGTCATATGCATACAGATTTGATTAAAGGAACCGAGCAGGGCAAATTCCTAATGTCCACTCCATACGTTCTTGTCATTGCAGTTGTTATTACTATGTGATTATTCATATAGTATACGAACATGGATGGGCTGCTCACCAACACGCATTAGCCAGCATGGTGAGTTTATTGGCTTTTTACCTCTGAGTTTAAGATCAAGAAACACCATGGTCTTTCTTCTCAGTGCCTGATAAGGCAGAATGAATGTTTGTGTAAATGATAAATATTTTTCCAATACATATATACAATTATGACAGACAAAAATAAAGCATGGCCCTTATTCCCAGGAGGCTGTAAAGTCACCAACCAAGGCAGCGGTTGGTGGCCGAAGGCGGAGGGTGCTAAGAATCCCCTGATTGCGGACCCAGGCTGCTATTTGATGACGACTTTTTATTTAGGTACTTACAACTGCAGATCACTTTCAAGTGAAGGAAGATTGCAAGAATTAGAAGAAGAACTGTCTTATATTAAATGGGACATTATTGGACTTTGTGAAGTTAGAAGAAAAGGAGAAGAAACAATTGATTTAAAAAGTGGACATATACTCTATTATAAAGGCACACATATTGGAAATACAAGTGGAGTAGGATTCATTATAAATAAAAAGTGGAAGAACAATATTGTGGAGATTGATGGTGTATCGGACAGAGTGGCAAGATTAGTTATACAACTTAATAGCAGATACCAAATGCAGATAATTCAGGTTTATGCCCCAACAAGTTCTCATAGTGATGAAGTAGTAGAAGATTTTTATATGGATGTACAAAAGGCTTTTGATCAGAGTAAACAACATTTTAAAATTGTTATGGGAGATTTTAATGCTAGAATTGGTAGACAAATGAAAGATGAAATTGCTGTAGGTAATTTTGGTTATGGTAATAGAAATGAGAGAGGACATAGACTTGTGGAGTTTGCAGAAAAAGAAAAACTTTATATTATGAATTCATTTTTTGAGAAAAATGTTAAAAGGAAATGGACATGGAAGCATCCAAATGAAGGTACAGAAGAATTAGATTATATTTTGACTAACAGAAAATACATATTTCAAGATTGTAATGTTCTTAATAAATTTAACACAGGAAGTGACCATCGATTAGTAAGGTGTAAGTTACGTGTTAATGTAAAACTAGAGAGACAAAAATTATTAAGAAAAACAATATTTACAGTTGATATTCCTAATCTTCAGAAACATTCTAATGAATTTAAATTAAACTTACAAATAGGTTTCAAGTGTTAGGAGATTTTGAACATGATTCAGATTTGAATGAAATTAATATGAAAATAACTGATACACTTTTAAAAACTGCAATAAACATAGCTGGTAGAAAAAAGCAGCAATTGACTAATAAAATTTCTACTGAGACTAGAGAATTTATGAAGAAAAGAAGGAATATGAAGATATACAAAAATGATGTATTAAAAAGAATTGAATATCTCTAATTTTGTAAAATGGTACGGAAAAGAGTTGAAAATGATATAAGAAAGTATAACTGTGAAATAGCAAGAAAAGCTGTAGAAGAAAATAAAAGTCTCAAAAATGTTAAACAACATTTTGGTATTGGTAGGAAATTTATATCTGCAATAAGAAAAAAAGATGGAATTATTACTAAAAAGAGAGATGACATCATGAAATTGGTAGAAGATTTTTATCAAGAATTATATAGTAATAAAGAACAAGTACCTCCTATATCTATTACATCTTCCGAATTGCCCAGAATTTTAAATGAAGAAGTGAGACATGCAATTACATGTATGAAGAAAGGAAAGGCTCCAGGAAATGATGGAATTATAATTGATATATTAAAAGAAGCAGGTGAAGAAATAAAAACAATTTTAGCAAAGTTATATACCAAATGTCTAAATGATAAAGATGTACCGGAAGATTGGAAGAATGCAGTAATAATATTAATATTTAAAAAAGGTGATAAGGAAGATATTAGAAATTACAGATCTATCAGCCTTTTATCAGTTTTATATAAAATTTTTACCAATTACAACTCGTCTACAAAGAACTTTGGATTTCCACCAACCAAGAGAACAAGCTGGATTTAAAAGTGGTTTTAGTACAATAGATCATATCCAGGTATTGAGAGAAGTCATAGAAAGGACAAACGAATATGAGTTGTCATTATGTTTTGGATTTGTAGATTATGAAAAGGCATTCGATTCTATACACATTTCTTCAGTGATTAAAGCATTGGATCATCAAGGTATAGATCCAGGATATTGTCATATTTTAAAGAATATTTATAAAAATGCATCAGCAACAATTAGATTACATAATGATACTGGAAAAATCAACATTGAGAAAGGTGTAAGACAAGGTGACTCCATATCTCCAAAACTCTTTACAGCAGTGCTGCAAGAAGTATTTTGTGGATTAAAATGGGAAACTAAAGGAGTGAAAGTAAATGGAGAGTATTTAAGTCATTTAGATTTTGCAGATGATGTAGTTGTTTTTGCAAATAATGCTTCAGAGCTGCAGGAAATGTTGCAGGAGTTAGTAGATGAAAGTAGGACTAAAGATAAATGTTAAAAAGACTAAAGTAATGTTTAATCGATTTGCTCAAAATATGAAAATAAAGATTGATTATGAAGAATTAGAAGAAGTTAACAGTTACAAATACCTTGGTCAGATTATTAATACAGATGGAAACATAATGGAGGAAATTAATCATAGAATTAAACTTGGTTGGAGTGCTTTTGGTAGAAATAACTTGATACTAAAAGGAAATATGCCCATGTGTTTGAAAAGGATGGTTTTTAACAAATGTGTTTTACCAGTTCTTACTTATGGATCTGAGACTTGGACACTTAATAGAAGAGCAATACAGAGACTTCAGACCACTCAAAGGAGTATGAAGAGATGTATGTTGGGAATAACAAGAAGAGATTGAAAACGCAATGTAAGGGTAAGACAACAAACAGGTGTTACTGACCTTATTGAAAAAATTAAAAGATTGAAATGGAGTTGGGCTGGACATATTGCTAGAAGAGATGATAATAGATGGACAATTGAAATTTTAAACTGGATTCCAAGAGATTGTAAAAGACCCAGAAAGAGACCACATGTGAGATGGATGGATAAAATAAGAAAATGTGCAGGGGTGTTGTGGAGAAGAGAAGCTAAAGATCGGAGAAGATGGATTAAACTTGGAGAGACCTTCATCCTGCAGTGGATTGATAATGGTTGATGATGATGATAACTCATTAATAGAGCGCAATATAAATACATGCACATACTCATTAATAGAGCGCAATATAAATACATGCACATACTCGTTAATAGAGCTTATTACATACTAATATAAAAATGTAAATAAAATAATAAAACAGTGAAAAATCAAATCAAGAATGTTTTTTTAAAAAAAAAACAAGTTATATGTATTTGTTGATAAATAAAAAAAATTAAATGCTTTAAAAAAAATCAAACTAAATCCATAAAAAAAAACAAATGTTTTTTTTTTTTTAAAAAAGCCCGGTAACATTATATCTATTTGCTTTGCACTAGCAACAGCGTTATCGAATGGTGTGGAGCATCCAATATTGTAGTACCAACTATAATGATTTATTATGGGAAAAAATTTAATTGGTAATCACAAATTCAAAATATATAAATTGTGAATATTTTATTTAAATAACAATTGACAAAATGATAATTAATAATTGATTTAATAATCAAAAAAACTAAGCTCTATATAAATAGTTTAAGATCTGTAAATTAATAATTAAAGTATAGCTTCATTTTTTTAATATTTGTTTTGTCTTTATTTATTCTGACAAATAAAAAAGTTGTGAATAGACGACATTAATAGCAAAACACATAATTCTGTGCAGCTATGATATTCGCTATATTTTGTCCTCGTGTATTATCTATTGAATTGTAAAATACTTTTTAACACACATAATGAAATGTTTTTTTTTAAATATAGTAAACATATATAAATTAAGATTATAGTACTGTATAAACAAAATTTTTAAAAAGTTTTTAATAATAAATTGAGGGACAATTTTTATGTTTTACTGACTTAATTCATTTTCTGAAAACCCCCCCCCCCCATTGTACTGTAATTTTTAATAACTGAAACACAGGATTATTATATACTTGTTGTGTCTATATATGTAATATATAGGGTATATGAGCACAGACTTTCACATACTCCACCATTTGTATAAAATCAGGGGTCAATCTTTTTTTATTTACTGCCCACTTAGACATATTTAAACATTACAATATGGCATTTACCACATTGTGATGTATTGTAGCTTCTCTTTAAACGGAGTCAAGAATCTCAACAATTATGCCCAGAGAAACGTGTTAGTCACTTTATTTTCCATTCCCCAGTCTAAGTTTTCCCATATTCTGCTCTATCCCATTTCCACAACATAATCTTTGTCAATTCTATGGCCTTTATATCTAAATCCCCCTTGTCTTTTCCCAAACCCAGCATAAAAACCAATAATCCACTTTCTGTATAATCACTTTTTTCATATTTATTCTTCCGTACTTCATTATATGTGCCCTTTCTGTTTTCAAGCATTTACATTCAATTAACAGATGCCTAATATTTTCTATTCCTTCCTCCTTACATAATTTACAGACTAAATCACCCATATTTTTCCACTTGCATGTATATTCTCTTGTTGTTAAAGATCCCGTTTGAGCCTTAAACAATAAACTACTTTCCTTACTATTATCATATATTAACTCGCACCTAATATTCTGTTTATTTCTATATAGATTTAAACTTTTTACTCTATCTCTCTAACTCCCTATTCTTTATCAATAAATCTATTCCTTTATTCTATTCTTCACCACTACAACACTCAACAATCCTCTTAACACAATCATCCCATCTTTTGTACAAATATACTGATATAAATTCTTTATCCAAATCGTTTGCATATCACATTACCTTTCTCACCCATCTTGTTACCTGTCCTTTACTCATAAGCCAATTAAATGCTATTTTAGCTATTCTTTTATTATCCATAAACTGCAATCTACCAAACATTTTTATTTTACTTTTTGCATTTCTCATATGAAAACTTGACCATCCCATTTTTCCTTGAATTGCCTCCCTTGCCATCCATACATCTGCATCCAATGCATGTCTTCCTACTTCCCTTTGAACTTTTTCTAAGTAATTTAATACCCCTTTACTAACACATAATGCATCATTACCATATGTTAACCCTGCTACTGCAACTCCCATATAATTCTAGCTACATCATATTTATTATATGAAAACACTTAATTTCTTTATCGATTCCTTTCTTTTCTTTGCTTCATTTATCAATTTTTTCTCCCATTCATCCAAATAATTTTTCTGATTACTTAAAATAATTCCCAAATAACTATATCTATTCATAACACTTAACTTAATATCTCCCGATAAAAATAATACATCTTCTCTTTCTCCAGTATTAACCATCATTATATTTGATTTTTCTTTACTAAATTTAATCCCCATTTCTTTACACACCCTTGCACATGTCCTCAGCATAACTTCCATATCTTCATTCTGCACACAAAAATATATCCACAAAAAAAGACCTGACAAAATATATACTCCCTTACTACCTGTTAATGGTATCTCTATCCCTCTTCCTAATATTTCTATTGCTCTTTCCATTTCACTCAAATATAACACAAAATAGGTGACATAGGGCATCCTTGCCTTAGTCCCACCCCATTTTTAACTTTAACTGATTCTATATTCCCTAATTCATATATATAATAATTATTTTCATATAATTTCTTAATAATATCCACTAGCTTCATCCATTCCCAAATTTGTTAAACTTATTCACAATCTATTTATTCTATCATATGCCTTCTCTATATCTATAAAATTCATATATAATTGTTTACCTGAATTCCTACTCATATCCATAAGTTGTGTAACTACAAATAAACTATCTCCTATATACCTATCTAATCTAAAACCTCCTTGCATTTCCCCCACTACATTATTCCCTTCCATCCATTTTACAACTCTTCTAGCCACTATATTTGAGAAAACTTTATATAAAACTGATGTTACCGCGATCGGTCAATAATTATTTAACTTTCTATGATCCTTACACTTTGCTTTAAATAATAATCTTACTCTTTTATAACTCCAACTACTCGGAAAAACTATTCTGTGCCATCTTATTAAAACAGGATAATAACTTTATTTTGCCCTATATCCTAAATTCATTACCATCTCTGCTGCCCATCTATCTATACTCTTGCCTTTCCACTTATCAATTTCTTCTCTACCTCATTCAGTTCATTTCTGTAAACCTAATATTTCCATTAGTATATGCTTTCATGTTTTCTATCACTCTATCTTTATCATCTAACATCTTTTCTATATTCATTACATATCTATTTAAGATTCTCTCTAAATCTTCTCTAGAGCTACACTCTATTTCCTCATCATCTAGGAATACTCTCTCTCCCCTACATTTCTTCTTTTAATGGAATTCCAAATTTTTTTACGCCCATCTCTTCCAGTTTTATTAATATCCTCCAACAATTTACTATTTAATTTCTTTCTCTCTCTCTATAATTATCTATTTTAGCCAACTTCTTTTCTAAGTACTTTTCTCATTTATCATTAATATCTTTTTCACTTTCCTTGTTCTTAATAGCACACTTATATTCTCTACATGCTTTTTTCCTCTTCTGAATATTCTCACCTAAAACCCTATTTGCCACTTTTTCTACTTCTTTACACTAGTCGTTACACTCATCCCCAATCAACTCTTCCATGATTTCTTCAACTTGCATTTTATACTCTTCCAACTTATTCTTATCATTCACTCTCTATCCACATCTTTCACTATTATTTCTATTCTCCATCACATTACTAACCATTTCAATTACAATAAAGTTATGATCACTAGTGCATATTTTTTCTGGTGTGTTGTATTGTGGCTTCTCCTTAAACAAAGTCAAGAATATCTCAGCAATTATGTCCAGATAAACCTGTTAGCCACTTTATTTTTCATTCCCCACTCTAAATTTTCCCATATTCTGCTCCATCCCATTTCCACAACATAATCTTTGTCAACTCTATAGTCTTTATATTTAAATCTCTTATCTTTTCCCAAACCCAACATAAAAACCAATAATTCACTTTCTGTATAATCACTTTTTTCATATTTATTCTTCCATAACTTCATTATATGCACTCTTTCTGTTTTTAAGCATTTACATTCAATTAACAAATGCCTAATTTTTTCTATTCCTTCCTTACATAATTTACAAAATAAATGACCCATATTTTTCCATTTACATGTATATTCTCTTGTAGCTAAAGATCCCGTTCGAGCCTTAAACAATAAACTAGTTTCCTTACTATTATCATATATTAACTCTCACCTAATATTCTGTTTATTTCTATATATATATATTTAAACTCTTTTCAATATTGTATTAAACCAATGTGATGTGATGTACTGTGGCTTCTCCTTAAACGAAGTCAAGATGTGATGTATTGTGGCTTTTTCGTAAACGAAGTCAAGAATATCTCAGCAATTATGCCCAGAGAAACCTGTTAGACACTTTATTTTACATTTCCCACTCTAAATTTACCCATAATCTGCTCTATCTCATTTCCACAACATAATCTTTATCAACTCTATAACCTTTATATCTAAACCCCCCTTATCTTTTCCCAAACCCAGCATAAAAACCAATAATTCACTTTCTGTATAATCACTCTTTTCATATTTATTTTTTCACAACTTCATCATATGTACCCTTTCTGTTTTCAAACATTTACATTCAATTAACAAATGCCTAATATTTTCTATTCCTTCCTTACATAATTTACAAAATAAATCACCCATATTTTTCCATTTACATGTATATTCTCTTGTAACTAAAGATCCCATTCGAGCCTTAAACAATAAACTACTTTCCTTATTATTATCATATATTAACTCGCACCTAATATTCTGTTTATTTCTATATATATTTAAACTTTTTTTACTCTCCATACTATTTCTCCATCTCTCTAACTCCCTAGTCTTTATAAATAAATTTATTCTTTTATCCCATTCTTTACTACTATAACACTCAATAATCCTCTTAACACAATCATCCCATCTTTTCAATTATGTGGCACCATCTACCACATTTTTTATGTTTCACATTTTTAGAATTTAGTATTTAACGTGATATAAATGAACACACATTCCATGCTAAATTCTAAATATTGACAATATGTTCAAAATATACAAGTTGAATAAAAATTAGGATCATAAAATAAAAATGGTTTTTAAAAAATTAAATGAAAATACTATGGCATTAAATTAATTACTGCCTCTTAAAAATCATCAAACATTCATTGGTGAACGCTATCACCCACGTTGAAAACCCCTGGTAGAAACGAAAATTTATATGACAAAAATGGTGCAGTGAAGCTGCAATATATACCATTTGTTATTGAAAAAAAAATTAAATGAAAACATGTTAATGCTGTGTGTTAAATATGTTGAAAGCACAGACAGACCTTTATTTATTTTTCAATTCCAAAAGTTTGATTTGATATTTTCTAAGCCTGATTTAAGAGAATTTATATTTTTCTTAATAAGTGATACAATGGAAATTGATTTATAATCAAAGGAAAGTCATGTTCAGAAGTATGCTTTCTGTTCAAAAACTCAATGGAAAAATACTCCCTGGATTTCATCCACGTAATTCTATTCCTAAAGGTTCCCTTTTTAGTTCTCATCACATCTTATATTATTTCTCTTCTTTTGGAAATACAAAGGAAAATTCCAGGAATACATAACCGAATCATTAATCACATCTATATAGATGACAATTATTTTTCTCAAAAAAATTGGCTTCTCATACTTGACATCATACTTAATAATTACATTAACAAATTCTCATTCCATTCTAGTAAAAAACAAATCTACTTGGAATATTCTCACAGGTAATATTATTCCTTTCAATTTTTCCTCTATTCATATATTTTTAGGTTTCTCAAAATGCGATAACTGTTATTCTAAATAAGCTGCTTCGGTAAAAACCATCAACACGTTTAAAGAATACCTTTCGATATATGCAAACGTATCACAAGTCAACATTTTAATATTTCCTAAAATTATTTCTTACCCGTTATTAAATGTACTTTATTAAATATATATATATAATCCCTTATCACCAAACAAATCTGGAACAAAAAGGCAATAGCTCCTAGCATAAGAAATAGGCAAAAACCTAAATTTAATGGTCTTTCATTACATGGCATTTCTGCCTTTTATCTTCAGAGCCATTAATGAAGTAAACTAATTAGTTTCTTCCCAAGTGTTAATAATGTAACCTTACTGACATTCCACCACCTGTTAACAATATTTTTATCAAAAACATAATTATTCTCATAACTGAACACATTACTCACATAATCCACTTCTGAATAAAATTAGCTATTGGCAAACATATGAAGTAGAAAATAACACATCAAATAATTTTCACTCTCTTATGTAATAAATACATTATAAAAATTGTCAGATATTGGCACTTGGAATCCAAATATTTAGACTTAATTAAAATAAATGACAAAGTCCTTCCTATTAATTTTCTCCTATAAGTGACATTTCACTTGGAATACTTTCTTATGGAGTCTTCCTACCTTGTACTTTTATCACTAACATTCATTCAAATTCACAATCAACCTCATTAATAACATGAAGTGGTCTTTTTCCACCCTGGTTTGCAAGATGCTATCAAAATTGTAATCTCATAATACTAAATCATCTCGTCATTGGATATTAAATAATTATATGGTTCCATTTCTCAAAAACTATCCATTCAAATAATTAAAGTTGGTGTTTCTCTAGGTCTTACCTAATGGTAAATAATACAAAATGGAAGAGGGGTGGCCTATGGGTCTTCCTATGTGCAGCATATCATTAAATAAATTTGAAGACATTCCTAAATACTCAAATCAAACCCTGTCCGTTATACGTGCCATACATAGATATTATCTTTGTAAATTCGAATCAGATCGAAAAACTAATATTGAAACATGTCAATGATTTATGTAATATCGGATACAAAGATTCAGCTCATTCACATTGTCAAAACATTCTATGCTAAAATTAGGAACAGACCTACTTCAAGTTGATGAAAAACCATGAATATCACTTCCATACATATCGGGAGCTACCCATAGAATAAACAAAATCTTTGCTGAAACTTTCACGCCTCCCTGAATCGCCTGATTTAACAATATGAAAGGTAAGCTCTCTTCAGCGCAGGTCTCCCAAATTGTGTAGTTATATGCAACACAAACTGCAATGCAGTTTATTATGGAGAAGCTCATACCAATCTCTACAAGAAATGCAAAGCAGATACCAATACAACCAAGCTAAGACTAATACAAATATATCTATTTTCCTTGAACAGGAGTCTGACCATAGTAATAGTTTTGAACCCACATCTGCCAGTATCGTCTGCTTGGAAAGAAATGCTAAGCACAAAGAGGCTTGGCACATTGCCAACAACATACAATCAACAACCCTGCATCCATTTATCAAAAAAGTGGCTAATTTAAGTGCCCCCTTTTGTGATTCTTCCATAAATCTCACAAGCTTGTTGGATAACTATAGCTATGAATAAAACTACCAGTTAGTCAAAAGCATATTGTTAAAATATTAAACAAGCCTTTCTTAATATACATATTTATTTTTTGAATTAAATCACTTTCTAAAAAAAGAACATTAAAGGATCAAATCCATGCACCAATATTTTTGCAATTACACGGAGTCTGATCTCATTCATAACAACCCAGTGACTTAGCTATTGATTATACTAAATATAACCAGCATTTGATAGGAACGTCTCTATTCTGTACTTCCCTACTTGAGATTTCTTTTGTTCCCAATTTTTTGACAAGACCTATAAATAATTTCTAATATCCAATACAATTTTATTATATAACTTAAAATGTACATACTATAGTAAACTAAATAAAATTAATTTAAAACTAATCTATTCGAGAAATAATGAGAAAAGCATATTCTTCCTAGGGTTGTTTGTGCTCCTAAAATGGCTTATTGGATTGCATAAGAAAGCTTAAAGAATAGAAAGGATCTTATACTTTATAATCAATTTTATTTAAAAACCAAAAGATATGGTACAGTAAGTTTTTATTTTTTCCAGAAAATGTGAATGAATGAAAGTACATATATACATATACTCATTATTAATGGTGACATTATAAAAAAAATGTTTATTAAATAAGCTTATGTATATTATTCACGTTATTTATGTGTTGAAAAGTTCTATATACTATATTACTGTCAAAGCTTGTAAACAAAATGTGAGTTACCTGCTATATATAATGCTTGAGGGAATTTGGAACAAAATATAGATATCATAACTCCACTATATTTTTATAAGGCCTTGAAATGCAATATTAACATATCTCCCTGCCATACCTACCTGTGTTCAAATAAATTTAAAAAATTCCACAAGCTTGAAAATTTTTTTTAAGGTAGATAATCCAGTTAATTATTCAAAATTGATTAGTAAATGAATAACTTAAAAAGCTAAACAGGAACAAAAAACTGTTCGAGCATTTTAAGTATTGCTTTCTATTTTGTTTTGTGAATTTTGGAATGTCCTAGAGCTGCCCCCTTGCTACTTCTCTCTACAACACAATATACATGAAACTACTCACTTTCGACCTGTTTTAAGGTTAAACTTTGATATTAGGAAGCATTGCATTTCATGTAACCGGCATTTGGAGGTTTATTTCTCCATGTATTTTATATATGTAGTTGGATATTTATGCACGAAAACGTATATTATTTGTACGTATATATAGGTTATAATTTACATTTGTCAATTAGGTAATACATCGTCTGTTAATCCACACCGCGCGATGGCGGTTTCTACGCTAAAGCACAGAAATATGCTGTTTACAAGGCCGCTCATAGATCTTACGGCCTGTAAACTGTTCAAACACTAAAATATTGTAGTGCACCCTTACCCCAACATTTCTAGCATGTTGAACATTATTAGCGACACTCTCTATAGACATTACTCTTGACTATTGTATAGCATATGATATGACGGTTTCTGTACCATTTTTTTTATTTTTAAGAAATATACATAAAACTGGTTGCAAAAAAACAAACAACAACAAAAAAAATCAAGCAAATCCAAAAATTAAACATAAACCAACAAAATAAAAACAGCCCGGTAATGTTATTTATTTGTTTTTCACTAGCAAGAGTGCCATTGAGCGGTATGGGTATTATCGTCTGTTAATCTGTAGAGTATAAGAAAAAAAAGTAAATTGAAAATTTTATTACACAGTGCTCCTTTCTAAATTTAAAGTATGTACTACTAATTTTTGAGAAATTATAATAAAGGTGAGAATTTGGATTTATATAGGAAATAGTTATCAAAAAAATGTAAACAAATGTCTGATTATAAATAATAATGGCATTCCAAAACTAAATTTTGATATATGAAAACTGTCCATTAAATTTGTAGTTTTCTGTATTAATGCGTTCTTAAAAATATTGCCAAATCATTACATATCTATACAATTTCAAGATCCAATAAAAAAAAAAATCCTGTTATATTAAAAGAAAATGGTCCACTTACTAAATATAATACTAGTGTTTTATTTGAAGGAAAAAGACCCATTCTGGAAATGTACTTATAATGGAAAATGTATATTTGGGATATTTTATTGGAATAATTGGACAAAAAGGCAACTTTTTTTTTTTTAAAAAAAATTGAACTTGTAAACTTTCTTCATAAAATTCACATTTTATTAATTTTAAAAGTGTCAGTTTTGTTTAATCTCCATTTTTAAATACATAAAAAACACCATTAAAATGTATGAATGTTGGGTACCGGAAGTGATAATAGTTATTAATGATTCAAGAGGCTTAAATCAGTCTGCTTATCATTATATTAAATGGGGACTTATAAATACTATCATTATCTGTCCACTATAGGATGATCGTCTCTCCAAATTCAATCCATCTCCTATCTCTAGCCTCTCTGCCCCCCCCATGCATATCTAGTAATATAATCAATATTTACTAAGGCAATAAACCTCAAAATGTGCACTTGAAAATGCGAAAGTAGGGACCTCTACAGGTCTTAACCACAAGCTTATGCTTTGGAAGAAAAGAGGGGAACCTTCTTTACTTCAACCTACTTTCTATATAATTAGGTGAAGCGGTTAGATCTGAGAGCGTGAAGCTATTCAATACTTCACTGATTAAGTCCACAATTCCTATTACACATTAGTACTCGTGAAATCTTTCGATTGTGGTTAAGACCCGTAGAGGTCCCTACTTTCGCAATTTCCAACCCCACATTCTTGAGGTTTATTGCCTTAGTAAATATTACTTATGTAATCATCGTTAAATAAATTTATAATTACAACTTTAAATTATAGTTATATGCATTTCTTAAGAGTATGTTAATGTGTATACATAGATAAAAGTTATTGTGCTATAGGCTTGAGCCTTACTGTATTATTTCTATGAGAATATCCTAATATCACAAGCAATTCTAGATTGGTACAAACTTCTGCACGAGATTGTTTTATTTCATAAAACTCTCAGGAAAAAAATGTGGATAGTTGTTTGGGAGGTTATCATTTAAGTACCAAAAAACACAAGTTCCATTTGGTTGACCAATTTATTTTGATGTTTCTCAGCTAGGAATGAAATCAGAACTTTTACCATTACAATTCTCAAGAAAATTTGGTAGTTTGATTTAGACTTTATGCTTATCTACTTAATAGCTGCAACAACAAAAATATAAAAGGAGTTAATAGAGAGAAAAGAAAATGGGTAATTGGCATAGTAGTTAATTTGCTGGCAAACAAGATTCTTAATTTCAGAGGAAAATTAAAAATAAAATCTTGTCTGGACATTTGAGATAAAAATGATTTCATGTTTGCAAATGATGAACCAAATGACACAAAATATTGATAATTAATATTTCTGTAGGGTTATTTTCACCACACTACTTTCACACAAGGTAGGAACTGGTTTCTATTCACTTTTAAAACCTTGTGGAGGGAGGAAAACATAAACATATGGCCAAAGATGCAAAAAAGATCTAAGATTTCCAAGATGCCCATTTCGTGCACAAATTTATAAATTCTCAAGCAAAAATCAAACATATATATTTTTTTTTAAAAATCAAAAACAATAACAAGAAGAATGCTAACTTCAATAGTAAATTTAAAATAGTCCGAAAACTATTACAATAAGGACAATTTCATTAAAAGTATCCAATTACATCTCCATTTTATAAACAAGTCTTATAATCTTAATAGAACTTGCTTATTCATTACTACGTATCAGTTAAGTAACTTCCAAATATTGAAAAACGTTCAACTTCTTATACCCATAATTTTGTTCCATTAATCATGTCATCTGTGAATACTATATCATTAAAAAATCTGATTAGAATGGATTCTCCCTACAACTAATAACAACTCATCCAATTATATATGAAACAAAGAAATTAGACTGCTTCTTTATAAGAAAACCATTTAATCTTATTGAATAATAAAAAGAAATATTGACAAAATTATGTCTATTCAGTTTAATGATTTTAAATATTTGGAAGTTACTTAACTGATAAGCAGCGATGAAATTTGATTAGGAACTATAATGAATAAGCAGATTTTATTAAGGTTTTTAGGCTTGTTAATACAACTTTTTACTATGTATTTTATAGGAAATGCAAGCAATTAGAAAAAGTGAGAATAGAGATCTTAAAGAAATATGAATTTGGAGAATGAAAAAGATGATGAACATAGGAACCAAGTGTGAACATTTTTCTGTTAAGTATGAAGACAATAAAAAAGACCGATATTCTTAAAAGTGTAAATATGACTATAAGTGTTAATTGTTTTGGCTTATCTCATTCATAAGATAAGTGAAAAAGTAAATCTATACTGCACATTAATTATAATTCAGGAGACAAATCTGTTATAAACATTCAATGTTCCAAGTTTATGATAAGATGCTAAAATAAAAAGTATTAACAAATTATTATTAGTAGTAATTTATTGCCCAAATATCCATTTGAACTTGTTTTAAGGGTTATACTATTATAAGCTGGTTTTGAAATGTTTAAAGGTAGGGGTTTATTCTCTGGAAAATAGAAATGTATTTGCAAACATAAAATAATTTTTCTTTGCTATAGAAGTAATTTATGAAATTTGAATATCTTAAGAAATTTTAAAGCCATCATTTTATTAAAAAAAACTACTTACTGAGGGCATCCAAAATTTAGTATACATACTTATCTAACGAAATACATATACATTCAAGATCAATTTACAGAAAGATATATCAACTTCATAATTATATTGTAACCAGACGGGCTTACCGACCCCTCTCTTGGTTGATTTTAATTCCTGAAGAGCATATTGCAGGACAGAAATAAAGATTGGCATTATCCAATGTTTATCTTACCCTCTACAACATTTCCTGCTCATCAAATGTAGCATTAAGAGACTGGAAACATCTAGAAATTTGTTTGGTTTCCCAATTGACGCCACTAGAGTTATATCTCACCACAACCTTACTTACCCATGTCAAGTTATTCCGGACGTAGCTCAGGTGACAAGAGATTCTTATGAATTAGTGCACTAATTGATGAGTGATGCGAATTGAAATGGACAAGAGGTATTAGCTTTTTGTAACCATAATATTTGGGTAGTAAGTTCTTAAAAGGAAAAAAAAGTTTATTGATAGTCTCTACTCCGACTGCCGTCATATCCGTGTGTATAGAAGTATTGGGTTTCATCCAGATATGTAGAAGCATTTAATTTTAATCCATGGTCATAGAAGCATTTTCAGTTCACATATTAGCACACCTTTACTGTAGGCATGTAGACCCGGCTTTGTGTCATTTATCTGGAGAATTTCCATATTATACAGATGTGGGTTTGAACCACTTATTTAGAAGTATTTCATTTTACACATTATATAGATGCGGTTTTGAGTCACTTATATGGGAGTATTTTATTTAACATTATCCAGATGTGGGTTTGAACCACTTATTTAGAAGTATTTCATTTTGCACATTATATAGATTCAGTTTTGAGTTACTTATATGGGAGTATTTTATTTATATTTAACATATACAGATGCGGGTTTGAACCACTTATCTAGAAGTATTTACTTTATAACTTCTTAATTCACATCTATTATGTATTCAGGTATGTGGGTACATATTCATTATTATTCATGTATATATCAATTTTACTCTATAATTTAATTCACATTACAAACATTTCTTTATGTGTGGATTCATATTTAATTCACTCTATCACAGAGGGTTAAATCGCTTATATATGCTATCACAGCATTTTGTAAAATAATAAATAACATTTTATAATCAATAATTTCATTTTATGTGGATACATACTAGTATGAAGTTTATTATAAGAATTATTTTCAAATCAACAAAATCATTTTTGCATCTTCAGTTTATCTTTTAATAAAACCCACATTCTCCTATTATTCCAGTGTGTTCCATTTATAAATTAGCAGTTTAGAATAAACATTTTCATTTTGTATTATTTTATAAGCAATCAATTCAGAAAGTAGCATTTCATTATTTCATAAATTATTTCAATAAACAAGTTTTACAAAATATTTTCTATTATAAATGCGTATAAATTTCCTTATATGAATCTTCATCTGTTAAGAGGTTCTCCATAAATCTTCCAACTAAAGAGGTTTTCCGAGAGCTACATGAGTCGACAGTCAGTCAACAGGTCTTATTTTCATCTTACTTCCATTGCTAAACCAGGCAACAGAGGAGAGAGAAAGAAAAGCAATTTCTTTTTTAGCCAGACCTTAGAAGATATTCCATTTTAATACATCGTTTCCTCATTCTTTAGTAGTTATAAGTTCCTTCTTTGGTTAATGTTCACGATACTCCAAGTTTCGTTGGGCCGGTATTCATATAAGCTGCATTTCATTACGCAGTAGTCTTGATATTTCCAAACAATGTATTTGTTGAATCTCCTTAAGCAATATCTACTCCCCTATTTATAGTGTTATGCCATTCTTATCAATGATCCTTCGGATTGATCTAGCACTAATTCTATTGGTGATGACCTTTCTCTGAGGCTTGTGTCTTCATTGGGCTCATTATTGGCCGTCCACTTCTAGCTGGAACAGATGCTGATAACTTATCTGATATGTTTTTCAAAAAATATCTATTAACTTTCATGCCGACAATCATTTTTAATTAATTACAGTCTTCCTATTTTTAATCTGAAAACACTAAAATTTTACAAAATACATTTTAAACGGTAATTTTAATATTTTAAAATATTGTTTTCTTCTTAATTTTTAACCATTTTGGGTTTTATAATGTACGTGAAATTTGATTCTAAATTGCTGTCAGTTATTCATTTATTTTTTGAACTTTTACTCATCGCGTCAGTTTTTTATTTTAATCTCAAGTCTCTAAATGAGGGAGGGGAGAACTTCAAACTATACATGTGAAACAACTTGTCTGTTTCAATATATTACAATTTTATAAAAATTGATAATAGAATACTATATGATCAATAAGTTACATATATTAAATTAACATTTTTTAGATTTTAAATATTTTAATGTTATTAAAATAAATAGAAAATACATTAAATACTCTTTAAATAGATCACATAAAATGATTTTCTTGGTAATAAGGAAATTTTGATTACACATATATAAAATTTTAACAAGTCGTTACATAAATGAAGTGACAAATGTTTAGATAGGAATTATTTATGGAGTTTAGATTTTGGAAAATAAATAAATTGAAAAAACAGAATCAATAATTAGCAAAATATATACATATTACAACTCTTTTTTTTTCCTCATATGTCATAGCATCGGCTGGGACGTGAACCCACAACCGTCTGCAACCAACAACTTGCTTGCAAGGCAGCTGCGATGATCTCTCGACTAACAACTCTTTTACCAACCAAATAATTACATGAAAGTAGATGGCACAAATTTTTTTCAAGGAAAAAAAACAACATCCACTGTTAACTTTAGTAAATAAGTTTAGAACATAAACCTTTACAAATTTTCAGTTCTACTGCCATACCCTAAAAAATAGTAAGAAATTATAGTCTTCATAAAAAAATGCACAAATTAAGGAAAATCAAATTCCTGATGCTTAAGAAATGTAAGTCCTATATACATTTCAAGCTATAAAGTGAAGTATAAATTGGGAATGGATTTATTCTGCCTTAAAAGTACATAAAATATGCTTCGGTTATGAAAATTTCCCTTTAGAGCATTATCAAATATTATAATCATGGATTAATCAGCCAAAATATTGGAAAGATGTTTTGTTTCTAGGCACTGAATGTTTAAAATTCTAATTTGAATGGGGATTATTATCTCGAAGAGAGGACTTTACAAAATAAATGCTTTTCATAATGGCAATTTTCAGAAGCAACGTGAGTTTTAATTAATTTTTTGAAAACCGCACATTTATAATCAAAAAACAAATATTTCACTTCCAGATACTTGTTATTATAATCAAAAATAGCTTTGATAATGCTCATAATTTGGCTTAGCCAAACACTGAAGCGTTTTTTGTATTTGTAGATTTATAATAAAAAATGGAATCTTTAAAATTTACATTTTAATATATCACTTATTAATCTTAATGTACACTTACCAATAGATGAAGTATAATCATTAATATAAACACTGGCAGAAATCTTTTTTTAGCAATTCATATTTTATTCTATTGCACTACTTAAAGACAAATTTGTAATTACAATTGAATCAAAATTAGTAACTAGTGGATGAGACAATACATACTTATACAAGAGGGGGTACTCAAAAGAAACCACAATTGACTTCTAGAGAACAGGCACTAGTAACACAGATTTTCACTGCTACGTGAATGTTCTTGATGCCATTTTGAATTGGTATGCTAGCAACCATTGTTGATGAAGGATATGTTTGGCTTCATTGATTTTTCTTTTTCAAGTTGTTCAATCTTTTGCGATGTCTGATTCATAAAAATAAAGAAACTACCATGAAAACTACAGTTTATGACCATGGAGAAAATCGCGTTTCCACAAGCTGTACTTTGAAGGAGTACTTGGAAGCTATAGTTATGATTCAGAAACAAAACAGCAATCCAGCCAATGGAAAATTCTTACTTCTGATCTCAAAAACACACAAGTGAATAAAGCTCATGTTTTTTTGATTTGAGAATTGTATATTCAGAATTTGTATTTCAAGTCAAACAAAGGCTCATATTTGGAAGTTTTGAAAAGATTGTGCCATGATTTGTGGCAAACATAAGATTAGTTCTTCCATTATGACAACTCACCCACACAAATGTCAATCAATTTTTGTCCAAAAAACTGATATTCTTGTCTCACCCTGGGAAACTTTTTTTTATATTTATTTTTGTAGATGAAGAGACTTCAAAGGACAACATTTTGCTGATGTTGAAGAGGTGAAACCATTTTGACAAATGTGACTCAAATGGAGAGTACTTTAAAGGAAACTGAAATTTCAAAATGTATCAATACATTATTTTTTTTTAATAAATAAATTCTGGTTTGAGTACCTCCTTGCACACACATATATATAATAAAAATATATTCAAACAAACAAAATTCTTTTTGTGGGCAATTTATTTTTTCTTTAAAATTACACTATTTAATTATTTTGCAGCTTTTTTAACAGGCTTTGCTTTTTTCAAAACTTTAGTAGTTTGCTCCTTCTTTGTGGACTTTTTTAGCAAAGCTTTAAGATCAGCATTAGTTTTTTTCCCTTCTGCAACCTTAAAAAAAAAATAAATAAATTATGTGATAATATATAAAATCATCTAAAATTACAATACTAGCCAAAAAAAGAACAAAACAACCATGGTTTCATCCATTAACAAATAATTTTTTCACGTGAAATTCAGCAAGATACAAATAAACATAAATATACAAGACAAAATAAATAGCTTTCTCATCATTCACTCAAAAAACAAACTGGTTTCAGGTTCAAGAAACATTTATCATCAGTTTCTTTTTAATTCACTTCTTTCATAAAGCAAAACATCTGCATTATCAAGTAATATCAGTTGAGTTACAATATCTATTAATTCTATTCTTATAAATTTTAATTCTTTCATTATGACTTAATTTATTTTGACCTATATAAATTTTATGACAATTGTAAGGAATCTTATAAACTACACCAAGAATAGATTTGTTAACAACTGATTGTTTTTAACTATTTAACAATGAATTTAGAGACTCCAGGCCAGTGCCTGGAAGTGCATATCATTCATTAAATTTTAACCAATCATTGACTTGAAATCAAAATTATGCATAAACGCTAAGTGATATATGCTTTTTTGTTATTATATCGTCTTTCTAACAAGTTTTTTTCCTGTATCTTAAAAATTTCATTTTTTAAAACAGTTTTAGTAAGAGGTTTTTAATTTTTTTTTAAACTTCACGAAAAAGAAAAATGTCTAAGGCTTAGAATCTAAGCAATAGTAATTATATGCAGGGAGAATGATTTCCACCAGCTATAAATATAAAATATTTTGCATATAGATTTTTTAAATATAATTTATAATGCTGTAGAATAAAAGTTTATTTTGTATTGTGGAATGTCCGTTTGTGTTCCGATATATATATATATAAGTAATTCTTTGGGTTTAAACTCTAATCAATTATAAATATGATATTTCAGGAATATTTTTTTATCACCTGTAACTGTACAATATTTTTACAAAAATAATTTATAATGCTATAGAATAAAGGTTTGTTTTGTGTTGTAGAATGTCTGTTTATGTTCCAATACAACTCCAAACGTTAAGAACCTAGCCAATTATGATTTTATATGCAATATTTTCTATCAGTTGTAGTACATTATATATATATATATATTGTAAATAATGATTTCAGTCATATCTTACTGTAAGCAACATTTTTGTCATGTATATAAGCAATTATATTTTATTTTTTGCAATCTATGGGTACTTTTTTCTTGCTTAGTTAGTACCACGTGTAGAAATATGATATACATACACTGTGGAAAAACTTTTTAAAAGTCTTTCATTCAGTCACTTTTTCTCTTTTATATTATATATATTTTTAAAATTTATTTTATAATTAAAGTTCTATTTGCATATCTGATATACAAAGCCTAATATTTGATATACCAATATTTATTTTGAAATATAATTTCTTTTTTACTTTAGAAAGAAGCATATGTGCAGCAGATAAATGTATAGGACAAGATCTGGGTCAGGTAGCAAAAATGAAAATCTTCAGCATGTCTTATTTCTAATGCTTTTTCAATTAAGAATTATCTCAGATAAGGAATGTTTTATATCTTTTTATAATAAAAAAAATTTCATAAGGAATCTGATTAATCTCTCTAAAAAAGTGTCACATTAAAATTTAACTCTCAAAATTTAGAATTTGTGAATCTATACCAAAATAAACATTTGTAAAAATGTAAAAAAACAAAATTTTCTATTATTTTTTAGGGGTAATGATTATTTTCTCAACAATATGACATTCCACAGTGTATACTTTTTTTAAACTACATACAGAACTTCCATGTTTAGTGCATTAATCCTGAAGATACTGTATAATTGTGTCTCAGTCCAACTGCTTAAAGTTCAACATGGCATCCACTCAATCAAGGTCTTCCAGGCCCTTTCATATCACCCAGTAAAAAACTATTCTTATAAATCAATTTATAAATTGATGGCTTAAATGATAAAAAATAAGATCTTTATTCTCACTAATGATTAAAACTTTATTATTAACAGGCTTATAGATAATTTTATTAAATATAATAGTTCTAATAAATTCATGATTATAACCTAAATCAATATAGTCAGAAGGAAATACTCATTATTATTAAAACCATTGTTAAGCATTTTATTGCTAGAACAAAAATTCAATAAATAATTTTTCTTCTGAGTAAAAGGTTGATGATGATTATCTGGACTTATATTTTTTAAATAAAATGACTGCAAAATAACCCATTATTAACATTTAAATCTAGAAATTTTAACTTAACAAAAAGTAGCACCCCCCCTCTCCCCATAATAAAATTAATATTAGAATCAAAAGTATTCAATCTATCAAAAAAATCCTTCAGTTTATCTTCTGAATAACAAACAAACAGAAAAATGATTAATAACTAGGGCTTTTCCACAGGACCTAACCAGGACACACGACAAAAAAAAACAAAACCCTTCATTGGAGATTACTGTATATTCTAATATGGAATAAAAAAAATCACAAAACATATCAACACATTTACATTATTAACAATATATTCATTTTGTAATATTAACAAAGGCAAAAAATAATTGTTTGTATACATATATTATTTATCAAAATAAAATCACAAATTGAAATCACTTATTACTATTATAAGATGCGACATGTTGGACTATTTCCATCATTTTATGAGTGAATGTTGAATGTATAAAAATTTTTAAACTTTATTCAAATACAAACAACTTGTTAGTAATAACACACAAATAGACAATACAGGTTAGTAATTGCACAGTATTCTCTTAGAAATTGAACTCACACCTTTAGATTCTTGAATATTGAATTTAAGGCAAACGCTCTACCAACGGAGCTATTCTGTCAAAGGCACAGAATAGCTCAGTTGGTAGAGCGTTTGCCTTAAATTCGATATTCAAGAATCTAAAGGTGTGAGTTCAACTTCTAAGCGAATATTGTTACTATGCATATAGGCCAGCAACACCAGAAGAAGAGTGGAGAATAATACTACTCGAAACGTTGTGTAATTACTAACCTGTGTTGTCTATTTGTGTGTTATTACTAACAAGTTGTTTGTATTTGGAAAATTTAAAATTTTCTATACATTCAACATTCACTCATAAAATGATGGAAATAGTCCAACATATCACATCTTATAATACGCCATCATTACAAACCTTCAGAGAAATATACTTATTACTATTGTATGAAAATAATGGGGAGCCATTTCCATTTTGGGAAAATTACTCATTAACCAATCGAAAAATTAATAATAAAATCTTAAATGCATAAATATAAAAATTAAATATAAAGTTAACAAATAAAAATAAAAATGAGTGGTTAAAAAAAACGGAGACAATTAACTGTCCCGAAAGAATATGTCAGGATATTGAGACAAATCCGGAAAAATCATGATGTATGGATTACTATTAATAACATTACCCTCTAAAAAAAATTAATCCAGATGGAGCTCATTAAAGGAGTAACAACATAACCAATAGTCCACCCCTCTTTAATTTTATAAAACACATCATTACAAATAACAAATCATGAATAACTGTAATCTTATCTGCAGAAAAATATTCATTATTACTTTAGAATAGAAACATATTAATGTTTGAATCCTATCAACTGACTGATAGATATTTTCAATATCTCAATTACCAAAAACATCATCATTTTCTAAAACAAATCTATTAATTTTAACAAATACTTCAAAATAAAATCCCCCCGTGAAATCAAAAATAAACCTTAAAGAAAAATTATCTTAACAACTTATCAAACATATTTTCTTTATTAGATTCATTTTTACATTTCTATTCCTTCTGTCCCAAGTGTCTAAATAAAATGCGTACTTTCTTACTAATGGTATCAGTTGTATAGGAATCAAATCCAAATCTTCTCTTAAATCTCTTCTGTCAATCAAAATATAGATTACTGAATTTATTCAAGATCTATAATTATTTCTCCAGCTACTTGTTGCTTTCTCTACACTATTAAAATAGTCCAATAAAACTTTTATTTACTTTTCCACTGTTTTTTTAATGCTCCAGTTAATACATTATTCTGAGCAAATTTAATATTTTTTTTAAAGTATGGTTTTACAAGTGCTAGTTTACTTTTCTACATATTTAAATTTTTCTGTGGTCATTAAATAATTGTTTATAATCACCTGAACATTTTGTATACTTCTATACCAGTGTTTCCCAACCAGTGTACCACTGGTGGTACGCGAGTTGCTGGTGGCGGACATTAAAAAAAAAATTAAATCATAAAAATATAGAAACGTTTTTTCCTAAAATTCATAAAAATTATTTTAATTAATAATATTATGCAGTAAAGTTATTAATATGTACAGTCGATAACGATCTTTAATGTTAATGATAAAATTGAAAGTATGATTAAGAAATTAGATTTTTGGAAACAGTAATATATATATAAGTATCGAAAACAATCAACTGGAAGTATTCGAAACTCTACATATTTTTTTGTTTGAAAATAAGGTTAGTCTGTCTCAAGATATACGAGAAAATATAATAGCACATTTAACAGGATTAAAAACGTCTTTCATGAAATATTTTCCAAAATCCGAAAACACAAATGATAATTGGATTTCAAACCCCTTCTATGCAGAAAATTGAGAAAAAGCTACATCATTATCAATAAAGGATAAATAAAATTTAATAGAATTATCATGTGACAAAACTTTACAAGTAGAATTCAAACGACACAATCTAATTAATTTTTGGTTAAGCATTAAAGAATATGAACAACTTTCTGAGAAGGCTCTTAAATTATTATTACCGTTTACTAGTATGGAATTAGTAGGAAGAGCTTTTGCTTCATATATTTTTTTAAAAAATAAGTATCGAAACAGATTGAACGCAGCTGTAGACTTAAGGGTATATCTCGCATCTTTTGAACCAAATTTCAAAAAATTATGTTGTTCGAAACAAGCACAAAGATCTCATTAAATTTATTTTATAAAAATATTTGATTATGATAACAAAATATACTAATTGATTTTTTATTATAATTTTGCGTTTTTATTAAAACCATTTATTAGTAAACGAAATATGACAAAATAGTAGATAAATAATGAGTCGGATCAAGACAAATCAATTTAAATTATTTAATTTGAAAGACTGTATCAGAAAAGGATCATACTCAGAAATTAGACTCTCATTAATTCTTGATCATCTATTGTGGATTACTAGATGTAAGCTAGTATTTAATCATCAAAATTTTAATCCTAATAACTTCATGCTGAACAATCTAAAGAAAACAAGAACAAGAGATAGCCTGATAACCCCTGAGGTTATTTTTCCATGACTTGGGACATGCTGGATTTATCCTCTCCATGGCCCAACCAATAGCAAGATGCTCCAAAAAAGAGAAAACAGACTCAAATTAGGGAAAACCAAATGAAGGAATGAGAAAACACTTTGAATAAAATATGTATCAAATAACCTTTAATGTAATAATGTAATCTTTAATAAATTATTTTGGAAAAAATATGAAACTTTGAACAAACACATACATATAAATATGTTACAGTGAGTTTATAATCTGGTGTGACGATCAGGCATGTTTCAATGTAACTTGTCTCATTATAAGATGTGAATACATACATGGTCACTCTATAAGATTTATAATGGAAATAAAATAACACACTCACAATAACAAATTTCATGAAATACAATCATTTTTACGAAGTGGTACAATTTAGCGTGATGTACTACTAAGTGGTACGTGAGCCAAAAAAGGTTGGGAAACACTGTTCAATACAATTAAATTCTTTCATTATAAAATAGCACCAATTTTTTTTCCATTATTTTTTAATATTTCCATTTTTTTTTCTTGTTTTATTTAATGCTTCTAATAATTTATTTAATCTCATTATCCAGCCAGTAATATTTCTAAAAGTAATATTTAAATGAGCATTCTTCAAATCGATGCATAGTACTTACCAGCAGAATGTATTAATGCTACTGGAAGCTATTGTAAACTATACGCATCACTGCTCCAAGAAATGCTACATATCGTCCCAAAAAATTATTCCTAGAAATTAATTATGACTTAACCGTAACTACTTTCTTGAAGTCGCTCCTTTTTTTTCCACCAGATATTAGAAAAGAAGTTATTTCAAAGAAAATGTATAAAAAGCTGTTAAATAGATCAGACTTGTTAATAATTGAAGATAATAATCTCACCATCAAAGACAAGATCACCTTTTTGAATGTTTAATCAGGAATGTACAATCTAAGGATTATTGTATAAAAAATATATTTCTTATAATGGTTCGAAACAAATTTCTTTTTCTAGATCCAACAATAAAATCAGCTGGATCTGATCTTCCTAGATGGAACTGGAGTCTCATCAACAGATTCAGGATAATCTATGGTTGTTGTGCTCATGCTTCACACATGGAATTGATTAGCTAATTGATCTTTGTAGCTATGGGTGGGTGGATAAAAACTATGAACCATATAATTAATGGTTGCCAAATCTATGGATAACAATGGCAGAATTGTAGGACTTATTAGAGCCACTGGTAAATATTTCCTGGTTGATATGTCTGCAGGTTCTTTTATGATATTAAGCTGTCAAAAAAAAAAATCCAAATACTAAATAATAATAATAATTATCCAACTCTCTTATTTAAATCATTTTCTCATTTAATCTTAATTTCACCAACCTAATGTATTAAATATTTACATTTTCTGGATTTTTCCCCCTTTCATTTACATTTTTGATAAATCTAAATTTCATCTCATTATTTTCCCATCACATTTCTAACTATCTCTAATGTAAAATAATTATCAACATTACTAATTGCTTTATCTTATTTTAAAAAGCAACTGCTCACATTCACGCATCCCTATTTATCTAATTACATGTAATCTATTGTACAACTTAAGTCATTTCCATATCAGATGTATTGTCCATGTAGGTCTGATAAATTCTCTATAATCAAATCCATTCTGACAAAAGTTATAGTAAATGATCATTTTCATTATCAAAGCTATGCCCTTACGCTTCTTCCTCCCTTTCTTTAGTATATCTTTAGTACACTATTCAATGGTTTATGCACAAAATTTTAACAATGACATCTATAAATTATTAGACAACTTTTATATAGTTTGTAAATTATTTGACAACATTGTGCATACAAACAAATATAACATCATTTTGGTTTTCTCTTCAAATAGTGAGAAAATGGCATATACACATGAGTATCTAATAAATAAATTCAATTTTTGTTTTAATGGTATATATATTTTTTTTGATAAAGCAAAATTACTTATTAAGAAAGCAATTTCTCACAAACACATATCACAAAAAAAAAAAATAAGTATTTTTTATTTCATTTTAATGGTAATTTTATAAAGAATACAAATCCATTACTTAAAGACATCAAAATTCACTATGAATAAATTTAAAATTTTTTAAATTAATTTCTTTTATCTTATAATTACTATCTTTCCTCTGCTTCATTGTTTTTTACATCATGTAACTTTATGAAATATATATTTATTTTTAATATTATCCAAAGTTGCTGTGAAAATTGCATTTTTAACTAAATGCATATAAATTCAATACGGCACCAGTGATAGAGAAACAAATTCCAATTCAACAATTTTTTCTTGCAGCATTTATATGTTTTTACATACTTTGTACCAATTAAATACAGTAAGAAGTTATTAAACATTCAGCACTTTGTAAATATAATAAAAGCAAACTTTTAATCATCATAGCACAACATATATAAAGAAATTTTATATTCTTTGCATATTTTTTTTATAGATATTCTAACAAATAACTAAGTAGATCTTGTTAAATTTAAAAATTAGTCGAAATAGTTAAAAATAGACAAATATACACATAATTTATCAAAATTATAGAATAAAATAATACCAATTTTGAATTTAAAAAAAAGTTACTGGTTAAGTCAATTTTAAGTAACTGCTCAAACATATTTTACTTAGAAAAATTAGAGCGAATCGTAATATTTGAAAACATTTTTATTTGTATATAATGTTAGAGCCAAAAAAAAAGAAGAAAAAAGCATTAAGAGTTCTATTTTTCTTTTTAGTTAATAAATTAGATTTAAAAAATTAAACAAATATTATTTTGTGGAACATTAAACCTCCCTTTGGGATTAAGGCCTACTGATATCCTATGAAACACGTATTTATCTCTGATTTTGTAGCTCATGAATTTAATGGCATAAAACCAAAAAATATTTTCTTTAGAAAAAAACTCCTGCAATTGGAGAAAAAAATTCCATAATTTCATAACAACTAAGATGAATACATGTGAGAAGACAGTATCTTCTATGGATGCCATTACGTATATATAAAAAAGCTAAAACGCTAAGTTTTTTTTTTTATTATTATTTAAATGGATAATATATAAATGATAGTACGTACCTAAAAACTTAAACTGCTTTTTGCATATAATGTGAAGTGAAACGCATGCAATTATAGCATTATATGTTTCCTTTTAATGGTATAATTACTACTTTTTAAAAATTATTATCTACACTTTAAAAACTTTATTTATAAAATTACTTTGGATTATTTCTAGATATACATAGTTTATTCATTTAAAGATAATGAATGTAGTCATAAAACTTTGAGTATAAGAAGCAACAGATTTGAGTTGCGACCCATGGAATTTAAGCGCTAGGGTTTGATACTATTATTACACTAAATGATGCAATCATATTTAAATGCAAGCACTTAAGATAATCTGTTCAACAAACAAAGACTAGAGCAAATTTATTACGCAATACAATTTTATTACTAGAATAAAATCAGAAATATGCAATCACTTGCACTACGGCACAAATAAACATTCAATAAATTAATTATTTAATAGTAATCTGCAATGTGACAAAGATGTCTGGCATCCTGGAAAGCTCTGTAACATTTCGCAAAAGTGCACGTTATGCCAGTCAATGGTGTTCATTGTAACATTTGCGTTTGTTGATTTAGTTATTATTCTATGCAATTTTTTTCCAATACTTTTTTTTTTGACTCTCCTGGAAAATTTAAATTTCTTCATGTGCATTTTAATTACTGAATAGTTTTCTAAATCTGTTTTTCCGACTTATTCATATATGTATGCAGCTGAATAATATAATAAAAATAAGTAGAGTATTTTTACTTTTAAAAAGTGCTTTCCCCTGACATATTAGGAAATACAATGCTGACGAGTTTAATAACATTAACGGTTTAAAATATATTTTTTTAAATTTCATTAAGTTTAATATTCTAATAATATATGTGCAGTACATTATAATGAAAATTTAATACAACAGCTTCTCAAACCCAGAGTAGCTGTCTATTATATGAGAAGATAATACTGTTCAAATTGAACTAATGTATTCAATATCTCAAAATCATAAAGAGTAAAGATTTGAGGGCTTTGAGAAGCCAATAATTTGAATTTGGTAAATTAAATTGATAGCAAAGCTTTACAAAATATGATAAACAGATTTGTTGCTATTATCAAAGATTGTAAAACATTATGTATTAGGCTAGCCAATGCCATGTTCAGAACCCCATTGTATATAAAAATTATGACATTTTTATTTTTCTAAAACCAGAATCAGACTACTTTATTGAAAATGTTCAAAAATTCAAGTACAAATTGAAAGAATTAATAACAATGGAGTGATTAAAGTACCCATTAAATAATTTAATGGCTTCACTATTAGAATGACCCTCGATTGACATATTTTGTTTTAATCACAGGAGCTGTCAAAACTGTTTGTTAATAAAAGTTTTTATTTCTTACGATAATAGTATGACTGAAACAAAAAAGAGATGCAGATAGTATAGCATGGACTTATTTGAAGCTAGGATTTGTCCTGCCATTATCAAATAAAACATTTACTAATATGCCTCATATGTGAATAAGTCTTTAGCAACGACGCTATGAAAATATCAAAACTAGCAGATCACTTGAACAGAAAAAAAAGGAAAAGATTTGTCATGCTTGCAATCACTCAAAGATAAAATTCTGAAGAGAACTACAATAATGTTTCATCATTGAAACAAAATGATGATGGATTAAGGGCATCATACAACATACCCCTACTCATTGCGAAATCTGGCGAACCGTATACCATGGGGGAGAAACTAATTCTACTGGCTGTTGTGGAGATACTGAATACTGTTCTCCACAAACCTGCACAAGATGTTATAAAAATGATTCCTTTGAGGAATAACACAGTTCAAAGATGTATCGACAAAATGAATCAAGACGCGGAAATCATTTGCAAAAAAAAAAACAAAAAACAAACAAATACGTTTTTCCCTCCAATTGGTCGAGTCAACATTACCTGGTAATGTAATAAAGCTTTGTTGCTAGCATACATTCGCTTTATTCAAGATCAGGAAGTGAACTTTAAAAACTGACACCAGAAACTGGTCGATTTTTAAGTTAATGGAACTATTTTTCAGGGAAAAAGCGATTCCATTGACAAATATAATATTTGTTGCATCAGATGCAGAGCGTCAGATATGGTTGGCCATTACCGCGGTTTCATAAGTTACTTGAAACAACATGTACCTGAAGTGCTTGCAGTTCACTGCATAATTCATAGGTAACATTTAATAGCCAAGAACCTTAGTGACAAATTGAATCAATCTCTTCAGTTTATTATAAAAGCTATGAACAAAATTTGAAGTAACGCCCTTGAACACAAGACTGTTTGCTCAATTATGTGAGGAAAGCTATGAAGATTTCTACTGATTGGTTCTCCACACTGAAGTCCGCTGACTTTCAAAAGGCTTATGTTTGGCAAGATTTTTTTGCACTTTTTCAATATGTTTTGGAGTTTTTGGAAGACGAGGATTCCAGTTCAAAAGAAAATTTAACTAAGAGTAAAACAGATATTGCTTATTTGATAGACTTATTTGGCAAACAGTGATGTTAATTTACAACTGCAAGGAGACAACTTGAATCTCATAAAAGTAAAATCGATCATATCGGCCTTTGTTGCCAGATTAATGTTCTTTAAGCAAAATCTGAGCTTTCCTAGTTCTCAATTTATTTAAGACAGCCACAATCCAACAAGAAAACATCTTGCTGTACATCAACCACATAGAGGCGAAGCTGTTCATCATTGGAAATATCGGAATGGATAATAAATCTATATACTACTAATGCAGAACAAAATTAAATTTTGCAAGATGAGCTGATAACCACATCATCATGAATGAGGACCTCAAGGTACAATTGAAACAGGGTTATCAAAAATTTTGGTTGCAACAAGATATTCCACTTCTGTACCTGGCTCTATGGACTGTTGTATAAAAGTATTTATTATCATTTCCATCATTATATATGGTAGAGCTTCAATGTAGTTTTAAACCTGCTTCAGAACAGACATCGATTGCATATCACTGAATGTGAAGATTTGAGAATGCAGCTCATTAATTTAAAACTGCAGATAGATAAATTGTTGACAGATTACCAGGTGCAACCATCTCATTAAATTCAGTTTTCCAAGCTAATTGATTTGATATTCTTATAATTCTGATTAAAATCTTTCATTGTTGTAATTTTACTGATGTCTAATTCTGTCTGAATATATTGATTTTTTCACTTCATTTTTATGTTTAATAAAGTGATCTCAATATTTGTACTTATTTTGAATTTACATATTTATTTCATAAATGTCAAAAGTTAAAAAAAAAAAAAAAATCTGCTTGTATTTTTTTGCTTAAATTTTCATTAATGCAGGTTTCCATATTAAATGTTATACAAGACAATGAAAGTCATATTCCATAGTCCTTTTATCTTTTTCAAACATTAATTACAAGTGATTGAAGTTTGTATATGTAGTGAAATATTTAATACCAAGTACTGTACAAATTTATTAATTTGAGTAAGTAAAGTAAATGACTAGAGGTTTGACAGTTTTACAAGATTTTGGTAAAGGGGTCTGCGGCTGAAAAGTTTGGGAACTTCATTTAAGGTAAAACAAAAAAGCCAAAGCAACTCTTTTTTTTTTAGCAGTATTGTTTACTATCTATAATACTTTAAATCAGTAATCTACAACCGTTTCACACCTGCGGACTGGTAAAAATAAGAATAAGGTTTCACGGACTGGCAGAAGTCTATAGATAAATTTTCTTAAAGATGTAAACTGAGTATCCTTAGATGAGCACAATTGTTATAATTGATCGAAACAACAATGTTAAAGATGCAAAATGCAGTTATATATATGGAGTTTGTATAATAAAAAACTTTTTTAATTTTGAATTTTTTTTTAGAAAAGTAATAAAAAATTTAATTCTACCCCCCCCCCCCACACAAACATCTGTGATAATTAGAAAAACAAATTAATTTATTTATGATTGATTAGATTTTGTTTTCGTTCTGTTTCTTTTTTTTTTAATTGGGTAAAAATGAGATGAAAAAAATAAATAAAAATTGTTTATATTAATTAAAAGTTTAAACTCATTATTACAACCTTTCTTGCCAGCCTACTGGCGGGCCGGTAAAAAAACTTTGGCCCGGCACCGGTCCGCGGACCAAGGGTTGAAGAACACTGCTTTAAATAACTCATTTTTAAAATTACACTCTATAAATACTAGTTATAATTGTATGACAATTACTATATAGTTAGTTTTCCAAATATTTTTTTGCAATGTTATATATATTTAAAAATTGTATTTTTTTTTTTTGACAAAATTAAAAAAATAAGTCCGGTTTATGAGGGTTAATGCTGATATTGACATATAAAATTATCTTAAACAATAATCACTTAACAATTTATATAAAATACATTATAATGCTATACATCATTATATTTTGAAATACTCCTAAAATGGTTGTTATAGCATTAGTGTGCAATAGCAGTTCAGGTGAAAACCATCATCTATAAATAATTTTTATTAGTTTATTTAGTTATCTATTAAATGATAAATCAAATTCTAGGATTGAAAATGATCATATATTTTTTAGTTAGACTGAAGTTTTAATCTCTTATTTTTTTTATATATATATAGAACAGTTAAAAAATTGAATAAAGTAATTTATGATACAATTACCATGAACCTACAATTCATTGTAGATATGTATCTATAAATTTATTTACACAAACGATTTCAAATACAAAACAAATAATAAATACCAGACGTTTCATTTCCCGAATAGCATCTCTCTTCTCCTTCAGCTTTGTTTCAAGCAGTTTGGATTTTTCACGCATAACTTCAGAATAAGGATTAAGTTTCATCATTGCAGTAATGTTTTTAAGAGGATTGGGCCTAATGACACGAGTCTTTTTGCGATTAAATCTAAACAAACAAACAACAACACAAAAATATAATTAAAAGTTAATAATAAATATTTAATTTTTTGTAAAATAGATACCAGGGGGGGGGCAAAGTCTTTCATGTAAAAGATGTGTGAAATAATTCAATTATAAACAAATGTAAATGAAACCATGAAATATCATCATAGTTTAAGGTTATAACCTAAATTTATAACAACAACAATAAAAAAAAAAAAAAACTATCACTTACTGCGGAGGCTTCAGTACTTTTAAAATTTCTTCAGAATGCAATAAGCGACTCAGATCAGTATTTGACATTTTTGGCATCGGCAGGCTGCAAAATATCCACAATAATCCAATTAATATTCTTAAGACTTTCAAATTCAATTTACACATCAAATATTAACAATAATTTTAGCACCATCTAAATTTTTCCACCAATAAGGATATATTGTACAGGAAATTTTTATTATGCTATTAAATAATACAATTTATCTCACCAATATATAATAAATTACTAAAATCAAATATTGTAAAAAAAAAAAAAAAATTGTAAATGAACTTGCACATGCTAAGATATAGAGAAAATTAGAGATAGATTGCAAGTGGTTTGGAACTTTTATAATAGAAAAGACAGATGGATCATCTACAAGTAACTGCCATCAGATAAAATAAATGTTGATCCATGTTTTTTGAAGGGGCAGTTGTAAAAGATGACTATTCTCAATGGTAAAATGAGTGTTAAATTAGGAAAAGAACTGATGGCAACCCCCCCTCCCTCAAACAATTGAAATATCAGGTTTAGATTGGCAAGTTAGTTACTAAATAAAATAACAATTCTATTTCAAAATTATAAACTATTAAAATAGCATGATAGCTATAAATCAACTCAAGGAGAAAAAGGGACATGAGTAAACATTTAAATGAAATCATTCAACATGAAAATAATTCAATGAATTTTTAAAATATAAGCCTAATATTAAAAAAATAAATACTGCTTAGTTCAAATAATATCAACTAACTGCGAATATGCCTCTAGCAGAAGATGATTATTAGCTTTATAGAGATTAAAAATTAATGAATGAAGCTGCACTCTGTAATGATATAACTATCACTAGAAATAATAAAAAAGCTAAGAATAAAAATAATAGTGTTATGGGCAAATATTAATAGAAAGAAAAAATTCTGTGAAAAAACATTAAATTTATTTTAGAATACATTTGTGGCACATAATTTCAAGAGATGGACAAAAATCAAACAACCGAGTGTGGGGATACAAATAAATAAAAAGCTTTATCTCCATCAATGTTGAATTTTTTTTTTTTTTACAAAATAAAACAAATTCAGATCATAACTTCGTAAGGCAATAAATATCAAGATGAAGCTAATAAGTTAAATACAGAAAAAAGCAAAAACAATAAAAAAGTATTAATAAAAAAAAAAAAACATAGAGAAAAACAAAAAGATGCAAGTTGAATATTTCAATAAGGTTTCGAGAAAGCTGCTGATTGTTAATTAAGATTAGATTATACACAAAATCTTGTCCATACACACAACCCAAAATGCAGAATAATATAGGATAAAGGATGAGATTAAAATGCCTGAAACATGAAATGTAAAAGATTGTTTCTTTGATGGACAAAAAACAAAACAAAATCATTGAAAAGTTTATTAAGACCATAACACTATTAATAGTGAAAATAATATTTTATTTAAACATTCAAAAAGTTGCAAATAAATGAAACTATCTAAAAAATAATATCTACCAGAGAGTAAATATTATAAAATGTTTATTCAAAAAAAATTTACAAGTTGTGTAAAATAGTAGGCTTGACGTATTTCATTTATTTGGTGTCATGTTTCCCTAATAACAAACACTATACGCATTATATACTTCAAAACTATGGGTAATGATAAAAAAAAATTAATATCACTTATTGAATATCCTGGCATTTGAAAAGATATATTATCCAAAACTGAGAATAGCTGGGCTTAAGTTTCCAAATGTTTATGCATAAAAGTAAAATGTATCCAAAATTATAGAACGAAAATATTACACGTTGCTCTGAAAATTCAATGATTCAAAAAACCATTTGCTATTATAAATAGCTTTAACTAAAAAAAAGAAAGATTCATAAAGTATAAATACCTAATTTTTAAAAAAGATAACTTTTGTTTTAATTAACAAAAAAAAAGTTTTTCTAAAAATAAAAAAAAAAAAAAGCTTACTTATTATTTATGTTAATATTAGATATAACGAATAAATATTTACAACACTTTTTGATTATTAATAATGAAATAAAAATTATTCTAAAGTGACAGTAAAATCACAAATAACTATGAAAAATTAGACACAAATGCGCTACAAAAAAGAAAAATTCTACTGATAAATAGGCATCAAACAAAAATATAAAGTTTACCAAATAATAAAAGAATTTTCAAAAATAAATATATCATAAATCATTACTATCAACGTTTACTATTCTTTCTTCAGAAAAGGAATATGTATAAAAGATTTTATTTATTTTTCTTAATATATCAAAATCCATATTTTCTTAAAGATCTTTTTTTTTTATAGTTTATTTTAATAACATACAATCAAAATTAAATTTGAAAAATTTTTAAATTGCACAATTTTCCAACATGTAAAATATTAATTTTTATTACCAAAGGTTTGCTAACTTTCAAAGAAAAACTGAAAATTTTAACAATCCATTTATTTTACATATAAAGTTAAAAACTAAGCAAACTTGGCAAGATGCTCAAGAATTTTAAGCTTAAATTCATCACAATAATTCTGAAATTCCACATTGGTTGCATTCTTTTATAATACCTTAAAATTAGAATGAACAGGCCGTTATTCATTATTTGACTCTATGGTTTTCAAATTCCATCTCTCTTTTTCAATTGTGCTTATTAATAGAAAGCATATATCATTATAAAAAAAAATATAAAAATATTATTAATTCATACTTATAGTTTTTCTTCAATTTTGAACCAGCTACCCAAGTTCCATATAAATCATCCAATTTTTTAAAGGCATCTTCAGTCCAGATAACAAATCTTCCTACATGTCCACCTGGAGCCATTTTTAATAAATTCAGAGAATTAACTGGTATCAAATCAATGCCTGGAATATTTCTGAAGGCTTTAGTGACACCATTATCTTTGTTATAAACTATCAATGGTCCCAGACGATGAATACGTCGTCTGTTTCTCATTTTACCTTTACCTGCACGAAAACGTTTAGATTTATATACCTACAAAATAAAAATATATCAAATTATATTAATAAATACAAATATAAAATTGTGTAACTTCTTCCATTCATACCTATGTAATTACTTTTATTCATTTTTTTTGTTATTACATTTACATTCGAATATATAACAACTAATAACTTATCCTTAAGCATTTTAAAAATTTATACACATTCTTGCTTTAAATACTTATCCATTTTTTTTTTTTTTTTAGAACAACACCCATAAAAATAATTAAAATTTATACAGTTTTATGTATCATTAAAATACAAGGCTTAATAGTACCATCAAACTACTTGGAATATTTTATCAATAATACAACCTGATTGCACCAGGCTATAGAAATTCAATAAACCCAATGAAACTGTATCCAAGGACCCAACTTTGTACGTACAACTATTGTAAGATGAACATTTATGTCTACTTAATTAAAAACATTATATTAACTCATAAACTCAGAAAAATTTTAGGGTCATGCCTATTTGTAAAATTGCAGCATTAAGTAATCCAGCCAGCTATTGTAATGCCCTATAAAAACTAGCCCCTTTACAAGTTATAAAGATACTGGTCTAGGCTATAGCAAGTCACAAAATCAATTGAAGTTAAAGGATATACTATATTGAATATATTTATCTCATTAAAAATTTGAATGTGATGTACAACTATCAGAAGTCACCTCTTAGAGATAATGGCTGTATCTATGTCCACAACTATCCTCTTATTTCATTTGCAAGTGCTGCTTTAATTAACCATTTTACTTATGCACCTCCATAATGCAGGCTTGTATTTTCAAATGAATAATTCTCGAATTCAACTTATGATAACGTGAAAGCCATACACACTACACATGCACACTTTGCATCATTCGATTCAGCGTCCCCTTTCCTTTCAGACAATAATTTTCATTTTTCTATGATAAAAAATAAAAATTTTATGATTTTTCCAAATAGTACTTTTTTTTTTTTTTCATTTTTGTTACTCATGGTTTAATGTTCACAAAAAAATTTATAGCAGAGAATAATGGTTATTCAATTGATCATGATTTCTCCTCGTGGGGACTGACAAACTAAGCTTCTCTCATAATTTTTGCTAACGATTTTTTAAAAGTAATAGTAATTATAATGTCTATATAAAAAAAGAAGAATTAATAAGCCGTCATTGCTCATAGAGATTATCTTTACTGCACAATTTTTTTTCCTGATGAATTAAGACTTTTTACGATTGAACATACAAGATTTTTAGCAACTCCTAAGCATTTTTTTTTTTTAAGTTATTATTTTATAGAAAAATAGATGGAAAAAAAACATTTATATTCTTTTTATATGGTGCCACGTCTAAATTTTAACAATAATAAAAAAAAAAAAGCCAATTATTAAAAGTAAAAATTGCAATAAAATTTAGCTCAATTAAATATATGTGTGACCACAGTTATGTATGTAAACATGACCATTGTATCAGATACATAGAAGTATAGGTGATAAAACTGTTAAGAAATTTGTCATTCAAAACCAGTAAAGCGATTTCAAATGATGGTTCTGTGGCAGATAGCTATTATGAACTGGACTCAAATTATGGATCTGTGCAGATAGCCATATAATATCCATGTGTACCATATAGTTTTTCATAGATAAAAATACAACTTCTGATATCTGGTTACTAAAGTTGTGTTCTTAGTTAGTTTCATAATATTCAAAAAGAAAGTACTGTGTTGCCTGCCTAGAAAAAAAGTATGAAAGTTTTACTGACTATAGAGTGCTGATTAGACACAAACCAAGTGTTTAGTGAGACTGCTTTATTGTCTATCAACTGAAACAGATAATATACTTCTACAAACTTAATCTCAGTTTTATTTAGGAGTGTCATCTGATATGCCAGTTTATGCAATATCTTCCTACATTGTTGCTTTGACTTTGTGATCAGACGAGGAGTTATGACTAGTTCTAATAGATAAGTTACATCAGTATTTTTATTTTTAAGTTTATTCTTTTGCCGTATAATTGCAATAACATTTAATTACTTGAAAACAATCATTTTACAGTAATCACTTGATTTTATATTTTAGATGGCTTCTACACAACAGTAAAATCTTTTTCATTAGATGAAAAGTAAGACAAGACTATAAAAATAGCATTATTATTATTAATATTCTATATTGCATTAAATCTAAACTTGTTTTTTTTCTGTTTATACATGTTTTGTATCTGAGTGAGCCATTTATAATCTAAAGATTATTTTAGACTTGTTCTCCATTTTCTCTTCATTGATTATACAGATTCCTAACAATGTAGGAATATTTATGGGATTTCTAGAAAAATATCTTAATTTTTTGATATTTTGGAATGATGGACTATCTAAGGTAAGTCATGTGATATATCATTTTATTGGAATTTTTCTAAGGAATTTAATGAGCCTATTATTAAAAATATAATTTTAAAATTTATCTGTTAAATTTTGGTTATTTATAAAGAAATATAAAAATAATAATTTTTAAAAATCTTATTTATTTATTTTTTAAAACTATTACGAGTATATAATATCTATATTTTTTCAGTTTTATTACATTCCTTGGCATATTACTTTTCTGATAACATATATCATTTGACTTTGCATAATGCAAAGTTATCATAAAAAATATGTATTAAATCCGAGTTTTCAAAAATCCAATATGGCTGTCTAAAAGTGAAGAGGTTAATTCTGTCACATTCTTTTTCTTGCCAATGTTAATGGCTTGTTCCAACTCCAATGGCTAAATATTCTATATAATTAGTGTTAGAAATGTTCAATCTGACTACTTGAAGAATACACTGCTCTGGAGAACATATGCTGTAATTTTATTCTGATACACGACCAATGTGTTTGAGATATGACCCCCCCCCCCGGCCATAAATTATCTATGCAGAAATTTTAACTTTTTTTGATAAGACAATCTTTTTTTTTAAAAAGATTGTTACGTTTTCTCTAAGAATTTTTCAGATTTAGAAATGCAACTTTATAATTTATGCAGAAAAATAAAAGACAAAAATCATTATAATCATTAGATCCACTATAATAAAATTCATTAAAAACAATAAATACTATACCTTTTTAATATCAGGCCAAGCTCTTAATTTTCTTAAAAATGTAACTGCTTCTTTAGTTCTTTTATAATCTTCAATTTTATTTGTAACAACTAAAGGAACTTCAGGAATTTGATCAATTACATGTCCTAAAAAGGAAAAACCGTAAGTAGAAAGTTAATATCCAAATCATTAATATATAGTAAAACAAACCTATTCTTAATTAATTACAAATTAAAATCCATATTAAAAAAAAAAAGCTATATAAAACACAAACATATAAATTTCTTTTCTCTGAATACCAAAATATTTATTTAATTGAATGTACATCTATTTGAATAAGTTCTAGAATTACGCAAATTCTATGCACATTGACTTTAATATCAGCTCTATAATGTTAACAAATACAATTTATATATTTTATGTATACTACAATATAACTTATGTCATTATTATTAGTAACTTTTTGATTCTGAATCCGATTTAAATATAATCATTCTATGCTGTCTAATGCAACCATCTTTTCTTAGCGATTTATAAAAGATGAAATATTTAAAAAAAAAATTCAGAGAAGTATTTTCCTATTAACATTGTGAATATTTAAAAATATAGTATAATTCGTTATCCTAATGTAATTTTTTTTATTATTCATTTATATGTATTCCTTTGTAAAAATATTTAAAAATATCTTAAATGAATATTTTATTTTTTATTAAACATTTGGAAGCACTTAATATTTACTTATACCTTTACAAAAATACTAATATTTCAAATGTTAACATTTGATAAAAGTAAAAAATTCAACCAATTTCATGATAGCTGTGTTTATGTCATCAAGATCTTAAATAATTAGTTGAGACTAATAAACAGAAATACTTGGGTGAGAGAACAAATAGCTATCAACGATAGCAACTGAAAAATTAAGGGACTAAATTGAAGCTAAGCTGAACATATTATTATGAGATGTTAATAGACGGACAGTTGAAGTCTTAAACTGGACCTAAGACATTGTAAAAGATTTAGAAAGGGACTTCAAGAATGATGGACCAATGATGTAAGGAAGTTCATTGATGATATTGATAAGTTATAGATGAAAAAAAAAACTAGATTAAACTTGACAAGATTTTTATCATGTAGTGGATTGATAATAGTTGAAAATGATAGTGTTATTTTTTCTTGAATCTATCACATAATTCTACATGGCCAAGTTTTCTAAAAACACTTGGATGACATGTAATATTTTTTGTCTCCTTTTACTTTCAACTAATATAGATTTGGAAATACTGTCATTAAAAAAAAAACGATTCATCTAGAACAGGAGTGGGCAATTGTTTTGGCTCGGGAACCACAAAGGTTGGCGGGGGGCCGCATGTGGGGCCACTTTGTGGAAGTGAAGGTTAGCGAGGGCTGCACCTTTTTTCATGACACAATAAATACACTGCTTTATTCCTTGTATTAACAAAAAAATATTTGTTTGTCCATTCTTCATTAAACACACGAGATTCGTCACCGATTTTACATTTTTTCGGAGGGTTCATAGTTTCACTAAAGTTGGAAATGTATATATTTGCTAATACAAAGACAAAATTGAAATTAATCAGATCAACTGGAAAAGCACTGCACACCGTATCTGTATTGATGTGGCCATCCTACTGGAAAATATGAGACGAATCTTCCGTCGCGCATGGGAAGAAAATCTCAGTTCAAGGCGGATTTTTCTGATTGTCTTGAAGGGCCGCATATGGTCCTCGGGCCACTATTTGTCAAACCCTGATCTAGAATCGTAATGAGCACTCAGTTCATCTATTAATTGTGTATATTTCATTTCTTTTAATAAATTAAAAAAACAACAACCTTTGAACAAAATATATCAAAAAACTTGGAAATATGTTGAATCCATGCTTAAATGACAGCTATGGGCATTCATTATCTAGATTTTTTAAATATTCATTATATGTTCTTTTAAAAAAAAAAAAGACAATGAACCTTAAGTTGTATTTTAATAACATCATATTAAAAGTATATATATACACACTATAAATTTGTGGAATGTTTTGAATTATAAAATTGGAATTGCACTTTATATGCACTTAGGTAAATAATTAAATTTTTAATATTTTTAAAGTAACATGATACCCTCAAATTTATCATCTACTTTCCCCAATCTCTTGAAAACATGCTAAGAGCCAAGTTTCACTATATTATAAATAAGTGTTTTAATTCAAAGTGCATTTAAATAGCCCTCCCCTGCCCCCAAATGCTTCAAATATCTGCATCAAACAGAATTTAATTAATTCAAAGTAATTGCTTAAATTAAATGACAATTTTTATTTTATTTTTAAATTTGTTCGTCTACAATAAAACAGTACAACGTATAAAATTAATCCCATCCATATACCTGTTTCTGGCTTTTGTCTTACCAATAAAGTTTGGGATTCAAAGATAGAATTAATGAAGCATCTAACGAATAATTCCATTTCACTATTAACCCTCCAATGTCTACTACATGCTATCTCATATTGTTCCTAAAAAAAATATTTGTGTTATATAATTATCATTTCAAATTTAATTTTTTCCCCCTTTTATTTTAAGCATTATTTCCAATAAGTATTAATTTGTATATATAAAAAAAATTAACTATAAAATCACAAAAGAATGGACAAATAAAATTACTTTTGTTTAGAATAGCTTCTAACTGGAATATTAAACCATTCAACATCACATGATCCATTTACTGACGATTACACAAGCTATTAAAGCATCTCAAATCCAAGGCACCTCATTGTTTAAAGTCATAAGCTAGGAAACTAGTTTGGGAATATTGGATCAATAGGCACTCGGTAGGGTGTTTATGCACAAACTTTCTTGCATCCATTGCTTACTCTGACTTACATCATGTGGCGCTACTGTATGAAGAGTTTGCCTGTTTTAACTGGAATGTTTTTTATTTTATTTTATGATCAGTTATTATAATGAAACAAATTTACTTTTTATTATTGTATTTCTTATATATTATTTGTATTAAAAAAAAAAAATCCCAGATTCAAAATACAGACAGCACTAATTATGTTTAGACACACTACAAGCAACGAGATACTGTTATCTCTAAAAAAAAAAAAAGTGGCATATAACATACTATTAAAAGTTAAATTCAAACCAATTTGAATTTCAAAACATACACACACATCTAGAAAAATATTGACAGATACCTACCTGTTCAATTAAGAAAATTCTATGAAATTAAGACAAATGAAAATTTTTTGCAGTATCATGTAGTTTGTAGCAGTATATCAAAACATTATAGTCTAAATGTAATGTTTTTAAAATCTATGACTATTTTTTACTTTTTTATACAAATATATTTTTTGTAAACAAATATATATATATATCAAACACTAACTAAACCAACATATATCCCAAAATAATAAGAAACAAAATTCCTTATATGTGAAACTGCTATCTTTAATAATTCTATCAGAGGATTACACCTGGGTCTCGTTTTACGCGATAGATAGGTTCCTCAGAAAACACGCAAAATGAAATCGCGCAAAAATAGACGTAACTTACATTGAAAAAGGGGGGATGTGGTCTGTGATTTTTCAAAATTTGCGTAAAAGCAAAGCACCAATGTAAAATTACTTTAAAATTTGCGCAAAAAAAAAAAATAAGGAAATAAAATATGACTAATAAAAAATTTCAAATTTAAAAAAAATTGATACAAGACAAACTTTTTTTAACTATAATATTTAATTTTATTCAAAATAATATATTTTTATGCATAATTTACAGTACAGTAATTTACATTTTTTTTATACACTTTTTAATTATTATTGCTATTTGCGAAATACACTTTCGTTTGCAAACTGAGGAAATACAACTAGCGCCAACTTCACACTCATGTTGTGTCAACGGTTTTCTGGTGACAACGTAATTAATCTTTGAGACGATGATTTTATTAATTGTTTATGAAACTAACAACTAAAAATTAAATTCTTATTTTTGTCTTTAATTTTCAATTCCGTTTAAAAATCAATTTTAATTTTTAATTGTTAAATTTAATTGTGCCCACTGCTATTACTGACCTTTTAAAAATAAACTTATGGACACTAAATGATTAATAATTGATTACGTTCTTTTTTAAAAAGCAAAAACAGAATGTGATTTAAAATGCAAAATTAACAGGCACAATGTTTGAACAAATTTACATTATAATCTTGTAAAATTTAATGTGTGTATACATAAAATGTGGAAATCATGATTTTAATTTCATTATTGCATAAAATCTTACTATTATAAAGCACTGAAAATATTGAAATTACTAAAATGAAAGTCGAATTCCAATAATGTGCTATTACTTTCAATATGATTAAGTGCGTGAAATTTATTATTTAAAGTAATAGCGCATTATCGGAGTTCTACTTCCGGTGAAACATGAATCGCGTAACTTCGAAATCGTGTTAAATAAGTCCGTGTAAAAAGAGACCCAGGTGTATATTTCCTTCTGACAAAAACCAATCCTCTAGTTGAAATATAAAGGTAGCAGTTTCACGTATAAGTAATTTCTTTTTTTTGAACAATTTTTGTAAGTAATGCTAATAAATAAACAAAATCAAATTTAATGTTAACAATTAATCCTAATTTTCCTAAACCTAAAACAAAGCCATCTACATGTATGCTATTTATGCATTTCTATAAGGGGAAAGATAAGACATAATAAAAAGCATCGGTATTGTGACTATTTTCATTAACATTTTATATTGCACTAAATCAGACCCCCCCCCCCCCAATTGAGTTATCACTATGTGTAGAAATAGATAGACACATCCTGAAGAATATTTTTAAACTTACATCCTGCCACATTTTTCTCTCTACTCTTTTCTATTATGTATTAATTCTTATTTAGCTATTATTGTAATATAAATTGTTTTGGATAAATTATAATTAGTTTTCTTTGCATAATACTTTATAATAATTATTGTTTAATATTTATGTTATTTATTAGAAACATTTCTAGACAAAGCGCATTGAAGATTGACGAGACTGTTAGTAAAAAGCAAAGTTGTCACTCCAGCTAATAATAATATTTTAAAGAATTACCTGAGCTAAGTCATATTATATATCACTTTATTAGGAATTTAAAGAATACAGTGCACACTTGTTTATAAAAATGAAAGTTTAAAAACTTAACTATCAAAATTTAGAATTTGTACATTTCATCAGCTACATTACATTTCTTGATATTTGCTCTTTCTAATAATATGTAACGTTTTAATGTTAATGTGTTCAAACTGAAGTTATACAAATTTGTATATCAATCTAATTATCTAAAATCCAATAACAGTGGTACCTTCATGATTATAAAGATTAACAACTTGATGACTTAAACTGACAACAGTAATCCAATTTTAATTTGTGTTCGTCGTGATTTCAAATAAACATATTCATACAATACTTTATATATTATATAGTGCATAAAGACGATAAAATTTCCTCACATTATTTTTTTTACATTATGTACTTTCAATTTAATCACCCATTCTAAATTACCTAATTTTAAAAACAGTAGGGAATGTAACTTCGCAGTATCCTGCTGCTATTGTTAACTTTATTTTATTGATTTTCCATTCATTTTTTTTAAAACTAATAAATCAATATTATTTAAATTTAACATTATTACAGAAACCAAAAACATGACTACAAATTGGATTGGTAGTTCTTGTCATCTCTGCAGGAGAACATTTGCGATTGATTTTGAAAATACTACTACTTTGTTTCAATTTTGAAAATGAATTATACTTTCTATATTTTATTTATGTATTCATCATTCTTTTCCCAAGATATTTGTATAAGGTTTATTCCTTTAGAAGAAGACAAATTGAGAGAGAAATCAATGTGTGGCTGCAATTTGTAATTGGGTAAAAAAAAATTCACAATGACTGCAAGAGATTATTTTAGTCAATTATAAATAGAATTTCATTAACTTTAACAATCTGATTAATAATTAATTTGTGTTTTAGACATAAAATTGAACAAATATATATTTACTGCCACTTTTGAAATTGACCAATCAAAAATTTGAAATTTAATTGAATCTGCTAGGAATTCTTAAAAATTAAATGAATGCAGTAATGGTTAAAACAACTATCAAACATATCAGATTTTATTGAAAAGAGTATAAAAATTTATGACTGTAGAAAACAAAAACAGAATAAAATATATGGTGTCAGTAGGCAGCTCAGGATCAATATGCTAGACCACAGTCAAAAAAACTGAAAAATTTGTAGACTCTGATGTTAGCTTGGAATATCCCATTAATCTTTTGGTGTGCAGTTTTATTTGAGTGTAATTGCTAGAAAACATTAACTTTTTATTCAACAGGTATTTATTTTTAAGAGTGGGAACAAAAAAAAGCAATTTTTCTCAGAATAATCTCTTTTCTTAGCAGTATATCCTTTCCATACAAAACTATGGTGAGCAATAATTTTATTCAAATTAAGAGTATAATATGGAATATATAAATATTTAATGTGTTCGTTCTCTCAAATACTCCAAAATTTTATAAAATTGATAGAACTTTATCATTTTCACCGAAAATTTTCATTAGCAGAAAAACAAACATTTCATGAGCAAGGGGGCACCAGTGACAGAAAAAAATGTTTTTCTTTTTGACTAGTCCAATCTTAATGCAGCAGTTTGATAATACCTTGTAACATTATTACTCTAAAAAGCAGCTTCAACTCATTTACAAAAAATGGATGGGTTCCAGTTATTATGTCTAGTTTTTTTTGTATTCACGATTGTAGAACCTAATTTGCATAATTGTTTCCATAACAATCTTTTGTAATAATGTCATCAAATAACAAATTAAGTATTTCAATACTTTAGCATTCATCTATATTGACAATGATATAGTGATGAGAACATTTTGCATTGAAAAGCTAGCATCATACTGTACCGGTCAGACTTATATGTATATTTAGCAAGTTAGAGAATAAGCGAAAGTATTCTTAAAACAATCATGCCCGAGATACACAGATCAGGAGCAACCATGATTTCTGCCCTATTTGCCCATTCTCTAAATCTATGATCTTATGGACAACATCTCTGATGACGATAAAAGAATTTCATTTATTTCAGTCCCGGAGACACAGCAGAGTCAAGAGATCTTCAGGGAAAATGTGATAGTAATTGCTTAAAACCCCTAACGTAGGAAGAGAGCTTCACAATTATTCTGATACTTTATTAATATGAGGTTTAATGGGAGGCAACCGACTAGCATGAGATGATGAGCATGGATTATAATATAAAAACGATGTGCATTCATAAAACAATACTAAGACAAAGAATCGTTAAGATAATAATCAGTTATGAAAAGTTAATGATTTATTAATATAATTAATAAGGAATCAAATACTTAAGCAACGATACATATAAATTTACACATACAAATGACAATTTATTTATATATAACTACATAGTTTAATAAAGTATAGGTTTCAGGCGATCAGTCATAATGATTTGCATATTCTATAAGTTAAGTAATGTTATCACGCATTATAGAATATGGATTACAATGATTGAAGTATATGCAAATAAAACCGAATATATATATTGTAACGTTTATTTATATACGTTGCAAATATATTGGCATTTGGTAAAAGCTAAAAAATAGAAGTAAATTTAGATTATTTTTTTTGACTATAATTTTTTTTAAAAAAAATAACGTACAATGAAAGTTAAATTTTTCTTTCGTATTTTTTTTTACTTAACTGGAAATAAAAGTAGAATTAGAGAGAACAAAAGAATTCCAAAAGCAAGTAAAAAGATAAGCTAAAAGAAAAATATTTTAGCTAATTAAACATGGCCGAAAAACTTGATAAAAAAAAAAAGAGAACTTAGTAATTGAAAAATGATAAAGACTGTATAAGATTGTAAACACAAAACGCCATGATATTAGCATGCGCAGAAGTCGGAAAACTGGGCCTCTAGAGAGTATAAAAGGCAGAAATCAGTTTGAAGAACGTCTTGGTTTAGCTGATATTCTTTTGGTTGGTTTTGGATTAGAGAATCCAGACCACTCTACGATGAAAAAGTTATTCATACGAGAGTAGACCGGAGCTTTAGCTGACATCATTACCGATGGAGACAAGAGAAGCTTACGCGACTAGCCTATGGAACCAGCACCAAGATCAACTAATAATCAAAGGCTGCGAGCTCAATTCAACCCCGAAAAACTATGCATAGTTATCTACTACTGAATTCACAAAACTTACCGGTAAGTTAAGACTACTTATTCCTGATTGTGACAAAATTAAGTGTTTGCAAACAAGTCTTAAAATAATCCCGATAGAGACTTTCATTTTTTCTGTACAAGAGACTTTTGTTTATACCAGAACTTTTTAATTAATTATTTTATTTTATTGATTGCGTCATATTTGAATTAATATGTGTTCTCTCTGATTTACTTGATTAGGAATTCTCATTTTAACTTGAACAGATTTTTAATCTGTTATAATAATAAAAATATTTCTAATATCAATTTTCATTTGTCCGTTATTAATAATAGTTATTATTTTTTTTTATTTATTAAATTTAAAAATGTAATTTACCTTTGCCAATATGTTTGAATAAGCCCAGGAATAATAATCTTAAAAAAATAATTCTCGTTACGGTATGATGTAATACCGATTAGTTTAAAAGTATTTTTTTTATTTGTGAGATGTTATATGACGATTTCAGTGAATTCTTAGGAATTCTGGCGCCCAGATTAAATAAATTAAAAGCTGATTTCGTCAATAGCACAATTCTCAACAATTAATAGGCCGAGTTGATCAGGAAATATAGCTATGTTTTTAGAATAGAAATATAACTCTTCTTTTTTGACATAGCTTGATCAACTCACGCGCAGTTTATATTAGCGTGTAGAGGTCTAGCAAAACGGAAAACGTTATAATATATATAACAACAGACTACATGATGTATATTTAAGGCAATGCTAATTAAAGTTAGATATCAATTTTAAACTAGATTTATAATATTAGCACTATGATACACAAATGGCAATTAATGACCTTAAGAAGCATAGTCATGAATTAGGACCTTGTTTATATAAAACCCTAGTTGGCTTATCATTTAACAGAATAATACAATAAATATTCATTTTAAAGATATAGCAAGTTTTATTCAGTCACTAGTTATACGTTACAGCAATCATTTGAAACGAATAAGTATTTTGGCTCATTTATTTGAACAATTCTGATTTGACAGAATTACGAAATGTTGTTTACTAGCATTGTCAAAGGTTGTTTAAATGAGAGGGCGGCTAGCTGAAATAAGCTTTAAGATGACATTTCTAATAAACAATAATAATAAAGATAGAATAATTTACAAAGATCACAGCATTACGGCTTATAGATGTAGAAGGGCAATATAAATTATTACTAAGAAGTTTGAGGTGCTGAGTGAAGTGATAGCACTAGAATTGTTAGGTCCGCTCTGGGACCAAGAGGCTTCATCAATTACTAATGGATGCGAGTCCGCCTGCACTTAAGACAGGGCGGTATTTGAAAAAGTGGTTGGTAGAGGATGCCATGGTCCAGGTTTTCCAATGTTATACCATGCAGAGCCTCATTACAACTCGACATTATTCTGGAGTCAGTACTTCCAATCCTCACTTTGGAACAAGCCTTGAAAAGAAATGATCCGGGATCTCCAGATATTAGTTTTGACAAAGCAAGAATATGAAGTTAATAATGCTATCAAAATTTAAGCAACGCTAAATAAGATTCAGGTCCTTAACAACACTGATATGTTAACTAAATCCCTCCTAAATTAATAATATCGAGCATAATGACATGACAAAATTTAACCCATTCTTAAAAAAGATACGAATATAATCTTTGAATGTCAAAATATAAAAGGGGAAAACATTGTTCTCTTCATTAAACAAACACAACTATGCTTAACAGATAAATAATTACATAGCCAAATATAACGCTTGATGGCGTGACAAGCAAATGATTGATTATTAAACAGAGAGATAAGGACATTAAATTTACTTTAAAGAATATTAAATATAATCAAATCAATAGCGCTAAGCGTGGTAAGATATTGATATCACAAGATGACAGCTTATAGTCTGCCATTAAGCAAATACCACAATTAAATAATAATATTCAATCAAGCGAACCTTAATTTTGTAAGAAGACTTATATTTAAATATTCCATAATATTGGGACAGAGAATCAGAATAATAATCGGTTCGCTAGATTGAGTCATTAGCATATTAAAATCAAATTAAACCACAATATATAATAATAAAATAAATTTAAGTTGCCGCATTAAAATGAGATAGAAAAAGCGTGAAACCTACTAAATACAGTTACAGATTAGAATTTATAGATTCATGCATTTATATTTTCAGAGAGAGAGCGAGTCATTATAATTGGCACTACCTCGCCAATTATTAGATAGACAAAGAGTTACATTGTATTAAAATAAATTATTTAAATAAATGAAGGTTGAGAGTTCATGTTAACGGCATGGACAGAATTACCTTCTGGTGACTCGACAACTTGATGGCAGTATGGGTTGATACACACGAAAAATAAAATAAGCACGGTCAGCAATACAGAGTTCAGATAAAATAATAATGGTCAGCATCTTTCGCGAGTTAATTCAGGATTTAATTAAAGCAGTTTTTGAGTGGCGATGGCATGGTAGCATAGCGGTATGGAGACGAACTTGGAAAGAGATCAGGAAAACAAATTTCTTCCCTCTACTCAGAAGTCATTTTATCAAAATTTTGAGTGGCGTGGATTCGTTTAGCAACATTTCTCTGAAAAGTAAAAGCAGAGTGCACTGTATTGAATTTGGCTGTATTTATACGCCAACAAAACCTTCTAGAAACTTCTACGTCACCGCTTGAGGCGGTCGGATATGCCTTACCTGGCGTGTTTTCACTCATTCTTTGTTTAAAATTACATTTGAAAGATGAAAATGAGATAAGTTATGGAGAGTACTATTTTACTCTATTTCTAGATTGGAAATAGATTCAATAGGTATAATTTCCATTAAAATTTAGGATTGCTAAATTTTATCTAATTTAACAACAACATTTTAGAAAGAGCAAGGTACATTCTTTTGTTTCTCAAATTTAAAGTTATGTTAATTACTCTCCAGAACATTCTCTGGTATTGCATCAGCTTTATAATAATAATACACACATTATATACAGAATAATAAATGAATCAATATTATTTAGATGAATAACTATTATTTACAATATTTTATGTATCCATAATACATACACACACATACTCGATTGTTTAAGGCGATGGAAATTCTAAATATTTCAGAATTAAAACTCAAATAAATATTATGTCCCTGTTTAAAATTACTGATGACAATTTACAAGAGGGGAGGGGGATTAATCGTGTGCATATGTGTACTTACAGTCCCTGATAATTAAATGAGGACAGAGATGGGTTTGAACCTCTGGTTTAAGATTACTAATATCACCAGACAGTGAAGCAAAATATGTATAACAGATTTTATTGCTTCAATATACATTCTCCTTTCCCCCATCAAACTAAAATCTTTCATTGTATAAATCAGAAATCCTAATTATATGTGAATACATAGATAATATTGAAAATCTACATAAATATATCTAAGGTAAGTTTTTACATAATAGTCAGGAAAAAATCTGTACACCAAAAGAACATAAGATAAGAAAAATCTTTACTTTTATCATATTATAATAGAAATTCTAATTATAAAATATATTTACCAAAAATCTTTATAATGTATATATAAAATTATAATTTCTTAAGGTTAATATTTTGAAATATTTCAATAAATGTAAATATAAAATGTAAAGTGGAAAATCAAAACATTCAATCACACACACAAAGTAGTAGTAACTTATTATTATTTACTAATTAAAAAAAAAAAAAGTGATTTTTATGAATGTTCAAAGAACATGTGATAGAAAAGTAACAGAACACAGAATTTATGTTTAATCTCAAATGTCTCAACCAAAGCTTTGAATAGATTTATATTATAAAAGGTGGAAATCTAGAATTTTTGAAGATTTTAATGCCTCTATTAAAAAATAAAAGAAACCCTCATAGGTTACTAACAGACATTGACAAATCAACTATTAGTGGAAAATGTATGAGAAGCTCTTTAGGAAGAATTAATCTCTAGTTAATCTTCATAAGTTACCTATAGCTAAGAAAAGATTACATGCATCAACATGATAAGGAACAGATATTTGTAAGAGGAAGTATTGACCAATGGCATGGGAAGATGTACATGAAACATTGAAGAAGAATTGCGGGTTTTAAGAAGTTTTGAAAAAGCATGTGATAAAATCAAAATTTTAATATATATACTACTATTAAAAAAAAAAAAATCTGCCTGTAAAGTTTTAAACAAGTCTATAATTGAAAAGATTAATAATAGTTTACACAGCAGTGAAGACATTAGTCATCTTATACCTTGGGGTAAAAATAATTGTTTTCAATGAAAATAAAGAGACAAAACATACACACAAAAATGATATTGGGAAATTTAAAGGTCTGTTCAAATCAACATGTCTGGCTAAAATGATTTTTCTAAGTTTATTAAACTATAACTGATAGCTTGGTACTTGCATATGTCAAAATTTGACACTCTTCACAAATGCCATTTTAAACAATATTAGTCACAATGATTATAGTCTTATATAGCAAAATAATGTATGATGAGATAGGCATGGCCTACCATTTCAATACATGTACTTCATGTTCTAGTGTGGACTATTTTCAACAAATTAAATAAACTGAAAGATGAAATGACCAAGTTATTTGTATCTGACACACTTACCTCTATGTGAATCGTTGATTTTACCACATTATTATTTGAAGAACAATAATAACAAAAAACAAGAGACTGGTATCTCATCATTTTGGAGAATATAGTACCTTTATTTTACATGACTAAACAATGTTTTCATTCGAATAATGATTAGGAAACAATTTTTTTAATAGAAGGATTCTGATAATGTGCAATTTGAAAGTAATGTTTGCATTTCTAAATATCTTAAAAATAACTCAACTGTTTATTTCAACAAGAAACATATCTAAGATCAGAATCGTTATAATTATATCGTCTTTCAGACTGTTCTGCTTAAGTTTAAAATCACAAACAAATTTCTGAAAATATAAGCAATCCTGAAATTATTTTTTTGAAACAATGTCATATGGCATCTCTATGCAGTAGTTTTATGGTAAAGGAGTGTGTATAGTCTGGAAAAATTATAAACAAACTCACAACAAAACAAAGTCTCTATAAACCTGTGAAAAAAGCCATACATTTTTTTTTTCCAATAAAAATCAACATATAAGAATTTACTGAAAAGCGATTTTTACATTTCAAGTATTTAAAGGATCCAGCGTTTCCAAGAATGAGGAATCAGACAAGTTTTCTTTAACGGAAACTTTGAAACAAAGTCTTATACTAGCAGAAAATTTATAACATGAGAATATAATTATTATTCTATGGTTGAATAGTTTAGGCTAAAATGATGGTGGAAATGAAATCTCTTCACCCTTATAAAGGTCTTGCTATTTCATACATCTGAGAAACATTGATGAAATGTTTTAAGTGCCTATGTAAACATTTTTAATTTAATAAATTCCATATACCCTACTGAAAAAGAAATGAATAAAATAACTATGGTTTTCCAAAATTGTCTTGTAAAATAGTTGCAAATGTTCACACGTGAAAGCAGTTCATGGATCATATATTTAAAGAATATTTGATATTTTTCCAAGACCCCCCCCCCTCCGAAAATTTATGTGACCATAGTAATATTACACAGCTTTTTATTTTAACATTAAACTGCTTTTTTCAATATAATTAAAAAGTTAAATTTGTTTTTCATGTATTTGTCTGAAGGTTTGTAATGATGGTATATTATAAGACAAGTAGAGAATACTACTACTAGAAACATTGTGTAATTACTAACCTGTATTGTCTATTTGTGTGTTATTACTAACAAGTTGTTTGTATTTGTAAAGATTAAATAAAGTTTGAAATTTTCTATACATTCAACATTCACTCACAAATGATGAAAATAGTCCAACATATCATATCTTGTTTTTCATGTATTTGGTTATTGTGTTTTTTAGGGGAAAAAAAAGACTTTAGTGTGATTCCATAGTAAAACTTTCCACAAAGAGCACAGGTTTTCCTCTTTTTACCCTTCTTAAAAATTTAAAGTTTTCTTTAAAAGAAATTTTAGGCTAAAAATATTAGAAAATGGCATTGAAATCAAAAATCATCAAAACTAGTTTTGTTCCATATTATATGAAAGCTTTGAAAATGAAGTACAATTTGTTATTTTCTGTACTCTTCTACCTTGAGTAACATTTATTGTGTAATTCATGGTATAAAATTATTAATTTCTGGAGATTTCAAACAGTGGTAACTTCAAAAGTATATCAGGAAAAAAAAAAAGAATTTTTTTTTTCTAATTTGGTGAACAAAATTTATAAAAAATTAAGGATGCTCGGGATTTTTAATTCAATAATTTGACAAGAAATAATTATTGAATAGCTTGAAATAATATAAAAAAGCCATTTATTTTTTTATATATCAAATTGTAAAAAAAATAAGCGCAATAAATTGAACATAATTCCATAAAGTTGAAAAATATCACCAAAATTTTTTTTTTTAATAATCTGTATATTTTCATTTGTCAATGTATTCTTTTATCTCGGTGATTATCATATCGGCTACTAAGCAACATTTATTTAACTTTATTAAATTCTAAAAACTTTAATTTAAAAAAAAAAAAAAAATTATTAATTTTAACATATCCAGCCTCTCTACTTATATTACAAAAACAAAATAATAATTAGATAATTTTTTAAGTTTAATACTACTGGTTTAATTATGTAATATTTTCCTTATTTATTTTAAAACCAATACCTTTAGACATAACTAGTGCTGGAATCCCACTAGCTGCAATTGCCGAACACATTGCATATCTTTTCTGATTTACATTAATACGACGGTGCCAACGGCGCCAAGTCTTGGTTGGAGCAAACATTCGTCCTCCACGGCACATATTGCCAAATGCACCTTGACCAGAACGATGAGTTCCACCTCCTCGAACACGAGGTATACGAGCTACAGCCCTACCAGTGCCCCAAGATTCTGCTGATGTTTGATGACCTAATAGATTAAAAAAATTGTTAATATATTATGCGTTTTATTTTAAAGAAAATTTGAATGGAAAAAGTAATACCAAAATTAAAAAGAGATTTTATTGAAAGCAAATTATTGCATTTAATCTAATACAGAAAAATCTATTAATGTTGTTGTAGCAATATAATTAAATTATAATGCTGAAAACATGAGTTTTTCAGCAGTTATTTTTGAAGGCACCACATACGCACATCCACCCATAGTTTCTTATATAACTCGCACTAATCTTAAATCTTTTCTTCAAGTTTACATAATTCTTACTCACATGTAATCATCTAAAAACCTATTCCTTTTTGTTCAACAAGTTTTTTTTTTAGCAGATCAAAATTCTTCACGTAAACTTAATTTTTTTTCAATTTTAACATTTTTAAAATACACGTGCTTTTATTTTCTATTTTATCCATAAGACTTATCTCTTTAAATAATTTCTAAGCATGCACACACATTTCAAAAATATTTTACACATCAATTTCTGCTTTGGACAACGATAACCTCCAAATAAAGTATCAATAAATTCTGATATTAATTGCAATCAAAGTAATATTATATTTCAGAATCTTTAGCTGGTTATTGTAGTTTCATTCAAATCTGACAACTTATCCGCAGATAATCAACATTAATCTCCACAATTTCATTGCACCACATCAATAAAAATAATCCCATCGATATTTTTTACTGTACTCAATATTTTCTCACTAGCTTTTGACTGCTAAGGTCTCATGATTTAGCTGTTGAAAATTGGGGTCATACAGATCTCATTAGAGATCAAACTAAAAATACTCATTGGTATTGAAAGAGAAAAGACTAAGCTGGTGATAATAAATCCATATAGTGATTTTCGGTAATAATAAATATCATATTCATTATCAGTTAAAGAATACTTCCCAATGCATTGTCCATGTAGCTAAAGAAACAGGATGAAAAAAGATATTAAAGACTGGCAACTGCATCAAAAGTCAAACGAGGCTATGATTGTAACATCTGCTTTAGCGAAATCTACCTATAATAAAAGATGGTAATCTTTATTTGCGTAATACATGTCCAATATATATTCATCTTTATATATAAAACATCCAATATACAGTAATGCATACTCAAAAAAAAAAAACTAATTTGCCTGTATAAGCTAGCAAGAAGTCAGTTCCTACATTCTAGATGTTCTGAATGCTAACACAAGAAAGTAAGCCAAAAAGTAAATTACAACTATTCTTACTAGATTGTTGATTTGGATACTTAAATTATCCAGCTTACTAGGCCTCCAATATTTATGAGCTAGATTCAGGTTCAGTCTTTAACATTATTTAAATATACAATTAGCACAAATTTCTATCTCATTTAACATTCACCAATTATTATTGCAAACAATATTAAATTTATCTTAATCATTTTTAATTAAAATAAATAAATAAATAGAATGACTTCATTACTTGGGAGGGTGTACCAAGTTTGAGTGCTGGAATTGCCAAAAGTTGAATCGCGCCAAGAATCTTATATGTCCAAGTCTAATACTCTACCATTACATTAAACTACTCTGAGCATATTTTTGAGTATTTAGTTATAGCAGAGGCGTCCAAACTTCACAAGTCTAATAACTGCAAGTCACATATACAATATTTATATAACGCATACTGTTTGACAATTTGTATTAATTTTAATAATCACAAAGTATACATATGTATACTAAATATTTCCAAAATATTGATATTTTAAATATTATATTGAACATAATCAGGATGAACATTGGAAACAAAAAAAAAAAGGCAAATTTGATTTCATGATAATTGTGATTCAAAAAAGGAGTTTAGTTAATATTTTCATGAGCTGCAACCATTGTACATAAGAGTTATTTGGTTTATAAACAATAAAATACAAATCTTTATTATATTATAACAACTTATAAATACATCACATAATAATTATATATATAAAAGCCTTTTTCGGTAATACTAAATTTTTACCCTTTTCAATATCTCTTACTAATACCAAAACGTATATTACGTACATAGCGACATCTCCTATAATTCTTTATTTTTATCAATTTATTTATATATCTCCCTTTATATTAATTTCCATTCTTTATCCATTATCCAATCATTCATTAACTCAAATGACTTTTTGTAAATGTTCATACATGCATTTATTTTATATAATTTGTTTCATATATTTTCCTTCTATTTATTTCCTTTATATAATTTAATGGTCTTATGTTTTTAATACAATATATTTTATGTCCAAATTTTAAATAATGAACATATAATGCAGGTCTATCATCCCTCCTTTCAATAGCACTATTACGTTTTGTTAATCAGACCAATCATTTCAATAAGTTATTTTCAATTTTTATTCATTTTAGTTATAAATACATTTCTACTTTTTTCCACCTTATTAAAAAATTCCCATGATCAAGAATCAGTAAATCATTCAACTGATTTACTCATAGATTTTTATATTTCTCCTGTGAATGTATATCTCATTTGCTCCTCCTTCAAAAGCTATATCTTAAAACATATCATGCATTTTAAACGTGTTCATTCCTATATTAGGAGAAATACGTGTTATTATTTAGCAATGTATCTTGTTCTTTCCTATTTCGGTAGTAGGAGTTTTAGTATTGTTTTGTAAAAACTATTATTTATTTGTTTCTTTCACTTCTATTAAGTGCTAAAGATTCTGTGTCTTCGCCCCAAAATATTACAATTTTTTTATCTTTACAAGCCTTTCAATTTCACTATGAATAGCTACTGAAGTTGCTGAGATTAGATCCTGACCCCAAAATATTACAACTCATTATAGATCGTAATTTCCAACAATTGTTTTTTTTAAAAAAATCTTTAAAGTCTTTCAATTTCACTTCTAAATTATTAAAGCTTAAATTTTGAAATCTTTGTAATTCAAGTAATTAAAAATTTCTCACACTTTATGCTTATCAGAAAATTCAAATATATAATTTTTAATTAAACATATGCACATTTTTATTTTATACTATTTCCTTAAGATCAAATTCCCATTCATTACTTTTAATTTTTTTTTTGTTTGGTTTACTTGTATGCTTATCAAAATATTTAAATATATAATTTGTAATGAAATATATGCAAATTTTTATTTTATACTATTTTCTTAAGATCAAGTTCCCATTCAATACTTTTCTTAATTTTTTTGTTTGGTTTACCTGTATCTGAATAATTGTCAACTACAAATTAAAAAAAAAAAAACGCAGGGAGCTTGCTGGAAAAGTGTCTACAATATTATTATTAATTATATAATCAGGAATATTATTTCTAAACAATTTATTAAGTCATGATTACTTAAATGATCATAATTTTATCTAGTTACATTTAAATAAAATTTATATGATTAAAAAATAAAAGAACTTGCCAGCTTTTCCAGATACAGCATATGGTTGCCTGCTGTTTTTTGACACATTCATATGGACAAAGTTAACAATGTCTGGTCGTATAGGTGCCTTAAAAACTTCTGGTAATGAAGTGCTTCCCTCCACATCATTTTTATCTGTATAAATGGATACTAAAGGTCGAGCAGCTGCAGTAGTCTAAAATACATAATCAAATAATGGTATATAGATAAACATTGATTCACAACATGTTTATAAATGTAAATTTATTGTACATTAATAGACAATTAAAATCTGCAGTGTCACATTATTAGAATTTGCAAGTAATTGTTTTTCACAATACATCGCAGATCTTTAAGAAATTATTAAATATAAATTTGGATTTGATTTCTAGACATGCCAATTTAATCCTTTAATTTCTGTTTTTTATTTAATGAATATCAAATTTCCCCAAAGACTGACTGGGGTTTGAAAATTTTCTTAGTATTTCAATGCTAAGCACTACCCAAAGTTGAATATCTAAGTGCAATTATAAAGCAAATATGTTGAAGTTATTACCTTGTACAATTCTTAACAAAAACATCCCGTAAATATAAATTTAATATATCTATAGCTTACATTAGAAAAGGTTTTTTAGTTTTTTTTCCACGCATATAAAATATAGTTATTTTTTCAAAATGGAATTTATCTTAAAACAGTATTTCAATCAACTTAATTGTTGAGGTAAAAAAAAATTTTTTTTGCTAGTTTAATGAATAAACATACACATATTAGGTTCTGTTGTTTCCATGGAAGTTTGCAATGCCATTTTAGTTGTAATTATATGTTGGACCATTTCATTCATTTGATATTAGTTGTTAAATCTTTTTATAATAAATTCAAACATTTAAACTTTCCAAATACATTCTATTAAATGGCATATAGATTAGTGTATAAAAACTTTTTGAGTGTTATTCTTGCCTTCTTCAGATGTTGTTGGCCTGGTCAGTGACAGTACCAGCAAGGGAATCAAATCCAAATCTTTGATTCTTGAATTTAAGGCAACAGGCAGTAGAAATTTCATACTTATCTGAGGACGTTTATGATTTCTCAACGTTTTTTTTTGAGATCAAGATTAATAAGTGGCTTCAAACATTATGACTTATCACAGTATGATGATCTATAGGGTTGTTTGCCATTGTCACATGAGCACCTTCTCTAAATTTTCTTCAATTTTTACTCCTGCCCAATATTTTTGTCTTTTCCCAATTAAGCATATGTTCACATACGATTTGTTGCTCTAGATGTTTTTTATTCCATTTCTAATCATGTTTTTTTAATCGCTTTTCAATGAGGCGATTTCACCAATATACGTCCTTCCACATTAATATATTTGCAGATGTAGTTGTTTTTAACTTTGTAGAGGCTAGGATTTCTTTTAGTGCTATGGCTTTGGAAAGCTGCTATATTAATTGCAGATTTTCTTTAGTTAGTGATATGTAAAAAAAAATTATAGGTACTATATTATATCCAAATCAGAGATAGCAAACAAACTAAATGAAAATTTGCAATACATCAAAACTTTATAAAGCTATAGTAGTACAAAGAATCCTAATCTATGTAAAATCAAAATTTGTAATGCTGAAAAGCAAAAACTGCGTTTTGCAAATACCATGTGACCAAGGAAAAATGGGTAATCCTGACGTTTAGCGCCCCGAACAATTCGCCCTCTATTTTTAAAAAAATTAACTAACTATTTTTTCACACCTAAAAAAAAAAGTGTATGTAACTATATCCAAGTTAAATGCTAATAAAAAAGATTAAAAAAATACTTACATTTAATCGTATTTTTCACTTATAGCTCTTCTGTATATGAACTGTAAATAAATGACGTATATTAACTGTAAATGTTTTTCCGTAAAGAAGAATAAATAACAAGAAAACAAACTTACATTTTTAGGAGTAATTGGAAGCCACAAGAGGAAATGAGAAAGTGGTAGTTTAATAAAATTTGAGTAGGATGGAACAAAGGTGCTCATCCCCAAATTGGTATTTTAGCTTATGCTAGCGACAGAGTGGACATAGGCATAATCCACGAGTATTCAGATTGTCACGTGTCACAAATGACGTGACCAAATTGTGAGTCTAAACTAAAAGTAGTTTTTTTTATTTATTATGTAATTGAGAGTATATGTAACTATATTCTTTTTTACATGAGATGAATAAATAAAATGGATGTAACAATACTTAAATTTTTAGGCTCTATTTAGTCTCACGCAAAGTTCTATATTTGAACTACTGTACTTTGGTCATTTGTGACACGTGACAAATTCTGAACTACTTTGCTTGACCGCGTGGAATTATGCCCACCCTATCGCATAAAATACCAATTGGGACAACTTTGTTCTCACTCCTCATTTTTTTCAGAACTGCACACGCGACATTTGGCATTCCTCGCTTGTGGCTTCCATTACCCTAAAAATGTAGTTTGTTTTGTTATTTATCTTCTTTACGGAAAAACATTTACAGTTAATATACGTCATTTATTTACAGTTCTATATAACCGCTATAAGTGAAAAATACGCATGTATAGTATTTTATATTTTTTTAAAAAATTTTTTTAAAATAGAAACTACCCAAAATGTATATTGGTGAAAACAATCACCCTCTGAAAGATAATTAAAAATAACACAAACTGATTAGAAGCTGAAAGTTATACCTAAAGTAGCAATTATATGTCAATGAACATGTTCGTTTGGGATAAAAATATTTGACAGGTAGGAAAAGCAAAGACAAAATTTAAAGAAGCTGCTCACGTGGCAATGGCAACATGATATCATAACAATCTGATATAATCCAGTGTTTGGAAACTATATGAAATTTCTATCAGTTGTTGCTTTTGACAGAATAACCTAGTTGGTCCAAGCTTCGATTTCCTTGCTAGTACCGTTACTGGTCTGGCTAATAACACCCGAAGAGAGAATACCACTCGAAACGTTATCTGTATGCTATTACTAACAGTTGAATATATTTGAAAGTTTAGGTAAATCTGAACTTCTCTAAAAACAGTTTAACAATTATTACATGATGAAAAAGTCCAACATATAATTTCATTTAATTCAGGTGTGTGTCTTAAAAGAAAAAAAAGCATTTTAAAAATGCCTAATTATAGCTAAACTGCAATTTTTTATTCCAAAATTATTTTATAATCAGAATCAAAAAATCTTTTTAATATGTATTTCGCAATTACGGTAACTATAGTGTGTTATTACCTTTTTTTCTTTTATTTATGAAGATGTCTAAAATATTTATAAACTGAAGTTTTACAAAAAATATCAAGATTAAAGAAGCATATTTCACATAAATTTACGCAAGTCTCCATGATGAATTCAATGACCATTATAGCAAATGATGATGGCCAGTAATATATTATGCTTGTCATATCATTAAGATAATGTATTATCTCCCAAATTTAGTTCATAAAATATTTGAAGTATTCACACAGATATAGATTTTGACACGCACAAAAAAAAATATTCGAAAATAAAATTAAAGGCCTGAAATGACTTTGAACGTAAAGAATGAAATTAACAGAAATAAACACAAATTAAGTAAATAAATATAATAGCCTGTAAATTTTTGCTAAAATAGCATTAATACGAATCATATATCAAAATAAGACATATTAATAATAAAAAAAATACTTTTACCATTTTCCGCTCAAATTCGAGCCGCTAGACTAACACGTGTATATTTACAAGAGACCAACTACAAAAATTCTCAGAAAAAATAGAATATTGCGCTTTATAAGTTTACAAATATGAGGGAAAAAAAATTAAATATCTTTATGTAATATAGTAAAATAATTGGTAATTAATCTTGACCATTATTATTTTCATACTTTAAAAAGCATTTTTGAAATAAAAAAAAATAAATTCCGAATTATTTGATGCGGAAGAAAATTGATGGGAAGTTAGGTTAATTTATTATTTGGGGACTACTTTTGTACGTTAAGGGAAATTTACGCGGGTTGTTTTGAACGTTAAAAAAACTTTAAAAATGGTGGCTCCAACTTCTGAATTAAGTTATAAGGATTTATATGAAATTGTAAAAAGGTAATGAAAATTTTTTTATGTAGCTTTTATAAAAATGCTTTTGTCTTTTTGACTTCTTCTATTTCAGATGCAAATTAACTTTTTATGATTTTTTTTTAAAAATAAAAAGACTGCACCAGTACTGTTGTTATATTTTTTGTTTTTAATATCTTATTTTTAACTATTATTAGTCTCCTTCAGGATAAAGTTTTCTCTGAATTTAATCCAGCAGTTTGTCCGATCCTTAACTTTTTTACATCATAAATTTGTTAATTTTTCATTGCGACTGGTTTCTCTTTTAGTCTTGTATAATCTCTTGGAATACCGTTTAAAACATCACTTCCGTATTTTCTTTTTTCTCCTAATTTCTTAGCCCGTTTAGCTTTTAATCTGTTTCTTAAATATTTCATTGATCTAATTCATACATGTTTTTTTTTTTTTTACTCATATGCTGCCTTCCATTTTCACAGTGTATGCGGGAATATATGCATACTTGCCGGACCGCAGTTGAATAAACAATAACAAATAAATGTGAGTTTATTTTATCCATAAATAAAATATATCAGTAGATACGAACTAAACAATATTGCTTGAGGAGACAGTCTCTAATGTAAACATCTTTTAAGAATATTTATTTCTGGGTATCCATTACCCGAGAATAAGAAAATTACATCTGATTTTCTAAGTTTTTGCACACACGCGTACTCCGTCTGCTGCTGCCTTTTAGTGTGTGTTCTGCATATATATGTTTGTACCTAATTCGCACAATTAATTTAATTTTAGTCCTTGCTAATTTTTTGTAAATTTTGCTGGAGTGAATAATTATGTAAATATTGTGCAGTAATTATTTCTCGTAATAAACTATATATATATTTACTAAACTGCATTTGATTTAAAACTCAAGGTGTACATAGGGTTGAATTATAATGAAATTTAGATTGTTTTCTCTGAATTAAGCAATGGCAATAATGAATGTCATAATAAAATAGCAAACGGTGATATAGATATCAGGGCGGAGGGTAGGATTTTTAAGAGGATGCAACAAGTGAAGTGAAAGTTTATGGAATTGCTCTCCCTGGACAATAGAAGAGTTCGAAGTAGTTTCTTTTCCGTTATTGTTCCAAAGACAGTCACTGGGATAGTTGTTGAGGTCGGTGTGATGTGCGGAGAATCAGGATAAATCTTGGTTTCTTAAAGTTTAAATTTTGAGGATGATGCGACTTTGGGACATTGGCCAGAATATGGCTAGAGGTAAGATTATGTGTACAGTGCAAATAAAAGGAAAGGAACAAAGTAGTGAGTAGATTCTATTGGTTCTGAGTTTTTTAATCTTGAGCAACTTCGATATGAACATTGAATCAGCTTTTAGTTCTCCGGAAAAGAGGACAATTCTACAATTGACGGCCCATATTATATGGACGACAAAGAGGGATAACCTTATCAGGCCAAAATGTTTCTGTGGCCATGCATTTCATGACTAACATAATTAGATCATAGTTGATCATAGCTTGCACATTAATCACCTCCATTAATTTGATAGTCTGGGGCAAGATTGAATCAAGTGATTCATCGACTCCTTTGATCTATTACATAGAGAGCATATGGGGTCGATTTTGCGGATTCTGTGTTTGAGATTTAAGAAATGGTTTGTTGGAATTGCATCTAAATTCAGTTGATGGCAAAATCCAAGAATTTTGATCCCGTGATCCAAAATTTAAATTTAATTAGTTTCTTATTAGTCAGTCCTAAGGAATGTCAGGATTAAGCAGTTGGTATGACTGCCACAGTTTGAGTTTCTTATCAAAAACAGCTTTGTTCAATGTAATGTGTTTACTTATGTCAGCGGTGAGGCTATTTAACCAATCATTTTTTTGAGGCGGTGGATGGTCCATGGCGGGAACATCTATCATCGCTTCATAGCTGATAGTGGTGATCATCCTAATGAACTAAGTTAAACGCTCTTGAGCATGTATGGAATGGAGGGAGAGACCACCATTATTGCGGAGCTGTTGCATCCTCGCTAGGCTAATGGCAACCATTCCTGCATCCTAGAATGGTCTAGAGCAGTGATGGCCAACTTATATGTTCATAAGATCTACTTTTTATTTTAAAAATGTGTTGCGATCAATTTATTATCGTAGGCGATTGACTTGTTGTCATAGGTGTAGTCTAAGTGGAGGGAGGTATGAAATACAACTACCTAGTAAAAAATAACATTTATTTAACATGCCAAAAATGTCATGTCTGGGTAATTAAAGCAACATGAGTAATTATTAACAATATTTATTAATTCAAATTAGCTACATTAAATCAAGATTAAAAATATTATTTTCAATAATGAAACAGCTTAGTGGAACTTCACCTATCTAGAATTAAAAAAAAATTTAGAACAAAAACAAAAATAACAAAAAATACTTGAAAATCTTAATTTATTTCACTCATTACCCGATAGCTCTTCCCAGATTGGCCTCGCAATCGACTTGTTGGACACCCCTAGTCCAGAGCATAATGAATTGATTTTTTGATGAAAGGTATTGTTTATTTTTATAATGGATAGGTAGTAATTAATCTTGCAAAACATGAGGTCCACCTTTCCCTATACACTTTTCACTATACACAACAGCAGTAATTTTATTTTGGCTTTCATTTTAACTAGTACCATTATTTTGTTTATCAATCTTATTTTCATTTACATTCATGGAGATTCCTCTTCAATCTGATTCTTCGTAATTGTAAATAAAGCTTTAAAATTCATGGGATTCATCTGTAAGGTTTAGTTATACTGTAATTGTTCTTTATTTTGCAATAGCCTAAATTTGTACATATCACTATAGATTATTATTTTATATACAAAACTCTGAATTAGAGAAGCAAGTCTTTTCTGTAATAGAATGGACAATAAACTACTAAGTCTTTTCAATTTGTGAGTTTTTTTTTTTACCATTTATTCATCTGAATGATATTCATGTGCTTAATTTTTTGCCATGTTCAACGTAGAAAGATAAAAAAAATTACACTCTAGCACAGAGATCGCAAATACATATGCTGGAGCACATTTTCATGCCATAAGAGCTCTTGCAGTGCACACAATATAATTTATAAGTTATGAAATACTGTTATTGAAATTTCAAGATTGCAAAAAAAAAAAAAAAAACCTGTTCTGACATTCTGTTATGTGTGTCTCAATTTTACTTTCAAGCATTAATATGCATGAGATAAATGTATTGGGTAATAACATTTTAATAATTACATGGGTATTAAATAAGCAATTTACATATGAGTATGTAGATAATAATTATAGCAACAAAAATGAAGTATAAATAAAACATTTATTAATTACTAAGCTTGGTTTTCGATACAGAGTATCATTGTCCAAGCACAATTGACATTGGAGATTAGCAAGAAAGTATTGGCATTCCCAACTGTATATAAAGATTATGAATTACTAAGCTCTGGGTTGTCTATATAATTTCCTCACAATTTTGATACAAATTACTTCTAATATATTAATAATTTTTATTTGTCATTAAACTAGAGATTATCAATAATGAATAATATTTCTGTAGTGTAATTTTCACTACCTTGTGTGAGAGTGGTGTGAAAATTATGCTACAGAAATAGTCATTATTACAGAATCTCTAGTCTAATGAATGACTAATAAAAATTATTATACTTTCATTAAGTGATCTGTGTCAAAGTTGTGAGGGCAGCACATTTGAAATTTGTCAATTAAATTGCAGTAATTTGCTATCTATATTTTGCTATATATATATACTGAACATTGGTAAAGATTTGTATAAGAGATTGTGGTCTGGCCAACTGATGAGTGCTAGTTCAGTGCAAAATATGCATCTTGGGGGCCGTAGATCTTTTTTATATATCTTTGGTCTTATGTTTATGATTACATTCCTCCGCAAGATATTTAAAACAGATAGAAAACAATTCCTTCTTTGCATGAGAGTGATGTAGTGAAAATTACACTACAGAAATATTATTCATCAATAGATAATCTTTAGTCTAATGAATGATTAATAAAAAGTATTATTATACTTTCATTAAGTGATTGTGTCAAAGTTTGGTGGACAGCACATTTGACTAGTAATTTGCTATATATATATATATCTATACTGAACATTGATGAAGTTATGAGATTATGGTCTGAGCCAACTGATGAGTGCTGAATCAGCACAAAATGTATATCTTGGGAACCATAGATCTTTTTCACGTCTTTGATCTTATGTTTATGATTACATCCTTCCACAAGGTGGTTCAAAGCAGATAAAAACCATCCATATCGTGTATGAAGTGGTGTAGTGAAAATTACATTATAGAAATATATGGGAGTGACATCTTGTGTTTTTTTGAAATTGTCTAAAACTATCTCTTTAAATGTTAGACTATGATTTCTCAGCAATTTTTAGTATATTCTTGCTAATTTATGAACATTTGAAAATATTTTATTTACATATAATAATATAAATTGATATTCAGTGTGAGGGTGTTTGAGTGATTTTTCAAATAGATCTAATTTAATTAGAGTTCATTTTCTTCTTTTTATAAAATGATATAAAGCCATTAAATCTGGTAGCCATATCTTTTGGCAAATGATCTTAGTATTAATATACTCTTATTTTCTGTTATTAAGGATTTTTAAATGTACTGTGTATTTTTTCACATTTTCTTTTTATTTTCATTTAATAATTTATCCTTTGGAATATTTCATTAAACCTATTCCAATCATGGGACTTTTTTGATATCTGAATCTTCAAAATTTGTTTCCATTTTAATGTGTTTGAAAATATCTTTGTAATATTGCTTTTTGTATTTTTTTTGCTTTTTGGAATTTCTTATTCATTTTTCTATAAAAGATCTTTATTTTTCATAATTTTTTCTTTGCAATTACTACCTTATCATCTAATATTCAGTTTTACTTTTATGGCTCTTCATTTTACCCATACTTTTCTCAAAGTCACCTGTATATTTCATTCATTATCATTCATAGTTCCATCTCATTTACCTTCATTTGCAACCAAAACCTCAAATGATTTTCAATTATTATTGGATTATGTGATGGATTATGGTTAAGTTAGTTATTATTTTTCATCTTCACTTGAAATTTGAATTAATTTTCTTGATCTTTTTCCATATTATGCTCAGAGTCATAATATTAAAGCTAGTCTTCTATTGTTGGGTATCAAGATATATTGTATTTGATTTCTATAATCTAATAGGCATGAAAACTAGACAGTGCTTTGTCTTCTTGAGAAGTGTATTATCAATAAATCATTAAAATTGGATAAACTAGTTTTGCTTCATTTCTGCTTCTAACTCCATATAACAATAGTTTCTTTTTTTTATGATGCTAACACTTATTTATTAATCAGTAGAATAATATGGCTGCAATTTTTTTTCAATTCTCCTTGAATCTGATTGTAAAACTTTTAATCTTTTTTTTATTTGGGTGAAGTGTTAGAGAGCTTAAACTTATAATACTGATGAATATTATTCACACACGTAAAATTGATCATTATTAATCATTCATTGAATAACTATCTTTTCAATATTCTTTTTCTTAATCGAAACTTTAGCTAATTTTTTTGTTGTCCAAAGTTTGATAAACAACATATTCAGATCTAAAAATGTCCCAGTTCACCTATTTTATCTTCCTTATTCTTAAAATTTTAATAAATAAATGATCCATTTCAGTTTTTATCACATCAAGCCCATTGGATCATGCTCCACATATTCCAAATTCCAGTGATGTTGCAAGATTATTTTTCTTTGCATGTGACATTAGCGATTAGAAATTCAAGTGGCTTTAATCTTATATTATATAGGTTAGCAATACATTTAATCACAAGTATATTGAGTAACTTCTCACCAGGGTGTCAATGTTTTGATACAAACATTTTATTTATTTATAATTTTTAATACAACATATGGGAGTAGTTTATTATTTCTTTATTTTGTAATGATGCTTGTTGTTGATACAGCTATGATCATTTCATATTCTATGTCAGATATTATCAATGTCATTCTACATATTTAATAGTAAAAAAACTCCCATCTGAAGAACTAAAAATAGAATGTAAAAGAGCTGTCATTAAAGACATTTCCAGATTCCTTCACAGAGAAGAATAATGGATAAAATACTTTATATCTGTCAGACGAGAGGTTTCGTTTTATATTTCATTTTTTAACTAACAATAGCTGGATACCCATTAGATAATTGAATAACTAGATGGGTTGGTGTGAGATGCCTTTTAAAAAATTTCTAATTATGTTTGAAAAGTTCCTGCTACTTGAAAAAAATCAATTTTATCTTAATTTCAATCCAGGGTAGGACTGTGTGCCCATATATATATATATTATATAAAGAGTTTGCAAATAAGCTCTTAACAAGCTTTGCAGCATATCCCTAACCCCAGTTCGGTTACTGCCACTGGCTCTGTGAGGTGCTAGGATATTCATGCATTTGCTTGAATATCCTAGCACCTCACTGATGGAGCCAGTAGTAGAAACTGGACAAGGGTTTGGGATATTCTGCAAAGCTTATTAAGATCTTATTTCCAAGCTCTTTATATAACTTTTGTAATACAAGCTTGTTTAAATTAGGTCATGTGACATCTGAATTGATTTTTTGCAATATATATATATATATTTGTTTAATATTTTAATGACATAAATTTAATTTTACAGATTATCATCAGAATTTGAACCAAAGCCAGAAGTTTTTCACGTAAGTGATTTAAATGGTTTTTTTTGATAAGTGCACACAAGTGTATATGTTTTTTTAAAAAAAATTATTTATATTATTTTATTATAATTTTATTTGTTCTTAGAAAGATCTTAAATAATTTTTTAATAAGAATCCTTTATGATTGAAAATTATTAATTTTTTTTAAAATCTTATATTTAAATATGTGTCTATTTTTATTAGTAGCAATGTATCTATTTGTTATTCAATTTATTTTGCATTTCACATTTTTTCATTACCATTTATTTTCAATACCTTCAACTTTTTTTCTTTTAATGTTTAGTATTTTTTATCTTCTAAAAATATTTATTTTCTACATTTTACTTGAAATAACCATATTTTGAATGAAAACGAACTCTAGATAATGTTTAAATGTAAATTTATGAATTTTGCATGTGCTGTATTTCATTATAAAATGAAATGTAATTTTTAGCTCTAGGACATTGATTTTGCATACAAAAGCAGTGGGCTGTGAAAAGGTGTAACACCTATTTTGTGTGCAGGCTTGACATGTGTAAACACATCTCTAAAAAAAATAACAAATGTCCGTCCTGATCAAATTGCCATAACCCAAGGTTAATAGAAGCAGAAGAAATATCATTACAATAAGCTCTTTTATATTGTTAGTCTAATTTAAAACTAATAAAAGCAATAGATATTGGTGAACTTAAATATACCATTGTCTATCTTAAATTATGAAAGGCTTCAGGAGCAAACAACTCTTATTTCCAACAAACATCATGAGTGGCAATACATATAGAGTTTCAAAGAATTTAGGGCCTAAAACTAAAACACAGTCGGCAAAATTGTTCAACAGTATTATTCATACAGAAATTATTTTAAAAATTTGTTACAAAGGCAAAACTGTGGCAATTTTAAAACTGAATAAACCTAACGAATGAGTCAAAAAATAAGCTATTTGAAACTAATTATTTTGAAAAGGGCTTTCAATATAAAATTTGGTGCCACCTAGATCGAGCCCAACACTATTTGAGAAAATGCTCTTTTAAAAGTTTAAATTTTTAAATGCATAAAATCATTAATTAATTTGACACTATTTTCCAATAAAAAAACTTAAGTCATCATCAGCAATCAAACTCTCACAAATGAATATGTCCATTTCAACTCCAAGAGAGAAAAAATCACCAAAACAAAATAATAATAATAATATGCTAGAGATAGGTTTAGCGAGGAACGCACAAATCAATCTGTGAATCACATATGTTATTAGTCTGTTTATTTAATACGTTGTATTTCTATCTTTTAATTTCTGCAATAAATTTTACTTTCTGAAAGACTTCAGCACTATGATATAATCCTAATAAAGCAAAGTAATCATTTGTTATACTCCTTCATTAGTATGAAATAATTCTTATAATGTGAATAGAGTCTGCTTCTTACAATAATCACGCTCAAGTTCACCATAAAATGCTTTTTCGGTAGTCTATTAGTGCTTGTTTCATTTATAGTTGATTTTATAATAATAGATTTCATAGTATAGTATTTAGAAAATTGAAGTGTAATAATTGGTCTAAGGATCTTGCTGTTGAATTTTTAGAATTCTTCAAAGCAGCATTAAATGATACTCTTATAATGCTTTTATATTGATGGGGTTTCAAGTTTCACTCTTATTTTAATAAATTGGATAAAATAACAGTTGTATATATAACTAATTTAATTTCAAGGTAGTATATCATTTGCTTATACTGAATGTTTTCTATATATGTAAATAAAGGGATTTGAACTCAGGATTTCTTAGTCTATCCATCTTCCACTCTATCTCAAGCAATCAATACACCTGACCACGCACATACGAAAAAGATACATGTAGATTGGCATAATGTCTACATGGGTATGACTATAATATCAAATCCAACAAGGGCTTTAAGCATTCTCTCATCGGTTTTTCAATGAAATGGACAGTTGAATAGATGGAAGGGTGAGAAGATTGAAGCCTGTCCATTAAAATTTGAGGAATTGCTGTCTCAATATAAACTAAGCACTGATTGTATATATGTATGGGAGATTATGATCTGGTCCTACTGATAAGTGCTGGTTCTGTATGAAATGACATATATTGGGGATTATAAATCTTTTTCATATGTGTATGGTCAAGTGTATCAGTTGCTTGAGATAGAATAGAGGATGATTAGACTGAAAAATCCTGGGCTTAAAATCCCTCTATTTAACTAATTTAATTGTAAATAACATTGATATCACCTCTAGTCGTATATAATACATGTTTACTACTGCCACCATATTACCGTAAGAAAAATTGATGAAAAAAAGTTTAATCAATTTAATTGCAGTAATTATATCACTTTGAGGAAAAATTCTACTTTTTTATTTTGTTACATACTTTAGTATCATTTTGAAGTCTGTTGTATCTCAATTTTTAAATCTGTTTTTCTATTTAAAAAGCTATCAAGATGTTTAAATTGATTCACATTCTCAAATAGTTAACACCCAAGTTAGCAAAAGATTTTTTCCCCATTACTGGACAATAAAGGACTTGAGTTTTTTTGAATATTAATTACTAAATCACACTCTTTATATATATTGAATTCAATATATTGAATACATTCTGGCAAGAATTGGATAATCACCAGCATGCAGTAAATCTAGAAATCAAAATGAATTCTTGATTTGGCTCTAAATTAGTTCAAATTAAAATTCCATTATCAATCTTGATGCCTGCTTCCAAAAATTTTTATAAGCAGCTCCACCGTTATAAAAATTGAAAACAAATTGGAGCTAATAATCATCATTTATTTAACACCAATTTTCAATTCATATTCTTCAGATTTGCAACTTGTACTAGTATTTTCATTCAAACATGAGCAAATTGTATAATATGGGCAAACTTTGATGGACATAAGCAATTTCAGAATACAAGTAAATGCCTCAATCAAATTAATGAAAGCCACATGTAAATCTCTTGCAACATAAACTATAGCACTTCTTGACGATCAAATATATAACTGACAAAAATCTTGGCAATATCTTGATGTAGTTGACAACATTGATTTTCCATGATAAATACTGCAGTCTTATTTGCCTTTTCTACTTTTATGAATTAGAATAATAATTACAATCAGAAAGCACACCTTTACAAGTCTGTGTATTTCTATTCTTAAATCTAACATATCACCATCATATTCTGTAACTCCTCAAGATATCAGAAACTGCCACCTTGATCTGTTTTAAGATTACAGAGAACGATTTTAACTTTGCCAAGCTTGATATTTTTGGCCAAGTCTAAATGAATAGGTGAAAAGGAAGTATTAAAAAGTTGTCATATCAATTCTTGTATCTAAATGGTAGTTCAGTTCTCTTATTTACCTTCATTTAGTATATTCATGAGTGATCTTCCAGAAATGTAATCCACAATGGATTGAAATATAAGTTTACCTGTGCGACTTAGGAATGACTTTGAATTTTAGCTAACATATTTATCTCATCTGTTGAAATTTAGATGTAAAATAATTTCTAGAAGCAATCGCCTTAAAAAGCATTCTTATACTACTTGAGGTTGTGATGAATATATTTAGAATATTTATTTATCTTTGCTGATTTACTGTGTTCTTGTTTGGAGAAAAAGTGTTCAAACTAAACTTCTTGATATCTCTTTACTATGAGAACCAAATTCACTTCTTTGCAATGCCTTTCCATCCTTTCACATATGTATTCATAAAATATCATAAAAATTGTTTCACAAAAAATATATAAAAAGCTACTATATAAAAATTACTACTCTTCAATGTTTATAGAATTTCCAACATTAAGATCGTAATATTAACTCCTGTAAATCGCAAGATTTCGTGTATGTTAATTTGCAAAGGAAATAGTGGATTTAAACAGTAGAGAAAGTAACAATTTCATGCTTCCAAATCAAGATGCTTCAGATTCGTCTATATAAGTGGACATTTAGGTTAAAGATAAGATGGCCGCTCTTATCTTTATAAAAGTCGCTATCTTGTGTCGTGGTTTGGAAGGTCTCTGTGTTGGCAAAATGTGCTTGATTTTTATGAATTTTAAAGTGCATTGAACACAGGTTAAAGCCTGTTTAAAGTATTTACATATGCTTTCTGTGCGCTCAATAAATTAATTACTACTCTTAAAAAGTTAGTAAGTACATCAATCTATCTAAAACGTGCTTCAAACAAAGATCTTTATAGAAACTCAACAATCTAAAAATTAAAGTATCAGAAATAGACTTCTTGTAAAGCACTAAACATTTATTATTCAGGATCATCTTTGCATCTCTTATTGGAGTTTTATCATTAGGTTTGTAACAACTTTTAGTCATTGTGTTTATTTACTTTAGAAATTGAATTTAACAGCATGTGACTGCTAAAATTATAGCCAAACAAATAAAAAATAAATAAATTCCAACTTATAATTAATGATCATAAGATTTAATAAAGTTAATTTATATCCTAGTTGGAATCTCTATGGATTATAAGTTAAAGATAATACTAATAGCACTTCGTATATGAGAAAGCATTCAAAATATTAATTATAATCCTAATGCAATTTTTGTGCAGAGTACTATTGTCTTAGTTTTTTGTATGTGAAGCAAATTATGTTATCACTTAATTTATTAGATTTCAGTGACAGAGTTTGTAGTTTTTTACAGATTATTTTTTAAAGTATATGAATAGATAATTGTCTAAAAATAAGCAAATAAATCTTATACTAAATAAAATTTTTCAGTTATAAATTCAGAAATTTGCAATTCAAATTATATATGTATATATTGACATATATAGAATGTGATGTATATATATTTGTATTTATGCGAACACACATATTGAAATGAAAATTTATGGTCTGGTTGGCACAGGGTGGCACTACTGTATGGAGAGAGTTTTGCCTTGTTTAATAACAATTATGTGCTTGTATAAGAGATGGTGATCATGTGATGTTTAGTGGTTTAACACCAATCTTGCCTAATAGGATAGTGGTGGCTATGGTTGTTAAAGAGCCAAAGACACCAAAAATGTACGTGTGCTGAACTGAGTTTAGGCTCATATGACTATATAAGCTATTGAGCTTAGATTGAAAATATTATTGTGTTTTCAATTTCATTCTCATAGTTTTGTAGTAAAGTAGAGATAAAAGATGGCTGCTGGAGGATTGCATTAGATCCTAAGATCTAGGTTCAGTGCTCTCAGATTCAAGGCTCCTCACTGACGAAGGCCACAAGCCAGAAACTAGTCTGGGGATATTGGATGAGTAGGCACTAGATAGGCATTTTATGCACAAGCCTTCTGGCATCCATTGATTACTCTGGTTGGCACAGGGTCCACTACTGTATGGAGAGAGTTTTGCCTTGTTAAATAAGAATATGTACTAATTATAACTTTATTTTTATGACAGATGTCTTTGGAACTGTTAATACATGGCTTTATGATTCAGGGATTGAGGTTTGTTTGTGGAATTTTTAATTTGAACTGTTTAAAAGCAAAAACAATAATTTTTGGATTTACGGTGTGCTAATGATTATGCCATCTTTGCCAATTCAAAATGCTGCACAAGTTGTCCATGTTTTGAATACAATATGTAAAAATTTCAGTTTAATAATTGATGTTCAAAAATCTCAAATCCTTTGTCAGCCAATAATCGAAGAAAAATCTCTGCAACTTTTAATTTGGATAATTATGAACTTGAGAATATAGGTGTAGTTTTTTAAATATGGATGGGGGCTTAGACGTTCAGGTGCAATACAAATTCCATCATACTTCTAAAAGATAAAATATATCATCACAGTGAAATAATTACTGAAATTAACTGACTTATGTATAGACCTGATATTTTTCCTAATTTATTGAATGGAAATGAGATTTGGATCCATTAACAACATTACTTAAAAATATTGAAATTTTTTTATTTAAGAATGCTCCATATAATTCTAAAAATACAATGGGAAGATTATAACTCATCAATATGTTCTTCAGTTTCTGGGTATGATATTAAATCCAATCGCGTAAAATCACATCTTCATTGAGTTAGGCATATGAATTGAATGAATGGTACGAAGATTTATTAAAAAAATATTTTATGGGAAACTCAAGTGTAATTTTCATCGGTGAGCCAAATCCCATTTGTAATTTTGAGATTATTTCAAAGATATTCTAACGAAGTGCGGTGTTGATTGATTTTATTGGAAAGATATGGCACAATAGTAAATTAGTATTAAAATTCATATAAAGTTATGCTTAGCACAAATAATTACACAATTTTTTTTAATCAATAATACTAATTCATAATAATGTTAAAATGTATACCAGTTATAAGGATTCAGTCGACATTTAGTTCAGCACTAATGGACTTCAAATGTTTTTCCAATCGATAAAATTTATAATACAATTACATAAATATAAAAATAAACTCTTAATATTTATAATTTCTTAATAACTGATAATCGTTATATATGAAATAATGAAACAAACATTATATATATTTAAAATCTATAACTATAAAGTTTATTTTCATGAATTTAAAACTATAGTTCATACTTTAATCGGCGATTCATTTTAAAGCAGCAATAACTAATGGATGGGTTTGAAGAGATTTTAGGTTGAAGAATGAAGAAGTTAAGATATGTTAAGAACTATCCATTTGATGCCTGCTGACTGTCTGTCATTGGGCTGGAAACCAAGATGGATTCAGCAATGCATTGGAAAATTCACAAACATTCTGTAATTTTTTTTTAAAGAATGCCTAAGAGACTTTTGTTCCAGTAATAGTAGGAAGAGTGAACTTTATAATTGGTTAATGCACTCTATTTATACTTAGACAAGATTTCTAGAAGGTTCATCATTCAATAGCTCATAAGTCAATTAACATAGAATATCAATCAAAATAATACAAATTGTTCTAAGATTTCTAATTTAGACATATAATTATAGTTTTATCTTTATCAGTTTAGCATAATAATTACTCTTTCTTATTGCATTGCTAAATGTATACCGTATAATACTAAATCATCCATGTACTTTACTGCTGTTACACAATGCTTTATTTACGACCCTCTTTTACAGTTTAGTTTCGATTGCTCTTAAATCTTATATTTAGAAGTGGAAGTTAGGAGATATAAGAGTTCTGAAGAAGATTGCTGCGGCAGTTGAAACTGTAAACTGTAAAAGAGGGTTGTAAATAAAGCATTGCGTAACAGTAGTAAAGTGCATGGATGATTTAGTATTATATCAGTTTAGCATTTAACCATTTCTACTAACTATATTGTTAAAATTGCAATAGATAGATATGAAATTCTAAATTAAATTAAATTGATTTTTATTTAAAATGTATAAATTTTAAATCCTAATTATTTACTTTTATTTGACTGTTATCTGAAATTTATCTTTAATTTTATGCTTAAACTTTTAAAACAAAACAATCTAATTCTCTTATTGATTTCAGTATTTGAATAGGACGTTTCATTGTTTTCTTGAATAATTTTTTTTATAAGCCTATATATATAATCGCACGTACACATGACATAGGCATTGCATATATCTATCTATATGAAATGTTATTTCAATATATATAAAATATTGTAAAGATAGTAATGCAATTTTTTTTTTTTTTTCAGGTGTATGAATTTTCTGTAATTAATGATAGTTATCTGTATAAATATCTTTTAGGAAAACCATTACAACCGTTCATATTTATTCAAAATTATATAAAGGTATCATGTTTTTATTAATTTCATAAGTTTGCATGTTAAATACTTTATTGTACATTTTATTTATGCATAAACTATTATTTTTGTTAAAAATAAAGTATGCGTCTTAATTATGTGATGTAGCTTTAAAATTAATATGCTGGAAGAAATTATATTAAGAAGTCATTAGAAAAATTTATTTTAAGATGTTAATATATAAAATTAAAAGCGTATGAAGGGCTTGAAAGAGAACCTATACAGAGAGCAAAAAATATTAAACGCTAAGCGCTTTCAAGGTTTGCGTCATATTCATAGCGATAATTGGAAATACAGAACAGAGAAATAAAGGCGATATGCAAAGTATATGCAAATGATTTAGGTAGGCCCAACGTTTAGAAATATCAAAGCAGGTGTCACGTCTATTGATAGAGTTATTGTTGCAATTAATGAAGTACACTTCTCTAATTTTCCGTTTGATCTTGTTATTCTCTATGTAAACTATTTTGGGGTTGAAACCGCCTTGAAAGCGCTTAGTGTTTAATATTTTTTACTCTCTGTATAACTTCTCTTTCAAGTGCTTCATACGCTTTTAATTTTATATATTATAATATAGAGAGAGAAGTTTAAAATTCCTAATAGTTAAGATGTTAAGCAATAGCAAATTAGCATTTAACAATCATCAACTGTTACACTTAAATCATTTTTTTTTCCATCTACTTTTTCTCAGATTATCTTCTTTATTCCACCTTTTTTATATTTAACAAAGCAAGGAAAAAAACTAAATTGTAATTGCTTTTTTTTTTAAATCATAGTATAAAAATTGTGTAGCAAGATATATTTTAAACAATTTTATATTAAAGAAATTTAAAAAAATAGAAAGTTCTGTAAATATTAAAATTAATATTTAAATTTTCAGTAGTGTATAAATGTTTTAAAAGCATAGGTAGGAGATTCATAATGAGGTAATAACTAATATATTTGTTGAACTAATACTACCTGTTCTGTTATGCAAGCATGAACATAGTGTGCAATGGACATAGATTCCAGGATAGTAAAGGTGTCAAGGATTCCAGGCATAGAAGAAGTATTTTAAAAAAAATTCGTTTACTATATCAAAATAAATTATATTTTTGTTTAAATGTTATTTATATTTTATAAATTTGTCGTAAATAAATTATTTATAATCATTTATTTGTTATTATTCCTTAAGTTCTTATTTTATTCTGATCCTAGTTCTAACAAGTAGTTAGTGTAAACAAGGAAAAACTTGAATTTGTATGAGTTTACTGTTTGCAGGTTGACTTAAGTTTGAATCTTGTTGAAACTTGTATTTGCTCTAAACATATATAAGAAAATCTGCAGCGTTTTTAACTTTATTCTATTCTGTTGTTGTTGTGAATACATACTCTATTGTTTCACTATTCAAAAAGGTATCTCTTGTAAGTTTTTGTAATTAGACATAGGATCACATGATCACTATTTCTTATGCTTGCTCATACCTGTTATTAAAACAGGCATAAACTCTCCATACAGTAGTGCCACTCAGTGCAAGCCAGAGTAATCAATGGATGCCAGAAGCTTGTGCATAAAATCTCTATCTCTAGTGTATTAGATCCAAAGATCTAGGTGCAGTGCTCTCAGATCCAAGGATCTTCACTGATGAAGGCCACAAGCCAGAAACTAGTCTGGGGATATTGGATGAGTAGGCCCTAGATAGGGATTTTATGCACAAGCCTTCTGGCATCCATTGTTTACTCTGGCTTGCACTGAGTGGCACTAGTGTATGGAGAGTTTTGCCTGTTTTAGACATAGGATATTAGAGTACGGTGCATAAATAAATAATATAAGAACAAGAAATAAATTTGAATTTGAACTAAGATCTAAGGTAAGCTCTTCATTCTTTTCTTATACATTTAAAATAATATATTTCTTAATTTTTAATTTCCTTAAATTAATATGAAAAAATTAAATTTGCACACTTTTAGATATTTCATTAAATATCAATAATTATGCGCTTATAACACTCGTTAAAGAAGTTATATATATTATTAAATTTATTTAAAGCTTAGCACTTTCAAAGCTCTATGGCTTCATAATCATAGCTGTATGCGGTTGATAGTGATGAGGGGGGTATTCAAATTTATGTTAATTAGATGTTTCGGTATTTTATTTAAAATATTGTTTGAATTAGTTTGTCCATCTTTTTGAAATGGCAAAACAGGTGTCCTTTCTATTAATTGATTGGGTGTCATTATTTATGAAATATGCCTCCTTTATTTTGCGCCTATGGTCGTTATTCTCCTTGCACACTATTCTGGGGTTGGTGGGTTTAAATCTGTGTCCAGTAGCTTTTTCATGTTCCACGAATGCTGATGTAGACTCCTTGTTGTTCAGTGCCCTTTTATACATATATATGTGCTGGGATGCTCTGTTTGTAATGGTAGTTTTTGTTTCCCCATAATATGAGGCTCTGCATCCGGCCTGAGGGCATTATATCTGGTACACCACTTGAGATGTTAGTTTGGGATCAAGTTTATCTTTTGAATTGTTTATTAGTCTATTAGTGTTGGCTGAAGTGCGGAAACCAATAATAAATTCTTTTGATAATGTTTCATTAAAGAAATTTATATATATTTCATAATTCAATAGTTTCTTTTAATATTTCTTCAAGTTAGTAAATTTATAAGTAGAATATTAGTTTAATTTTGGTACCAAAAAATATTTACTAGTTTTATTTTTATAAAACTGAAGTTTATCTCTTAATTTATGTAAAATTATATAAGATGCAATTCAGAAAGATTTTTTTTACCAAATAACAAATTACTTAATTTTTTTCCCAAATTATTTTTGTTGGTTTTGTTTTCATACTCTTCTTGTATGTTTATTATTTTTCGTACATTTTTCTTCTTCTGCTTTTTCTTCAATAAATTTATAATAAATTTATAATTAATGTATTTCATTTTTACTCACTGATAATTTTTTAATGATTTTTTTTATTGGGGAAAGGGGTATAGGGGCACCAATTACACAGATGCTGGGTACATACTGCTACACTTATAATGTGCTACTTGTATATATTTTTTGACTGCATTTTTCAAATCCTATGATTTTTTTTCTATTAATATCAAACTTTACAAAATCAAAACCCATCTAATTTAAAAATGATTATTTATTTAATGACTTAAAATAACATTTTTGCTGGATGTGAAATCAATTTTATTGGTGTGGAATTTTGGAATCGTATTATTAGAAAAGCTATTGGAGTCATGCATTATAAATTGCAAAACATTTTGTATTTTCACATTCTTGACTCTACTATTTTCGTTATAGAAAATTAAATATCTCTAATTTTTTTTTGATTTAGTATGTTACATTTTATTTTTTTAAAAATTAAAATACTGTACAGTATTTTAGAATTTATCTAGTTATATTTCAGTATTGTTTTTTTTAAACATTTTTTGATACTTATGTTAAAATTCTAAATACCCCCCTCCCCTTTTTTTTTTTTTTCACTCTCCACATCAGTTTAAAAGTTCAATATTTTTATAGAAATTTTTTCCCTTTTTTAATCTCATGTAGACTTTTTTTTTTTAATATATAATTTTATCACACGTGAATTGTTCTCTGTATCAGGTATCATCTGTTCTTGCAACATATTCATAGCTTTTTTTTTTTTAAATATTGTGACATTTTTTTTTTTATCATAGGAAGCTTCAATGTGTCTGTCAACATATTTTATACCATGCGTTTTAATTTTTATTTGTATTTTTATCTCTAGGCAAAATAAATTTGGAAAATATTTTTTAGGTTTTATTTTCATTTATTGATTAATCCAAAAAATAGAATGGCTTTTGGTAATAAGAGCCTCGTAATACTTTTCATAGATTTTTGAATGTTCAAAAGCTGCAGTAGTTATTTTTGGAACTAATTTTGGCAGAATTATATAGGCTGTCAAAAGTCAAAACACTTCTTTACCCGATCAAATACAAATATAAAATCCATATTAATTCTTTTAACTGGTATCATTTAAAAAGTAAAAAGATTAAAGTTTGAAAATGTCATTTTTTTTTTTTAACTTTTTTTTAAAGCATTTATGAATTAAAATATTCAAATGTAAAAGTTTAGGGGGAATGACAGTGAAAACCAATATTCATATTGTCTCAGATAGAGTAACTTTGGTAGCCGAATGCGTATTGTGAGCCAAGTTAACTTGCCATTGCTCTAATCTATCTTTAAGGTAGTCTTTATCAAGATATTCTTACAGTGACAGATTATTCAAATTGGAAATGATTTAGATATTATCATTTGTCTTTATTTCTAATTACTTATAATCTGAAGCTGTAAAAGTAGGAAATAATTTAGAGATATTAAATCAGTTTTAGCTCACTTTATTTTAAAAATAATATTAATCATAGTTATTAGATATTCATTTTCTATTAACTATTTACAGTTTGTAAGCCATCATTTACTCTTCAGAAATATAAGCTTCTAACAAGAATTAAAATTAGTGATTTTATGATTTGTATAAAAAAAGACGTTTCTTTCTTATCGTTAACCATCTTCATGCATAGATTTCCACCTTCATATCTAGATTTCTTCTAGTCACTTATTCTTAATGTAGTATAGTAATATTAATAGCATTCCCCCCAGCTATTCTGAAATAAATTATGTAGCAAGGTTTACTTTTTAATAATAGTGATTTAAAATCTGTAAATATGAATGTAAAATTCTAAGGCTGATGGAAGTAACTAGACAATAGAATATCGTAATTGAATGATGACAAGTGATCATTATCAATAGTCGATAGCTATCACTTATATCTTAATGGCTCACACTTTTTGCTTAAAGTTCTGATGTTTAGACATGCAATCAAAATATTTTAATCTCTTACATTATTAGGTATATTTTATTAAAACCATAATTTTGAAAGTGAAAATTATATTCCACAAGTGTATATGTGCAAACAAATAAATAATACAGTAGTAAACTTAAAAAAAAATTGCCAAACCAAGTGTTCAATGCAGAATATCTTTATTAAAGCACTGTTATAATTTATTTTAGCAGATGTAAATGGACGTAGTAATGTCAATTAAACGCCAATTATGATTTAATGCAATGCTATTACCACTTACATTAATGGATTTTTTTTTTTTTAATTAATTCCATACCCATTATAAATTGAAATATGAGTTTTTATTCAGAGGAATACTATTGTCTCTAACATTAACAGATTTTTTTGAATTAATTAATTATTTTTCTCCAGAAAAACAGTTTTGTTATCAGCAGTGTTAAACAAACGACTAATTTCGTTCAAGTATTCAAAGAATATATACTAACATTTTTAGTTCTTTTTATAAAAGTGAAGGCGCTGCTTTAAATTTGTTTCGATTCCCCATTATTACAATCCAGATATTAACCAACTGTGCTTTATCATCATTTTCATGCTTATCTTTAGTAGACTTATTAATTTATGTAAGATAAAGGACATCAGAAATCAATATTAATAAATTTTTTATTCGTAGTAGAAACTTTTTTTTGCACAATTTCATAGTAAATGTTCTATCGTTTATATGTATATGCGTAAATCTTTTATTCCCTTATCAAGCATAATTTTAGATTGTCCAACTCTGATCAAATGATTTTTATAATTCTCAATATTATTTTTAGTATTGGATTCAAATTTGCAAAGTTAAATAAAAAAAACTTTCAAATCTGCCATTTTTAATAATAGGTACAGATAATTCCTAACACTAACTAGCTTTACATATATCTTGTAATCAATAACATCATATTCTTTTTTTAGTTTTAAATCTTAAAAATTCAATTGATTTATTAATGTCTTAATCCATGTAATTTCAGAAATTTTATTTAAATTTTTAAACGCTACATGAATATGCTTATGAGGATCATTTACTAAGATATCAAAGTATCTAGTATATATGTTGTCCTTATTTTCATCTAAAAGAGATTGAGTCACTTTTTCAATGAAGGTGACTGTTGTGTACTCAAAATGCAAGCACTCAGAATACCAACAAATAAAAGAATAAATAATAACAACAAATAAATCAATAAATGATGAAATATAATTAACAGTGAAAAGTTATTGATACACACAAAACATCTTGGCTCTGTTCAGCTGCTGCTCACGATCACATTGGCTTCATTCAAGAGCACTGTATCATCACTTACACTGCTTACAGCTACTGTCACTTTAAATTTTTCAGCAACTGTTCATATAGTAAATTCACTGATATGAGAGCTACGCACTTTGCTACTCAAACTATTTATACACATAGATTTGCCTCTGGCAATCCAGGATTCATTCTTGATTTTTATCAGTCTTGTATTTCCTATTGGTGTTTTTAATTAGTATTTTCTATTTCTATTGTATCAAGAAATATTTGTAATTAGCAAATATTTCTTGGCAATTATCAAACACAATTTTCTTATCACAAATATGTAAATATTTTCCATTATTACATTCTATGCAAATTGAATCATTAATTAATTAGAGATGGTGATCATGTGATGTTTGATAATTAAATCCTTATCAGTTAGCGATCTAAAATATACTTCTCTAATATATAAGATGTGATATGTTGGACTATTTCTATCATTTATGAGTGAATGTTAAATGTATAGAAAATTTTAAACTTTATTTAAACTTTCCAAATACAAAACAACTTGTTAGTAATAACACACAAATAGACAATACAGGTTAGTAATTACACAGCATTTCGAGTAGTATTATTCTCCACTCTTCTTCAGGTGTTGCTGGCCTATATGCACAGTGACAATATTCGCTTAGAAGTTGAACATCTGAAGAAGAGAGGAGAATAATACTACTCGAAATGTTGTGTAATTACTAACCTGTATTGTCTATTTTGTTGGTATTTGGAGAGTTTAAATAAAGTTTAAAATTTTCTATACATTCAACATTTACTCATAAATGATGGAAATAGTCCAACATATCACATCTTATAATATACCATCATTACAAACCTTCAGACAAATTCTCTAATATATTTTTTTTACTTTTTCTGGAGTACAAAACTTATACTTTAATTTCAATGTACATATTTTACATACACGACAGCAACATCTAAACTCCAGATAATACCACTAATACACAAATGTATGGGCCAGCATGTCATTTTTTACAAAGGAAAGTCCATTTTATTATGAATGTTTTATATTGAATATAATTTTTTTTTTCATTTAATGTAATATTTTTCTAATAATTATAGACTTATCCATGAGTTTATGTATTGGTCATGTTATCTATAGTTTTGCTGTGGCTTTGTTGAAAAGGTAGATTATTCATTCTTTTTCAGATGATAATAATATCTTATGTGCTAGATATGTTGATATTTTTGTATGTGCTTTTTATAAGCTTATTCAGCTGTTTAATAATTTAAATAAAATTTTCAAAATTAAATGTATGGATGATCTATTGGATATTTAGATTTAAAATTAAAAGAATAATTTGATGCTATTGATTATAAGATGTGTTGAAAGTAGATTAGTGCTAGGGATTATGTATATCCGTTAGTAAAACTTTCATTTCAATATAGAATGACAGATTTGAAAGTCTTTTTGTTTAGGAATTTAAAACTTTGCAAATTTGAATTTGATAGAAAAAATAATATACAGAATTATAAAAATGATTTGATAAGAGTTGGATATTCTAAAATCATACATAGTAAGCAATAATTTTTTTGTATCTGTAAACATAAAAAGATAGGATGTCTTCTATGATACTATATATGGATACGCTCTATATTCCTATATTTGCATAGAAAAATAGTTGTATTATGAATATTGATTTTTCCTGACCTTTATTTTTAAATAGATTAATTAACAATGCTAAAGATAAAGTTAAAAATGATAAACTAAATTACATTATAGTCAAAATAAGAGTCATAGACCACATGACCCAATTCTCTTAAGCTTGTAAGATATAAACAATTAGCATTGCCAATTCTTCAACAAGCTTTGTGATATATGCTTAGCTAGAGAAAGCATTTAAAATGTCTCTGTCAAGAAACCCCCCCTCCCCCAACCTCTGACCATGGTTTCATGCTTTGGCACTCCTCAGAGAGGCGCTAGGGTAGCTTCAGACATTATGTCTTGGATTGTTAGATTTGCAACACTAAATATTATAAGGAGACACAAACATATTTAAAGTGTAGAATAGCTTAACATATATGATTCTATGTTTTTTGAATATAAGAAAAAAAACTGATTCTTTGTTTAAACCTGCTGGTGTCACAATTATTTGTTTGGAGAAAAATAATAAAAAAAGTTAAAATAAAAGAAGATTGGCATATAATTAACTAAGAAGCCAATAGCAATTCTCATAATAAGAACCGGTGTTTCAATTTATGTTAGGTATATAATATTTACTAAGGCAATAAACCTAAAGCATGTGCGGTTGAAAATGCGAAGGTAGGGACCTCTATAGGTCTTAACCACAAGGTTACGCATTGGAAGTCAGCTAGTATAAGGGTTAATAAATATCATTGCTCCTATCAATGACTGATGTTTCAGTTTGCATTGATATATTGAAGCAATGAATCTGAAGTCCAATCCATGCTTCACATCTTCCTATAAACTTGATTAATATTGTAGACCTAAATTAAGTTTATAGTCCAATATCAGCAGGGTTTTGCATTAGAGTTAAAAATAATTATGCTTATTAAACGTGTATTACATTTAAATATTTTGTTTTAAATAAATTTCATTCTATTAATAAAAATTGCTTAACCTATTAGTCAAACATATATATACATCTAGCGTATATATATGAGTTAATGCAAAATTCTGCTGAAATAAAATGCTTATTCTACTATAAAAAAATAATAATATGTTGTTGTTAAAATTTTGTTAAAATATTTAGTATGATTTGATTTTGAGATAAGCCCACCAACATTTTCTAAAAGAATGTATAGTTTTAATTAGTGAGCCCTTCAAGTGTAATTAAAGATGGCCTTCTCTTTCTTTCTTTTTAATTAAGAGAATTCAAACTTTGAAGTAAGAAAGTTAGAGTAAAAAAGTTAAAGTTATTTTTAGAAAGTGTTGCTTTGAAACAAAGGAGCATGGGGAGGCTTATCAAGATCTCAGATCATACAAACAATAGAAGGTAGCTGACAGAGAGGGTATAAATAGAAGGGAGAACAAAAGATTGATTATTCAGATTTTTCCTTTTGAAGGATTCGGTTGATTCTGATTTTCCTTGTGAAGGTGATTCTTTCAGAGTTTGCTATTGCAAGGTGCATTCAGATTTCTCTTAGGAGAACTCTGTCAGATTTTGTTCGTGATTTTATTCCCAAAAGTCTACAACTGTTGTCTACAAATCATGAAGAAGTTTGAACCTGCTCAAGCTAAAAATCATATAAGTTTGATAGATTCTACTATGCTCGGCTAGGCAAATAAATAGCTTTGCCTATCGCCGAGGTTCCGGAATACCATTCAAAATGCCTTAATATCCACTCAATAGTCATCTGAACTCTGTGCCGTGTCTGGAGAACTTTTCGTGAAACCATACTACATATTTTCATTGTCCGGACAACTACATCTCGACGGTCGGATCAAGCCACGAACGCCGTAGGGAACATGACCAAGGAAAAAGGACGGTAATCGTATCTCCTCTATTGAACTATTTCTTATGCTACCTTTTGTTCATTTTTTCTAATTGCTTCAGTGAATTTATATGTATTTGCTATGTAACCATTTTTATTAGACTAACCTTAAATATATATATTGTGTGATCATCTATCTATATGTAACCTTTTTCCCTTCGCTATTCTTCCTTACTAACCAGTGTAAATATTTAGTATTCCATTGCGGTTAAGTTTAATAGTTAATTTTTGTTCATTTAAAATCTCTTTCCAATTTTATTTATGTTTGTTAATTAAATACGAGTCAGTTTCTTTTGTGTGCCAACTTGATCTCTTTGATAACGCCTCTTTTCTCCGCCATTAGCTTATCACGTATATCTGATTTTTAAACACTGTTTTTAGCGCAAAGCAATTAGAAATGCTTTGCGAAAGATTCTTTTTTTATTGTACTTTATCGAGAAGATCGAGTTGACAATTTTTAATAAAATTGGGAAGAAAAGAGTTAGACCGCAAATCTATTAATCTGTTTTTATTGTCTAATTAGTTTGTTTCATTAATTTAGGGGAATAGCGGAGGCCATTAAATCATTATTCATATTTTAAAGCCATCAATTAAACATATTATTTAACTATCAAAAGCTTGAGTTTCCTAATTTTATTATAATGCTTTATTTTACTTGTCAATGATCCAGGCACGCAAAACACATATTTCTTAGTACTTTTGCAGATTTAACTATTTAGCTCCTTAGGATTTCCCGTCCATGTCTCTACCGCTGTTGCTAAGCTTTGTGGCCGGTTGAAAAATAATTTATGCATGGCTCAGATAGTGTTGTTTGTTCGTGATCAGGCCTCGAGAATAGGCGAATGGGCAGAGGTCATAGTATTCTTGATTTAATATCTCGCGTATGCGTGGCCCCGAGGTACCTTCGCCTAGTATTCGAACTGGGTTAAGCCAACATACATCATCCAATATATATATAGATTTTCTAAAATAAATTGTAGTCTTATTTAAAATTTATTGCCATATTTTTCATTTGTTATTCATATATTCTTGTGGGATTTTAATTTTTGTATATATTTTATATAGTGCAAAATATTTTTTTTTAACTTTCAATTATTTTTCAACAAACTAACAAACAAAATACATATATTTGATAAATTAATTAATATTTGAGTGGATTATAACTTTATTTTTCCGTTTTGGTATTTTTAAAATTAATTTACTTATTACATCAATAAATCATTGCGGTTTAAATATCTTTATTTTTTATTATTTTCAGATTTTTTTTTTAACAAGATATATAAATACATTTTAATTTAATATTACTTAAAAAGAGAGAAAGAACAATATACTAGGCCGCTCTTGTCTTTTAGATAAATCTTGTGTTAAAGATTTGCAGAGGTCCCTACTGTCATTTTTTTAGGCGCATAGTTTTAAGGTTCTAGCCTTAATGTATATTACTATAACTATATTTGCAAATAGTGATAGATCTCATTTATAAATTGCATAGAAAATTCTCTGTAAAGATTATTTCTTATATCTGCGTATATACATATTATTCATCTAAACTGCCTTCTCAATTTAATGCATTTATAGAATGAGTTTTATATAAAGAAAACTTACGTAATCGATACACAATTTTAAGTAAATGTAATGCTGCTTAAATTTATTAGAATAAAATAATTTACATTAAAACAAATTTAGGAAAGTACAAACCGTAGCAAAAATTAAGAAGAAATATGCTATAATGATGGATAGAATTAAGTAAGTTGATTGAAAAATCATTGTTATAATGTTCACTATATCCATCTACAATGCATTTGCGTAAATATTCTTTCTAAAATGCTAAGGAAATATGGATTAAATTATGTGCATAGGAATCTTGGAAACTTATAAGAAGATTGGCCAGCTAAAAGATGACAAAAAAGATAAAAATACAACCATTTTCTGGATTCAATAAAGAATAAAAACCCCAGTATTATTTACTATGCAACATTAATTATATTTGTAAAATTAAATGTCTCACAAAGAATAGCTAATTATAGGCTGAAATATAAATCAAGAATGTTATACATATATTGGTGATTATTTATCTTTTCTACATGGGTGTGGTCATGTGTATCAGTTGTATGAGATAGTGTGGATAGTTGAAGGGTGCTTGAAAATCTGAGTTCAAATCCCCTATACTTATAATTAAGCTATCTACTAGTTATAATTTTTTTTTTTTAGTTTAATTACTAAATGAATATATTTCTATAAAATATTTATAAAATTTCAGTAATACTGAGACTTTAGAGTACAGTGAAATATGGAGAGATTATATTGGAAATAGGAAGAAAGGAACTGAAACTGAAATACATTGAGTGAGAGAACAAACAAGTATCATTAATGTGACTGAAAGATATAATTTGATGTGGAGCTGGATTGGATGTATTATTAGAGAAGATGATAATAGATAGAATGATGAAGTCTTAAATTGGATTCAAAGAGATTATAAAAGATATAGAAAAGAACAACCAATGAAATGAATGAAATCAAAGTTTGCTGCTGTGAGATGGAGAAGAGATCCTATGGATAGAAAAACTGGAATAAACTTGCAAGAGACTTTTATCCTGCAATGAACTAATAATGGTTGAAAATGGTGATGGGGATGGTACCATGTTTCCTTGAAAATAAGGCCAGGTTTTATATTAACTTTTGCTCCAAAAGACACCGTAGGGCTTATTTTCAGGGGATGTCTTATTTTTTCATGAACAAAAATCTATATTTATTAAAATACAGAAATGTACATTTATTCAAGTACTTCTCCTTTCAGAAAGCTGTAATATTCTTACCCCTGGAGGCCCCATAATTCCTTTTTTGTACTCGCTGGAATAGCTCTTTCTTTTTGCACCCATCTTATCTGGTGACCAAAATATTATTACATCTAAATTTATCCTTAAATCAAGTGTTAATTGAAAACCTACGAGAAAAGGAGTGTTAACAAAAATGATTGCAGTTAAGAATGGTTTGTCCACACAAAAGCAACAACAAAATGCAATCACAAGAATTCAGAAAATGGTTCTGTATTTTACATGTGCACATTAAGTATGTTCATTACAACATATGGCGCATTGAATTACGTCAATTCATATATGACACGAACATGATCCATCAGTTATCAAGTGTGCACATTGTAAACACTTTCCAAATTACTTGTATAGCCCTGCTTGGGTATTCTTTTTAAAAACTTTTCTTTAGGAGAAAGATTAATAATTTAACTTAAGATAAACGTTGACTATTAAAATCACTTCCTTTATTTTAATAATTTTTCTTTTATCTTAAATATTTAAAAGCTACCATGATGAAACAAACTAAATCAAGCATTCTAAATCTAAGTATTAAATATAAATAAAAGAAGTATCTGAAAATATATAAATAACATTATAAATTCTCTGGTATACTGACTTGTGATAAATAAATTGTTTCTCTGTATAGGGAGAATTATGTTTGTCGAAAATGATCCACAGGAAAATACAAAAGAACCATATAATTTAAATTATCATTTATTTAAAGCAGTAATGTCAATTATTTTGTTTTTTTATATCTTCATTGCTTTATAATTTAATACGTCCGTTGTGTGTTTCAACTAGGACTTATATTTGGAATAGGGCTTATATTGTAAGCATCTGAAATATCATGCTAGGGCTTATTTTCTGGTTAGGTCTTATTTTTGGGCAAACACAATGTATATACTGTATATAATTCATAATACAAAGTCATTTAACCTTGAGCATTATTACACTTACTATTCAAGTAATACATAATATATATTTAAGTATTAAGTCATCCCATATGGTTAAGAAATCCAGCAGCGCCCTTTTGCAAAATAAATATATTAAAGTCTGTATTTCAAAATAACCAGTCTCAAAATGATACCACTTTGAAACTATACGCTATTAGATTCTAAATATTGAAATACGAACTAATTCAAAAAGCTTGAAATTTAAATAAGCAATGATTCTAACTTTGTTACTAAACCAACGTTTACTACTGTTATATAAAGACAAACTAAACATTAGTAATTTTAATCCTTAAACCACCTAACACAATTATATATGAAAATAATCCTGGGACTAACATTAAACTGAAATAAAAATCTAAATATTAAATCACCCCATATGGTTATGAAATCCAGCACTGTCCTCTGTATTAGCACTGCGTTATTTTTATATATAATTTTTCATATATAATTGTGTTAAGTGCTTTAAAGATTAAAATTACTAATGTTTAGTTTGTCTTTATATAATAGTAGTAAACATGTTTGTTTAGTAGCAAAGTTAAGATCGTTGCTTATTTAAATTTCAAGCTCTTTGTTTGAATTAGTTCATATTTTAATATTTAAGATCTAATAGCTAGTTTTAAAGTGGCATCATTTTGAGGCTGGCTATTTTGAAATACAGACTCTAATTACAGAGGGCGGTGCTGGATTTCTTAAGCACGTGGGGTGATTTAATATTTCGATTTTTATTCCAAGTTAGCGTTAACATTGGGATTATAATATATTTTATATTATTTTTTTTCCTGCACAACCATCGATAGCATTTAATTTAAAACTAGGATTGCAAATGAAATGATTATTTTAAGTGTTTTATGGCAATGATAGATTATATCTGGTTTATTTCAATTTTAATATTTTTATAATACCACACCTTGAAAATAATCATGCTTGACCAAAAACTGACTTGTAATTTTGATTTTATTTTATTAATTTTTTTTATATATTTTGATTTTTGTTTCATTGTTATTACTTATTATTATATATGGATCTTTTTCATCAGTGTATTTATTATTATTCATATATATATTTATATTGTTTTGATTTACATATGGATATAAACAGGTCTATTGATTTTTAAGAAAATTGATCATTTGATAGGCTGAGTCTAGTTACCAGGACCATGAAGAACCTTCTAAACTTGAAACATTATGCCAAGAAGAAACACACAGTTTTCTAGAAGGAGAAGAAATTTTTTCCAAACCCCTTTCAGTTGATGTAGACTTGCCATCTTTGGTTTCATGTAGAAGTAGTGGAAAAAAATCATTTTCCCCCATTTTTGCAGATGACGCAAGGTAGAGATGTACTTTTATCTTTAATTATTTAAAAATTAGAAATTTGTTGGTTTTTATTTTAAGAAATAATAAAATAAAATAGCATTAATGACAATCTATTGAGAAAAATTAAATTTTACCAGTGTAGATTTATTTATTTTAAAATATTAGTTAATATTTTTTTTATGCTGAATTGTACTTAATAAATGGTTAAACTATTATATATATTGTACCAATATCGTATTGGAACATGTAATAATTTTGTCTAAAAAAATTATTAAAATTAAACACAGTTCGTTAAAAGAAATAGTATGTAAAAGTTTAAAAAGCTGTGTATTGCAGTTTGTTTTCGAAACGCAAAAAAAATAAAAGTCTAAAGAATTCTTTTTATTATTGTTGCTAGTTTAAAGAAAATATTGTTCATAAAAGTTATGAATGATTGATTAGAAGAAGAAAAAAGAAAGAAAGAAAAAGGTTTAAACTAAAAGTTTAAAAATATAAATCGCTTTTTATTTAAGTTAAAGAAAACATGAAAAGTCATCTTAAAAACTAAATAGTAAATTGATCGTAAATTATATATGTGTGTAAATGACGAATTAATGTCAGCTTAATAAAATATATATGTGTGATTGTAAATATAATAAATGTATGTGTATTAAATATTAAAAAAAAATGATATAGAAAATTATAATTTAAAACACTCAGCGATGGCTACTAATTTAAAAATCTATAAAACAACAAATTTTGTGCCGGCTATTAAGTTAAACAAAAAACAATAACAATAAGTTTGCAGTGGCTACTAAACTTTCTTTTTGAGATTTCAGAGAATAATTAAAAATATATTTGCTATCTTTCACTACTGGAGCATCATATTTATGAGATGATTGCTAAAAGCAAACCGAGATATTTTGAGAATTGTGCCCCATTTTCCCTATAATATTTCCATTTAATTTTTGCAGTCATGCCAAGAATATAATACTTCTGGATTAAAAGCATGCTGATTATATATAATGATTACTTATTCACTGGCAAATTTAAAAACTTTGTTTATTAATGAAAACGAATCCATTTAGAACAGCATTTTTATTTTTGATAACATATTTTGATCAAACGTACAAGTTTATTTTACCAGTATTTATAAATAAATATAAGCATTTATCAATATTTGTAAATTATTTAATAAATCTATGACATATTTATAGAATGCAATTTATTATAAATCAAATTATTGTTATTTTTTTTGTTATGTTGCTCAGTAATATAAATATTTCTAGAGCATATACATTATTAATGGTTATTATGATTATTAAAGTGTATTATTAACATTGGAATTTAGTAAATGATAAAAAAATAATTTGTATTATAGCTTATTGTGTTATAACGATAACAAGGCTTGTAGTAGTTAGGTTATTCACCTTTCATGCATAATTAATATAGATGAAAAGTGAATTTTTCTTGGGGTATAATCAAGCTTAAGAAAGCTAATGTAATTAGCTATACATTGGATATTTAATTATTATTTTAATATAAAATCTTAGGCTAGATTTTATTGCTCAGATGAGCGCCAGTATGCTGACTATAAAACAAAAATGTGATTGTAGTGTGATGTATTTTTAATAAAGAAAATGTGATATTTCTTTAAAACCGTGGTTTACCTTTAATATAACTGATTTATTAACTAATATTTAAATAGTATTTAAGTAAAACTCTAAGAATCAAATATATAATTGTTGTGAAAAAGTTAGCAGTTATATGTAAAGACACTTATTTATTTGAGATTTATTGTTGGTTGAGTTTGTTTTTTCTCCACAAATATTAGTAAAACAGAAGAATGTTATTAATATTGATCTTGATTATTTTATATACAGTTTTTCTAACTTCGTTATAAGATTTTTTTTAAAAATATGTATATACACACATTATAATGTTAAACTTTTATTTATGTATTTTTTAGTAAAGAAATATTTTTTACTTGACTTCATTCCTTTTTAATTGATGTCATTTGGATTTAGGTTTCTTATATCATTATATACTCAGATTTGCAATGAGGAGTTAATAGAAGGATTGCTTCCAATGTGGGTTTTATGTGATGGTTGTGATCCTGAGAAAACTGCATTCATTGGATGCGAAATGATGTATGAAAGTAAAAAGTTGGTTATTAATAGTATCACTATTGAAGGTAAAATATTTGAATTATTAAATGTAATAGTGTAATTTTTTTTAGAAATGAAGAAGGATCATTATAGTTCATGATTTGAAATATATAACGTACTTTTCTTTCACATCTGTAATTTCTAAATATCTGTGCTTAAACACTATACTCAGAAAAGCTTAATATTATAATAAATTCTTACTTATTGAGGCTTAGTTCTTATTCAGAGCTACCTATTACAGTAAATAACATGCATGACTCTCTATAAGAATATATCAACACAGATATCTTTCCAAGCAAGCTTTAAATAATCCTGAAGATAAGTCAATCTTCCTCGAGCACCAAAATGGGATGAGCCCAACTCTCTGTAAGAATATGTCGACACAGATAGCTTTCCAAATGAGCTTTAAATAATCCTGAACATAAGTCAATCTTCCTCGAGCACCAAAATGCACTGAGCCACACATTCAAGCCTGTAGCACCAACATTGCATGCATCGAGCAAAATGACTCCAAGCAGAAAATTAAAGAGGCCTGGCATGTAGCTAACTTTCCTAATGTCATAAATAGGAAAGAATCCTGCTTTCCCCTCTTGAAGGAATACACAATATAATTGCATATATTTAAATAAATTTACAGCCTACATATAGTTATAAACCCAATTACGCATACATTAATGCTATGAATATGAGGATATACTTCGCCTTCGAAAGTGCTAAGCTTCAATCAGTACGAATTCATTATAATTTTAAGCTTTTCTGAATATAGCATGGAGGCACAGATATTTATAAATTAAAATTTATGATGTAGATCTGGTAAAATTAATTAATTAATTAATTATATTTAATAAAGTGTATAAACATACGATTCTTTGTTTGAGGGGTCAAATAATGCTCAGATTTTCAAATTGTCAGGTTGAAGTTAATTATTCCATTCATTGAATAAAACTAAGAATGTTTTTTGCTTCAGCTTAAAGTAATCTGGAAAATTTTGAGACCATATTTATGTTAAGAAATTGTTAAATGCTGACAAATTTGCATTGATGATGACCAAGTGTTATTTCTTGATCTCAACACTATTTTGCCAGGTCACTTCAATCTAGTCTCAAGCATAAATCTTAACAAGCATGCATGCATACCTACATGAATACTTTATTAATAAGATTATAACTAAATATATAGGTAGTTATTAATATATTAGTTAAGCCAAATCACATAAGTGTAGATTGAAGGTCAAATGTTACATATTCTCTTGAGCAATGAAACATTCAATTATACTGATGACAAAAATATCTTTAATTTAATAGTCTTAGTCTTAACGAAAGAGTACTTCACTATTTTGTTTATATTTTGATTATTGAGTTATGATTCCTTTGTCATCACCATTTATTCAATTTGTAAATATGACATGAATTTATTTTAAACAGATGAAGATTATAGCTGTTTATAAAATAACATTCTAGGTTCAAATTCTTTTTTTTTTTTACTATTAAGAGAAATTTTGATTTTATTTCTTAAATTTTTTTTTTATTAGTAAAAGGCAAAACAGTTCTTTAAATAGACCATTTTAGGGCAATTGGCTCCCAACAGCTCCCTTTAGAGGGATAATAAGTGAAATAACATTACTCATCAGGCTTGCAAACTTCCAAATCAGGAAGATTTAAGCAGTTTTTATTCTTGTTTATCCTTTGGCTAAAAATAGATAAAAACCCATTTAACAACAATATTGGATGTTTAACCTGTTACACTTTTTTCTGGCTATATGAAAGAAAAATTCACCTGCTTGATATTAGAATTCTAATTCATCAATATGGTAGGTGGATGCACTGTGCCACAAGATCTCTGCATTTTTTAATGATATTTTTACATATTTCACTATAAGTATAGAATTAAACAGACAAAACTCTCCATACAGTAGTGCCACACTGTGCCACCAGAGTAATCAATGAATGCCAGAAGGCTTGTGCATAAAATTCCCCATTTAGTGCCTACTCATCCAATATCCCCAAACTAGTTTCTGGCTTATTACCTTCGTCAGTGAGGAGCCTTGGATCTGAAAGCACTGCACCTAGATCTTAGGATCTAATGCAGCCCTCCAGTAACCACCTTTTATCTCTACTTAACTGCAGAACTATAAGAATAAAATTGGGAAAACACAATACTATTTTCAATCTAAGCTCAATAGCTTATATAGTCCTATGGGTTTGAACTCAGTTCAGCACCCATAAATTTTGGTGACTTTGGCATCATTGATTACTCTGGTTGTCACAGGGTGGCTCTACTGTATGGAGAGTTTTGCCTGTTCAATAGCAGTTATGTGCTAGCATAAGAGATGGTGATCATATGATCTTTAGTGGTTTAACACCAATCCTGCCTAATCGGATAATGGTGGCTATGGTTGTTAAAGAGCCAAAGTCACTAAAAAGTATGGGTGCTGAACTGAGTTCAGACCTATAGGACTATATAAGCTATTGAGCTTAGATTGAAAATATTGTGTTTTCAATTTTATTCTCATAGTTTTGTAGTTGAGATAAAAGGTGGCTGCTGGAGAGTTGCATTAGATCCTAAGATCTAGGTGCAATGCTCTCAGATCCAAGGCTCCTCAATGACGAAGATCACAAGCCAGAAACTAGTCTGGGGATATTGGATGAGTAGGCATTAGATGGGTATTTTATGCACAAGCCTTCTGGCATCCATTGATTACTCTGGTTGGCACAGGGTGGCACTACTGTATGGAGAGTTTTGACTGTTTAATAACAGTTATGTGCTAGCATAAGTGATGGTGATCATGTGATGGTTAGTGGTTTAAGTATAGTATTAAGTAACAGTATTTGTAAATATTTCTAAAATTTTACTTCTCTTAGGACCTAGAATTTAATAAGATATTCTACCTAAATGACCAAATTTTTGCCAACTTGCTATTGCAAGAAAATTAAGTTTCTCAAGTATGGAAATTATTTTGTTTTTTTAAAAACTTGTATTCAATACAGATCATATATTGATCAAATTAGATTTTATTAATTCCTCGCTCATTTATTTTATTTGAATTTACTTGATTATTTGATTAAGATGTAAATAGCTGCTCTCTCTATATGTATATTCAGTAAAGAATTTATGAAAATATATCTTATCTTTTTATTTATGAGGCTAAATTAAGTGATAAATGCAATGGCTGGTAAATAATTCTTATTAGTTAATAATGAAATGCTAAATAATATTTTTTTCTCATTAATTATTGGTTAGAGATTTCAGAATTACTTCACTTTTAAGATAATAACTCTAATCACTAAAAATAGCTATTATTTTGCTATCTGGGTAGTGGGCAGATTAGTTTAAGTGAAGATCAGAGAATTTTTTCAATGGTTGATTTGATTATAATTCATCTTTCGTTGATTTGTGTTGGATTGTTGGCAAATGAGATTCTATTTCTCCACAATCGTGCTTTATTATCATTAATAAATCATTATTAATTATAAAATGTAATTGTTAAATAAAATAGAACATGTTTTTTTTTTTTATTAAAACACTAAAATAGATACTAAAAAAACAACACGTGTCAATAGAAAATGTTCTCAAATGTGGATTTGAATATTGCATTTATTATTGGGTTTTAATCAATTTTATCTTTTGTAAAACATAAATATGTGTAAAAATTAAATTGAAAGATTAGTGAGCCCAAGCTGTACTAAATAGTAATCAAATGGTCTGTGAGAGTAGAATAGCGGATTCAGATCTGAAGGTTCAAGTATCGATTCTCAATGCAGTAACATATCTATATATAAAACTATTCAGATTAAGTAATAATTATATTTATAAAGCGCATACTCGTTACTTAAAGTAATATTTATTAAGGTTATAACCTTAAGACTATGCGCTTGAAAAAACGACAGTAGAGACCTCTGCAAATCTTTAACACAAGATTTATTTAAAAGACGAGTGGCCACTCTTATCTAAACCTGCTTTCTAAATAAAATGCTTTAGATTCTCCTATTTATTTAGAAAGTAGGTTTAGATAAGAGTGGCCACTCTTGTCTTTTAAATAAATCTTGCGTTAAAGATTTGCAGAGGTCTCTACTGTCATTTTTTCAGGTGCATAGTCTTAAGATTGTAGCCTTAATAAATATTACTTTAAGTAATGAGTATGCGCTTTATAAATATAATTATTACAACTTTCTAAGCATAAGATCTCAAACTGACGCATTGTAAATCGAAATATTTCGCGAATGTTAATGTGTTATAGAATTTGTGGACTTAATCAGTGAGGAATAATGAATAGCCTTACACTCTCAAATCAAAATGCTTTAGATTCTCGTATTTATTTAGAAAGTAGATTGAGATAAGAATGGCTGCTTTTGTCTTTTAAATAAATCTTGTGTTAAAGATTTGCAGAGATCTCTACTGTCGTTTTTTCAGGCGCATAGTTCTAAGGTTATAGTCTTAATAAATATTACTTTAAGTAATGAGTATGTGCTTTATAAATATAATTATTAGAACTTTATATTATCTTAATAGATTTCTAATCATAAGATCTCAACACTGACTCATTGTAAATCGAAAGATTTCACATATGTTAATGTGTTATAAAATATGTTGACTTAATCAGTGAGGTATTGAATAGCCTTATGCTCTCAAATCAAAATGCTTTAGATTCTCCTATTTATTTATAAAGTAGGTTAAGATAAGAGTGGCCACTCTTGTCTTTTAAATAAATCTTGTGTTAAAGATTTGCAGAGGTCTATACTGTTGTTTTTTCAGGTGCATAGTCTTAATAAATATTACTTTAAATAACGAGTATGTGCTTTATAAATATAATTACTACAACTTTATATTATCTTAATAGATTTCTAAGCATAAGATCTCAACACTGACTTGTAAATGAAAAGATTTCACGAATGCTAATGTGTTATAGAATTTGTGGACTTAATCAGTGAGATATTGAATAGTTTTACACTCTCAAATCAAAATGCTTTAGATTCTTCTATTTATTTAGAAAGTAGGTTTACATAAGAGTGGCTGCTCTTGTCTTTTAAATAAATCTTGTGTTAAAGATTTGCAGAGATCTCTACTGTCGTTTTTTTAGGCGCATAGTCTTACGGTTATAGCCTTAATAAATATTATCAGATTAAGTAAATGGAATTCTTACCCATGGATCACAGATCAATTGTGTCTGGTATTTGAACGTTGCTATGATCTCCTGAACTGCAAACCATTTGATTGTTTTTATATATTATCAGTTATTAAAACAAAAAATCATAAGCTAGATTTAAATTACTGTCTGTCATGTATTCCTTGCAAAAGCTTTTAAGGCTATTTTGCAGTGTTTGATTGATAATTATGTTGCAAATTGAATATCCAAATTCATAGGTAGGAAAGTTCACAAATAGAGATATTTGGCTAATGGTTTATGAATGGAAATCAATGCTCTTAAAGTCCTTCATAGATTTTTCTGTAATCACATGCATATAATTTGATAATAAGATATGTGATTTTTGAGCATGATACTATTTTTTGATTAAAAGGACTTTATCGGTATTAAAATTTGAAATGTTAATATAAAGTCACAATCTTCAAATATTGTTATAAAAAGAATATTCCAACCTTTTTTTTTTTTTGAAAAATTACATTTTCAATAAAAAATTTCTAAGACAGTAAATATCATTCTTATGATGGATGATCTCACTGTTTGCTGTAATATCTATCTCGTTAAGAATTTACTTTATCCTATATCTTTGTTATCACTATTATTCTATATATTTGTTTTTACTATACATAATTACTTCATGTAATATTGACTAATATTAACTTGTCTTTGCTAATCACTCTATGATCTTTTGACTTGTTAATTTTTTTTTTTGTAGTCAATTTTTGTATACTTCAGGTATAAAAATGTTAACTATTTGAAAAAAGTTTTTAAAGAAGGCAAAACTTTATACAGTAGTGCCTATCTAGTACCTACTCATCCAATATCCCCCGACTAGTTTCTGGCTTGTGGCCTTCGTCAGTGAGGAGCTTTGGATCTGAGAGCACTGCACCTAGATCTTAGGATCTAATGCAGTACTTTATAGAGAGTTTTGCCTTATTTATAAACAATTATGTGCTAGTATAAGAGATGGTGATCATGTGATGCTTAAAATAGTTTTTGTTGAGTTGCTAAACTCTTATTGAAAAATGAATAGCTTATTATTGAGAACTTGATTGGCAAAGAATTTTGATGAGTGCGAATATGCAGTGATATCAAATATGCATATTCTTATATGAAGTTATGTGTTACCCATGAATGTTTGAGCATCTAAGCATATAATTATGTTTTACATATTGCAATCAGTCTTAGCTTTAAATAGAAATGAATGTACATGTTAAATGGAAATATATTTTAGAAAACTGTAAATGTCATAATTACTTAATTGTATCTAATTATCCTGTTATTGTATGGCTATTATTCAAATAATAATGATATTGTAAATTATAAAATGTGTATTGATTTAGCTTTATGTCTTCTTATGTTTATTTGTTATTCATTTTTTTGTTGTAATATTTGATTTAAAAGCATTATATTTATTTTAAACATAATTTGATTTTCAGGATCATATTCCAAGAAAAATAAGCTTCCATCATTAGCTACATTAAAATCAAGATTCTGTTGGAAGAATATTGGTCATGTATGTAATTTGAAATTAAATATTATAAAAATTTTGGTTCTCGTCGATGAGCAACCATATCCCACTGGATGGAGCAGTTATCATGCTAAAATTATAAAATATGGTCATTCACGGGCCGTTAATTATAATCATTTTGATGTGTTTTTTGTAATGCGAAAATAAAAACAAAAGAAAATCATCGTTTTTAAATATTATTTAATTTTAAATATTATTTTTTATTAACGTATACAAATTAAATGATAATAATAAATGTAAAATAAAATAAACAAATTACAATTTGATTCATCTTTTTTAGTTTTCTTTTTATTAGAAAAATCAATTTTCTATCGGAGATTTTTTTACTGGGGTTACGGCTTTTTTTTTTTTGTTGTTTACCGCTATTTTTTATTTCAAATAGAATGACAACTAAAAGTAAAAGTTGTTACCGTTAGTTTTAGGGTTAGTTTAGGGTTAGTTTTAGGGTTAGCTTTAGGGTTAGTTTTAGGATTAGCTTTAGGGTCAGTTTTAGGGTTAGGTTTACAGTTAAAATAAAAAATATCAAAATCGTACTTTTGTAAATATTTTTTTTTACTAACATCTATAAAATAAATGATAACAATAAACATAAACTATATTCAACAAAGTATAACAGTAGTCGGAGAAAAGAAAGAAACTAAAACTTTTTTAAAAACGACAAATATATATATATATATATAAAATGTTTATAATATATGCTTTTTATGACATTTAAAAAAACAGTGTACAATTGTACTTTTCTACTGGATATTTTTGTGTTAACGCTCTTTTTTATGTTAAAATGTCTCGTGGAAATGTTACGAACAGTACGTTACTTGATGCGTTACCTAATTCCAATTCACTTTATACATATATCTCGTCAACATTTACTACTTAAAACTTCAATATACTACGGTGTAAAAAGTCTGTTAATTATTACTTTACAAAATCTGAATATTTCAATACTTTAAAATAAAAAAAAATCCAATGAAAATAACATTTCCATCCAATTCAAAAAAACACACCCTCTCCCCAAGCCGTAACCTTTTTATAAACTGTGCGAATTGGGAAAATGTATTTGCTGCGTAAACATACATGCTGTACTGTGACGCGACATAGCGGCCTGCAATCTGTAGTACAACATAAAAGGTTGTATTGTAGAAAACGCAGGTTCGAACGTGTCGGCCACGGAAACGGCATTTTTATGTGTTTTAGTGCGAAAACAGTGCCATCCAGTGGGATATGTTGGTTCATCGACGACAACCAAACTTTTTTTTAAATAGTAATATATTTTTATTTGAAGTTTTTTTTCATTTTGTTTTATTTTTTTGCTTTTAAAATATTTTTTTATCGATTTTTTTTCTTTATATGTATATATTATTTGCATTTTTTTTCCTATTTTGTTTTTTCTTCTTGTTTATTTCATTTTTTTTTTATACATACACAGTATATATCAAATAAAATCCATAATGTATAACTCTACAAAGACAGACTTATTACAAATTGAAATTCAGTTAACTTTATATCAACCCTGCCACCTAGCACCACAGAGATCAGGAGGAGAGGGTATTTTTTTTCTGTTTAATCGTAAGTTTCTCCATAATGTGGGGAGGCATGGCTCATTGTTTAAAGGTAGTTGAATCGATGTATATATATAAACACCATATATGAGTGGGAAAAAAATACACATATGCATGAAATGAAAAACAAAAATACCATATGTAAAAATAAACCTTTAAGTAGCCCAGGCAGGGCAAAAGCTTTTCCAATAGCCTTTTATAAAGTGCTTTATTAAAAAGCCATTACTCCTTATGATTGATTGATTTTTTTAAAAAAAAACCAGCATATTCAAATTTATGATGAACAAGAGTCAAATTCCCACAGGAATAATATAATTGGTTGTATAACACATTAAGTCAGCCATATATACATTATATATAGAAACAGTAGATTTCAGCAATGGATGAGTATTAAAATTTTACTGTATGTATATTCTGTTCTTATTTATATCATATAAAGATATGATATAAATAAAAACAGAAGTTAAATGTTTGCTCAGAAAACAAAAAAGTTATAAATAAAAATATATATTTTTTGTATTTGATTTTTAAAAAAAAATCAATCGTATTGTTTTTTTCCTGTTAATTTACTTTCAATTTTTCATTAGATTTCTATATGATTGTTAATGAAATTTGGCAATATTTTTTGGTATTTCTTTTATCTTTTATTTTGTAGTAAAATTAAAATTTGTTTTGAAATTTTGTACTATAAGTTTCAATAATGGTCTCAATTAAAAGTATTTGTATTTTAAAATGGAAGGCCATATTTAAATTTCATTTGCTTTTGATAACTTCTAATTTTATGTTTAAAATGTAAATACAATCTTTTGTTTAATTGTAGATTTTGATATTATACTGTGATCACAGAAAATGTACTGTAATAACTATATAAATATTTGGTATTATAATACTGGTAGTGGTACTATATTTTTTATATCGGTTGTTTATTTTGTTATTTATTTTAGTGATCTTGTTCATGAAGAATTTCTTTTGAGAAGCAATTAAATATTTTATTATGTTTTGCAATTATTCAATCATGATCGTGTGAAACCTTGTTAAATAAAGACTGAGTGAAGACTTATGTACATAAGTCATGAATTATTATATTTTGTTCCGAGCTCCCCTTGGGTTCAGTGTACATAGCGTTTAATATCTCATCATTTATTGATAAACCGCTGATTAGAATAAAATACATATTGTATTGAAGTATAAATGTGTGGTACTTTTTAACACACACACACACACACATATATAACACTGATGCAAATCAAAATTATAGTACAGTATAAGCAAAAAAAAAAATAACAATATAGTTATTCATAATAAGTATATGTTCACTCATGCATGTACTGAAGCAATAAGAATAAAAAAAACTCATACTGTATTTTTATCTTTAAAATATAGTAAATAGCAAAATATCTGACCTACGTTTGATATTAAATATGCTCTAGATAATGTTCTTTTTTTTTTTCAATAACTTTTTCTCTTTTAGAAACAGATCTCTTTATCAAGAAATTATGAGCTTCTCTAATGGTGTTAATGTTTATAAATCAATATTAATTTTAAATATACTTTAAAATTTTGTAAAACTTATTTTTAGAAAATATTTAAATAAAATACTGCATATCAAATTTGGAAAGAATAATAAATGAAGAGTAAAATATATGTTGCTTTCAATATGAACTGAAAAAAGCTTATTAATATATATATACTGCGTATGCTTGGCTGAGAGAAGAAAAAATGGCTACCAAATATTCATATTATGAATTTTAACATTTTTTTTGTTGGTTTATTTACATTTTTGTTTGTTTACATTTTTCTTAGATATATAAATGAAGTCATGCAATTAGGTAAAGTATAATTCATAGCTCCATTGTATATAGACAGGGGCACCCAAAAATAACTGGAATTTTATAATAAAAAATTGTTTATTTATTTTTAAGTGTTATAAATTTAATCTCTTTCAAATTATTAACCATTTGATGCAATACACTGGTGTAAATGTGATTTTCATTTTTTAAACTAGGCTGGAAATACTTGCAAAGTGATGCCTTTTAATGCATCTATCATTTTTTCCCACCACTTCTAAGTCCACAAAAAAAAAAAAAAAGAGAGACTTTTTTTTTCAAGAGATTTAAAAAAAATTTGCACAAAGCGAGATTGAGCAATGCTGAATTTAATTAAAAAGTGTTCTACATTCAAGGCTTTGAGAGATAACACTTTGTGGGGATGGAACTTGGACTCTTTTTTTCATCACAAAATAGGATATTTACGTTTTACTGCATCACGTAAATATTTCAGAATGCCTGACCCTTACGAACTAAATTTGAGAGAAAAATTCTGTTTGCTTCAAAAAAAAAAAGAAATCAGCATTGTTTTGACTTTGGACTTCACTTGCGACGCTTTTTAGGGATGTGGTGAATTTAACATTTCAATTAAACCACTCATAAAATTGTATTTTTATGAGATCATCTTTCTTGTAATCTGTTTCAAGCATTACAACTTTTTTCCTTGTCATTTTCTGTAAACGAAAACAGAATTTTACATTGTCGAACTTTTCAGTCATTATAAAAAAATTGACAAAAATTCAAAATGCACTTTACAAAACAATATCATATGTGGCCCCATTCACATGACAATGCCATTTGGCAGATTGATGCAGAAGGTTTCCTGAAAAATGTTTGTAATAGTAGAAGTATATACTACAGCAGGCATGCAAACCAGAGAACGATTTTGATTATTTTTGGATAACCACTCATATAATTGATGCATAAGATTCTTATAAAACAATTGAAATCTAAAAAATGTAAGAGATGATTCTTTATTCAAATTTTATATATTTCTCATTACTTACTATGACTATTTATCATCAAAGCTCAACATAAATATCTGACCCTATGAAATGTTTGTAACTTAGGCTTATAAAGTATTTACATAATATATAATATTTTGAAATTTGTACTTATTTTAGAGAAAAAGAAATAAATTAAAATCCTATGAAACTACATAGCAGACACATAAATATTAGTTAATTGAAAATATATACAAATATAGTTGTCATGAAAAGTTATTGTTTTAGATATTTCTGTTTATTAATGATCAAATATTATAATCTTTATTGTATATTGAGCAAAATTTACGTATTAAATGATAACATTTGTTCTTGTATAATAAAGGATATAAAAGAAGATTAGATCACAATTTTCTTTTATTTGTAAAGTTAAAGTTAAAAATGTGAAATTATAAAATTGCTTTGAGGAAGCAAAAAGAAAAAAAGTAATATATTGTACCGAGACAAAGTCGGTACAGGTATATACGCACGACACACGAGCAATGTAAACACTCTGTATTTTTTTCTTCTTTCACTTTCAACTTGTGATAAAAAAAATAAATGTAGTTTTCTTTCAATGCGTTATAAAATACCTTGTAAAATAAAATGTTAATATTTCTGATTAAATAATTTAAGGCTTTCATATAATCTACTATAATAATATTCTCTAAAAAAATAACATATAAAGTATTACTAATATGCCATTTTAAATCTCAATAAGTGATTTCTACTTGTATATGCCGCGGGGGTAATTAAAAGGGTTTTGTTTTAGATTATAACTGTAGTGAAAGTTAAAAGCTTATAGAAGTGATTTTGAGACAGATTAAATGCTCGACTTTTAAACTAATGTAAGTTAAATTGTTCTCTTAAAACACGCACACATGTATGCATAAAAGGTGTGAATAAGTATGAATTTTTTCTAACTGAGATTGCAATGTGAGATTGCATAAACCTAAGATTGCCTCAAGCATATGGATTGAGTGGACATTACGTAGGACACGGACCCCAACGACAACTCAAAGAATATTGAACTCTGGGTGGAGATTCGATCCTCAGATAATAACCAACCCATATAAATATGAATCTAAATCTAAAAAAAAAAAAAAAAAGGAAGGAAAAAAAAGAGAGGGCTTTTTTTTTTTACACTCCTAGAACTTTTCTTTTTTTTTTTCTTTTGCTATCCGGTTTATCCAATATGGTCACTGTGAAATTAACATTTAGAGCGTCGATCGTCATGATGGGCTAGGAAACCCTTCAGTGATTGACCGACGCTCCGCCGCCAGAACATCTCCACAGCTATGAATGATCAACAACAGTACCGTCCGAACATAGTGCTCCAATCAGTCTAAGGACGTTGTTCCGTTTAATATACAAGAATCGTCCAAACATACTACGCTGAACTTATGAGAAATGAATAACCATGTATTATGGAAACATCATCTATCAGGTTCGAACCCTCACCAAATTAGAAGCAGCAGAAGACTAAGCAAAATCCTAGGTAAACATTTTTTTTTAATGCTTCCATTCATTCTTTACGTAAACTTAAAAGGCAATCTCATAATTAATTAAATTAGACTTTTCGTAAATCAAATATAAAATGATCCGTAGTCCCTCATATTCAAATCTTATTATTTTAATCTCAACTTTCGTAAATAAAAATATCAGATGCTACATAGTTCCTCATATTTAAAATCTTAGGACTTTTCCAGTTATGAACTTTGATCCTAATTATTATTTTCTTTCGCAGATAAACTATAACACACACCTAATTTCAAAATGTAAAAAGAGGAAATATATTTTATCATCCATGTTTATTGTGCATAATATGTTCTTTTCTGTGCGAGTGCGAGAATGCGCGTATGTGCGTGCAAATAAAACTATTAATAAATGTTTCATTTTTTTTTATAATCAATAAATTTTTTAATTTAAACAAGTCGAGCATTCCTCAAATCATTTTCTATAATTAAATATATATTTTTTTGAAATTATTATTAAAATTAGCATTTATTCATGCAATTAATTATTTTACTTGTAAATTTGTCTTTCTTATATTTTTTTTGTTTTTTTTTATTTCTTTTAAATTTCATTCATAAACATCGTGCCGTAAGTCACGATGTTTACTTATTATGTAGTTAACCTAGGTTTAAGAGTTGGGAGGGCCTATTATTAATAAATATAAGTAAATGTCAATAGAGCTAGTATAAATAATTCTATTGGACTGTATGATAAAAGGGGGGATGATATTATAAGCGTCTAATTGTTTATTCTAATGATGCCTCAACCGAACATTCGTATTAGTTATAAATAACCAATGATCCCGTCCAATGCTTGGACCGATCTGTTAATCAACCGATCTTCTTATCCATTGGTTAATATTGTGTCATTTGCCAGAATAATAGTCTTGAAGGCAATTTCATCACGACCCTGAGTGACCCCTATTGGTCCATGCTGGGAGTTCGAGCTTATGGGCAGGGATTAGACTTCAAAATCGTTTTGATATGACGTAAGGTGATGCGAGAAATTAAATTGTGAATCAAATCATCGTATCTGGCGCCCTCTTGTGTTGATAATGAACAACTATTGATATAAGAAAAAAATAAATAAATCTTTACGCTGTATCATGTTTGTTTTGGAGCTCACAATCCCTTTTAGGAACGGTTTAATAGGGAGCCGGTGCAAGGGGAAAAAGGGCGCGGTAGAATATATATATATTTTTATATGTCAAAGTGTTGACTGGGAAGCAAAGCCTGGCTAGGTGCTTGGAAGGCAGCTATGCTAACCGTTAGGCCACCAATGCTTGACGAAAAGAAAAGTAATATTGAAACACTGAAGAAAGATGAATTATATTTTTGTAGATTAAGTAAATTATTAAAAATACTTTGACAATAAAATCCATTCTAAATTAGATATAAGTAAATTGTTACAAATTTATTAATGTTTATATATTATTTTAATTTTGAAAGAAAGTAAAAGTTTTTTTATTTGCATTTAAAATCTAATAGGCATATAATTAAAACATGTTTAAAAGGTCTTTTATATGAAAATTACATTTATCTCATACATCAAAAAATATATAAAGCTGTGAAATTAATTCCAATCAACATTAAAACACTGTTCATCAGTTAGGTTATGTCAAGTTTAAAAATAAAAAACAAAAATAGTAGATTTTTGAAAGATTGAAATAAGATACTATAAATTAAATGATAAAGAAGTAATATTTGATTGTGTTTTTAAAGTTCATATGATTATATCAAGAATGTATTTAAAATTAGAATGCATTTATTTAAAAATTGTTTTATTAATACATTTTAATTCACTGCCTTTGTGGTGTATTCAATAAATAAATATATTATAAATGTATAAATATGCTTTAAATTGTCTAAATTTATTTGTTTTGTATTAATGTTTTATAGATTTCTTTAAATGGTTTTGCTCAGTACGATGCTTTTGATGATTTACATGAGGATAGCAACGACCGACCTTCAAGTTCAGTCCTTATTACTTGCCAATGGGATAAAGTTAATTCAGTTTTGGAAAAACCACCATTAGATGCAAAATCATTTGTGGTGAGTTGTTAAATAGATGGTTCAATTTTTTATAAGTAAGGTGGCAATTATTTTCAGGATGATGCTTTTATGAATATATTATACCAGATAGTCAACCTGAATATCTGTCATTTGAGGGTGCCACCAGGCTTCTTATGAACCTAGATGCAGATGTATGGATGGCAAAGGAGACAGTTCAAGGAGAAATAAGGAAGTCAATTATTTTATATGAGCAATGCAAAAAGGAAAACGAAAATGTTCGGTAGATTGCAATTTATGGATAATAAGAGAATAGCCAAAATAGTATTTAATTGCTTTATGAGTAAAGGGCAGGTAACAATATAGGTGAGAAAGATAGTATGGTATGCAGAAGATTTAGATAAAGACTTTATGTCAGTATATTTATACAAAACATGGGATGATTGTGTTAGGAGCATTGTTAATTGTTATAGTGGCAAGCAATGGGATGGAAGAGTAGATGCATTAATAAAAAATAAGGAGTTGGAGAGATAGAGAACTAGTATGGAGAGTAAAAAGAGTTTAAATATACATAGAAGTAAACAGAATATTGGGTGCGAGTTAATTTATGATAATAGCAAAAAAAGTAGTTACGTTTAAGGCTCGAACAGGATTGTTAGCAACAAGGGAATATACGCATAGATGGGTGAAATATGGGTGACATAGTTTGCAAGTTATATGAGGAAGGCATAGAAAATATTAGACATCTGTTAATTGAATATAAATGCTTACAAGAAGAAAGAGTGCAAATAATGAAGTTGTGGGAGAATAAATATAAACAAGGTGATTATATAGAAAGTGGATTCTTGGTTTTTATGCCGAGTTTGGGAAAGGATAAGAGGGATTTAGATATAAATGTTATAGTGGTTAAAGATAATGTTATGGAAATGGAATGGAGCAGAATAGAGTAGAATATGGGAAAAAATTAGAGTGGGGAATGGAAAGGGAAGGTAAGCAGGTTTCTCTAGACATAGTGACCGAGAGATTCCTGACTGAGAAAGGAGAAGCCATAGTGCATCGCATCTAGAAAATTTATTTGGGGTGATTAGACATTCATTAATAATGGTGAACTGTTTCCTAACATAAGAATAAATTATTGCCGCTAGATTAGGAAGAGAAAGAGATTCTTATCTAATTAAACAATTGATAGACAGTCGACAGCAAACAAATGTCAGCCAAATTTTACTAATAATAAGTTTATTAATACATGCTTAAAAGAATTGAAGAAAATAAAAAATACCCAGAAATAAACTTTATTTATGGATGGTTTAATTGAGTACCTTGATTTAATAGAAAGCCTTGCCACTTAATTTATCTTTTCCCTTGACTTAATTGTAAAATACAGAAATAGTGTGTTAGTAATGGGTCTTATGCTAGATGTGTCTATAACTTTTATTAATACATTCTATCTAAGTATTTAAAAGTTTTATCAATTTATTTAACCATCAGCTTATACATATATGCAACTACTATTAAGATTTGTATGTGTGTCCATATCTGTACCACATGAAAGTATACTGAAAATAATACTAAGGCCATAAATAATAAAAGAGAGACATAGGGAGCTATTTTTAAACTTGTCCATATCCTTTAAATGTTAGGTAACCTGGGTTAAGAGAAGAATATGAGCTTGGACAAAACGTCATGGACCAGAGGTTATTAAGATTTCACCAATATATAGCGATAATTATAAAATAAGGCATAGGAAGCTGTTTTAAAACTAGCCCATGTAAGAGTAAATAAGCTGTGATTAAAGTAGTAGACGATCCAAGTTACAGGAGATAATATAAAATAAAATTAGCCTGACTAACACAGGGTAAGTAAAACGGCCCTGCCGATAACTAGATAACAAATGGACTATCTGTAGATCGATTTTATGTCCACACACACAAGCAGATCAACACTTATTTGTAAACTATAATAACATATTGTGCACAAGTGTTCAATACTTTTAGCAAATCTATAGTTTATACACACATAGATAGCAGTAACTGTTTATATAGCTTTTAAACACTTCTTATAAAAACAATTCTAAAATATTTTTACACCGTTACTTTTAAAACATTTTAATGTTAGAAGACTATTTCATTTATATAAAAAAAATGTTTTGATTTTAAATATTCAAGAAGAGAGAGGGAAAAGAATCTGCTAATTCTACAAACCTAATTTTTTTTTTTTATTGTAACCTTAATGAAAGAAAAGAGAATTTAATCAAGAGGTACTTTTGAAACATAATAAATATCATGATTCATAAAACCAATGCAATAGCAAATAAGATATCCATAAAATGAATTAATAATACGGCAATAAAATCATATATTGACAAAATTAAGTTAAAAAAAAAAATTTCATCTAACATTTCTCATACTAAAAGTTACACGTATATAATTAAAGATAAATATATACATAAATTCCTAATCTTCTTTTTTTTTCCAAAAAACGTTATTTTCATAATATTAATAATGAAAACGATTATGAATTTACATATATATTTTTGGAGAACTTATATATTTTAAGAGAAAACTAGTATTTTAATTTGTTATTAATAACTAATGGTATTTTATGGTCAACAATATATAATTAAAGATAAATATAATCACCCCTGGTTTATTGAAGGTTTAATAAAGTTCAAATTACTGTTAATTCGTTAGTGCTTTAAACTTATGTTCTCGTGAATTAATTGACATACTTTGTCAATTTTTGTAATTGTTTCGGGTTATTTGTTAGTTGAGAGAGAGGCTTCAATGGAGGTCAGCATTTTCAGATCAGCTTTCTACGAATTTAAGACATGGTAGAGAGTGAAGTTAGGCTCAGAGTGTGATGTTGGTCTTGGTAAAATGCCTAGCCACATTTTATCGGGGAACTGAATGGGTTTATTTTTTTATAACTGCAAACTGCTCGTCATGAACTATTTGCAGATATTCTTAATTTCTAAGAGTTAACTGGCAATGAATGCAGCTTGTAGAGCAGAAATTCCCAGCGTCTTGAATGGAAACTTGAATAGTAGAGTAATAACAATAATTTTTGGGGAGCTTTTATAAGGTTTACTGTCCATTGTGTCCTACACAAATTTCTTAGGATTTTTTAGATTCACATTAAAATATTTCGGATAAGCCAGTTTTTAATTAATAAATTCCTAGCTGACTATCTAATTACAAGATTTACCTAGACAATGCTTAATTTTAGATTATCACCAAAAGATTAGAACAAGATTTTTAGATTAAGCATTGTTTTACAATATTTAAATGATATAAAATAATCTTATACAAAAGGTAAGAGAATTTTCTATAAAGTTCATTTTTCTTATTAAAAAAATTATATTGCATTAGATCAGCTAATAAAAGAAATGCTTTAAATATTCACGTGTGTTGTATATATATCATATCACAGTCACTCTAACAAGTTTAATAAAAAATAAATAAATTTAGAAACTAATTGAAATTTAAATTTTAGCTGAATCAACTAATTTGTACATGTAAATTTGAAACGTTGAAAATATCTCATATTTTTATATATTATAACCGGACTGGTGTTTCCATTCCCTCTCGTGGTTAATTTATTTCCTGATAAGCATATTGTAGGAAGGAAAGAATGATTGGTGTTACTCAATCCTCACATTACCCCCTCCCCCAACAATATTTCCTGCTCATCAGAGGGTGTAGCATTAAAGAGACTGAAAAATCTTTAGTTAGTAATTTATGTTTAGTTTCCCATATGGCATCACTAGAGTTCCAGCTCACTACAACCTTACCCAGATCAAGTTATGCCAGACATAGCTCAGGAAATATGAGATTCCTATGAATGATGCGAAATGAAACTGAAAGACATATGTTAGTTTTGTGCAACAATAATTTATTTAATTAACAGTATTTGGAAAACATTCTTTCTAATAGTTCATTGCAGTTCAGGTTCCATAGATCAGTTAGTCTACTCATTGGTAATTCCTCTGATACTTGGTCTCATCCGTGATGATCATTTATATTCCATCATCCTGTTCTACCAGCATTCCCATAGTAGGGATTTATTTATATATCCATGAGTACATCACGGATACCTCTTTTATCATTTCTCAAGTTTAATTTTTCCTTTTGTGAGTCTAGATACTCTTCGTATGCGCATATTTCTAATTTTGTAGACATGTCTATTAATCCCCATTGCAAAATACTCTTACATAGGTTTGGTTTATATCTGGATTAAATCCCTTTTATTTAATCATTCTAAAGCCAATAATTCAATTCGAATATATTCACATATTTGATTACTAAATACAGACGCAGATTTAAATTATGTATATAGACACATTTGATTCCAGTATATGAATGTAGAGTTAAGTCATTCATGTATATAGAAGCACATTTAATTCATATTCATAAGCACATATTTAACTCAGGTATATAGACACATATTCAATTCCTGTATAGAAATGCAGATTTAAGTCATTCACGTATATAGAAGCATATTCAATTATATATATAAGCACATATTTAATTCAGGTATATGGACACATTAAATTCCTGTATGGAAATGCGGATTTAAGTCATTCACATATATTGAAGCGTATTCAATTCATATATATAGATACAGATTTAAGTCATGTATGTAAATACATATTTAACTCGCATATATAGATACATATTTAAGTCATTCATGTATATAGAGACATTATATAGACGCTGATTTAAGTCATGTATGTAAACACATTAACTCAGGTGTATAGACGAATATTTAAGTCATTGTATATAGAGACATATTATATAGATGCAGATTTAACGCATGTACATAGAGACATATATAGATGCAGATTTAAGTCATGTATATAAACATATTTAAGTCAGATATATAGATGCAAATTAAATTCATTCATTTATATAGAGATATATAGACGCAGATTTAAGTCATGTATATAGATATATTTAACTCAAATGTTATCTAGAGCTTTCTTACCTTTAAATTTATATGTTGATGATTCACTGCTGGTAAATCATTACATTAAGGAGGGGTTGGTCTTAGAGCTGAATGTGGTATATATTTTCTTTGGTGGTCACTTAGACATTATTTTTCAACTTCTTCATAGTGTGGGAAGGGAGGCGAGCTATTCTTTTTAGCCAAACATTCTAGCATTTTCCACATTGAAAATCTGTTTCTTCATCTTACAGCTGTACAGTAACTCCGGGTTTCTTCTGCAATTTATGGTCATGGTTGTTTCAAGCTTATTTGGTCCAGTTTTTCTAAACTGCGATTAGCTGTGTAGCAATGACAACGATCAACTCACTAATAATCCTCACGAATTGTCTGGTTCCTTTATTTATATCCGCCTGCTTCCTGCAATTTTTTTTTCAATGTCTCTTCTTATTTAACCCATGCTAATCAGCCTGTTTTTCAAAAACATGTTGACTTCTTTTGTCTAAGGCAAGCAAGTGATGCTATCTTTTTCTTAATGAACTAATGACAGCATTTTATTTTTATAACTGTGTCAGCTTTTTAAATCAAACCGTTTTAAAATAGAAAGGGGGGGGGTAACTCCAGGATATATGAAACGATGTGTCTGTTTCAATATATTATCTAAATTATACTTTCGTATTTATTTTTTGATTAAGTAAAAGTGATTAGAACAGTGCAGTAATAACTAATGAATTTTTTTATTTAGAATCAATAGTTTTTTTCTTCAAAAATATTTAGCATAGTAAATTAAAATACTTTTTCATCATTATTTTTCTGTCTCTAGATTTTTTAAAATAATAATTCAAGCCCTTTACTACTACTATAAATATCTTGGAATATTATTTTTTTTAATATTACTTTAATTTATTTCTGATTCATATTTTTAATTGTCATCACATTTCTTTTATTTATTAAATTTTTTTATCCCTATTTTCAATTCTCTAATACATTGTATGTTTAGTATGCTTTTGATTTATTCATTCTAATTTTTGTATAATTATATGAAAATGTATTACTATCTAATTCTTATGCATTTTGTCTTAATTTTTCTGACATCCCTTTCAATAGTCTAAATAAAAATTATTTTAGCAATCCTGTTCCCATTAAATTATAGTCTTTCAAACATTTTTCTTTTTCTTTTGGCGTTTGCCATATAAAATGATAATGCATATTTCATCTTATATCGTTTCATTTCCAAATACATATCTTTTCTTTCTAAATCTTATTCAAAGATATATGATGCACTACATCATTTTCATAAGCGAAATTAGATAGAGTTACTCCTTTCCACAAGTTTCTACTTATATTGCATATTTTACAAGCAAATTGCCAAATTTATTAATCCATCTTTTGTATGTGTCTCTTTTATTATCAAGTCCTTTTCTCATTCTAATGTGCATTTCATAAGTTTATTGCTTCATTTCTTCCAAAATATTTTTCTGTTTTCATTTTTTAATTAATTTATTACTTATTATTTTTTATTTATTTTATTAAATTCAATAATTTTCTACCCTTTTTCTTTACATATTTTTAAAAATATTCTTCTCATCTCTTTATTAGCAAGGAAGATCATATTTGCAAAAGTAATGCTGATAAGTTGTATTTTTTTTTTTTTATATTCAATCATAGCTATTTTATATTCCATGCTTAATCTTCATAATTTACTTTTAGTTTTTTTTAAAAATAATATAAACAGTGTTCTTGATAAAAGAAAACTATGCTTGAGGTTTATCTCGTTTGTTTATCTAGTTCATAAATTTCAAATGCAATACATATATTTTTTAATCTAGTTATTCCAATATTTGTAATAAACTTTTTCTTCAATCCAATTTTTACTAATTTAAGTTATAAATATTTACTATCATTCTATCATATTTATAAAAAGTTTAATGTTTTCATATCCAATACGCAAACATTTTTAATTTGGACTAATTCAGAAATATCATCAAGTTTTCAATCATTAATAAAATTTTCTATATTATTCACACTATATTTTGTAATTGATAATTCATCTTTTATTTACAATAACGCATGATTCAAATTTGCACATAATTAATATTATTACTACTTGTTTATAATTATCCAAACTTCTATTATTTTTCCTCCTTTTAAAAATTAATTATACTATTTTCCAATTCTTCAGAATATCTTCTTTAAATACAATCACAAAACAATTTTCTAACAATGTTTAAAACGTTAAGCCTATCGATATTAATATTTAATTTATTTCTTCTCCACTAAAACTTATTTATAAATGAGTGTTTTGTTTACATAATAATTAGAAGTAAAACTATATTACAATGTTTAAGGAATATAGCTTAAGTAATTCTTACATCATTTTAATCGCAATTCATTTAATCACTAGCTTTTTATTTTATTTTTTAAAGTTACTATTAAACCATTTATAATTATAATGCTTTCTTTAATTATTTCTTTATTATACATATCAATTTTTTTATTGCTAATATTTCTCTGTATTTTATATTTTGTTAGTTTTTTTATTTAATCTTATTCTTTTTACATTAAAGTTTACTTTGGATATGTTTTTTCCTTCAGAAAACATTTTTTATTTAGGCTTTCTTTATCTAATTTTTTTTTTGTAGTATTTTAGTACTCTATTTAATTTTTTTTTTTTTTTTACATTTATTTTCTTTTTAAATAATATTTATCATCAAAATAAAACACTAAAATTAAGGCAAATATATATTTTAAACAATTTTATTTAAATATGTGATATTAAATAAATTTCATATTAGTGTTATAGTTTTTTAAAAACTCAAATATCCATTACATATATTTGAAAATAGAAAATTAAATACTGCCTAAGGCTATACTAAATAATGATAAATAAAATAGAAAATTATATAACATTAGAAAACTAGCCAAAAAAACAAAATTTTACTAAAATTCTCTCATACCATGATTTTATCTATTAACGAATAGACCTTCCCAAGTGAAATTTAACAAGATATATATATAAAACAAATTGCCTTCCCATAATTCACTTTAAAAACCAGCCATCTTTAACATCAAAGAATATCTTCATGAGATTGATGACCTCAGATTCAAGATTTATCAGCAGAGTTTCTTTGTTTCTTCTTTTTAATTCCTTTTTTTCATGTAAAATAATCTTTGCATTGTAAAATAATATTTTATGATCTGTATTCAATTCATGAATATACCAAACTGATATCTATTTTTAACTCTATTCTTATGAACTTTAACTCTTTCATTAAAACTCAATTTATTTTGACTTATATAAATTTTATGACAGTTGCAACACATTTTTATAAACTAGACCAGAAAGATATTTACCATTAATCGACTGTTTTGAGCTATTTAATAATGAGTTTAAATCAAGTCTTTTCTTTCAAACAACTTTAATACCACTCAATTTTTATAAACCAATTTATAAATTGATGACTTTAATGGTAAACAAACAAATTTTGTATTCGCACTAACAATAAATTTTTATTATTATCAGGTCTATAGATATTTTGGTAGTTATTTTTTTTGACCATACAAGTCGCTTGATGGCGCTTTAATACACATAAATATTTCATTCCCTGACCTATTGCACGTTATTAAATTACAATTTTCCACGTTATTAAATTACAAATATTTTGTTTAATAAAATGAAACGAAAAATAAAGTATTATCAACTTTATCGACACTTAAAATCTAGAAGTTTTGCACAAATCACTAATCTTAAGTCTCCAGCGCGATATTTTATTTACATATGCTATTTCTTTTATGCATGCCTGTCATGTATATATTGTATATGCACAAAATCTATTTTACCAACATATAGATTACAAATGGAAGATATTAGACAAGGCAAAACTCTCCATTGAATATATTGACATATTTTTTCAAATATTAACTTTGCAGATAATGAGAATCTATTTTTTTTTACTATATTCATTTGCTTTAATTATAAGTAGCTTTGGACTCAACTGAATAATTTATCCTGCTAATGAGAAAATGTTCAGGGAGAAAATAAAAGTGCCCAGTTTGTCTCTATTTGGGGAGAAAAACTAAAGTATCTTCTCAGAATTCTATTCTTATTTAGAAAAGACTTGTTTTAAACTTAGAAAAGTTATAATGGATTGGCCAATGTGTTATACAGTAATAAGCAAGAGTCAAGATTTTAAGGAAACAAGATAATGTTAAAAATAATTTTAAATGCAAATTAAGATTTAATTGTTGTAAATATTTAATTTTTATATTAGAGTAAGCACATGTGTGTGCATTTATTGTTCATGTGTTTATCATTTAATCATTTGTATATTGTTAACATAGAATAAGGTCTAGATTTCATAAATTTATTGTCAACAAATAAAAATATTGCAGCACGTAATCGCATGCATTCACACGTATCTAAAATTAGTTGTTTGTGTCTTAAAGCAGAGTCATATTTCTTGATTTAATCTTGAAAAATATGGTTTACTATGTCTGCATATCCGTGAGCTTATAAACATCTATTTATATATCTTTACCTTTGTAAATGTAATTGTTTGAGTTGTTAATCTGTGGAAATATCTTATTTGTAAGTTAAAATCAGAATCATTTGTTTGTATTGTAGAGTACTCATCATATCTTTCTAATTAATAAATGTATTGATTATTATTTTAAGTTATTCCTGTGAAATTATTTGATATTAAAATAGATTAAGTTTTATGCATGTGTATTTTCTTTTGTTCACAATCACAGTCTCTACAATCCTTGTGATCCCAAGCTAGTTTCAGATAATAAGGGTATTTTCTATATATATATATATTATAACGGTCCGAAATGATAGAAACTAGCAGTCTTACCGTATCTACACTACAGAGCGCCACTAGGCTACTTGAACCTAGAAAATTTATAGAGTAATACGCGCTGTTAAAGATCCAACTTTTATTTATTAAGACCATCAGCCCATTGCCATTAGCTCAGTGAGACACAGAGATTTATAAAATATGAATTCTTATCTAAAAATATGTTCAATATTAAAAATAAAATAAAAGAAGCCACTGCCAGTAATAACACACACAAACATTTATTTAATATATATAAAATTTAGCATTATTATTTTAGTCTAACTTTTATTTTTTTACAAAACATTATAACTTATTTTACTTTAGATTTTAATTTACAATTTAACTGTTTTATTTTATTTTAAAAGTTCGCACAGATGAGTTTAATATTTATTAGAGTATCGAGTATGAATAGATTACATAGATTGCATTTGAAAGAAAATATTCTATCCCTGATTTAACCTTAGGCCAAAGGTTCGCAGCCAAACCAACGTCAATCTATCTGATATATTGATGCATTCAATGCAGTATGAATACGACAGCACAAATAGCAGACTGTCAGGAATGTACATCTGAACAGCATGGTTAGAAGACATTGCTCTCGTCCAGACGGGAATGCTACATCTGCCTGGCAAGAAGAACAATAAAAAAAAAACTCCATAGGAAGGGACTGCGTTTTCCGTCTTACTATCCCCTTCCATAGGCAAAAAGGGGGTGTGCGGCGTATAATGCGATCCTGCTAGTAGCGGACCTCAAACTACATCTACTAATTGCACCAATATATCCAATCCATTGACCCAATTTAACTACGAAACAAATAACCTAAGATTACCCTCCCTTAAACTAACATAACTTTGCAAATCTATGCAATCATTCATGCCCGACTTAAATTTAATATTTATATAATTTATTTAAAAGAAAAAAAAAAAAATAATAAAAACTTAAAAGCTCAGAAAAAATAAATTAATGGAAATGATTTACAAACAAATAATACATTTAATAAAAATAATTAATAAATAATTTAGATTGGTGCAATACTATTGCTATCATTTATATACTGGGAAAGTTTTATATTTAATGTTCATGAATTATCTAAAGTTCTTACGGTTTTAAAAGGTCCATATTTGGTAGTTGTTTGTAATTTTGAACGTGAATTCCCACGCCGTCCTGAAGATATTGGTATCCAGTTAACCATTGGTCCTTTATGGTAGCTGGTATTTTATTGCCGGGCCCAGATGTCCTATAGTCCGCAATATGGGAAAACGATGTTTCATTTTTTTATAACAACTGAAGGAATTGAAAGTGTGTCTTTCAATCCCTTCACCTCCAACTCTCCGACTTAACACATCTCTGTCTTCTTTTAATTAATTTCTATCTTCACTAAAATTTATTTCTAAACTTTATCTTTTTATATTAATTTTGCAGATTAACTCAACATTACGTCATGCTGATGATGACCCTTTCGTTGAGGTCCGATTACTGAGGGATTTCTTTTATTGGCTATTAGTTTCTATTGTTTTTTCTCCTATCTGACCGTTGCTTATACATTTTGAAATGCCCAAGGGCTAGTTTACTTTTAACTAATTAAAATAATCATTTCCATTTTACAATAACATTAATTAATTTATTGTACAAACTTAGATATATTTTTATCTTTAAATCTTTACTGAAAATTTAGTTTTAAAATACTTTTTTCTTCTTAATAAAGTTTTCGTTTAATAATTTTTCATCTGTGCTATTTTATATATATTAGAGTTTAGATGATTTTTAATTTTCAATTTTTAATTCTTAAAAAAAACTTTTTATTTGCGAACTTTTATTTTTCATGTTTAATTTTAGAAAAATAATAATGTAACGGCGTATGTGCCGGTTACATATCAGTAAACTTGCTTAAAAAAAAACAAAAAAAAAACAACAAAATTTTACTTAGGGTTAGTAATTATGGTACATGATTAACGAAGACATTTACAAAAACATTCGGTTAGTAATTTTACAAAAAGACTATATACAAAAAAAAAATGTTGACTAACGTTTTCCTAAGGACCATCTACATTTACGCCTGGCCTCCTCCCCCCAAGAATTCTATTTTCTCTATATTTTATTTCTAACAAACGGCACGACAAGCAAATTATTTATTTAAGGAGGTTGCATTGAAGTAAATATGTTTTAAGGGCTAATGGGTTTATACGTGTATATTTGCAGCACAATTATATATACCACCAACTTATTTATGATTGATTGAAATGCTTAAATAGGGTTACTATGAAGTAAATTCCCAAAAAGTACTCATCGTAAGGTACCACATTTACAATCATAAACTTACATGGCTGTGCGCGCCTATACACATTAAAAAAAAAAAAAACGAAACATATTAATTGCAGCCTTTTGACTTTAAAAAAAAAAAATTACAGTTTTAAAATTATTAATATCACCATCTTTTCTTTTTCGTTTTTAATATATGTGCTATTTCTTTCTGGCAGTGCTTTTATAAGATTTAAAGTATACGGTTTTATGTAAATAGATAAAATATTTCATTTTGAAAAAAGAAATTTACTCAGGGTCCTCGTGGTTTATTAAACATCGGCTCACATTGGGAGGCCAATTATAACGGTCGGATAAGAATGGAGTCTTACCGTATCTGCACTACAGAGCGCCACTAGGCTACTTGAACCTAGAAAATTTATAGAGTAGACAGATACGCGCTGTTAAGATCTTATTTTACATATATTTTTATTCCGACCATCAGTCCATTGCCACTAGCTCATGGAGTAGCAGAGATTTAAAACATTTTATAAGTTTTAATAAAGATTTATATTCTCAAAATATATTAATATTTAAACAATAAAATAAAAGAAGCCACTGCCAGTAATAACACACACATTTATTTACGCACATATAAATTTTGAATCATTTTTAGAATCACTTTTACTTTAAAATTTAACTTACATTTTAACTTTGATTTTTAGAATTTAACTTACGTTTAAACTTTTATTTTCTAAGTTCGCACAGATGAGTTTAATATTTATTAGAGTGTCGAGTATGAATAGACTACATAGATTTGCATTTGAAAAGAATATATTCTATCTCTTATTTAACCTTAGGCCAAAAGTCTGCAGTTAAACCAACATCAATCCATCTGATATATCGATGCATTCAATGCAGTATGAATACGACGGCACAAATAGCATACTGCCAGGAATGTACATCTGAACAGCATGGTTAGAAGACATTGACTCTCGTCCAGACAGGAATGCTACATCTGTCTGGCAAGAAGAACAATAAAAAAAAAAAACTCCATAGGAAGGGACTGCGTTTTCCGTCTTATTATCCCCTTCCATAGGCAAAAAGGGGGTGTGCGGCGTATAATGCGATCCTGCAAGTAGAGGACCTCATACTACATCTAATTACACCAATATATCTAATCCATTGACCCAATTTAACTACGAAACAAATAACCTAAGATTACCCTCCCTTAAACTAACATAACTTTGCAAATCTATGCAATCATTCACGCCTGACTTAAATTTAATATTTATATAATTTATTTAAAAGAAAAAAATAATAATAAAAACTTAAAAGCACAGAAAAAATAAATTAATGGAAATGATTTACAAACAAATAATACATTTAATAAAAATAATTAATAAATAATTTAGATTGGTGCAATACTATTGCTATCATTTATATACTGGGAAAGTTTTATATTTAATGTTCATGAATTATCTAAAGTTCTTACGGTTTTAAAAGGTCCATATTTGGTAGTTGTTTGTAATTTTGAACGTGAATTCCCACGCCGACCTGAAGATATTGGTATCCAGTTAACCATTGGTCCTTTATGGTAGCTGGTATTTTATTGCCGGGCCCAGATGTCCTATAGTCCGCAATATGGGAAAACGATGTTTCATTTTTTTATAACAACTGAAGGAATTGAAAGTGCGTCTTTCAATCCCTTCACCTCCAACTCTCCGACTTAACACATCTCTGTCTTCTCTTAATTAATTCCTATCTTCACTAAAATTTATTTCCAAACTTTTTCTTTTTATATTAATTTTGCGGATTAACTCAACATTACGTCATGCTGATGATGACCCTTTCGTTGAGGTCCGATTCCTGAGGGATTTCTTTTATTGGCTATTAGTTTCTATTGTTTTTTCTCCTATCTGACCGTTGCTTATACATTTTGAAATGCCCAAGGGCTAGCTTACTTTTAACTAATTAAAATAATCATTTCCATTTTACAATAACATTAATTAATTTATTGTACAAACTTAGATATATTTTTATCTTTAAATCTTTACTGAAAATTTAGTTTTAAAATACTTTTTTCTTCTTAATAAAGTTTTCGTTTAATAATTTTTCATCTGTGCGATTTTATATATTAGAGTTTAGATGATTTTTCATTTTCAATTTTTAATTTTTAAAAAAAAAGTTTTTATTTGCAAACTTTTATTTTTCATGTTTAATTTTAGAAAAAAAAAAATGTACGGCGTATGTGCCCGTTACAATATATATATGCTTGTATATGAATATGAGTTGCCATTATGCTTTGGATTTGTAGATTATGAAAAGGCATTTGATTCTATAAACATTTCTTCAGTGATTAAAGCATTGGATCATCAAGGTATAGATCCAGGATATTGTCATATTTTAAAGAATATTTATAAAAATGCAACAGCAACAATTAGATTATATAATGATACTAGGAAAGTCAACATTAAGAAGGGTGTAAGACAGGGTGACTCCATATCTCCAAAACTTTTTACAGTAGGGTTGCAAGACGTATTTTATGGATTAAAATGGGAAGCTAAAGGAATGAAAGTAAATGGAGATTATTTAAGTCATTTAGATTTTTGCAGATGGTGTAGTTGTTTTTGCAAATAATGCTTTAGAGCTCCAAGAAATGTTGCAGGAGTTATCAGATGAAAGTAGGACTAAAGATAAATGTTAAAAAGACTAAAGTAATGTTTAATGGATTTTCTCAAAATATAAAAATAAAGATTGATTATGATGAGTTAAAAGAAGCTAACAGCTACAAATATCTTGGTCAGATTATTAATACAGATGGAAACATAATGGATGAAATTAATCATAGAATTAATCTTGATTGGAGTGCTTTTGGTAGAAATAACTTGATACTAAAAGGAAATATGCTTATGTGTTTGAAAAGGAAGGTTTTTAATAAATGTGTTTTGCCATTTCTTACTTATCGATCTGAGACAATACAGGGACTTCAGACCACTCAAAGATGTATGGAGAGATACATGTTGGCATGAACAAGAAGAGATCGAAAACACAATATATGGGTAAGAGAACAAACAAGTGTTACTGACCTCATTGAAAAAATTAAAAGACTGAAGTGGAGTTGGGCTGGACATATTGCTAGAAGAGATGATAATAGATGGACAATTGAAATCTTGAAAACTGAATTTCAAGAGTTTGTAAAAGATCCAGAAAGAGACCACATGTGAAATGGATCGCTGAAATAAGAAAGTGTGCAAGGGTGAAGTGGAGAAGAGAAGCTAAAGATCAAAAAAGATGGATTGAACTTGGAGAGACCCTCATCATGCAGTGGATTGATTATTGTTGATGATGATGCTTGTATGAACATTCAGATATTTTCTATAGGATTTGATTGGTGCAAAGGTAAAGATCATCTTTAAAGTTCACGTACTTTATGTAGATTTTATAATGATAACTAGCTTATTGATGGCCAGTACACTCACAATACTTGATGGCCCAAAACTTTGTTGATGAGCAGCATTGATATAATGATTCCATCATTTACATATGTGCATGGTTGAAATAATGATTGTCTTTATATTAAGCCCTAAGTTTGGTATTTGCTGGATTATGATTAGCCTAAGATTTTATATTGTACTTTTAATCCAATCACAAAGGTTGTCTGTTGAATATTGATAATTATTGCTGGTGATGCGACATTTGTAACTTACATATATTGTTTATTATTTACTTTCAATGATGCTGTTTGTTCCTGCTCATTTACAATGATACTGGGATGGTGATAATTTTCCATCACCTCATGTATACCTTATATATATTTATTATGACCCTATCAGCACAATTTAAATTTAAAACTATTTCATTTTGAACAATATGATTCTATGTATAAATTGTTTGTGCTTTTTAACATTTTTAAAGTTAATTTTATATCATATGTGGCATTATCTTTTAAGATGGTTTGCTAACATGTTGTCTTACATGAATTATCAGTTTATAATATGAAAGTTTTCTGTCTTTCGCTGTAAAGTAACTTCTCCTTAAATGAAGTTAGACTATTAATAGTAATGCTACAAATTGAAATTTGCTCAACAACAAAGCTAAATTTTAGTTAAACCAAACTCTCATCTTAATTTTGTTTTATATTAATACAAATATTGAGTTTTTTATTAATAATTTTTTTTTACTGATCGTTTATTAGCTGTGAAGTAAGTCAGATTTTTTTTTGTTTGTTTAAGGGAAATTATTTATATACAATGACTCGTAAATATTTTTTTCTCTTTGTAAGAATTTGAATTGAATTGTAATTATGATCTTTCACCCTCTTTGTATTATTATTAATATTTTTAAGCCAAGTAATTTTTTATTAGTTCAGTTTTAACATTTCTTATAATAATTTTTGATTAGGATATGAAAATTATACCTAATGACGTAAGAAGTCCAGTTTTTTTCATTTACCGTGAATTGAAGATTCTTCAGGTAAGAAATAATATTAATCTTATTAATTTAGTTTTAAAATTATTGGTGATGCAAGGATAAAGTATATAAAGTAATATTATTTTTGCAATAATGATTAGAATTGATATTGAGTTTTACATTGTTGTTAATTGCATAGTTAGATAAAAAAAAAAACACTTTTAAATACATTTAAATAAATAAACAGGGCATAGTCAGTGTTATATAAGTAGATTATTTATTATAATAAAATTCAAAATTTAATATTTATTTCTAATTGCAGGTGGTTAAAAATGATATTTTATCTCTTTTGCTATAGAATCAATAAGTTTTTACAATTCATTTGTCAAGTTATGCCCTTATTTCATCACATTGAGTAATGATTGGCTTATATAACAATAAGCTCTAGACATAAGTGGTCCACTTATGTTTTTTAAACTAATGCTCACGGATTAGTGAGTGTAAATTTGTGAAAAGTGCATGATCAAAGGTTTCTTTACCATGTGTTTATATTAATTAAAAATTGTAAAAAAATAGAGATTGTTAGGGTGAGAAAATAAATTCTTACATTTTCTTATTTTTTGCAATTATTATTGTATAAAATAAGTCAATCATGATATTTAAACTGATTAGTATTCTTAAGTCAAATATTTCTGAAAATTTTTTTTTTTTACTAGTTGAAAAAAATACCTGAGTTTTTTTTAATATTAATTACGTAATAAATTTCTTTTGAAATTTAATACAAAATCTTGAAAACATTCTATAGATTTTTTTTGGAATTGGAAATAATCATATAATATTTCAGTGTACTATGTCTAAATTTTTTTTATTATTCTTATTCAGTTCAAATTAAAAATACCTGTATCATATTTATATTGCTTCTCAATGCCTCATTCATTAAATTATTTATAAACTGTTTGGAAAAACTCTCTTGAAAATGGAGAACAAAAATATACCCTTGTTTAATATTATTTTTTATTTCAAATTCTTGATATTTTCTGTCACAATAATACTTTCTCACCTATGCTGCCATTTAGAAGGAAGCTGTTTTCCAAATGAACTTTGGAGAACAACAAGTTACTTTCAAATATTATACAAACTATATTACTTTTCTAAAGCATATTTCTTGACCAAGTCACCAAAAATCTTATGCGTAATGCTTCTTGATTTTTTGAACCACATCTAATTGGGAAATAACCCATCCAACGAAATTCTTGAAAATACTTTTAGTGTAGCAAATAACAACAATATTTTGTGGTGATTATTGTTTTACATATCATTTTTATAAATTGGAGCAATAGAAACAACTTTAATTTCATGATTTCTTATATTTCTAAATAATTTTCATAATTTTAAAACCGACATATTTGAAAAGATTTCCAGAGATTTCATTAGATTCACATTCTTTCCTTTTTTAAGGTTACTAAGAACTGCTCTAATTTTATCAAACTCTATATCAATGAATACTCTCAATTTTTCCAGACACGAGATATAGTATTTTAGAAAGAATGGAATGAATCCACTCATTCTTTCGACCCAAATGTTTATGTATGGGTAAATCTTAAGTGCGTGGAAATAAGAGCATGAAGGTGTTAAACGATCACTTTAAATTACATTTGTTATGATTGAACGAATGACACTTGCGAAATCTTTACAATTTACGACCCATCATTCTTTAGTTGATATTAAACATATATAATGAGATATTATTTTATATAGTGCTATGTTTTTTATGTAATAGTGATATTAGCGATTAAGCCAATGCACATGTGCTTTAAATACTATATCTCGTGTCTGAAAAAATTGAGAGTATTCATTTATAATTTATCTTTGAAGGCATGTGCATTGGCTTAATCGCTAATATCACTATTACATAAAAAACATAGCGCTATATAAAATAATATCTTAGTTCCATTTCAAATGAATTATTAATTTTGAAATATTATGATGATTGTAAGTGCCTAATAACAATTTATTTTTTCCTATATAAGTTGGATGAAAAGCAGAAGGGGAAAAAATGGAAAAAATTATATTAAAAAAAAAAACTAGATATCACTATGTATAATATAAATATTTTCAATAATGTATATGTTACACTGAAAAGGCCAGTAAAATGTCACATAAATAAATAAATAATATGATGTTTGTTAATATAAATTATTTTTCAATTTTATTTATTTATTCAGGAATGTGTAGAGGTTCAAACTAGGTGATAAATTCTCTGTTAGCTTTATTAAATGCTTCAATTCTAGGTTTATATGTTTATAGATTGGGTAGTCATTAATTACATTTAACTACATGATTCGTGTTTTATATTTGCCACAACTATATAAGTTAAAGGCTGTTAAAGTCTTATGAGACATCATGAATTTGGTGGTAAGATTCCATAACATCTGGGAAAATCAAGTCCATTTTATTATTGAATTTGGAAAAAGAAATTTTTTTGGAGACCCACAAGAAACACATTATTTAAATCATTATTTTCATCTTCATTGATTTCCAGAAAGGAATGCTTTGGGGCATGTTTTCATTGGAGAATCCATCTTAAATTAGTGGTGAGTTTTGTATGTTTAGTAGCTTTTTATACATTTTTAAAATTAATCCTCATGTTCTCTGATATCTGGTGGAAAAATATGTAAAAAAAAGTAGAAAGCTACTGTCAAAATCCTGAAGTGTAGACTTGAATATTGCAATAATGCATGTCATAAATATTGTCTATCCAGAAGTTTAGTGTGAGGATTTTCCTTCAAATAGGTCCTCTAAATAGGGGCACAACATTCAGCAACAGCATATGATAGTGCTAAGTAAGCTGTTTTTAAAATATTTGCAACTCGACCCTAGAAATCATTGCCATATTGTCAAAGAGATTTATTAATATTTATTTTAGATCTTGCTTTTGATAGATGAAAATAAGTTAGGCTATATTGTCTAATTTTACTCCTAACTTAGATGGGGTGGGTGAGTATAGGATCACATTTCATTCGGTCTATTGTTGCAGAAGGTTTTATTAGTTTTCTAGACATTTCCTAGATATTTAGATGGAAAATTGAATATATTGTTTTTTTTGACATTAAGAATAAATCACCAGTCTTTGAAAAATATTTGCAAATTTTTCATCATATTTTTTTAAGATAATTTTTTATTTCTGAAATGAACTTATTTCGTGATTGTTAAGGCAATGTCATCAGTGTAGATTCTTTTTCTGCATTCTTTTTTTGGAAAATCACTGATGAATTAAGTAGATGAGCTTGTTGGAAATGATTCTATAAAATTGTGAGCTTGTCACAAATATTTAGATTCTTCAAATTTTTCTGTTGGAGAACTTTTAATCAAGTAAATTAATACTTTTCCTGTACTTAAGAATTTTATTGATTTTTAGAAGAAAACCATTTTCAAGATTCTTAAGATGAAATTGATCAATGAAGATGCCCCAATCATTAAATCATTTTGAAAGCCTTTTATAATGTAAGTAATTAAAGATAGAATTTGTTCAAAGCAGTTTTATTCTGGGTTAAATTCTTTCCGTTATGTTAGGTGGTACTCTACATTGATGTAATTTTTGTTAAAATCATTCTTTCGTAGATTTTGTAGGAAGATGTAATAATGATATTGACTGATATTTTTAAAAAATCATTATTAAGTTTTAAGTATTAGGTTTAAGGCCACTATATATACTTTCATGCCAAATTGTTTAATGTGATTAAGTTGGTGAATAAATTTGCCAACTATCCTTTATTAGCTCCGAATTTTTTTAGAAACTATGGAAGTATTCTATCTGCTTAAAACTTTTCTTAGTTTAAGACTGCCAAAACCAATTTCAGGCTATTCAATATCTATACGTTTATTAGATATAAATGTGAGGAATAAAAGTTTATAGTTCTGCTATAATCATGCTTTTGGATTTAGAAATTTGATATATGAGATTGGCACCCATTTGATGTGATGGTAGCAATTCTTTTGGAGGAGTTTCCATATTCACCATGTTTGCGTAGACAAAAAACAGGCCTTTTGATTGGATCCTGTGAAGTTCTGATTTTTTGTCTTCATTTTTATTTTCTATTATCATTAAGAAATTTATAAATTTGTCAGCAATTTCTCTATTTGGAAAATACAAATTGATGGGAAATAGTATCTTTTATTTCAATTTGGAATGAATTGCGTTTAGTATTTTAGGAAAATGGATGTTTTTGGCAACTGTTTTTTATGACTTTTTCTAAATTTATCGAGCAAGAGGGATTGGATGGAATTCTGTTAATACTTCTTTGAAGATATGCAGTATTTGAATTCTAATCAGTTTATTGGATATTGGGATTGTGTTGCTTTCAATTACGTAAATTTTAATAATGATATGTTTGCTATGGGATATAGGTGTGAATATTATTAGGAAGTCAACCAGTGATAATAAAACAATTTTTGTTGGAATAAAATGCAAATCGTGGTTTGTCTCTCTGTTCCAAATGCTTAAATGAAATGTGTCTTATTAGCTTGACATCATAAGGGATGCATATGTTGTTTAAAGCTATTTTTTCTAAACTTTGAGAATCTGCTTTATCCTCACATATATTCCCAAAAGTTATTATAAAATTTGGAATCTTATGAATACAGAAGGTATAAATAGATCCCGAACATCAAGACATAGCAAATTTCTGTTGGGAGATTTGTTAATTTTCCATGTATTTAAATAAATATACCTATCTGAATGATGATTGCTGTATCGTACTATCTGCAATAGTAGTTATTTGCTTTAATAGATGGTTAGAAACAAATAGAAATTCCTGATTTAATATACATTTAGCTAAGAACTAATATAAAGACAAGAATTTTATAATTGGGAATATTGTTAGAGAAGTATGGAGTTTACTGTGTGCAATTACATTTGGTTTGTTGTTAATGAGAATCTCCGTTTTTGATTTTGAGATACCCTCAATATTTAGTTGAAGTAATGTTATTTTGTATCCTAGCCAAAATGATTGCTTTATAGAAAGGATATTTGGTGCTTGGCAACACCATATAATTATATCTTTCAAGAGACTAGGATACTTGTTTCTGTAGTTGTGGTATGATTATGACTTATCATATTGCTGGAGTTAATACTTTCAGTTTTGTTGTGTGATTTTTTAATTTGCTTTGTAAATGATACAGAGAATTTTAATCTATAAGCTTTTGAACTTCATTTAATTGTTCTACTATATTTTGTGTATATATTGCATCCTCAGCTCTCAAAAGATATGCATGAACCTCTTCAAAATGTGTGTTGATTCATGCTAATTTGATAATTTTTTAAAACTATTATTTTTTATTTATATATTTGAAAATTTTACAGTTTTTTTTCAGTACTTAGTTTTATTGCACGTAAAAATTTTATTTATTTATATTAAAATTTACTAAGACAAAGCATTTTATTATAGGGTTTTATTGAAGGTTTGACAACTGGAGAAATTACATGGGCTAATGAAAGTTTTAATCAATCATTATCTTCTAGCATCCATAAGCTTCTTGATGGTAAGCTTTTAATGATTACATTATGTAACATATCATCAAACAGGCAAAACTCTCCATACAGTAGTGCCACCCTGTGACAACCAGAGTAATCAATGGATGCCAGAAGGCCTGTGCATAAAATCCCTATCTAGTATCCCCAGACTAGTTTCTGGCTTGTGGCCTTCGTTAGTGAGGAGCGTTGGATCTGGGAGCACTGCATCTAAATCTTAGGATCTAATGCAACCCTCCAGCACAAGCCTTCTGGCATCCATTGATTACTCTGGTTGGCACAGGGTGGCACTACTGTATTGAGAGTTTTGCCTGTTTAATAACAATTATGTGCTAGTATAAGAGATGGTGATCATGTGATGTTTAGTGGTTTAACATATCATAATATAGCAATTTTTTTAAGCTTTATTTTTTTATAACTAGTTACGATTTCAATTTAGAGTCATCATCATTTTCAGCACATTATTGATTCACTATAAGATGGAAGTCTTTCCAAGTTTAATCCTGTTATTCTGATCCCTAATTTTTTTTTCCCCAACATACCATCAGACTTCCTTATTTCATTCAGCCACCTCACATTTCTATGCTTTTTAAAATCTCCTTGGATTCAATTTAATCTCTTCTTGAAATATGTCCAATTCCATTGCAGTCTTTTAATTTTTCAGTGGTGTCTGTGATATTTGTTTGTTCTCTCACACAGGTATTTTGTTTGTGATCTTTTTTTGTTACCCCTAACTTACATATTACCATATTGTTTTGAATGGTCTGAAGTTTTTGTATTGCTCTTTTGTTAAGTGTCCAAGTTTCACATCCATAAGTAAAAACTGGTTAAATACGTCTACGAAAAACCTTTTCAAATACATAGGCATATTTCCTTTCAATATCAAGTTATTTCTACCAAAAAGCACTCCATCCAAATTTAATTCTATGATTCATTTCATCCATTATGTTTAAGTGTATTACTAATCTAACCAGGATGTTTGTAGTTGTTAACTTCTAATTCATGATTATCAATCTTTATTTTTTTTTGCTGAGAAAATCTGTTGAATATTATTTTAGCCTTTTTAGTATTTATTCTTAGTCCTATTTTTTTACTTTCATCTGATCACTCCATCAATGTGTCTTGAAGTTTTAAAAAGTTTTCGAGGTAGAAAATCACCCTGTTGTAAGCCTTTCTCAGTTAATCTTTTTATTATATCCATGTGATCTAATCGTTGCTGTTGCATTTTGATAAATATTGTTCAGAATATTACAATATCCTCACTCTATATCTTGATTTTTCCAATGCTTTAATCATCACAAGAATGCTTTGAGAATGAAATATTTTTTCATAATCCACAAATCCAAAGCATAATGGCAACTCATATCGACTAGATCTTTCTTTACCTTCTCTCAATATGTGGATATGATACACTGTCCTAAAACCATTTTCAAAACAGTTTGTTCTTTTGGTTGATTAGAATCCAAAGTTCATTGAAAAGGAGTTATATTTACCTTGATAAAGCTTTTATATAAAACTGATAGAAGATTGTTTTCTCATCCCTGGTGTTTGCCACGGGATGGCGTTGATGCTAATCAAAAACATATACATATAACGATTCCGGGGCCGGACCTAAATGATCGATTTGATCTAAAAAGATCTGATTTTTTAGATTTGTAATAAAATATTCTACTAACTAATACTATTATATGATGTTACTTTTTTCTTTTTTGTAAATGTTTATTAATCTTATCTTGTTTTTGAGTTTGTGTGTGTGTGTCTTTAAAATTATGTTGTTTTTCTAACTTTTTTTTTTGGACTTTATGTGCGTCTTTTTAAAGTTACAGGTTTTTTTTTTTTTGCAAGAGTAAATTAATACTTTTATTCAAAAGCAAGACATAATAAGTAAATGTTTATTAATCTTCTCTTGTTTTTGAGTTTGTGTGTGTGTCTTTAAAGTTACGGGGCTTTTTCTAATTTTTTTATTGGACTTTATGTGTGTCTTTTTAAAGTTACGGTATTTTTTTTTCAAGAGTAAATCAATAATTTGATTCAAAAGCAAGACGTAATAAGTCAATGTTTCTTAATCTTAGATTGTTTTTTAGTTTGTGTGTGTGTCTTTAAAGTTACGGTGCTTTTTCTCATTTTTTTTTGGGGACTTTATGTGTGTCTTTTTTTAAAGTTACGGTATTTTTGATCAAGAGTAAATCAATCATTTTATTAAAAAAGCAATACGTAATTCTAAATCTATCAAAAGTAACGTCATTTATATACTACAATTTAGAATTGATACCCGACTACTATTAGTAAGGACCGTCATTGAAAGACTCAATTGAAAAATGATACCCGACTAATTTCCGTTTTCTTTTTTTGGGGACAGTAATGAATCAGAAAGTGGGTTGTTTTTGTTAACTCTGTCTTTATAAAAAGGGTACCGTTATTGAAATACTAAATTTAAAAATGATAGCCGACTAATTTGCGTTTCTTTTGACAGTAATTAATCAGAAAGTGGGTTTCTTTTTTTTTTTGGTAAATCTTGTGTATATATACATAAAAAAAAACCCGTAATTCAAATTCTCCATTGAAAAAAACCAAACCCCGTTGAATTTGCTTTCTTTTTTTTTTTTTTTTAAGACAGTAATTAATCAGGAACTGGGTTGTTTTTGTTAGTGTGTAGATATAAAAACTAATCTTATTTTGAAATAATAAATGTAACAAAAAAAAATAATAATAATAATACCCGACTAATTTTCTTTTTTGGACAAGTAATTCCTAATAATTAGACACTGGGTTGTTTTTATTTGTGTGTATATATATATATAGCAAAAGTAACTTGGTCACGGACGAATTCTCGCTAAAACGGTACTTTTCGTGTCATCCTTGAAATTTTTTCCGTTCCGCACCCTTAAAAGCAATTTTTGAGGTTTAACCATTCGTAATGGAATCTTCAGGACATTATTACTAAACTTACAACAGTAAAGTAAGTTACAACACATTAAAAAAAATAGACGTCTTATCAAATTTTAAAAAACTACGACTGCTTCAAATACACACACTATCACACGAAACTACAGAGAAAATAGATATTCTACTATTACGAGAAAATGATGAAGAAAATCAACTACTACGGCAGCCAATCAAGGCATTTCTTTCTCTTTGCTTTTAGCATAGAAAAAAGCCATAACTGGCAGCCATCGGGAACTCTTTCTGTCACCGCCACCGCCTCCATCCAACATAACCTGAGGACTCTTTTCTGCGTTTATAACGTAGAAAATTTCTGCTTTTGTTGGGTGAAGGATGGGGAAATGGTATATTTCTAGGAATTGACCTAGAAATAGCGACATCTCAAGGCGAACACCAGGGATGAGAAAATAACCGAAGACTGTTAGATCTGGAAGTTTGAATATCTTTTTTAATTAAATATCAATATTTCTATAGCATTTCCCCAATTATTTGGTATATCTTTATCATTTAGATATTTGGTATATAACTTTGCCAATAATTTTTCTATTTCTTCACTTGATTTTTTTAAAAATATCTATAATAATTCCATTATTTTTTGGAGAGATCCAGTTCTGTACAAAATATACAACTCATTTACAGCAAACTTTGAATTCATAGCATCCAAAAGAGCAGGAGAATTTAAAAATTGTTTTAACCAGTGGGTCACATGCAAGTAACAAGAGAAATTATAGAAAGGACCTACGCATATGAGTTGCCATTATGTTTTGAATTTATAGATTATGAAAAGGCATTTAATTCTACAACCATATTTCCAATAATTAAAGCTTTAGACCATCAAGATATAGATTCAGGATGTTGTCATTCTTTGAATAATATACACCCGGGTCTCGTTTTATGCGGATTTCTTTAATGCGATTTTGAAGTTATGCGATTCATGTTTCTTCTTAATATCTTTGTATGCGGTTTTCTTTTATGCGATAAAAATTATTACATCAGAAGTCGAACTCTGATAGTGCGCTATTACTTTAAATATTATAAATTTCACGCACTCACATGTCATATTTAAAGTATAATAGCGCATTGTCGGAGTTCAACTTCCATCTAATAATTTCATTATTTTCAGTGCTTTATAATAGTACTGTAATAGATTTTATGCAATAAAGAGGTTCATAATTCACTTAGAATCAGGATTCCCCCATTTTATATACACACATTAAATTTTACAAGATTATAATGTAAATCTGTTCAAACGTTATAAATGCATATACTACATATGTTGTTGTTTTTGCATTTTAAATCGCATTCTATTTTTGCTTTTTAAAAAAAGAGTACGTAATCAATTAATCATTTAGTGTCTGCAAGTTTATTTTTAAAAGTGGGCACAATTAAATTTGACAATTAAAAATTAAAATTTGATTTTTAATTGTAATTAACAATTTAAAAATTATGTAATGTGATCTGAAATTAACGTGATGTGAAACATTGAAATTTGATTTTTAATCGGAATTAAAAAATTAAAGACAAAAATAAGAATTTAATTTTTAAATGTTAGTTTTAATTAAATTTTAGTTCTTATTTTTATTTTAAATTTTTAGTTTACCCTAATGGAAAGGAAAAAACACTCAAGAAAATGAATTTCTTTGGAAACAAAAATTTTAATTCTAGATCGCTTAGCGAAATGGGAAGGATCAACAGCAATTGGAACACATTTTATTCTGGGCAAGTCCATTATAACAGCAATTAAAAAAATGAAATTGGCGCTAGTTGTCTTTCCTCTTGTGACGAATCTAATGTCTTACTAGTTCACGAATGAACTTGCATATTGTCAAATAGCCGATAATGATTAAAATATGTATTGTACATGCATGAAAAAATGTAAAATACTGTAAATTACGCATTAAATATATTGTTTTGAATAAAATTAAATACTGTAGTTAATAAAAAAAGTAAAAAAAGTTTGTTTTGTATCAATTTTTTTTCAAATTTGGAATTTTTTATTAGTCATATTTTATTTTCTTATTTTTTTTTATGCGAATTTTAAAGTAATTTTACGTTGTTGCTTTGCTTTTATGCAATTTTTGAAAATTACAGTACTTATCCCCCATTTTTCAAGGTAAGTTAAGTCTATTTTTGTGCGATTTCTTTTGTGCGCGTTTTCTGAGGAACTTATTTATCGCATCAAACGAGACCCAGATGTAATCAAATATACAAGAGCAATGATTAGATTATATAATAATACTAAGAAGATTATCATTGTTAAGATTTACAATGCTATGATTGCATATTTTCAAAACTTCTTACTGTAATTTTACCAGAAGTTTTCTGTAAATTAAAATGGGAAGCTAATTGTATAAAAATATAAGCATATTATTTAACTCATCTCGATTTTGCAGTGGATGAGTTTGCAAATAATGCTTCAGAATTTCAGAAAATATTGCAGGAATTACCAGTTGAAATTAAAAAAAACAAAACAACTAAAGACAAATATGCAAAAGACTAAAGTAATATCAGTGGATTTTCTCAAAAGAAGTAAATAAAGATTGATAATTATGAATTAGAATTTAAGAAATATGAATACCTTGGTCAAATTATTAACACCAATTGAAACATAATGGATTAAATTAATTACAGAATTAAGTTTGGATGGTGTGTTTTTGATAGAAGTAACTTAATATTAAAAGGAAATGTATCATCTCTTTAAAAAGGAAGGTCATTAATAGATTTGTTTGAGACTTAAACACTTTTTAGAAGAGCAATATGGAGATTTGAATCATTCAGTGAAGTAGAGATGTATATGAGAAATAAGAAAAATGGATCAAAAATGAATTATATGGGTAATATAACATTCATATATTGACATTGAAAGAATTAAAAGATTAAAATGGAGGTGTGTTAGATAGATTTCTAGAAGAAATGGTAATAGATAATAGTTGAAATATAAATCTGTTTCGTATGAGATTGTAAAAGATCTAGACCTGCATGTGAGATAGATGGTTGAAATAAGGAAGAAGAATTGGTGTGATATGAAGAAGAGAAGCTGTGGATCAGCTAAACTGGCTTAAATTTCAAGACACTTTTATTGTGCAATGAATCCAATAAATCCGTACTGGTTGAAAATAATGCTAACTCTTTGCATATCTAGTGGCAGAGAATTTCTTTTTCGCATGAATTTCAAAACTGCAAGAATTGTGTGAAGTGTGAGGCAAGGTAAAACATGATATGGTCAAGATGAAAATGAATTATTTACATAATGATATTTAGGAGTTAATGAGTTTAAAGATGCCAGACTAGGAGATTTTAGGATAGAAAGCATACTGTGTTTATTTAGATGAAAGACAACAAAGAAGAAATAGTAAGCTTTTGTTAATCAAAAGAATAATGCAAGGATTGTCAAGAAAGTATAATCCTATGAAGAATCAATTTATATTGATTTTTGGATACCCAGATAATATTACTATCTTTCAAGTCTTTTCCAATAACTCAAGGAAATTAAGAAATAAAAATGTTATACAATCAGGTGCAGATAGAATACTGTCAAAACTTGCAATAAAGTATTTTTTTGGTGCTTGATAATTGGAATGCTAAAGTTGGAAGTTATATAAAATGGAGCAGGAAAATAAATAGTTTTCATGAATTCAACAGTTTTTTTTTTACTATTAATAAATTTTTTTTAAACAGATGAAATACTGACTAATACTCACTAGGATTAATTGTTGAAGTCATAGAAATCAAAGTGATCGCATTCTTGGCACTCAGTGATTAAATACTTACAATATCAAAATTTTGACCTGCAACAAAGCATTAGCTAAAAAAAGAAATACATATTTGATCAACATCCTATATTAACATAGAAAACAAATATTACTTTTACAAATAATTTCAGAAATTTGATGGTTTGAAGTTTTGAATGTAATTGAAAATGATCATAAACTGTTGATGAAAGAGAGAGAAATAATTAGAGTAATTTTAGAACAATTTTAGTATGGGGGGGGGTCTGGAAAACGAAAATGGACGTAGCAAGATGCAGAAAAGAAAAGAAACCAAATATTAAAAATAATAAAGATTTTTAAAAATACTCATTAGAACATTGTAGAGAACATTCGAGAAAAACAAGAAACAATATTAGAATCATATTTACAAATATGTTGAAAATGAAAATATGTTAGAAAAAACAAGTTTTTAAAGTATTCGAGGGATCAAAAAGAATATTTTAGTCTGGAATGGATTTGTTTAAAAATGCCAATGGACAGATTATAACCAATAACACAAATCATACTGGGTCACCAAGACACTTGATTATATGCCAGATTAGTCTTGAAGTCATTGCTCAAAACTATGAGCATTGGAAATGATGGTATGGCATCAGAAACTTTTTAAGAAATTAAAGAATCAGTAAAAATACTTATCAGACTATGCTAATTAATTTGGAAAATTACTCAATAGTCTATAGATTAGAAGTAAATTTCTTAGTCATCTTCCTAAGAAAGGAGTCTTAACAGAAAGGCAACTAGTATGCCATATTTTTTATATGTTATATAACTAAACATTTTTATATAAGTAAATTTTTTTTTGAAAATCTTACAGCATAAATTAGGTACTTACATTGAGAATTAATAGATAATATCCAAGTTGGTTTTAACAAAAGTCAAGAAACCAGAAATATTGTTGATAAAAATTTATGGAATATCCTCAAGGAAATTGATATCCCAGAACATTTCATTGTTCTTATGAGGAATCTATATTGAACTAGAAGCTGTGATAAAATGAGCTGTAGAGAAACAAATTAATTTTAGATTGGCAAAAAAGATAAGCAAGGCTGCATATTGTCACTCTAGCTATTCAGTTTGTATACTAAATATATAACGAAGGATTCAGATTAATTGAAACCAGGTAAAGATTCAGTATTTATTTAAGAAATATCAATTTTATATATAATCATGACACTATATTTACATCTGAAAATAAATAAAATCTTAAAATACTTATTAGGAAAGTTAAAGAATAGAGTAGAAAGATGTAATTGTGGCTAAAGATATACAATATTAACAGCTGATTTCAAATTTATAACGAAGGTATAGAAATAGTTCAACGGCGTTTTTTTTTTTCTGAGCAGTCATCAATGATAGAGATTTAGTGCAAAACTGCAGTGGAAAGTGGAAAATATTTTTTGATGTAGAAACTTATATTTAATAACAAATATAAACATTGTTCAGTCTTTAATGTTTTCTGTGATTATTTAAATATTTATGGGGGGAGGAATAAAAGAATATTTGACTGGATTGGGCTTGAATTCTTTCTGAAAGCTCAAATGATCACCAGGTTGAAATTATCCATCTGTTCACATCATAAGATATTCTAAGTTTTTAGAAAAGTATATAATGCTTAAAAAGTTTGATGGTGATAAAAAAAGTGATAACCAATAAAAGATATACAAACTTTTTTACCACAATAATTAATGTGCTTTGAACAACTCAAAATGATTGTCGAAATCAATGTTAACTCGACAGCATTTGATTGTAATTATAGTATTACTTGCTCACAAATATGTAATTCAACATTTGTGATTTAAAAATTAAAAACGTTTTATAATTGTAATTGCTATAAATGAGTAGGATTTGATTTATTTATTTATTTTGAATGTAATTTAGATTTGAAAAAAGACATCTCTAAGATTTCAACAACCGAAAAAGAAGAATTGGATATGGATGCACCATTACAATCAACAATTGTTCTTGAAAGAAATGATTTAGATTTCACTGAACTTCTATGGAAAATTTTTATTGGTAAATTTGATGTTATTTTTTTTATATTTCTTTAAATATAGATGAATATGTACAATACATTTCAGTTAGATTAGTACTAAAATCCTTTTTGTTTTGCAAAAATAGAAAAGTAAAATTATATAATCTTTTATTCTGTTCCTGACATACTTCATAGTCGAAATATTTAAGTCCACATTCGACATTTGGTAAACTCAATATTTTTTTAATTTTTTTAATGCCCTCACCTTTTAAACATTTATTCTTGAAGAACAATATTCACTTCTGTTATAAAATTCTAAAATGGAATTTACAAACAGTATTTATAATATAGGGTATATGAGAACAGACTTTCACAGACCCACCACTCTCCCCACTACCTCATAATACTGATACACTTGAACACATATATGTCGAAAAGATAAACAATCACCACTATACATATTTCATGCTAAACCAGCATATATGTGTTCAAGTGTATCAATGTTATGAGGTAGTGTGGAGAGTGGTGGGTCGTGTAAAAGTCTGTGCTCATATACCCTATATATTACATATATAAACACAGGTATATAATAAGCCTGTGTGTTTCAGCTATAACAGTATTTATAGAAATGATTGTTTTTTTTTTTGTTTTGAATGGCAAAGCAGGTGAACTATTGTAAAAAATTTTTGTCAAAAGTATGATGAATTAAAAATCATACATTTTTTTTCTCTTTTTCATGTACCAATTAATATTGTATCTGTTGTATCAGAGAAATTATATTCGCAGAATATTAACGAAACTTTGTGTGTGTGCTTGTACATATATAATTACATGAAAACTGTCAATATCAATAACAGTCGGTAATTAAAACAGGCAAAACTCTCTATGCGTATTACCACTTAGTGCAAGCCAGAGTAATCAATGGATTCCAGAAGGCTTGTGCATAAAATCCCCATCTAATACCTACTCATCCAATATCCCCAGACTAGTTTCTGGCTTGTGGCCTTCGTCAGTGAGGAGTTGGGGATTTTATGCGCAAGCCTTATGGCATCTATTGATTACTCTGGCTTGCACTGAATGGCAATACGTATAAAGAGTTTTGCCTGTTTTAATAACAGTTATAAACAAGCATAAGAAATGATGATCATGCGATGTTTATTGGCTTAAAAACAATCAGTAATCTCAATCTGTTGTCAAGACAACCTTCTTTAAGCAATAAAGGTCGAAATCCACCTTTATATATGCTCTAATATGTTTATATAGACACTAAAGATTGCAACTTGACTACAAAGAATGCAATTATTAATCAAAATCAGTTTAAACAAACCTCCTTAAACAGGTAAACATAACCTCTTCTGAAAGCAAACTAACAAATAGGCAATTATAACTTTCAAATTGCAATTATAACTTTCAAACTGCACTCTAACTATGCATTACTTATATAATAGGCAAATAATGTTCAAGGCTAGATAGGTATATATATATACACCCACATAGTTAGTGTATGTATATATAAATATGTGCACAAATACACACACACACACACATCTGTTTTTCAATTTTTTTAATGACATTGTGATATAAGAGCTCACTAGTTTATATTATTGATCTAAATATATACAAGTGTTATTTTCTGCCACGTAGTTTCAAATGATGTATTGTAGACATGGCCAGAAAAAATAAACCAAACAATTGGAAGAATGCAGGTAAAATAGATTGAAGTCAATAAAAGTAAATTACTGCTGATGAAAGATTTTTAGAAAAAAAGTCAATCTCACTATAGAGTTGAATATGATATGAAAAATATTATGAATAGGTGAAAAAATTACATCTAGTTAATATCTCAGATTTGCCAGGTCTTTATCCTGGGTGTAAAACTGAGTTGTTCTGAGATATAAAATTAATGTTTATTCATTACATATTATAGCTTAGGCTATAAATGGTATTTAATTTTCCAGCTGTCATTAATTTGTAAATTTAAGACTGGCTTATTAATCTGAGTTTTGAGTTAGTTCTCAGACGTAGGATTTTCCAATTTCTCTTTACAATTTAGTTACAAAGAGAGCAATCAAAGTTAGTTTGACTTCTTTGCCTTTCAAAATTTTTTCAGATTTAGATTTGGCAAGGGTGCTTCATTGTCAGTATCAGACTGGCTCAGAAATGACATGTCATATTTAGTGACAAATTGTTTTACATAGACAATGGGATCATCGAGTTCACATAATCCATAGAGTTAATTTAATTCGCCCATTAGTGGCTTTTTGTCATCTTCTAATGCTATAAAAGTCTCATATCACTAATATTTTTTTATATTCATACTTTTTATTTATTTTTCAGCTTTTACTTTTTATTATTAGGTCATTTATTTTTTCATGATTTCTTTTAATTCATTATAACTTAATTTTTGTAATGATTTCTATATGTTGCTTTCTGGTTCTTTGCAGTAAATGAATACTCATATCTTCCTTAATCTGTTATAATTCTCTTTTTATATATTATACATAATTGTACTTGTCCTTTGTATTTTGTCATTATCTTCTCTAAGAATGCTATCAGCAGTATATGGTTTAAAATCTTCCAAATAATCTGTATAATGTGAGGTCTGTCTTTTCCATTAAATCATGCTTGAGTTCACCATAAAATTTTTTTTTTTTTTTTTTTTAAAAAAAATTGTTACTTTTTATATACTTTGATGCTCAATCCAATGCAAATATATATATAGATAAAAAAATATTTTTGGGTATGAACCGTGTATTATTTTGCATTACAATCCAATATTTCGACGGACTAGCAACCGCCATTATCAAGGTTATCTCAAACAATAACGTGACTCAGTGCAAAATAATACATGGTTCATACCCAAAAATATTTTTTTTATCTACGTCATATAACCGTGAAAACATTAAATATAATATATATGATAAACAAAACAAGTTATAAATTTCGTAACTTGCTATAGCTTACATTTTATGATCACTAGATGGAGTGTTTATGTAAACAAAGCTTGATGTGATGTGATCTATTATGGCTTCTCCTTAAACGAAGTCAAGAATATCTCAGCAATTATGCCCAGATAAACCTGTTAGCCACTTTATTTTACATTCCCCACTCTAAAATTACCCATAATTTGCTCTATCCCATTTCCACAACATAATCTTTGTCAACTCTGTAACCTTTATACCTAGATCCCCCTTATCTTATAAGTCTTACCATCATATTTTATGGAATATCAAAGAGAATTTTTAAATATCTTGATGTTCCATTATTAGGGAATCCATGCCTCACTTTCTTACTATAAAAAAGGCAAAATAACAGCTGTATATAACATTTAAAAAACTTTATATAATTGAAATGGGTATTCTTATGATAAGATACCCTGTTTTAAAACTTATTTAATTGTATACAACGCATTGTAATCTGTGTTGCAAATCAACATTTAGATCCACCTTTCTATTAAAAATATACCAATATCTATGCTAATCTCTATTCTTGAACTAATAACTATCCATGACAAAAGTTGATCAATATTTTTTTTGTTTTTGCATCAATGCCTGATAAAGCATAGTTTTTTTGATCATTAAAATTATTAAAACAAATTTTTTATACTTGCATTTAAAGGTATCAAAAACATTCTGTAGATAGATGTATTTTTATATAGGATTATTTTCATCATTTAATATGAGTATTGAATGTCTTTAGAAAAATTTAACTTTATTTAAATATTCCAAATACATTCAACTGTTAGTAATAGCACATCAAACATGTTAGTATTGAAACGGAAACCTCCAATCCCTTTCCGTTTCACCATCAACCTAATGACCTACTCGTCTGAACTAGGTTCGAACCTATCTTAAATATAAAAATGTTATATATAAGTCGAGCGGGAAAACTTTGCTACAATGGCCGCTTGAATGGCATCATCCATTTACTTACGAAAACACGCTATAATTAGACAGGTTTGATAAAATTATAGCGGAGAAATGCTCATAAATTATTATAAAATGTTTTATAAATTTTCAGTCAATTTTTAATTATATTCGCTATAATATTCGTATGTGGATGGATAATTTAAACCTTGGAATAGCGGCAAAATGATTTATATATATATTTAAGTTAAAATAAAAAAGATATACTATAATGTAAAATGTTTTCTTTAAAATATATTTAACGGCTTTCTGATTTAATGTTTTACATATATAATTGAAACTAAAGTATTTTCTTTAAATTTGCTTTTTTTTAAACAAATAATTTGGTAAAAACAAATATGTTAAAAGTTATTTATTTCAGTAAAATAAAAATCCGTTTATAATTAAAAATGAGAATTTTGTGTAAACAAGAAATCAATTAGTGACGCACCCGGGTAAAAAGTAACATCTAGTTTACTGATTGATTTTTGTTTGCACAAAAGACCTTATCATTAAATCAGAATACTGTTCTTTCTGCTAGGCTTTAACATTCTTTAACACCTAAAAAGGAATTTAATTAATGAAACTGAATCAAATTATATAATTTATATATTTTAATAATTTTAAGTAATTAAATGTAACACCTCGGAGACGTTATCTGTTGCAGAAATTGGATTATATTATTTTGTTTAATTAAAAGTCAATTGGTCCCGAGGCTAATGAAATTCCAAAAAGGTGTTAAAGTTTAGTCGAAATGTATAAATAGGGCTTATTTTAAGCGGGAAGATATACTCCATCTTGCTTTTGAAGAGCTATTACTATCCAAGTCAAAATTGTTTAATTTTACCATGTCTGGCTAAAGTCAGGCAAGAATTGCTGCAATTCCCGTGATGGAACGCCGAGTTCAATCCATCAAATGCCGAAGCAACAACCACACCAAATAAAAGATGTCATAAGCCGCTAAAAGAACTTGCCTTCGTTCCAACACCATTTTAAATCGTCTCGCGACTGAATAAGAACATGCCATAAGCCGCCAAAGAACTCACCTTCGTTCCAGCTCGAATATCTCCAGTTCAGCTATAGGAGAACTGTTTTAATATTATTTAAAATCGCAGAGCTCTGTGTGAATTTTAACAACAATCATTATTTCTTCAAAATCAGGTTAGCTAACCATATTATTGTAATTTCTTTCTAAATTATTTTCCAAATAATATTGTAAATTCTCTAAAATGAAATACTTTTGCAAATTTCTTTATTAATTCAATATTGTAAACTCTGTCTAAATCGTATTTGAAATCTATAAATGAAATATTTTTGCTAAATTTCTTTGTTAATTAATATTTTGCTATATAATTTAATCACTGCAGTTATATTTTGCTTTTCTTTTGCTTATTTTTAATTATTGTTAATTATGCCTATGTTTCGAAACAGCGTGCATTTAATTACCAATATGTTTTTTTAAAAAGATATCATTTAAAATCTCCGTATTATTATTTATATAGCGTCATTTCGTGCGCTGTTTCGAAACCCAAATTCATATTTTGTCATTTAATAAATTAATTAATATAAATGTAAAATGTGGCTTTTCAACCTTTAATTATTACTAAAGATTAAACAAAGCCTGGAGTGCAATCATAAGTATATTTTTTAGTAAAGTATTCGTAAGTCCCTTATTAAATATACTTTTCCTCCTTTTAAAAGTTTAGTAGTTATAGATAACTAAAGAGATTGAACGGGATAAAGTAAAGTTTGTATCTATATATATATATTCCTGACAGTAGCATATCGTATTTCTCATGCTACAGAAGAGTTGGCTCTTTTGATCAAGCTGATGATCTAGTGTTCATTTAATATATGATCTTTAATTTATAATATCCTTCGGCTTGGTGGATGTGGGATTTATTAATATTTTCTCGTTGTGCTGTTCTTTTTGATATATATATATATAAGATGGAGCCACGGTAAGTCCAGCCCATCTTCTCTTATGGGTAGTGCAGTAACGAAGTCTGAGCTACGGGCCAGATTAGCACGTAAGTCCCCCGCCTCTGAACCAAATAAAGGTTCCCCATTAGCAGCATGACGACCGGTTATTGGGTAAACCGTTGTTTGTCACAAAAACCCTAAAACTATTCTTCCATCCGCAGAGCCACTTTATTATTATACTTTACTTGTGCCTAGCATATTAGTAAAATCGTTATAGCCAACTCTTTCCTCCCTAATATGCAATCTTCGGCATTGAACCGAAGCATTCTTGAAAACCCGTTCGATCTTAAGCTATCTGGGATGCTTTATAAGCCCATAGTTAATATATAAATTGATTATAGTCAGATGTATTAAGTTTCACTCCAGACTTGGTTTGATTTTACGTAAAAGAGCCACTCGAACTGATTATAAAAGGACATAACAAATAAGTTAATGTAGTGATTAGTTGTATAGCAGGATATTTGGCTCCATTAAATCATAGCCACAAATCTATTTGCCAACATCAATTATTGTTCAAATAGTCTAGAGAATGTTACTTTATAAATGAAATGCTTGTGTGCATTTGCCAACAACAATTGTCAATAAATATTTTAATTCATCATATATCAGTTTCTGTCTCATTATTAAATCAATCCAATTCACTAATTGCCCATAAGTGTTCATTAGTAAAGCCCCTATTATTTAAATATGTTAGATTTTATCTGTGGAATGTCTAGTATTTACGTTGTTTATATATATGTTTAAGTCCATGAGTCTTATTGTTTTCTCCGATTTGCTAGTGGGCCGGATGAAGAATTAAATCTTGTGTGCTACCATTGTTATGTTATCCATTGGGTGTTAGATCTGGTGCTTGGAGAGTGGGTTCGAATCCAGGCTGGTCCCTGACCTAAATCTCGGGCTTGACTGGGTTTGAAGTACATTTTGTGAGTTCCAGCTCGTGTTAGATGGATAAGCATGTTTTGACTGGCACAGTATATGCACAATGTTTTGAGAGTTTTTTGGTCTTCCTCTTTTTTAGGTGTTGCTGGCCTGACCAGTGAGTACTAGCATGGGATTCAAACCTGGACCCTTAGATTCTTGAGTATTGTATTTGAAGGTAACACTTTAACCAACTGAGCCATCCTGCCGAAGGCAACAGTCAGACAACTTATCTCCTTAAATTCACAATAGAATCAGAACAAGAACAAAAATTGGCATTCTTAGATATTCTTGTGACAAGACGCCCTCATGACAAAATCAAAACTACAGTTTACTGAAAACCCACACACCAGGAAAATACCTAGCCTATATTTCAATCACACCAGAAACACAAGACATGGAGTTATACTATCACTATGGAACAGAGCAAAAGAAGTTTGTTCATAAACCAGCGATTTGAAAAAAGAAAAGGTCTATATAGAACAAACTCTTATGAAGAATGGTTATCCATCAGCTGTTATTAAGAAAACATTAAATAGACAACAAAAAGAACCATCAAGAGAAAAGACAATATTGGTACTATAGTGTACCCATACATTCCAAAAATAGCAGACAAATTAAGGAAAATCTGCAATCAGTATAACATCAGAATAGCTTTCCAGAGCCATACCACACTATGAGTTAATAACCTTTCATCTTCATACATGCTGTGATTATAATTGTGCCATTGAGTCTATGGTGAAGATATCTTATTTTTGTAATAATTAGTAAGCTATTACAGAGATTTTTTTATTAATTTGAAATGTCTTTTTTTGATTTTTTTTTCATTAATTTCAGAAAAGCCTGTAATTATTTTATTGATATAGGCATTAGTGCATTTAATACATTTCTCACCTTTTCCTTTCTCTTAAGAGATAATATTTCTCATCTTTTCCTTTTTCTTAGATGATATACTCTAGCACTCTCTTTTCTGAGTTTTATGTACACTTGTTTCGTTGGTCTTTAGTTCCAAATTTATATATATATTTTTTTATGTATTTCTATTACTTGTTGATTTAACTTTCTGAAATGGCTGTAATTAATATATCATTACTATATGTAATCTTTCATTCCTCTCAATAGTATATTCATTTTGCTCTGGAAACTATTAAGGGTTGTTGTGATTCATAAAAGCAATTTGTTGTATTTAAAATGATCAATATATGTAATCAGGATCACTATGCTGGCTGCTTGCTCACACATTGGAATTTAATGAAAAGCAATTTTAAATCCACTGTAATATCCGCACTTACGACTGCCAATGTTATATCTGCAAGTCATACTGTGCGGTCAGCAGATAACGTTCGCTACTGTTCAACTGCGTATGCTCTCCAATGAATGGTCTGCAACGAATGCTCTGAATATTCTCTGCAATGGATGCTCTCCAAACGAATGGTCTGCACTGAATGTTCTCCAAACGCATGGTCTGCACCGACTGCTCTCCAATGAATGGTCTGCAAGCGGATGCTCTCCAAACGCATGGTCTGCAACTTGCTACTGCGTGACTGCTCTCTACTACTCTCTATATTCCACTGCTCGATGTTACCCAGTCTTCTTATCGCTCTCTGACAACTGCAATGATCAATCAATGCACCGACCAATAAGGTAACGTCTCTTATCTAGAAACATTTATAATTAGCAAATATCTCTAGGAATTGCCGATCGCCATTACGTCAATGCACTAATTAAATTCCTCAGCTATCAGAGCGCGATCTAAAAACAGCCTCGCGAATACATTCTAGTTTTTTTTGGAGTGAACAAAATGTCTGCCATTTTACAAAACACTACATCCACTTTAGCTGAAACAATTTAGCAGTACTTTCTTTATGTTAAGGTATGTATTCTTTTTTTAAGATTTCTATTCGGTGATGCTCTAAAGCCACTGCATATTCTTTTCTCACTATCTGGTTTAGGGATCATCACGGTAAGCATTGACCATTCTCAATTTGCTATTGAAGCAGTATTTATATCTTTTATCATTTTTCACAAAGTCCCTTTTATCTTTTATTGCATGCAGAAAAAATTTAAGATTAATGCTTTTACCATTAGTTATTTCATTTGGTTTGTATTTATTATTTGAAAATTTCTCCTGTATTTCTTCCATTACTTTAATATTTTTAACTATTCTAAATTTCATGTGTAAATTTTTAAACCATTCTCTTCTAATATTAGTTTATTGTGATTGTATTCAATATATAATTTTCAATTTGATTTCTTTTTATTTAATGCCCTTTTAGTATATGTAATTTGTTTTCATTCACATCTTCAGCTAACACATTAACATTGTTCATATGCATTCGATCCATTTCCTTAATGATTTTTTTCCAAACCTTTAATCACCTTGTGGAAGTATCAGATTTTTCATCTGTTTCCATTCTTGTTTTGACATCCGGTGTGTGTGTGGCTATATGTATATCATTTCTTATAGTCATTTTTCAATAAATTATATGATTAATGTTAAAAATAGCATCTTGAGAATGTGCATATGCGAATGAATATTGATTTGATATTAAATTAAATGGTATACAAACAAATTGTCTATTATTTCGATTTATTTATGATTTGATTAAGAAAATATATATATATAACTCAAAAAACACTTTTATCAGTTAGTCTCAAATCATTTTATATGTAATATCTTGATTATCTATTTTTAACGTATATTGTTATTGGTATCATTAGTTTCTAAGTTTCACTTCTTTTTTACAGACTTCCTTAAAGTCTTTACATTTAGAAGCAATATTTCTTTTCTTTCTACATCAATACAGCTATTTTCTTTTGTTTTATATTCTAGTTTCATCTGTTTCTTCAAACTATCTTTGATTTTCAGGATAGGGTACTGATATTTAGTAATTCCATGATTTGAAATTGTTGGATCTGATCCATCACTGACCTGGACTACTATTGTTTGGTTTATAAATTATATTATCTTCTCTTAATAACTGTTACTTGTGTATATTTTGTATTACTTCTACTGATAGCTGATCCTAGAGATGTCTTCTTTAGAAATCCCCATAATTGCATAAATTTTAGTTATAATCATTAAGTTTTCATCTTTTATGTGCTTTTTATTTTACTATATGACATGATAGTAAAAAGTTAAAACAGTTGTTCATTATATCTTACGTATTCCTTGTAAAAGCATTTATTTGGATCACTCAATTTATTTGCAACTTCTAATATTTTTAGTTCTGACTAAACAAAAGAATGAAACTATATTAATAATTTTTATTAGTCATTCATTAGACCGATTATTCAATAATGAATAATATTTCTGTAGTGTTATTTTTACTATACCACTCTCATGCAAAATGGGGACTGGTTTCTATTCGCTTTTAACACCTTGTGGAGAAATGTAATCATAAATGTATGATCAAAGATATATGAAAAAAGATCTATAATCCCCAAGATGCACATTTCATTCTGAACCAGCACTTATCAATTGGACCAGACCACATTCTCTTATATATATCGTTATCATTGTTTAGTATTGTAGTAATTTTCTATTTATATATATATACTGAACAATGATAAAGATTATGTGTAAGAGTTTGTGGTCTGGGTCAACTGATGAGTGTTGGTTCAGCACAAAATGTTCATCTTGGGGATCATAGATCTTTTTCACGTCTTTGGTCATATGTTTATGATTATATTCCTCCATAAGATGTTGAAAGTGGATAGAAACCAATCCCTACCTTGCAGTGCGTACTGCAGAAATATTAAATGATTTTCTATTTTGTCTTTTTCATTATTTTATTGAACATCTAAAATACAAGGAATAAATCCTTTATGTTGCTTTTGCAAATTAAAAATAAAAATGATAAATATAACACAGATAGGAAGATAGCTACTTTGCAAAAAGAGAAATTTATATTATATACTAGTTATGGATATAACCCTAGAAGCATTAGAAATATATTCTTTAATTATAAACAAAATAATTTGGGTAGTAATAATAGTGAACCAGATAATATAAAATGGGTAAAACTTTCATATGTTCCTAAAATGTATAATACATTATTAAAAAATAAAAATTATATAGATAAAAATATTAAAATAGGATGGTCAAACAACAAAAATCTTGATATATTAGTAGGGAATTATAAAATAAAAGCTGATATAAAATATAAAAAGGGTATAGTATATAAAATTACTTGTGGGATTTCAGTATGGTTTATTATGGACATACAGCAAAACAATTAGAACAAAGGGCTAAAGAACATAATAATGCTATTAATAGAAGAGATGACAGATCTGCATTATATGTTCACTACTTAAAATATGGACATAGAATAGACTGTGTCAAGAATGTAAGCCCATTAAATTATATTAAAGAAATTAATAGAAGGAAGATATATGAAACCAATTACATTAATTATAACAGAAATAATTGTATGAACATTTATAAAACGTCAATTAATTTAACTAATAATTGGATAATGAAAAATGAATGGAGGGTTGTATAATATGTGTTATTATAAAGATATTTAAGTGTAATTATAGGCTTGTGTTAATTTTATATAGAGCTGGTAGATGTCACTATGTATGCAATATAGGTTATTTTTGTAAAGGCATATTGAAAAGGGCAAAAATTTAAAATTTGCCGAAAAGAGCTTTTATATGTTATTTTTGTGTTATGATTATATGACTATATTACAGATATTGTCATATATCATTTTATTGTTAGATAAAGATATTTTATTATATCTAGGATTTATTATTTTATTGAATATAAAACATCTGTGTGATTTTATAAGTTAACCTTACACTAGCATTATTCATGTTAAACATACAATATTGTTTGGTTCTTCATTTTTTGTATTGAATTTTGTTTTTATAGATGAGTACTTTATCATTTTTGTGCTATATATTGCATAATATAAAAACTGGTTTTCTTATCCAGTCGGTTTTTTATTTTTTCTCTATAAATAAATCAGTGTTTGACTATTATGTATTGTTCTCGAACAAAAAATATGACCTAAGACTTATAACTTTACTTATATACATATACAATTTGATGATATTATATTTACAATTATTTTATATTAGTTTGATCAAAAGTAAACCTGTTATAAAAACAATCTCACAGTCTTTTCACACTATAAACTTAAACCAGAACAGAGGGGGGTTTTTTTTTAGTTTTTTTTTCTTCTGATGTCTACATAATACTTTTTCTGTTAATTTTACAGTATTATACATATTAGTTTTTCCATGTCTATTTTTAATTAAATTTATTTATCAGTAGAAAACTTTTATTTAATTCTAAAGGTTTATTATTTCCTGACATTTTTCCAAATAAATTTGTTTTGTTTTTTTAAAAAATATTTAATTTTCTCCTTACACTTATTAAAAGAAATTAAAGAAATAGACCAAAAATTTTCTCAGAATTGGATGTTTAACCAGACCTGGTCCCTAATAAACCTAAAACAAAGTGTAGTACCGACAATGAAAAGAATATAAAGTTGTAAATCCACAGATACTAAGAAAATTTGAATGAACCATTTACCTAAAACATTTTAGATAAACTTGTGGTTTTAAGACCTGTAGAGGTCCCTACTATCGCATTTTATATGCATGTGCTTGAGGCTACAGCCTTAATGAATATTATAAACTTTATATGGAAGAGATCCAAGGACTAAAAAATGCTATTATAGAGTTATTCACCTAATTGATGTTTATAGGAAAGGGCTTTTATTTGATTAACAGATCACCTTTAATTAATGACCCAATAAATATATTGACTGCTTTAATAATGCTTAATGGTAACCGATTTGTTTACTGTAAAGAATCTATGATATATTTTGTATAATTTTTCAGTCTTAGGTATTCTATGAAAACCTGCTTTTAAGTAATTTTTCTGAATGTTATCCCTGTAATGGATTGGCTAACCTCATGATCTATAAGTAAAGTGTATGGCTTTCATATATGGTTCATAATGGCTAATCTCTCGAAATTTAAATGTTAAATTAATACACACAGAAACATTAGAAGTGCTCTTCACTTGGGAAGATAAAGCTCTATAGACTAAATGGACAAATATGGTTTTTAATCATTGTCTACATGTTCGTAAATTAAACAAACTTATATGTGTAACACCATCATATATGTGATATACATGATCAGATTAATGTAAATGGACCACAACTATGATTTCTGGAATGGGAAGTTATATGTCTTCAATTTCTGGTGATAACTAATGTCTTAATGTAATTGATATGAAATTAATTGTTTTTTCTATGTATACAAGCCTAACCTCCGATTTTGTTAACTGGTCTCCATTGAGATTGATATGTAAATGTCACATGATCACCATCTCATACTAGCACATAACTGTTGTAAACAAAGGCAAAACTCTCCATACAGTAGTGCCACCCTGTGCTAACCAGAGTAATCAATGGATGCCAGAAGGCTTGTGCATAAAATCCCTATCTAGTGCCTACTCATCCAATATCTCCAGGCTAGTTTCTGGCTTGTGGCCATTATCAGACTAGTTCTGGCTTGTGGTCATCATCTCAGATCCAAGGCTCCTCACTGATGATGGCCACAAGCCAGAAACTAGTCTGGGGATATTGGATGAGTAGGCATTAGATAGGGATTTTATGCACAAGCCTTCTGGCATCCATTGATTACTCTGGTTAGCACAAGGCGGCACTACTGTATGAAGAGTTTTGCCTTTGTTTATATGTAAATGTCCTTTTTTTTTGTAAATGATTCTTATGGTTTGTGAAAAAATTTTCCTTTTGAAAGATATTTAATTTTCTCAGAAATGTATTCGGTAATCTGAACATGAGATATACCATTAGCCACAATGGCAATCAGTATTTTTTTTTAAAGCGGTCTTTTTATTGACCATCTCTTCATATTCTCACATATACTATAAAAATGTTTGGCATTTGTTTATGGTGATCATATTTATATTGACAAATATAAAGCTGCCGAGGATTACTACGTAATTGAAAGTGCTACTAAAGAATTTAAAATATACTTTTTACCGTTAAATTGTTTGTTTGTATATTACATATAATATTTGTTTTTTTATAATGGGTATTATACTTTTACATTTATGCTTATATATATATATATTAATTATCAATGTTTATTACAAATTGTAATAACTGTCATTATTTTCAGATTGTTCTTCTTATCAACAGTTGATTGATGGCTTAGAATTGGTTCTGCAAAATCTGAAAAATGGAGAAATTCAACCTAAGGTAATTGATTTAAAAAGTCTATAAAATGTTTTTAACTTGCAAATGGTTGTACAAACAAAATAAACTAATGATGAAGTTTCATAAAAGCATTTGTGCAATACTTAAAATGAATATACATTTATAACTTTTTGCATTAAAATTGTAATAATGTTTTAATCATTGTTAAAATTAAAGACAAACCATGGACTCAGCATCTATAAGAATATAGTTTTCCCTTCATTGCCAAAGGTTACATCACATTCCAGTTGTATCTTGTTTTACAATGTATGCACCAAAAGTATTCGTCTGGTCAAACCAGATTAATTTAGGATCATTAGCCTTATAGCTAATAATAGATAGATACGGGATGGTAACTATGTTTGGTGTAAACTGGCTACCTGAAAAGAGAAATTTTGGACCAAGTTTATTCATCCGGACTGAATTTAGATCTTATGTTAATTATTTCATTATGAGACTCTTAGATCATTCTTTGATCAATGATAATTCAATCATATTGGTTTTGTAGTACTCAGTAATTACTTTTTTTTATGGATGGAACTAATTTTAATGATATTGTGATTTTAATACTTTTGAGAAAATTAGTATCTACTATACTTAATTTATTAGTTGAACAGATGAATTTTTGATTCATTATATTAAAACTACACATTCGTTATCTTAAAACTAATAAGATATCTGATTATATATTTTAATAAACTTGATCAACTTGTCATTCTTTTAATTACATATCTCCAAATTATTATTTAAATATAAATATTTTTAATTTGAATCATGAAATTAGTTAAAAGTTTTTTGTCATGTATTAGAGGAGTTCATATTTAATCAATTATTGATATTGCTCCATAATTATTTTTTTTTTGGCATGCAACTTTTTATTTTATATACACATGGAATCAATAAATAAACAAAAAATTTCTAGAATTGGAATAGCAAAGTATTACACATGTATCTTGCTAAATAATGAATTGTCTTTGAAAATAACTCTTTTTCCTAAATTCAAAAAAAAAAAAAAAATGCATATAAATTTTTTTAAATCAAATTTTATTAGTTTTAAATATTTATTTGCATGTCATTTTAGAGAATATTTCAAAACATTGTGGTATAAATATTGCAGAAATTTAAAAGGATGAGGAATAATTAATGACATTGACGCTTTTAGCTTTCTCGTTAATCATCTTCATTCAGGAAATGAGCGGTCAGAAAACAATAACTTTAATTCAGTATTTTTCCATACATTACAAATTTAATAATATCTAAAAATAATCTTATATAATGCTTTGCTTTGAAATTTGGTTGCGATATGACAACCTTTAGTTTTGTTTGAAATCACAACAATATCTTGTTAATAAACATTACATGACCACCACTTATGATGCTTGTATGAATGCTGAACTAAGTTCAGACCCATATGACTATATAAGCTAATGGGCTTGGATTGAAAACATTAAGGTGCTTTCAGTTTAAGACTCATAGTTTTGTAGTTAAGTGGAGATAAAAGGTGGCTGCTGGAGGATTGCATTAGATCCTAAGATCTAGGTGCAGTGCTCTCAGATCCAAAGCTCCTCACTGACAAAGGCCACAAGCCAGAAACTAGTCTGGGGATATTGGGTGAGTAGGCACTAGATGGGAATTTTATGCACAAGCCTTCTGGCATCCATTGATTACTCTAGCTTGCTGTGTGTGGCAATACGTATAGTGAATTTTGCCTGTTATAATATCTTGTTAATTGATTAGTAAATTTTTGGTACATAATATTTTATATTTAAACTTCTACATAGATTATAAGATTAAATATATAACAAACTTTTTACTTAATTATTCCTTATATTCCAATGGCCTAGGAAAATATTAGTTTCATCTATTTTCATTATGTAGTCATTCAATATTAATAATTTTATTCTTCCTTATTTTTTAAGCTAATTATTTTCTGTAAAACTTTTATTTACTTTACTTATTATATGTGAATATTCAAGCAATAATTAAAAAATTTTTTTTTTTAATGAATTAACTCATATTTTTCATTCCCTTTCCTATTCCATTTACTCTTCTATAGTTTAGTTTTCCAATCACCAGTTAGTTATATTTTTGAATTAATGTTTATTTTTTTGTTGAAATAATAAAAGTTAGAGACCAAATATATGATCCAGCTGATATTTATTTAATATAACTATATGGTGTTTTTTTTTTTTGTTATTATTTGCTTCCCTTCGTCAAAATTCTTGCAAAACTTGATTTATCCTCTCAGTTAATTTAAGCTTGTTCCATTAGCCAACACTTTAACTAATTATGGTTATTATTAAAGATGAAAATCATAATTCTTTAAAAAATAATACATATATGAATGATTAACGAATCTGAATAATAAGTTTGAATTAAAGAAATTATACTATCATTTGCACTGTAAGATAAAACATATTTATTTTAGTTAGTATTTATTAAATTATATAATAATGGAATATTATATTCTAAAGCCCCCTTGCATATATTATACATTATGTATATACAAAATTAAAAGCGTGTGAAGCGCTTGAAAGAGAAGCTATAGAGATTCAAAAATTATTAAACGCTAAGCGCTTTCGAGGCCATTTGCCTCATATTCATAGCGATAATGCGAGATGCAGAACTATGTTTTGTTAATAAGTTTTGATTACAATAGAATATGTATTGTTTATTGAATTGCAAGTGCACAGTATTATTCAATACTCACCTACATATAACATACTTTTTTTTTATATACATAGTATGCATTTATAAATTAAGATTATAATATAAAAAAAATTAAAAATTGAGGGGTACATTTACATCTGTATTTACTGTGTGTGTACATTCACTCATTCACGTTCACTTAAAAAATAAAAAAAACTTACTATACTTCATCTTTATTTTTTATTAAATAAAGTGTGAATAATGAAATTTTGACTTTTATCACATTTACTGGACAATATTCTAACTTTTTCTTTTTATGGAAACAACAGCAGTCTTACTATTTACTACGGTATCTCTAATTGTTTTGTTATTGTTAAGTCTGTATCGATTTTACGAACATTTTAAAATTTAGTACAACTTTTAGTATTATGCTTAGAAAACATTTTATTGCTGAAATACTATAAATTAAATTGGGAAAGGATAATACAGCAAGAATAAAATGTATGTGCTTTCAGTATAAGCCGAAGAAACATTATTAAGTAAACACGATAGCATACGGCGCTCTGAGACAGAAAAACTGCTGTATTGTAAAACTTATTAAATTTATTAATTTTGTTATTATTTTTTTAAAATATGATCGCATACAGCTGCTGCCATATCATAAAATGTATTAAATTTATGAATTTTAATGTTTATTTATTTTTTTGGGTAGTATATAATTGAAATGGTGTATATTGATACAGCATTATTAACGGTTTCATTATATTAGTATTATGTAGATAGATTTATTTACAATACAGTGAAATTCTGCTCGTAAGTTTAGATAAGTTATAAAATAGATTATGGTGATCTACTAGAATCCCTTAGTTCTGTTTAACATCTTTGAGTAGAAGACCTGCCTTATGTCCTTTGTGTAAAGTGCTAGTCCCATTTTATAAGAGGACTCTTAACATGACGAGCTTTTTTTCAGAAAATATGTTTATTAAATCTTTACATGATTTTCTTTTTCTTTTATTTAATAATAATTTGTAAAACTTTCATTTAATTCTGTCTTTTTTTTTTTATTAATTAAGTCTTTGAAAATGTTGGATTTAAATTAATATGTTAAGTGTTATCGCTTGATTAATTTTTCTTTTACATTTGTAAATTTCAACACTTTTTTAATTTTTCTTTTAGGTTTCGTATTATTCATTTCTTTTATTTGAATTAACTATGTCACTGTTTTTTTTATTTAGTGAAGTATAAGTTTTTTAGTTTATGCAATTATTAGTTTCTTTCAATTACCTAGCATAGTTTATTATTCTAGATTTAAATAATATTAAATTTCTGTGATAGACCACTAAAAATCACCTGATCGCTATCTCTTATACTAGCACATATTTCTCTCAGATCCAAGGCTCATTACTGACGAAGGCCACAAGCCAGAAACTAGTCTGGGGATATTGGATGAGTAGGCATTAGATAGGGATTTTATGCACAAACCTTCTGGCATCCATTGAATACTCTGGTTGGCACAGGGTGGCACTACTGTATGGAGAGTTTTGCCTTGTCTCTGTGATAGAGTGATATCTTCCATTGACAATTCTAACCACTTGAGATTTTTTACTTCATTAGCAATGATGTATTATAAATTATGACCTTAAATTATATTAATAAAAATATTACAAATATTCCAGTTTATTTGTGCAAATCTGTATTTAAAGTAGATGCATAAAAATAGTAATCATAATAATGGTATTAATAGGGGGAATTTTGATACACTTTTTACTTCATTATTAATAAATATGAATTTTTAAATTTTTGATTAATTATTATAAATATTATTTTTATTTAGTTATTTACATACTAAAACTTCATTCATATTTTTAGATTCACAAAAATAATAAAAGCATTTTAGCACAGTTGATAAAAGATTCTTACTATGGTAAAATGAACATGCCGAAGTTGATTGGTTTGTTACCTTTGCAGATATTAGTCGAGATTGGTTTGAATAAAATTAAAGCTGATTGCCTTAATACTTTTATTGGTAAGTACATTTTATAATTGTTTTTTCCCTATCTTTTCTGCTTTTTGTGTCGGTTTATGTTTACACGTCGCAATTATGTAAGCATATAACATGAGTATTTGTCTGTATGTAGGTATAAATAATTCAGTCATGAAGGAAACTTAAAAATGTAATAAATATTTTTATTGACATTTTATAGTAGTAACATTTATAAACTGAAGAAAATTTTCAGCTTAGTTAGGAAAATAATATGGAGTAAATGCCCTATAACATAGGGCATTTTTATGATATTTTTACGATAACCTCAGAGGAAGAATTTGAACTTTATCGAAGCTTATATTTATGATGATCAATTAATTATAGAATTTTGCAAGATTCACAGACTTTTAATTGTCATTCAAGTTGTGTGAACATTGGTTGCATATTGCTGAGGTTGGCTACCACCAAAAGCTTCAAAACCTTTTTTATTTTGGTTCAATGTTATTCTCCATTAATTTTTGTTATACTATCGTCTTTTTTATTTTATTTTTAAAAAATCTGATGATCTTTTATAGCAGGCATGTCAAACTCATTCAAACAATGGGCCATTTAATGCGACTGTTAAGATTCTCGCGGGCCACATCACACAAATTTTCTTAAAATTTTATTTTGAAGTGAGAATGCAAGAATTTAGGTGGCATAATTGAAGCATATTATATAGTTTAGTGAATTCAGGTCAATAATATACAATTGATATAGTATTGCTTTTATTTAAACATTTATTTTATTTGATTACATATTTATAAAACTACAATTTATTGTTTTTACCAGAAACTTGCCAGCACTTTCCTTCTACTAGTTTCCCAATATCTGGATTCAAAGACTGAGAACAAACAATTTTTATTATGGCAGATAGATGTTTATGAGTTAATCTTGATCTGTAAACTGTTTTATTTAATTTCATGCATGAAAATAATTGTTCACATAAGTACCAAAAAAGCATAAAATTTGTGCAGCAAATTTTTTAATTTCCGGTTATTTTTCATCTAAATAGGAATATATTTTGGGAGTTCCTACTTCTCTATATTTGTTTTTTAAAATCGAATCATTCTGGAAATCAATTAATTCCAGTTGTATCAAAGTTGGAGCTTTTTCAACTTCAAATGCAAAAGGTCCATTGAAAAGAGAAAAAATTTCTTCTAACTCCTTGAAATTATCAAAACATTTATCACATTCATTTTTTATTTTTTCAATTTTTGCAGAATATTGTGAAAATGAGCAACTTCGATTTTGTGCTTTTAACTGCTCACACGTAGGGAAATACGTCAAAATCATTATACAAATTATAACGGTCAGGGAATATTTTAGTTTTACCGTATCTGCTGTACAAGGGCCACCAGGCCATTCGAACCTGGAAATTTTATATAGTAGGCAGATACGTACTGTTAAGATCCCAATTTTGTTTTATTATAATTATATATGACCGTCAGCCCTTGCCACTAGCTCAAGGAAACGCAGAGATTTGTAATAAAATTTACTTAAAAAACATTTTAATAAAAAAGATTTCAATAAAATAAATAAGCTACTGCCAGAAATAACACACACAAAAAGATTTATTGATGCAAAAATAAATATTTAAAAATTGAGGAATGAAGATGATTTTAAATTTGTTATTATTTTTATATTTAAAATTTAAATTTTAGAAATTCGCACAGATGGATTTTAATAAGAGTTTATTTTATAATGTTGAGTATAGATACGCTATACAGATTCGTTCGAAAAAGAAAATATTCTATAACCCTAGGCCAAAAGTTCGCAGTCAAACTAATGCCAATCTGTCTGATATATTGATGTATTCAATGGAATACGACAGCACAATACCATACTGTCAGGAATACACATCTGAACAACATGATTATATAGAAGAAAATGTCTCTCATCCAGTACATAAATGTTACATCTGTCTGTCGAGAAGAACAAAATAAATAAATAGAAAACTGCATAGGAAGGGATCGCAGTCCTTTTTGCCGACTTACCATCCCATTCCATAGGCTAAAGGGGTGATCCAAGGCTTCCGATGGTCGATAAGAATGGGATTACTTTTCCCAAGTGCTGCGTAAAACTGATCCTGCACATAGCGGATCTTCATACTACATTTATTAATTACACCAATATATCCAATCCATTAACCCAATTTAACTGCGAAACAACTAACCCAAGATGAACCCCTCCCTTAAACTAACATAAACTTAACGAATCTATATAGCCATCCACACCCAACTTAAATTTAAATACATTCTAATAGTTTAATTAATACGAAATTATTAAAGAAAGAAAAATGGAAATGATTATTAACTTAGCCAATTTATACATAAAATTAATTTAGAAATTTTCTTTAAGTCAGATAAATTCCTTTAAAGTTAAGTTTAACTTATTTTGCTTATAGAAGATATATTGAAACAGTCTATAATGACAAAAATTCATACTTTCCATGGTAGATTACCTGGAGTCTGTTTTGTTCATTTTCGTGATCACTCTTGTAGACTGTTGTCCTTTGAAATGGAGCCGCTACTTGCCATTTAGTTGGTCAAGAACCGTCATAAGGAGGCCTCAGCTGGTTGTCCGGAAATTAAATCTACTGCAGACTCCTACATTGTAGAGTCTATAATATGGCTACAGTTTATAGATAGATTAATAGTTCGCTTGTAGAATAGTAATCAGCTTGTAGATTAATAGTCAGCCTTGCAACAACAATTATTTTATCTTTTATACTTTTGTAGCTTCTTATCAGCATTTTCAGGGATTGATCGAACATGATATCACTGCTTTTAATGTTCCATTTTTGGCCCATGCTGTGGCTTCATGCTTGTATTGGTCAAGCTAATTTTTTTAATTCTCTTATCTGACCTTTTAATTATATACGAGCCCCAAGGGCTAGTTTGCTTTTCATTTAATTAAAAGAACAACCATTTCCTTTTTGAGATTACATAGGAATTAATTAATACCTGTTTCCATTTATATTACTTTTAAAAAAATATTAATCTTTAAATCTTTATTTTTTTTTTATAAAAAAATACTTTCAAATATTTTTTTTATTTTAAAAAGAAAAAAATACTTTTAAAGTTTTCCATCTGTGCAATATATATACGTTATACAACTCTTTCTAATTTTAGCTTTTAGTTTTTAATAAATTTATTTTTATTTACGAACTTGTTTTTATTTCAATTTTAAAATAATGTAACGGTCTGTGTATACAGTTACATTATATTAATCTTTTTTCAAATTAGTGAGTCATTTAGATTTTTTTTTTTATATAATTTTCTCCTTTTTTTTTTTTTTGAATAGGGCTTACTTATTCAATAATAGTTATATTTTATAATTTGTCTAGGTGGAGAATTAGTGACTATGAACCATTTAGAGCCTTTTATTGCATCAGATATGAACTATCAAGATCAACTTACTGGTTTAATGAAGCTTCATCATGTTTTGGAACTTGTAGCTATTGGAAAACTTTTTCTTAAACTTCCTCAGCCAACTTTGACTTCATTTGCAAGGTAAATAAACAGATATTGCGATTGTGAAAATGTTACGATATACAAGGAAATGTCCGTTTTTATTTTAATATTAAAAGTATTACCACACGATTATTTAAGATATTGTTTGTTACTATTCTTGATAAGTATTGTCTGGAAGAATGAGATTTGTTTCATCACAGACAACAAAAAGGTTAACCTAAGCTGAAAATTAATATTAAGCAGAAATGTCATTTTCCATTTTCATGACATATGCCTTTGAAACAATTTATAAGCAATAGGCAATATAGGCTTGATAAAGAAGTTTTTAAATTGACCCAACTAAAAGCCAAAATAAGAAGATCTTTTTTGCTTTTACATTGCAGGATTCTTTCCAGTTCAAAAGATAAATTAGGAATCAATCTTAACATTTTGATAGCAACCTATAAACATTTTGTTTTAGTAATTAAAATCTAAAAAATTCAGGTTCTTTATAAGCCATTAACCCAAAATAAAAAATCTTTGGCAACTTTTAATTTAAATAGTTACCGTGTTAATTAATTATCTTGGTTAGTTTTAGGTAAAAGGCAGACTTTAATGTGAGATATAATTCTAATATGGCATGAATTATCTATTTTCGTAATTGGGAAAAGGCATTAGAAACCTTTCATTTAAAGATGCTCAGTTATATTTTGCAGATATAGTGGCAAGATCTGAATGTGTTAACATTGAATTGACTATTAGTAAGAATATATCTTCAACGGATTGGGTCTATGAAATGAATAAATAGATAGACTACCTAAAAATTTATTTTATCGTGAACTTCAGAATGATATTAATTGTAGAGGCAGATCTTGCTTACATGATACAAATTATCTCAAAATCATTCTAAAAAGATGCGCTATTAATTATTTTCACTGGTAAATATAATGGAAAACTATACCACTTCTGAATATCAAATAAACGTATTTTGAAACTAACTTGTGATGTTTACGTTTTATGGATTTATATAAATATAGCAAAATTCACCTTTAACTTTTCTTTCTTCTAGAATTAGAATGGTCGATAATGATAATAATAATAGTATACATTTTTTATACTAATTGATGTCCTTTTAATGAATTACATAAAAGGCAAAAATAGAAAGCGATAGTTAATGATAATCCGATAACATAATTCTCTATAGGATCAAAAAAAGTTTGAGAAAGCATGGTTCTCATAAATGATACTCATCAATATCAATTGAATTTTACAACTCATTTTGATTCATGGTTCTTCGTTTTTTCTCTCCTTCAGGCACAACTCATACATTTTTATTGATCTTAGTAGCTTTACTCCGAATTCCTTTATGTTGGCTGTATTGTAACAATTTTTCTTAAAATTATTTTTTTACAATTTTTCTATTTATTTCTCTTTCATAATTTGTTTTGGATTCGTATATTTACTTTTATGGTCCATTTTTTGTCATTGCTATAATTGTTTCTTATTTGTATATTTAAACTCTGATTTTAATAGAATAATGACTCATCTATATGATCTGGATTTTCATATACTAATAATCACATTCTTTTGTTTATTTAATCCCAATTTTGACTAGCATCAAGATTTCTTGCTGTAAAAATATTATCTTTAGATCAATGATTTTGCTTGATTTATAAAGACTTATAAAAATCTCTCAAATTTTCTGATTAGTATAAGATCTGGTTTTCAATTTAACTTTTGTTAAGCAAGAAATAGTGTATCAAGCAATCTTATTAATCTAAAAATCATCAAATTTTTGTTAAAATATTTATATTACCTATATAATTCATGAAGTAATGTCAACATATAAGACTTCCTTTTTTATTAATCCCTTATTATTATGGAAAACTTAAAATGAGAATAAGGCTCAATAGATCATGATTTGAAATGTTTAATTCTCAAAAATCAAAGTCATTTATTTGTGCTATCTAAAGGCAGTAGAAATCATTTATTTCTAAAAAAAAAAAAATTATAATTTTATTTATGCATCCTCCTATATTAACTTTAGCTATTCTTAGTTTTGATTTTTATTTTGCCGATGCTAGTAACACAAAATATTTTTGATGTCAAACAATCTCTTCACAGTTCTAATAGTGACAGTGACTTCACATCTGTATACTGCAAATTACAAGTTTAACCAGAAAATTGAAAACTTAATTATTAATTTTGAAAACTTTTTTTTTTTTTTAACATTAGATGTGATGTGATGTGATGTATTTGGCTTCTCCTTAAGCGAAGTCAAGAATATCTCGGCAACTATGCCCAGGTAAACCTGTTAGCCACTTTATTTTCCATTCCCCACTCCAAGTCTTCTCATATTCTGCCCCATCCCATTTCCACAGCATAATCTTTGTCAACTCTATGGCCTTTAAATCTAAATCCCCCATATCTTTTCGCAAACCCAGCATAAAAACTAATAACTCATTTAGAAACAATAGATGTGATGTATTGCCACCTAGTGCCAGCCTTGGTAATCAATGGATGCTAAAAGGCCTGTTCATCAGAATCTGTATCTAGAGCCTATTTGTCCAATATCTTCAAATCAATTTCTATGTTATGACTTTTATCAGTAAGGAACCTTCGATCTGAGATTACTGCACCAAGATCTTAGGGGCTAGTGCAACCTTGCAGTGGCCTCCTTTTATCTTGTTAGTTAATCCTACAGCTATGAGCTCAAACTGAAAACACAATAAATGTTTTCAATCCAAAATAATTTGCTTGCATAGTCATACAGATCTGAACATACGTTTTAGTGCCTTTGGGTTTTTTAATAACCATAGTCGCCCACATCCTTTGGCCAATATTGATATTACTACCCTAAAACATCACATGACCACCATTTTTTATGCTACTTGTTAAAACAGTATCAATTCTCTCCACGCAATAATTCCACTCATAGCAAGCAATAATAATCAATAGATACTAGAAGGTTTGTATATCAAAATCCCTGTTCAGTGCCTATTCACCCAATATCCCCAGACTAGCTTATGGCTTTTATCAGTAAGGAGCCTTAGATCTGAGAACAGTGTTTTAGTATTTTTCTGAAGGTTTGTGATGATGGTGTTCTAGCTGTATTTTTATATTGGACTATTTCCATCATCTAATATGTGTGTTGAATGTCTTTAGAAAAGTTTAATTTTTAGTTAAATATTCCAAATGCATTCAACTGTTAGTAATATCACAGCAAACAGGTTAGTATATGCACCAACTGTTAGTAATATCACAGCAAACAAATGTTAATAATATCACAGCAAACAGGTTAGTATATGCACTAACTGTTAGTAATATCACAGCAAACAGGTTAGTATATGCACAACGTTTTGAGAGGTATTTTTCTCCCCTCTTCTTCAGGTGTTGCTGGCCTGACCAGTGACAGTACTAGCATGGGATTCGAACCTGGGTCCTTAGATTCTTGATTATTGAAATTTAAGGTAACGCTCTAACCAACTGAGCCATCCTGCCAAAGGCAACAGTATGTAGTAATTTCATATACTTATCTATGAGGTTCCTCCTGATTTCTCCACTTTTTCCTCAGAGCAAAGTTGATTAGTGATTTCCATACATTATGTATAGTCACACTAGGTTGGCTTATGGGATTTTTTGCCATTGTCATGTGAGCAGCTTCTTTAAATTTTCTTCTTTGTACCTTTTCTTCTTTATCCAATATTTTTGTATTTTCCCAATTGAACGTAAGTTGGTGCATATACTAACCTGTTTGCTGTGATATTACTAACAGTTGAATGCATTTGGAATATTTAACTAAAAATTAAACTTTTCTAAAGACATTCAACACACATATTAGATGATGGAAATAGTCCAATATAAAAATACAGTGTTTTAGTAGTTTGTAACTGTGCTGATTTTTATCAATATCTGTAATACAATATAGAGAGCGTACCAATAGCTCAAACAAGCTCTTACTTAATAAGTGCGGTATGAGAAGATATTTAAAATCTCTATCCAGAACACTCATCAATATCTGTATAAAAGTAATATAATATTGTATTTGTAACAGGATAATCTCATAAGAAAATTAATTACCGTTTATTTTAATTAAATTTTTATTTCAATTATTTTTTATTTACGCCTATTTATATTTTATTTATTGCGTAATTCATTTAATATAGTGTCTCTTTTCTTTGCAGTTGTAATCTTAGACATGTAAATGTTCAGACATTTATAAAGATAGACGTATGTTGCTTTAAAACATGGCTTTATTCATACTGAGTATGATTTCAATATGTTGTGTAACATAATCATAAACTCTTTTACATTTTTATTATTGGTGGTATTTATGTATATTTGCTTTTATTTAAATTATTGTGTAGTTATGTCAATTTTTATTTGAAATCTTAAGAGAGCTCATTTCTGTGGGCTGCTATCTTTTTTATTTATCGCAAATTGATCTTTGGCTATGGTTCAAGCTTCTTTAATTTTTTTCTTTCTATATTCTCTCTCAGTACAAACAATTCTTGCTTTAGATAAATCAAATTTATGGTCTGGGTATTGTTTGTGTTCAGTAAAAATGGAGGAATATTTGTTACTTCTTTTAGCCCTGTTGTAGAGATAGTTGTATTAGGCTAGTCTTGTTGATTGATTGACTTTTGATTCATCGCAATAGGCATACTGACAGTTGGCTTGATTACCAGAAACTTTGTTAACTATTTGATGAGCCAATTCGGTGGGCGATTTATCTTTCGAATTCTTCTGTAGGTTATTAAAAACTGGGGAAGAATGAAAGCTTATATTAAATATCTCTGAACAAATTCTTTTTAATTTGCTAGAAATTTTTGGCACATTTGTTAAGCGTGTCCATTTCTTGGTCTCTTCAGCTTTAGACTATAGTGTTTTTTTCATTTTGCTGTAGAATCTATTGATCATACTATAAATTTTGTTGATATTGTATCCTGTATTTTGTAGATCCTTAATATATGCATCTGTGTTATTTTTTCGATCAATTTCGAATTTACACAATTTTGCATTTCTATGTAGGAAGCCTTTAAGACCTGAAAATTTGTGGGCCATGGGCGTTTGGGATGGATCATGCCTTGTAATTTTTAAAGCAACGTATGTCTATTTTTTCTTTATAAATGTCCGAACATTTGTATGTGGAAGATTTTATTTATTGTTAATACTTTTTTAATATTTATGTTCAAATTGCTAATCTATACTGCACATAATATAAATAATATAAAAATTGAGTTAAATATTGTTTTTTTTACAACACTAAGCAAACAAAAGATATTGTAAATAAAAATATCATCAAACTGAAAAGGAAGCAATTACTGTTTGTCTCCTTATGTACTTCTCATTTCATTAAAATGAAATATGAACTTCTCTCTAATTTTCACTGTCTATATTAAAATTAGTCGATGTAACTAATAAAAAAAAAATCATTACCTTGTAAACCTGTTTGACTATATTTATATGTACACATTGTATTATATAAATTGTTTATAATCTCTTTTTTATTTTTAAATTGTCAGATTACAGTTTCTCATTTCATTGACAATTCTCTCTATATAAATAAATTTTTGCTTATTAACTATCTTTCATTTAAAAATTATAATAATCATAAACATATATATTTGCATATATGTGTATGATTTTATTTTCAACCAAGCATTACTATAATTAAGATAATGAAGTTTGTGATAGTTGATACAGGTTTTACTTTATGTAGTTTTGTATCCATCTCATTACTTTCCACCCCTCTATAAAGGAGAACAAAATGGTTATCTATTGCAGAGCAATATTTCTTTATTTCATTCATGATTGAGTTTGCTTCTTTCTAACTTTCCTATTAACATAAATGTTCAGTCTTCATTTTTCCTCCTTTGTCTTTTACTAAGATGAACCCATAATAGGTCACCTGATATTAAATTTGCAGAAATTCTTTTCTTACTACTATTTTTTGCAGCTAGATGTGTATGCCTTATCCATTACACAAATTATAAAAATTGTCATTAGTATCTGATTCTGGAAATAGAGTAATGACTGACCTTTCTTAATCTGATGGGAAAATTCTGATGAATGTATGTTGACATGTGCTCCTTGTCGTAATTTAATAATTCTGGTTACTACAATTCTAATTATTCATATATACACAAACATGATGAGTAAGGAATTATTCAACTGGAAAGGACCACATAATATAATCACCAGAAATGACATATTTGGTCGAATTGAAGATAGGATCAAGAATTATATCTACTGATAATGACCATTTGAAAGATTTGCAAATCCTATAGGATAGGAATATGACTAGCTTTGATACATGATTAACATCCTTTGAAGACCAAATCACTTCAAACACTTCAGCACAGCCTAACCTCCCAACTCTTCACATAGTCTCCAAAACATCAACAAACACAAACCCTTCCCTCCAGTTTTCAAACCTGAAAAAGATTTGTAAAGGCATACATTATACAATCCTTTAACCTCTCTCAATCTCAACTATAAGCATATTATTTTCTTGCTGCTTTATTATTTCATAGGGACTTCATACACATTCTTAAATTTTTTAAGAATATACTACTCTGGGTGACTAACCTGTAACATCTTTATAAAAATGTTGTCCCAATGTCATTACGAAAACTTTGTCTCCAAGGCAGAGATACATGAGGCACATAATTTACTTATTTTTTATTTTATCTTTTCTATAAACTAGATTTTTTCCACACATTTTATTCCATCAGGAAGCCATAAAAACTTATTTCTTGTATAAATTCTGAAAGTCAAAATAATTTGTAGTATAATGTAATATTAATTATTATCTTGCTCCAGTTGTCATTTGAACAATTTTTATATTATTTCTTGATAACAGCTAGAAATTTTCATTATTACCGTTTTAAATTGTAGATAGTACACTTCCAATTTTAAGTTTTAAATGAAACCAATTTTTCAACAAAAATAATAATATAAAAAACAATTCCAATAAAATGAATCCATCTAGTTCTATTATCCGGTCATACGATTATACGATTAACTGAAGGTCATCACATTGATTTCAGATATTTTGTCACTATTCTTTAATAGGATTTTTATCAAAAATAAACAAAATAAAATAGATCTTTTTATACGTTGGCTACAAATATATTTTTGTTAAAAAAACAAACAAATGAAATATTTAGTTTTACAATATTTACTACCTATTAGATTTTTTTTTTATAATTAATGATTTATACATTTATTTAATTAAATCATATTTTAATATCATTTTTAATATTTAAATTTTTTGCTATATTATTTCATTTTTAAATAATATGCCCTTCTCTAAGCATGAAGTGCTCTCAGATCTAAGGCCCCTCACTGATGAAGGCCTCAAGTTAGATATTAATCTAGGGATATTATATGAGTAGGCATTAGATAGAGATTTTGATGCACAAATCTTCTACCATCCGTTGATTACTATGGCTTGCACTAGATGTCACTACTGCATGGAGAGTGGGGGAATGGAAAATTAAGTGGCTAACAGGTTTATCTGGGCATAATTGCTCCGATATTCTTGACTTCGTTTAAGGAGAAGCCACAGTACATCACATCACATCACATTACTATTTTAATACAATTAAATTTGTGTTTCCACTTTCACATTTTGAAATAAAGCAAGGAAAATCTGCCTATATAAACCAGAATTTATGGTTAGTGATGGCTGTATCGTCAGTTCATAATTCATTTGGCTATTATATAACGTTTTATAATTTACTTAAATAATGAGTTAATAAAAAGTGCTTGAAGTGCTTTCAGTCATATTATTATAAGATATAACTATGATATATTAATTACTTGTATTTTAAATTATCTGATTACCTTAAACAATGTATTGTAACTTTTGAATAATAACTACTTTTATATACAAGAATTGATAATTAGAGTTTTTCTTAGTCATAGAGTTGTACTGTTAGGAATTAATATCAGCATAAAACTTCTTTTAATTATTAAAAACTTTTATTTTGTTAATTATATAATAGTAGGGTTTAATCTGCGTTCTTTATTTTATAATTCAGTAGTTACTATTGCTTTATATATATATTTACAAAGTTTTAAATTGTTTGTAAATATTAATTTCAGTTGACTTGAATGAAAGCTGCTATGAACATCTCAGAGGATTTAGATTTGCTTCTCTAGTTGTTATTATTCTCTATATAATGGCTAATCTATAGGCAGAAAATTATGTTCTCTTTGCAAAAACTGATGAATTTTTGGCAACTAGTAAGCATAGCAGTTACATGTAACTAATGCTTGAATTATAATATCTGAGTATTATATATATATATATATATACAAGGAAATATTCTTTATATTTAGGAGTGAAGTATATTATTATAAAATTAGAATTATTGCAGATTAAATAAAAATAATCAATCGGTTATTCTCTCAGAAAGTTATGTAACATTCAAGAACCTGATGTGGTAGTCAGGTTTTCATCCAGGAGTTTTTAATTTTACATTTGTTAATCTATACTCTTATTAAACTACACAAGGCACTACAGACCTATTCTATCTAAAGAACATTGTTTTCACTAATACTTTTTGCACCTAAAAAAATATTGTCAGCAAATATATGAGCACATATAATTACTATAGGATCATAAAGGATGGTTTCTTGGATAGTCATGCCACTTTCATGGATACAATTCTATTGATTAAATTGATTTTTTAAAGCTTTTTTGATTTTTTTTGATTACTATAATAAACATGCTGGGCAGGTTTGGATTTTAGCACAGCAAGCATGATGGTCAAACCATCAAACCCTTGGCCCTGTTTATCTGTAGTTCTGTTAACTTTTTAACATCTAGCTATAAGTAAAAGTAAAATTGTTTAAGTAGTTCACTGCAGTCCAAACACCTCTGTAACAGTCCCTGAAAGGCACAATGAAGAAGTTATTTATCAAGTTTGTCAATTGCGAAGTAATGAGTTTTTCATACTTATTAAATTTTTAAAGCTAAAAATAGTTAGACAGTCATTTTTTTAAATCTCATAATTATCTGTTCCTCTCTGGATTTAGTATGTGAAGGTTGCCTGAAAGAAAATTCTTAAGTTTGTTAAGAATTTAAAAATTTTCAAGGTCTATTATAGAATAATGTATTGCATATTAATAAAAAAATAATTTTATTTAATTGCCTAATTATGTAATAGTAAGCAGTTTTGTTTTATTTATTATAGAAATGGACTACAACATTATTCGGGCCATGATATTGATCCTTATTTTATATTTCATTTTCCTGTTTCCATGGGTAGCATTAATAGTCTATGTGAAAAGTAAGTAAAATTTTATAATAAAGTTTTTGATTGTGATTTTTATTTTATTCATTTGTTGTAGTTGTTTTTCTGTACTGTAATTCTGTTTTATCTGTACTTACAGAAGATTAAAGAATGAAATTTAAAAGTAAAAATCATAATTAACAGTTTATTAACTTCAACTTATGCATTAGATAATTTGAGTCTACATTGTTGCAGTATAAAACAATTAATTTGTTTATTAATTTGGAAAAACAAAAACAAATTACTTTCTGTGAAAAATGTCACATTAAATTATTTAGATGTAAGAACATTCTATTGAGCGTAAATTTATACCAGTCACTAAGATACTACTTATACTGTGTTTTCATTTGCTTATTTTCTATTTTGCGATCAAACTAAAAGGGAACAAGTAGATAAAAGTAAAGACTAAAAAAAAATACAAATTTTGAGATGTTTAAAATATACTTTGATCTTCATGCCATGTATTGGCTCAGAGATTGCTTCCTTGTTAATTCAGTTGAAGATTCTAGATTGATTTCATATGAAATCATGAAGTATTTATAAATAAAATACACACTTTTCACTCTGTTTAACTTTGTATAGTTGATTTTAAGCTAAATTAGCAATCTTTTTTTTATAATCTTTATTTTGCATGTTTATATACAGTGGAACTGCAATATACACTATATTTTGTTCCAAAGCTCCCCTTGTACACATCATACATAGCATATAATAGATGGCTTCCAATTACAGTTCATTCAGAAATTCCATGTGGTTTTAGATAAGTACACAATAGTTATGATTTTTTGGACCAGTTAACTGAAAGAAAATGGTTTTTAACAAAATATTCCTTTACGGATTTGGTCAAAGCATTGAACTCATTTAATTGAAGGTTTGTTGCAATTTGTGAAATCACTGATTAGCCACTGAAATTATTTGTATTACTGATTTGCTAAATGATGATATGAGATGTAACATTTTTCGGTTGTTTTCTATTCCCTCGTGTCAGCCGTTTGATGGCGTTGATGCTAATCAAAAACACATACATATTACGATTCCGGGCCAGGCCTGTGATTCTATCTATATAAATATAGGCTTTTTTAGTTTTGTAATAAGGAAATTAGAAGAACTAATAGTAAATATATATTACTATTTAAAAAACAAAAATTTTAGAAATTCACATTAAATTTTAAAATGATACCCGAATAATTGACATTTTTTGGACAGTAATTAATCATAAAATGGGTTGTTTTTGTTTGTGTTTATACCTATAAAAAGTTATGATATTTTTTTATAGAAAATAATACGCAATTATACATTTTTCAATTTACACAAAATTTCTCTACATTCACGCTAAATTTAACAATGATACCCAAGTAATGTGCTTTTTTTTTTTTTTTTGACAGTAATTAATCAGAAAGTGGGTTCTTTTTGTTAGTGTGTATATATAAAAAGAATTGTTCTTTAAATACTACTTTTAAAAATGATACCCGACTATTTTGCATTTTTTTTTTTTTGGACAGTAATGAATCAGAAAGTGGATTGTTTTTGTTAATGTGTAGATATCAAAAGCCATAATATTATTTAAATACTAAATTTAAAAATGATACCCGAATAACTTTTTTTTTTTGGTATTGACAGTAATTAATCAGAAAGTAATGGGTTTTATTTTCTTTGTGTGTTATAGGAAAAATTATGGTCTTTTTTGAATAGAAAATGACACAATTCTACATTATTTAATTTACCCACAACGTTTTAAAATTCACACTAAATTTTCAAAAGATACCCAACTAATTTGCTTTTTTTTTTTGGAGAGTAATTAATCAGAAAGTGGGTTCTTTTTGCTAGTGTGTATATATAAAAAGGACCATCATTGAAATACTCAATTTATTTTGCATTTTTTTGGACAGTAATTAATCAGAAAGTGAGTTCTTTTTGTTATTGTGTATATATGTAAAAAGTACTGTAATTCAAATACTACATTTAAAAATCAAACCCGACTAATTTGCTTTTCTTTTTTTGGAAACTGGATTGTTTTTGTTAATGTGTGTACATATAAAAACTAATCTTATTTAAATAATAAATGTAAAAATAATACCCGATTAATTTTCTTTATTTTTGGACATAATTAATAATCAGACACTGGTTTGTTTTTGTTTGTGCGTATATATCAAAAGTAACTTGTCACGGATGAATTCTCGCGAAAACGTTACTTTTCGCGTGATCGTCAAAATACTGCTCTACCGCACCCTTAAAAGCAATTTTTGAAGGTTATCCATTCGTAATGGAACCTTCACAACATCGTTAATAAAGTTACAACATAACAGTAGATTAGAGCACTTGAAAAATATCTTTGTAATGAAATTTTAAATAATTATGACAGGCTAAAATCCACACACTCTCACACAAAAGTATAGAGAAAATAGACATTATAGCATTATGATAAAGTTAATAACACCACCAACTACGGCAGCCAATAAGGCATTTGTCTGTGCTTTTAGCATAGAAAAAAGCCAGACCGGCTCAGAGGGCGGGGACTCTTTCTGTGTTTTATTGTAGAAAGAATTCTCTTAGGTTGGCTGAGGCCGCTGCGAGGACTCTTTCTGTGTTTTATCATAGAAAGAAACCTCTTAAGTTGGGTGTAGGCCACTGCAACAGTATATATCTAGGAATTGACCTAGAAATAGCGCCATCATGCGGCTGATACGAGAGAATAGAAAACAACCCATTTTTCTAGTGGCGAAAAATCTGAGACATATTAAAGGAAAACTAGGGCTAAACAATGATACTTGTTATCTTCCAGTTTGTTTTTCATTTTTATGATTGTGGCTTTCGGACTGTTATAAAAAAGCAGGCATCAAATGTGTTACAGGTTTTTAATTGATTAAAAGCAAAAACAGAAATTGTAGTTTTACAATTTGTCGTTTGTGATATTTCTGACACCTCATGTAGAATGATTTATAGAATCTTTTAAATATTTTGAATAAAGAGTTTGATTTAATAGTAAATGTTTAACAAATTCAAGTATTTGCATTATCAGTTGGTGATGGAAGGAATCATCTTGAAAATGTGGACCAATTTACATATTTTGTTAATTATTTGGGATAGAAAGGTGGATTTGGATATTGAGGTACAACACAGACTCCGGTGAGCTGCTATTGTATTTAGGAAGTTAAAAGTTAGGGAATTTCATCAGGTTGATAGAATTACTTAAATTAATTTATTTTCTTGCAGACCTATTATTTGCCAAAATTCTACAATAAGTAAAATTCTCACTTATTATAAAATAACCCCAAAAAATATATGTAACGAAGCTACATAATATTTTGAAAATATGGTAGTAAGATCATAAGATCAATTGGTATGTTTTTCATCTTGCTCTTTGTGATGGTATTGAAGGTATAATTGTAGAACATATCTTTATTGAATTAGGCATGTGAAGTTGATGGTATTTTATGGTGAACTTATATGTGATTTTTGTGGATTAGAAAGACAGTAATTTGTGTCACTAGGAAGGTATTACTGATTTAATAAAATGAATATCTAGAAATAAATTATGTGTGTTATGGAATTTCAGCAGAAAAAAAAGTTTACTGAATAAGTAATTAAATGATAGCATCATGATTTCATAAATAGTCAACGAGACCTTCCTGGGATGTATGTGAACAAATTTACATTTCTTGGATTTGCTTGCATAATCTTCAGAAAACTTATCTTGAAATCTTTTGTCGTTTTTTTAATTGTTATTTTTTTTTTCTACTATTAGAATTACCATATTTCAAAACTGCTATTGATGATAATACTGACTATTTATACTCATTTAAATTTCAACATTTAAATCATTATTTTTATATATCTATGCATGCATGTGTATAAACAGAATAAAAGTGTGAGGCTATTTTCATGTAATTAACTAGAGATATTTTTAGCAGTAGTGTTGCACTATGGGTAAACTTCTTACTTTTGTACCCAGTAATAGCTTTTTTTTTGTTGTTTTGAGTTTAATTAGAAATGAAAAGATCCTCTTTTGCTTCTAGCTCAAATTATTATATGGATTTAAATCCAGATATATATTGTACCGGTATGAAGTGTGGCTATATGGATTGGATTATCTTAGAGGTAGAGATATTCTATTGAAATTAAGTTAATAGATTAATAAACATAGAATTAGCCTAAGTAGAATAAGAAAGTTTCTATGTTTTATCCAAATTTCCCTCTCTTATACCAATACATTATTTAAAGAAATTACTTAGTGATAAGTGCTAGCTCTTAAAATATGGAAAAGTACAAGACAGTGATTTGATACTATGTAATTTATGCTCCTTGAATACTATTTACAAACATATATTTTAGCTGACAGGATAATTAATCTCTAATTCAGCGATACATAAAATTAATAATAATAATCTATTCACAATTCATAAATGAACTATGAATGCACATATAAAATGTAATAAATAAACAAAGTTATGTTACATTGATATTAAATGTTTGAACTTATGATGGGGAAAGAAAACGATAGACATATATTTATAACTAAGAGAAAATATAAAAGCATGTGTGTTACTTTAATAAAAGATATTAATAAATGTTTAATTTATTACGATTTAATTAGCCTAATGAATCAAAAATCTAAATAAGTTTTTCATACCTGCGTAAACTGATGAGGTTGTAATTTCGAATAATGATAATTATTTCTATTAATTATATTTTGTTGCCATCATTAATCCTAAAATAAAAGAAGTAATGTAAATAATTGCAATAAACAAGTAGATTTCTGAATAGTATTTAATAATCTGTGATAGGCTTAATTGGTTGATAAGAATATGTTTATTAGATGTTCCACACTGAATAAAATGTACTATATTACTAGAACATGAAAATGTGAAATATTGTTGCAAGATTTCCTATTGGTAGGTAGTGTAAATCATGTTAGATGCTTCTGAAAATCGTTATCCATTTATTATTTATAATACACAATATAATATGATATATTGACTCCATTTGAGCTATGATTTTAAATATATATATCCGTGTGATTTCATTATCCTAATTTCTTTACAAAATGTCGGTGTTTTATAATGATCCTTGAACACAAAAAAAAATTACACATGAACTGAAGGTCTATCCATGAAAAATCCAGCTATTCTGTATGAAGTAGCCCGATATGACATTGCAATATTATAATGACACTGAATAAAATTAAAATCTATGTTTTTCTATAAATAATCCTCTCATAGTGTATATATTTTAGCACAATTGCTTAACTTTCTTATTGATATTAGATATCAACATTTAATATAAAATATTTGTCTAAATTAGAAATGGAATATACATCCTGTGAATATTTTGGTGAAATAAAATTTTGTTTAAAACACAAGTTCTAAATGATTAGTCATTGTTAAGCCATTACACTTTCATTTGTTTAGGAGAATAATTACTTTTAAACTTCCGTGAAATAAACTTCCTTTATATAGACCTTCATAAATTTATATATTTTTGCTCCTGTGATAAGATAAAGTCTGCTACATTTTAATTGTCTTAGTATGACCGGTGAATGTATATCAAAAGTGAATGTGATTTAAAAGGAAGTAATATCCCTTTATTTTTTGTTTTGTGAGGTCTTACGATCTGCGATGATTTGCAATCATAACGTCATTTAAGGAATGACTGTGGAACTAGATTGTCATTGTCTTCAGTTTTAACGTTTTGACTGTAGTTAATAAACAAATGTTAATAAATAGCACTAAGTCGCTTCTTAGAATCCTAACAAGTTTTTGGCTGGTTTTTATTTCTAAACACTGAAACCCTACACCAGTTTGGACGACGAGGATGGGATATGTGAGATACTGAATATTTTCGCATAGATGTGGTTTACTATTCAATAGTGTGTGTTCTTTACAAATATTATTATTAATTATACATAGGATGCCCTATATATAAATTTTTTTTTTACTCCAACTTTGTTTTCTATTTGATTTATAATGACAACTATTGGTTCTTTAGCACCTTTCGAGGATGACTCACTGCAAATGTGGGATACATACATGTCACAGGTGAATTTCTTTTGTGAAGCTAACAATATCATTCCTGATGAAAAGAAACGTGCGACACTCCTTGCTGTCTGCGGTTTAAGAACATTAAGCATTTTTCGTTCTCTTATATCAGCTGCGTTGCCTTAGGGCAAGTCATATCGAGAATTAGTAAATATATTAAAACTATTTTAATCCACAACCTTCCGTTATTTACCAACGTTTTCAATTTTCCACCGTCGTTGGCAATGAGAAGGAGAAAATGTGAATGCATTTTTAGCTGCTATTCGACGTTTGGCAGAGAGCTGCGATTTTAGTTTTTCATTAACAGAGCGTCTTCAAGATCAATTTGTCTGCGGACTTCGTGATGAAATTATACAGCACAAACTATTAACAGAAGAAACTTTAACCTTAGAGATAGCTGTACAGCATAGCCTAGCTGCTGAGTCTGCATTGGTACAGGTGTGTGAAATCCGTGCCACAAAAACTCCCATGTTGACTGTCGATCTTATTCAGTGAAACGGAACAACCTTACCTCGTAAAAATGTTTCTAGGATTTCGCCACCTTCTCAAACATCCCCTGCACATAAAAGGAACACTGCTGCATCTCAATCAGGATTTCTACCTTGCTATGGTTGTGGCAGTCAACACAATTGAGTGGAATGCCCATTCAAAAATCTAAGTGCCATTTCTGCCAGAAAATAGGTCATTTACAGCATCTATGCCGAGCAAAACAACGCACTATTCCTGGATCTTCAAATCAATGCATGGCAGTAATGGAGATGGATCTTGACATTGTAGATTTATGTCCATGAGATACACCATGACGTTTCAACTCTTAAATCCTCCGCATACATGTATATTAATGGCAAGGAATGTAAAATGGAAATTGACTCTGGATCAGAATATTCTATTCTATCATTTGACACACTATTTGGATTGTGCAATGGAAAAATACACGAACTACATCCAGTAACAATTCCATTACGGGATTTCCAGCACCACTCAATATCATTCAAGGGACATTGTGTCGTACATGTTCAATATGGTGTTCATTCATGCCATCTATGTTTATTGATAAACCAAGAGACCTTGTACAAGCCTGCTAGGATGCGAATGGTTCACACTTCTAGGTATTTTACTAACTGGAGTTCATCTAATCATTGAACCGTCTATTCAAGATATCATTAACCAATTTCCGCAAGTTTTCAGCACATCTATAGGAATTTACAAGGGTCCAGTCATATCATTGCCAGTCAATCCTAAATTTCCCCCGATCAGACTGCGAGCCAAGTTACTATCACTTGCTATGAAACATAAGGTGAATATTGCTTTAGATACTCTGCTCCGCTATGGGGTCATTGAACCAGGGAACCAGTGGAAAACTCTGTGTGGACAACACACCAGTGGTACCAATTCTTAAACCAAACAGGAGAGGTGAGATTATGCGGCAACTACAAGCTAACAGTTAACAGAGCTCTTCAGAATCACCCATACCCTATATCTGTGGTACATCATCTTCTGACTTCCCTTTCTCCTAGCTCCATCTTTGCAAAAATTGACTTAGCTAAGGCCTACTTACAACTTCCAGTTGATGACATGTCTGCAAACATACAGACAATCATCACTCATCGAGGAGCCGTCTGTGTGAAAATATTTACAGTTCGGAATCTGTGTTGCACCTGGAATTTTTCAATGCATTATAGACAATTTACTTGGAAACATTTTCAGAGTTTTTCCATATTTCGATGACATATTAATTTGTGCGTCTTCAACAATTGATCTATGTTCAAAATTACGTAGTGTTTAAAAGGTTAGCACACAGCGGATTGCGAGCTAATAAAGAAAAATACGTATTCGGAGTGGATTCTGTGGAATTTCTGGGATATACAATTGACAGTAAAAGTCTGCAACCATCTCCAAGTAAAGCTACTGCAATTCAAAATTCTTGCTGTCCAAGGAACAAAATAGAACTGAAAACATTCTTAGGTCTTATAAATTTTTATAACAATTTACTTCTGAATCGTGAAACCATAGCAGAACCTTTTCATCTTTTCCGAATCGTGAAACCATAGCAGAACCTTTACATCGTTTATTACAGACAAATGCCACATAGATTTGGTCACCACAACATGAAAGGACCTTTCTTAAACTTAAAGAAGCATTGATGTCCAATAATGTACCGGTTTCATTTGACCCTCACCAGTGTTCTGCTTACATGTAATGCTTTACCTTATGGAGTGGGTGCAGTACTAAGTATACAATATCCTGACGGATCATCCGCTCCAGTTGCTTTTGCTTCACGTACATTGTCTAAGGCCGAACGAAACTGTACAAATTGACAAAGAAGCTTTGGCAATAATATTCAGCATCAAACACATTTTCTATTTGGAATAAAATTTAACATTTGTACTGATCATCATCCCCTGCTTGGCATTTTTGACCTCGGATAAACCAACAGCAATAATGTTATCGCTCCGAATGCAAAGATGGACGCACATCCTCATTGCATATTTTTTCAAACTGGAATATAAATCAGGAAAAAGTTGCAAATGCAGACATGTTGAGCAGATTTCCACTTTCATCAACTGAATGCGACAATCCAAACATGAATGGCGTCCTTTTCTTGGAGGAATTGGAAGATCCTCCTGTAACTGCTGAACAAGTTGTACATGCAGCACGAAAAGACTTTTTGCTATATTTTCACTCCCAGGCCAAGCAGACCCACAGACACCAAACTTGAACCCTTTTTTTATAAGACATAATGAGCTATCAACATACAAAAACTGTTTGTGGGGGGTCACGGGTAATTATTCCTTTTTCTCTACAGCAAATTGTCCTTAACGAATTTCATTTGGGTCACTATGGCATCATGAGAACCAAAGCATTAGCAAAATCATACATATGGTGGCCATCAATGGATAGGAATATTGAGAGAATCTTGTGGGCCAGTGCAAAAGTTGTCAAGCCATAAGACATGCTCGCCCCCTTGCTCCAATTCACCCTTGGGAACCATCATCCACACCATGGTCACAACTGCACAGATTTCACTGGCCTAATCGATAGGCAAATGCTTTTGGTTGTTGTAGACGCCGATTCAAAGTGGGTGGAAGTGTGCAATATGCCTACAACAACCTCAGTTGCAACAGTCACAGTATTACGAGAATTATTTTCCATCCATAGAATATCAGAGTCTATAGTTTTGGACAATGGACTGCAGTTTGTATCTTCAGAGTTTTCATCTTCTCTTGCCAATAATGGAATTCGCCATGCACAGATCGCCCCTACCATCCGTCAAGTAATGGTCTTGCGGAGAGGGCTGTCCAGTCTGTTAAGGAGAGCCTAAAGCGTATTACTCATGAAAATTGGGAGCAATGTATTGCCCAATACCTTTTGGCTCAGCACATTGCTCTATCTACAACTATAGGCTTAAGTCCAGCCGAGATGCTGTTTAATCGACACCTTCGTACATGCCTAGACTTCCTTTGTCTGGATAGAGCTCCAAAGACAGCACCATCCAAACATCATCGGCTACGTGAATTCCAACCAGATGACAGTATTTACACGAGCAGCTTGAAGGGATTCTCCATGGATTCCTACAATGGTAGAACAGCGTACAGGCCCTCTGTCATATGAAGTCCGAACTGATCTGGGATTACAACATAAGCACATGGATCAATTGTGCTTGAGAACAATGGACACTTTTCCAATCTTCTCATCTCCTGCTGAGGAAAACCACTTGCCCATCACCCAGCGTGATACTGGACAATACAAACAACCCAAGCTCAACACCTTTGCATCCTACATCTCCAATTCAAACTCCAAACGCTTATAGAGCACCTCCCCCCGCATCAACGCCATCCACCAAAGCATTTCAAGGATTATGATGTTACATACTAAGGGGGAATGAGTGTGATGTCTTACGATCCACAATGATTTCCTATCATGATGTTATTTAAGGAATGACTGCGGGACTAGATTATCATGTTTTGACTGTAGTTAGTAAACAAATGTTAATAAATAGCGCTAAGTCGCTTCTTAGAATCCTAACAAGTTTTTGGTTGGTTTTTATTTCTAGACATTGAAACACTACAATTTAGAATGCAAGTTCTAAATAATTAATTATTGTTAAGCCATTACACTTTCATTTGTTTAGGAGAATAATTACTTTTAAACTTCCATGAAATAAACTTTCTTTATATAGACCTTCATAAATTTATATTGTTGCTCCTGTGATAAGATAAAGTCTGCTATATTTTAATTGTCTTCTATGACTGGTAAATGTATATCAAAAGTGAATATGATTTAAAAGAAAAAGAAGTAATATCCCTTTGTTTTTGTTGACAATAATTCACAAACTGTTTCTATCTCCTCTTTTGGTTTTATTATAATGTAGTGTTTTGTAAAAATGGCAGACATGTTTGTGCACTCCAGAAAAAACTAGAATTTATTCGAGAGATTGTTTTAGATCGCGCACTGATAACTGTGGAATTTAATTAAGACATTGACGTAATGTCGATCGACAATTTCAAGAGATATTTGCTGATTGCAAATATTTCTGGATAAGAGGCGATACCTTATTGGATGGTGTATTAATTGTTGCAGTTATCAGGAAGCGATAAGAAGACTGGGTAACAACTACGCAGGGCAGTATTTAGAGTACAACGCCAGTAGACGTCTGTTTAATTCGAGTGGAGAAATCTCGCGTCAGTGTTTGCGGTTAATGACCAGCGCCCAGTGGAAATGTAGTCCACGGGTGTAGCTTGAAGAGCCCACAGAAATGGGGAGACTGCAGTGGAGATATTGAGACCATTCGTTGGAGAGCATTCGTTGCAAGAGAACAGCATGGGAATTGAACTTTAGCGAACTGTAGAAATGTAGTTATTTGCTGACCGCACAGACACTCTTGCGGATATAACATATAATATCCCCAGTTGTTATGGTTACGCACAGCTTCCTTGCAATTTTATTTACAAAATTTTATCAAGCAATTTATTATTGTTTTCTTTTTTATATTAATTTAAAACATTAATCATTTTTACACATAACAGATTTATAAACACAAAAACTTATAAGTAAAGTTTAAAAGAGAAGTTATAAATAAATATAATAATAAGCTGAACATTTTCAAGCATCCATGCCTCATAATCATAGCTTTCTTAAAAATATATAATAAAATATATGCAAAGATATTTAAATTAGCATGTGTTATGTGGCCCATTTCTTCAATATATCAAAGCAAGTGTTTTTTCTATTTATAGCATTAATATTTCCATTAATGTAGAATGCTTTTTTTATTATTCTTTCATGATCATTTGATTCTGTGCATATAATTACAGGATTGGCAGGTGTAAAATTGTGTCCAGATTTCATGGCATGCTCCAAAAATACCTGCCAATCCTGTAATTATATGCACAGAATCAAATGATCATAAGAGAAAAATATAAGAAGCATTCTACATTAATGGAAATATTAATGCTATAAAAAGACACTTGATATATCGAAGAAATGGGCCACGTAACACGTGCTAATTTAAATACTTTTGCATATATTTTTAAGAAAGCTATGATTATGAAGCATGGATCCTTGAAAACATTCAGCTTATTATTATATTTATTTATCTCTTCTCTTTTAAAGTTTACTTATAAGTTTTTGGGTTTTTTTTATATATAACGGGAAGTTAATTATTTTATAACAGGTTTATATAAAATTGATATTTTTTGTTTATTCCTAATATTCCTATAGAATTGTGTGCTTGTATCTATGAATATGTATATAGATAATTGACTTATAAAGTTATGAGCTATTTTAATATATGAATTATATATTTATAAATGGAAAAAGGTATGGTATGTCTTACATTCAACCCCTAATACTAAGGCAAAAAAGTGATAGTCAACTGAACCATACTTTAATTTGTTAAGGGATGTTATAATTGCATGAGCTAAATAGTGCACTATATGGTTTCTAACCAGGAACTTTCTGGATAGCCTTAGGGAATGCAGGGAATATCTACTGAACATTCTCTTATAAATTTAAAATTCACCAAAAATTATTAATTTTGCTGGGATTTTGCTTTACCAGCTGCTTTGTAGTGGACCCAGGATAAACCTACTGCTGCTTAACTAGTAGCCTATCTAAAACTTCTGAGCATAAGCACACTTTGGCAGTTTAACTGACTCTGTTTTGCTTTATTCAGACTTTGAGTTTGTTTAACAGGCAGCATTGTTGAATTTTATCTATTGTTAGGAAATAGTGATTTTCCTATATTATAGATGTATGTATATGAATTAGTTTAAAATATTTTAATTTGATTTAAAGTGTAAGCTTATTTGCTTAAAATATATTATTTACTCAAATTTTTTTAATTAAAAAATTCAATATCTTTTTTTTTTTTTTAAAAAAAAAAAAAAAATATTAACTTCTTTCTTGGATTTATTCTACGATTTGCACTTACAAAATTTGGGTTGCATCTACTAAGTTAAAAATATATCTTAGTTAGATAATTTTTTTAATTTTTTATTTAGTTAAAATATGTTTCTTTATTATATGTTTCCAGTTCTACTCCCATACTTTGGAAAGTTGGTTTTCAGAAGAAGAATACTACAGAAAATAATGATTCTGAAGATAGTGCGATATTTCAAATCAGCACAAAACCTTTTTTTGAACATCTTTTATCTTATAATAATGGAGGTAAGATAAAATTAACTTTTAATAATAACAAAAATTAAATGTAATAATGTTTTTTAACTGCAATCTGTGGAATACACTGTATCTAATTAAATGTCTTCAATTATATGCTATCTCAAGAAAAGTGTAAATAAACAAACAAAATGCCATTAAAATTCACAAGTTTTGCAATATTTGAGCAACCATTTTTTTTTTTCAGAGTAGCCTTATGTGATTATGATAAAAAAAAAAAAAGTAAAATTTATAAATAAATTTAAATTAAGTCAGCAGCAGTTTTTCCATTTCAGAACGCCATAAGCAATCATGTTCATTAATAAAAAATTTTTGATTTATGTTGAAATCACGTAATTTTTTTATTCCTTTATTATCCTTTCTGAATTTGATGTGCAGTATTTTTTATAATGAAATATTTTCTAAGAATAATGCTGAAAGTTTTACAATATTTTAGAATATACTTAAACTTAATTCTGATTTAAAAACATTAGAGATCGTAATTTCTTGATAAAGAGACTAGTCTGTTATGTTTCTATGAGAGAAAAAAGTTATTTTGGAAAAAAGAATATGACCCAGAGTGAATTTAATACAGACAAAATTTCACTAGTAACTTTCTTTTAAAAATAAAAGTATAGAGGTAGTTTTTTTCTTATTTTCATCACTTCAATGAATGCATAAGTGAACGCTCATTCAGTAAAATATGTGTAAATGAGTTTCCTCAACTACAGTTTTAAAACTGGTTACACTATATATGTGTGTGTTGAAAAGTATTGTACACTTGTAATTCAATAAACAATATGTATTCTAATCCAATCAATGTTTATCAATAAAACATGAGAATTATATGCTATATATGTTTGTATTCAAGGAAGGCTCAGAAGAAATTATTGTGTAGTTTAGCGGCTTCACTGTATATCGTTTTTATTATTTTACTGTATAGATGTTAAAAAATATTAAATACACAATTTTTTATTTAATAAATTTTATTTAATTAACAACTTATACAATTTTATTTCAGTTAGATAAATATATTTTACTTTTTTATTATAAAATTTCATATTTATGAAAATGTTATTCTAAATATAATAATATTATTAAAAATCATTTAAAGGCTTGCATATGTTATATCATTCATTGCTTAATTATATTTCAATCATTAAGATTGATTGATAGTCTGTGTTTTTAATAGTATCTGTAGCAAAAAATATTTTTTACATAAATGAGATTAAATTTATTTCCAAATATGAAAGATTTTAATCACATTATTTATAATCTTTCTGTTTTTCACAGTTTCTCCAAAGGCACTATTGTGCATTTTTTTGTCTGGCTTACTTTTTTCCTATGAGCATTTAATTAATTTCATTGAAAATTTAATTACTGATCATGAAATTTTTCTATAAAAACTTCAACATTTTAGTTTTAGATTTTTTAGCAGATTTAGTAATTCTAACTTCAACTTTAGTCTAGTAAAAATTTTAATCTACTTTATCAAACTGTATTAGTATGTAATTATAACTTTCAATTAATATGTAGATTGTCTTTGTATCACTTATAAAGATAATTTATAAGATCTAAACAAGTGAACCTGTGAAAAGTTAATAATGAGACCTGTAGCTATGATTATTTTTTAAATCATGGGTATGTGGAAAGAATTTTTGTGATTAAAAATATGATTATTTTAATTTTTTGTTTTTCAAGCCAAATAGATATGTTTATAAGATTTAGTTATGTATATATAGTGTAACAGGGATATAAAGGAAGCTACTACATATGTATATATATATATATCATCAACCATTATCAATCCACTACAGGATGAAGGTCTCTCTAAGTTCAATCCCCCTTCTCCGATCTTTAGCTTCTCTTCTCCACATCACCCCTGCACACTTTCTTTCTTAGTTCATCCATCCATCTCACATGTGATCTCTTTCTGGGTCTTTTACAATCTCTTGGAATCCAGTTTAAGATTTCAATTGTCCATCTGTTATCATCTTTTCTAGCAATATGTCCTGCCCATCTCCACTTCAGTCTTTTAATTTTTTCAATGAGGTCAGTAACACCTGTTTGTTCTCTTACCCATACGTTGCGTTTTCGATCTCTTCTTGGTACTCCTAACATGCATCTTTCCATACTTCTTTGAGTGGTCTGATATCTATATATATAAGTTTTTTCAAGTTATTAGAAAGTCAATTTTATGCAATGGGCTGTGCCATGTGACTATACATTATGACTAGGCTTATATATATATAAAGAATAAATATTTTGATTTGCTCATTTTATATACTAATGAGCATGAATAATAAAGTATTTAATTGATAAATCAAAGCTTATTTATTTATCCCACTTTACAATGTTTATACTATATGAGTGCCGGACAGTTAGCCGATCTACATCCATATTGTCTCTATATTCTCGTTACATTGGCCCTTGCAGCAGGCACACTGGGAATACAAGTCATGTGATCACATTTCACCTGTTATGTTGATAATAATGAATGAGCATATTATAAATAAATTAATATAAAATTGTTTAACAATGTAACTAAATAATCACCAAAAAAAATAAATACCCGATATAGACAACATCCTCAAAATTTGATTTAATCTTCAAAAAATAATATATATTCTTTTTAATATTTCTTTAACTTGGAAATTTTCTCCTATTTTTTTTTTTTAAATATAAATTACTATCCTCAAATTATATTTTATAAATTGAGAATAAAATTTATATTTCACTGATCAAATTCAAACTTTGCAATTATTTATCTTAAATGTTACATCACATGACCACCACTTCTTATGCTTGTGTATAACTGTTTTACAACAGGCAAAACTCACTATACATATTGCCACACACAGCAAGCTAGAGTAATCAATGGATGCCAGAAGGCTTGTGCATAAAATCCCCATCTAGTGCCTACTCATCCAATATCCCAAAACTAGTTTCTGGCTTGTGGCCTTCGTCAGTGAGAAGCTTTGGATCTGAGAGCACTGCACCTAGATCTTAGGATCTAATGCCACCCTCCAGCAACCACCTTTTTTCAGTTTAAAACTCATAGTTTTGTAATTAAGTGGAGATAAAAGGTGGTTGCTGGAGGGTTGCATTAGATCCTAAGATCTAGATGCAGTGCTCTCAGATCCAAGGCTCCTCACTGACAAAAGCCACAAGCCAGAAACTAGTCTGGGGACATTGGATGAGTAGGCACTAGATGGGGATTTTATGCTCAAGCCTTCTGGCATCCATTGATCACTCTAGCTTGCTGTGTGTGGCAGTACGTATAGTGAGTTTTGCCTATCTTAAATGTTTATTTGTTATAGATAATCTATTGATTTAGGTAGTATTTCCAAATTAGCTATCAAAATATTTCTTAAAATATTTTACAGTTTTTAATATTCACTTTCTGTATAATATTTAACATAAATCCAGATATTCTCACTTACAACTTATTGTGGCTAGTATGTATTTAGATTATCATAATGTAAAATGTTATCTAAACTTATAAAATATATGAGGTAATACATCCACTGAAATAATTCATGAAGTATTGATGTATCCATGCTCTAATATTAATATGGCATTATGAATGCATTCTTTAATAATTACATCATCAGACATGTCTTATTTCTTCTTTCTAAAAAGAAAAAATATTTATCTGCTCAATTTCATGAAATATTGTATGTTTTAATCTAAAATAATATTTATTATTTTATTTTATATGTGTATGCTTATTATTATACGTTAATTTCTTATCTAATGAAGCTTTTTCATATTTACCTTCAATAAATACAATTAACATAGGTATAACACAATTGAAACAGAACTTTTTATGTTTAATTATTCATGTGTATAATTTGCATATTGCATGAGCCTCGATAATATTTTTGTGTTGAAGTTTATAACAAATGCTGAGGAGATTTTATGAAATGTCATGGATTTCAGTTATGAATGATGTAGTAAATGCTATAATTGTTATGCAGTTTTTTGATTGTCCTTGTTTACTTTAAATATATCAACAGCTTCTTCTGCAGTTCTTGTATCAACTTTCTTTTAATCCATGGCTTCTACATTCTATATTATGTCTCATCCTTAGCATCTGTATCCACATTATTTTCATGTATGGCTTTCATGTCCAAATTATTTTTATTCATGGTTTATTCCTGGCTTATGTTATTTTTCTCATAACATTCTATATTACTATTTTCTTTTTGCACATCACTAATAGATATAGCAATTGATAAAATATCATGGAAATCTTTAGCTAATTTATTCTAGTAATTATCTATATTTTACTTATCACAATGTAAGGTAGGCTTGCTTTCATTATTCACAAGATTCAACATCATCTCAATTTTAGTTTCATCCATTATCTTGTTTATTAGGATTTATGTACATCTATATGTAATTTTATTGATAGGTGAACTTGAGAGTTTCCATGGCAATATTATAGATCTTTGACTTTTTATCTACTTTGTAACTCGAATCTTGCCTATCTGTAGTTTATTTATCTAATTTTTTATTCATGTTTTGGATTTCTTTTTTTTACTTGTTCTACCATTTTCATATTTGATTTGTTTTTAGCATTATACTCATCTAACTTTGGCTCTCTATTTTAGCTTCTTGTTGATTTTGGAAAACTTGGATTTCCATCACCTATGGATTTTTGTGTGGAAATTTAGTTTTTATTTCACCCTTGCTTTAAATTGTGGAATCTTTTATAATCCCATTTATAATTATTTCTATCAAGAAATAAAACTAGCAATAAAATAGATTCATAGAAAAAAATATAACTTTTATTTCTTTTTCATACGCTATAGTCAACTCTCATGAATTCTTTCTAGTTGCTATTCAATGCTTGCATCTTTTTATCTAGCATTTCTGGCTATGAATATTCTTTGTTTTATCTAGAATTTTTTGATTACGAATATTCTTTGTCTATATGAATTTAATTATTTTTTTGAAATCTGATTTTTCTTGCTAGTATTTCTTTTGGTGTCCAACTCTATTGTTATTTATTTCTTTACAAATGTGTAATATACCACTATCATCTCTGGGTGTGAGGAATTATAATAAATTACTTCAGACCCTGGATAAATAATTATCAGACTTTCTAATGAAAATATCTTAGTCTATTTTGTTTTCTCAGTGTATAATTTTTCTAGTGGACATCTAGACAATTATTTTTCTGCATCGTATATAAAAAGAGTAATGTATTTTTAAAAAAGCAAACAAGATCCCATATTTCCATTTATAAAACACTTATTGTTCTTACGCTGAATAAAAAATAAGTCAGAGAAACTTGATAGAGATTAGTCTTGCATTGAATATTTGCTTTTATTGTTTTCCTGGGAATAATTGTTATTTGTATGTGTATGGTCTGGTATTTTTTATGAGTATTTTATAATAGGATTATTTGATTGATAATTGCCGTATTTTCGCAATAGCATCCGTCATCAGTAAATTCTTAATGCATTTATTACAATAAAGGCTCATGTCTGATGGTATACTTATATGAATCATTAAATCTATGGAAAAGATCCACTTTTATTAGAATTGGAGCTTAGCACTGATGTAATGAGGTTAAATTTTATTGTATCAATTATTCGAAACAATTTCTGCCGTTTACGAGTGCTACGATTTTGACTTTACTGGCCGAAAGTGCGCTCAGCATGTTTTAGGAAATCAACACAGACTAATCTTCAAAATGTTCGTTATACAGTTTATTTAACAATTATATAGGAAATCAACACAGACTAATCTTCAAAATGTTCGTTATACAGTTTATTTAACAATTATTATATATAGTTGGTTTGGATTTTTTCCCCCTGCTTTCATAAAATTATTTATTAAATAAAGATTTCAAAAAAATATTGAACTCGTAATAAACATTAGATTGAAAATTATAATAGTATCAGTTGAATTTATTATGTTTTAGTTACAAAAATAGAACTATGCATTTAACTTAAATATCTGCTTGCCAACGTATTTCTTGTGTGTTTTGTATATGCGTATATTAACTATGCATTTTTTTAAATGAAATTTTTTTATTTACAGATACAAATGCTGATTTTAAGTTTTTCACAACAACAGTTGTCCAGAGAGAAGTTCTTTTGCTGTCGCAGTAAATTACAATAATTAATATCCTAATGAGAGATTTCTTAAACTTCAAAGTGTATCTACATTTAAATCTTCCTTAGATTTATATTTGTATATTTAATTGGAATGTTGTTTTGGAGTGATGGTGGTTTAAGCAATAAACTGCAAATTAATTTATTCTGAATAATAAAATAAATTTACCCATTTGATTACGTTATTCTTTCTGTATCTGATATTTGATTACAAACTTTGTTGCAGATACTGAAATTCTTGAAGCCATATATAAAGTAATGCATATGTGTGTGTGTTCATTTTAACACACGTATTTAAAAATATACATGCATGTAAAAATAAAATTAAAAAAAAAAAGTCCCTTGATTAATTTATTGCAAGTTTTATATGTCTGAATATAAATGATCAAACATAACGAAACATGAAATTGTTCTGGCAGGAAGATGTTGTAAATTTAATGTCTTCAAATGTTAAGCAATTTTGAAGTATATTCTCTTATTCTTCTCTTTCACTTTCTTTGCATATCTTCATATAATCATATATATATTGCTTATAACACTTCTTTGATATACACTTCAATGCAAACAAATTTTCTTAAAAACTTCTTTATTTTCCTTACAGTTTCGACTGTCCAGCAGTCTTCATCAGAGCTCTAACTGTAAGGAAAATAAAGAAGTTTTTAAGAAAATTTGTTTGCATTGAAGTGTATATGAAAGAAGTGTTCTAAGCAATATATATATATGATTAAGCAATTCTGGTTAGTTCGATTGGACATCAGATTTTTCCAGATCCTAGAAGATGATTTATATTGAATTTGATTCATAATTCTCTCATAAAAGGTCCTTTAAAAAAATCTCAGATTTCTGTGATGTATTGAATGACGCTATATTTTTCTTCAACCCTATTTTCATTCCATGAAGTATCTCATAACATTTTTGTTTCCTGCATATGAGAAGATCATGATTCATTTTCATCTATCTATTGAATGAAATGCTACTGATGAAAATATGCACAAGAAAGCACTAGTTTAACAAATATCATCCTAAATTTAATTATATACAAAACTACAGTTAATTTATATACATATTTTTAAATGAGTTTGATCTTAATTTTACCATCGCTAAATGCCAGGTTTAAAAACTAATATCATTTACTCTAAAACTAATTCTATAATTCACTGATGCAATTAACAGTGTGATGAGTACATGACACGTATTACTATAAATTTATGTGTATGGTCATGAGTCTAAGAATACTGTTTTGAAAACAAATTTTCTCCCCAACCTTTTTCAAATTCTCATATTATTACCATAATTTCTTCATCGCAACTTTAAATTTTCATAATCCCCAATTATTTCAGATTAATGAAATTGCCCATACTGCATATCAATTGAAAGATGTCAGACAAGAAATATAGATAGAATTAATAAAATCCAAAAGAAGTAGATGTGCTCACATTTGCTAACAATATTCATCAAATACAACCAAAAATAAGCAAACCAAAAATAGCAACTTAAAACATCTTCATGGTCTACATATAGCAGGACTACATTAACTGTACATGGAAAAATGTAAATTATTTTATCACTCATACAATATTCATAACTTAAATATCAGTGTAGGGCTCATGGTACAGGTCTACATTAACTATTCACAAAAAGTAAATAGAAATAAACGCTAGTCAAATATTTCATCTCATAAAATGAAACAAAGCTAATAGTGAATTTATTTACTAACAGCAAATGATTAATGGTTATATTATAATCAATACAATTCCATAGTAAACACATACAACTCTATGTTAAAATTTTTAAATGACTGATTAATCTAAACCATATATACTATATCAGTAAAATTGTAAATTTCCTCTTTTGAGGATATTTATCAAAACCAATTTTCTTAACTGAGTATTGTCTTTAAAATGAGATTTTAATGTTTTATAGATTCGAGACAGCTTTACATTTCCAAATTATAAACTCATCATTTTTATCTCATTTCCAAATAATGGAATAATTCATTTTCAAAAGCATGTAATTAATAAATTGAATTCTGCATTATAAATTTATGTTTGCACACATTTTCATACACTAATTTTAACTGATTTTTAAACATTATAAGCATAAAGCTAAACTAGTCAATAAATAATTTATATTACCCCAAATCCAAAATTCAAACAGACTAGCCAAGAAAAACAAAATCAAAAACACAACCTAAGGTTTCACTGCTGCAAGCAGACTTTAAAGAACTACAAAAACAACACCATATATATTAAACATTATCACAAATCCATTTACTTCCCATCCACCCTTAATATTAAAAGAATTTTTAAATAAGTTAATTGCTTCAGAATAATAAATTTTCAATAATAAAGATTCTTTAATTCTTCTTTTTATTTTATTTTCTCAAAGAAGACAACCTTAGCTTCATCAAAATTAATAGTGTGGCCTGTATCTTTTTCATGGACATACAAAACTTTTTTGAGAGAAATGAAATAAAAAGAAGAATTAAAGAATCTTTATTATTGAAAATTTATTATTCTGAAGCAATTAACTTATTTAAATGTTCTTTTAATAATAACGGTGGATAGGAAGTAAATGGATGCGTGGGTAATGTTTAATATATATATATATATGGGACTTTCCGATAGAGATTTTGAATTCTTCCTCTTTCGGCACGTATAAAATAAAACTTGATTAGAGTTATTGGTAAGCTCCATCTAGTGATCATATATATATATATATGGTGTTGTTTTTGTAGTACTTTACCCTTGAGAAGTCTGCTTGGAACAGTGAAACTTTTGGTTGTGTTTTTGATTTTGTTTTTTCTTGGCTAGTCTGGTTGAATTTTTGATTTGGGGTAAATTTAATTAACTGATTTTTAATACACATATAAAAAGTTAATGTTATTTTGTTATCTATTACATTATTAGCAAACTCATGTTATTTAAATCCTTTCTACTTTTTTTTTGTATATAAAACAATATTTATACATTTGCCTGAAGATTTGCGATGATGATGTGATAATATGTTGGACTATTTCCATGGTCTGTCATTAAATGTTGAATGGCAACAAACTACTTGTTAATAATAAGATAAGTAGACAAACGTGTTATTACTAATATTCATAAGTTGACATTTTTTTTTGATCCACCTGGTGAAGGTTTTTGAAAATGCTTAACCTTTTTACTACTGTATAAAATCTTTATTTTATACTAAAACTCAATAAGTTGAACTTGGATTTTTTTTTAATTTAATTTTTTAAAGGAATAATATAAAAAAAAAATCACATTTGGCTCTTTTAAATATTTAAAAACTGATTTAATTTACCATAAACATCAATTAAGTTAGTGTAAACACTTTCAGAAAGAGAATGGATTGTATTTATGATTTAAGTTTTTTTAAAAATGTGAATGAATGAAAGTAGATTTATGACTCATCTAACAAATTCTGTTTTAAAATCTGATATTTGCTCTATAATAATTACAATATTTGAAAAGATTTTAATATCGTATCAGTTCTGATAGATAATGATATAGTAGATTTTATATTTATATTACTGTCTAGTTTATTAACATCTATTTTTAAAAATAAAAGAAATGAATAAATTTAAAGTGTACATGTGTATTTATTTCTGTTTTAAATAATAATCAACCTGTTAGTGTGTAAAAATAATGAAACATTTTATTAACAAGCAAAAAAATTATATTTCTTTTATTTTAAAAACTTTGTGTGAAAACTCTATCGGAAGGAAATACCTTCTGCGTGATTTTTTTGTCACAAAGAATGGAAGAATACCTTAAATCTATGTTGACTGTAACATACTGACATCTTCAGAATTTTTTTAAATTAAAAGATCAATATCCTGTAGAAACTAGTTTTTAAATAAAACTATCACTTATGATATGTGGCAGAACTACCATGCTTTTTTGGAAATAACCATGTTTTAACAAATCTGAAAGTTATAAAGCTAATATATACCGGAAGATTTATAAAGTAATATAATTTTCTTCTTCCTTTACCTATGTATTGATTTCTATTTTTACATATTATACTATTTACAACTTTCTTAAACACTTCAACAATAGCTCTGATAATGACTGCAGGACAGTCAACACTGTAGGAATAAAGTTTTGATGAAAAATAGTATTGTTGAAGTGTTTAAGAAAGTTATAAATGGTATGATATGTTAAGATTTATAAAGGTAACAGTCATGTGTCATTATTGTATAAAAATACGTTTCATATTTTTTTCTTTTTTTTCAACTGTGATTAATTTATTTTGTAACACTATTAATGGACTGTTACTTTTTTTCTGCACCTTTAGTACTTGCAATATGTTTTGAACATAATAAAAGAAAATGCAGCAAAAAGGTTATAAAAAAATTCACTAATGGCTTTATTATTCAGGGGAGTTCATAAGAAATTCAAATCTCAGAACTGCAAGCATCAGTATCTATCTTAGGACTTCCCAATTCTAAATCGGATGCTTTACCAACTGTACCAATCCATGTACATTAGAAAGATTTTGTATAATATAAACAATTACTATTACATAAATAAATATAGCGCTATATAAAATAATATCTCATTATATATGTTTAATTTCAACTAAAGAATGACGGTTCGTAAATTTTAAAGATTTCGCAAAGTGTCATTCGTTCAAACTTAACAAATGTAATTTAAAGTGATCGTGTAACATCTCACACTCTTATTTCCATACACTTAAGATTTGCCCATACATAAACGTTTGGGTCAGAAAGAATGGGTGGATTCATTCCATTCTTTCTAAAATACTATATCTCGTGTCTGGAAAATTGAGTATTCATTTATATAATCTCTTTGAAGCGCATGTGCATTGGCTTAATCACTAATATTACTATTAAATATAAGGTATTGTAAGAGTAGCTTACAATCTGATTGGAACCAGCCTTTGTTCATAGTGCATTATTCACCAAATTAAACTCATCTAAAATATAAAGTCATATTAATGGATAGTTGAATGTGCATTAGCATTTAGATAGTAATATATAGATACACAACCAACATTTTTTTTATCAAACACGATATTAAGGAAAAAACGTTTCAATAAATTTAAGGCAAAAACATCTCAATAAATTAAATTCCTTTAGCTGAAAGATAAGAATCTCAATTCAAGAGATCAGTCATAAATATATACACAAACAATGAATTAAATATTAATACTTTACATCATTAGACAAGACTTAAACTTGGTAGACATCATAACAACCTAATGTCAAGTCACTCACTAGGTAACCAGATGTGGAAGGTGAGAACAGAATTTCCATCAACATGACATGCTAACAATAAGCGCATATATCGATGAAAGAGGAAATGAAATACAAGCTTACTAAACAGTGGGAATTGAGGGCTGTATAAAAACAAACATTTGATTTCTGTCGCCTTTTTACTTTGTTCAAAAGGACACAAGTTATACAATACCAATGTCAGAAAATACAACATTTGATTATCAGAGAATATGGATAACTTATTTTAACAGTCCAAATTATTAATCTAATCTTCATGATGGAAATATTAAAAAGACTATGGCCAATAATTAAACAAAAAAGATTTTAATAGATTTATGCAATTGAATAAAATTAGCCGAGTTGATTTAAATGGATATTTAAAATAAAAGGACTACGCGATTATTCGAAGGTGAATAAAATCAAGAAATAGATTATCAGCATATATATAAAAAAAGAAATAATTCGTTTCTTATAAAACTTATTAATTGCCAAACAGTGAATCAAGAAAAGTTAAATTTTTCATGAACTACAAAATGATATACTCCAGCTAATTTAATATTGCCATGGGACTGAAGTGTTGTTAGACATTAATCTATATATAGTAGCTGCTTAATCATCAAATGCCCATCTTGAACCTCAGAAGGGATACAGAATGTAAATAACATGAAGAAAGAAATGTCATTACAAGCGAATGACCAAGGATTTTCCACGAGCAATGCATGACTTGCCAAGGAAAGAGGCCCTGAACAGTCATGAAGCGTATCTGTGAAGGACAGTGCTTGCCAAATCCATGATCTCTTAATAATTCGGGGAAAGTTTTAAATTGCTATGTACTTTGTTTATATACGCAATTGTAAAATTTTGTTTTTATCTCGCTTCCATATCTGGGAACCGGAATATCCACTAGCTAGAATCAAGAAAGCAGGGGAGGGGGTATTAAGTTAAACCCTTTTTTTATTGAATAAAATTTAAGTTAGCTCTCCCTCTGTACTGTCTTTATACTTTCAGCTTTAATACAAAGAAAACTAGATATTTGGATATTCAAGTACAAAGGGAAGGTCAACAACTCAATTATAAGATGATTATAAAACCAATAGAAAAAAGAGGCCATATACAACCCCTTTCGAACACACCACCTATTCATAAATTCGCAGGATTGATATCTTTCTTACATAGGAATGAGCACCTTTGCAGATTTGAAGCAGACAAAAGGGCAAATTTGATTTTATATAGAAACGATTTATTAAATATCAGTTTCAAACAAAATAGTATTGATGGGAAAATTAGACAATTTTACAGTAAATTAAATAACAATGCAATTAAGCAGCAGAAAAATAGAATATTGTTGCCATACTTTGCAAACGCCCATAGAAAACTTTACTCAGTGTTTAATAGAGAATTTCAACTATGTTTTCACACACCCCCTAATACCAATAGAATCATCAACAATGCAAAAGATATTGTAACACCCAACAACATTTCTCAGGCTGTCTATAATATCTCATGCCCAGAAAATAACTGCATGGCATCATACTATGGAGAAACGAAAGCAACTCTCAACAAGATTGTCCCAGCACAGATATTCTTACAGAAAGGCCCAAGCAGACCCAGCTTACACCTCAATATTCGCAATGCATCAGAAATTAACTGGTCATTCATGTGAACCTGAAAATCCAAGAATAGTTTGTAGGGAAAGAAATGATGTTAAGAGAAAGGTGAAGGAGGCATGTTTTATTGCCATGGATGATAAGGCTATGAATAGGAAAGATACGTGTTATAAAATTTCTAAGAAATGGGTTAATTAGATTTACGCATATAGTTCAATTAATTTACATATATCTGCATATATTTACACATAGCAACCTTGTTACGCTTACTCTTTGTTACCCATGATTATGAGAGCTAAGTTCTCTTGAAAGCGCTCGGGCATTATTTATTATGTATTATAATTTATATTAAGTTTATAATAAATTGTGATTTAATTTGAAGAAGCTCTGCTGTTATGCGCTGATTTGTGCATTAAAATTGTAAATATGGAATGAGGTAAGATTTTACTTGATATTGTTCCATAATAAGACCGTTACACACGCTACAGGACAGAGTATTTGTTTATCAGTATGAATAATATTCTTGCATCAATGTTCTTTTGTATATATTGTAGGAAACTTGTACATGGCTAAGGGGGGTCCTGCAAAGGGAATGGAATCCAATTGCAAATGAACTACGAAGCTAACGCATACACCTGTAAATAATAGTGTAAATAGTCAACTAGCTTCATGTTCATTATAGTGATAAACTAATGATTTTTCTTTTGTTACATTTTTTCTATTTTGTAAATATCTTTAGTGTTTCAGTAATATATATATCTATAATGGAAAGGGATAGGGTAATAAATATATTTGTCAATATGATAGAGATACATATTTTTTTTCATATGTCATAGCATCGGCCGGGACACAAACCCACACCCGTCTGCAACCAACTACTTGCTTGCAAGGCGGGTGCGATGACCTCTCGGCTAACAACGCTTGACATAGATATACATATTTGACACGCATATACACATATATTAATTTTCTTTTTCATCATGTTAAAAGTCTTTGGAATTTTTATTGTTAGTTAAATAAATCTTGTTTACTTGTTCTTTATTAAATGCTCTTTAGTTTGTCAAAGTTATTCATCCATCAATTCATGACCACATGCACTCGCACATACACTGTCCTTTACATCACAACATAATCATATGGTTAGCTGAATCCTTCACTTAATTGGAATCTACATAGTGATGCAGTGATTGCTATCTAGAACAAATTCAATCCTGAAGAGAGCTGAGGGCAACATTTTTCCTAGGTTTGAATTCCAAGATTTATCCGTAAGAGCAGTGAGGTACAGATGAACTAGCCTAAATTGTCTGAATTTAATGATTAAACCTAGAGCTATCCCATTGGAGGTAGACATGATTACAGCATCCTACTCAAAGACCCTAGGCCTGACCGTAGTTAGATGCATTCTTCCTCTTCTTGTGGAAAACCCAGGCCGTTACATTCAGGTGCCTACATTTTAGGGGTACAAAACAAGATTTCAAGAAAGTCCAGAAAAAAAAGAAAAAAATTACAAAAAAAATCATTTTTTTTTGGGGAGAACTTATTTACCTTTATGAATTTACTTGAGCAACAACTAGCTAGTGCATCTAACCAAGAAAGGAAACTTCATATGAAACATCGAATATGAATTTGATGGATGGGAATGTGATGACAAGCTGAGGCCTTAGATAAACTTAACTAATAAAATTAAAATAGAGGAGTTAGGCAAGTAAAATAGACAGGCTAAAAGCTAGGCATTAAAAGCAATACATACACCAATACAGGAAGAAAAACACGTGCTAAATAGCAGAAGATAGCATAAGGTCCCACAACATATCTTTATTCGTATTTACAAAGGAATACATAGTGTTATACTTAACCATTAAAAAAAAACAATTTTAATGATACTTAGGAGTGAAAAAATGTTATCGAACAAAATTATAGAACATTCTAAGGAGTTACCAGATACTAGCGATAATGAAATGTAAGATGACACTAGTAGTTTTGGGGAGGGGGACTTCATTGATCCAAATACCTGAGGGGGGGAGGGCTGCAGCAGAAGTTGATCAGCCTTCACAAATATGTGGCAGATCAGGTATTACCTCAATTTCATGGAGCCTCTGTGATCCAAATACCTGGGGGGGGGAGGGCTGCAGCAGAAGTTGATCAGCCTTCGCAAGTATGTGTGGCAGATCAGGTATTACCTCAATTACATGGAGCCTCTGTGATCCAAATACCTGGGGGGGGGGTTGCAGCAGAAGTTGATCAGCCTTTGCAAGTATGTGTGGCAGATCAGGTATTACCTCAATTTCAGGGAGCCTCTGATGACATAATGGCCCAAGTACCTGATAGCAAGGTAGGACAAGCCACAGGAAGCGTATAATGGAACTTATGAAACAGTTTATGGTGTCTTGAGGACAAGATCACCCCCACAGAAACATGATTCTAGACAAAGCAATTCCAGAGAAAGGAGATGTGAAGGAGACCAATGATCAAAGCGGTGAGGTGGATGAAGCCATCACCCAGAGATCTATAACAATTGAGTCTCAGCTGTATCAGGATCCTACCCAATGAAATGTGATGAACTGAGATGGACCCAAAGACCCATAATAAGGAAGAATAGATTGGCACAGAAGACAACCCAGAGATCACCATCAAAGACCCAGATCAGATAGTTAACCCCTGTGATGAATTATTCTCTTACATTAGGTGATGCATGAAATTGAACACTACCCTTGTGATCTTATTTATGTGGCAGAATTTGAATGCTGCATTGCTAGCAAATTGAACAGTGAGTGCACCACATTGATGTACATATGAGTAATGACTTAGAGAGTTCAAACCACTATGAATCTACTTGTAGATAACAGGATTTAAATTAGATTACAAATCTCAGGAGTTGATAAGAGCAGTCAGATGATATTCCTGAATATCCAGTGAAACTTTGCTCACAGAATTTTTAGACTGATAGGCAAACAATATGTGAATGTTGGGACCACTTCATATCGTAATGACATTATGGAGAAATATACGGAAGATACTATGATGAGCGAATTGGGTGAATATATAGCATATCACCATGTCGTACATGCCATTAAAATAGGATCCATATGTTTTTAAGGCATGACATTGGTGTACTAAGTGACAACTATCAGATTAGGACATTGATAATTACAGTGGCTAACTTGAAAAGTTTGCCACCATAAAGAGACCAATTATGAAATCAGGTGAAGTTATTGTGGCATTGTAAATGCCACCGCAACGAAGATGATCCAGCTATAGAAGGTTAGTGGATATCACTGCAAAACCCACTGAGTGGGAAGATCTCCAGCTCCATAAGTTGGGCAATACTTATGAAGGTCCCATCACATTCATTAGGCACATGAATATTGATGCTTAATAAGCACATAGTAAGGATGGAGCTCAAAGATTCTGACCTGGCACACAAACTGGACTGAACCCAAAGGAAAAAGGGGGAGAGAGAATGACTGATGGTGAAATATCAGGAAGAGATGTCTGAAGCAAGTAGAATATGGATAGATACACCTACCATATATGTAAATCACAGCTTACAGCTATTCATCCAAACATATAGCATAGACCAGCTAAGCAATATAAAAGCACCCTACTAGATGTCAATCCCCAATTAACTGCAACAAATTTAACAAAGGAATATCTAAAAAGTGATGAACAACTTATGAGCAAGGGGAAGAAAAAAGAAGGGGGGACAAGGGAAACACCCAATATAAGTATACTGATAGAAGGAAAATGTCAGAAGTTTTACCCACAATACGAGGAACCATTCACTATTGTGAAACGGATCCAAATGCATTCTGGATTGAGATAAAGGGGAAGTGAAAGAAACCTATAATGCCGACAGTTAAAAACCCTACTTTGGTCCATCAAAATGACCATTGATTAGATGCACTTAACTAATGAGTAAAGATAGACCCAAGTTTCAATTAAGGTTGAATAGGAAAGTGAAAAAAAATGTAGGGACCTCGATTCATGATGAAAGTATACCCAGGTAATTAAAAAAACAATTACTGGAATGTTTTAGAGTCAACCGAGACTTAGGAGCTGATCCATGTTGAATGATGGTCACTCCAATATGACATTAATCTTAGAGAAATCAGGTAAGTCTCAAAAAGGAGCAGGGTCAAGACTAACAACTTCAACCATGTACCATCTGCAATTGAGACACATTACCAGCTGATCTCACACCATACAACCATCATAATGAAAAAAAAGACCCATGTATAAAGCTCACTGCAATAAAACAAGAAATTGTAAATAAGTTAGTGATATGTTTGAGGGAATAGAAATTAAAATAAATAGGCTTCATAATCCTTTAAAAGCAGAAAGGAAACAAAAACAAGCAATCTCTTGCCAAACTAACAAACACTAGTGAAGTTAAAATTTCGGCCATAACTTAAATTTTTTTTTAACTCTGTAAGGGTAGCTTATAATCTGATTGGAACGAGCCTTCGTTCATAGGTACTCATCAAATTAAACCCATCTAAAATAGATTGAACCAGCCTTCATTCGTAGTGCATTATTCACCAAATTAAACTCATCTAAAATATAAATTCATAGTTAAACCTGTATTATAATTTCTATAGTAAACACATATAGATACACAATCATTTTTTTAAATCAAATGTGATATTAAGAAAAAAACATTTCAAATTAAATTCCCTTAGCTGAAAGTAAGATAATTTTAATTCAAGAGATCAGTCATGTGTATATATAAACAAACAATGAATTAAATGTCAATATTTGCATTATTAGACAAGACTTAGACTTGGTAGAGATCATAACAACTTAATGTCAAGCCAATCACTAGGTAACCAGATGTGGAAAATGAACAGAATCCTATTACATAATTGTATTTTACTTTCCATCAACATGACACTAACAATAACCACATATATCGAACCAGGAAATGAAATTCAAGTTTACTAAATAATGGGAATCGAGGGCAGTATAAAAACACTCATTTGATTTCCATCATCTTTTTATTTTATTCAAAAGGACACTAGCTGTATAATACCAACATCAGAAAATAGAACGTTTGATTATCAGAGAATGTGGACGACATTTTAACAGTCCAAATTATAAGTGTAATCGTTGTGACAGAAATATTAAAAAAACTACAACCAATAATTAAACAAAAGTTTTAATAGGTATGCACAATTGAATAAAATTAGTCAAGCTGATTTAAACAGATATTTAAAATAAAAGGACTATGCAATTATTTGAAGGCAAATAAAATCAAGAAATAGATTATTAATATATATATAAAGAATGAAATAATTCATCTCTTATAAAACTTATTAAATTCCAAACTGAATCAAGAAAAGTTAAATATTTCATGAACTGCAAAATGATGTACCCCAGCTAATTTAATATTGTTGTGGGAACAAAGTGTTATTAGCTCTGACCATAAGAGATGTGATAATTTAATGTTCATCTATATATAATGCCTGCTTAAACATCAAATGCCCTGTCTCAAACCTCAGAATGAAATAACATGAAAGAAATGTCATTACAAGTGATTTGCCAAGGATTTTCCGCATGGAATGCATGACTTGCTGAGGAAAGAGGACTGAAACAGCTATGAAGTATATCTGTTAGGAACAATACTTGCCAAATCCATGATCTCTATTCTGAATTCAGGGAAAGTTTTAAATAAGCTGTGCATTTTTTTATATACATTTGTAGAGTTGTTTTTATCTCACTTCCACATCTGGGAACTGCCACTTGGAAGAGTCCATTGTAGCTAGAATCGAGAAAGCATGGGGGGGGGGAAGGTTGTTAAGTTAAACATTTTTTATTATTGAATAAAATTTAGGTTCTCTGTAGTTAAACATTTTTTTATTATTGAATAAAAATTTGGGGGGGGGTAGATGTTAAGTTAAACATTTTTATATTATTGCATAAAATTTAGGCTAGCTCTCCCTCCATAGTGACTTAACACTAGATATTTTCTTTAATACAATATGAAATGAGGTAAGATTTTACTTGATATTGTTCCATATTAACACCATACACTCGCTACAGGACAGAGTTTGTTTACTTTTTTTTTTTGTTAACTAACAATGTTTATATTTGTTTATCCGGTTTGAATGACTAATATTTGCATGAATGTTCTTTTCTATGCATTGTAGGAAACTTGTACATAGCTAAGTGGGATCCTACAAAGTGAACAAAATCTACAATTGGAAATGAACTACGAAGCTAATACATACACCTGTAAATAATACTGTAATTAACCAGCTAGCTTTGCATTCATTATAGTGATGAACTAATGATTTTTCTTTTGTTATATTTTTTTTTATTTTGTAAATATCTTTAGTGCTTCAGTCTGTATATTTATCAGGGATAGGGTTATAAATATATTTATTTGTCAATATGATATATGTATTTGTCACGCTACATATTTAACACACATGTACATATATATTAATTTTCTTTTTCATCATGTTAAAAGACTTTGGAATTTTTATTGTGTTAGTTAAATGAACCTTGTTCAATTGATCTTTGTTAAATGGTTTCTAGTTTGTCAAAGTTATTTATCCATCCATCCATCAATTGATGACCGGATGGATATACATGAACTCACATACTTTCTTTTACATCACAACAATGGTATGGTTAGATAAGTTATTCACTCAATTGGAATCTACACAGTGATTGCTATCCAGAATAAATTCAACCCCAAAGAGAACCGAGGGCAACATTTTCCCTGAGTTTGAATTCTGAGGCACAATGGAGTCTGAAAGGGGTGAGGTCTAGATGAACTAGCTGAAATTGTGTCTGAATTTAATGATTAAACCTAGAACTATCCCATTGGAGGTAGACATGATCATTGCTTAGGTACTTCATCACATCAATCACAGAATCCTACCCGAAGACCCTAGTCCGACAGTTGTTAAATACGTTCCCCTTTTTTGATGGAAAACCCAGACTGTTACAGTATATATATATAATTTTTTTCTTTAACAAAAATTAATATAATAGCAAAAGATAAACAAATTGCACATATAATATATAGCTAAATTTTTAAGTGATTATGTTTCTAAAGTTTCAGAAAAATATAAAAATTTACTAATAAATAAGCTTTGCTAAGTAGTTTCTGTTTATGTGCGGAAATTTTCCAGGCGATCTTTAAATACTTGTATAAATCATCTCTGAATTTTTTGAAGTATTTGCAATATTATTAACAATTTATTTCTTGGGCAAGATACCATATATGATAAAAGATGCAGTCTTGGAAATGTTCTAGACAAGCAATCCAAGAAAGAAATTCTAAGGTTTTTTCACTTACTGATGGTTTCTTTTTCAATAGTCATATACTTTAGGTAGCTTTGAAGTTTTACTGGTGTTTCACAGTAAGTGGAGTATGATTTTTTCCCCCAATGTATCTGTTTTAGGGAGAAATCCAAGAAAAATAACACTACCTTTTAGGGCTGGAAGCAGAATGAATGAATAACACAAATCATTTTGATCTTTATATAACTTTATGATATAACACTTTTATATTTTTATTTTGTATGGCAATGCAAAATAAGTTTGGGTTATTTTTCACCTTCACATAATTAGTCTTAAATCTAATTAATTTGTTTTTTTTTTTAAAAAAAAAACAAATTTAATTGAAGTAAATGTGATAATGATTTAAAATTATGAAACAAAATTATGAAACATCCTTGATTCAGTCAATACAAAAAATTTATAGAATTAGAATAAAAAGTTTGAACTTTTACAAACATTCAAACCTGCCCATACAAATAATTTAATGTATTTGTGTTTGTAGATGTGTACATAGGAAGTTGGATTTTAAATCATTACCCATAAGTTTAATTAAAACCATATCTATGATCAAATAAGCTATGTTCTAGATCAGTGGTGTGTAATCTGTGAGTCACGACCACTCAAGGTGTCTGAAAAACATCTGGGGATCATGAAAATTGTGAGAAGAACTTACGTTGGATAACATTTTAAATTGTAAAAACAAAAACCTAAACACTTAAAAAAATACACCAAAACTGCTCAACTCATTATTGGATTTCTGACCACTTTTGTGTTTAAAGATGTCCTTTTTTCAATCCATTTTGTATAAACAGCACATCATAATAGCATTTCGCTTATATTGCTCTCTTCTTTTGTTCACTCTTAAAGTTTCATTCTTTGTGCTAGTATTCTCATAATGTTTTTGAATGTACACATTTTCTAAAACAGGCTAAAAAAGTTATAATTGCTACAAATCAACAGATATACTAAGTACAAAGTATTATATTTAAATGGGCAAAAAATCTCCATATAGTAGTGCCACCTTGTGCTAACCAGAGTAACCAATGGATGCCAGAAGGCTTGTGCATAAAATCCCTATCTAGTGCCTACTCATCCAATATCCCCAGACTAGTTTCTGGCTTGTGGCTTTCATCAGTGAGGAGCTTTGGATCTATGAGAATGAAATTGAAAACAATAATATTTTCAATCTACGCTCATGGAGAGTTTTTGCCTGTTTACTAACAGTTATGTGCTAGCATGAGAAGGTGATCATGTGATATTTATTATTTATTTTTTGTCACAAGGTTTGCAATTAAATATTTTTTAAACCCTGTTTTTCATTTTTATGTGTATGATACAAAAGTAAATTTTTAATGGTTAAAGGAGTAATAAAAACCAAACATTCAGATGATAAAAATAGTAGCCAGCAAGATATATATTTGTCTGTGGTAAAACAACTTTTATTATTACTATATATATATATGCTTATAATAGGATGGTAACAATATATAATGAGTCATGTAAAATTTGAGTCTGAGAAAGTGGATCACAAGTGTAAAAAGATTGAACACCACTGTTCTAGATGTCTCATTTTCTAAGCAACTTGTTATTCCTCTTTTCTCTGCCTGATTTTGCATTTGATTAAAACTGCCAATAAAGAATCTGCTTTAATATATTAATTCAGTAGCTGTTTAATTCGTGATGCTGTTAATAATTCAACTGATATCATTTTAGAGAAAGTATATATTTTAGTTATATTCACTATTTTTTTTAATGTTTTTTAACTCCTTGTATAAATGGTGTGCAATTTTTTCTGTTGTCACCACATTTACTATGAGATGGTTTCAATAGTTTTAGTTCATTCAGAATTTTTTAAATGAAAATTTAACCCTCTCAGACTTTCAAGATAAGAAATCGTATTAATTATTTCTGATTTTAGATTTACCTTTTGTATCTAGATGCCGCAGCAGTCAATTATAAAGGAGGAAGAGGAAAAATATCTATTCAAGAGAAGATACATTTCTATGCTGGGACAATATAGGCCAAGAGTTCCCAAAGTGGTCATTATCAACCCCTGGGGTTGACTTGAACTTTGTAGGGGTCAATAGTTTCAATAAAAAAATTTGGGGGTTGATGATAGCAAAAAAGACCCCCTTACTACTACTATTTGTTTTTTACTTCAAAATATGTGATTCCAATTAGATACCTAATTAATTAAGAAGTAAAATAATTAAAAAAAAAAACCATTTTTTGATAAAGTGTCATTTAAAGACTCACACATAAGAATGCATGAAAATACATGTAGCACAAACATATCTGTGCATTGTCTTATCAAACTTATCAAAGCAAGTGTGAACATGAAAAACCGTTGCATGTCTGTACTAGCTCACAGTAGGACAAGATGATATTCGATATTAGCTGAATCTATCAGTCTTGTATGGTCATGCTTTCATAAAATACTATTAATGGTTCATGATGTGACATGTACTTATTTGTGATTTGAACTTTGAATATAATTATTTACTGAGGAGCAGTAGTACGAAAAAGGAAATCAGAGGCAACAGTTTATTTATTCAAGTTTGAAGTAAATACATACTTTATTGGTTTTTTTTTTTATCATAGGGGCTGTCAAAATTATTTCTTAATAAAAATTTTTATTTCTTACGATTATAATAATATGACAAGCAAAAAATAAATGCAGGCAGTACAGTTTGGACTGTTTGAAGTTAGGATTTGTCCCATCATTATTAAATAAACATTTATCAATGTTCCTGATATGCGAAAAGTCTTTCTTTAGCAATGTCACCATGAAATCATCAAAATTAGCAGATCACTTGAACAGAATTCACTCCGATGAAAAAGAAAAAAATTGTCATACGTTTAATCACTTAAAGATAAAATTCTGAAGAGATCTATGATAGATAATATGTTTGTTTCATCATTGAAGCAAAATGATGAGGGATTAAGGACATCATACAATGTACCCCTACTCATTGAGAAGTCTGGCGAACCGTATACCATAGGGTTGAAACATTCTATCAGCTGTCGTGATGCTATTGAACACTACTCCACAAATCTGCACATGATGTTATAAAAAGGACTTCTTTGAGCAATAAAACAGTTCAGAGATATATCAATGAAATGAGTCATGATGGGGAAAACTAATGATTTGCCACAAAAGGTCTTTCCCCTCCAATTGGATGATTACTCGATAATGAAGCTTTATTGCTAGCATATGTTCACTTTATTCAAGATCAGGAATTGCACGAAGAACTGCTTTTTGCTAGAATTTTAGAAGCTGACACCAGAGGCAAATCAATTTTTAATTTAATGGAGCTATTTTTCAGGGACAATGCGATTCCATTGACAAATATAATAACTGTTGTGACAGAGTACCAGCTATGGTTGGTCATTATTGCAGTTTCATAAGTTACCTGATACAACATATACCTGAAGTGCATGCAGTTCACTGCATAATCCATAGGCAACATTTAGTTGCTAAGAACCTTAGTGAAAAATTGCATCGATTGCTTCAGTTATATAACAGCTGTGAACAAAATTTGAAAGTAATGCTTAAAACACTAGACTGATTGCTTGATTATGTGAAGAAAGTGATGATTTCTCTTGATTGATTCTCCACTGCTGTTGGCTTTCAAAAGATTTGTTTTGCAAGATTTTTTATACCTTTTCAATCAGTTTTAGTGTTTTTGGAAGACAAGAATTTCAGTTTAAAGAGAATTTTCCTAATAGTACAGTTATTGCTTATTTAACTGTCTTATTTGGAAAATTTAATGATGTTAGCAAGGAAACAATTCGAATCTCATCAAAGCAAAATTAGTCATAACAGCTTTTATTCTCAGATTAATGTTTTTTAAACAAAATATTGCAAGATCAGATTTTCCCAGTTCCCCAACTTATTTAAGATTGGCACAATGCAAAAACAAAACATCTTGCTGTATGTCAACCACTTGGGGACTCTTCACTTAGATTTCAAAACTAGGTTCAAACATAATCAAATCTAATTTTGCAAGATGAGCTGATAACCCCTCAACACGAATGAGGATCTCAAAGTACATTTCAAATATGATTATCCAAAGTTTTGGCTGCAACAAGATATTCCACTTCTGTACCTGGCTCTATGGACTGTTGTACAAAAGTATTTGCTGGCATTTCCATCATTGTATCTGGTAGAGAGAAGTTTCAGTGTAGTTTTACAGCTGCTTCAGAACAGACATCGATTGTATATCACTGAATGTGGAGATTTTAAAACGCAACTCAGTAATTTAAAAGCGGATATAGATAAATTATTGACAGATCACCAGATGCACTAATCTTATTAAATTCAGTTTTCCAAGCTAATTTATTTGGTATTCTAATTTTTGTAATTCTGATTAAAATCTTTCATTGTTGTAATTTTGTTGATGTTTAATTCTGTCTGAATATGTTGATTTTTTCCCCTACATTTTTATGTTTAATAAAGTGATTTCAATATTTGTACTTATTTTGAATTTAAATATTTTATTTCATAAATGTCAAAAATTAAATAAAAACTGCTCGTATTTTTTTGCTTTAATTTTCGTTGGTGCAGTTTTCGATATTAAATGTTGCACAAGATAATGTATTCCGTAGTCATTTTATCTTTTTCAATCATTAATTACAAGTGATTAAAATAAAAAGCTTGATATATAGTGAAATATATAATTTCGAGTGCTGTACAAATTTATTAATTTGAGTAAGTAAAGTAAATGACTAGGGGGTCAACAGTTTTAAAAATTTTGGTAAAGGGGTCTGCAACTGAAAAAAGTTGGGAAATTCTTTCTATATGTCAGGGGTGGCCAAACTTTTAGACATTGGGGATACTTTTTTGGGGAAAGTGTATCTAAGGGTGACTACGTTTTTTTTCAGGGCTTCAAACCCAGAAACCGGGAAAAACTTTTTGCCGGAACAAAAAACTAAACAGGTTGAAGTTCTGTTTTTTTCGAATGTACTGTAACAAACAGAGTTCGAACCCTGTCACAAGGGAAAGTTAGATATTCACACACACATCTGCAAAAGTAGTAAGGCATATATATATTAAAGAAATATAAGTAGACATTTTACCCATCATATGTTTTCATGTGAGCTATTATATTATTCATTATCTTTTCATGAGATATGCATATATATATAATGGTTAAATGGCATATGTATATATTTTGTTTTTGATTTTTCTTTATGGTATGTAAAAAAGCGAGAGAAAATTAGAAATGAAAATTTTATGTTAGATTTTATTTTCTCTCTTATTGATAAAAAAAAAAAAAAACATTTGCTGTAAAAGAAAAGAAAAAATGTTTATCTATGAAAAATAATCTACATGTCTGGCAGAAATCTATTTTTGTTGTTTGTATTATAGGGTATATGAGCACAGACTTTCACACCACTCACCTCTCTCCACTCTATCTAATAACACTGATACACCTAAACACATATATGCTGAAAAGATAAATAATCACCAATATACGTATTTCATGCTAAACCAGCAATCATCAGTTGGTCCAGACTATCATCTTTACACACATATATAGTATAAGTGCTCAGATATATATTAAGATAGACTATCCTCATAGTTTAATGGACAGGCTTCAATCCCCTCCACACTCCAACCGTCCATCCAATTGAAAATCTGATGATGGAATGCTCAAAGGCCACCCTGAGGCCGAGATTATTGTCACACCCATGTTGACCTAAGGTCAATCTGAACCCCACATGTACAGGACATAATCCATTTAATACATATGCAAGGATGGGCAGACATCTCTATAATGTAATAACTGAAACACAGGCTTGTTATATACCTGTGGCTATATATATGTAATATAGGGTATATGAGCACAGACTTTCACACCACCCACCTCTCTCCACTCTATCAGAGTGGAGAGAGGTGGGTGGTGTGAAAGTCTGTGCTCATATACCCTATATTACATATATATAGCCACAGGTATATAACAAGCCTGTGTTTCAGTTGTTTGTATTGTAATTTTATTTTCTAAATTACAAAAAAAAGTTGCTTTTAGGTTGAACATGCTAAAAGGTTTTCTTTTGTTGAATATGTAGAGCTTAACAGGGAATGGCGGGTTTGGAAAGATAACAAAAGATTCGAAATTAAATGAGATAGCTATCGCACATATTTTCATTATCAAAATTGGAACCCAAGTCTTGCATTGGTGGTCGAGAGGTCAGCGCGACTGCCTTGCACTTGCAGGCAGTTGCCCAGGTTGCGGGTTCGCGTCCCGGCCGATGCTATGACACTTAAAAAAAAAAAAAAATTGGAACCCAAAGAAAAAAAATTAAAATTTCCAAGCAATTAGGAATAACTGGAGATATTGCATCAGATTAAAAAAGGAAGAAAAATTGGTAACTGTTAGTTAGCTTTGGTATCCACCAGAACAAGAAAGAAGCTCTCTCTTTTGACACATAGGGGTGAAAGGCTGATATAAGTAATTATTTTTGGCAATTAAAACAATTGCCAGTGAAAAGTAGATATTTCATAGAGAAATATAACTGAAATGCAGCTGACTGAATATTCAAGCATAAAGATGGTAATTATGGGGTAAGAGTCATAAATGTGCTTGGCTTTTCCCAATCGCTCACATATAGAAATGTGCTACTGATACTGTCATCTATCTGCATCCAGAAATTCGCATCTGACCATGACTTCCCACAAATTAGGAGAAAACCACTTCACCAATTAATTCCACATGAAGCTAAAATTAAAGACACCCAGACAGTTAATATGGTTATATTTTTTGTACATAATAAGCTTACACTTGTATTTATTTAAATAATATGACTTCCTTGGGATTAAGGTAGTTATTGTGCTTTCATTTAAATATATGTCATATAATTTAATGCGCGTATACGTACGCTATATTTTGTTTCTTGTAAAAGTGTATTTTAACTTTAATAATTTTCTTAATGATAGCCATTAACTATTAAAGATGTAATATATGTAATTTCATGAGAGTGGTGAATATATATTATTTTTTTATCTCATTAATTGCATTTCATTACCTTATTAATATACCTGTGTGATTATACGAGTAAATATATGCACTAATTTAACATATCTCCAGCAGTATTCATACTGTTTCACCTATTCTATAAAATAGTAGTCTTCATTTCCCTAGTTCAAACCCTAAAGGTACACATATATATAACAATATACTTGGGAATTTAACATGTATAAAAACATATATTTACACATATATGTGTGTAATTGTATATGCACACACATCTGCTATAATTGTATATGTATTTTGTAATATTTTTATTTGCTAAAAATTGTATACTCACATCTGATTGATATTATCATTATATAACATACACACCTTATAATTTTATAAATATTTATCTTATGATTTTAAATAATTGAATTGGTTTTAAGCTGTGAAAATTGTATTATATAAGGACATAATTCTCTAAATTATTACAAACCTCTTTGAAGTTCCCCAATTACGTAATCACGTAAGCAATTAAAAACAAATGTAGATTTCTCACGTCTATAATAAAATGTTAGCAGCTCAAATCTCTTTCAGGAAAAGAAAAGGAGAAGCAATTCAATGTTTAAAAAAAAAAAAAAGAACTTTATCAATCTTATGAGATACCGCCGGTACAAATCCAGATTTTACGATTCTTAATAAAATAAAAGTGGGACAATTAAACCTGCAATAAAATCAGCTGAACTTGAATCTTGGTGAAATAAAAAGGGAACAATTGGTAAACAATTGAACCCTGACAACAATCTAACTGATTCGTTGTGAGAGTAAGACTTCTTAAGTTTTAAAGTCTAAAAATAAAGATTGTGAATGAACTGTAAGAGGGGGGGGGTTAAAGAAATATAAAAAAGCCAGTTGAAAAGAAATCGGAATCCATTTTGCTTTTACTCTCATGTTCACTCATATCCAGGCATCGTGCCCACATTTTATTATGAAAACCATTGGCTAAAAAGACCGTCATTGCCAGCTTTCTCAGCGGCGAGAACTGCTATGGAGACCGAAGACCAAAAACCACAGCCCTACTGAAAGAATAGCCCATAGATGAACCAGCTCAGATAAATCAGTCCATATGTGTGTGTTTCATACTGTCCAGCTGCAAGCCTCCAAATAAATAATCGGTAACAACTTCTAATCCAAGCTAAATCTAAAAGCTATAGCAATCTATAAATCTTTCCTAAAGCTAGCTATATAATAAATAATGTGCACAAACTCTTAAATTCAAATCTTATAAATTAATCAAACTATGTTTAAAAAGTGTATTCTCTCTTAAAGTAATTAACTGTATTAGATAAAACATATCTCAACCTGTATAATTTTAAAATACTTTAAAAGATAAATGTGAATCTTACCTGATCTTAAATTCTTAAATCTTTTTAAATTCAACTTATAAAAGCTTATTTGCCTTATTATTTTCTCTACTTATGTCTATACTTTTGCATCTATATATATATTTTGTTAAAATGCATTTATTGATTTATGCTTTGCCTTCGGAGCAGAGATTATTAATTATTATAAACTTAAAGAGATGTTTTGTTCTCAAGTAAAGTAAGGTATGCTGTTTGGCATATTTATATATCTCTGGTCCGAAGCCTATTCTGATATTATTAGAGCTGCTATGTGTAGCTTAATATCACACATGTTGCTTATTAAAAGGTTTGTTTGGTTAAATAGGAGAGAGTGATAATTTAAGGCATATTCAGTAGTTAGCCAAGCTTAGCCCCAGATATGCTTTAGACCCCATTAATGTAATTTCATAAAATATGTAGTTAATTAATAAACTAGATCATTTTTAATAAAGTCCTCTAGCACCATTTCAATGCTTATTTAACTAACTGGTGTAGGGTAGTTTGCAGAAGAAACTATAGATTTCGCGCTTTACTAGTTGTTATAATTTTTAGAAAGCGTTGTGAATGGGTTTTTACAAAAGCACTGATGTGCATTCCGCCTTGCTACCATATGGTTATTAAGATAAGATTAGATTTTAAGGGCTATCTTATCATTCCCAGTTCAAACAGCCTTCTCTCTTGAATGGGATCATGATTTTCAGGGTCATTCTCATTACCTCCTTTAAAACTGGCACACCGAATCCAGTATCGTATATTATGGCTGTTCGATCATCCGAACTAAAAGTTCACGTATAGCAGGCGAGCGGTATCTGAGAACCAAGTAAATGTTGCTGAATCTCGTGAGTAAAGACACATTCAAGCCGCATCTGATGTAATTTGCATAGCGCCATAGCCTCAGAAGCTATGCTACAAAATGCCAGCTTAGCTGCTATTATATTAATTGTTCAGCATTGATCTGAACCTAAGATCTAGTTTATCTAAGAATACCTACATAAAGAGCACATTGACTGCTCATCACATAATGATAAATTTAAGTACACATTGTATAGAGTTGCCACTCTCTTAAAGTTTAACCCTTAATAAAGTGAGTAGGAATGGCAGAACATAAGTTAGACACCAGTGTAGACGTAAAATAATTATTAATGTATAAAAGATATAATACAATGATGATCGTTAGGTACAATCGATTACAGAATGTGTAGTTTGTATTTTCACCATCCCACCTGCGAGTGGAATATGCAGTATATTAAATTGTTATTGTTTGTGTTTTGTCAATATTAAATAATTTTAAAACCTATTAACGTCTATAGTATTATTCACTTGTTTATATTAAATCACCACCCATAACTATTAATAATCGTCTATCTCGCTAACACACTGCATAATTCAAACCCCAGACACTAAACTGAACATTCTAGGAGGGGTTGCCTTCTAGATATACTAAGTTCGAATCTAAAGTCCAAATTTCACAGCGCCACCTACGTGATAATGCATCTGATGCTACAACTAGTATAACCTTTTACCGGTGCCTGGTGGTCAGGGAGAAACAAAAGACTCTATACTAAGATAAGTTTGGGTGGCTAATTAACGTCTATGGATTTACAAAAGAAATGCAGAAAATATATATATATAGACCGAGACAGTGATAGGAATCAAATAAAATAAGAGATCACATTTAGTTTTAAATAATTTCACACAATTTATTTATATAAATATATATATAACGCCACTGTCTGCTTATATGAGACAGGGACGCGTATTAAATAATTGTTGGCATTTATATTTCAGTAATGACAAAAGGTTTTAAAACAGAGTGATATATTCTATTCCTCGGGCTAATAGCGTTACGATAATGTGCTTGACAAGATAGGAACATGTGCGAGGTGCTTTGAGTAAATAGACAAGTTTAAGACAATATTTGAAATTAAATGTTCTAAAATATTTATTGATTTCGAGAATAGTGCGGACTAAAGCTTACTAAGCAAACGTGGGAATGGGATCAAAGCATTTATTTGAGAATAATAATAATAGATTTGTATTGGGAGGTCAGTATTGCTGATAGTGAATTTATAAAGTTGGAGGGTGTGACTCGTTTAAGTCACGGATGCTTTGTAAAATAAATATAAAATGAAACAATATTGAAGATCCGGAATAATTACGGAGGGCATCTCGCCGCTAACCCGTAGGAAAGTATTTTGACGAACAGCCGAAACTTAGCGACTGTGTGACGATTGCGTTTAATTCCCAGGGGTGTCATTTGTGAACACCCTCTGCCTGGAAACTTGCAATAAGCGAAAAGAACGGACTTTGCCGTGTAAAGAATCCTTGGAAAATAAAAACAAAGCGGTCTCAACAACCAATTCATGTACCAGCAATACGAGACTAGTGTATATAAAAACATACTAAATGGGTTTTACTTGGATTAAGAGAAATGCCCAATCAAATTCCCTGAAATTCATTTAAAAGGGTCCGCACATTCTCGACGTCAATGATGAACTTTATAATTAAAATAGAACACGGTAATTAAAATAAAAAAATGCATGCTTGCGGGTTTGAAAAGTAAGTATAGATTTATATACGCAATCATGCATTTGGGGACACATTTAATCATTGACTTCGCACATACTCTTATATTAGATTAAAATCAATAACATGTAGATTTTAAACTATGTGATTATGTTACATTACAGAAAAGAATCACCCTCGAACGAGTGATTTGCAAGATAATAAAATTGGAAAATTATAAATTTAAAATATGCCTTAATAGCGGCGTCTTACTTTCAATAGAGGGAATAGTTCACTCGGTCAAAGACGATTCTGACACATTATCATAATAAAATAAAAGAAAGCTTTATAAATAGAAAATATTAACCCAAGGATAGAGCAAAATGTTGAGTATATTTAAATACATGAAAGAAATACACAATGAAGTTGTGAAATATAAGAAAACAATGTTAAATAGCTATAGCATGTTAGTTAGTGATCACAAGAGCTCTTGGGTTAATTTAGGTTACCTCTGGAGAAGCATTTGCAGGTAGATGTTCGGCAGGTTTTATAATTCAGCAGCAAAATCTGGACTGTTCATATTTTGGCAGCGGCAGCAGCAGTTCCGGGATCCGTGTGATAAATTTCTGATGGTATGGAGCAGTGGCTGGCTATTCCGAGGGGACATAGCCATCTTAAACGCCTCTACTCGGACATGTCAAGGTTAGCAAATTATTAAAATTTTAGAATAACTCAGAAACTTTTAGACAACTCAGAATTCTTTTAAAAGCCTAGAAACCTTTAAGAGCTTAGAAAGCTTAGAATTTACTATGTAACGGTCAGAATCGTCTATCTCGCTAACACACTGCATAATTCAAACCCCAGACACTAAACTGAACATTCTAGGAGGGGTTGCCTTCTAGATATACTAAGTTCGAATCTAAAGTTCAAATTTCACAGCGCCACCTGCGTGATACCGCATCTGATGCTACAACTAGTATAACCTTTACCGGTGCCGGGGGGTCAGGGAGAAACAAAAGACTCTATACTAAGATAAGTTTGGGTGGCTAATTAACGTCTATGGATTTACAAAAGAAATGCAGAAAATATATATATCTAGACCGAGACAGTGATAGGAATCAAATAAAATAAGAGATAAAATTTAGTTTTAAATAATTGCACACAATTTATTTATATCAATATATAGATCAAACGCCACTGTCTGCTTATATGAGACAGGGACGCGTATTAAGTAATTGTTGGCATTTATATTTCAGTAATGACAAAAGGGTTTTAAAACAGAGTGATATATTCTATTCCTCGGGCTAATAGCATTACGATAATGTGCTTGACGAGATAGGAATATGTGCGAGGTGCTTTGAGTAAATAGACAAGTTTAAGAAAAATATTTGAAATGAAATGTTCTAAAATATTTATTGATTTCGAGAATAGTAACGGACTAAAGCTTACTAAGCAAACGTGGGAATGTGATCAAAGCATTTATTTGAGAATAATTATTGATTTGTATTGGGAGGTCAGTATTGCTGACAGTGAATTTATAAAGTTGGAGGGTGTGACTCGTTTAAGTCATGGATGCTTTGTAAAATAAATATAAAATGAAACAATATTGAAAATCCGGAATGATTACGGAGGGCATCTCGCCGCTAACCCGTAGGAAAGTATTTTATGAACAGCCGAAACTTAGCGACTGTGTGACGATTGCGTTTAATTCCCAGGGGTGTCATTTGGGACACCCTCTGCCTGGAAACTTGCAATGAGCGAAAGAACGGACTTTGCCGTGTAAAGAATCCTTGGAAAATAAAAACAAAGCGGTCTCAACAACCAATTCATGTACCAGCAATACGAGACTAGAATATATAAAACATCTAAATGGGTTTTACTTGGATTAAGAGAAATGCCCAATCAAATTCAAATTCATTTAAAAGGGTCCGCACATTCTCGATGTCAATGATGAACTTTGTAATTAAAATAGAACATGGTAATTAAAATAAGAAAATGCATGCTTGCGGGTTTGAAAAGTAAGTATAGATTTATATACGCAATCATGCATTTGGGGACACATTTAATCATTGACTTCGCACATACTCTTATATTAGATTAAAATCAATAACTTGTAGATTTTAAACTATGTGATTATGTTACATTAAAGAAAAGAATCGCACTCGAACGAGTGATTTGCAAGACAATAAAATTGGAAAATTATAAATTAAAATATGCCTTAATAGCGGCGTCTTATTTTCAATAGAGGGAATAGTTCACTCGGTCAAAGACGATTCTGACACATTATCATAATAAACTAAAAGAAAGCTTTATAAATAGAAAATATTAACCCAAGGATAGAGAGGAAGAGCAAAATGTTAAGCATATTTTAACTACAATGAAGTTCCGAAATATAAGAAAACAATGTTAAATAGCTATAGCATGTTAGTTAGGGATCACAAGAGCTCTTGGGTTAATTTAGGTTACCTCTGGAGAAGCATTTGCAGGTAGATGTTCGGCAGGTTTTATAATTCAGCAGCAAAATCTGGAATGTTCATATTTTTGCAGTCGCAGCAGCAGTTTCGGGATCCTTGTGATAAATTTTTGATGGTATGGAGCAGCGGCTGGCTATTCCGAAGGGACATAGCCATCTTAAACGCCTCTACTCGGACATGTCAAGGTTAGCAAATTATTAGAATTTTAGAACAACTCAGAAACTTTTAGACAACCCAGAATTTTTTAAAAGCTTAGAAAAAATTTTAATTTTTTGAATTGAATAACTCAGAAACCTTTTTACAACTCAGAGTTTAGAATAGCTTAGAATGGAGAACAAAAAAAAAATCCTTTTTATAGTAAAATTTAACAATAGATTTGTCCTGGGGTGTACAAAATTATTGGACTTATCTGCTGTAATTAAATCTATCCGAATGTCCAAAGGAATTCAACATTAATTAATTCCTTTTGTTAACTTCCCCGTCGACATTCGAATTACAAACTAGATTTAATTAAAATTACTGCTACTAATTAAAGAAAACTTAAGTGGACAGCTGCTGTTTTTAGATAAACTTATATAATTAAACTATTGTCCCTCATTTATTTTAACAGAAATATTTGGGTTGATTTTTATTAAATAAAACGAAAATTATTTTATTTTAAATTGTAATATTTGAATCTATCTACTAAACGAATATTTACTAAATGAATTTTATTTTAAATCAAAATATATTACGACGGTAATATATTTGTAAATAGATCCAAACAAAATAACTAACAATTTATAATTTTGATGTGTTTTAAAATGGATATCATAGTGTGTGCGCAATTACGACTTATATAACTTACTTTTTAATAAATGTAAATTATGTGAACAAATACATAATTCATAATATTTTATTTTATTTGGGAATAAGTTATATATATAATACGAGCATTGTGCTCGTGGTTTAAAATTAGGCGGGATTTTCGGTATATAAGTGTATTACAGACACACTACGATAGATTGGGGTTCAAACTAAGGTATGAGGGTAGGAAGTAGGTGAGAAAAGGTGAAACGAAGATCTGCAAAGCAGACCTAGAAGGCAACCCCTCCTAGAATGTTCAGTTTAGTGTCTGGGGTTTGAATTATGCAGTGTGTTAGCGAGATAGATGATTCTGACCGTTACATAGTAAATTTTTTTTTCCGGGTCCATGGCTTGCCCAAACGTGGAGCCTCGAATATTTAAATACCCACATCCCTGTAGATCTTAATTATTTAAACACCCACATCCCTGTAGTTTAATTTTAGCATTGTGTTTTCGCATTTAATTACTCAAATCCTTTATATTTTGATATATAATATTTTTTAAACTCTATATTATCTATTTGCGTGTATATTTCATATATTTTGTTTGACTCGGGCATTCAATTACTTATCCTATATAATCAGAACTTGTCCAATCATGCTATAGTGCGATACGAGCCATCTGTATTATCTGTATTTATTGTTTCACTTAAATCATGCTATGTACGCATAGCGTAAATTACTTAAATATTGTCCCAAGTGAATATTGTGACAATCTATGAAGATATCAAATATTGTATTTTTCTATCAAAATAAAGTTTTATCGGCTCAATGCGCAATATAGCATAATGATAAAAAAAATGTTGTAATCAATATACATAAAAAAAAAATGCGAATGTTTAACGAGTGCCCGTAGTTAAATGGAATAGTTATTAAAATTAATTTTGGGAAGCTAACAGTCTATGGATATTTTTAACTGGTGACATGGCGCCCAAGGGTAATTTCACTAAACGGAGTTACTTCTAAAATAAATTTTGTCACCAGGCTCAATTCTTTTGTATGAAATTTGTTTTTTTTAACGTGTGTAAATTTTTCTTAGACCAAATAATGAGACGTGAATCGGATCAATAATTATGTAAATAAATATATATGTTTGCAAATCTTAAATAAGAGGGAACGAAATAATTATACCCGGATCTAGCGAATGTTAATATATATAAATAAAATTTGCTTGAGTTTAAAAATATATATTTTAGCGAAATATTTTGACAGGTAGAATTTAAGAGATTTTATATATACGGGCAGTTATTACCCACCAGACCCAGGATTATGGTAGTTTTTTTTAAAAAAAAAAACACAACAACAACAAAAAAAAAGAAATGGACATGTCACAGAATAATATAAACAGGAGATCGGATATAAACAGTGTTAAATTTAGTTCTTAAATAAAATTTTGCTGGAAGAATGGGGGGGATATAAAAAAATGTTCGCTAGACGGTAGATTTATTAATATGATCCGGGTATATAATTCAGTTTCGTTCCTTCATTATATTTATATCCTGTACATTATGGGTTATCTTGTAAATTTTTTTTATGCAGGCTTCATAGGTGGACACCTGTTGTAAGATCTTTTTTTTTAACAATTTTTTTTGTTCCGTCACTAAGGGAATGTGAAACAGTAAGGTCTGCTTTGCAGATCTTCGTTTCACCTTTTCTCACCTACTTTCTACCCTCATACCTTAGTTTGAACCCCAATCTATCGTAGTGTGCCTGTAATACACTTATATACCGAAAATCCCGCCTAATTTTAAACCACGAGCACAATGCTCGTATTATATATATAACTTATTCCCAAATAAAATATTAGGAATTATGTATTTGTTCACATAATTTACATTTATTAAAAAGTAAGTTATATAAGTCGTAATTGCGCACACACTATGATATCCATTTTAAAACATATCAAAATTATAAATTGTTAGTTATTTTGTTTGGATCTATTTACAAATATATTACCGTCGTAATATATTTTGATTTAAAATAAAATTCATTTAGTAAATATTCGTTTAGTAGATAGATTCAAATATTACAATTTAAAATAAAATAATTTTCGTTTTATTTAATAAAAATCATCCCAAATATTTCTGTTAAAATAAATGAGGGACAATAGTTTAATTATATAAGTTATCTAAAAACAGCAGCTGTCCACTTAAGTTTTCTTTAATTAGTAGCAGTAATTTTAATTAAATCTAGTTTGTAATTCGAATGTCGACGGGGAAGTTAACAAAAGGAATTAATTAATGTTGAATTCCTTTAGACATTCGGATAGATTTAATTACAGCAGATAAGTCCAATAATTTTGTACGCCCCAGGACAAATCTATTGTTAAATTTTACTATAAAAAGGATGTTTTTCTTTTGTTCTCCATTCTAAGCTATTCTAAGCTTTCTAAGCTATTCTAAGCTCTGAAAGGTCTAAGCTTTTAAAGAATTCTGAGTTGTCTAAAAGTTTCTGAGTTGTTCTAAAATTCTAATAATTTGCTAACCTTGACATGTCCGAGTAGAGGCGTTTAAGATGGCTATGTCCCCTCGGAATAGCCAGCCGCTGCTCCATACCATCAAAAAATTATCACACGGATCCCGGAACTGCTGCTGCCGCTGCCAAATATGAACATTCCAGATTTTGCTGCTGAATTATAAAACCTGCCGAACATCTACCTGCAAATGCTTCTCCAGAGGTAACCTAAATTAACCCAAGAGCTCTTGTGATCACTAACTAACCTGCTATAGCTATTTAACATTGTTTTCTTATATTTCACAACTTCATTGTGTATTTATTTTGTGTGTTTAAATATGCTTAACATTTTGCTCGCTATTCTTGGGTTAATATTTTCTATTTATAAAGCTTTCTTTTATTTTATTATGATAATGTGTCAGAATCGTCTTTGACCGAGTGAACTATTCCCTCTATTGAAAATAAGACGCCGCTATTAAGGCATATTTTAAATTTATAATTTTCCAATTTTATTGTCTTGCAAATCACTCGTTCGAGCGCGATTCTTTTCTTTAATGTAACATAATCACATAGTTTAAAATCTACATGTTATTGATTTTAATCTAATATAAGAGTATGTGCGAAGTCAATGATTAAATGTGTCCCCAAATGCATGATTGCGTATATAAATCTATACTTACTTTTCAAACCCGCAAGCATGCATTTTCTTATTTTAATTACCATGTTCTACTTTAATTATAAAGTTCATCATTGATGTCGAGAATGTGCGGACCCTTTTAAATGAATTTCAGGGAATTTGATTGGGCATTTCTCTTAATCCAAGTAAAACCCATTTAGTATGTTTTTATATACATATACACTAGTCTCATATTGCTGGTACATGAATTGGTTGTTGAGACCGCTTTGTTTTTATTTTCCAAGGATTCTTTACACAGCAAAGTCCGTTCTTTCGCTTATTGCAAGTTTCCAGGCAGAGGGTGTTCACAAATGACACCCCTGGGAATTAAACGCAATCATCACACAGTCGCTAAGTTTCGGCTGTTCATAAAATACTTTCCTACGGGTTAGCGGCGAGATGCCCTCCGTAATCATTCCAGATATTCAATATTGTTTCATTTTATATTTATTTTACAAAGCATCCGTGACTTAAACGAGTCACACCCTCCAACTTTATAAATTCACTGTCAGCAATACTGACCCCCCAATACAAACCAATTATTATTATTCTCAAATAAATGCTTTGATCACATTCCCACGTTTGCTTAGTAAGCTTTAGTCCGTTACTATTCTCGAAGTCAATAAATATTTTAGAACATTTAATTTCAAATATTTTTCTTAAACTTGTCTATTTACTCAAAGCACCTCGCACATATTCCTATCTCGTCAAGCACATTATCGTAATGCTATTAGCCCGAGGAATAGAATATATCACTCTGTTTTAAAATCTTTTGTCATTGCTGAAATATAAATGCCAACAATTATTTAATATGCGTCCCTGTCTCATATAAGCAGACAGTGGCATTATATATATATTTATCTAAATAAATTGTGTGAAATTATTTTAAACTAAATTTTATCTCTTATTTTATTTGATTCCTATCACTGTCTCGGTCTATATATATATATTTTCTGCATTTCTTTTGTAAATCCATAGACGTTAATTAGCCACCCAAACTTATCTTAGTATAGAGTCTTTTGCTTCTCCCTGACCACGAGGCACCGGTAAAAGGTTATACTAGTTGTAGCATCAGATGCATTATCACGCAGGTGGCGCTGTGAAATTTGGACTTTAGATTCGAACTTAGTATATCTAGAAGGCAACCCCTCCTAGAATGATCAGTTTAGTGTCTGGGGTTTGAATTATGCAGTGTGTTAGCGAGATAGACGATTCTGACCGTTACAATATATATATATATTAGATAATCAGCCATAAGTTGTGTGAGTATGTTTGGTTAAGTTATAAACATTCAGTTAATTATCCCCGAATCTCTCGTTTTACCCTTTGCTATTGCCGGCGCGAAAATTAAGAGATTACGAGTGTGACCTCATATATGTCATTCATAAGGTAGTAAGTCAGGGAGTGTTGGTGAAGGAGCTGAGGTGCGGTCAGATTTGGTCTCAAACCCTCATCTAGATCAGCCTTGGTATAATTTACCAAAACTCTGGATTTCGTTGCGTGAATGTTCAAATATGACTGTTACAGTATATTTATCTCCCCACCCTGTGATTGATCTAGCTTTGATTGGCTAAGTCCAACAACCATAAATATCTTGCTAGAGTACATATGAATAAGGGATAAGTAGATAATATTGTCAGGAAAATAGAGCAAATTGATTGAGTTATTAGATTAAAATCTTTCACTTCATAATATTTTTAGATTTAATAGATCAAATAGATGCAGGATATCTCCAAAATTGATTTCTTAATCAGGTATTACTGCAAGAACAAAATCCAATTTATATTTTTTTAATGGTAGATAATATTTAAAATAAATCTGAAAGTCAATGGTGACTAGACAGCCATTCTGACAACTTAATCGAAATGTGATATATGTTAAGTTAGCTTAAAAATAACCAAAAGGTAGGCCACCTCATTACAGTACTTACGAATTGTTTTTGTTACGGCTTTTTAGGTATTCACAAATATTGGTGACATGTTGAGAAGATACGAACTAATTAACTTTTTTTTCTATAAGATACAAACTATCATTACCTTTAGTATTACAATTTGTTCATGTCACTCTATAAAATATTTATTAAATTACCTATAAATAATTATTTTCTAGAACTGGTCCTAAATTTTAAAAGATTCAATAAAATATAGAGAAAAAAAAGAGAAAGTTATTGTTTTCGAATTTTATTAAAATAAATTAGATGCAAATTTTACAAACAAAAAAAATTACAAAGTAAAATCAAAATATTTTTTTATATTATTTTGATGCTACTTGGCATTGCATAGTTTCAGCAAGTTTGTCAAAATTTGACTCGTATGAACTTAAACTATTTCTTAAACATGATTCCAAATGTAGATCCGATAACTGTGATCTATGTGTAGTTTTTATCGCATTCATGCAGGAAAATGCTGATTTGCAACATTCATAACATGATTAAATTTCAATACATTTGAACATAAGGCATGCTGATGTATAATAAAATGATAATCCATAAAACTAGATATATTATTATTGTTTTTAAATTTTTTTTTTTTTTTTTGTATTTTTTGATTCACTTGCATAATTAATAAGTACATACCAGTAAAGAAATTTAAAAGATCCACTGCCTTCCCCCTCCTAGCATGCTGGTCAATAATTTGCTAGAGAGAAAAAATACATAACAAATATAATATTTTACAAAAGCCCTCTATTTCTGTGCCTAGGAAAATCCCCACATTTTCTTTGCTAACAGTCTTTAAAATAATTAGACATAACATTCATTTCTTGCTTTGACACCTATTTTCTTTTGTATATAGGAAAAAAGACCTGTTTTCTTTTTTAAATTTCCTTGGGGACTATTTGCTATCTAGACAAAGTGTTTCAAAATGTTCAGAACTTCATTTTAAAATCTGTTCATTAAAATCCTTATTTCTCCAGAACAAGTTGTTTTCATTTCTCCTCAGTAAAACGGCAATTAAATATTTCTAAGAATTTTAGCTCTAGCATTACACAAAAAACCTGGATTTATTTTTGAGATCAACAATAACAATAGTGTTATTTTAAATGTAACTATTTTTGAACGAGAGTAATTTTGAATTTTTACTTTTTTTATTATTTTCTATATTCAAACAGACATGAATTTATCACTATAATTTGCCAATGTTCATGACAGCTTTGCAGTTTACTTTCAGAGACCTTGTGGTCGACTGTAGTCAACATCTTGTCCATGCCTGCTATGTGGGAATGGTCTGTGTGCATCTCTATGAACTGAGGATTTGGGGGGAATGGCAGTACCAGAAAGAAAATTTGCTTTTGCGATCAAGTGTGCATAGACAATTGAAGACATTCTTAAGCTTTGGGTTATAATATTGATCTCTTGTGATATTCATTGCGATCTTTGTTATATCATTTGCTATCTCCATATACATCTGGGAAGTTTGAATATTTCTTGATTCTTTAGTTAACAACTTGGTCTGATATGCATTTGGACCATTATAATACGTATAATTCTTTTATTATTTAGGAAGATAAACTTAGAATAATTCAGTCAATACTTCTGGTATTTTTCTATTACTAAAATGTTTTGTTTTTTATTTGTTAGCATAGATATAATTTATAGTTCTTCATCACGAAAAACAATGATTCATTCAATTCAAATAAAAATTTCAACTTTTTTTTCTTAAAAAAAAATAAATAAATGTATATATGATTTGTAACTCGGAATACATTTTTTATTTGTCACCGCTTTATTTTGATATTTCTATTTTACCTCCCGTTATTTTAAATGATATTTTGTTACATGCTGAGAAATTTTTAATAAATTATAAATATTATACCAATGATAAAAAGAAAAATTCTGTTCTTTATATAGTGGTTAATTGAATTTTATTATTGCAAAATAATATTTTTTTTTGACCAACTTTTTTTTAATATGAATTTTAAATAAGTATATATTATTTAGAATTAATATATATAATCACAGTTTATAACGTTTAAACAAGCTTCAAATTACCACTGAAAGACGAAGACTTTTTTAAATGCTTGTATAAAAAACTGTTAACGGCTTTATTATTCGGTAGTTTATAAGATGTTCGAGCTTCTAGAATTGATCCTGGTACCTCACGATCCCAAGTCATATGCTCTAGTAACTGCACCAAACCGCGTAAGATATTGCAACTTTTCATACGGTAAAAGAAGGCAATTTATCAAGATTGTTAAATGCCAAGAATTGAATTTTTAATTCTTGTTTTATTAAGGTATTAAGACCAATTACTAGCTTTATTTATATATTGGACTATTTCCATAATCTAATATTAAGTATTGAATATCTTTAGAAAATTTTAACTTTATTCAAATTTTTCAATTATATGTAGCTGTTAGTAATAGCATACAGGTTACTATATGTGCACCTTTAGGCATTGCCGAACTGACCAGTGACAATATTAGCATGGAATTCAAAGCTGGACCTTTGGATTCTTGAATATTGAATTTTAAAGTAACATTCTTAACCAATTGAGCCATCCTGCCAAAGGCAACAGTCAGTAGAAATTGCATATACTTATCTATGAGGTTCCTCTTGATTTCTTCACTTTTCCTAAGAGCAAAGTTGATTAGTGGTTTCCATACATTTTGTATAGTGGCTTATGGGTTTATTCATAATTGTCATGTAAATAGCATCTTTGAATTTTTTTCTTTGTATCTTTTCCTTTCTATCCAATATTATTCTAAAGATGTTCAGTACTTAATATTAGAAGATGGGAATAGTTCAATATATAAATACCACTAAATACCATCATTATAAACCTTCAGGAAATAACCAACTATTAGTCTGATGAATTGGAATGGTTAATAGAAAAGTGAAACTTGAAAAAAAAATTCAGACTTAACATGGTATACATTATTATGCTTTGGATTTGTAGATTATGAAAAGGCATTTGATTCTATAAACATTTCTTCAGTGATTAAAGCATTGAATCATCAAGGTATAGATCCAGGATATTGTCATATTTTAAAGAATATTTATAAAAATGCAACAGCAACAATTAGATTACATAATGATACTGGGAAAGTTAACATTGAAAAGGGTGTAAGACAGGGTGACTCTATATCTCCAAAACTTTTTACAGCAGTGCTGCAAGAAGTATTTTGTGTATAAAATGGGAAGGTAAAGGAGTGAAAGTAAATGGAGATTATTTAAGTCATTTAGATTTTGCAGATGTTGTAGTTGTTTTTGCAAATAATGCTTTAGAGCTGCAGGAAATGTTGGAGTTATCAGATGAAAGTAGGACTAAAGATAAATGTTAAAAAGACTAAAGTAATGTTTAATAGATTTTCTCAAAGTATGAAAATTAAGATTGAGTATGATGAGTTAGAAGAAGTTAACAGTTACAAATACCTTGGTCAAATTATTAATACAGATGGAAACATAATGGATGAAATTAATCATAGAATTAAACTTGGTTGGAGTGCTTTTGTTAGAAATAACTTGATACTAAAAGGAAATATGCCTCTGTGTTTGAAAAGGAAAGTTTTTAATAAATGTGTTTTACCAGTTCTTACTTATGGATCTGAGACTTGGACACTTAATAGAAGAGCAATACAGAGATTTCAGCCCACTCAAAGAAGCATGGAGAGATGCATGCTGGGAGTAACAAGAAGTGATCGAAAACACAATATATGGGTAAGAGAACAAACAGGTGTCTCTGACCTCGTTGAAATAATGAAAGACTGAAGTGGAGTTGGGTTGGACATATTGCTAGAAGAGATGATAATAGATGGACAACTGAAATCTTAAACTGGATTCCAAGAGATTGTAAAAGACCCAGAAAGAGACCATGTGAGATGGATGGATGAAATAAGAAAGTGTGCAGGAGTGATGTGGAGAAGAGAAGCTAAAGATCAGAGAAGATGGATTGAACTTGGAGAGACCTTCTTACTGCAGTGGATTGATAATGGTTGATGATGATGATGACATTCAAACTCCAGATTATGAATATTGCAAATGATATATTAATCATTATGTTATAATACTTTTCAGTGATACCTTAAAGCAAAAAGCATAAAGAAAATAAGAAGTCTTGATAAATATTTCTGTAAGGTAATTTCCAATACACTACTCTCATGCAAGGTAGGGAGTGGTTTCTATCCATTTTTAGTACCTGGGGGAGGAATGTAATCATAAACATATGACCAAAGATGCGAAAAAGATGTAAGATTCTCAAGATGCATACTTCGTGATTAACCAATTCATCAGTTAGCCCAGAGCCAATCTCTTATGCATATCTTTATCATTGTTCAGTGTATATAGATAGCCAATTACTACAGTTTAATTGATAAATGTAAAGCTTACTTCCCTCACAACTTTCACATAAGTATATTAACAATTTTTATTAGTCATTCATTAGATTAGAGATGATCAACAATGAATAATATTTCTGTTCCTACCTTGTGTGAGAGTGAAATGAAAATTACACTACAGAAATATTATTCATTTAATGGATAATCTCTAGTCTAATAAATGACTAATAATTATTTTGTTTAATATACTTTCAGCAAGTGGTTTGTGTCAAAGTTGTGAGGGCAGTAAGTTTGACACTTATCATTTAAATTATATTGAAGCTGTGCATATATATGCAATTATATATATGCTGGCTTCACCATTCACTGTGAACTAGCTAAGACCCTAAGTCCAACCACAGTGAATATGTTTTTCTCAAACTTAAAGAATGACATGAATCAACAGTTATATATTATTTTAAGGGAAATTATTTTAAAAGGGGGATAAGTTATTGGAATAAAATATAAAAAAAAATAAGAGTATTTTTTTAAATTTTTCTTTATTTTTAAAATATGATGGCAGAAATAGATAAGATAAATTTTTGTAATTAAACAGAATCCATTTAAAAAAGCAATTAATTTATGAACATTTAATTAAAAGAAAAATAGATAACAGGGAAAAATTTTAAACAATAGGCTACAAATAAGAGGTTTAATTAAAAATATAATTGGGGAAAAGGAGTATAAATGAAGAACTTTTTTTTGTTCTTCAAAAATCGGGAAATCTGCTGAAGCTTTTGCAAAGGACTCTTATATTAAGAATTTCTAGAATCGGCTAAAAATTTCTACAAAAAAATAAATAAATTATTTTTGAAATCCTGCTTGCTTCCTTTTTATTGTTGCTGTAGATTATTTGCTCTACTTGTATTCAAATTTAGAATTTTGCTATTCTACAGAAATGCAGGGATAGTTGCCTTTGCCTTCACTCTCCCTTCTCTGGGACTGGAGTTGTAAAGAAGTGAGCCAGCTGGAGAACCAAGAAAAATGCCTGCCCTGTTTAACTAATTCTTTCCATGGAAAACGTGAAATAAACCTTAAGAATCAAAAAAGGAACTGCCATGCAACATCAATGGAACCCATCTTGACACGCATGCTAGTTACCGGTAACTATCTCCTTATTTAAAATGTTTGCCTTTTCTCAAAGTAAATCTAGATATATGGGTTTTTTTTATATGTTTGAAATTTATATACTTACCTCTTGTAAATGATATATTATAAATTGTTTTTTTTTTCTTTTTTAAAATATTGTAATTGGTTTATGACTTTAGATTTAAGAATTAAAAATTTGATTTAGTTTTCTGTTAGAAAAGAAAAAAAGAGAGACCCTTACCTTTATTTCTTTGCCATACGTTTTGCCTTAATTCAATTCAAATGGTTACCAATATATATGTGTATTTTTAAAGAATGTAAAATAACAAAACTTTCGTTTTTCATCTAGCTGTAAAAGAGAGAGTACAGTCGCCCATATTTATCGATATTAAAGTTTTAGAAAAAAATTGTATTAACTCTGTAGTGGACTGGCTAAACATTAACTAATTTTTAACATATTCACCTCTTTGCATAAGTGATTTAATTTTATCAAAAAAAAGTAATGATTATTTTAAAAGGGATTTTTTTTTTTGCTTGATTAGACTTTCATAATGTTTTGTATACATTTACCAACCAAGGTTTTTCTTTTAAATTTAAAGGTCATTGGACCATATTTATATTATATTGCATACTGGGTGATCTGTGGGTATGTCTCTGCACATTTCGGCACTTTCCTCACCACTACATAGGCTAACATATCTGCATTGGGATCGCAATGAAGATTAATAAAATTGGATCTCATCTCTTTTAAATATTTATAAATATATAACTGGATATATGCAACAAAACTCCATTCCTGAATTCGGATCACGCGGTCAGCAAACGAATTCCATTTTTTCTAACTCAGTTTAGAGATGGAGAGCTATTCAGTCTCATGTTAGCCTCTTGGTAGCCATTTGTGTCTTGGGACTCATCATTTCCCACAATATTCGATCATTATACCACAATATTTATATTTATTTCAAAAACTTTCTCTACAAAATATTATTGAAATGTCTCAATCAAGACTGAAAATATCCATGGGGAGGGGGTCACTAGTGAATTTTTTGTTAGTAGTAGAGGACTGTATTTTCAATGCTTTCCTAAGAATATTTTAGTTTGGTCTGCTATCCGAATCATGTACTCTCACCATAGTGTTAATCAGGTCTGTCTCTTTGTCCACTGACTAGAAATGTTCCCAACTTATGTGAATTTGTTTTTTTTCTTTAAAGGATCTTTCTTTCATATCTGGATATGGTTGCAGGGAAATAGCCTGCAGCACAACTAATCAATTCGATGTACTCTGCAAATGTAAAATAAAGTTTTTATTTTGTCTTTCATTCACTATTATTAAAACTTTGTAGCATTGTTTTCTTCAGTAAACCTGGTCATTATATACATGTTCAAATTTCTCTTTAGAGTCTTGTCTCTCCTTGATGACCAGGCATACATTAAGAATAAATTTTAGTGAGGTTTAGGGAGTAAGTCGCTTAGTAGCAATCTGGCGAGGTAGGTGAGGTTTGAACCTCCTCTACCTGCATCACTAGGTTAGGTTAAAACAGCTCTATCTTTCATACTTTTACAATATATATATATATCAGGAATGGAAGCACACTTTTTATGTTTTTATTTTATTTGCCACAACAATTTTTATGTAATAGCGCCTAATATATATATTACACACATCTAGAAAAATCGGAAACTCTCTTATCTGTAAATCAGAAAATATATTACTAATATATTTTTATCTTTCAAATCCTTTTAACATTCTTAAAAGTTTTAACTGTAAATTAGATCTTAGCATTGTGTGAACTTATAATTAACTGAGAATGCATTAGTCAAATTCATTCTTTGGGTATATAAAAACAATTCAACTGTTGGGTAAAAAAAATTAAAAGTCAACAGTAATTCCATACAAAAAATAATGAATTTAAATTGTTCATTCTAATCAGACTGTGATTAGCAAATAATTGTAAGCCCCTGAAAATGTATAATTAAAAAAAAAGCATAGCTACCAAGCTTGGGTGACAGGATATTAAATATGTAACATCAGTTATTACTATTATAATAATCTACAGAAATAATTAAAGAATCCTTGAAGTCAATTGGGATAGGTGGCAGCAGTGACAACAGCTGTTGCCACACCATTTTTCATCTGCATGTTATTGAACTTAATAATACATACATATTTGTTTTTGAATAGTGTTTAATTAAAGATAATTTACTCATGAGAAGTTATATATTATGAAAAAAAATGAAATCGAATATAAATTTAAAGAAATTAAATCTTTTAAAATATTAAAACATTATAACATTAAAAACTAAAAACCAACGAATAAAATATTTTCATGCCATACTAAACATAAAAATTTTAGTTTAAATAATGGAACACAATAATAGAATTAAATATAAAAAATATTTTAATATATTCTTCATATGGATGATTTTTTTAAAGATGTTTATATTTAAAAAAATATGAATTGTATTTTTGAATATGCGATCAAAGTGTTCGTCAACGTAACTTCATATTACAACATGAATTCAATTCAAAAATTACTTCACTGAGTCAAAATATTATATGGTCCAATATCTTTGAACTATTGTCAGCCCATGATCACAAACAAAGGTGTAAGTTTATATTACAGGATGAATTTCATTCTAAAGTTGCTTTCACTAGTACATGTTAATGTCAAAAGCATTGGTGGTTGAGGGGTCGGCAGCAGCTGCTTTACAAGCAGTTATCCCGGGTTAGTGGGTTCGCTTCCCGGATGATGCTATAACACATGAGAAAAAAAAATATTTAGTATGATTTTGTCATTTTTATGAGAAAAAAAATAAAGAAAATTTACATAATGTAATAAATATGAAATTATTAAATAAAAAAAATGTAATTATTAACAGAAGTGATGCTTTCCCCTTATTTTTTTGATTACACATCACCATAGCTTTCTAAAAATATATCTAAATCATCACACAATCACTATTTCCTATGCTTAACACAAGCTGTTAAAACAGTAACAAATTCTCCACACAGTAGCACCACTCATTGCAAGCCAAAATAATGAAGAGATGCAGGAAGGTTTGTGCAAAAAATCCCTATTTTGTGTTTACTCATCCAATAGGTCCAGACTTGGTTTATCGCTTGTGGTTTTCATTAGTGAGGAGCCTTGAATTTGATATCTCTGCACCTTGATTTTAGGATATAATGCAAACCTCCAGCATCCATATTTTACTTTTGTAATTTACTATAAAGCTATTTAAGCTCATTTGCTCGTATAGTCATATAGACCTGACCCAGTTTAGTATCTATACATTTTGGTGTCTGGTTTTTTAAAAATCACAGTCACCATCATTCTTTGGTCAGGATTGGTATAAAACCACTAAAACATCACATGATCACTATTCTCTATGCATATACAAGTTGTTAAAACAATAGTAAACTCTCCATACAATAGTGCCACCTGGTGTGGCATTACTGTATGAAGAGTTTGCTATGTTTAACAATATATCTACATATTAATCTATCTAGACATATATGCATATATAATATTTGTTTCTTTCCTTTGTGTGTGTATATATATAATTTTTGAAAGTTTGCTTTTTCTAATTAAACGTCAGATTTTTTTTTCATATTTGGTTTCTTAAAGGTGTTTTTATGAATTTACAGTTTTCTGGTGGGATTTTTCGATAACCTTTATGAGACAAAGGTAGAAGGCATATCCTGTAACATGCACCAGGCATTATTGATTGGAGATAATGTTGAGTAATTCCTTGGGGGATAACTGCAATTTTAAAAGCTTTGGCACTGCATCTATTATAAACAATTTTTATCGTGGTCAAAGTCTGCCATGTAATTTGGGCACCGTTCAAATCGACAAAAATATTAAAAGGTATTTGCATTGGAGTTAAATAATTTGGTTCAGTTACTGGATAACCATTTGTAGAAGAAATAACATTTTCTTCTGTTACACCATCAACAAACTGACTGTGTGGTTTATGAAATTTTCTAGACTTTTTTAGAGGAGTCATTAGGGAAGGAAAAGGTACTGAAGAAATTGGGGTATTATTACCATTTAAAGGCAAAAGAAAAGCGGCATCATTTAAATGGTCCTTTGAATTATCAATTTCAATTATTTTAGGTTTTTCATCAACATCTGAAAAATCAATAGAAAGATAATCAATAGGGTCAGTTTTAAGGGTCTCGTGGACAGGTTGATTTGAGATTTCAGTGTCTAATGCATCTGGAATTAAATGAGTTTCTGGAGATGAAGTAGTAGTGGGACTAAAAGGAGTTTCTTTAGTAACTAGATTACCTTTCAGTGCTGTGAGTGTTGTTTTCTTTTTTAATAACTGTTCCGTTTTAACATCCAGTGATGGTAAATTTGCTCTATTATTTTGAAATGATTCTGGTTTATTTTCAAGATGGTTGTTTTTATTTGTAGTGACACTATTGTTAGATTTTACATTGAGTTTATTGATGTTGCCAGAATTTTGATTATTTTTATTTTGCTGTGACTTTGGGTCTTGTTTATTTTTTTTATTTAATGTCTTTTTATTTTCATCCACATTTTGTTCAATTTCAAGTGTTTTATTATTATCATTAATTCTACTATCACCATTCTGAATATGTTCTGTTGCAATTGGATTGTTTTTAAAACTTTTCTTATTTTCTTTTAATTTTAAATTACTTGACTGAAAATGGTTGAAATTAATTAATTCATCGTTTTTTAATTTTTTATTATTTAATTTGTGCTCAGTTTGTTCTCTGTTATCCTTCATTTCTTTTTTATGATTGACATTTAATTGTGAAATATTAGGTTTTGCATTCTTATTTTTTTTAGATTCTTCTGGAGTACGTGTAGTTTGTTCATTAATTTCACTTATATTTGATGTGGTTGTTATGATATCTTCATCAGATTCTTCTGGAGTATTTGTGTATTTTTCATCATTTTCCTGTTCATTTGTTGGGGTTGTTAAGATTTCTTCATTAGATTCTTCTGGAGCATTTGTATATTTTTCATTATTTTCCTTTTCATTTGGTGTGGTTGTTGTGATTTCTTCGTTAGATTCTTCTGGAGCACTTGTGAATTTTTCATTTTTTATTGGCTTGGTTATGATATCTTTAGGTTCATAGTCAATACTATCTTCATTAAATTCAATATCTTTTCCCGATTCTATCAGAGTTTTATTGTTCTCTTCTATATTCTCATAATAAAGGTCCATGTTTTCATTTTTGTCATTAATCTTTGGTTGTTTATCTAAATTTTTACTCTTAGTTATTTCACTTTGTTTTTGTTCTCTTTGAATATCTTCTAGCCTATTTTTATTCATTTTATTAGTACTACTATCCATTTGGTTTTTCTTATTATTTCGATTACTTGTATCTATTTCTTTATTTGTCTTAAGATTTTCCTCTACTGCTTTGTTTGTGAATTTATTATTATTATTTTTTTTTTCTACATTCTCATCATATTTTTGATTATCATATTTTTCATTCTTATTATTTTCTGACTTTCTTGCTTGAGTGGAAGTTTTCAAGTTGTCAATATTACTTTTCCCTGCTTTTTCATACTGTTTGTTAGTTTTTATTGAATCACTAGGATTATTTTGCAATGTATCATCATTACTTTGAATATTATCTCCATTTTCATTATTATTTGAATTTTCAGTTGTTACTTCTCCAACTTCTGGGTACTCATCATTATATAAAGCTTCTTGATCATTTTCATTCTTCTTTGTTACACTATAATTTGTAGTATCCATTTCTTCATATTGACTTGTAGTAGTTTTTATATTATTGTCCGAATTTACTTCCTTGTTATCTGCTTTTAATGGTAACTCATCTACTATTATTTCATCTATTTGTTTTTTGTCATTAATGTTCTGATTGACAATATCAACGGAAGTGGAAGATTCATCACTATATGCCTGATCTATTTGATCTGTCTTTTTATTTTCTTTATTGCTATTTTTAACAGAACTTGTTTTGTTTTTATAATTTTGAGTTTGATTTTTATATTTTTTAAAATTAATATTATTTTTTATTCCCTGGTTCACATTTTGTTTCAACTCGGGTGGAAACTTGGTGGCATCTGTTTTAATTTTTTTGTCAATTATTTTTCCTGTTTTCTGAAATTTATTATTATTTTTATTATCACTGTTATCAGAATTATCTTTATTAATATTGTTGCCACTATTTTGTTTATTATTTTCTGTTTTGTTTTGTGTATTTGTATTTATATTAGAATCATCAATGGGAGTTTTATTATTTTCATCACTAGTTGACGTAGTATCTTTTGCTATCTCGGTTGTATCAACTAGTATGCTATTTACTGTGCTTACTTCCTCATTTTCTTGATTATTTCTATTGGTGAAAGATTCTGTTTGAACTTCATCATTAGGCTCACTTACGTTTTCTTCTTTATTTTCTACAACAGTGCTCTTGTCATCACTATCATCAGGTTTATTTGTATTACTTTCAACAGCGGTGTTTTTATCATACTCATTATTGTTCTCATTAGTGTGACTATCATCTGGCTCATTTGTGCTCTTCTTATTAACTTCTTCTTTATTTGGTACATTATTTTGCTCTTCTACTCGTATATTTGTATTTCTAACTGTAGAATCTTTTGCATCCTTATTTTTCTCAGATGTTGAACAATCAAAATCTTCCTGATTTAATTCCATCAAATTTCTTGCTTTTAAATTCTCTGGTTCATAACACTCTACATTAGATGCATTGACTTCGTTATTTTTATCTTGTTTTTGTGAATGTTTTTTAAACCAGTCTTGAAGCCACTTTGATCCACAATCACAGATAAGTTTATTATCTATAAAAAAACAAAAACAAAGAAGATTAGTAAAGATTGGGGGAAAAACTCTTGCAAATAATACAAATAAGTCATATTATAATGATAGTCTTATTAATTTACTAAAGCCATTTTATGAGAAAAACTTCAACCATAAGCACTAATCCATAAAATAATGATAACATGTGGCAATCAATTTAAAATGGTAAAAGCTCCAACATATCATCGTATTCTTGTTTCACAATAAGCTATCATCTCATTATTTAGATTACCCCAAAATAGACATCTAAATAGCTTTTAAACAATGGAATGGAAGTTAGTTGGTCAAGAGATGAGTATCTAGAAATAATACTTTATCAATATCCTAAACTTGTTTGGAAATGTTCAGCTATTTTAAATAAATATATATTTTTTTATCTGGATTTTTTTTCCCATATTGTCATAGCATCGGCCAGGAGCAACAACTGTCTGCAAGCAAGCAACCAACTGCTTGCTTGCATAGCGGCTGCACTGACCTCTCGGCTAACAATGCTTGACTGTTTTATCTGGATTTGAATTTTATAAATGACAAAGTCAATAAACAATACATTATGAGAAACAACAAACTATAGTAGGACATGTTTATATTGCAATCATCATCATCATCCTTTTCAGCTATAATCAATTCACTGCAGGATGAGGGTCTCTCCAATCTCTAACCTCTTCTCTATATCACCCCAGTACATATCCTTACTTCATCCATCCATCTCATACGTGGTCTCTTTCTGGGACTTTTAAATCTCTTAGAAACCAGGTTAAGATTCAACTGTCCATCTATTCATCTCTTCTAGCAATACGTCCAGCCCAACTCCACTCCGGTCTCTTAATTCTTTCAATGATGTCACTAACACCTGTTTGTTCTCTCACCCATATATTTTATTTTCGAAATAATATTGCAATATATTATTGTTAAATAATTTAATAAATCAATAATTTTTTTCCCCAAAATGGCCTATTGATTTCAGTAATGATGAAATTGACAAGTTGCAAAAAAGTATCAAATAATATGATATGAAGATAACTGGGCCAAGGGAAACTCTTGGGGTAAAGATGTGAAAATGAAAAAGAAATTTGGTTTATACACCAAACAAGATTTGTAAAGAAAAATTATATGGAAAATTATTTATATCCTGTTATATGATGTGCCATATTTAGATTTTTTTATGCAAGAGACCTTATTTTTGAAATATGGATGTACTTAGAAAAGTATAAATGAAGTTACAATTTTTATAAAAAAAGGTGTTACTATTTAATTACATGACAAAAGAATCCATTATACCTTGAAAGAATTTAGAGAATTAAGACTGACATGGAGTTGGGATGGACATACTACTAGAAGAGATGATAATAGATGAACAATTGAAACCTTAAACAGGATTTCAAGAGATTGTAAAGACATGGAAAGAAAATGCTTGTGAGATGAATGAATGAAATAAGGGAGTATTCTGGGGCGATGTGGAAAAGAGAGACTAGAGATTGGAGAAGATAGATTGAACTTGAAGGGACCTTCATCATGCAGTAGATTGATATGGTTGAACATGATAATGATGATGACTCAATTAATTCTAATTAAATTAAACCATAAATTTCCTTTTAAAAAATATAACATCTAACCAAAAACTTATACAATCAAATAAAAGTAGGTATGCATTTCAGTTGTTATTCATGAAGGATAAAATTATGGACCTTAAAGAGCAAGTTGGGTTTTTAAAGATAACATAATACAGTTTCTAAAATTTAGGCTTTTTTAAAGAAACATTTTATTATTAACTAAATTTTGCACAGATTTAGGATTTTTGTTCAATATTTACTTTCACTTTTATGTTTGTATAAGGCAAATTTTTCAGAAATGTATCTCAAACATAAAGCAAAAAATAATCAAATAAAAACACCAAACTATTTATATATCACTTTCTACATGCAAAATAAAAACATTGTCAAAACAAAAACTTCCAGTATAAGTAAACGAATGTTTTAAAACACAAATTTAAATCTATCTCTAGAATGACTTAGAATCAACATGGGCATGACAACAATATTGGAAAACAAGGGCTTTGAACATATCAGATTTTCAATGGTATGGATGACGAGCGAGTGGAAAAGTGGAGGAGACCGAAGCCTATCCATTAAAATTTGAAAATTTTGCTATCTTAATATAAACTGTGCACTGATTGTATATATGTGTGAGAAATGATGATGATCTGTACCAATTGATGAGTGCTGGTTCAGCATGAAAGACATAAATTGGAGATCGTTTATCTTTTTGAAATGAATATGTCCAGGTGTTTCAGTTGTATGGGATGGAGTGGATGATTGAAGGAGCTTGAAAGTCTGAGTTCAAATCCTGTCTAATTACATCTATCTTAACTATATATACTGTACTTGTATTTAAAACTACTACAGAATATAGTATTTTACATAGTATATCATGTTCATATATATATATACACATATATGCACAAATATTTAAAAATACTGTATATATTCTTAGTGGCTGCAGAAAGAAATTTGCTGTTAACTGAGAGGAGACCCTTTGATTCTTCTTGGTGGCCTTAAAAGAACCTACTAGGGAAAGTCCACTCTATATGTTTTTGTTATTGCAGCTGTTATTACTATATCATTATTCATATAGTATACGAACATGAATGGTCTGTTCACCAATATGCATTAGCTAGCGGTGAATTCACCAATATGCATTAGCTAGCGGTGAATTTATTGACTTTTACCTCTGAGTTTAAGATCAAGAAACACCATTGTCTGTCTTCTCAGTAGCTTGATAAAATCAAAAAAGATGGATTGAATTTGGAGTGACCTTTAACCTGCAATGGATTAATAATGATTGAAAATGTTTACAATATTTTTTAGTTTTTAAATTTTAAATGGAGAAAACTCTTAAAAATAAACCGTAAAATTGTTTTAATATTCAATATTTTTTAAAACTACTTGACAATGTAAAATATGGCTTAAAAGATATTATTTTATGGTTTCTGCATTCGTTTTAAGATGGTTTTCCTTCCCTGAAACTTGATGTTTTTCTATTTGAAATCGTTTATGTTTTATACAACAATATATTGTTGAAGTTTTTTTCTACAGTACAGGCTTTTTCATACTTGCACTCCAATATGTCATATGTAGGGGGTTTGAACTTAGACTTACAGACAACCCTCAACTATCTTTTCGACATGTGTGTGATCAAGTGTGTCAGCAGTATGAGATAGCATGCATAGTTGATGGTCATGTAAAAGTCTGAGTTCAAACCTCCTATATATATTGTTAAAGATGGAAAGTAGTCTTTTGTGGACCTCCCTGCTAACATGCTGTTACACATGAGACCAGTATTTCTATTTGAAAAATCCAATTTTATTAATTCCCAATCAATTAGACAGCAAGTTATAAAATCATCTGGCAATATTCTGCAGGATAGCTATGTCATAGCTACAGAGGCTCAAGTCTTAGGCTGTCAATATAAATCCATGAAACATTTCCAAGTTCCAGTTATATTATTTGCCGATCAGTGTACTGTCTAACTGGGGGCAATAAGCTAACTTTGACTACATTTTGTGAGAGTCTATCTAAATCAAACACATACATTCTTTGAAACCTAATAGTGCAACCCAAAGTTGGCACAACTGCACTTCGGGTGACCTCCAACTTTTTTATATTAAAGTTCAACTTCTTAAAATACTTAGTTTCATATTGCTTTCAGCTAAATATATTCCAAGCATAATAAGACTATCTTCTATAATTTTTATTAGATCCTCGTTAGACTATAGATTACCCACTTTACAGATAATATATCTGTACCTTACTCTCATGCAAGGTAGTGAAACGGAATCTGAGGTTCAGATTACGTTTCACAGTCCTATTCTATCCCTCACTAACAAACTGGATTCAAATTCCAGTCCTACGTATATATACGCACCTATTTGTTTCAATTTTTTATTTATTTTGTATTCAAAATAAACGATAACAAGAGATTTAATAACCTTAAATTAAATAAATCAATAATATTTCATACAATTTTAATAGATCGTATATGTGCGTAAATCACATGTATATATTCAAAGTGATGGGGGATTAAGTATAAATTAATATTTATGTTTGTATATGTTATATGAAAATGTATATATTAAAAATACGTATGTATGTAATGGCGGGTGGAATAATGCAATCGGCTTGGTAAACCAGAATCAATTAGCATGATTAAATTATAATCTCTATTAGAACATTAAATAAATTTCAATAACAAAACTTATCGTTTGGTAAAATCTATTCTGAATCAGAAATAGATTTAGAACAATTGTTTCAAAAATACTAATCCGTTTGCATTGTTTTACACTACCTGATTAATTAAAGGAGAAATTCCTTATTAACAAAAAAGCTGTTTTGCAATATTATTTTATAGCCGCAGGTATTACAACTTGAAAACAATCCGTAGATAAACCGGAGTCATATAAATAGGACCCAAAATTCAATCATCAGAGAAGGGTACGTAGATTCGTAAGGCATCCGCCGAACGAATCTACGTCACTCAAATTTTCAAGAAGCACCTTCTCTCCATGACCAGGCCAACTCAACTCCAGCCAGCCTGCCACTAATGATGAATATCCGCGAACCTGCTGCTATACCGTGAAAACCATCCGGTGATCTGCTACCTGCTTTACGAAGGTAACGCTGTAAAGTGCCGCCTTTATGAACTCAGAAGTTTCTTCTAATATGAAAATTTAATATTAATTATTTGTAACTTTTATAGTCTATTTTATTCTATAACCATTTTGATTAGCCTCGTAATTTCTTTCATTTTTAATTTAATGCGGCAATTATTTTATGAATATTGTGTCTGATATATATATATATTTTAAATGCTAAATGATATTTCAATGAACTCCCACCCTCGCCAGTATAGTTATTTTTACCTTAGCTCCTCACATTAGATAGGAGTGACACTTAATTAATTAGCTTGTTTTTTCTTTTAAAACTATAATGCTTGCTAGGTTGGGAGAAGATTATTCAAAAAAAATGTTTTATTAATTATTATACTTTTGCATAAACAACAGAGGGAGAAATAAAGTTTCACCTTTGATTAGTTTACGATTTATACAATGTTAATAATCTTCGTAAGAGCGCAATATTAATGCAAACAAATATATTCACTATATATATTACTTTTTATGTCTTTATTCTCGCCCATCTAAACATATATATATAAATATTTTTCGTAAAGCACATCTTAGACTTAATTGTATACTATGTTATACGTAAGCGGAATTTTATTAAATAAGTGTAATGAAAGGGGGGAGGGGATTTAGAACTTTCGTTGATATTAAAAATACTTTTCTAATAATATCTTTAAACTTCGTTTAATAAATACGATCATACCATTATCTTTGATGTTATTAATATAGGTTGTAAGCTTAATTATAGATATTTGACTAGTTATTAGTCCGTCCCAAAGTTGTTAGCATAGACCCCTCTTCATGTTTTAAGCTTTGTCTAAAGACGTGCGTCGGAATGCCCGAGCCGACTCATCTTCGTCTCAGATCGCAAACAGGGCGATGAATGTCCCTGGACCATATATATATACTCGCGCAACGAGAGCAATGCATGGGAAAATTCCGGCAAAGTTCGGCCCAGTCCATCTCCGTCCGAGGACCCTTTGTCAACCGATTCCACAAAATGTGGGGTGCAAATCGGCTAGACTGTTTCTTCTGTTAATCTGATAAAGCACCTCAAAGTATTGGATCCGCAAATATTCGGCCATTATGCTAACACCGCGTCACTTTTATATTAGATCCCTCTTTTCAAAAAGCTCAAGCCTATAAATATCTGTATCTAATGTTATGTTCTAATTAAACGTATCTCATAAATTAAATAACTTTTGAAGTGTAGCCTGACGATTCTATATATATAATTTAGAGAAATAATTCCACATACGTTCAGTAAATAAATCATTATTAAAAAAATTATATTTTCTTGTATATAAACTTATGATAGCTTGGTTAACCGACAATTACGTAACCCATCCTGGGATCAGTCAAGGTTGTGTTTTCTTTTGTAATTCGGGCGAATCATTATAAATTGTACACTTTATAAATGCGCTAGATTAATTGAAATGTCATTACGCCGCATCAAAATTCTTCCAAACTTATTTGTAAATACTTTTGCTCAAGTGCAAGTAAGCACAAAATAACTTATTTGTAATACGAGGCTAATCACCAGTTAATATAATTTAAATGTATATTTTTATTTCTATTTGTTCGTTATTAAATATAATTTTAAAATTAAACATCTGATCATTGCTCATTCTTTAGTTAATTGATTTAGTTAAATTTTAAATGTCATGATTGGTGGAATGATGTAAGATCCCACTAAAGTTAAACATAAGTGTTTGTCTGTTTTAAAATGTATATACGCATTTGTCTTGATTTTCCCCTGAGTCTCTTTGTTTCTCCGATGTGCGATGTCGGCCGGTGGCAAATTAAATACTCTAGTATCATCGGATTTGTTGCTCATAAGCTAGTAAATCTGGAATCTGGGCATACAGGGCAGAGTTCATGATTGTTCCTGACATATGTATCTCACACATGATTGGACTCGAGGTACTTTTGCCTAGATGCTAGATCTTGTTATGTGGACAGACAAAACCGACCGGTACAGTAGGGACTGGCATTTTTCTACTTTTAACGCGTTATGGAGGTGTATAATCATAAATATTATGACCAAAAACACGTGAAAAAGAGATATGATGCCCAAAATGCACATTTCATGCTGAACCAGCATTCATCAGTTGGCCCAGATCACAATCTCTTACACATATCTTTATCATTGTTCAGTATATATAGATAACCAATATGTGAGAGTGGTGTAGTGAAAATTATATTATAGAAATATTATTCATTAAGTGGCAAAAGTCTAATGAATGACTAATAAAAGCCATTAATACATTTCCATCCCAAGTGGTTTATGTTAAGTTGTGAGGGCTGAAAGTTTGACACATCAATGAAACTATAGTAATTGGCTATCTATATGTACTGAATAATGATAAAGATATTAATGTAAGAGATTGTAATCTGGGCCAACTGATGAGAGCTGGTTCAGCATGAAATGTGCATCTTGGACCTTATACATCTTTTTCATATCTTTGGTCATTATGTTTATGATTGCATCCCATCACAAGGTGTTAAAAGTGACAGGAACCAATCCCTACCTTGCATGAGAATGGTATAGTGAAAATTATATCAAGACTACCTTTGTTTTAAAGCATTTAACAAAGAAAACAATCTCTATCAAAGATAGCTCATATAATGTAGGAATCATTATTTAGATAGATGGAATAGCTTAATTTGAATTTAATTATGACAATCTGAATTTTATGTGGTCTAATGTCCATTGACTGGTCACGCCTGCACATTTGGATCCAGAGTGAAGGAATAAAGATGTCTTATGTCAACAATCTTAGACTGATTGCAAGCTAGAAAGAAGACATCTTGCTTTGTTTTGGTGAACTGTCAGTAAATGTAATCATCCCTTAAAAAGGTGGATATAGAAAATGTTGAAAATTGTAGATCAAATTTTGTTTTACTATTGGAGGACTAGATTTTACTACACGTATTCATTCTTCTCATTGTTTGAAAGCTACGATTCTGAAGTTAGTATTTTTTCTATGAAGAAATAATTGTAAAATATATTAATTTATGCTAATGAATATCTTGACTGTATATTTAATTGTTAAAAAAAAGACAAAGATTGTGTATAAAATTAATGTCAACTTTTAGCATTCGTTTGTAGGACACTGTGTCCCAATTACATACTCGCCTTTGGCTGAAATCTTAACATACATTAGCATTTCATTGACATTGGAGAAAGAAAAGTTCAATGAATACTTCTTTAATAAAGATAACTTGTTTTAATGGAATATTAAAATAATATATATATATAAATTAATGTAGAATAATATTCATAGGTTTCAACATACAATTTTAACAATATTTATTGTACCAAGTATATTTTTGACATTTTCACATCATATTCATGGTCAAGCTGCTGAGGATATTAATTTTTTGGTATTTTTTGGTTCACTACATATTCATTATGTCAAATGAACCACACTGTCTTTTATTTTGCATTTGCGATCATTTCTCTCTTTACATATAACTCTAACAGCACTCGGATCACAACTATGGCCATGTTCTTTTTCTTGATTATGAAAGACAGATGAATTAGACAATCCAGGCTTAATCTTAGATTTTTTATACATTAATGAGTATTGAGTTGAAAGTATACTCATACAACAAATATTGTTAAAATTTTATATTTAAACTCTGTATGAGTATTATTTTACATTAATATTTAGAATGGCAGAGTATAGAAACATAATTACACATATAAATTAATAATTTTTAACAGATGCAATTATTTAAATATTTAAATTTGTGAAAATATGTTAAATTTTTATATTAGAAAAATCACTATTAGATATTAATAGACAGTAATCAATGAAAATAATAAACTAAATACTTCCAACATTGAAAAAAAGGTGTTTTCTAAATGCAATCTCAGTATTATATTGACTCTAAAGTGTTACAATATTTATTTACGGTTTAAGAAAAGAAGGCTAATGATCTTTCAAACATTCCTTAGAAGTAATAAACTGTTCCACCAATCAAATTTGATGTTATAAATTAATGATTTTTAAGAGATGTAATAGCTTAAATATTTAAATATGTGGAAATATCTGTTATATTTTTATATCAGAAAAATCATCATCAGATGTTGAAACAGTAAGATTCGTATTCGAATCTTAAGTTTCACCTTTTTCTGTCGTCTCTCACTGACCGGTCTATCCCGCCCAAATTTAAACTTTTGGTATCGAGTTGTGTGTGTAACAATATTAAAAATGTATAAATATATGTAGAATTCAGCATAAACACGCACACATTTCGATCTCAAATTAAACGCAATAAATAGGGATAAAATAGTATAATTTAGATTTCTTTTAGTTATATAATTTTGCATAATTTTAATCATGTATTTTGGATTATAAAGTTCGTATTTATTGCTTTGTTTAAATTTCGTTTAATAATAATTCTAAAAATATCTGATGTAATATTTAATTAAAAGTTAAAATAATCTTATGTCCCCTTTTTGTTTTTGAAATTTAAAAGCATCGGTCAGTGATAGATAATAGATTAATTAAAGAAAAATTCCCCAAAAGTAATTAGTAAATGTAAAATGTAAACAATAGAACGGCAGCTTTCTTTAATTAAAAAAAACAACTAAATGCATTGATTATCCTCAGGGCAGATTAAGTAGAACCTAAAAATATCTTAACAAAAATGTGAGAGGTCAAGATAAGAAGAGAGGCCATCTTAGACTTGCTGGAGACATTCACTAAAACTTTAGCTTTGCTCTCAATCACTGAGAGTCTCCAAAATATAAAATAAATTGTTCCTGTCAAGGTATGACCGAGTAAAGCACCTAGATTATTCTCCATTGAGAGATGGTCTATCGGATGCCGAACTTTCCATTGCCCATCATAAATTAACCATGAAGATCTGCTGCCTGAAATAAATGAGAAAGCTGCTGCTGCTGTGAAAGTAAAATGAAACGTCTAAATACAAGAAAGAATGGCCACTCATGAACTATTTGCTACTTAACCAATGGACTCGGAAAACTTCTTATAAAACAGGTACCTGTCTGTATTCAAACCCTAGAGTACTCTAATAATATGCTATAGCTCTTCTTCATCTAAATTATAAAATGTAAAAACTATCATTTGTATAACTAAAATTGAATAATTAATTTAATGTGTAAATTTCTCTAATAATCTAGCTTACCTCCTCTATCTTTCTTGGGTGCGTATTTCTCAAATCTACATTTTATCTATAGTTATTATTTAATTATTGCCTGCTCATAACTGTCTCAATTTTCAAAGTTTAAATCTTTGATCGCTTGGAACAGTGAATGCATGTCAAATTTTCATTAATATTTGCTTTCATAACTAACTTAACTTTCATATAAATCGACACGCATTCAATGCTTCATTTATTGTGATGCAGGGGTCTACAACTTCGCAAATGGCTGGCATATTAGTTGTAATAACTCCCAGTTTAGATATATTTTGTATATATTAAATCTTAATGAATAATTCCATCAAATTACATTTCTTTGAGAGTCGCCAACGTTCTTTAGTAAATGTTGATAATGTAGGGCCTAGTTAGAAATCTATTTTAAATCTCATCATAATCGTTTATACAGACGTTTTAGAGACACGATGACCCATTCTGCCGTGAAATTTCTGGATTCTTCAGGGTTGAAATTAACCCCAGTCGTCCTACACAAGCGGGCATAATGGGTGCTCCTGTAGGACTTGACAATGTCATGCAGCCAGCCGGCAAAACTGCGACACGGACCGCTTGTCCCTGGTTATGCTTATGTGACACCTTACTTCGTCGGGCCGATGGCAGAGACCAGCCGGACTTTCTTATAAACTCATTCACGGCATTGCAGTTTCGATATACTGCCATTCCATATCGCCTTTCTAAAGCGTACCACGTGTTCCTTCACTTAATCTTATTATTCTATATATCACTCCGCCTCTGCATTATCTGCATAATTCACTCTCAAATAAATGTTTGCCCTTAGTTATAAATAAATATTTTAATTAAATAAATATATGTCTGCCATTACTCTTATAACCCATACTTTAGACTCTTGCATTGCAAAGGTATAAATCCCTCCAGGCATGCATTAGAAATACTCACTCGAGAATTTTAGGTAGCTAGATTACGCCTTCAAATAAATGTATTTTTTTTGTAAACATTACAGTATCGGAAATACCGCTACTGAAATCCTCAATATAAAATAATGTCTAAATAAATAAATGTATTCTTTAAAATATAATCATGTCGCAAATCCCACTACTGAAGCTTTTAATCCATAAATATTGTTAGTAAATGATCTTATTAAAATGTGTTAATAAATAATTTTAAACTATACGTCTGCAGTTACGTTTCATTTATTTGATACCCATTCTGTATAATATTTCCTCGATTATGTAAATATGAATGTTTAATTAATATTAGTTTGGTTATTGGCTAACTCGAGAAAATCATGAGTCTCTTGCATATCCCTGACCACCGTGCCTAAGGAAATATTTACTAATGTCGCATCAGATGCGTTGTTTCGTGGATTGTATTGTGGAACCGATAAACTATGTTCGAACTCAGTACCACGGGTGGCTTCGCTACTCGATGGTGCTGCTGTTCTGTATAGTGGTCGAATTCTGCACTATGTTTACAAGTCACACGTTTTCTGACCGTTACAATGTTAATAGACAGTAACCAATGAAAAAAGTAAATTGTAAATACTTCCAGTATTCAAAGAAATATTACTATTGAAAAAGAATAAAGTTTATAAATACAAATGTATTTCATAATTAAGCTTATACTTTAAGGAATATATTTCTTGTTAAATACTTTTATTCCATTCAAGATTAAATATTTTTAAAACATTAAATCTTTTTCAATATCAGATATAAATTTGCATATAATGAACTATATATCCTAAAATGGGTTAGAATACTCTCACTACCATGAGTTTTAAAAAAAGTAAAAGTTTTTGTGGAGGTAGTTTTTCAAATAAACAGAATGTCTAAAGATTTGATATCTTAGTTCATCAAAAAAAAAACAACAAAAAACAGCATTTCTAAAGAAATGTAATGTATTTTCTTATTCCAATGACATAACTGATACCTTAATTTAAGCTTAAGATTAAATTTATTATTCAGAAAGACTTTTCTTAATAGATGATAATAAAAATTTCAAATAGACTTTTGAATCATCATATTTAAAATAGGTAGGCAGATACACAACACACACTACGAATATGGCAGGAAAAGATTGAAAGCTACTTTATACTTTTGAAGTTAAAATTAAATTTCAGTCCATATTTACAAAGTTAATAAACAAAACAAGAGCTAAACTAGATTATAGTTAGATAAAGTTCAGTATGATTAAAAACAGATAGATCTAGGATATTGCTATAATCATATCATAGCTAAAGAGTTAAAAAAAAAGGTATTACATAATTATATACAATGAAATATGAATAATCTGGATTACAGAATGATCATCAAACTTCTAGAAATTGAGGTAGGAGTTAGTTTATCCACTCTCTAGCATGTCAATTACACACAAATTAGCTGGAATTAAGGGATTCTTAAGTAAAAACTTAATATGAGGGTGATCAAAAAGCCAATATTGATACCTACATTAAGGATTTACGATATTTAAATAAGAAGTATAGTACATATACTTTCCACTCTATCTTATACAACCAATATGCATGGCCCCATACATGTGAAAAAGATAAATGATCTCCAATATACATATTTCGTGATGGTTCAGTATGAAATGCATTTATTGGAGATCATTTATCTTTTTCACATGTATGGGGCCATGTAAATCAATTGTATAAGATAGTGGATGATGGAAGGGAGTTTGAAAGTCTGCGTTCAAATCCCCTTCAGTTACATCCAGGCACTTAGTCTTAAGGTTATAGCCTTTCTATATATTAATTAAGGATTTATGTAAAATAGGCTACAATTATAATGTACCACAAACTTACAATATTAACTTGAGAATCAACCCTCCCCTCAACAGATTATTAAACAGCACAAAAGACAAGTTGTCTCAAGATCAAACCCCTAAATAGTGTATAAAATAGGATGCAGCAATGCTTTTTGTAGATGAATACATTATGGGAAATCTCATGCAAATATCGCTATGAGAGTGCAAAAAATGATTCTGATTTTAAATTGTTTTTTTAAAGCCATGACATGAGTCGGGCCACATATTTGATGCAATAGAGGTCAACATTGTATGTATCAAATGTGATCACAGAAAGCATGGCTGTTTTCTAACAATCCCCACACAATCAACAAAAAGGCAAATAATGTGCAAATATCTAAAATGTGGAATATTTAAATCAGCAATTTACATAATTTGTGTGCCAATTAAATTACACAATGCTTCCTGGAGTTTACGAGTGTTAAGATTCTGGCTTTACCGACTGAAAGCCTGCTCAGCATGTCTTTGGACATTTAAACAATATTTTCTTAATTGAATATTCAAAACGTTTGTAGGGTTTTTATAACTGTACCTTCCATAGATGTTTTTATGACATATATACACTTGTGAATGATTTTAAAGGCTTATATATTCATTCAAAGTGTTTATTAAATCCTTAACTCGAACAGAGAGGTTATTACATGGTGAAACTATTTATAGCCTTATTGCAAAACATAGGTAATCTTACACAGAGGTGTATAATATTATAATAATAACTATCCAATTGAATTTTTGGTCAATTCGTGGCTACAAGTAATATTTTTTTAAATTTATAAACTAAATAGGTGTTGTGTATTTAGTCAGGAATATATTTTTTAATATTTACTCGCAAACGTAACTGACCATTTATTTAGCTTTTTAATTGTGAAAGAATCTTTGTAACTGAAAATAGGCTTATTATATATTAAAAAGTTAATTTGCATAATAAAATCTTTTCCAAACGTGTGAGTAAGAGTTAAAATGTAAATTTGAAAACAATAAATTACACAATAAATTATTTGAATGCAAAATGATTGTTATTAAAGATATAGCGCACAATTAATCGTTGAACATTTACAGTATATTAATATAAAAGTTGTTGAACATTGGTGCAGTTGATAAAGCATCCGCTTGGGGTCAGGAGTTCCCATGACCGATTCTGGCACTCACAGATCTAGCCCACATACTTCGTATGAACTCCTGACCAATAAAGCCATATATCCTTTACCCTAAGTGGTCTGATTCAATTGTCAGAGCATCCAACTTGGGATTGGGAGGTCCCAGGATCGATTCTGGTGCTCACAGTTCTGCCTCATGAATTTCTTACAAATTCTCAAGCAATGAAGCTATACACCTTTTATCATACACAGTTTGGAACAGTTGATAAAGAATCTGCTTGGGGTCAGGAGGTCCCAGGATCGATTCTGGCAGCAAAGCAATAAAGCCTTATGCCTGTTTTTGTTAAACCTGAAAGAGAACTTTTTTTAAAAAAAAAAGAGAATACATTTATCGAATGGTTAAAAGTGTTTAGTGAATACCATCTTTAAACGGAAAGGGGGGGGGGTATAAAATGTTTTATTCATATTGAGCAAGTTAAAGTCAATTAAATCAAATTCAATGCTGCTAGCATCATATATTCTAGATGTGTGTCTACAGCCGAGAGCAACTTCTGACTAAAGAGAACGTAAGATAGGAAATTATGATCACATGATTCTAATATTGGACACTGATTACAGCAATGAGATTAAAATGATTTCACGTTAAGAAAAGAACTTCTTAGTTGTTATATCCGCACTTACAACTGTGCCAATGTTATAATTGCAAATCATACTGTGCGGTCAGCAAATAACATTATACAATTTCCACACTGTTCTTTTCCAACGAGTGCTCTCCAACGATTCGATCTGCAATGAAGCTCTCCAATGAATTGGTCTGCAATGAATGCTCTCCAACGAATTGGTCTGCAACGAAGCTCTCCAATGAATTGGTCTGCAAGGAATGCTCTCCAACGAATTGGTTTGCCATGAAGCTCTCCAAACGAACTGGTCTGCAACGAAGCTCTCCAATGAATGCTCTCAATATCTTCGCTGTGGTCTCTTTCAGCTACACCCGTGAACTACATTTCCACTGGGCGCTGATCATTAACCGCCAGCGCTGATGCGAGATATCTCTACTTAAATACTGCTTACTCAATACTGCTTGACTGCTCTCTACTGCTCTCTATGTTACACTGCTAGGTGTTACCCAGTCTTCTTATCATTCTCTGACAACTGCAATGATCAATCAATGCACTGACCAATAAGGTAAGGTCTCTTATCTAGAAACATTTGTAATTAGCAAATATTTCTAGGAATTGTTGATCGCCATTACGTCAATGCACTAATTAAATTCCTCAGCTATCATAGTGCGATCTAAAACAGCCTTACGAATAAATTCTAGTTTTTTCTGGAGTGCACAAACATGCCTGCCATTTTACAAAACACTACACACCTCCCTCCACTCCAGAAAAACCCTTGTTGCAATTCATTGATGTTTCATCACATAAACGGCTAAACATGTAATTCAAAACTTATTCGCTATTTACAGGTTCCCAATGCGACTGCGCCAATGTTAAATCCGCACTTACAACTGTGCCAATGTTATAACTGCAAGTCATACTGTGCGGTCAGCAAATAACGTTATACAATTCCCACACTGTTCTTTTCCAACGAGTGCTCTCCAACGAATCGGTCTGCAATGAAGCTCTCCAACGAATTGGTCTGCAATGAATGCTCTCCAACGAATTGGTCTGCAATGAAGCTCTCCAACGAATTGGTCTGCAATCTCTCCGCTGAATTGGTCTGCAAGGAATGCTCTCCAACGAATTGGTTTGCCATGAAGCTCTCCAAACGAACTGGTCTGCAACGAAGCTCTCCAATGAATGCTCTCAATATCTCCGCTGCGGTCTCTTTCAGCTACACCCGTGAACTACATTTCCACTGGGCGCTGATCATTAACCGCCAGTACTGACGCGAGATATCTCTACTTAAATACTACTTACTCAATACTTCTTGACTGCTCTCTACTGCTCTCTATGTTACACTGCTAGGTGTTACCCAGTCTTCTTATCGCTCTCTGACAACTGCAATGATTAATCAATGCACTGACCAATAAGGTAACGTCTCTTATCTAGAAACATTTGTAATTAGCAAATATTTCTAGGAATTGTCGATCTCCATTACGTCAATGCACTAATTAAATTCCTCAGCTATCAGAGCGCGATCTAAAACAGCCTTACGAATAAATTCTAGTTTTTTCTGGAGTGCACAAACATGTCTGCCATTTTACAAAACACTACATTAATATATTACTTAGCTTATATTAATATTACTTACATTAACGTTTCCAATGATCTTTACTATGTTAGACTAAAAGCCACTAGAGGTCATCATTTTTTTATATGTCAGCTAGGCCACCAATGCTTGACTAGAGATCATCATTTCTCATGATAAATAAATGCAATGCCACTGACATTTTTGAGAGCCCTGAAATGATACCCTATTGCCTAAATGATAACTGGGCACATTAATCTGAACCATGAATCTGATCTAAATTATTTCCTAAATGTAAACCGAAAGCACTATCATTGTTTATAGACCAACATGTCTACTATTCAAGGAATAAACTAGATAAAGATTATAGATAATTTGGCTAAATTGAAATCAAATGGAGCTCCAATTGATAGCATACAAATCCAATGTTTAGATATATCAAACAACTGATGATAAGAAGGAGATGCTCATTGTAACTTATTTTAAAGAGGATTAAATAAATACATGCTAATAAGGGGTACACTATAGCTAACTGCGTTAATCAAATACACTCAATATGAAAAAATATAACTAGACCAACATGCATTTTTAAAATGACTTTAATAAAAAGTTGTAAATTGAAAAATTTCATGCATGTCGATTAAAATAATATAAAACCATTTGAAATATAGCTTTAATAAAGTAATATGATTGATTAATATTTTCATTTTTTTTCTCCAAAGTGCTATATATAAATTAAAGCAAAGAGAAAAGACAACCTGCATTTAATATCAATCCACTGATCATTTTCTAATATTGTGATCTGACCAAATAATGTGTAATCTTGTACAAACTTAAAATGATAAATTTATCAAAAGGATCACCTGTACATGATATTGTCACAAGATTTACAAAGTTATTGGCAGTTAATACAATGTAAAAAGGCATAGCAGTTCTAATATGTGACAATAATCAGACCAGACTAAATCTGAAAAAGTACATTTTTTACAATACTAAAAATATTAATTTCTAACACTACTAAAAGTATAAATTTCACACAAAAATAAATCAGCAACACTAAAAATATTAATTTAACACAAAAAATATTAAATATGACATGGCATTATGCAATTGCCAAATGTTACTTTAAATATGGATAAAACATTCATTAAATTACAAAACACTTAAAAATATATATATACATTACTTACCATGTAATATATAACAGAGATTGTCAAAATGAAATAATTAATTCATCTGTTCTACTTTATTTTAAGTGAATAAAATTTTGTTTCAAAATGAAGACTAAAAGTATTTTTTTTTTATTTTTCCCAAAATGGAGACTTACTTAACATGTGATTATGCAATATAATATCTGCATGGGATCTTAGCCAGATATGTTAATAAGTAGTAAATATATTTTTTCAACCCCCCCCCCCCCAAAAAAAAAATTACGACACTTTTATTAACTCTTCAATGTGGTGGACTAATTTTTGGATGACGTCTAGTATGATTTACATGAAAATAGTCAGTAACCAGAAGCTCATAATTCAGCAGTTTTATAGGTTTTCCAACAGTCCAAATAAATTGTCGATTCCTCTTCCACATTTGTTTGATGGCTTTCATTAGAGTTGCCATTGTTTTACCATGAATTCTCATGATGAAACATTTATCGATCTCCCTGCACAAGCCATCAAACATCCATTATTCTTGAAGAATTTGTCCAGCTTGGTTTTTTCTATTTTAAGCAAAAGGCTCTCATCAACTTCAACAATTTGTTAGGATCTCCAGTTTTACATTTGTCTCTGCTAAATCAAGCTCTGTTTCTCCCATTCTATGGATGTTAATTTGCAAGCCCAGCTGTAAATAAATTGGATCACTATTAAAAATGGAATTCTGGAACCCTCCAACTTTATTCCCTTATGAAGATCTATTTTATTATTACATCCTCGAATGTTACAGTGCCATTGCTTGTTCGAATTGTGGATGTACTCGACTGCATTGACCTCAGTAGCAGGCAAACTCCAAATGTTCATCATTTTATACTGTTTAAAAAAAAAGAAGAAAAAAATGTAGTATTAAGTAGAAAATTGGAAAAAATAAATCAACACTGAAGTAAAAAACACTTTGAGAAGACCTTGTCCTAACAAAATCTGGACAATAAATGAAAGTGTAAATTTATCATGTTATTGGACGAGATCAGATGCGAACGCAAGGTTAGATATTTATCACAAATATAAAAAAGCTTACCATCTCTCCTACATTGCAGGACTAATATGCAACATTTTATTTTGGGCTTAAGATTGAGAGTATTTTATTTACTTAATAAACAAGTGTTGGAGTATTAATCTTGATGTATAATATAATATTAACTGCTGGGAAGTTTATATTTATATATTTATCAAATGCCTGTATTCAAAATTTATTTTATTAATTGTAGTATTATGAATTTAATTACCATGATAAAATATTAATTTCTGTAGGTTGTTATTAAGAAAATCTATTCACAATTTCCATTTTTATGTGGGTGCATCTTATTTCTATGACATATATTTATCTAGGTAAAGATGATTATTTATATGTGATCATTATTCTAAATGTCTGTGCTTAATGTACAACTAAAAAATAGAATGCTAATAGGAGAGAAAGTTTAGAACAATGTAAATGAATTAAAATATACTTCTGTAAAAATGATCTTCTCATTGTGGAAATGTCATGTGTTTTAATATTTCTTACCCAGCTTAAGCATAAGTGAAGTGGACCAAAATAGATATTGGTGATGAATTATGCAAATGTTAGTATTATTATCATAGGAATTACTTGCAGTATACTTACAAATAAAATAGTGCTCAGTTGGATTCTCATCATTGATTTATGTTTTGGTTAATCTTGTTAAAATGTTCATATATATTAAATTTTTTTTATCATTTCCTCATACACTTTAATGCAATCTTATTTTATAATCCTTCTTTATTGTGCTTACAGTTTCAAATGTCCTGCAGTCTTCATCAGAACTACAACATTTAAACATATAATCATATAACTATTATTTTATATACATATTAATATACACATTTTATATTACCACCCATAATCATATTTATCTGTAATTCTATAGCTTTGCTTCTCTTATTTTTTACTTATATTTTTTTATTTTTACTTTCATTTTCTTATTTTTTACTTTATTCCATATTATCTATCATTCCACATTTATTCTTTAATATATCACTATAACCTTTTCATTTTATTTTTTTATATATACTTATTACCTAATATCTTTTATTATCTTCTATTATTTTATATATTTATTACTTTATTAATTATTCCTATTTTAGTCTTACTCTTATTTCTATTTTTATAGAGTTAAAGTCTAATATGATTTTGAATGGTAATATAAAATATGTATATTAATATGTATATAAAATAATGGTTACATGATTATATGTTTAAATGTTGTAGCTCTGATGAAGACTGCAGGACAGTCAAAACTGTAAACAAAATAAAGAAGAAATTATATAAAAAAAGATTGCATTAAAGTATATAAGAGATGATAATTTTTTTTAGTATATATGAATATATGAAGAGAAATGCAAAAAAGGTAAAGGAGAAGATATAAGTAAAATGTTAATGTGTGGTCAAATAAGGAAATGTAAATGACTCCATACCATGCATATATGCTGATGATTCTATACAATAGTTTGTATAATGAGAATCATTTAATAATTATAAAAAGTAATTTCCAAATTATCTGTGGAAAATCTTTTTGACTTTAGGATTTATGGCATCTAAAGTGAGAAAGGAGATATATTTACTACAACTTATTAATTATTAAAAATATTGCTTTAATATACAATAAAATACTAAAATTTACAGATAATACTAAGAGCATATAAAAGCGATTATCCCGCTGACGAAGAAGCTACAAAAATCTAAACAATTAAATGGGCCAAGCGCCTTCGAGGTTTTCCCTCATATTCATGGCCAACATAAGTTATAAATCATTTATGTAATGTTGTTAACTAATAAAATATGCAAATGTGAATGCAAATTAGTTTGTCCATTTTTTTGAGATAGAAAAGCACGTGTCGCATCTATTGATGGAATTATTGTCACTGATAATAAAATAGGCCTCCTTGACTTTTCTTTTGCAGTCATTGGCTTCAGAGCATACAATCTTGGGGTTGCCTGGTTCAAATACATGGCCAGCCTGCTTCTCATGTTCCAAGAATATTGAGAAGTTATCATTGTTCTTTTTTGCTCTTCTGTAAGTATAAATGTGTTGAGTAGCTCTATTATGAACAGTGGCCTTGATTTCCCCATAGTATGTGGCACTGCATCCAGCCTGAGGGCATGAAATACTGTATATGACTTGGGGTTTCCGAGATGGATCTGTTCTATCCTTCAAATTATTAATAAGTCTGTTAGTATTAGAAGGAGTGTGGAAGCCAACCTTAAATTCACCAGCCAAAGTCTTTATCATCTGTTGATAATACTATGACAATTAGTGACAGGAATTCTGAAGTTACCCATAAATATTGTTTTTATATGAGGTTACAGGCATATCTACAAAGTGAAATACTTCAATGTGAACTGAAAATATATTATTTTTTTGTGCTTTAGGAAAGTGAAAGTAGGTTGAATATTTTATTGTTTTTTAAATATTATGCACAACCAATTAATTTAAATAGTTATTTAATTTTGTTATGGATAAATTAAAAAATAGTGCAAAATTGCAAAAGGAAGTGCACAGAAGTTTGAATAAATCTTTTGACCAGAAGTTAAATATGAACCAGCTTTATTGTGGAAACCGATTGATCTTTGTATTTCATCCAAGATATTTTTTAATGAATCTTGTCTTATTATGTAATTAAATCACCAGCGTAAGCAATAGCTTATATAACACAGTAAGTTATAACATTCACTTTTCTAGTTAGAAAGGTCTAATACAAATCATAAACGGTAAGAATCAGAAGTCTTTATTTCTCTGACCATAGTTCTAAAGTGTCATATTTCTATGTTAAAAATACTTAAGATCATTGACAAGAAAGTTATATTTTGATAGTGTTTAAAGAACTAACCAGGTGAAAAGCAAATTTAAAATCAACATATAATATTTATTTTGTCCATAATGCAAGACAACTTCATCGCATTTTGTCTCAGGGACTGATTGGATTTAAGAGTAAACTTTATATTCAGAATTATGTTTTGAAAAATTATTTGATCTACGTTTCTGGTGTAAGAGATTAAATTTTGCTGCCTTGCTGAATAATGTCTATGGGTTAGAAAATTATGGCTTTTGAGTCAAATGTGGTTCTTTTTATCATGATAAAGATAAACACATTTTTATTTCCTCTTGTAATTTGTAAATGAATATTTTGATAACTCCATGAGAAGAATTCGCATTATAATGTTGCTTCTTGAATGCAGCCTTACTATAGAATAGCTATTGTTTTATATGATGAATCTTTAAACATTACAAATTTGTGAATAAATCAAATGTTGAAGTATTTTTTGCTTTTATTTATTTATTTATTTTGAGAATTTTTATTTTCGTTTGGTTGTACACAGATTCTATTATGTTCTTATTAAAATAAACGTTAAACCACTAAACATCACCTGATCACCATTCTTTATTCTTACACAAGCTGTTTACACAGATGCAAAACTCTGCATCCGTTGATTACTCTGGCTTGCACTGAGTGGCGCTACTGTATGGAGAGTTTAGCCTCTGTGTAAAATAAATGTTCATGTATATCCACAGCCATTCAGAAATTCATATTTTTCAGTGAAGTAGTTTTCATCTTTCCTTGTGGCTCTTTAATGGGGGAGGCGGAGAAGATTTGAACAAAATCATTCTTCATGTTAAAAAGTTGGCCGACCTCTGGGTTAGATGATACTGTCATCTAAAATAAATAATTTTATTCTTTCATGCACACGCTGATTACTTTCTATAGAAAAAAAATTAAATATTCAGCATATAAGTTAACTATTTATCTGACTTTAGCTGCGATAGTTGATGGAGGACACTGCCGTGTCTCCAACTATGACTGGGCGACCAGCGAACAAATACACATAAAAGAACTCAACAAAATAACAGTAATATTTTAAGCAATAGTAATTTATATATACAAAATTGGAAAAAAAATAAATAACTACTCTAGTTTGAAATTGAGCGAGCTTAAGTCCCAGGTTAATTATTTTGACAGCAAATACTATTTACACAATTAAGGAAAGGCTATTAATCACTTTACTTCACTACCGTTTAGAGGCTTTAATATACGACACTCGATGAGCCTCTTGAGGTGTTTCAAAATAATAAAAAGACCGAGGGGGTTTGTTTAGAACACTAATCGGCTTAGTGACCTTCAGGAGCCGAATTCCTGGAAAAAGGAAACCGTTGATGATGATCTACTGCTCTTCAACTCGCGGGCACACTACTAATAGCAGCAACCACAGAAAAAGCAATCAGGCCCTTTTGTCTAGCTTTTTATATCATCTCCTCCTTTGTTTCTCTTATCTTTTCTGGAGTAAATTCTTGGGGTTTAATTAGTTGAATTATTAGTTTGTTATCATACAAATAATTCATTATCTTTAATTACACAATTCATTACTTTCTTAGGAATTTATTTCCGTGTCTCCAAAGTTTTATAATTAATTAATATTATATATATGCGTCCATGTTTGTTTAAACTACGTTTAATTGAAAACGTTTTTTTCAACGATTTATTATTTAAAATAAAGAATAAACATTCTTTAATATTTTACAGACACAAAAGTTTACAAAGTTACAAATGTTTAGATATTTTAAATAGTTAAAATAAGAATCATAGATCACATGACCCTATACTCTTAAGCTTGTAAGTTATAAACAATGAGGATTGCCAATTCCTCTACAAGCTTTGTGATAAATGCTTAGCTAGAGAAAGCATTTAAAATATCTCTGTCAGGACCTCCCCCCAAACCTCTAACCATGGTTTCGTGCTCTGGCACTCCTCAGAGAGGTGCTAGGATAGGGTAAATCTAGTGTCTGAACCTATCCTAGCACCTCTCTGAGGAGTGCCAGAGCACGAAACCATGGTCAGAGGTTTGGGGGGGGGGTCCTGACAGAGATATTTTAAATGCTTTCTCTAGCTAAGCATTTATCACAAAGCTTGTTGAGGAATTGGCAATCCTCATTGTTTAGATATTTTAGTTTTAAAATTCCTATTTTTATTTACATAATTATCTTGAAGTAAGCTTGGGTTGATATTCCTAATCTTCAGAAACATTCTAATGAATTTAAATTAGAACTTACAAATAGGTTTTAAGTGTTAGTAGATTTTGAACATGATTCAGATTTGAATGAAATTAATATGAAAATAACTGATACACTTTTAAAAACTGCAACAAAGATAGCTGGTAGAAAAAAGAAGCAATTGACTAATAAAATTTCTACTGAGACTAGAGAATTTATGAAAAAAAGAAGAAATATGAAGATATACAAAAATGATGTATTAAAAAGAATTGAATATCTCGAATTTTGTAAAATGGTACAGAAAAGAGTTGAAAATGATATAAGAAAGTATAACTGTGAAATAGCAAGGAAAGCTGTAGAAGAAAATAAAAGTCTCAAAAATGTTAAACAACATTTTGGTATTGGTAGGAAATTTCTATCTGCAATAAGAAAAAAAGATGGAATTATTACTAAAAAGAGAGATGACATCATGAAATTGGTAGAAGATTTTTATCAAGAATTATATAGTAATAAAGAACAAGTACCTCCTATATCTATTACATCTTCTGAATTGCCCAGAATTTTAAATGAAGAAGTGAGACATGCAATTAAATGTATGAAGAAAGGAAAGGCTCCAGGAAATGATGGAATTATAATTGATATATTAAAAGAAGCAGGTGAAGAAATAGAAACAATTTTAGCAAAGTTATATACCAAATGTCTAAATGATAAAGATGTACCGGAAGATTGGAAGAATGCAGTAATAATATTAATATTTAAAAAAGATGATAAAGAAGATATTAGAAATTACAGACCTATCAGCCTTTTATCAGTTTTATATAAAATTTTTACCAAGATAATTACAACTCGTCTACAGGGAACTTTGGATTTCCACCAACCAAGAGAACAAGCTGGATTTAAAAGTGGTTTTAGTACAGTAGATCATATCCAGGTGTTGAGAGAAGTTATAGAAAGGACAAATGAATATGAGTTGTCATTATGTTTTGGATTTGTAGATTATGAAAAGGCATTTGGTTCTATAAACATTTCTTCAGTGATTAAAGCATTGGATCATCAAGGTATAGATCCAGGATATTGTCATATTTTAAAGAATATTTATAAAATGCAACAGCAACAATTAGATTACATAATGATACTGGAAAAATCAACATTGAGAAAGGTGTAAGACAAGGTGACTCAATATCTCCAAAACTTTTTACAGCAGTGCTGCAAGAAGTATTTTGTGGATTAAAATGGGAAACTAAAGGAGTGAAAGTAAATGGAGAGTTTTTAAGTCATTTAGATTTCGCAGATGATGTAGTTGTTTTTGCGAATAATGCTTCAGAGCTGCAGGAAATGTTGCAGGAGTTAGCAGATGAAAGTAGAAAAGTAGGACTAAAGATAAATGTTAAAAAGACTAAAGTAATGTTTAATCGATTTGCTCAAAATATGAAAATAAAGATTGATTATGAAGAATTAGAAGAAGTTAACAGTTACAAATACCTTAGTCAGATTATTAATACAGATGGAAACATAATGGAGGAAATTAATCATAGAATTAAACTTGGTTGGAGTGCTTTTGGTAGAAATAACTTGATACTAAAAGGAAATATGCCTATGTGTTTGAAAAGGATGGTTTTTAAGAAATGTGTTTTACCAGTTCTTACTTATGGATCTGAGACTTGGACACTTAATAGAAGAGCAATACAGAGACTTCAGACCACTCAAAGGAGTATGAAGAGATGTATGTTGGGAGTAACAAGAAGAGATCGAAAACGCAATGTATGGGTAAGACAACAAACAGGTGTTAGTGATCTTATTGAAAAAATTAAAAGATTGAAATGGAGTTGGGATGGACATATTTCTAGAAGAGATGATAATAGATGGACAATTGAAATTTTAAACTGGATTCCAAGAGATTGTAAAAGACCCAGAAAGAGACCACACGTGAGATGGATGGATGAAATAAGAAAATGTGCAAGAGTGTTTTGGAGAAGAGAAGCTAAAGATCGGAGAAGATGGATTAAACTTGGAGAGACCTTCATCCTGCAGTGGATTGATAATGGTTGATGATGATGATGAAGCTTGGGTATAAGTGATCGGCATTATCTGATGTTATCTTGGGATAAAGTTAATACTATTTTAAGATATAATCAGTCTCAGAACATTCTCGTACAAGTAGGTTACCTAGAATTATTTGTAGGCAGACTCATACAAGTCATTTCTAATAAACTTGCAAATACAATTTTACTTTTCATTTATCAATCCCCATTTATTTAGTCTGATAAAAGGAGAATTCATTTTCATCTGATCTCCAATGTGTACGTTGTAAATAAATCAACATTGATATCCGAAAAGGCTCAAACTTATTATTAGTGGCGATCTTAGTTCACAAATTAATCAAACCAGCCTAACGTTTCTGATATTATTTTAATTTAAATATTACTAATTTCAATGACATGTAAAGACCTTTTACACTGCTTAAATATACAACCCATTGGAATATAATCAATCTCAGAACAGTCTCGTTTAAATAACATTACCTAGAATTATTTGTTAAGTAAACTCATGACAGGTCTTTTTTTATGTGTCAAAGCGTTGGCCAGGAAGCGAATCCCGGGCAACTTCTTGTAAGGCGGCTGTGCTAACCACTCAGCAACCAACGCTTGACAAGTCATTGTTAATAATCATGGAAATACAATTTTACTTTTCATTTATGTATACCCATTCATTCAGTCTGATAAAAGAATTCCTCTTTGATCTGACCTCCAACTTGTATATATTGTAAATAAGTCAATATTAAAATTAATAATATTTAATTAAAAATAATATATGACACGTTAAGTGGCCTGTGAACTGAGATTGCCGTTAATAATAAGTTTCAGCCTGTTTGGATATCAGCATTGATTTATTTAACATACACCTTGGAGGTCAGATAAAAATGAATTCTCCTTTTATTAGACTAAATGGATGGACATTGATAAATGAAAAGTAAAATTGTATTTGCAAATTTATTAAAAATGCCTCATTATGAGTCCGTTTACAAATAATTAAAACAGGCAAAACTCTCCATACAGTAGTGCCACTCAGTGCAAGCCAGAATAATCAATGGATGCCAGAAGGTTTGTGTATAAAATCCCTATCTAGTGCCTACTCATCCATTACCTCCAGACTAGTTTCTGGCTTGTGACCTTCATCAGTGAGAAGCCTTGGATCTGAGAGCACTGCACCTAGATCTTAGGATCTAACACAATCCCCCAGCAGTTATCTTTTACCTTTACTTAGGTGGCTGCTGGAGGGTTGCATTAGATCCTAAGATCTTGATGCAGTGCTCTCAGATCCAAGGCTCCTCACTGATGAAGACCACAAGCCAAAAACTAGTCAGGAGATATTGGATGAGTAAGCACAAGATGGGGATTTTATGCACAAGCCTTCTGGCATCCCATGATCATTCTGGCTTACGCTGAGTGGGACTACTGTATGGAGAGTTTATCTGTTTTAATAACAATTATGAGCAAGCATAAGAAATGGTGATCATGTGATGTTTAGTGTTTTTTTTTTTTACAAATAATTCTAGGTAATGTAATTGAATGAAATTATTCTGAGATTGATTATAATCCTACAGGTTATATATATTAGGTAGTAGTAAAAAGTTGTTTACGTGCTGTTGAAATTAGTAAACTTTAAGAGATATATGGTTTTTTAGATTTTGGATTTTAAATATTACAATATTTTTAATGACTCAACATTCTTTACTTATCTGCTTTCGATAATGCACAGAGCGATATAACTGAGAAAATACGTGTAGCAAAATCAGCAACCAGTAACTTTGAAAGTTGATACATGTATTAGAATAAAGATCCATGCATAACTTCTTGGTAAATATATCAATTTTAAACAATAGCTTCATGTGCAATATATTATTAGTCTTTGAAAAAAAAAATCAAATTATTCATATTTTAAAAACTTTCTATAGGAAAGATATTTTGTGAATTTCTTGCAAACTGTTTGTGGAAGATTACTGTATGAGAGAACAAGTGGGAACAATTCTGTATAATTTTGTCTTTGCTACGATTATCATTTCAGAGTTGTTTGATTTTTTTCTATAGAAGAACATTTTGTGAAGTAAATTAACGATTTCATTATCATTTATGAATCTCTAGAAGTTAGAATATTAGTGTTATGAGATAGAGTGGAGAGTGGTGGGTCGTGTGAAAGTCTGTGCTCATATACCCTATATATTACGTATATTGATACAGGTATATAATAAGCCTGTATTTCAATTAATATATTATAATTTATTTTGGAAGTTCTTGTCAAAGTATGCAATTTAATATGTACCCTGTCCATAGATATTTGGACCTAATGTAAATCCAAACTGTTCTAAATTGTTGACATAATTTTAGTTAAGATTATTTTTTCAAAGATCTTGTAAGAAACAGATAAAAATGATATTGCGTGATGTATGTTGGGATCATAGATAGGTTTATTTGGCTTAGAGCCACTACTGCTTTATTTCAACAAATGTTTGGAATAATTTTCATATGAATAATGTTGGCAAATAGTTTTTTCTAACCGTGCTTTGTTTTTAAATCCTAAATGTTTTAAAAACTATGGAAGTATATTATCTGCCTTAAAGACTTTAAATTATTCGCATATATCTACTGATTTTATTAAGTTCATATTATAAGATTACTGAAGGAAAAACTTGTGTTTCTACTCTATGATTGTTTATGATTCTGTTAATCATATTGTTAGTTAATCTTCTACATTGTTAAATCCTATATAAATTGAGATAGATCATTTGTCTGTATTATACAAAGTTTCATGTCTCCATGGTATATTTCCCATCTTTATTTATAATATTATGAAGAGATATTATAAGTTTGCTAATAATTTCTGGATTTTTGGAAATTAAATACTAAGTATAAAAACTGAAGTGGAATTGTGTTGGACATATTGCTAAAAGAGATGATAATAGATGGACAGTCGAACTCTTAAATGGGATTCCAAGATATTGTAAGACCCCGAAAGAGACCACATGTGAGATGGATGGATGGATGAAATAAGGATGTTGGGTGATGTGAAGAAGAGAGATTGGAGAAGATGGATTCAACTTGGAATAGACCTTCATCCTGCAGTGGATTGATAATGGGTGAAAACGATGATTGGGGGTGGGGGGATATTTTTGCCAAATCTGAATTAAACACTTTTTAATATCTTTGAGGGATGAGGCCTAGATTAATTTAATTTAATTGTTTTTGTTACTACTGACAGTTTCTTCTTCAGCGTGTTAAAGCGCTTATATATACAGTTAGAAATTTTTTAAATTCATATAAAAAAAAAAGAAATTTACAGAATGTTAATAACCTTTTTTAAAAAAATACCCGAATGTATATAATTCCATCAATATTCTTTAAATTTTATCGAAGACTAGATGGCCGTCACGTATAGACGTGTGAATTACAAGTGTGATAAAATACTTAATTTACATTAGCACTAGAAAAAATAACCTAATATTAATAGGTTAACAGGTATCAATGGACTAATGTACTGATATTTATCGATGATTTGGCCTATACAATTTAATGATGGAGTTAAGAGTCTTTGAATCAAATCTCAATTTTGTCATTTCACCATTCAAACATCGATTTGATTATTTTTTGCTCATTATTATAAATATATTTTATGATCCAATAGAAAGTGAAATAGTTAAGTGACAGATTATTATGATCATAGAGCACCCCTTGATTATTGCTTTTCAAACCCAATTTATTCCAGTGTTTCATTGAAAACTCATCTGAGATGTATTACAAATTACATCCAATCAACACTCATTTAATATTTTTATGCTTATCTCTATATATTTTGTAGATTGATAAATAATTAGATGATCACCATTTCATATGTGTATACAAACTTTTAAAACAGTAGTAAACTCTCCATACAGTAGTGGCACCTAGTGCAAGCCATAGACCCAAAGATCTAGATGCAGTGCTCTCAAATCCAAGACTACTGATGAAAGCCACAAGCAAGAAACTATTCTGAGGATAGGCATTAGGTAGGAATTTTATGCACAAATCTTCTTGCATCTATTAATTACTATGGCTTGCACTAGGTGGCACTACTATATGTTATGGTGGGGACTAATAATTTATTAGAATCATCAGAGAGAATAATGGATGAGTATGTAGATTTGATTAGGAATTTGATTATGATTAAAGGAAGAGTAGGAATAGTTGGATTATTACCAAGGTTTGACAAGAGTTATTTGTTAGATAGAGCATGTTCTATAAATGAGAGATTGAAAAAATTGTGTGAGAGAAATAATGTTATGTTTGTGGATGTGTGGGATTGCTTTATTGGAAAGAGAGAGTTATATAGTAAAGATGGGTTGCATTTAGGAAAACAAGGAAGTGAAGTTTTAGGGAATTTGATTTATAAAGAATTTTTTTCAGGAAACTTATAAAGGGGGGTGGGTTTTTAAATTGTAATATTATTAAAAAGAATGGATGGAATATAAGAAGTAAGCAAAAGGAATTTGATTTTGATATAAATATAGATATGGAGAAGGAATGGGTTTGTAAAATTAATGGTAAGAAAGTAATTTATAAATGTAATGGAGAAGAAAGAATTAAAAGAATTTATAAAAGAGTAGTTAGGAAAGAAGAAATTGTTAAAATTGGGTTTTTGAATATGCAAGGTGGTAGGAAACCAGAAAAGTGGATGGAATTAAATAAAACAATTGAAAATGAAGAGCTTGAGGTATTAGCAGTAGTGGAAACACATTTAAGAGAAGAAGAAGAACCTATTTTGGAACAGTTGGTATGGCAGGGTATAAATAGAAAAGAAAAAGAAAAAAGGGGTGGTGGTATAGGTGTTATATCAAAAAAATATTTAAATATTGTTAAATGTCAAGAACACTTGTGGTTTGAAATAAGGTTGGGTAGACAAGAATGGATGGTGGCTATAGTTTATATAGCTACTGGAGATAGTCAAATTATATTGGAGTGGAATAGTAACATATACGAATGTTTAGTTAAGGATATACAAAGTTTTAAAGAAAAGGGGAAGAGAATAATGGTTATAGGGGATATGAATGGACATATTGAAGAAATTGATGATGTAGATAATAAAAATGGACAGCTTTTGAAGAATTTTTGTCAGAAAGTGAATTTGAGTATTGGAAATTTATTAAATATTTATGAGGGACAATACACATGGTCCAGAAATAATATATTTCACACAATAGAATATGTATTGGTAGAGAAAGAGGGAATAAATAAAATACGGAAAATTAAGGTATTTGATAATGAAGAAAAAGTATGCACTAGTGATCATAATTTCATTGTAATTGAAATGGTTAGTAATGTGATGGAGAATAGAAATAAAAGTAGAAATAATAGTGAAAGATGTGGATGGAGAGTAAATGTTAAGAATAAGTTGGAAGAGTATAAAATACAAGTTGAAGAAATAATGGAAGAGTGGGTTGGGGATGAGTATAAGGATTGGTGTAAGGAAGTAGAAAAAGTTGCAAATAGGGTTTTAGGTGAGAATATTGAAAAGAATAAAAGTAATAAAAAAATTAAAATTAGTAAAAGTGTAAAAGAAAGGAAAGAAGCATGTAGAGAATATAAGTGTGCTATTAAGAATAAGGAAAGTGAAAAAGATATTAATGCTAAATGGGAAAAGTACTTAGAAAAGAAGAAGTTGGCTAAAATAGATATTTATATAGAGAGAATGAAATTGAATAGTAAATTGTTGGAGGATATTAATAAAAGTGGAAGAGATGGAAGTAAAAAATTTTGGAATTATATTAAAAGGAGAAATGTAGGGGAGAGAGAGTTAGTATTACTAGATGATGAGGGAACTGAGTGTAGTTCTAGAGAAGATTTAGAGAGAATCTTAAATAGTTATGTAATGAATATAGAAAAGATGTTAGATGTGAATGATAGAATATTAGAAAATATGAAAGAATATAGTAATGGGAATATTAGTTTTTCAGAAAATGAACTAAATGAGGTAGAGAAGAAATTGAAAAGTGGGAAGGCAAGAGGTTTAGATGGATGGGCAGCAGAGATGGTAATGAATTTAGGATATAGGGCAAAAGTAAAGTTATTATCCTGTTTTAATAAAATGGCACAGAATAGAGTTTTCCCAAGTAGTTGGAGTAATACAAGAGTAAGGTTATTATTTAAAGGAAAGGGTAAGGATCATAGAAAGTTGAATAATTATAGACCGATAGCGGTAACATCAGTTTTATATAAAGTTTTCTCATATATGGTGGCTAGTAAAGTTGTAAAATGGATGGAAGGGAATAATGTAGTGGGTGAAATGCAAGGAGGTTTTAGATTAGATAGGCGTATAGGAGATAGTTTATTTGTAGTTACACAACTTATGGATATGAGTAGGAATGCAGATAAACAGTTATATATGAGTTTTATAGATATAGAGAAGGCATATGATAGAGTAAATAGAAATAGATTATGGATAAGTTTAGCAAATTTGGGAATGGATGAAGCTTTAATAGATATTATTAAGAAATTATATGAAAATAATTATTATATATATCAATTAGAGAATATAGAATCAATTAAAGTTAAAAATGGTGTGGGACTAAGGCAAGGATGCCCTATGTCACCTATTTTGTTTGTGTTGTATTTGAGTGAAATGGAAAGAGCAATAGAAAGATTAGGAAGAGGGATAGAGATACCGTTAATAGGTAGTAAGGGAGTATATATTTTGTCAGGTCTTTTTTTTGCAGATGATATATTTTTGTGTGCAGAAAAAAGAGAAGATATGGAAGTTATGTTGAGGACATGTGCAAGGGTGGGTAAAGAGATGGGGATTAAATTTAGTGAAGAAAAATCAAATATAATGATGGTTAATACTGAGGAAAGAGAAGATGTAGAATTTTTATTGGGAGATATTAAGTTAAGTGTGGTGAATAGATATAGTTATTTGGGAATTATTTTAAGTAATCAGAAAAATTATTTGGATGAATGGGAGAAAAAATTGATAAATGAAGCAAAGAAAAGAAAGGGATTGATAAAGAAATTAACAGTATTTTCATATAATAAATATGATGTAGCTAGAATTATATGGAAAGGAGTTGCAGTAGCAGGGTTAACATATGGTAATGATGCATTATATGTTAGTAAAAAGATATTAGATTATTTAGAAAAAGCTCAAAGGGAAGTAGGAAGACATGCATTGGATGCAGAAGTATGGACAGCAAGGGAGGCAATTCAAGGAGAAATGGGATGGTCAAGTTTTCATATGAGAGATGCAAAAAGTAAAATGAAAATGTTTGGTAGATTGCAGTTTATGGATAATAAAAGAATAGCTAAAATAGTATTTAATTGGGTTATGAGTAAAGGGCAGGTAACAAGATGGGTGAGAAAGATAATGCGCTATGCAAAAGATTTGGATAAAGAATTTATATCAGTATATTTGTACAAAAGATGGGATGATTGTGTTAAGAGGATTATTGAGTGTTATAGTAGTAAGGAATGGGATAAAAGAATAAATTTATTAATAAAGACTAGGGAGTTAGAGAGATGGAGAAATAGTATGGAGAGTAAAAAGAGTTTAAATATATATAGAAATAAACAGAATATTAGGTGTGAGTTAATTTATGATAATAGTAAGGAAAGTAGTTTATTGTTTAAGGCTCGAACGGGATCTTTAGCTACAAAAGAATATACATGTAAATGGAAAAATATGGGTGATTTATTTTGTAAATTATGTAAGGAAGGAATTGAAAATATTAGGCATTTGTTAATTGAATGTAAATGTTTGAAAACAGAAAGGGTACATATAATGAAGTTGTGGAAAAATAAATATGAAAAGAGTGATTATACAGAAAGTGAATTATTGGTTTTTATGCTGGGTTTGGGAAAAGGGGGATTTAGATATAAAGGTTATAGAGTTGACAAAAATTATGTTGTGGAAATGGGATAGAGCAGATTATGGGTAAATTTAGAGTGGGGAATGTAAAAGAAAGTGGCTAACAGGTTTATCTGGGCATAATTGCTGAGATATTCTTGACTTCGTTTAAGGAGAAGCCATAATACATCACATCACATCACATCACATCACTGTTAATAAATAATTCTCAAGTATTTGTTGAAACTTTTCATGATGTAATAAAATAATATGGAAATAAATAAAAATACAGAGATTATATAATTTCATATTTTTAATGAAGTTAAAGTATAGTACTATAAAAATTGGCAAAAGGGAATACTCCAGTATTTTTTTTTTAAAAAGGTCAAAAATGTAAAATGTAAATGATAAAAATGCATTTAATTTTAATATATATATGCATATACTGCAGAATTGGAAATGTTGCGAGATTTAATCTGATTTATTAGTCTGCTTATCTGTCTATTATTTTATATAATATAATATATAAGAGATTCAAACTCAGGCTTTCACATGACCCTCAGCTCTCCATGCCATCTCATATTGCTGACCCACTTGATAATACACATGTTGATAAGATAAATATTCATCCTATCTGAATGACAATCTTGGCACTAACAAGGGCTTTGAATATTCCACCATCAGATTTTCAATGAAATGGATGGCTGAAGAGTTGTGGGTTGGAGTAGTTTGAAGCCTGTCCATTAAAGTATGAAGGTTGGCTATCTTAATATAAAACTGAGCACTGATTGTATATATGTGTGGAGATAGTAATCTGGACCAACTGATGATTGCTGGTTTAGCATGAAATACGTATATTGGTGATTATTTATCTTTTCAACATGTGTGTGATCAGGTGGGTCAGTAATATGAGATGGCATGGAGATCTGAGGGTCGTGTGAAAGTCTGAGTTCGAATCCCTTATGTATTACATTATATATGTGCAGGTGTGTGTAAGCCTGTACAGCATATTAATTTATACAATATAATAAAATATTTATGATTTGTTACAATAGTTTTATATGAAATGCAACATAACAACAGCCCCTGATCACATACATATGAATACACTTCTCAGCTTCTTCCAAGTGAAAAGTAATCCAAAAACTGTATTCACATCGTTTCTTTTCATTTCAACACAATACATTCAAGGCAAATGAAAATGCTTGTTAAAGATTATTATCTGTAATGATTAATAAAAACATTTATAATGATTTATTTCAATGTTTCAAACATTGGCTAAGAAAAGGTCTTATTCAGTGTCTAAATATGTAGACAAAGGCTGAGCATACTGTCGGCTCTCAAAGCCAGAATTATAGCATTCAACTGCTGAATCCATGCCAATGTTCCCACCAGAATCTCACAGTACAAGTATTTATACAAACATGTCAAAACCGATTTCAAATATAAATCTATCTTCTTAGAGCATGAACAATGGCCACATTTTCGACCCAGTAAATGTTAAGATCATCTATATTTAATGTGCTGACAAAAAGCGAAAGGTAAAAGATGCGTTTTATTTCTAATAGTTCCCACACAATCAAAAAGGAAAATAGTGTTCAATTATCTAAAAAATGAAATATGTAAATTATTAATTTACATAAATTAGAATTCCATGTGAATTTTACAATACATCCTGCAATTCACTAGTGCTAAGTGAGCTCAGCCATTGTCTACATATAGATATACTGAATAAAACCTTTTCTTAGCCAATGTTCAAAACATTGAAATAAAATAATTATAATTAGTGTACAGATAGGAATTTTTTTTTGAAAAACATTAATAATAAATGCTAATTATATAGCTATTATAAATTCAGGAGTACTTTCAAATACTTTTGCAACCATTACCAACTGCTCAAAATTTTAAATTTATCAGAAACGAATATCATATAATAAATGAATTTTAACATTTGTGTTTTGTCTATTAATTAAAGATTTTCTCTTTATATAGCTTCCTTCCTTAATTTTTCTCTTATTATTTTTTCTTCACAAAGAATTCTAATATTATCTAGATCAAAATTAAAACTTTTCATAATTTAAAATAAAATTGTTTTAGTTATTATGCAAACTGTGAATATTAAACTTCATGAATCTCAGGTCTTACGAGATGGTTGTTTCTGACAAATTTTGAACAGTTGATAATCATTGTGAAGGTAACTGAAAGAAAATTTTCTTCACCGACTTGTTTATGCATTGATTGTATATATCTATATAATATCATTTAATATGTATTCTATAGTCAATTTTTACAATACAATACATTTTATTTATTGATAGTATTTTCTAACGGTTTCAACTGAAAATCAGTCTTCATCATAGTTATAGCATTCAAACATATATGATCATATAATTAATACATTTTAATACACATATAGATATAATAAGATATAGTGTATTATATATAATACTTTGTATATTTACATATTAAATTTCCAGATTAGACTTATTTTTTTAATGAACCTAATACATATATTTTTTAAAAACAATTTTATAAATATTAACCTCTTTTTTTATTAATATCTGAATCTTTTGCCTGTATTTCAATATTATATGTTTTTTATAACCTTTGATATTCTGTAATTCAATACTAGCGCAATACACGCATAAACACAAAGCTAATATTTAATATCTTATTAAACCATAGATTGAGCGCTTTCGAGAGTCACAGCTCTCATAATCATAGCTCTTTGTGAAGTGATTGATTGTCTAATGTTATGCAAATCTATGCAAAGTTCAAGTAGCCTATGGTTTAATAAGATATTAAATATTAGCTTTGGGTTCATGCGTTTATAGCGCTAGTATTAAATTACCGAATATTAACCAAACACGCAAAGTTTAAAATTAACTTTGTATTACAACCTTTGATACCATTTTTTATATTAAATTGATTTATTTTCATCGTTTTAACTATTCTATTTTAATTTTATTCATGCATTGCCTATTTTTGATATCATAATGTATTTTTACTTTTTTTAATATGCTGTAATTTAATCTTATATTTTGTTACCTTTCAAAGCTTTCTATGATGTGATGTGATGTGATGTATTATGGCTTCTCCTTAAACGAAGTCAAGAATATCTCAGCAATTATGCCCAGATAAACCTGTTAGCCATTTTATTTTACATTCCCCACTCTAAATTTTTTACTTTGTATGCTAGCTGCCTCTATAAGTACTTTTATAACTATTACTTATGCTATTTTTTAAACTATATGCTGTATTTACTTTAATTAATATAAAAATGATGTAAAAAAAACCCTATATAAAATAATTTATACGAAACATTCAAATAATAAAAAAGATTTTATAAAATTGGTTTTAAATATATATATATTAGATTCATTAAAAAATAAGTACAATCTGTAAATTTAATATGTAAATGTATAACGTATTATACATAATGTGTTATATTTAATTTTTTTTTGTATATTTAAAATAAATATAAGATATTATATATAATATTTTACACATTTACATATTAAATTTACAAATTGTACTTATTTTTAATGATCCTAATATATAAATGTTACTGACATCATTAAAAGAATTAAGAATCTGAAGTGGGCTGAACATAATGCTAGAAGAGATGATAATAGATGAGAAGTTGAAATCTTAAACTGGATTCCAAGAGATTATAAAAGACCTAGAAAAAGACCACATGTGAGATGGATGGATGAAATAAGGAAGGGTGATGGGATGATGTGGAGAAGAGCAGCTAGAAATTGAAGAAGATGGATTGAACTTGGAGACAGCATCCTGCAGTGGATTGATAATGGTTGAAAAGGATATTTAATTACATCTCTATATATATTAAAATGTACTAATTAAGGGATCATAAATGTTTGAATATTATAACTTGAATGCAGATTGCTAGCCAATCAAAATTACTCAAAAATATTGACAAAAAATATATAAAACTTGCAAACACACACACATAAATAACTTACCTGCTAAGTGAAGATTAAAAGAAACTTCTTCTAATGGTTCAAATACTTCATACTGTAATCGTTGTATCTGATTATGACTAAGATCCAAATCAGAGATTCTCTGAAGGCTTTCAAAAGCATTTTGATCAATCTCCGAGATGTTATTTGAACCAAGATATAATGATGTAAGGTTTTGCAAGTGGCTAAAGATTTTTCCAGAAATAGATTTAAGTTGATTATAACTGATATCCAAAAAGTATAATGAAGATAATTCAGAAAATGCATCAGGTGCTATATCTGATATTAGATTTCTTTTTAAATTTAAAGATTTTAGATTGGTATATAATGAAAATGTTGAATCTGATAAATTAGTTATTTTATTCCCTTCTATACCAAGATTTTCCAAGGTGTTAGAAGAAGTTAACTGAGGTACTTCAGAAAGAGAATTATTTGATAAGTACAGTTCTTTCAGAGATATTCCGTTACTTAAAAGAGTTGTTGCGATTGTTGTCAGATTATTTCCAGATACATCAAGGTACATTAGTTGAACTAATCCTAATAGAGATGACGTATCTATTTTGCTAATAGAATTGTTAGATAAATCTAAATACTGTAGATTTATAAGTTTAGCAAATGGAGTTTTTATTTCCCTGAGCTTATTTGAACCTAAACTAAGAACTGTTAAATTTGTAAAGTTCTCAAAAACATTGTTTGCAATTTGGGAAATTTCATTTCTAGACAGATCCAAATTTTCAATCGAAGAAAAGTCTTCAAAGTATTCCTTCTTGAGTTCTTTTATTTTATTGTTTGATATATCTAAAGTTTTGAGTTCAGTTAAAGCTTTATAAATGCCAAGATTATGATACAAGTTTTGGATTAAATTGCCTTTTATATTTAGTTTAGTCAGATGAGGTAAATTTTGCACATAAACTTTTATTAATAAACTTATCTGATTGTTAGCAACTTGTAGGTTTTGAAGCAGTGGAGTTTCTCTAGTCAGTAACACAGTTACTTCTCTGAGGTTGTTATTATCCAGATTTACACTTATTAAATTTGGCACATTTTTTACTGCTCCAGAAGTAATTAATTTAATTCCGTTGTGAGATATCGATAAATTCTTCAGATTTGCTAAACTGTTGAACGTGTTTGCAGACAAACTGCCAATATTGTTGTAGTCTAAAACAATAGTTTCTATATTGGGAAGATCTACAAATAATCCCTCAATATTAGTCAGTTTATTATGCTCTAAATTTATGAGAGTTACATTTTTAAGAGTTCGGAACATTCCGTAATTTAGTTTTGAAAGTTCATTGTGACTTAGATCAAGAGTTTTAAGGACTTTAAGTTGCTTAAACATTTGATTAGGTATATTCTTAAGCAAATTATGTCCTAGATATAAATGTTCTAAAGAATTATCAAGATTTTTAAAAGTATCACCCATTAGTTGATCTAGATTTGAATTTTCAAGTCTGATTAAGGTTAAATTGTGATCTTGAAATGGTCGGGCAAAAAGTTTAGATAAATTGCCACTGTAAATATGTAACTCACCCATTGATTTGTTAGAATATCGTAATATATTATTTAGGTGAGTTGTATTAATACTTGTACTGCATTCAAAAATAAGTTTTGAATCATAATTTTTACACTGACAAGGCTGAATGATTTCTTGAGTTGGACATTCTTTTTCCAATCCATTGACTATGAGAAGGCATTCACGGTAGATAATCATGAATTGTAGAAATACGAAGACAAACTGTGCCATGGTAAAAATCTGCAATAATAATAAAATTATTAAAATAAAATACAATTCAAATTATTTATGGATTTTAAATTTTATAAATAATTGATCATTCCATTTTATTTCACTTTCACAATAATAATAAACAACACTTTTTATTCAGCATCCTATTTCACATATATATTTCCAACCGTCAGTTATACTTATCTCAATGCATCTTTCACATTAGCTCAATCCTATCACAACTATTTATTAGCCCAGAAGTCAGCTCAAATTCTCTCTTACATGATATATTTTTGAAAAACCCAGTGCGCTTCTTTTTTTCAAGTGAATAAGACGTATATAGCTCAGATTGTAATTTTTAAGCGCATATATACTTATTTTTAATAATATATTTAGCCTCATGTATATATTTTATTTATTTCAAACATGTACTTTATCATTAATATTCTGAAACATATGATCAAAGACTTGTGAAAAAAATCTCCAAGATGTGCATTTCAAGCTGAATCAGTACTCATCAGTAGGCCCAGATCACGATCTCTTACATATATAAGAGATCATGGTATCATGGTCTCTCTCTCTATATATTTCCATTCTTGCTATTAAAAAGGTAAAAAGGTTGCCTTGACAGCAGTGAGAAATATTGATTACTATATTTACTGTGAATGTTTAGGTGGTGACTGGTTGGTATCTAATATATATATATATATTGTACCGAGACAAAGTCGGTACAGGTA